>CM065429.1:15510000-20510000 GCA_033030585.1 Hippophae rhamnoides | reverse complement strand
AATATATTAGTAATTTACCATTGCTATGAGTGATATAGCAATGAGATCAGCCTTCTACAATTGATGTGATTGAGGGTCTTTTTGGTGTTGAGCGCCCTTTGCAGATCATTTGGTGAATAGATCTAGCAAAAAAAGCTGTTATAAGAATATGTTATGCAGCTATTTATCTATCTAGAAAGCCATACCAAATGGTCTTTGAAATGTTTCCTCTTGACCTTGATGTGCCTGTAGTTTAGATTTTTTTACCCTCTCTTCTTTTCCTATTGATTGGAAACAAAATTTATTCCATCAGCAGACTGAATAGTTAGAAAGATGGAACAGAGATACGACTGACCAAGTTAGTAAACAAGAGAAAGTGCAGAAATAAAAGATAAATTTGCCCGAATATTCACTAAGGAAAGGATATTTTTATATTGTTCTTCATCTTTTCCATTCTTTGATTGTGAGGGTTACACCTTTCTCGTTTTTCTTCCCTCATTATCCTCCACATAAGATGTGTTACCAATTCCAATTAGAAAAGATTGTAATGCATTTAGAACTAACTTCATAGGTTTTAAACATTTGTACCTTAACATTTTTTTATTGAGTCCAAATTTACATGTTTGGTTTCACCTTCCAGGTTTATTACTATTACCCCTTCTCAGCTCTTTCTGATAGTGCAAAGCTCTACAACGATCTTAGATGGAATCTCACAAGGCCCCAAGGTTTTGAAGCAGTGATGCGTGTAAGATGCAGCCAGGTAATCCTTTTGAGAGTTGAAAAAGTTTTTTTCCCTCTTTTCTCTTTCTCACTTCTGGCCTTTTTCTCTGATATATTTTTAATAATCTTATTGTACTTAAAGGCAATTCTCCTCTCATGTTTTCTAGGGCATTCAAATTCAAGAATATCATGGAAGCTTTTGCAAACGAATTCCAACAGATGTTGACCTACCCGGGGTGAGTATATCCCATATAAATAGTATCTTTAAAGATGTTAAATGCCATTTTGACATGTAAAATTGAGTTTTTGATATTGGACTTTACTATTTCTCTATCATTTTCTTCCTCTATTCTTACGCTTCTCGTCTTATTTAATCAGGGCTTTGCTATTATGGAAATTTTGAATTTTTCAAAGAAAAATGTTTTGAAAGGTACAATTTTGAGTTTGTAGGATTACAAGGGGAGTTATAAGATAATGTTGCATTATACAAACATTTGGAGATTGGAGTTTTTGATAAAGAATAGATGATGGAAAGTCTCAAATTTTAGTGAGTAGAGTTGATTTTGCAAGGAGAGATCATGGGCACAAATCTTGTGTCATACAAAATCTGAACTTTTTTGTTGCTGCTTGTCAGTTTGCATGTTCCATTTGTATAAATTGGTAAGCTGGATGGATTTGAGATAAAATGTTCTAGCTTCTTGTCAACCTCTGGCTGCTACTGACAAAAGAAAGCCAGATATTATGTTGTTTGGAGTTAAAAGGTTATGTGGTACTGTGGAGTTGGAGCAGTTACTGGGTTTTTTTTTGGTAAGAAACAAGTTAACTTTCTCTGCGAGAAAGTTTATTTGTCTTCTCTATATTGGGCCCCGTGTTCTCTGAGTTGGAATGCTATTATCAATTCCATATTTGCAGCAATCGGAGGCTCTTTTATTTTATATTAGAAGTCCAAATTTTGCTAAATTGGAGTGTTAAGACTTAGGATGTTGAGAGTTCTTGTGTTTTTTTCTTTCTGGAACGGGCATTTGGCGCACTTCATATTCTATTTTAAAGTGAGATTATTTGTTTAGTTATGGAGACATGTTTATTTCTTGATAAAATCTTTGTTTCCTAAGAAAATAAATTGGGATGAACAAATAAGAAGCTTTTTTTCCTTTTATTGATACCTAATCAAATTTCTCCCTCTGCAGATTGACTGTGACAAGGCTATAATGGTAACGCTAAAACATGATGACAAGTTACAGGAGGGAACAGACTGTGCTTTTCAGGTATTAAAAAATTTATGTTCTGTTTTGGGATTTTATTTTTTCTCATCAAAGGTTTTTTATTAATGACTTTTGATCATTTGGTGACTGATCTCTCCAATTTTCATGCAGTGCGCCCTTCTTTACACCACTGTGCATGGTCAGCGGAGAATTCGAGTCTTAACTTTGTCTCTTCCGTGCGCTACCATGTTAAGTAATCTATTTCGTTCTGCTGATTTGGACACACAGTTCACTTGTTTCTTGAAGCAAGGTATATCATTCAATACTCCATTTGTCCTTTACCCATTCTTTTCTTTTTGGTCTTTTTTGTACCATTTCTCTTTTGCTTGTCCATAGAAGTAATTTTCTTCATTGAAAAGCAGTTCAGTTTTTTTGAGTGTAATTTAGAAATTATTTTCACTCTTTACCTTGTGCATGCCCTGAGCATTAACTTTGTTTCTCATGCCGATATATATTAGTTGCATTATTTCAAACTTCATTTGGAAGAATATTTCTTGATATTATTTATTTAAACTGTAGTGGCCAATGAAGTTCCTACGATTCCTCTCTCGCGTGTGAAGGAGCAAGTAACAAACCTTTGCATCAACATTCTGCTTTCATACCGTAAATTTTGTGCTACAGTTTCATCATCTGGACAGCTTATTCTTCCAGAGGCACTTAAGCTGCTGCCTTTGTACACACTTGGTAAGCTATTTTTGTTTATGGTATGTACAACATTCTTGTCAGTTTCTTTCTGAGTATCTCTGCTTCTAAAAGTGCCTGCTTTATAGATTTCTTTTTCCCTTTTATTATATTTTTCTAATTTTTCATTTGAATATCTGTAGGAAGATGTCTTTTTTTATTTCCTGTTTTGTTTTCCTTATTGTGATATTGGGGGTGGGGTGTTCCATTGGATTGATCATGCAGTTGATGATGCCTTATCCGAGCTACATGTGTTCAAGGGAAGCTTGGTACTCTTTAATTTCACATTGAATAACATGATACTCTGCTAGTAGTTTAAGTGTTGGTTAAAATACCTTGAAGAAGGGGGTGGCAATCGGGTCATATATTCGTGTCATTATCATGTCCCTTTTTTGTATTCAGTGTGATTCATTTTAAAAAAACTATACTTTTTTCATCCTATTTTTTATTTATAATATAAGAAATAGTAGGATCCTTTTATTTACAAAAGAAATTAGTTATTAATACCCTCAAACATTCTTTTGTCGTGTCAAAATCGTGTTCCCGGGTCAGAAATAGCCTCTCCTACCTCAAAGGTCCATTTGTTTAGGTAAAAGGAAAATAGGGGTACAAATTTAGCCTCTTTTTTCTAAAATTGGGATACTTTAGTTTTGTACAAGAGTGTTACAAAATTGACTTGAATTATGTTTGACACAAGTTCATTTAAAAGACATTTTTAATCCAAAAGTGTTGCAATAGAAGAGATTAGGATATTTTGAAATGGCAAGAACGTGCCAAAAATGCGAGATTTTCATTAATTTTTTAGAACTATTATACTCATTTCAAGTGTCCCAATATTTTAAACAAAATTATTAAATTTATAACAGTTGAAAATAAGGGGATTAATGTGTCCATTTCACCTAGAAAATGGGACATGTTCGGTCCCTCACCCCCTCACCCGTAAATATTCCTTTTGAAGGAACGAAAGGAAGGGTTGCAGATTTTTTAAGTTTTGTCTCTACAATTTATACTTTGCATCATCCTTTCATAGTCCTTGAGGTGAACTGAGCAACAAGAAAGCTTAAGTATCTGATATACTGTTTAACATTATCATTTACTCTCTTAATATTTATGCTTTTTAGTTGATTTTTCTTTTGCCTGTAGTTTTTTAGTGGATTGTTAATATCAGTATTATTGGCAACAACATCTGGTTCTAATTGTCCCAATCAACCATCCAAAGAAAGTTCTGCCTCTGCAATTCACAAGCTTATGGTCGTAGAATATATTAGTTAGTCTGTTTAAGTTATGCTACAGTTGTTATGACATTCCATTTGTTTCTTTTGCAGCATTAATCAAAAGTGCTGGTTTACGATCTGATGGAAGGATTGATGAAAGGTCTTTTTGGATCAATTATGTTTCTTCCCTTTCTACTCCTCGGGCAGTTCCTCTGGTGTACCCCAGGATGGTGGCTATTCATGAAGTTGATTCAAAGGTTTGGTCAATACCATGTAACTCAGCATTGCTTCTCTCACATGCTTTTCAATTTACTGAACCCTTCTCGCTTGACAGGAGAATGATGAATCCATTATTCCTCCAGTCATTCCACTTTCCAGTGAACATGTGAGTGACAATGGAATTTATCTTCTTGAGAACGGTGATGATTGCTTAATATATATCGGGAACTTGGTGGATCCTGATACCTTGAGACAACTGTTTGGCTTTTCCTCTCCAGATGAAGTTCCTACCCAGGTAACCACTGTTTGTCTATTTATATTCATTCTCACAAATTATTGGCTCATTGATAGGAATAAAGATAATTTTAAATTTTAAATTAGGATTATTTAGATTAGGTTTGTTATTATCCCATCACTCATGGTTGGGCTAAAACTTATAGCACCTGACATTTGGCTATAAGTCTCTGAATTCTGTCCTTCAGGGACCTTAACTATTCCTATTAGAAGAAATAGATGTTTTAAGGGTGGTTCACTCATGGTTGGAAGTCACTTTAATTGTATCAAGTGGATATATTAGTCTCTTTGCTTTCACAAGGGACACTTAGGTCACTCTTTCTGTAACCAGGAGACACTTAGGTCACTCTTTCTGTAACCAGGAGACACTTAGGTCACTCTTTCTGTAACCAGGAGACAATTAGGTCACTCTTTGAATACAAATATTATTTTATTAATAATGTTTTTTGATATAATAATAAAGTAAATTTAAAGGAGGTGAAATTGTCATTTTATTTTTACAATTTAAAACTGAATTTGAATAGTACAATATATATTTTTGTCAATTGTTTTTGTAAATTTTATATTTTATAGAATTTTTCTGTATTTTTTGGAAACTTTTCTATATTACATTTTTTGTTAGGTATTGTATTCGCATCGAAATTGCACACTTTATAATATCAAAATTAGGGGCTACACAGGTCAGAAAATTACAAGATCGGTGGCGTTAGAACCACACGAATGAGCTTTCTCCAATCCACCATTGTTGAAGGCGACATAGATAGCGAACAGGAGAACTTGAAGCTGTTTTTATTTTACAGAAAAATTACTTCATCTATTTCTTAATATCAGATCCCTTTATATATACATTTGTTATCCCTAATATATTGCTGGAAGTCATTAATATACAGTTGCAAATCACCCTAAAAATCAGGAAATTGCACTCCTAAAATCAGGAGTTGGTTCCACCCTGGAAATAAGGAAACTGACCATACTCCTAGGTTGATTTCCTACACTCCCCTTCAAGCTAGGCGATATATGTTTTTCAAACAAAGTGCTACATTTAACTTTGTGAAATTAGGTTGAAACAATGCTTTGGTTAAGATATCTGCTACTTGTTGCCTAGATGGAACATAGTTGAGGGAGATCATCTTGCCTTCAATTTTCTCACTGATGAAGTGTCTTATCAATTTTCACATGTTTAGTTCGATCATGATGGATTGGATTTTTGGCAATTGCAATTGCTGACTGGTTGTCACACATGATTCTAATAGATTCTGAATGTTCAACCTTGAGTTCGTATAGTAATTGTTTTAGCCAAATTCCTTCACAGATGCCCAAAGCCAATGCATGGAACTCAGCCTCGGCACTGCTACGTGCTACCACTGCTTGCTTTTTGCTACGCCATGTCACCAAATTTTCCCAAATAAATGAGCAATATCCAGATGTGGATTTTCGGTCACTAGGAGATTCAGCCCAATCAACGTCAGTATAAATTTTCAATCTCTTATTAATTGTTTTCTTAAACATGAGTCCCTTTTCAGGCCCTTCTTCAAGTATCTTAGAATACGATTTACTGACTCCAAGTGATCTACTGATTGGTTGCCAAGAAACTGACTAACAAAACTGACTGAAAAACTTATATCTGGACATGTATGGGTCAAATAAATTAACTTACGTACCAAACGTTGATATTGCCCCTTGTCAGTTGCCAATTCATCAGTTCGAGGCATTAGTTTGGTGTTAGGGTCTATGGGTGTTTCAACAGGTTTACACCCACCCATGCCAGTCTCACGCAAGAGATCTAGAACATATTTGTGTTGAGAAACTGAGATTCCTTTGGTATTACGTGCCACCTCCATCCCTAAGAAATATTTCAAATATCCCAAATCTTTAATCCCAAATTCCTTGGATAATAGCATCTTAAGTCTCTTCATTTCTCCTACATGATTTCCTGTAAGAACTATATCATCAATATATAAAATCAAAGTTGTGATTCTCCCATCTGCGAAGTGTTTGACAAATAAAGTGTGGTCTGCATGTGTCTGAGAGTATCCATCTTGTTTGAGGACCTTGGTGAATTTTTCGAACCATGCTCTAGGTGACTGTTTAAGTCCATATAGTGCCTTTCTTAACTTGCATACCTTCCCTTGTGTATCTTTAGTCTCAAAGCCAGGAGGCACATCCATGTAAACTTCTTCGATCAAATCTCCATTTAAGAATGCGTTCTTGACATCGAGTTGAAGCAGTGGCCAATCCTCATTAATTGCAATAGACAGCAAGACACGAATTGTGTTAAGTTTTGCTACAGGAGCAAAAGTCTCTTGATAATCAATTCCATATGATTGGGTGAACCCTTTAGCCACTAGTCGAGCTTTATATCTATCGATATTTTCATCTGTCTTCTGTTTTACAGAGAATATCCATTTACAGCCTACTGTCTTCTTTCCAAGTGGTAGCTCTGTTAACATCCATGTACTATTCTTTTCAAGCGCAGTATATTCTTCTAAGGTTGCCTTGTGCCATTCAGGAACTTTTAGAGCCTCATTGATAGAATTAGGAATCTTGATGTTGTCTAGGGATGTCACAAATACGTGAAATTTTGGGGACAGATTTGCGTAAGAAATGTAACTTTGAAGAGGATGTTGAGTGCATGATCGAACACCTTTTCTTTGTGCAATAGGAAGATCTAACTCAAGGTCAGAACCAAGTTTTGGACTAGATTCTACTTCATCTTATAATCTTTCAGATTCAGTCTGGCTCAGGAGAGTTTCTTGGCTTTGTTGATTTCGTGTGGGCAAGTCAGGATTTCTCTTTCTTCTATAAACTTTTATGGCATCATTAGGAAGGAGAAGATGTCTAGGATAAACAATGGGAGATTGATCAAGTTTGGTTTTTGAAGGAGAATCTGGAATGGGTATCAGGTTGTGGAGGGAAAATGAGATGATAAATTCGGTTCAATGAGTGATGACCAATCCCAATTCTGCAATTCATTAGTGTGATTCTCCCCCTGAATTGCAAAATTAGAATAGAATGGAGTTTCTTCGAAGAAAGTAACGTCCATGGAATGGTAAAACTTACGAGTGATGGGTGAGAAACATTTGTAGCCTTTTTGATTGGCTGAGTAACCAACGAAGATGCATTTAATGGCACGGGCATCAAGTTTGCCATGATATTGTGAATGAATATGGACAAAAACAATGCAACCAAAAACCTTGAAAGGAATTGGTGACATAAGTTGTGAGGCAGAATATTGACTCTGAAGCACTTGTAAAGGTGAATGAAAGTTGAGAACTCGAGAAGTCATTCGATTGATCAAGTGTGTTGCAGTAAGAATGGCTTCACCCCAAAATTTTTTAGGAACATTGGTTTGAAAAAGTAAAGTTCGGGTAACCTCAAGTATATGACGGTTTTTGCGTTCGGCTACACCGTTTTGTTGTGGTGTGTCAACGCAGGAGCTTTGTTGTACAATACCATGTGATTTGAGATATCCACTAAGATTGAAATTAAAGAAATCCCTAGTATTATCAATTTTTAGGATTTCAATATTGGCATTGAACTGAGTTTGGATCATGGCATGAAAAAGTATAAATATGTGCTTGGTTTCAGATTTGTCTTTCATAAGAAATGTCCAACATAATCGAGTATGATCAACTAACAGTAAGAAACATCGAGCACCAATAATACTGGGAATGTGACATGGTCCCCAAATGTCACCGTGAATGAGGGAAAAATGGTGACTTGGTTTGTGTGTGCGTGGTGAAAAAGTGTTTCGAGTATGTTTTGCCAACTGACAAACTTCACAATGAAATAAATTGGGATTTTTATTGATGAATAAGGATGAAAACAAACGTTTCAAATACGAAAAATTTGGATGACCTAGACGAAAATGCCACATCATGATTTCACTTTTCTTATTAGTATGACTATAAGACTTAAGATTATGACTTAATTAACATTGATGACTAACAGAATGGTTTGAAGGAGTGTTGATATCAAGAACATAGAGGCCCGCACGTAAATCAGCACCGTCAATCATTTTCCCCGAGCTCAGGCTCTGAAAAACACAAGATTTAGCCAAGAATTTAGTTTCATAGTTAAGATCATGATTTAATCTACGAACTGATATGAGATTGCAGCAAAATCCAGGCACAAATAACACAGAATTGAGAATGAGGTTGTTTGAGAGACAAATGGTCCCTGTTCCGACCTCTATGGTGCGAGTACCATTGGCGACACACACTGTTTGAAGTCTGTTGCAAGGTGAGTAGGTTGTGAAAAGTGATTGATCACTTGTCATGTGATTGGAGGCACCTGAATTTACTATCCAAGATCAGGAGGGAAATTTTCCAGCATGCTTTGTTGAATTACTGGAAATATGTGTGGAATTATTCTTGCTGCTACTAAATGTAGTGTTGATATTTGCCTTTTGTATAAGTTGTTGGAGAAGTTTTAACTGTTCCTTAGTGAATGGGATAGGATTATCAGAAAATGCACTTGAGTTTGAAGGTTGAGTTTGTACTGTTGGTTGGAGAGATTGGAACTGAAAAGATGCAGGCCGAAATAGCTCTCCTTAAGGACTGGTACTGTTAAAAGGAGAAGCAGAAACATTAATAACTGCACTGTTAAATAGACCACCAAAAGGATTATGTTTAGGAGCAAGATCAAGAATGGATCCAAGCCCAAAGCTACCTGAATTTCCCATATTAAATTCAGTTCTGTTACTTGTCTCTGGAACCTCTTCATCCATGTCATCTTCCAGTGTACTAAGAACATTTAAACTTTCAGTTTTTTCATAGTTTTCATGCCCAAAAGCTGAAACTTGAGTTGGAAACTGAAAAGGTGCATGTCCTGCCTGAGTATTTGACATCATACTAGGTGAATTTACAGAACTAGTTGAACAAGAGGCTAAGAGCAGCAATTTATGAGCTTAACGCTTTGATACCATGAAACTGTTTTTATTTTACAGAAAAATTACTTCATCTATTTCTTAATATCAGATCCCTTTATATATACATTTGTTATCCTTAATATACTGCTGGAAGTCGTTAATATACAGCTGCAAATCACCCTAAAAATCAGGAAACTAACATCTTGAAAACAGTGGTTGGTTCCATCCTGAAAATCAGGAAACTACACTCCTAAAATCAAGAGTTGGTTCCACCCTGAAAATCAAGAAACTGATCATACTCCTAGGTTGATTTCCTACAGAACTCGTGGTTCTAACGCCATTGATCTTGTAATTTTCTAGATTGTATAGCCCCTAATTTTGTTATTGTAAAGTCTGCAGTTTCGTTCCAAACATGATACCTATAGAAAATACTACAGAAAAGTGCCTAAAAAATATAAAAAAATTCCATAAAATATAAAATTTACAAAAGCGGTTGACCCAAAAAAAAACATTGTACTATTAAAATGATAATATTGGCCATATTGATCATAATTTTTTATTAATAATATTTTACTGTTCAAAAGTGACTAAAATGTCCCATTTTTATTAAGAGAATGACATAAGTGTCCTTTGTAAAATAACGTATTATAGTGACACAAATAAAGGGACTCCTAAGAGTAACTTATGCTTAATAGATACTTTTATTACCAAATTATGATAGTTGTTACGAAAATAATACCAAACTTTAAATTGTTACAATATTACCACCAAATTAAGTTGTTATATAAGTACCATCGTTGTTAATTTGTCAAAAAATAATAATAGAACCATTTTAACAATGATGGTACTTGTGTAAATCTTTTGCCTTTTTGACAAATTTTAATAGGAATGGTATTTATGTAACAGCATATGAAGGTTAGTATTAGTTTTGTAACAGTTTAAAGTTTAGTAATACTTTTTGTATCAACCATCCTAGTTTGGTAGTAAAAAAAATTGTTTATTCAAACTTATGTTCTCAGGCGGCCAAGCTTTCAGGTTCCCCTTGTTCTTTAGGAGGGAACCATCGATTTTCTTTTCAAAAGAGTAATTGCTTCTTCTAGCCATGTGAATTTTTATTCCTCGCTTCTTCTCCTGCAGTTTATGCTGCAGCAGTTTGATAATCCATTATCAAAGAATCTGAATGATATTGTAAATGAAATCCGAAGGCAGAGATGTTCCTACCTTCGGTATGACTCACACACAGTACTTCTATTGGTTGTATTTTTACTAATGATAAATCAGTTACACCAATTGTGGCAAAAAGAATTTCCCATTTCTTAACCAATATATTTTTTTATGCTCTGATCATCTAATATATACTGATGTGAAGAAATTTTTGCCCGTTTTTGTCATGTGTGTCTGCAGTTTGAAGCTCTGCAAAAAAGGAGATCCATCAGGTTAGTTCTATTATTAAAACGCTCCTGTGGTGTATCAGACAACTTGGATGTTTACTATTAGGGTAAAAATTTAACACCGAACTATGGTGATTATTACAAAAGTACAACTAAACTTTAAATTGTTACAAAACTACCAATTAACTTTAATGTTGTTACATAAGTATCACCTTTAAAATTTGGCAAAAAATAATTGAAAAACTAACGTGAGTACTGTTACGTTAAAATGTTTCCATTAGTTTTTTGACATTTAACGATGATAATACTTATGTACTAATAGTTGAAGTTTTGTGGTACTTTTGTAGCAATTTAAAGTTTGTGATACTTTTGTTATTAACACTATCTTTTGGTGTTAAAATTCTATTTACCCTTTTTATTGTTATATAAAAAACTAAAAATAAAATGTTGTCTTTCAAATCCTGGTTATTAATTTGTTATTTCTTAGCTTGTAAGATGGTGTTTCTTCATGGTACGTCATTATGAAATTTACACTTTTTTTTTTCCTTTTAATTTTCTCGTTAGGAATATTGTTCTTCTCCTACATGGTAGAAGACCAGAACCCAGGTGGGCCTTCCTATGTAGAGTTTTTGGTACATGTTCATCGGCAGATACACATAAAAATGTCACCATGAGTGCTGCTGCTTTTGAGTTGGATTTAACAGTTACATCAAATTCAAGCAAAAGAATACATAGAATTGAGATCAATAACAATTAGATTTCCGATCAATTATTTATATGTCAAGTAAGCTCAGCCAAGTTTTTGCTAGTAGAGGCATGCTACTTTAGTTGTTATTCTTGTTTTCATAGTACTAATAAATTCAAAGTATGTGTTTATCATTTGCTTTCCAAGCCCCATGCCAACGCTTTACTAAGTTCTCATCTCTACACCTTTTTTCCCCTTTCTTTAAAGGCACTATTGTCGCGTCTTTATTAAATAAAAGAAACATTGTATGGGTGAGATTTAAATTTAGATTCATGGCGATGGAGATGGAAAGTTTGGATCACAATCCATTCTCGTCTTGTCGCTCCTCTATAGCTTGGAAGTAGGAAGTTTTGAAATAGTAGTAAATCTCATTTAATTTTAGGCGGATACTTGGCTTGCTTGTAAAATTGGACCAAATTGTAAAACAGTCTACCATCCAGGCAGGGCAAACCGTATGGTTTAAGTTTTAGTCCGTTCCAATCCGGCCTGGTTACTTTATGTGTGACACCGGGCAGGCTAGACCTTTATAATTTTTATAAGAAAATATGACTGCTTGGCAAATGGGAGCAAAATATATCATCTCTACTTGGTGAGAAAATCTTACATATTTATATAGTATGTCTTTTAATGATATTAATCTTTGATCTCATTCTTATTTTTTATATTTTCTTTTTTATAAAAATAGAGTCGAGATGATTTTATAGTCTTTTTACTTCGTTGTATATTGTATACAAGATTCTCTTTCATTTAAAAGCAGGTTAATTATGTGTAATATAGGCATATTAAAAGCTAATAATGTTTTCATAATATAATATAAAATGAAAAAAAGTGGTGCATGTGATTTAAACTCTAATTTGCACGTCTTCAAGACAAAAGACCAACCACTTTGTCATCTATGGAAATGATGACACTTAAACCAAAAATATATATTTAAATGTTTAATTAAATCTGATCAAATTTTACTATGTATTACAGTCTAATTTCTCTTAATAAGCCGGTCGACTTTAATTAATTAAATTTATTTATAAAAAGTAAATAAAAAATTAGAGCATCTATGGACACATACCAAAATAAATTAGAACTGCGACATTAGTCTCAATTGGTACTCATTTTTAATTTTTTTAATATGGAACACATTTCCAATGTTCTAATTGTTATATTAGCCCTTATCTCAGTCCATTGTTCCAAGAAAAAACCATATAACAATGCAGGGGAATAAGATAAGTTTATTAGAGTAAACTAATAAATATATATCAAATTTAGAGTATTTATACAAATCAATCACTTAATTTTACTATGTGATAAATATACTATTAAATTCCTTATAAGTATTATAAATTTATCATTATCGTTATATTTTTAGAGGTAAATTTGTTCACTTAATAAGAAATTTAGTGATAAATTTATACCACTTATAATAAGTTTGGTGGTAGATCAATCATAAAAATAATATATTTGTAATATTAATAAAGAATTTATTGATAAATTTATCGCTATCCAAAGTTAAAGGTTAGATTTGGTACAAATAACCAAAGTTTGATAATACATTTATTAATTTAATTATTATGTATTTCATAAACGTGAAGAAAATCTTAAAATAAGTTTTTGTTAGTAAAAAAAATAGTGTGTATTATATATATAGTAAAAACATGTATTGCATTGTATTAAGATCTCAAAAGAGTACTCTCCAAAGATATTAAACCATACTTAATAACTTTCAACGAAAAAGATGAAAAATTAGAACTCAATATTACACATTTCATTAACTTCACAGTTCCACAGTATGAACAACAAAATTTACAATCTTAGGTCGATATTGGAAAAGAAAATTCCTTTCCTACTTCAATTTCCAAATTTCTTATACTAAAACACCATCAGAAGCCCATCGTTCCACATTCTCCATTCTAGTTAATCAAACCAATGGATTATGCACTATTCGACTAATCAAACCAAACTTACAAGTCATAACCAAGGCTTGCAATTCAACATAGAAAAGAGAGGTCACATTGTGCAATGACCTAACCCCGCCATACTCATCTCTTTTCTGATAGCAGTATCCATGATTATTTTCACCCATTCCATCTTAAGTCTCCCCATCTCCTGTTCAAAACATAACATTACTTCATATTATCACACAATATGTTTTTATTGATAGATTGAGCTTTGAGAAATTCTTGAGTTAGTATAATAGCCCAAACAATAACATCATTTAAGTTCCTACCATTCTTTTCGTGTATCACTTCATTTCAGTTATGCCAAATGACCCATGCTAGGTAATACGATGGCTTCTTGAGAAGAGCACATAACCCTCATAATATTCCATATGTAAACTCTAAAAAATTGAAAGCTTTTGTACCTTTGCAGCCTTATCACAACTCCAAAATGCATGTATGTCATCCTCAAAACTATCATTATACAACATACACCAAGGAACTTGAACCACCATCTTCCAACAAAAATGAGCAAATGTTGGGAGGATACCATTACAAGCTTTCTAGATGAATGACTTTAGTTTATTTGATATAGTAAAGCTTCAAATATGTTTCCAATATATGATCCCTCAATCTATTGTAAGAATGGATCATGTACGCATTGATGATAACTTGGTTGATCCTTTGACAAAAGGACTAGCTAGAGAGAAGGTTTTCAAAACCTCGAAAAGAATGGGACTAAAGCCTTTAGAGTAAGGATTTACTCATGATGATAACCCAACTTATAGACCGTAGATCCTAAGAAATAAGTTCATTGGGTAATAATAAGTCATGAAATGATATGACATGAATCATGTTATCTTAAGTTATATTCTATATTATTAGAAGTATGAAATCTTGAAGCTATAGAAGAATGAGTTAAGTATTAACTCTTAATGAGTTCTATACTATATGTTGAGTGGAGTATGTAGCTATAGAAGTACTCTTGATAGACTCATCTATATGAATATAAAAGTGTGGTCGCTTCTTGTGAAATTTTGGACAAATTTTACTAAAGCATTCATTTTACTGAGATAGAAGTGTAAGATCGTAAAACACGAGTTTTATGAACTACACCTTAGAAATGTTGTGTGTGTGATGTTGTTAGATATAGAGTTCAAAACTACAAATTACTCTAAGATATTCTAAAACATCCTCACTATGTAAAGATTCAAGTTGATAGACACCTTATACGAGTTACTCTAGGTTGATTAGTTGTTTAATGAAAACTATTTTTTAATAAATTCAAGTAGAAAATTGTTGGAAATAAGTATGAATCATTGAAAAGAAAAAAAAAGAAAAAGTTCCCATAAATTTGATCTCTTAACTTGTTCTACTTTACTTTTTTACATTTTTTTAGAGGTATTCTTTAGAGTTATATATTAATAAGGCTTTACCATGTGGGACATGTGGTTAGGTCCCAAAGAGATACCCAGTTTTGTGAAGGGATGATGAGACATATAACTATTGGTTTACCACACACGCACACGCACCGCCACTCTCGACCGACTGATCAAGTCGAGTCCAAGTATTTTATTTAACCAGTTATAGAATACTCGGTTTGTTAAAATGAGTCTCTCTACCCAAAAATTTTTTATGAACATTACTCACATGTTTCCCTCGATGAACGTTACTCTTACTTTTCCCTTAATGTCTTTTTTCTAACGTTCACTCCCACGTATTCCTTTACAGTGCAGTTTCAGTTTTCACCTATAAATAGAAATTGTAACCTTAGTAATTCTAATAAAAAAACCAACACTCTATGTACACAAGTCTCTCATTTTTTTTCTAAACAGTTACTTTTTATTCTTTGGTTCCAAGTAACATAATTTCAGTGGAGATGTAGCATTTTGATCTTCTACCGTGCAATAAAATTATAAGACAAAGTTAAATTCTGAGTTATTTTATCCGAGAGAAAATGGGATTGATAACTGCTTGCACAATTTGAACAGAGTTACTAAACATTTTAAAGAAAACGATCTAATTTGTGACTCAACCTAGGCAAAAATTTTGATAACTTCATTCCTTCTTTTATTACTTGTGCATCAATACACACCACCTAAAACACATGGCAAGCAACCGTTCATATTGAAATCAAGCCAAATTAGCTCCATATTATTTCGATTGACCCAAAGACTAGGTAGAAAGGATTAAAAACATACACAACTACCTTAACCCTTCCACAGTTGAGCAAAAAACCACTAGAGGGAGATAAATCAACATCAATAACATCCCCCATGATCGTACCAATCCTTTCAACTTTCTTTAAATTTATCCAATCATGTGGTATACCGATTACATGAATTCAGAATGGGTACAAGTTGAAATCTACTTCTGTTGCCACCATTCCAGGCTGAAAAGGCTTTAAACCCAAAAAAGCACCATTGAACGTCCAAGGATATCTCTCCATAGTAGAGTTTCCACCATTAGCATCTTCAAATTCAAAGATCAATGTATTCTTACCTTCAACTTTTACATTAACATCATCACAACACTTCCAAATCCGAAAGAGAAAATTCATCGTCATCTCACAGGTATGAATCAATCAATCTTCAGAGTCCTCCATATCCAAAATGCCCAAATTGGAAAAACATTCACATGTTTCCTCCATAGCTAGAAGGAAAATATTAGGAATTGCAGAAACAAATAACAATTCGATGGAAAGAAAACGCCAGATGATTGTAGCAAAGAGCCCCAATCACTACCAGGACTACCAAATAGCTAGGAAGCACTATTGCTTTTCAATAGTCGAGCAATTCCATTAACACCTCACAAAGTGTAGGAAGGAAGATACTCACTTTAAATACCTCGTAAACCGTTCAACTTTGAATAAACCTTATCACTCTAGGTGATTTCCAACTAATAGTTTAAATATAAAAATTAGACCTAGAAAACAATGATTTAAGCTCCCATGATTTCTAGTACTCAAGAGACTTGATCAAAGGAATATAACAAAGAAATGAAGTTTCCTAACATTTCTCAACATTTAAGTTGTTCTAAAAATATCCTAAATTTTAAATTATGTGTAACATATCTACCTTTTGAGTCATTTCCATTAATAAAGTTACCTGTATTTTTATTGGGTGCAAAACTTGTATTTCACGTTCTTATTCATTTAAACATTGAAATTAGGTCTAATTAGGGCACAAATCCTCTCTGTAATTTCTCTATACCCTGTCTAAGTTCTTTGAAACATTGAAATTGGAATTTTATATGCCTTCATAATGGGTTGATTTTCTATTTGTACTTGTTATTTCTTCTCAATTTATGGCTAATCTAATTTCTCTATGCATGAAGAATGAGTTTGGTCTTTAGTTTATGATAACCCAACAAAACATAGATGAAACTTGTAAAGAATGATGTGAAGGATAATCCGGGTGATAAATATGATCAATAATAATAGATAAATAAAAGCATTGAAGTCTAAAGGCTGGAATATGGTTTCCAAGGAATTCGCTTTGCAAAATAAAGTTAAAAATGTATTTTATGGTTAAGAGAGTATTTGTACCATAATTAGACTAAATTTCAATGTTTAAACAAGTAGGAATACAAAATACCAGTTTTGTCCATAAAAAATACCACATGTATGTCACATGGTATGACAAATCTAACTCTATTAAAAGAAATAGCTCAAAGGATAAATATGTTAAGCATAACTTAAATTAGAAATATTTTGACAACTAGTCAAATATTGGGAGTATTTTTGCTACCGGTACTGAACTTTAAGAATAAAAAAACATATATAAACCTAATTTTTATAACCTTAATTGTTCATTAAGTTTTAAATACATGTTAATCACAGGTTATCTAAGTTACTTTTAATTGAGCAAGTGTGAGAAAAATAGGAATACATACATGGCCAGAACATTTCTCTTAGTCATATAGTTATCTAAAACACAACCTGATTTGAAATGAAAATATAAACATGTTTTAATCATTTATTTTTTTCAAACATGTGAATTTTTTAACATGTTCAATGGCATTGAACATATGTTCCATTTAGGGTTGCTAAACATGTGTTCGTGTGATGGTGAACATAATAAAAAAAATTTAGACAACTTCATGTGATAAAAATTATATGTAATGGTTAAAAAAACTAAAACCTATAAATTACTAAAGCAATTAGTAACAAATTCAAATTCAACCGTATTTTAGTCATGCCTTTATTGTAATGGGGTAATTTTTGAACGGTATAGGAATTAAATACTAATAAAAAAACTAATGAGATTAAATGTCGCAAAACAAGAATCTAATTAGCAAAAAATTTCATTTCTTCTACCTCGTTCTCTCCATCCTCTCTTTTTTCTTTCCTTTTTCCTGTTATCCCGAAGCTTCATTCTTCTTCAATTTCTATCCCATTGGGGAAGGAACTCCCCTTAAGAAGAGCTCTATTATGTGGGTATTTTATTTTCCTGTAATTTTCTTGCTTAGCTCTCTTTAGTGGTGAATTTTATTTCATAAATAATTTATAACATTTTTTATTATTAGATCTGATTCTACACAGTTCAAATATAGTGCTTATTCATATCCTAATATGATAGATATGAAGTCATTTATCAACAAGTTTTTATATATTTCTATAGCTTTTAGATTTACATATATTAATTGAGTTGGAGGTATTTTGGTCAGCCTCAAATTTCATTGATACATTTCTTCAAACAACCATGGAGGAGAGACCTTAGAGTAGTAATATACGTATATAGTAAAGTTTGTCTATATTTTATTGTTCTTTTAAATCAAGTGAAACACTCATTAATTAATAAAAAAAAGTATTTATTTTTAAATGTGCTTAGAGTGAGTGAAATAATAGTAGGAATGTTTAGAATTCTCCATGTGTTTACTTTGCTAATTAATAATTCTCTTAACAAATCAATAATTCTCCATGTGTTTACTTTGCTAATTAATTTTTTAAATACATGTTAATGAATTATATCTAATGTTCTTACTGTAGTTTTTAGAATGAAATATCTCACTATATTAGAAAAAAAATAATGAAAAAACGAAGTCGCAAAACAACGATAGAAAAAAATAATGAAAATGCAGAGTTTCTCTCCATTTGCTTCACCGGAGGGGGGGGCGTTTGTGTTATTAGACAAAAAATAGTTCCACATTATCCCAATTTTTTCATCCATAAACACAAAACAATTAATCATGATTTTTATCAGCGCCACTTAAATGTTGATTTCTCACTAAGATTACATGCATGCCTTTGACTAAACTTATCAAGAAAATAGAGCAACCTTAAAATTTGAATTAGGGTATGATTTTGAACTCAATAAAGAGACGTCATTTGGGTGTATCATTGTCGGAGATTCTCAATAATCCATGCCACCCATGCCTCCACCCATAGCTGGAACATTCGTCTCGTCTTTGGGAAGTTCAGCTACAACAGCTTCAGTAGTTGTCATCAACGATGACACACTGCACACAGAAGCAACAAATAAGCACGGCCAAATGGTAAACTAAAACAAATTATAAAACTAAGATTCAGTTCCTCAAACCTACCTAGCAGCATCTACCAAAGCAGTCCTAATGACTTTCAATGGGTCAATAATGCCACACTTAACCATATCAACATAATCACCTGTTTAAATAAAAATTAGGAGGCAGAACAGCAACGAAATCAGTGATGAATTCCAATAGCTCAGGCTGGGAATAAACAAAACAGTAAGCTAATCACATAGGCTTCTAACTTACCTTTGGCTGCATCATATCCAAGATCAGGGTTATTTTGTTCCAATAGCTTACCAACAACAACAGCTCCCTCAACTCCCGCATTAGAAGCAATTGTTTGCACAGGTGTCTGCATGTGTAACAGGAAGGTGGGGAAATAAGCTACTATTATGATGGAAGCTATAGCCAAATTAGTAACTGTAGATGCTTCTTGGCATTTCCAAACCATTAAAAAAATTTGGGAAAAGAAAATTATAAAAAGAAAAAGAGGATGAGGGAGTTCGTTGTCCCCAAACAATGACTTTATTGAAGGAAAGGTCCTTAAACATAAGGAGTTAACACTTTTATCCCCAAAGTTATTGAATGTTACACTTAAGTCCTATTTATTACACTTTGGTACCCAAATTGTTAGCCTATTACAATTAAGTCCCCAAAATGTTACTGTTTATTACACTTAGGCTCCAAAAATTTAACAAATTTGGGGACCTAAGTGACTTATTAGTCATACTCTAGTCCCCAATTCTAATTTAGGACTTCTATGTTAAAATATAATAGATTTGGGATGAAAGTGTTAGTTTTTTATTGTTTGGGGACGTTTCTGTCAGTGAAGACATAGTTTGGAACCAAAGAAAACCCTTCACTAAAAAAAATGAAGATTTTATTAATTAAAGATCAGGGCATTCTGCACACACCTTCAGGGCATTCTGAATAATCTGAACACCAATCTTCTGATCAAAGTTGGCAGTTTGGAGTTTATCCAACTCTTTGGATGCATAAAGAAGAGCAACACCACCACCTATTGATGGAACTCTTGTCAGATTGTAGTGGTCCCTAATGAAACAAGATAAATCAAGAACATTGGATTATAAAGTACCTGGTAAGATGCCTTCTTCAACGGCTGCCTTTGTTGCATTTAAGGCATCAGTCACTCTATCCTTCTTCTCACTAACTTCTGCTTCGCTAGCACCTCCAATCTGGGAAAATAATAATAATAATAAATAAATAAAATTTCCACCCTTCTAACCAGAAAACAAATTATAGAGATTTGATCTACTGAGCAACTTTGCTAAACTTATCATACACGACACCTACTGAGCAAATGAATATATATATATATATATCCAAGATAACAAGCAGACCTTCAAGACAGCAACACCACCAGAAAGTTTTGCCAACCTCTCTTGTAACTTTTCTTTGTCATAATCAGAAGTGCTCAACTCAATTGATGACCTTATCTGTATCATTATAAGATTGATCAATTTGAAATTTGGAGTTTCAATCTTAGGAAACATCAATCAAAAAACTAATTTAAAGAAAAAACTACTCAGAAGAAAACAATTAAAACCTGTTCGCATCTTTCCTCAATGCATTTCTTGTCACCGAAACCATCAAGAATTACCGTGTCATCCTTTGAAATTGTGACCTACAACAAAATGTAATCCTTAGGAAAAGGAATTTCTTGGAAAATAGACCCAAATAGAAGCCTATAAAGAAAGTTCTACTATTATTGGAAAGTTGCTAATAAATAACGGGCAAAAGGGTCTTGGACGTCTCTTTATTTAGGCCTTAGGGGCTGTTTAGTCTCTTTGTTTACAAAATGTGTTTTTAAGTTCCTTTTTTGTGGAAAAGGTACCATACAAGGACAAAATTAAGTTTCTATCCAATTTTCAGTTAAATATAATTACATGTAACACATACATATTTGTATTTTTTAATAGATACATATCTAATGAAGTAATTTTTTTTAATTAAATATTAATTTTTTCATGCATATACCTATTGAAATATATAAACATACACCAATAGAATACATGATTAAATGCTTGATTATAAATAGACTAGTAAACAGTTATTACCTTTTTACAAGAGCCAAGCATATCCAGATCCACTTTTTCCAGGTTTAAACCAAGCTCTTCAGTTATGAGCTAAAACACGAAAGAGGACATATCATAAGGTGGCATTTAACAAATACTCCACATGGCTTCAGCAAAAAAATTAAAAGAACGTAATCTTACTTGTCCTCCTGTCAAAGTAGAAAGATCCTGCAGGCCAGCTTTTCGGTTTTCACCAAAACCAGGAGCTTTTATAGCACATACCTACACAAATATGTCACCATAATAGTTCATAGAGCGCTCAAAACCATACTCAAAGTCAAAAATCATTCATGGACCATCATACCACCAATAGCATAACTGAAAGGAGTTAAAGAGCAAACCTTGATTCCAGCACGAAGCTTGTTTAGAATAAGTGTTGCTAAAGCATCACTTTCTATATCTTCTGCAACAATCAACAAGGGCCTTTGCTTCTGAAAAGGATGGGGAAAAGGTTGCAGTCAACAACATGGGATGAAAAGAAAATCCTAATGAATAGTACAAGATAATCACCTTTAGAGCCAATTCTAGTACTTTAACTATAGCATTTATGCTTGAAATCTTCTTCTCATGAATAAGAATCAGAGGATCTTCAAGTTCCTGTCAATACGTTAAAGGGAAGCAATTTTAAGATAATCATCATCAAGCAGAAGGAACACAAAATAGCAAATAACAACCTACTATATTGTAAACCACTAGAAGTTCTAAGACATACTCGCAACTAAAGTTTAGGAACTTACACATTTCTGATTCTTTTGGTTAGTAATAAAATAAGGAGATATGTAACCTCTGTCTAGCTTCATTCCTTCAACAACTTCCAACTCATTGTCCAATGTTTTTCCATCCTGCAACAATTATGTAAACTAGATAAACACGAATTCGTTGACTATACAAATAAAGCACCACACCCATAAGCCCCTTTACCAGTAAAAATAGGGAAAATCCATATAAAGTTCAATAAGTAGATGAGTTGTTGTTGGGAAGAAAAAGATACTTACAGCAATTGTTATTACTCCCTCTTTGCCGACCTTCTCCATTGCCTTGGCAATTAGCTCTCCAATTTCCCTCTCACCATTTGCTGATATTGTTCCAACCTATCATTGTCATTGTTATCAGAAGACACCATGAACAATTAACAAAAAACTAGAGATAAGAAAAGGCATTAGAGGATAGACAAGAAAAAAGTGGACAAACCTGTGCTATCTCCTCAGAAGTGCTGATCATTCGTGCTCTGCTCTTCAAATTTGTTACTACAGCATCTACTGCCATATTAATACCACGCCTCAGGTCCATGGCATTCATCCCTGCAGCAACTGACTTGCATCCTTCTGTGAAAATTGCTCGAGTAAGGACAGTAGCACACGTGGTTCCTGCAAAATTTTGAACGGAGGTGCTCAGTAGACATAGTTGCAAAGTACGTCCATCATATCACATGAAAAGCAGTTTTTTTTTCTTTGTCCTGGAGTTTGAGATTTAAATTCACCATGGTATGACAAATGAGTTCTACCAAACATTTCCACAACGCATGAAAACATAAAATAAGTATAGAAACAATCTTTTATAATATGATCGTATACAGAGTCCTGAAAAATTACTGACCGGAACCTATTGAAGGGAATGGACTTACCATCACCCGCTACATCATTGGTGGCATTTGCAACCTGCTTCACCAAACTAGCTCCAATGTTCTTGATTTTGTCCTTGAACTCTATACTCTTTGCAACAGTCACACCATCTTTTGTCACTTTGGGAGCACCAAAGCTTTGTTCAATTACCACATTACGTCCCTACAAAAAACAACATGAACAGAAACTTGTGAATAGCAAATAACTGGCTACTCTATCCACCAATATTAGAACAACATTCGGAATTGATTGCAAATGCAGGACAGTTAGTGCGCTTTCATTTGAGAAATATATTCACCCCTTTAATAAACGACAACACAAATACTGGAATAGGATGATAAACAACGTATAAATGGCATTAAGAATCAGATGGAGTACTTTTGGTCCCATTGTGACTTTAACAGCTTCCGAAAGCTCTTCAACTCCCTTAAGCATCAGGGCTCGAGCCTCCACACCAAATTTAATTTCTTTAGCCGCATAGTTTCTCCTCCAGCTCACCCTACTACCAATCTGGCCAATGCAGAGAAGATGTGGAAGAAGAAAAAGTAATTCATTACGATTACTAAATCAATAAACGAAATTCATTAGCTACTACAATACTAACCTGCTGAGAACTGTTCCTAGCAATCCTGCATAATCAACAAGCCAAGAAACATAAGAAATAACAATCAAATAACTCACTTTCCGATTGGGTAATGCTAAAGATTAAAAGAACTCAATCAATGTGTTAAATCATATCTGGTTCAGGCAAGTTTGTCATAATGGGTATAGATCAAAAAACTTCACATTGATAAATGGATAATAGGAAATGATGTAGAACCTACCTAGCTTTGGAAGCGAGACTTGAGGCGAAGCGGTACATTCTCGGTTTAAGATATTGCAGAGAGCAAACAAAGTCTCGAGCAAAAGTTGAAGAGAGAGTCGGCTAGACAAGCGCAAAAAGAGATGAAGTGGGAAAGAACGAACAGGGCTTTTCTAATAGAGAAGGAAGATTCTAGAAACAACACGCAGGCTGGCTTATAGGGTTTAGGGTTTTGGTGAGTTATGTTCAAGTTTCTTGTTGTCTATTCAGTCACACCAGTTTTTATCCAAACTGCACCCTCCTTTGGAGGAAATTTTTTCTTTTTAACATATTTCAGTCTCTTGATGTCATAAAAATATAGAGAAAAATGCTTCGTAAGTAAAGCGATCTATTAAATATAAATAAAATTATTTTAATAAATTTTTTATTAAAATAATATTTTTCCTATTAAATGAAAAACGTGATTAAAATTAAAATTCACTATAAATATGAAAAATATTTTTTAAATATATGTTAGTTATCATTATTTTATTTTTTAAAAAATAAAATATATATATATATATTCGAAAATTTTTTTGTTATATATTATTATTGTTGAGATAATTTCATATAAATTTTTTGTTATTGTTTGTGTTTTAATCACTTTACAAAAAAAACATTTCGATAAAAAATGTTAAATAATATTATTTATTTTTAATTAATCATTTATTTAAATTTCAAGAATAAAAAAACCTTTTAAGATCTGTAAGACTAAACGAAATTAATCTCAAAATTTGAAGAAATTATACAGATTTTATTTCTATATATACAAAAAGTTAAAAGACGAGAGGAAGATAAAAAAATTGATATTATGTTCTTTCTTCCTTATTATTGTCATGTATTAATGGAATATCATAAGTAATAATTATAAGAATCTTAAGATATAAAGCAAATTTCAATATGTGGATGATATCAAATCTTCTTTTCAATATATCAAATAAAATTAATAATGCTAAAATATATTAATTGAATTATTATAACTTAATATTTAATATTCATATCAAAACATATCTTCTTCTTGTGTGTCAATAACATGAAAAGTATAACTCATTAAAAACCTTGTTAGAAAAAATCAATGACATAAAACATTGAAAAAGAAAAAAAATACATTATTCTTATGTGTACTTAGACTTATCTCATTAAAATCTTATTAAAAAAAAGTAAGATAAAGATAAAAGAAAAGGAGTACATGACCGGATAAGTTACTCTTCCTCAAAATGCTAACAAGCATCTAATATAATGTATCTTTGAATTATCTCAATTGATATTAGTGTTTCACTCTCTTAATTATTAAAATGAAGGGTTTTTGATTGTCAATATTAGAAATACTTAATGATTGTATTCTATTCTGTAATCAAATGAATATGCATGGTGCATTTATATAGGAATTATAAGTAAACTAAATATATCTAAAGTAACTAAATATAGATATCCCTAAAGTAAATAGATATACATTACTAGATATATATATACATTAATATGTTACTAGATATACATTAACATCCCCCCCTCAAACTCAAGCTGATGGACAGACTAACTTCAGGTTGTCAACCAAATTACGAAATACACATTCTCGTAAGTTTTAGCGAAGATATCTCAGTTGATCGTTGATAAAACGTAGAAAAGCTCGAGAGCACCATGGATAAGATGAAATGAAGTAGTGACAATCAATCTCGACGTGTTTAGTCCGTTCACGAAAGACATCGCGATGAAGCAATATGAATTGCACTGACGATTATCACAATAAAGAGGAGTAGTAGAGGATGTGGGACACACCCAAATCTCCCAAGCCATCGTAGCTGAAGCCTCAGATGTGTATCAACAAGAGCACGATATTCTCGTCAAGTAGGGCCACGAAGGTTTATTTCTTACTTCGCCAAGAAATCAAAGAAGAACCAAGCGAGAAAGCAATAACTGTGGGACTGCGATGGTGGGATCTCCTACCAATCAAAGACGTAGAGAATGCATGAAGTACGAAAAAGGAGAATTAAGCGGAAGTAGAAAAGGCCACCGTGGAAGATAATGCCTTTCAAGTATCATAGAATACGTAGAACAGCATAAATGAGTTGATCGTGAGCTGAGATAGATCGCTCACCGATGAACATCATAAGAGATGTCCGGACGAGTAATCAGAAGATAAAACGGGGATCGCCAACCAATCGTCTATAAAGAGAGGCATTAGACAATGGTCGCTCTCCGATGTCGACGCGCATTAAGTTCAACTTCGGCAGTGTCACCTTATTGTCGGTGAGTCTACCGAGATACGAGGTCGATGCATACTTTGGCTGAGTAATGTAAAGACCATCGTGGAGCAGTGATCTCAAGACCCAAATGTAAGAAAATCCTCGAGTTCTTGAATGCCATCGGTGTCATCACCGCATTATGATCATATCATCCACGTATGTAAGAAGCAAAATGGCGGCTTTATCATTACGATGAAGAAATAAGGCGTTAATCATAAGGACCGGTGTAACCTAAGGATGGTGGAGTCAATTTGGCAAACCATGCCAAGTGAGCTTGTTTAAGGCCATAAATTGCACGTCAAGGCGACAAACCTTATTTGTTTCAAAGTAGATGGGCGAGGTTGCATATAGACTTCTTCACGTAGTCCCCATTAAGGAATGCATTTTTAACATCCATCCGAAAAAGGTCCCATTTACTAGAAGATGCCCAAGAGGGTACGAACAGGAGGAAATAACACGGGCAACTGGAGCAAAATTCTCTTCATAATCAATCCCATACTCTTGTAAAACCTCTTCACAAGACGAGCCTTGTAGCGATCGATGAACCCATCGTAGCGAGTCTTGATCTTATAGATCCACTTACTACCAACCACAGACGACTCAAGAGGAAGTAACAAGATCCCAAGTACGGTTTTTGGTTAATGCATCAATTTCGCTTCATTGCAATATGCCAAGAAGGGTTAGTAGATGCCTCACGATAAAGCGCAGAGGGCTCGGGAAGGTGTAGCTGCGGCAATGTAACAATGATAGTCAAGTAAATGTGTAGGAATGGATCTTACCCGGTCAGCAGTGGGCGAGGTAAGGAATATCTTGTCGAGGATCTTCGTGCGAGTAGAGCAAGGGACCCATGCTCAAGTAGGTAGCTCATTATCAACCTGTTTCTTCTACGACTCGCCTGTGAGAATCATCAAAAATATCTCGAAGATTGAATAGTGAAGTCCAAAGATGGATTAGAAGTATCCGTAGAAGGAACAAGAGACTCATTTGGAAAAATTTCTAAAACATTTGAATTAGTTGGGAAGAACGAAAGTGAGAAAGTTCAACAAATAGCGGTGTTCTAAAAACAATGTTACGGGAAACACGAAGACGATGTGAGACAGGATCATAGCATCGATACCCTTTTTGAGTTTCAATTACACCAAGCAAAACAACAAAGTCTAGATCGAGGCTCAAGCTCATTGTGTGGTTCACGAGGTGAAGAAGAACGAAACAAACAGATCCGAATGAGCGAAGGTAATGATAGTTAGGAGATGATCCAAAAAGGCGCTGTCATACGGAGTCTCGATTATGAATGACGGTTGAATGCGATTAATGGCATAAACAAGACATGAAGAGGCCTTCCACCCCAAAATGGGGCAGTGAACTTTGGCAGAGAGAAGAGCACGCAGGTGTCAAGAATACGACGAAGTTTTCTTTCGACTCGACCATTTTATTGAGAGGTTCTTTGGACGTTGGGATGATGTCACATACATGTGAGTGTAATGAGTTTGAAAAGCATTTTGAGTGTATTCGAGAGCATTATCGGATCGAAAAGTTTTGATATGTTTGGAGAATTGTGTTTCAACCATTTTTGCAAAGTTACTATATATTGATAAGATTTAATCTAGATTTCATTGGAAAGATCCAACTATAACGAGAATAATCATCAATAAAAACAACAAAATAACGAGATCCACCAATACTAGTAACAATACGGTAAGCGTCCCAAACATCAAAATGAATCAACTCAAAAATACTATTAGAGATAGATTTACTATTATTGAAAGGTAAAGTGGCTTTTCCTAATCGATACGTAAGTACAATCAAAATTATTTTTGGACACGTAACCCAATGTACCTTTAAGCTAATCACTAAAATCTTGCAGGATTGGTACCCAAGACGAGAATTCCAAAGTGCGAGATAAGGAAGAAATCGCGAGGTTGCGCAGCACGAGAGGCGAGCAACAGTGGAAGATGAAGATTGTTTACGGGGAAATATACGCCCGACCCTAGGACCGGTCCAAGCTATTGCCCGTTTCTCGATCCCGCACAATACACCTAGAATAGTAAAAAATAAGGCGATATCCTAGTTCGGCCTAATTGTCCCACGAGCATAAATTATAGGATAGGTCGTGTACATGGAAAACCCTGTGAATGTGTAGGTGTAGGTCGAAACAAAACCTAGACTATTCCCATAAATGGTGGAACCATCACTATAGCGGATATTAGGCTGGGACGTGGTGGCGGTCAAGTTTGGAGAATAAAGATGAGTGAGGTGTGGCCGCGTGTGATTGCAACACGCAGAGTCAAAAACCAAGTTTGAGACTTACTGACAAACCGGTAGGTAAAGTGGAAAGAGATGCATTACCACCATTTGAATGACCAGGTTATGATCTTCTCGTAGCTCAATAAAGGATATGTTGATGGATTCAAGACCGGACTGCCGAACTGAAGGCATCATCGAGTAGGCTCAATATTAGCAACATCGTAGTAGATTTGTTCCGACGGTAACAAGTCTCAATGGGCGTGTGGCTACGACGCTTGCAATAATTAACCTTTTATTTATGCCGTCGACGATTGTAAAAGCCGGAGGAATCACCGATTCTTGAGGTTGTTCAACGTGTGGGAGCAGGAGGAGTAATAGCCAAAACATTGAACTTATTTTGAGTCATGGTTGGGTAAGTCGAGCTTCTTCTCTAACCAACTCATTTACTGAGCATCAAGAGACTGGTTGGGAGGACTACGACAAGGTTGACCCTGATTGGCTCAAAAGTCCTCGTGGAGTGACATCAAGAACTCATGAGACGAAATTCATCCCTAATTGTAGCATATTGTTGAGCACTGTTGAGCATGCCCAAATTGGATCACAAAGGTCAATTTGGTCCCAAAGGAAGCGAAGTTGATCAAAGTAGTCATTAATGGATTGCCATGCTTCCTTGTTGTAGCTTATGCAATTCAACTATTAGTTGATATTTCATGGATCCGTGAGTAAGTGAGTACCTTTTCGTCAACATATCCCATGCTGTTTTGGCATCATCAAAGGCTGGCCATCAGTATCGGGAGATGGATGGAATAGAAGTATTCCGAATCCACGCGAGGATCACGTGGTTGTGACTATCCCATTCAATCATGCGACGAAGAAAGATAGCATCTTCTTCATTTGCTCCTTTATCGGGAATAATAATTGCATCTCAAAGACAATAATGCCAGAAAGCATATGACCCTTAAGAAAACTACGCCGCATAGCTTCGAGACTACGGCAAATAATTCTTGGTTCCTTCCAATATAGTATTGATAGGGCAAGAAACAAAATTATCCTTTTATCCATTTTAAAACACAATATGCAAAAACTAACGGCAAAAATGAGATCTACGCGAAAAACTGGGTAGGGTGAACCTATAATGTGAAAATCCGATCAACGATCGTCCCGGCCAACGTCGACGGCCAACGTGTAGTCTTGGCTGACAATGTCGGCTTCGGGTTGACGCCGCCAGAGGTGATAAGCCGACGTCGCACCACGCTAGTGCGATGGCGTCCACGAGCGTGAGCGCGGCTGCCAAGCACGTGGATCCGACGCGCCGTGGCCGGCAGGCGCGCGAGGGCACGTATGAGTCCGACGACCGTGATACTTACACGAGTCACGTAGATATGGTCGGCGGTGGCCACAATGGCATTTGTAGATAGCCTCGTCGGGTTAAGATTAACAGCTGACGGCGCGGCGCGAACCACGTATAGATTGGTTTCTCATGCGCGCGATGTGTGCGTCATACATGCGATGGTTGCGATATTTCCACGGTTGTGTAGATCCGCAGAAAGGCGGTCACGTGGTATATGAAGAAGAAATTTCGGAACAATACGCACGGTGACGGTGATCACAGCTTGTTTGTATGGCGTGAACTCCTTAACAATGGCCACTATAATTCCTAACCTAAGGACAAAGAAAGACGTCGAGGTTAAACGATGAATGATTGCACGTTATTGTGGACAATGAGCTATAAGTGGTTGAATAACACCAAAAAGAAAACACTGCTAGAAAGACAAGAATAGTGGCTCTGATACCATGTTAGAAATACTTAATGATTGTATTCTATTATGTAATCAAATGAATATACATGGTGCCTTTATATATGAATTACAAGTAAACTAGATATATGTAAAGTAACTAAATATAGATATCCCTAAAGTAAATAGATATACATTAGTAGATATATATATATACATTAATATGTTACTAGATATACATTAACAGTCAAAAACTCTCTCTTGTTAAATATATATGCATGAATTCACATTTTAGCTACATGTTTTCAATCTTTCAATTGTTGAAAGGAAAATAATGATTTTAGAATATAAAATATGTTAGGTTGTCACATTTATTGTAATTCAATACACTCATATTAAAATATTAAAATATGTGAAAATTCATCAATAAATGCTCAAACGACACTTCCATTATAATATCACTTTTATAAATTTCATGATATTAGAGCATATTTGTTTGTCTTAATCACTTGTAATAGTAAAATATTATCTTACATAATATAACTTTAACAAATGAAAGATACAATAAACATTAATGGACTCTTATATTACTTTAAAATTGGATCAATAAATATTAATCATATTAACTTTTATAATACTTTATAATTGTATCAAGAGTAGTTATCCCCCCTCAAGTAATCAAATAGAAATTAGATATAAATATGTCATTTATAAAAATATTTTGATGTTTATTACATGTATAAAGATACTTAACATAAAAAAAATTAAGATATTATTTCAATTATTTATGATAAGTATTTATGCATCTTTGAAATATAACCATAAGAATATATAATTACAATTATATATTGCTTTATAATAAAAATAAATTTGTAGGTAAAACATTAATTAGTAAATGTAAATGAAATTGTCTCAAAAATATATTTTATTTTATGAAAAAAATTATCATTACTTTAATATATATGTCATGTGATTTAGCATATATAAACTTTTCAATAAGTCAATAAGCATTGAGTACTTGACTAATTTCACTAATTATATGTAAATTAATTTTTTATGATTTTTAATCATAATATAAAGTTACGGTATATATACGGGAGAATATTGTTCTTTATATCATAGCCTCATATATTTCTCATATAAAATTAACGTGTATTTCATACATTTTATATTTTCAAACATTTTGAATATTAATCCTTATAACAAATTTTAGTAAACATCTTAAGTTTTTAGATTATATAAAATTCACTTTGCTTATAAGTGATTATAATATATATGCTTGAAAATTCTTTTTGTATTTGGGAATTACATTTTTTTTTGTATACATTTAATAATTTATGTTTAGGATCCTTCTATCTCTTACTTCATCGAGATAAAATTTCAAAAAATGCATGTTGTAGAACATAGTATTTTCATTCTCACTTGTTATTTTGGATATTTCTAACTCTTTAAAAATATAATATTTTTTTTCAATTTTTGATATCATTTATTGGAGTATTAACTCCTCCTATTCCGTCGATAATTTATCATTTTTGTACTAATATGTTTATCATACTTAGTCAAATTATTTATTTTTGTAGTTATATTTTCTTATTGTTGTATTGGTATATTAATAATTGTTTTATCATTTTGCTGCTAATGATGTGATTGTAACCTTATCTATCATTTATAATACTCTACCATTTATTACTTTTTACAATCTTTCATTTTTGATAAAACAAATAAATTGTAAGAAATTTCAAGTTATTATACATTTTTCCTCCCCCAATGACAAGAAGTTAGTTAGAAAGCTTAATTACCCTTAGAGTTTCATTGAATGCCTTTCAAACGAACAACTTCACCCTTTCCATAAAGTCTAATTACTGACATTAATATATCCTGTCTTTAAATCATCCTTAGATACATCAATTGTAGATATTCCTCGACCAACAAAAAAAGAGCACTTTTAATAGAGAAAATGTTATTTTCACTAGTACTCTCTTATCTTCATGATGATTAATATTAAAAAAAATTCTCAAAATTACCTCCACATCTTATTCTATATAAGTGTGTTTTTAATTAAACTTTCCTTTCACAACCTAGTTTCATTAATTAGACCAACTAGATATGTATTCTCAGAGAGCACACAAGGAGAAATAATCTTAAAAAGAAGTAGAATAAGATAGTTAATTATCTTTATAAACCATCACATTATCTCCTTTCTTAAAAAAAAAAGTAAAATAAGATAGTTAATTAGGCTTGTAACATGTAACATAAATAAATACTAATTAATAAAATATTTGGACTTTGATTCACAACCTTTTAAATTCCAATGGGTTACTTTTGATCCTTCTTTACTTAACTATATATGGTCATAATAAATATATAAATATTTTAATAGAAGAAATTTTATAATACTAAACATATAAGAAACTTTTGACTTATATTCATATTCAATATTAATTTAGACCAATATATATAACACACCATTATATGCTACATTTCATTATAAAATTGGTATTTAAAGATTTTATAACACAAGCTTAAAGGTGCTTGCAATACAGTTATATTCACATGTGTATCTCAAAATATACTCATTATTATTATCACACTTAATTTAAATTGCCTCAACTTGAAAATATATAATCACAATTTATGATTTTGGTTATTCATAAACATTCTATTATATTGTAACTATAATTTTAAAAACTCATTTTATTATTTTTTAGAGAAAAATACTTACTTTTTTTTAAAGTAATAGTTACTATCCCAATTTAATTTTTATTTTCCATAAATGATTATCCATCAAAATGATTGGACTTATATTGAATATGTTGGGAAATAACGCAAATTCCCGATAAGCCAGATTTATGATAAAGCAAGGATAGAAAAATAACACAAAATTTGATAACGGAGTTCGGCCAATCTTGCTTACGTCTCCGGACCACAAGTAGATCTTTTACCGAAAGGAGAAATTACACAGCGTGTTTACAACACTCACAACTCACAACCCAATTACACCCAAGAAAATTACTCTCAATTTTCTCTCACAAAAGCTTTTCTCTCTAAGCTTTTCTCTCAATTGGAATGAACACTTTGGATGGTTAATTCATTACAATTACACATCTATTTATAGGAAAATTCACTCCTTGAATTACTCCTTAAATTAATGGTTCCTTGAATTGCTCCTAGAATTAAGCTCCATGTTTTACTTCTTGTTTTGTTCCATGTTTTGCTCCATGTTTTACTCCTTGTTTTGTTCCATGTTTTGCTCCTTAATTTGCTCCTTAAATTAAGGAGCTTTATAACAATAATATCTAACAATCTCCCACTAAGACCGATTTCAACTGCCTTCACACCTCGATCAATGCCAGCTTTTTCTAGTCTTTGTTATTCTAGCAGACCAACCGAAGTCGAAGCACAACTTCGCTTGTCAATAATCACCACCTTTGTTAACATATCCGCCGGATTTTTGCTCCCTTGAATCTTCTCCAAGATAACACATCATCTTCTAATGTAGATCCGACGTGAAGTGATAACGAAGTCCAATATGTTTGGTTCTAGAATGAAATGTCAATTCTTTCAAGTGTATTGCACTTTGACTATCACTACGCAGTAACATTCTTCTCTTGTTTGAATCCCAACTCGCTTAACAAACCTTGAAGCCATATCATCTCTTTACTAGCCATATCAAGCTACATACTCACCGTAGTGATAGAGTGACAATTTTCTCGTATTTGTGACATCCAACTAACAAATGTAGTTCCAACAAAGTAAATATATAACTGGTGCTTCTTCTGATCAACTTCACCTCCAAAGTCCGCATCTACGTATCCTTGTACTTTTAACTCTCCTTTACTAAAGTACAAACACTTTTCTCAAGCAGGCCTCCAGATACCTCAAAATCCACTTGATCGCTTCCCAACGAAGAGTTTTCCTGGATTTGGACATAAATCTACTAACAACTCCCACCGTACGGCCAATGTCCGGTCTTGTACGTACTCATTGACTACATCAAACTTCCAATGGCCGAGGCATAAGGAACCTTAGCCATGAATTCTCTCTCTTCCTCCGTCTCGAGGACCGATCCTTGGATAGGCGAAAATGACTAGCCAAGCGGTGCGTGCTATCCAGCTTCGCACGCATGTTGAATCTTTGCAAAACACGATTGATGTACTCGCCCGAGATAACTGCAAGGATCCGTTCTTCTTATTTCTTGTGATTTGCATTCCAAGAATCTTCTTTGGCTGACCCAATTCTTTCATGTCAAATTCCTTTGACAATTGCCGCTTCAACCTTTTAATATCATCCATATCCGAACCCTCGCTACTAACATATCATCAACATAAAGTAGTAAAATGATATAACTGACCTATATCTCTCAAGTAGCAACAATGATCAAGCATTGCACTTCGAAACCTTCCTCAGGTAAAATTTGCCAAACTTTCTCGTACTTGTCTGTCTCGGGCTTGTTTCTCTGTGCCATACAAACTCTTCTTAAGTCTCGCACACCCATGTTCTTCTTCCTCTCTTTCTCGAGAAACCTTCCGTCGGGTACATGTATATCTCTTCATCTAAATCTCCATGAAGGAATGCAAATCTTCACATCCAACCGTTCAAGATGAAGATCTTCACGATGGCAATACTCAATACCGATCCGATAGTATCGAGCTTCACAACGGGAGCAAAATGTCCGTGTAGTCAACTCCTTCCTTCCGTTGAAACCCTTCGACAACTAGGCGGCTTTGTATCTCTTTGGAACCATCAGCCCTCTTTCACCCTAAGACACCCATTTGTCAGGAAGTTGCCTTCTTTCCCATAGGTAACTCACTAGTTCCCATGTCCGGTCGAGATGAGAGATTTCATTTCTTCTTTCATAGCAAGCTCCCACTTTTGGAATCTCGAGTCCGACAAGCTTCATCATAGCATCTCGTGCTCCCCTCCATCACCAAGAACATATAGTTCATGTATCTCCCGTTGTGCACACGAGGTCGAGAAGACCTTCTCAATATGAGCCGAGTAAGAGGTCGTGGTGTGTCGGAATCGCCGTGGTATCGCTTTGTCCAACAAGTTCTTCTACCGAGCGACTTGTTACAATTGATTCTCATATAAGTATCCGGGACATCATCTCGCATCCGCAAATACCGACTCATTCTGGCCCGAGTTATTTGCGTCTATTTTATGCATGTCCTTATACATCACCCTTTCGTTGAAAATCACATCCTGCTACGATAACTTTCTTCTTTTCGTCATCCCAAATACGGTAGCCAAACTCATCCTCACCATAGCCAATGAATGTGGCATTTCTTGGATTTGGGGATCAAGCTTATTCCCGCCGATCACCGATATGCACAAATGCTACACAACCGAAAAACTTTTAGATGTGATAGTTTCACCTCTTTTCCGCTCCATACCTCCTCTCGGTATTCTATGCTCCAATGGAACAGATGGGCCTGCTGATCAAGCAAGTTGCCGTGTTGATCGGCTTTCGCAATCAGTTGCCTTTCTAGACTCGACCGTATACGAATGCTCTCGGCTCTTCTCACAACGTTCTTCATACGCCTACACCATTTGTCGAGGCGTGCCTCGGCACAGCTTCTTTCCATTCCGATCCCGTGCTCATGAGTAAATTTTTGAATCCGTGTCTTCATATTCACCACCATTACCTGGTTCTTCCGAGCTTTTTGATCTTTAAACCCGTCTCATTTTCCACCATAGCTTTCCATCTTCTCGAAAGCCTCAAATACTTCGTACTTACGCTTTAGAAAGTAAACCCATACCTTCCGAGAGCGATCATCGATGAAAGTCACGAAGCAGTGTTTCCCACCAATAGATGAGATTTTCGTTGGTCCCCAAACATCGAGTGAATAAGCTCTAGTCTTTTCCTTCTTCGGGATTCTCGTAACTTGTCCGAAAGCCGACTCTCTTTGCTTTCCAAGTATGCAATCTTCGCACATGTCTATCTCCGCATCCGCACTGGAAGTTTTCCCCTTGAGCAGCATAATCTTCATCCCCTTCTCACTCATACGGCCTAGTCTCTCGGTGCCACAGATTTGCGTTTCATTGCCTCATCGCAACCGTAATTGAACAACGTGCTTCGCCGTCATGTAAAGAGTGCCACTTTTCGCCCCGAGCAATCACTATCGCACCCCTTGAAATCTTCCAATCATCACCATGGAAGATCGTAGTGTAGCCTTCACTAGCCAACCGCCCCACACCGAGATTAAGTTCCTTCCGAGGTCGGGAATATGCCCGACATCCTTCGCCTCCCAAACAGAATCCTGCTTAACTTAATCTCGACTACACCTTTGCCAATAATACACATGGTTCGATCATCACCAAGATATACCTTCAAGGTTTCCTGGGACATATTTCTCGAAGAATTCTTTCCCGTGAAGTAGCATGGAACGATGCTCCGCAGTCTAGCACCCAAGATTCTTCCTTGCTCTCCAAAGAGCATATCAATGCATCATCTCCTCCCGAGGTGGAAGTAACATTTGCCTCGCCTTCACTTGTTTGTCCTTCAAGGCATTCTTGCACCGATTTTGTAGTGCCCGTTCTTCCACAATTCCAACACTCGATAGTTTTCGAGCCAGCGGGAATTATTAGGATTCCTAGATTCGACCTCTGCCCTTGATCTACCTCGGTAGTCGGCCCACCACGTCCATTTCCTTTGGTTGAATTTCTTCCTCTGACTCAGTATGCAAACCCAAGAGGCCGACGATTCACTGTCTCTCTACGCCGATCTCTTCACCGAGAACCAAATCACGAATATCGTCAAATTTCAACTTATTGCTTCCCGACGAGCTACTCACAACCGTGACAAGAGCATTCCAAATTTTCTCGGCAGAGAAGACAAAAGTATCAACGCTCGTACTTCTTCATCGACTAATTTCCACCGAACTCAACCGGGTTGTAACCGTGTTGAGTTCTATCGAGATGTCGTAGCTACCGACGCGCCTTCCGTCATCCGCAAATTGAACAAGCGCCTCATCAAGTGCACTTTGTTTCGAGGCCGACGGCTTCTCATACATATCGGAGTAGAGTCGCCATAAGACCCGCCGTGGTCTTTTCCTTTGCTACATGAAAGCAACACACGGGATAACGTCAATCGAATAACTCGAGGGCTTGTCACTGTAAGATTCCAATCTTCTTCCTTCATAAGATCTCGGCTTCTTCCCCCGAGAGGCTGATATAGATTTCTTTGATACGTATAATCCTCTATCTCGCATTTTCCAAAACCCGAAATCCGTGCCATCAAATTTCTCGAGTTTCACCCTTCCTTCATCCGTACCATTGCTCCCACTAAAATCGACTTCCTTCGGATCGTTTCTCGATCATTTCTTGCGTAAAAATTGACAGTAAATCACTACCAATAGCTCGATACCGCTTGTCGGGAAATAACGCAAATTCCCGATAAGCCGCATTTATGATAAAAGCAAGCGATAGAAAAATAACACAAAAATTTGATAACTAGTTCGGCCAATCTTGCTTACGCCTCCTGACTGGCCGTTGCATCTTTTACCGAAAGGGGAGAAATTACACAAGGTGTTTACAACACTCACAACTCACAACCCAATTACACCCAAGAAAATTACTCTCAATTTTCTCTCACAAAAGCTTTTCTCTCTAAGCTTTTCTCTCAATTGGAATGAACACTTTGGATGGTTAATTCATTACAATTACACATCTATTTATAGGAAAATTCACTCCTTGAATTACTCCTTAAATTAATGGTTCCTTGAATTGCTCCTAGAATTAAGCTCCATGTTTTACTCCTTGTTTTGTTCCATGTTTTGCTCCATGTTTTACTCCTTGTTTTGTTCCATGTTTTGCTCCTTAATTTGCTCCTTAAATTAAGGAGCTTTATAACAATAATATCTAACAGAATAACATTGATCATTATTACGATGAGCATTTAATCTTCATTTCATTTTCTTTCATTGAAGAACTTTGCTATAATCCATTACATATATGGAGCATACATAAATACTTATTTAATTCTCTTCTGCAACTCTAATAGATATAAGTTACTTATATTAACTTTCTTTTTTTAGTTCAATAATTATTATCATCAATTGTAGTTAATATTTATTATCATCAATTATCAACATAGATTTATTTGGCTCAAACGACACTTTTGATTATCTAATATCATTCACTCCTCCAATGAATGATAATTATTAAAGAACCCTTATCTCCTGTAATATAAGAGGGCATATGTTATTTGCTATGTGCTACTATATTGCTACTCTAATAGCAAACTTCATAAAAATAGCATATTAAATATTTTGTGATGTTAATCTTGTTCTCAATAATTTGAAAAGCATATATATATATATATATACTAGGCATATCAGGCTTAATAAAAATAACATATGAAATATTTTGTGTTGTCAATCTTACTCTTAGTATTATCATTTCATATGCATACGCAAGGCATTAAATATATTTTGTACTATATTGTTTTTGGTATTCTAGGTTCTCAATAAACAACAATTTAATTCAACACCTTATTTTGAATGAGAGGTAACATAGATATTTAGCCTTTCAAAATTCGATTCATAATAATGGATTATTTATATCCCATATTAAATAATTAGCAGTACTTCATAATATATATCTCATATTAACGATACAGAATATTAAAAATAATATTATTTAATTATTTAACTATAAAGAAAAATCAATTAAATACATTATATATCCCACTGCCTTTGGTGCCTTCTCTTATGGCATGTACCAAGTGGGTCAAGGAAACAAGATCCGAAGGTCTCACTTTTTGGCTTCTTCTATAAATTACTCAATTTTCATTTTTTCTCCGATTGTTTCCTGGTACTTGAAGCCTTATGGTCTGGGTTGTGTTTATTTTGTTGATTTTGCTGGGGTATGCATAGGTCTTGTGAGTTATGTTGATTACCCTTAGTGTTTGGTCCTTCGTGAAGTTGATGACCTTAGTTTTTTATGTGGATGGGTTTATAGTCGATTGCATTGTATTGTATTAGCATAATTCCGATTCAGGAAATGGATATTCACCATCAATGAAAAGGTGCGAGATGTTGCTTTGTAAATTTATTGAAATTTTTCTGCCTTTTTTTTATTTTTTGTTCTTAGCCTTTAGAGCTGAAAGACAATATTATCTTTATGCAGGGCACTAAAAGAAGAAAAGTTTACTGCCCGAAGAGCAATATTGCCGGTGCTGCAAGCTGAAGAAGATGAAAGGTACGCACATTGACTTATCAGTTGTCTTCTTCCTCACTGAGCTGCCTGTTCCATGCTGGAACTTGACATAACTGAATACAAAATGCTGACCATGTTGTGCTTTCTGTTTTATTTCTTTAGATTTGTCCAAGAGTGGAAAAAGTATCTTGAATATGAGGCTGAAGTCATGAAAGATGTACCTGGTTGGAAAGTTGGTGAGAATGTTTACCACTCCGGGAGATGGATTCCCCCAGCAATTGGGGAGCTCCGCCCTGAAGTCTGGTGATGCTTTTCCAACTGGAATTAATTTTATCGTTGATGTTTGATACTGATAAGGTTTCCATCCTCCAGTGCTAGTGGTTTGTTATCATGTCCCTGGATCAATCTTGTGAAATAAAAAGTGCAGCAAGATACTTCTTTGCATAATCTGTAAATCCTTTAGTCATAAAATTATCTTCTTCTTCTTTTGTTTTTTTTTTTTTTTGTTCGTCAGGAAGAAAAAGTTTTTATTGAGTAAAATCAAGCACAAGATACAAGCCTTTCATTATCAACAATAGCTTGAACTTATGCATACCACACACTTACTCCTAGCATATTTTTCTATTCCATCAGCAACTTTATTTGCATCTCTACTAATCCACTGCACAGCGCAGCGATTAATGAGGTTGACTAAAACACTTAACGTCCCTTAGGACTGAGTTAGACTGTCATGAGACCAGTCTTCCTTAGCTATCCAGCCAACCCCAAGCCTTGAATCAGACTCCACCACAATGTCTCTCCAGCCATTGCTAATCGCAAGCTACAAACCACACATACTAGCAGTCAATTCAAACTGCTCTATTTTGGCACCGTAAACTTGCTCACCTAAATACAGCAAGCACAACATCACCTTCATCCCTGGCCACAGTCCCAATACCACCCACCACCTCACCCTTTTCCACGCTGCATCACTGTTCAACTTGACCACACCCTTATCAGGAGGCCTTCATACCTGAGAAACCATCATTGGCTGTGGAGGTAAAGTCTTATGTCCATGCTGCAACTGAACTTCCAAAACCTCCATTGCCTGCCTAGCTGCACTTTGAGCCACTCTCATGGGCATGACACTCTGCTGCAAAAAATAAATCTTTATTTCTTGACATACGTGTCTTTTTGGTAAGAATTTGTGTGTGCCGTCATGTTATAGGGATATCTCAAAACTGCGGTTACACTTTGTCTCTTAGTTAATTTTAGTTGAGTGAAGGTGACAAATGACAATGAATGAGACTGAAGTTTCCAAACATGAGCAAACCAGTTGGAGATGATTTTCTAGTGAGATAGATTTGCTTAGGCTTTAGTGCTAAATCTATGCTTGATGTAGTGCTAAAATTTGCCTGAGTTGGTATTTGCCTTAAACAACTGCAAAATACTTTAACCTGGCCTGCCCTGCCCTAACTGTCTCATAACGCATATGGTCCAAAAACCCAGCCTTATATTTGTAAGATAGATAAGTGACCATGCTTGCTATTATATCGCAAGAATTCCTTCTAGTGCTGGTTGAGCTCGCTTCCCCTTTCTTTGGATTGAGATGCATACATTGAGAATAAACAAAAAATATAAGATTTTTTTTCATTCGCCACCAGTTTCATTGGCCAAGCAAGATGCACCCATGGTGCCCAATATTTGATCTTTAGTGATAAATCAGATCTAAGATTCATATGTTCCAGCTAAGGTGGTCACATCATTCACACTATGTATGTTTCATATGGAACGTGTAAGAGATAAGTTTGGAATGCCTGTATAGTGAAAATGTATCAATAATTTCTCCTTAAGAATGTATGTTACATATGGAACGTGTAAGAGATAAGTTTGGAATGCCTGTATAATGAAAATTTATCAAGAATTTCTCCTTAGAATGGTTTCACTGATATGATGACACATAATGAGCCTTTTCTTTGGAGTAAATTTACAAACGTAAAACCAAACTTAAGCTGTTTGTACAAGTCTATCACTTAATTTTAAACTGTGATAAATCTACCATCAAACTCTTATTAGTGTTATAAATCTGCCATTGAATTATGTATTAGTTACAAATTCACTACCAAAACATATAATTAAGCGGTAGATTTATACAAACACCTTAAATTTGGTGATACATTCTCTTTTTTTATCATTTTGGTATGTCCTCTTGAAAGGGCCTTTTGTTATAAAGCTCCTTAATTTAAGGAGCAAATTAAGGAGCAAAACATGGAGGAAAACATGGAGTAAAACATAGAGCAATTCATGGAGCAATTCATGGAGCAAAACAATGAGCTTAATTCAAGGAGAAATTTAAGGAACCATTAATTTAAGGAGTAATTCAAGTAGTGAATTTTCCTATAAATAGATGTGTAATTGTAATGAATTAATCATCCAAAGTGTTCATTCCAATTGAGAGAAAGCTTAGAGAGAAAAGCTTTTGTGAGAGAAAATTGAGAGTAATTTTCTTGGGTGTAATTGGGTTGTGAGTTGTGAGTGTTGTAAACACCTTGTGTAATTTCTCCTTTCAAAAAAGATCTCAGTCCGGAAACGTAAGCAAGATCGTCAATTCCGTTATCAAATTTTGTGTGTTATTTTTCTATTCTTGCTTTCTCATAACCGCTTATCGGGAATTTGCGTTATTTCCCAACAACTGGTATCGAGTATTGGTGGTGATTTCACAATTTTCTCGCAAGAAATAGTCGAAAGCTTGATCCAGGAAGTCCTGATTTTCGAATGGTGGAGCAATGGCCGCAGATGAAAGAAGGGTGAAACTCGAGAAATTTGATGGCACAGATTTTGGGTTTTGGAAAATGCAGACATGAGGATTATCTATATCAAAGAAATCTATATCAACCTCTCAAGGAAGAAACCGTGTTAGCTATGAAGGAAGAAGATTGGAATCTTCTGCATGCACAAGCCCTCGAGTTATTCGATTGACGCTATCCCGTAATGCCTTCAACATAGGCAGAAAGGAAAAGACCACGCTGGTCTTAATAAGCGTTTCTCTCCAATATGTACGAGAAGATCACGGCCTCAAACAAAGTGCACAATTTGATGAGGCGTTTGTTCAATTTTCGGATGAATGAAGGCGCGTCCAGAGCTCAACATCTCACCTAACTCAACACAACCACAACCCAACAGTTCGGAAATTGAATTCGATGAATAAGTACGAGCATTAATACTTTTATCTTCTTTACCGAGAAAGTTGGAATGCTACCGCCACCGCGTAAAGAGTTCGCTCGTCGAAGCAATAAGTTGAAATTTGACGATGTTCGTGATCTGGTTCTCGCGGAAGAGATCCGATGTAGAGTCGTGAATCGTCAATCTCTTCGCCAGTACGAGTCAAGAGGAAGAAATTCAACCAAAGGGAATGAACGTGGCGTAACGTACATCACCGAGGTAGATCAAAGCCGACAAGAGGTCCAAATCTAGGGAATCCTAATAATTCCCATAGCTCGAAGACTATCGAGTGTCGGGAATTATGGAAGAACCGTATTACTACAAAAATCGGTGCAAGTGCAATCAAGGACAAATAAGTGAAGGCGAAGCAAATGTTACGTCCATCTCGGGAGAGACGATGCATTGATATGCTTTCTTTGGGAGAGCAAGGAAGAATCTTGAGTGTTAGACTTCGGAGCATCGTTCTACGCTACTTCACAAAAAGAATTCTTCGAGAAATATGTCCCCGAACCTTGGAAAGGTATATCTTCGTGCGATGATCAACCATGTGCGTATTATTGGCAAAGGCGTAGTGAAGATTAAGTTGAACGGATCTGTTTGGGAACCGAAGCGATGTCGGGCATATTCCCGATCTCGAAGCGAACTTAATCTCGATGGGTAGTTGACGGTGGGCGCTACACTACGATCTTCCATGCGATGATTGGAAGATTTCAAAGGATTCAATGACAGGTTGCTCGAGGCAAGAAAAGTGGCACTTTTTACACGACACAGAGGCACGTTGTTCAATTACGCTTGCAACAAGCAATGAAACACCAAATCAGTGGCACCGAGAGACTAGCCATATGAAGTAAGAAGGGGACGAAGATTATGCGACTCAAAGGGAAAAACTTCCGTGTCTACGCTTTATGGAGATAGACATGGCGAAGATTGCATACTGGAAAGCAAAAGAGAGTCACTTTGGACAAGTTGCACAGTAATCCCAAAGAAGGAAAGGCTGTGAGCTTATTCACTCGATGTTTGGGGACCAACGACCGCCTCATCTATTTGGCTGGAAACACTACTGCGACTTTCATCGATGATCACTCTCATGTACGGGTTTACTTTCTAAAGCATAAGTCCAGTATTTAAGGGCTTTCAAAAGATGGAAAGCTATGCGGTGGAAAATGAGACGAGTTTAAAGATCAAAAAGCTCGAACCGATAATGGGCGGTGAATATGAAGACACCCGGATTCAAAAATTTGCACCTTTGCCAGCACGGGATCGAAATGGAAAGAATCGTTTCCACGTACGCTTCAACATAATGGTGTACTGAGCGTATTAACCGAACGCTGACAGAAAGAGCTAGAAGCCATTCGTATACAAATGTCTACCGAAGCACCGGGTAGAAGCAGGTCAACACGGCAAACTTACTTGATCAACCGAGGCCCATCCGTTCCATTGGACATAGAATACTAGAGTGAGGTATTTGAGCGGAAAAGATGTGAAACTATCACATCTAAAAGTTTTCATTGTGGTAGCATTTCAGCGTATCGCTGATCAAGGCAAGAATAAGCTTGATCCCAAATCCAAGAAATGCACATTCATCATGCGTAGGATGAAGCATACCGTACTGGGGATGACGAAAAGAAGAAAGTTATCCGTAGCGAGAGATGTGATTTTCAACGAAAGGCCGGTGATGTATAAGAGCACGCATAAAATAGACGCCAATGACTCGAGAAGCAGAATGAGTCGGTATTTGCACGCAGATGATGTCCCGTATACTTCCGCAAATGTAACCAATTGTAACAAGTTCTCACCAGAGGAACTTGTTGACAAAGCAAGACACAACATTCTCGACACACCACAACCTCTTACTCCGCACTTCTATATCGGTAAGGTCTTCGACCTCAGCGTGCCTAACCGCGAGATACACGAACTATATGTCATTGGCCCGATGGAGGGAGCCCGAATGTTAGCGATGAAGCTTGTCGTCGACTCGAGATTCCAACAAGCTTGAGTCATATGAAAGAAGAAATGAAATCTCTCATCTCTAACCGTATACATGGAACTACCGAGTTACCTATGGGAAAGAAGGCACTTCACAACAAATGGGTGTGCACTGGTGAAAGAGAGTACGACGATGGTTCCAAGAGATACAAAGCTCGTTTTAGTTGTCAAAGTGGTTTCAACAGAAGGAAGGAGTTGACTACACCGACATTTTTGCTCCTCACAGTGAAGCTTAATACTATCATATCGCATTAAGCATTGTAACCATCAAGATCTTCATCTTGAATTGAGCAGTTGGATGGAAGACCCATTCCTTCCATGGAGATTTAGATGAAGAGATATACATGTACCAAGGTTTCTCGAAAGGGGAAGAAGAATACGGTGCAGACCAAGAAGAGTTTGTATGGCCCCGAAACAAGCTCCCGAGACAATGGTACAAAATATTTGATGTACCTTTACGACAAGGAAGGTTTCCGTATGTAATGTTGATCATGCTACTTCAAGAGATATAGGTCCGCTTATATCATTTTACTACTTTATGTTGATGATATGTTAGTAAAGCGGTTCGAGATATGGATGATATTAAAAGGTTGAAGAAGAATTGTCAAAGCGAATTTGACATGAAAGACTTGGGTCCAACAAAGAAGATTCTTGGAATGCAAATCACAAGAAATAAGAAGAAAGGATCTTGCAGCTTATCTCAAAGTGCGAGTACATCAATCGTGTTTGCAAAGATTCAACACGGGCGATGCTTAAGAAGACACCGCCGCTCATTTTCGCCTATCCAAGGATCACCCCGATGCAAGAAGAGATAGAATTCATGGCTAAGGTTCCTTATGCCTGACCATTGGAAGTTTGATGTACGCAATGGTTCTGCACGAGACCGGACATATCGCCATGAAATGTGGGAGTTGTTATGATTTATGTCAAATCCAGGGAAAACTCATTGGGAAGCAATCAAGTGGATTTTTTGAGGTATCTCACAGGCACCACGTAAAAATTGCTTGTACTTTAGTAAAGGAGAGTTAAAAGTACAAGTGGTACGTGACGTAGACTTTGGAGGTGAAGTTGATCACCGAAGCACCACCGATTATATATTTTCATTGGAACTACAAATGTTAGTTGGATGTCACAAATACAGAAAATTGTCACTCTATCCACCATAGGCCGAGTATGTAGCAGCACTCTGAAGCTATTAAAGAGATGATATGGCTTCAAGGTTTGTTAATCGAAATGGGATTCAAACAAGAGAAGAATGTTACGCATAGTGATAGTCAAAGGCAATACACACTTGCGAAGAATTTAGCATTTCATTCTAGAACAAAGCATATCGACTTCGTCATATCACTTCATCATATCTCTATTGGAAGATGATGTGTTAATCGAGAAGATTCAAGGAAGCAAAAATCCAAATGAGATATGTTAACAAAGGTGGTGACTATTGACAAACTCAAGTCAGTGCTCAACTTCTGGTTCCGCCAGAGTAACAAAGACTAGAAAAGCACGATTGATCAAGGTGTGAAGCATGATTGAAATCGGTCTGCCGGGAGATTTTATAAAGCTCCATAATTTAAGGAGAAAATTAAGGAGCAAAACATGGAGCAAAACATGGAGTAAAACACATGGAGCAAAACAAGGAGCAAAACATGGAGCAATTCAATGGAGCAAAACAAGGAGCTTAATTCAAGGAGCAATTTAAGGAACCATTAATTTAAGGAGTAATTCAAGGAATGAATTTTCCTATAAATAGATGTGTAATTGAAATGAATTAATCATCCAAAGTGTTCATTCCAATTGAGAGAAAAGCTAGAGAGAAAAGCTTTTGGAGAGAAAATCGAGAGTAATTTTCTTGAGTGTAATTGGGTTGTGAGTTGTGAATGTTGTAAACACCTTGTGTAATTTCTCCCCCTTTCGCAAAAAAGATCTGGGCAGTAGTCCCAGGACGTAAGCAAGATTGGCCGAACTCCGTTATCAAATTTTATGTGTTATTTTTCTATTCTTGCTTTCTCATAAATCTGGCTTATCGGAAATTTGCGTTATTTCACAACACCTTTACCAAGTGATAATAGCCTCAGATGTTTCCCATAATATTTTTGTACAAAGCAAGGCTTATAGTTAGTTTGACGCCTTAAGTTTAGTTACTGGGAAAAAATTAGCTGAACTAGCTCTTCTTTGATCATGCATAGTGAGATTCAATGTGAAGCCAGATAAAGAGGAATATAATCAGTTAAGTGACCTCCTCTTGCTGTTGCAGCAGCCTGGATCTTTCTTTAGCTTGCTAGGGACCTGGAGCAGATGTTGAAGTAAACTCTTTCAAATACTGGGAGCTTAAGAGGGTGAGTACTCCAAGCACTTTTTTTTTTTTAAATCTCAACCAAGGTGGCAAAATCTAATTTGATTAAAAACAAAATAGGCTTTTACTTGTATGCCACATTAGTTTAGATCTCATATCAATTTGAGATAAGAAGACTTTTCCTGAGTACTCCTTAATGGAGAGAACTAACAACCTTGGATTATGTTTAAAAAAACTCTTTAGCATGCTAGATTCCACTGTTTTACATTTTTACCCTTAGTTGAGGTGGGATGGGGTGGGTTATTTTTGGGTTGTAGAAACGTTAAGGACAAATTAAATAACAATTAAACATATACATTCAAATAATTGTAAATAAAAATATAGACCAAACGAGTCAGGCATGGTATCACAGGCAAGACACAACAAGATTATTAAATGCTACGAATTATTGATTTAGTTCAACTTCAACTATGCTGGATCTGTTTGTCTTTTATCATTATTTAGTGTTAGTGTCTTTTGTAATAATGCAAGATGTTCATAGATAGTCTCTATGGGAATTATGTAATATATTCTTCTTCTTTATTAATTAATTTAGGAATCATATTAGGGTTAAACTTCAATATCTTATTTTACCTATAAAGCTCGTTTATTATTACGAATAAGAAAAATATGAGTAATTTTTTTTTCTTTTAACTTAATATGAGTGGACTAGTTTCTACATATTCAACCATTTCACGTTTTACAATAGTTAACATAATATAATTTTGTATTTTCTATTTATAATTTACATACATAAAAATTAATAACAATACAGATCCATGAAAAGGAACACATGAAGATTATACATAAGCTAGCATATCAAAAGACACTTACCCAACAATAGCAATTGATCACAGATATAGTATACTTGACTATGCGAACAAAATACATAATTAAAAAACAAATTCACCATATATTATGAAACCTTTAAAGTAGGGCACATTCTTCCCAATTAAGCATTATTGCATGTTGCATCAAACTATATATTCATCAATGTGTTTTTTTTTTGGGTCTATTAATGAAGTTTTTTTTTTCTTCTTTCATACAATAAATCAATTTAGAATCTTAAAATAACATTTACATATTATAAATAATCAAATTGACTTCATAATAACATGTTATACATGTACATGTAAATTTGTATAATACAAATGAATGTACATTATGTATATAAGAATATGTACACGCCATGTGCAATTAAAATATTATTTTGAAGTCAATTCATTTATTTATAATCTTTACATATTATTTAAAGCTCAGAGTAAAATTAATCAGTATATCTTGCGCAACGTGTAATTGCAGTGCAACCACGATTGTAAGGGTTAACCCTTTGTCTATTTTGACAATCATAATAAGATCGCCCACGTTGTCCACATGGAACTCTATTGGCTTGCAAGGCACCTGGACCAATGAATGTCCTGCCGACAAGAGCTCGACGGCTACTCTCTGATTCCATTAACATCTCGTTGTCATCCTCGATGAAGTTGCTTATTATTGCAATATTGTTTGAGACATGTCTAAAATAGTGAAGACCCCAAGTGGCCTCAGAGATTGAGGATGAGTGAGATATCATTCCAAAGGCAAAGAGGACGAAAATCAGGCAAAGTTTCAATTCCATTCCCTTATTTGGGTGCACAAATAGTTTGTAGAAAAATTTAAAAGAGAAAGAGAGATAAAGAGAGGAGGATCTAGGCTTGTTGCTAGTTTTTGTGTCTCTGCCCTTCCTGTTTGAGGAGGGGAAGAGATGGATATAAGTAGAAGTAGGTAGGAAGTTGTGAAGTTAATAATGGGCTAAAAAAGAGAGAGGAAGAAATCAAGTAGAGGGGTTGGTTTTTAGTGATTTGTGATTAAATATGCAATTTTAGGTACTTTCCTATTCTTGCTCCTCCTTTTTTTGGTTATGATTTTTGTTTGGCTGTGTGATTAAATATATACTTGTCACTATTTTTAGTATTATGGGTTTTCTGTTGCTTGACGTCATTTGAAAATCGACTATTTTTATAATCTCTTTGTCTTTTAGTTTTTTTTTTTGTTCTATTAATTTTATACCATTGTTGTCACTGCATATTTATGTATCTATTTATAATATATAAAAGAAAATTAATAACTTGACCTATTACTCTCATAATATACAATTTCATCACATTACTCTATTATTATTGCAAAATAATTGGTTATTCATCTAAATATTAATTTATCCATATTATTCAAATTATAAATAATATTTGTATTTATTTTTTTTATTAATTACATTTAATGAGAAGATATACATATTCTTTAAATATTTATTATTGAATTGAATTCAAACGAGTATTCTTAGACTTATCATAAAATCTCCTTCTTTTCTACTTCAATACTCATAATCTTCAATTTTAAATCATATATTTGAACCATTTCAAATATCATTTACTCGAACAAAAATTAACTTTAAATTAATCGCATAGTCTATTCCAAGCTAATATTAGTCCTTATATTTTGAGCTATTAAAAAAAACAAAAAAAAAATTTATTGACTAGCCAACTTATGGTCACCAATAGCATCTCCCCACGCACACTAGGTATATTTTAACACAACATAACCTAATAAAATTATAATTTGTAAACATTCTAATTTTTTTGAACCAAACTTCATCGTGTTAATAACTATTTTGTTTTAGTGAAAGAATTATTTGAAGCCACGAGGATTGTAAGTTGTGCATACAAAATTGAGTATTTAGAAAGAAAGAAAGAAAAAACAATAAAATTGTGTAACTTAGACTATTGTTTTTGTTCTCTTTAAGTCTTCACAAACAAGGGAAATAAGAAAGCACAACACAAATAGAGGAGAGAAACACTACGACGGTTGAGAGAAATGCTTACACTACACTTGGGTGGCAAATCAACACAAGTCAACAAAACCACAAACACACAATTATAACATGACAAATACATAAAAGAATTAAAATTTATAGCTAATTATTTAATAAAATAAAAGATAATATTATTCCTTACTATTATAAATAATATACTTTTACAAAAAAAATTATCTACATATTTTAGTGTCAAATAACAACAAACACATGTATAAACATTTTATCCACGGATAACCAAAATCGTAGTTATATGCAGAATCCGACAATTTTTCCTTTAAACCAACGATAATCATTACAATAATCAATTAGGTATGAAATAAAATGATTATCATAGTTCTAAAATCATAATTAATTAATTGAAACCAAACATACATTAATATTATATTTTTTATTACATAATTACATAAAATTTACTTTTAATACTAAACACAGTAATTTGAATAATTATATTAAAAAAAATTTATCCTTACATATTTTCATTTTACTTAAACATATGTTATATCTTAAGAAAGAAAACATTGTCAATATATTAAATAATTTAATAAAGTATTGTTAATTTTTTTAATTTTTATTAAATAAGTATAATCTTGAATAAATATTAAAATTTAAAATTTAAACCATGAAAAAATTACTAATCATTCATAACTGATGGTTATTCTCGAATCTACCTAAATCCAGTGTAATAACCATATTGTCCGTTACCGTGCCCCAACACAACACAACCAGAAACCGAACATTGCCACCCCAACTGTACACTAAGCCTCCAAGTCCAGTAACAATGAGAACTCAAGCACGGACGAGCACAGGTTTTACTTCATCTGTGAAGATGTCTGATACTTTACTGTCTGCTTAAACTTTATCTATAATGGGTGACTACCAACCGAACTTATAGCAAAAACAAAAATTCTCATTTTTGACACCGGGAAAAAAAATTAACAAAAAATCGATAGCATGACTGATTAACTTAGTTTCTAACATTTATAAATAGTTTTTCCTTAAACGAACGTCGCTGAACATAACCAAACTACAAAGTAGAACCCAACTTCACTTTGGTTTGTTGACAAGGTTGAGTCTACTTACATCTCAGTTGAAAACAGGAAAAAGTGCTCAGCACCATTTATAGTTACCTATTACAGATTAGCAAGTTCTAAAAACCGAAGAAACCAAGTTCGCTAGCCCTCTCCTTCTCAAATGTCTCAAAGTATTGATATATGATTGTAACAGCTAGCAAGATTCCAGTGCCCGAGCCTATAGCTCCCATGAAATCTGCTAGCACAGTAAGAGCACCTATGCACATACCTCCAAATGCAGCTGCAGTAGGTATGTAGCGATTAAGTTCCTTCTGCAAGTTTGATTCTCGGTGCCCCGGCATCACCATTTGTTGTTCCTGCATATTCAATAACATGTTAATATAAAATACATGATACTTCATGGTAACTAAATAATCCTACTCAAACTATTTTAACAGTTTGATGCACGGAGATAATAAAGAGATGAAGCAAGAAAAAAACAGTGCAGGTACATAGCTCCGACCATTGACATAATCAAATGGACAATATAATTGCCTGATTTTTCACAAACAAAAGAATTGCGTCCAAATATAAATCATAAAAAATAAACCAAAAGAAATATGCGTTTGGGAACATTGTGTTTGCACTAGAATTTGACTGATTTCCAAAACATTTAAATTAGAACTGATAGAAAAATAATAGAAAAGAAATTCGGGTCCATCAGTTGAGTATTAGTGATTAACAAACATTCCAAAAAAAAAAAACCAAGTGCAGAGTTTAACATTATAATGATCAATAACATTCAGTCAGATATAGGTAAAAGGGGCGGTCTTAGAGAGAAGGGGAAGGAGGACCAGAAAAGAACTGTCAAATGTAATTGAAGGATCAGAAAACCAAACAAACCTTCAACTGCTTGGCTACATCTCTGGCAGAGGAACCAGATACTTCAATCCAAGTTTTTGAGAACAGTGCACAAGCTGAAAGCATGAACACTATATAAAACAGAGCATGGAAGGGATTGGCTGCCATGTCAGCCAAGCTGCAATTGGATTTACATTCAAAAGAAACATAGAGTCAGCACCCTATAGACATTTTCTTCGCACATAGAATTATCTATAATAATAATAGCATCCGAGCAAACAAAAAGGCTTAAAAGTTGATAATCGGGATGCCCTCTTACCTTGCTGGTGCAGTAACATAGTAAGCAAGACCACCAACGGGAATAAACTGTCCCCCTGAATATTCAGATTCCTTCCAAATCCCTAACAAATTAACAAGGAAATTCCCACTGTATCTCCTGTAAAGCAACTGCAAAGAAACAAAGGTTGTTCAATTATTCTAGAGAAAGCAGCAACTTGAATCCTTCAAACACTGCAACATGTTAATTACTCTCATACCTGTGAAATAAAATAAAGATTGGAAACAAGGGCAGATTGAAGAATAATGGGCATGTTGGAGGTATAAAAAAGCTTAATTGGGTACGAGCCCTGTTGCCCTCTAGCATTCTTTGATCTCACTGGCAATTCCACACGGAAACCTTGGAAGTAGTTGACAACAAGAAATATTAAGACTGTTGCAAGCAGGTTGGTGATATTTGGAAGATTCTGACGATAGAATGCCTCTCGAAGAGCACGAACTTTGTCTGTCCGAGTTATCAACAGATGGAATAAGGCAATAATAGCCCCTTCAAACTCAGCTCCGCGGCCAGTATTAATAGTTGTGGGGCTGAAAGCTTTCCAGATAATGCTTTCACTGCATGATCATAACTAACATAAGGTATACAGCTAAGACCATAAAACATCAAAGGTTAGGTAAGAAAGATGCATCATCATACCAGATATTAGTAGCTATGAATAGGGAAATCCCGGATCCTAGACCATATCCTTTCTGGAGCAGTTCATCTAGGCATATCACAATAATTCCAGCAGCAAAAAGCTGAAGAATAATAAGAAAGGCATTCCCAACACCAAGTTGATTGACACTACCATACATCCCAGATAAGACATAGGCAACTGCTTCACCAACAGCAATGAGAATGCCCAATAGCTTCTGTGCTCCATTTCTTCAAAAGAAGCAAACAAAATATAGTCATTATTGAAGGACAATAATAATATCAAAAATAAAAAATATGAAAACAAACATTCACGATAACTAGCAAGAATTGACCCAAATCAAAAATGTATGCCATTGGAAAGTGATACTGACAAGAGAGCCCGATCCTCGCGCACATTGTTGTCAACTTCAATGATTTTTGAACCAGCCAAAAGTTGCATTACCAACCCAGATGTCACAATAGGAGTGATTCCAAGCTCCATCACAGTCCCACGATTAGAAGCCAGAATTACTCGCATCCAATAAAATGGGTCAGCACCAGTCGTAGAGTGTATCCCATAAAGAGGAAGCTGACTGCAGACCAGAAAGATGAAAAGAGATACCACCGTGTATATCACCTTCTCTCTGAAGGGCACCTTCTTGTCAGCACTTTGAACTTCTGGCAGAAATGGAAGAAATGGTTTGACCAAGTGCAACACTCTAAATCCTCCACCCATTTTAACTGGCCAAAGTTAAGACAAGCGGCCTGCAAAAATCATGTTTAAATTAGGTATATACTTTTTCTCATTAGTACAAGCAGTATTTCTTTTTCTTTTTCGTTTTGCTTTCAAAGTGAGGAGACCCGAAAACTGAATTCTATGAAAAAAGAAAGGAACTCAAATATTTCAATAATATAATAGGTAATAAAGCTTAAATATTTCATTGGTAGTCCCAGATGAGGTTCTCACGGAGATGAAAATATAACTTCAAAAATAATATTTCTGGACATGAATTGAAAATAGGAAATAGAAGTAGACGCACAAAATTTAAGATAGATAACAACGACCAAGTAGATTTTTCTTTTCAAGCAGGGTTTCTTTTTGGGTCCAAAAACGAACCACCCAGATGAAGGATTACATGATTGAGCATCCACATAACGGTTCTATGATAAACCCAGCTCGCACAAATGTACAACCACAAGAACTCTTAACCACATATCAAAGATCGAATTTTTAAGGGTACAAAAAAAAACACAGAAAACAGAATTCTGAAAAAAGAAAGCTTGGATTTCGTCAGATCTTATACACAATTCATTCATAACCAATGAATCAAATCAGAGGAAAAAGAAAGGGGGACGAAAAATTTTAAGCCGATACTTTAAATTAAAATTTTCGAGATCGATAAGTTTGTTTATACATGAATTATATTCTGATATCAACATGCAATAACATCGATCGGATGCAGGAAAAAAAATCCATAGATCGGAAAACTTATTAATTCACCAGATCGACGACCGAAAGCAATACAAAGGGATTAAAATAATTAAAATAATAACACGAGGAACAAAAGCAAAAATAAGATCTGGGTATAAAATGTGAGCATCGGATGCTTACGAATAGTCTAAGATCGGCGGAGATCTCGTGGAGAAAATGAGAGAGGAGCTCGCAGTAGTAGAGGTAGACGCAAATAGTGACCTGAAATAACTACAGGTGCATCGCATGCGTAGGTTTCAAACACATGTCTCGCAGATGAGATTGAATAAAATTTAAAATAAAAACGGATACATGACTTATTCTTTTTAAAAAAAAATATTGAAAAAAATATGAAATAAAATGTGTAGGGGTTGGCAATCACTAAATAGTAATTTACCATTTTCTTTAAAAAAAATTATTTATTAATATTTTACGTTAATCAAATTTATCATTTTATGTTTATTTTAACCTAAATTATAGGTATTTTAAAAAAACTTAACTTCTAATGTATCCTTATAAAATGTATTGTTTTTGTATACCTTTTAAAACTATGATATCACTTGATAACCACGCCTACAACAACTTTTTTTTAGCATGTCGTGTAATCGAAACAAGAAAGTATAGCAAATTCATCTAATAATATGATTAACTCGTTTAAATTTATAAATATAATTCAATTTATTGAATTCATATCAGATTGGATTGAAAATTTTTGTATTCGAATCATATTTGAATTTAAAAATATACATTTTGTTTAGATTTGGATCGGATTCGAATTGATAGATTTTAACTCAAATATAATTAAAATTATAAATTAATACATATTTTATTTTATAATTTATTATATTTAAATATTATACATATCGTAATAACACTAAATTATTATTTTAGTTGAAAAAATAAATATAAATGTTCAATATTTATAATAAGTTAATAATTATTCAAATATACTTATTATTTTTTTATGTTCTTAGTTATAATTATAAATAATAAATTTTCCGAATGACACAATAATTTAAAATTTAAATATTATGTATATCGTATTTAATATATAATAATAGTTTATAAATAAATTTTAACATCAATTAAATTTTATCTGATTCAAAAAATTTGATCTATTCGGATTCAGATTAGTTCAAATTGATGACATCATCACATCATATTCAAACTGAAAATTTTCAAATTTAATTTGAATTTAATCAGATTTGGATTGCTGAAAAACATATGGTTTTAATCTGATGTTCACCTCTAATTATAACGATCATTACAAATTCATTTTTGTTACCTAAATAGCTTTTTTCAATAAATTAATCAATTTTCCTAACTAACAACAGCTTTCTCAAAACTCATAATTTTATATATTTCATAACTTCAATAAAATAATATCAAGGTCACACCCACCACAATTTGGATAGCCATCATTGGTTACCCAATCAAAGTTTCAGTGGATATAACATATTGTATACAAAGTTATAGATAGATATAGCATGACAAATATACATGTAGATATAACATGTTATATCTACATATATATTTGTATGTAACATGTTACATTCATTAGATCAATGAAACTATAGTAGATGTAATATGTTACAAACAAATATACATGTGATGCAACATGCATGCTATATATGGTGGATCGTTGGAACTATGATAGATGTAACAGGTTACATATACATATATATATATATATATATAACATATTATATCTTATGGGTCATCAAAACTTTGGTGGTTACCAACAATGGTCATAAGAACTTCAATAGGTCACCGATAATTATTGTTGGAACTTTGACGATAATGACTGTCATGGATATTATGAGATCTAATCGTATTTTCATTTTATTGGATTATATTGTAAGGATATTTTGGTATTTATGAGTATAAAACTATAAGTTTTTGGATAAATTTTTACTAGTTTGATAAAATTGATGAAAAAAAACAAAGAAAAGACTTTATATTATGTCAATATTTTAGAAAATATTGTGCCACACTGGAATTAATTATTTACAATAGAACATCTTCACACATTTTTATCATTTTTACGTAAATAGTTATACTACTTATTTTGAGTCATAATAAGTTTTGGTGATACTTTTTTTCATGGATTATAGATTTTTTCTACACTTTGCACTATCAATCTCCCTCTTCCCTCTCTCTTTCAAGTGGCTTTTACTTTCTCACTAGATACAATCTTAACTTCAATTTCTTCATTTTCAATCGATTTTTCTAGTTATAGATGATGTGATTTTGTCCATTTTTTCAGTTTTCTTCTCTCCATAAATAATGTGGTATTTTTAAGTAATAGAAGAATAAGTTTTTTAAGAATAAGAAGAAATGTTAAGATTTTTTGTTGGAATTCTTTTTGTAATTTTTCTTTGGAAGTTTTTATTACTTTGGTATTACTTTTGTCTCCAAAAGCGTTCGTTCTTATCATTGAAAAATTGCAAATTTTTTATTCATTGTAAATGTTGACATGATCATGGTTAGAAAAAAACATCCATTTTCATTACTCAATATCGTATGTTGTAATTTGGAGTTATATTCGTATTAGAATTATCATTTTGAATTTAATAGTTTTTACTCCATATGTTGAATTTAATAGATGCTGATTTAACAAAAATTAAATGAAGGTGTCTATTTATTAATATGTAGAGATAATTGAGATGTATTTGTTTTTACACAAATGAATGCATAAAAAGACTTTTACTTTTTAAATTCCTGTCAATTTTGTTATGTTTTATAGATCTTATACTATTAAGGAAAGGATTAATAGTTTTTTTTCACAAACAGGTAGACTTACATACAAAAATATTCCAAGTATCAACAATTGTTAAATAAGTGGGAGCTTATTAACGGTGTTTTCATTATTTTTCTTTGCTTTCCTCTTTCAATGATAACTAGCTAGACCATGTGCCACAATATGTTGCATGCATTTAATGACAATGATTAATATCCCATTTTTTGTGATCAATGTTAACAAAATATGTACTTAAGTTTATATATTCTTTTAAAATATGTATAAGTTTTATGCACTATTTCAAAACAAATTTAAGCTTGATATATCTTCTACGTGAATTGTGGGAGATTCAATTAGATTATCGATAAAGGTCATCAGAGGTCCAACAAGATTGTGAGTGAACATTGACCCAACCATATACAATCCTAATGAGACTTTATTTACGTATGATTAGTATTTTATTTAATAAAAAGGGTATTTTTATCTTTATAATATATATGTTTAAATAAATTATGTGTTATTCAAAAATTTGATATTTAGGTAAAAAATTAATTTTATATCATATATTAGCTATATAGGTAAACAATTGGTATTTTACCTTATTAGACATTATAGATGGCTTGATTAGATAAAAATAAATTTGACTCTATATTATTTAATAATTTTAAATCCATACATTTATATTACAACTTTAGTTCGAATTTGATTCAATATATAAGTTTAAATTTTATAAAATTATTACTTATATTTCTTACATCACTTAAATTCGACAGTAATTTAAGTCAATTTAAAATTAAAAAAAATCAAGTTTGAACCTAGCCAAGTGTTTGTATTTATGTTAAAAAATTCGAAGATGGCTTGATTAGATAAAAAGAAATTTGACTCTATATTATTTAATAATTTTAAATCCATACATTTATATTACAACTTTAGTTTGAATTTGATTCAATATATAAGTTTAAATTTTATAAAATTATTACTTATATTTCTTACATCACTTAAATTCGACAGTAATTTAAGTCAATTTAAAATTAAAAAAAATCAAGTTTGAACCTAGCCAAGTGTTTGTATTTATGTTAAAAAATTCGATCCAATCTAATATATATATAATACAATAATACTTGAGTGGGTGTATCCAAAGTTTTAGGTTTTGTTGAATAAACATCCCTACAATGCACTTATTAAAGAATTTTTTGGAGAAAATTCTTCTTTAAAGGTTTAAAGTTTGATAGTATATGCTCGTTGAAGTGTTAATTTTTATTAGCTTATTTTTTTAACTTATTTAAAATATTACAATTTGATCTTTAGTCTTTTAAGTCATATAATTTAGTCATTAATGTTTTTAAATTATATCAATTTAATTTAAAATTTTAATTTCTATTATATTGATTTACTATAGTTATATTTTCTTATTGTGTTATTTTATTTTTAAAAAAATATATACAATTTGGTATTTAACTTTGAAAGTTTATAAGATATGAAATTAATTAATTTAAAGGGGTGAAAAAGTTATTTTTAATTTTTACCAATTTATAAATTTAAGAACCTAAACAAAGCAGCCAAACATGCAATCGTGTGTAAAAATAAAGTGTAGAAATAAAAGAATAACACATATATTTTTAGGTGGAAACAACCTATACCATAATCATGACCTAAGAAGAAAACCATCACTCCACCGGACCACCTAACTTTTTACTATGAAAAACAAATGTTTAATTACAAACTCGGTCTTATGCTACCCTCCCTAGGATACTGCCTCAATGTACCTTACTTATGAGCCCCTCCTTTATTTTCACAGTTTCTAGTATTAGCGTGAGAGGTTTCCATATCAACGTTCCAATAAGCTTCCCGCCAATCAGATACGTTCCCGAATTAACTATAAAATGGTTAGCACAAAAACACGAGTGCCCATGTGTGTTCTATAACATATTTAATAATGAATAATCCTAACTAGATGATTCAAAACATATATCACTTAAATCAATTCAACTAGTAAATCTTAGAGAAAAAAAATCAAGCACAAGTTCAATAAAAATAGTTTCTTTAAAAATTAATAATCAAATCAAATAATTATGATATGACAAAAATAATTATTTAATCTAACAATTTAAGAACAAAAATAAAGAAGAAGCTATAAGAACATATTATCAAAATATCATAAATTAATTAGGTGTATTAATAAATCAAATATGACAACCAATATTTGATAGATTAAATGAATAAAGATATGCATGTAATACTCATTAATTAAGAAAATTCATATATGATTGATAAATATCTTTTCTATTACAAATATGATTATTAATACTCATTAATTAAAAATACTTCTTTTTAAAGAAAAGTTCTTTTAAAATAGACTCATTAATTATGAAGATTCTTATTTAAAAAAGAGTTCTTTTAAAGTATATTTTATGTTATATTTTAGGCTAAAGATTTAAGATATATTTAGAGTATATCTTATATAATATTTTAACACATACTTTATTCTATATTTTAACAATAAAAAAAATTCCAAATTTATAAATATGTGCTATTAAATGTGTGAGTACAATCATATGTATCATAGTTATAACAGATATACTTGAAGTATTATTATCTTAAATTCTGACGTTTCTTCAACTTTGTTAGATAAAAATAAGTTTACAGATAAATATTTTCTCTATAAAAATAACCAACACTTATAATTCTTATAAACTCAATATTAACAAATTCACATATTGTATGCATATGATATATGTAAGTACAATTTTTTTAAAAATATTTCTTTATGTGACATCAATTTTAATCATATAGAAAAAATTGTACATTTTTTTTTAAAACAAGTATTTTGCATTTAATGCGCATGAAGCATCATTTAAATATAAATATGTTAAATTATTGATTTTTAGTGTATTTTTGTGTGATAAAATTTTAAAAATGAAACTTTAGAGATATGCATGTAATTTATTTATAATTTTATAAATATTATATCTAAAATATATGTTATCAAAAGTTGAGAGAAACACTATTTATACAATTAATTTATCTATAAATTCATAAATATTATATCTAAAATATTCGTTATTAAAAGTTGAATTACAGTATCCAGTAAGATAATCATATCATATTGAATGTATGTTTTTAAAAAGTTATTATTATCACTTTCTTGATAGGTATAGTTCTCAATTGTTTTTCAGTGACACTTGTAAAGTGTAAAGTAAAATGAAGGCTTCTCCATCCTATGTAGAATTACCATTTTGAGATTTGCTCCAATATTCTTGCACCAGTCTCTAATAATTATCCCTATAGTTAGGTTTGAGTTGTAGAAAGTAGTACCAAAATTAGTTTTATTTGCAACTTAGGGGTTTTGTTCCAAGACGAGGGGACGGAGGAATGAATTTAGATTCAGAGTTACGAATTAAAAGAACAATTGTGGGTGAGTGTAGGTAAAGCTTTAAGCTCTGTAAATATATCCTCTAACTTTGAGATTAAAATATGTGGGTTTGGAACAATTGAATTAAACAAGAGATTCAATTATTCCCGATAATGCACGTGCTCAGTCTAGTCGCTCAATCAAAACTCACTTGGGTTTGGTTCGAAAATGTTTTAAATGAGAGGATAAAAGCAAAATGAAATTTAATTACCCATTTTGAAATACATGACTACTAGCTTAATAACAAGTAACTCACAAACAGTAAGTAAATTGTTTTACCTAAATAGTTTTAATTTATAAACAAAGTTTTGTTTTATAAACGGTTTAATAGGATAAAATAGGACGATAGTTTTTAAATTGTTTGATCCAATTCGGTTCGATACATACGAACAATTCAATTTGATTTATTTAAAATTTATAAATTCAAACCTAACGAAATTATTTTCATATTAGATAAAAAGTTGAGATTAACAAGTAAAAATTACAACAAGAACAATGTATTTTTATGCTCAAAATATATTACTTGTCTAATTAAGTACACATTCTTTCGATTGCGGAGGTTAATGGTGGTAATTTTTGGATTGGTCACTCAATTGATCCTTATTTGATGATCATTTTTAATCTAAGATTCATGACTCAAAGAATATTTCTTAAGTTAAATCGACGTTTGTTATTTGTATCTATTTAAGTCTTGAATTAATTGAACAATGTTAAAAAGTTATACAATGACATGTTCTAATTCTACTTTGATTCTTTTTTTAATCCTTAATTTTCGTAATAACATTTTAACCTAAATTAAGAATTTTATGTTTTTTTTTTAAATTTATTATCAATCAATTAAAAAAAGCCTCAACTCTCTTTTAGATGTTTCCATGTCCAAATCAGCGATGTTTGTCAATTGTGTAAAAAAAAAAAAACAACTTTGTCACACAGCATGCCTATTTCTCAATTGTATCACTCATGTAAGTTCACTATACGAGCATTAACCGAGATAAAATGCTACATATTGAAATGCACCAATAGTTAGGTTGCGAAATCGCTATGATCCAAACCCATATCCACGTTTCTCGGTAAAATTAAGCCACATGACTCATGAGTTGACTTCTCTATCTCAATCACTTCATAAAATAAAACGTTTCTCTTTTCCCATTAAAAAAACACAAACACATTAATTAAAAATCAAAATTACCCTTTTTTTTACGTTAATTATAAAATAAGAAATTAAGTTAATTTTCAATCATAAAAATATATAAAAGATAATATTTATATTGTAATAAATTTCGAAGATAATTACTTTTATTGTTATTTATATTATATATTTAAATAATCACATATTAATTAAAAAATTATTTAAATTTATAATATATATTTTTTTCTTTTATTTATTTAAATTATAATTAAATAATAAATATATTGAAGAATTTTTAATTATAAATAATTTAAGAGTTTAACTCTACCTATTTCCCCTTTTGAGGAAAGCTAAAGAACACATTTTTACACTCATTTTGTCCTAATATCACTTGCAATGAATTATTTTAAAAATTAAAGAAATTTATTTAACTTTTTAGATGATTCAAATCATGTCATAATATAAATAATATAGATGTAAATATGGATGCAAATTTATACATTCATGATATTTTTTTCAATTTTTGCCATTGATATAAGTATTATTTATAACTAAAAACAAAATGAATAAAAATAAGAAATCAATAATTAAAATACATATTTTAAATAAGAATAAATATTGACTCACTAATAATAATCATAAACCCTATAATTTATACTCTAAATTTTAAATTGATTAAATTTTAAATTATTTTAATATTTATTTATTTTTTATTGTGTATTTTTTAATTACTAAATATATTATATTACATTTATTTTTTATTATTAGATATAAATACACAGTATATTTCTTATTTTATTTCGATCTTTTTCCCTCGTTTATATTAGTGGTGTTCAAAAAACAGATAGAACAAAATTAAACCAAAAAATTGAATCAGATTGAATAATTTGATAAACCAAACGATTCAGTTCAATTTGTATTAATTAAAACCATTTTTTCAGTCTGTTTTGGTTATATTAATTTTTAAACTAATTAGATCAGATCAATTTTAATAATATATTAAAAAGTTAATTTAATCGAAGTATTATCTTATATGCATCTAGTTCACAAACTGATTTTATTTTTCAATGAACAAAATATTTAACTGTATCTTATTAAATTATATTATATTTATGTATTATTAATCGGACTATATCGTTAAAAATCTTTAATTAAATCGAATCAAATTATTAAATTATAATATTTGTAATAATTAAACTATCCAATTCAATCTAATAATATAAATGAATCTTTTACTAAATCAAACCGTTAACAACCCTAATTTATAAAGCGAGGGCCAAACCATCGAGGTTTCCTTGAGATGTCACTCTCTTTCCTAATCTTCCAAAGTAGTTGACTGGCAGATCTCTTTCTCTCTTTCTCTCTTTCTCTCTTTTTATTATTTTTTTGTTTTTCCCAAGGAAGACTGGTAGATGGTTGCCAAAAGTGTCTTGCGAAAAAACACAAAGTGAGAAAGAGTCGAGTCATGTGTCTGAAAAGAATACGTATGAAGTATCAACCACAAATAATTTTTGAGAAACCACTTGGATAGACTCAGTACACTAACATATATTCATATTATAACAATATTAATGATCACTTATTAGTAAGAATTTAAAATATAAAAAAATCTGTACAGAACAGCTGTTCATTACCAATCAAATTATTCAATATCCAAATTTTTTATTTTAATGCTCATTAAATAAGAAAGAAACTAAATTATAACCACATGGACATACTAAAGTGATGCACACAATATAAAAAGAAATTATTTTGCGTATGATGATCATGTCATAAAATCTTAATCAACTATAATTTATCACATATGCCATTGAAATGAACCCAATTTGGGTTATTTAGGTTATATAGCTTTTTAACTCAAGTTTATTTTTAAATGTGTTTTTGATAATTAATTTTATTTTTAAATTTAAAATCATGTTTAAATTTAATTCTATTTTTACAGTTTTTTTACGAGAGAAAATGAATTAAAAAAGCCGATTTCTTTACCAAACTAGTTTCTTTTTTTAAATGAATTAGAAAATATAAAATTAATTTTAATAAAAAAATTTAAAACAATACTCATTACAAAATAAATTCTTAACATTCCTTTAAATTTTTGTACTACAAAGAAACACATGAAATGAGCATTCGGATATGTTAGAAGGTAGTGGCTGTTAAAGCTATTTCTCTATGCCCTAATTTTTGACTCGGAGTGTTCCTCTTAACCTTACTAAATATAAATAATATCATATATCCTTTAAATTATACCACCTACTCTCATTATCTCTTCCGATCATATTATTATACTTATTATTAAATTTTAGAAGTCAATCAAAATCAGTTTTTTTTTTTGTTATGATGTAAGAATAAATATTGAATTCTCTTAGTTAAAAAATATATCGAGATTTCTTACGACAAGTAAATGAACAGATATTATTTTTCTTTAGTAGGGTTAAAAGTGAATAAACGTTAAATAATTATATCATTTAAGGACAATATAGTTACATTTTTAATTCAGTATAAATTATTACTTGTCATGAATACCAAGTATGCCACAAGCAGCTAATAAGTTCTTGAGATGACTGGTAGATAGCTAGGCTTGGCAATACTGGTAGTTAGCTAAACTTCTTGAGCTGTTTGGCATCTTAAAAACTTGAGTTATATATGTATATATACACATTAAAATGGTTAGATAGTCCAAACATCTCAAAATTGGCAAACCCATTTGAGAAAAAAAAAATGAAATTGACTCTTGTTTTCTTCATCTTGGGTTCAATAACAAGCTTATCTTCCAGCCTAACTAGTGAGTACTCCATTGTGGATCATAATGAAGTAGACAGATTTCCTTCAGAAGAGAGTGCACTTGAGCTCTTCCAAAGATGGAAGGAAAAGCATACAAAGATTTATAATCATATAGAAGAGGAAATGAATAGGTTTCAGAATTTTAAAAGGAATCTCAAGTATATTTTGGATAAAAATGCAAAAAGAAGATCACCAAATAGCCATAGATTGGGATTGAACAGCTTTGCTGATATGAGTAATGAGGAGTTCAAACAAGTTTATTTGTCAAAGGTGAAGAAACCCATTAACAAAAATAACATTTTAGGAAGTAGTAGTAGTTTGCTGAGAAGAACACAATCTTGTGATGCACCTTCAAGTTTGGATTGGAGGAATAAAGGTGTTGTCACCCCAATTAAGAACCAAGGCGGTTGTGGTAAGCTATTTTCTAAACTATGCCAACCTAGCCCAAATATAATATATGTTTTAATTCTTATAATAATATCATTTTTCTTTCTTGATTTTGGTTACACAAAATATTTGACTCTTTGAAATTAGCTAGTACGTAGGTACTCCATTGGTTGTTTTCAGCTGCTACAGGGAGTAAAAGTATAATATTTGTTCTTTAGCTAGTCAGTAAATAATAACGAAATCAAGTAGTCAACTAGAGAATAGTAGTCAACTAACCGAGAGAAAAAAAAATCTTATATTTGATAAAAAAAAAGACTTTAATACCAATTTTTTTTTTTTTAAGAAAATGACTATCAAGAGATAATATTAAGTTAGTTTCGTGCATGAATTTTGTTTCATTTAGCTTATAGATAGTTTTAGAAATGATTTGGTATCTTATATTTGATATATTATATCACTCATTATGGATTATATAATTATGATAAAATTAAGTTATATGGATTATGTAAGAAACTATTGGATTTCATATAAAATCTGTTGTTGGTACCAAATCCGTCCTCCAAGTAACCATTATATTCGATTTGTTTGAAAATAAAGTCGAGAAAACAGAGTACATAAAACAGAGTTTAATGTTAAGTTGTAGTCATCACTCCATTTTACATAACGTTGACACAACTTACCAAATAAGTAACCTTATGATGTTAAAATTTAGAGTTACTCTTAGACATTCTTCAAGCATGTTGTATTTTTATTTTCACTATCCTGACCAAAACAAAAAAAATATTGCTCTGACCAAACCTTCATGTACTGTTAACAGGAAGTTGTTGGGCATTCTCTACAACAGGAGCAGTTGAAGGCATAAATGCCATTGTAACTGGAGACCTTGTAAGCCTTTCAGAACAAGAACTTGTAGATTGTGATACAACCAATGAGGGATGTAGTGGAGGATATATGGATTATGCTTTTGAGTGGATCATCAACAATGGTGGTATTGATACAGAGAGTGATTATCCATATACAGGCGTTGATGGTACCTGCAATGCCACTAAGGTCGTCAATTCTAATTCCTATGTATATATTAATTGTTCAATACATTTGTTGAAATTAGCTTTCTCTCTTTAATTTAATGGGTTATTTATTTATTTATTTAAACAGGAAGAAACCGAAGTTGTCAACATTGATGGTTATAAAGATGTAGAAGAATCAGACAGTGCTTTGTTGTGTGCTACTGTTCAACAACCCATTAGTGTTGGTATGGATGGTTCTGCTTTGGATTTTCAATTATATACAGGAGTAAGTCTAATTCGATCTCATTAATAATTTTATTTCTTGGAATAATAGCATTATTCAATAAATTTCATTTTGCACACAAGTGGTTAGCTTCCAATTTAAATCTAGTGATACATTTTTGGTGTATTAACTATCTCATGCACCACCAATAAGTGAGAAACAATTGAACAAAAATCTTGATATTTTAAGTTATTTTTCTTACTTTTTAACTACTCATGTACACGTGTTCTTTGATATGATATCTATCGTATCCGTTATTAATAAATGACAAATAATTGAACAAAAATCTTGATTTTTTAAATCATTTTTCTTACTTTTCAACAAATAATGTTCACGTGTTTGTTATATATCGATGATAAATATACGTACTAGTATGACAAAAATGACACGTGACAATTAAGCTCATCAATGGCTTTCTAGTACAGTTGGTAAAGGCTTGACATTTTTTTCTAAGAATTCCTAGGTTCCAATCGTTATTTCACAATATATTTAAAAAAAATCAATAAGCCAATGTACACGTAATTGAACTTTTAAGATTGTTTTTAAATAACATAAATTTGGTTTGTTCAGGGAATTTATGATGGTGATTGCTCAGATGATCCAGATGACATTGATCATGCTGTTTTAGTAGTGGGTTATGGTTCAGAAAATGATGAAGATTATTGGATTGTGAAGAATTCATGGGGAACTAGTTGGGGACTAGATGGATATTTTTACATAAGGAGGAACACTAATTTAAGTTCTGGTGTTTGTGCTATAAATGCTATGGCTTCCTATCCCACAAAGGAGTCCTCTTCACCTTCTCCATATCCATCCCCATCCAATCCACCACCACCTCCTCCGTCATCTCCACCACCTCCATCACCTCCTTCTCCTTCACCGCCACCACCACCTTCTCCTTCACCAAGTGATTGTGGAGACTTCACATATTGTCCAAGTGACGAAACATGTTGTTGCCTCTTTGAATTCTATGATTTCTGCATGCTCTATGGCTGTTGTGGATACCAAAATGCTGTTTGCTGTACTGGAACTGAATTTTGTTGCCCAAGTGAATACCCAATTTGTGATATTGAAGATGGCCTCTGTCTTAAGGTAACAAATTGCTTAAATGTTTTATTTGAAAATCTTATAATTATGATTTAGCCCCCCTTATTATTTAGTTTTAATACATTTAACCTCAACATTAAAATCAATTAATAATTGAATATCATGAGTCAAAGTTTTAATAAGATTAAATTAATTCGATTTAAATACTTTCATATTTTTTATCCATATTTTTGATTTATTATAATGTCATAATATAAATAAATATAATAGTTTTTATTTTTATATGAGCATTAAAATTAATAAATAAAATATTTAACTTCAGTTAATTTAACCCTCCACTTGACTAGCACGTGCTAAATTTTGACTCAAGATATTCACAATTTCAATTTGATTTCAATTTTGTAATAAAAATGTTGTGAACTAATTCGATCTTCAACGAATGTTTTTTTAGAACTCTGGAGACTACTTGGGAGTAGCAGCAAAGAAGAGGAAAATGGCAAAGCATAAGTTTCCGTGGACCAAAATAGAGGAAACGGAAAAGACATATCAGCCCCTGATGTGGAAGAGAAACCAATTTGCTGCACTGCGCTGAGACACATAAATATTTATCTACTTTTATATTTTCTATCCAAAAGGCTTTTTCCATCCTTCTTTCAACATTTGTTCTTCTAGTTTTTGAACATATGTTGTAAACAATCCAGAGACTCAAACACAAAAGCCAATAAGTCCTTTTTCTTTCTTCCATGTATTATTTGTTGAAATATTGTCATCATTTATAGTTTGTGGGGTTTATTTTTACTTGTATCAAAAGTTTCAAATTGTTGTTTATAATGGCAAATTGAATCTATAGTTTAAATATAAATGAGTGTGTGGGTTAATAATCACTTTATAGGGACGAGTATAAGTCGATTAAGAAATTTAATAAATCAAAATCGACCTATGCATAAAGTAAAATCGAAATGATATTCAACCTATTTAATTAGTTGGTTATTTCGGTTAATTCAATTTAAAACTATATCAATTATCATACTATTATTTGAGAAAAATTTAAACATTAACGTTTGAATAAAATTATCAAATTTAAATATTTCATCCAAAGTTAAATATATCTAATAAGCAAACTTAGTTAACTTATGACCTAAAAGATAAAAGTCAACATTACCGAAAGGTTTAACATTTAAATTAAATATAACTAATATTAATATTTTATTTTTTCAATAAATCGATTTGATACGATGTACGCAAGTTTTTTCTATAAAAAATCTAAACCAAAATGATTTATTTAGTTTTAAAAAATAGAACCAAACCAAACCTACTAGACCACCAAAAATCGACATAAAAGGTTTAATTCATATTTGATTCACTCCGTTCAATTCAATTGATTTTTTAATATTTATGTACATCCTTACCACTTAGACACTCTTTCCTTACAAACCTATTTTGTAGGGTATGTTCTATCTAAAGTGGTTGTCACAATTTGTATAAGAGTAGGCAACCTTTGGGATAGTCCTCGTCACATACGGAGAGACATTAGGGAGGACTACTACTAATGGATCTATGAAGTCACTTAAAGTGTGTGGAGGGTTGTCTGTGAAGTCACCTAACCCATATATGTTACTGTGGACATCGGTTTTGAAAAAATGTTAGAATGTAATGACACAATTGAGTCTCACATTATTTAAATATGAATACGAGGGTGAGTTAATAACTACTTAGACACCTTATCCTTATAAGTCAATTTTGTAAGGATGACTTCTACTCTAAGGTGGAATTTGGTTTGTGGAATGGAATCGGAATCGGAATCGGAATCGGAATCGGAATGGAATGGTATGGAAAGGAAACAATTTTGTTTGGTTCGACTACTAGAATCAAGCTCGAAATCAGGATTACAGTGTTTGGTTTGTAACTGGAATGGAATGAAAAAAGCTGTAAATGACCTTAATATCCCTACATGTTGTAAAGTTTAAATAATGTCATTTAATTATCTTTTTTTCGTCAGACAAAATACATTATTGAAATCATTATTTTTCTACATAATTATTACTTAATTAAAAAGAAATATATTATTAAAATTATTATTTTTCTAAATAGGGTTTAGGGTTTTGAGGTTTGGGATGTGGGATTTAGGGTTTAGGGATTTAGGATTTGGGGTTATAATTGTAGGTTAAGGTTTAGGGTTAAAATTATTATTTTTCTAAAAATGGTTTAGGGTTTTAGAATTTTGGATTTAGGGTTTAGGGTTTTAGAATTTGGAATTTAGGGTTTAGGTTTTGGGATTTATGTTTTAGGGTTTTGGGTTTTGGGATTTATGTTTTAAGGTTTAAGGATTTGGGGATTTGGGGTTTAGTGTTTATGGTTTTAGGTTTTGGAATTTGGGGTTTAGGGTTTAAGGTTTTGGGATTTATGTTTTAAGGTTTAGGGTTTAAGAATTTTGGGTTTAGGGATTTAGGGATTTGGGGTTTAGGGTTTAAGGTTTAGGGTTTAGGGATTTGGGGTTGAGGGTTTTATGATTTGAAATTTGGGGTTTAAGGTTTAGGGTTTAGGGTTTGGAATTTATGTTTTAAGGTTTTGAGTTTTGGGATTTATGTTTTAAGGTTTAGGGTGTATTTAGGGTTTATGGTTTTGAAATTTTGGATTTAGGGTTTTGGGTTTTGGAATTTTGGGTTCGAGAATTTGGGATTTGAGTTTAAGATTATATTTTAAGTGAGGGTAAAATTGGAAAAAAAAATTAGATGGGAATGAAATTATGATTATCAAGGTGGAGAGACGGAATTGTGATTCGTTCTCTTTTAGTAATCTGATTCCATTCCGTCCTCCATTCCGTCCAACCAAACATGGGTAAGTAAAATGTAATGAAAAAACTAAAAGCTACTATGCTCAAATATAAATGACTGTGTGGGTTAATAACTATTTAAGCACCATATTCTTACAAGTCGATTTTATTGGGATAAGTAGTTGTTACAATTGATACCAAAGCAATCTGTTGGGAAATAACGCAAATTCCCGATAAGCCAGATTTAAGAGAAAGCAAGAATAGAAAAATAACACACAAATTTGATAACGGAGTTCGGTCAATCTTGCTTACGTCTCCGGACCTACTGTAGATCTTTTTTACTGAAAGGGGAGAAATTACACAAGGTGTTTACAACATTCACAACTCACAACCCAATTACACCCAAGAAAATTACTATAAATTTTCTCTCACAAAAGCTTTTCTCTCAATTGGAATGAACACTTTGGATGATTAATTCATTACGATTACACATCTATTTATAGGAAAATTCACTCCTTGAATTACTCCTTAAATTAATGGTTCCTTAAATTGCTCCTTGAATTAAGCTCCTTGTTTTGCTCCATGAATTGCTCCATGTTTTGCTCCTTGTTTTGCTCCATGTTTTACTCCATGTTTTACTCCATGTTTTACTTCATGTTTTACTCCATGTTTTGCTCCATGTTTTGCTCCTTAATTTGCTCCTTAAATTAAGGATCTTTATAATATTCTCCCACTTGAAGACTGATTTCAATCTGTCTTCACACCTTGATCAATGCAGCAGCTTTTCTAGTCTTTGTTACTCTAGCAGACCAACTGAAGTTGAGCACAACTTAAGTTTGTCAATAGTCACCACCTTTGTTAACATATCTACCGGATTTTTGCTTCCTTGAATCTTCTCCAGTATTAACACATCATCTTCCAATAGAGATCTGATGAAGTGATAACGAAGTCCAATATGCTTTGTTCTAGAATGAAATGCTGAATTTTTCGCCAAGTGTATTGCACTTTGACTATCACTATGCAGAACATTCTTCTCTTGTTTGAATCCCAGCTCAATTAACAAACCTTGAAGCCATATCATCTCTTTACTAGCTTCGCCATCGCTACATACTCACCTACGTAGTGGATAGAGTGACAATTTTACGTATTTGTGACATCCAACTAACGGTGTAGTTCCAACGATAAATATATAACAGGTGGTGCTTCTTCGGTGATCAACTTCACCTCCAAAGTCTGCGTCATGTACCACTTGTACTTTTAACTCTCCTTTACTAAAGTACAAGCACTTTTCGTGGTGCCTCACACATACCTCAAAATCCACTTGGCTTCCCAACGATGAGTTTTCCCTGGATTTGACATAAATGCCGCAAACAACTCCACTGCGTGGCCAATGTCCGGTCTCGTACTGGAACCATTGCGTACATCAAACTTCCAATGGCGAGGCATAAGGAACCTTAGCCATGAATTCTCTCTTCTTCGTCTCGAGGGACCGATACTTGGATAGGCAAAAATGACTGCCGGGTGGTGTGCTAACCGGCTTGGCATCGCCCATGTTGAATCTTTGCAAAACACGATTGATGTACTCTGCTCGAGATAACTGCAAGGATCCTTTCTTCTTATTTCTTGTGATTTTCATTCCAAGAATCTTCTTTCGGACCCAAGTCTTTCATGTCAAATTCCTTTGATAATTCTTTGCTTTAACCTTTTAATATCATCCATATCTCGAACCTCGCTACTAACATATCATCAACATAAAGTAGTAAAATGATATAACTGGACCTATATCTCTTGAAGTAGCAACAATGATCAAGCATTTCACTGGAAAACCTTCCTTGTGTACGGTGTCAAATTTTTTGTACCATTGTCTCGGGGCTTGTTTCAAGCCATACAAACTCTTCTTAAGTCTGCACACCATGTTCTTCTTCCCCCTTTCTGAGAAACCTTCTGGCTGGTACATGTATATCTCTTCATCTAAATCTCCATGAAGGAATGCAGTCTTCACATCCAACTGTTCAAGATGAAGATCTTCGATGGCTACAATGCTCAATACTGATCTGATAGTATTAAGCTTCACAACGGGAGCGAAAATGTTAGTGTAGTCAACTCATTCCTTCTGTTGAAACCCTTTGACAACTAGGCGGGCTTTGTATCTCTTGGAACCATCATGCTCCTCTTTCATTCGGTATACCCATTTGTTGTGAAGTGCCTTCTTTCCCATAGGTAACTCAACTAGTTCCCATGTCTGGTTGGAGATGAGAGATTTCATTTCTTCTTTCATAGCAAGCTCCCACTTGTTGGAATCTCGAGTCTGACAAGCTTCATCATAGCATTCAGGCTCCCCTCCATCAGTCAACAACATATAGTTCATGTAACTCCTGTTAGGCACATGAGGTCGAGAAGACCTTCTCAATACAGGAGCTAGAGTAAGAGGTTGTGATGTGTCGGAATGATGTATACTGCTCTTTCCAACAAGTTCCTCTAGCTGAGGACTTGTTACAATTGGTTCTGTTGCGGAACTATCTGGGACATCATCTGCATTTTCAAATACTGGCTCATTCTGCTCTGAGTCATTGTCGTCTATTTTATACATGTCCTTATACATCACCCTTTCGTTGAAAATCACATCTCTGCTACGGATAACTTTCTTCTTTTTGTCATCCCAAATGCGGTAGCCAAACTCATCTTCACCATAGCCAATGAATGTGCATTTCTTGGATTTGGGATCAAGCTTATTCATGCCTTGATCACTGATATGCACAAATGCTACACAGCCGAAAACTTTTAGATGTGATAGTTTCACCTCTTTTCCGTTCCATACCTCCTCTAGTATTCTATGCTCCAATGGAACAGATGGGCCTCGGTTGATCAAGTAAGCTGCCATGTTGACTGCTTCTGCCTAGAATTGCTTCGGTAGACCTGACTGTATACGAATGCTTCTGGCTCTTTCTGTCAACATTCGGTTCATACGCTCAGCTATACCATTGTGTTGAGGCGTGCCTGGAACAGTTCTTTCCATTCTGATCCCGTGCTCATAGTAGAAATTTTTGAATCTGGTGTCTTCATATTCACCACCATTATCGGTTCTGAGCTTTTTGATCTTTAAACCCGTCTCATTTTCCACCATAGCTTTTCATCTTCTGAAAGCCTCAAATACTTCAGACTTATGCTTTAGAAAGTAAACCCATACCTTCCGAGAGTGATCATCGATGAAAGTCACGAAGTAGTGTTTCCCACCAATAGATGAGACGGTCGTTGGTCCCCAAACATCAGAGTGAATAAGCTCTAGCCTTTCCTTCTTTGGGATTCTGCAACTTGTCTGAAAGCTGACTCTCTTTTGCTTTCCAAGTATGCAATCTTCACACATGTCTATCTCCGTAGACTGTAGACCTGGAAGTTTTCCCTTTGAGTGCATAATCTTCATCCCCTTCTCACTCATATGGCCTAGTCTCTAGTGCCATAGATTTGGTGTTTCATTGCTTGCTGCAACTTTAATTGAACAATGTGCCTCTGCTGTCATGTAAAGAGTGCCACTTTTCTTGCCTCGAGCAACTGTCATTGCACCCTTTGAAATCTTCCAATCATCACCATGGAAGATCGTAGTGTAGCCTTCACTGGCCAACTGCCCCACTGAGATTAAGTTCCTTCTGAGATCAGGAATATGCCTGACATCCTTCAGTTCCCAAACAGATCCGTTCAACTTAATCTTCACTACGCCTTTGCCAATAATAGCACATGGTTGATCATCACCAAGATATACCTTTCCAAGGTTTCCGGGGACATATTTCTCGAAGAATTCTTTTTGTGAAGTAGCATGGAACGATGCTCCAGAGTCTAACACTCAAGATTCTTCCTTGCTCTCCAAAGAGCATATCAATGCATCGTCTCCTCCTGAGATGGAAGTAACATTTGCTTCTGCCTTCACTTGTTTGTCCTTCGGTGCACTCTTGCACTGATTTTTGTAGTGTCCGGTTCTTCCACAATTCCAACACTCGATAGTCTTCGAGCTATGGGAATTATTAGGATTCCTGGATTTGGACATCATGTCCTTTGATTTACCTCGGTAGTCTGTTCTACCACGTCCATTCCCTTTGGTTGAATTTCTTCCTCTTGACTCTGTATGCAAAACTGAAGAATTTGACGATTCACCTGACTCTCTACATCGGATCTTTTCACTGAGAACCAAATCACGAACATCGTCAAATTTTAACTTATTGCTTCCTGACGAGCTACTCACAGCCGTGACAGTAGCATTCCAACTTTCTGGTAAAGAAGACAAAAGTATTAATGCTCGTACTTCTTCATCGAATTCAATTTCCACTGAACTCAACTGGGTTGTGACTGTGTTGAGTTCATTGAGATGTTGAGCTACCGATGCGCCTTCATTCATCCGCAAATTGAACAAACGCCTCATCAAGTGCACTTTGTTTGAGGCTGATGGCTTCTCATACATATTGGAGAGAGCTGCCATAAGACCCGCCGTGGTCTTTTCCTTTGCTATGTTGAAGGCAACATTACGGGATAGCGTCAATCGAATAACTCCGAGGGCTTGTCTGTCTAGAAGATTCCAATCTTCTTCCTTCATAGCTTCTGGTTTCTTCCCTGAGAGAGGTTGATATAGATTTCTTTGATACAGATAATCCTATATCTGCATTTTCCAAAACCCAAAATATGTGCCATCAAATTTCTCGAGTTTCACCCTTCCTTCATCTGCGGCCATTACTCCCACTAAAATCCGACTTCCTCTGGATCGTTTCTGACTATTTCTTGCAGAAAATTGATAGAAAATCACCACCAATAGCTCTGATACCAGTTGTTGGGAAATAACGCAAATTCCCGATAAGCCAGATTTAAGAGAAAGCAAGAATAAAAAAATAACACACAAATTTGATAACGGAATTCGGCCAATCTTGCTTACGTCTCCGGACCTGCTGCAGATCTTTTTTACTGAAATGGGAGAAATTACACAAGTTGTTTACAATACTCACAACTCACAACTCAATTACACCCAAGAAAATTACTATCAATTTTCTCTCACAAAAGCTTTTCTCTTTAAGATTTTCTCTCAATTGGAATGAACACTTTGGATGATTAATTCATTACAATTACACATCTATTTATAGGAAAATTCACTACTTGAATTACTCCTTAAATTAATGGTTCCTTAAATTGCTCATTGAATTAAGCTTATTGTTTTGCTCCATGAATTGCTCCATATTTTGCTCCTTGTTTTGCTACATGTTTTACTCCTTGTTTTGCTCCATGTTTTATTTCATGTTTTGCTCCTTAAATTAAGGAACTTTATAACACAATAAGTCATCGTGGAGAGAGAGACATTAGGGGTTGTAACTAACTAATATGTGAAATCATCGAAAGTATGGGAAAGGTTGCTAGTATTAGATTAACGAAGTCACCTATAACACATATAAGTCGACATGGATGTTAACGTTGGAAGATGGGTGAAATATAATGATCCAATTGGATCTCACGTTGTTTAAAGGTAGATGAGAAGGTAAGATAATGAACACTTAGATTCTCTCTTTTTATAAGTCGGTTTTATAGGATGATTTCTATTCAAAGTAGTTATTACATTCTCCGATATAAATCAAAGGTGTGATAACATAATGTTAGAGTTGGCTTAAAAAAAGCCAAAACATTTAATTAATTTTGACTTGTAGTCGAAAGAAACCTGTAAGTTTATTTTAAACGCTTATTAATTATGCATGAATAAGAAAAAATACTTTTGACAGCCAAAAAAGAAAGAAATCCAAAAATTTCTTTTAAACTCTGGAAATATAAAGCTTGCCCAAAAGACTAATTAATATTAATTAGGTAGCAATCCAAACAATTAATATTAATTAGGTATAAATGACAGCCTTCAGTTTTCTATATATATTGGCTTTGAGAGTTTAAAAATTACCGCCAAAAAGTAAACAACAACGATGGTATTTTTGAATTGTTTATGTTGGGTATGTATATGTGAAATTTTTTAGTGTATTGGATTTTTCGGTTTAAGTATCATTTTGATATCTTAATATTATTATTAAGATTTAATTATGTTGTTGAAAAAATTATTTTATAATCAAAAAATTAATATTAATGAAAATTGTGATTTTGTAAGTGAATTAAACAATTAACCAAAACTTAATATTAAATTTCTTGTGTCTTATTCATTTTTTTTATTTGATTATTTTTGCATTTTCATTGCACTCAACAAGTGTTATCTAAGCCAAATATTGGAAGTCCTAGATTGAGAAACATGACAACAACAAGGTTTGAGATATAAAAATTTGATGTAAAAATTAACTTCAATATTTAAGAAAACAATGTGAAAGATAAACTAGTATAACAAGATTTTCTTAAGACATTAAAGGGAACAAAACCAGAATACATGAAAGAAGATAATAGGAAGAAATGATAGTAAAGATGACGAGCATTATTCGCTTGAGTTTGGTTTCTAAAGTAAAATAGAGTATATTGAATAAGACTTCTCTATCAAAATTGTGAAAAATTAGATAAAATGTATATGTCAAAGTTTATTACAAATAAGTTATACTTGAAAAAATAGTTATATATCATAAAGATGGAATAAGATAATGATATTAAAAACCACGTGAACAAATTCAATATATGTATTTCTAAACTTATGAGTATTGATATGAAGATATATGATAAAGACTAAGTAATGATTTTGTCATACTTATTACCAAAATCATATGATACATTGGTGATAATATTTATTGTTGGAAAGACTATGTTGACCGTAGATGAAGTGTCAAGCACTTTTTGAAACTAACAATGTGATCAAACCGACAATTTATACACATAGAGATGCTCTTGCTACCCGAGAAGACTTAGGAGCAAGTTCATCGAGTAAAGAAAAAAGTAGGTTAAGAGAAAGAAATCCTAGTAGAAATGGAAACCGTTTCATGCCTTGTCAAAGAGATGACATTGAGTGTTTTTATTATCATAAAAAAAGACACATCAAGAGCTTTGTGAAGATAGTTTGATGAAAAGACAAGGAAAGCTGAAAAAAAGGTAAATGTCATTGAAACTTATGATTAAGATTATGATATCATATGTGTGACTACAAGTGAAGACTCCAAAAATGATTAGGCTTTCAATTATACATGTTTTCGTATGTGTGTAACCAAAGAATTGTTTGATAGTTATAATCCTTATAATGATAGTGATGTTATTATGGCTAATAGATCAAGGAGTAAGGTCATTGGAAAAGGCATTATCAAGATGATGGAGTTACTCAAACGACAAGTGATGTAAAATTTGTTCCTGGCTTGAGAAATAATTTAATTTCTTTGAACATACTCGATTATTTTGGTTATAATTTTTCTAGAAGAATGAATCTATGGAGGTGATTAAAGGTTCTGGTGTCATAATGAAAAGAATAAAGAAAAAGTTTGTATAGATTGATTAAATATCCTATTCGAGGTGTAGTTATAGCCGCTATTAATGATAAAGTGAATATTGTTAACAAGTTAAACTTAAAATCTTACATTAATGATGATAATATTAAGCAAGAGAAATAAATGTATGATATTAAATGATTACTCTATTTTTATTATAAGTGTACGGTGTCAAAAGGTTTCTCTTAAATTAAGTTTATCTTTGGTTAAAAATAAAGTTATAATTGCACTCTATCTACAAATAGGATAAGGGAGATGTGTATATGTCATGGTGTGATATTTGATGAATTTTTTTAAGCCAAAAGATTATTAGAGTTGACTTAAAAAAAGAGCCAAATCATTTATTTACTTTTAATTGCTAGTTCAAACAAACCCAAAAATTTCCTTTAAACGCTGATTAATTATGCATCAACTCAAAGAAATACTTTTGACAGCCAAAAAGAAAGAAACCAATTTTTTTTTATTGGTTGAAAATGTAAAGCTTGGCCAAAAAACTAATTAATATTTTCACCCTAATATTAGTTAGGCATCAACCCTAACAATTAATATTAATTAGACATAAACAGCTTTTCTATATAAATTAACTTTGAGAGTGGTAAAAGTTACACCTAAAAAGTGAAGAATAATAAGGATATTTTTGAGTTCTTCGTTTTAGACATGTATATGTGATATTTTTGGATGTATTGAAACTTTGGATTTGAATATCATTATGTATTTTTAAGATATATGGTATAATTGGATTATTGTAAAAGTATTCTATTTTTAAAAAAATAATATTAGTAAAAATTGTGATTTTGTGTTTGGATTAAAAAATTGATCAAACCACTATTAAATTTCTTGTGTCTTATTTGTTTTTTGTTGCTAGGTTATTTTTAGGCTTTTTGTTGTGCCTAACACATAACTCACTGATTGAAGTACGAGAATTCTTGTATCAATTACTTCACTTCTTCATGAGTAACCTTTACTCTCAGGTACAAGCAAACCTACCACTTCCTTGAATCTCTTAACTTGCAAGCCTTTCATCCCTACAATCCAATCATGGAAGAAAAAGGGTTTATATAAAAGGGATGAGTAAAAGATCACAAACTCATTGGAACTTTGTTAATTTAAAAACCACATTTTAAATAATTTGGTAAATACAACAATAATGTATAACCTTGGAAATCATATCATAAACATTATTGAACTAAGTTAAATAAATCACATATAACTAAAATAGCTATTAATAAAACGTCATATGGATAAAAACGTCAACAAAACATTTTTGCATGATCCATCGACTCATAGGTAATTTTTCTTCACACTTAAGTTTAGAGAGCAGAGCAAAATCTCACATCCATACACACAATATTAAATGAAAAATCAGTCATGGATAATCACCATGTATAGCTTTAATAGGTACACGTGAATTTTGAAAAATCAGTCAAATATAACTTTTATTATTTAAATTCAAAATAAATATTAATGATTGAATCTATCATTAATATTTTAAATAATTATATATTAATTAATTTAATATTTAAGTATTAATTAATCAATATTAATTATTTACGTTATTCCATTAATACAAATTTTCAAATAATTCCTTATAAAAAAAAATTAAGCATATACGCATGACTTAACTCCTGAGCTCATCATTCAAAATCTCTCTAATATTAATGTTTTTCTCAAAAAATTGAATTAAACATAAGAGTGGATATGAGAGACATTGGTGTTATCACTTCTAACGTGATTTTCTAATGATTTGTAAGTTTATGTTGCCAGATAACGCTACCTAACAAAAATTGACTTTAACATCTGGCACCGTCCGAGAGAAAATTATGTGGTATAACACCTAGTCCTGTGACGATAGTTCTTGCAGGCGCCCTTCGATAGACAACGATAATGGGTACTACCTGCACTGCTTCCTGAATCCTGGCACTTTCCTGTGATTGGGTCTCACTCCTAGTACTAATAAAAGCCTGAATTGCCGCACATATGAGGTCTCACTCCCCTCAATATCTGAATTGTCGTCATACTTACTGTACTCAGTTGCAACTCTAGTAGGCAAGTTGCGCAGGAGAAAAGCCAAGTCTGGGTAGACTTTCCTGAATCTTCTTTTAGCATACTAAAAACTGTGAGCTCAAGCAACTCCTATATCAGCCTAAAATTCTTCTGAGTCAATGTACTCATTTATCGTCTGCTCATCTGATACTTCAAGTTGGGAAGTCAGTGTATGGATCTCGACACCCAGCCCTTACAATTCAAAATTCTTTCAAGCCAACTCTTCCTGGAATTGAACCTTGGCAGCCTCAAAAGCCTTATCAACAAATTCCTGGGCCTGTCTTGCATTCTCCAATGAACTGGCAATTGGCCAGCTTTCTTCCTAAGCCCGTTCAAGTGAAGCTAAGGCATAATCCTTCCTAGATATAACAGCATGGGCAACATTTGCCATAGGATCAAGGAAAGTCTGGACTTTAAAAAGATATTCTACAAAAGCAATCTTAATTTTCTTATACTTCTCAGCTAACCTCTTCGTGCCAAGTCTTGTCATCTTAGCTATTCTGGCGACTGGGGCTTCAGGGAAAACAATTGGAGAAGGTGTGCAAAGAGGGCTTGTGTGTGAAGCCTCGTCCTCTGTAACAAAGTCTTCAACTGGAGGAGGAACTGAAGCCATGTCGGGCACCTTAGCCTCTATAATTCTCTTGGCCTGGCAAGTTATTGTCGGACATGCTCTTTTTTTCCCAAGCACGCGTCTGTCTTTTTTTTTTATACTTGTCTCCCAAATGTTGATTTATGAATTGAAAAGCATTGGAGGCCTAGCCTTTCTGTGAAGAAATATGCTATGAAGTCATCTCTGCAAAGAAAAAAAAATGGAGGGGCGTGTAACATGAAGTTGTCAACTAACCAAGAAAAAGTATCACACAAAATACTTACTTTTGGGAGGATGGCCGTTCAAAGTCTCAAGAATGGATGAGAGCAACAATCAGTCTCTCATGGCTACACTCACTGGGAGGTAAAGAAAATAGTCCTTCAATAAATTCCTGCCTCTCTTCAACGAACTTGACTCATTTCCAATATACTATAACCAAGAGAGACATATTAGTAAAGAGATTATACAATAAAGTGACCTCAGAAGTATAAGATGGATTCATGCAAATAGCTTACCACTAGGCACAAAAATAGTAAGTGTAGCGCCAAGTCACGACATGTCGCATCAGAAGCGCCAATCGTGATAAACCCTGATAGATGCCAACCCTTATTAAACTAAGGAAAATCCTCAATAAATCTACGATTGTCATAAAATTTGATGCTTAAACCAGCCTCCATTCCCAGTTTGTAAATAATACAGTGATTGGAACTCCGCTAGAGTCATCTCCCTGTCATGTTCCTTCCACAACATGTAGCATGACAAAAACATTTTCCAAAAATTAGAAGAAAATTATCTGGGTTAGCTCCTATTCTATAGAGAAAATTCTTAACTAATGGTGGAAATGAGAGCCTCAGACTAGCAAAGAGTTGATATGTGAAGATTGTGATCCCTCCAAGAAGAGAATTACTAGCAATAAATCACACCTGGGAAGAATGATTCCAATGTCATCAGGAATCTCTAACATCTCCCTCAACTTATCCACAATGGATTTACAGTGACACCTATTAAGGAGTTAACTGAAGAAATCCATGGCCTAACTCCCTCCAAAAGAGCTCTTAAAGAGGAAGGATTGCCATAGACTTATAAGTGAAGCAGAAACCCAATGCTTAGTCGATGTGGGACTTCAACACCCCCCCTCACATCGATTTCCGACCGGGGATATGGAGCGCCTCCCCCTCACACCGCGTAGCAGGTTCATCCCTCTACAACCGCACAATGCACCGACCAAGTCACCTGGCTTTGATACCATGAAGAAATCCATGGCCTAACTCCCTCCAAAAGAGCTCTTAAAGAGGAAGGATTGCCATAGACTTATAAGTGCATCAGAAACCCAATGCTTAGTCGATGTGGGACTTCAACACATAATCAGAGAAAGAAATAAACGTTTCATTCATCTAATTTCTTGATTTGTATCGGATATTTACATTGTTTATATAGACAAATACTAATTACTATTTCACCAACCACCATGATTGAATTGTATGATTTACTGATTGGTAAAGGCCACAGATATTGGAAAAAAATGTTTGGCGTGGTGCAAGATTGATTAATTGTGTTTGCAGTGTATTGTTGAATTCAACGCTCCCACTCTCAAGCTTGGGCGATAGATTTCTTTCATGCCCAACTTGTCCGAAACTTCAGTGAATACTCGATATGATCGTTTAGCGAGGATGTCACCAATTGATCTTCTCGACTTGATTTTTGGCAATTCCAATGAATTTTCTTCTAACTTTTCTTTAATAAAAAATCACAACTTCAACATGTTTTGTACGATCGTGTTGAATCGGATTATGCGCAATATCACACGCCGCTTTATTGTCACAAAATAACTTAATTGATTCTTTCGGCAGGGATATGTCAAATCTTTTAAGAGAGATTGTAACCACAAGCGCCTCACAAAGCCCAAGTGCCATTCCTCCGTATTCACTCTGGCGCTTGAAAGGGCGGCCACAACACGTTGTTTCTTACTTCTCACGTATTACAAGATTTCCCCTACAAAAGTGTAGCACGATGTAGATCGTCCTATCATTTATTGATCGGAAATTTCAATCAAGATCAAGATATACTTCAATTCTAGAAAACTCGAGTTCTTAGTGAATAATACTTCTTTCCGCGAGAGACTTTTAAATATCTCAAAATACGAATCGCATTCATATGTTATTCTCCGAGGATTATGCATAAATTGGTCGACAATACTTAAAGCATAGTGCAAGGTCCGGGTCTTGTGTGTGCTAAATACATCAACCTTTCAACAAGTCTTTGGTATCTTTCTTTATTTGTTGGAACTTGATCAACCTTGATACATAACTTTAATCCTTCCTCTATCGGGTGTATTAAATTTGGTTGACATGCCGACATACCAGCTTTCTTTAATAAATCTAAGGCATACTTTCTTTGAGATAAGAAGATTCCTTCGTTGATCGAGAAACCTCAATCCCAAGAAAATATTTTTAAGGAACTATGGTCTTTCATTTCAAATTCTCCATACGTATAACTGTGTAAAGCTTTCTTTTTTATAGGATCATTTCTTATCACTATCATATCATCTACATATACAATAAGTGCATTGATCTTACCATACCCTTTTTTTAGAAATAAAGTATGGTCCGAATTGCTTGCTTGTAGCCAAATGCCTTCATTGACCTTGCGAACCTGGCCAAACCACGCTCTCGGGGATCAAGTTTCAATCCATGCTGATTTTTTTAATTTGCACACCTTTTCTCCATGGATCAGTGGGATTTCTTGATTCTCGGGTAAATCCATGTAGACTTCTTCAATTAAATCTCCATGCGTAGAAAGGCATTTTTTACATCAAACTGATATAATGGCTAATCTAAATTGAGATACCAAGACTCGAACAAAGGTGTTAATTTTGGCTACAGGTGCAAATGTTTTACGTATAGTCGATCCCATATGTTTGAGTGTATCCTTTTGCCACCAATCTTGCTTTATATCGCTCAATCGTACCATCTACTTGATATTTTACTGAAAAAAATCCATCGACATCCAACAATTTTTCTTTGTTGGTGGACGATCGACAAGCTCCTCAAGTTCTATTTATTTCTAAAGATTTTAGTTCTTCATTCATAAGATCTTTCCATTTTTTGGTCCGCCTAAAGCTTCTGCACACCGTTAGGGAATAGATACAGATAATTGATTCACAAATGATATGTTTGATTTTGACAAACGATGTTTAGACATATAGTTACTCGCTGGGATATTTGACTTTACTAGAAATCTCGGTGCTCATACATGGCTTTTAGGAATACCTCTGTTGGGGACGTGATGGAAGTATTTTTACGGTTGGTTCAATAGTTGGATCATCCTCCGCAAACGATTGGTTAGGTATATCGCCAGATTATTGGAGAAGGAATCGACATCATTTAGTGGTAGTAAGGAACTTCCTCACGATGATCTTGAAGTTGATGAGGACTTGATTCCATTTCCTCGAGTCTTTTCTATATTGAGAGTTATTACCATCCTAATTCAAGTTATTTGTATTTTCCTCACATATAATTTGTCTTTTCTTCATAAGGAAGCAATTTATATGTGTGGTCTAATTTCAAGATGGTTGTACTCCCCGAAATTGGTGTGTAGAGGAGAAATACATTGTATCTTCATGAAAATAACATCCATAGTAGTAATCATTTGTTTTCAGGAGGATGGTAACACCGATACTTTTTTGTTGTATGGCATATCCCATAAAAACACAACGTATTGCTCGTGGATCCAACTTGCTACGCTGATGGTTATGTAGGTGTACAAATGCCACACAACCAAAGACACGAGGAGGTTGATTGGGAACATTTGGTGCAACAATTGCTTGATGATGGCTTGTAGTGGTGTTTGGAAGTTAATGGACCTGGTACCGATTGATTAAATATGTAGGAAGTAATTGCTTCTCCCCGATAAGATAATGACATATTAGCTTCGATCAACGAGGCACGACAACTTCCAACAAGTGTCGATTTTTCCTTTCTCGCAACTCATTTTGTTGAGGTGTATCAACACAAGTAGTTCGATGAATAATGCCTTCTGATTGAAGATATTCTTGAAGCTCTAACTTTTATATTCTCTCCATTATCACTTAGAACTTGGATCGTGTTTTATATTGAGTACGAACCATTTTATGAAATTTTCTAAATAAGAAGTTTACCTCACTTTTAGATTTCATTAAACGGACCCAAGTCATTCTACTAAAATCATCAATAAATGTAACAAACCAACGTGATCCTCCCAACGTAGACTTTGGAAGCGACCATACATCGAATGTATAACCATAAACGGAGACGGGCTTTTATTTAAGGTTACAGGAAATGAGGAACGATGACTTTTTGCTAGTTCCTGACATCACACTTTTAAAGTAGAAAGATCTAAGCTCAAAAATAAACTTGGAAATAATTTTTTCAAATATCCAAAAGTTAAGTACGACTCCAATCTCCTATGCCATAGCCATATATTTGATTCATCCTTGTTAGATCCAGTTGCTACCAATGCATGATTTGTTGAATCCAAGTCCAAATAATACAGTTTCTCGCCAACACCACGACCAATCGTTTGCTTTGTTTGAATGACCTTTGAACACACAAAAGTCGTGCCAAAAAATAACAAAACAAGATAAAGCAAGTTGGTTATTTGAGAAATAGATATAAGGTTATACTCTAAAGAGGGAACAACTAATCTTGAGTCTAAATTCAAAGTACTAGTGAGAGACAAAGATCTTTCCCCAATGATTTGGGGTTGGTTACCATCGGGCGGTGCAAACAGTTTTGTGTGAGGATGGTTTTGAGATTTGTCTAGAATCGAATGTCATATGATCAGCCTGCACCGAATCAATTATCCATGTATTATTAAAAACAGGAGAAAAAACTTTAAGCATCTTACCAACGTGTCTTGGCCGTGAGGTTGCAACGTGATCCTTTGTTGTTTCAAAGAATGGGCGACAAGAGACATCCGTCGTGGATTTTTCTTCCGAGAGTCACTGGTTGTGATCCCACCAAATGATATCCCACCAATTCAAAACATTGTTCTTTTGTACGACCCTTTCACGACAATGGGTACATTTAAATGATGATTTATCACCACCTTTCGTTCTCTTGATTGGAAAAAGAACGATTTTTAGATATCACACGGCGGAAGTCATTAACATCTCTAGATTTTTCCTTTCATCGAGATTCGACGTACTACCTCCGCCGAATCAAGGAATAACAACCTTCTAAACTGAATAACAACCATCTCTAGATTTCGCCACGAACCTCGCCTCAAACTCATCATCTAATCCAAGAAGGAAAATATGTATCCTTAGTCTTCAACAGACTCTTGATATGATATTAGATCACGTAGTGTCTTTCACGACCACCTTATCACGATGGTCTAGCTCTTTGGAAAATTTCACAACTCTCCATAATAGTCGAAAGTGATTTTCCATTTTGTCTAGAAGTAAAGGCTTTTGTTTAAGACAAATACCCGTAATTCGGCCACTCTCTTGCATCATAGAATGCTTTTGCCAAAGCACCCCAAATTTCAAGCAGCGATAGGTATGCGTAAATATCGCTTCATGATTTCCTGACTCATTGACATAAGTATCCATCTCTTCACTTTTTGATTTTCTCGCATACCACTTGTTATAATTGTTTGATGTTTTTTCGGGTTGCAAATTTTTGTCATGAATATAAGAGAGTTTTTCTCTCTCGCAATATGCATTTCTATTATTTGAGACCAAACATCATAATTAGTCTCATTAAGAACAATTCCAAAGATTAAACACACCTTCAGACCGCAATGATTGTACAACAACTGATTTGATTGCCTCCATGTGTAATGAAATTATACCTCATCGTGATATTATGGTAACCAAACTAGAAAATGGTGTAATAATTTTAGAATTTAAAGAATAATTGTTTTTTTTTTGTGTTTTTAATATATATTTATACTAAACCGGATAAAACCATAAACCGATTCAAATTTGGTTTAAAAAACTTAAAAAATGAACCAGGACGGTGTTAGAAACCCAAACTGAAAACCGTTCGTGCCTTTAAAATAGGCGAGCAGAGCCAAAAATACGCTGAACCGTGGAACAACCGAGAAAACCGGGTTCAATGAACCGGCCAGGACCAACTAGCCGAACCGAGGTGACCGTGGCCGAAGCCGAGCTGGGCGCCGGCTACGCCTCGCTTACGAGCCCGAGCCGCTGGCTAGGCCAATCAACCGGCCGAACCAAACCGAGCCCATGACACGTCATCATCTTCAACCTCCACGGACGCGCGTGGCGCGGTAAAAACTTACCCTCCACTTCGGGCGGCGCGTGAGGCGTGTGGCGTTTTTAACGCTACTGCTTTTTACCAAAATGTTCAATTGTGTTTAGAGTAACTGCAAAAATTAGGTGGGAGAAATACTGCTTAAAAATTGATGTTTGTAATTAATATTTGTAAGGGTGTTTGAATGAAAATTTTTTTCAGTAGAAAAAAAATATTTTCAGATAAAGAAATCTCTGTTTTAGAGAACAAGAGTTTCAAATTTGTATAAAGCAACGACTTGGCTCTGATACCATGAAGAAATCAATGTTTGAAGAAATAATCAGAGGAAGAAATAAACGTTTCATTCATCTAATTTCTTGATTTGTATCGGATATTTACATTGTTTATATAGACAAATACTAATTACTATTTCACCAACCACCATGATTGAATTGTATGATTTACAGCTTGATTGGTAGGCGCCGTGTATATTGGAAAAAAATGTTTGGCGTCGGTGCAGTGATTGTTGAATTGTGTTTGCAGTGTTTGTTGAATTTAACATTAACCTCGTACTCAAGCTTAGACTCGAGTTCAAAGTATGGCATATCTTCAGGAATGCCCTCATTAGTAACAGATTTAGTAGTTCCAACAGAAACTATGGGGTCGAGAAGAAAAGGGGAGTTAGACCGGAGTCCAAAACTAGGACCATCGTTTTCAACACCGTTAGAGTCATCGCAGTCACCGACAAAGGAAGTGTCGACTGATTTCACACTGCTCGCTTGGCTAGTCGGCTAGTCAGATGGCCAGTCAAACCTTATGATCGTGGGATATGTTGGGCCATGGGTGGTCGATCTTCCAACATTTCGATCGATCATGCGTTCGATCTCCTGATTGGTCCACTGTCACGACTCTCTTTCATTCCGTCATGTCCTGACTTACCTACAGGACCTTCTTGTTCTGTCCTCTTTGATGCGAGTCACTTTTATCTGGGTGCAAAAATCCTTGCATCCCAATCATCTTTCCTGAATCTTTTTTTATGAATATATGTGTCCTACCGCAAGTCACTGTGTTCCTACAAACAGACTTATCGAATTTATAGCAGTGGAATATGAAATGAAATGCTAGTTTCTGAAAGAAAAAAAAACAAAGAGCTTTTTTGAAAATTTTCTGCAATCTAGATCTACAGAAAACGAAAAGGAAAAAAAAATCTAAGAGTACAAATTGTCACGTCCCGTTAAAATTATCACTCAAAATCCAATTAAATGGTGTTTATCTAAAGAATCTAGACTTTTCTACATCAGAAGGTTCTAGAGTAGTCTAGAGATATCTAGAAAATGTTAGAGTTTGACGGACTCAATTTAAGCTTTGAAGATCATAGAATGTTCTAGAGCATGCTAGAGGATGCTAAAATAGACTGGAATATTTTAGAACGTGCCGGATGGTTCATGAAGGATGTAAAAGCCGTTGGAAGCTTACGAAACATCTCGAAACTTGTACGAATGAGCTAAACAAACCTAGAAAACTCTAGAGTTGGCTAGAAGGTCCTAGAATCTTGTGTCATATTGTACATAAAATTGGAACTCTCTTATACATTCTAGGCTTAGAATGATGTAGAAAATTGTGGCATAGCCTTAAGCTTGGAGCCACACTATAAATAGACCCATTGGTCTCCATTTGTAATTATCCTTGGAAACTCTTAGCATCTTTGTAAGATAAACTCTCTCTAGAGCAATACAAAGAATCCTTTACAAACTCTCTTTCTAGTCTCTTTGGAGTTTCATTCGGATTCAAAGGCAAACTTAGTGCAACGGACGGTGCTAAGTACCGTATGATCGCTACTTGAAAAATAAAGTCGTGACAAAATGCTCTTCAAGTTCATAGAGTTTATGCCAATATTCAAGATCAACAGAAGAAAAAGTTATAAAACCAAAGACCTTGATCCATTTACCGAAAGTTGGTTTAAGCATAAAATTATTCTCTAATTATTCTCCACGTAACTCTTACTTTGACTTTAGAATAAAGTTAATAGCAATATCTCAACCTCTCATAAATTAATAATCCAAGGGTACAATTTAGGAGAAGATATTGGAGAATGAGACTTAAAAGATATCATATTTGGAAAGTCAAACATATAGAACATTTTTCTCTAAATTTTAACCGATCATAATTTTTCAATCAGGATTCCAATTCAGGCACCTACAGTTGGAAAGCTTATAACCTCGAAATTATTATAACATAAAGATATTTGGGGTACTAATTGCACAACTAAACTTAGATGCTACAAAGTCAATTGTAAGTAAATTAGTATACTTGAGTGAGATAACTAGATTTTCTACCCTATTAGAATTAGCAGTCCAAACAACTTAAGAATCTTGTGTTAGATATGAAAATAAATGTGTATGCCTGAGTCCATTTGATTGGATGATGTTAACTTTAAAAATTCAAATAGATACAATTAACGTACAATTAAATATACATTTTATTATTTAAATTCAAAATAAACATTAATGACTCAATCCACAAATCATTATTAATAATTTATGATTATGTTATTTGTCAAAAAAAATTAAATAAGTCTTCATAAATAAAAAAAGGCACGCATAAACGTATAACCTAACGTCTAAGCTCATCGTACAAACTCTCTCAAGCTTCCTCTAACATTAGTTTTTTTCTCCAAAAATGACTTAAGTATTGGAACAAATATAACATACACTAATATTGTTCCTTTAAACGTAGTTTTATAATAATTTTTTGGTCTACGTATCTAGAGAACACGGGTTAACACAAATTGGTTTCAACAAGATTAAAATTCTACACTATTTGTAACCAAAAAGAAATGCTTGAAGTTTGAGTTTGGTGTGATTTAGCACCACTGTAACAAACATGTTTACCTAAAATTAAGAGATTTTCTTTCCCCCTTTCTTTTTGCCTTTTCTTTCTCTTCTTTTCCAACTAGTTCTCATCTTTCATTGAATTCCTTAATTTCCTTGATATTCAATTTAGAGGTGAAAATTTGTGTGAGTTGGGCGAGTTTGAGCTCCAATCTAAATTGATCAAACTATAACTCAATTCAAATTTAAATCGAGCTAGTAAAGGTGAGCCTAAACACAAACGAGTTGGTCCAAATTAGTTCGAATTGTTAATTATATATTCTTTTAATTAATTGAATCTTTTTTTTATAAATCAAAAAATATATTTAATGATTAAAGATCACTAGCTCAAACAACATTATATGAAACACCAAAAATAAAAGAAATAATAATACATCACTAATCTTTTTGGAACAAATGATAAATTAACATTGAATAAATAACTCACGCACACAACAAAGTCTACGAAGACAGTACAATTCCTCACACACATTATATTATAATAATTAGTTAATTAAAAAACAATAACACTAGTAAATATAAGTTAAATAAAACTAATTCTTAAAGCAAAAGGTCTAATTTTAAATAAATTTAACAAAGGTAAACGCCATCAAACTCGTCTCATACAAAATTCAAAGATAGAAAGTCATAGTTTGAATAAATAGTTCTAAATCTCAAAAGAATTTCTCTCAGTTACCAAACAAAGAAATATATGAGTAAGATTAAACAAAAAATTTCTCCAAAATTGATCATATATATATAAAGTTCACTAAATGTATTCACGTAGATCATATAATAATCATACAAAGAAAACCCATCTTTTTAAAATGGTATGAAAAATATTTTATCTTATTTCAATGGATGTAGGTATGCTGCTAGAGAAGAGTAAAACAATATTGAACATAGTTTTGATGTTGGAGAAACGACTATTGTTGGTTGCTGAAAAAGTAGAGAGTTGAAGAAATGAGATTAAATCGAATAAGAATTAAGAAGAAATATATTTCTTTAATTTGAAGTTTTTAACCTAACGTATAAGTTGTAACGTTTACCTGTTATTATTTTTTAAAAAAAATATTTCAGGTTTATAAAATGGCTCAAAAATAGCCCAATCTAACTCGATTTTTTTAAGTTATTTGAACTAGATTAAATTTGATCCGAATTTAATTCGATTCAAATTTTATGATTCAAATTTAATTCAATCAAAAAGAACTATAACATAAATTAACAACCACAGACTAATAAAAGAGGTGTGGTTCAAATGTTTTTAGAATCACAATGTACTCATTTTTGAAGTGTATTTAAAAATTAATGAAATAATTTATTTTATATAATATTAATTTGTTGTATAAATAATATAAATTTATGTATTACTATCATTTAAGTAAACATAAAGTTGATAATCCATGTGATACTAGTGACCACAAATTAATTATTATACTCTTTTTTAATAACAATTAAACTCGTACACCCATACGGGTTTGAGCCCGGTAGATATGACCTCTAAATATATTAACAATTAATTATATAAAAATAAAAAATTGATTAAAAATTAATTAAAATAAATTATGAAATTTTTTAAACAATTTTATTGAATTTTTATTAAAAAATAATCAAATTTACACGAAAATTTTGAGTCAAATATTTTTCACTTAAAATATAAACTTAAACTACATATTAAATATAATCCAACTTTCATAAAAAAAATATGAAAATTTATAAGTAAAATTTTATTTTTAATGAAGGGAAAAATGTTTCCTTAGATCTTATCTCTTAACTTGAAAATCAATATAGTGGGCTGTGGCCTTTAACAAGCTGCAGCTGGACTTGACTGCCATAACAGGCCTAAAGACAATACCAATAAGGATAAATTTTAACGGTTGGTAAAATAGTTCATGCAAATTAAAGAGTTACCGTTGAACAACAATGAGTATTATTCGTACATTGATTAACAGAAATATAAAATAATTCCTCTGGAATCCAACCATCAGGGTACATATCTGACATAAAAGGGATTCCAGTTATGTCTGAAAGATCACGGACTGCTGCTTTGATAAATTAATCTGAACGGTTTAGAAGTCTAAAGCTGCAATCCCTTGCCAATTCACTAGAACAAGCACCAGATGAATAAACACAGTTAAGACTAATCAAATTTCTCTACATAACAAAACTGAATCTACGTTAATTGAAACATAAAAGATCATCCCCTACTCGAATCTTTCTGATACAAATTTTCGAATTTCTAACATTTCCATGGTCATCATTCAGGCTAATGGTAACCTCTTCCTCTTCCTCTTCCACGTCCAACCCAACCCCTACCTCTGCCTCTGCCCCTTCCTCTTGCACCACCTCTCCCACCACTTTGAGACAATCCTTCCAATGCTCTATTAACAAGCTGATTCTGCAAACCACCACCTCCCCGCCCCCTTTTTGAGGCAGCATTGCCAGATCCATTAGAAGCTGTAGCTGGTCGCTTACCCCTGCATAAGTAGGAGGCACTCAGTACACAAATATAACTTCCACTTTCACATTTGTCAATCCTGATGAGTGCCGACTTAAAATACACTTTCAATGAAAACTTTATTCATGAAAAAATGGGAAGAGTTCAAATTTCTAACATAATCTACTGCACCTATTCGATGAGGCCAGAAGACTGCATGATGAAGTTAAAAATATCAAAGGAGTAGTTAGAACTTATTACATTACAGGAAAGAGAGATGAGATAAATCTATCCTACCCAATTGAAGTTGTCGTAGAAGGTGCCAGTGGTTTTGTTGCTTCTTTCCATGATAGGTTGATGCATGTATCTCCAATATATGAAGGTGTTTTTGCATGTAATGGCTGCATAGTCAAATATAAGGATGCAAGTATCAACTGCTATTGCATAAACTGACAAACGTACATAGAAATAAATATGTTATCCACACCTTCGTCATTGCCAAAATGTTATTGCAGGTTCGCAATCCAGTTGTGGCATTCTGCTTTTGAGTTTTCTGAACGTGATGAAAGGTAAGACACTTGCAAAAGAAAATCTCCAAAATATAATTCAATATCCAATGATAAACTTACAATGCTACCCTTGGCTTCGTCAGATTTTGCAGCTGCCATTGCTTTACTATGTTCTGCCATTCCCTGGGTTAACTTCTTCATGGTAGCTCTAGTTAACTCCTCAACATTATTCAGCCTGTACCATAAGTTAACCATAGGAATATGTTTCATAAGATAAAAATGAGATGATTGGGAAGGAAAATGACTTTGATGAGGAAAGCCAGGAATAAATGAGAAGTTTTCATTCTTCAGACAGAATTTAACCCAATTGCTAAGTTAATCTGCTGCCATGCGATGTTTTTATTTTTTAGCCAATTATACAAATATAACTAAGACTATTTATTTATAAATCTTAAGCACTGATCCCTTGAAACGCCAACTCCAGCGACAAAAATCTTCTGATTCTTCAATTATTGAATGTAGAACATAAACCATCCAAATCTCAAAGAAAATTGCCACATGACAAAGAACCAAGCTTCTTGAACGCCTAATGATGAATGTGATTGTACAATTGGAACTTTCTAGATACCAATCAAAAGTTGAGAGCATAAATTAGCTCATAATGACTAATGTACATTACAAAGAAATTCAGAGATGTCTTCTACAAATTTCTATCCAAACAAACTTTCTATAAATTGTATAAGCAGGTAATAATGCAGAAATCAAAACAAGTACTGTAAAAAATTGTGAAAACATTTTACTGTCATTGCATCGATAAAACCAGAGGAAAGCAGTGTGCATAGATTTATTAGGTCTTGCATTAATCATCCAATACAAGTAAAAACTCCAATGAACCCCCTAGTTATTACTACTAACTATATAAATAGTGTTTCTAAATTAGCCCACAACTTCTATAACTAGAACCAAAATTACATATTTATTTATCAAAATCGAAAGGGTAACACTGTGGCAAAGCCAAGGGGTCACTGAACTTTATTAATATCAAATCATCAAAGGGAATACCTACACGATATGCATATCCTTGATGAAGAGAAGCACATGTTCCGTACATTTTAACAAAAGTTAAACAATCCGAGTTATGTGGAGACTTTAATACATGAAATCAATGTTTAGAAGCATCTTGATCATTTTCTTGGCACTTGATGCAGTTGTATAACTCAATAAAGTTTAACCTAGCTCTATATTTGAACAATAGGCATATCCTTGATGAACAGAAGCACAAGTTACATACATTTTAACCAAATTTGAACAATTCAAGTTATGTGGACACTTTCATCTCTTATGAACATATGAAATCATTGTGTAGAAGCATCTTCTTCATTTTCTTGGCACTTTATGCAGCTGTATAACTCAATAAAATTTAACCTAGTTCTATATTTCAGCCTGGCATTTATAAAAAGATGATGGATGTGGGTAAAAGAGTGAAGTATGAACATCTTCTAACTTATGATAGAGATAGACTAAAGAAAATAATACACCTGGGAGCACATAAGTTATTATTGCAGTTTCTAAGGCAACTACATAATGGATTATCTTCACAGTGCTGAAATAAACAAAGAATTATTTCAAATAAAATAAAGTTATTTAACATAGAACTACAGAAGTACACATACATAACCAATTACCTCTCAGTGAAGTCTTTATTCTGCTCTGAGAAGTCCTCCCCAAGCCTATCTGATGGTTGACCAGTCACTATTTTGTAACCACATAAACTGTTTGTGGCATTGGGAACCTATAACATAATATCAATTAAATAAGTATTGTACAATAAGGATTGATGCTAGTAGATTGGAAAAGTATTAAATGGCAACCAGCACCTTATGAGCAAGATGATGAAACGTGTATAATAAGCACTCAACATAAGTGAAGTTTGTCTCTTCTCCAGTCTTCCTTCCAGGCATATACCTCTGTACTCAAAGGGAATAAAATATACTTTCACAGAAATCACTCCAGAAATTATTATTTTTACTTCATTTGAGGGAGAAAAAGTTAAAAGCCTGGGAAGATAAAGAAATTGCAAAAACTGCCCAGGTTTCAAAGTCTAAAACTTAGCCACTTCCCACAGGACATATCAGCCAGTTAATGTTTATGTATTAGTGCAAGATGGGTTTATTACTTGATAATTAGCTTTCCATGGCTGCATGTATCCACTGATAATGGTTGTCAGAAAGTAGATTTCTTAAAACCAATGATCAAACACAAGGCAGTCATCAACTATCTAGGAATGAGAAAGAAAACTCCAGTTTTTGTGTAAAAAATACTTACAATATTTTCCATTACTTTTGTACCAGCAGTCATTGTTTACCTTCTAAATTATAAACCATTGGAGCATTTTGTATATGCTTATTTCTTTCATAATTACCAATAATTATGTTAGAGTAGAATGTAGGATGTACTAAAATTAGTTTACATGATATTTTTGTATTTGCTAGCACTCCTTCAGTGTAAGCTAGACATGATTTTAGAGTCCATGTGGAGTTCTATGAACTAAGATGCATGAATTTCTTACCCCTTTGAACTATTGTTAACTTCTTTCCAAAACCACAAGGTAGTATGAGGTGGGCCAACATTGATTTAATTTAACACTCAGGATATACTTGCCACAGTATTTGCTTGTATGAACTGAGTGAATTATGTTAAATAGGGGCACAATGGACAAATATGAGAAGTCTCTTAATTTTTTTCCTCCCCTTATTCTAGCAACGGATATAGCAAGCTGAAGATGTTCTCTCATTAATTTAGGTTATGTTTGATAACAATTACGATTATCTTTTCTGTTATACAATTGATTTTGTGTTTCCAATACTTATAAAAAGAAATCACCAATGTGTTTGATAACGATTTCTACTTCATGATTTTAAGCATAAAAGACCAAAAAACACTTATAAGTTGGTTGATAACACTTTCTGATTTATAAATTTTTCCTCAAAAGAAACTAAATAAATATTTTGGAAATTATTCATAATATTTTAGTTTTTAATATGTTCCTTCCAAATAAATCCAATCATTGGACTTGATTTACTCTAAGAAAGTATTTGGTAAAATTTAAGAATTAGAAACCCGATTTAAAAAGATTCTTTTAAAAGATCAACCAGATTACATATTCTTAGTGATTTCTAAAAAAAATGAAAAACATATTCCAAAACCGTTATCAAACATAGTCAGAAATCAGAAGTATTAGTCGTTATTTACACACCCTCAGAAAATCTATTTCCCCCTCCAAAGATGCGATAACCAATGTTAAGTGCTTCCAGATTGCAGCCCTAGGGAGATAAACATCAAGTATAGCATATTCTTGCCCATCAATTACTACATTGTTATCCTACAAACTGATACAGTAATGAATGTTCCAAACTACGGGTAGAAATAAATGCAAAATTAGATTAAAGAATTTTATAAGAATGAACTCATTGAATGGACCATTCTGAGATTTTGCATCAAGTACTCATAATGCTGTACCTTTAACAGCTGAACAACAGAAGGAAGAATCTGACGTGAATCTTGAGGCACAGTGTAAGGTGAAACTTCTGCAAGGACTTTGAGTAAATCCAACTTACGTTCCTCGGGCAGCTGATAGGAAAAAAAATGTTATAATTTATCAAGCTAAGTTCTATATTAAACGTAAAATGCATCATTTGAAGGACCTAAAAAAGGGAAACCTTGTTCCATGAAGCCCTTAACTAAAATTACATTGAATTTCCCGAGCATATTGAAAGGAGCCAATTTCATTCTTGACGGGAACAATTCTAATAAAAACAAATCATCATCAATGCAAGGTATTTCTGATGTGCTCAAAATATAAAAATATAGCTCTTCAGCAAGTTCTTTAAGGATATAGTACTAGAATAAACAATCAAGGCTCTTTTCGCAATGTTTCTTTTACTACAAGAGAATTTTGTTACTCCTGACTATGAGTTATCCTTTTTAATCAATCTATATTCACTTTTGTTTACTTTTTATGTAAAAAAGAACCAGCCATACACTCTAAAGCTTATTTTCTATTCCCTAGCTGTTGAAACAGATTAACTTAAGAGACCATAAGAAGTTATTAAGAAGGTCCAATAACCCATGGCAACCACACCATTGAACCCCATCCCTGTTGGGATCTAGGTCAGATGATCCAGAATTTTGGCTGATTAGTCCGCAAAAACAAAACATTCATGTACAATGACATTCAGGTTAAGGAACCATTGTCTATTAATATAAAATAACCAAACAAAAAGCTTTGACGCATCAACCCAATTATCAACAAGTGCTGAAAGTTTGTCCAAAATTGTCCAAAAAGAAAAAAAAACATAAGTAGTTTGTGTTACATGTTAAACAGTGTTGAACAACGTGGGAAACAAACTATTATTACCTTATCAAAAACAGGAATTATGTGTTTGTTAAGATAATTAAGGAATTTGCTGCTTGATGCACCTCTCTGCCAATGGAAAGAACAAAACGGGTAAGTTGATGAAATATTACAGAATGAGAATAAAGGAAGTCAAATGCATTCCATACCACAACAACTGGAATAGCCATGTAGAGGCAAGATATCAATCTATCAATATGGTCTGCATCAGAAACCTGCAATTTAGAAATATAATATGTTGTTAAAAAAACATCAGAAAGCAAAAAATGATAGCCACTGCAGGGACAGCACTATATTATGAAGACTGGAGAGGAACGATTGCAGGAATTTTCTAACAAACTGTACTTGTACTTATTCATGGTATTATGTTCTTTGATGAAAAAAATTTAATAGTTTCTTCAGGAAAGCAATATTGCCCACCACATAGCAGGAAACACAGTGATGCAACATCTCCTTACCAAAAGTCACCCCTTCCAAAGTCAACAGCTAAAAAAGTTTGCATGTAAATAACTATACATCCTTTCAAGTATCTGTAATGGATAAACAGTGTGGGAAAGAACTTCTCATCCTCCGGTCCCATTCCAAAATATGTGGTCATAAATTGTTTTCTTTTTCACCCACTCCCATCTCTCATTATACTGGTCGCTTATGTAAGCCATCTACCAACAAGAAACTTGGTATTTCTCTCTCCTCATTAAACCAATACCAACTGAAATTGGGATGTGTGAGGTTTGGGAGATAGTACTAAGCGAAGAGCTGTTAAATATTTTTTGTTGAGATTAAATCCGATCTAGTGATCTCTCAAGAGACAAAATTGGTTGATGTGGATCATGAAATTATTAAGTCTTTGTAGAGGGAGACAGACAATGTATTAGCAGTCTTCATTGGGTATGTCAGGAGGCGCTTATTGGTGTTGTGGGATGATATAACTTTATCTCGTGTGAGCACGTGTTTGGTATTGTTACCATCTATGCATTAGATAGGGGGGAGGGATGGATTGGTGGTTGACAAAGGTTTATGGTCCAAACAGGACTCGAGCACTGGGAGTTTTGGGAATAGCTCGCATAGTTGGTAAGCCTTTGTAGTTATTAGTGCATAAGAGGGGATTGTCATGTTGTCAGATCTCCTGTAGCGAAGTCAAGTGGAGGAAGCGTAGGACTACCATAAGCATGCACATTAGATGGCTTTATTAGAGAATCTCCTAATTGAACCTCCTTTAGTCAATGCATCTTTCACTTGGACTAACGGATGCGAAAGAGTGGTTTCTTGTCATTTGGATAGATCTCTTTATTTTGTTCTCAGTTTGAGGATTTGTTTCCAAAGTTAAGTAAAACAGCTTTCCCTAGGGTTGTTTCAGACCATTTTCCTTTAGTTTTTGAATCTAAAAAATTAAAATGTATTCCAACTCCTTTCGGTTTGGGAATATGTGGTTAGACCATCAAGATTTTAAGGTGAATATTGCCAATTGGTGGTCAGAAAGTGATTGCAATGGTCAGGAGGGTTTTAAGTTTAGGAAGAAGTTGCAAGCAATTTGAAATAAGTTGAAAAGTTTGGAACATAGAAGACCTTGGTAGCATGTCCAAAGAAAAAGTATGCTGAGGAGGTTGGAGGAGTCTATAGAATTAAAGATGAGGTGGGTTGAGAGATGACTTGAAAGCTCAAAGATTAGAGTTAGAGATGAGGTTTGCAGACTTAATATGAGGGGAAGATATTCCTTGGAGGCAGAAGGCTAAAGTAAAGTGGGTGAAGGGGGCTGCAATTTGAAGTTTTTTCACAAAATTGCAAATGGGAAAATGAAAAATAAAGCAATAATCAAGTTGAAATTGGGGTATGAAGAAATCTTGGAGGATTGAAGTCACTTGTTAATTGGCTAAAAGGTTGTAATGAGAGACTATATTCTTCTAATGGTTTGGTTACATTAAGTTTGAAGGGATTGATTAGCATCCCATTGCCAATGAAATGGAAAATTGGTTGGAAAGAAGCTTTGTGATAAAAAAGATAAATAAGACTATGTTTGATAGTGAAGGAGAGAAAGCCCCTTGATCATATGGGTTTACAATGGTTTTCTTTAAAAAAAAAATTGTTGGGATTTAATTCGAAATGATTTGTGCAAAGTGGTCAACAAGTTCCATGGTAATGGTGTCATCATTAACTCAGCAATCAATGCTAATTTCATTTCTCTAATTCATTAGATTTTTGAAAATAAAGAATTTCAGACATATAAGTTTAGCAACCCGTTTCTACAAGATTATTGCTAAAGTTTTGGCATCTAGATTAAAGGAGGTTTTGAGAAGCACAATTTCTATAAACCAAAGTGCTTTTGTCACAAGCAGACAAATTTAGACTCAGTTACAGTGGCCAATGAGATTCTGGAGCAGAAATTCAGTAAAAAAATAGAGCTCTTACTTTTTAAAGTGGGTTTGAAAAGGCCTATGTTCATGTTGATTGGAACTTTTGGAGCTGTAACAAACAAAGGTTTTGGTTCTAAATGTAGAAGTTGGATAAGGGTCCTTGAGTTCGGTGTCATTTACAGTTTTAATTCATTGAAAAGCCAATGGTTGGTATTAAGCCTCTCTTTTGTTCACTTTAGTGGTTGATGTTATGAGCAGATCGTACAAAGAGCATCTGGAGCACATACTGATAAAAATCACACACTACCTGGGGCACATACTGATAGAAGAATGGGGGAGAAAAACCAATTTCATCTCATTTAACATTCCACCGATTGCTAAGTATATGTATATGTGTATATGTATGTGTATGTATATATGTATATGTGTATATGTGTATATATATGTTCTAAAGGAGGTTGTTTATCATTTGAAGATGGGTTTATAATTGTGCCCTCAGACATTTAAATGACACATTTAACCTTAAAAACTACTACTTTTCATTTTATAATCAAAATCTTGATTTAAAAATTAAATTAAATCATAAAATTTCATTGGCCGTGAATAATGACTATATTATTTTTTTTTAAATCATTATGATTATTAAATTTGATTGGTGTAATAAGTGTATTTAAGAAAATAAATATTTCCACGTAATGGAGAATATCGGTTAATGAGTATTAAAAAACTAAACTCAAAAGTCTCCCTCCTTAATACTAATTTTAACATTTTTTTAGTTAATCATTTTTTATAGAAATTGTTTTATCTTCCATAAATTAATAAATTAGTTTACCTTCCATAAATTAATAAGATGACAAACTCATTAGCATGCTATCGTTTAATTTAGAAATCACAGTGATCATAAACTTGTGACTAATGACTAATATATAATTAATTATAATAATGGAGAATAATGGTGAGTATTATAAAACTAAAATCAAGACTCCCTCTTAATTATTAATATTTTTTCACTTTTTCAAGCAGGAATTATCATTTGTTTTTCTTATTAGAAATTAGATTGCTTGCACATATTAATAACTTACTTAACTTTTCATAAATTAATAAGAATTATTAAGGGATAAAAAACTCCTCAGCATCTTCTCCTCTCAACTATTATGTGAAGTCTCTTCGTTAACCGTTTGTGTTATGTAAGATATGTTCACATCTACTTTGGGAAAAGTAATTTTAAAGTTATTTAGTTATTTAATTTAAATTTTCCTATAGTTTTTTGTGTCATTTGCAATATAGTTTCTTCTTAAGAAGTTTATATTGAAGAATCCTTCATGTCCTAATGACATGTTAAACTATTGGAGTCAAATGATGCATTTTTTTTTTTTACAATTTCGAACAAAGTGATGAAACTTTGAAAACCATCTATTAATATGTCTTTATAATGACTCTGAAAGTAATCATTAGCGCAATTTTTTACTTAATATTTACTTGTTTTATTTCATAACTAGTATTTTTATGGCCAAAAAAATTAAAATATAAACTTTTTAATAAAAAGTGGTGAAAATATAATTTTTGAGATTTTTATGGATTTTTTTATGAATTTTTAATGCAGGATCAATTAGGAGTTGACTGGGAAAGCCACGCGGACGCCACGCAAACACGGAGAGCGAATCACGTTACGCCGCGTGTGAAGAGGACGAAAAAGCGTGCCACGTGTTAGCAATGCATTCAATCCAAGTTCGGAAATTAGTCAATGCGTCATGCCACGTGTCCCTACGACATTGCTCCACATGTTCCACTCGTGCACCATGCCATCCGTTTCCGCGAATCATGTCGTGCCACGTGTTACTGACTCAACAAGCATTGACTCTGCCCGGTCTCCACTGCCACGCATCGCTCCCTGATTTGCCCAGTGAATTTCCGATGCCACGTGTCGCGATGTGATTGATTACAAATGTCAATTTTTTTATCGTAGCGCTTGACTTAAAGCTAATCTGACGGTCCAGATCGCACCTGAGCTTTATTTAAGCCCTTAATCACTCCATAAACCCTAATTGGCCTCCATTAACATAATTTTGGTCATTTTTTGGAGCTAAAAAGAGAGAAAAATACAGAAAAATTCAGAAAAATTCAAGAGATGACACAATTTTGGTGGAGATTCAATAGAAGATTAATACTACAATTTAAGAGATTAATTGTATTTTTTTCTACTATTTTCTTTATCAATTTTATATCTTTCTTAATGAAAAACATGAGTTTTATAAACACAATTATGTGTAATTAATTTATTAATATAGGGATCTTATGAACCCAATTTTCATCACATGATGATCTAAAATTTTACCCCCAATTATAATTTTAATTTAATTATATTATTTAATCTGATTTTTATGTTATTAATTGTTTGGCCAACAATTTATCTATAGAGAAAATTAAATAAATTTGAGAGAATTATTTAATAATTTGTCTTTATTAAATAACATGCATAGTTTATATGCAGAGATGTATGATTCTTATGTATGTGATCCATAATTAATGAACTTGATGAGTAGTATGCAATTTAATTGGCATAAGAGTGATTAAATTAATTACTATATGATATGGTTTACTTGAGAAAGGAATACATGTTAGGTTAGACTTAATTGATCATTTAATTAATTGTTATTATATTTATGGGATTTTAGTGATTCGCATGTTTAGAAAATTAAGGGATTAAGTATTCCTAGATATTTTCTCATATATCTTTTTAGTTACCAAATCTTATTCAATTAATTATTACTATTTACTTTTATTTATTTTAATTTTGCTTACTTAATATATAAAAACACAAAAAAAATGATTTTTATTTTTTTTAGTTTTAAAAATTAGTTTCTAATAAAATAATCTGTGTGAACGATCTTTACTTATCATTATATTACTTATTACGATACGTATACTTGCGTATTTATTGCATACACAATTTGTATGACGATCACTTTACATATGCACATACACACGTAGGGGTGTTCATCCGATCCGACCATCCGATCGGATTGAAACATCTTAATCCGCAACCGATCCGATCACCTTTCAAATCCGATCTGTAACCTATTCGAATTGAATCCGATCAATCCGACCAATAAACTTAATTAACTCTATTTTTTGTATTTTTTAATAAAAAATTTAAATTTTCACATAAATCATAACATAAAATTATTTGAGTTAAAAGAAACCTTAAAAAATCAAATAAATATATATTAATTACATATATATAATTAATTTCAGTCAAATCGGATGAATCGTAGTGAAATCCCCGATCCGATCTGAACTTAACGGATGAAAAAAAAATTCATCCGATCCAATCCGATAGTCGGATCAAAACCGTAAAAAAATTAACGGATCAGATTAATCAAATTTTTTGCACACCCCTATACACACGTGCAAAGCACATGCTAAATGGCTAGTATAAATAAAACTGGAAGAAAAAAATCAAGACTATATGTATAGTTATTCCAACTAAAATTCTCAATTGGCAACGACTATGAGATAATGATATTAAGATAAAGGTTCTTATAATTCCTATCAAAAAATAGATATAGGTTCATACAAACTTCTTAACCCTAAATAAAGCAATTCCGAGTTGGATTCAATGGCATATTAATTTCATGATTTGATAGTAGCATATTGTAACTTCATTTTATGAGGCTATAAAACTAGATAAACACATTACTTCCCGTCTTATTAACCACTCTTAGTTATACAGGACGGTTAATCCGTTCGCTTATAACGGAACGGAACCCATTTCACGTGGTACGAAATTGTCCGTTTTGGTCCATAATTGTAAGTTCAACGAGACCTCACGACTTTACTTCTAGGAAAAACTCCAAAACACGTTATATTATTTAAAAAGTGTTCACCCCTTATAAGCACATCATCACTTAATTTCTTAAACAATGTGTGACATGTGCAGACACACTGCATCATACACCTCCACTTAGAGAGTCTTACGTCCCTGTAAGAACGCAAACTCACATGGCCCAATAAGGTCATGGTTCTGATACAAGACGGTTAATCCGTCTGCTTACAACGGGGTCGGAACCTATTCCACGTGACACGAGATTGTCACACTGCATCACATAGCCTCCTAGTTACTATGTCGAACATGGTCAGCTTATTCTTCTATGATACCTTCCTGACTTCCTAATCACAATAGAGAAAACAGTAACATTTTTTTATTTTAAAATAAATAAAAATCTTACATTGAACTGTGCATCTAAGTCAGCTTGTCCTTCAATAATTCCAATCAGTTCTTTCATGCGCTCTGGAGGAGATTTCTCTCCAAATATGCTTAAACTTCTTAAGAAGTCCATGAACATTCGAAATTCTGCACCAGTTACGTCTTCTAAACTCTGCAACCAATCTCGGCAAGATTATTCAGGCGTCTTACTCTAGAGAAATATTTTAAAACAGAACCGTTCATGGACTTTGACACATTTACATATTAAAGTTGAAGTTGCAAAACAATGAAATACCTTTTTAACTAAATCAGTAATATGCCTTTCCATTTCCTCTTGAGGCTTCAACAGTTCAGCTTTAATAGGAAATACCTAAAGGTTCAATACTTAGAATCAACCTTAATAATGAAATCATGATAGTAACTGCAGCGACCACCACAAGGTATCAGCTTCTTACCTTATCTCTTATGAAGCTTAAAACCTTCTCGCGGATCACTTCATCTGTGCTTGGTTCATCAGCAGTCCCAATGTGTTTAAACAAGGCTGTCAGGGAAGCTGCATAACAAGGTCATAAAAGGCAAATGTAAAGAATATTGGGATTCTTCTAAATGAACCTAGAATTGCAAAACTCACTTTCTATTGAGTAGAAATATAAAATAGGTGTATCTAGAAGTAAATGTTAAAGTATAGAAATAGGTAGAAAGAAAAACTAGAAAAACAAAGAAAGACATTCTAATTCTCATTCATTTATAATATTGAAAGATTACATATGTATTTATAGGAATAATAATACCTAAAATCCTAATCCGACTCTAAATAAGATTCTTAAACAAATAGGAAAAGATAATGATAATTATCTAATATTCTAACCCTAATAGTTTACAACACTAATAAAGAAACTAAATATTAATATCTAATATTCCTATTCTCTCTTTCAAGCTAAAATAGATAAGTTCAACTTGAATTGTTGCAAAAGACAATAAAATAGATATTAGCAAAAACAATTCATCATAAGTAAAGTTGAATCTCAAAATTACTTATAGTAGTCTTGCCAAGAGTGAATAAGTAATCACTGAACTAACCATAAATACCTGATAATAATGGGATACACCATTTTGTGAAAGATGGTAACCTCGATTAAAGTTGTACGCCACATGTAGTAAAAATCTATGTTACATGGACTCTTCATTTTTTATGAAGTACGCGTTTTCAACGAGAATATGAGGTCTAAGTGCTCGACCCTCCAAATTGGTAGAAATTTAAAAAAAATTGAGAAAAATAAGCGTGTAAGACACTCGGATATATATCCAAAAAAATTGAATACTTGGTGTTCTAAAAGAGTTCATGTAACATAGATAGAAAGTCCCTAAGAGTATAAGATAACACAAAAAAAACTCCTTAGACACAAAAAGCAACAGAGGACATGATGTCATAAACTAAATATCAAGGCTGTATGAAAATGAGATGATCAACAACGTAGGCGGCTAAAGGATAACAGCGCATATAGCGACAAAATCAAGTAAATAAAGGCTAGCATAAGTAGTTATTGACATAGATAGAAAAAGACACTCTAATTCTCCCCTTCAAGTTGGAGCATAAATACAAAACATGTCCAAATTGAATAGTAAGATATAAAAAGAATCTTCCAACAACATAACCCTTTATAAGGCAGTAAAAATAAAACTCGAATTCTAACAAGTTTAGAATGATAACTTCTAATTAGGCAGATAGAAAAACAAAATCAAGTAATCTTCAATCAATCAAATAGTAACTTTAACTAGTGTATATAACCCACAAAACAACAACCCATGTTACATGGACTCGACTAAAAATATCTAACATGGATACGTGTCTAAATGTTAGACTCGTAATTTTCAAAATTTAAGGATACGAAGATAAGTGTCCAATTCTTAGACACAAATACTTGGTTATGACATAAATCAAATATACGATGAGTTATTTAAATCAAATATGTGTCAACTTATATTTAAACTAGTAATTTCAATTTATTTTTAAAAAGGAAAGATTTAAACTAATAATCACGTTATAGTGTATACACAAATAGTTCTCATTCTAATTTAGTCAAAAAGGTTATTTAAAGAAAAAAAATATAAAGCCCATCTTAGACGTAGATTCGATTCCACCTCCCTTTAGGATGCTATTTTTTTAACCTACTTTTAAATATTTCAACTTTTCCTTTCATTGGAAAGGAAAATTTACTTTCCCAATGTCAAATCTAACTTTATTGGACAAAGTACCTATCCTAAGCCTATTCCTCTTCCCTAGCATTTCCTCTCCTTTTTCATTTCCCTCTACAAGCTTTTCTTTTTCTTTTCATAGCTTCTCTTCCTTTCATCTCTTCTCATTCGCAAAACAAAAACTTAAATTTTTTTCCAACAAGATTGATGAGCCTATTTGATTTGTTTGCACCACATCCGACACATATTTTCACACCCGTGTTAGTGTCGTGTCGTGTCGACAATGGTATGGCACCCCAAACAGGCAAGTCCAAGTAACAAAGGCAGCAACATAAGCACTCAAATATATCAAATCTCATAATAGCATAATAGACAAGAAATTTAACTGCTTAATCATAAAAGAACCAACAATTGAAGCCAATCAACACTTGGTGGTAGACGACAATAAGAGAAACTCCCCCCATCGTCTGCAATTGGTGTCAGCCACAAGACAACTAATACATATCCATAAAAACAAACTCACGACAATAATAGAATGACACAAATTTTAGCGAATGGTATGTGCTGACAACCAAAATTCCAATCAATAATATAACTTAACAAATATCTCATAACATAAAATAACCAAAGAGAACCACCCAAATAACCAATCTATGTCAATGTCGAAAACCATCTATAGTACTTCTTTATTGAGGAAAATAAGAAATTAATAATTGGAATAGCAATCACAACATATAATTGACAGTATTGAGACCCATACAACTATCATTGAGCAATAAAGGATATTTATGAGACAAAGTTGAACCATATAAATATCTTTATATCCAGATAGCAATAACTCAACAGCCAAAATTTGGGTTCAATTGCAATAAAACGAAGTGATCAATTTACATCCAATTTTAATAAAAATATCCTCCATAGAAAAAATACTAATAACAAATTGGCACAATTAATTAGCTCAAAAGTATCAAGCCAACTCAAAATGCCACAAAATTAGCCCATTAAACTCATGAAAAATACCAAACTAGAGTAGAAGGAAATTCACCCAAAAGTGGCGATGCCTTCTCTATCGTGTCCCCTTACCAAAAAAGGCTATCCTAGGATTACAGACTTCACATGCTAGTGGCTATGAATCCTGAGAATTTGATTTCATCCATACAATGTGGAGGAAACAATTCTATCAATGTGATGTTGTTTCCCAATAATCAGGCTTGTTTTGGAACACAAAAATGCTTGGGAGCTTTTTTTTCTTTTTCTTTTTAGCTAATATGTGCCAGCGACAAAAAGTCCAATTAATGACTCACCAAATTATCTCAGAGAAGTAATTAAATAATCAATCAATAAGATAATCAATATTAAATTTTCCAATATACCAATAAGCCTAAATACCAAGCAGCAGGCTCAAACTACCCAACAAATTATAGGATATATCTCAGCCCAATCATGTTATTAGGTAGATGAATAATATAAACTGGTTAAGATTTCAACTAGACCAAACCTTGGGCCTCAACCGACAAAGTAAACGAATTGACCTTTTTTTAAACATAAATAGATCAAACTGGAGTAAACAGATATTAAAAAAGAAACTCAAACTCGTTAATCTTGTATATGAGGATGATGACTAATGGATATTCTCCAGCGGTGACAAACAACAGGAGGAAGTACTGTGGGGATAGACAGTTTGGCGACGGCGAATGGTTAGAGGTTTCAGCAGCAACAACTAGGCTTGTGGTGGCTGTGTAGGTAGCAGTGTAGAGAAAGGGACACCAATAAACACAATAAGTATAATTTTTTTTAAAATAAAAGGACAAACAAAGATGGGATAAAACTGGTCTAGAAAATAGATTAAAAGTGTTCAGAAACAAATACGACTCTAATAACATATGTATTTATAGGAATAATAATACTAAAATCCTAATCCTTGTTGATAAGTATCTAATATTCTAAGCCCTAATAGTTTCCAACATTAACAAGAAAACTAAATATTAATATATAATATTCCAATTTATTGTACTGTATTTGATCCACGATATCCACTATCCAAAAGCTAGCTTGATTCCGAAGGTAATTGTTCAATCTAGTATGGTAATTTTCAATAATTCTATGTAATCACTGTCATCAACTATAAAGCATTACTTCAAAGGTTAGACTTGGGGCACTATCTATCTTGGATTTTTTTGCTGCTTACGGTTTTCTGTTCAGTAAAATCATCTAGGGTTTTGGACTTGTAAGGGTATATGCCCCTTTGTATTTCAGCATACTAAGCTTCTTGTTGATGTATTACTCTCACCAAACTCCTTGTGTCTCTCTACCTTATTTCTTGTCATTCTGTTCTGATCCTTTTAACAGATTTGCGATAGAAATACTAATTGAAACTCACTATTAAACTCGTGTCATAAATAATCAGAATGAAACTTAAGAGATGCATTTGCAACATTATTTCTAAAAACAATGGCAGTTGTCTAATACATAGATGTTCATACGTCATAGCCATCTCATAAAGTGATTATGAATAAAGACCTGTAATGTGCCCATAATGTTAGAAGATAATGGCACAAAATAGCAGATACCTCCAAAGAAAAGGGGGAACCTCAGACGTACGAAGAAAGATCCAGCTTACTTGAAATTAAAAGTTATAGTGGAAATAAGAAGTGCTAGTAAGGACATAAAGAATCAAGGTATCCAATTGGTTTTCCCAATAAGATTTTTTAGCTATTTAATTAAGATCCTATGAAATGAAACACCCAACCAAGAAAAAGGAATTATGCACGGGAAGGCCTAACAATTGAAACCCAAAAGACGAGGCAGATCAGGGGTCAAATTGATGAAAGCACCAAAACACAGAAGGAATTGGAAGAATAAAGTGACACGGCCATGGAATTTCTTTGAAATTGGGTTTACATATCCAACCACATCCATTCACTATTGTCTTGCAAAACTAAGAAATTAAAGATTACATATGTGTGTTCTCATGCTATAGAGGGCTTTCAGATTCTTGCACCCAACTTGAAGGCAGGGGAGGAACATCATTGGGCTGTAATCCCGGCCAAAAAAAATTATAAAAAATTAATTGTATGTATATTTTTAGCATTAAATAAATATTTTATTTGTAATAATATATTGCGTCTAATTTTTCTGTGCATATTTTGGTATATTGTTGTATATATCAACAATATTTAACAAACATGTGGACAAAAATGACATAAATAAATTATGATTAAAGTGGTTAAACAAAGACATTTTTGTTCACTTATTTGGCACATTATCTAGTTACACACATAGAAATATAATATTATATGTTATATAAAAATATTTCTTAAGACAATATGATGTAATCCAAAAATATTTCATATATTTAAATTTAATTTATGATAATAAAATGCCACTATCAAACATTATAAAGTTTTGAAAAAAAAAAGCATGATGAAAAACTTCAAACTATCATATCGTCAAAGTTCCTCGTATTTTGTTTAACTCTAAATTTTAATTTTATCTAATATTATATTATTTCACATTTTATTTTAATAATTTTTTATTTTATTTGAAATTTTAATATTTTCCCCTTAGTTCATTTTTATCACTACCACAAAACCAACTCATTTTGCATGTTCAGGAAAACCGATAAAACAAGCACAAACGAAAAAATATTTGTATTTGTTAGTCTTTTATTTTTTATCAATATGTATTTTAAATATACTCTCAAGCTTAAAATCTTAAATATATCTCATTCTTTGTATTTCAATCAAGGTTTTAAAAGCGATTTTACACCTTGAAGCATTTTTATTGCATGAGACGGGACATAAGCCTCGTTTTAAGAGTCTTGATCACCCAAGATATAAATTATAAGCCTAACTTAATTATTATTAACAATGAATAAGAAAACACTAATAAGATAACATTCATAAAGTAAAAAATATATATAATAATATAATCATAATTCAATATTAAAATGGTCATGAAAGTAAATCAAAATGTGATTATGCGAATATTAGCATAAAGAAATGCCTACTTATTTTTGTTGGTTGTTTTGCCTTCTGAAAACTAGTTCTTAGCCTATTATGAGTTGGTATTGTGTCAACATGGATTTTTGACCCATCTATGAAAAAATAATACCATAAGTAGAGAAATGTTGAAGCTTATAGCCTCATTGTGCAACACTAAATTGCATAAACCTTGATAAAAAAGTTGTAAACCTCAAATAAATCATTTGAGGTCACACCTTAACTCATTAGGTAGATGAGGCTTACTAAAGCGACCTCATTGTAAGCCTCAAAATAGCAATTTAAAATATACTCTCAAGCATATTAATAGCAATTTATTAATATGTATTTTAAATATACTCTGAAGCTTAAAATCCTAAATCATATCTTATTCTTTATATTTTAATACGTTTCTTTCACTTATAATTTTAAGACTTATGCATGTATGATATTAATACTTATTAAATTATTATATTTTTATCTTTGTATTATGATAGATAATTTTCATTATACGTTATAACATGTTAACTCCATGTCTCTCTTGTAACATGACATGAAAGATTTTGTCTTTGATTAAAAAGAGTCTAATATAACTCTTAAGCTCTTACTAGATCTACATCATGGTGTATTTTTTACACTTAAATATTTAAATACAATAATCTATTCTGTATTAAAAAAAATTCCACTCTAAACCCCTCAAAATATATTTCTAGCTCCACCCCTGCTTGAAGGTAATGCAAAATACCTTTCACGTCCTGCCTCAGGAGCGCCATGAGAGCTTTATGAACAGCATCACGCTCCACAAATTCCTCTAAAACATCAAAATTAAAATCCTCAGATATATATATATGAAAAGGTATGTCAGTAAAATCCTAATACAAATCAACTCTAACTTACTCTATGCCACTGATATCACATTACAGAACAACTCTAACTCACCTGCTGTAAGTAGTTGCCCAAGAATATCAACAATCTTCACAATATGTTCAGGTGTATCCTTGCAGAAAAGGGGAAGCCCCCGAATAGCCTGGACCCGTACCTGCAGCAACATTATGTAAACCAAAAAAGCCCAAAGCACAACTTGCACAAGCAGTGTCCATACTGTCCAGTGAAAGTAAAAGCTAGCTTATGCATTTTTGTTTAATTTCCATATTTCTAAAAGTTACTAGATGAACCCATAAATCAATATCTCAGTATATGATTCAGCTTAAGTGAACTAAATACTGACCCCAAGCTCTTCTTCCTCGACCAAATCAAGGTGGGTATTAATGGCAGGAACAGAAAGGTCGGGAAAAAACTTGAAGAACCTAGGGATGAGCTGGGCAGCCAATTGCTTGGCTTTAATACTAGTCTTGGCCGCATCAATAATCCCCTGGTAATCCTTCACATTCTGCAAAAGAAAAAACTGGAAAATCAATATAACTGAACAAAACCCTATAAATAAAATAATCAAATCTAAGGAGAAAGGGGGACTTCAGCCAACCTGGGACTTATCTTTTGAGTCATTGAGACGCTCGCCATACTCATAGAGCTTATCGATATGCCTGGCCTCATCGGAAGAGTCGGCCATTGGAGTTTTCCGTTATTCTTTTTCTGAGCTGAGTGAATAATCATAACAACAAAAAATGAGTACATCCCACACAGACGCATAGAAATATAAATATTCTCAAAGGAATATGAGATAAGGCTATATTAGTAGTCGAATGGTTTCTTTTTTTACTTACTAGGTCAAGCTCTGTAGATGTGAGGGAGCTTGCGAAAGAGATACTTAGAGATGGGGTGAACGGCAGTGTTACTCGGTGACTCCTTGAAATGGTAGCTTGGTGCCTCTGGGGATATTAAAAATTGTGTTTTATATAATACATAATCCGTGGGGGGATTATTAAATAGAATAAGCTTTATTCTATTTATTTTTAAGTGGTATATTACTCCTTGTTTTATAAAAATATACACATAAATTTAATTTTATTTTTATTTTTTTTATTTTGCATATTTGTTATATATCTTTAATGAATCGTATGTATTATTATTTAATAAAATATAAAACATTAAAATATATAAATTTATATATATTTTAACTACAAAATTATTTATATCATAACACATCATAGAAATATCTTAGAAAAATATAAAAAATGGTTCATTTTTTTAGATAATCTTATCAGATTAGACACCATACAAGTAATATATCTACAAAATTTTGAATAAATTTGTATGGTGTATAACGATTTTTTATAAGCAAGAAAAATGATTATTTTATCACTCTTAAGATGTGTTTGATAAATTGTATTAGATATGTTAAATACAATTATATTAGATTAAATTATATTTAATTATTATGTATAATATTTAACAACAACTTGTATAATATAACCATATAAAATTTGATAAGAACCTGATAACGAAAAATGAGACTCGAAGATCGATGTTAAGATCTTTATTAAGATTATTCCATGTCAAATTTTAAAAGCAAATACAAATAAAGATCTTAACCCATTATATATAAAAGATATCAGAAAGGAAACCTCCCACTAACATTTAAGGATATATATGTAAGAGATAAGACTAGTTTGAATGTCATAATATTGTTTTTGAAATTAAGATAAAATTCTTTAAAGAACCAAAGAAAACTCTAACCAAATTATATTCAGTATCTTTTTTTTATTTTCTACAATATTCCGTCTAATATGTGTTAATATGCTAACATAAAAAGAATTAAAAAGTATAGTTAATAACAATATAAATGTAATAACATATAATGATGAGCATTCACGTGAAAAAATATTCCAAAACCAACAAGTCAAGCATACTACTTATAAATATGTAACAGATAACATCAAGGATGTTTTCAAATATACAAGTATAAAACATAGGCAAAAAGACATAAGTTGTGATATCTATTCAAAAATAAGGTTTAAAATATCTTATGAAATGACAATTATGGAAAAACAAATAAGCAATCAAAAATGTAAAGGGTTATCCAAAATTTTCATATAAAAAACTACTAAAATTCTACTATATGTTGGAAAAGTCAAATCCTAACACTCATATTGAGATCAAAACAAATAAAGATTTAAACTTCATATATGGGTTTATAACAATAGGAGCTTGCATGAGTGGTTTCATAAAACACATGTGACTAATCATAATAATTGACGACACATTCATTAAAGAAAGACTAGGTAAAAAGATGATATATGTGTTATTAAACATATATTTAAATTAATATTACCGTCCAATAGTAACATTGTAAATGTAAGACAATATACACTAAAACATAGGTTTTACAATTTGTTGAGAGTTAACAAAGTAATATATTTAAATGATTCATTTATTACTTTATAAAAGCATATATACCCTATTGCTTTCGAAGTTATAGATGAAAAAACTACAAAAGCACATAATCAAAATGAGGAAAGAGATATTAAAAATATAGAGCATCTTTATTGAATAAAATAGTATTATCACACACCTAAAAACGAAATAACAAATAATATCATATATTAGATGTAAGTTATTGCACATATTATTGCAATAACAACTTCAATAAAATAAGTAAAATAAAAATAATTACAAAATCAATATACGTAACAACTTACATCCAAGGCCAGTCACCGATGTAACAAGTTACATTGATTACAACAGTATGTAATAAGTTACATCCAAACAAGAAATATATGTAAATCGTTACATACATTAACATAGTAACAATTTTAAGAAATAATTAAAATAAAAAATAAGTATAAAATCTTTAGATGTAATAATTTACATTCAAAGTCAGGCATTGATGTATCAAATTACGTCAATATGTAATGAATTATATCCAAACATAAAATAGATGCAATTCTTTATATATACGTGTACACACTAATACATAGCAAAATTTGAAAATATAATAAAAACAAAACTAATTGAAACAAATAAATTCTTAAAGTAAATATATTATCATAAAAGGTTTTCAAAAAATAATATAATTTTGTTCAAACTCCGGTAAAAAAAATAAAAATTGTACAATATTATTGAATTCAAATTATTCAACAAATTGGCATATACAAGATAAATATTAGGTATGGCTTAATAAATCCACGCCTGAATAGATGTACTAAGACTTAGAATTTGAAATCGAACCATGTCGTTATCCTTAGTAGAAGCCTTATTTATCTTCTTCTCTCCCTTTTTTCCCTTCTTATCATCCAACTCAAGCGTACATAGACAATTTTTAAATAATCATTATTCAAACTATCAAACATTAATTGTACACCAAAACATCCCAGGAATAATTGTTAAAACTTTCACAATAAATTGTCAATAACAAAGTTTCTTTATAAATAAAAGATTTCTTCAATTTTCCATCCAAATAAAACTCTAAAAAAATACAAAAGGCATATCATTAGAGCATCATCACTATCAATTTCAACAAAATCAAAATCAATTTAACTTTTGCATTTTATTAGTTACAACTTGTTAGATTTATTTCCTTTAAATGACTTCTTTTTACCATTTTGATTTATAGGAACAAAAATTTCCATTTAATCAACAAGATCTTCTAAATATAAAAGGAAATAACGTTTCTAAAAACACTACTTAATAAGTGACTCTTTTTACCATCAAGATCAACCTTCATTCCTTTATCATTAGATAACCTTATACCAATTACAATTCAAAACTCTGTTCTTGAAAAAAGGAGAAATTTAGAGCCAACACGAAACTAAATATATGTGGCATCTTTACAAGGCAAAAATTTAATCACAAGTACTAAATGAATCAGTTAACCGATAAACCTACTACATGATCATTGTAGAGTAGCACGAAACATGAATCCTATAACATTTTTTTTTATTGTCATTTAAAAACTTTTAATTTTTTCATTTGCTTCATATGGTCCAACACTCCAACCACAACGAACATGAAACTATTCATATAGCCCCAATAAACTTATAAATGACAAAATTATCATCTAAATAAGCAACATACCAGAAAATAATAACAAAAAAATTAAATAATACAAATATGTAACTAAAAAATATAAAATAGAAAAAAATAAGAAAATTAAAATAATTAATAACTAAACTTTGGATTTGATGTGACTAGCCTTAAAATGTGACTTTTTAGACTTTTCAATTGATTCACACTCCAATATTTTCCTTTTAGATGTATTGAAAAGATGAAAAATAAATATAAAATAAATTAATAATCATAATTAATTAAGACTTTTATTATAAACAATTAATTAATTAAAAAATACATACTTAGATATAAAAATATAATATGTTACATCTTAATAATGAAACAAACGTAAGTTATTACATAATAAATCCACAAGTTATTAACGTGCTTCCTATATCATAACAAAAATCAATAATACACACTTATACAGTAAAAATGTAAATAGTTAAACCATATTAACAAAAAAATGTAACTGCTTACATAAATTAAAAAAATTAATTATGTGACATACTTCATAAACTACTAATCAAATTATAAAGAATATATAATTCAAGCATTAATGAACAACTCTATAACCACAAAATGAAATAAACTCCATTATTTCTAAAGTATAAGATACAACATAAATAAATAAAAATAAATACAAAAATCAAACCATTGAGATAAAAAAAACTAAAACAATAAGATTAAAATTCAAAAAATTAACAATAAAACCTTTGGAATGGAAATAAACACGACAAACACAAAAATTTGAATTACAAAACAACATATGAATAGTAAAAGAGAAGAAAAATGAAAATAAATCACTAAAAACAGTACATTCATCAAAGCAATGAAATAAACACCGATAGAAAACAAAACAATTAAGTAAATTGAATAAAACGCGAGAAAAATGATAATAAGAAAACTATAAACAACAATAACAATAAACATAAGAAATTAAATAAAAATATAGCACGAAAATTGCGAACAAATACTAGCATAAATAAAAAAATAAGAACAGTGTCAAATCTTTGAAATGAATATAATCAACAACAATGAAAAAAGTGAAAAACAATAGATGAAAATGTCAATAAAAGTGAGAGAAAAATGAGGTTTGATCATACGATAGTAGGTTTTGTGAGAGAGTATGTTGTGAATATGTGAGAGAGAGTACGTTTACATGAGACAAATGACATGTTTTGAATAAGAAAGAAAAATATAAATTGGGCCGAAAATGGTGCTAACCTAGGGCAATAATCTCTTCAAGCTTATTAGCCATGACTCAATCAACCTCCAAGTGCTCCACGACTCAAATTATCCACCAATTGCTCTATGACCCAAAATTTAGATGAAATGGATCTTTTAGTGCTTTTTTATTCTCATAAAAATTGATGAAAATTATTTTGATAAATTATTTATATTTAAAATAGTATTTAATCTGTTTTATATAGTTTTTTTACCTATCAAAATATTTTCATTATAAAAATTAATTTTAATTATTATTTAATTTTGTTAATATGTTTATCACATTTTAAAATAAAAAAAATATTTTTTTAATTGGAAATGATAGAAAAAATCAAACCATATAATTTTATAATTAAAATTTCCAATAGGTTAATTAAAGTATCATGTATTGTTTAGACTTACACACATCGATGATATTAAATTTTTATATAATCATATAATTTTTATTCTATGTAATATAGTATTACTTTGTAGCTAAATATATGATTATACAAAAATTATAAAATTACGATCTTCAATATTATGTAACAAAAATGTCTTTAGTTTAATGAAAATGCATTTTTTACTCAAATAACTAATATGAAACTTATTTACATTTTTTAAATAAAATGAGAAATAATGGTGCTTTACCAAAAAAATAATGGAATTAGTGTGTACCTTTTTAATAAAGTTGGAGATTTATCAAAAAATGTTTTTCACATTTATAGTCCATTATTTATAATCTATTATCTATAATTCTGTATAAAAGTTAAAATTTAATTGCATAAGATACAATTTTATATATAAATTTTCATTCTTAACTTTTTTATGCAATACATATATTTTTTATCATGTAGAAAAAATGTTTAACTTATGTTCAAAAATACAATACTTTATTATTTAATACATAAAAAGGAAACAAATGTGAAATGAGGTAAATAATTTGATCAAATAAAAATATAAATAAAATCTAAATGAATTTTAGACAAAAATATCCTTATATTTAAAAATAATGACATATGATACTTTTGAATTTTGAATTTTGAATTTGTTATTATATGAAATAAATAAATTTCAAATAGTATATATTACACAAAAGAAAAATTAAAATGCATATAAAAATTCCCTTAATTTTTTAAAATGCATTATTTTATTCCCATCTAAACATTTTTTTCCAATTTTACCCTCACCTAAAATATAACCTTAAATTCAAATCCCAAATTCTCAAACCCAAAATTCCCAAACACTAAACCCTAAACCCAAAATTTCAAAACCCTAAATCCAAATCCTAAAATCCTAAAACCCTAAACCTCAAATCCCTAAACCCTAAACCCTAAAACCCTAAACCTTAAAACATAAATCCCAAAACCCTAAACACATAAATCCCAAATCCCTAAACCCTAAATCCCAAATTCCAAATCCTAAAATCCTAAACCCCAAATCCCCAAATCCCTAAATCATAAACCCCAAATCCCAAATCCCTAAACCTTAAAACATAAATCCCCAAACCCAAAACCCTAAAACATAAATCCCAAAACCCAAAACCCTAAACCCCAAATTCTAAATCCTAAAGCCCTAAACCCTAAATCCCTAAACCATAAAGCCCAAATCACAAATCCCTAAACCTTAAAACATAAATCCCAAAACCCAAAACCCTAAAACATAAATCCTAAAACCCTAAACCCCAAATTCCAAATCCCTAAACCCCAAATCCCTAAACCATAAACCCCAAATCCCAAATCCCTAAACCCTAAACCCTAAACCTTAAAACAAAAATCCCAAAACCTAAAACCCTAAAACATAAATCCCAAAACCCTAAACCCCAAATTCCAAATCTTAAAACCATAAACCCTAAACCTTAAACCTTAAAACCCTAAAACCCTAAACCCTAAATCCAAAATTCTAAAACCCTAAACTATTTTTAGAAAAATAATAATTTTAACCCTAAACCTTAACCTACAAATATAACCCCAAATCCTAAATCCCTAAACCCTAAATCACACATCCCAAACCTTAAAACCCTAAACCCTATTTAGAAAAATAATAATTTTAATAATATGTTTCTTTTTAATTAAGTAATACTTATTTAGAAAAATAATGATTTCAATAATGTATTTTGTTTGACGAAAAATAGTAATTAAATGACATTATTTGAACTTTACAGCATGTAAGGGTATTAAGATCATTTATAGCTTTTTTCATTCCATTCTAGTGGTAAACCAAACACTATAATCCTGATTCTCAGCTTGATTTCAGTGGTCAAACCAAACAAAATTGTTTTCTTTCCATTCCATTCCATTCCGATTCCGATTCCATTCCACGAACCAAACGCCACCTTAAAGAATGTGAAAAGTAGGGATATAAAGTTTGAGAAAGATGATTAATCTATTTTTTTCCTTTATGTTTTAAACATAATAAGTTTTAACTTTTTTTCGGAACTAAATAAGAGTAACCTTAACTTTAAGTTGTTAGGATCGGTGTAACAATTAACATCATTAATAATTGAATCTTTCGTTTTGAGGTTATAGAGTGATTGAAGTTGGATTTTGTTATTCTTTTGTGACAAGACACTTGACATACGAATACTAGGGAGTGGTGTGTAACAATTACCCTTGGTAGGATTAATGTTTTCTCAACTTTTTTAATATATTGATTAATAGTGAAAATAATTTATAAAAATAATTTTTTATCATTTTAAAAAGTAATGAATTGTTTGCTCATTATTTTAAGAAATTCTTTTAAAGACCAAAAAATATAAAAACATATTTTCTAATAAATTTGGTAAAACTGTTATTAAAAATTATTTCAAGTATGTAATATTTTTATTTAAAAATGACCAGAAATTTTAATAATTATCGGTCAATTAAAAAAATTAAATAATAATTAAAATTAGTAAATTATTAAAATCTTATAAATTAATATAACACGTGATATATATCTATTTATCTTTTTCTTTTCTTAAGAATTTTCTAGTATATTAATTTCTCTATTTTATTTTAAAACATATGTTTTCTTATTATACACTTTAGATTTTTTATTAATTTAAGAATTTTATGTATGGATTTTACATTGATAATATTTTATTTTAAATAAGATCTCCTCATGTTTAATGTTTAAAAATGTTAAAAAAGATGCGAAAATTTAAAAATATACTCTTTAAAATTATATATATATATTGATAAGTGATTATAAAATTTAGTTTATCATGGTCATAATATTTTGTCTTTTTCTTAACATTGTTATACATTAAAAAATTAATAATATAACAACTTTTGATAATACAACACAAGATTTATCCATATTCAAAATTAGCTATATGATATGATCAAATTCATTTAATCAATATGCTAAATAGGTAAAATGCAATAAAATAAGATAAAATTATGTGTTTTTAATTAATATTTTAATAAGAGGTTATGGGTTTAAGTGTATAATTATTAAAAAATAAAAATAATAAAAATTAGGACAAAATTAAAATAGATAATAATATTGTCATAATGTATTTTATTATTGATATAATAAAAATATATAAAATATTTATTTTATTAAAAATATTAATTATATTTTAATAATATTATTATTATTGAATAAAAATGATAAACAGTAAACTATTTTTATAACAATAAAAAAAATCAGCTAAGCTGAGAAGTTACCCAATATATAAGCTGATGTTTAAATTTTTGTTTTTAAATTTACATAATTTTTAAAAATTATAATCAAATATATTAATTATTTTTAAAATTAATTTTTTATTATTTTTAAATATAAAAAAAAACGGTTTTTAAATTATTTAACAAAATTTGAGTGCTGATATCTAATCGGTATTGAAAGGTTTAAAAGGTATTTCATTGAAATTTTTAGAATCAGCGGATGTCACATGTAAATTGCTGGATGTATCCAGAATATATATTTATTATTATTATTATTATTATTTGTTTGCTTTCACCAATATATATTATGAACAAGAACAAGAACAAGAGAGTTTCACATATTCAGTTATCAATTTTCCAAAGCAAAAACTCAAAATCAAGTTTTAACGTAATCTAAGAGTCTCACAAGAATGGACAGCTTGATTCCTGCGACGGACAATTCATCACCACTCCTCAGCCCCAGTGCCGACAACTCTCAGAGGAGCCGTCGGTCAGGTCAACGCTCTCAGCAGACTCTGCGGGGAGCGGCTCGGTTCCTGCGGCGAGCCAGCGGCCGTAGGATGCTGCTCCGAGAACCTTCGGTGCGAGTCCGTGAGACAGCTGCCGAGCAGCTTGAGGAGCGACAGAGCGACTGGGCATACTCGAAGCCTGTAATCGTGCTCGATATGCTATGGAACGCTGCGTTTGTGAGCATCGCTCTTGTGGTACTATTTCTGAGCATTGATGAGAATCCTTCTGTGCCTTTGAGGCTTTGGATTTCTGCGTACGCTTTGCAGTGCGCGTTTCACATGTTATGTGTGGCGGTGGAGTATAGGCGGCGGAGACGTGAGACTCGTTTGGCGGAGTTAGAGGCTGGTCGTGGGTGGCAAAGCGGTGGGGATTTCAATTCTGGATCTGGAAGTGATGGAGAGGATTATGCAGTTGAACAGAATCGTGGTGACAGTGGAACCAGGTCCGTGTTAATACTTTCTAAATCAGTCTTTGGGTAAAGGCCATTTGTGTTGCTCTATTTTTATTAACGTTTTGACCCTATTAAGCTTTATCAATCATTTATCACAATTCGACCAAACCTGTAATAGCTAATCAAATTGAACGGGTCCTTTTAAAACAAAATACCCTATTGACATCAATAGTGATGTTTTCACCTTCTTTTGGCCTTTTAAGGCAAATGCCTCAGTTAAAAGAAGCGGTGTACATTTTCTCAGAAACAGTATCTAGGACTGGATTGAAGACTTATCTTGGGGCACCCAGCTTTTAAAAGCACTTTTGAAGTTAGGATTATTAATTTTAGTGAGTGGAGCACTGGCTCTTGAAAGCAACGTGTAGTCTTCAGTATAATAGGGGAGAAACAAAATGACATGCCCAATTTACAGGATTATTTTAATAACAGCAGAGAACAACCTAATCTTGATAATCTAATTCAAAATACTAAGCAAGCTCCTTGGTCGATGAAACTTGAGTATGACTAGTAGTTGCCAAGCTTAGAGGTGTTTGAAAATTGTAAACTAATGTCAAGGCTTAGAAACTCTACAACATCTAGAAAATATATTCCACGATTATGTTGGCTAGGATAATTTGCTTACAATTGGGAGCTTGTTTCTCTATTGGAGAAAATTTTACCGAAGATATGTGATCCATTGCATCCTCCTTTGAGTAAATTTCTCTCATCAACATAGGTGGAGCTGCTTTGGCCTTCAATTGATTGCTAATGCTGGTCACATCATCTAATATATTTTTTTTATATTTGTTGTGTATTGGCCACTTTTTGTTGCATCTCGGCTAAGATACTTTGCATCTCAACATGTGGTGGTTGCATTTCAAGAGACACAACTTGTGTAGCTTGATATGAAATTCTCGAGTCCCATTGTTGTCCTTAAAATTGGGACTCAGCTTCATATGTAACATAGTGATTAGGCTAATAGTTGTTGTATGAGGGCTATTATGGTGAAGTTTGATACCAATTATATCCATAGTATGATTGATAATGACATTGATATTCAACTACAAATATGTTAATGAAGTTGAGAAGCATGCAACCAGATTGAACATGTTAAGAACCTGGTAAATAGTGGCTAAGACTTGACTCTCTAACCATGGCTAAGACTATGATGTTAAATGGCTAGACTTGTACAAGAAAATTTACCCATAACCAAAACCCTATGGTAAATTAATAGAAGTTTTTATAACAAAAATTATTATAGAGGATACTTGTCCAAATATAATTTAGTTCTCGAGTTCCAAAGGAGGAAACTTATTTCTCCATCGTAAATTCAAGCACCTCTTCAGTTGTGGTTAGAAATTAGACCGTTGGTGTTCTTATTTCATCATTATCCTCATCAAGAATGTTTAAGAAGGCTTTTCGTCATGTCTTAAATTTAGATTATTGCTTTATAATTCCAAGTAAGGATAATATTTTAAATTAGGGTTTATGTAGATTGGATTGTTATTCTTTATCAGATTAAGAGTTTTATCTTAATCATTTAGATTTGATAATTGTTTTCTTGTTTTAGAAAAGTCCTATATATAATGGAATATGTATTGTATTTTGAACCTACCAAAATATGAATGGATTATAAGTTTCCCCCGATATCTATGTTAATCTCATCTCTTCTATATTTCTCTTAAACTCTTTCCTCTTTTCTGTCTCCTCGTTTCTAAGTCACTTATCTATATTCTTGCCAACAAAAATAAGTGGTATCTTCATTTGCTAGACAATGATTATGATCATAAATGGCATATCAAGATGGTGAATTTAGGTATCATGCATAACCAAAGAAAGATTGATAGTGATTTTGAGACATATTCAACGACAGAGCAAATAAATATTACAAATTCAAGACTAGTACCAAAGTTTGTAAACATATCAAAACCTTTGACACTCAACTTGATAGGATGGCATGACAAGCATCAAGAGTTGTGGTGTTCAAAAGCCATTGGCAAGAGGTGTTAGATGGTGTCAGCGACAACTGAAAAAGGACACTTGGATGCGTACGGTAGGTGTTAGAAAGGGACAAGAACTCCCAGTGACTAGACAAGATAGTTTCCAACAATGTAATGACTTGAAACTTTTAGAGATTGGCCAAGTATGGTCTAAGCTTGAACGTTTTAGCGATGCAATCGAGAGAGGTTGTGTGATGGTGGCACAAAATAGGTATATTAGGTTCAAAGTTTGAACTTGTGCATACAACATGGGACATCCAATATAGACATTGATGGGAACTTGTTGCAAATGAACTACCTAGAAGGTGGTGGGTGGGTTGAGCATTGATGATGATGGTTGATTGTTATAGTTGCAGTAATAGGGGTTTAGTTAGGACTGTTTTGATATTATGTATGTACACGATTTGATTATTTTTTTTGGGCTACATATCTGAGTGATTTTTTCATTTTTCTAATGTATAATATTTCTTTTGTTTTCTATTTTTTAAAACAATTTAAAAATAGAGATGTTAAAAATGCCTTTTGACTTTATGGGAGATTGAGGTCGATTATGAATTTTGGGCAAGGGGTCCCACGTCGACGGGTTACGAATCTTCTTTCACTTTCTGGTATGAGGGGTATTGACATTATGAGGAACACCATCGAGACGTTGGTTTCAGTCCTAGTAGATAAAAAATGATCCAAACTTGACTCTTGACAGGGTGTCATGATTTGCACGAGAGGCATTTTGATAATTGATAAAATAATTATTAACAAATTATTTTAGGCTTGTATCTCCTTATACAAAGTGATGTTTCCTTTTAAACAATGGAAAATGCTCTAAGAGCTTTCAAGGGTAGGCAGTGTCAAGTCTCTCCTACCCCCGACACTTGTGGGCATGGTGTGCTAAGTAATTACCTGTGGGCTAGAGAAGGCTCATGGGGCGGGCATTGGTTGTGTTATGAGGGCATGTCAATGTCTTTCTAAGTAAGGGAGTCTTAAGGACAATATCGATAATGTGGAAGGGTCATTTTGGCACATCTTTTCCAAGTAGGAGGCTACTTAAGAGGGAAGGTCTATACTCAACAATTGACTTGATGTGGGCTAAGAAGATAGCATTGTGGGAGAGCAACACGCCTTGTGGGCAGTATTACACAAGTGATGGTGCATCGATGGGTAGTTGCATACTAGTAAGGCATCGTTGTTCGATAGAGGGCACGTTGCGAGTGTGGCAATACTCATGACTGTAATGTTGAGTAGGGATATGCGTTTGCTAAGGGTTTAACCAAGCACTAAGGACCCATTGGCCTACATGCACAAAAGTTGGTAACAACGTGCTAAGATGAAGGCATCATGTTTGTGTGAATGAAACTTGCTTGCAGTAAGACACTTGAATGATTTGAGGATAAGTTAACATGTGGGTTAGCTTGAGGATTAGTATGCTGAGGAGAATTAAGCATACATGCGCGAGGGACAGAAGATGAAGTTGGCCTTTGGGCAAAGAGTTATCCTTAAGTGTTAAGCTGGCTATTCGAGAGTGTGTATGAAGAGATCTGACAAGAGGAATGGGAAGCTAAGTCTTGGTACATTATTGTACTAACTTGCTATCAACATGTGTGATTTGCATGGTACTGTGAGTAGTTGTGCGGTATGATGCCTTGATGACAAGGACTCTTACGATGGGATGAGTGTCTCGATTGGGTAACCTTGATGTTGAGAAGCAGTTAAGTTGCATTCGTGCGAGACTTGTTCAGAGTAGTTCTCTTTGGTATTTTCTTGAAAAACATCAAAGTATTGTGAACAAGGGTCATGTTTTAGGCTCAAAAGTTGACCTACTGGCCTTAACTTGGTGAGTTTTGGACCGAATAGTTAAATGTTTTCTATGTAAACTTGTGAGCTATTACGGTTGGTATTAGAGTCAACTTATGGAGGAGGTGTGTTGGTGTGGAAAGTTGCTCAATGTTGAATGATGAGTTTTTGTGAACATGATAATATTGATTAAGGGCACTTGCTTGGTAAAATTGGTTGGCTCAAGGAGTTGAACAATTTGTGAAGCTTGGTATCTATTGAGAAGGTATTTGTGGCAAAGGTTGCATCATATGAAATACTTGAGGTGGTAAAACCTTGCATGTTTGAGTTGGTATAGACTTAGGCATTTAGGTAAAGAAATTTACAAGTGACGGGTATTAAGTTGTTGTTTATAGGAAGTGCATGCAAGAAAACTTCTTTGATTGGGCATTGTGAGTAAGTGAAGTTGGTGGCCATGTGGTTTGCTTGCACTTTGTTTGTGGAAGGTTGTAAGACTATTAAGTCCATGTAATAATTGCATTCATGGAAGTTATAAGTCGTAGGTTGTGCATCCTTTGTTAGGTTGTCACTTGTGAAGGGTTGCGAAGCGCTCAAGCCGAAGAGAAGTCGTATAGTGGGAGAGCATGGGGTGCTCATGTTGTGAAGATATTGTTCTATTGTGGGAAAGGGCCATGGAGCACTTACATGGGTTGAAGCTTCATCATTGATTGTTGAGCTTGAGAATGCTTAGATAGGGGCGTTGAAGAATGAAGCGGGGGAGACGCCACTAAGGGAATTTGCCATGGTCAAAGCAAGGGGCGAAGACCCAGATTGAAGTTGTTTGCTCAGGGTGAAGATCACTCGTAGATTGATGTACATCACATTAGAGTTTTAGAATGGAGGTGTTTATTTGGAAGAGGAGTGAGGTTGTAACTCTACGTTACATGGTACATCTCATATGTTAGAGTTGTATTCGTCTTGCGCTTTGAAAATGCACATTCTTCTAATAAGAGATGTGGTTGGCACGAGAGTCACGCCCAAGGGATGGGCATACCATTATGTAGAGAATGCAAGTCGGAAGGGCCTGGGAGCACTAGATGTTCATAGAGAAGTTTTTTCACATTGGAAGGGTCAAGAAAGCGCCAAATGCATCGAGCAACAAAGTTGAATGATAGCACATTGGAAGGGCCAAGGAGCATCAAGTTCAAATAGAGATTGTCAGTGTGATACACTTATGAAAGGCTAGGGAGCATTAGGTGCCCATATTGGATGGTTGGTTTTGCATGTCGAAAGGGCTAAAGAGTTTTGATTACAAGTATCCTTCCAGAGAGATTAAGGCAAGTCTATGGTCAAGACCTCGTTGAAGTGTACACCTAGAGTTGGCGAGAGATATCGCAATGAAGAAGCAATTGGTTTTTGAGCCACGTCTTGCAATATGCATCAGCAGGTCCAAGGTGTGGACTTGGCTAGGTTCATTGGAATAGCTAGTCATTTTGGGTGGTTAACGGTGAAGTGGAGATTACCTGTCCAAGAGGGGCGCGTGAAGGTCATCACCAAAGGTGATTCTACATGAAGTAGTGAGACAATTGCATGCTAGAAACCAATTTGAAGATGTGGAGCCTAAAGACTCTTAGGAGTACTTCGATGAGGATGTCAAAGGAATGAAGAGGGGAGGATGTCATGATTGCATGAGAGGCACTTTGGTAATTGACAATAATTCTTATTGAATTATTTTTGGCTTACGTCTCTTCGTAAGTTGACATCTGTATTAACTTGAGGATAAATATGTTAAGGAGAATTGAGCATATATGTATTAAGGGTGCAAGATGATGTTGGCCTTTTGACAAGGAGTTAGTCCTTAGTGTCAAGTTGCACATGTGACTTAACGACGACTACTCGACATCAAGTCTACTCAATTGAGATGCTCGTCATAGTAAGATTTCTCGTCATTAAGGTATTATGCTGCACAACTGCTTATCAAACTATGCAAGTCACACATGTTGATAACAAGTAGTACAACATGTACAGACTTAGTTGACTTCCAATTCCTCTTGTCGAGTCTCTTCATATTTTGAGAGTTTTGGAGCCAAACAGTCAATTTTTTACTACACAAACCCATGGATCTTTACAAAAGGGCTCTTGCTTACTTTTGCAAGTTGACGTCTCATTGTTTCAGTCATTAAGAGTATGTTTTTACACTCGTTTTAGGTATATAAGTGGCCCTTAATGGTTTTGGATGACCTTGCTATTGCTATTAGAAATTTTATTTAGTCAATAGCTCTTGGTTAGAGGAATTTGTTGGTACAAATGGTTTGGAGAGATTATTATCACTCTTTAAGTGGGGTCTTGGTTTGAAAATTCAAGGACTTTGAATTCTTTGTTGTTCAAGTTCGCTTGGCATCTTATTATTGAGCAGTCTTTGGTTTTCACTTTCTTGAGAGGAAGATTTCTGGATCGATCAAATGAGCCATAGACGCATTGGTTTTGTTCCTCTATCAGGTTAGGTTGTAGGCCACATTTCTCAATCATATGAGATTAGTCATAGTGGTTGTGGGGGAAGCATTCCAAAGTTCGGTTTTGGTCAATTAACTGGCTTGGGAGCCAATAGTAAATTGTATTAATTGACTTCGTCCTTAGAGCTCTTTCTTGATTGGAGATGTTTTATTGGAGGATTGTTGGCACTTGCAAGACATTTGAGGATTTCTTCCCATATATTGCTTCAGACATTAGATAATTAGCAGTCGGGTTGGGCCACAATATGTTGATGTGGACCTAGTCCACTAGAGTGGATGTTATTGCTCTTTGAGCCCTATCACTACACCGGAAAGTTGGGGCAAAGAGATATGGGCTCCACACCAAAGAGGGCTTATTTTTACTTCTCAATGCTCTTTCTGTTTTCAGTTTGAGTACTGTTTCTCATGTCATCTAGCTCTATATTTATGCTGCGATTCTATGGGATTTCTTTGACATCTCTATTTGGTAGACGCATTAGACTGGTCAAATGTATTTTGGATATCTCAAGAGATGCTATGCTTATAGAATTAGGGTCACAACTTTGTAAATTGTGAAAAGCAGGGGTTATCTCGATTTTTTGGATCATATGGATGGTAAGTAATGAGGCGTGAGGGTTCTAGGACACTGATAAGAACAACCCTTTGGTTTGACCCTAAATCCATAAGACGATTATGGTACATAAAGATGCCATGCATAATTCAGCTTATGAGCTACGTGCTCTTAGATGATTGTGTGCCACTTATCCCTCCTCATGCTCCACAGATCATTGAGATTAACTGGCAACCACCTCCATTTGGTTGGTTGCAAGTTAACACGAATAGTGTTGTTTTTGGAGCTTCATGTCTAGTAGGATGTGCTGATGTATTTAGGAGTTCACTATCTTTTGTCAAGGGTTGCTTTTATGTTCCATTGGGGATTACCTATGCTTTTGAGGTAGATCTAGCAGCAATTATAGATACAATCCTTTGGATGTGAGAAACTTTGGTTGGAGTTAGATTATGCATATGTTATCACATTATTTGGGGCATAATCTCTATCGGTCCCATGGAGATGGCTACCAATGTGATCACATTACCTTGATCGTATTACTTGCATGGACTTTATCTACACATATTTTCAAGAAAGGTAATGCAATTGTTGACTCTCTCGCAGTATGAGCTCCTAGCATTATCACAACCACCCCTTGGTGTTGGGAGGCTCCATCTTTTATTGCCCCCTTTGTAGAACTTGATTGTAATAACATGCATGCCTAATATAGGTTTTGCCGAGTTTAGTTATATTTTATATTGTAATATTTTATTTTGTATTGTACTCTTTATTTTATTTAATAAAATTTGTGGATGTTGTGCCAAGTGAGGAAGTTGTTATTAAGTATTTATTATTCTGATGGGATGTCTTGATGCACCTACTAATTCCCGCCATCTGCACATCATTAAAAAAAAATAAGAATAGCGATTAGGCAATGTCATTTAAGAAAAAACAAAAGCTTTGTAGGTTCCTCTTAGCATAAGCATATAAAATAGGATACATAGAGGGGGGAACTACAAACGAAATGAATAGATCATATATGGAATTAAAGAATAAAATTTAGGGCAACATAAGTAGAACGACTGACAAGAAACTGATATTCAATAATTAATCCAAATATGCATTTATAAATACATTGATATATTATGATAACATAGGAAAATATTCAAATCTTGTTGCTAAACATTAAAATTCCTTATTTGATCCTAAGACCTAATCTAGATAACCCAAATTCGAAAAACTAAATATGTATTTGGTCAAACCTTCATTTTAACTAGTAATATTATTGAAATTTTTTAATTTACTATTAATTTTTTGTTTCGATTGAATCTATTGTTGAAATTTCTTTCAATTAACTATTTTGATTAAAAATTTATCAATTTGATTGAAATATTTAAGTTACTTATGTAGCACGTGAAGTTATAAGAGTGTGCCGTGAAAATGATAATGAAGTTCTTCACGTGCACATGATTTTAATTTTCCGTTCAAATTGACAAATTTTGATTATAATTGTTGATTGAAAGAAATTTTAATAATACAAGTAGTCAATTGAAACGAAAAATATTTAAAGTAATAAATTGAAAATTTTCACGTAACATTAGTAGCTATATGAATGTTTACTGCTTTATTTTGCATCAAATTGACCACCGTTAATTTGAAGCATTGATTCATGTAACTTGGCAGTTTTTTTTTACAACTAAGTTTTATTGTATGCAAGCAATATGCATTTATGGAGATATGTAGATTCATTTTGGCAGTATTGCTAAGAACTTGGAGTCTGCAAATACGATGTTTTCATTCGTATGGTGGATTGTTGGGTTCTACTGGGTGACTTCTGGTGGTGAAAATTTGATACATGAATCAACACAGCTATACTGGTTTGTTTGATACAATTTTTTCTGGATTTTACGTTAAAATTATCTATCTTCATATCCTTTTTCTTGCTGCTAATTAATTGGTTTGTTTTGCAGGCTTTGTATTACTTTTCTTGCTTTCGATGTGGTCTTTGTCGTGATCTGTGTTGCAGTTGCATGCCTTATTGGTATTGCAGTTTGCTGCTGTCTCCCTTGTATAATTGCAATCTTATATGTTGTTACTGATCAGGTATTTATAAAAGTTCTTTCAGTATCTGCAATTCTGTACTCACGCCCATAATGTTCTGCTACGGCTTGAATCGAACTTGGATGTGTTTGTGGTCCATTTTTTTAATACGATTCTTGATAAGTTTAGATGGACACTCTATTAATTGTTTTCTGTGTTTCAAAGTGGTCCTTTCTCAATGATGCAAGTCCTCAACCAGGTTAAATTTTCGACAGGCAGTTAGAATAATGCGATTGTTTATTGATAATTCTTAAGTTCTCATAGGTGGCAGCTTTCACATTTGAAGAGTCCCAATGACCAATTGGGATGGGGTCCCCATATTGTTAACCCAATAGGAAGAGATGACCCGAGCAATTATAAAGCCCTTTATTATGTTGTATATTTTCAATGTGAGACACTCCTCAAAGTTCAAATATTCTCTCACACTTTGCAAAGGCCGAGTGCAATGGGTTCCCCCTCTATCTCAATTAGAAAGTTAACCCAATGGGAACGGGTGGTCTAGTAGTTCAATGGGAATCTAGTCTTTTACCCGTGTGTTCACAACATCTAACACAGCCCCAAAATGCCAATGTTTTAATCTGTTTGTTAAATTATACTTTATGGATGCTTCATGTTTGATTCTTCCATATTTCAGGAAGGAGCTACGAAAGAGGAGATTGATCAATTGCCAAAGTTCATGTTCCGTAATATATCTGATTTTGAGAAAGAAAAGGGAGAGATTCAAGAAAGTTTTGGAGGGATAATGATTCAGTGTGACACTGATACACCTCCTGAACGTTTTATTCCACAAGGAGATGCTGTAAGTTTCACACACACACACACACACATATAATTTATGATTAAGAAGATATTTATCTTTTCTTCCTTTTTCAAATCTGATTTGGAAGTACTACAAGAGTAAGACTTTTAATAACCTATGATTATGACATGGAGGACCATGGTCCATGCCTTGGTTTTTTTGCTAATTTGTGCACCACTGCATTTGATGGATAAACTTATGAAATTGTTGATGCTAAGGCTTCTGGGGGTCAGCTCTTCTCTATCTCCTTTTGCATTATACTTATGAGAGACTTGGTAATTGAAGCATATTTAAATTTGTCCTTGTTTATATTGTCAATGTACACTTTAACACACAATAAGATCAAGGATGAGCAGTAAACTCTTAAGGGTATCTTGGGAGAGAAGTCCAATTCTTTGGAAAGGTCTTCATAGCAGAAATAGTTGAGTGTCTCTTGTGTCTTCTGTGAAGATAGTAGAGAGGACCAATCAATCATCTTTTAATCTGCGGTTTGGGCAGCTTAGCATTGGTAATAGACCTTTAAAGTTTCAGCCACCACATATAATGGAGGAAACGGTTTTAGAAAATACAGGGCAGAGAATTAATGGATGAGCTCTGAAGTTTGCAGGAATAATTGGGGGCATTTATTTCATTGTCAAAGCAGGGGTTGAATGGTAGACGATATTTGATAACTATTCCAGAAGGTAGAGATCGACAAGGGTGTAAGTTAGTGGCACAGTTATTGGAGATGCAGGTTAGAAGGCATTGAGGGGATAATAAGAACAAAGTTGTCAATAATCAATAATTATAGTTAATATCAATAGAAGTTTACAATTAAAATGCAAATAAGCCTAATAAAAGACTATCCTAATTCCATAAGGATTCAAACTCTAATAAATCTTATCCTAATCCAATAATAAAATCCTATTCTAATAACAATTGTGATAAAAATAAAACTCTAAATAATAAAATCCTAATTATTCTTTAATTCTATCATGCATCAACTTTTTGTAGGGGGGGATAGGAAAGGAAAAAAACATTAGTGAGACAAAAGAAAGTCATAGCAGGATTGTTAACATGAAGAACGTTGAGAAGAAGTGGAACTTGGTGTTAACTCGTAACAAAGAGTACTTGCGACTCAGCTAGTACTGTTATTCCTTTTGTGGTGCACGAGTATTCAAGTTGCATTTGGAGATTATTCCTTTCATGGTGGTCCACAAGGCTGTTTTGTTGTGAGAGTTGAAAGTTCCCTTAGACATGTTGAAACAGTACAGAAGGGTCTTATTGGAGAAAAATCGTGCAGTATCTTCGGAGTGCTGGAGTGGTGATGTTTTTAATGAAGAAGTGAAGGTGGCTGTTTACAATGATTGGATTGGGGTCCAAGGTATCTCCTTCAGACCTTGGAAGTTAGAGGTCTTTCATAAATTAGGAGAGCAGCTTTGGGGCATTCTGGACTTGGATTGAAGAACTGATTCATCCCTTTTCTTTCATGCCAAGTTAAAAGCGAAAAATTTGATTATTATAAATGTTGGGATTTAACTGTGGAAGATAAGTAGGATGCACGCTATGATGGGGAAAAAGAAGAGAGCTTTTAATATGAATTTTGATGGAGGTACGTTGTAGGTCCCAAGGAAATAATTGGGAGTCGAAAAGGCTTATTTTTGCTATGAAGTTAGAAATGATTTCACTTTCAAACAGTTTTTGAATGCCAATTACTCTAGAGAGAGGCAGAGGAATAATAATGTGAAGAGGGTGATGTTAAAGTGGGCGAGAGCAAGGGGAGTCTATTGGGTACAGGTGAACGTGGTGCGGGATTCTCTCTCTCAAACTCACAGCACAATACTACAAACTGCACTGCATGATCATAAACTGCATAATCTGAAGCTCGTAATATAATGCGGTGTAGTGTTAAAACTGCAAGAACCGCACAAATTAGGATAGTTTTTGTTTACTTGAACTCCAACATGAGAATTTGCTCATGTTTTTCTTAAAATTAATAAAAACTATTCTGGAAGTAAAAAACATTGACTTCGCCATTAAAATAATCAAAAGGAATTATAAATTCTGAGCAAATTTCCACATTCCTATAGCATCATTCTCAAAATTCGGATCTTAGCAATTATATGTACATATAATATAATTTCCTTTTTTCTAGGGAACTATATATATATATATATATATATTATATGGGATACGTTCAATGTTCGTAATTTATCATACTATTTTATCTTATCCGTTGAGATTTATAAGGGTTTGGATATAGAAAATCACTTTTTAATCTCAACAGTTGAGATATGATGGTATAATAAATTGTGGTAATTGATCCTGACCCATAATATATATATATATATATATAATCATAGCAATATTGATTAAAGTTGAACCTTTTGTGTTTGGGGTTTGAGCTAAATATTAATATGGCAAAAATTGCATAGAGGGAATTAATTGCAGCGAGACTAAGGTTCAACACTTGGTTTTTTACTGTTTGCCCCTCCTCATCCGTGTCAACACGACACAGTGCAAGACTATTGGACATGTATGAAAAAAGACACCGGGGGTGCTCTGACCTGAAGCAAACCCATCTTACCATTGTTAACCGTGCAAGGCTGCAATGTTAAGTTGAAAAACCGTATGCAGCATTATTTATAATGTTTAGCACATGTAGTAGATACAAAAACATATGACACTATTCTTATTAAATAAGAGAACAATCTTTTTCTTTAATAGCTTTCAATATATGCATCATTTATATCTAAATATTATCAAGAAAAATTCCCTTAATACAAATATTGTTTTTAATAAAAACATAATATTATATTAAAATAAGTAATAATTACAAAAGCACCGAGTACATCAGTAATCTACGTACAAAAAGAAGTATTAAACTATATCAAATAGTAGGTAAAAGCTCTATTCAAAAACTAGGATAAACAAGCTTTCAATTATAACTTGAGAAATTGAGAATAATTTTTCAATTCTTTAGAAATAATATTCTAACAATTATGCTTAATGATGTCTAAATTATAATTGACACTTAAAAACATTAATATTTATACAAATGTATCATATACTAAACACAATTAATAATATGATGTGTCCAAGTATTTGAACCTAAAAATTACACACTTACTATTCGTGTCTTTATGTCTTAAAATTTTATAAGTTACGAGTCCAACCTCCAAATACATATTGGTACCTGATACTTGACACACGACACCCGAGTCCATATAACATAGTTGATAGTGGGAATTAGCCGCTGAAGTCTTTGGTCTTCCTTTAGGCAGTAGTGTGAGATCTTTTGGTTTTGGGGAACTAATGGTTGAGAATGGGGGAAAAAATTTGGTAGGTAGGATAGGATTTTTTTTTAACATCTAGAGGGGATAGATTAACTCTGATTCAGTCAATTTTGCCAACTTTCCTGTCTAATTTTTATCATTGTTTTGAGTATGAAATAGAGATCATTTAATTAAATTGGAAATAGTGAAAAGGTCAAGAACTAAATGATATTTGGTAATAGGGAATATTGTGCAGGGAAATGAGGCATCACTGGCTAAATGGTTATGGAGGTTTAAAAGGATCAACTGTGTCACCAATTAATTAAACTTCCCCCCCTCTGAATGAGAACAGATGGTATACTAATTTACGAGTTGGTTCTCGTTGGAGAAATCCATAGACTTGCATTTACAAGGGGGGCGTAATAAGTTTGGGATCAATGTAAACTACAAGCTCAGAAATGAAGAAAATATTTTGTTTATGGGAGGATGTGTAGCTGGTTTATTCTTCTTTATCCAGCCAATTTTCTCGATTGTATAATTTGAGTTCAACAATGTCATTGTATTTGTGAGTAGAGTTTGCTCTTTAAGTGGCTGGAATTTTAATTATAGTAGTAGAGTTCAGTAATTTATGTGAGTTCAACAATGTCATTGTGATGTGAGTTCATGTGGCTGGAACTTTAATTTGAGGAGAAACCATGTTTGGGTAATTTGGACGTAAAAGAACAAGATGATTTTTGAGGAAAAGGTGCAGTATTGTTTGTTTATGTGGGAGAGGTACCTATTCTTATTTTTTATTTTTTATTGGCAGCTGTTTCAAAAGAGTTCAGAGTGTTTCAAAGTCTTTATTTTTTTTTTGTGAATTGGGAGGGCTTTTGTAGTTTAAGGCTCTATATTTTTCATCTTTTATGTTCTTGTATGGCTGCTTGTTGAGGATTGATTGTTTACCGTGTTGATTACTGGTCCATTCTTCTTTCTATGTATTTTGTGGTTTATTTATGAAGTTTTGTTAGTTTTTTATCAAAACATGTTCATATTGTCAATGTACTTGGATACCGCCATATAGAGCACATCATGTAGTTTTGGAGCTAGACCTTGAAGTTTTGAGCCAAGTGTGCATGTTGTGATGCTCTACGTTATCATTTGATTTCTCAATTAAAGATTTCTCATTAGAGAGAACAGTTATTTCACTTTTTATTGCTAGTATTAGACTGATATATGAATCTTTTATTAATCTCAGGAATGCTGCATTTGCCTTTCTGCCTATGACGATGGGACTGAACTACGTGAACTTCCTTGCCATCACCATTTTCATTGCACCTGCATAGACAAGTGGTTGCACGTCAATGCCACCTGCCCCCTCTGCAAATTCAACATTTTGAAAGCTGGCAACCAAAGTGGCAGCACTGCAGAAGTATAGAATTGCAGTTTTGGGGAGAAAGCTGACCAGAAAACCATTATGCTAAGACGTTCGTGTGTGTGTGTATACAGGGTAAATTAACAAAATTACCACCGGATTTTTATGTTTTGTCAAAATATATCACTTAGTTTTTAGGCATGACAAATATACCAAAAATCTCATTTAGAAAACGCAAGTATATTTTTTGTCATGTGAATCCTACTTGACCAATTTAAGTGATAAATTTAGACATATAAGGAACGTTAGGTGGTAGTTTTGTTGGTAAGTGGAGTTCAATTGACCAAAAAATAAAATAAAGAGTTGATTTTCATTATTTAAATGGGGGTGATGGTATCTCTATTAACACTTATTAGAAGATTTATGGTATATTTGTCACGCTCAAAAATAAAGTGGTAGATTTCGATAAATCATAAAAAAATCGATGGTAAATTTTTTAGTTTATTCATACCTACACATATATATAATGATACTTTCCATTGTGTATGCACCCATTGTATTTCACGGGAAGCTTTTTTGGGCTTTTGGGCATGAAATTCTTCTCCAATGTATCAAATATGTATGTAGGATCTCAATACAGATGTACAATTCAGCCTTTTCTCTCTTGCAGACTACCCATTCACCTTATTAAGAAATTTTATGAATATGCTGTGCCTTCCATGTCTAACTTGGAAGTTTTGTTTTACTGGTGAATGGTGATAAAGAAAACGGGATTTGTTAAATGTACTGTTTTGTAAATTTCAGAGATTTGTAGTTCTTCAGGGTTATGAACTCGAATCCCTTGAAAGTGTGTTTCACTACTATGAGTATTGAAATTTGTTTTCGTTGAAAGTGTGTGAAGTGTGAATGTGTTCGAGCCACGGATGAAAATTTTGTTATCAAATGAAAAGTGGAAGTGACAGTACCATCCTATCATAAATTGTTAGTTGAGTACCGGTAACTTAATCACATCTTAACTATAGAAAGTTTAATTTTTTTTAAAAAGATTTATTTATAGCTTAGGTTGTAAGACTTTTTATATTCAATCGTTATCTATTCAAGTTTGAATTTATTCTTATATTATGTACTTTATTTATTAAAAGAGTAGGGGACTTAAAAGGCTTTTTTTTAAGTTTAATTTGATTTTAAAGATAAATTAAAAATAAACCTAAACTAACTAAAGTAAATGATTGCAAGGATAAATCTCAATTTCTTCCGACTCACTAGGATGCATAATTTCTCTCTAATACATTTATTACATTTCAAATTAATTAAGCACACAACACTCAATTTGATTACTTAATGTTGTATTATTTAATACATTTACTTGTATCTTTAAAAATATCGTAAATCACACGTTAATTAATTATTAGTGTTTTCAATACGAGGAATGCATACATAAATTTATATATACTCTTATAATTGATATAATTTATATTTTATCATGTGTTAAGATCATGTAAAAATTTAAATCATTTTTTAAATTTTCAAAAAATTTATGATGCATAGTATGATATAGGAAAAAATAGGTGCAAATATGAGGGTAAAATGAGTGATATTAGCAATTTTTTTCCACGCTATTCCAATCATATTAAGTACAAGCTCCACTAATGGTTGCACATGTACGTGATTATCTTTCAAATAATAACATAATATCATTTTACCCATGTCCAAACACATACCAATATGTCAAGCTACCCTAAGTTTTCTAATCGTAAAGAGATCAAGTAATTGGGAGCAATGATCATAATGTGAAACAATCAACGATAGGAAAAAAATATTTGTTAGGGTCAAAATTCAAGCATCACATGTCACATGAATGGAATGGGTTCCCATTTGAATCCTTATGAAACTACTCCATTATCATTTATACACAAAGATTTAAGAAGTTGGAGCAATTTCTACTTGGGTGGACCGACGACTCAACTTAGTGGATCGATTCCCACTTGAAATTTGGGATTTTTGATTCTAGATAATAGAATGCCTTTTATCGACTCCCTACAAAGGTAGATCCATCCCCACTAAAGGATTTTGTCCAAAACTTGCTTTTTTTGTTCTGCTTGGCCTAAAATTTCATCCATTTAATCAGATGCCTACAAACATATAAAAATACACAGAATAAAATAAATAAGCTAGAAATATGAATTAAAAATCATAAAAAGTTAAATATTAAGCATGAAATGATCGAAATAACTCTTTATCGATACCAGTCAAAAATTAAAAATATACAATATAAAAAAATTAATTAAGAAATTAGAGTTTTAAATAAAACTCTATTATCAATTAAAATAATAAATAATTCATTATTACTTATATTTTTTTAATGTAAAATAATAGATAATGTATTACTATCTTTATTTTTTTAATGTAAAATAATATGTTATAAAAAAGAAAAAAGTACTTCTATGGTCCCTAAATTTATATATTTAGGACAATTTAGTTCATAAATTTTTAACTAGTAGATTTTAATACCCATAGTTTAAAAGTTTAAGACATTATTTACACATAAAGGTTCATAAATGTATATCTTTGGGATATTTTAGTCTCTTAGCGTGTGTTACTATCATGATGATTGGAATCTTGAGGTTGAGTGTAACAGATACTAAGTCTATTAAATCTCTCTCAGAACTCGGGGTGAATCTTTGAAAGTATGAGAAAAGAAGTTAAAACTTAATCTTAGAATCTGAATCCCACAATGTCAAAAAATATTAAGATTTATTCGATTTACAGATAGAAAAACTAGAGAAAAATCAGAGCAATTAATTGAATGTATTGATCTTTAAGAGAATCCATGTACATATAGAGTATTACATGTAAATGTGTTGATTACAAAGGGTAGACACATCTACGCTTGTTAGGGGTTCATAGAAATAAAAACAAACATATTTATAATCTGAGGTCGACCACCACATAGATCGAGCTGGTGGTTGACCCTCCATATACCAAAGTTCCATAAAATAGGTCTATTTCATTAGTGTGTTCGTGGGTGCGGACATATACAGGTCTTTGAAAGTGACTTAACTTAAAGTCCGTGTTATATGCTGGACTGAGACTGATGAGTCGGGTTTCAGGTCGATTCACATGTCCAAACATTATATTCATCATATTTGGGAGAGTTTAATTGTTCAAAGTTTAGTTTTTCTTTCTTTTTCAGGAATTTGAGTTGCATAAAAAGTAAGAGCCTATTTACATGAATGTTTTGGGGTTAATTTTGTTGGTTGTTCATTTGAATGTTAGTATTTTTTTTATTTTTTTTGAATAACTAGTCTTTATCGTCCTATTTCAATAAATTGTGGTAGCATTAGTTAGACTTGGTATAATACTTTAGAAGCTTCTTTTTTTGTCTGATTAGTTTAATCTTTAAAGTATTTTTTTTCTTTATCTGATTTGATTAAAAGCAAGGTCTTTTGCACTAACGATTGATGAAATAGCGGATGGGGATAAAATTAAGAATGAATATAACTTGGTAGTTGATTTTTAACATGTTGTTAATGTGTATATAAACATAATAAAGATATGAGAAGTAACGATGCTAAATAGTTGGGGATTTAGGATTTATACGAAGAAGTTGTTATATATATATATATAATATAATTATTATTATTTGTAATTAAAAAATATTTTATTTGTATTTTACTTTAATAAAAATATATTTAAATTATTGAATTTTTTGTGAGATATTTAGCATTAAAAATTTAAGATATATTTTTATTTTAAGAATATAATTTATATATAATTTTATAAATATTATATCTAAAATTTAATTTATTAAAAATGAAATAAGAGGCGTTCCTCCTAACCCCTATATATATCCACCTCTTGGGCTATAAGCGATGGAAGAAATTGATGTTCATGCAGTACTATATTGTGTTGTTTGAGGCTCATGGCTGATTCAACAAGGTAACATCGCACGAGACATCATAAGGCAAGAGAGGAGAGAGGGGCTTGAAAAATGGGTTGGAGATTGTCTAATTAATTTTGTTGATAAAAAAAAATATATATATATTTTTTAATTCCTTTATTTTTACGTAATACATATTTAATTTCTTAGGCATATTATTGTAAGATAACGTTTTTATTTAATAAAATAAAAAATATTAAGAACAAATAAATTTGTATTTATTTTTACACTCATATTATTTAGATAGTAAGAATTAAAAAATAAAATAAAAATTGTTTATTTTTCTAGATAATTTGACCATAACATAGATATAAAAATTGATACAACAAATTTGTAATATGTATAAGAAGTTTTTTAATAGGAAAAAAATGACTATCTTTTTAATTTAATTCACATACAATTTCTCTTTTTTTTTAATTAAAATTAAATTTATATATATCTTTTAAAGAAATTGGAGATTAACGATGTATTATTGTAAAACAATGGAATTAATGTATACCTTTTTTTAATATACTAAGGAACTTTTCAAACGGTTTCCACCTTGACAAATGGCGTTGGATATTTGAGAAGAACATCTAAAATTGGGTTTTGGCAAACCCACAAAAATGGAAGAAATTTCACGAATTATTTAATTTGGCTTAACTATGTTTTATATTTTTGTTGTTTTGGAATGATAGTAAAAATACATTTATTATTTTACTTGTTATAAAAATTCTCTCAATGTTTAATTATATTAATATTTATAATTTTTTAAATATTTTTATTAAGAATTAGATTTCAATATCACATTTAGTTTATTAACTAAAATCATCAAAAGAATATAAATATCAACGAAACTAAACATCGAAAGCATTTTAAGTCATAATATTAAATTGTTATTTTATATTTAAATTTTAAGCCTAAATTTAGGTAAAAAATATCTCATAATTATAATTATTATATTTTGTAACATTTTATTTTATGTTAAATGATTATTATTTAAGATGATATTTTAAAGATATTTTTAAATTAAATATCTCTCGTTAAGTTTTTAGTATTTAAATTACATTTATTATCGATAAAAGAAAAAGAATAAAATATATTTTTAAAACATTAATTGAAAAGTTAAATCCATCTATGACTAAAAACTTGATAGGTCATGATTTCTTAAAAAAAAAAACTATAAATTTATCAATTTTAATTACTTTTTGTTGTTTTAATAAAACATATTAAATGAGTTCTTCCTATCATTATTACCAGTAGTTAAAAATTTTAATAACATAAAATATAATTAATTTAATTAATTTTATCATTTAAATAGTAAAAATGTTAGATTTATGTTAAAAAAAACTTAAAATAATACCTCCAAAATTTATAAAATATATTTACTTTGAATTAAACGGGATATAAATTAATATTAAATGATTTATTTTTATTATTATAAATTTTAGAGATTTTAGTGTAAAAAAGTTTCATTATCTGAAAAGATTATATTGTTTTATAAGAAATATTTTAAAAAAATCTCATTATTTACTTAATATATCCGGTTAATTTTAAAAATTAAAAATTTAATTATAAATAAAAAAAAGTAAATAATGATATTTCTTCAAATTTCTCTATTTTTATCACTCTTCTAGACAGCGGTAGTTTTTTTTTTAACGTAAACTGAACGCGAAAACTTATTCCCTTTTGAAACGCCTTTATTATCCCTCTGGGATTTCAGATCACTATAGCTTTTGCTCATCGATAAGCATCTGTCTTGAGCTTAGGGTATTCGAAAAAATAACAGGTAAGCCAACGAATCCATCATCCTCCAGCTTATTTATAAAATTTTGTTCGAGAAATTTTTTTCTTCAAATCTAATCTTAGACTAACAATCCCTTCATAACTAACCTATAGGTTTCCCTTCGTTCTGCAGAGATTTATGAATTGATTCAATTTTGAATATGAATTAGAATATTCTGATTTTAATATACTACTTTTTTCAACGTGAATTCACCTATCTATTCTCCCTTATTCTGTGTTTTTTTCCCCCCCAAATTATGATTGCTTGTTAATTGTAGGTCTCATGTGTCTGAATCCTAGAATTTCGATCTAGTAGTCCATTCAATTATTGAGTCGGATTTCAAATATTCATGTTCTAATCGAACAGATTTTTAGGTCTTCTTCCTATCAATTTCACCTATTTGCTTATGTTTCTTCTTTACACCATCTTTTTTTCTTTCTTTTTTAAGAAATTCTGATTGCTTGTTACTTGCTTCTTCCTCTTTCGGAATTTAGGATGCCAGCCACTGCAGGAAGGGTTCGCATGCCTGCGAACAACAGGGTGCATAGTAGTGCTGCCCTTCAAACACACGGTATATGGCAGAGTGCAATTGGGTATGATCCTTATGCACCCAACAAAGACGATGACAAGCATACGTCGCAGCCCAAGATGGCTAATTCTGAACCTGAAGGAGATAATGCATATGCAAGCTTCCAGGGCCTACTTGCTCTTGCCCGCATAACTGGGTCCAATTCTGATGAGGTTCGAGGTGCTTGCAAGAGGTGTGGCCGAGTTGGGCATCTCAAGTTTCAGTGCCGGAACTTCTTGAGTGCTAAGGATGGTGTAAAGGATAAAGACTCAGAAGGTATTGATGCTGGTGTTTTGTCTCAGTTGGATAAACTGAAGGGGCATTTGAATAAGGTGAAGGGAAATGCTGGAAGTGAGGAGGAGAGTGAAGAGGAGGATGAGACTGAGGATTCAGACTCAGATTATGACTCAGAGATTGAGAGAATCTTGACGGAGAGAAAGGTAAAGAAAGTCGGCAGGAAAGATAGTTCATTGAAGAAGGAGAAAAACTCAGATGATAATGGTTCTTTGAAGAGGAGAAAGAGAGGGCAATCAAAGAAGAGGAAGAACACAAAGAGGGGAAGTGAGGAGTTGGATAGCTCAGATGATGGTAGGAGCAAAAGAAGGAAGGAGAAGAAGAGGAAGATGGATGATTTATCGAATGCAAATGAGCATAGAAGGCAAAGACATAGGAAGAGTAGGAAGGAGAAAAGGAGAAGAAGAAGCCACCGTTTTTCAGATGATTCAGAGTCTGATACCCCTGGGGATCGTGATAAACATCACAGAAAGAAGAGCAGGAGGGCAGCATCAGTATCAGACTCCGATGCATGTACATTCGATGATTCACAGGTTACTAGGGTTAGGAAGCGAACTGAGAAGAAGAGTCGAAAGCACCATCATCAGGATTGTGAATAGAGTTGGGGTAAGGTAAGAAATTACCCATTATTTGGAGTTACTCATATGTGAGTACCTTGATGGCTATTGTCTGGTGTATTTTGTTTCATACACTTGTTCTTGGCCTGCTTACTATATATGTCATACTTGATATATCGTTGCCACATATTACAGAGCAAGATGTCTGTCTTGTTTATAGGATTTACCAATTGCAAATAGGTATATCTTTGATGTATCATGTATGCAAGCCTGCCCTTTATTTTTCTTCCTGCTCATCTTCTTGCTGAAGTTTTAGTTAAATTTCAGCTTGGGTTTGACATGGTGAAAGTTACTATACTATTTCGAAGCATGTTGATTTTTTAAACTCTTAATTGTAATGCCATATTGCTTGCACTACATGGTTGCATACGACTCAAGTTGAAGTAGAATGAGGCCGTGAAACAATCTATTTATTCAACCTACTTGAAAGCTTGTATAAGGGTAAGGTGTAAATCCCTAAATTGGGATATTGTCTCTCTCACTTGTTTGCATAACCATTAATTTTTCTTTGGTACATGAAATTTACAAATTATAAGCAAATAACTAGAATATATCTCCTTTGGGAAGTTGAAGATGAAGCTCGATACATGATAATTTTATTATAATATTTCGTTCCTGTTAAAATTCATTAAATGTGTATCTTAGTGCTTAATGGGAATGGGCATGGCCAAGATACGAACAACAAATATAAATTCGTGATTACTTAAGTCTACACTTCCTCTTTTTTTTAATAATGAAGTCTGCACTTGACAGTACTGTTCATGGTCATTTGCATTATTTTATGGTATAACGCATTATATAGGCTTGAGTTATTAGGATATTTATGATATAGTTTTCTTTTCTTTTTTTCCTTCAAAAGAAGAAGCTTCGTTAAAGGAGGAACACAAGCACTACAACCTAGATTCAAAACTGAAAACAAAGTATGAGACTCCAACAACAACAACTCAAAGGTCGTACATCATAATTGACTTCTTCTAGCACAAAGCTAGAGTTACAGCTAATAGACATTTCTATATACTCTCCTACGTTCTCTAACAGGGAAAAAGCAGTTGAAATTTTCTAAAAGCAACAACTCTTTTTTACCCCCTGCTTAAGAACAAAACAATTGACAAAACCAAGAAACAAACTAACATCCAAAAATAAGCAACTAGGTACAACTGTACAAGCAACATCAAACAAACTTAACTAAAACGAGAAAAAACGTCAAACAGAGACTAAAACCCAGCAACTTCAGCAACACAATCTCCAACTTATTACCACCAAAAATTATAGTAGTAGGAACACACAAAGCTCCACCAAAAGCACCAGTGCCAATAACCCATGGCTCGCTCCTTCGGATCAGGAACCTCTCCCATACTAGCAAAATGCATCATCATATTACCACCATCCAAAGCATAGTTCACTGAACTAGCCATCAAATTGCCAAATGATTCAAGCTCATCCCTTTCTAGGTCTTTTATCAATTTTAACACCCATCACTCCTTTACCCTTACCACCAAGCTTCAAAATATCTCTGTTTTTTTGCATATGCCTTGGTACCAGACTTTTAATTACCACTTTCCCCATTAGCATTCTTCCTCCTAACAAAAACGAAATCCATTATTAAGACTCAAGAGGCTTCAAGAACCACCACTATCAGAATTCACACCAGCATGCATCCAATCTCCAAAGTTAGTAAACTTGCCCCTAAATCCTACACATCTCTTTAGTATCATTACAAAACCTAACCTTATGAGATAACCTCCCACAATTGAAACAAAAGTTAGGTAGATGCTAGTACTTATACTCCACACTTACATTAATATACCTAAATGGAATCCAAACTCTAGGAACCAAAGGATAGTTAATATCAACCATGACTCACGCGTTCACATGCCTATCCATAAGCAAATCTTGAATTTGAATCTAGATTGACGTAGAATTAAAGTTCAAATTAGAAGGAGAATCAACCTGAATATAAGCATTGAATCACCAACAAACATTTATCAAAGCTCCATGGAACATGCTTAAAGATTGATTCCGATTCATTTTCCTCTTCATAGTAAAATACTTACGACCTTTAGCTCCAATCTTTCATTCTTCGTCCAAACTGATGAACACATAAAAGAGCATCAAGATTCGTAGATTTCTGAGACACCAGATGAGCAACAATAACTAGATCCATAGATCCAATTTCTTTCTTGATTATTTCAATAATCTTCAACATGAGAGCAATATTGTCAATACGATTCAAAATATTATCCATGATTTGTAAAAGATCAACAAAGTTTCCAAATCCAAATCGCATAAGAGAGAACAAATAAACCCTAATCAAAAGACTAAAACAAAGGCAAAGTGGAACATTTGAAGACTAGGAAGATGCAAAAACTACAAAACAGATGGAGAGATTACATAGAGAGCAAGATTTATAAGATAAAATAGAAGGAAACAAATTGAGGAAGAGATTCCATCAAAAAGCTAGGAAGCTACGAACGCTCTTGGAACAAAGGGCTCTTAGTTTTATTTAAGATATAGTTTGAGGTGTCTATATTTTACAATATGTCTCGATACACTATTTATAATAATTTGTTTTTGAAAATTTTTCCTTTATATAATTTTGCATGCCATAAGTGTTGCGTATCTGTGTAAATATTCTTTGGAGAGTCAACTTACCAAAGGGCTGGTCTATCTAGACGCATTCAAAAGCTTGCTCAATAATCAATTCAACACTCCTACTTAGGTGTTAAGATCAGTAGAAACATTGTCCACATAGGGCATATGAAGGATTGCTTTTCATGCAAAAGTAGAGAGGATTTATCAAGTGCAAAAACTTATGTGAATGGCCCAAGATTCTAACCATTTTCAGTTTTTTTTTAGGAATGGTACGATCAAATTGACAATTAGGCATTCGAAATTAATTTGAAGATGCTAGCATAAGCAATGGTGAAATTCTCTCAATAGTGGAAGTTGTTTAGATGGACATGGTGTATCAAACCCCAAATCAGAATTAATTTATGATATCTCCAAGTTTCATAAACAAGTCAAACAGCACCTGAACGAACAAACTAATAATAATGAGACAGAAGTTACAAAGTGTGTCCAGTGAGTTCCTTCTCCTTTGCCAGTGTTAATCCTCGTCTTCAAACTGAACTTCACAGTCACAGGTTTCAAATGGAAAAACAAAGGCAACTCAATGTCAACCTTTAACTTGGAAATACAGTAGTATTTCCCAAGGACACCTCTAAGAGGAAAGCTAACAAAACTTTGGATAAAAATTAAGTACATTACAGTTCAAAGACAGAACCGTGCATCAAACTCGACCTCATTCTTATGCTTAATGATCAATTTATGCCCCTTAAAGGAATGAGCGAGATTATGGAACAGTTTGACAGTGAAAACCAAGCATGAATTTCGACAATTTTTCTCAATAAAAGGGTGATGGGGCAACACGTAGAATACCCCACCAGCAGTCATGAAAATTTTAAATTAGAATGGTTGAGGCTTTGTAAGGCCTCAAGCCAAAAGAACTATGCGCTACTATGTTAGGAAGAATCATTCTTCCTATACAAACGCAAGCGCAAAGACAACTCAAAGGTTACAACAATCTCTCTCTTAAAGATAGCGTGATTTTACTTACCCTTAATCTTAAAGGCAGCTTCCGTTTATTATTGTCAAATGACAATTCAGTGCTAGTAATAAGGCACATTAAACTATCTTTTGTAATTGTAGAAATTCCTTTCCTTCCTGACAATAACGAAAACTTCCTAGAGTGATTTGCTCATATCCCCATCTTACTATAAGCACCGGATTTGTCCTGAAATCATTAGCATAATCCCTAACATTAGTAATCCTTGATGTGTGATTGGAGATCTAATTTTGGAACTTGAAAAAAAAAATTCAAAACTTCCATAATTAATTTTCAAATTCTTCTCCAACACCTCTTTTCATGAGTGGCGCAACTTCTTTTTTATCACCGTTCTTATTGATGTTGAGAACGTAAAAAATGAAATAAATAGAAATAAAAACAAACAACAAAACGAGGAACATAATTTTACTGTTTTGTTTTCATAATTTAGAAAATAGAAAAATAGTTTCAAACACAAGAAAATAAAACTTAAAAACAAAACTCTAGCCGTTGGAGAAACAAGATGCAATTCATAATTATAGACCGAGTATAAAAGTACATCCGTATGTAAACTGATAATAGAACTAATGCAATAACAAAATACTTTAAAAAAATCACAAAACAAAATAAGATATTCAAATCTAGTCGATAAATATTAAATTTACTAATAAAATCCTTATAGTTAACAAACTAATCATATAATTCTAATTTAACATCATAGATTCACAATTATCCATATTTACATCAAATACCTTTCCCTCTCTCGCAAACCTAGGCATGTTGTGTAGTTGACCATTTGTTGTCTGAGGTTGATAGGGGTTGACTGGCATTAGGAATATGCATAGTCACGTCCGGAGAATTAAACTGTCAAACATATCGCAATTCAAAACTCCTGCAGGAGCCAATTCATAATGCCACAAAACGTTAGGAAGCACTCCGAGACAATCAATGGACACCACACTGGTTCCAAATTTCCAAGTTCCTACTTCATGGAGAGGATGGTAGCTGCCATAAATAGTACTTCTCTCCCAATTGACAAAATCTCCATTTGCCTACATGATGGCACATGATAAAACAATAAAAAGCAGTTTGATTTCTTCAACCAAAAAAAAAATTGAAATTTGCTTCAGGTGTATGTTCCAACTGTTTTAGTACAGGAAAGAAAATAACTATATAGTTGAGTTAATCATCATACTTGTTATTGGGTCAAAAGAGATGCTTCTGGGTTTAGCTATTTAATTATTTTCCATGTTTCTTTGACACACTATCTTTCAGTAACCATATATATGACTGACCCTGTTAAATCTTTCTTCTGAGTAGTGAGGTTCAGACCCTTCATCCCTTCAGTTACATCGACTGTCTGTTTAGGGTAACCCAACATTAACATGACACTAGCATGGGTGTGGAATTTGTGTTGATGCATGATGAAGACAACTAGACTTTGTTGGTGGATGATCAAGCCTGTCCAGGTAGGAGGTGGATCGGTAGTAGGGGCAATAGCAGAGAACAAGATGATCAAAAATTTCAAGTTGGGGTAATGAAAATGAAGTCTTGTTCTCAGGCATATCCATGGGCAATAGCAGAAGGGTCAAGTGAGAGGATAACTATTAAGGCTTTGGTTTAACCAAAAATTTATTGAGAGAAAAATCTACACCATTTTGTCCCTTTTATCACTATTCATCACTTGTGTCACTACTACCTCACACGCACCAAATGCGTTCAAGTTAAGATATCAAAAACTGAAGGGTTCGTGAACATTTTGTTCAAAATAGGGTTCTCATAAATTGTGAGCATATGAATGTGTGTTCAAGACTGAAAAGCACAAAAACAATTTCAAAATTAAAGTGCACAAAAATTTTTGAGCAGGGAGAGGCATTTTTTTAAACAAGATCGAAAGATAGGACTTCAAAGAACTACTATCAGTGAGAAGAAAACATGATTTAAGGTTATAATTTGTACTAGCTCCTACTTTCAAAACTATACTAAAAATATAATATTTGCATCTAATAAATTTTCTAGGCTTATGTTCCAAGGATATCAATGCTTCACCTTAAATTTCAGTATTCCTTGAATGCTCATGATTCTGCCTGTGTGAGTGCTAAAAGGTTATACTCTATGATGATATCAATATATGAGATGAAAAGTATTTTTGCTCATTTAAAGACTACATTTTGCTACTTTGAAACTAAGGCTGATAAGTGTTATGGAGAGACAATCAGACAATAAGAACACAAATGATCATATTCAATTAAAAAATTTCAAGTTTTGTTTTTCATCAAATTGGTGTGTGCTTTGCAAGATAAGTTTGGAAGATATTGATCCTTTATAAGCATTACTCAATTGTGTAGTCTTTTTTGGTCCATCTTACAAAGAATTATTTGGTACAATAGGCTATTCTAGAATAATGCAAATATTTATTTATAGAAAAGTTTCACACACATGGAAGAGTAGGAAGGCTAAGAAAGGCTAGTTTTCCAAGTTTTGTTTTTCATCAAATTGGTATTTGCTTTGCAAGATAAGCTCGGAAGATATTGATCATTTGTTTCTACATTGCCCAATTGTGTAATCTTTTTTGGTCCATGTCATAAAGAATGATTGAGTACAATAGGCTATTCTAGGATAATGCAAATCTATATATATAGAAAAGTTTCACGCACATTGGAGGAGTACAAAGGCTAAAGAGGCTACACTGTTGTGGAGGTGCATGGTTTGAGCAATTCTATGGGTTATTCACATAGAACAATTTTTGAAGATATTGAGAACAATAGCACGAGCTGTTATAGTTCAGTGGTACCAAAACTTCCTTGAAAGCCATGTAAATATCAGCTTAGGTTCAATCCCTAGGGTGTGTGAGTTATGTAATAGGGGTGGACAACTGGTGGGTTGGGTTGGGTTGTAGTAAAATATAACCCAACCCGAGTCCTTCGGGTTGAAAACTAACAAAACCAAAACCGGCCAATTAAAGCACTAAAACCAAACCAACCCAAACTAAATCCTGGTTGGTTTAAGTCGACAATTCGGCCCAAAAAACATCATAAAAAAATATATTATTTGATAACTATAATTTGTAATTATTATAATTAAAATAACATAGCCATGTCCCCTAAGCCCAACATGTCCCCTAAGCCCAATTCAGAAATAGAGCTTTGAGAGTTGTTAAGTGTAAAGAGTGGGATTTTTCATTTTATAGAGGAAAGTTTAAAGATAGAATACTTGTAGAATCGTGGGACTTTGATGTTTTGTTAAAGTTATCTACTGGCTGCTAATGAATAATAATTTATTATAAACAATATATGCATAAGAACAAGCATAGCCCACTGGGTGGAGGGTTGCATATTCCCATATGTGATGATGCGTTCAACTCCCCTTGAACGCATCGGAATTTTTAGTTAATTAATTGGGTCGGTCAGGTTCCATAGTTTGTATGATTCAACCCATTACTGACTGTAATATGATGGGTTGTCCAGGTTTGTTTGGGTTATGCGGGTTGGTTTGGGTTTTGTCCACCCCTATTGTGTAATGTTATGAAGATAGTTTTCTTTTTGGCTTCATCTTTAACTTGGATATCCTAATTAGGATGGAGTTTTGTAAAGGATCAACTATCTTATAGTTAGATGTTTCTTTTAAGTGAATTATTGCCCACAATTTGTATTTTTGTAACTATTTATAAATAATTTGATGTTTATTGTTAAAAAATAAAACAAAAATAGAAAGGGGGACAAATTGTGATTGTAGGAGAAGTTGTATGCACGGAGGACACAGTCAATAGGATCAATTGACAATATGAAATTGATGGTATGTGTTTTAATTTAGGGAAAAATGATCAGCAATAAATGTACACATTATTTGGACACAATATTAACATTAAGAATAAACAAAAAAGCACGTGAATTTTGGATTCCAGTGATTACTACAGGTTCCTATTATATAGATTTGTTCTAAGTATGTCCTAGTGTTTTTCAGTCAACTTTTCACTATAAAACAAAGTGGTAAACTGCATGTGAATCCTACAAGGTCAATATGCAATAAGCAGAGTCACATACAAGTTATATTGATATTGGTTGAGAACTTGTGATCTGAGCTTACCCTTCTGCTGATCTCAGATTTCTAAAAACAGAGATTATATCCTCGCATGTTTGGACCTGGGACGTGCATGCCCTTTCTTTGGTGGAAGGAATACCTTCATTATGGTGGTGTCCCGATAACAAAAACATATATGCCTGAAAGATTGTAAAATATATATATAAGCAAATCAAAAGGAAGAATAGGTTCAGAGTACTAACTGAATGATTAAAAGAATATTCCAAAAGGGTTGAAATTAAGGAAAAACATTATAATATCACTACATCAGGTTAAAGTCTCAAAGTAGCAAAAACGTTTTTTCTTTCTTTTCTCCTTAGCTAGAAGCAACAAGCCTTAACCATACTTCCAGTCTTGTAGAATAACTTATTTAGGAATAAAATCCAGTTTTTGAAACAGTGTATAAGATTCCATCAGATGGAATATAGAGCATTTTCAGAAAGCCAAAAATTCGAAACTAGAAAGCTATATAAATATCTATAGATAAAAAAGACTCACCTCCCCCACCAGCTACTTCATTTTCTTTTGTCTTTTAGATTTTCATGGAATGACATTTTTATTCTTTTCATTATGAAGCAAGAAAGTGAAAACATCAAACCATCAATAAAAGTTACAACAGCTTCCACCAGTCCAAAATAAAATTTGTAAAGAATTCAGGTGTCAAAAAGAAATTCTACAGACTGAAGCAAAATACACAACTGTGGCCATTAGCATCACGTATTATATTGCATGCCAAGCAAGAAGTAAACAAAACCTGAAATCCGTGTGCTAAAAGTAACTGAATTAATTCTGCCCCAATCTTTTTAATATTAGTTTTTGTGCTCTTGACATTTGAAAAGCACTTCAATACTCCATTGAAGGTTGTATCATCTGTAGAGCTATTTGACCTACGAGTCTTCACAGTAGGCTGCAAATTGGACGAATAAGGTAAGTATCACATTTATTAGGCAATAGTAAACTTTTTGATATCATCACAAGAAGGCCAAAAGGGTCATTAAGACAAAACTGACATTAGCAGGTACTAAAGTTAGAAAAATATCTTCAAGCATTACAGTGCAATTATTTTAACTGATTTTCATATATACAAGACTCCATGTACCTTAGCAATGTATTTCCAAAAATACTGTACAATCACTTCAAGCTTCCATTTAGGTTCATTGAAGACCTGCAAGTTCTCACATATAAGAACAAATGGGAATAGTTATAATCTGATGCCCCAAAGCAAGTCAATTTGCATGTGAGGGTGAAAATGTAGAATGCAACTACCTGAAGGAAAGGGGGAAGAATATCCTCATTATAAGTAAGTTCATCAAGAATTATCTCAAGCAGAGGAGTTCTGCAGAAAAACTCCAGCAGAGTAGTTGTTTGCAATGCATAAGTGATAAGGGACAACATATGAGATAAATAAAACCTTTAATTTCACAAATACACATACCTAACACCATCAGCTCTGGTAATAAGACCATCCTCGTCTGCTTTGCTTCTAGACAGATCAAGCTCCAAAATCTGAAAAAGTGTGAATCAGAGATAAGGAAAAGGGGAAAAAATCATTTCTGATATTTATTAGGAACTTACCATATTAAGAAACTTCCGGATGGCTGTGCAGGTTTTCTTGACTATCTCCCGTAAGGCAATTGCAAAAGCAGCATCACAATGTCTGATTGGCATTTCTGTATGTATGATATCATCACTAAATGCAGAATCTAATTGATGCAATTTACACATAATAGCTAAGCAATCCTTCATTAGGTTTTTGTAGTTCATCTTTCTCGATGCCTACAAAAAAAAATAGTCATGAAAACTGAGAGTAATGTCTGATCAAACCTTAGCACAATCAACGATGGAATACCAAATCCTTCAAAATTCATAATTGAAACATAGAAATTACCAAGAGTGCATTCAGCAAGGACTCCTTTAGAAGCATCCAGCTCATGCTTTCTGCAAATAATCAAAAGCTACTTAAATCTTCCACAAAGCTAATTGTCCAAACTTATAGAAAGTTAATGTTGGATTACCTTTATATACATTGTTGCGAGGTAAGAAATCCCCAGCAAGAACGTTGACTAGATAATGAAACAATATCATGTTTCGGAGAGACTGCAAAGAAAAGGAAAAATGGGGGAGGGCATATGTGTTTATTTAGTTTAAGTGAAAACATAATAAACACAGGACCTGTAACAGATAAGATCATATGAGTACATCATTGGATGAATTAATAAAATGACACAGGTCAACAGAGAAACTATTAAAAACCTCATAAGTGTCGAAATCATTATAGGAGTTTGATTAAGTGGATGGCGTAGATATCATGCACCTCCACTGAAGTAAAGATTTTTTTTCATTTGAAAACCCAAATATTTGGAAGATATCATGTCACAATCACGTAATACAGTTGGAATACAACATAACACATGTGACTCAACACATTATTGATGTGATTTAACATGTTAAATGGGTCAACAAGACATGATAACCTGAAGCTGTGTTAAACTAATATTGTACTATCGTTTTACACGCAACACGAGAAGAACACGACATGACTCACACAAATATAATAATCCCTTTTTTCTTAGAATAATATATTTTATTTGACTATTTTTACCAAACATGTGAATACCCCTAGATTGTTTTGTATGTAAATTTTAAATAGCCATGCACAACCTAAAAGTCCGCATGTAGTATTATTCGAAGCACTAACAAAGTGCCTCATTGTTCTCAATTTTTATCTTTTGAGAATTTCATATAGAATCATTGTATTGAATTTTGTGCTTTGTACAGACCATATTGCAACCTTCAGAAGACAATTGAACGATGTAAGTATCTCTTCCTTTCATGACCAGAGTCAAGCTATTTGTTAGGCTGCTATAAATGATGACCAATTATTTCAAACTGACACACTCAAACAGTAGAGGTACTAAAATATTAGTATATTACAATTATGTTGGAATAAAGAAAAGTGGAAGAAAGGGAGGAATGAAAACAAACTAAGTAAACCAACCTTTGTATCACATTTTGAGAAGTCTGAATCATAAGCCACACCAGCAAGGTCTTGTATCAGAAGCTGAAAACCCTGAGATGATAGGAGGTGAACTGTGGAATTGAATAACTTGAACGAGTTGAAACATTGAAATTAAATGTCAGAAAAACACAAGAAACTTATATACAGTACGGTCAGGTTGGGCAGGCAACCCATCACCGGGGCCTTACCCTAAAAAAAATCTCTCATTGACAATGCTACTGATATGATTATCTACTACTACTCCATACCCAGGCACAAATAACCCAGAACAGCTTTTTCCAACAAAATCAAAAACATAAGAGATTCAAATAATAGACACATCCTAATTAAAAAATCTTATGTACAATGACATGGAACCTGTACTGGACACTCAGAGATGCATGCTCTATAAACATAAAGATGGCTTCCAAAGCTTCATTAATAATTTCATCCATTACACAGTGAAGAAGGAAAAAAATGAAACAAATCCACATGCAGAATCATTCAGAAACTCACTCACTCCACCACAGATGAAAAAGAAGTGCTGTTGCATAATGTACTTGAAACTATTGAAACACAAGCTGATGGAAACTACACATGTTTCTAACCAAAGAAAACGTAACTCACAGATGAGTCAACATGTATTCCAGAATCTTTAGAAGCTTCTCTCTCAGCATCCGGGCTAAGAGCAAAAGGGAACCAAGCCTAATAAGAAAACAATACAATTAACTAACGTAAATGCCTAAATGATAATATTTTAGACAACAACAAGCTTCAAGTAGTTCATGTGTACCTCTTTATCCACAACTATTTCAGGCATTGCACTTGTGGCATTGTCCGCTTTTGCCAAACGTACGCTAGGAAAGCACTTCATATATGAAATTGTTAGAACACTTGCCGCCCATGAAAATGAAGTGTAGAAAAAATTGAAGATGAGCGACGATAACCTTATCTAGCTCATTTAAAAGCTGATAACTTGCCATAATCAACTCCAGAGATTTCCCAATCGTTAGGATCTTGAAGATGGCCTCACACATTTTACTTCATGAAAATATTAGCAAAGACACAAGGTTATTTGACACCTCGCATATAACAATTTGCTAAGAATAGACCGAAAGATTAAGAGGGAGACAGGAAGGGAGGGAGATGAATACTAGGTAGGAGGAATTCTGCTTTCTGAAACAACTGAATTAGAACGAACAGCCTCAAGGAAACCAAATCCTGTGTATCAATCAAGACGAGTGAAACTGAAATTCGAGGACAAGCTTCAATAGGCTACTTCAGAATGATTGGAAAATCTTCAAAATCACAAGCAACTCGGTTCGAGTTTTGTACTCACGAGCAAAAAAAAAAGCGAGTAATAACTAAAAATTTAAGAGAGTGCTTTCGGTGCGATTTCTCGAGAACCAGACAGATAAATAAGTAGCAACCATAAATAAAAAGACGTACTGTCATCGTCAGCATCCTGATTATCTTTAGCTTCGGAGGCATCGAGAATGGCTAATATGTTTTCCTCCATTCCTCCCCCATTGCTTCTTCCACTGCTAGAGCTGTTCATCCTTGAACTTCTGCAGCTAATCTAAAACCCTAAAGACCAATGAAAGAAATGAAATAAACCTTCTATTCAAATTGGGCGGAAATTCATCAAAGATAAATTAAGTGAGTTAACAGGATAGGGATAAATGCCTGGTACTTTTTTGTTTTTATAAATATTTTGTTTAGTAATTTAAATTAAAAAAATATTTTTATTTATAAAAATGTCATGTAAATTTTTTTAATAAAATAATTAGATAATTTTATATAATAAATAACAAAATGATGGAAATATTTTTGATAATTTTTTATAAAATTATTAAATATTTTTTAAAACAAAAAACTAAATAATATATTTTATAATTTAAATAATTAAATAACATTTTTTACATAAATAGAATAACAAATTACCTTCCACCCAACAGGATATATTTCAAAATAACTATCCGGTCCCTTTCAACCGTTTTGTCACATATAATATGGGACAAAAATAAAATAATCGAAGAAACTTGTTTTGTTAAGTGTAATCCGTATAAATTTAATAAATATATAATAATATTAATTATTATTTTAAAATTTTTTATTTTAAAAAAAGTTGATATAATTTTTCTTTTAAATTATTGTTACGGTCACAATGTAAAAAATTAATATTAAAATTTTGTAAAAAAATTGTACAAATATTATTAAAAAAAATACTTAATTAATTTATTAATTTAATATAATAAAAACATAAAAATAATTATTTGTATATTAAAAATATGATAATATGTTACTGTGTTATAAATTTTAAATATAAGTAATTTGGAATGATATTGGAAAAATTTGTATAAATTTATTTAATAAATAAGTAAAATATAATATAATAATATATAAAATTATTTAATTAATATTTTTATTATTATTTAATAATTTAATATCATGATAATAAGTTTTTTATAATTTTTTTTAAATAATATATGCTAATTGATTATTTTCTTAATTAGTATATTATTCACTTACACCTTGTTACACATTTATACTTAACAAGGTTTTAATCGAGATCCTAATTACGATGAGATATGATCTCGATAAAAAGTAATTATTTAAATATAAATATAATTATATCGTACATGAATTTATTTTATGTATATATTAATTAAATGCATAAATATAAAATATTTAAATTACCACTCTTAAAAATTAAAATAATTATTCAATAATATTAATGTGAAGTAAATACATAACAAAATTAAAAAAAAACTATTACTTATAAAAAGTATATTTAAAGGGTACATGTCAAGAAAGTCCATACAATTTTAATTTGTATAAATGTTCTACTGTTAATTATTTCTTAATTAACAAAAAAATCTTAATTCAAATGAATAAATATACGTAAATAATATAATTTTTTTATTCATTCGGTAATAAAAATAAAAGCATTTTATAAATAAGTAAAACACAATTCAATATAAAATATATATATAAATATTATTGATAAAAGATTAAAATTTATTTTTTTCTATTTTTCTATTTTTTTAATGTTTATTTAGTATATTTTATTTTTATTCTTTTATTATTTTATTTTGTAATTATTTTAAATGAAAAAAACAAAGATTACATTTTTTATCATGCTTCAATCACATATTCTTTAGCAGAGTGGAGTTGAATAATATCATTTTTGAATTTTGGACTTTTTTAATATTTGGAAAATTATCGAGAGAGTGAAATTTATCACTGTACCGTAAATAAATTATTTGGATTGAATGCCTTCATTAAATAAATAAATACTTGAATTATCACCTTTTAAAAAAAACTAACAAATAAATACAAAATTATAAACTCTCGTTAATGAATTAATTGTATTTGATTCATTCATTAAATAAATAAATAATTAAATTATCATACTTAAGAATTAAAACAATTATAGGATGATAATAATTTAAAATTAATGCATAATAAAACTATAAAAACAACTATTTATAAAAAAAATACTATAAAAACATTTTTATATTTATTAGTGTAAAAAAACAAAAAGAAATAAAATTAAAACAAAAAAGATAAGATAAAACTATTAAACAAGATAAATAAATACAAAGCTACAAAAAAGTTATAGTAGTATTTGTGTGCAATATATATAAAACAAAATTAATATATATATATTATTATGTTAAAATTTATATAAATTTATATTTGTGAATTAAATATAAAAATAATTTTATTTATAATAATATATTTTTATTACAATATTTTAAATAAAAATAAAAATAATTATTAATTTTGTAATCACATGATATGCAAGTTATTTTTAAGAGTGATATTTTATTAATCTATATGAATATTTAAAAGTAACATTATTACAAGTAATCAAATGCAATAAGAAAATAGGATATTTTTCTTTATTAATGTTTCGAAAATATGAACAAAAAAAATATAACATGATGAAGAAAATTTAAAAGTATTCATAATTTCAAAAAACATATAAAATTTTGTAATTATTACAATATTGTGAAGTAATTGAAAATTTAACATTAACTAATTTCATAACTTTTTACTTTTTATATCATTCAAAATTATACATTTTACATGAATAAAAAATAATATAATAAAAAATTTGAGCTCAAACATGCTTACATTGTTTTTCACGTGTTTTTGTATTTTTATCATAAAATAAACTATATTTTTCTCGCTTCAATTCATAGATTTGAATAATATAAAATATCATTTGATATAAAAATAATCAAATAAATTTGAGAAAATAACAATTCATGATTATATTTACTAATAAGTTAAACATGTAATAATTATTAATGTTATGCTTGAAGCAATAAACATGTATAAAAATAATTAAAGATAGAACAACTCAATGATATGAGGTGGTCCAATATTTAAAATTAAATTAAATTTATTTGTTATTTTAAGTAGATCTAAAAATATAAATGTAATTTAAACCATGCATAAAATATTATAATTCTTGTATTGGTCTTTTTTCTCTTATTTTTTTCTTTTATGAATATAATGTAAAACTTGTAAAATATAAAATATGAATATATTATAATATCTTAAATATCAAATATTATTGTTATTTTTGTTTTTGCTTTTCTTCCTACCAATATAATATAATAGTTCAATAATTTATTATAATTAATTTAATGATAGTATATTAATATCTTATTAAAATATAACACTTATATATTGCTTTTATAAGTAAATGATGATTGAATTATATAATATTTATCATAAAAAATAACAATTATTTGTTTCAAGACATAATTTTTTCTTATTTGATGTTTCTTTTGCCAATAAGTTTTAAATATCATAGTTCTAATATTTAAATTATTATAAATAAATGAGTTCCAGAAACTATTACAATTATATATATGTATGCTTATAAATGCCAACTTTATATAATTATTTATATTTATTTTAAAAATTTATTTAGTATTTGGTCTCTCTAGAATTTTAAAATTTTAATCGTGATTTCCTCCCTAAAAGTAATTATAATTATTTTATAAAAAAATTAATAAAATGTGATATAATTATCCAAACCAATCATTTTAACTTTTTTTTTATTTTTAACTAAGTAATTCGATCATTTATTTATTCTTGTATAAACAATTAATTTTAATTAAAATTATTCAAATTTAAAAGATTTAAAAGAATTTTTACTGAAATAACTATATACGATATGTAACCATTTTCATTTTATATAAAAAAATTATGAAATCGTAATTAAATAATTAAAAATAAAGTATTTTGAAATTTTAATTTTTTGATAATTGTTATTTAATATTTTAAAAATAATTAATTTTAATAAAAAAATTAAAATTTTAAAAAGTATGCAAAATAATTATATATAATCTATAAATTTTTAAAAATAAATTTTTAAAAAATATTAAACAATATTAAATGAATTATTTTGAAATTTTAGTTTTTAATTAATAATTAAGTTATTATATTTATTATTTATAATTCAAAATTTTTTAATTCAAATTAATTTTTGTAGAAATATGATAAAAATAAATATAACTTTTAATTTTATTAAAAACTTACGAAAGAATAATTAAATAATTCTAACTAAAATCTTATATAATTCTAGTTTTTAATTTCTAATTAAGCTATTATATTTTTTATTTATTATTTTAAATAATTTATTTTTCTCCAAAATATTTATAAAATTGTAATTAAAAAATACAAGTTAAAACATTTTAAAATTCTAGTGTTTAATGAATGTTATTTATTATTTAAAAAAATTAATTTTAATTAAAAATATTAAATTTTTGAATAAATATGATCAAAATAATTATATGCATTAAATAATTTTTAAAATTTTATAAAAATAAATTTAAAAATAGTGATTAAAACATCCTAATTGAATTATTTGGGAATTATTGTTTATAATTCATACTTTAGCCTTATTTATTATTAAAAAAATTAATTTTAATTAACATTAAAGTTTTAAAGAAATATAACCAAAATATTATATGTAATTTATAAGTTTTTAATTTATAAAAAACAAAATTATTAAAGATAATTAAATAATTCTAACTATAGTATTTCGTAATTATATATTTTAATTTTTAATTAAAATATTATGTTTATTTAAAAAAAAACATGTGTGATTAAATAATACTAATTCAAGCCTTTTAAAATTCTAATTTTTAATTCTTAATTAAGTTATTATATTCTAATATATATATGAATAGATTATTAAATAATTTAAATTCAAAATTTTTTAAGTTTTAATTCTTATTATTTTAATAATAAATAATTTTGATTAAAACAATAAATTTTGAGAAAAATATGATGAAAATAATTATACATAGTATGTGTTTTTTTTAATTTTATGAAAAAGAAAGTATTTTGCCATCGAGGCTTGTAATTAAGATTATGTTCAGTTTATCAAAGACTCATGAAATTAGCCATCAATATGTTCCCCATATGATCAATCATTTAGTGGATTTGTCATGTCTCGAAAAATAGATACGTTAGATAGAAAAAGTAAAAAAAATTAAAATAAATTCAAGAAATTTATTTACTAAAAAATTATGTTAATCCTAGATATTTCTATTTAAAAATAATAATTTAACAAAACATTTAAATTACAATTCAAATAGAATTCATTTTTTTACGTAATGTCTCATCATTTATTCTAAATAAAGGTTACTAAATGAAATATAAATTTATAACTAGAAGTTATCTTTTTTTCCTTATCATGAATTCGTGCACCACTTTATGAAATCTTATTCTGGAGGTAAGGAAAAAATGAGGTGAGTTACAAATAGTTTAATAGAAATTTACTCTAATATAATTTTCCAATAAATAATCATTCGTGGTGCATATTGTTTATTAATAAAACTTTATAATGGTAATAATAATCAATATATGTAGTATGAAGATTTTTATCATAAACTCCTAGATATACTTATACCTTATCAGTTTAGGAAAAACTAAGGAAAAATATAATACATGTATCCCAATGCATGCTCATCCAATATAAAATATGTTATGATATAAATCCATTGCATGAAACGCAACCTCATATATATTGATCATCCAAATACATGGACATATGTGCGGTCCAACTTTGAGACGCAATGTACTATCATAATACATTGGGCACATGTATCTATCAAATCACGTCATATGGGCCCTCGTATATGGGTAAGTCAATTTCAAACATAATAAATGGTCTAACTTTGAAGCCTATGTGTAGTTAACAAGTCCACAATATACGACAAGCGTAATTGGGGGTCTAACTCCAGGGCTTATTCATGTTGCATGTTGTTTATTAATAAAATTTCATGAATAGTAATAATGATCAATAAATAGAGTGGATAGATTTTTATCACAAACTATAGGTTATACTTATATCTTCTTGCTTAATGGAAAACCAAGGAAAAATACAATATATGTATCACAATGTATGCTCATTCAATATAAAATATGTATGATATAAAGTCAGTGCATGAAATGTAACCCTATATATGTTGGTCATCCAAATACATGGGCACATGTGTGATTCAACTCCGAGATGTATGTAAGTCCACCTCTGACCCCATGCATGATTATAATACATTAGACATATGTATCTATCAAATCACATCATATGACCCATCATTTATGGGTATCTTGACTCCAAACATAATGGGAGGTCCAACTCTGAGGCCCATGTGTAGTTAATAAATCCAAATAAATGGAAAACACAATAGGGGTCCAACTCTGAGGCCCATGTGCGACCACAATAATCCACAGTCATATATATGGACCATAATAATTCAATCACATATAGACACCATAGACAAATAAATCTTCAAAGATACATGTGATGCGATGCATACATATAATCTATCAAAAATAGTCTGCTGCAACCAGTAGCTTATGGATACCATACTTCGTAAGACAATATACAGGTATACTTCCCACATATAAAACTTTCTCATGATGCTCATAAAAAATTCTCAAATGCTATATAATATTTTCAATTCTCATTTCATAGCACATATTTGATACTCGTTTATTTATACAAAACTTTTTCAATGTATACATAATAAAACATTTATGACGAGTATCTCTTTCTAAACAACATTTATGACGAGTATCTTTTTTTAAACAACATTTATGACGAGTATCTCTTTTTAAGCAAAATTTTTAACATTATAATATAACTTATAAAATTATGACATTTGGTTTTTCACTTTTATTTCATAACATATGATGTATGACATTTCGTTAAACAAAAAAATGCATGTATTTAAAAGGTTAGAGTGAGAACCCTTACCTCGAATCCTTGACTTGAATACTCAAATATTCATCCTTAAAATACCCTATAAATTGTGCCAAAAGTTCAAACAATTTAGGAAAAAGATGTACTAGAGTGTGAGAGAAATGAAGGAAAATATATGAAAAACTGGGTAATTTAGCTACCATTTTATATCCAATTGAGGGAGCTCACTAATAATGGTGGCGACGTCGTGAAGGTTGTAACTAATATTTCTCGTTCAATTTAATTTTTCAAAAGAAGCTTTTCTCATACATCCCTACATTGTAAAACATTGTTTATAATTTCTTTTTGGGTACTATAACTATTTATATTGAAATTAAATTGTCTTACATTCTTACCTCTTAAAGAAAATTTTGTCCTCAAAGTTTATAATTCTTCAAACAAGAAGGGATACTTTGAATAAAGGTCTGACTCTAATTCTCAAATTGCGTCTTCCATGCTATGATGTCTCTATTGAACTTTTACTAATGGTATTGTTCTTCTCCTTAAGTTTTTGATTTGAAAATTGATTATCGACATCGATTCTTCATATGATGCGTCTTCTTGTAATAGTAACTCTTTAAAATCTAGAATAGCATTATGATTCTGTTGACATTTTTGTAAGACAGACACATGAAAAATATTGTGAACTTGTGATAATTCTTGGGATAACTCCAACTGATATGATACATCACCAACTCTCTTGATAATTATGAATGGTCGGATATAGAATTGTGCTAACTTTCATTTTATTTCGAAGCGAGTTACTCCCTTTTGAGGTTGAACCTTCAGAGAAAACATATTCGTCTACTTTGAAGTTCAGTGGTTGTTGTCCATGATCAATATAACTCTTATATCGACTTTAAGCTATTCGAAGTTTGTCTTATGTGATTCATATCTTTTTAGTTGTTTTCTTCAATGAGATCAATTTTCATTGTAATGAAATATTTGCATTCTATCCAACACAATGTAGATCATTCTATAAAAGAGTAGCTATGTAATTTGAAGAAGAACGAATATCATTAATGAAAAGTATATTTCAAAAAGCTTTTGTTTTACCTTATTGTGTTCTTGATTGAATGCTTGAATTCGACTTATCAAACAAAGTGAGTGATCATTCTTTGTGGTGTCTTAAGATTAGGGTTTTAAGGATTTTGTTTCCTTAGTGTTATAATCCGATCATCTTTAACATGTTCTTAAGAATTTAATCATTCATATTCTTTTGAGTTCGTGGGTTATTAGAGTTATTCGTCTATAAGGTTCACATCATAAACATTACGATAAATTGATCCAAGTAAGGTCAAAAAATTTGGTTCATTAAATTCATAAAAGTAGCAAAAGCATTTGTTAGTCCAAATGACATGACATGAAATTCAAAATTCCTGTACTGCTTATAGAAAGTAGTTTTTGGTATATCCAACCCTCTGACCCTCACTTGGTGATATTTTGATATGAGATCAATTTTTGAGAAGAAACTTGCTCTTTCGAGTTGGTTGAATAATTAATCAATCCGAGGTAACAGATACTTGCTCTTTATTGTTACCCTATTCAATTGATGGTAATCAATGCAAAGTCTGAAACTTCCATCCTTCTTCTTAACAATAAGAACATGTGCTTCCTAGGATGATGAACTCGATTGAATGAATCATTTTGCCAATAGCTCATCTAACTGATTTTTCGGTTCTTGTTTTTCTACAAGTTCCATACAATAAGGAGTGATAGATATTGGGGTAGTTCTTGGATATAACTCGATTACAAAATCGATTTCTCAAGTTGGAAGGAGTCATGGTAATTCTTCTGAAAACACATTCGAGTATTCGTTTACCATTGGTATCTATGCTAAGTTTATTCTGTTGTCTATGTTTGCTTCAATAGAATTTAGGAGAGCCATGCTTGCCTGGTTTTGCCTTCCTCCTAGGTAGCATTTAAGAAAAATTCTAAAAGGGTTTACTCATTTTTGTCATAAAATTAGACTTCTATACCTTTAAGAGTTTGGATAATAACCTTCTTTTCAAAGAAATTTACAATGGCTTGATACTTGATCAGTCAATCCATTCCTAAAATGACGTCAAAATAACTCATATTGAGTATAATGAGATTAGCTAGGAATTGATGACCATTGAAGCCGATTGAACAATTTTTTCAAATATACGAGATATTTGAAGACATTTTGAGAGGAGTATTCAATGTAAGATTGGTTTCAATGGCTTTATATTCAAGTTTTAACATTTGGACACAAAGCTAATTAAATGAATGAATGGGTGGCACCAACATAAAAAAGAACTTAAACGTAAGAGTAACATAATATAATTGTACCTTCTAAATGTATTGATTTTGGATTATCCTTATCTGTTAGCTATCGCAAAATCTTGACCTTACATTCCGTGTTCATAATTGGTAACACCTTTACCTTTGTCTTTTCTATAAGTGGATGGTTGACATTGAAAAGTTAGTTATGTAATTGAAGGTATTTGGAAAGATTACCTAAGAGGCTAGTAGGATATTGATGAGTGTTCTTGGAATGATCTTATTGGTTGTTGAAAATTTTGTTGAGGTTATTGACCAGTTTGTTGAGTTGACCTTTGAGAATTCTTCTTGGTATTTGAAACTTCAGAACTAAAACTTGACTATGATCTTTCTCTATATTATCCGCTAGTGAGCTAAGGACAATTGTACTTGAGATGTCCTTGGTTATTGTAGTTGTAACAAGTATAAGGGTGATACCGAGGGCTTCCAGATGAATTATTATATGACAATTCGCTACATTGTCTCATTTGGCAAAATTTCTTCTTCTCTTTTCCTTTATCCTTGGTCTTTCAAGATGATATAGCTGCCTTTAACTGTTCTACATTTACTTGTTTGAATCTATTAACCGGGGTGACTATTATAGTGTAGGTTTGTACACCTTGATACACGCATATATTGTCTCGTAGACTCATCAAAAACTTTTCAACCTCGTCCTAATCTCTTGTTACCGTATTTTCTATAAATATTAACATTTTATTAAAATGATTCTCATATTATGCCATGGCCATATTGTCTTTATTAATATTCATAAATTGGACTATTTATTAGTTGTTGCAATTTCATTGAAGAATCTTTCAGAGAACAACTCCTTGAATTCTTCCCATGATTGTCTCTAAATATCTTACTATGCTAATAGAGTCCCACCAGCAATCACCTTCTCTAGTTAGTTTGTATTTAACTAAACCAACTCTATAATGCATCAGAATCTCTAGAGCGTCCCTATTCTTCTTAATTTCCCAAACCCATCCTTCTATAATGTCAGGGTTGGGAGTACCATTATAGAGTGGTGGCCTCATTTTCTTTAATTTTTTGAGGTAATAAGCTCTACCTCTTTCCTCGGGTTATCCACCCCTAGTAATCAGTCTTTGTAGTGCACACAATAAATCACGATTCGCATCTACATCTTGTATGGGTTGTTCTCTAGCTTCCATTACGAGTGAACTTTTAGTTATTTTTCTTTTTGAAGGCATGATGAGACAAACCATAATTCAAAAATATTTTTTGTTAAGATTATGAATGAATATTATTCTCGAGAGATCAGAACCATACTTTGATATTAAATTATCACGCCCTGAAAAATAGGTACGTGAGATAGAAAAAAATTTAAAGTTTTTAAAGCATAATTAAAAGAAATTCAAGAAATTTATTTAATAATAATTCAATTTAATTCAAGATATCCCTATTTAAAAATAATAATTTCATAAAATATTTAAATTACAAATCATAAATATATACATCAAAAAAATATTTTTTTCATAATGTTTGAGGATTTACTCTAATAAAGGTTACAAAATAAAATATAAATTTATAACTTGAAGTTCTTTTCTTTTTTCTTATCTCTAAGTCGTGCACCACTTTGTCAAATCCTATTCTAGAGATATATGGAAAATGGGGTGAGCTATACATAGATGAGTAAGAGCCTACTCTAATATATGTTTCTAATAAATAATAATTTATGATGCATGCTGTTTATTAATAAAATTTAATGATGTTAATAACGATCAATACACAGAAAGAGGGGATTTTTATCACAAACTTCTTGGTATACTTGTACGTCATTGTTTCGTGAAAAAACGAGATAAAGTACAATACAAGTATTCCAATGCATGCTCATCCAATGTAAAATATGCTATGATATAAAGTCATTATATGAAATGCAACCTCATATGTATTAATCATCCAAATATATGGGTACATGTGCAGTTCAACTCTAAAACGCATGTGGGTCCACCTCCGACCACATGTACAATCACAATACATTGGGTATATGTATCTATCAAATCATGATATATGGGCTCTCATCTATGTGTAGGTCGACTTAAAACATAATGGATGGTCTAACTTCGAGGCCCGTATGTTGTCAACGAATTCGTAATAGACGACAAACACAACATGGGGTCTAACTCTGAGGCCCATATGCGACCACAATAAACCATGATCACATATATCGACCACAATAATTATGATGTTATACGTACTTGTAGTCTATTGAAAATAGTCTGCTCTAACCAGTAACCTATAGGTACCATACTCTATAAGATAACGTACATGTGTACTTCCCAAGTATAAAACATTCTCATTATGCATGTATAAAATTCTTGGATGCCATATAATCATTACTACAAAAAGGGGCATTAAAGTCGGTTCGCTGAACCGACTTTAAATGAAATGACTTAAAATTTACAGTTGGTTCAACGCGTGAATCGACTTAAATTTTTTTTTTTAAAATTTACTAATTTTCTATTATACTAAAATAAAAACTTGTATTCGAGGAGAAAAAAACCAAAATCAGTTTAACAAATAGTTCAAATAATACAAATATTTAAAAAATAAAATATTAATTAATAGCAAAAAAATTACCATGATTTTGTTTTATTTTATTCAAGATCATCGTATTCTTCTCTTGATGTTATAATATAAACCTACATATATTATACAAAAATTTATATACATAAATAATAACACATAATAACAGAAAAAAATATGAATAATAAGTGCTAAAATTAATAGAAATATTTACAAAAGCAAATGAAGTGACAAAATGAAGGAAATGAAGAAAAAATGGTGGAAAGGAAGAAAAAATGGTGTTTTGTAAGTGAGAAATGGGTATAAAAATTTGAGTATTTTGCTCAAAAAAATAGGGGATCTAAAAGATTAGTTAGAGAGGAAGAAAACCCACTAACTGCGGTTGGAATTGGTAGTCATAGGTGACCGAAAAATGAGAAAAAAGTGAAGGAGAAGTGGATGAGGTTTTGTGTTTTTGAGAGTTATGCAACGCTTGGAATAGTTTCTGTCTGGGGAAGAAAGAAGAGAAAAGAATTTATCCACGTATGTAGTGTCGGTTCTACTTGTCAACCGATGCTATGCTATATGGAAGCGTCAGTTCCAGGTGTCAATCGATGCTATGCTATGTGGATAGCATCGGTTCACCACGTCAACTGACGCTATGCTATGTGGATAACATCGGTTCCACATGTCAACCGACGCTACGTACATACATAGCGTTGATTTGACACGTCAACCGATGCTACATCTTACGTGGATAGCATCGGTTATACACCAAACCGACTTTAAATTCATTATAAGTCAATTTTTGGAAAAAAAACGACTTTACATATCGACTTAAATACTCATTTTTGTAGTAGTGAATATTTTCAATTCTTATTTCATATCAACCTTTGATACTTATTTATTTATACAAAACTTTTTCAATATATGCATAATAAAACATATATAACGAATATCTCTTTTTAAACAACATTTACAACATTAACATGACTTATAAAATTATGGCATCCAATTTTTCACTTTTATTTCATAACATATTATGCATGGTATTTCACTAAACAAAAACAATGCATGTATTTAGAAGGTTAGAGTGAGAATCCATACTTCAAATCCCTAACTTGAATACTCGAATATTCATCCCCAAAATGCCTTCTAAATTGTGCAAAAAAGTTTAAATAACTTAAGGAGAAGATGTACTAGAGTGTAGAAGAAAGTAAGGAAGGAAAATATATGAAAAAGTGAGTAGTTTAACCACTATTTTATAACCAACCAAGGGAGCTTGCTAGCAATGGTGGCAAGGTGGTAGTAAAGTGGTGGTGGTGAGGTTGTGAAAGTTGTATCTAATTTTTTTGGTTTGATTCAATTTTTGATACGAAACTTTCTTGTTACATTCTTACATTATAAAAAATTGATTAGAATTTATTTTTAAGTAGTATAATAATCTATATTGAAATTACGGTGTTTTGTAGGATTATTGATCTATTTTTTTTAGTTTTCATTAGCGTACATCAAGCTCAATGGTTTTATAATAACACATCTCCATCTCCTTCATTCCAGCCCATAGAGCTGATACCGAGCAAAGACATCACAAAAAAAAAAACCAATCAAGAGAGAAGCCATCACGAGGAGACCTATCGTTGCCAGATCCTTCTAGCACAACTCGCGGTGATTTTCTTTTTTCCTGAGCTCAGAAAAGATCACTTGGACAAGAGGCAAAGGTCGTCACCCAATTATCTTCCCACTGACGTTGCTCAAATCAATAAGAAATATGAAAACTCTTTCAACTTTAACTTTTCAGTAGTCTTATTCTTCTTTAGAGCTTAAATCAAGTCCTTGTCAAATGAAAACCATTTCCACAATAAGTAGTAAGAATAGACTATCGTGGTCGCTTGCACTCATGGTGGTGGGATTGGTTTCTGAATCTTGGTTGGAGGATTCAGAGTGTGTCTTCGATTTTTTTTTGGAAGATAATGGGGTTTCACGTGGAGCGAGTATAATAAAATTAAGCTTTGATATTATGAAAAATGAAATAAAATTTAAAACTTATTATTTTTTGTATTTCCTTTATTTATTTTATACATACTGGGATAGTTCTAATTGATGGTATAAATTATAAAAATAAAAATAAAACTAAATATTCTAATTTATGATAACGTAATCACCTAATTAAATACCTAATATATTTTTAAATACATATCTTCCAATAGTCAAATTTCCATTAGTAAAAATGCTGAAAATAAGGGATTTCAACGGTATTTCCAACTTTAATATTCGGGATAAGAGGAGTTTTCCTAAATAAATATAAATCGTTCAAAGGAAATGTATTCATTGGTTGATAGACGTTGGGATTCAATTCCCGACCGGTATAAACGGCATTTTTCTAAAACTCAGCTCATCCCACACCTATTGCCACCACCGTCCAATCTTCTACTCCAGCAACCCAACCCGTCGTTCACCCCAGGCCACCATCGCCGCTCATACCCATAAACCGATGAACGACTACGACATTGGCCGCTGATGTGAAGGGGACAAAACCCAGAGAAACCTAAAAACGATGCCGTTATTTCCGCCGTTCTCAGTCGACGCAGCTTCTCCTTATCGGTCAATCGCTCATTCACTTACCATCAGTGCTCCTACACCAACTAAGCCGGTCAAGAATCCTCCACTATTGCAGTTGGCTAAGCCCCATTAACGCCATTCACTGAGCGAAAGTCTACACATTCCAATCTCCCTTCTCTTTCCATTCGCTGTTCTTTAGCAGTCCATCTCCCACTTCCGTAATATGTAAGTATCGCTTAGTCTCACTTTTTGATTCTCAAATTTGAAATGATTTCTTCTTCGCGCTCTGAAGATAGGTTCCATGATTCTTGCAAATAAAAATAACCTCTCTCAGTTTTATTTTGATTATGTTTGGGTTCTTTTTCGAAATTATTTCAGTTTTATTTTTTATGCAAATATTTTCCAACCTTGATACGGTGATATTAGCTAGTTTTTTTTTTTTGAGCAAACGATGTATGGGATGGGTGTACTAAAGATATTAGGTAGTTTGGTGATTTGAAATGATGCATTATGTTCGAACTTATCCTTATGTATAGTGGTAGTTACCAAAATAAATATTTTTTATGAAATAAAATTGGAAAAACTACATTTATAACAATTTTTAAAACTTAAAACCACAAAAAGTAAATTGTATTTTTTTTTAAAACCTCTCAACCGACTGAATTCAAGAGTAAACCAAACCTACATTTTTATTTTATAGGTTAGTTGGTTAGATGGAGGTCCTAAATTTTAGAAAATAGACATAGTCGATTATATGTTTTTATTTTATAAAACAGATGAAAAACGAGCCGACATACTTATATTAGAAATACATATTAATTTAATTATATATATAATTTATTTATATTAATTAATATATTTTAAATGTTAATTATTTTTCATTTATGTAAATTCTAATTTCTAAATATAATCATGTAGATGCCAAATAAACATTTTTTGATAAGGGATGTCAAATAAACATTGTTCTTTTTTTTTATTTTGAGAGGGAGAGATAAACATATTTTGGTAAATTTCCTCAATAATTCAATCTAGATGAGGTATAGTCCCTAATTTGTTTCCAAATTTTAACTACTTTGGAAATCTTTATTCTTGTATTTTACTCAATTGATTAGGAATCTGGTGCATATTTTGAAATATTTTGAAGTCTTATGTACAACTTTAATTTTTTAAAAAGCATTTTCAAATAGCAATATACAAAGAAGATATATCGTGTGAAAAAATTCTTTTATTTCTAAGTTCTGCTTTGTGAAATAATTAAAAAAAACTATAGGTCTGCAACTGTCAAGACGATCACACTCAAACTAACCTTGTAGGTCAACATGAAGTTTTTTTAGGGGTTCTTACAACTGCTAAGGTTTTGGTTTTCCCGAAACTACCAAAAATAAAACTACTAGGGCAAGGCTAGCTTGTAAAATAGGTCAAATGATTGATGAAATCGACAGTCTCACCTCTAATGAGCACATCATTTTACAATGAATGTTAATAAGTTGAACGTCGCTTTTCGACTATATAGATTTGTTAAATGTTAAACTCTTCAATTTAACCCGTTCAATATTATTAAGTGTTATTTTTGTTAAAATTTTAGAGTTATTTAATGTAATTTTCCAATAAAATTTAATAGGGTAGATTAATTTTGAAAAATCTAAATTCTAAACATTTAAAAATGAAATGATATAACTTACCTCATGTAAATTAGAATAACCCTCGAATCCTTCAAAAGTGTTATTGTGTATTTTTCAACTCATTTCAATTCTTTTTTCTTCCGTGGATTTGTTAAAAGAATACTTCATGAAAATTTAAAATTTGAAGTTTCTCACCCTAAATATCTTCTTTACTAGTGTCAGATCCAGGTTTTTAGTTTAGGAGATGGACTATATAAAAGTAAAAATAATATTATTTATTTTTCATTTACTACTTGTTTCTTATTGGAAAAAGTTACTATTTATCTTATTTGATTATAAATATGTTTAAATTATTGACTTTGTAGTGTGTTGTCTTTAAGTGATAAAAGCTTAAAAATAAAAATCGAGAGGAAACACATATCTATTTTATGCATATAATTTGTCTACAATTTTATAAATATTACATTTAAAATTTTTATTATCAAGAAGTGAGAGAGGGCCATTACCCCTCCAGACTCCATGTAGTTCCATCGGTACTCCTTAATTTTATTTGTCTTTTGAAATTGTAGGAAATCAACCTAGGAGTATGGTCAGTTTCTTGATTTTCAGGGTGGAACCAACCCCTGATTTTAGGAGTCCAGTTTCCTAATTTTCAGGGTGGAACCACCCCTGTTTTCTGGATGTTAGTTTCCTGATTTTTAGGGTGATTTGCAGCTGTATATTAATGACTTCTAGCAGTATATTAGGGATAACAAATGTATATATAAATGGATTTGATATTAAGAAATAAATGAAGTAATTTTTCTCAGAAATAAAACAAATTTCACGGTATCGAGCCTTAGGCTCATAAACCGCCGCTTCTTAGCCTCTTGCTCAACTAGTTCTCAGTAAGTTATGATGTCAAATACTTAGGCAAGGAATGCACCTTTTTAGTTTCCAACTCAAGTTTTAGCTGGGTACGAGAGCTATGAAAAACCGAAAGTTTAAATGTTCTTAGTACACCGGAAGATGACATGGATGAAGAGGTTCCAGAGACAAGTAACAGAATCAATTCAATATGGGAAATTTAGGGCTTTGGGTTGGATCCATTCCTTGATCCCGCTCCTAAACATAATCCTTTTGGGTCTATTTAATAAGTGCGCCTATTAATCTATTAATTGCTTCTCTGACAAGACATTCTCAAGAAGAGCTATTTCTACCGCATCTTTCGGGCCTAGCCTCCAACCATCAAGACAAACTCACCTTCAAACTCAAGTGCATTTTCGGTAATCCTATCCCATTTACTAAGGAAACGGTTAGAACTTCTCCAACAACTTATACAAAGGCAAATATCAACACCACATTTAGTAGATCAGAATAACTCCACACATATTTCCGGTAATTCAATAAATCATGTCAAAAAATTTCCTCCTCATCTTGGATAAGAGACTCAAAAGGTTTTCAATCACATGACAAGTGATCAATCACTTTTCACAACCTATTCACCTTGCAACAAACTTCAAACAACATGGTGTCGCCAATGGTACTCGCACCCATTTCCAAATAGGACCATTTGCCTCTCAAACAACCTCATTCTCAAATCAGGTTATTTCAGGCCTGGATTTTACCGCAATCTCATATCGCTTAGTAAATTAAATCATGATCTTAAGCGAAATTAAATTCTTGGCTAAATCTTGTGTTTTTCGCGACCAGTTCGTGGAAAATGATCAGCGGTGTTGATTTACGCGGGCCTCTATGTTTTGATATCAACACTCCTTCAAACCATTCTCGTTAGTAATCAATGTCAATTGAGTCATAATATTAATTTCATATCATACTAATAAGGAAAGTGAAATCATGTGATGTGGCATTTTTAGGTCATCCAAATTTTTCGTATTTGAAACGCTTGTTTCCATCCTTATTCATCAATAAAAATCCCAATTTATTTCATTGTGAAGTTTGTCAGTTGGCAAAACATACTCGAAACACTTTTTCACCACGCACGCACAAACCAAGTCACCCTTTTTCCCTCATTCACGGTGACATTTGGGGCCTATGTCGCGTTCTCAAGATATTCGGGCCGATGGTTCTTACTTACTGGATGATCATACTCGACATGTTGGACATTTCTTATGAAAGACATCTGAAACCAAGCACATATTTCCACTTTTTCATGCCATGATCCAAACTCAGTTCAATACCAATATTCAAATCCTAAAAACTGATAATGCTAGGGATTTCTTTAATTCCGATCTTAGTGGCATTTTCGTCTAGGTCATCCAAATTTTTCGTATTTGAAACGTTTGTTTCCATCCTTATTCATCAATAAAAATCCCAATTTATTTCATTGTGAAGTTTTTCAGTTGGCAAAACATACTCGAAACACTTTTTCACCACGCACGCACAAACCAAGTCACCCTTTTTCCCTCATTCACGGTGACATTTGGGGACCATGTCGCGTTCCCAGACATCAAGGCCGATGGTTCTTACCGTTACTTGATGATCATACTGGACATGTCGACATTTCTTATGAAAGACAACCGAAACCAAGCACATATTTCCACTTTTTCATGCCATGATCCAAACTCAGTTCAATACCAATATTCAAATCCTAAAAACCTGATAATGCTAGTGGATTTCTTTAATTAGATCTAAGTGGATATCTCAAATCATACGGTATTGTCCAACAAAGCTCTTGGTTGACACACACTACAACAAAACGGTGTAGTCGAACGCAAAACCATCATATACTTGAGGTTGCCCGAACTTTACTTTTTCAAACCAATGTTCCTAAAAAATTTTGGGGTGAAGCTATTCTTATCGCAACACACTTGATCAACCGAATGCCTTCGAGTTCTCAACTTTCATTCACATTTCATGTGCTTCGTAGTCAATATTCTACCTTACAACTTGTGTCACCAATTCCTTTCAAGGTTTTTGCCAGATCCGTTTTTGTCCATATTCATTCACAATATCGTGGCAAACTTGATGCCCGTGCCATTAAATGCATCTTTGTTGGTTACTCAGCCAATCAAAAAGGCTACAAATGTTTCTCTTGCATCACTCGTAAGTTTTACCATTCTATGGACGTTACTTTCTTCGAAAAAACTCCATTCTATTCTAATTCTGCAATTCAAGGGGAGAATCACACTAATGAATTGCAGAATTGGGATTGGTCATCACTCATTGAACTGAGTTTATCATCTCATTTACCCTCCACATCCTTGTCCTCTTCCAACCTGATACCCATTCCAGATTCTCCTTCAAAAACCAAACCTGATCAATCTCCCATTGTTTATCCTAGACATGTAAAAGTTTATGAAAGAAAGAGAAATCCTGACTTGCCCACACGAAATTAGCAAAGCCAAGAAACTCTCCTGAGTTAGACTGAATCTGAAAGATTACAAGATGAAGCAGAATCTAGTCCAAAACTTGGTTCTGACCCTGAGTTAGATCTTCCTATTGCACAAAGAAAAGGCGTTCGATCATGCACTCAACATCCTCTTCAAAGTTACATTTCTTACGCAAATTTGTTCCCAAAATTTCAGGCATTTGTGACATCCCTTGACAACATCAAGATTCCTAATTCTGTTAATGAAGCTCTAAAATTTCTTGAATGGCACAAGGCAACCTTAGAAGAATATAATGCACTTGAAAAGAATGATACATGGATGTTAACAGAGCTACCACTTGGAAAGAAGACAGTAGGCTGTAAATGGATATTCTCTATAAAACATAAGGCAGATGGAAATATCGATAGATATAAAGCTCTAGACTAGTGGTACAGCGGTTCACCCAATCATATGGAATTGATTATCAAGAGACTTTTGCTCTGTAGCAAAACTTAACACGCCGTGTCTTGTCCTATCGTAGCTAACGAGGATTGGCCACTACTTCAACTCGATGTCAAGAACGATTCTTAAATGGAGATTTGATCGAAGAAGTTTACAATGGACGTGCCTCACGCTTTGAGACTAAAGATACACAAGGAAAAGTACGCAAGTCGAGAAAGGCACTATACGGACTTAAACAATACCTGTAGGTTCGAAAAATTAACCAAGGTCCTCAAACAAGATGGATACTCTCGACACACGCAGACTACACTTTATTTGTCAAACACTTCGTAGACGAGAATCACAACTTTGATCAGTATATGTTTGATGATATAGTTCTTACGGAAATCATGCCGTAGGAGAAATAAAGAGACTTAAGATGCTATTATCCAAGGAATTCGAGATTAAAGATTTAGGATATTTGAAATATTTCTTAGGGATGGTACGTGGTACGAAGGAATCTCAAGCCAATGCAAATATGTTGTAGTATCTCTTGCGTGAGATCGAGCGGGTGTAAACCTCGTTGAAACACCCACGGACCCCAACACTAAACTAATGCCTCGAACCGATGAATTGGCAACCGACAAGGGCAATATCAACGCTTGGTAGGTAAGTTAATTTATTTGATCCATACACGTCCGCATATAAGTTTTTCAAATGGTGTTGTTAGTCGGTTCTGGCAACCCATCGCAGATCACTTGGAGACAAGAAACCGTATTCTAAGATACTTGAAGAAGGATCTTGGAAAGGGGCTCATGTTTAAGAAAACAATTAATAGAAGATTGGAAATTTATATCGACGCCGATCATGCTGGATCTCCTAAATGACCGAAAAATCCACATCCTGATATTGCACATTTATTTGGGGAAATTTGGTGACATGGCGTAGCAAAAGCAAGAAGTAAAGACGTAGCGGTGGAGGTCGAGTTTCGTGCATTGGCTTTTGGGCATCTCTGTGAAGGAATTTGGCTAAAACGATTACTATACGAACTCAAGGTTGAACATTCAATCTATTAGAATCACGTGTGACAACCCAGAATTGCAATTGCCAAAATCCACCCACCATGATCGAACTAAATGTGTAGAAATTGATGTGACACACTTCATCAGTGAGAAAATTGAAGGCAAGATGATCTCCCTCAACTATGTTCCATCTAGGCAACAAGTAGCAGATATCTTAACCAAAGCATTGTTCACAGAGTTAAATGTATCACTTGGTTTGAAAAACATATATCGCCTAACTTGAGGGGGAGTGTAGGAAATTAACCTAGGAGTATGTTCAGTTTCCTGATTTCCAGGGTGGAACCAACCTCTGATTTTAGGAGTCCAGTTTCTTGATTTTCAGGGTGGAACCAACTCCTGTTTTCTGGATGTTAGTTTCCTGATATTTAGGATGATTTGCAGCTGTATATTAATGACTTCCAGCAGTATATTAGGGATAACAAATGTATATATAAATGGATTTGATATTAAGAAATAAATGAAGTAATTTTTCTGTAAAATAAAAACAGCTTCAGAAATAGTTTATTATCAAAAACTTGGAATGCAAAGGTCAAACACAATTATACGAAGAAAAAGAATGCAATAGGATGTTTACGTGTTTGCTTATTTATTTAGGTTTATATTATAATATAATAATTTTTATCTTTAATTTTAATTGGTTTTAATTTCATATTTTATTATTATTTGATACTAATTAATCAATTTAAGCTTTAACTTGTTGAGTTGAAATTAAATTTCTTATTTTAGCCAAGTTCCAGTCCATGCTATTAATGTGTTCATTGATCATATGTAATAAAGGAAGACAGTCAAGGTTTTTTTTTTTTTTTTGAGGCTTTTCCCCCTAGTTTCGTTGTTGCTGAAGAGTGTAAGTTTATTAAGCTTTGATGATCTTGCCATTGTAAATCAACCTAGAAATATGAGCAACTATGAATCATGATGAAACATTGCATGTTACTTTCTCATGTATGAGTGTTTGTGCTCAAGCTTTATCAATAATAGTGCCATATCCTACATTTAATAATAAACCCTTAAATTTTTATTTTTTGGAAAAAAAAATGTTTGTACATGTCTTTTCCTGTCGTAGAGCAGGTGTTGTAGTTATGTATATTCCACAATTTTGGTTAGGAGGAACTTTTAAGTTGTTTTTTGTTTTTTGTTTTTTTCCCTTCCAGTAAAGGTAGGAAATAAAAAATGTTTACCAATGATGGGAGGCAAGAAGAGAGAACCGGGAAATATGGAACATCAAGGCTGCAATATATACAGGTGATTCATTTTCAAACTTGAACACAAAATTTGATTTAGTTAAATTTCTTCTTCCACTTCAGCAGAGTCATAATTAAGCTTTGAAAGGAAAAGGCCAGGTTATTGTATGTTCCTCAATTGCTGCTGGCATTTCTTGTCAATGTTGACCTAGTCTCCATTTTGATCCAGGAATTGGTTACTCAATATCAGAGCTCAACTGATGAAGGTATACAGTCTCAAGACACTGTGGGGTATCAATTCGTTACAACTTTTATTATGCGATCCTGCTGATTGCTTAGTTCTTAATTACTGCTAAACAGATCTAAAATTGCTAAATTTCGAAGCTATTTGAATATAATTTTATTGCAATGGTAACTTTAAAGTGAATTACTAGTAAAGGGAGTAAATTTTGACTTTTTTTTTTAAAATAGGAAATAAACAAAATCTTATTTAATAATAATAGAAAACTAAGGACCAAGTCAAATGTGGGATAAGACCAAGAAAGACACGTGGTATGTTCAGATTAATTCAAAGAGAGTGAGAAAAATGGCTAGTATATTCAAAGATCATAGGGTGGAGATCATGGGTTCTTATTTTCATACTTAGTGGGAGATCAAGAGAAAATGGGATCATGGGGCCTAAAAACAAGGGATTTCCTATGTAATTTGGGTGTCAACTACATTTATGTTGTTTCTTGTTCCTTATAAATAAGAACCAAATGTATTTGGCAAGATGAAGTAGTTCTTTCATTCTTTATGTAAGTAAAAGTTGTGCTTGTAATCTTGTGTTAATTTTAATAGAAGCGAGTCCCATTTGTGTTGGTCAATATTCTCTTTTCCTATTTCAATTATTGTCTAAAAATTTAGAGTGTGAGCATTACATAAACCACTAAATTGCTAGTTGAGTGTGAACGTTGGTCAATTACGGTATTTGGCGTCGGTTGCATTGTTTTACTTTACTAGAGAACAAAATGTGTGACAATTAGTGGTATCAGAGCTAGGTTTACACTTAGGTTAGAAAGTTGCAGAGGCATTTTCTTAATTATAATGGTTGATGTTAATATGAATGAGATACAAAGGGATTGTGTGTCAAGACGAATATATTGGCACACCAATGACATATTTGCTATTGAGTTTTTTGGCACAAATGGAAAGGAGTTCGGCCTTGGTGGTTGAAATGAGACTACTTCGCTGTGTTATGATACAGAGGAAAGGCTATGCAATGTCATGGAGGACATGCTATCTGTGGTGAATTCTATGAAGATTGATTTGCAAAATGTCGTGGATGAAGTCTCGATTCTCAAGAGAGTTGTGATGTTCGAGTAGGGATTTTTCAAAAATCAAAGTCCTTAAACCTAAATCATTCAATGCTGTTAGGAGTGTCAAAGATTTGAAGAACATTCTTTGGGATGTTCAATAATATTTTAAGGCATCGACAATTCCTAAGGAACAAGTCACCATAATAAGCATGTATTTCGTAGGTGATGCCAAATTAAGGTGGAGAACTTTGATGCAAGAGGTGACATGTTGTGGGAAAGGTCATGTTGAGACTTGGGAGCTTTAAAAGAAATGAAAAATCAGTTTTTACCATGCAATGTGGCATGGGTGCAAGGGATGCTCTTAAGAAGTTGAAACACACTGGTTCGTTTTGTGAGTATGTTGAGGAATTGAGTTCGTTGTTGTTGCATTGTTGGATATCAAGAACATGTCAGAAGAGGAGTTGTTCAACCTTCATTTCGGGTTTGCAATTGTGGGTGCAAGACTTATCAGGTGCAATGGCTGTTGCAAACAAGTTGTTAGACTGTGTGTATCCTATTATTATGGGTCAACCAGACAAGCGGTTGGCAAAAAGGAATGAAAAGAATGCTCTTACCAAGACGGACATGGCTAAGGCGATGGTACCAAACAATGAGAGGAAATATGGATGCTTCATTTGCCAAGATCCTCACAATGTCTGTGATTGCCCAAAGAAGGAAAAGTTGAATGCTTTGTGGGTTGATGAGGTTAAGGCAAAAGAGAAAAGACAAAAGGGAAGATGAGATTATCACAAGGGTGAACCCTTTTATTATTGGTGCCATTAGTGAGTATGACTCAATGAACAACAAGGGGCTAATATATATTGATTGTTTTATCAAAGGTTTCAACTTTGCGGCCATGATTGGCTTGGGGCAAGTTGGAACCTCTTGTCACCAAGAGTGACACAAGTGATTGAGGTAGAACTAATAGAATCGAGTATTAGATTGGTTGGGTTAAATGTGGAGGCAAAACCAGTCATGGTAGAGACTACGTTTTGTGTACGGGTGGAAGATTGTTTTGAGTTGGTTGATTTATGTGTACATCGGCTAGATAACTTTGAGATGATACTTGGCATGCACTTCTTGATTAAATCAAGGGCATGGCTAGTGCCATACAATTGTGGATTTTACTTGACCATAGGGAGAGTGTCAGTTTGTATCGGGGATTATATCCAAGTTTGAGGATGGGTTGCTTAAGTCTAAATATGTTGATGAAGGAGGTAAACTCCTCATGAGAGTCCCTTCTTTCATAAACAATCAAGGTATTCTGCACCTTCATTACCTTGATTTTCCTCATTGTCATATTCGTCATCATCATTTGCTTCTTTTGAATGATGGTTCGGTTCATATGATTGTTTTGGAGACTTTCACCCAACGAGTGATTGGGTGTGGTCATTCGGTAACCACTAGAGAGTGGTTTGTGGGGTTTATCAAGGGAAGGCTTGTTGAACCTAGACACTCAAGAAGAGAGTGCCAAATGAGAAGCTATTAATTAGGTTGCAGCAATCAAAGAAAAATTGAAAGGTCAAAGGATCTTATTTATTAGAAGATCATGAGTTATGTTGAAGTCAAGACATCTTGCAAGAGTTGTGTTCGATGAAGGTATTGAGTCAAGTTGGGGTGGTTTGTCACACCATTAAAATTGAGGTATTGGTTGGAGATGCCTAATGGTGCAAGATATGGCTGAGAGAGGCAGCCAAGAGTGCTAGTGGCATGGTGTAGTTAGCAAGTGACAAGTACAGAGGCACGATATGCCTTGATGGTATGGATATTGATGGTGGTTTGGCATGTGCGCGGACACAGTATGCCTTTGTGGTCATTAACATTGGTATGGGTGTCGGCAATGTATGCCTTGGTGGGCATTGGCATTGGCATTTGTGTCGGCAATGCATGCAAAGTGATTGATGGTGTGTGCATGAGTGTTAGATGGTGGCATCGTTGCGTGATTATGTGAGCTGTTAGTGAACATATGTGTGCACAGGTATGACTGAGTAGAGGTAGGCTGTGCGCACGCGCTGTTGGCAGGCTGTGCACATGCACTGTAGGTAGGCTGTGGGCATTGTGCTAAGTATTGATGCATGCTGGGGGCATTGAGCACTGCACACAGGCGGCGCTGCGTGCAACACATGTGGCACACAATGTGCATTGGGATATGACACTTGACAGCATGGTGGCACATGACGGAATTGTGGCACATGACTTTGGACGGTTATTGAGTTGGTTTGAATGAAGTGGGAGCACAAAAATGTGGGGTTCTAGAATGTTCCTTGCATGGCGGTCCTAAAATGGACCAAGTTAAGTGTGTGATAAGACTAAGACATTTGGCATGCTCAGATTAATCCAAAGAGAGTGGGAAAAATGGGTAATAGCTTTCAAAGATCATGTGTTGGAAATCATAGGTTCTTGTTTTCATGCTTGGTGGGAGAGTAAGGGAAAATGGGAATTATAGGGACAAAATGTGGGATTTTTCTATGTGGTTTGAGCTGTCAGTTACATTTATATTGTTTTCTATTCCCTATAAATAAGAATAAAATGTAATTGGCAAGATGAAATAGTTCTTTCATTCTTTGCCTAATTAAAGGTTGTGCTCGTAATTTAATAGAAGCGAGTCCCATTTTTTTGGTGCAATATTCCCTCTTCATATTTTAATTATTATCTAAACACTCGGAGGGTGAGTATTGCATAAACATCTAAAATGCGAGTTAAGTGTGACGGCTGGTCAGGTATAGTATTTGGCGCCGGTTGTATTGTTTTGCTTTACTAGAGAAACAAAACGTGCGACACTTCCCATCATTGTTATTGTAGCTCCTTCTGTTGCTATTTCTTATTTGGGGAAAAAAACCTATCTTTACTAGTCAAGTTGCCGCTGTGCCTCCTTACGTCAGTTCTGTATCTGTTAATGTAAAATCAAAATAAAAGGAGTTGATGTCATGAGTATCCACCATTATTAACATATTGTTCAGGTCTTCAAATTGGATTGCCAAATTGCTTGCTGGCTGATCTAAATGTCATATCTGAGTTTTCTTGATTCTTTGTTTGTTTTGTTTTCTTGGACTAAGCTTTTAGGAACAACTTGGATGCACAATTATGTATCGAGGTTGCTAATCAATGATTCATCTTTTTCACGTCTTTGCATTTAACATTAGTAATGCATTTGAAAAAGGAAATAGTCCTAGGGAAATTGATAAATATCAGACATTTAAATTTATTAGGTAGAAGAATGATAGCCCCGTAGCACTTATGCCATAGTAGAACTGTATTGGTCTACTGTTTCTCTGGCACGGGATTTGCTGGTACTAGATTGGATTGGTGAAACTTGTGATATTGTCGGTACGAGATTGTTCTTTAACTTTTCACATTCCATCTAGCTTTTGTCTATAAATATTTGTCTATAAATATTTAATCCTAAGTCTCTAGTAACTTAATCCCAATAAGAAACTTGGTGAAGAAGAAATCGTGGTGGATAGTAGGGATGAAAATTTATTCTATTTAATTTGCATGTATGCATATTTTATGCTGTTTCTTTATTTTTATACATACTTATCAACATAACCCTTTTTATTGTAACTTATTATATAAAAAACAAAAGAGTTGATTAATTTGGTAACAAGTGGATATGAAACAGTCTCCTCTTTTGCTAAACCACTATGTGCATCATCGCATGTCTTACTTGCTGTGGTTTTGCTCCATGGAATGGTAGTGATTAAAATTCATGATCACTACAACAGTGAATTATTATGTTGGCTGATCTACAATTGTTCACATTCTTTGTCATGTGCCCTTTTTTTGTGGGGCCCTTTTTGGCCATCTTTAAGGCTATCCATAAGTTCAGTTAACCTGCTTTAGGTCGATAGTTGTGTTAGTGGATCTTTGTGTTATCTACTTATTGTATTTTGTGTTTATGTGGAAATTCAACAATGTGTGATCCATTAATGTGATTTATTATGTTTTTGGTGATCATTCTTGAACAAAATGGTAACATGTAGCACTTACTTGTGAGTACTATATTACTGTATGGCTCCACATTTATTGTTTTGTGCCTCCCTTTCTTCCCATCTGGGCGTTGATGTTATCTATGCTTATTTTTCTGGTTTACTTGCTGTTTGTATACGTGTAGAGAGAGTATTAATTTTTCTTCCCTCTACATATTGTATCATATTTCTAAAAAATAGTAATGCTTCATCGACTAGTTAATGCCTGATCATTACTAGGAATTGTTTCTACTCTTATTGATATCTTTGCGAGGATCTTGCTTATTGTGATGGTATAGCAAGGAGCCTAACCGATTTATTTTTATGGAGATTCTTTTCATGAATTTAGCAATTCTAGTGTTACTACAAAGAACACCTCCATATCTTTCAAATTAACAATGCATGCATTTCTTGACTCTGAAATTTAGTAAATTTATTAGTAGGGTAAAATGAAAATATCAATCATCTCCCTCAGGTTTGGGCAGTTACCAATCAGCCTCCAAAACAATTTTTGCATTACTCACATATCTTCAGGTTTTGCAAAATATCAAAGAAATCCCTTAATAATTGACATAATTAATAATTATTCAAGCATCAATTCGCACCATCAAAAATGATTTTATTGTGCCCTTTAATGTTAATATTGCCTTTATTAATATTCAGAGGCAGAATCACTTGTGCATGCAATTTTTACTTCCAACTGATTTATCTCATTGTACCCTTATCAAGACTGCAGAGGATGACGCAATGTCCTCTTTTCATGTATCTACAGAAACAAAAGAGAGAATAGTTGCTAATTTGGCAAACTTTGCTTATGATCCTTACAATTATACCTTCCTGCGCCAGGTAACAAACATTTTTTTTATACCGTGAATTCAGTTGGCTTTGATTTTTTTTGTTATGTCTCGTTGAACGTTAGCATAGTTATCCCTTGCATATTTGAACAGCTAAATGTTTTGGAGCTTTTCTTGGACTGCATTACAGAACCAAATGAGAAACTTGTGGAATTTGGAATAGGAGGGATTTGCAATTCTTGTGCTGGTATTTTTGCTTCTCCCTTTTGATGATCTTTAAGTTTCATGTGAATGCTGCTATTTTATTTAGTTGGTTATTTACTTTTAGTAATTGTGATTTTCTATGCAGATCCAGTGAATTCCGCAGTAATTACTCAATGTGGTGGAATCCCTCTGGTCATAGAATGTTTGTCAAGCCCAGTAAGAAACACTGTAAGTTATAACTAGTGTTTCTGGTATCCATGTGTTTTTCTTCTTTGAACTTGAGGATAATTGAGGTAGATGCTACTAAAATTTACAGCCTTATCAAGCTACAGAAAAGTCAACTTTGGTTTGTTAATTGTTAATGTGTTATGGACGTGATTGGTCAATGTTGGAGGCAGAGAATTCATGTGCTGATTTTCTTCCATGCCTTGCATATTGTGTGATTAGCAATTAACTTCTTTTTCTCCATAACTGAAGTAATTAGATTACCTTCTCTGATATTATTTTTTTCCTAGAATTCTCTTCTTTGTTTTGTGAAATAATAAAAGTTCAATATGACCTAGGGAAACCATGGGTGTTGCCTTGTTGGACAGATTTTTTATTTCTAAAATTGAAATTGTTGCGGAAGGTTTTTTTTTTTTGGGCATTGAAGGGTTGAAATTGTCTGATTATGAAATTACATTTATAGGTAAATTATGCACTAGGGGCTCTTTACTATCTATGCAACGCATCTACCAAAGAAGAGATTTTAAAACCAGAAGTGGTTGACGTCATCAAGAGATACGCTGCTGCAGAAGCAGTAAGTGTCAGCTTTAGCAATCTGGCCAAAGCATTTATGGACAAGCATGTCTTCCAGCAGAGCTGATAAACAATGTAGGTTTTCACATAATGAGGTTTGTGTGCAGGGCTTGACAATTTATCCTTCTCTATTTCCCTGAGATTTTTCTTTGTTGAGAATGAGAAAACCTTGATTCTTTGAGAATAATCATTGTAAAGAGGATAACCCTAAAGGTTGAGGAAGGTTTTTTGCCAGCGTGTGCCAGGGACTGAGAAACATAGAGTTCATATATCATGGTTTTGCTTTGATGTTGGCAGTGAGTGTACAACGAGTGCCTTGCAGTACTCTAATGGACGCGGCATTGGCAACAGCCACCTAGTTTATGGTGTAAGACCAATATTGTTGCCGCTATAAACAAGAATAGGCGAACTCTTGGCTGATGTTGCACTGTGTTATTCTTCCAAAGGACTCCAATGTAAATGTCAATACTTTGCAGATTTTCCTCATGCACCGCTTAAATGGTGGGCATTTTTCGTATATGCACAAGGGGTACATGTGAATGATTTATAAAGGAATTGCTCTCATTTCAAGTTGAACAATGCTATAATGCTCCACCACTAATACACAGTTCATCTTTTTCTATTATTTAAATGAGGACACATTATGCTAATTACCATAAACTTTTTTCAATCCAAGGGGGCATTCCCATCCCTACTCTTTTTGTATAGTTTATAGAATCTTGCATACAATGGGAGTACGGATACATAATTGAATAAAGTTGTCTTAATTTTACGTTTATAAAAAAGGAAAATTTATTAAAAATAGGGACAATATTAATGATTTATATGATAGAGGGTATATAACAGGTAATATTTTCTTAGTTATAGGCACCTTGAGTAGTAATTTGAAGTTGAACACATCCTTTCAAGTTGCTATTCAGATTATACATGCAATTGAACTTTATGTGGCAACTGATGGTCACGTAGGGATTATATGAGCAGGTTAAGCAAATATAAAAATTGAGTTTGTGTTTTAGTATTGTCAAACAAGCAAGGGTGGTAATTTTTGATGCAGTTTGATTATTCAAACTGAACATGAATTCTAAAAACATGAAAGAATTAAATTTGGTTCCAATTTAGGTTAATACGAATAACATGAAAGAAAAAAATTAAGATCGGGTTATAATCAACCTGATAATAAGAAAATAAAAAATAATTATAATTATTATTATATATTATTACTATAATTTTTTTATATGTTGAGTCTATTAATTCGTATATTAAAAAATTGTTGTATTTTTTTACTATTTTTATTGTAATTTTTTTTGTTTTTATATATTGACTATTCACTTGTTCAAAAGAATTATATAATATCTTATCAAAATGAACGTGATTAGTTATATGAGTTTTTTTGAATTTTATTTAAAAATAAGATTTATTATAGTTTTTTTTAAATTATGAATTATTTCATATAAAATATTTAGGACGAGTAAAATAGTTTATAATTTTATTATTCTTAACTATATGTTCAAATATAGTATTAGTAATTACAATTAAATAAAATTTAAGTAGTAAAATATTCATTTATTTTAATAGTAGATAATGATTCTTTGAGTTGTTTTATAATATACTTGTAGTTATAAAATTTTAACTTTTTAATTTTATAAAAACATGTAACAAAATTTTATTGGTATGTTTAATATTATTATAATGTATTGATTTTGGTTCAAAGATTTTGTTATTTTAATTAGATAGAAAATTATAAAAATTTATAATACTTAAATTAATATCAAGTTTAATAAGATAAAAAACATAAATTAATACATATAAATAAAAATTTAGTTCAATTTAAGTTAGTTTGTATTAGGTAATTTTTTTTTTAGTTTAGATTAAAGTGTACAATTTATGATATTGATTATATTCTATTTGGATTTGGGTGGGATTAATTACAATTTTGATAGTATAAACTAACCTAGCTTTTACTAATTGACACCACTACCTATAAGTACAATGACACTCTGTACATTATTTATCAAGACAAACACTTAACTTCCTTCGGAAGAGTTACGACTTATATGATATATCCCTTGTGAGAAACTGTGAATGCACAATCAATGATATTTTTCAAAGATAAATAGAATTTCCATTATACTTCTAATTTATTTATATAAGAATTATAATTTTTATTTTTTATTGTGAAGTTATTTGAATTTATAAATTAGGATAAAGAAAAAAATAATATTTTTTTGATGAAGATAAATATAGAGATTTATAGGAGAATGACTCAAATAAGAGAGATATTATTTTTATTTAGAAATAAAAAAAGTGTAAAAGAATATATTTTTTGAGATTTTAATGTTATTAGTAAGGGTATTATAAAACAAAAATGTTATTGTTAAAAAACATTCTATTTTATCCTACAAAAATATTAAATTTTAAAAAATTAGACTAAATTAACCTGGATAAAATTTAATAAAAAAAAACAAGAATAAAATGTCTTTATATACGGTTAATGCATCATATATCATTATTTTATGACATTTTCAAATTATAAATTATACTCATAGTAAATTGAAATTGATAAAAAGAAAAAAAAAATTCTGAAAAAAACCAAAATAAAGTAAAATTTGCAAACTAACTACCAAATCTTCTGTTTGATTCGACGGAAGGAAATTTTGTTTTTTTTTGTGAAATATATGTTTGTTTAATCCTTTCCCGTACGAGTTTTCCGAGAATGCCCACTATGCTTTCGGTTGCAGAGGATGCTGATATTCATATTATCAGGTCTGATACTCAGATACAGGCGGAGGAGCCTATACATTTGATTAACAAGGACGATACCATTCATGGTTTTTCATCTTAAACCCAAGACTACTACTACTATTTGGACTCCTCTTCTAAGCGACGTCAGAGCCTTGATCGATCAAGCTCAATAGGGAAGACTACTGCTGTTGTGGTGGCAAAATATTAACGAGTTGAAGTTGGTTTTCGATTCTAAGTTCTATCCTGTAACAAATACTATACAGTACATTCATTGTCTAAAAATGCGTGTGGTTCCGGATAGAGATTTAAGCATTATATAGATAATGCTTTTGTTGACACTAAGTGTGATAGTCTTATACCTTCGTATACGTATGCTATATATTATTACATTCTCTATTTTTATTTTAAGTGTTTTATCTATATTTATTTTTAATTAAAATATCTTATATTATCTTTTTATTTATATGTTATATTATCGTTATCTTTGAATATAATATATTATATTATATTTTTTTTGTTTTTTTCGTAACTTTTATATTTAGATATAATATATTATATTATATCATTTTTATATTTTGATGTAATATGTTAATTCATTGTCAATAATATTACGAAATCATCTTAATTCATTTTTATCTTTAGATATAATATATTATATTATATCATTTTTATCTTTTAATATAATATGTTACTTGATTAGATTACGAGCTTAATTCTATTAAAATACTTACTCGAGTTTCAAAAATGTTACCGTTGTTGTTAAAAAAAAAAGTAATAGGATATTAACTTGATATTATTTTATTTATTAAATAATTTAATTTAAAATTATGTATTTTAAAGAAAAAAATATTAATAGTTTGTAAAAAGAACATTAGCATTTAATCTAAACGTAGACTATCGCTATTAATTGAAAATTAAAAGGCGTGGAAATGTAACGAGGCCCAAAGTACCAAATCCCAATCCATTCATTCCACGTACAGTAATTTCTCTCACACGAACGCCGTCTGACAAGATGAAGAATCTACAAACAGAAGTTTTTCCCACAAATATTGCACTTTGCTGAGCTCCATTGCCGCCATACCCTAACTTCCTAAGCAAATAGTCTCCACAGTCCACGTCTTCTGTACTCTGTAAGATACCACTCTCAGTTTGTGATTCTTAAATTTGGTGGGCTATGGTCATTTGAAATGTTTTTTCGTTACCTTTCATAGTTCTTTCAAATATAACAAAACCTAGCTCAGTTTCGTTTAGATTAAGGTTGCGTTTGGCTCATTGGCTTGCCGACGGTACTGTGATATTAGTTAGTTTTGTGATCTGATATTCTGATATGTTGTTTTACGTCATTTAAAATTGTTAGGAGGTGAAGTTAGCTACCAGCATGAGCAATTGGGAGTTGCGCTGGTTATCTATCGGGTCTTAACACTCCCCATTGACGGTTTTTGACTTTAAAGTTAGGTAGGAGTGAAAGAAAGAGGGACCTATTTAATATTAGTGAGAATTTTGGAATTGGAGACGTTTCAACCAGGAACTTAGCTTTGATACCATATTTGAGTAGAGTTAGCAACCAATTTTCGAGGTAATTAACTATCATCGTGCATGTTATTTTGGGTCTTAACATTAAGATAAATGTTTCAAGAAATTTCAAGTTTTCTTTTTTTCTGGATTTGTTGAATGCATGAAGTTATACTATGTGAATTTTTGAGAACTTGGAATTTCTCAACCTGAAATTCCCTCTAACTTCTCATTTTTCTTTCAAAAAAAGTTAATTGTCAAAAACTTTTTAACTTTGCATTCCAAGTTACAACAAAACGAAATAAAATGTTTTGGCAACATCCTAATGTGTTTTCCTATGCATGTCATTTTTTATTAATTTTATCTAACCTTTTTTTTCTTCTTTTCATGTTAGGCTTAAGGATTTAAATCTGTTAGGCCAAGCAGAATCCAAATTATCCAATCCATTCAACTTACTGTCGACCTCGCTCAGTTGATTAATAAGTCCAATGGTGTCTTGCAAGTGCAAACAATATAAACAACATGCTTCTGGAGAGGATACATTCTACTCTGATCATATTGTTGCTCTGGATTTGAAACCTGCTTGCTTTACACTTTTCTTTATAAGCTTCCATGGAGTAGTATAGTTCTCATGATCCCTGGTTTTCGAGCCATTACTCACCATCGATTGTTGTTCATCCTAGTTGCACTGAAGTGAAATAAGACTGTAAGAGCAAACTGTAACTTAGCAAACCCAAAATTTATTTTATCCTGCTATATCTGAGTATTTTACAATGCTAAGAGTCCCAAGGATCATATCCCTTTCATTCAAAACTCTCCTGAACCATGTTTCATCTACTTCTGATGTTGCAAGACATTCTATTACTAGTTTATCTGTGGCACAAAAACTTCAAAACTTGCAAGAGAAAGCAATTCCCGGAGAATTTCTGAAATGGATTTCACTTGGTTCCTTTAGAACCTCTAAATTTGCTACTGGGTACACTCCATTGCAGCCGAAGCCATTGGATCAAATTATGGATATCGAAAGAGCAAAAGATCATTCATCTGAGGATCTTGTTTCAATTTGGGATGATGTAGTACCTTGCTCCCTTACTTTTTCATTTAATTCTCACATTGCCATGTCTATGTTTTTCATTTTCTGAAATGGGTTTTGCTGTCAATGTCATCCATTACTTTTCCTTTTCCCCTAGTATTTGATTGTTGGAGAAATTTGTTTAATCTGTTACTTGATTGAACTGGCGAAATAGATTACTTGTGCGTTATTTTGTTTTGAAGGATTGAGGATGCATGTCATTTTAACCTTCCCTAAACTCATATGCTTCACTACCTTTGTTGAACGTATGTGGAATAAGTACTGCCTTCCTGAAAGCAACTCATTCATTATTTGAAAATTTATTTTCCCAGTTTTCAAAATTGGTATTTTTGCTTATTGATTGCCACTTTACATCTTTTGGATTAATAGGACTATGTTGTAGTTGACCCATTTTGATTTTCACCATGCATCAAAAGCCAAAGAATTCCACTATGCATGTTAATATTTTGCATTCATGGCATATTGTGACTTTTGGCATGACTTTCTTCACTGGATAAACTGACTTCTTTCTAGATCTCCTTGGATCTTTATCATTCTATTTATATTTTAGCATATTAAATTTTGGAAGGGTTTTGTCATATCAGTATCACTTGGGACGAGGTCACATTGCTGCATCTATGAAAGCAAAACTTTATCACTTGTTGGAGCAAAGGGCAGCAGACTGGTACTTAATTTCTAGAGATTTGTGCTTTTTATGTTGGCTGTTTTTCCTAGTTTTGTTTTTTGTTTTTTTAAAAAAATTTCTATCCTTGCAGCCGGTATTTTGTAATTCCTGTGTGGAGAGGAAGTGGTTACACAACAATGTTTGCTCAAGGTATGATCTCTGGTGTCTACTTTTTTTAATTTTTTTTTCTTGCTAAATTAGGGTAAGGTTTTGTTGGCCAAGCATTTGTTTCCCCGTTTCAAATAAGTTGTCCTTTTAGCAAATTATTTTGGGTTAGAATATGGAAATAATTTCCATACAAGTTTATTTTTTTGTAATACCTAATAGTATTGAGTTGTTAATTCTGAGTCTAGAGTTGAACAATTGGGTTCCTCATTGGGATGTGAGATTGGAAGCTGGCCTCTCAAGTATTGGGTGTTCCATTTGATGGTAATGCAAGAGTGATGTATTTTTGGCAGCCGGTGCTGGATAAAATGGAAAAAAAAGATTAGGTGGATGGAAGAGGGATTCTTTTTTAAGGGGGGAAGATAACTTTAATTCAGTCAATGCTTTCTAGTTTGTACACTATTACTTGTCGTTGTTGCCTTCTCAAAATAGGAGAACCTAATGAGAGATTTCTTGTGGGAGGGTGTAGCTGAAGGGAATAAGACTAATTTGATGAATTGGAAGACAGTAGTATGCAGAACTAAGAAGTAAGGTGGATTGAATATCGGAAATGTTGTGCCGAAAAGTTAGGCTTTACTTGGAAAATGGCTTTACAATTTATTATCTTGACCTATATGATATAACGTTGTAGGTGAGTAAATGCAGTAAAATTGTTCAAATAAACTTTTCTTATATCCTTCCCTCAGTACATTACTTTGTTTACTCAAAACATGCTTCATACTATCATTGCAGTACAGATGCCACACATGCTCTTTACTGGTGTTGAAGATTACAAGGCAAGGGGAACTCAAGCAGCTCCCTACTTCACTGCAACTTACTACAAGGAATTCGTGGAAAGCAAGGATCTGGTGCTTATTCGAGGTGACGTTGTATTCACCAGCAAGCTCAGTGACTCAGAGGCAAAGTGGCTTCTTGAGACCGCTCAGTCCTTTTATTTGAATGATGTCAGGTACAAATTGGTTGAGAGATTCAATAAACAAACTCATGATTTTGATTTCAAGGACGTCTTGCAGGTATTGGAAATGCCTAATTTATGAGAATGAATAACAACTGATTTTGGAGAAGTCGGTCTCATCTTCATGTTTATGTTGCAAATTCTTGTGACCTTTTCTTCTTGAATGATTGCGTTGAAGAACTTTGGTTCTTCTTTGCCGAGAGTTATTTATTTTTTGTTTGGGCTAGAGAGATTATAATGTCGGATTCTTGAAATGATTGTAAGCTAGCAATAACAATGTCAAGTGGATTGAATTTTTTTTTGACTGTTTGGATGCATCTTCTGTCCCCTAATTTTTGACCACTTGATTATGTTGCGTAATAAATATGAATTTTAACTACGGTAATTAACTTTTGAAATGACCTTGGGTAATCTAGATTTTGATTTGGGGGACACACTTCCTAAAGCTTTAAATTGGGATACCTTCCTAACTTTCATACTCATAAAACTACACTAGTCAAAATAACAGTGAATTGGTATAAAGTAAGTGTAGTGTAGTTCATTAATGAGCTACACTATAGTCTTAAATCACATAGAAATTCAATGCGATATGAGTATTTTGTCAATAAGAAAAGATAAATTTTGTATTCTAGTAAGGTAGAAGTCTTGAGTTTAAGATTTGTAAAATATAGATATTAAAATTTCACTAGAAAAAAAAAGAAAAGGTAAATTTGTGAAAATGTTTATTTGTTTTTTTTTAAGTACACTTTTTTTTTTATAATTAATGGCAAATTTTCCTTTTATAGTCACATGTTTTTTGTAATGTTTAAATGGTAATTAAATTGAAATAAGTTCATCTTTAAAAAAGAGAAAATAAGAAATTTTTAATTTACTTTTTAAATAATTAAGGATTAAAATATAATTTTTTAAAAGTTAAGGGACTCCAATAACTATTTTTTCGATGGTGGGTGGACGTAGGAAAAGAAAGTAGAGTAAGGAAGGACGCTTTACTTGGTTGTCTACTAAGACTTTTAAAATGATATTAAAAGTAGTTTTAAAATTTATAGGTATTCAAGATTTTAAAGAAATTTATAAAAATTTTAGTGTATTGAAATGAGATTTTATAAAAGTCTTTAAAAATTTAAATATGTTCAAAATTCATAAATATTTTGAAATTTTTTTAAATTCACATATTTCATTTTTTTCTTAATATTCCATTTATAAATATTGAATATAAAAAAGAATGTCAGCTCGTAGATGTCTTTTATAATGTCATTAGCATTGTTTGATTATTTAGATTAAAAATAATATTACTTAGTTTAATTGTTTTAGAAAAAGAAGTCAATTAATTTTTTTTTTTTTATTATTTTATTATTAAAATATTTTTAAAGTAAAATTTTAATATAAAAATAATAAAATAATATAATTTTGTCTTCAATATATGAAATTTTATTTTCAAAACAAAAAATATGATATGATACCACTGAAATTTTATTTTCAAAATAAAAAATTTCATATGATACCACTTATAATTTAATGAATAAATTAATATGTGAGATTTTTACGATACTTTTCTTTATAAAAAAAATGGTTTACGTTGAAGTTAAGACGTCTCCATTAATTAGACTATATCATTAATACATTATTGGGGTATATGGAGTTAGAAGCCAAAAAGATTTTGTGTGCTAAATATATATAATATGTATGCAATAAGAAAAAAGGATGAGAGGCTGCAGAAAATTTTAGAAACCGAAAAGGGTGAAAATAAAATAATGTGAGAGCGTTTAAAACAGATGATAATTTCAGTACAATTTGGTTCATATTTTAGAGGTTGGTTTATTTATTCAAGTTATTTTTTTCTTTTAGCTCAAATTTCAAAAAGTTTCTCATTTCTTCGTGACACCAAAGATTTTGTTAATATTAGTGAGGTCTAAACTTTTTTTTGTATTCCATCGTTTATGGTGAATATTAATTGTGTTAAAAAAAATTATATATTTTTGAGATAGATGTATTTATCTGATATAGTGAAAGTTGAAACTGAAGATTAATTAGAATAAACATTTAATCAAGTAAAATGTTATCGTATCATTCATTTTATCACTTTGATTATTATATGTTATTTAGTTAATTATTACATTTTAGTTTTACAAGTTAAAAATGTTTAATTTTTGATTACTTATTACTTTAAAATTGACATTTTTCCAACAAAATTAGTATTAGAACACTTATAAGTTTGCATTGAATTTTTATGTGATTTAAGATACGACGAGTATAATTCAATGATGAAATTAAAAGAAGATAAATATTATATCTAGAAACTATAATATATGATTTATTATACTCTAAAGATTTATATGAGTTAATAAAAGTAATAAAACAAAGCAAGATAATAAGAGTGATGATTATGATTGGACCATTATGCATATAAAATGCATTGCATATATTAAAATGAGTGTTGATTGAAGTATGTTTCACAATATTGTCAAATAAACCAAATCCATTGAGGAAGAGATTAGAGACCTTATATGAAAACAAAACACTATTGATTATAAAGCTTGTGAATTTAAAGTTTAGAAAGAGTCACAATATCAACTATCATATCAATGAGTTTAAAGGTTGTGTGAGCTAGTTATTGGGTATGTACATTACACTTGATGATGAACTGCAAGCACTATTGTTGCATAGTTATGTGCTAGATAGTTGGAGAATTGGTGATGTTAATTAGCAACTCTACACTCGATGAAAAATGACCGTTGATATGGTTTGAGATATATTGCTTAATGAAGAAACTAGTAGAAAATATACATGGTAATCTTCTAGTAGTAGAGCACTTCTGACTGATAAAAGTAAAAGGCAAGGTAGTAACAAGAGTAAAGAACATCACAGATGTGATAAGTATGACGCGCCTAGAAATACATCTAAGTCCAAAGACAAAAACCCAATCAAGTGTTATCATTATCAAAAGCTAGGGTATTTGAACAAAAAATGTTGGATTTGGAAAAGAGAACAGTAAGGAGAAAGAGCTAATGGTTAAAACTCACAACATTAGATTACTACTACAACTACTGATAGTGAATGGGTATTGTCTATAATGATAGTTCTATTAATGTTGCTTGTCATTCCAGTACATGGGTTGTGTACTCTGGTGCATCTTATCATGTTACATCACATAGTGAATTCTTTACATCCTACAAGGATTGATCTACTAAACTAGTAGGACATTTGGGTTAAATTTCTTTTTTTTTTACCAAAATCACTCTTGAGGTAAAAGTTATTATTGTTGTAGTAAGACACCGCATTGTTACACTGAATATCAATGATAAGCCTTCCCACAATGGACCAATGCCTTCCTATACCCAACCAATGACTTCCTATACCTAACCAATGCCTTACCATGAATTCTATTTTTTATCAAAATCGCTCTAAGGTAAAGCATGCTACTATTATAGTAAAACATTATCTTATTGTGCTAAGTCTTACTATAACACTGGATATCAGTGATAAGCCTTTTTAAACTAGACAAATGTCTTCCCATATTAGGCCAATATTGTACCACGAATTCAATTTTTTTACTAAAATAACTCTTAGGTAAGGCCTACCACTATTGCGGTAAGCCCTACTTGTGAGTATTTTTGGTAAAAAATAAAATATTATTAAATATTATGTACTTTTGGGTAGTTTTTTCTCCTACAAGAGCAATGTCTATGTATATGTTTAGGAATGGACAAAAAAACAACAGGTTTGATAATCTACGGTTATCCAAACTAGTGGTTTGGTTTTTACCTGGTACTCGTCCGTACCTGTGCCCATCCCTAGATACGTTAGGATGGAAAACAAAGATTCTTCTAAAATTGTGGGCATGTGAAATTTTTTTCATAGATATAGAAACATGTTGTAAGTTAGCATTTAGAAATATCAGACATATTTCATATATCCACCTTAACTTGATATCTACTGGTAGGCTAAATGATGATGATGATGGCTATAATATTTAGTATGGTTAAGGTAAATGAAGGATTATCAAGGGTTCCTAGTTATTGCTAGAGTAATGAATAAAGATACATTTCACTACTTTCATAAATGTTTGAGTAAAGGAGAGGTGAATGCAATTGAAAAAGAATTTAACATATAGCTTTGGTAAAAAGAAGGGTCAGACACATCAATGAAAAAAGGGCTACAAACACTTTCCAAAAAGAAGCACTTTATAAGCTTAACAAGTACACATTTTGAAAACATGTGTTCATTACTTAGCTCGTAAAACACATAACGTTTATTTTCATAGTTATTACCCAACCAGGAGAAAACATATAAGACCCTCAATCTCATTTAATATTTTTTTTAAAATAATTTAATTTTCTACCTTATTTCATTTTGTTTTAAATTTTTTTACAGTTTTAAAATAATATTTTTCTTCAATTAGAAAAATAAACATTTTGAATTTACAAATTTGAATTATAGATATTTTAGAATTGTCTAAATTATCTTGAAAAGTTTTATAGCATATTTTGAAAATTTTGAGTAATTGAGTGAAAAATTACCAAATGCCCTTAGTTTAATAGTTTAGAATTTTTAAGAGAAGGGCATTTTAATAATTTTACAACTCATATATCATTATATTCTCTACAAGTTTCTTTAGGGTTTTCAACTAACACATTTGTTTCATTTCTTTAGCTCCATGAAAGCTAGACCAAGAGAGATGGAAGAGAAGAGCTCAAGTATTTTCTTCAAATTGGTTTTAAGGTAAAAATGTCATCTTTTCATCAAGTCTTTTTAGTGTTTTTTTTATGAATGATTCCCGTAGGATAATCATACTTTGTACGATAAAGTGTTTGTGAATATATTCTTGAAGCTTTGAAAGATTTTCCTTGAAGAAATGGTACTCTTTTAGATAAAACTTCAAAGTTCAAAAAATGTGTTGTTATTATACTTCAAAAAACTATTTTTAGAAAGTTGTGATGGAATCTGGAAATGTTTTTGGTACATTTAGGCATCAATCTCTAATGTTTTGAAAATATATGGATATTTAGTTTAATAAGAATTTTACGGTTTATCATTTAGAGTTTTGTATAGAAAGTTATACTAGTTTTATCAAAGCATATTTTATACACATAGAAATTGAAAACTCTACTTCTAACTGACCTATATTTTGTGATTTTGAGATGGGTTTATAGATTTTATTTAGGTGGATTATATTTTGTTTTACATCTTGACATGTCTATCTTCAGAAACATTTTATAGTTTTTCATTGGAAATTTTCTACAAAAAGTAATGAATATTTTTCGAAGGTATGTTTGAAGGATGACGAGTTGAAAATTATGTGCTGATTCTGATAGGTATTTTAGTATTTTTGACCTATGTTTATAATAAAAATGATTGGGTAATTTTTTTGTTTTGAAAACCGATGATGTCTAGTTTTTGTGAGTTTTTACAAATTGAAATTAAAAGCACTGTTTCAACATGACTTGTAGTTTGTGATTTTGAAATTGTTTTATAGATTTTATTTGAATAAGTTGTATTTTATTTTAAAGTTAGTGATGTTTAGTTTTATAGGTATTTTACGGTTGATCATTTCCAGTTTTTTAGGCAATATTATAGAAATATAATTAAGGATATGTTTTATAAAGAATGTATTGAAAATCACACTACAATTGTCAAATACTATAAGTAGGTTGTTCCATATCTTCAGGATCTAAAACATATGCTCTGATTTTATGATTTAGGGTTAAATAATATGTTATAATATGAGTGACCCAAGAGATTTAGTAAATATTTTATTGGTCAAAGGTTTTATGAGAATAAATCTTATTTTGTTTTCTAGACTATTATTTCTCGTAAGAGGTAGTAAGATTTATGATTTTATTTATAGAGACATTAATAAGTAAATATAATGTTTTTTGCAGTTAAGTTGTGAAATCATATGGAACAAAGAAGAAGTTAAGAACGTTACCTTCTTTTGATGAAGAATATATTCAAATTATATATGGTTAAGGTATATTATCTTTTTAAGATATGGTGTACTTTGAACATGATTAAGTTTGGTTCATTTTCTAAACATTTCTTTGTCCTATTATGTCTTCTAGTAAGCAACAACTTGTAACGATTCAGATCATGATATCGATAAGTATTAGTGGTTATTCATAGTCAATTTTGAGTACTATAAGATAGTAACTCATGATGAGCCTAATAGTAGATATTTGAGAATGATTGAGTAAATTGACTAGACCAATCTTGAGTTGTACTAATTTTTGCATGAAATCTTCAAGCATGATTTATGAAACGAGGATTTAGTATACTCAAATATGATTTTTAATAAGAGTTATCTAAGACTAAGAAGAATCTTTTATATTTTGCATTGTCAAAGAAGAGAATTTGATCGTAGTTATGGACTTAAGTCTCAAAATGTGACTTAGATTAGGTAATATCATCATAGGATGAGAAGCTATCTAATAGTTTACTATGTACCTCAAGTTGAGATTTACGAATTTTTCTGAGCCTGATCAATCTTGAGAAAAACGTAAGCTTAACTTTGTTAGTAAAATAGTACCCTAGTATATTGTTTTATAAGAATATGGGATACTTTATAAATGGATCATTCTATTAGTATTAATTTTTTTTATGGATATGGTATTGATTTTGAAAGTTACTAAATTCACTTTTCATTTTAGTTTTAAAAACATTTTATGGTTTTTTATTTGAAATTTTTTACAAAAAGTTACGAATATTTTTTAAAGGTATGTCTGAAAGATGGCGAATTGAAGATTTCGAGTCGAATTTGATTAGTATTTTAGTATTTTGACCAATTTATCTAATGACCAATAAGTGGGTGATATTTTTGTTTTTTTTAAATGATGATGTCTAGTTTTGTGTGTTTCTACAAAATAGAATTTGAAGTTTTCTACATAAAGTTATATTATACTAGTTTTACCAAAGTATGTTACGTACAAATTGAAATTGAAAGTTGTGTTTAAACATGACTTGTATTTTTTGATTTTGAAGTTTTTTTATAGATTTTATTTGGATGGATTTTATCTTGTTTTAAATCTTATGATATATAGTTTTATTGATATTTTACATTTTGTTATTTCAAGTTTTTTAGACAATGTTATAGAAATTTAACTAAGGTTATGTTCTGTGAAGATTGTATTGAAAATCATTTTTAAACAAACTAGTATTCTATGTTTTTGGAAGGGTTTTGTATACGATAATTGAATGTGCTATATTTTTTTTAAAGATTAAAATGTCTAGTGGTTAAATATTTTTACATATTATAAAGTGAATATTTACACTTAAAGATATATGAGTTTGAATGAAGAAGCTCATTTTGAAGATTTCAAAATATGTTACACCCATATTCATGGTCGAAAGACTAATTTCTATCTTGTTATTATAATAATGTTTTTAAAGGGTTTTAGTCTATTTATTTGTAATTTTAATGGGTTGAATTGATGGTCTCTTGATTTGGGATTATGAGCATAAGAATATCGAAACTTGTATATGATAGTGTAATTTCTACCTAACTATTAAAAAATATATTATTTTATTTGTTAATTGTCCATGTGTAAGTGTTGTCTCTTTTGGAGAACATAAAACGTGCAAGTATACACGATCACAAGTAATAAAGATTTGTAAGTAAAGTATCGTTCCCATGGAGATTTGTTACTACAGTTTGTTGAGTACTAAAATTGTTTCCCTATGATTTTATCCAAAGCCTTCGTTGATTTGGAACAAGTTATAGAAAAGAGTTTAATAACAAAATAAAAGAAATCTAGGATTGCAATTTTTCACCAAACTAATCCACTCAAATCGTGTTATTTTCTTTTGATTTATATTTTTTAGTACATTTAATTTGTCAACCGAAAACTTCTAATTTTATTCATACATCTCTTCCGAGCTCCATATAAACACACCTCGTTAAATTAATTCACTATATCTCTATGAGAATTAAATTCACCAAGATTCATTACGTTCTAAGTTTTCAAATGGCCACACATACAATTAGGGTATATTCCTATCCTTCATCATACATGTCATTCTATCTACGAGCAATATACACACAAATGCCTCTTCCAAGTTTATTTATGTGCCACGGATCGTTTTGATAAAATTCGTAAATAATCAAAAAGCTTTATGCACAAAATAGAATGAACAAATTGAACGTCTTATAAATCTATCAAAAATAATTAAAATCAAAGTTTCATAAATTTAGATCAAATGCAACCCTAGAAAAATTAAATTACTTCATAAATTTAAAATAAAAATTACAACAGTTAAAGGAAAATAAGATGAAGAACACAAAAAATTAAACCATTTCGGATCGTAAATATTTGGCACATGTAGAACACAACAGAAGCCAAAAATGGTTTCTGCGTGTTCCACCGTCCAGCCCCAAACACTACAGAAAATCCAAAACTAAACTCTATAAAAAAACTTTCTAACTCTATCATCTTATCACCTATTTATAACTACAAAAATACATCGAAAATATTAAAATATCATACACGCGGGGACAGGGCAATATGGAAGAGATAATAAAATAAATCGCGTGGGGGACAAAATGTATCGAAAACTGGAATGAAAATGCGTGAGTGGCGAGCCGTGCATTTCTGTTTTTCTTTTCAATAAACTCTGTCACGTGTCAAAATTTGATTTGCTGAAATAAATAGTGGGACACGTGGCCGTAACTCATTGGTTGCAGGTAATGGGCCCACATAGAAATTGTCGTACGGGATTGGGGCGTGTGAAGATGGGGATAGGGATGCACGACGTCAGATAGGTGGGTCCCAGCCTACACGCCGGCCTGCACGGAAGGTGGGCCCTACTCGGGCACCGAGCCGCATGATAGAGAAATTATGCACCCACTCGCGTTGGTCGGGTGCGCTTGTAACGCGCGCATCTGGCCGTTTATTTTCTGATCGGACGGTCCACGTTGCGCGCTTGCGTTATGGCACGTGGCTTCTTCTCACTTGCGCAGAAATTAAAATTTCTTTAATTGCATTTTGACCCACAAATTTAATTCAAATTATATTTCAAACTTTCTTTAATTACAATTAAGCCCATTTTCTAATTTAAATTAAATTTTAAACTTTTAATTATTAAGATTAACCCCGATTTTAATTTAAATATATTTTTGGATACAAATTTGCAATTAAGTATGTTTTCGATACAATTTATTTAATTTTCTTAAAATATATAAAAAACAATAAATACTAATTTATTAAACTAAAAATAGAAAGAACATAGTAATTATAATTAATAAAATAGGTGTAAATAACTATATAAAATAAAGTTATCAGTTAGCATTTCTAGAGTAGTATTCGTTTTCTTAGTAGACTAATTAGCTACAGTGTAATTTTTATTTAAGACACAATTGTGATTACATAAGAAGAGATGATTTAAGTGACTTTAAAGAACAACTAGAGCAATATCGGTGATATGGTATTATGAGTAGATAATGTTTTCTCAAATTCAATAAATACTTGATTATTATTAACTTAAAGATGTTGATAATGTTTAACTTGAAAATGTTCATAATATTTAATTTTATTTTCTTAAGTTATCACAAGTTTAATATTTTCTTATTAAAAAATGAGTATCTTATGTTTAAAAATTAGATAATGATTCTCACTAGTATTCATAAATTTTTACTTAGATTAATGACACACATATATTAGAAAATATAAGTTTATATTCAACTTTTAGTTGTAGTATTTCAAAATATTATATATATTATTATGTTAATTTAAAAATTTTTACACAATTTTGTAGTATATGTATAGATTATCATTAGCATATAAAACATTATATATATATATATATAGTATTTTAGAATACTATTATGTATTACTTTTAAATCATTCACCACTCTAAAGATTTAGTAGTAATATAAGGAATACATAATTAATTAATGAGTCTTGTCTATGCTCATGACCATATGTACACGTATGACCAGCTTCTCCTAGGTGCGAGTTTGATGAGATTTTTCTATTTTTATAATTTATTTTATAGAAGCTATTCATATTTATTTTAAATTACATAAATATAATTGCAATTATTTATATTTCTCCAAATTTCTAATATAACTTATGAATATTTTTATGCTATAACTTATTTGAAATTTTATTGTTAAATCTTTAAAGTTATATAAATATATTTAGTAATTACTATATTCCAAAACTTGTTTCCTTAGTGAGTAATTTTACTCACCCTATTTTTTTAATTTTTTTTACTTCTTAAGTATCAATAGTTTTTGATTAAAAAATTAAGTATTATCTTTTAAGGAGACTAGCTAGATGTGTTCATTTACATCGCACGAGATAAATTTGCATTCTTTTGGGTGGTAATAAAAGTTTATTCTATCTTCTTAGTGACGTCAATATATTAGAAGATGTTTGGTGACCCTATTGTGACTACAAACTATATAAAATGATGAAATCACCTATTAGTTAATATTGTTATTCTTTTGTGAGTTATATAATTTACAAGATTTTAAAACTACAAACAAATAGATGTTATATTATTACATGATGTTTTATGATAGAGAATAGAGGAGATTATACTAAATTTTAGATAGATTCTAATTATATCAGAACTTATGTAGGTATTAGAGAACTTGAGACAAGTCTTGACAAAACATGTTTTAGATTTAATCCACAATGACCTATATGGCATGTAAGATAGAACATTTGATGGTGTATATTATTTTGTCACTTTTATTGATGACTATTCTAAAGAAATGCTTGTATATGCATTGAAAACAAAGGCCAAGTGCTAGGTTTTTTTAAAGACATTCATGATATGGTGGAAAGAGAAAATGGGAGGACGTTGAAATGTGTATAATCAAACAATAATGGTGAATACAAAGGATCATTTTAGAGTTATCATAGAAGTCATGTTATCAGACTTGAAAATAATGTGCCTAAGAATCCTTCTTAGAATGGTGTGGTAGAGAGAGTGAATAGAACAACTGAAGAAAGAATCAAATATATGTTGGTTTCAGTTACTACACTTGGTAACCACCGAGCAATTGGCCAAAATGTGATCCAACATCTCCATCACTCATGTTGTGTAGACCTTTAAGAGTATGTCCTTTTGCTCTTTTATGGATAGAGCATTTGAGACTTGCCTATAAATACATTGTTTGGTCTCAAAAATTTGAGAGAGAATCCAACTAATATTCAGTAAATTATTCTCTACACCATTATGATAACAGATAAAGGTTTAGTAGCATCAAATGAAACTCCATTAAATTCTTGTATAAGTGTGGTGAATTTTGATCAATAACAGGAGGTATGTTTTCAATTCTTTTTGTTTCTACTGTGCTTATATTTATGTTTATATGCTTTCATGAATGTTTTTTGGATCGAATTATGGTCTTATAATATATGCTCTCCAATCTTCAATTACTTAAGTCATTTTGGGGTGAAACAATGAGGACTACGATTGATCTGATAAAAATTTCTCCTTCAATTTCTCTGGATGGTGATGTGTTGGAAAAAACACTGTTTTTAGGTTAGAATTTATAGTAACAAAAGAATATTGGGCTTAAAAACATACAAAATTTTATTTAAACAAATCAAATACCAATATCATTATTTAATAATCATATATTGGTTCCTTTCATTGTTACCGAGTAGTTAGTAAAAACATACATGAATTAACAAAACAACACCTTATGCATGGAAGATATTACGAAACTAACCAAAGAAATTTCACGAGAACTTCTTGGAAATACTATGTAAGATAAAGTTTCACCAATTAGGTAAACCTCCACAATTTAAAAAAGTTATGACTTTTGAAATTGGATGCCAAGGAATTATGAAGCACCAATTTTCTATTTATAGAGTGGGTATCACTGTTGTCTGCGCCACCTATAATTCTTATGGGAACAAAATAACTTTTTATTCCATTTTTCTTTCTAATAGAATTTGACATATAAATTATATGATATTTACAAAAACAAAATTCTATATAAACTAAGAAGGTATATGATATGGCAAGTAGGTATCTATTTGCAACCAAAATATAAACCCCCCACATATATATCCACTTAGAACCTTAGATGTGCCAACATGACATAATATGTAGCCAAGTCTTGGGTTGGCACGTCTCATCCTGTTGGCTTACCACATCATCATATTTTTTTATTATTTTTATCATTTTGTCTTATATTAATTTAATTATACATGGATTCGTTTTGATTAATAATTTATCCAAAACTTATTAATTAATAGGATTCTAATTAGTTAATAATAACCTACTAGAAATATTATGAGAATGTAAAGTCCCTAATTGGGAAATTATCTTTTTGCCCATAATTAATTTACTTACAGAAGCATCAAGTGGGGATCATTGTGATGCATAGATGCCTATCAAATAATCACATATGTATAGCCCATGAAATTCCAAGGACATCTATGTGGTAGTGACTTGCATGTAATCATTCTGCAACATAGTTGTCTCACAATGATAATTGATATTGTAATAAACTCTCATCATAGATAATCATAACTGTATTGTACCTAAAATTTAGTTGATCTCAATGTGCATTGTTGAACTATGCATATGTTGTACATTTATCCATTGGATGAGGATAAAATATTGATCAAGGTTGAAATCCGATTTAACCCCTTAAATAGTTATGTCACTGAATACAAGAGTCCTTGACTATATAAATACCCTATACTCTAGGTTTTTTTTTATGTGAATGACTTAAAAATATTTCGTCGTTTGGTTTATAGTATACAAAAAATTAAAATAGTGAAATGAGTATAATAAGTAATATTTAAATAAAATAAATTAATATTTGAAAAGATAATGCACTGGTAGACTCTATTCTATTTTTTTTAAATTACTTTTGCTTTAATTAAGTCTTTTAACATATAAAATATGTTAACAACACGTAAGCCAAGATAAATGGGAGTTTCCAGTTTTCCTTTGATTATAAAGTTAGGAATAAGCAAGATATGTACGTGAAATTCCCAGAAAAATAAAATATTGTAACATCAAATCAAATGCCGCATGCAAGGAACCACTAATATTAACACTAAATGATATAAATACTTAAATAGCTAGACACAAATACTTAAAATATTTGTCTAATAAAATATTTAGATTAAAGTACTTCCGTAGTAATGCTCTTATAAATGTTACCATTGATGATATAACATAATAATAATAATGCATTTTAAAGTAATAAAAAAAAAAACACAACGAAAGGATGTGTTTATAAGTTGTTTTGGAAAACAACCTATATTTTTATCACTCTCCTACTACTAGTATATTATTGTTCTTATACTATGCAAATTAAATATTTATAAATTAATAATTAAATTTATTTAATCTTAAACACAGAACGTATTAATATCATATTAAAAATTATCGAAAAATAAATTCTTTTAAAAATTTAAATTATTAGAATAAAATTACTTTAAATTCTATTAGATTGCTAACTGATGACAGTGACATGTTTGTGATACTAGTGCTTGGACGGTTGAACCTCTATAGTTATTTAAAATGGAATAAAAAATGATAATAAAAAAAAAATTCAAGGTAACAAGAATTAATTATGAGAATTTAAGGTAAAGAGAGATTTAGGGAACATGAGAGCAAGTCATATGACTATTTCATCCACATGCATGATCTAAATTAATAAAGAAAAACACTCTTAACCTCACATAAAGAACTGCCAAACAGACGAGTAATATTTACCATTTAGTAGTATTTACATTGGACTTAATCTATAAATTAGGCTATTATATTAATCAACACTCTAAAACAAGAAATCAATTAAAAAAATAAACACAATTAATTAAACTGCATAACCAACTCTTGATTATAATGAGGAACTCTAATATTAGTCTAGCATCTGCCATTTGCTTCTTGTCCCTATTTAGTTTTGCATACTCTCATGCTACTGATTCATCCGATTCAAATAGTAACGATGAAACTTATTTCGTAGAGGGGAGGATTTATTGTGATACATGTCGCGTTCAATTCGTAACGAGAATTAGCACAAATCTCAAAGGTATACATACATACATACGTACATACGTACATATATAACCCAATTAATTTAGTTGAATATATACGTATTCATTCATGTTATTTTTTTGATAATATATAGCTAGATAGGCTGAGTTAGATTTCTTATACTATTTTTAATTAGATTTGGAGACCCCATTTGCTTTGCTAGTTAGGTTGATGAATATGAAATATAAGATTATTTTTGTCATAAATTAAACAGGTGGAAGGGATCAAATTTGTTTTGATTAATACGTACGACATCCTTTTATTTTTATTTATTTTTAAGTAATTGAAACTCAGAGCTGGTTGGTAGGTATTAATAATGTTTTTAAAAGAAATTACAATAATGCAGGTGCTGAGGTTGAATTAGAGTGCAAAGAACGTGAAGGTGGAAGTATAATATTCAGAAATTCAACAACCACTGATGAGAATGGAGGATACCGAATTCCGATATCTGGAGACTATGAAGAATATATTTGTGAGGTTGTGCTAATAAAGAGCCCTGATCCTGAATGTTCAGAAGTTAGCCATGATTCACACCAAGAAATAAGTGCTAGGGTTAGCATAACAGGCAACAATGGGATGGCTGACCCAATTCGTGAAGCTAGCCCTCTTGGTTTTCTCAGGAAGGAGGCTCTTCCTGAGTGCAAAGAGGTCCTTAGAGAACTTGGATTCACTGAAGATGGAGGACTCGTTTAGATATATATTTAATTATTATGTCTATTAATCATCTAGTTTTCAATTAATTTGTACGTGACAAATTATCCTTTTATATTATGTGTTCAATAAATGACTAGGTTTTTTTTTTCTTTCAGAAAATCTTATATAATATCAGCTGGTGTTGATTTCTTCTCAATTTTTTATACTTTTTTTCATTTTCATAAAATTAAAAGGTTAACCCGTATTAATATCTCTTAAGAATTTTTCTTGTTTTTTATATATCATTTGTAAATTTATATATATATATATATATATTATTACGATAATATCTCTATTTTATATATTCTGATACGAAGTTTGGCTAAATTGTCAAAATCGTCGAAAAATTATCGTTTAAATGTAAACAATTGAAATATGTATTAAAATTAAGTTTTGTCTTTTTTTTCATGAATCAGTTAAAGAGGATTCAGGATTCATTATATTGCTCGACAATAATAAAGGTATTTGGATTTAATTATACCCTATTTTTACGAGTACTTGAATCACCAAAGATAATTAAAGCAAAACGATTTATCGAACATTTTCAACAAATTCCCCTACTTGTTATTATATATATATATATATATATATATATATATATATATATATATATATATATATATATATATATATATATATATATTTGTGTGCTATTTCAATTTGCGTACTTTGAAACTCTTTTATCGGGTCATTATATCTCATAAATTATTGTTATAAAAATTGAAAATTCCTTGTAATAGAGAAAAAATTGAAAATATTAATTGTAAAATAAAGTAACTAGTGAAAAGATAATTTAAGCCTATAACAATTCATCTATTATCATTTTTATTTGATCCTGCCAGGACGATAATTCATGTTTAATCTTAAATCATGCAATTTACGACTAATATCACCTAAACATAGTGCACTACTTCAAACCATACTTAAGTCATATAACATTATTGGGGAAATTTTCTGAATTTATTGTTGAAGTTTGATATTCATGTTCATTAAGTCAATCTCCAAAGGACTTAATTATGATACCTTAAAATTATACTAAATAATATGACATTTGAACTTTTAACATAACTTTAAATTGTTGTTTTTGAGACATAATAACATATTTGATTTTAAATAACATTTAAGATAATTAATTTTTTAAATTTATAATATTTAAAATACTAATTTTGTCCGTAAAGAACTGATGTTGTTGGAAGATAATCACACAAATATGTTAAATATGACTAGAAGTACAAAAAAAACTTATTTTATTTTATACTTTAAATATAAAATAAATTATGATGGGTTGAAAGAGCTTAAATATTTATAATGGTCAAAGATTTATTCATGAATAATCAAAATTGGTCTAAAGTTAAAAAGTTGCGGAACAAAGTTCACATCTTTATTAAGCAATACCTATATGCCTTATATGTTCCTAATTATATGTTCTTAAGGTAAGTAAAATGATCTTATTTATAGATATTTGGAAACAATTGATCTTAACCTCGGACTTATAAATTATTGATAAATCATCACCTATAAAATAATATCTTCAAATTTATTAAAAAACGTGATATATTTTGGGTTCAATTTAACCCATTAATTTTTTATTTTCCAATTGTAGCTTATTGTTATGCTTGTGGCAAAATTTAGCTGTTATTTATATTCTTCTTTCACCAACTTAACACATTTAGATGAGCCATCCAAAGATATGTATTTAGGTTTTAATATTCATTTACTTGTGAATATGTTGTATCATATGAAAGTTAAGCAGACTTTAAATCAATTATGATAATTAAAATAATTTTCACTATTAAAGGAATAAAAAGAGATATAACGGTATGAAATTTCTTGAAATGCATTAGTTTTTATGTACCATCAAGTTCATAAAATCACTCCATGATAAAATGCTATATATTAATGATGCATTTAATAAATATAGTGACAAATTTAGCTGCAAAATGCTTGAACGATGATTGATGTCCCTATAGGACAATGAAATAATATAGCAATAAACATTCATAATTTGTCTAAACCATCTAGGTATATTGGTGCAAAAATAAAAAAATTACTAATAGAATAAGTAAAGCTAATACTCCAACAAATACTACTATAAAAATAGGTTTTAAAGTCAGTTCAAGCGTTCACGTATAAATTTATATAATAATTTTGTGATTATTAAGGTTTTTTTTAAATAACTACATTATAAATCTAAGATATTTTAATGAACATCATATTGTTGAATCATGTCTTTCTCATTTTATAATACTTATGCAAAACCTACATAATAAAAATAATAACATACATATACAAAAAATTATACACATAATATACAAAAAATAACACAAAGTGAATAATAAGTGCGTAGGATTAATAAAAATACTTATAAGAGATGAAGTGACAAAATGAAAAAAAAATGTCTTGTAAATGAGAAAATGGGTATAAAAAATTTGAGTATTTTGCTCAAAAAAGTAGGGGATCTAGAAGATAATTTGGAAAGGAAGAAAACCCACTAAACAATGCTGAAATTGGTGGTCATAGGTGGCCGAAAAATGAGAAAGAGTGAAGGAGGTGAAATTAGGTTTTGGGTGTTATTTACGGCACTACAAATTAAAAATTGTGTCTGATGGGGGAAGAAAGAAGAGAAAAGGAAAATCCATGCGTATAGTATCGGTTGACATGTTGAATCGACGTTACACGTTGACATAGCATTAGTTCTAAGTGTCAACCGACACTACACACATGGATAGCGTCGATTGACATGTAGAACCGATGCTACGTCCACGTGTAGTGTCGATTCAACACATCAACCGACTCTATACGTAGCGTCGGTTCAACACATCAACTAACTCTATATGTAGCGTCGGTTCTTCACTGAACCAACTTTAAATTCATTATAAGTTAATTTTTTTCAAAAATTGACTTTACATATCAACTTATATACCACATTTTATAGTAGTGAAATGAAATCGAGAAATGATAAAAATTTGTAAGTCCTTAGTCTTTGTTGAAATTTCCGTGTGCAAAACACCACTTAGGTTACAACACTTTGTATTTTTGTATGTTTAACCACACTATGTGGGTTAGTTTATGTAGTATGTATGTTAGTTTACATTTATTTCTTTTGTTTCATCTTATTTTGCGGATATTTGTGAAAAATTACTTGATAATTTTTTGGGGTGTTTGTCGAGGTGCTCGTTGAGCACCCTCGTCAATAAGGTTGGCGAGTGTTGCAACAACTCTTATCCTTACCGATAAGGAGTCTGGTAGTCATAAATTTTCTATAAATTCACCATTTGCAAATGTTTTTGTTAATTAGAAAACATAAGAAAACCCTAATAGTTTTGAAACTCAATCTTTTAAAATAGAAAATTATTTTCTTATTCTAGATCACTAATACTATGAAAGATTATGTTTGTAAAAACTATTTTCGAGTTTGAGTTCATTAAAATTTGATTAACACTCGTGAATTAGCTTGAATGTTAGGTTCATGTGCATAGATTTACCATACCTTTAAGATTATATTATATTTATAGTTTATGACCGTTCGTATCATATGGTGGTGGGGCTCCAAAGGAGAGTTAGATTCAGATTAGATCAAAGTTGATGTGGAGATAACAAGCGAGGGCAACAAATGACAACAAATGATAGTTAGGGTAGGTATCCTGAGTGATAAAAATATTTACATTTTTAGTTTTATTGAGTTGTATCTATTTATTATTCATCAATGAATTGTTATTATCGAGCGGTTGTGATAAGTAAATTGTTGATATTACCAAGTAGACATGATATGTATATAGGTTTAGCTCATTAGATCATTGTGTCCGTATACTCCACTATTTCATTAATACAATTATAATTTGATCGAATATGCCTTCTAGTATGCCATGATTCCTATCTATCATCTTATGTCATGTTTTTCTTCATATTTATTTCACTTTTTATCGTACTTGTTGCAGAATAAACTATTATAAACTATTAGTAATTAGTTTATTCTTATCTAATATCTACTCAATTGTTGGTTGTGTGCTTGATTTCTTTATTTTTGTTTTCTATTGTCATTGCATGTGAGTTTAAGAACGAGTCTCAAAAAATCTATATTTTCTTTTCATGATTGCTTATAAGTTACTATATTCTCTTAAAATTATTGATTCATATAGGATCTCAAGTACCTGATAAATAAAAGGATATTATTTTAAATATGGGATAAATAAAATATTAATATATCAATGTCATATAAAATATTTTCTTTCAAGATCAATATCAAGATATGATGATGATCCCTAATCAAATTAGAAGCTATTAAACGTCGTCAAAGCAAAATATTCACCAAATACAAAACATTATTCTAAGTATGTATTACATTCATTTATGCACAAAGTGAAATGAATTTAATGTGAATGTGTCAGAAATGATGTGGTGGTAAGATACAAAAATTTTACTACATAACTTTAAAATGTAAGTGGCAGTGATTAATATCAATTTATATATTTATTAAAATGAAAAAATTAATAGTACTTATTTCTTATAAAAACATTAAATTAAGAGTTCATATAATATTAAGAAAATTTATATACATGAAATATTAAAGCAATGTGAATCATTGCATGAATTCAATAATTCACGTTAGCATTAAAATTCAATATATACAATTCATATATTCAATTATTATTTGGTCGTACAATTTTATAATTTGAAAATATATCTTCTTTTGATCACTGACATTATTATGTGGTAAAATGATTTATGCTATGCGTTGATAAATGTTATCACGGGTATATATATATACATGTTAAATTTTATAAGAAAATAAATTAATGAGTTTTATTTTAGAGAATATATTGTAATCAATTAGATATATAAATTATTATTTGTAATGTATTTACATTAACGTAGAATGTTTTGTGAATTAATTTTGTGATGACTAACAAAAACAAGTTTTTTTTTTCTCTAGAATGATACGTTACTTGCAAATTAATAGTTAAATATATTTGACTTACAACCATAATATATAGAAAAATCAAATAACCAAATAGACTTACATGTCGTGAGTTATGACCTTTTACATCAATTTTTGAGAGACTATAATAATGCCATTAAAACGTGACCGTTCAAGGACATCACCATTGAGCAATTGTAGTCAGGGGGAACACATTTGTATATGGTTGTACTCTTCTTCCTTTCCATAATTTGGTCCCACTAAGTTTTATTGACAAAGTTTAACGAGACAACTTTAATATATTGCATGAAAACATTACACTTTTTCCCTTCACTAGTTTGTCCCATTGTGTTTTTCTAACAAGGTTTTTAACGACACATGTTCTCCATGAAGTTGATATCCAAGAGAAAGTGATGATGTTTAGATGGGTCAAAAATGCACCAAAAGTGATACAAGAGTACTGCGTAAAAATACTAAATGCATTAAAAAAAAATTGGCCTTTAAAAACACTCTAGATGGTACCTCCAAATGCACAGTTAAGACTAACAGTATTTTCTGGAACAAAAAATAATAAAACAAAAAGGAACGGCGCTTGCATATTGTATTCATACCATTATCCCAATCAATAAATTTCTACATTTGGGAACCATTCTCGTGAGAACAGCATATGATTTTCGATCAAACTACAATGGATTAGATCAAATTTGAGCCAAACTTCGACCAATACTAATTGTCAAATTAACATATATTATAAGCAATAAATTAGAATATAACAAAACAAGAGAGATATATATAGGTGGTAGGAATAGTAAGAGGTATTTGATTAGGTTCTCTCTACCTGCAAGTATCATAATCAGCTGGAGCAATATTTACTCAGAAATCATTATGAAAACGTTGTGATACAAGTCCCTCCCACGTAGGCACAGCCTTTGCTTCATGGCTAGCTGTAAATATCTGCAATATAGATCAACGAAATTGTCCTTAGAAACCAATCCTGCAAAACACCCTTCTCAAAAATACAATGCTAAGATATATGACCAATGGCTTGAAGTGCATGTTAACAATTACAAACTGGAGTCTCCTGATGGCCAAACTGCAACGAAAATAGAGTTAAAATTCTTCCGAACAGCAAGGTTACACTGTACCTGGCATAAAGTAGCCTATGCATGCAATGAGCAACATTTGTTTGGGCATCCAACACGTTAACAAGTCAGGATAACAGATAGCATACATGAATTCTAATGTCAAAACTAAGGGAACAAGCTTTGTAAATGAAAACAGTGACGCTAAAAGTTAAGATGCGCAGCCACAGAAGTTACAGATATCACAATGGGAGGCACCACACTTAGTAATGATAGCCAACTAAAAATCCATTCCAGAATTTCTAACTCAAAAGGGAAAAAAATTTCAACCCATTGGGGAAAGGAAAAACGTTTTTTATGCCATAAATCCTGATTCAAGTGTTCTCGCAACATTGCAACAATGACAACTAATTATGAACTTGTGGTGTGACAAATGAAAAGAGGGTCAACTATCTAATGTGTGGAATAGGAAAGGAAGTAAGAGAGAGAAATAGGCGAAAGGAGAGAAGTTAGACGAATGAAAGATATGGATTTGATGAAAAAGGGGAGAACCACAAAACAAGAAAAATGGGGAAAAAATGATATTCAAATCAATATTAAGTCTCTTGAAATACAATAAGAACAAATTTATTTATAAGTGTTTATTCTAGATAAGATAAATATTAAAAACTTAGCTAGTAACAATCAAAATTCTAAAGAAGATAAATGCAATCCCTAAGAAACAATAAAATCCTAACTAAATAAATACTAATAATTTAAATATCATTATCACTATTCCCATCAATTACCCCAGAGAAGAACTCAACTTCGACAAGTTAAAAAGAAAGGAATTTAAGACAATCATTTTCTCCCTCGTCACAAGGGGAGGATGTTGTGTTTGTTTTGTGTTATTTGTATCATGTTTTGGCATTAATCGTGTGTTAATTGACACATGAAAAAATTTACTTAATTTTTTTTCGTGTTATTTATTTATAATAGTAAGAAATAATAAGACATTTAAGGATATGAAAACTATTGATCAATTCTTACTAAAAATATTTTTTCATGTCGTATCGGGTTTGTATCGTGTTATCTTGTCATGTTACACATCGTCACCCCTACTTGTCAACACTCGGAACATCAGCATCATACCCATAAATAACAATGTTATCCAAGGTTTTAAAAGGCAAAAAAATAGTTTTGAGGCGTTTTATTTCTACCTAATTAGGCATCACGCGTCACGAAGAAAATTTTAAATTGCATACAAAACTGAAATAAATACTACAAGGCATTAATTATTACAAAATAATACTTAGTAATTCATATAGGACTTAAAACATCAACTAAAAGTCTAAAATAATCCGCATGAAAGCAACAAACAAAAATCATCTACAAAAGTAAGTAGTTCATTGTTTAGAATAACATGAAATCAAAAAATCATCTAAGTAAACATTCAACCTTACTAAGAAAAGAAAGAGGAAAAAAAATAGAGAACTGCACTAGGAACAATTTTTACATTTTCATAGCTTGCTCAATATGAAAAATGAAATGAAAGAAACCTAGAAAGAACAATATATATATTTCTTTATAAAAATAAAACATGGTTAGACTAATTTTTTTATAATAGAGTTAGAATATGGAGAAGTACCTCAAGACAATTTAGAAGACCAAATTTGATATGGAATCTTTTAAAGAGAAAGTGTCATATAGGTCCTTTAAATTAGATCATTTATACTATTTGATCTCATAGATTATAAGTAGTGTCATTTAATCCTTTAGCTTTAAAAAAATGGATCAATTAAGGACAAAACACATTATTTTAATACCTTTATATTAAAATATTATTTTAAAATGACCTAATTTAAAGCACCTTTACGATCCCGCTTTGTCTTTTAAAAATATTGAACATGCAAACATCAAAAGTAAGAAGTGGAACAAAGAAAATGAAAGAAACTTTAGGGTTAATACCTTAACACGAGAACTGCACCCACCAAGTTTCTTCAAACTTGATCATTTTATTAGATTTCTCTTATGCCTTGGATTTCTACTCTTACACGAATGCCTTCTACTTCGTCTATATTCTTTTTCTCACTGAGACTGGAGAGAAAATGAAAGAGGAATGGGAAGTGTATGTGAGGGTTGAAGAATGGGAAGGGTTGTATAACGCAGGAAGGGGTTAATTGGTTTATGGGATTACTGTAGTGATTTATACTTGTTTCAGAGTTAAATATTTTTACAAAATTGCCACTTCTCTCTATTAGCTAACGTAACATAACGATATATGTGATATTTTTGGAAGCTCAAGGGTATTGTTGATATTAAACAAAACCCCAAAGGTCTTTATATAAATCCATATTTTTATACACTTAACACTCAACCTTAAGTGTTTGGTTAGATGCCCAATGCAAACCATATACTTGTAATTTAACAATTGAAATTATTGGAGTTCGAACATAAGATACAAAACTCTGATACTATGTTAGAAGTTGTTGATCACCAACTTTTCCAAAAGTTTAAACTAGTGGGAGAAGGAACAAATATACTTTTATACACTTACAACTCCTTGAAAGTGTTGACTTTATGCCTTAAGCAGACTAAACGCTTGCAATTCAACTATTAGAGTTACTATGGCTTAAACATAAGATCTTCAATTCTGACACTATGTTAGAAGTCGCTGATCACCAACTCTCCCAAAAACTTAAGCACTTAGGAGATGAGCCTATTATATTTTTATACACTTATCATTTCCCTGCAAGTTTTGAATCTATGCACTATGCAGGGCAAACACTTGCAATTTAACGATTGAGGTTACTAGAATTTGAACACGAGACCTTCAACTGTAAGATCCATTATTATAATTAGACTACTCCATTATTTATAGTTATTTATGATTGAAAAATTCATAAAAATATAACACTTCTCTCAATAGCATAAACCTTTATAAGAGTTGGTGATCAAAACTAGAGATTCTATGTTCAAATCCCATAAATCTTAATTATTGAATTGTAAATTTTTGATGTATATAGTGCATAAAACCAATACTTGCAAGGAGTGATAAGTGTCTAAAGTATAACTGATTATTTTCCCACTAGCTTAAGCTTTGGGGAGAATTGGTAACCAACAACTTCTAACAATTTTGATTGTGGGGTTTCTTTAAGATTTTGAGCAACCCAAGAATCATCGTTAGCTTCCACTTTGTCCTTTTGTTTGTTGATTGTGGATAACTATTAAACTAAGACTCATCTGCTAGGCAATGAAAGCATGTCTTGAGTTAAAGAATCCACTATTTGGGCTAAGTTATCAATCAAAGTTTGTCAAACAAAAGTCCAAAACCACACTTGTTTCTTAAGTGAATGATAATCATACACGAGTTCCTATACCTTCATAATCACGACGAAAAAACCAACAAAACCAATCCGGGCAGCCAATTAAGAATTTGATTTATTGGGTTGACCACATTGATTGTCAAACGGGGTGTTAGACGGTGGAGATTTGGGTGCCACTTAAAAGATAACGACGGAAGGATTTCAACGTTAGTACTAGTAGGCTAAGACAGTGTTTGATAGCGACTAACGGTGGTTGAAAAGGGAGGTCAAAACTATGGTTGTTATCGTGACAAAATACGTCATTGGTAGGGGGACGAAAATGGGCTGAAGAGACCGATTAGTGATTTCTAGCTGTGGATCGAGCGACAATAGATGATGAGAACAACAAGATCGACAACGCTTTGGCAAAGTCGTTTGTTGCTCTTTTACGACAACACAAGCCTTTGAGCAATTGACAATGGTCAAGGTAGGGCTGAGACGATGATGTTCTTCTAAAGTCGATGGTGTGAGTTGCTTCAGGTGACGGTGGTGATCTAGCCAGGAAGGTGGTTGTTGACACTTAAAGGGTGGCTAATATGGAATTTGCAATCCTAGTTTTTCTTTTCTTTGGAAACTGAATCTAATTTTTTTGTTTTTTAACTAGGGATAGATTTATTTCGTTTGAGAAAATTAAATTTTTGTAGCTCTGATACCAATCTGATGTGGAAAAGGAAAGGAAGTATGAGAGAGAAATGAACAAAAGGAGAATAATTTAAAAAGAACTAGGGTTAGAGATTAGACGAAAAGAATTTGGGGGAAGACAACAGTGTTTATTCTAGATAAGATAAATATCTAACCTAGCTAATACTAATCAAAATTGAAACTAAGATATCTCAAAGAAATAATAAAATCCTAATTAGATGAATACCAAAACTTTAAATATTGTAATCACTATTTCTATCATTATCCCTGCCAATAGTAAGTAGATATGAATTTAACAACCAAGTATGCTTCTCTAGCCTAATTAAGAGACGTGAAAGTCCTCAAAACACTAATGAGGCCTTCTAAATGATATCCAGTATAAAAAGGGCCCTAAAATTTTATCATTGACCAAAAGTCCATTTAAAATGGAATAATGAAAATCAATAAAAACAGATATCCTATATCTCAGAGTATAATTATCTTCATCACTTTCAAATTACTTTCCAATAACATTATCCAACTCAATTCAAAAGAGATAAAGTCCATTAAAAATTGGATAGTATATAATCAAATTCCTAGCCCCAAAAAAAAGAACAAAATTATCTTAAGCAAAATCATCTCTGTATGCTTAGACGGTTGCATCTATAACAAAGCCCACAAACAGTTTTTTTTTTTAACCCATACCTGAATTCTAGTGTTTCTGCAAAGGATCCACATTCTACACACTTTAGTTAAGAAACAATATGAAAAGCTAATCGCTATAAACTCTATAGATAGAACTCCAACTTTCAATCTTCCCTTCCGTAGCATAAAGTATGTGTTACTAATCGTTTACAGACCATCTAACATATGAACTATCTACCTAGAATCTAGAAATAAAGTGTTCTAGGGACAGCTAGATCTTCGATCGAAATTTAGCATTAAAACCTGAAACTTGGAACCCAAAATCACGATTACTAGAAACAAAAAACTACAAGATACTTTCTTTATCTCTAACTCTCTCCCTGTCTTCTTGAAAAATTATAAAATAGAAGATATCAACCAATACAAAGGACAAATAAAAAAAATCTTAAATCTAATATACTTGACAATACATAAAATGCAAACCTAATCATGGCTTTCATGTAAACCAAACAAAGCAAAAGAATTGCCATACACTTCCTGGACACAGAAACACAACTCACAGCATACAAGTAATGAAAGGCTTCAACCTTGCTCAAAGTAGACCACAATTTCATCAACAATCAGAAGAATCATGAATGCAATAGAGTTTTCAAAACTCATAAGCAAAAGACAATGCTGCACTCTGTGTTACTGCATATCTGGTTGTGAATGTAACAAAATCCCAAATCAAGGACCAAGTTCTCAACCTAAAATAGCAGTTGAACTAAGCAATTCCTCATAACCAGGTTATTCTACTGTACATAAAGCTAGAGCAGAAAATTCTTAACAAAAATAAAATTACTCTCTTTTTTGAATAAGAGGAAGGAAAATTCAACCTTTATGGAACAAAACTTTTCTAAAACCATAAGATTTCTTTTCTTTTGCTAATTCAATTAGAGTTAATTAATGCTTTTGAACTCTTCCTTTGCCTCAAATTGAGAAACCTTTACTCAATACAGGTGATTTTTCACCTCTAAGATGATTCCTTAAACTACCTATCTTTTCAATTTAAACATAAACATGCAAATTCAAACTTTTATCATATGATGGTCAAATCACTCATTGAAACATGACAAATCTCTTGCACCAAATGACAAATAAGTAGGAAACCATGCAGTCTATGATAGAACAATCTAAGACACCGTTAATAAAATAGAGTAGAGTATAAAATAAGACACTCATTCACTCTGAGGCTTGATCTCTCTTGCCATGTGCTCCAATTTCGTTCTAGTATTTCTCAATTTCTTCCTCTGTTCTTTGCAATTGCAATTGAGATTCCTTCTTGCTCCTTAGCTTTTGGGATTGCAATTCTCTAGCAATTGCTATTCCTTATCGTTCTTTAGCCCTAGTTTATCGATTTCTTTCCCAATTTGTCTGAGCTATTTCGTTTGTGAAAATGGATGGACTCAGTGATAAGTTTGGTGATCTAAATGTTGCACTTGAGATTGAGCATCTGTTGGCACAAGATCAAAGTTCATTGGACCCGGCTCTTACTGCAAAGGTTGTTTCTGATAAGATTGTGAATCCTAAAAGTCTGCTTTGAGTAATGCACAAGAGCTAGACAAAGAATGGTGATCTTGACCTCAGGGTTTTGGACCTAGCTCTTGCTGCAAAAGTTGTTTATGATAAAATTGTGAATCCTAAAAGTCTACTTTGTGCAATGCATAAGAGCTAGACAAAGAATGGTGGTCATGACCTCAGGGTTTTGGATCACTCACCATTCATATTCTACTTTGAGGAGCTAAAGGAATTGGATCTTGTTCTAAGGAAAAGGGCCATGGAATTTCAACAACAATCTATTGGCTACTATGCATGTTCTTCCAGATACGTCTCCCTCTGCATTTGTGTTCGATACATCTCTAGTATGGATTCAGATCCAACATATGCTTATGGATTGGCATAAGGAGACTACCGTTACTCAGATTATCGGGAGAATTGGGGAGGTTTTGGAAATTGTTAGCTATTCTTGGTATAGTGGAACCATGCGTTCAAATAGGGTTAGAATTTTCTTTAAGCTTGACGATGCTCTAGTCCCTAGTATATGGATTCCTTTTTGTAGGAATGAGGTTTGGATGGAGGTGAAATATGAGTGTTCGCCTCAAGACCAGTGCATTGCTTTCGAGGTAAAGCATGTGTTGCTTGGTGAATGGATTAGATCATAGATGAATATGTTGGCTTCCTTGCATGTGAAAGAAGGAAGGAGTCAATTAGAGATATTGTTGGTTCAGTGAAGCGGGGAGGTGTATCCATAGGTGCTAGTTCCTCGTTTATCTTCAATGTTGATCATGTTGCTAGTAAGAAGCCTTTTGACGTGGTTACTAGAAATTCTGCGGGTGTTGTATTTGGTAAGACTTGTGTGATTGGTAAGAAAAAGAGTATGAGAGGTCTATGAGGAAGAACAATGCTGAAGAAGTTTTTAATGTTGGTTGTTTTAGGATGAGGTTGGTTACTGTCTCTCTGGTTTGCATATTATTGTTCGTAGTTTGTGTTTGTAAATGGGTTGCTTTATTTTGATTTCATTAGCTTATTAGGGCTGGTACCTTTTTGCTTAGTTAGATATGCTAAGAAGGTGACTACCTGTTATTCTGGAGTCTTTGTGTTGCTAGCTCTGGTGCTAGTCAATCATCTAGTTGCCTCTTTAGGCTATGTTGTTAGTGTAGCTGATGTTGGAGATTTGATATGTGTCAAATATTTATGGTTAGTGTAAGTCCTATCGAGTCTATTTGTTGCTTGTGTTGTTTGTTATTAATGAAACTATATTTCTGACCCAAAAAAAAAATCAATAGAGTATAAATCCATAGTATAAATTGAAGCATAGGAGAGCCACCAATTAAACAAGCCTAAAATTCCCACAATCTAAAGGGGAATACTCGAGATTCGATAAATGTTCAAAAAAAAAATGTAGAAGCAATCCACAACAAAAAAAAACTTGGAATTAGATCATAGCTTAGTTAATTGAATCGAAACCTATCAATCTCATCCCATTTTTGCACATCAAAAGAGTACTTATCTATTGAAAACAAAATCCAAAGCAAAATTTAGAAACTAAAAAGTAATGATAATTTTAGTTTCTCACCATGGGACCCAGATCGCTTGCCACGCTTGTTACGCTCAAGCTTAAGCTGAGTATCCATAAACATCTGCATTCTCTGAAGCTCCAATTCCTTAGCAAACTGCATCCTCTGTTTCTCCACCTCAACCAGATGCCTCACCTTCTCACCCTCAACTCTCTCATAAACTTTCGCAAACCTCTCTATGGCTCTCGCCAATACTCTTATCCCTTCTCCTTTATCTCCACTCTCCTCAACACTCTCTATCCTCCTTTCCACCACTTCCTCCTCATCTTCCTCCCCCATCTCTACCTCTTCTCCCTCCTCCAAGTCCTCCTCGTCCTCATCCGCCTCAACTGCAGCTGCTGCCGCAGCCATTGCCGAGTAATTCCTCCTAAAATGCCCCTCATCCCCCACGGACGATCGCTTCTGTGGCACCACCACCATCGTTTCAGCTATAATCGGAGACGACGAAGCAATAGTCTTCTTGTACGGCAACGGGACAGCCACCGGTGGTGAGGGAGAAACTGAAGTCACTGGAGAAAGTTTCTTTATATTCGGACCGATCAAAGCGTCTAGGCGTTCGAAGAAAGGCCAAGAAGAAGATACGGAACAATTGGGAGACGAAACCCTAGCTTTCTCGATCTTGTACTTTTTTTTAATAGTGTCAATGCGGTTCTTGCACTGCACATCGGTACGGTGAGTTTTCTTGGTATGGCCATGGAGGGCGTTGACGGCGTCAGCAACGTCTTGCCAGTCCTTTTGGCGGAGATTACCGCGGTTAAGCTCAAGATAACGGCGACCCCAAGCGTCGATGAGTGTGGAGGTAGCTTCCTCGCTCCAACAGTCTTCACGGACAGGCATAGGGCGAGAGTGAGGGATAGACGGTGTCAGGGATTCCGTTAAGTCGCCCATGGATGACAGTGCTGTGGTCACTCCAACGGTAAGGTTGGGTTGGTTTATTGTTTCTCCTTGTTTGGGTTAATAGTTGTAATGTTTAGTGGGGGGATATTGAGGTAGCGTCGGCGAGGGATGTTGTGGGACCAGAGCGACGGCCGCGTGGGCCTCTTGGGTAAGGGATGTTCGCCGGGATATGCGTGTGAAACCTACTCGCCGTTTTAGTGGCTAGCAATATTTTTATTTTACTTGCTGATTCAGTTCCAGAGAAATTGTACCTTTGAGTAAAAATAATTTAAAATATTTTTTATTTAATTTAATTATTAATTTATAATATAATAAAATACAAAATAACCTAAAAGTAATAAAAATGCTCGGTTCTCCTATCCTCTTTAAAAATATATTAAAATATTTTATTTTTAAGACATATTTATCTAATTACTTTTTTAATTATAATTTATTTATAATTTTATTTTAATATTTATCATTATTTTAATTTCATTAATTAAACAAACATAATAATATTAATAATATTATTATTATTTTCATTAAATTCTTATAAAACAAATATGATATTAGTGAGAAATATAAATAGTTGTTCCTTTCTCGTAGAAAATTAACAATATGAAAATAATTATCTTAAATGAATGATAATTTTATCATCATTGTTTCTATTTTTAAATAAATTATCGTTAATAAAATATTTTTATAAAACTAATATTTTATATTATAACAAATTTATTACCTTAAATTTTAATATTTATTTATAATGATATTTAACACAAAGAATAGTTTAAATGTATAATCTTATCTCTATCTTTTCTCTAGTAACTATTTTACTCTATATTAGTCTCTACCTCTCTAAATTTAAATATTAAATCTATTAAAAAATTTGAAAAAATCTTGAAATTTATTATGAGAAATTCTATTAATTATAAAATATTTTAAATTTATTAAAATTATAATGAAATGATTGTATCAGTCTTATATGTTCTAACATAATCCAATAAATCTTCTTTGTAGAATATTTTTCCTTTTGTATAAAAATTTTTGTTATCTCAATACATCTTCTTTATTCTTCATCTCAAACTAAACATTCCTCCCACAACTTTAGTACTTATCAACACAAATCCTAATATTTTTACCATAAAAAACTTATAATATTATAAATAGAATAAGTATATATCAAAAATATAAAAGAATAATAATATTTTAAAGAAAATTAAGCTTTATAAATTGTCAATAAGTTTGATAAGACTACCAAAACTACTTTAAAAGTTCGATAGATCTTACCAAATTATTTCAATAGTCCTAACCAAATCTCATATAAACAAAACGTTGGTGAATATTTTAAAGATATATCTATAAATTTAATAATTTTTTTTAAATTAATGAATTATTTCAAGTAAAATATCCATGTCTCTAAAAAATTTCAAATTTATTCAACATTTACCTCGCAACTTCAACGAAAATAACTTCAAATATTATAATTTGATAAAAAAAATTATCATTTAAATGAAGTTATTAATTTGAAGTGTACCTTAACGGTATAACTTTATGATCAATATAGTACAGATGAATACCAAGATTATAAAACATTTTTGGTTCAAGATTAGATCGAATAAATAGCACTTCTATCAATTTTTTTTTTTTTGTGAAATCTCAAACAATATTCAACAACTCTTTATAAAATAAGTTATTTTTTAATTAATAACAAAATAAGATGATATGAAAATAATTATTGAGTTATTATTTTATTACGAGATTAACGACAAAAAAAATTCAACTAATTTAACAATCAATTTTTCATTTGTTACTTAAAATATGACATTGAAGATTGTGTCAAAGTTGGATGGTTTTTATGTTTTCCAGACAAGAAAAAGGTTACCTTTCGTTGCATGTCAGAGTGATAAGAAAATGCTTCTTATTACCATATCATATCATGAGAAGTAAAAACTTTACAAGAAGATTAAGTACCAATTATCCCATTAAAACTGAAGTTAACAACAAAACAACATATTCTACTTGACTAGACATTCAATTAGCAACAACTTGTTTCCTATTTTGGTCAAAAGAAATTTCATTAAGAAGAATAATTCAATATGATTCAAAACTAATTACTCAGTAAGAACGCCTTTCTCCATATTACAGTAAACACTTTGTCTAAACTAATCATATTAGAAACAAAAAGTTGGCATTGCTTTGCTAGAAGACCAACTAAACCATTTTAGCTCCCTACCAATCCACTGCACATAGTACTAGTAGTGCACAAAGAGAGGCACCAAGCACGTTATGTCCTACAAAATAGGCTCTAATTTCCAGTCATCCAAGCTACTTTCACTAATTCACCCTTGTGATCTCTTACTACCACACCAAAAGGACTATATATAACACCGTTTTTAAATGATGCATCACAGTTTAATTTCAAAACATCATAGCTAGGAGGTTCCTATGAACCCTGTGGTATTCCATAATATCACCCAATTGTCTCCTGAAGTTGCTTGACACACAAAGTAGCAGAATACTCCTAAGAAGGATTTGAGGCTATTTGAGAAAAAAGCACATCTATTCCTTGCTAGCCAAATGTAGCAAATAATAAAACATAAAAGAGCTAAAATATTGTCACCATCATTAGGGGGAGAGAGAGTTTCAAAAAATGTCTCTTGAAACCATCCTTCAAAGTGAGTCACCTTTCTCAAATCATGTTTATGACAAAGGTTAGACATAAACCATACCTTTTCATTCCAAGCACACCCCAATAGTACATGCTCCAAAGTCTAATCATGATCCATATATATTGGAAAAAGTCTATTAGCAATAACTCTTCTTCGAAACATGTTGGATTTAATGGATAGGAAATTATTCATTGCTTTTCACACGAAAAGTTTGATTTTTGGAGGGAGTTTCAACTTTCATAACCTTTTCCAAAACCATGGCCGAGTAAAAGAAGAAGTAGTGGTACCTCTATCACCATATCCAATTATTTGCTCACGAATGAAGTGATAGCAAGATTTCACTCAGAATTTGTCATTTTTCTAATAAGGCCATACCATCTTATCCTCAAGGCAAACCTTTGCCAGAGGAGTTATTAGAATGGATTCAGCTATCCAAGGAGTATATCATCTTTCCATTTCCTTGGCTATTTGTCAATAAAAACACTAACATACATAAACAATTGTTGTATAGCTTCTTAGCGAGCAAATTAGAAAAGTTCCACATTGGTTAGAAATGAAGATAAATGTTGTATTTTAGGCTATAAATAAAGCCCTCTTCCACCATTTGTAAACATCTTAAAATTTGTAAATCTTCTTCTCTTTTGTAAGGGTAATTGATTAGCTCAATTTTTCTCAATTAGTTATAATTTTAGAGTTCATTAATTTGGACATAGTGCAAGTGGTCAACGACGTCCTAAGACCTAGGTAACATATATACCGAACCTCGTTAAATTTTTGGTGTTTTTATTTTTCCTATTTTAATATTTCTACTTCAATATCTACTTTAGTTTATTTTAGCATTATATTTTTAATAGCATTATTTTTTGGATTAGTTTGAGTTCTATTCATTTAAATCATAAGTGAATAGTAACTACTTAGAATAGGGAAAATATACCTGATTTTTTCAACAATTGATATCAAAGTTGAAGGTTTCTACCTAGGAATTTTTTTGTATTCAATTTTTTTTCTATTGAAATATAGTTACTAGTTGTTGTAATATGAAGAAATGGCGGAATAAAAGTCTCCTTCAAACAGAGGTCAATCATCTACGTCAAGTAGAACAATGGTTATGAATGCAAGGTTCGAGGTGGAGAAGTTTGATGGAACCAGTCATTTCTGCATGTGGCAAGGCAAAGTTATAGATACTCTGTTTCAACAAGGTCTAGACATCTTCATTGAATAAGAGAAACCAGATGAAGCAGATGAAGTCAAGTGAAAAAATATCAATCGATTGGCATGTGATACAATCAGTTCGTGTCTCTCAAGAGAAAAAAAGTACACGTTCATAAAGGAGACATCCGCAAGTAAATTGTGGAAGGCGTTGGAGAACAAGTTCATGAAGAAGAGCGGACAGAATCGGCTCTATTTGAAAAAAAAGTTGTTATGTTTTGAATACCTTCCAAGTACCACAATAGACGATCACATTACTGCTTTTAATCTATTAGTAGCAGATTTGTTAAACATGGATTAAACTTTTAAAGATGAAGATTTAGCCTTGATGTTGTTAGCATCCCATCCAGATAAGTTTGATCACCTTATTACAAGCTTACTCATTGGGAAGGATAAAGTGTCTTTTGAGGAAGTTTGCACTGCTTTGTATAGTTATGAAGTTAGAAAGAAAGATAAAAAAATAAAGTATGAATGAAGTAGCAGAGGCATTGTCTGTAAGAGGACATCCGTAAACACAACAGAAAGGAAAGAGAGGTAGATCTCTGTCAAAAGGAAGGCTTGGTAAAGATGAATGTGCCTTTTGTCATGAAAAGGGACATTGGAAGAAAAACTATCTGAAGCTGTAGAAGAAAGGAAAAGCTTTGTCGTTTGATGCATACGTAGCTGAAAGTAATTCAAATTCAAATTTTGCATTAGTTGGTTCGTCAACATCATCCCATCCTAGTGATTGGATTTTTGATTCAGTGTGTACCTTTCATATGTCTCTTAATAAGGAGTGGTTCTTTAACTTTGAAGAACTAGACGGTGGATTTATTTTCATATGTAATGATTATTCATGCAAAGTTGTGGGGATTGGTACAATTTGTTTGAAGAATCAAGATGCTTCAACCAAGGTCTTGACGGATGTTCATTATGTTTTAAATATGAAGAAGAATCTCATTGTTGTGGGAGCCTTATAATCAAAAGGCTTCACTATGACCATACAAAATGGGGCATTCAAGGTTACTTCTAGAGCACTTATGGTGATGAAAAGTGTTCGAAAGAATAACTTGTACTACTACCTTGGTAGTACGGTTATTGGGATAACATCAGCAGTAGTTTCAAAGGAAGAAAGAGATTCAAAAACTACCAAGCTATGGCATATACGTTTGGGACATCCTAGTGAAAAAGCTTTACAGATTCTAGTAAAGAAAGGCATATTAAAAGGTGCAAGAACCGGCAAGTTGAAATTCTGTGAGCATTATGTATTGGAGAAGCATAAAAGAGTAAGCTTTGGCACTGTTCTCTATAATACAAAAGGCATTTTGGATTACATCCATAATGATGTATGAGGGCTAACAATAACTCCATCCATAAGTGGCAAACATTATTATGTCACTTTCGTTGATGATTTCTCCAGAAGAGTTTAGGTATATCTCATGAAGAAAAAGGGTGAAGTGTTGAGAATTTTTCTCAAGTGGAAGAAGATGATCGAGACTCAGACTGGAAAAAAGATCAAGCTTCTAAGGTCTGATAATGGCACTAAGTACATAAACGATCCATTCATGAAAGTTTGTGAAAAAGAAGGGATAATGCAACACTTCACTATTTGAAAAACACCACAACAGAACGGAGTTGCAGAATTTATGAACCAGACATTGTTGGAGAATGTTCAGTGTATGTTGTCAAATACTGGGTTAGGCAAACATTATTGGGCTCAGGTTATGACATATGCTTGTTATCTTATCAACTGTCTACCATCGTCTGCTCTTGAAGGAAAAATTCCTATAGAGGTATGCTCTGGAAAACCTCTTAGAGATTACAATTTATTACATGTGTTTGGTTCTATTGCATACTACCATGTAACAGAATCAAAGTTAGATCCAAGAGCCAAGAAAGCTTTTTTTTATCCCTTCTGGCTCTAAGAGATATCGACTATGGTGCTTTGAAATTAAAAAAATAATCTTCAGCAGAGATGTTACCTTTGATGAATTTGCCTTGTTGAGAAAGGTAATTGAGAAGATTAATGGCACTTTGAAGTAGTTAGAGCAAACTCTGAAGCAGGTGGAGCAAACTCTAAAACAGATGGAGTTTAAAAGCAGAATTATTAATCTAGTTAGTAAAGATAAGATAGAAGCTGATCCTCTATTGACAGAAGATGAATAAGATGAAGAGGTTTTAACCCAAGAACCTCTACAACAACAATAAGAAACTATAGTTGATAGACCACGACGACAAAATATCAAGGTGCCTACTCGATACAAAGATTTTGAAGACCTATCTGCTCAATTTAAGAATACGGTGGCATGTGCATTTTTAGTTGTGCATGATGATGTTCCTTCCATTTATAAAGAAGTAATCAGAAGCCATGAAGTTGAAAGATAGAAGGAAGCCATGGACGAAGAACTTCTATCCCTTTAGAAGAATAAGGCATAGAAGTTGACACAACTACCTAAGGGCAAGAACGCAATTGACTACAAATGGGTGTTTGTAAAGAAAGAAGGATTTCCTAACAAATATGGTGTTTGTTACAAGGAAAAGTTGGTGGCTAAAGGATATGCTCGGAAGGAGAGAATCAATTATAATGAGGTATTTTCTCTAGTTGTAAAACATTCCTCCATTAGAATTTTGTTGACCTTGGTAGCACAGTTGGATTTGGAACTAGTTCAACTTGATATGAAAGCCACATTTCTACATGGCGACTTAGAAGAAGAAATCTATTTGTTTCATCCAAAAGGGTTTAATGTTGCTGGTAAAGAGAATTGGGTTTGTAAGTTGAACAAATCATTGTATGGATTGAAGCAATCTCTGAGGTAGTGGTACAAACGATTTGATCAGTTTATATTGTAGCAGAAGTACCTCAGAAGCACACATGATCATTGTGTATATTTTCGTAAGCTACAAGATGAGTCCTTCATCTATCTCCTATTGTACGTCGATGATATGTTGATTGCATCGAAGAGCCAAGCATAAATTAAGAAGTTGAAGGCTCAACTAAATCAGAAGTTCAAGATGAAAGATCTAGGAGAACCTAAGAAGATTATTGGCATAGAGATAAGCAGAGATAGGAAGAAATGGAAGCTTAGTTTGACCCAGAGTCAATATTTGAAGAAGGTACTACAACATTTTGGTATGGATGAATAGACAAAATCTGTAAGTACTCCGCTTATTCCTCATTTTAAGCTTAGTGCTCAATTATCTCCTAAGAATGATGCAAAACGAGAATACATGGAAAAGGTACGGTATGCAAATGTGGTTGGTAGCTTGATGTATGCAATGGTATGTATAAGACCTAACATTTCACATGCAGTTGGTATTGTAAGTAGGTACATGCATGATCTTGGTAAAGGACATTGGTTGGCTGTGAAATGGATTCTATGGTATATTCTAAATATTGAAGATGTTAGTTTAGTATTCAGCATGATAATACCATTGGTCAATGTGCAGTTGGATATTGTGATTTTGACTATGTAGAAGATTTAGATAAGCGTCAATCAACTACTGATTATGTATTTACTCTTGCTAGAGCTCCAGTCAGTTAGAAGTATACCTTGCAGTCCAAAGTTGTTTTGTCTACTACAGAGGAAAAGTATATGGCAGTTACAAAGGTTGTGAAGGAAGCTATTTGGTTACGAGATTTTCTTGAAGACTTGGGAGTTGGTCAAAAACATATTAAGGTGTTTTGTGACAGTCATAGTGCTATTCATTTAGCAAATAACCAAGTCTACCATGCACGTACAAAACACATTGACATTCATTACCATTTTGTGTGAGAGATTATTAAAGAAGGTGGAGTACTAGTTCAGAAGATCAATACTACAGAGAATCATGTAGATATGATGACCAAGGTGGTAACGACAACCAAGTTCAAACATTGTCTAGACTTGTTTAACATCCTATAAATCTGAATTGGCACTAGCGTCACTGATCTAGTGATTGAAGAAATCATTTGAGAATCACTAAGTCGCTAAGGTGGAGATTTGTTGTATAGCTCCATTGTGAGCAAATTGGAAAAGTCCTACATTGGTTAGGAATGAAGATAGGTGTTATATTTTGGGCTATAAATAAAGCCATCATCCACCATTTGTTAACATTCCAAAATTTGTAAATTTTTCTCTCTTTTGTAAGGGTAATTGATTAGCTCAATTTTGTCCAATTATTTGTAATTTTTGAGTTCATCCATTTGAAGATAGTGGAAATGGTCAACGATGCTCGATGACCTAGGAAATATTTATATCGAACCTTGTTAAATTTTTGATGTTTTTATTTTTCCTATTTTAATATTTCTGCTTCAATATATGCTTTAGTTTATTTTAGCATTATATTTCCAATAGCATTATTTTTTCATATTAGTTTGAGTTATATTCATTTAAATCATAAGTAAATAGTAACTACTTAGAATAGAAAAAATATACCCGATTTTCCCAACAATATATCTTGTAATTTGCCAAACTACCAAAGGAAGAAACTTATATGTCATTACACAAATTGACCCTCATTTCATCACCTATACTTTATACACAATTATTTTTTAAAACTTCCATATCTTTCCATAAGCTTTTCCAAGACCAAAACCTTAATTATGGATACTTGCAAGTTCCATTCTAATGTTGCTAACATTGCAAGGTTAAAAATCTCCAAATCTATATAATCCAACCTACCTTGTTCCTTCCTTCTTCTCAATTTGCCGTTAAAGCACCAGTGTGCACCATTGTTCGCCTTACCATATCCCACCAAAACTTCATCATAACAGACATAAGATTCTTGCACACCTTCTTAGGGAGTTTGAACATGCTCATGACATAGCCTGGCAAAGGTTGGGAAATTTCCTTAAGTAAAACTTATTTAGCCACAACATATAGTATTTGGATTTCCAACCAACATCCATCCCTTCCATTTTTTCTTGCATTAAACCATATAGAGAAGCCTTAGATTCCCCCACTTAGTAGGTTACCCTAGGTAATTCCCACCATTGTACACTAAATTAACTTGTATAACCTCTGCCAACTGTTAAGGAAAAATTAGTAAATTCCATATACCATATTTATAAGGAACAAAACAATAAATAAGGTAAAGCAGAACCAAGGAAATAAAACATAGATATTTTTACATGATTCACCAAAAAACTTAAACGGGTTACTCTATAGAGTTGTTGTAGCTCTTTTTCACTATGGAAGATAATATTACAATGTTTAATACAACATTCAACTCACAACCCCAAAACCCAATACACCTAATTAAATTTCTCACTTTTCTCACTCTAAAGTATATATATTTTCTTCTCTACTAAGATGATAAAATTTCTTTGGTTATCTTCTATTTATAAGAGGAGAAAATTTCACGGGAAGTTGACAAGCTGTAACAACCATATCTACCTCCCTTTTTATTTTCTTTGGTTGGTGCAAGTCCCATTAATGGATTTGATTGTTTTCTTTCTTTAGTCCATAAAAGCTACTATTGACTTAACAATCTCCCACTTGGAGAATGATTTCAATGATGTCTCTACACATGATCACTACAACATCTCTTTCTTGGGTTTGTCACGTTCGTTGGCCAACCGAAGTTGAACATAACTTCAGTTTTTCAATAGTCATTGTCTTCGTAAATATGTATGCAGTGTTCTCATTTCCCTATCTCTTCTTGAGTATGATAACATCCTCTTCCAAAAGTGAATTGATGAAAGGATACTACAATTATATATGCTTCATCCTATTGCTACAAGGTACTTTTAGAAACAAAATCACGCGGGCTACAAGGTACTTTTCAATAGTCGTTGTAGTATAGTGGTAAGTATTCCCGCCTGTCACGCGGGTGACCCGGGTTCGTTCCCCGGCAACGGCGCCAAAAACTTGTTATATGTTTTGCAACACACAGAAATCGTGCAAGTATACACGGTCACAAGTAATAAAGATTTGTAAGTAGAGTATCGTTCCCACGAGGATTTGTTACTATAGTTTGTTGAGTACTAAAATTGTATCTCTCTCATTTTATCCAAAACAATCGTTGATTTAACAAAAAGGTAATAAAAGAAAATAAGAGAACTCTAGGATTGCAATTTTTCACCAAATCATTCCACTCCAATCATATTATTTTCTTTGAATTTATATTTTTTTGTACATTTAATTTGTCAACCGAAAACTTCTATTTTTATCCATACATCATTATAGACACACCTCATTAAATTAATTCACTATATCTCTATGAGAATTAAATTCACCAAGATTCATTATGTTCTAAGTTTTCAAAAGGCCACACATACAATTAGGGTATATTCCTATCCTTTATCATACATGTCATTCTATTTATGAGCAATACACACACAAATGCCTCTTCCAAGTTTATGCATGTGCCACGAATCGTTTTGATAAGATTCGTAAATAATCAAAAAGCATTAAGCACAAAATAGAACGAACAAATCGAACGTCTTATAAATCTATAAAAAAAAATTAAAATTAAAGCTTCATAAATTTAGATCAAATGCAACCCTAAAAAAATTAAATTACTTCATAAAATTAAAATAAAAATTACAGCAAATGCAGAAAAATTAGAAGAACAAGAAGGAAAATTAAAAAATCACATACGAAAATATTTGGCACACGCAGAACACAACAAAAGCCAAAAAATGACTTCTGCGTGTTTTTCCGTCCAAAACCGAGCAACACAGAAATTATACACCAAAAAAAACCTCTCTAAAACTAAAAACTATCTCCTATTTATAGCTAAAAAATACATCCAAAAATAATACATTTCTTTTTTTTAAACGCGTAAGGAATTTGTATCGAAAATAGAATCAACACGTATCGATATTCGATATAATATTATTTTAATATACGCGTGAAACAAGGCCGCCGTACTGATTTTTTGAAATTCAAAGTGCATGCCACATGTCAGCGTCTGATTCGCTACGAGGATTTAATGCGGACACGTGGTAGAATTTCATTGGCTGCGGGAAACGGGCGTGCGAAGGATTGTCGCACGGAGCAACGCGAACGTGGCGTAATCCTGCTACCGCCGTGATAACATACCACGGTCGGCATATGATTTGCTTAAATATTAGTGGGACACGTGGTAGATTCTTATTCTCGTAAAACTGAGGATGCACGATCTTCCATAACCCGCTACACGCGATTGTTACACGAACGCTTCGGTGCGTGGCGGCAGTTACAGCGACGCTGCCTTCAATATAAGCTCAAGAGATCCAACGGTCACGTTATGCGCCTCGGGAAATCTGCGTGGCCGATACGTATGAGTCCCACTCTGCACGCCGGCTTGCGCGACAAAGGTGGCCCACTCGGCGTACTGCCGCGTGCGGAAAAATTGAGACTGCACCCACTCTCTTTGGTCGGTGTGATAAGCGGACGTGCGAATCTCACCGTGTCTTATCGATCGGACGGTCCACGATTCCGCGTGTAGATTGAGCTGCGTAGATTCTTCTCACCTGCGTAAAATTAAAATTTTATTAATTATATTTTTCACCCACAAAATATATTTCAAATTACATTTTAAACTTTCTTAAATTACGGTTAAAGCTTCTGCTAATTTTAAATTAAATTTTTAAACTTTAAATTATTATAATTAAGCCCAAATTTAATTTAAATTATATTTTCGATTTTTATAAATTGTAATTAAGAACTATATTATTTGAAATTTTATTTGTGGACAGAAAAATATGAAATTAAATACATTTTTGATACAAATTATTTAATTTTATTAAAAATGTATTTTTAGCACATAAAAGAAAAATATTAATTTATTTAACAAAAATTAACTAAATATTAAAAGAACATAGCAATTATCATTACTAAAATTGATGAAAATAACTATATAAAATACAGTTATCAATGTCTCTACACATGATCACTACAACATCTCTTTCTTGGGTTTGTCACGTTCGTTGGCCAACCAAAGTTGAACATAACTTCAGTTTTTCAATAGTCATTGTCTTCGTAAATATGTATGCAGTGTTCTCATTTCCCTATCTCTTCTTGAGTATGATAACATCCTCTTCCAAAAGTGAATTGATGAAAGGATACTACAATTATATATGCTTCATCCTATTGCTACAAGGTACTTTTAGAAACAAAGTCACACGAAAAAGTGTGCTATGAAAGCTAAGGTTACTATTTCAAATAATACTAGTAGTAATGATAAGGATGATACTAATTTTCTAGCCTTCACTACCTCTAGTAGTGTTATTGATCCTTTGATTGCTGCCTCAAAAGTTCAAGAGGTAACTGATGATAATGATGATAAGCAAGATGAGTTGCTTGAATCTTACAATGCTCTCCTATTGGAACACATCAAGTCTAAAAAGTAAAAGAAAAATGCATTGGAAAGCCTTGGCAAAAAAAGCATGAGATAGATGCTTTGAAAAAAATATTGAGAAAAAGAAGTCCTTTATTGATGATCAACAAATTGATCTGACCATAAAATGTGAGGTTATACGAAAGAGATATTTGGATCTACTTGAGAAATTTAATGCAAATATTGAAAAAGTTAAAAAAAAACTTGAGGAACAACTGAAGGTTCCCATCTATGGTAAAACTATTCAGTTGTTTCTAAGGACTGCTCCCTCTTCTAATCAAGACACTAAGGTAGAAAGATTGAAGAGAAAGATCATAGTTCTAGAGAGTACAAAGAAATACATGGCATACTCTCTTAATGAGAAGAATATTGAGATTGAACAAATAAATAAGATAGTTGAGATTCTGAACAATTCAACAGATTATCTTGAACATTTCTTAAAGAAAAAGAAGATTTAATTATTTTTTTAAAGAACAAACTCAAAGTAAGTGAGAAGGAACTAGAGCGATCTACCTCTAATTTGAATAAAATGATTATTGGCTCAAAGAACCTTAATGGTATTATTATCAACATAAAGACATTTTGGGATAAACATATATTGGTTCTAATGAGAATTTTTCAACTTCCACGGTGGGTTCGACTAAGTTTGAGAAAGCTTCTAATCAAAATGAAAATTTGAAGCTTACTACTACCGACCCAAGTAATAAGTCTATTATGTTCATTCATCCAGATCTTTCTAGCAAGCTGAACCTTTCACCTAAGGCTAGCACTTTCCATCACTTCAGTGATGGTCTTTTGCCTCTACCTACTGTTCTTCCTACTTATCACCATTATGGTGAAATTGAGCACTTCAAATTGCACTATTGGAAATTGACTACTCATCCTCATGTGAAAGTCAATGTGAGCAATTCATCTTCTTTTCCTCCATGTACTACTTCTCGAAGTCAAGGACCCAGATTTTTAAACTCCAATGTTCGTGTTTGTTATCTATGTGGCACTATTGGCCACCTTGCTAGGCATTGTCCTAGATACGTGAGAAGTACTACTCAAAGTTCTCCTCCTTAATCACCCCCATCTCCTATGTCAAAATGTAACTATTGTGGCTCATCATGGCATATTCAAATTGGTTACATCATACACTTGAGACATAGTGCAGAAAGGAACAACTCTACTTCTAAATGACTATCTGGTTTAACATATTTGAGTAACTCGATAGGATTTTCAAGAAATAATAAACAAAGAAAACCTCGAGTACCTTGTATTATGCATGCTCACATGACACAAGGCCTATTTCCTAAATCAATTACTTCTCATAAATACTTTAAATAGAAGGATAATGTTTGATCACTATTTTTAGGTGATCTCTTTGGAATTTGTTTTGTTCTTTTCTCTTATCTCTTTAAGCCTTAGTCACTCTTCTTGTCTATCTACATGTTTTATTTCTTTTTGTTTAAACACAAAAATAAACATATTATAATTTTTTGCTATGTTTGGTATTGTGACACTCCTTGCTTCCCTTTTTTATATTTTCCCGAAACTTTTCATCATATTGTTATGTCCTACTTTCATATCTTTTTAAGTTTACCTATTGTTGTGATCTCTATTGCTTTTTGGTTGAGAGGCTTTTAACATAAATGGATATGTGGTTGTTCTGTCATGTGCATTCTCTAAGAGGTTGTATGACTAATCTCTTATGAAGTTGTTATAAAATATGAAAAAATTAGAACTTTTTTCTACACACGTAATATCGTTGCGAATCTATATGGTTATGTTTGAGAAGTTTGTGTGGATTCTTTGCTTGAATGATTTGTATGTCTCTAACAATCTTTTGAATTTACGTGTAGTTTCTCTAAAGGAAAAATCCTAAGTACTGTTCAGATAGAAAAATGATTTAGGTCATCTTTAGACTATTTGATCCTTCTTGCCTCCCTTGTCTACCTTTCCACAATTTCTTCTCTTGAGACTTTTTTGTTATAATTTTATTTCGTTACACGTACTAATCCATCTTAAATGTTCAAATTATATTTACCTAGCACTTATTTTGTTAAGTTTTAACTTTGTCTTGTTGAACATTTTTGCTATGGGATCATTTTGCTTCTCTCTAACCTTTTAAAAAATGAGGGAGAAAGAAAGAAAAAGGAAAAGGAAAAGGAAAAGTATGAGGTTCAATAATTAAATGTTATTTCACAAATGAAAAATATCCCTTGTTTGGGAATTTCTTTTAAGAGTTTCAATATTGAAAAGTTCAAGGAAAAGATCCTCATTATAAAGGATTACTTCTTATGGTTGTAAACTCTATGCTTAAAGTGAAAGTTTATTTGTCTAAAGGTGTGCCTTCGCTTAAGTGTTTCTTCACTTCTACCTGAATCTCAACCTATCTTTACAAGATTTTTAAGACCTTTTGATTTTTATTGAGATTTTATTTACATTAGTGGAGAGATAGACTACATATAGACTTATGAAGTTTGGATCAATTTGAGTATATACTTCTTTTTTCTTGATTCATATAAAAAAATTGTGGTGACACATATTGTTAACATGTTTTGCATTTCACACACAATGCATGTTTCCATAAATTATTGGTTATACTCTTAAATGAATACATTTTGGATTGATTGTCACGTGGATGTTTGTGTTGAGTGTTTTAAGCTATTTTGCATCAATTTTTAGGTCTAAAACCTTGCCATATGGTTCGCCAATGTGCTTGCCACCACCTCACCACGTGGCTCACCAATAGCTAGATGAGGTGGATGGAAAAGTACTTAGCGAGATCTCTTTTTACTTATTAAAAGAACCCCCAAGTGCATGGCTACTTTCTTCACACCTTATAATAGCTTCCTTCTATTTTTGAACCTCCTACTTTTCATTACTATCTCATCTCATTAAAATTTAAGTTAGACAAGATGAAATGTATTTTGAAAATAAATAAATTGTTTCATAAATTTTATTAACATCCATCTCAGTTTACACTTTAAAGGTAGCTAAGGTCATATTTAATAATGATTATGATTTATGATTAAATAATTAATTTTGTGGTTTCTCATTCTTTTGTGAAAATAATCACTAATGTGTGTGTTAATAATTTCTATAATGTGATTTTCTTGAAAAGAAATCAAAAATTACTAAACAGTTATTTAGAAACACTTTCTTATTTTCTTCAAAAAATTTAGAAATTTTTTGGTTATTATTTTAAGATTTTAAGTTTTTAATCACTTTATTCTAATATTTATATATAAAAAATCATAAAACGTTATTTACTCTTTAGAAAAATGTATGGTGAAAAACAAAGAAATCTAATATCTGATTAAAAAATGTTTTTTTAAAATATTTATGAATCACCATATATTTGACAATGATTCCTTAAAAATATGAAAATTAAAATAAAAAATCATTATAAAACATACCTGATTATAAAATCACTTGAAAAAATTAAAAATTAAATCTTAAAATTGTCGTTAAACATACTTGCCCTAAGTTAAGCTATATCTATATTTGTCCTTTAATGGTTCAACCTTGAGAGTTAGTTAAATCTTTGAAATCTCAACCTCACTTATGTTTGTAGGAAATATGATAATAGACAAACAAAAATGCACCTTTGTAAATAAATTTACATGGATCAAAACAAAATCAATATAGATTTTAAATTTATAATGAAAGATAAAGATACAAAAGATTAAAGAAATGATGGAGTCCTTTGTTACATGATTATCTTAGAGATAAGTTTTTTTCCATCACACATGTATTTGAGAACAAAAGGAAAAAATACCTCCCAAGATAAAATGATTAAATAGCAAAGCTTGAACACCACCAAACGTTATTCTATCAAATTATATTTGTACATGTATTCTATCACATTGAAGCCTATGCCTAGAATAATTTGATAAAGAGTAAGAAACTTTTCTAAGTGAAAATTTTTGGGACTTGGTTGCTATTTTTTCTATGTTTTCTCTCAACTATGTAGCCAATTGTATAATCATCCAAATGTGATTGTGGGAGCTCAAAATAGATGCAACAATTGAGCTATTGAAAGCACAATTCAATAGCTATGAAATTGCTATAGTAACTCTCTAAAACTGATATAGAGAAGTTCAACAATTTATTTTTTCCCTGAAAAGAATAAATAAATTCATGTGTAGCAAAACTTGAATCGTGTAAGGCCTACAATTTTGGATCACATTTGCATCTGCAGGATATGCTTGCGTGTGATTGAAGTTCTAAATGTCTGGGTCGATCATACAAGGATTTATACCTACCATGAACTCATATGTAAAGATATTCTTCTTGCTACACTAGCTTACCCTTCTTAAAAACAATGCTATATAATGCTTTCAATGTGTCATTAGGTTTCCAATGTGGGACAAGATAAAACAAATACATTTTTCCTTCTCAAAAAGCAAACTTTGAGACTTAGTTTCTCATTTATCTTAATATCATTTTGAACATGTAAATATATGATTTTGAATTTCTCGTGAAAGAGAACCCAAATCAATCAAGACCATATTTATACCAAGTGTATCCTACTCAACATGATGCTTCAAAATGGAACTTAACCCTGGGTCAAAACCCCTATTTTTTTAGCAATCCCTACATGAACGAAAATTGATAAAGTTTTTCAAAAGCTATTTACTCATATCAATTTCACATACAATGATAGAGTTTAATAATTTGGGACCTACATTAGATAATTTGGTGTTATCCTTTGAACCTTTCTTTGTGAAAATATGTTTACTTTACTTGATGATAGAAGACACAATGTCCTTAAATTATTCTTCTGTTAATGTAAATGATGACGTACTATATATAAGAATCTTTGTTGATGCAATTCAATTCTCACTATCATGTTTATTTTGATCATGAATATATGCATGACTCTATGAGAGCATCTAAAGAATTAAGTCTAACACAATTTTCTTTCAAAGAAGCCTACTTCTCTATCACATAAGTAATATTTTATCCTTATGGTCAAGTATGGTTATTAAAATGAAAAACTAATAGGAATGGTAATGATAATGGAATTTAATGTAAAGGAAATACTATTATTATTATAGTATTTGGTTTGACTATTGAATCAAAGAAAGAATTAATATTACAGTATTTGATTTATAACTATAATAGAATGAAAAAAATTGTAAATTATCTTAATACCCTTATATTTAATAAAGTTTAAATAATATTATTTAATTATTATTTTCTCCTTCAGACAAGATATATTATTAAAAATTATTATTTTTCTAAATAATTATTACTTAAAAATATTATTTAATTTTAAAAAAATTGAAAAACAAGAAAAAAATAGTTTTGATAATTTATTATTATTATTTGAAAAATAAAATCAAATATTAATATATGGTAGTGAAGTTCTATTATTGATCCACCATATTAACATCGAATATCATATTATCAAAATTAAAAAAAAAACTCTAGTATTTAGAGCTTTAGAGTTTTAGGGCTTTAGATTTAAGGTTTTGGGTTTTTAGATTTTAGATTTTAAGGTTTTATCATTTTAGGGTTTAGGGTTTAGGATTTGAGGTATGTGATTCAGAGTTTTAGGATTTTAGTGATTTAAGGTTTAAGATTTCATGCCAAAATTAGAATAATACATTTTATATAATGGGAAAGGAATGGAATAACAATTTTTAAAAAGGAATGGTGGAATAACAATCCCATATCTTTTAAGAATTGTTTTCATTCCATTTCATATCTATGACACAAACAAACATAAAAATGTATGAAAATAGTTCTATTTTTAATCTTATTTATTCCAACTATACATGATCTAAAAGCAATCTGTATAAAGTAATTCAAAATATTTTGTTTGATAAATACTCTTGCTTGCATTCTCTTCATAAGAATCATTAATAACTTTAGCTTAACCTTTTCCCTATGAGTATCACTATTATTCATCACATAAATGGACTTTACGGTAAACTCTCACAATGATCTCACTAAGTCTTTATATTAGATTGTCCTTTTGAACCTAGATATTGTGATCTCTAGTTAACTAGGTTGGATTTCCTTTACAAGTCTTTTTTTTTCTTTTATAAGCTTTAGTTTCATTCCCTTCGATAACATCTCAACTAACTCTCTATTAATCCTTTGATTAATGGATCCATTATGTTATCTGACTTCACATAATTAATAGAGATAATTCTAGGAGTAGTTATTTAATGGTATTATGTCTATGATGTATATATCGTGACTTACCATTATACATATTTCTATGTGCTTACCATTAGCAAATTAACTATCACAATGAATGCAAATTGTAGGCACATGCTTCCCCCCACTTAAGAATATCCTATAAGAAGTTATATAATCATTCTACCTCTTTGCCACATTTATCCATTCTGATGAATTCAGATTCCATTGTGGATCTAATAGTACATATCTATATAAAAGACTTACATAAAACAGTTGAACTACCTAGTATGAATATGTATTTACTAGTAGACTTTAAGTCTTTCATATCATATATCTAGTTTACATTACTATATTCTTCTAATACAACCGTATATCTTATGTAATATAGTACACAATTATAAGTATATCTTAAGTGTTCAAGTAGCCTTATAATATCTTTTCAGTGATCAAATATTAGGTTATTAGGTTATTAGGTTACTAGTATATCTATTTAGTTTACTTACTGAGTAAGATATGTTCAATTTTGTACAACTAATTAAATACATAAGACTTCCTATCACCCTAATCAAACCTTGAATTCAACATATTATTAGTTGATTTGATCATTTGATCATTAATAACTATCTTCGATGTACTTGACATACACATTTTTCACATTTGTTAATGCGAAAGCATTTGACGTCATGACATTGTCGAACTTTTTTTAACATTGTTTTAGTGCTTGGTTTAAACTATATAATAACTTCACCAACTTACATATCTTTCTTGTTGTCTTAGGGCAAAAAACCTCTTAGTTTTTTGGTGTAGTTTTTTCATATAAATCTCCACATCAAAATGATTTTTTACATCTATTTTATGTATTTTAAGATTTCACAAAGTTGTAATAGCAATTATTATCCTAATGGGTATTATTTCCATCACGTTTGAATAAGTATCAAAGTAATCAAGGTCATATCGTTATTTGTAACCCTTAATTATAAGTCTGATCTTTTACTTTATAATTGTTCCATTTGGTCTCTTTTTTCTCTTGAAAATCTTCTCAAAGCTTAGTGTTTTACTACATTGAGGTAAATAAACTAGTTTCTAAGTGTGGTTTTACAAAATGGATTCAATTTCACTTTCAATGGCCTATTTTCATTGAGGACCTTCAAAAGAGTTCAGAGCCTCTTTATAGATTAAAGGTTCACTTATTAACAAATAAGTTCAAAAATATAGAGCATGGAACATTTCTATCCTAACCCTTTTGCTACTTTTGCATTCAAACTCAACATCTTATTTAGGTTGTTAGTCTTGATTATCTTCATTCATATTCTCATAAGTTTGTTTAGACTAACTTGACTCCCCTTTAAGACGTACATGAAAATACATGTTCAAAGAACAATGTTTTTTTGATTCCATTATTGTGTTCTTGTATATGTTTGTGATCTTTGTCTTATGCATAAGAAAATAATAAACACTAATATTATGTGCATATCTAATAATCTATTATTTTCAAACATATCTTCACCTTAGGTATGGTCACATTAGCAAGGCACTCTACACTTATATATATTTATAGGAAGTTACCATTCCTTTAAATAACTTATACATGTCTTATATGCCATCTTTTGTGGTACTTTATTTAAAAGATAGTTAGCCAATAAAATGGCTTCCCTCCCCAATTTTTATACTAGCTCAAACAAAACTCAATAGCATTGCACTCATCATTTCTTTAAAATTATGATTATTTCTCTTAGTAATATTATTTCTTCTGAGGCGAATAAGGCATTATGGTTACGTATAATTTTGTGTTGTGCACAAAATTCACCAAATAACACTCCATACTCACGACCATAATCACTTCACGATACTTTGATTTTCCTGTTAAGTTTATTCTCAACTTCATCTTTACAAAGAATAAATTTTTTATAGCTTTATCTTTGCTTTCAAGGAAATACATCGCATTATTTTAATAAGTATTGTTTTATTCACATTTTTATATGTTAATTACTTTATATTTACCTATATTTTATTGGTCTACTATTTTAAAATTATTTATTTTATATTCATTGAAAATATATAAAAAAATTAGATTTTTTGAGATTTTTCTTGATATTTTTTTTATATTTTTTTGAGAAAATATATTGAAAAAAATTATATTTTTTGAGAAAATATATTGAAAAAAATTATTTATTTTTCTTGATATTTTTTTATCAAATAGATTCTTAAAAAAGCTCAATCCAATCCAACTTTGTGTGTAACACGTGTCAATTATGACATGATGCCACATTACAACATATGGAATTTTGTTATCCGCACGTGTAGGTCACCACCTTTCTAATCGCTAGACCACATCGTGAATCACTACCTTCCTCTGCAATTAGAATTCGCGTTATAAATGTTTTTTAACCGTGTCATCCAAAATTTCTCTCTATAAAACATGGCATAATAAATCTACATTCATTTCTTCTCCTCCATCGATTCAATTTAATCTAAACTCAAAAATCTAATTTTCTCATATAAATATCCAAATAACACCCCCTTTAAATAAAAATAGTAGCCGAATTATAAGAAAATTGAACAAAAATTTAAATTTGGTGTAATCTATAAGATTTTTGAAGGGTGTTTCTAGAGCAAAATTAAAGATTGGTGCTATTGATTCCTTTAACTCCACTTGTTCATTAACAAAATCATATTATTGTCTTTTTCTTCTCTTCTTTATCATGATTTATTTTAATTATTTTTATAAATCTAATAAATTTTATATCTAATTAAATAATTCTGTCTATTCTTACGTGAAATAATAAGCATGCATATTTTCAACATCCAACTCATCGAATGAGGACAAGAGCATAGGTAGTTAATTTATCTCGATGCGGTTCCAAGGCATTTTACCGTGACCATTTCATTGTGATGAGAAAAATAGGTTCTCACCTCTATCAAATCATCCAAATTAAACTCGGAGTAATTCACCTTTAAACATACTAGCTTTCTTGGTGTAAATTATAAGCTAAATATGATTTCTTAAGAGGTAAATAATGGTAGAAAGAAAAGTTCACTATTTATAATCAAAAAGTTGGCCCTAAGGGAGCTAAGAAAGTTGAAAAAACACCCGTTACTTCAGTTAGATTCTTCTACCTTCTTTCAAGCTATAAGAATAATGGAATTAGTGTTTGGTATTGTTCACATTGTAAGAATAAAACCCAAGCAACCTAACTTAATAAGTTATGTGTCGTGTTTCCCTGACCCAATTATGCAAGTTATGTTAAGTGAACTAACTTATATGATCTATAAATAATGACCTGTATGGAGTGACTTATATAGAGTTATATATAGAGTGATTTGAATAGAGGAAGTTGTACTTACATATGTTACAGTGAATCATATATCTACTTTACCTACGCTATCACTACCCGACAAAACACCCACCATTGTAATCGTGACACTTACAAGATTAAATTCTATACGCATTCAACCCATTTCTTTAATACTAAAAAATAAATTTTTCTGCAAGACTACTAGTTGAACCACAAATTTCAAATCACAATTTTTCACGTCAATACAAATAATTATACGATTTTGCAACAAGTTCCATATCCATACAACTAGAATATATACTTGATACAAGTATACAATTACGAAAAAAAGCGAACAAGAAAAGTAGTATATTTTAGTTAAAGAAATAGATATATAGGTTAACTTCCACTTTTCTTGTTACTAATTTTTGGGTAGTGTCTTCCTTTACCTGCACTTTTAGGATGTTGCAGCTAAGAGCATCGCTGTACTTTAGTTTATTAAAACTTATAAACAGAATATATATCACTGAAACAGCTCAATAGCTGTTACCAAATACCAAGTTTATGCCGAACAAAATTATAGGTAAAGCATTTAAATAGATATGATGATGGTAAATAGATAGAAATAACTGCATCTCTTGTGAAGAATTGTAAACACAAGACTAACCTTCCTGTCGCATTTCAAATATGACCCATTTTATTACTATTTTGTGCACCATACCAAACAATCATTACATTTTCACCAAAATGGATTATATATATTCTCAATAGATTTTTTCCCTAAGAACAAGGCATCAAACATTACCTTGGAGTGGATTGTAGGCAAGAGGTTTGACAAATAAAAAACTAGCACGGATACATCACTTGGATGAAAATAATCGCCAAGGTGACAACCTGTTCACAATGACCAACGTGTTATTACAATTCAAATACTAACAAATTACATACAGCCGCCTTTCAATACTATAGAATTGATATATTTCTTCATCTACATTTTAGAAGTGCACCTGCGAATATCATCAGCAATTTATTTCAGATAGAATAAAGAGAATACTAGCTACACCACACTAGGTTCACTGGATCACCTATAATACCAAATGGTCGAGTAAATGGGAAGTGGGCATTTACTGATATCCCCATCTCCAAGCAACCCATTCCACCTCCAGCAGCCCTATGATAGAGTTGTCCCACATAAGAAGCAATAAGAGGAGTAGTTGCCACCTATCCTAAAACAAGCTAAATCAGGCTACAACACCAGTGTTTTACAAGATGCTAATATATTACATCACAAAATATTCAGCATCATTCATTCATAACTTAGTAACATTCTCAAACCAAATATATTAAAATAAGGGTACAATACATTTTAAGTATTAGAAGAATTACTTAGTACAATTTGCATAGAAAATTACTTTCAGGAACATATATTGCTATGGCAGGTGTAGGAAAACTTTGGACAGAGTTCATTGCTTCCAGCTGTTGACCAAAGAGCTCTCCATGGACAATTTACTATTTTACGTCAAAAGTGAATGAGACAACTTCAGAAAGACATCCAGAATGCACTTTTTTTAATCAAAGGTTTGTTATCAACCAAACTAATAATCCAACATTGTATGGACATAAAACCTAGTTTGGTGTACACATATAAAGACCATATGAAAAGAACATAAAGTCTTCTCAATTACTCTTTTTTCCTATAATCTATGCCAATCAATAGGCTCCCTATTTTGACAAGTGCTAATGCATAACTTAGTCTTAAAATAAAACCAAGCACCGCTCAGCAGTGGGCAAACATGAGTATGGATAGTGTGGTTAAAATATGTGAACCTTATTGTCTAGTATGAACAACATAGGCTTTAAATGGGCTGACCATCAAAATTACAATCAAGCAAAAAAGTTCCATAAAAAACGCATCCAATTTTTACTTAGTTCACCGCTTTTAATATAAAATTGAGTCATTTTTTACACCTCGGAATCATGTCAGCTTTCATATGAACAAAGAACTTGATACACATCATCATTTGACAAATGCTTCGAGTAGGTTTCTATGAATCGTTCCATGTTGTTTGAAATTAAACACATCCTAAACATTTAGTGTCATACAGCCAGGAACCAATAAGATAACAAAGGGACTTCAAAAAAAAAACAGACTGTTTGACAAGCTGAAGTTTGTAAGTACCTCTACCAAGCCCGAAGGAACAACTAATTGAAGTTCTAAAACTCCAGATAGTGCAGTTAACCTCCTCAACCTGCTTGCTTTGATACTGCAGTTACATTCGCAGACAAATGTCATAAAGAAATTTCTGGGGACTAGTGAAACTTTAATCTTAACCACCACAAATGAAAAGGAAACAAAATTTAAACATTATGTAATTCAATAATTACTTTTTACATTTTTTATGCAATTTCAGTTGAGAGGTGTTGGGTAATTGAAAATATTAACTCAATGATTGTGTTGAGTTAGAAAGTGGGAACTAATATGACTCATGATATAGAAAGTAAAGATATCAAAAAAGTATTCAACATAAAACAAAAGCAACGCATAATTAAAAAAATATTAATAATGATAATTATCTTCTAATATGAACTTCGAGAAGCCAATCTGTGACAATCCATTAGTACATTTTAAAATAATGATAAAGTGGAGAACAACAGAGGGAGATCAATAAGAGCAGTGGGACCTCAGCTACTCCAGCATTCCTAAAACAGTGGCATAAAAGACAATATCGATGCCAGGCGTTGTGTTAATTTATTAATGGATTTATGCAAACTTTTCTAGGTGTTCAAACTGGAAACCATCATTCAAGAGATTCCTACTATGAGAAAATCGTTTCAGAATGCAAGACAGCAAATAACTGATTGTTAACACAATATCTGAGCTACACCATTAAAATAACTGCAACTTTACAACAAAATCTCTAATAAAAAAAATGGGAAAATTACCCTAGTGGTCAATAAAAATATGCCATTTGGACACTTTGGTTAAGTAGTTTTTGCAAAAGGCACACAAGTCACTCAAGTTTTAAAATCGGGATACTTTAATCACATAACTATGAAACTATGTGACTAAAGTGTCCCAAACTTAAAAATCGAGTGACTAAAGTGTCCCAATCTTAAAAATCGAGTGACAAAAGTGTCCCGGTCTTAAAAATCGAGTGACTTATGTCTCTTGCAAAAACTACGTAACCAAAGTGTTCTAGTGACATAAAAAAAGTGACTTGAAGAATTGGTCACCCTAAAGCCATTATCTCCACATCAAAAATCTTTTGTAGTACCACAGGTATTGTCAAACTAACAAATTACCTTAATAAGTACTAAGACTATTGTCAAAATCTTCAACAATGAAAAGCAAAGAACGTCCTCTCCACTTCACAGTTCACACCAACCGTTTCTTGCAAACACAGTTTGAAGATTAAATATGCTCCAATATAATTGATAGCTAAATATAAGAATCAAATTCGAAAGGAATTGTTTCCAAGGTACAATGATATTATTTACATACACAAGTTTCAGCTAAATCATAATTTTTTTTAAGAAGCAACCGTGCCACCTCGGCAGTGTCAGAGGTGCACTTCTACATGATGATCAAAACTAACCTGCAACAATCTGATTGAAATGGCAGCAAAAGAATACATATCCCTTACCCAAATCACCCTGCTGTGCCTGCTAAAAAACAGCACAAGTAATTATCTAACATAAGGTTTTTGCAGCTCCCAATCAAGGCATATCTCTCACCTCAACCATGTCTAACACAGTGTCATCAATAACGGAGACACAAGGATTAAGGCAACTAATCAAAACATATTATTTCTCTCAACCAAAAACACCACCAGTCCCTAATTCCCCCTGCTGCAAATCCTTTCTACGTTGCTCTTCTAAGGGATCAGGGCTTTTCATTATTCTCCGCATGCGCCTAGTGACAACAAAATGAAACATAAGCTATAGTTGAAAAAAAGGAACTTAAACATTTACAAATTTAATCTAAAGTTTTAACCAGCAAGATACCTGTCTTGAGCATGTTGAGCAGGAAATGTAGGCATAAACTCTTTAGACTTAGGAAGGGGAACTTCACGGAACCATTCATGATTTAGAGCAGCTTCAGCTGTAATACGCTGGGAAAAAGAAGAGGAGCGACTATAAATCACCGGACAAATATTCCAGTTCTGACAAGTATAGAGAAGTAAATTTACCTTCTCGGGGTCATAAGTCAGAAGTCTGTTCAACAAGTCAAAACCAGCGTCTGAAATAACTGGAGATCCAGTAAATGATGTAGCTGGGAACTTCTTGCGCAAAAGGTTATACCTGAAAGAAACAGGTCGCAAGTTAATACATTCAGGAAAAACCATGTAACAGAAAGAGTCACCAAGTGAGGCCAGATAGCCATGTCAGAATCACCCAAAGCTGGAAGCCTGGGAAAACAGCAGCAAGAATAAGAACAATTGTGACACAAGTTAACTACTAAGGAGGAAAATCATCATACTTACTGATGCTTGACAAAGTTGACCTTGACCCCAGGCAATTTTGAAAATCCAAGCCAAATTGTCTCATTTGGAGTTCCAAGGGTCCTAAAAACCTGTAATGGATAAAAATTTAAAAACAAATTGTTACTATCAACAACCACAACTAAGCAAACTAGCTGTCGAGTCATTGAACACAACACTTACCTTGTCAAGTTGATCGACTTCAGTTTTCCCATTAAATAGTGGCTCCTTAGACAACAATTCAGCCATGATACAGCCCAATGACCACATGTCAACTGCAGTAGAATATTGTTTTGCTCCAAGTAGAAGTTCAGGTGCCCTGATAAATCAATAGGACAAAAATAACAATTATACTTACACAACTATTATGGTAGTAAATAGGATCTTGAAAAATAAAAAGGAATCAAGCAGTTCCTTGATAATAATGAAAGAAAAATTTGACCATTTATGAAAAGACATAACTTCATATCACGTAAAGTTAATGAGACAAATGCTTTCAACTTTAAAACTCCTTCATCATACAATATCTATCCAAAAGAACAGAAAAATTTATAAAAAAAAAGTTAAAAGATAAATAAGATACAAATCAAATTGGAAGACTTGGGATATGACAGATGGTGTAACGAACAAAACAAGATGGCATTTGTCTGAGAAAGATGTTCTGACAAGACATGCAGTTGCAGCTTACCTGTACCAAAGAGTAACGACCAAATGAGTATATGGTTTCAGTGGGCTTCCATATTGCCGAGCCAACCCAAAGTCACAAAGCTTCAACTCACCACGGTTGTTAAAAAGAATATTTGATGTCTTCAAATCCCGATGCAGCACCCAATTATCATGGAGATACTTGATCCCCTCCAGTAGCTGGAGCATAAGGCATTTAACTTCACTCTGACTAAATGGCTGTCTCATCGTCTCCATCAATCCTTTAAGATCATGTTCCATGTACTCCATAACCATAAAGATACTATCAAGGCTACTTCCCACAACCACTTCTTTAACATCAACTATTGACGGATGATGAAAAGAAAGAAGAATGTTTATTTCCCTCAAAGAAGTCAATGGAAAACCTTCTCTTTCCTTCTCCATCTTTACCTTCTTCAAGGCAACAATTTCCCCACTTTTCCTATCCCTAGCTCTATATACAACACCATAAGTACCTTCATCTATCTTGTTTAGTCTCTCAAACTCATCTACACTTCTACAGCCTTGAAGCATGTTTACGCTTCTCGGTGGAGGAATTGTAGGTTCTGCAGTTTTATGATGATCATCATCATCTTCAGTATCCGTATCTGAATGACTACTGCTAGCATTGATGATATCATCTTCTTCATCAACTTGCATGAAGTCATTCTGATAAGAACCAATATCGGGGCAACCATCCTCGCTAGAAGATCTGGCATGTGTTCTTTGTTCATCAGATTCAAATGATCTCACAGTCACTCGTTCAGAGCCATCTCTCCTAAGCTCCCCAGGCTCAGGAGTTAATGACTTGTTTTGTACACTAGTTTCCAGTGATCCTGGAAGCATTTTCCTCCTTTTAGGCATCTCTTCATCCTCTAGAATTTCACCTTCGTCAGCAGGGGAATTATTTCCAGCAGCCCATCTGGAAGATGATATATTCCTGGTGGGGGCATGATCTTCATCTTCCAGTTCTGCTGCTTCTTGATCATTACCATGCTGTTGCTTTAGCAACACATAAGAGTGCACTGGTGGAGATTCAATTATAGGATCTTCAACTGCCACAGAAACCACAGGTTGCTTAGCTGGAGATAAGCATCGAGAGTCTTCACCCTGGTTATTGTAAATTGGTGATATCTGTAATCTACCATCTCGAACAACAGACTGGCTATAAGACTTGGGCAGAGGTGGAGGAGGAGGCAAAACCTTGGACGAGTGAGTAATCCTACTTTTTGATGACTTGGTTACACCACCAACATTATCATCCTTGTCCCATATTATGGGTGAAAACTTTCGCTTCCTCCCAAGTGAAGTTTGAGTTCCATTTTCGATAACCTTCTTTGATTCCTCCGCATCTTTAACCTGGGATTCAGATTCAATGGCATCATCAGACCCACTCTCGCTTGACAATTCACCCGGCTCCCTATCCACTATTTTGAAAGAAAATTCACATCTCTTAGGGCCAAGCTTATAGCCCTTACCACCACTGCAGCCCGAATCACTCCTACTCGAAGAAGAACGATACCCCCCATTTACACCTTCCCTCTCCTTAACATCTCTTTGCCTAACCCTAACCCTCTCCTGAACTCGACTCCTTTCAATTACACGTTTACTATTCCTAATCCGTTCGGAATCCTCCTTTGCAGTAGCAAGAACACGCCTTGAAAATTCAAAATTTGACTCTCGGTCTCCGAAGTCATTGTCGCCATAACCCCCATATCCTCCAGTGGCCATGTAAACGTATCAAACTGTAAACGCCCAAACGATTGAAAACCGTAATCCAACTATACTTCTCTCGAACTAATTTAACCCTAACACTAAACCCCAAAGAAATAAACCACCCCAATTTTTCAAAGTTTCAACTACTAGAAATCATAAAATTCGAAAAAACACAATACAAGACTCCAAATTCCAAAAATAACAGATCTAATGTTAAAGAATATTAAGAAGACAAAAGCAAAAAAGATAACCAAGAATTTAATAATAGACCTTGAATGATGATTTCATGCAGCTTCGTAAGATCGCGAAGGTACATGGAAAACAAACCCTAGAAATTCAGAAGCAAGACGAAGAAGAACCCTAAGTAACACTACCGTGAATTGAGGATAGACAATGGTAGTTCTTCTATGCGGGATAGTTAATGAAAGAGATAACGATGAGTGCTACCGATGAGAGATGCAGGCGGCGATAGCTGCTTAGAAGTTGGAACAGAGAAATTCGAAGATTAGGAAAGTTTCCGATGGGATTGGGTAATTGGCTTTACCTTCGGAATATTAGAGGGCTCCACTTTAAAATAATGTCGTTTAATTTAAAATTAAACATATATTAATATTTAATAGATAAAAAAATCATATATATATATATATATATATATATATTTATATTAAATCGAATAAGTTATTTAATTAATTAAAAAATATTATTTAATCATTTATTTTTATTAAAAAACATAAGAAAGATAAAAAATATTTTTTTATTAATACCTCTAATAAAATAATATTATTTATGTGTCCTTTATTTTACTTGAGTATATAAAAAGGATAAAATAGACTTTTCACAAAAGTTTTTTAAAAAACAATTAAAATTAAAAAAGGCTGAAAGGAAATGGATCCTCTAATCCTCTATTGATCCTCTAAATTAAAATTAAAAATTTATTTGACACGACTTCATGAAAAATATTTTCAAAAAAATAAAAATAAAAATAAAAATAAAAAAGAAAGTTATTATCAAATTAATTTCATCTCTTTTATTTATGACTTATATACTTCATTGTTTGCCCAATCTAATATATCATGAAAGAAATTAACAGAAGAGATCCCGAACTCTCAGTTGGAGATGAAATAAATTTGACAGTAACCTTTTTTAAATGTATTTAATTTTTTTTATTTGTAAAAATAATTTACAAAAACTATCTAATATAAGAGTTGTGGTAGCAATTTAACAACCAACAAAAAAAAAAAGGAGAGAATTATGGCCGTAGAGGGATGTTAAAAAAATGTGAAAAAGAAACAGCCACTCTCCCCTTAAACTTTATTTTGTTGAAAATAAAAATTAAATGACTCTAGTTAATCCTTATTAATTAAATACGTACAGTACACATGTTAATTTTATATATATTAATAAGAGTAAATTTTAAAGTGTTATATACTTTAATATTTATAAACAAAATATAATATTTTATATATATATATATATATATTGTAACTTAAACAAACACAAAAAGTGAATTTGTAGGTTAATTTATATAATTTATTTTTAGATAATTATTTAATAAAATTAATTTATATTTTTAAATAATTATTCGATAAAAATAATATAATTGATACTAATATAAAATTTAAAATAATATAATAATTTTTTTAAAAAATAACATTATAAATTTTCTTATAGTATAAATTTTTCAATTATATTTATAAAGTGTGTCCATGTATATTAAATATTTAATTTTTCAAAAAAAATGCAAAAAAAAAATAATTTTTTAAAATTTATAGTATAAATCTAAGAGTTGATATTTAATTGAATATGAATTATGTTCAATAAATACACAAGTATACGTATCGCAACAAGTAATATAATAATAAGAAAATATTATTGCTACGTAGATTATATTATTAGAAATTAATTTTTAAAAGAAAAAAATCAAAAATTAAATTTTTATTTTTATTTTTATATTTTAAGAAAACAAAATTAAAAGAACTAAAAAAATAATAATAATAATTAATTAAATCAAACTTGATAACTAGGAAGATATATGAGAAAATATCTAGAAATACTTAATCCTCTAATTTTCTAAACACGTGAATTACTAAAATCCCTCAATATAATAATCAATTAATTACATGATCAAATTGAATATAAGATAACATGTATTTTCTTTCAAGTAAACTATACACTATATAGTAATTAATCTAATCACACTCTTATGTCAATTAAATTTCATATTACTCATTAAGTTCATCAGTTATGAATTATATACATAAGAATTATATATCTCTACCTAAACATTATACATATTATTAAATCAAGACAAACAATTAAATAATTTTCTCATATCTATTTAATTGCCTTTATATATTAGTTATTAGCGAAATAATTAATATTATAAAAATAAGAATAAATAATATAATTAAAGTGAAATCATAATTGGGATAAAATATTATATCATCACATAATGAAAATTGGATTCATATGACCCCTAAATTAATAAAATAACTAGACAGAATTTTATTCATAAAACTCATATTTTTCATAAATAAAAACATAAATATTGATAAATAAAGAAAAATAAAAAGAAATACAATCAATTTCTTGAATTGTAATATCAATATCATCTTGAATCTCCACCAAAATTGTATATTCTTTTGAATTTTTCTATATTTTTCTCTCTTCTTAGTTCCAAAAATTGATAAAAATTATGTTAACTTTAACTCCTTAGGATTTATAGGGTAATTATGGGATTAAATATAGCTCATGTGGAATCTAGATTGTCAAATCAACTTCAGCTTTAGATTAAGGGATGAGATGTAAAAAAGGAAAAATTAAAAGCACAAACTAATATGAACGCAACATATGGTACACACTATTCATTGGACGAATCAAAGTGTGATGTATGACACTTGAAGACTAGTTTGGTCAATAAAAGTTAAGTCAGCACCACGTGGTGTAACTTGATTCATAGTTACGGTTTACGTGGCATAATGGTGGAAGGAGTAGACGAATCACCTTTAAACACATAAAGGAACCTTTAACCTCGGGATTAAGTTAGAATGTACGTCGTGTTACACGTGGTGTACCATTGCATCACACTACATACATTTGCGATTTGTTATTAGGATTCTTTGCTTGCGTGATATCTACATAACTTGCCTAGTTAACTCTTATGCTTATGTGACGTACACGTAGTAGCTTATAATTGGTTCTGCAATAAAAATTCATAAAAAATCCATAAAAGTTTCAAAAATAATATTTTTAACCTTTCTTTACTAAAAAGTTTATATTTTAATATTTTTAACTTTAAAAATACTACTTATTGAATAAAACGAGTAAGTATTAAAGAGAAAAATGTACTGATGACTCTTCTTTCATAGAGTCATCACATCTTTAAAGATAACTCTTTTCTAGTCTTCAAGTAAAGCTAAATCTAACTAAATAAAACGATATGGGTAGTGTGTGTGTGTGTATATATGTATTAAAACATGCATATTTAGTGAAAAGTAGCCCCCTTAAAAGTTATACAATTCAATAACAAAGAGGTTCACATATTCATCAATCAACATTCCATCAATACAAAAATATGCATATTTAGTGAAAACTATCCCCCTTAAAAGTTGTACAATTCAATAACAAGGAGGTTCACATATTCATCAATTAATATTCCATCAATACAAGAATATGCAAGGTTTTTGATGAATTGATTTGTGTGTGTGGCACATGATATCATCTAATGCACTCATAAAATCAACCTATATGAGCATGCTAATCAATTCAATCTTAGAACAAGTCTTATAAGTCTATTTTTTACATCCATTTCCACTAATACAAATATGCACTTAGCTAATCAATAAGTACTTTACATGATTGCAATGTAAAGCTTAAGTAGGGGTCGATAAATGAAAACATTTAAGCTCTTTCTACACCTTAACTTTATTTTTATTCATCATATACTTTTTAAGTGTAATTGAGCTTTTAATTTAATATTTTAGTGCACCATTTCTTATCATTCTTTAAATATTCTTTTATTTCACATATTTTTTTATAACTTCACAACACCTCCAAACTTATTTTCAATTTTATTTTATTTTTTCTTTAGAGGGATAATTGTGTTGTGAGTTTTGTTTCTCTTTTTTTTTATAGGGTGCATTACATTTCACCTTACTTTATAGCATATATAACACATGATTGCATTTTTTTTTCTTTTCATACAAGCTAAATGTGAAAGGGTAAATGTAATGTTCATGCGATGCCAGTTTTGTTTCATCAATTACAAACAAGGAAGATTAATCAGATGACAACAATGGTTTAACTATTACAATTTTGATGTTTAATATCCATAAAAAAATAGTTTAGTTGATGCTTTAACTAGAGAATTAACCTCACTAATAATTTTTACAATTGTAGGAAAGATGGACAATCTTGATAGTGAAATCAAGATAAAAAAGGAAATAAAAGTTCTAAAAGATCAACTACATATTTTATATCTCAAAAAGTCACTCTTATATGAAAAATACAAGGAGTCCAATACTCCAATAAAAAAATATTAAAATCTCAAAGAAAGAGGATAAAATATATAAATTAATCAAAAAGAGAAAAAATAACTCCTTAAAAGCTTTATAGTTTGATATAACAGATAAAAAGGAGCTTAGAGAGAAGAATCGAGAAGAAAAAGAAAAGTATTATGTTGTCTACAACAGACCCAATAATATATAAGACATGATTAGAATTAAGTAGATAACTAATTAGATTCTTAGGTGTAATACATAAATCCTTCACTAATAAAATTGAAGCAAAATAAAGTTTTACTAATTAAAAAACCCTTAAGCTTCTAAGACCAAATGGTGTAGTAACTTATAAGATAATTATGCACAAATACTCAAAAAACCAAACAATTGCAAAAAGAAAGATAACAATGTTAGGGAAAATACCAATATTAGTAATTTTAGGGAATTAGATGATACATTTCTTATCCATAAGGAAAAAAGGAAAGAAAAAGAAACATAAATCCAGACCAATAGCTAAATCTTTATAATTTAATAAGAAAATTAAGAAATTATAACCTTGAAACCATGAAAATTTTCATACCAGTAAAAGTTCATACATCAAGACGAAAACCAATCATATGTAGTAAATTCAACATTAATGAAGGAGCATATCTAAAGCTTGTTTACTAATTATTTTTATTGTAGATTGATTGAAAATATTTACCCAAGCAATAATTTAATGGAATTAAACTATTTTCCTAAAAAATTTAAAAAAACCATGAAATTTTTCAAAAAAAGAGTAAAAATAAATGATCATTTAGTCTTTATAAACTTTTCAATCTCATAATGAATTGACATAGAAGAAAGTTTATCATTCTTTATCATTTTATTAGAATAAGAATGACATCCTCAACAAGAGCATTAGACCAATCTAGGGTTTTACAAGAAGAAAAATTTGATAAATAAGCTTTTAACTAGGAAACAACGATAATATTGAGTCAAATATATATGAAACCAAGAAAATAAGAACATTTTATAAAATAAAGATAAATTACTCCATAAGTAAGGTTATAATGATCTCACAAACTTAAATATAATTAAAGAAGATATTGAGAAAATTATCGATTATGAAACACCATTTAATTATAATGAATTAAATGTAGATGAAAGAACCAAATAGAAATGTTGTCAACTAGCAAAAATACAAACCGAGGATCATAAGGGATTCACATCTTTAATATTAAAAGAAATCAATAGATAAAATAAAATATAATCATTATCTTTTCACGTGTTTTTAGAATAATTATTTAAAATAATTCATTTTGTGTTTATAAGAAGACTCTTCTATAATAAAGAAAGACATAATAAATTCTAACCATAGAACCAAATATTTCTATCTTCTTGGATAATATCTAGACAAATTTTTATAGAGTAACTTATCAAAAAGTTAGGATTATAATAATCTTATAATGAATAAAAATAGATTTTGTTTATTAAAGATAATATTTATATGTTAAGAATTCAAATACTATAAAATTAATCAATATTTTTATCAAAATATGTTAAATCAAAAAATTAATCAAAGTAAAAATTATTTGATATCACAATCATAAGAAAGAAAAATATATTGAATTGTTAACTTTTCAAAAATATCAGTCATATTAACTTAAAAATAAAAAATATTATATATTTTTTATAAAAATTAAGAGTGTATACGGAAATATATCAAAACTTAAAGAGATCGTTGTATTTTCCTATATGAATCGCCCCTTATAATGAGAGTCATACACATAATAACTTCAAACCACCACAATAATTATGAACTATCAAATTTATTCATTAATTTATTAATTTATATGAAAGGACTTCCATTTTCCCAATACTGTATTTTAGATTTCTTTTAAATAAAAAATTTATAAAATAAATTAATATTTAAAATTAATATACTAAGAACTTGTTTTATTTTATATTTGAAATTAATTTTATATTTTTAATTCAATTTGTAAAGAAATTAAAACTTTGCCTGATAATGACTAACGAGTTATATTTTATGTTTTTTAAAATACCAAAATAAAACGTATAAAGTTTGTTTGATAAAATAATGTTTTGTATTCTATTTTCTTTTTATATTTAACTTTTATTTTTCATTTAGATATTCTCAGTTTTATTTTATTTTATTAAGAACAACAACAACAACAACAACAGTATAAAAAATATGGGGTCTAGACGAAAATGATGTGTTAGAGTAGTATTTAGAATTTCATTACGTAAGTTTTAAAATTTGAAAACATAAAATAAATTTTAAAAATTTCTTTTTTCAAGATTTAAAACTATGCTAAAAAGTAAAACTTGTTTTAAATTAAAACATAATTATAAACTAGAATTAATTACCAAATACTACTAAATTAAAAATAAATAAATTTAATTTATCACATGTATTTAAAATATATATATATATATAATTAAAAATAAATAAATTTAATTTAAAAATAAACTAGTAATATTATTTTTTCTTTGGTGTTGATCGACGAGTATTAAAGAATACAAAGGTAAGTATAAAATAGGGTATAATTTGTTTTAGTTTTATGTGTTGTTTAGTTACTTAATTTAAAATATATATAATTTTTCCCTTTATATCACTTAAAAAAGGGTCTGGTAACTGATAAAAGTCAAGTTTTTCTTAAATATTTCATGCTTTTGATCATAAGCATATTATGTAAGGGTTATTTGTAATCTTTTAATTTCTCACAACCACACAAATAAATTTGACAAAATAATAAAATAATACTTTTAAAATTTATAGGTATAAAAATAGTTTCAATTATATTTATATTTTAGATTGTTAAAAAAGTTTGATACATTATTACGCTATAAATTATAACTATTTAGAATTGTTAAATGTTAAACGGTGTTAAATTTAAACCCACTTAAAATTGAACTCTATTTAATTAATAATCGTTAAATATTATTAAATATTTATTTTTGTTAGTATATTTTTGGCTTCATTTTTTACCGTGAGACTATATCATATAAACTATTTTAACACACTTTCAATTTTTATCAACTAAATAAAAAAATGGGCAGTACTTTGAAAATAAGACAATAAAAAAATACATATGAGCTCAGTTACATTTATCAAAATATTTAAATTTTGTCTTTTCTTCGTAAATTTCGAAGAAATATATAGGTAACACTTCTAAGCCTATATTAACGAAGATAAACACTATATACGTATAAATTAAAAATATAATTATTCATATTATGTTAAATTAATACAAAATTATGTTACGAATTGAATTGAATTTAACAATTCCAATAGTTTGAGAAATTGTATTTGGAAATAGTGAAATTCTATGATTTAAATTTTTTTATCCTCGTCTCGTTTAATCTGGGAGAGAATCTAATTTTTTCTTTTAACCTTTTTTAAATATTACATAATAATTACGTAAATTTTTTATTTTCTGTTAGATAATGGATCCACTATCTTTAATTCAAAATCTGTTTTTAATGGTGTTAAAGCTTTCTCGTCACGAGGTAACTTAAGAGGTGGGTTAATAGCAACTAAATAAAATCCATAGAGTTTGATAGGGGTGGGACTAAAGAGAGTATTTGTTTATGATAATTTTTTTCCCTAAATTAGTGCATCAATATTCACCTTTTAAATTATCACATTTTTAATGACTTATCTATATATCATAAATTTATTTGAATATATATATATAAAGGTTGGATTTTAGTCTTAGTTATAGGTGTATAGATTAAATAATTATTAAAAAATATTTATATATATATTCACTTTAATTTATTTTAAAAAATAAAATATGCAAATAAATGAGATAAAAGTATGAATACATTATGTTAAAGTTGATTTTTGTTAGGTCATATTTTTTAAATACATCGACGTGCAAATTACTATGAAGGGATAATATTGACAGATATTATATCTACTTCAATGGTTAAATAAATTTTTGAAAGAAAACCATTGTTATAATATTTTTGAGTATTTAGATTTATTTTTTAATTTGTAAAATTAATTATTTTTACTCTAAGTATGATTTAGGAAATAAACTTAAATATATCATAAATTTATGGGATGTTTGATTTTCTAATAGATAATTATTATAATATTTATATGTCTTTTTATTTTTTATTTTTAAATTTACAATAATAGATATTTATAAATTTTAAATTTATTCATAGGTTAAATGATAATTATGAATTTTATCATCTCTTTCTCATAGAATCAATGAATCTTTTAGTTTTCTACTTTAATTCTACCACTAACAAATAATTAATTATTTTTATACTAAATATAATTTAAATAATATATAATTAGAAGATTTTTAATTTTTTATTTTAGGTCCATAATAATAAACAATTATTATAACATTAATATCTTTTTATTTTTTATTTTTAAATTTTTTACTATTATATAGTTTATAATTTTAAATTTATTCATATATTAAATGATAATTTTTATTAAATCTTTCTTATAGAATCAATTATATTAGGAGTATTTTAACTCTCTCATAAATTATAATTAATATATACAATTAATTATTTATATAATAAATATAATTTAAAAAATAAATTAAAATTTAACACATATTTAATAATTTTTTTATTATTTTTTTAATTTTATAATAATAGATAATATTGTAATATTTATAAGTCTTAATTTTTTCTTTTTAAATTTAAACTAATAGATAATTTATAAATATTAAATATATTTATATAGGATCAAATTATTTTATTAGTCTTCCGGTTTTCTTTTAATTTCCTGCTAAAAGATAAGTAATATAAAAAAGTAATGATTTTTTACACTAATATATTCTAATAAATAAATAAATTAAAATTAATTTATAATTAAAATAAATAATATATATGAATATATTGATAGTTAGGATATGTTTTATTAATTATTCATATGATTTTTGAGATCACATATTTATAATAATTATAAAATTATAGGATAATGCATCCAATTAAAAAAGAAATAAAAACTCTTCTCAATTTTGAGAATAAATTTTCTATCTATATTAATTATAATACTAATCAACCTCAAGTATTTTACATGCATTATTTTTTTCTTAATTTATAAAAAAGAAAAATATTTAGGATAATTATATGGCAATTTTTTTATATTACTTAACAAAAATAACATTGTATAAAAAATAATTGTAATATAAAAAATTATAATATATTAACTACTAATAATTTTTTATTTAATTTATAAAAAAATAAGACTTAAAATAATTAATGAAAATTTAATAGTTGTTTATATTATTTAAAATAAATAATATTATTTAAAAATATAATTATAATATAGATAATTGTAAATATTTAAATTACTAATAATTTAATTGATAAAAAAATAATCTTAAATAAATTATATAATAACTACGAAAAATAGTAATCATTATTTTTAAAATATGTGAATAATTTTGTGTAAAAATTTATAAAATATGAGTTAAACTTATCCTTTTATATATATATAATATAAATAGTCTAAACTTTTTACATTATCATATCCTAACGTTAAGATTTAAATGCTTAATTATCTCTCTTATCTTCCTATGAGATAAGTATTCTAAACTTTTTACATTATGTATCCTAATATTAAAATTTAAATGTTTAATTATCTCTCTTATTTTTTCGATAAATCTTAATAGTTAAAATAAAATAATATAATAAATTATGTAATATATTAAGATTATTTATCTTATCACTAATAGATATAGATATTAAACTTAAGAATTTTTATAAAATATAATCAATTTTTTATTTTAAAAATTATTTTGACGTGCATTAGTAGGTTTGGTTGTCATATTTGATTAATATCAAGATATAAATTTTATAAAAATGTTAAAAATATTATTGTTATTGAAATTTAAAAAAAATCATGAAAACTATAATTTTTTTTTATCAAAAATATAATTTTTTTATAATAAAATATAAAAAGTCAATTGATTATATTTCAAACTAATTTTTATTTAATAAATATATTTTAAATATTTTAAATATTTATATTAATCAATAAATTCTACTTAAAATAATTAATTAGAATATTTAAATATATTAATTATTATGAATAGATAAATTTTGATAGTACGAAAATAAATTTTATCCATATTTTTGATATTTTGTTGATTTTTGTCTACATATTTCAGAAAAAATATCAATAATATTTAGGATATTTTAATTAGAAAAATATTTAAATTATAATTTTACGATAATAACATTTAATGATAGTTTGATAATTTTTTTCATAATTTTGTAATAATTTAATTAAAATATATGTATATTACCTTTTATATCATTGTTACGATAATATTAACATATTATTGATATTTTTATACTTATATATTTAATTTTAATCTTTATTTTTGAAAAAGAAAAAAGATATCACGGAGAAAATGATAAAATAAAGGCTAGTCTTTTACGTATTCTCTCGCTGACCCCAGTAACTGAAAAGGCAAGCAAAACCCATAGGCAAAACCAATCGTCCAAAGAGCTGCCTTTGATATTGACAGGAGATTTAATAGAGCATAAAAGACATAATCCAATCGATTTTTCCATATTTTTTTGCCTTCGGTAGGAGATTAATTATCGTTAGGAAGTAAAAAGTCGAAGCTTTATAGTTCATCGTCGAGTGGTCTGATTATAGTTCTTGTTCTTCTTTTTGGTATCGTTGATACCCAAGAGGGAGAAAAGGATGGAAACGATGTATTACCCACTTGATAGGCCTTCTTGTCAGGACTCCTTGAAAGTTCTGGAAGCAGATATACAACATGCAAATGCTCTGTGAGTGCTAATTTTTTTCATTTAATTCTGTTTTTGTTAGATTGTTTGACGTTAACTTTCCATCTTTATACTTGGGATTTTTTATTTCGATCATTATCAAATATAAAATTTTCCAATTGAAGGGAAAAAAACTGTAAATTAAAAAGTAGAAGTGCCCTATTGCGAGTTTATGTTCAGTATCTGTTTGTTGACCTAGTTCTTATCCAATTGGACCAATTTTTTTTCTGGGCCTTTTGATTTTGATCATGACCAAGTTATATTTGGTCTATTTTAGTTGTTAAAAAGTAGGTAGAAGAGGAAGAACCCATGTGCTGATGTTTGTTGGTTTAGCGTCCTGTAGTAATTATGTTTAAATGTCTGTTTGAGGATTTTTTGCTATGCGTAGATGGTATTTTTTATGTTACTTGGCCTTTTCATTTTTGTGAACTACCTTGTTCAAGCGACATGAACATAGGTACGGGTACTTAAACACTCCAATTTGGTGTAAATTTACGGCTATTAAAAATATGGGTGTGTTTGACACCTAGACATTTATTCATAAATTTAAGACCTTCATTGTCACATGTTTAATGCTTCTAAACGCATTATAGTAGGAGGAAGACTTGTATCTGTTTTGGCCAGTTATTACTTAAATCATTTATACAGAAATTTTAAGAAGTCTGAGCCGGATCACTTATTTGAACTTTTTGTTACCATTTTCTTTCTAATTTGGTTTGAATTATGCACAGTGCTGCTGCAATTCCGAGGACTAAGGGTGGTGCATATCTTCAAATGAAATTGGTTTATAATAACTTGGCTCCCCTCTTTCTATTTTTGTTGCAATGGCTGGATTGTTCTTGCACATGTCTCCTACCAAGATTTTTTAATCCTTTCCACATTCTTGTCTACAAGGTTGGTTTAACTTGTTTAAGGCCTGTTATGGAAAGTGATTATCTATTAGTGATTCTCCTTTGTTTCTCTTTATTACAACAGCAGGTTTTTATTGTTTTGTTTTATTTAAAGTAGGTATATATAGATGGGAGGCCAACTGCTTCAACATATGGGAGAAAGGCTACTATGATGGATTTTTATGGTATGTCATTATTTGGGGTCATCTATTGGCATCTCATCTTGATGAACCAATTTATATAAGTTGATTGCTATTGCTAGAGCAAATTTCAAGTTTAGCTTAATAAGATAACATTATTACTTTATAAAAACAGAAAATTGCTCTGGCTCTGTCAATAGCACCACCCTTTATATAATTAACTTTTCTCGCTATAATTTAATGATCTTCTATCTAACTCTTGACTTTTTGTTTTTGTTGCAAACTGAACTTCAGCTGTTATTTTGCCTTCTCTTCAACGGCTTCATGGTTACTTGGAGGATTCGGATGATGCTAGGTATTCAAACTTTGAGTGTTTGCCAAAGAAGAAAATAAAAAGAGAAGGTAGTCTGGCCAAAATTGATGTCGAGAGAGAAGATGAATGTGGAATTTGCTTAGAGCCTTGCACCAAAATGGTCTTGCCTAATTGCTGTCACGCAATGTGCATCAAATGCTACCGCAATTGGTGTCACTACAAAACCATCTATTATATGTTTTTTTTTAGTTTGTAATGCTTTTTATCTATCCATGTTCTGAGTTGTTCATATTACTCATGAGACTGAGTGCTTAAATTGCAGGAATACAAAGTCAGAATCCTGCCCGTTTTGCCGGGGTAGTATGAAGAGAGTCAACTCAGAAGATTTGTGGGTTCTAACATGTAACGATGATGTTGTTGATGCGGAAACTATATCCAAGGAGGACTTGTTGCGTTTCTACCTCTTCATCAACAGTCTGCCAAAGGATTACCCAGATGCCCTTTTCTTCTTATACTATGAATATCTTATTTGACTCCAACAAAGTGAAGGTGGTGGTGTACATATTGAAAAGGCCGAACCCCAACTGTAAATAGAGTCTGGTAAGGAGAATTCCTTGGATTCTTTAGCGGAATGGCAGTTACCAGTAATGTATGTGCTTTGTGCTAATGTTTGTAATCGAATTTTACTATCACTCAAAACTTCAAGTAATTGTGTTCGGTTAGATTATTGAGGTTTCTTAATAAGAAAATAGAGAGAGAGACTTATCCGCTTATACTGGCAGGTCAAGTGACAAAATAACATCAACAATTGGGAGGTTATTCATTTAAATTTTTTTTTATCACGTGACATATTTTAACTGATGTAAATACAAAATATGTATGCATTTTGTGCTACTCGTCCACTTTTAATCAGTACAGAACATATTTTGCACAAATAATTAATGGGATTGTTACTAATTTCAGAAGCTACCGATGATCTACTAAACATTTAAAGAACAAATTTGATGTCAAAAGGCATAATAATGGACTACGTTTTTCCAGTTTCTTGTGTTTAGTGCCAGTTAGCAACATGATTACCAGAACACACTAGCCAGATGATTTTTACGTTATTGCAATCAATGTACTGCTGCTCATGATAACGTGTATGGTTTCTTATTTTCTTTAAATGATTGACTTTGATTGTTTTTAAAGAATAATCACTTTTGTATTTAATATACTTATGTTGTTTGCAAAGTTGGCGCCAGGTCAAACGATGCCCGTCATTGGAATATTTACACCGAAAAGGTCTAGTATTCTAGACTTTATGCCCTTCCTTAGATTAGGTGTTTTGTCGTCATGTCTTTTACGCCTACAACCAAAGTACATTATGTTATTAAGAGTGTTTTCCCTCAAGATGTGATTTAATGTTCTGCCTCTAGGCCTATTTCTAAAGCTAGGTGTTTTCTTGTCATGTCTCTTATGTCTGCATCTTGAATGTGCGGTGACACATTTGGTCACCTGCATTATGTTATTCTCAAAGTTAAGACCTCATCATACTAGTCAAAGCTTGTTATCGGAGTGTTTGTCCTTGAGTGGGTAGGGACATTTGGGTTACCTCACTCATAAACGGGAAATTATTAAGTATTGTTTTGTGATAGTTCGTACATTAAGTTGTTCGACTATGCATTGATAATCCCAAAAGGCTCGATGGTTCTTGCACAGCTTGATTACATAACTTGCTTGCCCTTTAAATGCTTCCTAGAGCCAAAATATGTAAACTAAATGCGATATGATCTGAAAATGGAAATGTCTTAAATTAAAAGAATATTTTTAAGATGGTTAACATTATTATTAAGTTCAGCTCTCTAGTTTGTAACCTCAACCTGGTTTAATGTCTATTGCCCTTATAAGGCCTTTCCCAAGTTGTCACGGGCTTTTCAACCTTCCATTCAGTTTTGTTCCCCAAACTTTTACTTAATACCAGCTCTCCAACATCGAAGCCCCTCATCTTCACATACTTATGGAATGTCCTCTCCACACATTTCTTTAAAGACTCAATTCAATTTAGGACTCTCTCTTTTCCTTTAACAACACCAAGTCAATTCTCTTGTAGTCTTCATTGTCTTCTTCAATCTTGTAAGTTCTATAAGTTTTTTATATCTTGTTTGACATTCCTGTGTTAAAAACATGAAGTTTGTTTATTTTACTTAATATTTTGTCATCTTATGTGTAATGTTAGATATTGACGATTTAGTATTGTGCACATTCATTTAGTTAAAACATTTTGTAAGTTAGCATATTTATACACACCATTGAGAGTTGGATTCATGTAATATACATGCTAGATTTCATTTTGTGTTTGTTTTGTGGGTATTTGTAAAAACTTATTTGGTATATTTTTGAAACAAAACACAACATTTTTAGTGCTCGACGAGGTGCTTGCCGAGATACTTGCTAATGTGGTTGGCGGAGAGGTCTACGAGGTGCCATGTAGTCCAAGGGTTTCTAAAATACCCTTCATTTGTTAAATGATTTCTTAAATAGAAAATGGGGGGAAACAATATTAGATTTAAAACTTGAATTTTCCAATATGAAAATTATTTTCTTAATTTTGTATTGTTGATACTTTAAGTGATATTTTGGTATTAGTGATTTGTGAGTGTTTCGTAAACACTATTTTTGAGGTTGGGTTAATTAAAAGAAAATTAACACCCTGTGATTTAAATTGATATTAAGTTCATGTGCATAAATTTTCCATTATCCTAGGTTTTAATATATTAATTGTTGGTGACTTACTACATCATATGGTGTTGAGGATCCTGAAGAGAGTCAAATTAACTGTGGATCACTGTTGTTGTATAGATAGTAGACGAGCGTAACATAGGTACAATTAGGACAGTTGTCTCGACTGGTACAGATCTTTACGTTTATATTCTATCTAGTTGTTTCTAGTTGATTTACTTTTGTGAATTTTTTGTTACCGAGTTGTTGCCATAAACAACTCAAGGATGTTACCACATATATAGAATTTTTGTATAGGTTTATCTCATTATATCGCTTTGTTCGTATGAACTATACAACTAGGATTTTATCCTAACATGCTTGTGCGTCGAAGGATTTGATTGTAATTGGAAGTCCTTTATTTCTATTTCCTTTCTACCATGTCATGTTTCCTACTTTACTGTATATTCTGATATGACATGCATGTGTTCAATTAAACTATTAGTTAGACTGTTTAATATTTTTACTTGTTGTTGCTACGTTGTATATTTGTTTAATTATTTTTTGTATCTGTTTATCTTTTTGCTACTTGCGAGTTAGAGGTGAGTTCCAAATAGTCAATATCTCTTTATCCTGGTTGTTTACTAGGTCTATGACTCTCTCAGTTTATATCAGAACATGTATATCCTTTAGGCTTAGTTGCTTTGGTGTTTCTTTTTCCCTCCCTTTCTTGCATGTGTTCAACTTTCTTTTTCTTTAATGATCTTTGGTGTAAGAGGAGTTGTTTGTAAACCTCCTTAGTTTAATGGCATGTGTTATGCTTTTTGGAGAGCTTATATTTTTTCTTATCTGAGATCGTATGATGATGCATTTTGATATTTGATTGAAAATGGATGGAAGTATCATATTCAAATTCTAACAGATCGCATTGTAGAACCAAGGCCTTTTGACAACTAGAATGAAAATGAGCTCTAGATTTGTGATTTGAAATTTGAAATTTAAAGGTATATACACCATTATTAAAATAATGTCTACCAGTGATGCACAACATCTGTTAGAATGAAAAAGTTCCAAATAGGCTTAGGGCTACTTGGAAAGAAAGTATGACAACAATTTCTTTAGTGCTATTGAAGATGAATCAATGGTTTCAAAGGTTGGTACCTCCATTTTTTCTACATTGATGGTGTCTCATTTAGAAGCAATTTCTACAAAGTTTACCTATTGGACTGACGTTGTTAGTGACGATGAATATTCTCTTCAACAGACATATGATCAATTAGTGTTTGAGAATTTAAAGCTAAAGAATATTATGGTTAAGATTGACCACAACTTAAAAGCTAAGGAAAAATATCACCTAGATCTTGAAAATATTTTTTGAAGTGTCACTTTGGAAGGTGAGAAGGTTATGGAAGACCTAAATTTTAGATTATACAACCATGTCTAGTCTCTCCAAATTCTCCTATGGGACAATGAGAAGTATTTATTTTTCATTGATGATCTCAAGAATTCTATTCAACGTAAAGAGCTGAAAAGATCTTCTATACTAGTAGTTTGGAAACTTTTTTAAATAGATTTAAAAATGTTGCTTAGTTGGAGCATGAGACTTTTGTTCTTGAGAATGAAAAAATTTCCTTATATCCCTACTGGATGACCAGGATGCATAGAATTGTAATCTCCAAGAAAGAGTTGAAGCATAAACTAATGAAGTTAAGCTATCAAAATCCTTTTTGATGCACAAAGCAAAGATGGTAGACAACTAGATGTGGAAATGAACATTGAAGTAACCTGAGTAACCATTAGCAAGTTATCTATAGGTATTTAACGTCTTGATGAGATGTTGAAAATTGGAAAGTCTCATAGTAATGTGAGAGGTCTCAAATATATTGATGATCATGTTACCCCCTTCCTTCCTCCTCCTTAGTTTGTTTGTGCAACTAGTGCTCAAGTTAATGTTGTGTGAGATTGTATTTTAGATGACTTAAGTGCCAAGTGTGACTCTTTTTTTCATTAGTTGGATTCCTCATTTTTTTTTCTCTCTTGCTCATTCTCAAGGTAAAACTTCGCATACTTATCAAGATTTTTTGAATTATGTTAAAGACCTGCTTAATCAATCTAAAGTCTCACAAATGAAGCATTGATCGAATATGGTTATTATACTTTTAGAAGAGTACAAGTCCACTTAGGTTAATCGTAGTGATTCTTCTAACATGAGGTGCCATGTTGTTCATACTTCTCTTAAAGCTCAAGCACCTAGATGCCAGTACTTCCATAATGGATGTTCTCAATCTTGATAATGCAAAAAACAATTTGGTTACTTTTTGTGATAGAAGCAAAATAATGATACATGAAAAAGGCATAACTAGTTTTCAAGGGATTTTTTAGCTCAATGGTGTCCTCTTTATGGATATTCTTAAAGAGAACCTTATTAGCATAAGTCAAATATATGATGGTAAATGTTTGGTTGAGTTTACACATAAAGAATATATATTGTATGGCAACATTGATAGTTTGTTGTTAAGGGTATCAAGTCAGAGGACACCTGCTAATATCTTGGTGATTCTCCTTCCCTTTTGTGCAACAAAGCCAATCTCAGTATAGAAGAGCTTTGGCTTTAAATATTGGATATGTTAACTACAAGTCACTAAAGAAAATCTTGAGCCTCATAACTATCAAAAGCCTTTATAAGATCACTTCTCAACTTGATCACATTTGTGGTCCTTGCCAATTTAGCAAGCAAAGTATGAGTTAATACAAGAAAAATCAATATATCTCAAAGAATATACCTCTTGAGTGCTTCACATGAATTTAATGGGTCTAATATATACTATCAATATTGGAGGGAAAAAATATATTATGGTTATTGTGGATGATTTTTCAAGTTATTCACGGGTAATGTTTCTTTGGAAAAAGCCTAAAGTATTTGATAATTTCAAATCCTTGTGTGCAAAGTTTTAAAATGAAAAAAAGGTGAATCTATTGATAGCATTATTAAGATCAAAAGTGACCATGGTAAGGAATTTAAGAATTTAGAGTTTAAGTTCTTTTGTGACAACCATCATATTTAGCATGAGTTTTCTGCACCCAAGATTCCTTAACAAAATGGAATTACTTAGCAAAATAATAGATTTATTCAAGAAATGGTTAGAATAATGCTAACCAGCAAAAAATTGGCTACTCATTTTTGGGAAAAGGTTGTGAACATTCCTCAACAAAATGGAATTATTTAGCAAAATAATAGATTTATTCATGAAATGGTTAGAATAATGCTAACCAGCAAAAAAATGGCTACTCATTTTTGGGAAAAGGTTGTGAACACATCGTGTTATACTTTAAATTGTGTTTCTTAAGACTTGGTTCTTGTCAGTCTCTATATGAAATTCTCCATGGTAAGAAACCAAATATTAAGCACCTAAGGGTTTTTAGGAGCGCTTGTTACATTCTCAGGTGCAAAGAGAATCTAGACAAGTTTGAAGGTAAGAGCAACTATATATATTCTTGGGTTATTCTAGTAATAGTAAAGCTTATGGGGTCTTCAATTGTAGAACCTCTGCTATAATAGAGTGCATCAATATTGTTATCAATGATTCTAGTACTACTAGAATGGTTGAGTTTGATGACAATGATGTCTTTGAAAATTGGGAATCTGTTGAGGGTGTTACTTCTAATAGGGAATTTTCAACATATGCTGTTTTTGATGAGCCACCTAATACTATAGATGATGAAGAGAAAGAGTTATATCTCCCTAAATGGACAAAAAAATGCTTATTTTACTGATAACATTATTGGTGATGTTGAGGGAGGAGTTCATACTAGGCATTGGATTCAGTAGACATGTAATTACATTTGTCATGCTTATTCCATTCTTCCTAAAGATAATAGAAAGCCTTGTAGGACGTACATTGGGTAAACTTCATGCAAAAAAGAATTTAATAAGTTTCAAAGGAACAATGTATGATATCTGCTTCTTAGACCAAAAGATAGTCATGTAATCAATACAAGATGGTTGTACAATAACAAAAAGGATGGGAATGGTATGATCATTAGAAACAAATTGAGACTTGCTACTAGGGTTATACTTAGATTAAAGTTATTGATTATTAAGAAACGTTTGCTCGAGTTGCTCATCTCGAGTTAGGTAGACTATTGATTGACTTGTCTTGTTTCTTCGTGTTCAAGCTACATCAAATTGATGAGATAAATTCCTTCCTAAATGATGTGATCAAAGAAGTCTATGTTGAAGATTCGTATTTTTTAGATCATGTAAGGCATTTAAGGAAAGCCTTATATGGCTAGAAATGAGCCTTTCATGTTTGGTATGAGTGCTTGGTCACCTTTCTTTTTCCATTTGTATATGCAAAGAGCTCTATACATGTATGACCAACTTTTCTCTTGGTGTGAGTTTGGTGGTTTTTTCGCATAAATTATTACTTATGAGCTACTTATAGCTATTTTACATGTATAAATATACTTTCAGTTGCATTTATTTGTTAAAAATTACTAATAAAGTTTGTGTATACTTTCATATAATAATTTGTAACTATTTTATAGCTGAGTTATTAAATAAATACATTGTATAATTGTTATTTTCCTAAACTTGTCTACTCACTGATTATTTTTACTCACCTCCTTTTATTTTAATTTTTTTTTCTCTCTCAAGTAACATTAGTTTTTCATTGAATGCTTGAGTACTATCTTAGAAGGAGACACAAATTATTATATTAATTTACTTTGTATGATTTCTCTTTATTTTGGAGTTATTAGGAGTTTGTTCAGTTCCTTGGTAACCTAGTTGTATTATAAATTGTTTTATAACCCCTTATTAACAATGAACTGTATAATAAGAAAAATGTCAATTATTAGTTACTATCACCTTCCTTGTATGATTGGTTCTATGAGTGGTGTGTTTTGAATATCGTGAACAAATAGATGTCATGTTCTATTTCGTATAGTTTGGCTTAGAATTGAAAAACAAGAGAGATTATGTCGTAATTGTTTTATAGATTCTAATATGTATTAGGACTTCCTTAAGTACTAAGGCATGTCTTAATATTTCTTCTCAAAAATGAGTTTCAAAAAGGTGGTAGTCATAAGATTCTATTATTCAGAGAGGAAAAAGAGAAGTGATTATTGTTCAAGTCTATGTTGATGATATCATTTTCAAGTTTACGAAGAATGATCTTGCTCAAGATTTTTCTTTGACTATTGATGAACGAAAACCAGCATCGCCGATTCTCGCAAATACTTTGGTTTTAATATTTGTAAAACTCTCGCAAGTGCACGAATCTTTTCATAGAAAATGATAAGTATACTCCCAAGGTCGATCTAAGGAAGGAATGTATGTGGTTTTTAATTTATTATTCAAACTTTTAAAAACGAAATTAAATCCTAAACATCCTGTCACGATAGTTTGGTTTTTGTGTTCCTAATCTAATAACATAAAATAAACATATATACAGATTAATTAAATATAATCTAAAAACATAAAAATAAACATACATACAAATTCAATAAATATTTATCTAAAAATAAATATAAATACTGATTCAATAAATATTTATCTAAAAATAAATATAAATACATTCAATAAATATTCATGCAAATTTTATCATTTATATTAGTGAGTATTTATGGATATAATAAGCTAAGTTAATTATGCTTGCTCGTATTATCTAGGTTATTAAAGATATAAATTGATATTTTATTGATTCTCTCTTTTTTGTATGAATACTACCTTTGGTGGGGTTAGATATTCTTTGTTAACTAAACAAATCAATTAACACTCATGGGTGCGGGTTGATAACTAATTTGGTTAATTAAATTAATTCCTTTTTCTAAGAGATTGAAAATGAACCATTTAAATGCCACCTTTGGTGCGGGGTTAGACGATTTAAACTTTATTCAAGGTGTCCAAATTAAACCTAAGAATTTAGTTATCCGAGTACTAACTTTCAAGTTTTAAACCACTTATTGAAAACATGTTGTCAATACATTTTCACATAATAATTCTTATAAAAACTTTTGAAATAGAGTTTCACTTAACTACCGCGATTGTATCAACAAATAAAAGAGCACCACTCTAAATTGAAGGCGGATAACTAAACCGTAAAATCTAATTTTCAGATTTAAGTTTGTAATGAAAAATAATATATTTCTCTCTAACATCCTTAATATAAAATCTTGAATAAAAATAAAATTAATTCATTTTAGAAATTTTCACCTATTTAATATTTGTAAGCATAACAACGTTATTATTATATCATGATTATAACAACTATACAGTTAAATTTAATCACAGACATAATTAAATATAACATGTAAGAATAAAGCATAGAAATAGCTCAGAAGAAAATAAAATCCTTACAGCACTTCGACGCTATTCCCGTTGCTAGAAAACCTCCAAGCGGAATTTGCACTTCCATTTATTGAATCAAAAAATCTAAATTATTACAAAACATTACAAGTTCCTCTCAAAAAGAAAAGAAGAACTCTAAACCTAAGAGAATTGAACTAAAAACTAAGAGAAAACTAAGAAAAGCTTAGAAACTAAGAAAGAAACTAAGAAAACTCAAAAACTAAGAAATGAGAGAAAGAAAGAAGAGAGAAGTGAGTTTTGAAGGTGTGTTTTGAAATCAAGGGAAGGGGGGTATTTATAGGTGAGGATGGAGAGAAAAAAATGAGTAAAAAAATGTTAAAAAAAATATTAAAAAATTAAAAAACGTGTAATGGAAATGCTGAGGTCATCAATGACGTCGATGATGTCCACAGGCTGCTACGTGAAAAATGGGGTGAAAACGCGTTGGGCGCGCGGAGGGCGAGCACCGATGGGCCATAGCGATGTACTGGTATCGTTAATGCGGGCGCGCGCGGATGGGCATGCGTCAACGCGCAGCATTGGGGCGTTGGCTGCTGGCTGAGAAATTTTACGTGATTTTTTCCGTCTTTGACATTTTTGACCTTTTCGACCCATTTTGTCCAATTTTTCCATGTTTGTTGACCTTTTCCCACTTATTTATTAATATATTTGTGATGTATTGCTAGTATTCTTAACTTTGAGTCTTTAAATTGCGTTTTTAAGCCAAAATACCTGAAAAACAATAAAAATACCCGTGATTCCGAAAAAGACAAATTTATATAAATATATGATAAAACATATAAATATATATATTTTTAATCAATTAATGTGCATAAAATCATGGTTATTTTAGTGCTTTTTGAGCACTCATCAACTATGCAAAATTAGTTTGAGATGAGTTTGATTGTAGAATTGAAATTCTTCCTTGGGTTACAAGTTAAGCAATGAAAGATGAAATCTTTCTTTTTCAAGTTAAGTATACCAAGGAATTCATTAAAAAAATTGGTTAGACAAAGCTAAACTTGTTCGTACTCCAATGAGTACCTATGTTAAACTTCACTAGGAACCTTCTGAAAATGAGATAAAGTAGACTTTATATAGGAGTATGATTGGGAGTCTTTTGTATTTGAATATGATTTATCCTGATAGCTTCTTTAGTGTTGAAGTTTGTACAAGGTTTCAGGCTTTCCTCAAAAAATCTCATATTATTATAGTTAAAAGGATTATCAAGTATGTCAATAGGATATTTGGCTTTAGGATATGGTATCCATGTGACATAATGCCTGAGTTGGTTGAGTATTCTGATGCTAATTGGGTTAAGAGGAATAATACTTTTGGTGGGTGCTTTTACTAAGGGAACTTTTTAATTTCCTGGCACAATAAGAAATAGAGTTCTATATCCCTTTCAATGGTTAAGGTAGAATATATAGCAGTTGGGTTGTACTACTCTCAACTCCTGTGATGTAGTAGATATTGAGTTACTATGATTTCATGGTAAGGGATATAGTCTTATGTTGTGATAATGCTAATGCCATCTACATTTCCAAAAAAAAAAACCCCTCATCCAACATTGAAGGACTAAATACATCGATATAAAACAACACTTCATTAGAGATTTAGCGGATTTGAACACTCATTTGTTGTAATATATCAATATTGACCTTCAATTAGTTGATTTGTTCACCAAACCTTTAAATTCTCTCAAATTTGAATTTCTAAGGAAGGCTCTTAGTGTTTTCATTTCTCTTTGAGATTGTAGCATGTGTGTTTTTCAAGTTATATGGTTTCTTGAAAAGTTTAGTGTGTAAGTGTGTGTTTTTTTAATTGTGTTGTTATTTTCAACATTGTGTTTATGCTATGTGTTGTTTGCATATGTCGCATTCTTTTGGTTTATTGCTTTAATATGTCTCCGCTGGTTTCATTAGTGTTTGGATTATAGCATTATGTATGCCTTCTTTCTCTCATATAAGGGTATTCTTTAACTTTCTATATCAAAAAGGGATAAGTTTGTTTGCACAACTTGTTATTGCATTACTTTTGTGCTATATGAGATGTGAGTACAGGTTGCATTACATCATAGGCTCTGGTTATTTGACTTGCATACACATAAGGGGAATGTAGCATGAAGTGAAGAGGAGTTGTGTGTTTCTCTGTTACATATTGATTACGTTTATCTTATTTGTGTGTACTTAGGTAAGGATACCATAATAGTATTTGGTTGGATTACACATATGTTTGCATGATGCATTCACATGTATATGTTATTTTGTATGTGTAGGAAATAGTTGTAGCGAGAGACCTTGTGGCTTAGATAGAGCTACAGTTCAAACATGTAGCATGAAATGTGCATGAAGATGGATGGAGTAAGACAAGACTTATGCACTTGGAGTAGGTGTGCTGGGGTGTCCGGGTTGTGTGTCAATGTTTTTTCACTGGAACAATATTCTTTTAACTATCTTGCATGAATGTCTCGTGTATTGATGTTGAGTCTTTTTAATGATGAGTATTTTGTTTAGTAGTGAGTGCTTTTCCATAGAAAGTCAAATAGATAGATTAAGTTCTGTATATCCTTTGTGTTTTGATTGACATTTTCATATGCAAAATACAAAGTTTGTTTATTTTTAGTGTTTTGTCTTCTTCTGTGTAAGGTCAATTATTGATAGATTAGTACTACACACATTTACTTAGGTAAAAAACTTTGTACGTTAGCATGTTTACATACTCCAATGAAAGTTGGGTTCATGGTAGTATGCATGTTAGATTGCATTTTGTGTTTTTTTATGTGTTTGTTTTTGTAGTATTTGTAGAAAATTATTTGTTAGATTTTTGAAACAAAAAATTTTTTTTTGGTGCTCTTCGAGGTACTCGTTATATGGTTGGAGAACTTTGTAAGGTTACTACCCTTGTTAGTGTAGCCATTACCCTTGTCGACATAGTTGATAATGTGGTCGATGAGATGGCCAATAGTCTAAGAGTTTTCTATAAATACTCCTCATTTATGAAATGATTTATTAATTAAAAAACATGGTAAAACATTGTGGTATTTCATATTAAAAAATATTTTCTTAATTTCATATTATTAATACTTTCATCTAGGGGTGAGCAGATAATCTGATCAAGCCATAAAAAATGGGGAAATATGTTCAAGTCTGAGGGTTAGTTCACCATTGTCAGGGACCACTTCAAACTAACCCCCATAGTTTATGGGAAGGGTTCGACGCTTGGGAGGGGCTTAAGTTTTACAAATAACTTGTCGGAGGTTCCACCGAACCCTACCTTATCAACCCACATTCAATAAAGCATGAGGTATTTAAATGATGCCTCCATGGGGTTTTTTCAGACAAATTCTTCTAAATATCAGCCAGTTGTTACTTCGCATCCAAACTTAAGGTCGTGATGAAGAATCCCATATTTCTTATCATGACCTTCGTTTCATTCCAAATGTTCCTTATCAACCTTGTGTCATTAACACGAGATTCCCACTGGCTTGAGACATAGAAGAATTATTCCTTCCAATTCTTCTCGTTCTTAGGGAGGGCCACATTAATACCCTGTTCCTACTTCACAAACATGTATACCCTCATCGAGTCTATTGGGTTCTTTTTTAAGATATAGGCTTCATTAAACTCAAGCATCTCTAAATCCACCTAAGCTTTTTGCATATCCTTGTAAGGCAGAATAGGTACCTCCACCCATTAGAAATCAACTGACCTGATGCAAGCTGAGTCATAGCCAAAAACTTCCTTATGAAAGGGTACAGGGGAAACTTGAGCCCCAACCACAGAGCTTTCTCGTGAAAGACCATCCACCCAACTAGAAGTGGGTCGTTATCATGGGGCCTTGACATTAGAATCATTATTTCAACCGAGGATTGTTATATGTTTTCTTCAACCTCTCCTCATCCTAAGGTGATAGACCACTGGGCTTGACTTTGGTCGATCAACCCTTGGTACGACCTGTAAATTTCCCAACCTCTATGTCCTAACCACTGATATTTGAGTTTAGGGCACGTTCAACCTAATGGTCGGTACTGTATGAGGGTGATAGGTGGAGGTAGAGGGTTGAGTATGAGATTGACCATTTTTTCTTGAAGAGTTTGTCTCGGTAGAGGACCTCACGTAATCACTTGTGATGGGGTATTGTTGGCTTTCCCAGGAGCTCGAGCTCGAGGTCTCTTCTCTATGCTTGATCTCTACAAAATATCACCAAAATATAAAAAAACAGATAAGGCACAAGAAGAAAAGATTACATAGGGTCGAGTTTGAAAATAAAGGAAAATGATTCTTTAAAATTGACCTGAAAAGAAAGCAGAAAAGTGTTAGACTCGAGGAACTTGTGCTCTAAAAATTCGAGAAAATAAGTTATATGCCAAGCTGATATCTTACCATCGAGCTGAAAATCATTTTATGGCTCGAGTTGAGGTGACAAAACATTTTTTCTCATTACTTTTGTATGATGTGCAGGAAATGATGAAAAGGCTCAGCCCAAGAACTTCCTTATATAGAGACCCACATTTCTCTCTCCAATTAACTGATACACATTGATTAGAGGAACTAAACGGTTCAGATCCACTGCTCGAGTATTACTCTTCCACCTCAGTTCAGAGCTTGAGCTAAAATAGTAGTGGGACTGAATGTTTGAACATATGGATCGACCTAGAGCCCGACCCACCTAACAACTTGAGTTTAAGAAACAATTCGAGCCATAAGACTAGTCATTCCAAAGGACCTTCCTCTACCCGTGCTCACAACACATTCATAGGAGAGACCCGTCTAAGGCAACTTTGATATCTATAGGGTCGACCATCAATTCGAGCTATGAGGAGGTCGACCTTAGTCTATAAATATGTTTGTTTTTTACTTTTATGCCATTCTTGACATATTTATATGTATACTCTATATAACCAACACCTATATATGTAAAGTTCTATAAATCTAATCAATTCCAACACCAATAATGCTTACTATAAATTAAATTGTTTAATTATCTAAAAATAAACTTTTTATCCAGATGGTTTATCAATGAGTAGATTTTCTTAGGAAGAAAAGGAAAACTTGAGAGAGATACGCCAAGCAAGCAACACGGAGGCAATGGTATGGTCAATATATATATATTTTTTCCTAATATGGTGTTTATATGACTAAAATAGATTTATTTTTTTTATTTTTTCAATGTTCAGCTCTGATTGGTAACCGTAATATAAAGATGGTTGCACGTGCTACTTTTGAATTTATATTTTTAGAGTAATTTTATTTTTGTTTTGAGATTTTTTTATTCATATTTTTAATTACAATATATTAAATATTTATATTTAAATTATTTTTATTTATTTTAATCAAAATTTTAAGTAGATTAAAAATATTAATTATTATTAAAATTAATAAAAATAAATATTAATAATTAAAATAAAAACATTTGATGTATTATAATTAAAAATTGGGATAAAAATACAAAGATACCACAAAGGTATCAATACTCCTCAATCGTACTAAATTACGAACCCATTTTTTAGCGTAGCTTTTGTAACGAAGCTTTTAGTCTTCCACCAAGTATCATATCCCGCAGGCCGCGCTAGGCAGGTTTGATTCATAGTCTGTTTAATGGCTGTGCAATTTCAAGATTTCGCTCTAATAGCAGTAACTACAATAGGTTTCATCTCCGTTTTCAGGTCTCTGATCAAGTTTCTGAGGTGGGTTTGGACCATGTTCTTGAGATCCCCAAAGAATCTCAAGGAATATGGATCTTGGGCTATAGTCACAGGACCAACTGATGGAATTGGAAAAGCCATAGCTTTCGAATTAGCATCGAAAGGTCTAAACCTTGTCTTAATCGGACGAAACCCTTCAAAACTTGAAGCCACTAAGAAGGAAATACTTAACAAGGTCGGTGAGCAAGTTGGAATGAAAGAGATTGTTATCGATTTAGCGAAATCTAGTGGGATTGAAATAGTAAATGCAGTTGAGGAAGGAATAAAAGGTTTGGATGTTGGGATTTTGGTTAATAATGCAGGAGTAGCTTACCCTTATGCAAAGTATTTTCATGAGGTTGATTTGGATCTGATGGAGAATATTATAAAGGTGAATGTGGAAGCAGCTACTTGGATTTTTAGGGCAGTGATTCCTACTATGATGAAAAAGAAGAAAGGTGCAGTTGTTAATATTGGTTCTGGAAGTACAGAGTTCATCCCTTCTTACCCACTAAACACCATTTATGGTGCCTCTAAAGCGTATGCGTTTCTTTCTTTTTCTCTTTTTTATTTTATATGTTTAATTTCAATATTATCAGTATATAATTGCCTTTTGCTATCCATTTATTTATTTTCAAGAATCTTATTGAAATTTATGTGAGCAATCAAATGGTTCTCCCGTAAGAACAAAAATCAAGTCTATGTTTTGACTAGAGACTGAACTATGAAGTCTAAAATCATGTTTTTGTCTATCTTACAAAGGCTCTTTTATTCAACTAAATGATGCAAATATTTGAATATATGTCCCGGTTAGACCTGTTTATTTTTGCCAAATTTTTTTTTATTTTTTAATTTTCATCAAATTAGAGTGTTGAGTTACTCTACTCATATTCAAATTGTATTGTTTGGATACTGATACTTCAAAAAAGTAGGTTTTCCCTTGATTTAAAAGTTTTAATATTCCATTATTATTATTGGTTTAATTGTATAGTATAATTTTTTTATAGATATAATTTTATTTTTATCTCCTCTCACGTAGAGCACTTTTAAAAATAAAAAAAACTTAAAAAACATGTGTTTTTCATATGTTTGAAAATGCAGTAAATATATGTTTTTGTTATAACCTAAGAAATATATGTTTGTTAGGAGGTTTAAAGTAAAATCATGTAAATAATTATATCATATAAAAAGAGAAGAACTAATTATTTGAGTACTTATGTCCATCTGAAATTTGCTACCTATCAGAAATTTGCAAAGATCACAAATGACACAGCAGAATGTTACAGATTTGAAAAATTTGAAACTGAGAGGCCTTACTATAACAACACCTAACCACATTGTGCCAAAATACTTGCGATTCCTCTTTTCCTGCTTCTTTTTCTTTCTAGGAATAAAAGTCTAATTCTCATATATAATGTTATCAAAGAACAGTTTAATCAAACTCAGTTCATTTATAGTTGATCTAATGAATGATGAATTAAAAAAACCTAATTCACCTAAATCATGAGTTCAAATAAGTTAGTTTACCTAGTTCATGATCAACTCACAAGTTCATTAACAAATGTCTTTGTTAAATTATGGCATTTTTATAAGACAATAATGTCACTATTAAAAATGCACTTAAATGATAGCAATTTTTTCATATTTTATAAAAATATAATCAAAAGATAATATTTATATAATATTGGGTGTTTTTAAACAAAATTATAAATATTTTTTTTATTTTTATTTTATTTTTCAAAAATATTAATGAGTTAATTCATAAGTTGCTCATACCAAATCAACTCATCTAAGAGTAAGTTGAATTGAACTCAACTCAGATAAAATTTGGATAAACCGAGTTAAATTATATTTCATCTAAGGTAAGGTAAACCTCATCGAGTTGGGTTAGCTTAACTCATTTGACACATCTACTCATATTTTATATATTTGAACTTTGTCACAGATACTTGGCAATGTTATCAAGAAGCACCTATGTGGAATACCAGCAGTACCCAGGAATTCACATTCAGTGTCAGGTGTTCTGTTCTATCTCTAATAAACATGTTCTTAATTATCTCTTTTGAACTCCTTTTTTCTTTAATTTATCCTTAATTTTTCACTTCACTAAACTGCCTAGTTGCTTTCTTTGCATCAATTGCGTGCCAAACCTATTTCTAATGCTTGAAGCTAATACAATATGATAATGCAGTTTCCAGGATTTGTTGCGACGAAGATGACGAAGTTAAGGAAAACATCCCTTTTCATTTCATCGCCAGAGGAGTACAGCAAAGCAAGCTCAAGAGTTATAGGTTTTGAGCATTCTTCCGTGCCCTGCTGGTCTCACTCTCTTGAAAGTGTCTTGGCCCATGCATTCCCTGATGATTTAGTGAATTGGTACATTCTTCGCTTCTTTCTCAACTTGCGTCGAAAAGCACAATTCAAAGAGTCTCAGAAGACAAAGTTACAACAACATAATGATACAATTAATTGATGGATTTGCCAATTTATTTATAGATCGAAATTCATGAGTCGAAGTTTCTGTGTTTGTTCTTGATTAGGTAATGAAAGATTATCAATTGCTCATGAATATAAGATGCAGGTTTGGTTATAATCTGCATACAGCTCATGCCAAATCTAACGTCAGTTAGGTTCCCTAGTTACTGTCTAAAGAGACGATTAGCTGCTCGATTCCATAAAGGAATTAATTCAGCTATTCTACTTTTAACATTGTAATTTGTATGTAATCAATAATTGATAAACACATTTCATATAACAAATGTTCATACTTTTAGTCATTTTTATTCACGTATTTGTTGTATATTAGTGATACAAATAATGACACACCGAAAATGACACATGACTTATAAAATATATATAATTAGTTCAATTAGCAGTAATGATATTATTATTATAATAATTTTTGTTATTATTATAATAAAATTACATAAAATATTCATTTAATCTCTATTTTAATTATACTCTAATATCATTATTATTATTGGATAAAATTATAAATATTTTTGTAATAATAATAATTTGCATTCAATAGGATAAAACCCAACCTAAATAAATTGCATCTACTCCTACTTATTATATATCAATATATTTGTTCTCTTTTAATTTTTAATTAAAAGTGGATATAATAATTTACAAATCAATCTATTCGATTAAAATTGTGATGAATTAAACTAAATTTTATATTTTATAGGTTCGAATAGGTTGGTTTCGATTTTCGAAATACAAAAGCCGATTTTTGTGTCAAGTTTTTAAAATTATAAATATATTTGATCAAATTAAGTTATATATTATTAATATATATATTTATTATTATTTTTTTATTTTATACCTTTATCATACATGATAAAAACAGAGAGACCATAGTAAAAGGAAAGCCGATTAGGATACAAATGATAGTAGGATTAAATTAGTATAATTTTAATCAATTTGTAATTTGATAGTAGGAATTATGGATTTTTATAATTTGACTTGCACATTATAGTTATTTGATGTATTATACATGTGAATTAGTTATTTGATCGACGTTAGCGTGCCAACTGATAATTAATATTACCTAAAATTTAAAAGTATTCCTTTAGAGTTGGTGAATGCCTTTCATCTACATCACGATAATATTCTTCTTGCTGGCCTTACATCTGCTAACTGCTCCATGCATCGTCATTGTCCTGTGCATAAAAGTAATGCATGATAGCTAACCATCGATACATACTGCAAACTGATAGTGATGAAGTGATTCAATCGTGTATTTATATTGTCAACAACAGTACTTATCTGGGGGCGTCTGCTAGAAAGCAGAGTCGTCTTCCAACCTGATGAAATGATGTGTGTTCATGGGATTCTCACAGGGAAATAGACACGCAAATGTTTTAACTCCGGATCCAGTAACGTCGTTGAAACAACAAATGAATGAACGTGTAGTACATACAGATGAGTCTCACAAATTCTATATATTGGAACTCTCCTACTTTTGTTCTCATTGAATCAGAAAAGCTATACGCATTTGGTGCCAGCCGGGATAATGTGCAATTATGTGTAGAGCTTGTTGCTAATTAACCAGACTGAAAGGGTCAATCCAGAAAGGGTTGATACTGATCTGAATTACATTTCCATCAACACTTCGTCTGATTATCATCCTCATACACTGCATTTGCTGTGAAGATTCCCATGTCCATTCTATACATAGAAAACAATGGAAATTTTTAGCTGATTTACAAGGAATAAAGCGAAAAGGAAAAAGATAACTGCATCAACCTGACATAGTGCTCTTAAAAAGAACATTAGAATTTCAGAATTTTGCTAAAAAGAATAGTTGTAAGTAATGGCCAATTTATTCTTAAAAAAAGTAAATAAATATAAAAAAATATTATTAGTTGGAGGAGAGTATAATTACTTAAGAGCTGAGAATGATATTATTTTATAGAGAGAGAATCCTCGAGTCTTGACTGTATAACATGAATATGAAAGTGGCTACATAATAAATCCAGGAAATCAAACTTTCATGAAACCCAAGTTTTACCATCATTGCACGTAAAAATACCTACCTCATGTAATAGCATCTATCGCCTATTAGTCGAAACCTTAGTAATTATTTTATAAGTCTCTTTACATACGCTAATGTATTATATTAGGTGGGGACTTGAGTATCATATGAAAATCAACATTTTATTTTCGTGAATAAATTAAAACTATATATATATATGTTAATAATGGCCCAAAACAATATTAGGCCCAAAACCCAATATACTCTTAAACCCTCAGCTGCCTTCTATATATATATGTATATATGTTTTCTCGTGATGTTAAAAAAACAAAGCAGCCCACCGTGAGAAAGAAAAGCAAAGAAGAATTAAGGAAGAAGAAATGAGCAATAACCAACTAAGAGAGTAGAGAAAAAATCACCAAGGACAAATCGCCCATTTCAAATTACTGCATTTGTTTCATTCGCATTTGTAATATTTGATTTAATAGCAAGTTTGTTAAGTTATCTTGCTATATATATTACCAAGAAATTAGAGGGATATTTTGTGGGTCGATTTTGGAATTTGGTATAATTTGTAAAGCTCGAAATTGGTGTTTGTATTCCATTTTGATTATTAAAGGATTTTTCCTCTGTGTGCGTCGTCAATTGGAGTAGACTTTTCACATTGAAAAGTTGAACCACTTAAATCATGTGTGCCATTTAATTTTTTACCGCTTATTGTTTTGCTGCTACCCATTATTATTAAATCAGGCAACCAAAATTGGACGATATTCGCTCGCAAGTTGCCAATTCGTGAACAAATTGGTATCGAGCTATTAAGGTTATTCCGGGTATTTATTGAACCGATCAAGTTTGCTCTTTTGGATTTATTTCTGAGCTTCTGTTATCTCGATTGGTTTCATATTTTCTCGAAGTTGCATTGCTTATTTAATATTGGTCTTACGGCTAAGAAATATGAAATTGAGAAATTCAATGGTAGAAATGATTTTAGTCTTTGCGTATGAAGACGCGATTTAGTTAAAGAAGCGGCTCGTTAAGACACTTCCTGAAGGCAAGGATAAATTGCCGTAAAAATTGACTGATGAAGAAAAAGATGCATTGATGGAAAATGCTTTAGTTCAATTCAATTATCCTTGTCCGATGCAGGTATTACGCGAGGTTGGGCGATGAGGAATCTCCTGGGTTACGGCTTAAATTGGAGAATTTGTATATGACCAAGTCTTTGACTAGTCGGTTATATTTGAAGGCGTTTGTATACATTCAATGTCGAAGGCACACTTTGCACGATCATCTGATGAATTTACTAAAATTATTCGTGGATCTAAAAATGGTGGTGTTAAGATTGATGATGAGGATCAGGCCTTAGTTCTATTATGTTCTTTACCTCATTCATTTGAACATTTTGTTGATACCATGCTATACGGGCTAGATACTATTTCTTTGGAAGATGTCAAAGCACTTTTGAATTCAGAGAGTTGAAGAAAAAGGTGTCTACAAGCAACAATGATAATAGTTGGTTTATTTGTCGAGGTAGAAATCAAGAAAAAGGCAGCAAAGAATAGAGGCAAGTCTAGATCCAAATCTAGAAAAAGAAAAGATAAATGCAATTATTGCCGTATGGCAATCGGAAAGTAAATTGTCCGAAACTCAAAGGTAAAGGAAAATCTCGCCACAATGCCTTCGGGTACTAATGATGTCGCGGTGTTGCAGTATAGTTCTCGTTCGATGGTGAAAATGTTCTATCGGTATCTATTGGTTCTCCGGGAGATGTTCGATTCTTGATTCGGTCAGACCACTATACGTGTCTCCAAGAGAGATTGGTTTTCGCTTCATCGCCTATCGATTGTGGTGTTGTCTTCACGAAACAACAATATGTCCTGCAAGGTTATCGTATTGGTAATCAACTAATTAAGATGCGTGATGGTATTGTTAGGACTTTAAAAGATGTTCGGCCGCATGTTCCATTTGAAAAGAATTTGATATCTTTGGGTACTCTTGATTCACAAGGCTATAAGTATGTAAAGTCAAGGCCGTGGAGTTTTAAAAGTTAGTGGGTGCTCGTTGTTATTAAAGCGGCAATTGTCGCGTGGTCTCTATATGCCAGGTAGTAATCGTTATCGCGGTATCGGGCTTTCATCCGCTGATCAAGATTCGTACACTACTCGATTATGGCATACGGCTCAGCATACGAGTATGGTGAGGCAGGATGTCTATTTTGAGCAAACGGGATTTTCTTTGGGTCGAACCTGGGAAGCTTGATTTCTCGCGAGCATCAGTGTTTACGGAAAGCATCGCAGGTCAAGTTCAAGATGTACCATCCATAAAACGAAAGGTACCGTTGATTATATTCATTCAGATCTTCGGGGTCCTTCTCGTGTCGCGGTCTAAGCGGTTCCGGTATATGTTGACTTTTTATCGATGACTTCTCTCACATGTATGGGTGTATTTTCTCGAAGAATAAGAATGATGCGTTCTCAAAATTTGTAAAATTCAAGGCTTGTATAGAAAATCAAACAAGCAAGAAAATCAAGCATTTGAGAACGATAATGGTTTGGAATTTTGTGACACCATTTAATGAGTTCGTGAAAGAAATGGCATAGTGAGACACCGCATCAAGCTGCCATACACCACAAAGAAATGGAGAAAGCGTAACGTATGAATAGACCTCTTAGAAAGAGCTCGTATGTCTCTTTCAAGCTGATTTGGATAAATCCTTTTCGGCCGAAGTCAGAACCATTACGCCTCGCTATTTGGTAAATCGGTCTCCATCAACCGCAATTGAGTCAAGACCAGTTTCGAGGTATTCTTTGGTACTCCCGCTAATTATTCGATTTGAAAGTTTTTGGTTGTCCGCTTTATGCTCATGTTAACGATGGTAAACTTGAGCCTGGGCATTGAAATGCATATTTTTGTGGTATCCTTCTCGGGTGAAAGGTTATAGACATGTGTGTTGAACCCAAGTCACCTAAATTTTTGATTCAAGAGATGTTAAGTTTGATGAGTCTTCTATGTTGCAAAAGAAAAAAAGAGTCTATTGTTGCAGATAAAGACCACGGTGTTAAGGAAGAAAGCGGAGCTCGAGAGTGGGAGCCTCCTAGTCAAGTACAAGAGACTTCAGATCAACCATCTCAGTGGACGAGATGACGATTCTCGCTCATGATGTAGCAAAAGAAGAAGACAGCAACCATACTGACGCAAAAGGGTAAAGGAATAAGAGAGATTAGACGCCTCGTAGTGCACGCAGATGCGGACTTAATTTCTTTTGCATTGTCTCGTTAAGAGTCTACTGAGTGCATTTAACCTTCAGTTATCGTGGAAGTCGCCACTTGCGATGAGTCATTCGTTGGTTTAGTCTATGAACGAAGAGATTGAATCACTTCATAAGAATCATACGGAATTGGTGAAACCGCCTGGCCAAAAGATTGTTGGAAACAAACGGGTCTTCAAGAAAAAGGAAGGTATACCCGAGGTTGAAGCAGCCTAGGTTCAAGGCACGTGTTGCAAAGGGCTATTGTCGAAGAAAGGCATTGACTTCAATGAAGTATTTTCTCCCGTTGTGAAACATAGCTCTATTCGTGTGTTGCTTGCTAAGGGTTGCATTGTTTGACATGGAATTAGAACAGCCTTGATGTCAAGACAAACTTTCTTACATGCGAGCTCGAGGAACAAATATATATGCATCAACCGTAGGGTTTGTTGTTCCAGGTAAGGAAGATCATGTTTGTTTATTGAAAAAGTCTTTATACGGGCCGAAGCAATCTCCAAGACAGATGTATAAAACGGCTTTGATTCTTTTTATGATTGATCACTACTCAGAGTTGATTATGATATGGTGTTTATCATAAAAGATTCCATGATGGTTCATTCGGGCTTTATTTGTCGCTTTATGTTGACGCTTATCGCTTCTAAGAATAAGTCCGAGATCCGAAATTAAAGTCTCACAATAGTGAGTTTGAAATGAAAGATTTGGTGCCGAAGAAAATTTTGGGCATGGAAATTTACAGGATGCATGTCGTGCCAAGCTTTATTTGACTAAAAGTTATATTGAAAAAGTTCTTGAACGTTTTGGCATGAAAGATTCTAAACCTGAAGATACGCCGTTGCGCATTTCGGCTTTCTTTGGATTTGTCACCACAAATGTAAGAAGAGGAGCCGTATATGTCTCAAGTTCCATACGCTAATGCCGCTGGGAGTCGATGTACGTTATGGTTTGTACTGGCCCGTACATTTCACATGCAGCTTAGTGTGTCGCAGATATACGGGTAATCCTGGTAAGGTCATCGCAAGCAGTGAAATGGATACTGGTATTTGAGAGGTACATCTAATTTGGTTTGATATACGATGGAAGTTCTAATACGTCATTGTTATCGGGTTGGCGTGATTCCGATCGCCGTGATCCGGATAAGAAGATTCTCTGACAGTGTTATGTCTTCACTTTTCTCTATCAGGCCATTAGTTGGAAGGTTACTTTACAAATACGCTTGCTTTGTCTACGAGCAGGCGTAATATAGCATGACAGTTAAGTATGGAAAGCCATTCGCTTAGAGGTTTGGTTTGTGATTTAGGTTTACAACAGGATACTTGTTGTATTTTATCGATAAAGGCGATACATGACTAAGAATACTATGTATCATGAAAGAACCAAACACATTGATGTCGATATCATTTCGTTCGTGACATTATCTCCCAGGGTGCTATATTGTTGTTAATAAGATAGCCACTACAGAGAATCCAAATTGATATGTTAACCAAACCAGCCCATTTAATAAGTTCAAGCATTGCTTGGACTTGATTGGTATTTACAAAAGATGATCACCCTTCTGGGCTTGGACGACTCGGTTATTTTTTGGTAATCCGAGGAATTTCATTTGAAGAATTTGTTTTCTGCTTTGAGCTGCTGAGATTTGTTAATAATGGCTTCAAAACAATATTAGGCCCAAAACCCAATATACTCTTAAACCTCACCGCTTTCTATATATATATTGTATATATGTTTGTTTCTCGCATAAGAAAAACATACCTGACCGTGAGAAAGAAAAGAAGAAATGAAGGAAGAAGAAAGCGAGCAATAACCAACTAAGAGATAGAGAAAATCACCAAGGACAAAACTCATGTCATTTCAAGATTATTTGCGTGTTTCCTCATTTGTACGATAATATTTGATTTAATAGCAAGTTTGTTAAGTTATCTTGCTATATATATTACCAAGAAATTAGAGTGATATTTTTGTGGGTCGATTTTGGAATTTGGTATAATTTGTAAAGCTGGAAATTGGTGTTTGTATTCCATTTTGATTATTAAATGATTTTTCCTCACAGGTCGTCACGAAAGAGACTTTTCACATCAAAGTCAAACCACTTAAATCATTGTGTGCCATTTAATTTTTTACTGCTTATTGTTTTGCCGTTACCCATTATTATTAAATTGTGCAACCAAAATTGGACCTGATATTCGCTTCCGCAAGTGCCAATTCCGTAACAATATATATATATATATATATTTTTGATAATAAATTATTATCAATTGTATATGTAAGGAATAATAATTTTTTTAATTTTAAAATTATGATTAATTAAAACCGAATATATATACGAATTCTATAGGTATAAAACACATAACATTTGGATCCATTAGATATAAAACCATGATAATTTTTTTAATTTTGAAATTATGATTAATTGAAACTTAATATATATATGTATATATATATGAACTTTTTTGGTATAAAACACATAACACATTTAATGTTTAGATTGAATTTTTTTATTTTTGTATATATATTATGTTTTAATTTTACTTAAAAAAATATGTATTAAATAGAAATAATAAAAAAATAATGTTAATATTTTAAAATTTAATATATTAAGTATTATGCTTTTTTTTTTTAATTTTTTTTAAAACAAGTATACTTTTATATAAATATTAAAAAGAAAATGTAACTACCATCCTCTCCTAAAAATAAAGAAATCAATTTGATATAGTTATTATTGTTAACATAATCATGTTCGTACAAGAGATTACGGAATATCCAAAATCAAAAAATAGCAAGGTAAATAAACCACAAAAATATTTTAATTTTAGCAATGTCAAATATTAACCACAAAATAATTTAATTTTAGCAACTTCAAAAAATGCAGTGCATAGTGAAGAAAACCAATAAATAAAAAAAATCCATAAGGATAAAGGAGAATCATGCTACAACAAACTCACTGTGTTGCAAGCAAGATCTGCTCTTTCTTTCCAATAAGAGTGTCAAAGACGTTTTGCTTACGCATACATGAGTGCCAATGTCATTGCAATCAATTCCACAGTTGGGATGGTTGTCCTGAACAGCTGATGTGAGGAGATTAGCAAATAGAAGCAAAAGATTGAAGAGCAAGAAAGAAAGAAAGAAAGAAAGAAGGAAGAAGAATATAATTTTTTTGGAGGGGGTGATAAACTAGAGAACAACTTGTTCTCAAAACCTCATTCATAATTCTCAATATTCAACATTCTGCATAAAATATGAAATAATAAACCTATATATATTTATACTAATGTGCCTTACAATATTCCAATTGACATAATAATATTATAAATAACATAAACTTATACTAGTTTATACTATATATATCCTCACTTGGAAAAAACTCTAATCTGTTGAGTTTTTAGAACCATAAAGTAGCTAAGAAGTAGGAGAAATTTTTTCAATCTCCATAAAAGGTGTATGTGAACTGTGAAGTAATATGGAGGAAGCATGAAGATCCAAACCGGTAGCACAAAATGTTTCGGAGAAATTTGAGATTTTCTTACTGTTACCATTATATCCAGATGAATGCCACTAAGATTCGACTATCAATGTTTTAGATTTTCACAAATATGATTTTCACTTGGTTTGACCAACAATTTTTGAGTATCATTTCATTGTTTTTATATCAGTGAGAGTGACAATGTAAACATCAGGAAACAAGCAACCACTCAATAGCGAGAAGAAACAAGATCAAAATAAGAAACATTTGGCATCAAGATTAGCATCATTGACAGACATCTTTTCCATAGTTCACTAATCAATGGTCCTTACTTAAAAATTGGTAACCAAATGGTAAAGCATGCACGAAAAGGGTATACCATTGTTATACAAATTTTACGAGCGAATAGTTCACATGATAGATTAGTAACCCAAAATTACAAATGGTAAATGAAAATAAGAAAACTTCTGATATGAAAGCAGAGAATCTATTGTCTCTACAAAATTCTATTTTGTACCGTGTATAAGTAACATGAATCATCTAATCTTAAAAAATTAATTTCGAAAAAAAGATAAATTATATACTACTTATAAACATTATATTAATATCTTTCTTAATTTATGTATGATATTCTTTTTATACACAAATATTCTCTTATCGATCCAGAGTAAGTGAAGTTGATCTATATGCAAAAGAAGGTGTTAGTTGTTCATGTTTGCATAAATGACTCGAGATATTTTTATATGGTTATTGAGCACATTATTACCGATGATCAGCAAAAACCGTGTATATAAGGAGGGTATGTTCTTCAGCATACTGTATATGATAGCAAAATATGTTAAGATCCCTTTGTAAATGCTCGGGTTCATTCACATACCAACAAGTAAAGGAATGCACATTTATTAATACATGTATTCACTTTTAGAGACAAAAGCATATCCATATAAAACGCACGCATGGCTATGTGCCACCGTAAAGATATATACCCATCCTTTGACTATATACAACAGAGGAAATAAAGTGTAGTTTGCAATCAATAATTGGTATTAAAACTATCATTCTCTAATCGAAAAACATGATTTGAATTTTTAATTATGCATATTTCAGTTTGCTTAGTATAGTCTCACTATCAAAACTCTTACTTTCATCAAAAAATAGAAATGCATAAAAAATGAGAAAGCTGAAAAGATGTCGAAAGACTACTAAATGAATGGAGTATTTCACAATCACCTTCCATTTGCAACATTTTCACAAACATGTAGATAGATCTACTTAGAACCCATATATATATTATTATTATTATTATTATTTTTGTGATTTTGAGGTTAACCGACTAATATAGATCACAAACAAACAATTATAAAATTCATATGCAAAACCAGTAGCAAATTAATTCACAAACTTTTGGTAGTTATATATATTTGAGAGCTATGGAGGATGAATTAGAAAACTTCCTGTCTTAAGAACTGAGGCAAGCGTGCTATTTTCCTCTGTTTACTACCACTTTAATTCCATTTAACTTGAACCTATTGTCATAGTGGTGTAAAGAGCTTAAGTCTACCTCTTGGACTGATGTGTAAGGCCTACTCTAACCCAATAAGTTATGGGTTAATTCAAGTTTAATCCGTTAGTCAATTTTAGTTTTTTTTATGTCTTCTTACTTTTATTTAAAAAACTAATTTTAATACGTGTTATTTATGATTTAAAATTTTAACTGTTTTAAAAAAGAAAACAAAAAATTATGATGATAAAAAGTGTTTGATTATTTATTTTTTATGATCTAAATATTATTTATGAGAATATAAAAAAATCATATTAATAAAAATGGAGAGAAATTTAAATTATTAAAAAATATGGTCAATTAAAGAATTTTTTTAAAACTTTTAATATCAATACAAATTTATTTTAATATTAAAAATATATATCTACAAAATTATTTTAATATTTATTTATTACTTTTTCTATTAAAAAATTGATTAAAAAACTTATTTTTCTTCTTTATCTAAACTCATTTATAGAAGAAAATTAAATGTAATCCATCATCATTTATTTCTCTTATTTTTTATTCAAAAAATATTGAATTTAAGAATTTACTACTTTCTTTATATAAAAACAATTAATACGTAAAAAATAAAAATAAAAATCTTTGTATCTTTATTACTTAGGAGAAAATAAAGTCTTATATTAAAAACTAAAATAAATTTTTATATAAAAATGCATAAATTTAAATATAATTAATAAGAAATATTATATTATTAATTATTTTAAAAAAACCAAACTAAAAAAGAAAAATGATTAGAAAAATGGATCCACCAAACATTCTCATTCCATTACAATAAAACACGTTAGTTGTTAGACATGACTCGAATGGACCTGGATAACCTAGTCATCTTATACCTCTATACATTGTGATAGGGTCATTACCCATTTATCTAAAACCACCCTAGTGGTTAGTAGACTGACTACATTCCCAATCGATCCTTTGTAAGACACTAGTGGATAGATTGGTGGGTAAGAGAGAGGAATGTTTTTGGAGGCAAAGTTGGATAAGAGATCATAAGGAGAAAAAACCATCAAGTATGTGATATTTACTTGTTTCATTAGGCCCATTAAAGACAAATGAGATATCTCAATTAGTACTGTCTTATTACCATCTTATCTCATTAAAAATTAAATTAGACAATATGAGATGGACTTTAAAAATTAGTGTATTATATCATGAATCTCATTAACATATTACTTTAATTTACATGATGGATCTGTGAATTTAGCATAGGACAACTATTAAGTAACTAAGGATAGATCTATTGATGCAATGGTTCCATTTAGGTTAGTTTTGAAATTAGACATTGTAACCTGCTTAGCTTTGAAGAAAGTATGCTTTTCTAACAAGTGAAATGCCTAGTGGTGAGCAAAATAGGTAAGTAATGAAGGTTAAAATGGTGGACGATGTATGGTAAGTTTCCAGGCTACACCATGGTTGAAGATTGAAATGGTAGGCCTTGTGGGTATTAAGCATTATTTGGTATTATCCAGGTACCAGTTACGTGAATCTAGTGATCTTGGGTATTTCGCTCATATGGTGAATGTAATGTTGTCGTTTAACAGTCTATACATGACGACTTGATTCTTGGAAGTAATCGATCCAGTTTTGATTAGTAGAACTAATCAACAAGATATGATGAACAAAACATGGCCTAAGTAGAAACAACCTCATAGTAATGACCTGCTAATTTTTTGTAATCTTATCATATAAGGTTTGCTCTGACACATATCGAATAGAGTGCCCATCATTGTAATAATGACACCTATCCTCTTTATGTATCTATATATACCTTATTAATGAGATGAATAAATGATCTAAATTTTTTGCTCTCTAACATCTCTTTAGAATCCTTAACACACAAGAAATTCTCTAAACAATTGGCACCCATTGTGGGCCCTTAAATATTTCTAGTCCATAGTTAGCATATAAGATCTTGAATTTTACATCCAAGGAGAATCGGCTTATGTAGTATACAAATTGGCTCATGTCATCATGACTAGTCCTCGTTCCCATCCCAAATCAAGTAATAGTCATGTTCCACCAATCCCAAAGTTTGACCTTAAAAGATCATTTATGTCATATCACACAAGTAATCACATTATATCGTGGTCTAGGGTATGACTCTATACAACCTACATCCTATGATAACTCGCCCAAAACTACCAGAAACATTCCTTGCACAAACAATTCTACTAGTTACAATTTCAAAAGAATATCTCATGAAAAAGATGCTAAAATGGAGAGACTCCGTTAATAAGTGGTAGAATTACAACAAGCTTTCATCATATCATAAAACGATAATAAGGAACTCATATCACGATTGATATAAGAATATTACTCAGAAGAGAAGTAGGGCTAAATCTAGACAGCTACCCCTCCAATAAGATCCAGTCGACCAACGAGATTGAAACATACCTTCGAGAATCCATTGAGACATCCCAATTAGTATTGACCTAATACAATTTATTAACAACACAGACCTGTAACTTCAGCTCTAAAACTTGTATACATAACTCGCCAACATCTTGAAAAAAATACATCCCAATAATTATAGAGACATTTTGGTTTGGAAAACTCCATTCTATGGGGACACCAAGCTCAAATTGAACCATTTAGTAGAAACTTTGATGAAAAATTTAAGGAGATGGAAGAGAAAATATAAGCAACGTTAAATGTTTGACTGAAAAGTCAAGGAAAGTTAAGTCCTTGGAGCGATATTGAAACTACTTATAACTAGTTGTCGACATCACCTTTCTTCAATGATATGAAACTAGTGACACCACCCCTAAAGTTCTCTACCCCAAAATGTCCTGCCTACAAGGGGACAAAAGATCTAGTGATGGACGTTATTCACATCAAAATAGCCATTGCTACAATAAGCATCCCAAAACACAAGAAAAATGTTATGTATTGTAAATTACCCTCTACCACCTTTTAGCAAATGACACAACAATGGTTTCTTGAGTTACCTTCTAAGAGTATAAAGAGTTTTGATAGTTTGGTGAAAAATGTTTATCACTAACTATGCATGTAAAAATCATATCATCTATTTTCAATCATTCATGAGAATAATGAGACCATAGAAACATACTTGATGAGGTTTAAAACAAAAAAAAAATGGAAATCTCATAATGCTTATAATATATTGTTGTTGATGCTTTTCGTAAGAGAATTAAAAGGGATACATGCCTATTGATTAAGCTAACTAAAACTACTCCACGATCCCTAGATATGGTCTATGAAAAGGCTTAAAAGTTTGTTAACATGGAGAGAGAATTAAAGTAAACAAAAAGCTCAATAAATAAAACTTTGGATAAACCTACCCATATTAAAAAGGATGAAGAACGAAAACCTTATGTGGTAGATGCCCTAATTCTCCCCAATTCAAACCAGTGATAGCATTTAAGGGAAGACCAACGACATGATGGATAATGTTATCTCCTTTCAGAGATCCATCATTGCATGTATCATTAATTGAAGTTGTACAATAGATAGAATGCATGAATCAAGTAAATTGACAACAACCTATGAGGGCCCTATTCAAAGACCTTAACAAGTATTGTGCTTTTCACAAAAACACTTGTCATTAGACCAAAAATTATAGATATCTTAAGTGGAAAATTGAACATCTTTTATCTGAATGATTTGAGAGATTTAGTAGGTGGGAATAAAGGTATTGGGGAAAAGAACAAAGAGTTGAATAATCCTCATAATCGAAGAGAATTTGTCCCTGTTGATCTTATTCCTCGAGAAAATAATATGCCTTATTAACCTCCATAAAGATATGTGTGTGTAATTCACACCATTCAAGAGGATCAATAATGTGAGGTCATTCCAACAATTCAAGAAAGAGATATACACGTGAAGCGAGGAATTCACATCAACTTGTTTACAGTTTGAAATGAGAAGGACCTATCTTTCCTATTATTTTAGAAGGAAGGGAAGTTATACCACTTTATGATGATCCTTTGGTCATCACAATTAAGATCGCACATTGTGAAATGCGTAGAATTTTGGTGGACAATGGTAGGTCTTATGATTTGGTATACCTATCGGTATTATTAGACATGGGAATAGATCCCAAAGAAATTACACAACAAAAAATTCCATTGGTGGGGTTCAATGGAAACATGACCATATATGTGGGGAATATATGTATCTTAGTTTTGGTGGAAAGAGCAATCGTACTTACAAGTTTCATAGTATTGAAAACCCTTACTTCTTACAATGCAATATTAAGCAAACCTTAGATCCATAAGATGTGAGATGTCCCCTCCACTTCCCATCAACTCATTAAGTACCGTACATTCGATGGGATAAAATAAATAAAAGGAGAACAAGACAAGGCAAGGATTTGTTATAATTCCACAATAAAAAGTGCACTACCCTCCAAATCAAAATAACAACCAAAGTGCAGGCAATGTTTGAACCTGCCTATACAAATAACAAAAAATTAGGTTATGACGGTAGCATTAGAAGACTATGAAATAATAATTGTAGGAGCTTTAAGAGAAGACATGTCTTTAAAAATTAGTTCTAAACCTATTACTAAGATAAGAGCTTCGCTGATTGAGTTTTTCAAGAGTAATATCGACTTTTTGCTTGGAAACCAGAAGATATGCTAGGTATTGGTCCTTCCATCATTTATTATAAGTTAAATATCGACCATACCAAAAATTTAGTCCAGTAACAAAAGAGGAGATTTGCATAAGAAAAAGTGACATCATAAAGAAGAAGGTCAACTTTTTAAAGAGTGTGGACTGGATTTATGAAGTTGATTACCCAACATGGTTGTCTAACATTGTTTTAGAAAACAAGGTTGGAGGAGACGACAGAATGTGTGTTAACTTCACAAACATCAACATAGTTATGATGAAAGATTGTTTTCCTTTGCTAAACATTGATCAATTAGTAGACGTCACAATCAGTTTTGAAATAATGAGTTTTATGGACACACACTTAGGATACCATCATATCCAAATGCATCCCAAAGATGATGAAAAAATGGTGTTCATCACTAAAGAAGGGACATATTGTTATACGAGGATACCTTTTGGTTTGAAGAATGCTGGAGCTACTTATCAAAGATTGGTAAAGAAGATGTTCGAAGACTAAATTAGTCAAAACATGGAAGTCTATGTAGATGACATGATGGTTAAAAAAAATCACTAAAGATCAACTCTCAGATTTGGAAGAAGTCTTTGCTATAATAAAAGGTTATGAAATGAAACTCAATTCAAAGAAGTGTGTCTTCGGAGTAATACCAAGGAAATTCTTAGGGTATTTAGTATCTTTTTGAGGGATAGACACTAATCTTGACAAAATTGAGCACTCATGAATATGAGGTCACTAAATTATATTAAAGATATCCAACAACTAAACAGGCGTATAACGGCATTGAGTCGTTTCATTTTTGAATGCATAGAAAAATCTCTACCATTTTTTAAGTTCTTGAAGAAAAATGAAGAATATGCCTAGAATGAAGAATGTGAACTAGATTTTTAATCCATTAAAGAGTACCTAGAAAAAGCATCCCTTTTAACAAATCCTACTATAGGCAAGATTTTAAATATGTATATAACCTTCACAGACAAAGCAGCTAGCTCTATACTTGTAATTGATAGAGAGGAAAAACAACACCCAGTATACTATATGATGCATTCTTTGACAGAAGAACAACAACAATATCCTCTATTGGATAAGGAAGCTTTCACAATAAGAATGGTTGCAAGGAAACTCAGGCCTTATTTTGGGGCTCATAAGATGGTAGTCCTTACATCTTACCCAATGAAAAAAATTTTGAGGAAGCCAGACCAATCCGATCACCTTTCTCGTATAATGATTAACTTGAGCAAGTTTGAAGTACACTATAAACCACTATAAGAAATCAAAGGACAAGCTCTTACTAATTTTATCGCTAAATGGATTCAGGATCCCATATTCGAATTAGAAGTTCAATTGCCAATTTTAGTCGCAACCATACCAATCTCGAATTTGTGAAAGGTATATGTGGATGGAGCAAGTAAGTCAAGGATATTTATGCTCAAAGTTGTTATATTCATAAAAAAAGACTAATAGAGCAATGTTTCTATGTCACTTTTCAGACAACTAACAACATTGTGAAATATAAAGCACTACTACTAGCCATATGCCAATTGAAGTCATTAGAAGCAAAAACGATGTTGACCTACAGTGATTCATGGCTTATAGTAAATTGATTCAATGATAATTTTTAGGCCAAGGAAGAAAGGATGAACCATTACCTCCAAGAAGTGAAATAAGAGATTTCAACTTTCAAACCATTTGAGATCAAACAAATACCAAGAAAAGGAATGCGCATGTAGACTCCTTGGCCACTTTGGCATCTTTATTAAATGTGGAATTGAAAAGAGTAATTTTTGTTTCATGCCTATCTGAGCCTAGTATAACTGAAGGGGTGAATAAGGAGAAAGGATAAACATATACACATACCACAACACATACTTCATGGTTGACCGCAAACCTAGAATATCTCATTCAAGGAATTTTGCCTCCCAACAAGGAGGAGGCTCAAAAAATAGTCACAAAGTCAAAAAAATTACACAATTATCCAAAGATCACTCTATAGGAAAAACTACAGTAGACCATGGTTAAATTGTTTAGCTATTCAAAAAGCATAGGTGATTTTGGGAGAAATACATGAATTGTAGTATGGCGTCTATTTAGGAGGTATAATCATTTCTCAAAGAATCATCCAACATAGTTATTATTGCCATACCCTTCAAAAGGATTGCATTAGCCACACCAAAAAGTGCCAAAGACACGCTAATATCCCTCATCAACCAACTAGCGACTTGAAATATATAGTCAGCCTATGGTCATTCCAAAAGTGGGATTTAGATATAGTTGGCCCATTACCACTTGCTCTAGGACAACGAAATTTTTTATTGGTAGCAATAGATTACTTTTTGAAATTGATAGAAGTTGAACCATTGGTGAGAATCCAAGAAAATGATATTCACAAGTTAATTTGGCATAACATAATATGAAGCTTTGGCTTACCTCATAAGCAAGTTGTAGATAATAGTCAACGATTCTCAATTCAGGTCCTAGTTCCATTTGGTGAAGATATGGGGGGTCAAATTGTTACATTCAACTCCTTATAAGCCACAAACCATTGGCCAAGTATAATTTTCAAACAAAACTCTTATCAACATATTATGAAAGCGATTGGAAGGAACTAAAGGCAAGTGGATTGTTGAATTACCCTGCTCCCGTTCTATCTAGTATATGACACGAAAGTAGTGATCCTCTCTGAGATACAATAACCTACCATTCCATCTGAAATAACATAAGAGGACAACAATGATCTCAAAAGAGATAACCTATTATTAGTTAAGGAAAAAATGGAGAGTTCTTTGATACAGATTAATCCACAAAAATGAACAGTCTAAAAATCATACAACCTATTCGTTAAAAATAAAAACTTCAGTGTAAGGGATTAGGTCTTGCAAACATCTTTGGGAAAAATAATATAGAAACTGCCTATGGAAAGTTTGCTACAACTTGGGAAGGCTCATATCAAATATATGAAATCACTCTAAAGGGTTCATATCGGATGGAGAATCAAGGAAGAAGAGAAGAATTAACTTTGAATGGAGAACATCTAAAGAAATATTATGTATGAAGTGTTAATCAAGTTTGAATTATAAATAAACGTATCTTGAATCCATCTTTCAGGTGTTCATATTAATATCATAAAAATTAACATGATAACCCCCAAGTACTTAGTGAAGTGGCCAAATGGACCCTCCACTTGGGATGCGGGATAAGAGGTGAAACACCCATCTTAAGAAAGGGTCTTGAGTTCACAAAAGTGAATCCTCTCTTTGGGAATCACATATAGTGGGTGGATTCAATTTCACCCTTGTATGTCTCCTGTCTCATGAAAAATTAATGCGACAATCCCCCAAGTACTGAATGAGGTGGCCATATGGACCCTTACTTGGGATGTAGGATAAGAGGTGTGAATCCCATCTTAAGAAAGGGTCTTGAGTTTGAAAAAAGTGAACCCCTTCTTTGGGAATCACATACAAAGGTTAGATTCAATTGCACCCTTATATGTCTTCCATCTCAGAAAAAATTAACGTGATAACCCTCAAGTATGGAGTGAGGTAACCAAATGTAGTTGGGATGAAAGATAAGAGGCACGATGCTCATCCTAAGAAAATGGTATTGAATTTATAAAAGTGAACCCCCTCTTTGGGAATCACATACATGGATTAGATTTAATTTCACCCTCGTTTGTCTCCTATGTCACAAAAAATTAATGCGATAACCCCAAGTATGGAGTGAGGTGGCTAAATGGATTCCCCCACTTGGGATGCACGAAAATAAGTGTGATGCCCATCCTAAGAAAAGGTCCCTAGTTCACAAAAGTGAACCCTTTTTTTTTGGGAATCGTATACAGGGGTTGGATTCAATTCACCCTTGTATGTCTTCCTTCTTAGAAAAAATTAACGTGATAATCCCCAATTATAGAGTGAGGTGGCCAAATGAACCCCTTATTAGGGATATGGGATAAGAGGTGTGGGCTTTTCCAAAGAAAGGGTATTAAGTTTACAAAAGTGAACCCTCTCTTTAGGAAACACATACATGGGTTATATTCAATTTCACCCTTGTAGGTCTCTTGTCTCGTAAAAAAATAACATAACAACCCCCAAGTATGGATTGAAGTGGCCAATGGACCCCTAACTTAGGATGCAGTATATGAGGTCTGATGATAGTCTTAAGAAAAAGGTATTAAGTTCACTTGGATGGACCTTTTCTTTGAAAATATAAACCAAGAAAAAACAACTCAATCACAAAATATTTCTACATTTGGTAAGCGAAAATGGTTGCAAATTAATACAAGTTCCAATTATTACATTTTCAACTTTATGAACAAGGATGCAAGCCAGTACTTTCAGAAACAAGACTCTTGCGAGTACTTTTCTCCAATGCCTTTTGTTTCCAATATTTGGCTAATTTGTGAAGCTCATCCCTTTCTTCTTTATATTAATCTCTTTGATTCATTATGGGTGTTATTCAACTCTTGTTTCATGGCTTCAAAGCGAGCATTTAGTTTGCACTTTTCTTGGTTATCAAATTCAAATTTTTTCCAAAAGGTCTTTGCTACTCATTATTAATTGATTGTAAGGAACAAGACCTATATAGTAAGAATGCATAATATATTATCAAAAGGAATTAGAAGATACATGTAGCGGCAAAAAAGATTAATTACATCAAGAACACGTCTTGCCATTAGGTTCCATATAGTCCTTTTCTTTCTCTTACGGGCTGCGTATATGGTAGAACGATTAGTAGGAACTCCAAAGTAGTGATAAAGTTTGTCCTGCATAAGAAAGTTACCAAACATCCCTTTTTCAAACGGGTTCTTTAACCTGCCATTTTCACCTCACTCGAACATAATAGGAACAACACTCTTGAATGGGCTAATGTTCTTATATAATGGGAATAATTCACCTTGAAGTCCAGACCTCATCATTTGGTTTATATTTTCCTCACTAGTAGGTCCAGTATGTTCCGCAACAGCGGGATGGGTAGGTAGGCCCTCATATATACCTCATTCAGTGATGTCAATGAGGTGGAGCTATTCTAAAATTGTATCTTTTATTAATGAGGTGGACATTTGAGGTGTTTGGTTCATCTCGTCACTTAAGGATGGTGAAACATGATAATTTTTATTGTCTTTTGGAAAAGTGTTTGGCTTGCAAGAAAAACATGACCCTATTTCTATCAAGTCATCAAAATCGACTTGTGGGTAATCCATGTGATTTAGGCCTAATTTTTATCTAATATAGGTTGGTTTCTTAGAAAAGTACGTGTTAAAATTCAATTATTGGACTTAAAATTCCAGAATGTGGACTCAAAATCAAAATGGATGATTAAAGAAACTTCAAAGAGAGGAAATAAAATGACAAACACAACATATAAATAGAGGAAATATTGTGTATTATGGAGCATTGAATCATTACAAGACAAATGTAAAGCGAAAAATAAGATAAATTTATAATTGTCCAAATATAAACATAAATGCTAGTTGTACACTCCAAAATATGTCATAGTTGTACAGAGTGTATTTAAATCACTATACAATCCTAAAAATAGGAGACCATCAATTGCTCAGGTATTGATGGTGATATCACACATATCCTTCAACTTGACCCTCTTAATTAGTTTCCTCTCCACGAGGTGATGGTTGTAAGGTGAAAGCTTAAGAATCTTTGCTCTTACTACTTTGAAAAGCTTGCATCAGTGTGAAGTAAGGAATTGTCAAATCTAGCTTCTCGGCCTATGTCTTTAGGCTATTTATCACAAAGCTCATATCACTTCTATAAGCCTTGGTGCACTCCACTTTTAGTGTCTCTACCAATTTGGACAATGAGCTCATCTACTCATTTAGCGAAGCCATTTGGTTTCTAAGGGAGATCATTGTAGCTTTAGTCTCCTTAGCCTCCTGTCCAAAATAGGCTATTCATTGACCCTGCTCAAAGTAAAAATTGTATGCTTTTTTTCAACTTCTCTAATTTTTCAAGTAGAAAGCCTTCCAACTTTAAAATCTTGGCCTCGTTCTCAACAAAGAGTGATTCCTTATCCGATATGGCCTTCTGGTACTTCCCTATTTGCAAGTGACTAGCTTGGACTTCACATTTTTATACTCTGAGTGATAGCTTGTCTTTCCTAGCGAATGATAAAACTTGAAAAACATAAGTCAAGTGAAAACAAAATTGCAAGGCAAGATGTAATGGTGATGTGAAAAGTGTTTACCTTTATTAAAGGATCTGTCATTATCTCTTTATTAAATAGGCTATGTCACTCTTGCAAGCTTATCTAACTCTAGCCTATTCTGCATCACTCTCAAAGTGACTAAAGAGATCCCTCATCAAATCAAATCACATAAAGACATCCTGATCAAAATAAGTAACTGGGGTATTCAATACCATGACATCCTTCAAAACAACCTCACCGAACTTAAAGTCATTTAGATCCATAGCTTGTATTTAGAGAGTTGAATTCTCACATACTTTCCTCTTTTTGGAGGTTGCAATAAGAAGTGGTAAAGAGAATGAGTTAGAGATGCTTGACAAGTTAGTTGTGGGTGGGGGTGGAATTTCAATGGTTCATCATCCAAATGAATTAAGTCTTTAGTTTGGGAGGGTGAGGTATATATAACCCTTGGGTATATGGGCTCCAAGCTGTGAACACACGATTTGATAATCAGGTCTTCTAAATACACATTAGAGTAGCCTATAACTATATAAATAAAAGAGTACTTCAATAGTTAATTAATCATATCGTAAATAATTTTATAACTTGATATGGATGAACGACTTGTGTATTCATCATCATAGTCTCTTTACATGCCAGATCTTCTAAAGTGATCAGTAGTGAAAATATCTTTGTAGGTTTTTTTCTTTGTATTTTGTAGCTTGATTCTCTTTATTTTTTCCTTACCATTATAACCTAGCTTATTGATTAGCTCACTTGCACAAGTTTGTGTCATATTAAAATTATGGTTCCAAGAGCTATAGATTGAGAATTTGACCCCATCACCCCAAAAGTCTCTAGTGATATAAAAGTATTTGTCTTTCTAACTAGAGGTTCTATTAGGAAGTCTTAAGTGTAGCATGTGTCCTATTACATAAGATATGTACGCAAATCTAACTTCCTCATATGTTAATTCCACCCCATGCTCCCCAACAACAATTGATAGGCACAAGAGAGTCCATAATGCCTTGGGGTTAACTTTAGTAAGGTTGATGTCAAATGCATTAAGAACATTAGAAACAATTCTTGGAAAAAATACATTGGAGTCTTATTTTGAATGCAGCTAAGTGGATAACCTACCATCCCGTTGGAGGATCATCGGCATCACAAAGGTGGCTAGGAATGGGTATCATCCTTATCAGGGTGGAATGTTGTATTCTCTACGTATTTGTACCAGATCGTTAATGTTCAGCTCGCTTGGAATTTTCTCGATCTGATGTTTTTCTTTGGTTTAATAGGTAGGCTCACCCTTAGAGTCATGCTTCTTCTTAGTATGGGGTACCTTCATTGTAGTCACAATGATCCTCATTATAGGTACGAGACCTTGTGAGGATGAGGAAGAGGCTAGATGCAATCTGGATGAAAAGGAATGAGCAAGAATGTTTTTTTAACCAGTCTACCAGTTTTACTAGTCCCCTTACCACGACTTGTTGTGGTTTCTAAAGGTTATTCAAATTTTTTTGGACCTACTTGTGAGCAGACCGAATCCTAGGAGGTATCTTGGTGTGTTCTTATTCGTAAAGGAACACTTTTGGTATTATCTAAAGTAACATTCTTGAAGGATATCAGGCAAGGTATGTTTTTTCCTTTATCAAAAGAAGACATTTTAAAAAGAAAGGAAAATAAATTACCTAGATAATGACTCAAAGAGAGTTGTAGGTCAGTTGGTAAGTGGCTTAAAAATGTCGGACGAGCTGATTTGATAAACAAGTCGCAACAAAAAGTGACTGATTTTCAAACAAAGTCTTATTCCAATGGATTGGATTCACAGAATTTCTACCTAAGAAGTTGAATAACAAATTAAGATTCTCTAAAAGGAAATTTGGTTAAGTCGTAAAACAAAAGTGATAAATGGTAAAAATAATTCATTATTTATAAGGACCTGGGTAATTATGATAAGGGAAGAGGAACAATTGTAGAAGTTATGAGGAAGTTAAAAGGTTTGAAGGTTACTTCTTGAATATTCCCTTAAATTTTCAAATTTTAGGGAATAAGGGAGTTAATATTTGGTATTATCTAGATAATAGGTACGCGACCCTAGCGACCTGAGGTACCTTGCTCATATGATAAATGTAATGTTGCTACTTAATAGACCGTACATGGTGACCTAGTCCTTGGAAGCAATATTTAAAGCATTGAAGTACCTAGATGATAGTGGAGACGACTTCAAATGAAAGTTGGTTCTTTGTGGGAGGTAAGCCACTAGGGAAGTCCCCACTATCTTTATTTTCTTATAATTTATTAGTTTAACATATTTTAGTATGCATATTTTTGGAATAATATGCTCTAGGTAGCATATTATTTTTTTCAATTTAGTAATTATATATTGCCTTCCTTATAATGATTTGGATTACTAGACAGACCTGGAAACAATCACATGATTTTTTTCCTATCATCTATGATGAAACTAACTAAATAATGTTTGGTGAAAATGATAACGAATGTTAATAGAGTCTTGACCTTTTTCTTACGTGAGGAAAAGTTTATGAAAATTTTGCTCAAAACTTGCACGTCTAGTAGTTAAATTGGTGATATGATGATTTATGTCTTTGAATTTTTGATGTACTATGTGGATTTCTTAGAGTTGTTTTAATTCCAATGAGCATGATTAAGTTGCTAGAACATTTATTTAAGTTTATCAAGTCAAATGTTAAGTGTATTTCTTCTAAAATGATTAAGTCAATAGGAGTAATCTCTTTGGTCAAATTGTCCTACCTCGAATGTTGTTATCCTTATAAGAAAAACTTTTTTAGTATACCAATTTGAGTTTACAAGAGCTAATTTATTTGTACACATTCTTTACCCTTTACACCAAACACACTGAACACACCATATAGCTCAAGAATAAGGGATGTAGTATAAAAAGAGAATGATTAATTAAGTGTATCGTGTATAAATTTTAGTTTCAAAAAAATAAAAAAAAATAAAAAGGGGACAAGCTAACAAGAAATATAAAAATGAACTGTGTATTAAAAAAATGACAAAAAGAAAGAAAAAGAAACTAATAATGATATTTTGATCCAAAATAATAAAATTTAACCTATCATATTAATATGATTGGTCTTAGAATAATGTTATTGGTAGATTCCTTTCTTTTACGTGAATTTATGAACTTTTGTTTGTCATTTTTCTTTCCATTTGATTAAACCAAAAATCTTAACTTTATTACAACAAAATGAAAGACCTTTTAATTTTAAAAAGATCTTCAATGAGTGAATATATAACTTTAAAGAAAAACCTATGGTGCTTGATGTAATTCTAAAAATATATTGATGTTAAATAAAATGTATGAACTTTACTGATTTAAATTACATGATTTAACAATTGTTAATTGATATAAATCACACTTTCAACATAATTATTGTAAAATAATTATAATGAAAGGATAACTAAAGTTCATATAAAATATCAAAAAACTCTTTCTTTTTACCTTTACTCAATAACTAACAAAAAATAAATATGAGCAAATTTGATAAATGTTATTTTATATACAACTTTTAAATATGATATTTAATATTGTGATAACCAAGTCATACATGAAATAACGGTCCTCACCCTATGTCCGGCCCTTTGGTACTGAACCAATAACCAAACAAACTAAATCGGCACCAACAAATTCTTCCCAGTATTGGCTCTCCTCACATCCCGCAATCAATGCAAAATTGAAAGGCACAAATCTGCTTCTCCAGAAACCCAAAACCACTAATCCCTTAAATCCCCCTACCTCTCCGCCATTTTAAGTTGATTGTCTACCAACATAATAGAAACCCATCTTAATAATTAAGTGTAAAAAATAGTATAATAAATTGGAGTCATTGATCATGTCCCTTATAAATAAGCTTACAGTGAGACCAAAAAAAAAAAGTCTACTAGCAACCAAAAAACAAAAAGTACATATAAACATATATTTCTAACTCAAACTGAAACCTATATTACTGGCGTTGAATTCTAAGTATAAAATAATAATAACCAATAATCCACGCTGAATTCTAACGGTGACAACCAAAATTTGAGCCTAATCTAGCCAAGATTTAACTTGAATAATGATTCTCAAATGAACTCCTAGGGCCATCTGAACATGCTAACAACATTATTAACCTCTTCCTTTGGCATCTGGAAGATCTTCGGCATCGCCATGGAAATAAAGAATACAATTCTCTTTCCTAAAATGAAATTGATCAACTGTATTTTACACAGCCTCCAACATCATGTAATGCACATGACACCAAGCATAGATCATCGTGTGAACTAAAGCACATAAAACAGAAGAGCTGAAAAATGCATCATCCACACTAAAATCAGGAAATGCCGGTAAATGATCAGCAAAAGTATTGTGGGCATCAGTACATCCCCTTGAAAACAGGATTTGTGCGGCATATGCTAGCACCATACTCCTCATATTCTGCTTTGGTATGACAGGCCTGTACATGGAGCAAAAGGCTTCTCAGTGATACATACTATGGTAAGCGAAATTATTAACTCACAAAATCATAAGCATAAGCATGAAACAGAACAATATCATCATGCCCCAACAAACCCAAAAATAAGCAAAGGAGACACGCTAAGCAGCTTTTGAACTCCACATCATATCGGTGGTAATTTTAGGGTTTCAGAGAAAAATATGTATGCTACATGCCATAAACCTACCTGTCCAATTTCAAGTATAATTTGTTGAACGAACCTAAAGGGGCAGGTAATATGTGTGCTTGATGAATGTACGCAAGTGCAAAAAATGAGGCTTCATAATAGCGAGTAGTCCCAACAGCCCAAGTATCAAGGAGAAATTCATACCGCAAAAAATTCAGGCGTTGATGCTAATACAGAGCCTCCAAACCAGACTGCAAATCTTTGAATGGGATGGCTAACTACATTGACTTCCACTGGTTGTGACTGGTGGACCAAAAAATAAATAAATAAATGAAACGAACAATATAAATGGCTCTTTTATGGGAACAATTACAAGAGAACACCAAAAAAAAAAACCTCAATGATTCTTACTTTTATTTCCCCTCCATGTCGAGATTCAGATGCGAGAGCACGTGCATCAACTATCTTCTTAAGATCCCGTTGCAACCTCCTGTTGAAGTCCTTAAACATGGTTGAACCTCCAGATAATACAATATTCTGGATGTTAAGGAAAACAAAGAACCAATGAATAAATAGAAACAAATTTCTCTTTATAAGGGCGAACATGTAGTAAATCCTTAAAAATCCAGAGCAAAAACAATGTAAAATTGAAATGGAGGAAATAATGCATTCTAATAGTAATATTTCAGAAACTAACAGTAACATTTGTTTTGCATGGTGCCAGATAAAGAACTGGAACTCGTTGGATAAACGGCAAACCAAAAGGAGGAAATCCCCAAATCACATATTAGTAAACAGTGGCTAAATGGGTTATGAAAATCATTAGTTGATCCCGCTGATATGAAATAAAGACTATTATTACCTTACAGACGTCTGTTATTAGTTTATTCTGATATTTTTCGTACTACTTCCTTATTTTCACTGTTGGGGAGCTTTTGTTCTACTTAGAGATCATTTTGTCACTTATTTACTTTGTGCTTGATGTAAAAAAATTACTCAACCAACAAAAAAGTTGTATATTGTTAATCTGTATGTCAACTCTATGAGTCTACCCTATCTGTTTGGGTTATCTAATATCTGTATATCAGGGTGACTAGTTACTGTTCCATTTTTTTTATCTATGAAACGTCAACAATAAGATACTCCCACAAAGCCAAAGCATACATGAAGAAGCTACTACTCATTTATTCATGGATGCCCTCAACTAGCCAACTTCAACTACAAGAGGTTCTAAACCTCTAATATCATTCATCTGTGGCTGGTTATTTACCAATTTGGGTCTTTTTATGTTTTTTAGTGCGTTTACTGATGTCATGTCTTGTGAAATTGTCAGATTTTTTTTTTGTCAAAATGAAATTGGAAAAGTTCTATGTTCAACTTAAGGGGAGCATTTGAAATATATATTTAATATTTAGTTTGCTAAATTAACTTAGAGTCCTATTAAAGATTTAGTGTCATAATTTATCTATATGAGACGTACTCTTTCATTCTCATCAATGAAATCAGAATGAGTAATTTTTTGCTTTCTCATTTACTCTCCACCTTTTCTAATTTTCAACAGTAATGTTGTGGCTTTTTAATAGGTAAGTTTCCAGAAATAAACTCTCCAACGTCATTTTAAAGGCTTTACCTTGTACAAAGCCCTCCTTGTGTCAATGGGTGCAGACTGAATACACTTGTCTATGACAACAGATAAAGGAGTAGTAAAGTCACTGCTGTAAATCTCAGGATTGAAGAAAATCTGAAAAAGCAGTAGAGATATGCATCAGAACATGGGAAGAATACACTATCTGCATGAAAATTTTATAGTACTTGGTTCCACAGGATTTTCATAATATAGTGGATATTTCAGAAAACAAGAAAATTTAACTTTAGGCTATCAACAAAACATTTAAACATTTGGGTTGGTCACATGTGAAGATGCTTGTTTGCATCCCTAAATTTAGAGTACTTGACCCCAATGGCCAGATGTTTGATTCAAAGGAAACACCAAAGCCAACGGTTGAATGATGCGTTTAACATATTGATCAAATTTTGGTCTCTACTCAACACAAATTACATATAATTAATTAGATTGACACCTAACAATGAACTGCTCAACGTGAACAAACAGTTAACTCAGAATGAAAAGAAAAGAAAAGAAAAAAACTCTCAAACTATAACATGTAAATGAAAAACTTAATGAACTAATTGGCCATCAATTTCCTGTGAATGGAGACTGACCTTCATATATAACTCTCTGAAAAGGCCATCAAAGAAAACAAGGTAAAGTTTATTTGAATCAAACTTAAGCACTAAAAACCTTTTATTATAGAACTTTCAATATATTCTATTTGAAAGAAAACAAACAACCCTTTAATAAACCCCTGATTCCCTGCATATTATTCGTATTCTTAAAAATGGAGTACATTGAGAGAATTGTACTGAAGAAAGTCCTTCAGAAAACCTAAGGAACAAACCTCTGGGCCAAGAAATCTTTCATATCCAACATCACAAGAGTACGGTGCCCCTGTCTTTGGTTTAATGCCTCTCCATTGCTTAATATACTTGGACGGTTCTTTATCATGTTTATTGAACTCCTGGAATCACAAAGAAAGAATAATTAGTATGAAGTTCCATATTGAACCTCGATGAAAAAACTTCCTGAAGATTTTTTAATGCAATTCAAGTCAATTCTTCATTCTCAGTTAGCAGGTACCAGGATATTACAAGCATTTCTATCAAATCACTCAACTAATATTGTTAAAGGGGTCAAGATAACCTTCACAATGTCAGAAGAAGTATAGCAGTATGTTTCCTTCACTTTGCGGGCAACTTCAAAGGAGTCTTCTGGTGGTATGTTTTCTCCTCTTTCCTGCATGAAAAATATAAGTAAATATACATGAATATGTATGGTAAACTTCAAAGAAGGCCAATTCATAGAACTTAGGCATGTAAACACATAATAAAAACTGATAGCATGCAAAATGTGAATATGATAAAGCACAGCATAAGTTCAAAAACGAAATCCTTTCTTTTGTCAGTTTTGGACATAGGAGCCATATGCAATTGTAGCTTGACAAACAAATGATGTGCACAAAAAGTCACCCTTATCTCAGAGCATCACCATGAGCTTGATTGCAAGGATTAAAATCACTACTTTTTAAATTGAGTAGATTTGTATAATAGAGATCAATGACCCAGTCCAAAACACAAGGAGTAAATAGATGGATGCCTAAAAATGACAAAGGAAATTGATTAAATTATTGAGTCTGCATTGACAGTCATGCAAAACATACCCGCATAAGCTGCTGGACAAAGAGTGTAACATCTTTTCCAGCAATAGGAACCGACTTAATGCTGCTTCCAATAACATAGCCATCAGCAACTGGTACAACATGAGTAGCACCTTCTCCAACATCCACAACAACCCCTGTCATCTCACACTGAAAAACAGTAGGTCGTTGTAAAATAAAATAGATATAAAACTACGAACCTGAGAAAACACATACGAGGACAACAAAGACAATGCATATGCAGTGAGCAGAAACCTTGATAGCAGACTAAACCTTTTAAACATTTAGAATTATTTTCTTCGCTTGTATTCTCATTCATTCTCTAGCACAACCCTTGCAATATTCTATTTGCAGTCAAAATAATTACATAGAAGACTATAGTGCAAGAACAGCCGGATTTATTTATTTCCAAAAATAGGATGCTAAAATTTATCTGTCAATAAGTTTCATAAAACCATGTTGTTTCTATGTAGTGAAATCTGCTGAAAATATACTCTCGAGATACACATATGACTATGCCTCTCTGCTAAAAAAAGAAGAAAAAGAAAGCACACAAGTATGGAGCTTCTACATGTTAGCATCATCACAACCCTACTAAAGAAAATGGATATAACTAGTACTCATCCTCAACCATAATTTGTTGGGTCCATGATAACTTCTAGCATTAAATTGTTCGCGGGTGTTCTGATAATTTAATTTAGTAACCCCACGAAAAAACAGAGAGCTCTGTAAGACTTACCTAGGCTCATCAATATGAGAAAAATTAACTAATGAATCAGTTGTTAGACTGCGGTATGAAACTTAGGGAGTCTTATTCGTTAGACACTAGCCAAACGAATATATTGATTTAATCAAATGCCAAAAACAGTTGTGGAATTTCAACACCAACCTTAGAGGCCGTGTACCCAGCGGCCAGAGCTAGAACCGAATTAACAGCTATGTAAAGTCCAGGAACATTGAAAGTCTCAAACATAATTTCACCAGTATACTCGCGACTCTCCGGAGCAGTTAGTGGACTTTCAGTCAATAGAAAATAATGATCCTCTGGATCACAACGCAAGTAATTAAATATACATTGCTGCCAAAACCGCTCCATTGCATCCCAATTATCAACCTGACCATGTAGAACCGGATACGTGAGATTGTAAGTGCTACTAGATCGAGATTTTGCAAGCGCATCATCCCCAATAAAGAAATCAAGATCAGCCATAACACCAGCGCTGTGCTGCGCTAACCAGTTGGCCTTCGAAGGTATTCTGTTTTGATTCAAGAAAGATTCATTTACTGCAACTACTGTGGGAACGATGAAACATGGCTCCACATTGCCAGCAAAACCCATCTTAGTATACCTGCAATAAATAAACCCAAAAACAGAGAAAACCCAGCTAGGCTATTCATCAAACAAGTGGTGTGCCTGTTCATAATATCACAATAAACAAATAAATTTCGTCGAATCAGTCGTGAACAAAAACTCATACCCACTGCCATTGTCTATAACTACAGCGGGTCGAGAAGTAGGGTCCATATGGAAACGAAAGAAGACGAATTTGATTTAGGGTCTGGTTGTAGTGGATCTGCGATTGAGATCCTGATGAGAGTCTAAGGGTTATGATCATGATCGTGAAAAGCGCTTTGAGAAGCGTGAAATCGAAGAAAAAAACGAAGATGAAGATAGTTTAAGCGAGGTTGATTGTGATGTAGACTTGGAATCAACGAGAAAGCAACGACTCAACGCAAGGCTTCTTGTTAGATCAGAGTTGATGACGGCTCGTCCACTGCCCATTTCAAAGACGACCGTATAAATTGAATTCTCCAGCTGCAATTAATCTCATCTTCATCATCGTTGCCGTGGTTCTTTCTTTCCTCCGATACTTTTCTTTGAAATGAAACAGCACTGACTGACTGTTTTCCTCGCTCTCTTGGTTTTCCTTTTATTTTTAGTTTCTTTTTTAGCTGGAGACCATTTTTTTGGTACTGAATAAAAGCGATTTGTCAAAACTTATTTTTACATTTATACTTTTTTGTCCTATTGCTTAGTTAAAGCTTACATAATACGTAATAAATATATAATAGATTTTAATGGCATATATTTAATTATTATCTACATAATAAGTAATAAATTTAATTACGTATATTTAATTATTATCAATTTTTTTATTTAGTATTACTATATATCATTTTTCTTATACTTTTTATGAGTTTATATATTTTTCCATAAACTTAATAAGTATAATTACATAGTATAAACTTCTTCGTACACTAAGTTTCGTATTTAAACTTTCTTTTAAAAAAAATATTCATTTTTCTTGTTACATAAATAAATATTTTTTTTAATATTATAAAAAAATAAACATATATATTTTTACTAACGAAATTAAAATTAAAATTATTTAAATAATTCGTTAAAATTAAAATTATTTAAATAAATATGTTATTTATGAACTTATTAAACTTAATAACCATAATCATACTAATCATTCCCGAAAATCTTTATGCTAAATTTTTATCACTATTTATACTTTACATAAATCTTGATGTCATGTCTAGTAAATTTTGTTTAGTTTTCACTTTGAGTTCAATATTATATTCTTTCCTTTCTAATAATACTATCATATTTTTTTCTTTTTTATATCTCTCTAAAAAACTATGTTTATCTCTCTAATTAGACCATTTATAAATTTACCTCAATTTTTTATTTCTAATACTTCTAATTGTGTCATGAGTTGTAATTTACCTAAATCTTGATGCAAAGTCATCTTAAGAGAGTAAAAGTAAATTTTGTTTAGTTGTCAATTTAAATTGTATATTCTCTTGTTATCCTTCTAATAATACTATTATATTGTTTTTTTATATCTCTATCAAGTAAACTATGTTTTATCTTTCTAATAAATTGGACCTATTGTAAATTTACTTCATTCTTTGATTTGTTAAAATAAATGTCTATAACTTAGTGATAATGTTACATTTAAGAACTTAAATCTATTTTGTCATCAACTCTAATAAAAAATAACATAAGTCCATCAATTTATGTGATATGTGCCATTTTTTATTACTTTATTAATAAAATAAACATAAATTAGACAAAAGTCATTAAATACAACATGGTTCATTAGGTTGGAGACATTATTACAACAAATCAAAAGTTATGGACAAATTTACAACGAGTCTAATAGATTACATAAAACATAATTTATCTTTCTCTCTTTCTTTCCAATTTCCACTTTTTGTTGCAATTATACTATAGTTTGATTCTTTCATGGTTTTCACTTTTGTTTGAATATGTGTTTTGATATTTTTCGTATTTTTGTAATGTTTTAGTAATTCTTTTCTATGTTATTTACATCATGTTTGATTAATGTTTTTTGCTTAAATTTATGCACATTTATTATTTATTTCTTACATGTGTTATTGTTTGTCACATTTCCTACAAGTAGATCTAAGATTGAGAGCAAGGGAAAAAAGCTAGGTTTTGTGATTTATAATGTGTTTTGGTCGATGGTAAGTAACAACTGATGTATTTTTTCCTTTTTTTATTTGCGTTGGTATTTATAAAAAGATGCAAATAAGAAAAATAAAAAAATGCATTGGTTTATTATAAAACTGATGCAAAGTTATTTATTTATTTATTTATTATTATCTTTTCATTTACATGTGTTGTGTTGGTATATATAAATTTACATGCTTTGTAATGATTTTTTATTTATTTATGTTGGTTATTATAAAACTAATGCAAAATATTTTTTAGCTATATTTATGTCATATGTGACTAACCAAAGCAAATATATATATAGCTAGTTGTAATAGTTACTACATAGAATCCTAATCAATATTGTGATAATACATAGTGTTTTTGAGGTGTGACTTTGGTAAGAGAATCATTTGTGTTTGTGTGAATATTTACTTAAATTAAAGCTTCCTAGTACTATGATAAGACATTATCTTTTTATAATAAATCTTATCCTAATATTGATGATAATTTATTGTGATTTTGTTTATCACATCTTTGCTTATTTAAGTTTTTCCCATCATTTGAATTGTGTGTATAGGGAACAATTTCATTTCAAAATTAACATTTAGATAATTTTAAAGATTTTAGGGAATAAAGTTTAGAATAGCCTTATATATATCAAGTTATTGTATAAAATTAGTTAGAGATGTGGATGATGTTGTAATTGTGTGACTACTCACTAATCGGGCTCAATTATTTTTTTAATATGAATTGGTGTATACATCAAATTATAATAAAAATCATTTTTAAAGTTTATGATCATGTTTTATAAAGAATTTTTTTTATTTGAATACTTGTGGTGGATTTGGTCATATTTCTGCAGATTGTGCTAACAATAAAAAGAATTTTGGAAAAGCCTTTAATGCTACACTCAGTGACACAGAAAGTGAGCAGGACAATGCTAGTAACTCAGAGGATGATGACACTAATTATTGTGCCTTCACCGCAACGGCCAATGCACATCACAATGACTCTGACCTTAGCTCGGATGAAGAAAATGAGGAAATAAACTCTTCTCCCTTACTGTCTAAATTTAATGTATCCAATTATGAGAAACTATTCATGGATTGTCTAGGTGCCAGGGAAGAGAGAGATAAATTGCTTTTGGAAGTAACTAAACTTAATGATATCATCAATGTTCACAAAACAAATTCCTCTATACTAGAGAAAGATAAAAAGGAATTGTCTAATCATATTAATGCCTTGAATATGAGACTAGCAGAAACCACTGAGGAAAACAAAAATCTTAGGAAAGAACTTAGTATTGCTAAAGAGACGGTAAAGAATTTGACCATAGGTGCTGAAAAATTAACCAAAGTCCTAGACTATGGAAAGCCACATGGAGATAAGAGAGGTCTTGGATACATAGATGAACAATCAACACCTTCATCATCCAAAACTCAATTTGTAAAACCCATTATTGCTCAGGCAGGGAAGGTAGTTTATGCACCTTATCATTCTAAGAAAATTCAGTTTGTTCCTATCTGTCATCACTGTGGTAGGAAAGGACATATTAGACCTAAGTGTAGATTTCTTCATGCTTATGATTCTATCACGAATACAAATGTTTCTAAAGCACCTCAAAAAATTTCAAAACGTAAAGTTTTTACTACAAGAACTACACAAAAAGAGGAATATAAGAAACCGGTAACTCAAATGTCCAAAATTAAAAAAGGATGGGTTAAGAAATCTGAGTTGCACTGCTTTGTGGCCCATATAGCATTTAAAGTTAAATCAAATACCGCTTGGTATTTTGATAGTGGATGCTCTAGACATATGATGAGGAATCGTTCTTTGTTTAAAACCTTTAAGGAATACAATGAAGGGACAGTTACCTTTGGTGATGGTAAAACATCTAAAATTATTGGAAAAGGCTCTGTTCAAATAGAGGGTATCCCTAAACTTGATGAAGTTTTATATGTGGAAGGACTTGAGGCAAACTTGATTAGAATAAGTCAAATATGTGATAGTGATTTTAATGTGCAATTTATAAACAATCACTGTATTGTAACAGATCAAAATGGTGAATGTATGATTAAGGGAATCAGATCACATGCCAATTGTTATTGTATTGATACATCACCTATAGTAACATGTAGCCTAGCTAACAATGACTCAACTATCTTGTGGCATGAAAAGCTAGGTCATATGAATTTTAAAGATCTGATTAGATTAAGCAAAATTGAGACTGTGCGTGGTTTACCTATTCTTTCAAAAATTGAAACACCTGTATGTGGACCATGTCAATTGGGTAAACAAACTAGGATTGCTCATAAGAAGATCAAGAGTATAAATACAAACAGAGTATTGGAATTGATACATATTGACCTTATGGGTCCTATGAGAATAGAAAGTATTGGAGGTAAGAAATATATCATAGTTGTAGTAGATGACTTTTCTCGTTACACGTAGGTAGACTTTCTTAGAGACAAGTCAGATGCTTTTGAGTTCTTCATCTCGTATTGTACAAGAGTGCAGGGTGAAGCAGGTGACAAAATAGTAACCATCAAGAGATTGAGAACAGACCATGGAAAAGAGTTTGAAAATATCAAGTATGCTGACTTCTGTAAAGAACATAGTATCTTTCATGAATTCTATGCTCCTATCACACCTCAACAAAATGGAGTATTTGAACGGAAAAATAGGATACTTCAAGAGATGGCAAGAGTAATGATGCATGCTAAGGGAGTCTCCAAAAGGTTTTGGGCTGAAGCTATAAACACTGCATGTCACATTATAAATCGTGTATATCTTCGCCCAGGTATAAACCAAACTCCCTATGAGATATGGAGAGGTAAAAAACCCAATCTAAAATTTATGCATGTTTTTGGAAGTAAATGATACATACTTAGAGATCGTGAACAGTTGGATAAGTTTGATTCAAGAAGTGATGAAGGTATATTTCTTGGGTATTCCCTAAATAGTAGAGCTTATAGAGTCTTCAACTGTAGAACTAATGTAGTTATGGAATCCATAAATGTCGTTATAGATGATGGAGGTAAGAAGATTACAAGTGAAGAAGTTGGAAATGAAGAAAATTTCACAACACCTCAATTAACAATGACCAGTGACACAATTGGAATAAAAGAAGAAGAGTTAGAGGAAAGAGAAGAAAAGAAAGAAGAAGCATCAACCTCATCAATGATAAATCCAACTCGAACTTCAAAAAATCATCCTATTAAGAATATAATTGGAGATCCTAATGCAAGCATGGTAACAAGAAGGAGACAAATAAGTGAGGTAACCCATTTATGCTATATTTCTCAATTTGAACCAAAAAATGTGAATGAATCCCTTAGGGATGAATTTTGGATAAATACCATGCAGGATGAGTTAGCTTAATTTGAAAGAAATCATGTGTGGGTATTAGTACCTAAGCCTAAAAACAAAAATGTTATTGGAACAAAATGGGTGTTCAAAAATAAATCTGATGAGCATGACATTGTTGTTAGAAATAAGGCTAGGTTAGTAGCTCAAGGCTATACGCAAGTAGAAGGAGTTGACTTTGATGAAACATTTGTACCTGTCGCTAGACTAGAGTCAATTAGGATTTTACTTACCATTTCCTGTCATATGAAGTTCAAATTATATCAAATGGATGTTAAGTTTGCCTTTTTGAATGGATTTTTGAATGAGGAGGTGTATGTGGAACAACCAAAAGGATTTGTTGATCCGAAATTTTCAAATCATGTTTATAAACTCAAAAAGGCTCTGTATGGTTTAAAACAAGCTCTACAAGCATGGTATGAGAGACTTACCAACTATCTTTTGAATAAGAGATTTATTTGAAGGGGAGTTAATAAGACTTTATTCATTAAAAGGAGTAGTGACGAGATCTTTATTTCTCAAATTTATGTGGATGACATAGTTTTTGGATCCACATCTAGTACACTAGTGGATGATTTTGTGCATGTTATGACAAATGAATTTGAAATGTCCATGGTAGGTGAAATGAATTTCTTCCTTGGTTTGCAAATCAAACAATCTCGTGATAATATATTTATTTCTCAAACCAAGTATGCATATAACCTTGTTAAAAGGTTTGGTCTTGAAACAAGCAAGCCATTACAAACTCCTTTAGGTACCAGCACAAAAATTACAAAGGACACTCAAGGTAAAAGTGTTGATCAAACCCTTTATAGGAGTATGATAGGTAGTTTACTTTACCTCACTGCAAGTAGACCTAACATATGTTTTAGTGTTGGTGTGTGTGCCCGTTATCAAGCTGACCCTAAGGAATCACACTTAGAGAGTGTAAAGAGAATCATCAGATGCTGACTAGGCAGGCAACCAAGATGATAGGAAGAGCACATCATGTGGTTGTTTATATATTGGAAACAACTTAGTATCATGGCACAGTAAAAAACAGAACTCTATCTCACTCTCTACAGCTGAAGCGGAATACATTGCTACAGGAAGCTCTTGCACACAAATGCTTTGGATGAAAAACATGCTCAAGGACTATGATCAACCACAAGGTATGATGCCCTTATATTGTGATAACTCTAGTGCTATATGTATTTCTAAGAACCTGGTTCAACATTCTAGAACTAAGCACATTGACATTAGGCATCACTTTATTCGAGAATTAGTTGAAGAGAAAATAGTGACACTTGAATTTGTACCTACTGAGAGACAATTAGCTGATATATTCACTAAAACCATAGACACTCAAAGATTTGAGTATCTCAGAAGTGCCTTGGGAATTTCTCCCTTAAATTGAATTTCAAATTTTATTACCCAAAAAAAAACATCCTTGTTTGGCCAACACAGTATTCGACTTATTTAATACTTCCATACACATAATCTCATTTTTAGTGACTCAATTCATTTTGATATTTATTGTATAAATTATTCTACAATTTTGGCTTATGCATACACATATATTCTTATACATGTGATGATCGATGTTGACATAAACTTCTTCACACACTCACGAACACACATATATGTTATGCTTGAAGTTTATGAATTTTCTTGAAAGACTCTAGGACTTTAACTAATCTTGATTGTAAAATTGTGTTGAGTTCTACTTTTGCTTACTAAAATTTTACCGTATAGAGGCACCTAGTATTGAGAGGGTTACCTACTGTGATGTGTGAAGCTACCGTAATGAATGAAGATGGCTACCTCACAACTAGTGTGAAAGTCATCATGCTGGGTTTATGGCTCGTGCAAAAAAAAAGAGAGAAAAGATTATGCAAAAAAGTGACTACTTATAAATCTTGTATATTGAATACACAAAAAGAAAGAGCCAATAGAGGTTATAAAAAAATTATATATATATAATTTACCTCATATATATAAAAAAATACAAAAATAAAATAAAATAATAAGTCCTCCTTTAGAAGTTATACTTTATTTTGTAAGATTGAAGACTCGATTATAGTTTTACATGATAGGTGATAATTTTTTCTTTTGAGTCTTTCTTGATAGGTCATAAATGAATTAATTGACATATTTGTGGAGTTTAAACATATATACTACTTTAAGTAAATGTCAATATGTCATTATATGTGTGAAGTGTGCGTGTGCACCTTTTATATTCTACTTATTTATTTATATGATAAATAATCAAAATTGAAGCTAAAAAATGATGAGTTCTCAATCGGTTGTGTTGCTTGTTTGTGATTAAATGAGTTTAATACCTTATGTGGCTATTTATGAAAATTACAAAAAAAAAATATCATCAGATTTTTATTTATTACCTTTTTAATTCATTTCTAAGTTAGAAAGTCATAGAACTTAGGGGGAGTTTAAAGCATATTACATTTATGTATTACTCTACTTGTACATTGCTATATCTTTAGGAGGAGTTTAACTTCATTGCTTTGTCTAATGCTTTGCCCTTCTCGTATGTCAAAAAGGGGGAGAGAATAATATGTTTTACTTCCATGATTTTATTTTGTTATGCATATAGGGGGAGAACATACTTAATTAAGCTTGATTGGTATGAATGCACACTACATGATTATTCTTTACACTTTGCTTATTTTTATGTAAATTGAACTAATGTACAATGAGGCTTTCATGCCAAGTTGTCCTATGTTTTGTCAATGTCATTTCAGTTACTTACAAGCTTGTCAAGTTGTAGCGAAGATGGATTCACCGGACCATAAGATAGTTCCACTATGGAGTCTGAGACACCATTGTATTTTTATCTTATTTTTATAAGTGTCATGTAGTGAGTGAGATGTTTTACCACACGAAAATGCCAAAGGATGAGTTTGTAAGGATTATGAGTATTGACTATTTTCGTGAACAAAATATTTACTTGTAAACTAGTTTGTAGGCCTGCTATCAAGTCTATTAAGAAAAGCCCAACAAATACTAGAGCTTTAGATAATCGTATTTCAAGTATATTTTTTATAACTACGACACATAGGATTGCATTCATACATTTAATAACACATTTTCATAAATCTGAAATTATTAATTAAATATTTTATAATATATCTTAAGATAATATTAAGTTTTTGTTTTTAATGGGCTTTGAAAAGTTAAGAATAAAACACATTTAACCCTAACCCTAATATCATTAAGTATTATTATCTATATATAGATACACTAGGGTTAGAGTGGTTTAAGGAAAAATAGAAAGTGAATACACGGAGGCCGAATAGAAGTTAAAACTGGTAGCTGCTGCCGAAAACGATAGAAAAATAATTCAGAGGAAAGGAGTTTAATTGTAAGTAATATATATATATATATGATATATTAAGGAAGTTGAACAATAGCATCACGCAACTTTCAGGTAAGTAATATATATATATATATATATATATATAAAGGAAGTTAAGAATAGCATCACGCAGTAAAGATGATTAATATATAAGTAATATGCTTAAGTAATTAATATATATTAATTTATATGTTGTTAATAAAAGAGTTTGATATTTTGATAATATGTTTTTATGGTTTCTTCTTTAATTTTGTTCTTAAATTGTTAGATCAAATAATTGTTTTTGTCATATCATAGTTATTTGATTTGATTATTAATCTTTAAAGAAGCCATTTTTATGGAACTTGTGTTGAATCTTTTTGCTCTAGAATTTACTAGTTTATTTTATTTAAGTAGCATATGTTTTGAATCATCTAGTTAGGATTATTCATTGTTAAATCCATTCTAGAACACACACAGACACTTGTGTTTCTTTTTGTGCTAACCTTTTTTTTGCAGTTCATTTGTGAACGATCTGATTGACAGGGAGCTTATTGGAACGTTGGTCTGGAAAACACTCACGCTAATATTGGAAAATGTGAAAACAGAGTAGGGGCTTGTAAGTAAAGTACATTGGGACAGTATCCTAGGAAGGGTAGCATAAGACCGAGTTTGTACTTGAACATTTGATTTTCATAGTGGAAAGTTAGGTGGTCCGGTGGACCGGTAGTTTTCCTCTTAGGTCATTGTTGTGGCCTAGGTTGTTTCTACCTAAAAATATCGTGTGTTATTATTTTATTTTGGTACTTATTTTTACACACGATTACATGTCTGGCTACTTTGTTTAGGTATTAAATTATTAATTAGTAAAAATTAAAAATAACATAATCACCTCTAGGTTAATTAGGTCCATAATTTATAAACTTTCACATTCAAATTATTATATTTTTAATACACTTGAAATATATTTATACTAACCAGTGGAATTATAAGTAATAATACACCCACTAACAAACTAGCAATGCGTGAGAGTGTGACCACATGATTTAGAAGAGTTTCACTACTCTACTTTGTAACATACCATAAGCAATCCTAATACATAGGTAAAATAACATAAATGTAAGTCTTACAAAACATATAACAACCTTTATAAATGTGGAAGCTGTTTGAAAAACATCATACCAATAAAGGCATTCCAACTTTCACCATAAGAGACAAACAAGTTTGTACGATGTGTCTATGTTTTTCTCTTAACCATCCCATTTTGAGATGGATTATAAATATATGTTATTCTCTTATTGTAACCATCGTGAAACATATACGATTCAAGATTAATTATTTCTTTGTAATTATTTGTTTGTAACGTTTTATATACAATTCAACTCAAAATTTTGTTAATTATTTCTTTGTAATTGTTTTATATTTGTTTCAAACTATCTCTCAATAAATGACTCAAATTCTTTAAAAACATGAGCAATTTGTCCTTTGTTATGTAAAATACAAAAGCCTGATATATTGTATAATCATTTACAAACAAAAAAAATATCGAACACCATTTTCTATAATCATTGGGAAGGTCCCAAGTATCCACGTGAATTATATCAAATACGTTTACAAATATTTCATTTACATGGTTGAATGGAAGTCTATAGGCTTATTTAGTTGACAAGAGCCATAAACTTTTGATAGAGTATCTATCTTGATATGCATACTATTTTCTAATAAGACTTTATATAAAACACCTAAATGGTGATGACCTAAGCAACAATACCACAACGATCCATCTACAAAAGTGTTATTACATTGTATATCTTGCATAGTAGGTAGAATAGTATTGTTTTTAACTACTTAACATAACTCCTTAGTTGAACTAGATTGCTTCTTCTCGTAGAAAAGGACCTAGGCAATTGATAGAGTCTATTCTCCATTCCTCCTTTAAGTATGATAGTTTCCTTGCTTAAATCCTTCATATAAAAGGTATTTGAGTGAAATGTAACTTAGACACTGTTATCAACACACAATTGTTTAATCGCAATCAAGTTCTTAGTTAAATTAGGAAGATGCAAGAGATTATTTAAATTCAAAATCAAGGTTCCAAATTGATTTAAACTGTTTTCAACATGAGAGATGGAAATAGATTTACCTTTGACTTGCTCATGTCCTAAGTATGGTATTGCATTTGATAGATTGTTTTGATCTGAGATCAAATGGTGATTAGCGCCTAAGTCCATATACCAACTTTGATCATGATGTATAGTTGGTGTTGCAATATTCAATATTGGTGGAATAGGCACAAAAGATGCAGGTGCAATATTGTTGAAAATTATACAAATTTTTGATAAGACAGATTTATAAGAAAGCAAAATAAAAAAAATAATACACAAATTTGATAATGGAGTTTGGCCAATTTTGCTTACGTCTCCAAATCTATTACAGATCTTTTTACTAAAAATTGGATAAATTATACAAGGTGTTTGCAACACTCACAACTCACAACCCAATTAGACCCAAGAAATTTTTTCTCAGTTTTCTCTCACTAAAGTTTTTTTCTCTAAGTTTTTCTCTAAATTGGAATGATCATTTGATTGATGAATTCATTACAATTATACATCTATTTATAGGGAGATTCACTCCTTATATTTCAAAGGGTTCCTAGAATTACTCCTTGAATTAAGCCTTGATTTTCTCATTAATTTGCCCATTGAATTAAGGTCAATTATTTAACAATCTTCCACTTAAAGACTGATTTCAATCTGTCTTCACACCTCGTTCAATGAAACATCTTTTATAATTTTGTTACTTTAGCATACCAACTGAAGTTAATTGAAGTTGAGCACAACTTCAGTTTGTCAATAGTCACCACCTTTGTCAATATATCCGTTGGATTTTTTACTTCCTTGAATCTTCTCTAGTATTAACACATCATCTTCCAAAAGAGATATGATGAAGTGATAATGAAGATGAAATACTGAATTCTTCTACAAGTGTATTGCACTCTAACTATCATTTCGTAGAACATTCTTCTCTTATTTGAATCACAACCCAGTTAACAAACCTTGAAGTCATATCATCTCTTTAATAGTTTCAGTTACTACTACATACTCAACCTCTGTAGTGGATAAAGTGATAATCTTTAGTATCTATATATGACATCCAACTAATAGTTGTAGTTCCAACAGTGAATATATAACCGGTAGCACTTCTTCGGTGATCAACTTCACCTCCAAAGTATGTGTCTATATAGCCTTGTACTTTAACTCTTCTTTAATAAAGTAAAAACACTTCTCTATGGTGCCTCGTAGATACCTCAAAATCCACTTGACTGCTTCCTAATGATTTTTCCTTGGATTTGACATAAATCTATTAACAACTCCCACTACATGGCCAATGTCTGGTCTCATACAAACCATTGCGTACATAAAACTTCTAGTGGTTGAGACATAAGAAACCATAGCCATGAATTCTCTTTTTTCCTCCATCTGAGGGGACTGATCCTTGGATAGTTAAAAGTGACTGGCCAAAGGTGTGCTAATTGGCTTGGTGTTGCCCATGTTGAATCTCTACAAAACACGATTAATGTACTCTACTTGAGATAACTACAAGGATACTATTTTATTATTTCTTGTAATTTTCATTCTAAGAATCTTATTTACTAGACCAATTTTTTTCATGTCAAACTCTTTTGACAATTGTTGCTTCAACCTTCTGATATCATCCATATATGAACCTACTACTAACATATCATCAACATAAAGTAGTAAAATGATATAACTTGACCTATATATCTTGAAGTAGCAAAAATGGTCGGTATTGCACTTCTAGAAACCTTCCTTGTGCATGAAGCTGTCAAAATTTATGTACAACTGTCTCATGACTTGTTTCAGGCCATACAAACTGTTCTAAAGTCTGTATACCATGTTCTTCTTTCCTCTTTCTAAGAAACTTTCTGGCTGGTACATGTATATTTCGTCATCTATGTCTCCGTGAAGGAATGAAATCGTCACATCCAACTGTTCAAAACGAAGATCTTCAATGGCTATAATACTTGATACTGATATGATAGTATTGAGTTTTACAATGAGAGCAAAAATGTTAATGTATTCAACTTCTTCTTTCTACTGAAATATTTTAGCAACTAGTTGGGCTTTGTATCTTTTAGAACTATCATGCTCATATTTCACCTGATACACCCATTTGTTGGGAAGTGCCTTCTTTCATACTCAGCTACTTCCATGTCTGGTTAGAGATGAGAGATTTCATTTCTTCTTTCATGGCAAGCTCTCATTTGTTGGAATCTCGAGTTTGACAAGCTTCATAATAGCATTCAGGATCCTCTCCATTAGTAAGTAACATATAGTTCATGTATTATCTATTAGGCACACGAGGTCGAGAAGACCTTCTCAATATAGGAGTTGGAGTTGGAGGTTGTGGTGTGTTGGGCTGTTACATACTGATATATCCAATGAGTTCCTTTGGATGAGGACTTGTTACAATTGGTTCTGTTATGGAACTATCTAGAACATCATCTACATCTGCAAATATTGATTCATTCTGTATCTACATATGAAAATCACATCTCTGTTACAGATTACTTTCTTATTTTTGTCATCCCAAATGTAGTAGCCAAACTCATCCTCACTATAGCCGATGAAGGTGCATTTCTTGAATTTTGGATCAAGCTTATTCTTACCTTGATCATTGATATGCACAAATTCTATACAGCCGAAAACTTTTAGATGTGACAGTTTTACCTCTTTTTCGCTCTATACCTTCTCTAGTAATATGTGATCCAATAGAACAGATAGGCCTCGATTGATCAAATAAGCTACTGTGTTCAATGCTTCTGCCCAGAACTGCTTTGGTAGACCTAATTGTATACGAATGCTTCTGGCTTTTTCTGTCAACATTCGGTTCATACGCTCAGCTACACCATTGTGTTGAGGCGTGCATAACACAGTTCTTTCCATTCTGATCATGTGCTCATAGCAAAAATTTTAAATCTGGTGTCTTCATATACACTACCATTGTCGGTTTTGAGTTTTTTAATCTTCAAACCTGTCTTATTTTCAACTATAAATTTCCATCTTATGAAAGCCCCAAATACTTCAGACTTATGCTTTAGAAAGTAAACTCATACCTTCCAAGAATGATCATCTATGAAAGTTATAAAGTAGTGTTTCCCACCAATGGATGAGACATTCGTTGGTCCCTAAACATAAGAGTGAATGAGCTCTAGCATTTCCTTTTTTAGGATTTTGCTACTTGTCTGAAAGCTGACTCTATTTTGCTTTCCAAGTATGCAATATTCGCACATGTCTATCTACGCAGACTGTAGACTTGGAAGTTTTCTCTTTGAATGCATAATCTTCATCCCCTTCTCACTCATGTGGCCTAGTCTCTGGTACCACAGATTTAGTGTTTCATTTCCTAGAGCAACTACAATCGAACAATGTGCCCCTATTATCATGTAAATAGTGCCACTCTTCTTGCCTCGAGCAACTATTATTGCATCCTTTGAAATCTTCTAATCATCACCATGGAAGATCGTAGTGTAGCCTTCACTAGCCAACTACCCTACTGAGATTAAGTTCCTTCTTAGGTCGGGAATATGCATGACATCTTTCAGCTTCCAAATAGACCTGTTCAACTTAATCTACAATATACCTTTTCCAATAATAGCACGGTTGATCATCACCAAGATATACCTTTCCAGCTTTTCGGGGACATATTTCTCGAAGAATTCTTTCTATGAAGTAGCATGGAACGATGCTCGAGAGTCTAATACCCAAGATTCTTACTTGCTCTCTAAAGAGCATATCAATACATCATCTACTCTTGAGATGGAAGTAACATTTGCCTCTGCCTTTACTTGTTGGACCTTTGGTGCACTCTTGCACTAATTTTTGTAGTGCCCAATTTTCCTACAATTCCAATACTCAATAGTCTTCGAGCTATGAAAATTATTAGGATTCTTGGATTTGGACCTCTTGTCCTTTGATATACCTCAATAGTCTATTCTTCCACGTCCATTCCCTTTGGTTGAATTTTTTCCTCTTGACTCTGTATGCAAAACTGAAAAGGTTGACGATTCACCCGACTCTCTATGTCGAGTCTCTTCACTGAGAACCAGATCACAAACATCGTCAAATTTTAACTTATTGCTTTCTGATGAGGTACTCACAACTATGATAGTAGCATTCCAACTTTCTGGTAGAGAAGATAAAAGTATCAAGGCTCATACTTCCTCATCAAATTCAATTTCAACTGAACTCAATTGGGTTATGATTGTGTTGATTTCATTGAGATGTTGCGCTATTGATGCACCTTCTGTCATCCACAAATTGAACAAATACCTCATCAGGTGTACTTTATTTGAGGCCGATGGCTTCTCATACATATTGGAGAGAGCTACCATAAGACCCGCAATGGTATTTTCCTTTGTTATGTTGAAAGCAACATTGCGAGATAGCATCAATCGAATAACTTTGAGGGCTTGTTTGTCTAGAACATTCCAATCTTCTTCCTTCATAACCTCTGGCTTCTTCCTTGAGAGAGGTTGATGTAGATTTCTTTGATATAGATAATCCTCTATCTACATTTTCCAAAACCCAAAATATGTGCCATCGAATTTCTTGAGTTTCACCTTTTCTTCATCTGTAGTCATTGCTCCCACTTAAATCTGACTTCCTCCATATCGTTTTTGACTATTCTTGTGAACCACCGTGTATTAGAACACCTCCGTCAAAAAACCAATATCGCCAACAAAATTTTACTAATCACGTAATTCATTATTCACATGAATAATAACCTTGTAGAAAATTGACAAAGATCACCACAAAAGGTCTAATACCAATTGTTGGCTCTGATACCAATTGTTGAAAATTACACAAATTTTTGATAAGTCAGATTTATGATAAAGCAAAATAGACATAATAACACACAAATTTGAAAACGGAGTTCGGCCAATTTTTCTTTCGTCTCCAGACCTGCTTCAGATCCTTTAATGAAAGAGGGAGAAATTAGACAAGGTGTTTACAACACTCGTAACTCACAACCTAATTACACCCAAGAAAATTGTTTTCAATTTTTTCTCACTAAAGTTTTTTCTCAATTAGAATGATCATTTGATTGATGAATTCATTACAATTATACATCTATTTATAGGGAGATTCACTCCTCAAATTTCAAAGGGTTCCTAGAATTGCTCATTGAATTAAGCCTTGATTTGCTCCTTAATTTGCTCCTTGAATTAAGGTCAATTATTCAACAAACATGAGTTAGTAAAATTAGAATGTGTGCTTACCATGGACTAATATTGCCATAATAAGCCGTTGTGGATCCTTAAGGATTATAATTTGTACCAATAATAACAAAGGACAAAGGATGGAGGTACATGTATTGGATTGAATCTAGGTACTTGTCCCTAAACACCATGAAATGCAGATGTATTTTGAATGATTTGATCTTGAGAGAATGACTGATGAGGTTACACATTAGTGAAATCAATCTATGGTTGAGATCTTTGAGGAGCATTTTGGTAAGGTATATTAAGTGGTCCAAAATTAGACTAAGCATACCTAAATCTACAGCACGAAGCACTATGTCCAACCTTATTATAGATTTGACATGTTTCTTTGTATTTATCTCTCCCTGCTTCTTGATTATTACAAGGAACTTGAGGTGTATGCTATAAAGAATAAGTATTATTAGTTTGTCCTTGTACATTAGAGTGAGGAACTCTAGTAGGATTGAATCCTTGCTTAGGCTATTGAGGGGTATTCTGAGGTACCAAAGATGGTGCTAGATGTATAGTTATGTTCTGACTAGATGTTTAAGGAAACTAATGTAAACTATCTACCTAAGTTTGATTAGATAAATTAGCATAAACTAGATGAGCATCCAAAGGACTCATATGTTGCAATTATTTCATGAGTTCTCATTCATGAAAACACCTCATCTAAAATAGGTAAGTTCTTCTTGTTAATGACATTAGTTACTAGTGAGATGTAATTGCTATTTAAGCCACCAAGCAGATATAAAATCTGCTCTCTAAAAGGAATTGGATCACCAGTTGCTAAAATAAAATCAAACAACTCCTTAGCATTTTTCTATATACTGATCCATAATGAAATCATTTTTTCACATTATATGTAGTTGCCAACACAACTACTTCATATTTGTATTAGTTATTATGGAAATTCTTTGCTAGATAAGTCCAACATTCATGAGCTATTGTATTTCCAAATATAAATTTTAATTTGCTAGATGAAATTGAATTATAGATGTAGTTCATGAGTATCTTGTCTTTTCTGTCAAAGATTTTAAACTATGGATTTGTAACCATAATTTCTTGAATGTTGTAGACTCCGTCATCTTTTTTTATGGAGTTTCGATCTCTTTCTTCATGAGTTAAGCCGGTGCACTTTTGGTGCCTTCAAGTATGTTCAATAGGCCATATACAATAGCTACATTCTTGGTCTATTCTATCCATGTTAGGCAATTAGTATCATATAATTTAATAGAGAAATTAAGATTAATAGGAAGTACTAGCTAAAGGATAAGAAAGGGAGGTAGATGAAGTAGAAAAAATATCTCCTTCATAAGGTGCTAAGAAAATGTCAAATTGAGCGATTTCAACTTTGATAACATGAATATCATAGTGAAAAAGTAAAGAATATTTCATTCAGATTATGATTATATCAGTATACTTGATATATATACTAACTAATGGAATCATAAGCATTAACACATACACTAAGAAACAAGCAATGAGTGAAAGTGTGATCACATGGTTAAAGAGAGTTTCCCTACTCTATGTTGTAACATACCATAAGAAATCCTAGTATATAGGTAAAATAACATAAATGTAGGCCTTACAAAACATATAACGACCTTTACAATATTTACAAGAATTTTCATTCGACACTTAAGCTCTGTTGAACAATTATTGAATTTTATATGGGAATCCTTACTTTGATGCTTATAATGAGTTATGTTGACTAAGTTCTCTTAGGTTCATCTTTTTTTAGTGTTAGAAGTTGTTAGAAAACTCTCAAAAGCTTAAGTTAGTTGAAGAAATGGTTAATTATATTTTATGCTCACAACTATAGGATAATTTACAAAAGGCTTAAAATGTTCACTTTGTTACAATTATATCCCTAACGTATAGATAACGATAAAAATATGTCCAACAATGTGTATTTTTAAAGTTACAATTATACCTACAACATATAGATAATGATGTAATTGTGCCAAAGATGGGAATATTTTAATCGTTACCCATACGTTGTGGACATAATTGCAACAAAATAAAAATTTGAACATTTTTACAAGTTATTCCATAAGTTGCTGGCATAATATATAATTAACCCTGGGAGAAATAAAAAAAATATTTTTATACATTTATTATTCATCTACAATGTACCATTCAGAATAAATACTTACAATTCTACAATTGAGTTACTAGTCTCGAATACAAGACATACAACTTTAATATTATGTTAGAATTATTGATCACCAACTCTTCCAAAAACTTGTAACAAAGTATTAGGCATCAAATTTTTCAAAATCACAAACTTATAAGAGGTGAGCCTAATAGTTCATTTATATTATTTAATACTTCCCCTTAAGTGTAAGCTACTTTGTTTTTTTAAAGATCCATCACTTATACTTTCACCAAGAGTAAGTTTTCTTGTATTCGTATAAGGCTCATCAACTTGAAAATTTTAACTTTTTTGAGGGTTGTCACACGAATTCAATATCAAGATTTTGTTGTTCTGATACCATATATCAATATTAGGCATTAATTCTCTCAAAAACTCAAGCTTATAAGAGGTAAGCCTAACAATTCATGTGTATTCCTTAACAAAAAGGCAAGATATAAATTAGCTAAGCTAAACTTATTTCAATTAAATGAGTTGACTTAAGCAATTCAAGAATTGACTCATTTACATGTTTGAAAAATAAAAAATAAAATTATATAATTTTGTTTAAGAATAAAAATGTTAATATAGATATTATATTATATTTGAATGTATTTTTGTAAAATAAGAAAAATAATATCTTTTAAATGTATTTTTTATAATGGTATCATTATAATTAATTTTTTAATAAAAAAATTTGTTAAATGAGTTCACAATTGTTACTGAGCTATAGGAGAATTGGATTTTTTCGACTCATCACTAATTTAATCAACCTTAAATAAACTGAATCGAGGTATCCATCTGATTCACAACTTATATCCCACACTTTAATTTTATAGATATAAATGATACAGCATAGTAGAAAACATCACTTTATTGATATGTATAATATAGCATAACAAAACAAGATACAACGTTCTTGGCGCAATAGCCATTTTCGTGGAAAACGATAGCAGCAACAAATACAAATAAAGAAGTAATACATTATGATAGCTTATATATATTCTTGATTAGTAGCAATGCATTTGGTCCGACCTCTTATAAAGTACGAAATAAGAGGCTAAATAATGTGCTATACATATGTAGATAGCTCAATCAGTACAGCAGCGGAACATGGTGTACCTCTCCATGAGGCGGCCGCATTCAGAGCAAGCAACTGTGTCAGGCATCTCCTTTGTGGCAGTAGGCAATATCAAAGAGGTGCAATGATGTGGGGTTTGTCTATGAACCTTTCCGAGATATTCACCTAATGCAGTCAAAAACCCTACTTCATTTTCTCTTGGCTTCCATTCTGGATGTTCGTCTAAGGTTCTGTACATGTTTTCCCCATTACTATAAACTAGATCGCTTCCTCGACCAATCAAAGCCCAACCTTGAGCACTAGAGCCAAAGCTGAGTATTGCAATGATCCCAAGCATTATTGGATCATTCTTTACATTCATTCCTTTAGAATGGTTCCCTTTTGAGTACCACATGCTCTCAATCCTCTCCCAGAAGTACCATATCATATTCCACTCTACAGCATTGCTTAAATCTTCTTTTTCTATGACGTTAATTATGTTCCTTGTGATCCTTTCTTTAGCCTTGTTCTTTCCTACATAAAGTATCCCCAAATTGATTCTTGAATCTCTTGCTGTTTCTTTTGCAGCCTTTGTGAATTTTCTGATCCAATCAATATCTTCTCCTCCATACAAGAAAATGTATCTACCTTCTTGGAACTAAAACAAAGGCCATTAAAAGAGTTAATATGTAAACATTTAAGTTGAGAGCTAGGTTCTTAATAGAGGTGTAAATCGATATAAGATGTTTCATTTATATGATACAGCCTATTAATTTTAAGAACTTATCTTATTTTGTTCCATTTATTTTTTAATAAATTATGATGGTAATCTAAAATTAAAAACAGAAATATAGTTATACTTGCGATTAAAAGAAAAAAGAAGATAGGTACCCAGGAAAGCAAATGGGGGTCGATGGCATCAGCAAGAAGGTCAAGTCTCCAGGTTTCTTCATCCCAAAGCAATCTTTCTCTGCTGTGAGAAAAAGGGTAAGATGGACTTCCCCAAATAAACATCATGGGGATGGCATTATCATGAACTTTTTTGCCACTAGTGTCAAGCACCATAAGAATAGGTTTTCTGTTGAAGTTGCATCTTTCTCTGAAGTACCTTATGACCCCAGGAGACACCACAGAAGGGTGATCAACAGAGTACCACAACATTTCATCTCTCGTATTATAAAACCTTTTGAGATTCTCATCAGTCCTCATGTCCATCACTGGAACCCAAATCACCTCATACTTACTCTCAGTCTTTGTTGGGTTTTCCCTCCTTTCATGGTACATTTGGAGTACAATTGAATATTCTGTTTGTGGAATTTCTACTTCTGTAATAAAGAGTACCACAATCTTCTGTCTTAAGTCATCACTTGACGCCTGGTTTAGTAAGGAAAGTTCATGAGTGATATTAAAATATAATATGTCAATTCTTATAATTTCATTTGTACGAGAAAAGTGGAAATTATTTCAAAGCAAACCTTTCTCTTGTGGAAGCAATCATATAGGGGCAGATTATCCTTGGAGGGAAACAAAATCCTCAATGACTTTGAGTTATCAACATGCGATGTTTCCAAAATTCGTACAAGCAAGTCAAATGCTTCCTCATCTCTTATCCTTTCTGCATTTTACCATTTTATTACTGATATTATATATTTATTAAAAATCTGTGTTTTTAATGATATATGTATTATTCTACCTATCATTTGTCCCCTAACAATAAGTGTTCCATAGTTAGTACACATAACATTCAATCTAACACTAACATGTTACTTGATGTATACATCAACTTAATGCATATAATATTACTCTATATTTATTAAAAAAAGAACTTAAATCCATGTTTATACATGGGTAAATTACAAATATCACCCTTTATGTTTTTTGAAATAGCAAAAAGATCCCATAAGTTTAAAAAATAATAAATATATCCTTTAATATTGTTACTATTTCTTAACTTTTTAAGGAAATTATTTCCAATAAAATTAATAAAAATTATGAAATTCAAGAAAGCTTGTCGTAATAAAACAATAGTAAAAAGAAGTGTAATTGTCTGTTTTTCAAATTTAAAGAATGATTTTGTAGTTTTAAAAAATCTCAAAGAGTTCTATAATAATTTTTCTTTTATTTATTAAATGTTAATATATTTATATCTCAACGGATGAGATTCAAGGGGGAATATTGTCTTTCTTTCTCCTTAATTCATGCCAATTTTTGCTCCACGAAATCTCATCGGTTGAAATAACCGTTGAAAGTAAGTGTAAAAGGATACTTAATATTTAGTAACATGTTGAGTCTAAACTGACCAGTAATCAAGACTTACCAATGATTTTACGCAAAGAACAAAGAAGATCATCAATGTGACTATTTATGCTGTTGAGCTTATGAGCCAAAGATGATAGATCCCATGCCTCTGATATGCCCCTGAGAAAAGCCATAATGCAATTGAAGTTAAATTTATCTTATTCTAATTAAAAAGTGGAGTAATTAAGTTAACTAAATTGAATATAGCTAGACATGCACATACTCGTGACCCATGCCACTGATGCCCATAATTTGAGTTGAGCAAACAGTAACACTACGAATAGTCCAGTAAACAGCAAGTGAAATATGAGATTGAATAGCCATAATTTCAGGTGTTTGAATGGTAAAGTAGCCCTTAGGAAGATCATAATATGAAAGAATGCTCTTGGTCACATCCAACATTGCCCTCATCAGATTATAAATGGCCTCAAGCTTTGGTTTCCAGGCACCATGCTGAAACTGATGATCCAATATTTCTGGAAATTGTTTGATAACTCCAATAGCTTTGGCAAGTGGATTGGTTGGGTATTGCTGGGAGACAATTCGAAATTCACCATATGCAACTGCAAAAGTTGCCACTGCTAATACCACCTTTTCATCCCAATCATAGTGCCTCACTATTTGAAGTATTTTTATGGCTGTTTTGTGTTCATCTCCACCATTCAACCACTTCAATAGTATCTGTTCCTCATCAATTAATTAAACACATGCATTAGACCATCAAACCCCAAAACACAATTAGACATGATCAATTAGGGCTCCTTCTGTTTTCAAGTTTTTTGTTTTCTTGTGTTTGAAAGTAATTTGTTTTGTTTTCTAATTCACTTAAAAATTGAAAAAATAAAGTCTCTTTTGGTAAAATGTTTTATTTTCTTCTTACATTCCCTCTTAATTTACAATAAATAACAAGTAAAATTAACTAATCAAAGGAAAAGTAAACTTGATATATGGTTTTTATTTTATTTTTAAAAAATTTCAACCGGATTTTGAACTTCAAAATAAAATTAATTATCAAATAATATTCATTTTTAAAACTTGGATTCAAAAACTATAACTTAAAAGGGAAATTTTTATTAATCTATAAATTAGTTGATGAACCTCGGAAGCAATTGAACTCATCACTTTGGTTGGCAGGTCGAACAGTTCTCCAAGGCTAGCAAGCAAAGCCTTCTCATCTGCTGTAACAACTTTTGGCACCACCGTCCCCTAGCAACATAATATTCAATGAATTAATGTCTATATATACATTCTAGGTAATACGAATGAACTAAACTAGCTCCACTCATTTGACATCTTTACTTCATATTTAAAAAATTCTTAAATATAATATTTTTTCATAGATGACTCAATTTTTAAAGCATATACATCAAATAAAATGCATGTTTCATTTAAAGATTATCAAACGAAAACGTATACTTCTTGATGATCAGTGACAGCATGAGGAAGATCAGAATTGGCATCGGAGAAAATGACTTCAATGATATTCAGCACAGGCTTGGAAGCAAATCCAGACTCATCAATGAGTTGATGAGTATCAAGAATTTCCCTCTTCAAGGCATTGTCATCGCTTACGCCGCCACGTAAACCAGGCAAATGCCTGTCTCGATGCTGACGAGCAGCACCCAAGCTTGCACCTCTACCGAGAGGCTGCAGCAGACGAGCAGCTCCCAATTTTTCAGTACCCCTGTTAAGAGGCTGCACCGGACGTTCAACACCCAAGTTTTCTGCCCCACTTAGCGGCAGCGACTGCACCGGACGTGGAGTACCTAAGTTTTCACTTCTGACAGGTTGTTCCTGAATAGCACCATCCCTGTTTTCAACCCTGAGAGGCAGTCCAATGACCATCTTAATTTGACTGTTCTTTTTTTCACACACACAAACAATATAGTAATTGTTACTTAGGCTCTGAGATGATGACAAGTATTAATTGGTACGTTGCATTTCATTGGGGCTCTAAGCATCTATATATAGTTTTCATGATCAACCATGCAAAATTGGATGGGATTATTAGGGGGCAACTGGGCTTTGCTACCTTGCTTTCATTTAGGGTTAAGACACTTGACATTAATTAAAGTGATAATGATAAGATTTATCAGAAGCTTTTTAGATTTGGGATTGCTTTTAGAATGTGGCTATATACATTATATATTTATATCAAGTTATTGAATGCCGTGTCAGTTTTTACATGAAGATAATAAAAGAATTATTGACTACTTAATAAACTAATTATATTATAATAACGTATCTATCAAATTGTGATAATAATAAAAAAAACATTATTCTTGCTTTTATTTCTGTCTTGTTTTTCCCTTTATTAAAGGTAACTAGTCCTCTGTGCATGTCTCCTGCACTTTGGAATATTATCTAATTGCTCATTGAAGCTACTTACAGTACGTCCTCAAAATTCATATATTTATCATCAGTATTAATTCTCTGTACGGTATGAATTATATACGAGGAAGGCAATAACTTTATTTTGCTAATCCTATTGAAGACTTAACTCTCTTAACATTTTCAATATTGTCTATTGTGTTAATGTCATGTTGTTGTATGTGTTTATCTCATGATTTTTGACCCACCTTTTCGTATTTTTTAACATTATATTGTTTTGGTAAAATTATTTACAAAAATAAAAAAATTAGCCATCAATTCTAAACAAAAATTAATTTGTGTAATGTCGTGTTAAGATGTGTACAATGAACCAAATTGTCATGTTTAAACATAAAGAGATATATAACGAGATATTGAGACGTTATTAAATAAATTTATTTTAACTTTTAATTTTTATAAAATAAAATAAAAAAATTAAAAGTGGAAAAATATATATTACTAACATATAGCATAGTAGGTAAGATTTTATCATAAATGTAACCTGAACTATTAATACTTGTCACTAAAATCTTTCCTTATAGTTAAAATATGAATTTTCAATCTCATTGTTACAAAATATTTTAGTTGAATATATTGCAACTGTCAAATAGAGAACTCCTGAACAAGACATTCCTCTCTAGGATGACTACTCACAAGAAGAGGAGGGGCTTGAGTCACGAAAATTAGACAGGAGTGGATGTATAGAACGACCAAGAGGGACACATGTTGAAAATCAACACCAAAATAATAATCAAGAGCAGATATAAATAAACGGGCACAAGAGCGTAGAGAAATAAACGGTTGTCAAGAGAGAGAATAAATGAAATGGTCAAGGTCTAGAAATAAAAACGAAGTAGTTGAACGTCATAGAAAATAAAGTGTGTGTAGATAAGATTTGTATGGCTAGGATTATTTCGCTTATATTCATACAGAATAGATTTTCGGTGACTATAAATAGCCTACCTTGCATTTGGTTTAATCATTCCATCAAAAACAAATAAGTCTTTGTATTCTTAGTTCGGAGAATAGCTGAGAGCCTTTTCTCTTCGAAAGGTTTGTATTTCTCTTCAATTGGTGAGTTGCCTTTAGCGTGTTATACGAAATATAATACGAAGCATTGTTTACTTGTTTGATCTAATATTAGTAAATTTAGAATTGTTCATTCTAAATTTTACTCAACAATTGGTATTAGAAATGGATAGTCGTGATCGTTTGGAGTTATCTTCGAGTCGCGGAGAGTTTAGTACTCTCCAAGTTTATTATTCAAGCTCGTTCGGTATAGTCAAGTCTTACCGACACGCATTGGGTGATCTTCAAGTAGTGAGGAATCAAGTTAAGCTCAACAACAAAAACTATAACACAATGGGCAACATGTACGGAGTCTTACCTACAAGGTCAAGACTTACGATGAGGTTGTCATGCGGTGATGAAGTTACACAACCAATGCGCGGGAAGATGCAAATGGCATCTCATGGAAGGGAAAATTAAAGCAGCAAAGCAATGTTTCGCTTTCAAGACCACAATCAAGAAGAAATGTCGGAGCATATTCGATGCAAAACACCAAAGGAAGTACGGACACTCTTGTTACGCTCTTTTCAAAGAATAATGATACAAGATTGCAACTTCGGAGAATGAGTTACTATCGACGGCGCAACGTGATACGACGATTTCCCAATACTTTCACAAGGTAAAGTCATTATGTCGCGAAATTTCGTAGTTAGATCCAAAAAGCTCCCATTTGGGAAACAAGGATAAAGAGAATAATTATTCATGGTTCGGAAAGACCCGAATATCAAGGGGTTTGTTACCGCTATACAAGGATAGCCACACAACCATATCTGCTGAAGTTCGAGAATCATACCGGTCGTGTTAAGCTACTGCTGCAAAACGTAGTGAGTCCAACCGAAGCGTGAAGCAAAGCGCCTATACTAGCAAAAGCAAAGGCACTTTCAAGCGATACAATGGAAATGGATATAAAAAATGATGGCGATAAAGGAAAAATTCTCAAGGAAAGTGAGGCTTTCGGCCTGCGGGAGCTTCGAAGAACCGCAATAACAAAGAGAAAATTCGATTTTATGAATGTTACAATCGTAGAAAGACGGGTCACATGGAAAAAGATTGTCGAGTAAAGAAAAAGCCTATTGAAAGCAATACAAATTTACTTCCAATTCTAAGGAGCATAGCGAAGATGGTTGGGATGCCGAAGCATTATTCGCTATGTAGGAAGAAGAATTGGCTCTTACAAAGGACAACATCAAAACAGATTGACTACAAGAATGACCGGATCATAGATTCTGGCCGCTCAAATCATACGACAGTGATAAACATAAGTTGGAAAGCATGTTCTCGAAAGTACAAGGGAGGTCGTGGCAGAAGTGACACTAACAACTCAAGGTTACCGATAGCCCACATCGGTAGCACGATAGTTACGCCGATATAGTACTAACCAAGTACCACTTCAAGATGTTTATCATGCCCTAGGAATGAAGAAAATTTGTCATCCGTGGCTCAATTAACATCAATGTGTCACTATGTCTTGTTCGGTCCTCGAGACGTGAAGCGTGCATCTTGATCTCAAAATCTCGTAAACACCGACAACGGAGAGGCAACGATTGAATCACCACGTGACACAGGACCGTATACGTAGACAAGACAAGAAGAAATGAGACAGCCAGATCTATCTACGGTATACATGTTAGGTCAAGTCACGTTAGCTATTCCAAGCTAAATACGACTGAAGTTAAGTCGATGCTTAAAGTGCTTCCTCAACTAGACGGCGTATGCATGTGCACAACAGGTGGTGCCAATATAGTAAAGCTCACCAATCGCCATACGAGAGAATCGAAGTTTAAAGCAAAAGAACCTACTGAGTTAGTTCACTCGATGTATTTGGTCCCGTTAAGCAACCATCAATCACATGCGATATATGCGACATTCATTGACAACTTCTCAAGGTATGCGTGGGTTTTCTTTATGAAAGAAAAATCGACGTATTATCAAAGTTTAAAGAGTTTAAAGAGTTTAAAGAGTCAACCGAAGGAGAAGTTGGAAAGAAGCTCCGTTGTTGCGCACTAACAACGGGCGAGAGTATAGCTCAAGCGAGTTCTCCCAATACCCATGGGAATGTCGAATACGTCATCAATACACTTGTGCCACAACACGCCACAACAAAATGGTAATAGAGAGAAAGAACCGACATCTTGCGTAAATTTGTCGAAAATACGCTACATGAAAAGAATGTACCCGGGAGGTTTTGGGTTGAAGCGACGAGGACCGCATCCTCAGGATCAATAGACTTTCCTCAACCAAGGTTAGAATTTGTTTCACCCTTCGAGAAACTATGGAATATGAAACCTACAGCTTAACTACTTTCGAGTATTCGTCAGGTGTTATGTATTTGTTCTCGATCATTTACTTTAGCAAATTTGACAAGAAAGTCGTTAGATGTATCTTTGTGGGATACGACATGGCCCAAAGAAAAGTGGTGTAAATGTGTGATCCAACGAGTGGAAGATGCTACACTTCAAGAGACGCGTGTTTCACGAAGCATCTTCGGTGGTCCTCAAACAAGAAGCATTACTCGTACTCAAGAGAATTTAGAGATAAGTCCGCAACAAAAGACGGGATAGCATACTATTCAATTCCAACCAAGTTTAGGGATGAATCCTGCAGATCCAGACGACGATGGTGCCGAACAAGAAAGTGAGTCGTAATCCTTGGCAACCGGCATATATGAACAACTAAATCGGTATGCGGACTCATACCGAAATGTAAGAATCAACTCCACAATCTCAACTCCGCAGGTCAACAAGTTAACATGAAGGCCAAATCCCAAATATGCAGCCATAATTGAAGTAATAGAACCCGAGACGTTTCAAGAGGCATCGCAAAGATCCGAAAGTGATGAAAGCCACGAGAAGAGATCGATGCACTTCAAAGAAAATCAAACTCGGGATCTCGTGCGAAAGCCAAGAGACGTGAAACCCATATCCTACAAATGGGTTTACAAGATAAAGCGCAAACCGTATGGGTCAATCGAGAGGTACAAGGCACGATTGGTAGCTCGTGGTTTTTTCTCAACAAGATGGACTAGACTACGATGAAACGTTTAGTCCAAAGGCGAAACTTACAAACCTGCTTCGAGTCCTACTTGCACTTACAACAAACAAAGATTGAAGTCAGGTACAGATGGATGCGAAGAATGCTTTTCTTCATGGAGAGCTAGATCGGGAGATCTACATGATCTAACCAATGGGTTTTCAGAGCCAAGATCATCCTGAATATGTGTGTAAGTTGCCGAAAGCACTCTATGGATTGAAACAAGCACCGACGGCATGGTATGGTAAGATTGCTAAATTTCTAACACAAAGTGATTATTCAGTAACACCAAGAGATTCTAGCTTGTTTGTTAAAGCCAATGAAGGAAAGCTAGCTATCAGAAGTGTGTAATGTGATGACTTAATCATAATCGGTGATAATGAGCCGTAAATTCTTCTGACAAAGGAGAATTTGCTGGGCCCATTTTCGATGAAAGAACTTGGCCAACTTAAGCACTTCCTGCTTAGAGTTGATCATACAAGAAGCAAGGAATATTTTTTGTCGAAAGAAAATATTCCAAAGATTTGATAAAGCTGTTGCCTAATGCTTGAATGCAACCAATTTTGATTCGGGAGCTAAATGCCAACACGTGCACATATAAAGGAAAATATTTGGAAGATGTGACAATGTATCGAAAATTGATAGGCCGATCTACTTAACCTTAACTTGGCTCAAATTTCTTATGCAGCTAGTGGTAATGAGCCAGACACGCAAAATCCAAGCCACATTTTGGAAGCTAGCTCAACGAATATCGAGATACGTGAAGAGTACAATTGACTGCATCTTTCAGACAAGAAAGGTGGAGACAACAAGTTAGTCAAGTTATCGCGATGCAGTACTACGCAGAGATCAACAATGGTAATGGTTTAAGTCAAGTTCTGGAACAATTTTTTGGTGTAGCAAAAGACAACCAACAAGATCATTATCAACCATCGACAGTATCGAGTAGCTGGCAATGCATACCAAGAATGTACATGGTTGATACAGTTTAATGAATAATCTACATCAATCAGCATTAGACATGCATCATTGTATCAGCAGACAATCAATCAAAGAATTGCTTGGCGTAGAATCCTTTTTCATGCAAGAACTAAGCATACGTTGAAATACACTATCACTTTATCGAGAAAAGGTTTTGCAAGAAGAAATTGAAACAGGCAAATCAAGACGTATAATCAAGTTGCGTACTTGTTCACAAAAAAGCTTAAGCATTGCAAGTTCAAATGTTGTGTCATGACACAAGACAAAAAAGCGAGAACTTTAGAAATATGGGGAGTGTTGAAAATCAACACCAAAATAATAATTGAAGAGGCAGAGAAATAAATGAAGTCGTCAAGAGGGTAGAGAAATAAATGAAGTGGTCAAGAGGTAGAGAAATAAATGAAATGGTCAAGGTTGTAGAAATAAATGACGTAGTTAAAGGTTGTAAATAAACAAGAATGGGCGTCAGAGAATAAACGTTATCAATGGTCATGGTGTAAATAGGCGCTAGAGCAACATTTGAATGGCTGTGATTATTTCTTAGTTTTATATTTGTATGCACAGATTGTACGAGACTATAAATAGCCTACCTTGCATTTGGTTTAATCATTCCATCAAAAACAAAAGTCTTTTAGTATTCTTAACAGCAGAGTCGGCAGCTTTCTCTCGAGCGTATTGTATTTCTTCAATTCATGTAGTCAGCTTTGAAATGCTAAGTATAACAGATAATACAAGTAGCATTATTACTGTTTGGATCTAATATTAGTAAATTTAGAGTTGTTCATTCTAAATTTTACTCAACAACACATGTCTCCTCTAATTTCTTGCCAATTTTTTTTTAATTAAATGTAATATTCATAAAAATATTAACAAATTTATGCATAAATAAAAATGTATTTTGTTAGATTTTAAATTTTAAGTTATTATCAGTTAAAAAATATTTTTTATAAATTTAATAATTTCAATATATTTATACTTAAATAAAATACATATACCATATTTATTCAATAAGATAAAAACAACAACCAAAAAATAAGTAATATTATTTTTTTACTATTTAAATAATACGTACATCCATTCAAAAATTGAACTCCTCGTAAAAATAAAAGTAAATATTGTCACCAAAAATCTAAACTATCTTGTAGATATATATACCAATACTTGCATATTTAAAATTACATATATAGCAATAAACATTAATAATATAAGTATAGTAAATAATAATTTCAAAAAAATATAGTATTATATTTGGTAGTATTAAAACAATAAAATGACCTTTTTTCCGTTAAAGAGTGTGTTACTAGCATAGAATTCTGACTATAATATTTATGGTAATTATAAGTTTATATATTATTTCATTATGTGTCATAACATTTGACTTAACAATTAAATAAAAGAAACTCTAATTATTAGTATTATTTTGTTTAAAGAAAACTATTATTTGTTAAGCACTTTTCTGTATTAAAGTTTATTGTAAACCAAGAAATTAAATTAGCTAAAATAAATTTAAAAAGTTTTAATTAATTTGCCAGTTGGATATCTAAAGAAAAGTTAGAGACAACAACTGATATTTGGCTTAATATATATCTAAAAACAAAATATAAATCATTAATAAAAACAATTTATTTTTCTTAATAGCTTAAATTAGACTCAAATTTTAAATATTCTATGTACTTAAAAGATTTTATGTCGTGGAATCTGACAAAAAAAAAAGAAAAAAGAAAAAAAAGTGGTAGATGCCCCCCAATGGATACGTGTATCCGGCTCTGAAGACTACTACGTAGAAAAGAAAATGGAAATTTCATGGAATATCTTTACAGTGGCTCATATACTATGTATATATCATGAAAACAATTATTTAGGGAATGAAATATATATATATTAGTTTATTTATTTATTTATTTATTATTAACTATTGAATACTAATAAAAACTTAATTTGCTTGTGATTGTGCAGATTAATTCCCAAGCGTTAATCACGATTAAATTGCTTTTTACTATTGCTAACATTATTAAACTTAAGTAATTAATGAAATCTATAATCCCAACAAAACATAAAAAAAAAAGTTACATCTAATAAGAAAGAAAACAATAAAGGAAAAGCCTTCATATACTCCTACAGGAAGGAAAAAAGAAAGAAAAAGAAGTTGAATGTATTTTTAAACAATTCAAGAAAAAATAAAAACAAGAAGAAGGAATTTTTAAGCAAATGGGAAGCGTTTACAATGTTTACTTGGTTTAGAAACCGGCACAAATTAATTATCCTACTCGGTTCTTGAAAAATGTAAAACATAAATAAATTATTAAATGCGTAAAACTAATTCAAATTAAACCAAAAGTTTAGGTCGGCCGTTGGATTGAATAAATTGGTTTTTAAAATATTTATTTTAATTTTTCTTTAAATATACGTTATATAATTTTTATGCATTTAAAATAAAATATGATTCTACTAATTATTCTATAAACATTTTTGTTAATCAATCTGGTTTGTATCCTATATTAATACGAGACCAAATCAACATTTGTTGTATTTATCATAACTTAATCCATCAATGATCATCATACCAAATATATTTAATGAAATAGATCAAGTATGTATGTGTAATTAAAAATTACATATAATGTGATCTTAATCATGCCTATTTTTAATTGGTTCTTTATTCTTTAGTGAGATCAAACCTCAATCTTTCAAAATTTATGTCAAACCACAATTGAAAAATAACACATTTAGAGTAATAAAGATAATAAAATCATCAACTTTATTCCGTAGAAAACTAAACATACATAAAATATTATAATAACGTTAAACAAAATAACCAAATACAGAACAAAACTCACACTAAAAATGCATATCATCAAATAAGACAACACTCATTTGAGCAGTATGCTTATGAAAAACCTTGGGTGTCAAACCTCTAGTCAGTGAATCCGCTAGCATAAAGTTTGCTCCTATATGAATATACATTATTTTACTATGAACTTTCTTTTTAACAACTAGAAACTTAATGTCTATGTGTTTAGACTTTGACTAGCTTCTATTGTTATTTGAATACAGGAATGTTGAAAGATTGTCATAATAAATATTTAGTGGTCTTCCAATTCCATCCATAACTTGCAACCTAGTGATAAAATTATGCAACCATATCACATGATTGGTTGCCTCATAACAAGCTATGAATTCTGCTGCCATGATGGAAGGAGCTATGAGTGACTGCTTAGCAATTCTCTAGAATATAGCTCCTTCAGATAACATGTAGACATAGCCAAAAGTGGATCTCTTTGTATCGTGACACCCCGCAAGATCGGAGTCAGAATACCAATTATCTCTAAATTATCTTATTTCTGATAAATAAGCATGTAATCTTTTGTTCTTTGTAAGTACCTATGATCCATGACGGGGTCACTTAAGTATCTTCCCAACATACCCACTATGTATGCCAAATCTAGACGCATATATACTTAAGCATACATGAAACTACCAACTACTGAAGCATAAAGAATCTTTTGTATCAATGTTCTTTCAATCTCATTCTTGGGGCATTGATTAAGACTAAACTTGTCTCCTTTGGAAACAGGAGTATCTGTTTGTGCACAATCTTTCATGCCAAATATAGCAAGTACCTTCTCGATATAGCACCTTTGTGATAACTCAAGGACACCCTGAGAACGATCTCAGTGTATCTTAATTCCTAATACAAAATGGGCGTCACTAAAATCTTTCATTTCAAAATGTTTCGTCAGAAATCTTTTGGTTTTGTGCAACAAGCCTATATCGCTGCTAACCAATAGTATGTCATCAACATAGAGCACTAGGAAGATAAATTTACTCTCACTAAATTTCTGATATACACAATCATCAACTACATTGACCTCAAAACCATAAAAGATAATGATTTGATGAAACTTATGATACCATTCATGGAAAGCTTGCTTGATACCATAGATGGATCTTTTCAGTTTACAAACCATGGACCTTGGATCACCTTATACAAAGTTTTTTGGTTGCATCATGTATATGGTTTCCTCAAGGTCATCATTGATAAAAGGTGTCTTAACATCCATCTGGTGCAGCTATAAGTCAAAATGTGCTACAAGTGCCATTATTGTCCTAAAAGAATCTTTTGATGATACTGGAAAGAAAGTTTCTTTGAAGTCAATACCTTCCCTTTGAGTAAAACCCTTGACGACTAAAAGTGCTTTATACCTCTCAATGTTGCCCTTAGAATCCTTTTTGGTTTTAAATATCCATTTACAACCAATTGGTTTTGCACCTTTAGGCAATTTGACGAGATCTTAAACGTCATTGTCTTTCATGGATTTCATCTCATCATTCATGACATCAATTCACTTCTAATAATTAGCACTTTGTTTGACTTGTTGGAAATTGATTGGATCATCTTCCATTGTCCCTATGTCAAACTCATGCTCTTGAAGAAATACAATGTAATCACTTGAAATTGCACTTCTTTTCTTTCTAATGGATCGTCTAAGTGGCACTTACTCTTGAGGTTGTCGAGTTTGCTCTTCTGAAACAACCTCTTGATTTTGAGTAAGGATTTATATAGGTAAATCCTCATTGTTGTCATGAATTGTCTCTTGAACAATGTCAATAGGTTGATCATTGTCAATAACAACATTTGGTATAGGAATGGATTTCTTTTCAAAGACAACATTCCTAACTCTATCTCCCCCCTCAAACACATCATCCTCAAGAAATCTCGCATTTCTCGCCTCAAAAAAGAAACTTAGTTAAGGGATTATAAAACTTAAAACCCAATTGACCGTTCAAGATACCCAACAAAATAAAAACTAACACTTCTTAAGTCCAGTTTGTTTTCATGTAGCTTATAAAGCCTTGCCTCAGTTGGACAACCCCAAATGTATAAGTGCTTAACTAAGCTTTTTTCCTATCCATAGTTCATAAGGGGTCTTAGCTATTGCTTTGTTAGATACTCTATTTAGTATGTAGGTTGTAGTGATATTAGCAATAAAAGTAGTAACTAAAAGAAAAATTCAGAACAAGCAAATACATAACCTCACATAATATAAATTCATGTCATAACATGCAAAATAATAAAATAAAATAACTATATAAGATATAAATTTCAATCAACTGTAATGATGGGCTCATTTAAACAAGATACCTAACACAATATTGGTGTTTAGTTTTTAAATAGAAACATCAACTTGTAAGTGGTACTCTTCATGTAGAAATCAAATGTTGATAATAAATATTGTTAAACAACAACCTTTCGTTGGGTTGGTATATTGTTTACATGAAAACTGTATAATTATTACCCATTTATTCTCATAGGTGAATTTGTTGTTTGGCCAATCAATAACCTTTCTTTGGATTGATCATTGATTGTATAAACAAGAAATACACATATCCTATCATTCAAAAAATAAATAAATCTACACAAGGGAGGTTGCTTTGGCAATATTTTATTTCAATTAATTTATTCCATAATAGAGGACACAAAAATTACGTGAGTGTCTCAAAATCCAAAGTTTAATGGAAAAATATCAAAAATAAATAAATAAATAATGAAGTTTAATATTTTTACCATAAATAAATATAATCATGATAAAATCAATATTGCATTTAGTAAATATGAATCGTATATATGAATTCATATACAGTTAATTCATGCACATAAAATATATGTAATACATATTTTATATTCCAAAAAAGGAAAAGAAATAGAATATGATTCACTTTTATCAAATCAAATCAAATTTTGTAGTGAATCCATGAAGAAATTTTTGAATGATATTATCAAATTTGAATGAAGCATATTTCTACAACAATTATATAACTCTGATTAATAAAAATACACATAATATGAATCAAATCGCTAAAATCATATGGATTTATAAAACAAACTAAAATCATGCGTATATACATAGAATTCAATAATCATAACTAATATAATCAATCCTAATAATCTAACATAAAACAAGGCTCTATATTAGTTGTTATAACTATATCTAAATACATGCATAAATTTTAAACTTATGTCAGATTATTAAGATTATACAAAACAATGAAGAATATACCCGAATCCATAATGAATGATTGAAGTAAAGATTAAGGATTTATAGTCTTACATAAACTAATATTTTCTCTCTTATGGATTCTCACTCAATAGATGAGAATAGAGGAGGAGAGGTGATAGTGATTAGCCTTGAGGACCAAACCCTACACTGTTCTTTATATAGTGAATTAATAAGAGCCCCATTCACCCTAATTAAGTTTATTATTGAGTATTACACATTGTAAAACTCATACAATATAATATGTTTAATTGAGCTTTCTTAATTAGATCACTTAATTAGCTTAATCAGAATAATAATAGTTTAAAATATAATTCTCTTAATTTATTAGCACACTCGTTGAATAATTAAAAATAACTCAATAATTCAATACATAATAGGATAATTGATAATTTTATTAAAAAGATAAATAAATTGATTACTAACTATTCTATAGTCATAACATATAAGATAGATAGAAATCATCATATTTTCTTTTGAAGATCTTACTATAAGAATCATATACGATGATCAATGATTATGCTTTATAAACATTTTATACCTATAATTTTTTATATTTAATTTTGAACATTTTTGGTATATTAATACCTATATATAAAACTATTTATAATTATTATATATATTTTAAAGTTATAAACACCAATGCTATAATTACTAATTAGGATATATGTATTAATATTATACATCTTATTTTATTCAAATAAATCATCTATAATTAGTTACTAATTAGTATATATGTATTAATATTATACATCTTATTTTATTCAAATAAATCATCTATAATTAAAAAGATAATTAATGCATATTAATAATTTAAAACTAATCAATATATGTAATACATATATGTAACACATACATAAATATATTAGATTTGTATGAATGCATTTTAAACGTAGGTAAGCTCGGAGGTTATCACAACTTACAAATACACATTCGAATCGAAACTAATGTTAATATAGCTATTAATTTAACTTATTTACCTTATTGATATTTTATTATTGAATGTTTTAAATTACATGAATTTATATATTTCAATAAATTGATATAAAATGAGAACATTGTTCTCTATTTATGCGACAATCTCCTGTTTCTTCTTTCCTTTTTTCTTCCAATAACTTCATCTCTAAAATCTCATAATTTCTTTTATCAAGAAATTCTGTCCCATATATCGTATCTTTTACTATACTCTATCAATTTCTTTGCTATTTTGTTTACCCGATCCCAAGTGCCCCTCTTTCTTACCTAATTTCTTTATCAGATTATTCTCATCATTTGTCTCTTATATTCTCATTGTCCCACAACCACCTGTCCTTCCTCTGCGACACCCACAACCTCCAACACCTGCGTCCAAAACCAACCATCGTGCCACCCATTGCCTTTGCGACAACCCGTCGAAACCCATTCGCGTCATCACCCCAGCCTATCACGACATCAGTTTACCCACCAGAGACCATCGCGAGTCCAATCTCACCCTCGCGAAACTAACCAGCCTCCTTCCATCAATACCCAACACTAACGTTTCACCCTCGTAGACCACTAGGAGTCAACCCATTACCAGAACCATCGCCTAGTCACTCACTAAATCACCCATGAATTCCAATGTAACCCACCAGAGTTGGTCCATAAGATTTGATGTCACTATGTGCTGATCATTTCTGGAAAAATTCAAGTTAATACCTCATTGAAGTTATTTGAAGTTATCCATCACAGAGCTCGGAGAAACTGAATGTTTTGTACCGAAGAAATTGAATATATAATTGTGTATTATGATCAATATAAATTTAAATGTATGACTTAATGTTAAAAACAGTGGTTTTAAGTTCAAATGGATAGATATTCTTTAAGTAAAAAACCAATTCAAATTTAATCAAAAAAAAAATACTTATTATCTCAAAAGTCCTACCCTAATATGAGAGAATCAAACTATCATCTCATGTTTCACTAGAAAAAAGAACCACTTACAAGAGTCTTGACAAGTTACAAACAAAAGCTTAAAGTCTTTACACCAAAACCCAAAACAACAATCAAAGTGTTAAAACTATCAGAAATACTTCCTACTTTTTGGACTATACGCAATATAAATAAAAAGTATGTGATATTATTATTGATATTGAATGTATAGAGAATTTTGTATTCGAAAGTGTAGTAAAAGATTTGAATTTTCAAGTTGAAACATACATTCATCTTAATATCTTTTGTAGAGTCTTAATAACAATTTGGAATATCATGTACGTGAGATAAAGTGTGATGTAGGAGAATCCATTGTTTGTAAGAAAATAATTTTTGGATTCTCGTAGAATGGTAAAATGGTAGAGTTACTTCGCTGTAAAAAAACCAAGTTCAAAAGTGTCAAAAGAGGAATTACCACTTGATCACCCAACATCATCAAAATTCTTTCACCTTTAGAGTATATTCTAGGTCCTTATTCATATAAACCAAAAGAACAACTCATTATTAAGAAAAGTATACTTGGTACTCCTTAACTCCTAAACCAATTGTTCCAATTATACATAATTCAAGTATATTGAGTCCTCCTCGAAAACATCATTATATTAAAGCAATAACTTATACATCTATTGTTTTTTTTCTAATATTACTTCATATGATTTCAATATGCATGCTGGCCATGATTTAATCACTTCATTGATTCTTGTTTTCCTTTCTTTCCAAAACCTTAAATATGTTTTCATGACCCTTTTGTTGTCCCATTTGATTATTCTAATGCAAAATTACTTAAAGTTTCTACTTATTTGATTTTGTACTCGCATTTCAAATGGGACGGGATGTTACCTAATCGAGATTAAAAACCTCCTTTATTATCACCACTTTTGTTGTAGGTTGAACTTAACAAGGTTTTTTTTATTCTACACGTTCTAAGAAAGCTTAAAAGATTCTTACTCTTTCGACTTTTACTTTATGGAACTCGTTGAAGTCAAGTTCTTTTTAAGATGGGTCGCCTAACATAGAAACTAATATACTAATGGAGTTATTACTTTAACTTATTTATCTTATTATTATTTTGTCGTGAATAAAAGATCTAATATAATTTGTATTTACATCTAATAGAAAAAAGGATAAAAATGTATGGTTGATAATTAAAAGGTATAATTTAAAATATATATATTAAAAAGACTAAAATAATACTAAATCTAATTAATTTAGTGTTTAGAATTTATGATTTAAGATTTGGGATTTAGATTGGGTTTAGGGTTTACGATTTGGGTTTGGGTTTAAAGTTTACAATTTAAGGTTTAGCGACCAATAAAAAGATATTATTGATAGATTAATATTTTTCTTCTCGTTTAAAATGTGTTTTCTAATTAATAAGCCCATATTTTGAGTTTTTTTTATCTAAATAGCATCTATTTAGATATATTAAATAATTTTTTCTTAACTAGCAATAATTTCTATTAAAACTCATAATTTTAAATCAAATAATAGACTAAAATACTTTTATTTCATAATTTCAATAAAATAGAACCAAGGTAAGACCCCACCACTTATATGGCGGCCACCGATGATGACCTCATTAAGCTCCGATCACCCATAACAATTTCACCAGAGTTTCGGTGTATGTAATATGTTACATATAAAAACAAAGGTGTATATAATCTCTTGTATGTGACATGTTACATACAATGATAGAGATATATGTAACATGTTACATACAAAGATAATGGATAATGTAATATATTACATACAAAAATAGAGGTATATATAACATGTTACATCTTATATGTCACAAGAACTATGGTGAAGGTAACACATTGCATAAAAAATAGAGGTATATGTAACACATTACATAATGTGTTACATAAAAAATAGAACCATTGGGACCGATAACAAAATTGAATAAGGTGAGAATTTAGAGAAAGATAGAGATATAAATGGAGAAGTAATAGAGATAGGCTAATATGATATATGTAATAGAGAATTTATAGATAAAATATAGGAGATAAATGTTGTACAATATGATCTTATCATATATGAAAAGAGATAGAAGGGAAATGGAGACGATGATTGACCCCAGCTCTTTGTCGATATCAAAAATAGACATTGTAAGAGGGAAATAGAATGGATGTATGTGATAAAGGATATATAGAGTAATATATCTAAAGAACCCAAAGATATCTTTGGATAAAAAACAATCATGGGTAAAATAGCAAAAATCTTACTCCATAACGACGTCATAGCGCAAATTATGACAAAATGTCATTTAACCATATTTTGCTACTAATACATGTAATTTAATTCCTCTATTTTTATCTATTTTGCTCTTGATTATAAATAACACTTGTATCAATTTGAACTCATTTTATTGTTAAAATGTTTTAAGGCCCATAAACTTATGCCCTTTAATTTATTATAAGTTCATTTGTTTTGTATATTGTAAGCAATTTTTGATAATGAATTGACATGAGATATTTATAAAATAAAAATATTATTCATTGTTTATCTCTACTTTCTTTTCTCTTTCAACAATTAATTCTCTACTTCATCCTTAAAACCTCTTGCATGAACCACTTTCAAAAATTATACAGAAACTAAAATGCATATACTTCTTAATCAATTGATTCTTGTGTGGCAGATCAGTCTTCGAATTAAACACAAAACCTGGAAACATTGTTGTAATGTCTTTGAATTTAAATTCGGATAAATAAATTATTAAAACATTGCTAGATAATCACTACTACAAAATGTGACATTTAAGTCTATATATAAAGTCAGTTCTCAAAAACCGACTTATAATTAATTTAAAGTCGGTTCGGTAAAAAACCGACGCTATGTATATAGTCGGTTGACGTGTTGAATCGACGCTACACGAGGATGTAGCATCGGTCTTACCTGTCAACCGACGCTATCCACGTGTGTAGCGTCGGTTGACACGTAGAACCGACGCTATGTTCACGTGTAACGTTGGTTCAACACGTCAACCGACGCTATACACGTGAATTTTTCTTTTTCTCTTCTTTCTTCCCCCATCAAACACAATTTTTAATTTACAACGCTGTAAACAACACCTAAAAACCCAAAATCGAGTTTCACCTCCTCCACTCTTTCTCATTTTTCGGCCACCTACGACCACCAATTCCAAAACCGTTTAGTGTTTTCTTTCTCTCCAAATTAACTTCCAAATCCCCTATTTTTTTTAGCAAAATACTCAAATTTTTATACTCATTTTCTCACTTACAAAACACCCTTTTTTTTCTTCATTTCCTTCATTTTGTCACTTCATTTACTCTTGTAAGTATTTATATTAATCCTACACACTTATTATTCACGTTGTGTTGTTTTTTGTATATTGTGAATAAAATTTTGTATTATGTATGTTATTATGTTTATTATGTAGATTTTGTATAAGTATTTCGTAATAAAATAAATTTTTATATATATATTTTTGATTGTGATTTAAGGTTGGTATTTAATTTATTTATTTATGTTAAAATGAAATAGGAAAGACATGATTCAACAATATATGCTCATTAAAATATCTATGATTTGAGGTAGTGTAGTTATTTTAAAAAAATCTTAATAATCACAAAATTATTGTATAGATTTATATGTCATTGAATACAGGTTCTTAAGTAGAGTAGAAAATAAATAAAATATGCAAAAAAAAATTAAAGTCGGTTCAACGCGTGAACAGACTTTAAATTTTAAATATTTTCATTTAAAATCAGTTAAAAAACCTACTTTAAAGTTTATTTTTGTAGTAGTAGATCATTTGTTTTGTTCTTTCTAAAGAGTCAAACAAAATATGTAACAAAACTTGGAAACATTATAGTAATGTTCCTAAATTTAAGTTCTCATAAATAAATTAAAATATTGTTATATAATCATTTGTTTTGTTCTAGAGAGTCAAACAAAATATGTAACATATCTAAGTAGGAAAGCCATCATGATTTTTAATAATGAGGGATTTTTATGAACACAATTATACCATTTGGATTTGTCTATTTTTATCTTGATTGACCTAAGCTTCTACAAAGATATGTTCCCAAAAAAGATACAAGAGTACAAATACACACACTTGAAAAAAATTCTTTTTACTTTTTTACCCCTCTTGATGTTTTCTTCAGTGATCAATAATATGTGCAATTGATAGATAATTGATGGTAGAGGAACAATGAGTGAAATTTTAGAAAACACATGTAAAAAAAATTTAGCACTTTAAATAATAAAACCAAGCTTGAGAAACGGAAAAAAAAATCACCATATCAATTATTATTTCAATTGTCTCATCGGCCAGCTTCATTTCAGATTCACAAAGAAGTTCAAGCAAATGAATATGCTTTATTGATCTATGTCACATGACAAAATTAATCAATGTTGGAAGAGTTGAAGGAGAAAGAAAAAGTGTTGACTTTTCTCTCAATATAAAACAAAGTGGCTTCTACAGGCCAGATTTCTCTCATTCCATCACAACACAAACAAATTGCTCGAACATTTGACTTCAAAATTGAAAAATTTGTCTTAAACTTCTCATCTCTATCTATAACATGGATCTAGAAAGAAAATTAAGATTTTAACGGTGTGGATATTGAGAAACCAGCTAATTAAAATAGCTCATTTTGTTCTATCGTTAAATGATTGAATTGAAATTTACAAACACTCATAAAGAGTTATTCCATACCATCACATTCTGAACAAATGGAGACATGCTCTTCGATCCATTAGACAGAAGATTGGAAAAAAACTGCTAAGACTAACACTAATCAAAGAAGATCATGTAGTATTTGTTTTAATAAAAGAAAAGAATGTATTTTATAATAGACTACTACTGAGGGATCCACAGTGTGAAGAGTATAGAGAGATAAGAAGGAAGAATGATTTAATGTTGTATTGGTGTCTTTTGAATGTACATAGAGAACCCTATTTATAGGGTTGTAACAAGTGTAGTAGAAATGTAGTACAAGTAAAATAGTATAAGTGTAGTACAAGTGTAGTACAAGTGAAATAGTGGAAGTGTAGTACAAGTGAGATAATACAAGTGTAGTACAAGTGAAGTATAAGTGAATTACAATATCAAATATAACTTAACATCCCCCCTCAAACTCAAGGAGGAAGAGAAACAATCAACTTGAATTTGGAAACTAATTCTTGAAATCTACCTCGTAGATGAGATTTGGTGAAGATGTCAGTTGTTTGATCTGTGGAGGATATTGGTTTGAGACAAACAGTGTCTTGAAGAACATGTTGACGAACAAAATAACAATCAATCTCGATATGTTTTGTTCGTTCATGAAATACATTATTGTGAGCAATCTGAATAGCACTCTGATTGTCACAATATAGGATAGTTGTAGTTGATTGGAGAACACCCATATCAACAAGTAACCAACAAAGCCAAAGAAGTTCTTAAGTGGTGTCAACAAGAGCACAATATTCAGTTTCAGTACTGGATCGAGAAGTGGGGGATTGTTTCTTGCTTCGCCAAGATATGAGAGAGTTTCCAAGAAAGAAACAATATCCAGTGGTAGAGCGACGATTAGTTGGGTCACCTGCCCAATCAGCATCAGAGTAGGCAGAAAGAAGAAGATTAAACTTGTTGGAGAAGTGGAGACTGTGAAACATGGTGCCTTTGATGTAGCAGAGAATGCGAAGAACCGCAGTACAATGGGTAGATCGTGGAGCAGACATGAATTGACTAACCATATGAACAACATAGGCAATGTTAGGACGAGTGACTATGAGATAAACAAGACTGCCTACTAGTTGGCTGTATAATGTGGCATCTGAGAGAATAGTACCATCTAATGGAGTAAGTTTGACATTGGTTTCTAGAGGTGTTGATGCAGTTTTACAATCAGTAAGGCCAACCTGATTATGAATATTGGAAGAGTACTTTGCTTAAGAGAGATAATATCCTTGAGAATCAGATGAGATTTCTAGGCCCAAGAAGTAGTGGAGACGACCAAGGTCTTTCATTTCAAATTGATGGCTCAGAAACTACTTGAGATCAATAATTCCATTAGAGTTATTCCCTATTATGATCATATCATCTACATAAAGGAGTAGAAGTGTTACAACAGTGGGAGTCTTCCGAATAAAGAGACTAGAGTCATAAGAACTGGAAGTGAAGCCAAAGTCAATAAGTGTAGAGCTGAATTTGGCAAACCAAGCTCGAGGAGCTTGTTTGAGGCCATGGAGAGCACGACGAAGTCTACATACTTGATGAGGTGAATGAGCGTATCTAGGAGGAGGTTTCATATAAACTTCCTCAGTTATGTCTCCATTGAGAAAAGCATTTTTGACATCCCTTTGAAACATGTTCCAATTTCAGGCAACAACAACAACAATGATACTTCGAACAGAGGTGAGGCAAGCTACAGGTGCAAAAGTTTCTTCATTGTCGATTCCATATTCCTGTGTAAAACCCTTTTGCAACCAGACGAGCTTTATATCGTTCCACAGACCCATCTGAATAAGTTTTGATTTTGAAAATCCACTTACAACCAATCAAAGATTTATTAGATGGAAGATAGATAAGATCCCATGTATGTGCTTTTGTTAATGCCTATAATTCATCTGTCATAGCTTGCTGCCAATGAGGGTTAGAACTGGCTTCTCTATAGTTTTGGGGTTCATGATGAGACAAAATAGTAGAGAAACATTTGTAATCACGAAGATGAAAAGGAAGACTACTTACACGAGTACAACGACGAAGTGATGACTCTGGACAATTAGGTAGTTGGTCTTCAGAAGATGTTGTTATGGTAGGATCAATAGAAGGAGCAGACACATCAGGAGAAGCCGTAGTAAACGATGGTGAGGGTAATGGAGCAATGTCAGGAGGAAATAAATCAATAGTTGGGTCATTAAAAAATGAGAGTGAGGTAGGAGATGAGACATGAAATGAGGAAATAGAGGAAAATATTTTATGTTCCCAAAGATGACATGACGAGAGATGCGCAATCGTTTAGAGATAAGGTCCCAACAACGATAGCCTTTGTGTTCTATTCCATCCCCTAAGAAACAACAAAGACGAGAACGAGGTTCTAATTTATTGAGTTCATTAGGGTGAAGAAGAACAAAACAAGCACAACCAAACACTTTGAGCAGTTCATAAGATGGAGAAGTACTATAGAGACGCTCATAAGAGGATTGATTGTGAATAATAGGCATTGGAACACGATTGATGGTATAAAAAGTCGTAAGAGTTGCTTCACCCCAAAAGCGTTCAGGACAAGAACTAGAAATGAGGAGAGTGCGAACAATATTAAGAATATGTATGTTTTTTCGCTCAGCTCTTCCATTTTGTTGAGATGTGCCAAGACAAGAATATTGAGAAAGAGTCCCATTTTGTCAAAGAAAATTTAAAAAATTTGTTTCTTTATATTCCATAGCATTATCGGCTCTAAGTACTTTGATATTTTGAGAAAATTGGGTTTTAACCATTTGGGAAAAATCATAATAAATTTTGGGTAATTCAAATCTATGTTTCATGAGAAAAATCCATGTGAATCTTGAATAATCATCAATAAAAATGACAAAGTAAACACATCCCCCCATAGTAGGATGTGGGGATGGACCCCAAACATCAGAATGAATTAAGTCAAAAATGGGAGACAGAAGTAGAATCACTTTTATTAAAACATAAAGCAGGTTGTTTTCCTAATTAACAAGGCAAACAATTTACATTATCAGAAATAGAAACAAATCCTAATTTACCAGAAGATGCTAAGGGACGAAGACGTCCTATAGACGTATGGCTTAGACGAGCATGCCATAGGTTGATAGGAGTGGTAGAAGCAGCAACAGAAGTGTGAGGAGAATTTGGTAGATGAAGGTTGATAAGTTCAAATAATCATCCAACCTTACGGCCTATCCTAAGGATCTGTCCTGTCTGTGGATCCTGCACATGACAACCAGAAGAGGAAAAAGTAGGTGCAGTCTTGATGTTTGAAGTCCTCTTTAGAACCTCCTTTAGGGCGATAAAAAGGGGTGGCAAGAACAGAATCTGTATAATGAACTTTGAAAACCCCCATTCGAGTTTCTTCAGAGCAAAGCTCGGTCACAGTAGTATCTAAGGATGGAAAAGGACTCCGATGGAGTAAGGAAGCCCGAACAGATTCAAATCGATCATGGAGAGCCATGAGAAAAATAACAAGACGATGGTGATTACGGTAAGTTGCAAACATCTTAGCATCAATCTTGTTCATCCAAGTTGATTCAGAGAGAGCGAGTTGATCCCAAATAGTATGCATTTCAGAGAGAAATTGGTTAATGGTTTGATCAGCCCTTTGACGTTTGGTATGAAGAGTTGTTAGAAGTTGATATTGGTTGGCCAAATCTGTTGTAGTGAAGCGAGCCTCAAGAAATTCCCAAACTTCTTTGGCAGTGTCAAAATGCCCAAATTCACCATGGATGGAAGGTAAGGTGGTGTTACGGAACCAAGTAATAATTTGATGATGTTTACTCTCCCAGTCTTTAAGGCAATCAGCAAATAAGGAGTTGTTTTCAATGGTTTCTTGGATGGGTATAGAGATATCACCAGTTATGAAACGCCATAGCTTGCGTCCTTTCAAGAAACTTTTCATTGCTTATGCCCAGGTTAGGTAGTTAGTATCATCAAGGGTGGTAGAGATTGGTTTTGGGACATCAATTCGGTCCATTTTAATGAAATAATGGAGGAAATATAAATCAAATATATAGAAATAGTATAAATGAGATATCAACAAGCTTGGAACCGGGTTAGAGTGAGTTGATTTGGGGTGAGCTGGGTTTGGAGTGAACCAGTTTGGCTGTGATCAAGAGAGGTGAAATTTTGATAAAAATTTTAGAGGTATATGAGAGGCTCTGATACCATGTGAAGAGTATAGAGAGATAAGAAGAAAGAATAATTTAATGTTGTATTGGTGTCTTTAGAATGTACATAGAGAACCCTATTTATAGGGTTGTAACAAGTATAGTACAAGGGAAATAGTAGGAGTATAGTACAAGTGAAATAGTAGGAGTGTAGTACAAGTGAAATAGTGGAAGTGTAGTACAAGTGAGATAAATACAAGTGTAGTACAAATGAAGTATAATTGAATTACAATATCAAATATAACTTAACACAAAGAATATAACAGGTTCTAACTAAGACAACAGATGGTGGGAGGAAAGCTGGCTGAAGCGACTGTGGCAAGGATGGCTACCATTGGTGGGAAGAAAGGGAAACAACGGCACACTTTGGGTCGAGGCAAGCAACTACTAGAATGTTGGAAAGTTGGTGGCTGGTTGGAACGGGACTGGACAATGACGACTGTGGATTGGAACTACGATGGTCGGTGGAAACCGCGACGGTGGTGGAATGCTTAAGGGTCTCAAACTCATGCGATGTATTTTCTGAGATGAAAATAATGGAAAATGCCAGCTACGTCCAAGTGTATATTAAACAAATGTTTTAGGACGGCTATTAATAGACCAAAATATTTATAAATAGGATAATAAATAGCTGTATTATTTGTTAATATTTATAATGGGCGCTCTAAAAGATTTTTTTTTAAAACAGCCAGAAGTTATTCTATAAATTTTGTGTAATATTTTTTATAATAACTGTTTTATATAATATAAATATTATTATGGTAACTTATGTGCTTCTAACTCTAACATAATGGTTGACTTATATGTTTATTATAGTAGTACAATTTGTCCCTGTGTAACTAGCATATTTTCAATCAATATGAATCACCTCATTTATATTCTTTTGTATTATTAATTAGGGACAATCGTAATTTACTAAAATTTTAAAAATTAATTAATGCTAAATATTATTTTAATTAAGACTTAAAAGTTAGCATTGTGGGGCACTTGATTTATTAAAATATAAAATTAGTTTTCTATTAAATTTTATGGTTACTATTATATATCAAAAAATTGAGTTAATATTTAGCTTATATTTTAAATAGTTTTAAAATATAATTATCAATATTTTAAATAATAATAATTTATTATTTAATTGATAAAAATTAAGAATTTTAAATAAATTATAAATAACTAAATATAATAATAATTGTTACTATAAAATATGTGAACAATTTTATTCAAAATATGATAAGATTTAAACTTTTTATATACGTTATATATAAATAGATAGATATAAATATGTTTAAAAAAATTGGCACAAAATATACATATGAAAGTTTAGAGCCAACATTATTGCACAAGTACACAATTCTTATTTTTGATTGAAAATATCGTGAGTATAGTTGTCAATTTTTTTGAGTGGGAGAAATTTTGGTAGGGATTTCTTGATTAGAAGTAATAACATGAACAAAAAAAGTGGAGAATAGGGATTAAAGATATGGAAGGGTGATCCTCATTTGAAATACGGCAAGGCAAAGGCAGGGCAAAGCAAGGATGATTATATTCCTTGTACCCTTTTTCAAAATTATATATATTTTTATTATAAATTTAAAAACATATGTATCTATTCTTTTTTTTAATAAGTATTAAGACTTAAATAAATTATCAAATATAACATATTATAAATTCATCAAAATTTATATTATGTTATTTATTATTTTAGAGTCGTTGATTAGGGATTGACCGGCCAAGATATGACCGACTAGGACATCCCCACCAAGGACTTTGTTGGTTAGGACCTTTTAGACCACCAACTTGTGCTATACACTTGATCATTGTGCCACGAAGACTTTTTCGGTCCATCTCTGTCCTAGAACACACTCGTGATTGATAGATCTACTCTTGGTGACAAGAAACATATCCAAATACAACTTCTAAATTTTAGATGGATCGAGGACTGTTAAGGATATGATTTCAAAGTAGGAATGGTTGTAAGGACATGTAGGGACGGTTATGCTAATAACTGTAACCACCCACACTAGTTTTGAGTAAAAACTTTCGATTATGAGTGTAATAGTTTTCCTACGATTTAACAATAATTCTTATTTTTAACATTTATTTGAAGGTATATTTAATTTAAAAAATAAATGTTAATAGAATTCTTACTTTATTATAATACTTAAAATATTGTCATTAATTTTTATTTTTTAACTATTTGTTATATATTTATAAGTAAAATAAAAAATATAAGTAAAAATAAATAAAATTTAATTTAATCATGTATTGTGTGTTTTATTATTAAAAGTGTATTTTTATGTAATTATAGGTATATAAAAATTATTATATGTTTGGTTTTGGTTAATTATAGTTTCGGTATTACAATAATCATCTTCGCCTTACACCTTATTGATTACAGTTATTTTTGGGAAAATATTATCAAATTCTTACAAATAACCACAAATTTAGTTATCTACAATTAAAATGTTAATCCCTACTTCAAAGGCTTAGAAAAGTCCTGTCATTCACACATTTTCTACACAAACCTAAAGAGTATAGTAGGCATGATCGACAATAGAGAAAGTAAAAGACACTATGCAACCTACAATGGACTTTATAAGTACTAACGTTAACGTTGACGTTACTCCTTAATCAAGAGTGCAATTGAAAATACTCCCTAATCAAGAGTGCAATTGAAAATCCGAAAGCACCATCAATGACATGAAGTGGCCGTGCAAATTTTGAATAATCGAACATGACATGAAATCCTTTTCTTGAAAAGTAAAAAATCACATGAAAGCGTGTCCAATGCAACTAGTATGATTGAAACCCAAGTGTCGACAAGAATTATAATCAAACCTTCTCACCCAAAGGACATAAAAATATGGGGAACTAATGTTTGGTGTAATTTAGTACATCTTTGTCAAAAAATGCCTTCTCCTTATATATATTCACACACACCCCATATATATATATATACACGCACATATATCTAATAATATATTATGATAAGTTAAATGTCATTACAAAAAATCACACCAAAACACTATATTTTCTCTCAATCACAAAGGGAGATCTAGATTTCTTCTAATCTTCGTAATCATGTCACTGATGGGAACAAAGACCACCCCCATAATAGTTTAGGGTCTTAATGATTTGTTTAATCTCGTATATCTATGAAGGACAATCCTACCTATTTTTAACAAAAATCGTCATCAATAATTGCATAAGTATTATCGTCAATAATTTGTCAAAAAAATTAATGATATTATTTAACAATAATAATACTTTGTTAGTTTTTGACAAATTTTAATGCAAATGGTACTTATGTAATAATATTCAAAAGAGAAAATACCCGGATAGTTCTTTGTTTATTGTAAAAATAATAGTTAGATCATGTATTTATTTTTTGCAATAATTTAGTTTTAATATTATGAATAAGTGACTATACAAGTATAAATATAATTTTCTTTTATTTTCTTTTTTTAATTACATTGTATAAACAATGTCATAACTTAAATAAAATGTAACTAAAAGAATTTAAGAAAAATAAAATAAAATAAATAAAAACATAAAAACAATTGTTTATCTTTACATAGATACTTTTTCATAACAATAGGCTTAAATTATTATAAAAAATAGATATAAAAACTAAGTGTTATTTTCAAATAAGTATACAATCATTACAATTACCTTCCTTATTTAAAATAGGGTTGTAATTTTAAAACATTTTAACTTTTAGTATTACTTTTTTAAAAATATATTTATCCTACAAAACAAAAGAAGGGATTCAAATGCCAAAGTTACATACTTATTCTTAAAATGATATTTAGATTATGTATTTATTTTTTTGTAAAAACTTAGTCTTATTATTATTTAAAAATAACTATGTAAAGACAAATGATTATTTTTATATTTTTATTTATTTTATTCTTCAATTTCAATTTCAATTTATTTAATTTAAAACAATCTTTATCTAATATAGTTGAAAAAAATTAAATTTATCATTGTGACGTCACTTTTTAATAATAATATGACTAAAATATTATAAAAATGAGTATGAGACTTAAGAAGGGTATATTAAATTAGGATTTAGAAAAAAAAATTTAGATCGTAAATTCTAAAATGTCTATAGATTTAACAAACTTTAACATATACTTTATAAAAGTTTTAAAATCTCTATATAAGTTTGAATAGATTTGTATGATTTTTTTCATAAATTTTTATAGATCGAGTTTTTATAAAATTTAATATATTTTAAATTTTTATCACACTCACTTTTTTTCACTACATAATTAATTAGTTTATATTTTTTTAATAAACCTTTTACTATTATTAAAAATATTCAATATATTATTATGTATTTTATTTAAAAATCTAATAAAATCTATATATATTTTTTAAGTTGTATAATATTAAGAGTTTCTATAAAAACAAAGACAAACTTGCATTAATTGAAAATTGATACATTCTCATCTTAACGTATGGTAAAAGCTATTATTGTGAAATCATTAGTCATTAATAGTTTAAAAGAAAATTAGATTATGAAAATTACTCATTTAATTAATTGTAAATTAATTTATGTTACATAGATACCGAAACTTTTTGATAAATTTATATAATACTATCAAAAGGAGAGCCTAACTCGTGGTTGAGCTCAACGAATATTAAAAAAGAATAAAAGGGAAGCGTAAGAAAAAAAGAGAATGAGAAAGAGAGAAAAAAGAATAAATGAAAAGAAAAATAAAAAGTTGATAAGTTAATTTTTCTTTTTACAAATCTTACTACTGAAGATGTTACTCATTGTTTCTTTATTTATACATAAAAAAATATTTAAAAATCTTCGAAAGTCTCTTATTAAGTGAAGTTTTAAAATCATTGATATTTTAAAGAACCTAATATTTTTGTGAAATTTTAAAAGGTAGTAACAAAATACACTTAAATTTCTAGATTTTTATACTTTTAAAAAGTCTTAAAATATTTTAATTAACATAACTAAACTTTTATAGATTTTTTTTTAAAATTAAATGAATATACCTATTAAATGAATATACCTGTAAGGACTATGAGTGTTGGCTATTTTCGTGCACAAAATATTTATTTGTAAATTTGTTTTTAGACCTGTTATCAAGTCTATCAAGAAAAGCCAAACAAATGTTTGAGTTTCAGATAATTGTACTTCAGATATATCTTTGATAACTATGACACATAAGATTACATTTATGCATTTGCTTATAAATCTGAAATTATTTTTAGTGTTAAAATATGGAATAAGATATGCTAAAAGATATTAGATAATATATACTCTAAATTATAGTTGAAATCTTTAGCATAAAAGATAATATAAATTATATTTTTAAAAGATATTAGATAAGATATACTCTAAATTATAGTTGAAATCTTTAGCATAAAAGATAGCATATAAGATATACTATTCTTTATATAAGAGTCTTCTTAATTAGTGAGTATTACTAATCCTATTTAAAATAGAAAATATATTATTTATCAATCATATAAGAGTTTTCTTAATTAATGAGTATTACTAATCCTATTTGTAATAGAAAAGATATTTATCAATTACATAGGATTAAAGGTTTTAATTTTTCCTATAAATAAAACTCATTGCTCATTGTTTCAATAAACCACACAAGAGCATTATTCTAATATTCTTAATTTTTCTCTCTTGTTTTAAAAATATAAGATCATAATTCTTTAGACTTATTTATTTAGTTAATCTATCAAATATTGATGGTTATGTTTGATTGATTAATAAGCCTAATTATTTTATGATATTTTGATAATATGTTCTTATGGCTTCTTCTTTATTTTTGTTCTTAAATTGTTAGATCAAATAATTGTTTTTATCATATCATAGTTATTTGATTTAATTATTAATCTTTAAAGAAACTATTTTTATTGAACTTATGCTTGATCTTTTTGCTCTAGGATTTGATTTAAGTGACATATGTTTTGAATCATCTAGTTAGGATTATTCATTATTAAATCCATTTTAGAACACACACGGACACTTGTGTTTTTTATGCTAACTATTTTGTAGTTAATTCGTGAACGTATCTGATTGGTGGGAAGCTTATTAAAACGTTGGTCTGGAAACCGCTCACGCTAATATTGAAAAATGTGAAAATAAAGTAGGAGCTCGTAAGTAAATTACATTGGGGCAGTATCCTAGCGAGGGTAGCATAAGACTAAGTTTGTACTCGAACATTTGATTTTCATAGTGGAAAGTTTGGTAGTCTGGTGGACCAGTGGTTTTCCTCTTAGGTAATGGTTGTGACCTAGGTTGTTTTCACCTAAAAATATCGTGTATCATTATTTTATTTCTACACTTTACTCTTACACACGATTGCATGTCTGACCGATTTGTTTAGGTTATTAAATTATAAATTAGTAAAAATTAAAAATAACCTATTCATCTCTTCTAGGTTAATTAGGTTCATATTTTATAAACTTTCAACACCTAAAATTAGGGATGGGCGTAGGTTGATTATTGAGTCATTTTATAAACTAACTTTGTCTTGACAGTTTTAAAAAATTCAAAAAATTAATCGACTTATGACCCTCAAAACCAAAGTACGAAGTCGGTTTGAGGGTAATTGGCTTAAAAATTTTAAATCTATATAAAAACATCGTTTAATTGAAAAAGAGAAAATACACCATATAATTTTTTGAAGAAGGAAATAAATATATCTAATGTTATCAAAAACACTAACATTTACTTTAAAAAATATTTCATGATAAGTAAAGGGTATTTTGTTAAATAATTTTTTAATATTTACATGAAATAGAGTTAGAATATTATTTGAGTAACACTATAATTATATAATTATAATTTAATAATAATAGATATTATAATATATAATATAAATAAATAATAAATAATACTTAAAAATAGAGTATTAAAAGAGTAGATTTTGCTTTCGTTATTTTTAAATCTTACAATCAAAATTATTAAATCAATTTATATATTTTTTAAACATATTTGATCGAACCAACTTCTAAAAAGAAGTTCGATTTGATCATAAACTTGAATTGATGTGTTGATTTTTAAAAAAATAAATGCAGTTTTACTTAAAATTTCAATTTTATTAAAATCTTATTTGAATAGAACGTTATTAGTGACATTTTTAGAATTATTAAATACGTCGCAATATTTTCTCAAGAGAAAAAGAAAGAGAAAGACTGGTTGGTAGCTATCGTTGTTGTTTCTTTCTGCTACGCACCGTCGCTTCGTCGTCTTCTTTGTCTTTCTCTTTTTGCTCCATGGTACGAATTTCTCTTCCCCCAATTCAATAAGAAAATTACATTGCTTTGATTCAGCCTAAATTCTTAATCAAAATTAATTACATTTCGTCCATACTTGTAAGTTTCCAATTGCAGTTTGGTTCCTTTGAAATCTTCTAGTACCCCGGTTGTTCTCGTTTTATTCAATCTATATTTATAGGTTTCGGAAAAACAAAAATAAGCATTAAGTGGTCATATAGTCATCATCCGTATGAAATTTTGCTTAATTGATTGGCAATAACGAATTTTGATATGGCGAGTGGTGGAAATGAAGACGCTGACGCGGTTTTAAGTGACGTGGAAGGTGAAGATCCGATTCCTACCGTAATTAAGAATCCATCGCAGGATGAAATTACGCCGGAGAGATATCGGGAACTTGTTGCCGAGGTTGATCGCGAGCGACAGGCTCGTGAGGCAGCGGAGAGTTCGAAGGCTGATTTACAGGTTTCCTATAATCGGCTGAAGGCTTTGGTGCACGAGGCGATCAAGAAGCGTGATGAGTGCGCGAGGCAGAGGGACGAAGCCTTGCGTGAGAAGGAAGAAGTTTCTAGGATCAGCAAGAATGTGTCTGCTGAGTTGGCAGAGACGAATAAGGTGAAAGATGAGGTCTTGAAGCAGAAGGATGAGATTTCCTTGCAATTGGATGAGGTAGTGAAGGAGAGAGATGGGTTGAGGATGGAAATTGGGAATTCCACACATATGCTTGTAACTGGCATTGAGAAGATATCTGGTAAGGTCAGCAATTTCAAGAACTTTGTGGCTGCTGGATTGCCCAGGTCGCAGAAATACACTGGACTTGCAGCAGTGGCTTATGGAGTGATTAAAAGGACGAATGAGATAGTAGAAGAGCTCCTCAGGCAGGTAGATGCTGCAGCTAAGTCTAGGAATGAGACCAGAGAGCAGATGGAGCATAGAAATTATGAGATTGCCATTGAAATCTCTCAGCTCGAGGCCACAATTAGTGGGTTGAGAGAAGAAGTGGTGAAGAAAACTGCTGCTATTGAGAATTTGGAGAAGGTGCTTAATGAGACGGATGGGAAGATATCTAACATTGAATGTGAGACGTCAGAGAAGCTAGCTAAGGCTGAGAATGATGCTCTGCAGTTGAAGCAGTTAGTCCATGAGTATGATGATAAGTTGATGAGTTTGGAATCCAAGATTGAAGCACAGAGGCATTTGTTAACTGATCAGTTGAGTTTTGTCTCAAAAGTATATGAGCGAGTTTGTGATGTTATTAAGATAGTTGATGCCAGTAATATAGATCAATCAGAAGTCTCAGTGTCCTTATTTCTCCCTCAGGAAACTGACATGGAGGAGAACATACGTGCATCTTTAGCTGGGATGGAATCCATTCATGAATTGATGAGAATTGTTACCGAAAAGACTAGGGATTTGATTGAGAAAAAGGATCGTGAAGTTAAGAGTTTAGATGAGACAGTGTCTCTGTTAGTCAAGGAAAAGGAACAAATTGGATCTTTACTGAGAAGTGCTCTGTCAAAGAGAATTACATCGAACCTTTCATCCAAAACAAATGAGTTGTTCCAAGTTGCAGAAAATGGTTTGAGGGAGGCTGGTATAGATTTCAAATTTGGCAAGCTCAATGGGGATGGGAATGTTGCCATCTCCAAGTACGATACTGGTGCACAAGTGGCAGATGATAATGAGATATACACTTTGGTAATTAATACTTGGTTTTGTTTTGTGTTGAAAGTAAATGCAACTTTAATTTATATTTAAGAAAATTCTTTTTGGCTGAGATATTAGTTCATTGCATGCAGGCTGGCGCTTTAGAAAATATTGTTAAGGCATCCCAGCTTGAGATAATTGAGTTGCAACATTCGATTGATGAGCTGAGGTATGTTCTTTTTGCTTAAAACTTACCAAGATTCACATTTATGTCAATGCTTACTGCCTTACATGTGTCTACCATTTTGAAGTTGAAATTTCATTTATTAAGGATAATTCTCCCTCGTTTGATAAATTATCAATAAATTATCAGTTTGGTCTCTCACATTTGAAAAGCCTCAAAATAAGTCCCTCAGACACATTTAAAAGACAAATTTACCCCCTATAAAATCCTTAATTATACAATAGCCCTTTGGTAACGCTTTTTGCAAATATACGGGTTGCATACAAGTGATAAATATTTCAAGTATAGGTTGTTGCACCCACGAGAAACTTATTAAAACGTGTACTAGGACTAAGTATCGAAATGAGTATTTTTTTCTTTCTATTTGAATTAACGAAAATAAGTATCAAATTGAAATAAAGGAACTAATCTAGTTAGAGAAATACAAATAGATTTACTACACAACGAAGAAACCTTAGGAATTCAATTTCTTCCATATTAATTCCATGATTTTATAATTGTTTTTAATATTAAAATGAAGTGATTGGGTTGTTAACCAAATTCTACCTAAATAATTATCGCTCACATGTCTATGATCATAGTAATCCTAATCCATTAAATCTTAGTCTACATGTCTATGGTCATCTAAGAATGCATGGGTCATTAAGCACCTAGAATTCATAATTGGTTACATGCATAGTAATGGGAATTTTTTGTGTTATTACATTTCCAACCCTCACCTCTTGTCCCTCAAATCTTCTTTTTTTCCCCTAAAATATGTAAAGAATTAGTAAACAAAAAAATAGAAATGGTAAACAAAAAAATAGAAATGTAAATGGTGTTTTAATGGTGTAAAATGTTGGGTGGAATGGATGGAGGGTGAAAAATGGAGGGTTGAAGAGTTGGATGAGTGGACGCGTGCTAAGAGGTGAATGGCTGCGAGCTAAACATGGTGAGATCTAATAGGGCAATGGAGGGTTGAAGAGTTAGACACACGAGAAAACCCAACACAAATGCACACATGACACGTTTCATATGAATGAAACACGCTTTTGACATGTGGTATGAGGATGGAGCTCAACTGGACACATTGTTGAGCTGGTGCCATGCGACGTGCATTTATTTGCAAAAAGGATGCAGGGTTGTTGACTCATCACATGTGGCACATGGAATTGTCATTTTATGACACGTGGTACGCTCTGATTGGGTGTATGGAATATTCTAAATGCATCCCGTATAGTTTCTATATGCATTCACCAGTTTAAAAAATTCACGAAAATTTCAAAAAATATATTTTTATCCCCTTTTAACCCTTTGATCTAAAAATAACATCAGTCTAAAAACACAATTTAATTAATTAAACAAATAAATATTAAGCATAAAAGTGATACAATAATTCTATTTTCATAGAATTATTGTACTTCCAAATTTAATATTTTACTTGTTCCTAGCAAAACACCCAAATTAAACTACTTAAATTTAACATCAGATATGATATAAATAACAAATTCATTTTTAGCAAAAAAAATAAAAAAATAAATTCATAACAATATGTGATATTGGTTTCAAGCATGTTTAATAAACTAGAGGACCCACAAAGATTAACAAATGCACTCAATCTAGATATCTATATGTTTATTAATCTATAATGCATTCATGTAAATGTATGACCAATTTTATCGATGGCATGCTTCTTGTGTGTATGTGTTATGTCAAATTTATTCCATTGCCATCAGGATAAGCTCAAGTGAACCATGCAAATAGAAAATAGTCATAGTACCAAACTTCATAAGTCCACATTTAGTTTCTTTTTCTACTAATGTAAATGCAAACTTATATTGAAATTAATAGGTTTTTTAAAGTTTATAATGTTAGGCTAAGGCATCAGAAGGTGAGATAGGAAATATTTAAGTTCAATAGACCTTTAACTAATGAATTAAAAACAGTAAACAAATGAGCTCACATCCACATGGTATACCCCAAACTTAGATCCTTTTCACTTCATTTTCCAAACTTTTTCCATTAATATTATTTTTTTTGAGAACTACACCCCGATTTCAATGATTTATTCATTTTTTTCTTTCTTTTTAAAAAAAAAGGTATAGTTCTCATTTTCTACTACTTTAAATATATATTTTTTATTTTTATCTATTCAAAAGGGTAAACCACATATTCCCCAAAACACATAGGCTCACAAAAATAATCAATGGTAGCTTGAAAAATCTCAAACGATCAAAAAAAGGTTTAAATCATCATTCAATTTAAGTAACGCCTAATATCTTGCCTAAAGAGAAACTTAAGTAGATTCTAAAGCTTGTTGTATACGCATTAATCATCAATGTATGAAATCCATGCAAACTTTTCAAAATAAGCATATAAATTCATAAAGTTATAACATGTGCATATAGGATGGAGCATTTCAATTCAAAAAGAATTCAAGCCATACTTGCACTCGGTGAATACACGTCATAACTATCACATTTCAACCCATATCAAATACATGCCAACTAAGTATCATCATTGGTTCCCTATCAAATTTAAATCATATACAATTCACCAATACCAATGTAAATATAAATAGTCATTTTTACCATAACACTCCTACATAAAGCATAAAACTAACTATAATCTAACAAGAGAAAGTGAAGTTTTTCACCCCAAACTTAACATGCATATTGTTCCCAATATGCAAAAAAACAAAAGCAAACAAAGGATGAGAAAACTCTCTCAAAACTTAAAGCTTTAGAATCTTGGTAAGATGACCGTAGAGGTCCTACATTTATTATAAAAATAGCACTTAGGTCATATACTTATTTTTTGTGACAATGTAGTTCTATTATTATGAAAAAATAACTTTATAAAAAAATGATCATTTTTTATTTTTTTATTTATTTGTTTTCTATTTTTATTTAATTTTCTCTTCTATTCTTTACCTACAGTTTATTTGAGTTAAAACAATCTCTATCCTGTACAGTTGAAAAAATGAAAAAAAATTAACTTTGTTCTTGTCCAGTTAGACAGTTAGTTTTTAATAATAATAAGACCAAGCTGTTTTAAAAAATAAATATAGAATCTAAATGTCATTTTTGTAATAAGTCTAGGACCTTGGCGGTATTTATCTTTATAATCTTTGACTTATAACTCTTCCAAGCTCTAGTGCCTTCCATTATTTACCTACAAAACTCAAAAAACATTATTCATTATTATTTTAAAAACTTGGGTTGCCTTCTAAGAAGCGTCACCTTTTAAATACTTGACTAAATCTTCTTTGAACAAATCAAGGTAGATAATACATAAAGTATTCGATGAGTAACTACTAAATGGTTTTCATGGTGTTTAGACCAAGGTCATTGATGTTACTCTTGGGACCAAAGCTTCTTCCTCTTCTTTGAGGCATCTAAACCCATCTCGGGAAAATGGAAGTCCAATACCAAAGTCTTGCTCAAAAGCTATATGTCTAAGGGGTCGGTTGGAACTTCCATTGTGAGCTTTCACTCCTCAAGGTCATCGCCAAATTCTAACTCATAGCTCATACCAATATCAAAAGAGAGATCCATGGTTCTTACGACTTCAAAAGTCACTAACCAATCTAAATTTCTCATGGTGAGCCCCATTTCTTCTATATTGAAGTTAAGTACCCCAGTGCCTAAGAGTTGTATTTTATCTTCTTAAGGAATTTTCCTTTCCTTCTCTTGAGCAGTACATGCCTGGAATCTCCATTTACTTCTATACTCTTACACAACTCATTTTCACCTGCGATGGTTATATCATCATTATGGAACTCCTTGCCTTCTACATTTGTGTTGGTTTCGTTGTCCTTAAGTAAGGATTCTTGTAGTTGGGTGAGATTGCAAGATAAGTTCCTTAACCGTTTCCCATTTTCATGCATAATCTTATCTACTCGTTACTTTATGCATTGGAATATTTCTATAAATTTGTCCTCAATTTTGGCCACAAACTCCAGTGGCTAAGAGTTGTACCTTATATTTCTTAAAAATCTCTCTTTCCTGCTTTTGAGTTACTATATGCTTCTTTTTTTATGTCCTTGATTTCATCCTCCCTTACATGCTTGGAATCTCATTTATTTCTATACTCTTACACACATCTTCATCTGTGATGGTTATATCATCATCATAAAACTCCTTGCCTTCTACATTTGTGTTGGCTTTGTTGTCCTTAATTACAGACTCTTGTGGTTGGGTGTGGTTGTAAGATAAGTTCCTTAACCTTTGCCCATTTTCATGCTAAATCTTATCTATTCATTGCTCTATGCATTGGAATATATATCTACAAATTTGTCCTCAATTTTGGCCATAAACCTTTGCATCATGTCTATGCATAGATCGACCTTCTCTTGATTGGATGGTCTTTCCTCTTGTTAGGGTGGTTGTTGATGATAGCAGTGCTCCGATGTGTATGATGGTCATGTAGATGTAGGACCTTCTTGATTATAAATCCAAGAGTTGTTTGGTTGATTTCCCTAATTCGGATATTGGCAATATGAGCGTGGGTATTTTGAATTGTTATAGCTTCCATGAGTGTGGCCTCCTCTACACCATTCATAAGCTCCTAATGGACTATATGCTCTAATTGGTTAGTTATAAGGGACTCCACTGTAGATAGAAGAACTATATTGCTTCTTGTTATCCCTAAATGTCATCCCCTATCCCTTAGACCATTGAAAATTGTCGAAGGTCATCATCTATCACATATCAAACAAAACTCGAGAAAAACGTAAAATAGAAAAATAAAAGAAATCTAATAAAAGTTAACTAAATAAAGAAAAATCAAAGTATACTAATAATAACCAAAAAGCTAATGAAAATTAAAAAAACTTAAAAAAATAAAGGGCTTGATGTATTTGTAGTACCTATGTTTCATCAAAAGTTTCACAAATTGAACACGTTTTAAAAGGATTTAATATAAAAAAAGTTCCCATTTAGCACCCATAATTTTTAAAAGTTTTGGTTTAGTCTTTTTTGAACAATAACGGAAAAAAACCTATTTTGAACTGTTTTAACAGGGATAATTCCCATTTTGCCTTCAAATTCCCTCTTCTTCTCTACACTTGGTACTGATAGAGAATTAGATAACAGCTACTGCTCGAAATTTTTTGGATTGTATTTTCTAGTTTTCAAAAAGTTGAAATGCACCATAAGTCATTTTTTTTTCAAATGGATCACTTTAATTACTTTTCTTTTGAGTGACTCACCCCAAAGTAGTTTGTTTTTAAAAATGAGCAAATTCAGTCAATTTATATTATTATATTTAAGTTAGAGAAAATACCCACATGAGAAGGGTCATTGTTGAAAATCAATTAATCTATTTTCTACCACTTTTTTTATTTTTAACACGACAATCTTATGCTCACAAGTATCTCATATTATATGCAAGTGTTTTAACAAAAAATAAACTTCATAAAGCTACATAGATCTATGTAAAATGTTTAAAAAAATGACAGAAAGTGAAAGAAATTAGTTGATTTCCAACGATGTCTCTTATCATGAGAGTGTTTTTCTTTAATTTGAATATAATAATATAAATTGAAGTGAATTTGCTTCTTTTTAAAAGAAAAGTGATTTGAGGTGAGCCACTTAAAAGGAAAGTGACTAACATAATCAATTTGTACAAAAAAGTGACTTGTAGTGCACTTCATTCGTTTTCAAAACCTGTTTCTGTCAATGGTTATTTTAAAGCCTTTATTTTGTTTCCCCTTTTTTTCTTTTTTTTTGGGCTCAAGTGATTGATGGGTGGTTATATTTGTAGTTCTTTGAATACTTTTATTTTGTGATAAAAAAATTTCGCCCGTTTTGTGTTAGAATGTTTACAAAAAGAAATTATAATGTCGTTTAGGGAAAATAGTATAAATTTTGAAGATACTCAATTTAGGTTTTTAAAAAATTATTAGGAAATGTCCCTCTGATTGAAGATGTGCATTTAATTGAACACTATTATATGTTACAATTAGATGATAGTTTTTGAGACATAATGACTTTTTCAAAATTAAAAGGCAGAACGTGGGTATCACGCTCAAAGAGAGATTTTCTGATATAACTATGAGCTAAAATCCATTTGTGTTTATCTATATCTTCATAATTATTGATAGATGACCTTTCAAATAGAAGAGAAGGCTACAAAGAAGAAGAGGAAAAGGCTACAAAGAAGAGAGGAAATTTGAGGGTAAAATAAGAATTATCCTTGCCCAAAAAATTCAAAATAGATTCTTTTTTGCCCGTTACTCTTTAAAAAGGATTAAATCAAAACTTTTTAAATATTATGTGTACTAAATAGGAATTTTTTTCATATTATGGGTATTAAACGAGAACAAACATTATCAATTTTTGAAACTTACGATGAAACATGGGTACTATAAAAGTACCAAACCCAAAAATAAAAGACTGATTAATAAAAATTAACTAAATAAAGAAAATTAAAGTAAACAACTAAAAAGAACTAAATATCTAAAAACTAATAATAAAAGAAAATTAGAACATTAAAGAAACAAAAATTGTGTTCAAATTAGAGAAGAAAGCCTTGTATGAATATTAACCCTAATACACTATCAAGTTTTCTGACAACGACGCCGAAAACTCAGTAGCGATTTTCACAAATATACGGATCGTGTACAAATATATTCATTTTAAGAATGAGGTCTCATACTCACAAGTAATTTATTAAAGCATGTACTAGGATTAAGTGTCAAAATGAATACTTTTTCTTTTTATTTGAACTAATGAAAATAAGTATCAAATTGATATAAAGAAAGTAATCTAATTAGAGCAATACAAATGGATTCATTGTGCAATGTAGAAACGCAGGCAATTCATTTTCTTTTATCTTTAAGTCCATCATTTTATAGATCTTTTTTAATATTAAAATGAAGTGCTTGAGTTATTAACCAAATTGTAATTAAATAACTAATATCTATATTTCTATGGACATAGTAATCCTAATTCATACAATCCTAGTTCACATGTCTATTGTCATGTAAGAATGCATGGATTATTAAGCACTTAGAATTCATAATTAGATACATATACAATAATAGAAATTTCTTACCTTATTACGTATATATTAATTTAATTCAAGTTCATAATTTCATACTAATCTTTTAATTGTGCACAAAATTAAAAAAATCATTTAATTAAATGGTTAATTTAAATAAGAGTAATAAGCACATTAAACTAGATGATCCAAACACATATAAAACACTAAATTAATAATATAAAATCATGTTTATAAAGAGAGTAGAGAAATGAAAACCTAAGTGTTGAAATCCATAAATTTTTAATCCATAGAGAGCTCCTTTGCATTTCTAACCCTATTCTCTTCTTGTCTCTTAGACTCCTTTTTTTCCAAAATGTGTAGAGAATTAATAAATAAAGAAATTTAAATGGTGTTTTGGTGGTGTAAAATAGTGGGTGAAATGTAAGGAAGATGGGAAATGTAGATTTGTGAAGGTGAAAGAGGGTGAAATGATGATTATTGGTTGAAACTTCAAGCAAAGGGGAAAAAGGGTATAAAAATGTTCAAATTCATTTGTAGTCGTTGGATCACTCAAAATTCAACAGTAGAGCGCGTGGACACATTCCAGAGGTTATTGGTTGCGAGCTGACACGTTGCGGGATTTGATGAGTGATGGAGGGTTGAAGAGTTGCTCACACGACACATGGCATGAAGAAACGCAAAACGAATGAGCGTGTGAGACATGGCGTGCGATTGAATGTGACTATGACATGTGGCATACAGATGGAGCTGAGTTGGACATGCTATTAAGTTGGTGCCACGTGGTGCGTGTTGATTCGCAAATAAGATGTGTGGCTTCTGTCTCATCACACATGTGGCACACGAATTATCATTTTGCGACACGTGATTCGCTTTGATTGGGTGTCTAGAATATTCTAAATGTATCCCAAATGGTTTCCATATGCATCCACTTATTCAAAAAATTCATAAAAAATCCTTAAAATTTCAAAAAATTCTCAAAAATTATGTTTTTATCCCCTTTCACCTTTTGATATAAAAATGTCATATTCAAGCTCAAAAACACCATTTAATTGATTAAAGAAGTAAATATTAAGCATGGAAGTGATACAATGATCCTATTTTCATAGAATTATTACCCCTGTGATGTAGTGAGGTAAGAAGATGGAAGTAAGAAATGAATCAATGGGGGACAGGAGAACAAAGAGGCTGAAAGAGATAAATTGAGAGAACTTTTTCTCAAAATTTTAACGTTTTCAATTAATATTCAATAATATGCCAATACAATAAGAAAGTAAATTATTTATAATCTATATTTACTACCAATGGGCCATAATATCTTTGGGCCTTATAAGGCTAAAATAACATGAAACTAATAAATCTAAATGGGTTGGATGTTCCTACATTAGACTCTGTCACTTAGAAAAACTCAACTCTAATGCATTGTAGCACCGTAAAGCAATAGGTGGAAGAGTAGAAACTTTTTTAATCTTCTTGGGAAATGGATAAGAAACAACATGGAATGAGAGTTGGCAATCCAAACTTGTAACTTGTTCAAAAACAGCAAAAGAGGCAGAAAACGTGCATTAGGCATCACTCTATCCCATTTGAAATGTTAATGTAAAGTCATATTAATAAAAATATATATATAATTTTGCATTATATTCAGATGGGACAGTATTGTTGTTTTTCAACGAAGCTTTGGAGTTTAGAATTGGAGGACTAGTCATTCAAAATGTTAAGTTTATGCTCAATGGTCCTTCATCAAATCATTTGGTTAGGAAGAGTTGATCGTTGTGATAAGTTCTCGAGAATGGATGAAAATTAGGTAAAATAGATAAGGGAGTGGCTTCTAAATTTTACGGTGGAGGACCAAGAATAGTTGAAATTGGTGGAGCTAAGGTGATTAGTTTAGGGGAAAGCTCAGGAATACCCTTCTTAACTTCGGGTTGGTCCATTACTTTTGGAAGAGGAAGATGACCTAGAATACCTTTTAAAGATGAAGGAAGTTTGAAAATTTTAGGTGTATTAGGTTTTGACTCCTCTCTTGGCAATTGAACCCATGGTTTTCTCTCTACTTTTATTACATCTTCACAATCTTGATTAGGTTTAAGAGTAAGAATGGGTTGCTGTGGTTCTTGGTTTGGAAAAGGTTGTCAAGTAATGCTTCTTCTTCAATGGGTTAAGGTTTGGGTGAGGATACAAAACAGTTGGTTAATCTATGAATCCTTTTAGATGGTACACAGTGTGACTCATTATTAGAACACATTAAGGGCATTCTTTTCAACACGTTCTTCATTTTAGACCAAACAAAGTATTTCTACATTTTTCATTTGTAGTGCAATAGTCACAAGCATAACCAACCAACTTTTTACCATGATCCACAAATTGAGAATCAGTTATAGCATAACAACTAAACATGTCTTCTAATTGTTTTACCCTTTCCAATAATCTATCCCGTCAACTCGTCAAAGGCAGGTACAACATATTTGTGTATATTTAACATTGGGGAAAAATGGGTATGGTAAGGCATGATTCAAAGGGATGACATTACCAATGCAAATTCACTAATATTTTCTACCCAAAAACATAGCAAACGCGAATCCATGAGAAAGTTATGAGAGTGATACCCAACCAAAACTCAATTGAATCGAGTCTTCAATATGCTTCAAATAGATTGGCGAATTTTGAATCAAAGAGGGAATCAAATCCAAGCTCTGTACTTGAAATCTTCAATTGACTAACTAGCCACCAATTCACATTTCGATTTGGGAGGGTATGTAGCGTAATGGGTTGGGTTGAATGAACGGTGGGCTGAACAGTATGGGTTACGAAGTGGGTGGAGTATATGGCTGGTTGGATTTGAAGGTGGGTTGCAACTTGGGTGACGTGGATCGCGAGAGGTGGTTTGGGTATTGCATGTGTCGTGGTGGGTGAGTTTGGGTGGCGCGATGGTGGCGAAACTGAGTGGGTGTGAAGCGATAGGCGTTGTGTAGGTGTCGCTGAGGTCGAGGAAACATTGAAGGAAGCGACTGGTTTTTTGTAGAGTGATAAGGACTCAGTAAGGTTTTCTAGGCTTCTGAAAATTTTGACGAAGGACAGAGAGAGAATTGGATTCAAATAAGACATCTAAGGGTGGTGGTGAAGCTGATAATAGAAGGTGATGTGGGTCAGACAATGGTTGGTTTCTGGTCGTAGACGATGGCTGAAAGAGATGGGATAGGTGGCTGATGGGTGTTTCGAGGTGGGTTATGGAGGAAGTCTCAGAGGAGGTGATCTAATACAAGTCGCCAAAGTTTCTGGGTTATATATTTTATTTAAATCAGAAATGAACAATGAGAAATTAAATGATAAATATATGATAGAGAAACTAGGAAATCTGAGATAATTTGGGTATTAGAGAATCGAGAAAGACAAAGAAATTGAGATTGGAAGAAGAATTGAGATCGAAGAAATCAGAGAGATGAGGCAGGAACATGACTAATGTTCTTAGGAAAGAAAATCATAACCATACTCTGAGATAATTTGGGTATTAGAAAATCGAGAAAGACAAAGAAATTGAGATTGGAAAAGAATTGAGATCGAAGAAATCAGACAGATGAGGCAGGAACATGACTAATTTTCTTACGCAAGAAAATCATAACCATACTCTGATATCATTTGATGTAGTGTGGTAAGAAGATGGAGGCAAGGAATGAATAATTGGGAGGGACAGAAGAACAAGGAGAGGCTGGAAGAGATAAACTAAGAGAACTTTTTCTCAAATGTTAACGTTTTCAATTAATATTCAATAATCTGTCAATACAATAGGAAAGTAAACTATTTATAATCTATATTTACTACTAATTGAGTATGAGGGACTTAATTGAGTATTTTCAAAACTTAAAGGATCAAACTGGTGATTTATGGAACTCTCGGGAATGTGTATGATAATTACATTTTTTAAATATGGATTATTTGCATTTACATGTGTATATGCCACACACCCTGACTGGTACTATTTTGGTTATATTTTCTGCTTTTCTACATTAAGGGCAGAGTCAAGTTTACTTAAAGCCCATGTAGAAGCTCAAGCCAAGGAGCTTGAGAACAGAATGCATCGAATTATGGAACTTGAAGAGAAGGAGAGAATAGCAAATGAGAATGTATGATATTTATATTTCATTGCCATTTACTTTTAAATTATCATCCTTTATTTCAGCTTCGTATGTTTTATTATCGTGTAAACTATATCTTAGAGAGCTAGATTATCTTTTGCATCAGGAGTGGACTGGGTGCCCTTCTGGTCTGTAGCCCAGTTTACTTTGTGGTAATAAAATGGGCAAACTCATAAAATACGTTCAAGCTATACTAAAATTCACAATATGGTTTGAGTTATCTATATTTTACTATATGTTTTGATACACTGTTCACATTTTTTCTCTTTCAAGTTCCCACAGTTACATACATGTGTAAATTTTCACGTGTCCATATAATAGTAAAACTTTTGTTACATATAAATTTTTCACATTGTTTTGTAAATTCATTTTTTCCCCTCCCATGCACCACACTTCTCAGAACTTTACCAAATTTTTATTGTGAAATTCCTGAAACTTAAACTACATTGTGAAATAGTGTAAAACTCGAGCCCATTCTCATTGATTACCAAAAAAAATAAAAAAAATACTTTTTATCATCTAGAGCCTAGTTCAAAAGATTCCTAGTCAAGCCGGTTAAGAAAACTCCAACTAGCCCACCTATAGGTATCATAATGCTGGTTGGATCTGTAGCTATAACAAATCTGAGTTTAATAATGAAATCCAACAATATTTTCCAGTTTCATTAGCTACCCTCTAAATTAGATTATTATTATTCTCCCCTTACAACCCGAATTCTAGGGACCCTAACATCATTGATGCTTTCTTTCCTTTGCTCTTCTTTTAAGTGAATTTGAGTTTTGACTTATTATTACTTTTCTATTAGTTTTATGGTTTTAATGGTATTTCATTTTTATATTTCTTTTATAACATTATCAGAAAATTAATATTTTTTTGAGACAAAAGTCTTCATTGCTCTATTAAAAGGAATATATATATATATATATATATATTTGGTTAAATACTTCTTGTCACTAAACTATGAATCATGTTTAGAACTCTATTAAAATTTGTAAAGTGTATTTTATACCGCTCAACTTTTTAACAAAATTTTAAAAATTAAACTGACAGTTACAGAAATAAAACAAAAAATTGTTATTATTTATCACACTCAACCTCCTTTTAAGGTCTAAAAAGACGAATCTATGTGTGATTAACAGCTTTAATACTTAAAAAGCATCAATTACATGTAGCCATTTAATATTTTAAAAGCTTGTAGGTAGCATAAAACGAACTTTTAAAGTCTAGTGATATAATGTGTTTGGTATGCCTTATAAAATGGCAGGATAGTAGAAATTTAAGCTAGTCAGGTGCTTGGTATAATCCAAGATTGTGTAAGAAACAATTTTATGTAGTTTTGGTACAACCCTTAAAGCCGTGTTCTTTCTTTTTTCATTTGCTTTAGGTGTCATTTTGAAAAAAATTGAGGTGTGTTTTTTAAACTTAACGTTGTCTCCTTTTTCCTCTGGACGAGTTTGCCCTAAGTTTTCGCACATATGTGCGATATATGTGAAAATTCTTAATTAAATTTATCTTTGAACCACTGGTGTACTTAAAATTAAATGTAAGGACTGCTATCATACTGTTATAAAAATGTGTTCACATACATACTTTTTGTTAAATAAGGGTACTACTAATGACACAATTTTTATTCATTTATATCACATGTGGCAAGTATGTGATGAAATCTCTAATTTAAAACATATTATTGTACTACTTTGAGAATATAGGTTTCTTTTGGTTAAAAGAGGTACCATAAAGGTACCAAACCCTTTCAATTCAACACAACTCAATATGTTACAATTCAATTTAGTCCAATTCTTTATATTATAATTCAATTTCATCTGATTCGATTTGGGCCCACCGAATGCACTCATAATGATAGTCTGAAACTTTTGTTGGCATGTTTTGAGTAATACCTATATTTTATTTGAAAGAAATATTGAAGGCTTTATCTTTTTAATAAATTTTTGTTTATTATTTGTATTATATGTTATAATTTGGATATTTTGATTCCTTCCTTTTTTGTCATGAAACAAGTTTTTTACACTTAGACGACAATTCTTTTAACAAAACTATATATATACTAATAAAATGCACGTGGTATATCACATGGAATTATTTATCTTTTAGTTTTATTTTATATTTCTCCTTAATCTCTCTGGCAGATAAGTCTTAAAAACAAATTTAGGCAAATTGTAGAAAGAAAAAAGTATAAATATTGAAGAATATATTACGAGAGATGATTGAGATAATCTGGAGTATATTCTTCCTCTTTATTCTCTTTTATTTTTAATGTACATACAACCCTATAAATAGGAATAAAAACTTAGATTAGTGGCCACTAAGCTAGGAATATAACGGCTAGTATCAACACATAAATACAACTTGTTTTACACTAATATTACAGCTTGTACAACACTGATATAGTATAATATTCTCATACAGTTTACACTCCCCCTCAAGTTGGGTAATAGATATTAATCATTCCCAACTTGCAACTTAATTCTTTGAAGTTGTTCGAGGTAATGCTTTGGTAAGGATATCTGCAATTTGATGATGTGTAGATGTATATAGTAGGTCCACGATTTTTCCATCTAACTTCTCTTTAATGAAATGACGATCTATCTCTACATGTTTGGTTTGGTCACGATGAATTGGATTTTTTGCAATTCTTATTGTAGCTTGATTGTCACAATGCATGTTGATTGGTTCAGGAGTTGTGAAGTCCAATTCATTGAGTAGTCTTCTTAACCACATTCCTTCGCAAATCCTATGAGCCATAGCTCTAAATTCAACTTCTGCAGTGCTTCGAGCGACTACTGATTGTTTCTTACTTCGCCAAGTTACAAGATTTCCCCATACGAATGTACAATACCCAGTGGTAGATCTACGATCCACTATAGAACCTGCCCAGTCAGCATCTGCAAAGACTTCAATTTTTCTTGTAGGATTCTTACTGAAGTATAATCCTTTACCTGGTGTCATCTTAAGATACCTGAGTATACGATAGACTGCTTCCATGTGTTCTTCAGTGGGACTATTCATAAATCAACTTACAATACTTACTGAAAAACCAATATCTGGTCTAGTGTGTGATAGGTAAATGAGTTTTCTCATTAATCTTTGGTAATGGCCTTTGTCCACAGGTGTACTATTTTTTTTGATCCCGAGCTTTATTGTAGAGTCCATCAGAGTGTCTATCAGTTTACACTCGATCATTCCAGTTTCTTTGAGAAGATCAAGTACATATTTTCTTTGAGATAAAGATATGCCCCTTTTTGTTCGTGCTACTTCCATTCCTAGGAAATATTTGAGATTGCCTAGATCTTTGATCTCAAATTCCTTGGCAAAGAATTCTTTGAGTTTATTCATCTCAATTGTAGAATTACCTGTTAGAACAATATCATCTACGCACACAATTATGATAACTATTCTGTCATTGGAGAAGTGTTTGACGAATAGTGTGTGATCTGATTGGCATTGAGTGTACCCATATCTCTTCAGAACTTGAGATAACTTATCAAACCAGGCACGTGGAGACTGTTTCAATCCATATAAGGATTTTTTAAGTTTGTAGACTCTATTGGTTAGAACAGGAGATTCAATTCCAGTAGGAATGTCCATGTAGACTTCTTCTTCGAGATCACCATTAAGGAATGCATTCTTGACATCTAATTGATAAAGAGGTCAATCCAAGTTAGATGTTAAGAAGAGAAGAACACGAATAATGTTGAGTTTTGCTACAGGTGCAAAAGTCTCCTGATAGTCAAGCCCATATGTCTGAGTGAATCCCCTAGCCATAAGGGGAGCTTTGAGTCTTTCTACACTACCGTCTGCTTTGTGTTTGATTGTAAAGATCCATTTACACCCAACAGCTTGATTTCCCGATAGTAGTTTTGTGATCTCTCAAGTCTTGTTTTTCTCTAAGGCACTGAGTTCTTCTCGAATAGCTGTCTTCCATTCAGGTATCTGAAATGCTTCATGAATAGAATTTGGAACCTCTCTGATCAAGGTTGCTGATAAATGCCTTATACCCTGGTGAGAGATTTTTATAGGAAACAAAGTTGTAGATGGGGTGGTTTGTGCATGATCTTACAACTTTCCTTATAGCAATTGGAAAATTCAAATCATTAGGAGGTAATTCAATAATATGAGGTTCGGTGGTGTTACCTTATGAATTGTCAGAGTGCCTGTATTCGGGTTGGATTCCTGGATTGGCTCAAGATATGCTCGGTTCTCTGCTCTTTCTTGAGTTGTTTTCCTTCTAGAGTAGACAAGGAGATCATTGTTCGGGACAAATAAGTTTGGATCTGTTGGTAGAGAAGTTGAGGGTTCATTGAGAGTAGTAAGAGTATTTACTTGAGATATTGATCCACTTTCTGGAAGGTGTTGGATAGGATTTATGGCAGACTGAATGCTTATGATAATCGAAAGCTGGAATTCATTGGCTATGTATTTGGAATAGTACGGATATTGTTCAAACAATGTGACATCCATTGTATTATAGAATCGTTTTGTGATAGGAGAAAAACATTTGTATCCTTTATGGTATGATGAATATCCTAAGAATATATATTTGATGGCTTGAGGATCAAGTTTGCTACTATGATGTACATGGACATAAGCTAAACATCCGAAAATTTTAAATAGAATATGGGACACGATTTTGGTGTGTGGGTATGACTCAAGTAGAGTATTGAGAGGTGTTTTAAACATGAGGACACGAGAGGGCATCCGATTAATAAGATAAGTAGTTGTAAGAACAACCTCCTCCCATAAATGTTGAGGGATATGAGTTGTGAACATGAGGGATCTAGCTACTTCGAAAAGATGCCTATTCTTTCTTTCAGCCACCTCGTTTTGTTGAAGTGTGTCAACACAAGAGCTTAGATGGACAATCCCTTGACTTAACAGATAATCAGTAAGGGTGGAAGCGAAGTATTCTTTAGTGTAGACTTTTCTAAGAATCTACTTTATCAATGATGAACAGGTTGTATTATTCAGTGTAAAACAAGATGTAATTATTGTTGATACCAGCTGTTATAGCTTAGTGGCCACTAATCTGTTATTTTTCATTCCTATTTACAGTGTTATATATACATTAAAGAAAATCAGAGAATGAAGTAAAAATACATATTCCATATTATCTCCATCATATCTCTCGTAATAAATTCTACATGGTATCAGAGTATTTCTAAAATCCAAAATCCAATTTTATGTTATATCAATTCTGTCCGAGGAAGAATTTTTCTCCTCGAAATAAATAGTTCTCAGGAGACACTGATTATTTTTTTTTCTTCCCATTGCTGAATACGTCTGATTTCTGTCATCATTGCCACCATCAGCCACCACCAACCACCATCAGACCAATCGTCATCATTGCCAGTGGCCATCTCAAACCAGCCATCATTTCTGTCTTCATCTCATTGGTGCGGTGAGCCATCTCAGTCATCGTCATCTAGTATCAGTGGTGCAGTGAGCCATCTCAGTCATCGTCGCCAGTCATCATCGTCGCCGATCATCATCGTCGTCTGCTTCAGTCCCACAAGCCAGTAAGTCTCACAGTCGCATTCTGTTTTTTTTTCGTTTCCAATACCCGTAAGCTGCTTTTAATATATCTCAACCCGACCCGGTAAAAACCCTACCCACCCGAACCCGGTTCAGTAGATTATCTAAAAAAAAAAAAGTTCACAAATTTCAGTTCACGTATAATCTACAATTTAAATAAATGGCCATAGGAAAACCTATAATTATTGGTTCCACGGACAATAGTCTTGTGCCCATCACCAATCACAAATTAAATGGGCACAATTATCTCCAGTGGTCCCAATCCGGCATTATGTTTATATGTGAAAAAATGAAAGATGATTACCTTACTGGCGATGCTTTAGCTCTAAACAAAGCCGATCTACAATACAGAATATGGAAATCTGAAAACAATATGGTGATGTCTTGGTTGATCAATTCCATGACAAACGAAATTGGAGAGAATTTTCTTCTCTACAAAACAGCCAAAGGAATATGGGATGCAGCCAAAAACACTTATTTCAGTTCTGATAATATATCCGAACTATTTGAGATCGAGAGCATCCTCTATGATCTTCGTCAAGGAGAGTTGTCAGTTACACAATAATTTAACTCTCTCACTCGATGTTAGCAACAATTAGATCTCTTTGAGGTTCACAAATGGACCTGTCTAGTAGACAGCATCTTGTACAAACAGATTATTGACAGGAAACGGGTTTTCAAATTTTTACTGGGGCTCCATAAAGATCTTGATGATGTGCGCGGCAGAATTCTCGGAACAAAACCTTTGCCCAACATTCGTGAAGCCTTCTCTGAAGTTCGTCAAGAGGAGAGTCGAAAGAAAGTAATGATGGGTCCTCAATCTACAATGATGGGTCCCCAATCTACCATTTCCGTGACTGGAGAAGGATCTACACTTGCCATTCGAGGCCACCGGCACTCTCATAATACAGACAACCGTCCTCATCGTGGAAGACCTTAGTGTGATCATTGTCGTAAATCTGGTCATACTAAGGAAACCTATTGGAAAATTCATGGTAAATCCACTGATTGGAAACCACCGTTCGCACAACACATCAACAAAGAAAGTCATGGAAAAATTGCCTCTAAATCTCAAGGCATTGAGTCACCTAAATCTGCTCTGTTTAGCAAGGAACAGATTGATCTCCTCCAGAAATTATTTGGACAATCCTTGACCACATCATCTGCCACTATAGCTCAATCAGGTAACACCCTCAATGCTCTTAGTGTGAAACAGGTTATGAGACCATGGATTGTTCATTCCGATGCTTCAGACCACATGACGGGTGATGCTTCTCTTCTCATGAATCTTAAAATCTACCAGAATGGACACACGGTCCGAATTGCCGACGGTTCAGTATCCAAAGTAACAGGAATTGGTTCAGCCAAAATTTCAAACTCCTTTAGTCTAGATTCTGTCCTTCTTGTTCCTACACTTGATTATAATCTTGTATCAATTACTAAAATCACCCGTGATAAAAATTGTATGGCTAAATTTGTTCATAACCTATGTGAATTTCAGGACTTAGATTCGGGGAAGATGATTGGCAGTGCTAAGGAATGCTCGGGACTCTATCTCCTCAGCAGTGAAGAACCTTCAGCAAGACAAACCCACCAAGTTGTATCCGAAGTTTCTAATCAGAATAAAGCTTTGTTAAACCTTAAGTCCAATAAAGATGGTGAAATCATGTTGAATCACTATCGCTTAGGTCATCCTAATTTCAAGTATTTACAGAAACTTTTTCCTTCATCCTTTAGAAATAAAAATTCAAAAGTTTTTCAGTGTGAAGTATGTCAATTTTCAAAACATGTTAGAATTTCATATCGTCATCTTCCACATAAAAAATCACATCTTTTCTCATTAATTCACACTGATATATGGGGACCTTCTCGAATCAAAAACATCACAGGAACACGTTGGTTCATTTCATTTGTGGATGATTATACTCGAATCACTTGGTTATTCCTAATGAAAGAAAAATCTGAAGCATGTCAAATTTTTTAAAATTTTAATACCATGATTCAAACCCAATTTCAAACAAAAATCCAAGTAATGAAATCCGACAATGCTAAAGAATACTTCGCTTCCACCATCTAAGCTCTTATGTTGACACACTTCAAAAAAACGAGGTGGCTGAAAGAAAGAATAGACATCTTTTCGAAGTAGCTAGATCCCTCATGTTCACAACTCATATCTCTCAACATTTATGGGAGGAGGCTGTTCTTACAACTACTTATCTTATCAATCGGATGCCATCTCGTGTCCTCTTGTTTAAAACATCTATCAATACTCTACTTGAGTCATACCCACACACCAAAATCGTGTCCCACATTCCCTTTAAAATTTTCAGATGTTCTGCTTATGTCCATGTACATCATAGTGGCAAACTTGATCCTCGAGCCATCAAATGCATATTCCTAGGGTATTCATCATACCAGAAAGGATACAAATGTTTTTCTCCTATCACAAAACAATTCTATAATACAATGGATGTCACATTGTTTGAACAATATCCGTACTATTCCAAATCTGTCATTCAGGGGGAGAACATAGGCAATGAATACCAGCTTTCGAATATCATAAGCATTCAGTCTCCCATAAATCCTATCCCACAACTTCCAGAAAGTGAATCAATATCTCAAATAAATACTCTTACTACTCCCAATGAACCCTCAACTTCTCTACCAACAGATCCAAACTTCCTTGTCCCGAACAATGATCTCCTTGTCTACTCTAGAAGGAAAACAACTCAAGAAAGAGCAGAGAACCGAGCATATCTTGAGCCAATCCAGGAATCCAACCCGAATACAGGCACTCTGACAATTCATAAGGTAACACCACCGAACCTCATATTATTGAATTACCTCCTAATGATTTGAATTTTCCAATTGCTATAAGGAAATGTGTAAGATCATGCACAAACCACCCCATCTACAACTTTGTTTCCTATAAAAATCTCTCACCAGGGTATAAGGCATTTATCAGCAACCTTGATCAGAGAGGTTCCAAATTCTATTCATGAAGCATTTCAGATACCTGAATGGAAGACAACTATTCGAGAAGAACTCAGTGTCTTAGAGAAAAACAAGACTTGAGAGATCACAGAACTACTATCGGGAAATCAAGCTGTTGGGTGTAAATGGATCTTTACAATCAAACACAAAGCAGACAGCAGTGTAGAAAGACTCAAAGCTCCCCTTGTGGCTAGGGGATTCACTCAAACATATGGGCTTGACTATCAGGAGACTTTTGCACCTGTAGCAAAACTCAACATTATTCGTGTTCTTCTCTGCTTAACATCTAACTTGGATTGACCTATTTACCAAATAGAGGTCAAGAATGCATTCCTTAATGGTGATCTCAAAGAAAAAGTCTACATGGACATTCCTACTGGAATTGAATCTCCTGTTCTAACCAATAGTCTTTAAACTTAAAAATTCCTTATATGGATTGAAACAGTCTCCACGTGCCTGGTTTGATAAGTTCTCTAAGTTCTGAAGAGATATGGGTACACTCAATGCCAATCAGATCACACACTATTCGTCAAACACTTCTCCAATGACAGAATATTTATCCTAATTGTGTACGTAGATGATATTGTTCTAACATGTAATTCTACAATTGAGATGAATAAACTCAAAGAATTCTTTGCCAAGGAATTTGAGATCAAAGATCTAGGCAATCTCAAATATTTCCTAGGAATAGAAGTAGCACGAACAAAAATGGGCATATCTATATCTCAAAGAAAATATGTACTTGATCTTCTCAAAGAAACTGGAATGATCGGGTGTAAACCGATAGACACTCTGATGGATTTTTGTTTGAAATTGGTTTTGAATCATGGTATTGAAATTTTTAAAAATTTGACATGCTTTAGATTTTTCTTTCATTAGGAATAACCAAGTGATTCGAGTATGATCATCCACAAATGAAATGAACCAGCGTGTCCCTGTGATGTTTTTGATTCGAGAAGGTCCTTAAATATCAGTGTGAATTAATGAGAAAGGATATTTTTTTATGTGGAAGATGAGAATATGAAGTTCTAACATGTTTTAAAAATTGACATACTTCACATTGAAAATCCTTTGAATTTTTATTTCTAAAGGATGAAGAAAAAAGTTTCTGTAAATACTTGAAATTAGGATGACCTAAGCGATAGTGATTCAACAAAGCTTTATTCTGATAAGAAACTTCGGATACAACTGGGTGGGCTTGTCTTGCTGAAGGTTCTTCGCTTTGGAGGAGATAGAGTCCCGAGCATTCTTTAGCACTGCCAATCATCTTCCCCGAATCCAAATCCTGAAATTCACATAGGTTATGAACAAATTTAGCCATACAATTTTTATCACGGGTGAGTTTATTAATTGATACAAGATTACAATCAAGTGTGTGAACAAGGACAGAATCTAGAGTAAAGGAGTTTGAAATTTTAGTTGAACCAATTCCTGTTACTTTGGATATTGAACCATCTTTAATTCTGACAGTATGTCCGTTCTAGTAGGTTTTAAGATTCATGAGAAGAGAAGCATCACCCGTCATGTGGTCTGAAGCACCTGAATCAACAATCAATGGTCTCATAACCTGTTTCACACTAAGAGCCTTGAGGGTGTTACCTGATTGAGCTATAGTGGCAGATTATATGGTCAAGGATTGTTCAAATATTTTCTGGAGGAGATCAATCTATTCTTTGCTAAACAGAGCAGATTCAGGTGATGCAGTGCCTTGAGATTTGGAGACAGTTTCTCCATAACTTTCTTTGTTGAAGTCCTGTGCGGAGGATGGTTTCCAATCAGTTGGCTTTCCACGAATTTTCCAGCAGGTTTACGACAATGATCACACCAAGGTTTTCCACGACGAGGATGGTTGTTTGTATTATGAGAGTGCTGGTGGCCTCGAATAGCAAGTGCAGATCCTTCTCCAGTCACGGAAATAGTAGATCGAGGACCCATCATTACTTTCTTCTGACTCTCCTCTTGACGGATTTTGGAGAAGGCTTCACGAATGCTAGGCAAAGGTTTTGTTCCTAGAATTTTGCCGCACACATCATCAAGATCTTTATGGAGTCCCAATAAAAATTTGAAAACCCGCTTCTTGTCAATAATCTGTTTGTACAAGATGTTGTCTGTTGGACATGTCCATTCGTGAACCTCAAAGAGGTCTAATTGCTGCCAACATCGAGTGAGAGAGTTAAAGTATTGTGTAACTGACAGCTCTCCTTGACGAAGATCATGGAGGATGTTTTCGATCTCAAATAGTTCAAACATATTATCAGAATTGGAATAAGTGTTTCTGACGGTATCCCATATTCTTTTGGCAGTTTTGTAGAGAAGAAAATTCTCTTCAATCTCGTTTGTCATGGAATTGATCAACCAAAACATCTCCATATTGTTTTTAGATTTCCATGTTCTGTATTACAGATCGTTCTTGTTCGGAGTTGCTGCATCTCCAATAAGGTAATCATCTTTCATCTTTCATCTTTCCACATATAAATATCATGACGGATTGGGACCATTGAAGGTAATTATGCCCATTTAATTTGTGACTAGTGATGGGTATAAGACTATTTTCTATGGAACTAGTAATTACAGGTTTTTCCGTGGCCATTGGTGTTATTTTAATTGTAGCTTATATGTGGGCTGAATTTTGTGAATGGTTTTTTTTTTGTTGGGTTGTACCGGGTCGGGGATGTTAAATTACAAATGCAGCTTATTACGGGTATTGGAAAAATAAAAAGCAAAATGTGGCTAGCAGGACTTACTGGCTTGCGGGACCAAATGATCGACGACAATGGACCAAATGATCGGTGACGACGATGAACATATGGTCGGCAATGAAGATGAACAGATGGTTGACGAGGTGTGGGTAATGGCTCGTAAAGATGGCCTGAGTTTCGCGATTTTGGGTTGTCGGCGAGCTCGCGATGATGACTAGCCTGAGGAAGGTTTTTGTTTTTCTCTCTTAAATTCACTCTCTGAGTTAAGCTCAAATCTGTAGCCAAAAACAGCTTCTGCTCGTTTTTTTTTAAGTTCTCAAATAGAATTGGTGAGAAAACAAAATTGGATTTCAGAAACGCTCTGATACCATGAATAATATATTACGAGAGATGATTGAGATAATCTGGAGTATGTTCTTCCTCTTTATTCTTTTTTATTTTTAATGTACATACAATCCTATAAATAGGAATAAAACCTTAGATTAGTAACCACTAAACTAAGAATATAGCAGCTGGTATCAACATATAAATATAATTTGTTTTACACTAATATTACAGCCTGTACAACATTAATATAGTATAATATTCTCATACAGTTTACAAATATAAAATAACATAATTAAGAATAGAAGATGCAAAATAAAATTTCATTAAATAGAATATTAATTAAATATAAAAACTTAAAAAATAGTGAGGAATCGAAGAATATATCATCTAATTGAATACCATTAGTGATACAAACACACCTTTTATTTTTGAGAATGATGCAAATTCATATGTTTTAAAAGCAAGTTCTAAAACAATTAATATGTATATTTATCAAAGAAAGAGTGATCAATTTAATTATAAATGAGTTCATTCACCTTATCATTTCTTCATATACCTTCCTAGTAAACTCAAGATGGCTTCATTATTATTTTTCATTTGTTTTCATTAGTTTTGTCAATAAAATAGAAAATTTTAAACTTGAAATTTTCCTAAATAAGCTCACAAAATAACTTAAAAACTTTATTAAATAAAATAAACATAAATGCTAAAAGACAAAGTGTGTGTTTCTAAATTTCAAGCAAACAATCACATTTATAATTTTTAGAGGGTATACAATGAAACTGATGTAAGAAACAAATAAGATTAAGCATATGGTAATATATTAATTAGAAAATTGCTTAAAATATTTACCATATGATGACCTCCCAAATCCATAAAGCATGAACATATAGGAAGTAAACCTGAAAAAGAAAAATATAAATCCTACTTTTTCACGTAACCAAGGGCAAATGATCTAAAAACACACAAGGATGAGAAAGTATCCATAATTTATTACACCTACTTATCTCAACGGTTGAGATTTATAAGAAAGTGGTGAGAAAATTTCTCCTTTAAATCTCAACTGTTACTATATGGAAGTGTAAGGTTATATTTTGTAGCTAATAATACATATTTCAGCCTTCCTTGAAAAGAATTTATAGTTCTGCCCTGTTTAGTACCAAAAAAGTGTTGGTTTCTTGGACTCGGTCTTAATTGGGATTTACATGTTTTAGGTCGAAGGTTTAATGACAGACATTGCTGCTGCTGAAGAAGAGATTACAAGGTGGAAAGTAGCAGCAGAGCAAGAAGCTGCAGCAGGCAGAGCTGTTGAACAAGAATTTCTAACCGAGGTTTGTTTTTTTTTTTTTTTAACTCTCTGCCCCCCCCCCCCCCCCCCCCCCCCTCTGAGTATGCGCCTTGGATTGGCTTTTAGATCAGATCATATAATGGTGATAAAAGGTAACCAAGGGGCATATCATTGCTTCAACCTTCGGTACTAGGGAGTGTGATATATGTGTTGGGTTGCTCTGGAAATTCAATGAATAGCCTAAGCCCTTGATGTCAATTGTGCAGTGGAAAATGATGAGAAGGATACATTATTGTGACTGATGAATTAGAGCCCATTTCAGCTGTTGCTCCTGAGAACTTGACAATAGTAGAATTACGATGTGATTTTCTGTAACAAGTCTTGAGTCGGAGCTACTTCGGCACTAGGGATTGTGGTCATATTACCTTTTTTGTTTGTTGTTTAAAGGAATAGCCTAGTTTATAGCAACCTTGGAATATGGAATATGCATGCCATAACCATCTTCTTGGTTCTTTTAGTGTGTTATTACAATAATACTAATGTACTTCTGGTTAGGGCCGACTATTTGACTTCCGTCATCTCTGCAGATGTCAGCACTTAAACAGGAACTTGAAGAGGCAAAGGGAGCGATGTTGGAGTCAGAGAAGAAGCTCAAATTCAAAGAAGAGACTGCAGCTGCTGCCATGGCAGCAAGAGATGCAGCTGAGAAGTCATTGAGATTGGTAGATTCCAGGGCATCCAGGCTCAGAGATAGAGTAGAAGAACTTACACGTCAGCTTGAGGAGTTGGAAAGTCGGGAGGATTCAAGGAGGGGACAAAATGCACCCAGATACGTCTGTTGGCCATGGCAGTGGCTTGGTCTGGACTTAGTAGGCGTTAGCCGACCTGTTACAGAGGAGCAAGAGAGTACAAATGAAATGGAACTCTCCGAGCCTCTTTTATAGTTATAATGTGTTTTCCCTTATCCATCCCTTTTGTATTTATAATGATTCTAAATGAATGCAGTAAAAATTGGTAGCTTAGGTCATCAGACACACCATCATTCATCATGGTTGCTTTGTTTTTGCCATTACAATTTATTGATCATATTCATGTGTCAGCAGATTTCAGTAGGTCTTTGCTATGGATGCTTTTTGTATGAAGCTCATAGTTCCGTTTAGTTCTATAGCTTAGAAATAACATGTTTTTGTCTGGTTACTTTTAAGATAAAGTGGATGGCTTTTAAGTCATTTTGTTTGTATTAAATAGATACTTTAGTCACTTTATTTTCACAAGAGATATTTAGGTACTCTCTTAGTAAAAATGTAACATATTAGTCACTTTTTAAATACTATAATATTATTTTATTAATAATTTTTTTACAATAATAAAGTATATTTAATGGGGTAAAGTTATCATTTTAAGATTTTTCCTTATTTATACTTTCCTTTTTTTGGTTCAATTTTGTAATTATTTTTCATCTATAAATTTGAAAGTATAGTCATTTTTTCGACTATTTTTTTCATTTTTTTATAGGTTTTTTTGTCAATCTTTTATTTTCTCATTAGTGGAAAAAGAAAATGAATTATAATATACAATCTATATATATATATATGGAGTAGTAGATGGTACGGTGATTGTTTTATTGTAGTTTATTTATTTTTAGTTAAAGATGACAAAAAAAATGAAAATGGAGAGAAAAAGTAAGTAAAAAATGTTATCATTTTTTAGTTCTATAATTAAAAAAAAATAGCTCCAAAATTGAACAAAAAAAGAAGCAAAGATATTGAAAGAGTCCACAACTCGGTACACAATTAAGGTAATGAGATATATACTCTTGAAAGACTTGTCTTTACGGGAAAAATAAAGGTTTAAAATAGAACATTTAGTAGAAATAGTGAATATTATCAAATTTATAAGTAATATTTAATAACATATATTATATGAGAATTGAAAAGTAGATGAGAAATATAAAAGCATTCTAATTAGAGTTTTAAGTGATAATATGTTGTAACATACACAATTTAAACTCATATTATACTAGTATAGTAACAGAGTATGTATAACAAGGTAAACCTACGTAGAGACTATATCTATGTGGTAATGTACTCGTGTTAATTAAGGCAACCAAAAATTCACTAATCAATAAAACAATTATAATTCTGAAAGAAATAAAACCACTATTACATCTATCAGTTGGGATCTCTATCCAAAATGCATATTGTTGCTCTTGTTTGATGCTTCTACAACAACTTGGTTAAACATAAAAACCTGGCTTTTCTCCACAGTCAAAGCTACTCAATGTGATGTGATCAAATATCATATAATAATAATGTGTATAATAAACTAACATAACCCTTGAATACTATTACATAGAGATGTACTCACTCACCACGTAAAAGTAGTTACTCTCACTATTCTGCACTCACACAAATATATCACAATTATTGAAACACTTTCAAAGAAATTAGTGAATACAAAATTTGAATCAATAGAAATTTTGGTAGAATATCAACATGTTTTTTGAATTAATTAAATGTTTAATGGGAGGATATTTATAGAACTCGATCGGTCACTCGTTAGCCATCTCGCCAACCACCTCGCGAAAGGTGGTGGAGAGGTTGGTGGAGAAGGTGGTGGTGAGGTACCAAAAGAAACATTTTTTGGTTTATGAAAATACAAAGTAAAATCTACAAATACCCATACCCGAAATGAATAAATATCCACCACTCCCTACCTAGTATGCATGCTAAAAACACGAACCCCATTGTGCATGAAAAACATTCTTTCAAATACAATGTTTGTAACTATGTGTGTGTGTGCATTACTAATTCAGAGTAACCAGCCTTACATAAAAGAAGACAAAATATTGAGTAAAAATAAACAAACATTGTGTTTTGTACAGGGAAGCCAACACATAGATATTGGGTGCAGTACAACTTACAATCTCCTCCTTTGGCTTTTTGTGTCAAAATATTGCACAACTGAATACATACTCACATCTATCATAAGATGATCATGAAGATGACCTAAAGATGTTTGTTCCTATGAACAACACATCGATGCACACCTACACCAAATGCATCCATCTCCATGCATAAACTCATCCACTTTGTCACTCTGAAACATGAGGGTCATAACACCACTGCACGCACAACACATAAAGCTCGAAGACTTCAATCTACACCTATAAGCTACATACAATAAATAGACATACCCTGTGAACGTATCATACATAAATAACTTATAGTCTAACCATATACTTTGTGTTGCCATTACATAAGTAAGCACTGATAGGTAACCAATACAAGAAAAGTACATAACTCTCCTTGACTTCAAGCAACACTCCCTCTAAGTATATGAAAGTAAGGCAAAAAGATACAATGCAATCTTACACTCACCACCCATGCAAAATATAACATGGTAAAAATATATAGTTGTACATAGAAACTTCTTTCCCTTTTTGGCATTGAAAGTCAAAGCAAGACTCATATATGAAGGAGAGAAGGCATACAAACATATAATAATTCTAACAATAATCTAACACTACATATAGACACCCATCTCTTTCCCAAAACAAGAGCAACTTCACATAGTAGAAAACATGAAATAGAAAAAGAGAAGTAAATTGAGCAAGTTCAAAAAATGAGAGTATCTTTAGATTAAATAATGCACTGAACATAAGGATTCACATGGCAATCAATCTGTGATGCATTCATGTAAGGGTATGACTAAATATTTGATGACATGCTCAGTGTGTGTTATGCTAAACTTGTTTACTCAATATGTCATCAAGATATGCTTAACCAAGCAAATATAAATATACACTCAAGTAGATCCAAACTTCATATGTCCATATTTAGCCTTTCTCTCCAATAATGTAAGTGCCAACCGGGAAGAAATCAATAGATCTTTCAAAGGTTGTAATGATAGACTGAGGAATGAGTAAGAGAGATATGACATTTAGGCTCAAACACACCTTTGTCCATCCAATAACAATTAAATAAGTTTATATCCATGACATTTATACCTTTAAACATGGGTTATTTTCTCTTTAATTATCAAAATTTATTCACAAACAATAAGATTGTGAGAAAAATATGTAAAATTCAATAATTTATACACCACTTCCTTTTCATATTTATCATCATTTCACTTTCCTTTTCCTTTCTTTTCCCTCCTATTTTATTTGAAAAAATTTCTCAACCCTTCATTTCCTTTTTCTTTTCTCCATCTCATTTTTTTCATTTATCAATCAATTTTCAACTTTCTTCTTTTTGTTGATTGAAAATTAGAGGATAAAACAAACATTCTCAAAACATACATGCTCAATAAAAGGTGTACAAGGTAAGTAAGAATAATCATTTGGGCTAGGTTAATAAAAATAGGTGCAAAGAAAAGAAGGATTAACATAGAGGCTCAAAGAGGGGTAAAGATCCAAAAAGAGACATACAAGTAGCACCTTGGATTTTGCCTCAAGAGACATTAAAGTGTATTCTATAGCATGTTAGATACATACAAATCATCAAGGCATAAACCCACACAAACTTCTCAAAATATTCATACAAGTAGAATATAAAATTTTAGCCATACATACTCTTAAGGAATACACATATCAAAATAGCCATATTTTAATTTAAGTTAAAAGCATGTCAACCATAAAATATCAATGGTTCCTCAAAAATGTTCATTTCACAAGCAGAAAATTGAACACAAGCCTAGCAATAAAGTGTAACACATATAACATTAGAAGAAACACAAGAAGATAAAAATCTTATACAAAGTTTTTTAGGCTCATAAGAATGTAAGGAACATAGGAGAAAACCTCTCATGGAGAGATACAAACACTAATAGCCTTTTTAAGAGATTAAAACCTTTAAAAGTCTAGGGGTTTCGTAAAAATATCAGCAAGTTGACGATTAGTGTTGAAATGTTGCAAAGTCAAGGTGTTTGATAAAAAAAATATATCATAAAATGATGATGAATATCGATGTGTTTCTTTCTTGAATGTTAGACCAAATTGTTTGAGATATATATAGTACTGGTGTTGTTACAATGTAAAAGAAGATTTTTACACTTGATACCAAAGTTGGATAACATTTGTTTCATCCAAAGTAATTGTGAACAACACAATCTAGCACCAATATATTTAGCCTCAATAGTTGAGAGAGAAATCACTCTACTTTTTACTATGCTATGAAATCAATGAATTTCTCAAATAGAAATAGCCTCCAATAGTAATTTTTCTATCATCATTACGTCTAGCACAATCGACATCAGAGTATCCAGCCAACTCTGCAACAATATCCCTAGGATACCAAATACCAACTTTTGAGGTACCATTGACATATTTGATGATTCTTTTGGCTGTCGCAAGATGTGTTTCTTTGGGGTTAACTTGGTATCTAGCACATACTCCTACATTGAAGGAGATGTTAGGGAAGCTCGCAGTTAGATACAAGGACTCCCAATCATACTCCTATACAAAGTATGCTTTACATTTTTTCCTAAAATGTCTTGATGAAGCTTAATTGTGGTGCTCATAAAGGTCTAAATATGAAAGGTAGTATCCAAACCAAAATTCTTAACAAATCCTTGGCATAATTAGCTTGAGATAGGAAGATCGCATCCTTCATCTGTTTGATTTGAAACCCAAGAAAGAAGTGTGGTTCTCCAACTAAACTCATATCAAACTCACCTTGCATAGTGGCAATGAATTTTTAAGCTAGATTATCTTTAGTGGATCCAAAAATTATGTCATCAATGTAGACTTGTGCAACAAGAACCTCACCTTGAACTCTTGAAACTAATAATGTCTTGTCTCTACCTCCTCTCAGAAAACCATTATTAAGGAAAAAGATGGTGAAACACTCATACCATAAATGTAGATCTTGTTTCAACCCATATACCACTTTCCTCAATCTCATTACATGGTTTGGAAAGTGAGGATCTTCAAACTCTTTTGGTTGTTCTACATAAGCCTCTTCTCTGATGATTTTATTTAGAAAAGCACACTAGACGTCCATCTGATATAGCTTAAACCTGAAGACATAAGCAAGACCAAGAAGTAGTCTAACAAATTCAAGATGTGTAACATGGGCAAAGGTTTCATCAAAATCTATTTCTTTAACCTGGGTATATCCTTGTACAACAAGGTGGGACTTATTCTGAGCAATGACCTTATTTTTATACAGCCATAGGGTACAAATAATATGCTTGCTAGAAGGCCTAAGAACCAAGTACCATACATCATTTTTCTGAAATTGATGAAGTTCCTCTTACATGAAGTTGACCTAGTGTACGTCCTATATGAATTTCTTAATATTCCTAGGAAGGATGGTGAAAGTGAAACACATATATTTTAGGGTTTCTTGTAGCTAACGTCTCGTCTTAACTCCACCTTACACATTATCGATAATATCATCTATAGAATGGACATTCTTAGCCTATTTAGGAAGGGAAGAATTTTCTTAGTCATCACCTTTTTCTTCTTTAATGGTTCTAGAGGAATCAACAAGAGTAGTGGAGGGCATCAAAACATTATCTACAACATTTTTATGAGTGTCCCAAACTCCAAATATCTCATTATCATAGGATTCAACAAGTTTGGTTACTCCAAAGTCATCTATCACAACATTGATCGATTCCATTATAGTTAAGGTTCTCAGGTTATTGACTCTGTAAGCGTGATTTTTAATGGAGTATCTAATGAAAATTCCAAGGTCACTCTTGGCCTCGAACTTATCAAGATTTTCTCTACCATAAGGATATAAGATATACTTCCAAACACACGGAGGTATTTAACATTTTCTCTTTTTTCATGAATGAGTTCATACGAAGACAACAAGCAATGTTGATAACTTCAGTCAAAAAATATTTGCTAAGTTTTTACTTGCCAACATGACTCTTGCCATCTCTTGAATAACTATGTTCTTACTTTCAACAGTGTCATTTTTTTGAGTGGTCTTGGAAGCAAAAAAAACTCATACTGAATTCCTATTTCATCATAAGAGGCACTAAATTTAGAGTTCTCTAATTCTCTTCCATGGTCACTCTTGATTTTTATGATTGCTTCAATGGATTCAAATTAAACTAGCACAATAGCATAGCATACATAACACATGATATAACGAGGTGAATCCATGTAGAGACTGTATCTATGTGGTAATCTCCTCGGGTTGCTTAAGGCAACCACTCAGTTGCAAACAATTCATTAACCAATAAAATAGTTACAACTCTAAAATAAATAAAATAACTATTACTTCTGTAATGACTTAGTTCGACACACAAACTTGGCTTTCCTCCATAGTTGACATCATATAATGTGATGTGATCATATTCCATAAAATAGTAATATGTAAAATAAACTAACATGACCCTTAAATACTACTCACATTGAGATGTACTCACTCACCACGTAAAAATATTTATTCTCACTACTCTACGTTCACACAATTAAGAAGCACTTTCAAAGTAATTAGTGAATACAGAATTCAAATCAATATAAATTTTGGCAAAGTTTTGATAGGTTTTTTGAATTAGTTAAACAATTTAAGAAGGGATGGTATGCCACCTCGCTAGCTACCTCACCAACCACCTCGCTAGCTACCTCACCAACCACCTCGTCAAAGGTGGTGATGAGGATGATGGATAGGTTAGTGGTGAGGTATCCAAAAAAATATTTTTTCCCAAAAATACCAAGTAAAATCCATAAATACTTGCATCCGAAATAAATTAAAATCCACCACTCTTGACCTAGCATGTATACTAAAACAACCAACCCTATTATATGTGAAAAAAATGCTTTCAAATACAGTGTTCTTGACTATACGTGTGTATATATACATTATTGATCTGTATTAACTACCTTTACAATGAGTAAGATAAAACACTAAGTAATAATAAACATATACAGTGTTTTGTGCATGAGAAGCCAACACACATTTACAGAATGGAATAGGACTTACAAGTATAAATGAGAAAAAAATTTAAAATGAATTTTGTCCCATTAAATATACTTTATTATTTTAATTTATTTTATTAAAAAGTGACTAATACATTTCATTTTTACTAAAGAGTGACCTAAATATTTCTTGTTAAAGCAAAGCAATTAAAGTATCCACTTAACATAAATAAAGTGACTCCTAAGGTTCTTAATCCTTTAATAACTTAAAAGATCAAGGAATAATAAAATCCATTTTTGAGCATTTGTTTAATTAAATTTATCACATCACTTCAATAATAATAGCTAGAGTTGTTATTTTAATTATTATTTCTGTCATTCAATAACCACTTAAACACATTAGTGTATCATTCTTTATCTTATTTATATTTTAATTTTAATCTTCATTTGAATCTCACGTAAATAATAATATTTTAATTACATATGTCAAATAATAATATTTATTATAGATTTTACTAAAATTTGACTTTTTATCATTCTATGATCCCTTTCGCAATAACCATATGACAAAAGAATTTATTTTTTATTCTAAAAGATTAATGGTAATTTGAGACTAACGGGACTTTCTATCTTTTTTTTTTCTTTTTCTAAACTAGATTAAACGGTACTTTGAATTAAATAGAGGTTGAGGTATCTACCACACCACTAGTAGTTTGTTTAGAATTTGAAGTTCCACTACTCTGATAATTGGCTAGAAATGGATTCATATAAGAATAAACCAAGATTTTCTTTTTTTGTGAGATAAAGCAAAAAACCAAGAGTTAAACATTTATCAATGATGCAAAGAAAAAATCAACACTAGACAAATAGCTTGAGAATGGTCATTTTCTTATAAAAATATATAAGAGGGATTTTTGTTGTACATGAAATAAAAGAAGGAAAAAAATTACCAAAGCTACTGGTAAGGCATGGGTCATGGACTAGATCACTCTCTTTAAAGAATTTTGTAGCTTTGTCCAAATTGTATAAGTAGCTATCAGCCCATTGTTCTTAGGATAAAAAAACTCAGAACCTGACTTTGTCTTAGAATTCTACTGCATCATAGAAGACTTGAATGCTACACCTCTACTGAAACTGTATTGCTCGAAACCAAAGAATAAAAATAAAAATGAGAGAGAGAGCTAGTTTTTATTGTGTCGAATTACTGAGGCCACAACCTCTATTTATAAGTGAAAATTAAAAAACAAACATTGAGAGGAATGTGGGTTGTGAAAGACTCATTTTAACAAATTGAGTTTTTTCTGACTAGTTAAAAAAAATTATTTTTAATAAAAAATTAAATAATATTTATCTAAATATAAAGTATCACCTCATCTCACACACACACACCTACTCATACTTGGCTCGGTTCAACTGACCCATCGGATGGACAAAAATGGGTTGCGCATGTGTGGTAAACCAACATTTTCTTGTCTCCTCACCCTTCCACAAAATTGATACCCTTTAGGGCCCAACCCCAAGTCCCAAAGTAAAGCCTTATTAACAACTATAAAGAGATGTAGAATAGAAATGCGGGAAAATTCAAGGGAGCAAACTTATGGGCACTTTTTCTATCCCTTGTTTTTTTAGTTAGAATTCACCCTTCTTTCCAACAATCCAAAAGTTTATTTTTTTAAAAAATAGTTTTCATCAAGAAACTAATAAGATTGTGCATAAGTAGAAGGTGTATATTGACTTAAACCTTTGCATAGTGAGGATTTTTTAGAATATACTAGAGTAACTCATACTTTTGAACTATATCTCTAACAATATTATGCATAACCTTTCCAAGGTGTAGTTTATAAAACCCATTATTTATGCCCATACACGTCTATCCTAGTATAGTGAATGCTCTAGTAAATTTTGCTCAAAATTTTATAGGAAGCACCTATACTTCCACATTCATATAGATGAGTCTATCAAGAGTACTCCTATAGCTATGTACTCTACTCCATATAGAGTATAGAACTCATTAAGAGTTAATACATAACTCATCCTTCCATTGCTTCAAGATTTCATGCTTCTAATAATATGGAATAGAACTTAAAATGGCATGATCCATCTCGTATCACTTCATGGCTTGTTATTACCTATTAACCTTATTTCTTGGGATCTCCAGTCTATAGGTTGGGTAAATGTTATGAGTGACTCATCACTCTAAAGGCTTTAATTGCATTCCTTCTGAGGTTTTGAAAACATTCTCTCTAGCTAGTCTTTTTAGTCAAAGGATTAGCCAAGTTATCATTAGTACATATATGATCAAATCTTATAGTACCTATAGAGAGAAATTCTATAACAATACTATGCTTACAATGTATCTATCATCTCTTGCCATTATAATAATGGTTTGAATCTTTGCAATAGCCATGGTACTATCGTAATGTATCAAGACAACTAGAATCAATCTTTCTCATAAAGGGATTTTAGTAAATAGACTTCTTAACATGTATGCTTCCTTACTAGTAGTAGCTAGTGCTATCATCTCAGACTCCATCGTAGATTAAGCCAAAAATGGTCTTTCTCTTAAACTTCTAGAAAACAGCTCCACTAGTTATGTTAAATATATAGCCATTGGTTGCTTTAGAGTCTTCTGAAAGGGTGTTCCAATTAACATCATTGTATCCTTCTAGGACAGTAGGACATCTATGATAATGTAATCGAAGCTTAATATTTCTTTTATGGTGCCTTATGATCCTTTCAATAGCATTCCAATGGTCTATAGTAGGACTATTGGCAAACCTACATGGTAATCCGACAATATAAGCTATGTCGAACCTTGTGCAATCAGTAGTAGCACAATGTAAGCTTCCAATAATGATCGTATACTCAATTGTCAAACACTATCTCTAATGTTCTTGAACAACTTTACACTATGATCATAAAGAGTATATGCAAGTTTGTAGTTAAAGTAATTATATTTCTTTAAGATCTTCTCAATGTAATGAGATTGATCTAAAAAAATCTCCTTCCAAACCTAGTATCTTTTATTCCAAGGATTACACTTGCTTCTCTAAGATCTTTCATATCAAAATTAGCATCCAACAAATTTTTCACATTATTCACAACATGAATATTTGAACCAAATATGAGAAAGTCATCCAATTAGAGACATATAATAGTACACATGTTATTTTTAGACATATAATACATACATTAGTCACTTTCATTCATTTTGAAAACATGTGAGATAGCAAGATTTGATAACTTGCATAATTTAACATAATTTATCACTTCTTAATGTTAACTTTAGTCTAATTTTATTTATTTTTTATTGATTTTATTTGTTATTATTATTATTTAAATTTTATTGTAAATTTGAAGATAATGAAAATCCGAAATTTTAAAAGCATATCTTGTAAAGACTATCAAATTTAAATTAAGAGTTATTTAAATAAAATTTAAATTAATATATATATAAAAAGTAATGAAAATAGGCGGTGAGATTTAAAATGATATATATATATATATATATATATATATATATTAACAGAATTAGGGAGAACAAAGAAAGTAGTCGCGAAAGGAGAGATAAAAAAAGAAGAGAGAGAATAGATTGCGGCCGTAAGAAAAAAGAAAGAAAGAAAAAGAAATAGGAGAACAAGGAAAAAAAGAAACAAAAAGTACGGCACATGCGAGTAGAAATTGGAAAAAGGAAAAAGAAAACACCGGAGAAGACATGAAACAGATTTTTTTGCGATTCAATTTTTTTTTCAATTCCTCTCAGAAAATTATAATGAATTCGTTTATCTTAAATTTTATTTTTAACACGAATTAATTTTTCTTTATTTTAGAAAAAAGATGTAATTTAATTTTGAACTATTTTTTTATGTTAATTTGAATTATTTCTTTTCATGTTTTTCTCATTTATTTTAAGTTTATTACTTCTAATTAACTGATCATTAATTAGATGGTTTTAGTCTTGTGATTTACTATCGAAAGAGAAAATTATAAGATAGATCTGAAATATTTCGGCATAGGTAAATATAAAAATTGAAAGACTTGTATGAACCTGTGTAGTTTTAAAATCATTGGTTTTAATACTTTCTTGCTTTATTAAATTGCATACTCTTGTGTAAATTAATGAACAAGAATATTTCCAATTGATTATCGAAAGAGGATTTTGGATATTTTTGAAGATTGCTAACAAACAGAGAGATAGCTAGATGAGTAAAGCATAATGACAAATTAGGTGAAATCGAATTCTTAGAAGTTTTCTTCCTATTAATTTGATCTTTGAATAACATCTTTATTTTCTTTTGCATATTTTCTCTAAATTTATTTTATTTTAAATTTCAATTATAACAACCTTAGTGACTTCTCTAGATAAAATTGAGATTAGTATAATTTTGGTATTTTTCAAAAATAAGTTATCAATCCTTGAGAACAATATTCTTCTTGTCACTTTATTATAAAACTACGATATTGTGCACTTGCACTTTTGAACCAATCAAGTTTTTGGTGCCGTTGTCGGGGATTTATTTTTTCTTATTTTTGCCAATATCGATACAAAGTAGTTTTGGTTTAATTTAGGATTATATTATATTTCATTTTTATTTTTTATTTTTTATTTTTCTCTAGGTATGTTTTTGACGTTAGATGCACCATGCTAGAACTCGAAACATTATTCCTTTTGATCCAGAGATTAAAAAACCTTTAGATCATGAAGAAAGAAGAAAGTACTAGCCATAGCTGAAAGAGAACAAAATGTATAGCCACGCACTTTGAAGGATTATGTAAAGCCAATTATGAATGACAACTACTAAGGTGTAAGACACCAGACTATTAATACCAATAATTTTGAGCTCAAACCTGCGTTGATCAGTATGGTACAACAAGCCCAATTTAGCGGATCACCACTTGATGATCTCAATATTCATTTGGTGATGTTCTTAGAGATTTGTGACACTGTAAAGATGAATGGTGTTACTGAAGATACCATTAGACTCAGATTTTTTCCTTTTACATTGAGGGATAAGGATAGAGGTTGGCTACAATCTTTACAACCGGGTAGCATCACAAGTTGGCAAAACATGGCAGAAAATTTTCTTGCTAAATTCTTTCCACCTGCAAAAATAGCCCAACTCAGGAGTGAGATTGGTCAATTCAGATAAAATGATTTTGAGACACACTATGAAACATGGGAAAGGTATAAAGATATGATTCAGTGTTATCCTTAACATGGATTGCAAGTTTGGTTGTAAGTTCAGATGTTCTATAATGGGTTAAATGGGAAAACTAGAACCATAATTGATGCTACTTCTAGTGGAACTTTGATGTCAAAGACATCTAAAGGTGCTACTTCTCTTTTGGAAGAAATAGCCTCAAACAACTATCAATGTCCAACTGAATAATCTATGGTTAAGAAAGTTTCCAAGATTCATGAATTGGAGCCATTTATTGCCCTTTCAACTCAAGTAGCTTCTCTATCTCATCAAATTTCAACCTTGATAACCCAAAGAATTCCACAAAGTGTAGAATATGTTATAGACCCAAATATGACAGTTCTGATGAATGAAGCAAGTAAATAACATGTTCAATACATCGAAAATTAGAACTACAATTATCATGGAAATCCTATGCCAAATTACTACCATCCAGTGCTTCGAAATCATGAGAATTTTTCTTATGGAAACACAAAGAATGTGATGCAACCTCTTTCAGGGTTTGATAGTCAACCAAGGGAGAAGAAGATGTCACTTGAGGATGCCATGGTTTCCTTTGTTGAAGAGACCAAAGCAAGGTTTAAAAAGAGTGATTCACGATTGGATAACATTGAGACTCATTGTAACAACATAGGAGCTACTATGAAAAATCTTGAAATGAAAATTAGGGGACTAGCCATAACCATTAATGCTCAACAAAGAGGAAATTTTCCTAGCAATACAGAAGTGAATCCAAAGGAATGATGCAATGCCATTACACTTAGGAGTGGAAGAGAAATTGAGAGGTCACCATCAAAGGAAACTAAGTCCACCCCTACATCTCCAAACAATGTCCAAACCAATAATAAAGTATAAGAAGATGAGATTGTTGATGATACACTAAGAGAGACTGGCATGCCTCCATCAATTTCATTTCCTAACAATCCTCTTATTCTCTCTACTCTACTTCTTTATCCTCAATGCTTTCAAAAACAAAAATTAGATCAGCAATTTTCTAAGTTTTTGGATATTTTTAAGAAAATTCACATAAATATTCCTTTTGTAGATGTCTTGGAACAAATGTCAAATTATGCCAAATTTTTAAAGGACATCATTTCTAAAAAGAGAAGGTTAGAGGAGTTCAAAACAGTGAAGCTTTCTAAAGAATGTAGTGTCATTCTTTAAAAGAAATTACCTCAAAAATTAAAAGATCCATGGAGTTTCACTTTGCCTTGCACTTTTGGAAATTCATTTTTTTGATAAAGTTTTATGTGATTTTAGTGTTAGCATTAATCTTATGCCATTGTATGTTTATAGGAAATTGAGACTTGGAGAGATGAAACAAACAACAATTTATTTGCCTCTAGTAGACGGATCCATAAAGTATCCACGTGGAATCATAGAAGATGTATTAGTAAAGGTAGATAAATTAATTTTTTCTGCTAATTTTGTGGTGTTAGATATGGATGAAGACCAAGATTTCCCACTAATTCTTGGCTGACCATTCTTGGATACGGGAAGAGATTTAATGGATGTTCAAAAGAGTGAGTTAACATTCAGAGTGAACAAGGAAGAGGTTACGTTCAACATCTACGAAGCTATGATATTTACAGAAGATCCAAGCACTTTCTTTTGGGTAGATGTCATTGAGAAATGTGTAGTAAAAGCCTTTCAAAAGGATATATCGGTCGATCACCTAGAACGATGTATCACCACTTCATCTCATGCTTATGATTTTAATAACTCTGTTGTTTGTGAACCTGATTTACCTTTTGTTAGCAAATAATTTCTCCACTATGCATTTTCCTTGGAAGCATTGCAGCAGGTTACATCATGTAGCACAAAAGTGGAGAGATTGGAGCCAATGGTAGCAAAGACGAATTCTATAATCTCTAAAAAAAATGCAGCAAACTACAACTGTAGAGTTGAAGCAATTGCCATATCATCATCGCTATTCATTCTTAGGTGATAATTACAACTTTCTAGTGATTTTTGTGGCATCACTTACAAACGAAGAAGAAGAAAATTTACTACGTGTGTTAAGAGAGTATAGACTAGCCATGGGATGGAATTTTTTTGACATAAAAGGTATAAGTCCATCCATTTGCATGCACAAGATTCTAATGGAGGAACCTTACAAACCATCAATTGAACCTCAAAGAAGATTAAATCCAACAATGAAGGAAGTTGTGAGAGTTGATATTTTGAAGCTTTTCAATGCTGAAATTATTTATGCTATTTCACACAACTCATGGGTAAGTCTAGTGCATGTTGTACCAAAAAAGAGTGGAATGACGGTGGTGAAAAATGACAACAATGAGCTTATTCCAACAAGAATAGTCACGAGTTGGTGTGTATGTAAGGATTACCATAAGTTGAACAAAGTGATAAGAAAGGATAATTTTTCATTTCCATTCAACGATCAAATGTTGGATAGATGGGCCGGATATTCCTATTATTGCTTCTTAGATGGTTATTCGGGGTATAACCAGATTGCCATAGCCCCTAAAGATCAGGAGAAAACTACATTCACATGCCCTTACGAAACATTTGATTTTAGAAGGATGCCATTTGGATTGTGCAATGCCCCATCAACATTTCAATGTTGCATGATGCTATCTTTTCTTATATGGTGGAAGATATAATGGAGATTTTTATGGATGACTTTTCGGTTTGAAAAGCATGTCATCTCCTTGTTGAGTTGAAGCATAAAGCTTATTGGGCTATAAAAAAGTTTAATTTTGATTTGAAGGTAGCATGGGAAAAGAGACTTCTTCAATTGAATGAAATGGATGTGTTTCGAAATGATGTATATGGAAATGCAAAAAGCTACAAAGAACGAACAAAGAAGTGGCATGACAAATAGATCCTTAGGCATGAGTTTGCTCCAAGACAACAGGTTTTGTTTTTCAATTCATGACTAAAACTCTTCCCAGATCACAAAAAGTCAAGTCCCCACTATTCTTCAATTTAAAAGGAAACATATATTCAAAAAAGTCAATGTCATTTGATTCTATAATAACATGATCATTCAAGTCAAATAATCTATAAGCTTTACTATTTTTTAGCATATCTAATAAATACACATTCATAAGCTCTACTAGCATGTTTATTTCTTTTAGGATCAAAAATACGAACATAGGCCAAACAACCCCTTGTTTTAAAATTAGACAAGTTAGGTTTCTTATTTTTCAAAATTTCACGAGGAGAAGTTTTATTTGTTGATTTAGAAACTTTATTAAGCACATAATAAATAGTTAAAAAATCTATCCTTATAAATGAGAAGCAGCACCAGAGTTTAGTAAAATAGCAACAATTGATTCAGTAAAAGTTCTATTTTTTTCAACTTTACTATTTATTTCAAGAGAATAAGGTGCTGTTATTTCATAAATGATTTCATGGTTTTTATAAAAATTATTGAAAATACTAGAATCATATTCAGTACCTCTAACACTTCGAAATCTTTTTATTTTTCTATTAAGTTGGTTTTCAACTTTAATCAAAAGTAATTTAAACATGTCAAACACTACACTTTTATTTTTCATTAAATACACAAAACTATAGTCAAAATAGTCATCAATAAAAATAATAAAATAGCATTTTTTATTTCTAGTTAAAACACCATTTAGGTGAGGTTTGGGTAATTTTAAATTGACTACAAAATTCACATTTTTGAAAATCATTATAGGATAGATTAGGTATAAATCCTAAGTTACTCATGTTCTTAATTGTGTGTTTATTAATGTACGAAGTCTAGCTTTCCAAATATTAAAAAGAACACAACATGTAAGTAAAAGAAGTCTTATTCATTTCAACATTCAGTTTAAACATACCATCAGTGGCATATCCTTTCCCAAGAAAAATATTGTTTTTGATAATTGTATACACATCGACCTCAATTATTTGAGTAAACCTAACCTTGTTAAGAAGATAGCTCGAAATTAAGTTCTTCCTCATCTCTAGAGTATGCAGAACATTCTTCAAGATGATAGTTTTTCCAAAGGTAAACTTTAATTCCACCTCACTCATACGATAACTATAATGGAGTAGGAATCACCCAATAACCCTTTCTTGTTCTCAATTTCATAATAGGACTTGAACAAATCGTGGTTATAGCATACATAGCTAGTAGAGCTAGTGTCTACCCACTACCCCTTGGATGCACCGACACAGTTGATTTTAGTTATCATAGCAATAAGTTTCTTTTCGATTAGGTTCGCTTGCAAAATAAGACGAGGCCTATTTCGGCAGTTCCTAGCCAAGTGGTCAATCAAGTTACAACTATAACACATAAATGTGTCATTTTTTCATTTCTTAGGGGGAGTTCAAGTCCATTCTATGGAGGATATCTGTTGGGATTTTGGTTCTAGTTTTGGTTGGTATTGAGATTCTAATTCTTTATGTTTCCCCCTTTGTGTTTCAGAATCATAATATAGGATTTCTTTTTATCACTATTGTTAGAAATAACAAGTACTTCATCTCTTTAATCTTATTTTTGGGCTTCTTCCTTAATACGAAGACGGGTAATAAGACTTTTTAGAGAAAAATCCTTAGTTTTTGCCTAAGAACATTTTTAAAGTCTTTCTATGCAAGAGGTAATAATTTATCAATTATTATAGCAACTTGAAATTGTTCATCAAAATACATACTTTTAGAAATTATTTCATGTGCTATCTTTTGCAATACATATGATTGAGCTTCCATAGATTTATCATCAATCATTTGGTACTTCAAGTATCTACTAATAGCATACTTCTTTATTCTAACTTCCTCAGTGTCATACTTCTTTTGAAGTGCATCCTAAATTTTCTTAGTAGACTTATCAGAGTTATGGTAAACATACAAATATTAGCCAAATCATTAAGATTAGCTCAAATCCCAAAATCTTTCAAGAGAAATCATAAAATTCAAGCATAACATGTGCGTGAGTATGTGAAAAATTTCATGTAAATATCGATCAAAACATGTAAAAAGATGTGTGTATGCACAAGTCAAAATTGTAGAATCATTTATATAGTAAAAACCAAAACAACTTAAGCTATTAAAAAAACGTTATATGTGTGTAAGTATTTCATAAGTCCATTACCTTGTTTGAAAAAGAAAATCTACTATATATATATATATATATATTGTAAATTTTAACAAATAAAAATCCTTAAAAATAAAAGAAACGTAATTATACGAAATTGCTCACCTAGGATCATTTAAGTACTTAATCAAAAGTACCTAAGTGAATAATAAAAGATAGTAAGGTCTTTCCTAACCCATATTTTCTTGAATTCTTGTTTCTCATTGTCTTTGGGTTAGGACTCAACTACCTTAATCTTCGTATGCATGTTTTTGGACTTAGCTTCACTTTTCACATTCATCTTAAATAAAGTGCAACATGCATAGTAGGATGATGATAATGAGTCTTATAACTAGAAGAAATATAGAAAGGATTATTAAAATGCGAATCAATAAACAAAAATATATACTTAGACCTAATATGACATTTTCTATCACAATGATAACACTTATGCACATACTTAAAAAACAATTTGTTGCAATAGGTGTAGTAGTTGTTTATGCACAATTAGTAATAGGTCACATATATGACATTGTAACTTATCAATGCTCAAAATTTGATCCAAGTTTTGAGCTCCAATGATTAGTCTCTCCATTGCATCACATGATTCTTTGAGCTATTGTACCAATTTTATTATTATTTGCAGTAAGCTTATTATTTTCTTCCCTTAAACATGCAAGACTAGAATTCAATGCATTATTTTGTTCTTACAAAATATTTTTCTCTTATTTTAATTTATTAGAAAAGTTTTCATGTCTCAAGTTATTCATTTAACATTTTCTATGTTTACATGTAAACTAGTATTCTCTTCCTTGGTTCTAAGATATTTAAGAAATAACTCTTCAAAGCTTTTAACATTAACTTTAGAGAGAATATGGGTAGGTGTCAATTGGTTAGGTTTATTTTTGAGTCATTTTATAAGTCAGTCTATCTTGATGATTTTGGAAAACCCAAAAATTTAACAGACCTATAACCTCTAAAAAACCCACCTTCAAGCCAACCTATAATCATAATATGATATACAAGCCTCATCTGGTCGAAATAGAATAACATATCATATAATTTAACTTAAAATTTATTATCATTACATATTCTATTTACTTAATCTATTATCACTAAAATTAGATAAGATGGTTTTAGTAGACATTATGCAAGTATATAATTGTGGTTATTTTAAAATTAATCATTAAAAACTTTCTACAGAATAATTATTAAAAAAATTATAGAAAACTAAAATGTGCCTAATAGCTTACCTAACATCAGATAGAACTATAAATTCAAGTGAAATCTCATATTGTCAATTAGGAAAATCATATAATAAAAAATTATTAATTTGGAGATTTTAGACCAAATTGAGAGTGACTTAAGTACGGCATAAAATGTGAGTGATGAGAGTGATTGTGAGTGTGTAAGTGAGAGTCTTTATTGATTAGGTTTAGATTTTACAATTTTAAATAAATTCAAAATTATAATTATAATAAATAAAGTTATAATTAATATAGAAGATTTAAGTTCCTCATCATTAGAGCTATTACTATCAATAAAATGATCCATAATAAAAAATCACAATCTAATGTTGGCTCTAATACTAATTAAAAGTTCTAAAATAGGCTAAATATATCTAGAAGGGGTGAAAAACTTATTTTTAGTTTTATCAAATTATAAATTATAACATAAACACAACGACCAGATATGCAATCGCATATAAATAATAAAGTGTGAAAAATTAAAAATAACACACGAGATTTTTAAGTGGAAACAATTTAGGCCATAACAATGACCTATGAGAAAAATTATATATCTATCGGACAACCTAATCTATCCACTGTGAAAATTAAATATTCAAGTAAAAACTCAGTCTTATAATACCTTATCTCGGATAATGACCCAATATACTTTACTTATGAGCCACTATATTATCCATTATTAGCATAAGCGGAATATGGCTAACATATCAATTAGCTCATCACCAATCAAAAACATTCATGGATCAACCAGAGTTAACAAAAAAATCCCAAATATTTTTGTGTATTCTAGATGAATTTTAATAAGCAACAAATCTTAATCCTAATTTAAAACATAAATAAGCATACATGAAACTAAAATTTCTAAAACATATTATAAAATAGTAATTTAGGTAGTGATTTATCCATCAATACTAGCAATTAAGATTACCTATATGTAAATCTAATAAGAGCACTTGCACAATGATGAAGCATAGAGATGAAGGCAATAACTCTCCAAAATTTATATTGTGTTGTTAAGAAAAATGAACCAAATGTTTGAATATATAAGGAAATTTGAGGTTGTAAACCTAGATCACTAAGGAAATGTTAAAAAAAACCTTAAGAGGTTTTAAAGCACTTAATTAAAGAAAGGGTATGAAATAATTTCACATAATGACCAAGTTAAAAGAGTTTTTAAGTCTCATTAAGTACTTACTAATCGAGATACGTTAACATATTTTAACCGAAAAGTACTTAATTAAAGTAGCACGAAAGTTGATCTATCAAGTAAATGCAGAAAGAACCCAAGAGGGACTCGACCAAAGTTGATCAAAACTCAATCAATCGACCATCTTGATCAATCAATAACCTTAGTCGATCGATCGACTAATACAAACTTTAACATCAAAAATCATTCTAAATATTATAAACATATACTAGTAAATATATAAATGTAATATTATGTGTGATAGATAAAAAAAATATACTTAAAATACGAATATTTGAAATTCATATTTTTTTTAACTTTACTTGATATATTATCTCTACTTGATAGATTGATAACAAACCTAAAATAGATTTATAAGCAAATATTTTTTTCATAAAAATAACTTATATTTATAAATCTTAATATATCTTTTTTCTATTTTACTTTATCTGGACTAATATGTCAATTTACTTTATAATAATTAACCATTTTTCTTTATGCATTATATCTGAGTTAGCACACGTTTTATTTACTTTTACAATTAATAAATAAATGTTAACTGACTTCCAACTAATCCTATCTAATATTCTCCTTTTTACTTTAATTTGGCCTGCTTTAACCCCTTTTTTCATATCTTTTAAAAGTAGGTTAAACATTTTAATTTGTATCCGAGTGTGTAAATGTTACTTTAAAAAGAAATTATACAAGTATCTTTCGAAATTATTTGAAACTCCGAATACAAATGTGAGTGAGTTTTTGACTAGGGGAAAAGAATAATGCTAAGTATTAATATTCAAATAAATAGTGACGTATTATTATTAAAGTAAAAAATTGTGATCGTTAAAAATATATAAATCATACATCCAACAATAAATACAATAATATTTTAATAATATATACTCAGCTACTATTTACTACCTATATGGTTAACAGAGTCACTATTCTTACTACTAAATATAATTTTTCAGGAAAAACGTAGGCCATGCCCCTGTTTCAAGAAGAATCTAATTTAAAAGGAAAACTAACAAAATATTAGTATTATGTTGATATTTACAAATTTAGTTTGTATTAACTCAACATAAGAAAAGTCATTATATTTAAAAAAATAATAATGAAAAACCATTTTTAAAAAATATCACCTTTCCACACAATTAATTAAAAATTCAACTTAACTGATCAAAATATGCTAAAAGTGAAATTTGACCCCTGATTTCCGTTTAAAAACCCACAACTTACAACCAAGATTACTTTTTTTTATAGCAAAATAATAATAATAATAATAATAATAATAATAATAATAATAAAATAAATAAATAAATCTTATTTTTTTTCAATCACAACTTAGATTACTAGCCTCCTTTACTTATCTACCTCGGATTCTTTTCCTTTTTCATAAAACATCCTTGAAGTGCTTTGCAAGTAATCTGATTTCTTGTTATCGTATGGCTTTAACTGCATTTCCTTATTATTCCTACTTCATCCTTTTCTTAGTTCAATGTTACTTGTCACTATTTCTCCATACTAATATGTATCCAGACCGTGAAACCAACCCACATTTTGTTAGACCATCACAACACCATCAACCAACCAGTCCATGTACACAACACCATCCCCATCCACATGGTCCAAAAGTTTCACGACCAAAGCATCATGGCCTCCATGCCCAAAAACCAATTGCTAACCGATGCAACACAATGATCAAAATGTACAACCACCCCAAAGATGAGTGCATCAAGAAGATCATAGGCTCCCTTCACTTGGTCCAGCCATAGTTTCCATCCGCGACCCAAAGACCAACCATATGAGGACCACAAGTCCCCACAACATAATCCGATACTAGTCCCCAATCCCCCTCCACGACATGAGGATTGTCACAATGACCAATATGTTCAATCACATAGCTAATCACCATTGGTGCCACATCCAAAAACATACCAAGGGCAACTTAGTCCACACATCCCAAATGGATTGCGTGTACCAAAACCACGCAAAACTAATTCTTTGACATGATTTGCTGCCATTTCCTGTGCAATCCTTTGGGTAATCATAATCATAGTTGGCCCTGTAGTTCTCATCGTATATGCTTATATCTACCCAGCATGTACAACCCTTCTCTGCAGCCAAGAGAGAATCCAAGTTTGCCAAGAGAGAACCCAAGTTTGCGAATGTTCATATGGTTACTAGCCAAGTTAAGCTACAATTGTTAAAGATACAAAGGCTACAGAAACAATTAGAGACCAACAGAGTACTGTTTGACATAAAGATTAGCTTCCGGGCAAAGATCTAATCTGGGAAGTCTTCTAAGGTATTCATATTCGATGCACACTCAATGCACCATTATAGTTACTAGACCTGATAGATCTTTAACTACAAGAAAATGCAAGAATAAAATGCAAACATTTTGAATCAAGTTTGATTCCTTTTGCTTTCACTTTTTTGAGAAATTGATTTTTGGCACCTCGTTCTTTCACCAATCACCATCACTGTTGATTTGTTAGCATTTCGTTTCTTGTTCTTATCTCAAGTTAGTCCAGCTGACTATTAACAATTTCTTGAGTCACCTCATTTTTCGTTTTCCATTTGACATTCACACTTCTCAGTACTTCAACTATTCTGTAAACCAAACATTGGCATCTGTTATTACATATTGCCAACTTTACAGTTAAATGGCTTTGCATCATCCGGTCCTACTATGTAGTTTCCCTGTTGTACCATAACCCCTCAAATTCGTATTATCTGGAACCAATGCTTGAGCAGCAAAAAAGCGCTTCAGGATCAAACATGAAAAAATTTGTTAGAAGCCACGCTTGCTGACAAAATCACATAATGTACTTCCTGAAACCTTTTCTTTACTTTTAACATAAGCAATCCTCAGCCTCTTAGGGTCTGGAATGTATAAAGCAGAAATTACTCACTAAAATGTTTTAGAAATCATGTGGCGGAAAAGTTTTATATGAGACCTGAACAAGTAAAAAAAAACTAGTTGTTTACAAGATGTTATTAGCTTTCACACTGGGTGCGAACATGTAAAATAATCACTGGAAACAAGTTATTTACACCAGCTACAAGGTCACTTAAAATTACAGAATAACGAATTGAGGCCAGCACATTGGTGCTTGCAGTATGCCTAGAAATAAAGCGCTTGGAACTTAAAAGAAGTCTGCATTTCAGGCTTTCAGCCATGATGCAGTAAACCAGAGGCACAGCCATGGGGCACGAGAATGAAAGATTCAACCTCTTACCTAAAATCTCCTGCACTGATCTTTTGTAAAGAAAGGGTGTCTCAGGGCTTCACGAGCTGTTAACCGGTTGGAGGGATCATATCTCAATAAACCTTGCAACAGGTCAATGAGATCCCCAGCTGAGTGGTCTACAAGTTGCATTATCAGATTCTGCCAGTGACAGAATTTCAATTTGAAATTTTATAATAAGAAATTCAAGAAAACACAGACTATTACTACAGGAAGCATTTTTGAAAACAATTGTACAACTAATACTATAAAGCCACCAATACTATAAAAACAAAATAGTCCAAACAAGAAGTAGCTATGATTCCAATTATAAAGGGGATAAAATGATGCACACCTGAAGACGAGGTAGCTTAAGAACAGCTTTAATACTTTCCCGAGAGGTGGCACCTTCGGGCCAGTCCAATTTACCCCTTTTGACATACTTCTCAGCACGACGGCTGACAAATGCAAGACAATAGAAAAACCGTTAAGATGAGTTCTAACAGCGGTATTCTTCCCATATTACATTAATGCACCAACATATTCTTACATATTACATTAATGCATTAATAATTAATTAATCAACAATCATCATAGCCAAAAAAATATTCAAACGGAAACTTACTCTGCTCTATTGAGCATATGCTGTGGTAATGGACCTAAAACTCTTTCCATCATGGCTAGGTGTTCTAGATTCTCATGAGTCTGGAACAAAGCTTCTCCCTACAGACAATTGTAGTTTGTATCAAAGTTGTGCCATAAAAGTTAAAACACGCCTAACCTAGAACCTAGAAGGCCATAATAATACAGCATCTAAACATACCGAGCACAACTCTACCAGAATACAACCAACACTCCAGATGTCACATGGATGACTCCATCCAAGACCTGATGTGTGTAAGTTTACATCTTAACATTCAATACACAGAAGTGGCAAAAATGAATGAAGATGGGCAGTCTGAGTGGCAAGAAATCAAATAATCGAAAGTAATCATACCAAGAATAACCTCCAGAGCACGATAGTGCCTAGTAGAGACAATATAGTTGTGTTCTTGATTGTCATATGCTGTACTACCAAAATCAATAACCTTGATGGCACTAGACTTTGGCAATCTTTTATAAAAGATCCCTTCTCTCGATGACCGGGAAGTGACCTGAAAGAGAAGATTAAGAGCTAAGTTTGTATCCGAGAATGAAAATGAACCCAAAAAAAAGTTAAGGACTAGAAAGGCAAAGGCTAATAAACAATGTCAAAATTATTAAAAAAAATTAAATAAAAATAAAAATACCTTTCCATCAGGAACTTTTATGTATTCAGGAGAAACAAAAAGTATGTTCTCAGGCTTCAAATCAGTATGGATAAGGTGCATATCATGCATGACTGCAAAATAGCATATAGTATTTCCTAGTATAAGTACTAAAAGACTGGATTTCCCATTTACGCAGCTAAGCTTAATTTTTGCCCTTTACAGAACACAGTTTGAATAAAGAATTTGAAGGAAAACTGTAAAGATTTATATATGGTTTAATATAATGCCCACAAAGAAGCTAGCAATAAATTTTAAAATAGTTCAAAAAATAGATATCGCGACAGTGAAAGCACTGCTAAGAACCTTAAAAGATAAAATAACGGTAGAAGAGCTACTACACACATGCTACACATTCCAATAATTGTCGGCCAAGATCGCGGACGAGATCAACCGGAAATGGACGATAACTATTTTTCCGTAGAAAATCATATAAGCTTGGTCCAAGCATCTCAAAAACCTGTTAAGATAATTTGATTCAACAAAAACTCATAACCCAAAAGCATTTTTGAAGTTTGGGAATCATGTCATTAAAATCACATACTTACCATGCAAATATGATTACGATAGTCGAACCAGTTACGCATTTGTACACAACTGCAAGGAATAAATCAACTTCACAACCAAACAAATTTCACCTCAAATATAAATCTTTGGGAATAATTATTTAACAGGCACTGAACTCACCGGCTGCCACTTCTGTCATACCTCCCAAGCAATTGTAACACGTCAATTTCCACCATTGCTGCTTCACGATATTTCTTTATACTTCTCACTATTTTTATTGCTACCATCTCCCTTGTTTCCCGATCCCAGCATTCCAAAACCTGACCAAAGGTGCCTGTAAAAGATAGCATCGTAAGAATGGATATCCTTGAATCGATTAACATTAATGTAATAATTTCCAAAAATGATCTAAAACCATAAATCAGGCAGCTTAGACCTGATTTGCAGTTACATAGCCATATAGATTGGTTACATGGATACATAACTCAAAAATTAGGGTTCCATAACCTGATTTCAGGTTCCATAGAAATGATATAGTGCAATATGCAGTTCACCTTAAGGAGAGCTTCAAGGTAAATTTTTCATGTATAATATGAATTTTAAATATAAAATACCCAAATATTGATACAGCAGAATGAGAGGTATCAACCCTTTTGTAAAAAACTAAACCCTAAACCTTAAAAATTGAACAATAAAAGTTAATTAAATCAACTTAATTTAGATGAATGAAAATTTTGCTCTTATTGAAGATATCCATAAGGTGAGCTACATAGCCCACCATATCATTTCAATATATATACATATACAAAGGGGGAGAAAACTAACCTTCACCAATTTTTCTGTGGATTTTATCTGCAAGTACATAAACAATAATATAAGCAAATCTGAGGCATAAAAAATTTAAATAAACCAAGAAATTCAAAACCAACTTGGCATCATACTAGAACAAAAATTATTATTTTTCAAAAGATGTCTATGCACTCAAAAAGAAATTACTATATATATAATATACTGTTTTTTATAAAACCAAATTTCATTTTGAAGAATGATTTGGTGGGATAGGGAACAAAAAGGTGCCCACTGCCCTTGTGGTGGGATGGGCAATTTTAGAATAATTTCAACAATAAACATTGCTTTCATGGATGAAAATTGATAAAGACCTTATATAAGAATTAAGAAAGTTAAAGTAATAAACAACAAAAAACATGCCACCTGAAGCATTTAAAATTTATAATGTTCTAGCTTTAAGAAAGGGCTAAGGTCTATGCAGTTCCTATAAGCAATTCATGAGAAGGTACACTTTGTCGTTTACAACTCATACATATGGAGTCCTCTAATTATTTAAAAGTTCCAATAACTCCAAATGATCCCTGTACACTTGGAATTCGGAAGAGACAGAAAGAGGAGAAGGTAGGGACTCAAAAATGTATAAAATAAATAGAATTTTAAGAGGAAAAAAAAAGAGAGAGAGAAGGATTTGGTTTACCTATTTTTTTGAAAATTTTCATTTCAATTTGAATTTAATAATTTTTTTTTACAACTTTTTAATATATGGAATTTTCTTTTCAAAATTACGACTTTATCTTTTGTGTTTTTTCTTTTCAAAATTCCAAGTTTACCATTAAAAAATATCATTTTTAGATTATTGAAACTTTTAAAGAATTATAAGACTCCAGGTGTATACTAAAAATAAAAAATAAACTAAAGTGTATCTTTAAATGACTTACAAGACCTTAGCACTTTAAGATGCCTCGAAAGAAATATTAAGAAAACACATATGGTAGAAATGAACTCTGATGCCTTTAATGTGGTACACGTTATTATATAGAAACAAAATATTATGCATAAAATAAGTGCAAGTAAATTCTTCAATGGTGATTGAATGAAATTACAGCGAGAGGTTAAATTGTCTCCAAGCACAAATCTGTAATGGCCATCTTTGTCATCGTCTCGCCATGGAGGAGAACCTTTTTGAGTAAATCCCCTTACAAAATTACTAGGGTTTTCTGGGAGTACCCTTGAAGATCCAAAGCTTGTTCCATTTCCAACATCTTGCCCAAAATATAATTCTGACTGATCCTACACACAGCCATTTATTCATACTCTACTAAACAAACATTAATAAGAAACACACTCCCTTCATTACCTACCATTTACTTTGGGTTTCCTCATTCTTTTATAAATAAAACAGACATAAACATAGTATGATAAGGTGTAGATCAGAAGCAAAGAAAAATGGTTAATGATCAAAGCCAATCACATGTTTCAGACGAGAATGACAAAATAATCTAAACAAAAACTTGTTGTAATCAATGATGACTTAAGAAGACTTAAGCAGAGGAGAGGGGAAATTTAAGCAATACCAAATTTTGAGTTTTCACAATGGGTTAGGTTAATTTATTACTATAACTTAAACCAATAATCCTATAACTATTAGGTAGATTCATTTACTCCACTAATTTTAAGTTTGTGATAAGGACAATTTCCAAAAAATGTTGGATTTTTTTTTATTAAATAAACATGTGACAATCACATATGTTATTATTAGGGGGCATTTTGAATTATTATTATGGCATAATACAGACATATGTCACATGCATATGTTTATTTAATTAAAAAATCTAACATTTTTCATAAAACTGCTAAATATTGAAATTTAAAATTACTGGACTAAATCGATTACTAGAAGAGCAGAGTAAAAGTTAGAAGAATAAACCCAGCCAAAACACTTTCATAACAAAAGTTCTTTCATTTGGAACCTAATAATAGAGCTTTGATCAGCGACTTAAGTTTTAGGCTCAATCACAAAAACTCTTTCATTTGAAACCTAAGGCTGAAGACTACAAGATCGTTGTCAACGGTGACTTAAATTTGCTATAAACTTGAAAAGTATGCAAGAATTACATATTACAATAATCAAATGTAATCTAAAAAGCTATATCTGGCATGTAATTAGAGAAGATATTGAAGACTCAAAAAGCTAAACTCACACCTTTTGGTGGAATTGAGGGGTGTCCCATGTTAACCTGGGCTTCTTCCTCGGACGCCGATCCATATGAACAGCAGGGAACTCCGTCAAATAGTTCATCTCCATCTCAGATAAAAACCCTAACCCTGACCCCAAACTGACCCCAAAATTCGATTGCTCGCTCCTCTATTCAAATTGTTCAAGAAACATGCCCGGTGATCGAAGAAGTTTCTATAGAATAGCCCCAAATGTTGTTTTACTCACTGAGCGCCAGATAAGTTCCCGGTGATTAATCTGGAGCGTCCAATGGTTCGAGTTAGTTCACCACGTGTAGATAATTTTAATAAAAATGTGCACTTAAATCAATTTTTTTTAATGAATACTTTTATTTTATTTTCTTTTAAATGAATACTTAAACCACATTTTTTCTAAATGAATATTCAGCCTACTTACACGTATTATGTTCGTATTATACTTATATATATATAAGTTAATAAAAATTATTTTTTTATAAATAATTTTCAAACCTAAAAACAATATTAGTAATTTTAAGTTAAAAAACATTATATATAAATAATATATTTTTATGAATAATAAATAAAAGATTAAAATAAATCTTAAATTCTTAAAACAATTCAAATGCAAATTTCTAAAGTTTTTAGGACGTAAAATTTAATCTCAAATTTTTAAAATTTTATACATAAATCTATAAACTTTTAAATCTTATAATTTAGTCCTTAAAATTATAAAATCTTACGTATAGATCATAACTTGATTACAAAAATATATATTATAAATCAAAAAATTAAAATTTATGTGTAAAATTTTAAAAATGTTAGAGTTACATTATATGATTTAAAAGTTTATATCCTTATACGTAAAGTTTAAAAATTTAAATATTAAATCGTATGTTTTAAAATTTTAAAAATTATAGATGAATTTAATTAAAATTTAAATATCAATAATTATTTAAACATAAATAAAAATTACGCTAACAAATTTTTACTATTAAATATATTTAATATGGTTATTATTTTCGCAATTCAATAATTATAAATTATATTTTTTAAAATTTATTAAAATATTAACATTATCCGATTAATTAATCTAAATATACATATTAACTATTTATTAATAAAACACATTAATTATAAAACATGTATAAAAAGATAAAAGACTTAAAAATAAATTTTTAATATTAATTTACTTGATATAATTTAAATTTATAACCATAAACATGTAAAAATTAATTTTATTTATTATATCATTATACAGAAAACCATAAAATCGAATTAATTTATTATGAATAGTTAATTTATTTTTAATGATCAACCATTTTTATTCCATCTATTATTAATATTTTATATTATTACGAAATCAAATATTATTCTAATATTTTTATTAAAATATATAGCTATTATTAATGTATTTTTAATATAGAATCTTTCAAAATCAAATAAATTATTTCATATTTATATTTTTTTATATTTTTTATTGTATTTGTATTTTATACTAAAATTTTTACATATTTTAATATAAAAATATATTAATCTCGTATATTTATTAATTATACATTTGAATCTCTTTTTTATTAAAATATGTACAATTTTTATAATTTGCATTTTTTTTAGATAAAAAGAGATTTAAATATCATTTTTAAATATAAAGAAACTTAAGTGTATATTTATTTAAAAAAAATAAAACTTAAATATATTTTTTATTAAAAAATAACATAAGTATTCATTTTAATAAAAATGTAACTTAAGTCAATTTTTTATTAATAAAATTAAATAAGAGTTTGTTTCACCTAATTTTGTTATCTCGTAAATTTAAGCAAAATATAATTATAATAATGAAATTAGGTTTATTTTATTTTAAATAAAATAAAAAAATATAAAAAAATTAAAATTTATAATAATAAAAATGTATGAAATACACTTACAAAAAAATATTATTTTTAAGATTTTATTTTTATTGTTTTACTAAATAAAAATAGCTTAATTAAATTTATTAGTTCATTTCCTTCTTACCCATTTGAAATAATGCCTCTAAATCGGGGGCAAAATAAATGATTACTATTTATCTAACAATATTATCCGTTGTGTTTTTCCTTTTCTTTTCTATGAATCTACCGTTTGATAAATTTACATGAAATGAATGTATCAATATAAGAATGAAATTTTAAAATTATCTTGCAAAATATATTTATGAAAACCATCAAAAATAAATAAATAAATTTGCATTTTTTGGCCACCAAGTTGTGTATTTTGTCCTAGGATAAAGATAATCATTAATTCCCAAATTTTAATTAAATTTTCATACAAATTTCATAACTCTTAAAACATATAATTTGATCTCAAATTTTATACTTCGATCTTTTAACTTTTAAATTCTAAAATTTAATCTATAAACTTTTAAAATTATATAAATAGATTTTAATTTGACTATTAAAATACATACTCATGAATCAAATATTTCATAATGATATATGAACTTTTAAAAGTTATATTTATATATATTTTATTGTTAAATTGTTTATAGGTGTTAAAAAGTTTTGTTACGCACTTAAAGAATTGGAAATATTATTTGATGCATAAACATTTTATTCAATATTGTGATCATTAATCCTTTCAGGTTATTGCATAAACAGTTTATTCAATATTATGATCATTAATCCTTTCAGGTTATTAACTCCGAGAACATGCTAATGGCAATGTTTCTACTGGAATTCAACTTTATCTTTCAACAAGAGTGAGAAGCAAACTTGATGGTTGATTTCCTGAGCAAAAGATCTCATGTACCATTACTACAATACATACATATAGTTTCGTACATTTAGCATCGGTTTTTTTAAAAACTGAGGCCATAGGGTTTTAGCCTCAATTATTTAAAAATCAAGGCCATAAACATACCTTATAATCTCGGTTATTTTAAAACTGAGGTCATAAACATATCCTATGACCACAGTTATTTAAAAACCGAGGTCATACATATACCTTATTAATTTTTTCTCCTTTACACCAAAAAAATTTATCTCTCTTTAATTTTCTTACTTTTTACACCAAAAAAAATTATTATTTTTTTATGCTTCCCTTTTTTCCTCTTCTTTTTTTTTCCTTTTTCCTTTTTCCTTTTTTCTTTTTTTCTTCCTTTTTTTTCCTTTCTAGGCCCTAATATATCCTAGGGTTTTAGAGCATATATATATACTTTCTTTTTAGAGATAATCAATTGACCCTTTCCAGCTGCCGCTTTGCATCTCGTCTCCCGTCTGCCCTCGTCTCGTCGTCCTCGTCTAGTCGTTCTCGTTCCCTTGTTTTTTCCCCTTCGCGCGTTGGATATGTATCTCCTCATCATGCGACTGATCTGCTCTTTGAATTCACTCTAGCTAAGGTATGTTTATTCAAATTTTGTTTATTAGGCAATCATCCCATGGATGGTTTGCGTCTTGTTTTCCCTCCTATTACAACTTATGTTCTTTGTTTGCCAATATGTCATTATTCCTTGTTTGTTGTTTTGTCTCAACGATGAACCCATTATTGAAAATTCTTGTTTATAATTTTTGGGATGGCTTTGATCTGATTAATGGAACCTAGGTTTTAATTTTTGGGATATCATATCATTACTCTTTGTTTTAGTTTACATTGAAGCTGTAATCTCTAGTCATGTTGGCTCTTATTTGTCTGATAGATTTTTCTTAGTTCTCATTATGCTGGATAAGATCTTGATCCAAAGTTTAGAGCTGGTGAACCTTGGAAGAAGGTATCTGGCCCTATTTTTATCTATCTTAATTCTGCTCCAATGGGTGATAACTGGTCTGAATTTATGGAATCCTATAGTTTAATCCTCAGTTGTTTAATCCTGAGATAAGTAAATTCATTTTAGTATTTAAGTTCTCATATAAATTCTTTTGTTATGATAAAAAATATATAAGTTCTGTTGCTGATTATAATTTTTTTGTTTATACTATTGTAGTGACATTTTGCCAGCAATTGATGTATTCTCTGGCCATATATTGGTAGGGGTAAGTTAATACTCATTCTTCAATTTTATTTTATTAGCTTTAGATTCAAATGTCATAATTCTTGTACAGTTGTGTTGGTTAAATGTGTGTTACTACTGGAGGTTGTTTATGATGTTCTTTGGCTTTAGTAGTAGGGTAAATACCCTTTAGCTCTCTTATTATGATAAGGTTGTTTTTGATCACAAAATTCAACTCTTATTCTTGAATTTGTTTCCTATCTCAAGTATGGTATCTTATTTTGTAATTTTTTTGGTTTATGCAGGAAGTATATATGTATTTCAAGGGGTACAAATGAGGTTATTTGTTGTTGTGATCCAATTACCCTTCGAATTATATTATCTTTTTAAGCTGATTTTGTATATACATGCACGTCTCCTTTTACAGTTGTTATCACTATGAGTATAAGTTTGACAAGATAATGAGTATGCCAAAATCCAAATACATATTAAGATATTAATTGTAGTGTTCCATCAACAGCTGATGTTCTATTATAGCTTCACTTTTTTGGTTTAACATTAAAAACAAATACTTTGATTGATATAGAAATTATTGTAGGGGTCTTCTTTATACATATTCAAGGAAGAAATGGTCATATTGTCAACTTTGCGAGGCAGTCGTTTTCCTCTATTCGATCACCATACTCACCTTTTCTCATCCTCTCATCTCCAAGGTACGTTATTTGTGGATTTTGTGTCCAAGTTCTATCACTTATGAACTTAGAACATTTTTTTCTTTGAGTTGTAGAATCTAGGTTTTCTCTTATTACAATTAAAGATTTATACTGTGATTTGTAAACAAGCTGTTGATCAATCATTGAAAGCCTATGAGGTAAATCAGATTCAACCTACAAGCTCCTTTTGCGCTTTATTTTTGCTACTTCTCTATCTACTTGTTCACAATATATGATACTATGTCCTGTTTGACTCAATTTGTAGATACAAGTGTGTTGTCACATTTTCCCTCTTTTTACTACTTATAAGTGATGGGACAATCTTTCTAGCTTATATCACCATCTTTGCACTGATATCAGTGCTCATTCCATATTTGGTTTTGGTGATATCAGTGCTAACTAAGTTTCTGGTGATACATTGATATATCAGTCCTCTGTGTGATAGGCTTCAAAATATATTTTTCATCATCATTTAGTCTTTGGCTTGTCTATGTATATGATCAATCAATATTCAAGTCCGTGCGATGGAAGAAACAAAAGACATGAAAAATGTTGTTGAGGCATATGTTTATGATATGAGGAACAAGGTAAGTTGCATGAGGTGTCTTTAATTTTTAAGTACTAAGTTCATTCTTTCTTGTGAGTAGGTGTCTTCATATTGTCTATTTCTTTCATTCTTATTACTTGCTTGCATAGCTTGCTTGCTATGCTATGCTAGACTGTTTTGAGTCTATTGTGAACAGTTTTTATGGTTCATTCTTATTTTATCTACTGTTATTTCTATTATACATTGTGTTTATGGTTCATTCTTATTTTATCTGTTGTTACCAAGAATGTGCACATCGAATAGGCACTAGCACACCAAATAGCAAGAGGTGCACACGCAAAGACACGAAGTAGGTGTGCCATGCAAAGAGGTGCACCAAAGGCACCAGTAGCAAGTTAATCGTTGAGTCTCAAAATAATTAAAAATAAATATTATACTAAAGTTATTTCTATTGTACATTGTGTTTATGAATTTTTAGTGTATAATAAACTCTCTAATATAATTATACTTTTAATTTTACTATAACATGATTTTTAATATTGTTTTTAATAAATTTATTGTAATTTATATTGATTTAATTTTTAATATTGTAATTAATAATTATATATATTTTTAATTTATATATATCATATGGCCTCAGTTATTAGAAAAACCGAGGCCATAGGGTGTACCTATAACCTCAGTTATTAAAAAAACGAGATCATAGGGTGTATCTATGGCCTCGGTTATTAGAAAATCGAGACCATAGGTCGTTACCTATGATCTCTCTCACTTAGGCCTCGATTCTTATAACCGTGACCATAGATCTATGGTCACGGTTAAAAATCGAGGCTATATGTACTTTTTGTAATAGTGTATTGACTATGGTGAAGAGTCAAATAATCAGTTTTGATACACTTAAAGATCTCTATAGAATCCTAAATTCCATGAACTCTAGACTCAATACTACAATAAACAGTTTCAAGAAGATTATGTCATTCAAGAAGGATTCTTATTCAAGGGCATCCAACTATGTATCTCGAAGACCTCTTTGAGGGAACATTTCATTAGAGGGGGATTCGTTGCTCACCATGGAAGGGAAAAAACAATCTAAGTTATGGAAGACATGTACTTTTGGCCTTATATGAAGAGGGACATTACTGATTTTGTTAAAAGATGCCATATGTGTGAATCTACCAAGGGTACTTCACAAAATACTAGACTTTGTAACCTACTTCCCATCTCTAAAAATACTTGGGAAGACATAAGTATGGACGTTATACTTGGTTTGCCAAAATTTAGAAGGCATATGGATTCAATTTTGGTTGTTGTATATAGGTTATTTAAAATGGTACATTTCTAAGATTGCAAGAAAACTTCTGATTATGTAATTAGTCATTTTTTGGGAAATTGTTCGTCTTCATGGAGCTCTTAAATCTATTGTTACTAGAGATGAAATTTATGGATAATTTTTGGAGAAAGTTTTAAAAAAGATCTAATACTACACTCAAATTTAGCACCATTTTTCATCCATGAACAGATGGTCAAATTTGAAGTTGTTAATAGATCTTAAGGTAACATGTTACAATGCATTTCTAAATTTTCTAAATGTAGATCCAAGCAATGAGATTTATTAACACTTACTCACTTAATGGGATGGTTAACAGATACTCTGGTAGGAGTCCATTAGATATAATGTACACTAAGGTCAAGGTGCCTACATTCACCATTGACCTCACTTCTCTTCTTTTTTTCAAGAGTAGTGCAACAATGAAGTCAGCAATGACATATAGAGCATGCCAGCAGAAGTTAAGCAACACCTAGAAGTTTTAAATCGTAAGTACAAAGAAGCTGCTGACAAGAAGATAAGAACTATGAAATTTTCACTGTGTGATCTGGTCATGGCTAATATAAGCAAGGGTATGACACCAACGGGTACCTACTCCAAATATATCACAATAAAAATGACAATGTTTACATTCTTGAGTTGCCAGAACATCTCCAGATCTCTGCTACATTCAATATGTCTGATCTTTATCCCTACTTTCCAACTGATACTAGAATCTCCATCCATAATGGCTCATGACAGTATTCTTCTCAAGAGAGAGATAATTGATGCAGGGAGTTCATATTTATTTTAATTCAGATCTTATTAATGATTTATGCATTAATTGTTGTCTATTTTGTTTTTACTACCATGTGACAGATAGTGGTTGAGGTGTCTTTCTATTTTATCATTTAGCTTAATATTTATTAATGATTTATGTTTTGTTGTCTATTTTGTTTTTACCATTAATACTAACTTTTTTTTTTTTGAAAAAAAAAAGCTTAATACTTGAAAAGAAGATTAACTTGATCTCCATTTTTGGTCTAACCAGGACTTACATTTGCAAAAAGCAAAGGTATTTTAGAATACCTCATAAGTCTCAAACAAGAACAACAACAACAACGTAGTTTTATTCTTCCATTTTTTTATCTTCCTCTTCTCTTCTATACCAGCCTCGAACCTGTGCACGATTACTTGTGGGTGTAAAGAAATGCCACAGGCTACAAGAAGCGGTAATTAGTAAGTAAAATATTTATTATTTATCTTTGGGTTCTTACTATGTACTAGCAAGAATGAATACTTGTTAATGGTAGCATTAATTTTGGAGCAAATTTTGCTAATGATAGAGTAATATTTATATTTTTAAAAATTTTAGAGTATTAAATTGTAAAATAAAATGTTTAACTGATATGATATTAATGTTTTCGATCGGCTTTAAAAATATCAAAACTCTTTGTTAATTGTGGATATTTTGATTTTCATACTTCAATAAATATATACGAAGCAATAAATTTTATTTCAAAGGGGTAGTACGTAAAATGCTTGGGCAAAAATTTGTTTAACTTGTGAATCAGAGAGAGAAAAAAATACTAATGTGAAGTTTAAGAAAAAAATGCTGAGGATGGTAGAAGAAATAAGAATCGATTTTTTGTTTTTTGTTTTTGTTTTTGATCGAGTAATGATAATTAGAAACATTTAAGACTAAAATTTGTAAAATATAAGTTTTTGAGTTATTTATAATATGAATATTGAGTTATTAATTAAATTTCTTAATATTATAACTTTTTTTATTTAATGCGTTTAATTTATTTTTTTAATTTAAAATAAAATATAAGGGATAATATTACATGGTTTTAAATTATGAGTTACATTTTTTATTATATATATATATAAACAACACCTAGATCGTTGTAATAAAGTAATATATAAGCTAAACAAAATTTTATAAAATAGATTTGGCATGGAATATTTTCTTCGAGTAACAAAAAGGAAATTCAATTACAAAAAGCGAGAGTTTAATTAATAATGTTATAAATTAACACTCGTAGAAACGAAAAATCGGGTCTAATTTTAGTTGTATAAATTAATAATAATGGGTAACAGCAAAATAATCAGCAGTAAGAAAATAAATGACACACAATGATTTAAGTGTTTCAACTTTTTAATATGAAAAGTCTATTCTACTCACGACGGCATACCAAGAAAAATCCATTAATAATCAAACGAAGATACAAACACCAATTTTGAGAGCTTCACAAATTATACTAAAATCCAAAATCAACCCACAAAATATCTCATCTAATTTACTGGTAATATATAGCAAGATAATTTAACAAACTTGCTATTAAATCAAAATATTACCATACAAATATTAACAATGGATAGATTCCACAAACTCTTCACTTTTCATGCCGCTTCTTCTTTTTCAGAAATTAGGAATGCAGAGCAGCTTCTTCTTCTTCACGGCTGCGTTGTTCTCCTTGTTTCTTATTTTCAACCGATGCTCTCAATTTCCCTTTTCCTTCTGGCGTCTATATGTTTTCACGCAGCAAGGGAAACTTGGTTATATATATATATATAGCAAAAGGGTATAGGGTTTAATATTAGGTTATGGGCTTCATTGTTTTGGGCTAATTTATTTAACAAATCTCCAACTTGGCTTAAAACAGAAAAAAAATTCTTCAAATGAAATTCCTCGGATTACCAAATAACCGTCGTCCAAAGCTCCGAAGGGTGATCATTTTCTGCAAATACCAATCAAATCCAAGCAATGCTTGAACTTATTAAATGGAACTGGTTTGGTTAACATATCAGTTGGATTCTCTGTAGTGACTATCTTATTGACAACAATAGCACCCTGAGAGACAATGTCACGAACAAAGTGATATCTGACATCAATGTGTTTGGTTCTTTCATGATACATAGTATTCTTAGTCAAGTGTATCGCACTCTGACTATCATAAAATACAACAGAAGTATCCTACTATAAACCCAAATCACAAACCAAACCTCTAAGCCAAATGGCTTCTTTCACTGCTTCTGTTGCTGCCATATATTCTGCCTCTGTCGTAGACAAAGCAACTGTAGATTGTAAAGTAGCCTTCCAACTAATGGTTCAATGAGAAAGAGTGAAAACATAACCTGTCAAAGATCTTCTATCCAGATCATCAGCATAATCGGAGTCTATATAACCAATAACATTGCAACTAATATTAGAACTCCCATCATATACCAAACCAAGATTATATGTACCTCTCAAATATCAAAGTATCCATTTCACTGCTAGCCAATGACCCTTACCAGGATTACCCATATATCTGCTGACAACACTAACTGCATGTGAAATGTCTGGACGAGTACAAACCATAGCGTACATCAAACTGCCAACGGCACTAGCATATGGAACCTGAGACATGTACTACTCTTCTTCTTCTGACTGTGGTGACAAATCCAAAGAAATCCTGAAATGCGCAGCTAACGGCGTACTCACAGGTTTAGAATCTTTCATACCAAAGCGTTCAAGAACTTTTTCAATATAACTTTTCTGAGTCAAATAAAGCTTGCTCGCTTGTCTATCCCTGTAGATTTTCATGCCCAAAATTTTCTTCGCTACACCCAAATCTTTCATCTCAAACTCATCATTAAGTTGAGACTTTAATTTCTGATCTGAGACTTATTATTAGAAGCAATAATCATGTTATCAACATAAAGCAACAAATAAATGGATGAACCATCATGAAATATTTTATGATAAATACAATTATCATAATCATTCCTAGAGTAACCATGATCAATCATAAAAGAATCAAACCGCTTATACCACTGCCTAGGAGATTGCTTCAGCCCATATAAAGACTTTTTCAATAAAAAAACATGATCTTCCTTACCTGGAATAACAAACCCCTCTAGTTGATGCATATATATCTGTTCTTCAAGCTCACCATGTAAGAATGTTGTCTTGACATCAAGTTGTTCTAATTCCATGTCAAACAATGCAACCATAGCAAGCAACACACGAATAGAGCTATGTTTCACAACAGGTGAAAATACTTCATTGAAGTCAATACCTTTCTTCTGACAATAGCCCTTTGCAACAACACGTGCCTTGAACCTAGCTGCTTCAACCTCAGGTATACCTTCCTTTTTCTTGAAGACCCATTTGTTTCCAACAATCTTCTGGCCCTTAGGTGGTTTCACCAATTCCCAAGTATGATTCTTATGAAGTGATTCAATCTCTTCATTCATAGCAACCAACCACTGAACAGACTCATCACAAGTGACAACTTCATGATAACTAGAAGGTTCATGCACCTCAATGGACTTTGCCACAGATAATGCAAAAGAAACTAAGTCTACATCTGCGTACCTTTGAGTGCGTCGAATCTCTCTTATTCCTTTACCCTTAGCAATACTATATGGTTGCTCATGTTGCTATTCTGCTACATCATGAGTAGAATCATCTATATCATCCACAGATGGCTGATCTGAAGTGCCCTCTTGCACTTGATTAGGAGCTCCACTCTCAAGCTCCACATGCTCACTAACATCGTGGTCTTTATCTGCAACAATAGAGTCTTTTTTCTTTTACAACATGGAAAACTCATCAAACTTAACATCTCTGCTAATAAAAAATTTAGGTGACTTGGGTTCAACACACCATAATCTATAACCCTTCACCCCAAAAGGATACCCCAAAAATATGCATTTCAATGCCCTAGGCTCAAGTTTACCATCATTAACATGAGCATAAGTAGGACAACCAAAAACTTTCAAATCAAAATAATTAGCAGGAGTACCAAAGAATACCTTAAACGAAGTCTTCAACTCAATTGCAGTTGATGGATACCGATTCACCAAATAGCAAGCATGGTTACAAGCTTCAACCCAAAAGGATTTATCCAAGTCAGCTTGAAAGAGCATACAACGAGCTCTTTCTAAGAGAGTCATATTCATACATTTTGATACTCCATTTTGATGTGGTGTATGACGCACAGTGTGGTGTCTCACTATGTCACTTCTTTCACATAACTCATTAAACTGATTGTCACAAAATTCCAAACCATTATCAGTCCTCAAATGCTTGATTTTCTTGCATGTTTGATTTTCTATACAAGCCTTGAATTTCACAAATTTTGAGAATACATCATTCTTATTCTTCAGAAAATACACCCAAACATAACAAGAGAAGTCATCAATAAAAGTCAACATATACAGGGCACCACCCTTAGACACAACACAAGAAGGATCCCAAGGATCTGAATGAATATAATCAACAGTACCTTTCATTTTATGGATGGTTGTACTGAACTTGACTCTGTGATGCTTTCCATAAACACAATGCTCACAGAAATCAAGCTTCCCAGTTTTCTGACCATAAAGCAAATCATGTTTGCTCAAAATAGACATCCCTGCTTAACTCATATGCCCAAGCCGCATATGCCATAATCGAGTAGTGTCTGAATCTTGATCTAGCGAGGATGAAACTGATATACTGCCAATAACAGTGCTACCCTGAAGCATATAGGGACCACGCGACAATTGCCCTTTAATAACAACGGGAGCACCCTTAATAACTTTTAAGACTCCACCTTCAGCTACATACTTATAGCCTTGTGAATCAAGAATACCCAAAGATATCAAATTCTTTTTCAAATCTGGAACATGGCGAACATCTTTCAAAGTCCTAACAATACCATCATCCATCTTGATTTGGATAGTATCAATACCAACAATCTTGTAGGATATATTGTTTCCCATCAAGACAACACCCCCATCAATAGACTGATAAGAAGCAAGCCAATCTCTACTGGTTCACATATGGTAAGTGCAACCCGAATCAAGAATCCAAACATCTTTAGGGGAACCAATAAATACTGATAGAACATTTTCACTATCAGAACCAGAACTATCTGCAACACCAGCAACATCATTAGTACCAAAAGACGTTGTGGCAGATTTTCCTTTACCTTTGAGTTTCGGACAATTTACTTTCCAGTGCCCTTCCTGACGACAATAGTTGCATTTATCTTTTCTTTTTCTAGATTTGGATCTAGACTTGCCTCTATTATTGCTTGTGCCTTTTTCTTGATTTCTACCTCTGACAAATAAACCACTGCTATTATCATTATTGCTTGTAGACACTTTTTTCTTCAACTCTCTAGAATTCAAAGCTGCTTTGACATCTTCCAAAAAAATAGTGTCTCGCCCATATAGCATGGTATCAACAAAATGTTCAAATGAATGAGGTAAAGAACATAATAGAACTAAGGCTTGATCCTCATCATCAATCTTAACACCAACCTTTTTTAGATCACGAATAATTTTAGTAAATTCATCAAGGCGATCGTGTAAAAGTGTACCTTCTGACATTCTGAATGTATACAAACGTTGCTTCAAATATAACCGACTTGTCAAAGACTTGGTCATATACAAATTCTCCAATTTAAGCCATAACCCAGTAGGAGATTACTCGTGACCAACCTCGCCTAATACCTCATCAGACAAGGATAACTGAATTGAACTGAGAGCATTTTCCATCAATGCATCTTTTTCTTCATCAGTCAATTTTTTTGGCAATTTATCCTTGCCTTCAAGTGTCTTAACGAGCCCTTCTTTAACTAATATGGCCCACATCTTTATACGCCAAAGTTGGAAATCATTTCTACCATTGAATTTCTCAATTTCATATTTTGCCACCATGATAGAAAACCCAATATTAAACAAACAGAAGCATAACCCAGAAAATATGAAACCAATCAGATAACTAGAAACTCAAAATAAATACAAAAGAGCAAACTTGATCAGTTCCAATAAATAGCAAAATAACTCAATACTCTGATACCAATTTGTTATAAATTAGCACTTACAGAAGCAAAAGATCGGGTCCAATTTTAGTTGTACAAATTAATAATAATGGGTAACAACAAAATAATCAGCAGTAAGAAAATAAATGGCACACAATGATTTAAGTGGTTCAATTTTTCAATGTGAAAAGTCTACTCCACTGACGACGGCATACCGAGAAAAATCTACTAATAATCAAACGGATATACAAACAACAATTTTGAGAGCTTCACAAATTATACTAAAATCCAAAATCAACTCACAAAATATCTATTCTAATTTACTGGTAATATATAACAAGATAAATTAACAAATTTGCTATTAAATCAAAATATTACCATATAAATATTAACAATGGATAGATTCCACAAACTCCTCATCTTCTTCTTTTTTTAGAAATCAGGAATACACTTCTTCTTGGCTGCGTTGCTATCCTTGTTTCTTATTTTCAGCTACTACTCTCAATTTCCCTTTTCCTTCTAGTGGCTATATGTTTTCACGCAGCAAGGGAAACTTGGTTATATATATATATGTATAGCAAAAGGGTATAAGGTTTAATATTGGGTAATGGGCTTCAATATTTTGGGCAAATTTATTTAACAAATAATTATAAGTTGTATGCAAGATTATCATTGATTCTAGTCTATAAATAGGTTATCTTCACCTAAAAATGTACTTATAAGAAAATTATTTACTCTCCAAATCCTCTCTTATTTCACTCATGCATAAATTAATTTAAATATTAGGGTAGATATGAAATTTCAAAATGTTATTCCTTTTGATGCGCTGGTTAATAACTAGTAGGATTGAGATGACAGAGATATAATGAATACAAAAATCAACTTCAATGATATTATATTCTCATGTTTTCACTTATACAATTGTATACAATAATAGGTTAATTATCCCTTAATGTGATATTCAAAAAATATGTTTATTTATCAACTCAATGCAAAATAGAAGGGTCTATAAGTCATTATTATTGATTAGTACGTATTATGTCACGTATTTTTTGCACCCAACAACATCTAAATAAAAAATACTTTAGTTATCAAAATTATTATTAAAATTGTAACAATCGATATGTAATTTAATGAATAAATTTTTTCTAGTATTTTTTTTCTTCCCTTCCTAGTCTCCATCAGACTTTGGCTATTTTAATTAACAATATAATAAATATTTAATAATGTTTGATCTTTGATGGCTTAGATTTTTTAATTTTGGAATAGTGATAAAATTCTTAATTAAAATATCATATCTATATTTAGATATGAAAAGAAAACCTATCGAAGTATAACAAAACATGACTATCATCGTTATAAATTTAGGTGAAAACATTATCAAATAAGATCTAAATATACTTGTAATGAAATAAATCATAAATTAATGATGTGATATTTATTCAAAATCATTTTATGTATAGGAAAGAAAATTCCTTTGTGAAATTAACTTCATCTCTGACAAAAAAAAAAGATACCTAGAATTTTTTGAAGAAGAAATAAAGTAGACAAGAAGAAGAGACGGCACAAGATGGCATACTTAACTAATTGTTAGCCATATTTGTGAAGCACCAAAGTCTATAAATGTAAGATCAGAAGTTTGATCTTCAAATTGTGTGAGTATGTAATATTATAAAAAAAAACATATTAGTTAATGTTGATATTTTATAACTATTTTGGTGTACTGAAAAGAGACAAAATAATTTTTTTTACTAATCAAAGATTCTTTTTATTTCTCTTCTCTCTTTTCTTACAACATAATACAACTCTATTTATAAACCTAAACAAGACTCTTAAAATTCGTATTAAAAAAAATCAGCTTTAAACATAACAGTAAATTCTGACCTTCCTTGCTAAAACTTTCATAACTTACTGTCCATAACTTATTGTAGGTTATACCAAATGACCTGAAACCTTCACCATTAAAAACTAGACTTAAAAACACATGAAGTAGACTCTTCATTTGCTCAAAATGATCTGGAATTGACCCTTCAATTCCACATTTAATACTTTCTTAAAATTTGTCCGTTTTTAGTAAATTCTGAGTTTATTTTACACAGTTAACAATACCAAAGAAAAATAATTACCCTTCAAAATGTCTTCAATTGAATGTTAAAAACCTGTCATAAATGAGCCTCAAAAAATTCTTCCTAATACCAGAGAAATTGTTATTTATATAATAAGATTTAAATAAAATAGGATAATTTCATAAAATTAACTCATTAAGAATCTTAAATAATACACATGATATAGATTGAGACGATCTGCCTAGCAAGTGTTGAGCCTTAAGTGCCATGAGGAGGCTTTTCTTGTACGGAAAAGACTTGAGTAAAAATTGTTCAAGAGAGAACAAATTAACTAACATAAAAGTAAAATTCAAACCAACAAGCTTAATGAGCCAAAAGAAGCTATATATATATATATATAACAAGCACTATTATAGTTTTATTTCACAACATATAATATAGAGAAAGAGATTAATAAAGCATTAATTAATTAGTAGTGAAAAAAGTAATTTAATTTGGCCTAGATGTTGAAGAATAATCAGTGTGGGCTTCAGAGTCAGTACTTTTAGTGCGTTGGAGACTTGGGGTTCGATGAAGCCTGCACCTGAATGAACCAACATGTGTAGTAGGAGAGCATAGGCAATTGTTCTTTGTAATACTTGATTGCCTTTGAACTCCTCCTCCTCCTCCTCCTCCTCCTCCTCCTCCTGAACCAACCATAACCGTTCGATCATTTTCATGATTTGATGGAATTTCAACCTTCATGTCCATGATCTTCTTGTATTTGTTTCTTATTATTGCTGCAATATATATTAATTTACCAATATTTTTATTATTAATTGTGAGAATATAAGCAAAAATTGCATACGTACGTACGTACAAGCTATATAATTAATATAAATACTAAATTAAAATTATATTTTCTTATTTTAAATAATTACCTGAATTCAGTTCCAACCAGATTAAAGATATCAGTAGATCGAGCTTGTTTCTAGATCAATAAAGAACAAAAAAAAACAAGAGTGGTGGGAAGAAAGAGATAGAAAAGAGAGAGAGAGTTGGATATAGAAGACACATAAAGAAGAGGTGAGAAGGAATTTGTTTTTGATGTGATTATATATATATATATATACACATGCGAGGGGTCATAATAGAGGTTATGGGTGTGGTTTGGTTAATTAGATTAAAAAGTATATTTTTTTAATTATATTATTTTATAAAAAAAAAAGTTGTTAAATAAAGATAAAGTATATTATTTTAATAATTTTTTTTATTAAAATATATTAGTATATAATATCACCGTACATATGTTCTATAAATAAGGAATAACATCAATTCGAGAAATCATATTATATACACAGATTCAACTTCCCTTTAATTTATTTGCAAATGTCCTATTATATCAATTATCACTCCCATACTGCTTTTTGACCAAGTAGCTTGGAATAAATATATTGAGACACAGCATGATCTTGAAATATGTGTGTGGATTTTAGAGAGGGGCCAACGTCCCCACTACTATATGTGATGATTGGAAGAAGACACTCCCTTGGGGGTTGATAGTAGATTTTTTTTTGTTGGAACTTATCCATATGTAAATTGCTTTAGGTTTATAATTGCGGGCTCCCCCACCATAATTTATCTTATTCACCAATTTTTAGTAACCATAATTTTGTAAAATTACTCTATTTATCTGCTTTTTTTTTAATATATTTGTAGTTTTATCTTCTTTTATTTTATTTTTTCATTTAAAAAGAAAATATCTTGTAATCTGCTTATAAAGAATTATTTTTATACATTAATACACGTAATACAATTGACATATTATTTATAAATTATTTCAAAATTATTTTAATATCTTACGTCTTGATTTTAAATCTAATTAATACTAGTCTTATTTTTCTCATTTTAAGGTCGAATTTTCATTTTTTTTTGTCTTAATTCTAAGGAAAACTTGTAATCACAATCAAGATGAAACAATTTCTTCAAGAAGAGACAAATCATTTGGCATATTATTAGTTAATCTATTAATAATATAAACACTATAAAAGAATACCTTATCCTAATAGTATAAAGACATAGGTGTATGATACAATATAGAAAGATCCATTTAAAAGATGTGTCTGTGTTTCTACTCATCAACACCATTTTGGTGCTAAGAGTGAGGACATGAAGTGAAATGAACTATTTTATATTGTTGAATGAGATGAACGAGTCCTTTAAACTCAACTCAACAGGAAGGATTTCAAGTTTATCATTAGTTTGTAATTCAACTTGTACTTTAAATTGTAGAAAAGTAACAGATTTTCACTTTAAATGTAAATTAATTGTATGAGAAAAAACATAAGTAAAATATATGTAAAATTAATTATTAATATCTATTAATTCAAGTTATTAGAGAAATCCATACATTAGAGTGATTATTTCAAAGAATATATACACTTTTTGATTAGAAGGATAATAAGGTAAACTATAACTTTTGTCAAGTTGACAAGCTAAAAAAACTATACATCAGACATATTTTTCATTAGTAAAGGGTATCTTGCTTTGAGACAACACTTTCATTTTTCATTAGTAAAGGGTATCTTGCTTTGAGACAACACTTTCTTGGTAGTAGCTATGGACATATGTCCAAATCTAAAATGCCATCAAAGAATATCTTAAACATGTGCATCAAACACAACAAGATTATTGTTAGAGCTAAAGGATGATAAAATAGCACTATTATGAGCTGATGTGTGACAAGAAGAAGATGCCTTATTGAGATAATAAATGAGAGATAGATCAAACTAATAGAGACCATTATTGAGGATTCCTTGATGAAGAACCTTTCATGTGTGTTGATCCTTAACACAACAAAAATTAGAATAAAATTAAAAAAACAACAACAATGTCTCTAACAAATTGTGGAAAACTTAACATATTTTTAACAACGTTAAGAACTAATAACATTTTATTCATATTAAGTGTTTTACTTCATGCAAAAGGTGATTCAAAAGTATTAGAACCTAATTTAAAAATATAAAAAGTGAAGCTATTACCCCTTATGAGTTCTTGACTACCTAAATAAGATTGAGACATAGCTAAGTTGCTAGGATTTAAAGTACCATGATTACTTGCACTTAAATTAGGAAATTGTCTAGCTTCATGGTTCTAATATGGTAATGAATATAGCAAAATGTAAGGCGTTAATGCGACTTTGAAAATAAGATATTGGTTGAAAAGAAAGAAATGTAGAAAAAGGCTCGTATGAATGAGTTTGACCAAGATTTTTTGTAAGAGATGGTTGATGAGCAGAATCGGGATTGCCAAAAATTTTGATGCCATCCCTGGCAACGGCGCCAAAAACTTGATGAGTAGAATCGGGATTACCAAAAGCTTTGATGCCATTCCCAGCAACGACACTAAAAACTTGATGCCATCCCCGGCAACGACGCTAAAAACTTGATGCTATCCCCGGCAACGGTGCCAAAAACTTGATGAGCAAAAACCGGCATCGTCGATCCTGCCAATACTTTGGCTTTATATTTATAAAACTCTCGCAAGTGCACGAATCATTTCCTAGAAAATGATAAGTATACTCCCAAGGTAGATCTAAGGAAGGAATGTATGTGGTTTTTAATTTATTATTTAAATTTTTAAAAACGAAATTAATTATGCTTGCTCATATTATTTAAGTTATTAAAGATATGAATTGATATTTATTGATTCTCCCTTTTTTGTATGAATACCACCTTTGGTGGGGTTAGATATTCTTTTTTAACTAAACAAATCAATTAACACCTATGGGTGGGGTTGATAACTAATTTGGTTAATTAAATTAATTCCCTTTTCTAAGAGATTGAAAATGAACCATTTAAATGCCACCTTTGGTGGGGTTAGACAGTTTAAACATTATTCAAGGTGTCCAAATTAAACCTAAGAATTTAATTATCCGAGTACTAACTTTCAAGTTTTAAAACCACTATTGAAAACATGTTTTCAATACATTTTCAAATAATAATTCTTATAAAAACTTTTGAAATAGAGCTTCACTCTAACTACCGGGTGATTGTATCAACAAATAAAATAGCACTACTCTAAATCAGACCGGATAACTAAACCTTAAAATCTAATTTTCAGATTTAAGTTTGTAATAAAAAATAATATATTTCTCTCTAACATTCATAATATAAAATCTTGAATAAAAATAAAATCAATTCATTTTAGAGATTTTTACCTATTTAATATTTCGCAAGCATAACAACGTTATTATTATATCATGTTTACAAACAGCCAACAGAGTTAAATTTAATCACAGAAAAATTAAATATAACATGTAAGAATAAAGCATAAAAAATAACTGTAAAGAAAATAAAATCCTTACAGAACTTCGATGCTATTCCCGTTGCTGGAAAACCTCCATGCGGAATTTGCACTCCCATTTATTGAATCAAAAAGCAAAAAAATTACAAAAACATGACTAGTTCTTCCCAAAAAGGGAAGAACTCTAAAACTAGGAGAAACTAGCTAAAAAAATAAGAAAAACTTAAAAAAACTAAAAACTAAGAAATGGACAGAAAGAAAGAAGAGAGAAGTATGTTTTTAGGTGTGGTATGAAGTGAAGAAATGGGGCAAAATGTTTAAAAAATGTCATGATTGAAAAAATGTTAAAAAATTGTGAAAACGCGGAGTGCAATTGCTGAGGTCATTGATGACGTCAGCATGATGTCATGGGGGTGGCTGCGCGCGAAAATGGGGCAAAATGGCAGCGGCGCGTGCAGAGGGCAGCTGGGGCACGCACAAACGTGCGCGGGAACAGTAATAGTGCGATGGGGCGCATGCGGATCTGGAGCAAGGCACGTATCTGTAGCGGACGTGGTCGTGCTACGTCGCGGCTTCAGCACTAAGCGCTGTCGCGATTTTCTCCTTTTTGACATTTTTGACCTTTTTGACCCATTTTGTCCAATTTTTCCATATTTGTTGACCTTTCCCCATTTATTTATTAATATATTTGTGATGTATTGCTTCAGTATTCCTTTTTGAGTCTTTAAGTTACGTTTTTAAGCGAAAATACCTGAAAAACAATAAAAATACCTTTGATTCCGAAAAAGACAAATTTATATAAATATATGATAAAACATATAAATATATATATATATATATATATATATATATTTAATCAATTAATGTGCATAAAATCATGGTAATTTTAATGCTTTTTGAGCACTCATCAATGGTGTTTGAAACATTGGAAGAGATGGTGTATAAGAAGTATACATAGCTTGCATTTGAGGTGGATAAGAACATCGATGATATTGCATTCATGAATTTTGTGATAAAGTGTTGTTGTTCTGTGAATGCAGTATTTCGTGAATGCATCATTTTGGTCTATTATATATGCCTTTTTTAAAACTATGCCATCTATTACCAAACCGATTCTTGTTAGCATAATTTTGAGATGGCCTAGGATTCATTTGTTGATCATGAAAACTAAGTTGTTTCATTTGTTTCATAACTTAGATTCTTATTGAATGGAAAATTATCAAGCACTTTCTGATCTAATTTTGCTGGAACTTCAAAGCCTTTCATAACCAGATTTACACTAGGTAAAGGAGAAATCAAAGCAACTTTTCTTTGTTTAAGTCTACTTTCATGATTGAGCATTATCAATTTTTATATGTTCAGTGATCATTTTATTAGTTACTGTGGAGAAGAAATTGTGAAACTTTTCATCCAAGCTTCCCAATATATACATTATTTTTTCTTCTTTTGTAATAGTACTATTAGTATATTGTAATTCATCAGACAATACTTTAACTCAAAGCACATAATCATTTACCATAAGTTTCCTTTCTTTAGATGTTGTAGTTCCTTTTTTAGCTGTATCATCCTTGTTCTTGATCTTGAAGCATAATTTTTCTCTAGCATACACCACTCTTCTCGTGAGGTATCAAACCCAAAAAATTGTTTTAAAATCTCATTGGTTATATAGGACATTAACGAACATTCGAGAATTTCATCTTGTCATTTCAATCTCTTAAAATTAGGGTCAATAACATCATTTGATAACAACGATTTTGGTGGTTTTTGAAGAACATGATTGTTGAGTTCTACACTACGAATTATTTTCAGAATTTGGTGTTTCCATACGATGAAATTGTTGTTGTCTAATTTAGTTGTGGCTAATAGATTCTGAAGTGAAAAAACCTCTTATGAATCTTGTTTAACAACATTGATTAGTGTAGGAGTTTGTGAGTCTAATTCATTTGGTGGATCAACCATGTTTTGAAGCTACCAAACTTCAAAGCTTTGATATCATATGAGTGGTTGTTGAAAAATAAATTCTCTCAAAATCTTAAGCTATTAGAAGAAGGGTCAACATTGCCTTTTCTATTACTCCCCCAGAAGTGTTGGCTTTATGCATCATGCAGGTTAAACACTTGTAATTCAACAATTGAGGTTACTAAGCTTTGAATACAACAGCTCCATTTCTGATACCATTAAAGTCTCCAAGAAACAATTGAAAAGCAGTGAAAAAGGAAAAAAAAGAAAGTAATGGAAATTCATTTCACTAACTTATCTAATTTACCCAATAACAAATTACATATTCATAATTTAGATGCCTCGACTATTTATAGAATAATTAGATATTACAAATTACTTGTTCATTACGTATTGCAATCTCTTTCTTGTAATTAACACTCATTACAAATGAATGATTATGACTCCATTACCTTTTACACCAAGTACCATAGTTGTTTGTTAACAAGCACACTACAACATCAATTTTTCTGCATATTCATTATCACCAAAAAAATTCAATACTAACAATGTATTTTAAAATTTAATTTTTCTTAAAATAAAATTGTGATTAGAATTAACTCAAAAAAGTTGAATGTTTATCTATTGAAAAAAAAACATATTTCAAACTTATAACCAGAGACTAAAAATGCCTCTTTTTCACGATTTAGAGAGCCAAAAAATTTAGAGTTTTATTATAATTTATTATTAAAATTATCTAATATAAATAAATTTATTTAATGTAAAATAGTATTGAAATGAAACAAACTATTCAAGTTGATGAATTAAAATTTTAACCTAAGTACGGAGGTAGCTCAATCAAACATTTCAAGATATATAACAATTATTGTTAGAAGTTGCTAAGAAATCAACTCTCTCAAAACTTCAAGCTAGTGGAAGAAAAACCAACAATACTTTTATACATGTAATACTCTCTTATAAGTATTGGCTCATGCACTATACACTTTCAATTCAACCATTTAGGTTACTGTGATTTGAATACAAGACTTCTAGATTTAATATCATTAGAAGTTATTGGACACCAACTCTTCCAAAAGCTTAAGCCATTACCAAACACTTGAAATTCAATGATTAGATCTATTAGGCCTTAAATACAAAACCTCCAACTTTGATATCATGTTAGAAGTTGTTCGAAGACTAACTCTCCTAAAAGCATAAACTAGTAAGAGAAGGAGCAATAATATTTTTGTATATTTATCACCAATAACTTCTAACAGTTAACTAAAACTAAATAAACATCAAAATATAAAAATATAATTTAGGGTATTAAACATGATTATGTAAATTATTAACGTATTTTTATGAATAGTCTGAGATTGATTATTTTTAAAATTGATTAGAAAGAATAGTAGTTAAAAATAACATTTATTTCATAAACACTTGTTTAATTTGCTAAAAATATTCATCCTTTTAATTATGAATACCTACTACTGTTAAACCATATTATTGAAAAAAAGGTTACAACAATGAAAACCAATTTGAATCCAAGTAAAGAATGTTTGAATCCATGTAACATGTGTTAGTAATAATTTTTTTTATATCAAACGATACTTTTAGTATGATTCAAACATTTGACTTAAAACAAAAGATATGTGAGTCTTATCACTAAATTATGAATAATGAGAGGTGTTCATAAGATCGATGAGAAGAATGTATTCAATTTTTTTATGTACAAATTCTCTTCCTCAAAAGGCCAGTTTGAGCATAAACCAACTTTCCTAATATATGATTGTAGAGTATAAATTTTTGATTTGATTGGACTTTAAGTATAACCTATTTGCTTCATGTTATGATCACATTAACATGATCTCCTGTCCACACTTAAAGTAGAAGCTACATGTTATGGTTTCAAATGGATGAATAGCCTATTGGTCCACAAATTCTAGAAAAGAGTTTTTAGTATCCAAATTATTAACAAGAGCACATTAACGATATGTTTGGTACATAAATGTTGTCTCTTCACAAACTTTTAAAGTTATGCATTTTCATTCTAATTGACATAACCCTGTCCAAAATTGAGTTAGAAAAGTATGTATATATCATATGCCTTAACTCATGAACATGTATATTCCATATGATTTTCATTGTGTACTCTTCGTAAGTTAAGGTACATGATTTTCACATGCATCTTTAATTGAATTTTTGATAAGATTTTATCAGTTGAACTGTAAGCACGTCACTTTAAAAGTAAATCTTCAATCTCAAATTATTTTCTCTTAAATTAAAATTATTATATATTTTTTTACGTTAAACTCTAATTCTTATCGATCAACTCGTTACATATTTTCCTTAACATCAAACATTTATTAATTAAAAAAATTGAATTTAAATGTTTACACCTGTAAACTCTATTTTTTCTTATATTTGTTTACTTTTTAAGTAGTATATGTTCAAGCTTAATTTAATCAATATACATTTTGAAGTCAAAATCATAAGAATTTCTCTCGTAAAGTTTTACATTCTTATTACTAACCTAATAAGAGATATGTAGGATTATTTTTTGATGTATAAATACATTGACATGATACCTTTAAAGTACTTAATTGAGTGCTCAATAACTCAATCACTATTATTCAATTGGATCTATATTCATTTCATAAACTATAAATTTTGTTTTCATTTGTAAATATTTAGAATGCTTTCTTATAGTTTTTAAATTGTACTTGTATTGGGACTTCTTCTTATTTTCAATGGGAGTATTTTTTTTATTGTGCTAAAAAAAGGGTTAGAAATATTTTGTAATGAATTGATGTGTAAAAAGCATAATTGCTTGATGTTCAAAAATTTTCTCTTTAATTAATTGATGTTCAAGTTAAAAAAAATGTGTAATAAATTGATAAATAAAAAGTATACTTGTTAAAATTTAGTAGACTTAAAGCTCTCTGTCAAGAATTCTGTCACTAAAAACACCATGTTTAAAGATTTGTTGACCGTTTGAACCCTTTTTCAAAACCAACTATTTTTTGTCTTGAAGGAAGCCTAATCGAAATCATTACGAATGCTCACCTATCCAAAAGATTTCAACAAGGACAACCATTACCCAAGGCCACAACCTCACCTTTTCAAGGGGATGTAAATTCATGGGACTCCTAACATGAACCAAAATTTCAATAGCAAACAGTTTCTTTTTTGAAAACTTGTTTAGTGCCCTAAGAAAGAAGGATGAGACCATGGGTATGAAGGATTAAGGCAATATAGAAAGTGCTAAAAGAAGAAAAATAAAAAGGGATCATAATCACTGTTGAACTCTTTAAATGGTAAACTAAAATACACAAGGAGCTAAGACATCAAAGACACATTATGAAACTCTTCCATATGTACGCAAATGACCCCACAAAAATGAATTTTGATTACGACCACCCAAGCAATTAGGTTAACATCTTGAACCAATCAAACTCAGTACTTATAGGTGGGTAGGTATGATTCTTGAGTGTAGGAGATTTTGAACCAAAATTTGAATGCCTAATGTCATCCTAGTTGGAACAGTTATCACTTTAACGAAGACCTTCAACATCATCTCTTCTACCGCACGAGTGTTTTGGATCTTGATCTCCATCTCCTGATAACTTGGCATTCTTAGAGATCAATGCAAATTTTAAATAAATGATTCAAGATCTCCCGAGTTTCATCTAAATTGTTTATTTATAGGTACCCACATATGTCAATAACATATAGTACTCTTAAATTTTTTATGGCAGCATACCTATTGTTATCAACAGAAGAGTAAAGGGAATGCCTGGACTGAGATTGCTTGGGATGAGGAGATCGCAAAACTTGTCTAAAAATAAAAAACACCCATCATACTTGCACCGTAAGTTACACGTACACAACCAAAAACAAAAATTCTCAACCTTGTTTACGCTCATGCTCAATAGAATTTGACCTAAGAATAGATATATTCTCTTTCTAACTTACAGAAAATGGAAGCTATAGTACTAAATCAAAATCAGTAATCCAAATAATAAATATTTTAGAGTACCTGATAAACCACCCATGAGAAATTCACTAGCCCAAACACAAAAAATATATAGTTTGCATCTATGTTTCCAATGTCATTACCATTAACAGTAACACTTATTGTTATCCAACTAGAGTTACAAATATAAGAAATAGACCACAGTGAATGCAAGGGGTTAGATTAACAAGTAGGACGATAAGTGAAACTTTAGTCTATCTTATATTGGCAGAAAAAAGGTAGGTTATCCTTCATTCCATTCAATTTGGGTTTCTTTCTTTCTTTTGTTTATTTTTTTTCCTTTTGTTTTTCATTTTGGAAGGATTGGGGGAAGAGTAACCAATATAAAAAAGTTAATAAATGAAGATAAAATACATATGTAATTGAAAGACCAATCAATTTGGTTTTATTCCTAAAACAATGTGGTGGTTCAAAGAGAGACAAATCTTTTAGGAAAAAATATTAGAGTATCAAAAACCAGTGCAAATGGGAAGGATGAAGGTCAGAGAAGCAAAAGTACAGTTCAAACATAATCAATTAAATAATTTTTTGGTGAAATTAATGGTGAGGTTCTCTTTGGAGAAGGTATCAAACAGTATTGTGTTTGCCAAATTTTTGGAATGTGTAGTTGTGATATCTTCCCTTCTTGGATTTAAAATATGAAATAGTTGAACCTGATGCTAAGGTAATAGTGGATAGCCTGGCTCTTGTTGGATTTTGGGACCTTACATTGATAAGGTTTGAGCTGTTATGATTACTATGCATTCAGTGTATAAGGTGGATAATTAGAAGTGCAAGTCAGGTAATAGATTTTGTTGCTAAATGTATCTCAATGGAAATCCATCTATTAGATAGGAAAGACTTATGCACAAAATGTACTTCTAAGTAATTATTCCATAGATCTTATATCTATCTATACGAAGAAGAAATTATATAACGGTAATGAAAAGGGATTCTTATTTGTACAAATGGTATTTCAAACTTGGAATGAGCATGAAGAAATTAACGATACTTCTTTATCTTTTGAGTTGTTCTGTCGAATCGGTTGCTCAAGACCTTTCGTCTCTACCCAGACTCGATGGAAAAAATGAGATCACTTCTTATGGCTCATTGAAAATGATTCTGATCTATTTCATGGCCTATTAGAAGAAGAAGATGTTCTGATGGGATCCTCACAAAAAAAGGTTATAGCTAGTTTGATAATGATCAAGCGACATTGATGTTTCTGTCAGAACCAAGGAATCCCTTAGATATCATGCAAAATAGGTATTTTTTTATTATTGATCAGAGATTTCTCTATGAACAATACGAATTGGAGTTTGAAGAAGGGGTAGGAGTTCTCGACCCGCAACAGATAAAAGGGATTTATTCAATCACATAGTTTGGGCTCCTAGAATATTGGGCCTTTTGGGCTTTCTATTTGATTGGATCGAAATGCCTAATGAATTGGGATTTCTTTATTGGGCCAGGTCATTTTGGGGAAGACAGATCATTTATAATGAAGAGGGTAGGCTTTAAGAGAATGGTTCAGAATTCTTACATAGTGGAACCATGCAGTACCAAATATGAGATAGATCCTCTAAAGAATAAGGTTTTTTTCGAATAAGTCAATTCATTTGGGACCCTACAGATCCCCTCTTTTTCTTATTCAAAGATCAGTCTTTTGTCTCTATGTTTTCATATCGAGAATTCTTTGCATATGAAGAGATATCAAAGTGGCTTCTTACTTTCCAAACATATCTTCTTACATCTCTATATAAATGCTGGTTTATCAAGAATACGTAAGAAAAGTACTTCAAATTGTTGATTCCTCGCCACAAATGGCTTAGAACCAATAATTCATTATATAATTGATTTTTCCGTTCTGATACTTCATCTAAGAGTTATCAGTATTTATCAAAACTATTCTTATCTAACGGAATGCTATTGGATCAAATAACAAAGACATTGTTGAAAACAAATGGCTTTTCCCAAATGAAATGAAAATTGGATTCATGTAACAAGAGAAAGGTTTCAAATTCCTTAGTTGAAAATATATGTGACAATGAAACAAGGATTAAGTGGAACATAATTGACTGGGTAGTAGAGTCGTGGAAACACCTATTTCTTCCATATTTTTTACCTTAGCTCTATGAAACAATATACTATTGCTGAAACATGGAAAAATTAAAATCTTAGATCAAAACATTATTTATGGATGGTACAAACTACCTAAATAAGAATTCTTGAACAACGAACAACCAAAGCTATTACTCACTACATCAAAAAAATTCCATTAATGAAATATGTAAATCCATTGAAAAATAAAAAAATACACATGTGAGATGAATGGTTATTGTTATCTACTATAATGTTGCTATCTACTACAATAACTAAATAAAATAGATAAATATTTCTCTTCGTCTCAGGTCGATGGATCTTCTCAATTGAAAGATCCCCTATATGGATAATACACATTCCAGTTAACCGAAAAATTCTAATTGTTTTATTCTGAAGTAAAGATATCCATAAAGCAATTTTTCATATTCAGATATTCACAACCAAGAATTATCAGATTCTCTTTTGGATATGCCTTGAAAGGAGAAGGAAGGTTGGAATGCCAACAGACGTCTATTATTGAATTCACCCAACTCGATAGTACCCATTTTGGAAACATCCAGTGCCAAAGTCACTGAATGGGTAAGTTTCCAATTCCTAAAACGAACTATGTAATGTACTTTATCTATTGGGTTACATGTGTGCATTTTACCAGAGATTTCTATTGTATCAATTTACCCTTTTATGATTCCTATTGAAGCATATACTCGAGGAGTGGGTGCAAGACTGACGAATTTCAAAGTGGATTCCCCATTCATTAGATAGAGAAGATGATCAAGATTTCATGATTTGCTACCAAATTTATTCTAATTCAATGAGCATTCTCAATATTCAATATTATGCCTTGAAGATGACTCGAACCTCCACGCTCTTTAGCATGAGATTTTGAGTCACGTGTATCTATCATTTTCACCACCAAAGCATCTTGAAAGTAAATCGTATTCCATAGGATAGATAGAGGTCAATACAAATGGTGTTGCTTTTGGGTTCCTAGACCTATCTGGTTATACAGGTGTTTTCGGGCCTCAAGAGATTCTTTGTTAAGGAATGTTTATGTATTTTACTTAGGATCTCATATGCTTTTGTAGAACTCATGAAATCCATTCACGCGATGATTTGTGCTATCACTTTTGAGTAATAGAGAACTTGGTTAAAGTTAGACTCTATTTATGTGATCTTTTTTTTCAAAATTGATCTTATGAGTGATGTGGATATGGTATTCTTCTTAGGCTAATTGCTTGGTAAATATTGTTTGTATGGAGTTTTATTGTTCTCATATTTATAAAGAGGACAACTTTTAGTATTTGTACCGCTTCTTCGTAGTGGAATGTCTTACCATTTGTTAGTTCTTTCGTTAATTAAGATATTGATAATAAAGTTAATTATATGTTTTATTGATGTTGGGTTTATATAATTATTTTTTCTGCATTTAATTTTATTAGTATTTGATGTATTATATGAAAATGGTGTTATAAAAATGCCAATCTAATTAAAATATCTCAATATAGTTATTAAAATCTAACCCTTATAATCTGTTTTTGAAAAAAAAATATAACAAATAAGTATTGATGATAATTATAAACCTTGGGATAAGCCTTTAATTAGTTAAAATTTTAAAAGTATTTATGATATAAAATCTAATTTTAAAAAGTATAAATGAGTTTAAATTTTAACCTTTATTAGTAAGTCCATTAAAAGATCTAATATCATATTAATTTATAAATTTTATAAAATTATCTTATTTTATTTTATTAGTTTTAGATAATAATGAAATTTTATATGGTAGAATATTTTATTTATTTTAAATATAATTAAATAAAATAGATAAAATTTTAAAAACAATGGAAGAAAGAAATATGATTAGATATAATAATTAATAATTTAATTTTAAATAAAATAAGATAATTGTAATTTATAAATTTTATAGAGAGATTATATACAATATAATAAAATGTGACAATTTATTTGACATCTATACATTACACCTTAAAAAGAAAATTCACTAAACCGAGCAGTAAACCAAAATTTTCACCCTCACTCGTACTGAAATCCCATCCTCTTCTACATAAATTGCAAAACCCTATTGTCCTTTCTCATAGTCCTCCGCCGAAATCATAACACACAGATCTTCTCTCAGCCGGTGCCGTGAAGATGACGACCCGTTTAAAGAAGAACAGGAAGAAGAGAGGCCACGTCAGCGCCGGGCACGGTCGTATCGGAAAGCACAGGAAGCATCCAGGTGGTCGGGGTAACGCTGGAGGTATGCACCACCATCGTATCCTCTTCGACAAGTACCATCCTGGTTACTTCGGTAAAGTTGGTATGAGGTATTTCCATAAGCTCAGGAACAAGTTCTACTGCCCCGTTGTCAACATTGACAAGCTCTGGTCCATGGTTCCTCAGGAGATTAAAAACAAGGCCTCCAAGGAAAATGTTCCCATGATCGATGTTACCCAATATGGTTACTTTAAGGTATTGGGTAAGGGTGTTTTACCTGAGAACCAGCCTGTTGTTGTCAAGGCAAAGCTCGTTTCTAAGATCGCTGAGAAGAAGATTAAGGAGGCTGGTGGTGCTGTTGTTCTCACTGCTTAGGTTTGAATTTCTCATTTTCCGATTAGAGTGTGTTGGATATTTCTTTTTTTTAGTATTACTTCGTCTTTCGATCTGTTATCAGGAAAGACTTATTTTCTACAGTTTATTTTTAATATATTTATGAATTTTGCAAAATTTGGGTTCATTTATTTGATCATGCTATTTCGTATCGCTGTTAAATTGATAATGTATTTTGATTTGCTGCTGCTTGTGTGATGGAATTGCATTCTTGCTTAACGGATGTACATTGGTTTTTTGGGTTGGGATTGAGTTTCGTTGTCTTGATAAACTTTGATTCTTTTTGGCGTTAGGTGTGATTGGTTTTCATTTTATATGATTGAGAGGAATTGGAATTGTCATTTTGATTTTTGAGGGAAAATGAAGTAGATTATGGCTCTGTGATTGATAGGAATCTTAAATTTTTGATGCATTAGATTGTCACGATATGATTTTAAAGGGTGAAGACTTTACAAGGCTGGCTTTAAATATGCAAAGTATCATTTGCTACTTTGTTTAGGAACAGATAGTAAGCAGCAGTGCTTTGGTTGGACATTTTTTCTATGACTTGGGCTTGTTACGTGATACTCATCCTCATTGCACTAGTTTAGGGTGGCAGTCGTTTTGTGTTAGCTGTATTCGTGTCCTATTCGTTTCATGTTATTCATGTCGTATTTTGGCATTAATCGTGTCGTGTTCCTCTGTTAGTTGACACATGAAAAAATTTACTTGATTTTTTTAGTAAGAAATAATAAGACCTTTGAGGATATGAAAAAACTATTGATTAATTCTTACTAAGTTTTTTATCCGTGTCGTGTTCGTGTTATGTTATCATATCGTGTCAAACATTGTCACCTTTCATTGGTATTCGTAGAAATTTGGAATATCTCATGGGAATTTGTTAGAAATTAGTTGAATGGATGGTCTTAGGGAGTCAAATTTTGTAATCATGCTTTTGATGAAATTAGATTAATCATATTGGCCTTTTTGTTAGAAGAAAATCCATAAAAACTTCAATGTAGGTTCATTTCACGTGTGTTGTTGAGTTAGTAACTCATTTGGTAGCAGTGACGTAGCCAAGAATTTTGTTTAGAGGGGTACCATGTAAAGTACGAGTAAGTTTTTGGGAAATTATTTTAAATATTACTTTAAAAACTCATAATAACAAAAATAACATGATTCTCTTGAATTGAGAGGGATACGAGTTAGTATTAGGGTGCTTTTTGTTATGAGTCTTAGAGGTTGTTATATGTGTTACTTTTCCTTTTTTTTTTATATTTGTAGTTAAGTAAGGGTAATCAATGACTAGGAATGTTAACATCAGAAAACGGGGTTTGGTAGCATAAAACTAGGAACCAAATCCAAAACTGTTGGATTTTAACTCGGGGAATCCCCATCGGGTTACAATTACCCATTTGGGGCTCCCAAACCCAAATTTCATACCCTTTTCCTAAGTAAAATCATTCAAAGTATATTAATTCAACAAGATAATATGTCTAAATTAATAAAAATCAAAATGAAACATGATTTATACGTATATATATTGCTAATTTGCATTAATAATAACTTTAATAGATATTTACATTCAAGTTTTTAACATAACATTAGAAATCCAAATAAAATATATTTAAATAACTTAATAATACATCCAAAACAAAGCTAATAGTACTAGTTTAAGTCACACAATTCAAATAACACAAAGAACATCTATGATTAAATACCAAGTCCAAATTAAAGAATAAATCATAAAATGAGCACCACAATATGACACTAATGGATAGCTTGTCATCATCAAACTTATGTAATAGGCGAATCCTGCAAGGAAAAATACTTGTTTAAATAATATATCATATATTATGAAGAGACAACAATATTAGTTATATATAACTATTACATGATACACATCAAAATAATAATTATATACTAATAAGTGAATATAATTTGGGCAATATTTAATTAACTCATGGTCCACATCTATGCCTTTTTCACAAGCAGGAGGAGCTTCAATGCTTTGATATGTTGCAACTTAAAAATAATAAAAAGATATGATTTCAATAGTAATTAATAAACGAATCAGGTATTACATGCTTAAAAAGAAAATAAAAATGTTATCAATAGAAATCAATGTGAATAAGATATTACCTTTAGAATCAGCCTGTGGCGAACTCTGTGAACACATAAAGGCTTCTATTATGTCTTCACGAAATCGGCTATGATGTTTTCTTACAACTCTACCAACATATGAGAATGCAACCTATGAAGCTATGCTACCATCGACACTAGCATATGCATAAACCTTATAGGAGAAAAGAGAAATCAAGATGATTGTCTATCATCAAATAAATAAATAATTAAATAGCATAAAAATATATATATTTAAGTTATAATAAATATACCTCAAGAGCCTTTTTTGCAATCACGATGAATTATCGTAAAGTAATAATCATATAGCCTTTCTTTTGATTAGAAGTCTTCCACATATCACTTGTAATGATTATACAGCTTCGAAGCCCATCCACTAGTTTCATCATTTTGGACTTCTCATTCTTATGAATCTTCAAAAAGTCACTACAAAGTGTGTTGCTTGAGACTATTTTGAAGAGAGATTGTAAACTAGTAACAAAGTCTCTAAAACCAGAATGTTCAACAATTGAAAGCGGGTACTCGTGCAAAATAATCATTTGAACCATTTTTATCCTAGACGCTTCTTGATTTAAATTCCCCATGTCAAGTGTTGATGCCCCACCTTTATTTGTTTTTGGAATCATTAGCTTTGTCTAATGTCATGACATTGAAGGACATATCCTTAGGTGTTATTTTAAGTGAGACGTTTCATTACACATATCTCCACTTAATGTCTTCTTACAATAATGACAATCTGCTTTCCAAACTCTTTTGTCATTCTTGTATCTATTAAAATGTTTCCAAATTTCAGACCTCAACTTTCTTTTATTAACACATTTTCCTTCTTCATCTAAATTTTGATCACATGTTTCATCTTTTTCTAAATTTATGCCAACTCCCTCTCTTTCAACTCCATTTTCAGTGGTAGGGATGGTAGTTGCCGCATTTGCACTTGGGGTACCAGTAGTTAACTTGTCGATAGTACCAAATTCAAAATTTGAATTCATTGTCATACTCAATCTAATACAAGGAATATAAGACATTGACATTACAAACAAAAAATAACATTGATCTATCGCTAAAAAGTAGAGTTAAATTCACAATAAAGATCTAAAGCATATTATATATACAAAAGTAATGATTATCACCATATGACTGTGGTGCTTGCCAACTAATTTATTGCAAGGACTTAGAAATAACTAGATAAAATAATTCTAGAGAGATTAAAGAAAGAAGAAAAAGTGATAGAGAGGCGATAATGAATTTTTTGAAAACTTTGCTATTCGGTGAAACTTCATATGCCCAGAAATGATGTAGTTATGTTCATGAGTGTGTTGGTTCTACAATTGGCCATGTTTGCTGGTTTTTATTTGTCATATAAAAAATAAGTAAAGGAAGAAGCAAATACATAAGTGGCTAATTTGAGTTGAGTTTTCTCATAACTAGGATTGTAAATAACACATCATAATATAATCATGATTTTTTTTCTTTTGCTACAATCATAATATAATCATGATAAAAAGAGAAGATATATTCCTCTTTAAGCATCATTCATCTTTATATTATAAAGTCCGTGTTACATGCATTTAAGGATATGGTGATCCAATTTGGGGTCAAATTTATTGGGGGTAAAGATGGGCTTTCGGGTTGAATATTTATCCCCTTTGAGTACCATAAAATGCAAAGCAGTGATTCCATTGCTCTACTTGTAGTGCATCAAAATTGCACAGAAATCACATAATCCAATCCATATAAATAATTTGAAATTTTATGACCTTTCTACCAATTAGTTTAAGTTTCACTACAGTTTCACCATCTGTTGTAATTTGCAAAAGCCTTCGAACCCATTAACATTGAAATGGGTTGTAGCATTTAATCAAACACCTTTCATATAAACATATCAGTATTATCCCCTTCATAAAGCACGAATACAAATTGTTAATAATTTCCTTTTATACATTCTACTCCTCTGATGTTTCTCATCTTTTATTAGTGTAGTAGTAGTAGTAGTTGTACTGATTATAAAGATGAGGGAGTTACATGAAATAAGAATAGACGAGCAAATGAGAAATCAGAGGAGAGTAACGTTTCTGCTGGCAATGGCTATGGTGTTTCAACTGAAGGGGGGAAGTAGTTACATAAAGCAGTGAGAGAGAGAGAGAGAGACCGAGGAAGTTTGAGAGATGGGGGAATTTTTAATGAGGTGGGTAAGTATGTGACTTTCTAGCTTCTACGCTATTTCTTGAATTTCTCTTTCTTTAAAATAAAATTAATATTAAAATTGTAGAAGAGTTTATTTAATTTGAATAGATGATGATAAATAAATTATGATGCAACTCTTTAATATACGAAAGTTTAGCCAATTGGTAAATTTCAAAATTAGTTAATCACATGTATTAATTAATTAGATGGGACTTAATTCGTGTTCCATGATTTGCATATATATATATATATATATATATTTTCATATATTAAAAGTATTTTAATATTAATATAATAAAGTTTCGGGTTCGGCCCCACTTCGAAACCGAAATTCCTAATAGGATATTATTAACTAAATCTGATTCGAAAATATCTCATCTGAAACCGAAACTATTCAGGTAATCCCGTGAATACCCGACCCAATAAATACAATTGACATTTTTCTCAGGGACCACTAATATTTAGCCTAAAAATTGGATTAGTTAATTCCTGTTTTGTTATTTGTGTCAGAAAAGTTTAAAAAAGCTGATACAGAAAATATATCATTGATAACTTATATATATATATATATATATATTTTCAAATATCATCCCATCTATCTTAGTTTTTGTTTTGATGTAAAATCACCTCATCACTTCTTTATAATAAGTTGAATTTAGAACTCTATTATGAGAATCACTCGTCAACTTTTTTGAGAATAACTTAAAGTAGAGATGACATGATTGAGGAGATCGATATTTGGGTTAAATAAATGGGTGATCATTGGTAATTATGCAATTAAGTAGTATGAAGTTGATCAAGAGTCAATTTTACAATACAAAAATAAAAGGAGTAATAGAGAAAGCAGAATTAGTGAACAAATATAAATATGAAAATAGTAGTTATATTGTATAGAATAATAAGAAAGTCAAATCAAATGTTTCATAATTGAATTTAAGGCTTGTTTCCTAATCTATAATGAAAATCAAAGAAGTCGGAATGTGAGTAAATCAAAATAAATAAGAATTAGAATAATTAAAATAATTATCTTTCATGCTATTTATTAACTCTTCTTTGAAACCGAATAAGCAGGAAATAATTTTGTGTTGTATAAAAAGTAAAAGGCTAAATAGGAATGAGAGATAATGAAAATACTAACTTTACCCATATAAAAAGTGGCTAAATAGGAATGAGAGATAATGAAAATACTAACTTTACCCATATAAAAAATGGCTAAATAGGAACCAGAGATAATCAAAATACTAACTTCATCAAAATATCTTTAATTATTTATTTTTTTCGTTTCCTTTTTCATATATTTAAAATAATATTATTATATTTTATATAAATAAAATAAGAATTTTTTATAAAAAATAAAATGCATTCTCATTTTGATATTTAATTTTTTTTTTATAAAATATAAGTAATGTTATATGTTTGAACGTGGTTGAAATCCAATGTTCTGACATATAGAGGATATCTAGATAGATTCATAATTTTTAGTCGTGTAACTCGTTCTTTTTGTCCTTTTTTAATCTCGAATCTAAGACCTAACATTTAAGTAACTCAGGTTTTTAGAAGCTAATACCATTTAGACCTTGTGGTCGTGGGTTCAAATCCCACGATGGGCGCTAAAATGTTTGGACTCGATACCTTAAATATGAGCTTATAAAGAGAGGTTAGAGATAGATGCGTGTGAAGGGATCAATGTGTGGGTCTTCATGAGTGATCCATCTATTTATAGTACATTTATAGGTACAAATGTCAAATATATAACATGTACACGTAACTATATGTCAGGAGTGTGTGATTAATCTAAAGTACAATGTGTCAGAGATCCAAGTCGAGTATTACTCGTACTTTCAATGGACTTGTGCTGATCTTGGGCTTGGTCTGAATAAGGATTTAGTTGACTTTTGGCCTTGCAAGGATTGAATTGACTTTGAGCTTGGTTTGTTGATGTCTAGGGTATTTTATCTTCTGTTTTGAGCTGGACTTGGTTTGGGTAGATTATAAGGTCTAATTTTTGAGTCAATATGAATGTTCAAACAGTATATAATAGATAAATAAATAAAAAAATTGAAAAAAAATCACAAAATAATTAAATTAAGGATTATATATAAATAATAAAAAATATTGTAATAGGCAGAATAATTCATCAACAATTTATTTTCATAATTTTTTAAATTTAAATTAAGATAGTTTTGTCAAACTTTGAAATAAAAAAAAACAGCTTATTATTATTTTGTAATAATGTAATATCGTAAAGGGTAATTTCGACATCACATAGGATTTAAAAAATAATAAAAATTCTAGCTCTGAAAAGAGAATCAAGAATAATTATTTGGCTCGGAAAGAAGACGGGTTATCAATGAGGACCGGAATAGTATTTAGGAATATGGTCCATTCCCTCTCAACAACAAAAAAGTGAAGTAAACACCTTAAATGGGCAACATCGATCCCTACAAATAAACATGCTTTTAGTATTAAAGAATTCATAAAATCTAATGAAAATAGAACACAAAGAATAAACTAAAAAGTTATTATATTATTAAACTTATTTTTTTATAGTGTTATAATTTTTTTTTTTGGAAATGATTGGAATTATAATTTTTTTTTAATAAGAAATTAGCATTTTTGAAAGTATTGATTATTGTTGTTTCAAATAATGAAAAATTTAAAGTTGTTAGAAGGATCTAATCAAATTATAAATTCGTTTTCTCTTAATTTTGAAAAAAAATATTAATTAATAGCATATAATATTATTAATATTATTTTAATAATTTTTTATTAAAATATTATCTTTTATTATCAAATGATTGAAATGAAATAAAATATTAACTACAAAGATAGAATTAGTAAGAATATTTTAATAAATTTATATAAATGAAATGTTATACAAAAATAAATTTAAGTTTTTTATTTTTTCTTAATTATTCTTTGATATGATTAAGAACACACAAATAAAACGTGATACAACTGATAGATAATTTAAAAATAATAGTTGACATATCTATAAGGATTAGTAAAAGTGTTTATTACTAATTACTAATTCATTAATAAATTAATTAAAGTTAATAAAAAAAGGAAATTTTAATTATTTTTGAAGAAAATAATATAAAACAATAAAAATAAATTGTATAAAAATATTGAGAGATATATGATTATGAGATTATCTTTATCACTATCATACAATTTAATTATTTTACTTTTTTACCTTTTTTTTATTGATATAAGTAAATAATCACAATTCATCTATTATTTTCCACCTTATCATCTCCTATTCCTCCCCTCCTCCCTATTTTACATCATAATTACATGCATGAAGCACATTTGGACATACATTTTGGGGTTTCTAGTTCTAGTTATATATATATGGGTGCGTGATTAGTATAGATATTAAAAACAAATTTCTTCAGGAAGCAACAATATATACGATGATGAGATGGTATTCATTAATTACACAATAAGCAACATGGTGTTTACTCTGTCCCAATATCATTACTTGTATAATTACTTCAAACAATTATGAGTGATACTATGTTGATTAACAATCAAAACATAAAGAATTAAGCTAGGTGATGATCATGAGTTTAGGAACAATTAACTCTAGTTAGGAAGCCGACAATTTTTCCTTATCTGACCTTGATTTCCAGTCAAAACATCAATCTTACCCATCTTAATCATGGCTTTGATGAAATTTAGAGACCATTTAAAAGAGGACAAAGAATATTGATGAACAATCTCACTAGTTCGAGGATCATTAGCCATTATCTGATCAAACCGAAGTATTGCTTTTCCATTCAAAATGTTCTTGTAATAAACAGTGTCCAACTTGAGTGGTGTGTCAGGATCAAATGGTACCTCTATATCATCAGTTTGAGAATTATGACACATTGTTTTCAAATAAGAAGCAAAATTTGAGTCTAGATTAGGGTCTTGTTTTTGAGCTTGGGTAAAATTGTAAATTCTATCCTTAAAAAATTTACATTTACAAGTACCCATTGAGTGTGAGCCCATTAGTATAACCATTTCTTCTATGCTGAATCCTTTTTTGGCAAAGAGTTGTATGGCTTCGTCCATGCTACTTTTTGGAGTCAGGAGGTTAGTGAGTACGTCGGAAGCACGGGACGTACGGCTATCACGACGACCGGAACGGACTGGATACCAGGGTAAACCGGAGAGAGATATAGCTTCCCTTGTTGCAAATGCTAATATATCTGCACATGAAACAGTATCAGGACATACCTGCTCTATTTCTTTCTTAATCTCATCAATCACATCAAAACCTCTGAGGTTTACTCCATTAAATGGTGATTTTTTTTCCACTGGTTCGCCTGAAGGTGTTTGGTCTAGTAGAAGTGATGCATCACAACCCTGTTAATTAATTAATTAATGCAATATCAATTATTCTAACGATGTATAAATGAATAATTAAGTAACATAGATATCATGCATGAGAGTATTGGGCTATAAGAAATATTAATGCACCTTAAGTTATATTTACAAATAAAAAATTATTGGTTTAATCAAGAAGATCGACGGTAGATATAATAAAACTCAGTTTACCTTGACAAAGCAATCATGCATGAAGAGTCTGATGAGACCAGCTGAAACGTGTTGATCTTTTGCACGAGCCTTACGAAGAACGTCATGCACAATAAACTCAACAAGAGGGCATTTTAAAGAATAATATCCAAGATGCAACTGATTTCCATCGTGTTCCTGTACTTGTTCTGCCAAGGAAGGAAGGAGAACAATAGAGATCATGACAACCAATGTTGCTATAATTGCTCTTGCCATGGCCATTGTTTATTGTTTTAAGGCCGGCCTTTGATTACTATCTTCAATAATTAATTCTAAATCATGCATAAATAAGAAGGGAGCAAAATAATATTGTTTTTAATTCATATATATATATATATATATATACGTTGATTTTTTTTTTGTTTATTTTTAGGTTGAAGTTTAGTTTAACGTTGCTTTGTGACCAGAGATTATTAACCTCCTGGACGTGAGAAGAGGTAGGTAAGAGATGTGTATACCACTAGTTTTGGCTGCTTATATTCTCTCCGCAAAAGTTGTACATGGGATTGCGCTTTATTTTGGGTATTGGGTTATTACTGGTGCATTAATAGGATAGTTCATCAGGGTCTATAAAAGGAAATAAATTTATATAATACATTCGAATATAATGAAATAGAATTATTTGATTAAAATACGATGAATGATAATGCACGTATATATACATGAGTTAAGAATCTATTTTTAAGAAAAAAAAACTCTACACCTAATATTATTCTATACACTTAAGATTATGTCATCAATTAGTTGTATATAATTAATATACAGCTAATAACTCACATTAACACTCCTTTTTAAGTTGTCGTATAGATATCGATCATGTCTAACTTGCTTAGTGAGTCATATAATGTTTTCTTGGAAACTCCCTTGGTAAGTATATTTGCAAGTTGCTCTTCAGTGAGAACAAAAGAAAAGCTAATAAGTTTGGCATCTAACTTCTCTTTTATAAAGTGACGATCAACCTCTACATGTTTAGTATGATCATATTGTACTGAATTTTGTGATATATCAATGGCTGCCCGACTATCGCAATACAATTGCATAGTATTTTTGAGTTCAAAACTCAAATCAAATAACAAAGTTCTTATCCACAGCAATTCACAAATCCCATGAGCCATGCTCAGCCTCAATACTAGATCATGCCACCATTTTCTACATCTTACTTTTCCATATAACCAAATTACCTCTCACAAAGGTGAAATAACCCGATATTGACTTTCTATCTGTAATACTTCTTGCCCAATCTGCATTTGTGAAGCCACAAACTTCAAGAGGATTGTTGTGTTTAGAGAACATTAATCCTCTTTTTGGAGTCGACTTTAAATACCTTAAAATTCTCAAAACAGTATTCATGTGGTTCTCACTCGGATTATGCATGAACTGACTCACCACACTTATTGCGTATGCAAAATTTGGTCTAGTATGAGCCAAGTAAATCAAACGCCCAACCAATCTCTCATAGCGAGCTCGATCAGTTGGTACCTGATTTGGATACTCTACTAAACAATGGTTTTGCTCAATAGAAGTGTCAATAGGTTTGCAATCCAACATACATGTCTCTATTAACAGATCAAGAATATACTTCCTCTGACACAGATATATTTCTTCTTTCCCCTTGGCTACCTCAATTCCTAAAAAGTACTTTAGTTCACCTAAGTTCTTCATCTCGAATTTAGAGGCTAGTTGTCTTTGTAATTTATCCATCTAAATAGTATCATCGCCAATAATTACCATATCATCAACATAAATGATTAGGGCTATTACCTTCCCTCGTTGATGTTTGAGAAACAAAGTGTGATCTGAATTACTCTATTTGTAACCAACTTTCTGCATGAACTGTGAAAACCTTCCAAACCAAGCTCAAGAGGATTGCTTGAGACCATATAAAGACTTCCTCAATTTGTATACAAAATTACCAGGAGAATCAACTATATACTCAGGTGGAAGACTCATGTACACCTTCTCGGCTAATTCTCCATGAAGAAATGCATTCTTGACATCAAACTATCAAAGTGGCCAGTTTAAGTTAGCGGCAAGCAAGAGTAGAACCCAAATAGTATTCATTTTGGCAACATGAGCAAAAGTCTCATCGTAGTCTACACCATACTTCTGAGTGAACTCTTTTGCTACAAGATGGGTTTTATAACGATTTACAGATCCATTACCATTATGTTTTACAGTAAACACCTATCAACAACCAACTGCCTTTTTCCTTGTGGTGGAGACACAAGTTTCCAAGTATCGTTCTTCTGTAACGCCTTCATCTCTTTAGCCATTGCCTTTCTCCACATTGGATCTCCCAACGCATCCTGCTCTTTGTTAGGTACTGATACAATATAATTTTGATTCAAAAATGATTTATATGACTTAGATAATCTTTTAGTAGACATGTAATTAGCTATTGGGTATTTTGATTTTGCATGAATATTTAGTTCATACCTTTTGGCTAGTTGACCCCGAGTAGACCTATTTGGTAACACATACTGTCCAACATTAGACTCAATGTTATTAGCTTTAGTGGGTATACACACCTCATATGAGTGACCTTCAATACCAGGGAGTTGTTGATCAAAGGTAGGAGTGATGCCTAAGGGAACAGTTGTGTCTTTATTTTCATTTACTGTAAGCGAGTTTGGTGCTTGGATACTTGGGACATCTGCTTCTTCGATGACTGGATTCAATGGATTAGGAATCTCAACTGGACCCATCGAAACATCAGTTGGTGATTCTTCTAATTCCTCCCTCTCACCATGATACATTTCTTCGAAATATGTATTCTCCCCCTGTCAAACAGTATCAAGTGAGGAAAAATAACTCATGTCCTCAAAAAAGGTAACATTTATAGTGACATAATACTTTCTGGTTGGTGGATGGAGGAACTTGTACCCTTTCCGATAACCACCATAACTAACAAACTCACATTTAATTTCCCGGGCATATAATTTAGACCTCTGATTTTTAGGAACATGTACAAAAGCAACACAACCAAATACATGAGTAGGAAGATTATGGAAGGATGACAAGGAGACATAAGATGCAAGAATCTAAAATGGGATTTGTCTGTTAAGTACACTAGATGAAAGACGCTTGATGAGATGGGTGGAAGCTTGTACAACATCACCCCAAAGATATTTTGACATATGAGCACTAAATAGTAGTGCACGAGCCATATTAAGTAAATGACGATTTTTTTTCTTTCAGACACCCCATTTTGTTATGGTGTTTGTGGGCAAGTAGTTTGGTGAATAATCCCATGTGTTTTGAAAAAGTCTTGAAAAACATGATTAACATATTCTCCCTCATTGTCAGAATGGAGGATCCGAATGATGCTATTGTATTGTGTTTGAACAAGGGTATGAAAAGTTTGAAAAACTGAAAAAAAAATCATCTTTTGTTCTAAGAAGAGTAATCCACGACAATCTTGTATATTCATTGATAAACGAAACAAAATATCTCATACCCGATACAGTGGGCTCTTTAGATGGTCCCCAAACATCAGAATGAATTAATTCAAAAAGAATAGTACTTTTATTAGAAATATTAGGAGAATAAGTAATATGATGGCTTTTGGCCAAAACACATGTCTCACAATGTAAAACACTCACTAACACTAATAAATAAAGTGGGCATGAATTTTTTTCATAAGATTAAAGACGGATGCCCTAAGTGGTGATACCATAACCAAATTTCACTTAGCTTGTCAGAACTAGAAGTCAATGCAGTGCGTGGTTGTACTCTTGGTTTCTCCCCTGTGTAGTTCTCATCCAAACGGAACAATCTACCCCTCAAATACCTTCAACTAATTATTTCCCTGGTAAGAAGATCTTGAAAAATCACATACATAGGATAAAAGGTTATAGAACATTTAGACTCAATATTCAACTGTGGGACAGATATTAAGTGATAAGATAAGTTAGGTACATATAAAACATTCTGGAGCTATAAAGCTGGAGTGATATGAATTGACCCCTTTCCTAAGATAGGAAAGGCCTTACCGTTAGCATTCGTAACATAAGATACTGGTGGGGAAGATAACTCATTAAAATAAGATTTATCATAAGTCATATGATCAGATGCACCAGAATCAATAATCCAAGTATTAGACTCAACAGAGTGAGAAACGTTTAAGGTCATATCAATCTTACCATGACCATCTATTGAAGCTGTAGGGATACCTCCACATTCCATATGATAATCCTATCCAATTACTCTATAGTAGTCTGGTTCTTGGACAATTTGCACTGCATCTGCTTTTTCTCTAGGACGATAATTTTTTTCATTTTGATTTCAAGTGTTGGTTCAGTTGTGGATTCAGTTTCCAACAAGTCTCACGAAGATGCCCCCTTCATTGCAATAAGAGCATTGAGGACGATGGCGATTGGAAAAGCTTGGTGGAGGTTATTGTTGATAAAGTGGAATTGAATTTTACTGTTGGAGGAAATGTGCTTTTGATTTGGCTTGAATGACTAAGCTTGATACCTCAACTTGTGCCTGATAAAGACTTTCCTGCTGAGATTCGTCTTTACGAATGTATGTAAAGGCGGTATGGTCTAACATTTGAAGCAATTTGCCCTTAGCACTATTATGTTTTGTACCAAGTCCTTTCAAAAATGCATGTACTCGCTCAAGATCATTCTCTTTCTGGTACCATAAAAGGTCTTCTTGATTTTTAATTTTACACAGACGTTTCTGATCAATTCTAGCCCATACATTCTTCAACTTGGTAAAAAACATAGATAATGATTGCCTATTTTGCTGCATACCAGCAACTTTGCACATTAGTTTATGAACTTGAATAAAGTTAGACTCATTTGTATAAATATCACCTAAGGTATTCCATATGACCTCAGTGACATTCCTCCACCATCTATAATACATCATTAGTTATGACTCTAAATATAATTGACATTACAAAACCATCATCATCTTCCCACTTAGTATAGGCTTCTACATCATCTTGACTAAGAGCCTTGATTGATTCAGTTACATGTCACATCTTGTGCATCCCACGAAGATAAACAAACATCACTACTTTTCATGTTCGAAAATTGGTACCATTGAGTTTAGTACTCCCGAAAGAACCACTTTCTAAACTCTTAATAGAGACTTCAAATTTTGGAACTTCATTAGTTTTAGAAACCCAATGTTGTCTTGAATTTTCCATTGAAATAGATGATAATATTGTGTAGCGGAATAAAAAGTTTTTTTTCTAATTGGACTAAAATTTGTTGAGTGGGCTGATGACTTGTTTGATTAATGAGTGCATTGGGGTTTGTGTGATATATAATATACTAAGAATATGATATATTATTACTTTGAAGAAATATGAATCACAGTAGGAAGTTGAAGGTGCAGGGCAGCGGGAGGTACTGGATGGCGCAGACTGGTGCGTGATGACTGGTGCGAGAGGCAGAGCTAGTGCGGACGGCTGGTGCGGGAGGCACCGGACGGCGTGGACTGGATGGTGGGCAAAAAGCAACTAGATGGACGGATCTGAAATGAACGCAGGTGGCTGTGCAAACTGGACAACGCGAGGAGATTGACGACACTGCATGAAGGGACTGACGACGACGCTACTGCTGACGGTGTTGCGTGAAGACTAGAGGATTGGACGACGCTATTGCTCGGAGACTGACAGTTAAACAGACTTAACCGTGCGACGAGTAATATATATATATATATTCTTTCTTGTAATGGTACCAATTTGAATATAATAAAATAGAATTATTTAATTAAATTAAAATGAATGATAATTAATATATATATATATATATATATGTGTGAGTTAGGAATCTATTTTTAATAAAAGAAAAATTTTACACCTAAAATTATTTTATTAATTAATTTCATACAAATGATAACTCACGTTAACAAATACAAGTTGCATGAATATTTGCTTTTAATTTGATAATTTCAATAAAATATTATTAATATTCATATAAAATGAAATATTTTATAGGTACATAAATACATTTTTTGAAGGGTTCTCCGATAATAATTGGCTTGATATAATTGCACTATAAAAATATTAAAATTTATTAATAAAAAATTATTGATAAAAACCAATAATATATAGTAATTTAAATAATATATTTATCACCACTTACTATATTCATATAAATCATAGCAGCTAAATTATAAATATAAGGTGAGTTACTAAAACTTTTTCACGTTGTTATTTGATTTTTTTTCTTCATAATTTGTTAATTAAAATTTTAGTTTTTCTATTTTAATAATAAAAATAAGTTATATTAAAATAAATGAAAAATCATACTATTTGTAAGAATAAATTAGCAATCCTCGTTCATATCGTTATTACTTTTTGTATTTTTTTTAATAAAAATAAAAGACTAAGATAAACATGTTATACCGTGTTAATGTAATGTTATATGCAAAAATTCTCTATAGACTTGCTTAAGAAAGTTTCGTCTTCAGAATAAGTATTAGTATGTATTTAATCCAATGTATTATAACAAAAGGTGCAAGGACAAAACATTATTTTAATATTTTTTATTAAAATATGATTTTTCTATAAATTGATTAAAAACTAACATTTAATCATAATAAAATAAAAATTAGTATGAAGTTTTTTTGACAAAATATTTTTTTATATTTACTAATTGTCAAAAATTTTATTTAATATTTTATTGATTTTGTTTAAAAAAAAACAATCTATTTAAATAATTTTATGTTAAAGTGTTATTATAATTGATCATTTTCTTAAATAATTTCTTATAGAATTTGCATTTTAATCGTATTAGGATATAATACACCATGTAATACCAGTTATAGTGGCATGTGCACTAGCATTTATTTCTATTAGTGAGTTAGTTATTAGTAGCGAGGCATATGAGTGGTTATCAGACAAAATAAATAGGTGTAGTCAGTTATATTTCAGTTAAAACACTAGTACTCGTACAGCAAAGAATTCATTTCATTTCATATATTTTAGAGTACACATTCTTTTATGTTTTCAAGATTCTTCAATACTCTTGCAAACTTGCATAGCATCAGAGCACAATAAGATCAAATTAGTCTATGGAAATGGGTTTTAAGAATTCTTATATAGACTTGTTGCCCACTCCTTCATCTATAGTCTCGCAAGTTAACAATGCATCCGCAGAAATTTATAGCAATGGTGGTTCTTTAACAAGAAATCAAAATGCTCCAAACGAGGTATTTGGTTTTAATTCAATTCTTGATGTTCTAATCAAGAATTTTTCTATTAGTCCTCCAAATGTAGTATATATATATCTCTCTCTCTCAATGAAATTAGATTATCATAACTATTTGGTGTGGTAGGAGAAATTCTTACGCTTCATTATGGCTTTTGAGAGTTTCATCAATGAAATTCGATGCAAACCTTTATTAAAAGATTAATACATGGTTTTGATTTTTAACCGTGATCTTCTATCTAAAATCACGATTATAAAAATCGAGATCTAAGTGATAGGGATAATAGATTCTTACATATGATCTCGAGCCCTTGTTGTAGACAGAAAAAAAGATCCACTAAGTTTTCAATGTCAACTATGATCTGAAAAACATTGTAGAATCCTATTCTTAAAGTGATCACTAAAGGGTCTTCGTAATGAGATGAGGTCTCGTCCTTCTCAGTGAAGGTGATCTTCACAGGAGACCTCACTTTTTCCAAATTGTATAAATGTGAGGAGCCGTACAAGTATCTAGCATACCTCTTATGTGAGTTATTGGAGGTCCTATTGAGCTCGGGCCCTCCATGTATGGTATAGATATTCCTGATGTTAGGCTCATTATGAGGGTCTCTCACGTTATTTGACGAAGCAAGTGGCTTCAATATTTCATGTTCAATTTGTCGCCTTCCTCTTCCGATGTTGCTTCCTACAAGGTCCTTTAAAAATCCTTTGGCCAACATATCTTCTATTTATTTTTTGAGATGTTTGCAATCTCTTGTTTCATGGCCCGTAGATGTGTCCCTAAAGAGAGCTCTCCATTCTTAATATTACTTAAGCCAGGATCACTCTTAAGGGTGGGCCCTTAAAGGGAGACAATGATCTTTTCTAGGGTCCCTATTTTCCAAACCATTGGCTACTATCCTTGTTATTTGGAGTGAAGTACTTGTTTTTGTTGATCTTGTTGTCTTGGTTTGCCCTCTCAGGACTTATCTTTCTTTTTTCCTTTCATGGTACAACTTCCACAATTGTCTGGTCGTTCTTAATTAGACCTAGTTTTCTTTCAAGATTGAAAAATTTCCTCGCCTCTACATACGCTTCCTCCAAAGTTTGAAGGATCGTCTTGGTTAAATTTTTGAACAAGTCGGAATCCTTTAGGAGACCCTACATAAAAGCCTCTATTGCAATATAGCTTATGCATTATAAGATATCTAGATTTTCTTCTTTGAACCTTCTCATACATTTTTCGATAGACTCACCCTTCCCTGGATGATTGAGGAAAGGTGGTATGACTCCTTCCTCAGTAGCTTGTTGTAAGCATAATTGGTGATAAACAACTAGAAAATGGTGAGAAGAAAGTTATGGTGCGAGGTACAATGTTATTGAACCACTTTTGTGTGCCATCATAGAGGGTGGAAACAAATAGCTTACACATCATGGTGTCTCTCTCGTCGTACGTGAGGCTCACAAGAGCCATGGACATCTTGAAGTGTTACACGTGATTTATCGGGTCTTTAGTCCCTTGAAAGTTCGAACACTTTGGAGCACTGAACTTGGTTAGTGGCTCGTCATTCTTTATTTTATTATAAAAGGAATGGAGGTCACTCCATCTTCATATTTTCCCTGGGTAGGCTCGGGCATAACACAAACTGGTATGTTTCCACTAACCAAGTTAGTAGTTTGATCTTCAGAGGCTCCCAAACTTGATAAACTTGATTGTGACCATAATATCCTATTTTCTCGCCTCATCTTGAGCTTTTTTCTAAATTCAAGAAGTTGACGAGGTAGCTCTTGATGGGGGTTGGTTTTTGTTTTGGCTTTATCATGGGTTAGCAAGATGTTATATTGTGCTACCACTGCCTCCTCGTTTGCTAGTTTCAATCTTCCCTCAGCTCATGTTCCTACCATGATGATCGTGATTTTGAGGGTAAGTAAGACATGTGTTTATTCTCTTAAGTCTCTCTCAGAATTCAAGATGAATCCTTGAAAATATAGGATTAGAAGTCAAAACTCGACCTTTGAATCTAAGCCCTATAATTGGTGCCCAAATATTAGGGATTGATCTGATTTACAGATAGAGAAACTATAGCACAATTAAATTTTTTTTGTGATAATATGTGGCTCTCTTATTAGACCCATGTGTATATATATATATATCATTAAATATACACGTGTCGCCAAAATGTATTTATATAGCTTGAGGTCGACCATCCAATGGCTCGGACCGATAATCGACCTTCTAACACTAAAGCTCTCATGCATAGATGAGTCTCTATTATGAGTGTGGCTATGAGCACAAATATGTTTCCTTTGATGACTTGACTATTAATTGAAATATGTTTAGAATCGATCTATATGTCTAATATTTATGTAACACGAAATTAAATATTGATAATAGATTTGTAATAACTCAAATAATGAAGATATATTTACTACCATTTCTAAATGTTAAGTGTATGAAACATATTTAACAAAAAAAAAAGTAGACAAAAATAAATCAAAACAAATAATTAATTCAATATGTCACTGTATAAAAAAACAATAATGAATTGAAACAAATTATCAACTCTACGAGATATGTTTACTATCGGTTTAAAACGTTAATTACATGAAATATATTTAAAAAAAATAAAAAAATAATGAATTGAAATAAACGAGTAATTCTATATGACATTGTATGGAGTGTATGTTAGTGTCGTAAATTGTTTTTGGAAACAAATTTATATAAAAACAAGTCTGGACGGCGTCGCAGAAGCAGGTTGCTTACGTTGGCACTAAGTACCAACCGTCGAGGTTTGATGCTCGCCTGCTCCGTCATCAAATTTCATTTTCTCAGAGAACCCGGATCGCTTAAAGCCTTGTATGGATTCGTAGATTTACTTCTAGATGTTAACCAAAACCTACTATTCTCTTAATCATTAAGACCCACTTCTTCTGTTTCTGCTACCTCTCATCATCAGATCCCATTCTTACCTGCACACTATCTGATTTTGGGTATATAAACCCTAGGAAGAGTCCGATGGCAGGTGCTGTCTCGGCCCTATTCCTACTTGATATTAAAGGCCGTGTTCTGATCTGGCGTGATTATCGTGGCGATGTCTCTGCTGTTCAGGCCGAGCGTTTCTTCGTCAAGCTCATTGAGAAAGAGGTTCTTCTTCATCTTAATTGATTTGCTTATGTCTATTTATTCGATTCTCAATCTCTTTTCTTTCTTTATAATTGATTCGGGTAGATCGAGATTAACGTGAAAAAAGAGGATGGGTTTCGAATGGGCTGTGATATCGATTTTTTGAATGTCAATTGAAGTAGTTGAGTTCAGCTTATTACTGTTCGATTCATTTTTCCCCCTTCCGAAATTGGTAATTAGTTGAAGTTAATCTGGAAGTGTTTCTTTGGTTTGTACGTTATCAAAGTTGCTCTATTGTGAACTTCAGGGTGATCCAGAGTCCCATGATCCGGTAGTTTACGACAATGGTGTAACCTACATGTTTATACAGCACAGCAACGTTTACCTGATGACTGCTTCGAGGCAGAATTGCAATGCTGCCAGCCTTCTATTTTTTCTACACCGTGTTGTTGATGTAAGGGCTATTGGTAATTATATTTCATGACTTTATCGTTTTGTTTATGAAGTTTGAACTAATTATATTAGACACATTATAGAATTGAAGAATCATATATCATTTATGTTATAGTTTGGTGTTCTTTGGATTAATAACATGTGATGGTTAATTTGTTATTGCAGGTTTTCAAGCATTACTTTGAAGAATTGGAGGAGGAATCACTTAGGGATAACTTTGTCGTAGTGGTAAGGCAATTTTCACTCCGCTTCTTTTGTCTTGAATTTGATTCAATTCATCATTGTTTATTCTGAAATTATTGTTTTTGATTTGCTTTGATGTCCTGTTGTCTTGCCAGTATGAGTTGCTTGATGAAATGATGGACTTTGGCTACCCTCAATACACTGAAGCAAGGATTCTTAGTGAATTTATTAAGACAGATGCCTATAGGATGGAAGTTACGCAGAGGCCTCCAATGGCTGTAACTAATGCAGTATCTTGGCGAAGTGAAGGGATACGTTACAAGAAGAATGAAGTAAGTCCTTTTATTTTCTTTCTACTTTTTAAAAAGAAAACAAAGATTTTATTTTTCCATAGTGGGAGGTAGGCACAATATAATTTTCCTGGTTTCTTCAGGTTTTCTTGGACGTGGTGGAGAGTGTTAACATCCTTGTGAACAGAAATGGACAAATAGTTAGGTCTGATGTTGTTGGGGCGTTGAAGATGAGAACTTATTTAAGGTGCATTGGCCTTGACACTTTGTAACAATGTTGTTTTCCGGTTAAGAATGATGATTTTCAATATTTCTTTCTTAATAAATATACTTAACTTAAAATTCTGCTCAAAGGAAAAGCTGCTTCAACTACGTCAATCTCTTTCTCCCTCTTTTCCCTGTGTCTTGCGTAGTGCTCCATTAATCTTTTTAACAGTATTAATTTTTTGGGGCTCTTCTTGTAAAGCTCATGCTAGGTTTATGCATGCCTTATAACCTCTCAATCTCTTTGAACAAAAGGCTTCATCCTAAGATAACCATGAAACCTTTTATTAAACCGCTTCCCCTTTATCCCTTTCAAGATTATGGACAGTGGGACTAGAGCCTAGAAATTTGAAAAGTATCATGTACATGCAGTGGTATGCCTGAATGTAAGCTTGGCCTTAATGATCGAATTTTATTGGAGGCACAAGGACGAGCATCAAAGGGAAAGGCCATTGATTTGGAAGACATCAAGTTTCACCAGTATGCTGCTAAATATTGTAATTTACTTGAATAACTCATCATGGAAGTAATTGAAATGTTAAATTTACTTCCCTTTGGATGGTTTAGGTGTGTGCGCTTGACCCGGTTTGAAAATGACCGCACAATATCTTTCATACCACCTGATGGATCTTTTGATCTCATGACGTATAGAATCAGTACTCAGGTTCACTTTACACTTTATAAAAAAAATAATCTATTTTTTGTTGTAAACTAATCTTTGATAATTTAATGATTTCCACTTTCAGGTAAAGCCTTTGATTTGGGTGGAAGCTCAAGTTGAAAGGCATTCAAAGAGTCGTATTGAGATTATGGTAAAAGCTAGGAGCCAGTTCAAGGAGCGTAGGTTAGAAACGGTGTGTCATGAGATTTTGTTAGCTTAATCTGCAAAACCTTTCAGTATGATAGTTAATTTATTTATTATGTTCAGCACTGCTACTAATGTTGACATTGAGCTGCCTGTGCCTTGTGATGCCACCAATCCAAATGTTCGGACATCAATGGGATCTGCATCATATGCCCCTGAAAGTGATGCATTAATTTGGAAGATAAGATCTTTCCCTGGAGGCAAGGTATGGATGTTTTAAAGGATTTCCATGTCATGCTATTGTACCAAATGTTTTAATATCTAGGGTTTCTCTAGTATTTTATATTCTTTAACAATCTTTGGAATCCATATTTCCTAGGAATATATGTTGAGAGCAGAGTTTCGCCTTCCTACCATAACAGCAGAAGAAGCAGCTCCTGAGAGAAAGGCTCCTATTCGAGTGAAATTTGAGATACCATATTTTACCGTTTCTGGAATTCAGGTATGCTTTTAAGCAAGTTATTTCTTTCTCTGCTGTGTTGAATCTCTTGATTGGAATATTTTCTTCCTATTCCTAATCTGTGCTTTGAGGGCTTTAAAAGAAAGAAAAAACTTAATTTTAATAGTAACCTCCTAAGAAAACAATCTTGTGCTTGGTTTAAAAGGTGCTTGTGCGGGAAAGCCTATTGTTCATGTTATCTTTTATTTTGTTTGTTTGTTTTTTTATTTATTTTTATAATGTATATGATAGGCTTTGGTCAAGTGTATGTCTCGAAGCTTTACACTTTGACGTGTATGAGGTGAGCACCTCATGTATTGGTGTGATTAACTGGCTCAAGATACATTTTTCTTAAACAACTAAGGCTAACCTAGCTTGATTCTGGGCCGGAAATGAAAAGGAAAAGACACATAAATGAAGAAAGCTGAGAGGATGGCTCCAAAATTGAGTTTTGATGTTTGCAGTTGTTATTTTTGCCTGCTCTGCAAGATGTTTTGTTTCTGATTCCCTGCCGCTTTTCTAATTTACTAGGTTTCTTTACTTTTGAAGCCTCAGTTCTATCTCCATTTTTAAATCTTTGTTTATATCTCTATCTTAAAAACCTACAAAGAGGTTGCTTCTAGTTTTCATGCATTCCTTTGCCTTGTGAGCTCCCGTGCAATTCTCTGCTGGGTCGCATCTTCCTTTTCATTTCTTGTTTTCTCATATCTTTTGATTGGATTATGGTCAAATTTATTGCTGTGATAATTGTCTTCACGTTTGTCCTCTTTTTCCTCCTTTGTAATTACATTTTGTTGCTGACTCCCGGATGCTGCCTTTTCATATTCAGAGACTCCTTTTTAATTTTTGAAACCTTAAAATTCTCTCTGCTTTCATTATTATGAGATTGGGCTTGGCTAGTCATGGATTCATGATGCAATTTTGCTGCGCTTTCATTTTTTAGCTAGGACAGAGGGTTAAGAGAGGTCATCTCAATTATGTACTAATTTGGTCAAGTAGATCAAACATCAACAGTCAATAGTTCTAGGGATTTAAAAAGAAGGGCAAACTCATAAAATAGGTTTGAGTTATAGCAATATTCACAATCTCGTTTGATTTCATAATATTGTGAAATAGTGTAAAACTTGAGCTTATTTTGGGTGATTATGGTAAAATAAATTCATGACAAGTTCTGCTGAATTAGTTTAATCTGTATTCATGGAACATTCGGCTTTTGTAGGTTCGTTACTTGAAGATTATTGAAAAAAGTGGATATCAAGCTCTTCCATGGGTGAGATACATTACGAAGGCTGGCGAGTATGAATTAAGACTTGTATGAATATGCATCTCCAGTTGGTTTTCCAGCTCATCTGATTTCTAGCTCATGATAGATTTAAGACGGAATTAGTAGGTGATTGAAGATCCAAAAGTCAATTATCTCGGACCAGTGATTTGAAAAGTAGAATGTATACTCTGGCATTAGTTTGTGAGTACATTACATTTTTTTATCGGTGAGCGTTGTAAGTTGATGGTATCCAGATAAACATATCTTAAATATTGAAACAGATGAGTCATTCTACTTTTGAGATTTTGTCAATTTATTGATAATTCATTTGCCAATAGCCGTGGGAACTAATTGTTGTCTATATCCGAATTTGCAATGTTAGGGATCCCCTCATCATTTAGGAAACAGGTTGCAGGTAGAAATTTGTACTAGTCCAACGTAGGTAATTGTAGCCTCAGAATAGTAACATGTTATGCTCTATGGATGTAAAACTTCATGATGGGTAGGTATTGGTATACTAATCCATTTTATCATCCTTAATGTGGTAAGGATTAGGGCAAGTCATAGGAAATAAATCCCCATTAATCGTGACACACGTGAGTAGGGCAAGGGATTGTATCCTTTCCCAACACTTATTGGGTTTATACAAGTTAAGGAATTGTATTATTCTTTAGAGGGAAGTGTCAATTAAGTCATTGAGATAAAGTTTTTGTGCGTATTTAGTCTATCAAATGTATTTTATAATCCCTCGATATGGAGAAAAGGGGGGTGTAGATTAAGATAAAATAATATTATTTTAATAATTTTTATTAAATTATTATTTTTCTCTCAAATGATTAAAATGCAAATAAAATTATATTTTTTAATAATGATAAAATAACAGTTAATATGAAGAATATTTTACAAAATTTATTTTAATATTGGATTATTATTATTATTATTATTATTATTTTCTTAAAAATAAAAATTCTATTTAAATAGTTTTTTATTAGTATATTATTATTTTCTGATTTTTTCTTAAATAATTTCATACAAAGTTTGACTTTAAACTTAGTTAATAATTTGTATTTTAAAGTGTTTTAATCCCTTGATAATAAATAAATTATATTTTAATTAAAAAAAATTATAATAATATTATTTATCTTTAATTAATTTTTCTTTTCAAAATTGTGTGATTAGAAAATAAATTTCACTATATATTAGAAAACATCTTTTAAATATAAGGATTAAACTATATGAATTTCATGATTTGAGTAGATACACTCAATTCTTTAATGTTAGTGCCCCACTTGGTTGCAGCGGAAACAATTTTCATTTGTTTCTTCTTTCCATCTTTAATGTTCTTATCATTCTTGGCGGCTAGTTAAGAAAATAAAATTTCTTCATTTTCCTTAGCATTTACAACAATCTTTACGACTTCAAGTTGTGATCGCTTATATGCACTTCCAGACGTTAAACGTAGGGATTGCATTATCTTATAATCGGTCTGCAGACCTCATGCTTGGATCTTATCACATCAACTGTTCCGGTTAAAAAGTAGTTGTGGGTATGCTGTTGTATCCAATACCTCTCAGACTTTACGAGTTCTATCGCGGGCGTAGTTAGAGGTGTGGGTTCTTTCCTTTCGTGGGCTTGGTTGGGTTTTTCGAGGAGAGACATGTATTAAAGGAGGGTGCCTAATCTCTCTGGTTTTAAGCCTTAGTCTTCTTAGGTTCTAGGCTTAATTTGGGTGAGTGATCTCATAGATGTCAATAACGAGTTGTGGGTTGAAATAAAGGTTCACCAAACCTTTGTAGTTTGTGAGGCTATTTGTATTTTGTCAACCCAGGCGGTGGCATTGGATACAGAGGATTAACCAGATTCTTTACTAACATAGATCCATAAAAGCTAATATTTTAAGATAGGAACTTTACTCACTGCTAGAGTGGGTTCCTTCCCTTTGTGGGCTTGGCAGTGTTTTTGGAAGAGAGACGTGTGTTATAGGAGGGTGCCTAATCTCTTTGGTTTTAAGCCTTAGTCTTCTCAGCCACCAGGTTTAATTTGGATGAATGATGTGAATAACAAGTTGTGGGTTGAAATAAAGGTTCACCAAACCTTTGCAATTCGTGAAGCTATTTGTATTTTGTCAACCCTGGTGTTGGCATTGGGTGTGGAGGATCAATGGTGTGGGCACTTCTCTACTAGTGGTATGTACTTGGTTTGATCTACTTATGCTCCTGCTGATTCTTATGAGGTGGTTGGTCATCCTATGCATGATGATAGTGTTGGGAATTCTTTTAATAAGTTCTTTTTGGAAATCAATAGGGAAAATTAAGGTGGCACCTAAGGTTCTACCCCTTATCTAACAATCCTTCATGATGCTATAGTATTCACACAGTCCCTTATTCAGCATAGATATCCTATTGAGGTGGGGTCGTGTCCTCTTTGTGACTCTTCTAATGAAACTATTGCACACTTGCCGATTGGGTGTAGTAGTCACCATCCTAACTGCACCATGTCTTTCTTTTACATTCCATCATTTTGGAAACAGTACTTTCATGGATTTTTACAAGGAATTGTTAGTAGATGGGGAGAATCTTTTGGCTCAGGTAACTATTAGTTTTTGACGCATCTATAAAAATAGGAATGTTGTGGATTTTAACTGTTAAGTGTTTCATCTTGGTTCAACCCTGACTATTATTCGACGTGACTGAAGGTTATGTGTAAGCTTTTTGACCAGCATAACAACTTTCTTGGCCGTGGAAGGGTTAGTGGTCATACTTTAGTTGTATGCTTTTTATTTTTATTATGATTTTTGTGAGTTTTTTTTGTTTAACCTGATGCTTTTTGTACATATCTACACCATGAATTATAATAAAATTAGTATCTTCTTATTTAATAAAAAAAGAATAACGTTTGTCCTAAAAATTTGAGTTTACTTTTATGTTATTTTTTAAAATTTCAACACAATTGTTAAATTGACTATACAAAAAACCTATGTCATGTAATACTTTTAGCTGTTAAAATGGTCAAATGCAAAAAAGTACGAATATATATACGTATATATATATATACACGTACTTGTATTCTTATGACAAGCTTTAATACATTACGAATTCAGTGACAATTCTCAGGGGCTAAGGTCTCTATAAACGTGTAATAAAAATATAAACTTTTACCATGTAATTTTGTAAATTTTTTAGTAAACTGTAAATAATTTTTTTCAAGGCAAATTCAATAAATTTCTCATAGTTGGTGCGGTTGCACGCTCGCAAAAAGAAACAAAAAAAAATAAGAAAAAGAATAAAAACCAAAACCAAACAAAAAAGTTAAAAGGTTTTAAAAATACAAAATTATAAAAAAAATCATATAAGATTTGAAATGAAAAAAATATAAAGAAAGGTAACAATTTTTTAAAACTAAACAAGACTATAAATGGGAATTTTGAAAAAGGTGTAAAAAAACAATTAATTTATTTTTTTAAAAAGGATTAGATGTATGTTTTTTATTATTTTTCCCTGTTCAACCTCTCTCTCTCTTTCTCTCCCTCACTCTCACACATTTTTTTAGTTTTTAAATTTATTTTATCAAAATTTTGATTCATTATTATTATTATTTATTTAAAGAATTATAGAGTGTATATAACCTTAATTATAGGTGTATGAAGTTAAGTTTGTTTCGTTTTAAATTAAAATTTGAACAGATATAAATTAATCCATTGTTAAAAGATAAAAACCAAATCAAACTAATTAGAAGTGTAAAACCAATCTAAATCAAATCAAAAAATTTAAGTTGACTCGAGTTAGGTTGCATTGCTTTTTGAAATTTTGTTTTTCCCAATAAATTGTCTATAAATTTTTTTCCTTGAAAACAAATCTACAAATTATTAATGTTTAAATTAAATAATATATATATATATATATATATGAATTTAAATATCTCTATTTATAACATATATACAAATATAATTAAAAGAAAAAATACTTAAAGATGATGATTATGATTATATGATAGAACATTAAATTCTAAAATAAAAAAAATAAACAATCTGAAAACAAATCAATATTAAATATAATAAAATTAATATATATATATATAATATAAATTGGTTCAATTTTAATTAATTTTTAAAATTTAAAAACATAATCAATAGTTTCTTCAAAATTTAAAACCAAATCAATTACTTTAAAATTGACAAAATTAAGTTAGATTAACTTTGAATAGATTGATTAATTTAGTTGATTAGATTCATTCGGATTAATTTGATTGACTTTTTAATAGAGAAATTAAATATACATTTCTAATAAAGACTTGTACGATCCCTTCCCGCCAAAAAAAAATAAAAATAAAAACCCAACAAAAGAACCCAAAAATTAAAAAATAAAAAGAAAGAAAAAGAATAGTGGCTACCTTGGTTTGCACACTATGTGGCACTATATCCTTCAACAAATTTTTTTTTTGCGGGGATAAATATTCTTGAATATTAAACGTTATTAAGTACAAAATGTCATACTTTGATAAGAGAGTACAAATTTAAACGAAAAATTTAGTGCATCATTCTTTTCCAAGCTTGTAGTCTAAAGGGTAAAATTCATATCTATAATTTGATATCATAACTAAAATATCATTTGATCTCAAAAACCACATATATGAGTTTGGTCATAACATATTGGCTCTTACGGCAGGACAAGGGAAGGGCTACCTATAATTCTCCACTTGAAAGTCGAAATGCATAACTAAAGGGTATATTTGGATTATTATTACATTTTAAATAAACTACATGCAGATGTAAAACTATTAGAGCTTATCTTCTATTAGAGTGATAAAAGATGCATCATTACAATACCTCTCAGGAGTGAGAATTCGGGTTGTAAACACAAACCGAACAGATCACGAATTATTTTAGCTAGAATTAACTAATAATCTTTTTGTACTTGTAAAGATAATGAGTTCTCTTACCATTACAAATAAATAAATTACATAAAAATATTTCATAATATTAAAAAATATGTGAATTTAAGCTAAAAAATACACACAATATGAACAAACACGACACTGAGTATACTGCCACCCATAAAGTACAATCATAATCATCTTAACATTTGCAGTCCTATGAACATAATAAACACGAATGAAAATAATAGTGCCACTAAAACTGGATCTAAAACTACCCTCAATAAACATTCAGCGGTTTAAATGACAATTTCGCACAGAAAAAGAAACGTACCCTCAATTGAGCAAGATATAACATTCATGCATCAAAACAAATTACTTCGAAACAGTAACATGCAGTCAATGTTAGGAAAATGAGTAGTTTTTTTACCATTTATGCATAACGAAAACAAACTGCTATCCATGATGTGTTGAACTCAAATTATGATCCGAAAGATTGCAGTATTACAAGAAAACATACGGCTCCTCTAATGAAATTAAGGCACATTTTAGTATCGGTGTGCTAACTTCTCCTGCTCTTTGTAATTTTGGGCATACCTGCATCCAGTTGCATTCAAGTTAATATAATTATAAGCAACATATTATCTCATAATGATAACAGGTGGACTCTTCTCACATTATTTATAGGTTTTTCGTAGATAAGGCAAAAATTGTAAAATGTTTAATGTTTCCTAAAATAACACAATTGAGTCGTAAAATCTTCCCTTTTCTACAAAATGACATAACATACGCATGTTGATTATTGGATGAAATAGGCTTCACATGTTGAAACCAAAACTTCATCTGTTGAAGGCCATATGAGGGAGGGGCTTCATTTAAAGGTTGTGTTATCTTTTTGGGGTTGGGGGGAAGGGGTAATGAAGGGATTATGCAATTTATGTGTTATTTGGGGGAAAAAGCAATTTTTTGCGTCCTTGGGATATATTTAGTATTTATAATGAAAAAGATAAGACTAAGTTTTGTATAAGACCATTTAAGAACATACACCATTAATATAATATAGACTGAAGCATTAGACACAAAATCTCTAATTTTGTTCTGATCATCTGAAGTCCGGTTCCCCTGATCCTCAACGCATACAGCAGGAATTAAAAGAAATAAAAGAAGAAAGATCAGAGACTGCAGCATTTAATCTTTAATGGCTTATGAAGATGTGGAAATTGGATTGAATACACGAAGAACATTTTCCCTCGATCTTAAGAATCCTTTCCAAGAAGCAAATACATATGAAAGTTTTAAGTACAAAAGAATGAAACTAATGTCTAATCATAAGAATGGCAACGTCTAAAACATCTCTAATACAGAAAACATTAACACCATTTGGAAGCCATGTAAACAAGGTCAAGGGTTGATATATTTATGTAAAAGATATCCCCTAAATAAAGCCGGCATGGAAAATCCCTCACTGGAATAACATTAGAGGTGGACATAACCAGCCTAAAAATGAAATTAATAAGCATGATCGAAATCATAGTATCCTATAACTAAATTGAAAATTTTAAACATACTGGTCAAGGAGGAAGATGTTAGTATGCCAATACAAGACGAATCTACTAGATAGATGGCGCAAACTTCCAACGCAAGCTTAATTTGAGAAAAATAATAATAAACGAAAGATAATAAACACCAGTATTTACGTGGTTCACTCAAATTAATTAAAAACTACTCTTTGGATAAAGACTATAAGGAAGTCACTATATTGAAAAATACAACAACTTCTCTCCAAATACAAGGAGAAAATAAAGATACCTTTATTTCTTATAATAAAATAAGATAATTAATCTTTGTCTCAAAATGTTGGGAAAAACCTTTTCTAAGCGAGGAAAAACTTCACAAATTATTTTGTTGTAGGCTTAAGGACTGGATGGTTTTGAATGAATTAGTATTGCGATTTTGCCTTCTATATATAGGGAAATGTAGAGCAAACTATTCATATGGTTGCTCTTAAAATTCTTTGCATGATAGCCATCTTTTGCTAAATTCTTGCATTCACAACATTTTCCATTTATGATACCTTTAGAGAGCAACCAACCATAACAAGTAAGATTTGCTTTAACCAATATTTTTTACCACACATGAATATGCCGTGTGAAAGTGGCTTCACATCTTTTCAATTGGAATACCATTAAGAGAATCCTATTCAAATATATCAAAGAAACCTTAAATGGTATATTATGTTATGGAGAATTGAACTTTCCTATCAAAGAATATGTTGATTCAGATTTTGTTAGTAATCTTGACAAAAGAAAGTCTACTAAAAGTTATGCACTCACAGTTGTAAGTGGAGCCATAAGATGGGTTCTAAACTGCAAACTGTCGTAACACTATCTACAACTGAGACAGAATTTATGAAATCTATACAAACTTACAAGAAGGCAATCTAGATAAAAAGGTTAATGGAGAAGCTCAGACATAAATAAGAGATGATTCCTATGTATTGTGACAAACAGAGCAATCCAACATTTCATTCTATAACTGAGCACATAAGAGTACAGTGTCAATTTAATTGAGAAGTAGTGGAAGAAAGAAGTATGAATATCTTGAAGATTTACACCAAAGAGATCATGGTAGATGTCATGACAAACAAATAAAACACTAACAAGTTCGTGAAAGATGATTAGAATGAAAGGATGTGAAGCCACTTTCATATGGCATATTCACATGTGGTCAAAAATATTGGCCGAAGCAAATCTAACTTGTCAAATGGTTAGTAGCCATCCAAAGGTGCCATAAATGGAAAGCAATGAAAATGTCGTGGATGTAATAATTTGGAAAAAAGGTGGTATCTACCGTCCAAAGACTTTTAACAACCACTATATGAATAATTTGCTCTACATTTGCCTCTATGTAAAAGAAAATTTTCAATTCCAAATCATTCAAAAACATCCTAAAATCCTTAAGCTCACAAGAAAATAACTTGCGAAGTTTTTCTCAACTTCAATTATTTTAAAATTTTGAGTGAGAAATTAATTGTATTCTCTTATTATAAGACGGATGAATCTTTGTTCTTTCCTTGTGTTTAGAGAGAAGTTATAATATCCTTCGATATAGTGAATTCCTACAAGTTTTTGCTCGTGAGCTAGCTCTTAATTAATTTGTGTGAACCATGCTTCTGTTTGTTACCATTTTTATCTTTATTGAAGGTAATGTTGGAAATTCAACCCATCTATCTAATGGGGTCGACTTATATCGGCATATTAACAGGAGGAAAATTTTATAACTGAATAAAATGCTTAATCAAGAGATGATCACCTAAAAAACATCTTAAAGTCCTTAAGCTAACAAGAAAATAACTTGTAAAATTTTTCTCCTAAAAAGAGTTATTTTATAATTTTGAGAGAGATTAATTGTATTATCCTATTATTAGAGAGATGTAACTTTGTTCTTTCCTTGTGTTTAGAGAGAAGTTATAATATCCTTCGGTATACTGAATTCCTTCAAAAAAATTCTAGTGAGGTAACGCTTAATTAATTAATTAATGTGAACCATGCTTCTGTTTGTTACCATTTTATCTTTATTCAAGGTAATGTTGGAAATTCATCTCATCTATCTAATGGGATCGGCTTGTATCGGCATACTAACAGGAGAAAAAATTTATAACTGAACAAAATGCTTAATCCAGAGATGGCCACCTCTAAAATATATGGTATTAACTACAAACACAATCTGTACCGGGAAGGTGACAAATCCTAAGTTCAGTTCAACCTATCCACTTCCCTTCTGGAAATCACCATATACCCAAAATCCCAAAGTCTCATCTTGTTGAAAGATCCACAAACCCAAATTAATTCTATAAGTGATTCTAATTCATGCAAATCAGTAACTAGTGGATATGTCTGAAATGAAACAACGCTAATAGATATGTTTGGTTCTTAATATGAAAACGTAATAAGGATATGAATAGTAATAGAAATTAAATTTAATGAAAACAATATTGTGTTTTTTTGAGTAGGGTAATCAAAATAATTATAAATATTAAAATAAAATTTAAAAAATTATAAATGAAATAAAATTAGAAATAAACATTTTTGATTTACAAACGAGACAAAATAATAAAAATAAATAAATAATTATACAAATATGTGAAGAAAATAAAACATTATAGCGAATTCCTTAGAGGTGTTAAAATACTTTATATTTTATTTTAGATTAATATTCAAACCAAATACAAGAATACTTTAACCATTCTATTCACCGTTCTTATTCATATTGTTGGGAAAATCGGGTATATTTTCCCTATTCTAAGTAGTTACTATTCACTTATGATTTAAATGAATAGAACTCAAACTAACCCGACAAAATAATGCTATTGAAAATATAATACTAAAATAAACTAAAACAGATATTGAAACAGAAATATTAAAGCAGAAAAATAATAACACCAGAAATTTAACGAGGTTCAGTATAAATGTTACCTAGGTCCTCGGGCGTCGTTGACCACTTCCACTATCTCCAAATGAATGAACTTCAAAATTACAACTAATTGGGCAAAATTGAGCTAATCAATTACCCTTACAAAAGAGAGGAAGATTTACAAATTTTTGAGATGTTTACAAATGGTGAAGGAGGGCTTTATTTATAGCCCCAAATCCAACACCCATCTTCATTCCTAACCAATGTGTGACTTTTCTAATTTTCTCACTAAGGAGCAATATATAACAAATCTCCACCTTAGCGACTTAGTGGTTTTAAATGATTTCTTCAATTGCTAGATCAACGACGCCAGAGCCAATTCAGATGTGTAGGATGTTAATCAAGTCCAGACAATGTTTGAACTTGATTCTTATTACCTGGGTCATCATATTCATGGGATTCTCTGTCGTACTAATCTTACGAACTACTCTTCTTCAATAATCTCGCACGAAATGATAACGAACGCCAACGTGTCTTTGTACGTGCATGGTAGACTTGGTTCTTTGCTAAATGAATAGCACTCGACTATCACAAAACACCTTGATATGTTTTTGACCAACTCTCAGTCTTCAAGCAAACCTCGTAACCAAATAGCTTCCTTCACAAATTTCCAGAATCGCCATATACTCCGCCTCGTAGTAGACAAAGTAGACAGTGGACTAAGGTAGACTTCAACTGCGGTGGTCTGGCAAGAGTAAACACATGCTTAGGTAGTGACCGACGTTATCTAAATCTGCGTAGTCGAATCACAATATCCGACCGCATTGTGACCAAATGGTATTATCCTGTGAAATACTAAACCAACATTTACAAGAGATTTATAATATACCGTAGAATCCATTTCACAGCCCTAACCAATGTCCTTTACACAGGGATCACGTACGTACTGCTACAACACCAACCGCATGTGAAATGCCAGGTCTCAGTACACACCATTGCATACATCAAGGTCTGCATTTGCATATGGTACTTTTGCCATATATTCTCGTTTCCGCATCATTCCAGGAGATAATTGAGCACTAAGCTTAAATTGAGGAACTAATGGAGTACTTACGTGTTTTCCTCTGTTCATTCATACCAAAACGTTGTAGTATCCGCTTCAAATATTGACTTCCCGGATCAAACTAAGCTTCCTTCTTCCCTGTCTCGCTATCTCCATACCGAGAATCTTCGCTTCTCCCAAATCTTTCATCTCGAACTCCTAACTTAGTCGAGCCTTCAACTTTTCAATTTCGCTTGGCTCTTCGATGCAATCAACATATCATCGACATACTGATAGGAGATAGACGAAAGACTCATTTCAGAAGCTTGCATAAAATACACACAATGATGATCGTGTTTCTTACGGTATACTTTTGTTGCAACATAAACTGATCAAATCGTTTGTACCATGCCTCGGAGATTGCTTCAATCCATACAATGATTTGTTCACTTACAAACGATTCTCTTTACGTGAACAATAAACCCTCACCGAGACATATAGATTTCCTCTTCTAAGTCGTGTAAGCAGGTTTCAGCATCAAGTTGAACTAGTTCCAATCAAATTGTGCTACCAAGGCCAACAAAATTCTAATAGAAGAATGTTTTAACGAGAAAATACCTCATTATAATCGATTCACTCGCCTTCACGAGCGTAGGCCCTTAGCCACCAACCTTGCCTCAGAATAATACCATCTTTGTTAGGAAATCCATCTTTCTTTGCATACACCCATTTGCATCCAATTGCCTTTCGCCTTTAGGTAGTTGTGTCAACTTCCAGTGTTTATTCTTGAAGGGACAAAAGTTCTTCATCCATGTGACTTCCTTCCATCTTTCAACTTCAGCTTTGAGTGCTTCTTTATATATGGAAGGAACATCATCATGCACAACCTGTTGAAAGTGCATGTGCCACCGTATTCTTAAACGGAGGGTCTTCAAAATCCTTGTATCGGCGGTACCTTGACATTTTGTCGTCCGTGGCTTTATCAACCGCAGCTTTCTTCTTTGTTCTTGTGGAGGTTCTTGTTAAAACCTCTTCATCCGATTCATCTTCCGTCAATGGAGGATCAACTTCGTCTTATCTTCACTAACTTGGATTAACAATTTTGCTTTCAAACTCCACTTGTTTCTGGAGTTTGCTCCACCGCTTCTAAAGTGCCATCAATCTTCTTAGTTACCTTTCTCAACAATGCGAGATTCATCAAAGGTAACATCTCTCATAAAGATTATCTTTTCGTTTCAAGGCACAGTAGTCGATATCCCTTAGAACTGTAAGGGATCCCAAAAAAATGGGCTTTCTCGTTCTCGGGTCCAACTTTTGATTCTGTTATACATGGTAGTATGCAATTGAACCAAACACACATGTAAGAAATCGTAATCTCAGCAGGTTTTCCGGACCAATACCTCCATAGGCGTTTTGCCTTCAAGAGTGACGATGGTAGACGGTTGACGGATGCGCATACGTCATTCTCACCAATCTCGCTTACCTAAACCAAGATTCGACAACATACACCGAACCTTTTCCAAAGAAAGTCCCGGGTTCATACGTTCTACGCACTCCGTTTTGTTGTGGTGTTTTTCGAATAGTGAAGTGTCGCACTATCCCTTCTTCTTCACAAACTTTCATAAATGGATCATTCGTGTGCTGGCCATTACACATCGGACACCTCGGGCTTGATCTTTTACCACCGAGTCTCGATCATCTTCTTCCACTCGAGAAAATACCTAACACTTCATCCTTTTTCTTCATGAGATACACCCAAACTCTTTCCTTATAAGTCATCAACGAAAGTGACATAATAATGTTTTACATGGATGGAGTTCTTGGCCCCCCCATACATCAAGATGGATGTAATCCAAAATACCCTTTTGTATTATGAAGAGCGGTCCAAAGCTTACTCTTTTCTCGCTTCCCCAATACACAATGCTCATAATTCTAACTCGGGCTTCCGTGCACCTTTTAATGTGCCTTGCTTACTAGAATCAGAAAGCTTTTCACCAAAGATGTCCCAAACGCATACGCCACACTTGGTAGTTTCTAAATCTCTTTCTTCATCCGAAGCTGCTGATCTTTGTCCCCAATAACCGTCTTGCCAAGGTAGTAGTGGGTTATTCTTAACACCTTCATCGCCACAGTGCTCAGTAACCTTGATGCCCCATTTTGTATGGGTCACAACTCTTTGATTCTAAGACTCGCGTACAAAGAATGAGATTCTTCTTCATATGCGGAACATAATGAACATCCGTCAAGATCCTGGTTGAACCATCTTTGATTCTTCAAACGAATTGTACCGATTCCCAAAACTTTGCATGGATAATCATTACCCATGAAAACAACTCCACCGTCTAGTTCTTCAAAGTTAAAGAACCACTGTTAAGAGACATACGGAAAGTACACGTCTTGAATCAAAAATCCAATCACCAGGGATGAGATGATGTTGACGAACCAACCAATGCAAAATCTGACCGAATTTCGCTTTCTAGCCTACACACATCGATTGCACTTTTCCTTTCTTTTGCAACTGGACAATTTTTCTTCCAATGGCCTTTCTCGTGACAAAAGGCACGTTCATCTTTACCAAGTCTTCCTTTTGATAGATCTACCTCTCTCCTTCCTTTATGTTGTGTTTCATGACGTCCTCTTACCGACAATGCTCTGCTGCTTCATTTCTCGCTTTCATATCTTTCTTTCTAATTTCATAACTATACAAAGCGAAGACAAACTTCCTCAAAAGACACTTTATCCTTCCCAACGTAGTAAGTTTCGTAATAAGATGATCAAACCTCATCTGAAGGCGCTAACAACATCAAGGCTAAATCTTCATCTTTAAAAAGTTTCATCCATATTTAACAAATCGCTTACTAATTGATTAAAAGCAAGAATGTGGTGGATTTATTGTAAGACGGAAGGTATTCAAACGGAACAACTTCTTCTTCAGCGAATGAGCCGATTTTGTCCACTCTTTTTCATGAACTTGTTCTCCAACGCCTTCCACAACTTACTTGCAGGATGTCTCCTTTATGAACGCAGTACTTTTGTTCTCTTGAGAGACACGCGAACGGATGTACCACGCGCTACGTCGGTTGATATTTTTCCACTCTTACCATCTGCTCCATCTTGTTTCTCTTCTTGATAGGCGATGTCTAGACCTTGGCATTGAAACAGAAGCATACAGAACTTCGCCTTGCCACATGCCGAAATGGCCAGGTTCCATCAAACTTCTCCACCCTCGAACCTTGCGTTCATCACCATGGGGCTCGCTGACGTGGATGGCGCTGTTTGAAAGAAATTTTTCTTCCGCCATTTCTTCAAATTACAACAACTAGCGACTATATTCCAATAGCAAAACAAACGGAATACAAACAAATGCCTAGGTAGAAAACCTTCGACTACGATACCAATTGTTGGGAAAATCGGTATATTTTCCCTATTCTAAGTAATTCTTATTCACTATGATTTAAATGAATAGAACTAACTCAAACAAAATAATCGCTATTGGAAATATAATACTAAAATAAATTAAAACAGAATATTGAAAGCAGTAAATATTAAAGCGAGAAAAATAATAACACCATAAATTTAACGGGTCGGTATAAATGTTACCTGTGTCAAGCGTCAATTACCCTTCCACTATCTCCAAATGAATGAACTTCAAAATTACAACTAATTTGTTAGAAAAATTAGCCTAATCAATTACCCTACAAAGTGAGGAAGATTTTACAAATTTTGAGATGTTTATAATTCACAAGGAAGGCATTTATAATACTGAAATCCAACACCCATCTTCATTCCTAACCAATGTGGGACTTTTCTAATTTTCTCACTAAGGAGCAATATATAACACATATCAACCAATATCACCTATTTCCTATAATAAAATGGTAAACTCAAATGATAAGACCAAAAAGACAAAATTGTACTCGTACATGAATCAATTTCACCGAAAACTAAATTTCAATACCCCGGATCATCAAGAGCATGATAGTAAGGGGAAAATCCAAACAATTAGCAAATCTGGAACGGAAAAAAAAGAAAAAGAAAGAAGAATAACCAAAAGAATATATATATATTACTAGTTCAAATTTAGATAAAAAGGGATCGAAAATGGAATAATAAAAAGAGACAAGAACGGGGTAAAAGATAAGTTACGCGTAGGTTCCAACGACAGGGCCTATGAGGAGGATGGCACTAAGCCAGTTCTCGGAGATTTTGTGGTGGATCTTACTGGGCAGGTCCTTCCACAGCCCAGGCATCACCTTCTGCTGAAATGGTGACAAAGCGTACACCACTGCCTTCATTCTCACTGGTTGCTTCCCCATCCCTAATTGATTATCAATGGATCTAATCACCGTCTAGGGTTGTTGTTCGTTGAAGGAAGCTTTTAACCCAATTCCCGAAGCCGTAGTCAATGGCTCTTTAACCAACCGCACGCGTCAAAACTCTAGAGACAACTCCTGCGATTTCTTTTTATTATTATTATTAATTACATATAAGAATAGTTTAAAATATCTATTTTACTATAATTATATTAATAATATATAAATAATCATAAAAATATGTTTAATTTTTAGCATATTTTTATTATTATTTATAATATTTAAAATATAATTATAATGGTGTAAATATTTTTTTATCACATAAAATGTAATTAATTTTTATTTTTAAGTTAATTACAACATCATCGTTAAACTTATCATTATGCGATATATTTGTTATACAATTAATTATATAATTTTTATAAAATATAACTTTGATTTATAAGTTAAATTATACGAAACATAATAAAAATATTATAATGAAATAAAAAATTTGTCTCAAGAAAAATTGTAGGTTTAAATTATATTTGATATTTAATTTAATTTATTTTAATTTTTAATTTTAAAATTATTTATTTTAATTTTTTCTTTTATTTTAAATTAAAAAAAATTATTTTTAAAATATAAAAATATAAAAAATAAATTAAATATTAATTTAAATAAATTTTATGATATAATTAATTTGAGACGAAATAAAACCAAAAAAAATACTTATTATTTTAAACATAATTATTTTATTAAAATATATATCATTAATATTTTTAACTATATTATACAATTATCACCAAATAACATAAAAATTAGTTATTATATAATTTAATATAACTTAATTTTATATTATTACATTTAACTTATATTACATACACCACACATATCATTAATATTATAATCGTTTAATTTTTTTTTCAACATTAATTTTATTAACTTTTTATCTTTAATACTTTAAAACTAATTTAACAAACTAAACTCATTTTTTATTAAGATGTAAGCACCATATACTGTGCACGTGTGATTAATATTAATCCAATAATAATTGTTTTAATAAATATATAATTCAAGTATCATCAAAATTTGAAACTTAAATATTATAATAATAACAACTCTCTAATTAAAACATGTTAATGGTTACTTTAAAAAAGTTATTTTGTACTATTTCAGCAGAGCCATAAAAACATGACTATTCTTTATGAGTTTACAATTATAGCTAACATAACCATTGAATTTGAGTCAGAGTATAAGTCTTAATGTTATACATTGATGATATTTTACTTATAGAGAATAATGTAAAATTATCATTCAAGATAAAATTGTGGTTAACTAATTAACTCTAAATGAAAATTTTAGGTGATGCAAATTACATATCATTCATGATCACAAAAATAAGTTAATTTTATTTCAAGCATTGTTCATTAACATGATGTGACCATATTTTTGATGCATAACTCCAAGAAGGACAACTTTCCTACTAGACATGGAGTAATAAATTGTATCGTGCTTCTTTTCAAAAGAAAAAATTCCATCGTAAGAATATTAGATAATAAGTTGTTCATTGATCTAATGACGCGAGTAGATGGTACACAATTTCTTGAACCTTTCACATTTCTCATAAAAGTCTCCCAATTGTATTATCTAATGTCACATTTTTTTCCCTAACGCGTATGGTCCTTTCGTCTCATGTAGTGATTGTACCAAAAGAGAAGTAGTAGAACCACTCTTTGGTAGAACAAGCTAGAGAGAAAGGAAAGGCTCTAAGTTTGATTCTCTCTTTAGTGATTCTAGTTAGTTTTATTATAGACACAATACATAGAATTCCTTGAGATGCTTATTAGGGCCTTTTCTAGCTAAACTCCTGAAAATAGGAAACAAATGTATTCATCTATGTTTTGAATAGAACATAGACGAATATTGAATGTAAAAGGGATATTGCTCCAAGTTAGGTGTAACCAAGTCTTTCGATGCTTGGTTAGTGACCACCATTTCATCTTTTTCGGATTATGCATTGCTTAATGAAATCAAATAAGTTGTATGTTCTTGTAATAGTTCAATTAGTCCTCTTGATCTCGAGTTATAATTATGTCTCTATTGCATTTAATTGTTTCCAGAGAATCAAGCACTAGATAAGTTAATAAAACAAATAAAAACAAAATTCAAAGAAAATTAGCAAATATCAAAAAAATTGTTAATTCAATCTCTAGTGACATGGAGTCAAAATTTTAACCCATCCTGAAAAGACACATAAAAGATTAAACTTTAAATAAAATATGTTGATAATAATATAATAAATGTAAGAGTCGAACTCGTAGTGAATTAAAAATAATTTCACCTTCAATTACTAGTTTGCTAGGGAGTCAATTAAAATTAAGCGGGAGATCTTTGTTGATTTGTAAAAGGTAAAAAAAAAATCACACATGTAGTAACAATAGATAATGAGATATACATAATTATGAAACTAACCACGTCACTAGCCTACTATACAATTAATCATGCAAAGACCCAAATTAGTTTCCCAAATTCTATATCAAATTATAATTTAACACATTTTTTAAATCTTAATTTTAGCTTTAAGAACTTAAATTTGCCTACACTTCCATAGTTTTTCTTATGTCATAATTGACTAAATACTCTATCATTAATCAACATAACTTGTGAATAACATAGAATTATGATAACTAAATTTAATTTATTTATTATATTATGATCATAAAAGGTAATAACTAAATTAGATGAAATTAAAAATGTTGATCATTTCTATTCTAAGCATTAAATTCCAATTATAATAAAATCACAACTTGTCACTCCAATTATAAAAATTAACAAATTATAGAGCTAAAATGTCAAACTAATTGTACACATAATTTAAGACATAATATGCTTTCACATTCAAACATCAAATTAAACACATCATGAGTTTATAAATTGAAACTACAAATAAATCAAGAAATAACTTAATGAAATCATAGACTAGGATTTAAAACTTGCCCACAATTACATTAAAAGTTTAGTTATTCATATAAACTAAAAGAATCAATACAATAGCCATAAAAACTATAAAGAAAATGATTAACAAAAGCTTATCAAAAATAATAAATGGAACCAATGTAGCCATAATTGATGGTTCTAAATTAGACTATTAAATATTTAACCTTGTTTCTTACTTTATAAAAAAAGTATTGTTATAAATATAATTATAAATAAGGGCCATTACCTCGAAAATGATTGAAAAAATTTAATTATTAATTACTAGTTTAAAATATAATTTTAAAATATCACAAATAAAACAAATGGGATTTTTTAAAATATTTATGTAGAAAATAAAATAACATACAAGAATAAGAACATAATAAAAAGTACAAATTTTTAAATTAATAAGAGAAATTTGTGACTACAGGATTTTTCTTACCACAAAATTAAAATTAAATTTATTATGTCATGATACATTCAGTTTTCAAATCCTAAATTTATTATATAATTTTAAGATTTCTTTTGTTTTTTTTCTTAATATTAATTTTAGGAATTTAAATTCGTCTAAAATTTCCTATTTTTTCTTATATTATAATTGACTAAAAACTTAATTATTAATCAACCCAACCTATGAACAATTTAGAATTATAACTACTAAATTTAATTTATTTGTTACATTATAATAAAAAAATAACTAAATTAGATGAAATTGATATTGTTAACAATTTCTAACCTAAGCATTTAATTTCAATTACAAAAATTAGCAATTTCATACTAACTTTATAATCTAACAATAAACAAAAGTAAATATCAAATTAGTTGTACACCTAATTCAAGAAATAACATGCTTTGACAATCAAATATAAAATTAAACACATCAAGAAATTAATAATTAAAATTTTATTTATATTAAATCATATTTTTGAGCTTGAAATTATCCATAATCAATTAATCATTTCGTTCGATATAAAATTTAACACATATAATAAGATAACTAAATAATTCATAATATAATAATTGCTACAAGGAACAAGAGAGATCAAAGAACACATTAAGGGTAACTTTTGGAGGAGATTTTAAAGAGAAGTTTAAAAATTTTCATAAGTTTTTCTTAATTCTCTTCTTTATAGTTTTTTATGATTATAATGATGATTCTTATAGAATCCATGTCTAACAAATTTAATAATATGATTGTGGGTCATTTCAAGCCATAGATTATGGTTTTATTAATTTAATATTATAATAAATTTTAGTTTCAAATCTTAGATTGTTGATATGTTTACTTTTATGTTTAAATGTCAAAACTATATATGCATATATGAATTAAGGTGTATTTCTAGTTTATTACATGAATATATTTATTTTTAGTTTAAAATCTTGATATGTATTCATTAATATTCTTATTTGAAATGGTACCTTATGGTTTCTGTCACAAGTAGGATTGAATGCATATGTTAAAAGTTATCAGAGGTTTTAAACTTGCCTAGTTTAGTTATTATTTTTAAAATATTTATCTGTTGAACGAATAAAATCTAGTAAGTGAACCTCTAAGTGTTAAGAGTTTAGATTGGTTTATAATTGTATTAGAAATCAATACATAGTAAAAAAATGTGAAAATCCTTAAGTAGATTTAGACTTTTAAAATTAAAGTTAAGAATTCAAGAATGAAATTTAAATAATAAAATTGATTTAGAACTTAAAAAACTAGTTTCCATTCATGATGTGTTTAATAAAATTATAGGTTAGTGGTGATGATAGTCTCATAATCGCATATCTTTCATAAATCTTATGCAATTAAATTTTATTAATTTATGTTATTTTCTTCAAAAATAACCAAACCCACTTTCCTAACTTTAATTAAGATAATAATGAACTAGTAATTATGAATAGACGTTCATAAATCAAAAATCATCTTTGCTTACTTCAATAAGTTAATAATAAACTAGTAATTATGAGCATATATTATTATCAATTGTCATGGTTACGATAATCTTTGTTGTTAAATTACTTATCACTTATATATGACCATATATACTTGTGTGTGCTTAAGCATGTCAAGTATATTGTCTTTAGATGTGATGTTCTTCTCTTATTTCTTTTTTCCAGAATAATTAGGGAAAGCTTTGGCCATTTGGCACCATACTTTATCGATCCTTTGTTGGTTTGTTTTCCTTCTAAATGTTGGGTTCGAGAAGTAATATGTGCATCTATAGAACATAGGACATTAGAGAGAAGTCTCTATCATATTTTTCAAATACCAAGTTGAGTGTAAAAAATGTGAGATCGAATTAGGTTTTGTTGAGAGTTAAAATGCATGGTTAGCTAGTGAAAGCAACATCATTTTGAGGTCTTTCTCTCAGGGTTGAGTTGTGTATGTAGGCTGGTAGTTGAAAGAGTGTAATAATTTTTATAGGTAATGAGCCTATATGGTTGAATGTCGTGTGTTGGCTTAGTGTTGCAATGTCGCAATGTTGAGCATAAGTGATAGGCTTATATGTTGGTGTGTTATACGTCAGGCTGAGTGTTATGAGGTTACAATGTTGAGCATAGATAAGGAGATTATATGATGGTATGCCTTGTGTCAGTTGTATATTGCATGTCATAACCTTGAGTATAGATGATGAGCCTATGTGTTAGTATGTTGTAAATAAACTATATGTTGCAAGGTCGTATAGTATATGTATACTAGTAGGTTGAGTTGTCAGTATTCGATTACATCATGTGGTGGTGTAGCTTTTGGGATGACTTGGATCTACTTGGATCAAGTGTTGTGTTTGCAACAAATTGAGGCAACTTAAGCATAAATGAGGGTAGTGGTGTAATTGATGTATATGCATATATTATCTTTAGTTGTGGACTATTCATTTATTTTATTATTGAATTGCTTGATGTTAAGTGATTATCTTAAGCAATTTGATGATGTTACCACATAGGAGCTAGATCTATGTGGGCTTATCTCGTTACATGTTGTGAGAGCACATTTATAATTTATTGAGTATGTTCACACATAAGAGACCTTGAAATAGAAATCTTTTATAGCTTTTCAATATGTTTGCTTGATTCACATGATATGTATTTTTTTCCTTATTAATGTTTGCTACTAGCTTGGATAAAGCCTATGAGGCATACCGTCACTAATGCATTTACCATAGTCTATTCTTTTTTATCCGCTAGTTATTTTATGGTGCGTTGAATTAAGCACATCGTACTTTCTACTTAATTCATGTTGTGAGACTTATTTGGTCGATTTGAAATAAAGCTTGCAAAAAGATTTCATGTTGGTTAGCATATCCATTCTCCTTTTAAGCCCAAGTTTTCTATTTAGGTTCAAAGTTAAATTCATCTATGTACAATTTTTGCGACGGATGGAACTTCATAACTAAATTATGTGCACGTGTTGAGAGAAATTATTAACTATAAAATTTAGTGGAGTCCTGCAACAATTTAAACAATTAAAAAAAATATTTTGTTAACAAAACTGTCAATGACTAATGAACCTCTCAAAATTGAAGAGGAAATTGGATAAAAATTGAAAGAAGAATGCTAATGGTCATGTAGTTTTGAGTAAAGAAATGTTTTAATCTTGTAGTTTTTAACTAGAGTATTTTAATATCCTAATTTTCAATTGGAATGCTTTAGTTCTAAAAGAGTGTACATAAATTTTATAACTTTAGACTTTTAAGACTAAAATGCATATTTTTTAAAGTTATAATACTAAAATGGTACACTTAAAAACAATGGGACTAAAATACTTATTTTGTAAAAACCATGGAGACCTCCGACACCCCCTCATTCTATTTCTATGTGTTTGTTGAAAATTGCAATGGATCAAAATAAAATATAAATTTACTTGAATGTCCTTTTTAAAAGTAATACCGAATGTTGGAGTATTTTTAAGAGATATCAATGGTGTCCTTTTATTCGTATCTATGTTATCAAATATTTCACAAATATTATGAAAAAATGTTATAAGATACCATTTGGTTAAGATTGCTTTAAGATTACTTAGACTTATTCTTTTTAATTATTTTAGCGTAATTAGCTTTTAACTTATGATTATTTCAATTAAATGCTAGTCAATTTTAAATATGAAACTGAAGGAATATGATTGAAATAATGTTAATAATTAATTACTAATTAAGGACTTGTGATCACTATTCTGACTAAGTTCTATCACATCGTGCAGTGACATTTCACATAGCTGTTTGTCTAAAACAAGCTCTCCAGGAAGGAGAAAGTACGTCCAGTGCCAAATGCCATTTGTCTAAAACAAGCTCTCCAGGATTCGGACCAGGTAATTCTTCTGAAGAAATGATAAGTTTTTTACTAATTATACTAGAAGACAAACTAACAACGCGGTATGTATTTTTGTGATATCGAATCTAGACAAAGAGGAAATGAAAAACATGCATGCATGTATCTTTGTCATTGTACTGATCTTATTTAGCTTGGACCACAAAATTAAAACCCAAATTAATAATAACCCTTCCTAGTGTTATAGCTAGGTTAAAAAAAATTAATAATCCTCTGACCTAATATTATTATTATTATTATTATTATTATTATTATTATTATTATTATTATTATTATTATTATTATTATTATTATTATTATTATTATTATTATTGGGGACCCAAGCTGTAACATAGACTGAGTTGTGACCCTTCCACGTGAGCACCAACATATCTTCTTCCCTCTTCATTCCCCATCCACTTGCATATTCATCAAGCAAACCCTTCACTTCCTTAACAGTTTCTTCACAAAATGGAATGCTAAAGAAACCAATGTTTCTCATTCTTTGTGACAATGTGATGCCAGATTCTAATCTTTCCATTCTTTGAAGCCCTTCAAACCCAATTATGTTCTCAATCTTGTGACCAATATCTGATTCATATTCCATTCTTTGACTACTATCTTTAGGCAAGAAAGTCTCTAAAGCATCAAAAGGTATCCAAAGATAATTGAAACAAGTAGTTATTCTCGATCGAAGACTCGATTCGCTCAAATCCGAGTCTTCGTCGACAACCATAACAATTCTTGGATTAAGTTCTTTAATCATGTTTAGAAAACTGTCCCTCATAGAAGTTCCGTCGTTTATGATCTCATAATTAGGTAAATAACGTAGCCAATTTTGACAATTTATAACCAAAGCTTCATCATCTTGAAGTTTAAGTAAAGAAGGATTCATCAATTGGCTTAAAAGCAATTCATAACAAGTTGTTTCTTTAGACGAATTAGAATATCCGGAATTGTCAATGATATTGAACTCGAATGGAACTTGTTTAAACTTTGAGAAGTTTGCCAAACGAAGACCAATTTCTTCAATTGATACATTAAGCAAAGGAGGAAGTTGTGATCTAGTTGATGGAACTGAGATTCTAAGCGAAGGAGGGCCTTTTGGACATTTAGACAAAGCATCTATTAAAGTAGGCCATTGCATACAATGAGTTATACTAAAATCTAAGATATGTACTCTTTCATAGCCTTGAATTGCTTTAAAAATGACACTATTTGATGCACAAAATCCAAATCTGTGCCAAGGAATTAAATCAACATACCCGGCTAACTCGGTGACAGACATCAATCTTCTTTGAATTATGTTAGTTCCATTGAAATTCATTGCTGTAGGGAAAACCCTAGAGGCCCTTGAGATTAGTGCCCTAAGAAACCAAGATGTTAGTCTTTGATTTGGGTCACCAACAGAGGAAGCAACATTATTGAGAACCCACATGACTTGTTGAGCCAAAGTAACATCGTTTCTCTCTAGAGCACTTGCACAGTGTAGCAAAAGTTTCTCAATACAGGCTCCATCGAGATTTCCAAGACACCCATTCAGTGCGCCTGCTAGAGAATTGGTTTGAGTGGTAGTGAAGAGACTAGGATTTTGTAAAGGAAACGACGTCGTGCTTCCTCCTCTTACTTCAGTTTTCATGGCTATAGATCACTTATATTAATTGTGAATATTGGTGTGGAATTGTGGATGGATTGATCAAGAGCTCCCTAGAGTTTATATATATAAGATGATGGTAGTGTTCTTAAAAATGGAGGTCAATTTTGACATTTAATTTGCATTTAAGGTGTGTTAATTTTTGTAGTAGGTAGAAGTGGTAATTAATCATTCTATATGGGGGTAGTGAATAGGGAGGCAAAGAATGGTTGATAACTAAGCTATTTTTCCCTTCAAATGTTCAAGTACAAGGAAAACGCCTGTTGAAATGATTAGTCATAAAACATGAATTAGTTGACATTATTAATTTTATGTTTTGGATAAGATTATGTTTTGTTTTTGTTAACTTTACTTTAATAAAGTAATCAAGTTATTTATATTTTTTAAAATTGATTAAATTGAATTAAAATATGTTTAAAAAGAAAAATATATGGTATTTAAATATCAAAATTAATTTAAAATGATTAATATATCAACAAATATAATAATAAGGTGAATAAAATGTTGTATTCAATTTTTAAAAATAAATTGATTTAAAGTCCACTTTTTTCTTACGATTTTAATTATATTTATTTTTTAAATTCCGTGCTAAAAAAAGGAGTCAAGCTAAAATAGCATTATTCCTATTGACAGGTTATTCACACGTACAACAAGAAGCAAGAAAATTAATTGATGTAATTTTTAAGTAGTTATAATTAAGAAGCTAGAACCAATCACAAAAATTATCCCAAGTGATAATTTGAACCAAGTTACTTAAATTAGTGTTAGTGGTAAGTTATTACCAATTTTTGAAAAAATTAATTAGTTATTGGAATTGTAAGATTAGCTAACACATATATTTGTATATATCAATATAGTTCATAGATGTAATTACGATTTCTTTCACTTAAGACTCGGTTCTTATAACCACCGTCATAGACTTACGGTCACGGTTAAAAACCGAGATCATTCATGCGTAAGCTATATGTTAAAGCCCCAATATTTGAAACTTAAATAATTGAGAGCAAAGAATAACTTTGGATACTTGATTCTTTTATCTCGCACATATATATTTAAAAAAAAACTGCACTACACTGTAAACGGTGAAGAAGGGGAATCGTTTGAATACGCAGTAGTCTTGTTACTGAGCCCTTTTGTATCTTTGTCTAATTTGGTGCTTCTGAACTTTCACAAGCTATAGTAAAATAATAAAAATCTCATAACGAAGATGCTTAAATTTATTCTTATTTTGTTACTTTCTTAAGCAACTTCTAACTTAATCAAACAGATCAAGAATGTCACATTTAAAGTTACTTAGTTTTAAGCATGAATTAAAAATAAAAGATTTCTTTTCATGTTTAACGTTAATAAGATGGTAAAAAATAATCTTAGTTTATCTCTAAGTCAATTAGTGATTCAATGTATAAATTATAAATAATCAAATTAATCTTAAAATATCATATTATAGATAATATGTATATATCTTATAAGTAGACACAATTTATTTATATACATAACGTACATAAATTAAATATGTATACATGTACACGTTGTATATACTTATTAACATGTTATTTTAAAATTAATCGATTATGTACAATATATACGTGTTATTTAGAGTTTTAAATTGATAAACAAAATTCGATTCGGTATACACGTAAGAGGTCACCGTTAAGAAGTATTACAATGTCACTAATAGCATAACTTTTTCAAAGAATTGGTTACTCACACTAATGACTGTACGTAGTTATTGCCTCATCACCAGTCTGTACATAATTATCGAAGGAATAATTAGTACTAGATCTACTTTGAATTGTCTCTTATTATAAATCCACTGCTCTTTAGTTTGGTCAGGGAGGAGCTTAATTCGTAAGCTAATTTGGCTTATTGCTAAGTAAATGTAGCTCCCCACATATCTTTCGAACAATTAAACAAATGAAAAGTATAATGATGATTATGAAGAAATGGTAATGTAATAGGTTAAACAAGCTGTCTTAGCCGGCCACCTATTTGTCGAATATGGGTACGCTTAGAATGTGCTTACAGATAAATACATATATTATTTTAAGTTATCTGGGTATTGCAATTAGGTCAGTTATTGATGGCTACTTTTCATTCCCATCTTTAACTATATACAAGATAAATATATGAGATATTATCAATTTGGTTGCTTGTGTCATATGCTGCCACTAAATAAGACAAATTATACCTCTCTCCGCAAATGGACAAAATGTACGTTATTTCACTAAAATGAAACTCCAAATATATATTTCAGTATCAATATTTCTCACCAAATATATGCGATTCCAATTCAAAAGTATAAAGAGAATGAATTTTGAAAGACTTTTGGATGGATATATATATATATATATATATTTGTCTTTTACAAGAAAACGTAGAAACTGTTTTAATTGCTAATTTGTTTCACTTTGGTTTGGAAGGTGGTGGGAGATGTTTAACTTAAGGGGATAAATAGCACATTGAAAGCAATTCAATTGTAGGGAAAAACTACCTGAGTTGTAGCAAAATCGCACCAAAATCTCTATGTGAGACATGCAAACCCAATATTAATTAGGGTATAATCCCAATGTGTATACGATGTTTAATGCCATTTTAAAAATTGTAGGGCAAAACCACTAGCTTCCTTATAGTCAAACAATAAATTTAAAGATTAGACACAATATGTTGAAGCCAATTTTTGCTCACTACGTCCATCGCTTCTTTGAGATTATATCCTACAAGGGATAACGACACCACATGATGTCAAATCTACTCTGATCCTTAATTCATCTTTATTGTAATTTAAGAAGAAAGTTGGAGCTCAGTAAAGGAATATAAAGAGCGTATCTTCAAAGGTGAAATACGAGACCTATTTATAAGCTTGAAGTAGGGACAATACTGTAATATTGAAATAAATAAATAAAATATATTGAATTTAGGATTAATTATCGATACATGAGAATATTCCTTAAAGAGGCATTCTGATTTGATTTAAACTATATATAAACTATGCATTAATTAAACACTAATTGTATGTTTACTATTGATAATAGATTAGTAAAATTGTGACATATATGACATAAATCCTCTAACATAAGCCCTTAGATCTATTTGGCCATCTATGGTAGGCAAAGAGGTCTAATTGTCCAATCATGGTACTCTGGGAGGTCGTGTCATTGTAATTTTTTCAAAAGTTTTATAATTGATACCTTGATTTGAATGGTATGCCAATGATCTGAGTTCACAAGCTTTTTAATGGAATGTCTCATTCTTGAATCTGACCTAGGGATTGAGAGATACAAGTAGTCAATATGGGTGGATTTTTCTGGTTGGTTGGCCAGCCTACTGGTTAGTTGATTGATTGGTCAAAAGGCCCACAACTTAAGGATCTAGAAACAGGTCTTAGATCGTTGAGAATCAATTTAAATCATGGTAATCGGTCATGTAAATACTCTACTTGTATTTTCACTACCACGAGTACAAACGGTGTATGGTATAGTGTGTGTTTCACCAATGTGTTCGATTGATACCAAAATTTACATGCATATAGATCAGATCATAAGGTTTCTAGTGAGGTTCTTCGATCTTTCATATGATGCATATATCTCAATATATGCCTAGAATGGTTTTATGAAGATATAAGAGGGGATTTGTTGGACAGTGGTTGGTTAGTTGGTCAACTGATCAAGTAGTTAATCGAGTTCCTTGTCAGCCAAATTCATGATGTAAGTCTCTGCTTTCCTAGAGAGATGATTGACTAGTCTACTTGTCTTGTCTACCTAGATGTTATACTTGATTGGTCTAACTAGTTGGTCTACCTGATAGGATGCTAGTATACTCGGTATATAGTTCTTATATATTTATCATCTCACTTCTTCCTTTGTTGATCCTATCGAGTCTAATTGATAATATTTTTTAGAATAACTTAAAAAACTCCAAGTGTTGGGCTACACTATATAAGGTCATTCTTTAGAGCCCCTAAGAGTTCCCCAAGACTTTAAAGAAACTTTTGCTTGAGTGTTTTGGGGTGCCAATCTAATGACAATCATGCTTGGATCCTAGGTTGACACTATCTCAAATGTTGAATATATGCTATATTCTTACTCCTCGGTGTCTGGAGCTGAACTGTTTGGTATACCTCATAAGTCTGGTCCAAGCATGGGTTAGATCACACAATACTATAATTGATACCATCTTAGATCCCTGACTATATAGTAACCACATGCTTCTACCAAGCAGGTGGGTGTTACCACTTGGTTATTAAATTGTCGTCCCTAAGCTAACAAAGAAAATGCTCCCATATGGGAGACTGATGGAATTTTTTTTACCTATAGTCTTAATGTAAGTGATATGTGTCGTCGTTGGATGTAAAGAGGTGAGCCACCTATGCATCATAGGGGACATATGAAGATTGGATGCATGGAAGCATACCTCATCGATAATGATCCTCTACATGCATGGAAGCGCATCTCATCAATAACAATCTTTTAGATATATGGAAGTGCATCTCAACGATAAATACTTTTCTTGTCACAATTCTGATTCTTGACGTTCTATAACTGGATGACATAATGATAAATCATAGAGATAAGACAAGTTTTTCCTACTGATATGGCTTGCTACTTCCCATTAATTTGCACAACCATCATTTCTGGAGTGAATAAAGTCATTACTAACTCTCCTGATTCATTAATTATGTGCCTTTCATTCATTTTCATTTCCATCTATTTGACTTGTAACTCAAGTTTTCCTAGTGGATGCTAGGTTCCTAGTGCACTACCTTTATGGTAGATGTTAATTTCCATAATAGAGTATGCGACATCATCAGCGTGGCTGTTATGACTTGATCGCACCTGACCTCTAACCTTAAGATGGTCCCTCAAGTCTGGATGGCTATTGCTAGGGAAAATCTAGGTGTGATAGTTGCACACAGGATAAGTGTCAAGTCTCATGTGAACAACGTTGCTAGGGTTAGTGGTACTTGTGTGCATCATTTTTAGGTGAATGACAATAGGTAGCTAACCAACCCTTGGTTGACTAGAAGGGCAAGTGGAACCAAGTGGCTACATGTTTGATGGGACTTGCATGCTCAATCAGTGTGTTGGCTTCTATTGTAACCCACAAGTAGGTCATCATGTTATTGTGAGTTTTTATAATAGTGTTGGGTATTGGAAGATGTTGCATGTGTATTCTTGGGAAGTAATAATTGCTACTAGATTGGAGAAAGTCTCTAAAATATTTTCTGGAATATTTTTTCCAGATGGGTCACCATGGTGACTACATTAGGCTTTTTTGTTAGGCTTCCTGATCTTCCTCCTAACTCTAGGTAGGAGTAGTGGCTTTGAAGAATCTTCCTTGTTGGGAAAACTAGCAGGAAAATTTTGACTAACATTTTTCAGACTCACATCTTTTGTTTTTTTGGATCAAAGAACTTCTTCCAAAAGAAAAAACGAAGAACACAATAAACACTACAAATAATATAAAGATAATGATGAATGTTCTTGAATTTCTTATTGGCTCAAGTCAATTAGGACCACAAATATCTTCCCACAGACGATGCCATATGTTAAAATTGATTTCTACTCACAACATTCTTCACTTTTTTTGAGTTAAGATCTTGCAAAACAAGAAACAACGACACTAGGTGGTGTCAAATCCACTTTGATGCCTAACTCATCTTTCTTGTAATTGACAAATTTTGTGACCAAATGTTTAGGTTTAATTTTTGTTTTTAGGAATTTATTGAATTATTTAAAAACTACAAAATTCTTTTTTAGACCAACCTTAGAAGTATACTTCTAACTTCTTACAAAGTAATTTGTACACTTGTAAGCTATATTATAAATACAAAACTTGAACATCAAGTCAATGACTCTTTTTCTAATAATCATATACGACTTTGCATAAACAATTAAATTTTTATTATATTTTGCTTACACAACAATTAAACTTACATGCAATCAGTTACACATACATTAATCTTGCTTTCCTATTATTCTGATGCATATATTAATTGATCTATGAATATTCCTTATTTCACTTTTTTCAAATTAAAATATAAATCTCATAATCATGTAATTAATAGCCAATTAATTGAAGCATTAAGTATAAGATTAATTCACATGCTAGATGGCTACGTTCAAACAAAATTCTAAATAATGAACTCAACTATTCATCATTCTTAACATAATTAATAATGAAATAAACGACTACATGAAAATAGTCTAAATCAATGATTAAAGAATTATAGAATTCTATGAGAAAATTTAGCTTCGAACTTGATCAATCTTTAACCCTTACAATAGCTTTGAATTGTTGTTGTTCTTTTTCTCAATCATAGAAAGAGAAGGAAGTTAAAAACAACCTAATATTAACCCTTGAATGTAATTTATGCAATCCAACAACCAAGATTACAAACTAGAATTAAAAACAACACCATTTTGGACATTGTTCGCCCTCTCGATCAATCGAGACCCTTTGGTCGATCGATCTAACCATGGCATCATTCCATTAGAGCACTCGACCAATGCTCAAGCGAAACTCAATCGATTGAGATCCTTATGGATCAATCAAACTACAATGACAAAATCCAATCAAAAATCGTTGTTGAATTCGATTAAGTGAATGACAATTTTTTAATTTTCCTAAAAATCTTGTCCATTTAAGCTCTGATTGACGTCATTCTACTTATATTAGCATATGTATACATAAGACAAGCCTTTTTTTGGCTAATATTCACTTCAAAATAAAACAATTAGCTAGTCTAAAATAGCTAAATAGACTTATTAGAGACTTAGCTACTTTATCATCCTAAGCATCTTATCAAGGGATGAATTATCGAAAACATCATTGTCGGTATAGACTTTAGTAAATGAATAATTATGCATGCATATAATTTTCAAACAATTCATGTGAACTTGACATGTTTAAATATGATAGTTTTTTCCCACAAATTTTTCGTAACTGATAAAGTGTGGGGTAGAAATGGTTATTGCAATACCGAAACTCTAGTTAATCGAAATCAAACATGTATTAATACTATTTTTTGATATACATATAATTAAATAATAAAATATATTTTTGATAATAAAACACACAATATTTAAATAATTAGATTGAATTTTATTTATTCTCACATTTATATTTCTTATTTTACATAGAAACATGTACTAAATAATTAAAAATATAAATTAATATCAATATTTTAAATAATATAGTAGGGTAAAAATTATGTTAAGATTTAATTTTTTAACTAATATTAATAAAAAGTATGGTTAAATTGTAGAAAAATTTGCTACCGATTCATAACCGATGGTTACTACCTAAATGTACCAAAAACTGGTGTATAGTGGTTATGTTTATTAGCATAACCATCCCACGTCACTTCCTAGTTCAAATTCTTACCGACAAATATTGAACATTTAAATATTCAAATACTTATGCTTATCTTAAATATTATTAAAAAAAATTAAAAAAAATCCAAAAAAAATAAATTTTGTATGGTACCAAAAACAAATAATTTGAACATATAATAATATAACAAAATAATTATAAATTATTATTTTTTATATATCAAAATTACTGATTAAATATATAAAGTAATTGATAAATATAAGTGTGTATAAAATATCCGTTTATCCGATCAATATGCAAAATCCATCCGCATTCAAAGAATTATTGATGGTTTCTTTTTGATAGTCGGATTGGATTAGATATGATAGAAATTTTCAAAATCTATGAGTTATTGATAGGAATAACATTTTTAAATACACATAAATATAATATGATGCACATATATTAAAATATAATATTCTATAGATTTTCTAAGTTTTTTTTTAATAATTTTATTACACTTATTCAAAAACTATACTCTATTATTACCTCAATTTTTTTTTAACCTTTTGAATTAAATTATTCAATAGATTATTTTTTTTCTAATTTTTTTTGTTATTTCTTAAAGTTAATTGAGAGTTTTGTTGTTAACGTATAACATATAATAGTTTTTAATTTTAAATTGCACGGATTTATAGTTATTATATATATATTTTTTAAGAAATTATGTAATCATAAAAAAAAATATAATTTAACCAATTGTGTAAATTGATTCTAACCAATCTACAATCTACACTTACGATAGATAAGATAAGATGGAATTAAATGATTATAATATACATATTAATTTCAGATTATAAAATTTACTAATTATAACATATTACAATTGATTTAAATTCGTCAGATTACATGAGCTGTACAGTTGTACACCTGTAGATAAATATATATTTAATTAAAATTCCCAAAGATTTACTATTACGAATAAAAACTATTACTAAATATTAAAAAAACAAAACTCTTGAAAGGAGAGAGAGAGAGAGAGAGAGAGAGAGAGAGAGAGAGAGAGAGGTGGGTAGGTGGGGGAATTAAATGTCATACCTAAAAACAAAACTCTTTTAAGAGGAGGGAAGTTAATAATAACAAGGACCGCATTAAATGCTCCATGCTTTTATTTTATTCATATTTAAATCTTAATTTTTAAAATAATATATATTTTATCATATTATTTTATAAAAATAATAAAATATAATTAATATTAAAATTAAAATATTTATTTCATTCATTTATATTATACACAATATAAATATATTTTAGCAATATCAATGTATTATCTTAAAAAACTCAAATTCACAAAAATGAATTATTCATTTAATAAAAAATAATTTTTATACACACAAAAATAAAGTTCAGTTTAAGCTTTTTAATTTTTATTTTTTCTCTTCTTTCAATTTTCCTCACTTTTTATCTAATTACATAAAATTCTCTCTCATTTTTTTATTAAACCATAAATGTCAAATTTTAAACTCTAAATTCTAAATATTAAATATTAAATTTTAAATTTTAAAAACTAAAACTTAAATTGTATGATTAAATCTAAACACTAAACTTAAAGAGGAAGAATGAGAAATAAAGAAATTATAGAAGCAGAATAATAATAAAAAATTTAAAAATTAAAATAACTTTGAACTTTTTGTACACATATTTTTTTCATAATTAAGTAGATATTTTTTAAATAATTTGAGTATTTTTAAAATTATTCAACAACTTATATAACAATAATACTAAAAATTAAATTTAAATATTTTTATGCGCATCACTGGGTTTTTTTTTTTAATTTCTCTGGAAAACAATTCAAATTTTTAATGTGCGACACGCTCTTGACACGTAACAGCTCATATCGATTAGGCGAAACATATATCCATTTTAATGTAAAAAAACACCACAAATTCAACAATTACATTATATATATATATATATATATATATATAATCTTTTACTATCTTTTTAGCTTTAGTTTTCTCTTCTTCTTAGTATATATAAAAAAGATAATAACAAATAAATAATACATTAATTATTCTCTCATTTTACTATTTTATTACTTTTTTATAAATAAATAAATATTAAAGTTTTCATAAAATAAATATATTTATACACATAAATAAATATTAAAATATCTTTAAAATAAATATAATTTTTATAATTATCTATTGTTATATATGATATATATTTACGAGAGAATAATAAATATATAAAATTATAGTTATCATTTAAATTTTGAATAGGATTAATTTATTAACAATATATGGGTTTTAGATTAAAGAGTAATTAATTAATACACAAAAAAATAGATAACTTATAATATAACTATAATTAATATAATAAATGTTAAATGGGAGTTGTTTTTTGATATATAATTAATTGTTATAAAAATTATAAATTTATAATAAATAAATATTTTTAAATAATATGTTGAGGTAATTAAAATATTAAAAATATATAAATTTATACTTATTTTTCTATTTACGTTATTTAAAAATTTTCTTATATTAATATTATTTAAAAATTAAATTATTTTAAGCATTACAAGTCATGTCAATCGCTATTTTTACTCAGAACTGCTTTGATGGATTTATTGATATTATATTTTCGTAAAGGAAAAAAATAAAAAACTACGAGGCTGGGCTATTAATAATAGGAAAACTATTTCTTGAACCCGAGCTCCCACTTGAATCCTTAACCCCTTGAGCAAAGATGTCAGACAAGAAGCTTCACATAGCAATGTATCCATGGTTTGCTATGGGGCACCTCACCTCCTTTCTCCAACTCTCCAACAAGCTTGCTGAAAAAGGTCATAGAATCTCATTCTTCTTGCCAGCAAAAACACATACCCTTTTAGAATCTCTCAATATTCATCCACAACTCCTTACTTTCATTCCCATTGATGTGCCTCATGTTGATGGCCTCCCTCAAGGGACTGCTACAACTTCAGACATTCCCAATTCTTTTCCTTCTCAACTTCTTCTCCAGTCCGCCATGGATCTCACACAACCTTTTATTGAAGAATCACTTACTAAACTCAAAACCCACTTTGTTTTCTTTGATTTTGCTTATTGGGTACCAGCAATGACTCGTCGATTGGGCATGAAGTCTGTACATTACTGCACAAGTAGCCCGGCAGCTATTGGATATTTGGTAAGACCTAAAAGAGAATACGATGAAAATCCTAAAACAATGGCCGAATTGATGAAGCCCCCACCAGGTTTTCCTCCATCTTCCATCAAATTGTACACTCATGAAGCTCGAGCACTAATGTGTGGACCTGGACAAATAGATAAGAATAGTGATAAGATATCATTTCAGGAACGCTTGCATATCTCTCTCACCGACACTGACGCTATTGCTTTCAGATCAATTAAAGAAATGGAAGGAATTTATTGTGATTTTCTTGAAACCCAATTAGAAAAACCAGTGATTCTAACAGGTCAGGTGGTCTCTGAGCTTGAAAGCGCATATTTAGATGAGAAATGGAGAAAATTTCTTGATAGATTTAAGCCCAAATCGGTTATATTTTGTGCATTTGGAAGTGAATGCACATTGAGTTTAGATAAGTTTCAGGAATTGTTAATGGGTTTTGAAATTACAGGATTTCCATTTTTTGCTGCCTTGAAACCACCTGTAGGAACAGAGACCATTGAGTCTGCATTACCAGAAGGATTCACAGAGAGAACCCATGAAAGAGGAATAATCTATGGAGGTTGGGTTCAACAGCCATTGATATTGAGACACCCATCTGTTGGGTGCTTTGTTAGTCATTGTGGTTCTGGGTCTTTGTCTGAAGCTATGGTGAATGAGTGCCAATTGGTTTTGATTCCCAATGGTGGAGATCAGTTTATCAATGCAAGGTTAATGAGTGGAGATCTTAAAGTGGGTGTTGAGGTTGAGAAAGGAGATGAAGATGGTTTGTTTAGTAAGGAGGGTGTTTGCAAAGCAGTGAAGGCTGTAATGGAAGATGAGAGTGAGATTGGGAAGGTAGTGAAAGCAAACCATGCTAAATGGAGAGATTTTCTGTTGAGCCCTGGACTTGCTGACTCCAATCTTGATGGTTTTATTCTCAAATTACATGCCTTGTTGAACTAATTATTATTGATGGTTTTATTACGAAAGTATTTGCCTTTGTTTTGTTTTTGGCTATTCTTGTTATATTTTCTTTCTAGTTTCGTAATAATATCTCTCTTTCTTTTAATGCTCGTGTAATTACGTATATAATAACAAATATCATTTACCTAATAAAAAAATAAAATAAAAATTCTTAAAAATAATAATTATCAAAAATAAGTAAATAAAAATTAGAAGTTAAAAGTAATAAATATATTTAATATAAAGAAAATATACAAAACTATTAAAATTTGACGAGATAAGAAAATAAACGTGGCCAGTGAAATGCATAGTTAAGTAAAGATTCATTAGAATTTATTAAGTGTTGGTGAATTCAAATATCTTTTAAAGAGAAGGAGTATATGGGTATGAATGTCTTAAAAGGCAGACCCTATAAATAAAAGCTAAATTGGTTTAGGAATGTGCTTCTAAATAATTTGTAAAAAAATTTATAGTAATATTATAAACTTAGAAAGTACAAGTAAATGTAATTTATTGATTCTAAATAAACTTAGGATATTACTATTGTTAGAGAAAATCTTAAAGTATGTTGGCATTAGTCTTTATTAGTCTATAAATATCAACTCACTAAACTTAATTAGTTTATATATTAAAATAATTCTTCTCAAAATTCTTTTTATATATAATTTTAAAAACTTTTACAATAATCCTTCACTATAACTAATTTTACACGTTACTTCACTAACTAAATTCATTTTTAGGAAGTTATAAAATCTTTTGAAATTTAGCTCTATTTTAATAATAATAATTATTAATTTTAAATATTGAATTATTAATTATATTTCTTTTAATTTTTTAATTGGACTTATTTATTAACTTTTTAAAAAATTTATATTTAAAACATAAAAATAATTAAAAATAAAGAATTTAGCTGATAAAAAATTAAAAGAAAAGCTTGTTAAATAATAATTTGAATTTATTATTTCAAAAATAATAAAATTAAACAATCATAACTAAAAAATAAAAAAATAAAAAAATCATTGAAGTAAGCTCGTTAAATAATGATAAAATTAGTTGGCAATTAAGTAGAAAAGATGAATGGTTTTCTACATCCTATTCAAAAGATTTATGGATAAAATTAAAGGTTTGAAAAATGTCAAAAGATTGCATTATATTTTATTGATAAATAGTTGAATCATATTGTATGAAAAAATAAATAAATAGTTGAACTATACATTCCTAATCATTTTGAGCATATCATTTTTAAGATTAACATAGCTTTTTATTTATTAAAATGCCAACCCCAGATTTTTATAATAGTTATAAGTTATTGGTTCCTTGTCCTAGGTGTAATTTTTTTTATTTTCTTATTTTGGCATGTTATTATTATTTTGTCATAATTTAAGTTTGGATAGATTAACGTAGAAATCTAATTGAAAAATTATAAAATATAATATCTCTAAAACTTAAAACAATAAAAATAATATCATAATAACATTTAATAACATTCTTATTTTGATGCTTGAAGAAGCATATCATTATGCTATAAAGTAATTAAGAGTATCTAGCATATATTCTTACCAAGAAGGAAGATGAAGTTGAGTAGTTAAATGCTCGAATCAATATACTCAATAATCATGTTACTTATTTGGAATCTTTCATTAAAGAAAAGAAAGATTTGACTAGAGCTTTAAAATATAAACTCTCTATGAGTGAGAAAGAAGTCACTCATTCGTTCTCAATGGTTAATAAGTTGATAACCAATTCTCAAAAGCTTAATGAGATCATCAATAGCACCAAGTCTTTTGGTGATAAATTGATTATGAAGTGGGATTGTCTACTTCAACATATGTTGTACCAAAGTTTGTGAAGTCTACAACACAAGAATCAAAGTTGAAATGTATTCAGCCACTCATTTTGTTGTTACATCCTAGTCTCATTCCTCTAGAAAGGTGAACATTTCACCTAAGGTTAGTTCTTTCTGGCGCTCCAATATCAACCTCATGTCCTTACCTATTGTTCTTCCTACTTGTTACCATTGTGGTGAACACAGGCATCTGAGACCCAGCTATGAGAAATTAACTTTTCATCCCCATACGAGAGTTAATGTGAGTACTTCATCTTCTTCTACTCATCTGCATGTTAATCCTTGGAGTTTGAGACTTAGATTCCCCTTCTTTTCCTCTTCTCTGTATGCTACTCCTTGGAGTCAAAGACCTAGATTCCTAATCTTCTTCTCCTTTGCATGCTACTCTTTTGAGTTAGAGACCTAGATTCCCTCACTCCTCTACACATTATTGCCATCTATGTGGTACTTCATAGAGTTCTCCACCTTGCTTTCACCCATCTATTTCATCAAGATGTGACTACTGTGGCTCATATGAGCATCTTCAAGTTGGATGCATCATGCATCTTAGGCACAATACGAAAAAAAAAACAAATCTTCTTCTAAGAATCTACCTAGTTGAGTGTATAAGGATCACTCGATCAGTTTTTCAAGGATTTGTAAACAAAATGTACTTTGAGTGCCACATACACTGCATATTTATATGACACAGAGACCATACCATGACTCTATAGCCCTTCATAAATTCTTTAAACAGAGGGATCTAGTGTGATCATTATTTTTCTGGTGATTTGTGTGAGGTTAAGCAATTTATTTTTTCTCCCTTTTGACTTGTATTCTTTCTATTTGTGATTTTTGTGCTTTAATTTTTTTGTCTGATATTTACTTGTGTTACTTTTTGCACTTTATTGTTTAAAAAATCAAGAAAAATATTTGTATTTAGTAGTTGGCACTTTCTTTCTCTATCTTCCTCAAGCACGAAAACACACCCCTTACCTAGGTTTTCACTAAGGTTTATATTTTATGAACCTATCAAGAGTCTCACCTAGCACTCTGGTGAGGTGATTGGTGAGTTGTGTATGATTCTATAAATTTAACCCCAACTGTTCATTTCTTCATACCACAGACTTGTAACCTTTCCCTTCTTGCAATATTTGTATCTCTTACCCTCTCTTTCTTATACAAAATGGCCTAAAACTGTTCCAAAGTTTTGAATAAGTTGAAGCAATTTGAGCTTATTTATCCCTCTAGTTAGGTGCCCATCCTCTGTGAATGACCTGTCATTATCCATGACTTTCCAACAATTGAAAAAAGGTTTACATATTTATTTTAGCTTTCTCTTTGTATCCTTTCTTTTTTGTATGACAAAATTTTTGTTAGAGAGTGTCATGCTACTCTATCCTCTATAGTTGCTTCTAACTTTTCTATTGAATTCGTCCTTAGAGAGCGAAGTTCCACTTTTTCTAAAGATGTTGTTATTTTATTATCTCTTTCTGATGTTTATAAACTTTCTTTTCTCATCATTCTCTTTGAGTTTGATGATCCCACTACTCTATAGCTTCCTTCTGAGTATTCTTTAATGAATGATTGCGACCTCACTAAGATAGCAAACCAATTTGTAGGGCTTGGAAACACCTATGGTAAATGTGCCCTTACTATTAATAGAGATGCACTTAGTCATCATCTTAATGATGTTGTTCACCATCATCATACTCTCACTCATGTAGAAGACATTTTCTTTATGCTATCATTAATACTGAGACCAAGATATCTTACAAGTATGACTTATAGGACCATAATTTTTTATATAATTTTCCCTTTTCTTTCTTTTTCCACTATCCTTTGTTGTTATCTAGGTAGGGTTTCAACTTATTTCATGATATTTCCTTTTCTTGTTATAGTCAAGTTGCTCTTTCATTCATATTATTTCCTTTTAGTAGAGGCTCACAACGTTCTTCAGCTACCTCTTCCTCTTCTTCTTCTTCTCAGAATGCTACTTAGTTCATCCATTGTACTTCTATGCCCATTTCTTCTCTACTTAATTATGTTCCTCTTAGAGGTGATGTTATTGTTTCCACAAATACTCTCTTTAAGAAGTTGCATACTTTCAACAGAAACTACATAGATATCCAGATTGCTTAGGCACAAGCTGAAGTTTAGGCTACTTCTTACCACCTTACTCATCCATCACCTCCTCATGGGTCTCCCATATCTTCAATTGTGGTTAGACCTCACCAATCACTTACCTTACTGATCATAGAAAATCTTCACGCAATGGTGTCCTTAATGATGATGACGTTGGAAAGGGTAGAAAAAAGTGTTGAACTTCTTTTTTTAATGTATTTTTCTTTTTTATTGGTTTGATGAAATAAAAATGTAATAAAATTTTATTTAATAAGAATGAGTTTTTTTGTTTAGTTTTTGTTCCAGGATGTGTTGCTTTTTATTGTGTTTGTTTTAATCTTTTTTACTATGTTACATGAGTGTTATGATTATTGCATTCTTGTATGCCTTTTCTCACTTATATAGAGGTATTCCTCTGACTTTTTGTGTCAAAAAGGGGAGAAATTTGTGTGCACAACTCTATATTTATTTCATGCTATGTGTTGCTTAGGATGTGAATATAGGATTGCATTGCATTTTGTTTCCTGACTTGCATTCACTTAGGAGGAGTGTTATATAAAGTTAGTGGGAGTTGTGTGAATTGAATGTGTTTCTAGTGTATGTTTGACTTTATTTTTCCTAATGGTCCATACCAATGTAGGGGTAACATGATAATATCTAGATAAACTGCATATTATTTTGCATGATATAATCACAAGATATGTGTTTATTTCATATGTGTAGGTTACATGATTACATTGAGACCATCAACTTTAATACTTATAGATGTGGTGAGATCCTCTCATTTTGGACCTACAAAGTAATGATGAGTTGATCCGAGAAGATAGATGGATGCATATAGAATATGTGTGTTTTTGTGTGTTAAGTGTGCATCAAGTTTTTGTTCATAGGAACAAACATCTTGAGGTCATCTTCAGGATCATCTCATGTTTGAGGTGCATTTATACTTAGTCGTGTAGTGCTTTTCCATGGAAAGCCAAAGGGGAGAATGTAAGTCTTATTGTCCTTTGTGTCTTTGTTAGAATTCTCATGTGTAAAACACGAAGTCTATTTATTTTACTTAGTGTATTTTTCTTCCTCTATGTAAGGTTAGTTACCGTTGACCAATAATTCATATGTGTACAAAGTTAGATAGACTTTGTTTGCAAGCATATTGTACATAGTATGCATGCTAGGTTGTGATTTGTGATTTTTGTTTTGTTGCATTTGCTGGTATTTATGAAAAATTACTTGGTAGTTTTTTTTAAATCATACTTTTGATATCTAGATGAGCTCCTTGATGATCAGACCCATGGTAAGATGGCCAACGAGGGTGGCCAATAAAGCCTCAACGAGGGTGATCAGGCTGGTTAGATTTTTATATAAATACCCATTCTTTTCCTCTTTTCTAAGAAAGAAACATATATCAAAATTCTATCAAAATTATCTCTAAATTATACTTCTATTTCAAAATTCATTTTAAGTGTGTTTCAATGTTTATGTTAAGGGTAGAGACTATTTTACACTTCTCTTGTGAGAAAACCTTTGAGTTTGGGTAGGGTTAGTATTACTTGAGTTTCCAAAACAATGTTTTTTCATTTTTATGGTTGAAGTGTTTCACACGTTTCTTGTTCACTTTACTAATCATTAGTTACCAACCATACTACTAAGTATAGTGTTGGTTCTGGAGGAAAGTTGAATCCATGTGTTGGATGAAATAGTTATGGAGGTAGCGAGTGAGGGTAGTAATAGGCAGTTAGGAATGTTTGTCATGATAGGTAGAGATAGTCGCATTTATATTTATGTTAAGTTGTATCTATTTATTATTTAGTGAATTATTTGCTATAAAATGATTTCCATAAGCAACTCGAGAATTTTACCACATAGATAAGGGTTCTATATGTTCTTACCTCATTACATCTATTATTGTGTATGCTCTTTTACTATGCTAGTATAATCTCAATTCATATCGTGGATGTAGTAACATACTGTGATTTAAACTCTAATTAGAAAGATTTTGTTATTTGTTAGATGTCTACTATTTTTTGATTATATTATTTGCTCTTTAAATTAATCTACCTAGTCTATGATTATTTTATATTGCTTATGTTTTATATATTCTACGTGTTTACTTCTTGTTATTTGTGAGTTTGGGCCAAGTCCTTTAGGAGTCAACATCTCTTTAGCCTAATTGTGTATTGGGTTCCAAACTCTTTCCTCTTTATTATCTTTAGGTGTTCTTGAGCTTTCCTTGCTAAGGATTTCTTCTTTATCGTCACATGGTGTTAGAGCTACAAGCTTAATGCGCTTGATTTCTTCTATGAAACAAAATGACAAGTCCTCATATTATAATAGATAGATTAGATAATGCATGTCTTAATGTCATTCATCTACCTCGTAATCATGAAATATTTACTTTTCATAACATTTTGGTTGCAATTAGCCTTGCTTATTCTAATTACACAATATGAAAGCATTAGATATTGAAGATAAAATTTAGTTTAAAGTTGAAAGATTATGTTCTTAAAGATCCATTAGGTAAACTTTTGAGTAATGGTGAATTGAATTCAATTTAATAATTATGAAAGAAAAAACATGAGATGTTAGGTTTCTAGTTGATTTCTTGTATGACTAATACATTACTCAAACAGATCTCAGGGTATGATACTTCAAAGGATTCTAGATACGTCTAGAAAAGTCCTATGCATCTTGTTCAAGAGCTAGAGTGACTCAGGAGAAGGAAGAGCTTCAAATTTTCAAGAAAGGAAGCATGAAGGACTTGGATTATCTACTTAAATGAAACTTCTAGCTGATGAACTTGAATGAGTTGGATGTGGATTATCTAAGGAAGAGAAATTGATGAGCATTTTAAGAGGACTTGATGAATCATATGATAATGTGTTTTCAACACTTTTAGAATGTATACTTGCTGAATCTATCAATGTTGATGAAGCCAAGGCATTATTGATGAGTCACGAGTGTCAACGTGAGAGGAAAAAGGTGATTCCGTTCTATAATTTTATAGTTGAAAATCAAGAAAATCCAATAGATCAGAAGGTGTTTGCTAAATTACCAAATGATTCTTCACATAGATCTAACTCTGATCAATAGTTTAATTATAGCATTCCTTAACAAATTACTCAAGATCATGGTCCAATGAGTTTTAATCAACCTCATTCTCCAAATAACTATGTTAAAGGTCATGGTAGATCAGAATGTCAGATCCGTGTAAGACTCAGACATCTTGTTGTTAATTGTTGGCATATATTTAATAAAAAAATTGTTCCTTTTACAGTTAATCAAAATTTACAGAGACCTTTACCTATACCACCACAATTTCAATCTTATCGTTGACCATCACCTCCTTTCTTCAACTCAATTAGACCTCCACAAACTTAGTCTTATTTTGATACACCTTGTGGAGCACAAATATGTTCTCTACTTGTACAACCTTATTATCAATGTCCTCAATATTTATTTTCAGTACAACAACTTTTTTTCCCTCAACCTTATCCATCAGTTTATCCTTCCTCACTTTCAACAAATATATCTTGCTATTATCTTTTAGTTTCACTATAGCCTTCTTCTCAAAACCTACAAATGTCTCCACCTTTATTTTGTATGACTCAATCTTTAAATCCTTACTAATTTCCTAATTTAGGAGCCAATCATCATGTAACATCATATCCAAGTAATCTGGTGGCTTTTTAGGTGTATGGTGGTAATGACATGTCATTGATTGGTAATGGTAAGAGCATTCCTATCCATTGTGTTGGGAACAATGCATTCTCTTTTAGTATTTCTACCAGTCATACAGTAAAACTAACTAATGTCTTACATGTGACTACTACTGCTAAGAATATACTAAGTGTTTCACAATTTTCTCCAAACGATAATGTCTATTTTCAACTTTGCTCTTCTTATTATTGTGTAAAGGATAAGCAAGATCACACAATGCTACTCAAGAATCATTTAGCTTATGGACTATATGTTTTTGACTTGGATCTACCTAAGAATGGTATACATTCCTTGTCTTCTTCTTCATTAGTTTCATCTTCAAGTGATAGGAGTATATTGATGAGCGAAAACCGACATCGTCGATTCTGCCAATACTTTGGTTTTATATTTATAAAACTCTCACAAGTGCACGAATCATTTCCTAGAAAATGATAAGTATACTCTCAAGGTCGATCTAAGGAAGGAATGCATGTGGTTTTTAATTTATTATTCAAACTTTTAAAAACAAAATTAAATCCTAAACATCATGTCACGATATTTGGGTTTTTGTGTTTTTTTTAATCTAAAAACATAAAAATAAACATAGATACAGATTCAATAAACATAGATAAAGATTCAATAAATATTAATGCAAATTTTATCAGTTAAAATTGTGGAGTATTTATAGATATAATAACTAAGTTAATTATGCTTGCTCATATTATTTAGGTTGTTAAAGATTTGAATTGATATTTATTGATTCTCCCTTTTTTGTATGAATACCACCTTTGGTGGGGTTAGATATTCTTTGTTAACTAAACAAATCAATTAACACCTATGGGTGGGGTTGATAACTAATTTGGTTAATTAAATTAATTCCTTCTTTCTAAGAGATTGAAAATAAACCATTTAAATGCCACATTTGGTGGGGTTAGACAATTTAAACTTTATTGAAGGTGTCTAAATTAAACCTAAGAATTTAGTTATCCAAGTACTAACTTTTAAGTTTTAAAACCACTACTAAAAACATGTTGTCAATACATTTTCAGATAATAATTCTTATAAAAACTTTTGAAATAGAGCTTCACTCTAACTACCGGGCGATTGTACCAATAAATAAAAGAGCACTACTCTAAATGAGACCGGATAATTAAATATTAAAATCTAATTTTTAGATTTAAGTTTGTAATGAAAAATAATATATTTCTCTCTAACATTCTTAATATAAAATCTTGAATAAAAATAAAATCAAGTCATTTTAGAGATTTTTACCTATTTAATATTTCGTAAGCATAACAACGTTATTATTATATCATGTTTACAAACAGCTAGCAAAGTTAAATTTAATCACAGACAAATTAAATATAACATGTAAGAATAAAGCATAAAAAATAACTGCAAAGAAAATAAAATCTTACAGTACTTCGATGCTATTCCCGTTACTGGAAAACCTCCAAACAGAATTTGCACTCCCATTTATTGAATCAAAAAGCAAATAAATTACAAAAACATAACTAGTTCTTCTCAAAAAGAGAAGAACTCTAAAACTAAGAAAATCTAAAAACTAAGAAAAAAAACTAATAAATGAGAGAAAGAAAGAGAAGAGAAGATGTGTTTTGAGGTGTGTTTAGAAGTGAAGATAAGAGGGGTATTTATAGGTGAGGAAGAGGAGAAAAAGTGGGTGAAAAAATGTTAAAAAATGAAGGAAACACGGAGTGGTGGTTGCTAAGGTCATTGATGATGTCATCATGACGTGGGGAGACTGTGCGCAAAAATGGGGCGTGATGGCAGCGGCGCACACGGGAGTGGGGAGTTGGAGCACGCGGTTGGGCAGCTCCGTGCACGTTTTCCTCCTTTTTGAAATTTTTGACCCATTTTGTCCAATTTTTCCATATTTGTTGACATTTCCTCATTTATTTATTAATATATTTGTGATGTATTGCTTCTAGTATTGATATTTGAGTCTTTAAGTTACGTTTTTAAGCAAAAATACTTGAAAAACAAAAAAATACCCGTGATTTCGAAAAAGACAAATTTATATAAATATATGATAAAACATATAAATATATATATATTTAATCAATTAATGTGCATAAAATTATGGTAATTTTAGTGTTTTTTGAGCACTCATCATGTACCTATATCAACTTTTCTTGCCCATACTTTTCTTAGTTTGTCTTTATGGAATTAAAGGCTTGGTCATGCCTCCGTACCTATTGTAAAAAAGATTTAGATCAATGTAAAATACATTTTAAAGATTTCAAAGATACACGCAACTTGCCAACTTAGTAAGTCATAAGCCATCATATAGTCATTAAGCTAATTATGCTTCCAAGCCTCTTTATGTTGTACGTTCTAATGTCTAGGTTGTCCCAGTGGTGTCCACGAATGGTTATCAATAATTTGTTCACTTTTGTGGATGCGTATTCATGGTCACTACTACAATAATGCATAAAGAAAGTGGTTTTTAAAGCCTAAAAACTATTGTCTAAAACATACTACAACATATAATTTACCATAAAAATTGTTGTTTATAGTAGTGTGATAAATACATATTATAGTGATTTTTTATAACTTTAAAACAGTTGTAAAAGACAATAAAAACCACTGTAAAAGACATTAAACCTTTTTACATGGATTTATTTCCTAAAACATAATAGTGATATATGTTAAACATTTTGGATTTCTAGGCACAAGCTGAGTTACAACTAGAATGCAAAGTTAAACGGCTCACTTTTTTACTTACAATTGTTGTTATTCTTTATCATAAATCCTATCCTCATGAGCAAAATAGATTGATTGAATGAAAACATAAGCATATTGTCGAGCTTGGCATGGCAATGCTCTCACATGCTTCTTTGCCTATTCAATTCTAGGATGAGGCTTATTTTTCCAGTACTTATCTTATCAATAGGTTATCTAGTCCTAGCTTAAATGATTGGTCACCATCTAAGCTATTTTTTATTTCTCTCTTATTCGTTTTATAACTTTTTTTGGCTATCTACCCTTGCTTAAGGCCTTATACTGAGCATAAACTACAACCAAGGTCTTTACCTTACACTTTTCTTGATTATTTTTCTAGACACAAAGGGCATAAGTGTCTTTCACAGATTGGGAAACTCTATATCAAGAATGTACTCTTTAATGAGTATACATTTCCCTTTACTAAACATAGCCCCTTTGAATAGCTCCCATCTCCCTCATTATCCACTATACCGGTACTACGACTAGTCAAACCCTTAGCTGCTTATATTCCTATTTTGTCCTATTATGTGTCATCTTTAAATGTTATTAACATAGGCATACTTCCTATTTCACTTTCTTGTGACCTAAATGCAACATTTTTTTCTTCTACTCATACCTTGGTTTCCATACTAAGGTTTGTGTGTATAAACCTAAATTCTTATAGCTCAACTTGATCTCTCTGTGAATGAACCTTCCACTCTTAAACAAGCCTTGTCTAATGATTTGTGGAGAGTGAAGGTTGATAAATGTATTTTATATAGTTATTTTCATCGATTTTATTAATGATAATTGCTATGTTCTTTACATTTTTGTTTAATTTTAGTTAAATAAATTAATATTTACCTTTCATGTGTTAAGAAATACATTTTTAATAAAATTAAATAATTTGTATCGAAAATGTACTTAATTTCATATTTATGTCCACAAATATAATTTCAAATAATATAGTTTTTAATTACAATTTCTAAAAATCGAAAATATAATTTAAATTGAATTTGGGCTTAATTATAATTATTAAAAGTTTAAAAATTTAATTTAAAATTAGCAAAGGGCTTAACTATAATTTAAGAAAGTTCAAAATGTAATTTGAAATATATTTGTGGGTCAAAATACAATTAAGGAAAGTTTTAAATTCTGCACAGGTGAGAAGAAGCCACGCACCCTTATGCAAGCGCGCAACGCGGACCGTCCGATCCAAAAATAAACGGCCAGATGCGCGCGTTACAAGCACACCCGACCAACGCGAGTGGGTGCAGAATTCCTCTTCATGCGGATCGGTGCCCGAGTGGGGCCCACCTGCCGCGCAGGCCGGCGTGTAGGGTGGGACCCACGTGTATGTTACGTGTCTGCGAAAGGTTGTAATCTCGTGCGGCTGAACCACGTGCAATCGTTCCCTCCAACCATTTAAAGTATGCCACGTATCCAATGTTCCCCTTGCACGAATCAAGAGCAGACGCGTGGTACGTTTCATGGAATGCAAAAGTGCCGAATCTCACACCCGTTCCAGCCGTTGTCTCCCACGTTCGGCGTGCCATTTTCCCGTGCGCCGTTCCTGCGTGCAGCCGGTTTGTTCACCCAATGATATGTTGCCACGTGGCCTTAGTAAATCTTGCAGCGACTCAGATGCTGACACGTGGCACACAGATTGAATTTAAAATATTAGAAACGGCTCCCTCTGTTTCATCTTGCACGCGTGTATTAAAATACGAAATTCTATTTTCGTGTGGACGCAGATTTAAGGGAAAATGTCGGGTTTTGTTTGGGACTGGACGGTGGAACACGCAGAAGCCATTTTTGGCTTCTGTTATGTTCTACATGTGCCAAATATTTACGATCTGAAATATTTTAATTTTCTTTGTTCTTCATCTTATTTTTCTGTATCTGTTGTAATTTTTATTTTAATTTAATGAAGTAATTTAATTTTTCTAGGGTTGCATTTGATCTAAATTTATGAAGCTTTGATTTTAATTATTTTTTTGACAGATTTATAAGACGTTCGATTTGTTCCTTCTATTTTGTGCTTAATGCTTTTTGATTATTTACAAATTTTATCAAAACGATTTGTGGCACATTAATAAACTTGAGAGAGGCATTTTTGTGTATATTTCTCGTAGATAGAATGACATGTATGATGAAGGATAGGAATATACCCTAATTGTATGTGTGGCCATTTGAAAACTTAGAACGTAATGAATCTTATTAAATTTAATTCTCATAGAGATATAGTGAATTAATTTAACGAGGTGTGTCTATACAGAGCTCGGAAGAGATGTATGGATAAAAATAGAAGTTTTCGGTTGAAAAATTAAATGTATTAAAAAAATATAAATCAAGAGAAAATAATATGATTGGAGTGGAATAATTTGTTGAAAAACTACAATCCTAGATTTCTTTTATTTTATTTTTAAACCTTTTATAAATCAACGATTGTTTTGGATAAAATTAGAGAGAAATAATTTTAGTACTCAACAAATTGAAGTAACAAATCTCCGTGGGAATGATCTTTACTTACAAATCTTTATTACTTGTGACCGTGTATGCTTGCACGATTTTTTGTGTGTTGTAAAACAAACAACAAAGGTTTCCTTTTAAGTTATGGATTGGGTTATCTAGAGAGAGTTGTGAAAAGATAATCAATGAAAGTATAACAAATTAAACATTCTCAGAACGGTTAGATATGCAATCGGGTGTAAATAAAATAGTACAAAAATATAAATATTGACACACAAGATTTATAGGTGGAAACAACCTAGGCTACATCAATGACCTAAGAGAAAAACCACTGGTCTACCAAATCACTTAATTATCTACCATGAAAAATAAGGTTCAATTAGAAGGTTAGGACTCAAATTACCCACTAAGGTAACACCCCCTAAGAAAAATACTTACAAGCCACTCTTTTTATCTTAGTCTCTACAAGAAAGGGGTTTAAATTATATCAATGTTCCGATGAATTCGAGTCACACGAGTTAATTGAACCCATACAACTGGCACCTAAAAATATTAGCATAATAACACAAATATAAGTGTATTTTCTAAAGTAGATTCAACTATGAATAGCACTAACTATATGATTTAATAGATCATCAGATAAAAAAATCAACTAAAAATCCTAGAATAATATATTAAAAGCACAATATCATAAATATTGTAGGCTTGTTAACTTATCAAAGATAACCACAAGTATTTGATAAATTAACTTAATGAAAGCTTACATGAAAATCTTTTCCAAAATAATAAGAAAGATATTAAGATGTAGAAAATAATGTTTGAATGTGATTACCAAAATTGTGAGCCAATGTTATGAATAAGTAGCATGAGTAGAAAACCTAAGTCAAAGGTTAATTATAAAACTATCCTTAAAAGTATTTAGAAGACCTTAAAAATATAAGGACAATATAGTAAAAATACTAATTGACTCAAGCAAAAATTAGATTAAATTTGAAAATATGGTTGCTTGATCTATCGAGCATGACCACTTGATCGATCTAATCAAGCTCTATCTATCAATTATGAATAATTCAATTGATCTAGTTAAATCATGATCAATGTAGTAAAACAATTAATTAATTTACAAATAAGTGGGTCGATCTAGTAATTAATCTCGATTAATCTAGTCCTCGATCGATAGAGTTGATGCTTTGATTGATCTAGTCATATTAAAAATTAATTCAGCCATTTTTAATTAAGCTCAATCGATCTAGTCACTACTCAACCGATTGAGTGACCTATTTGAACAATGTTCCTATGTGTCTAATTTGAAATCTAACGTGCATGGGAACAAGGATATATCTAAGATGTGAGCGTTGAGGCCCAATAGTTTCTTCGGCTTGAAAATATTCTTGAAAAACACACTTAGAAACTAATATTACATACAAATATTTTGTTCACAATTATCGCCAACACTCACAAACCTTACAGAAAGATTCCATCCAGCAAGAATTTGATTATTTGATTCTTAATAATACATTGACTTTGGTTCCATGTCCAAAAGATATAAAGAATATTGGTAATAGATGGATTTTTTGTGTTAAAAGGTTTCTTGATAACACGCTAGATAAGATGAAGCCTTGATTATAACTAAGGATTATAATCAAACCTTTATGTTTGATTTCTCTAAGAAGTTTAGCCTTGTGGTTAAACTAGTGGCAATTAGAGTTATGTTAACTATTTCTCTTTCTTGCGAATGGAAATTACATCAGTTAGATATCAATGAAGCTTTTTTGAATGGAGAGGCTCAAGAGGAGATGTTTATGGAACAACCTTAAGGTTTTGAGAATCCTCCATATCTTGATTATGTGTGTAAAATGCACAAAGCAATTTATGGTCTTAAACAGACTCCAAGAGCCTAGGCTAATAAAAAAATCTCTTCACTTAAAGCCTTGATTTTTAAACAATCTCGAGTAGATAATTTTCTATTCTCTAAGATTACGACTTCTTTTATTGTCTATCTTCTAATGTATATTGATGACATTATAATCATTGGAAGTCATAAGAGTATAGTTCAATCACTTATTTCTACTCTCAATGCTCAATTTTCCCTTAAATATCTTGGTATTCTTTATTTTTTCTTGGCATTGAGGTAACTCATTTATCTCAAGATGATATACTTCTTATCAATCTAAATATGCTCAACATTTTCTTCTCAAAATTGTTATGTATACCTCTAAGCCTTACTCTTCTTCTATGGGATTTGATTGTACATTGTTAGCTATTCTTATGATAATCCTTCTCATTAGAGAGGTTTAGTTGTGGAACTTCAATATATTATATTCACTAAGCCTGATTTGTCCTATGCAATCAATAAAGTGTGCCAATTTATGGCCAAACATTTGCAACCACATTGGAATGCTATGAAACGTATTCTTAGATACCTTAGTGGCACCATTTGTCATGGTTTAGTTCTTAGACCATCTACATAACTTTATTTCAAGAGTTTATAGATTTTGACCGGGATGGTTCCTATGATAATAGACGCTATACTAGTGAATTGATTATCTTTTTTTGTGTAAATCCTATTTTGTGGTCTAGCAAGAAACAAAACATTGCCTCATGCTTTAGTATTGAAGTAGAGTACAGGGCATTGACTAACACTACAACTAAGGTCATATGGACCAAGTCTCTCTTAAGAGAACATAAAGTATCTATTCGTGGATGCTTTGCAATATAGTGTGATGACATTATCACAATGACTTTAAGTGCCAATCATGTTTGTCATGCTCGTACAAAACATGTTGTGTTGGACCTTAATTTTGTGCAAGATAAGGTACTAGTTGGAAAGTTATTAGTTTTGCATATTCTTTCTGAGGAGCAACATGTTGATGTGTTAACTAAACCTCTTACCGTGTCTCAGTTTAATTTTTTATGCATCAAACTCAATGGATGCCATTGAGTTTGAGGGGAGATATAAGAGTTAACAATGTTATTAGCTCTATTGCAGGTGATAGTTTAGGTGTTCGTGTAGTTGATTTGCTCATTATTTTTTATCAGCAATGACAATGTGCTCAAGAAGATGGAGCTGATAAGCATATATGGAGCATCGCATAGTTTTACAGTAAGAATTGTGCACGTATATTACTTGTAACGAATTGTAAGAGAATTACAATTGACAATAGTACTATAAATAGATATAATGTATTTATGAGTTTGTAATGTGATTTTACAATCAATGAAACAGTTTCTTTCAGCTATATTTCTTCTTCTTCTTCTTCTTCCTTGTTGTTTTCTTTATTGTCTTCATTTGTTCTCGAGCTTTCTTGCTAAGGATTTCTTTATTTTCGCATTTAGTACTTAATAAACCAATCACAGGTTTCTATAAAGTCAACATTGACACCACTTTGGATGAAGAAACTTGTGATTCAAGAATTTGAGTTCTCATCCAAAATGAATAAGGAATGTGTCTTTATTAAAGAGCTAAGGCAAATAATGTTACTAGTGCATTGCAAGGAGAGCTCTTGGCCCTTAATAAAGGTGCAAAATTGGCCTCTTACTCACCCTTAGTGGATATGCATGATTTATTTTTAACCTTTTATCATGTTCCACACTAAATCGTTTGACTCAAAGCACAAGGTTTAAAAATACCACCTTTGTCTTTCATGCAATATTATTAGACAAAAATAATGTATGTTTTTCATGTCACCTAAAATCAATCCAACCATTAATGTATAAACTGTTTAACTTAGATTTGAATATATTGTAATAATGATACTTATTTTCATTTATTTATATAAAAATGAAGTAAGAATCTAAGAAATTATGTATTTGTAAAATGACAAGTTTTTTATATAGATCAAACACAGTCTGATTTGAATTTATTAACGTCTTACAATAACCAATCATTTGGTCTAGTCTTTGCCAAACAAGGGCGTGTCACAAACGCACAACAAAGAAGAGTGGATGGCTTTCCAGAAAAATATATTATAATTCCGTTATGGGTAGTTTTCAAATGCAGCTTTTGTACGTTCAATTGGTCGTTTTGTACTCAAATTCTGGTAATCAGTCAACACTGTTACTGCCCCCTTCTTCTTTTTCCGTCTCTGCGCTATTATCAGATTCCCATTTCGAGTGTTTATTAAAAGATTTTCCACTGACTGAAATGATACACTCTGAAAAGTCTGTTAGCAAATATACCTTTCAGCCTTTGTACCTTGTGCTTGAAATTTTCAGACTACTCTGTTACAAGCCTATAACTATAGTACAAACATCACATGTCGGTATCGTAATAATATAGAGCAATTACTTTTAAGACATAAAAAGGGTAGCTTAAGGAGGAAACACAACAATAATGGTAGTTTCAAAGAGAGTTGTGGAGCAGCTTCGGCCTCTTATCGAAGCTCAACAGTGGGATTATTGCGTTGTTTGGAAACTTGGGGATGATCTCTCCAGGTATTGCAATTAATTCCTTTGTAAGTTTCATCATTGCCCATAACTAGATTTCCTTCATTTTTAATGATTTTGTTCTCTTCGTCTTCTCTGGCTTGTTTTTTTTTTTAGGTTTATTGAATGGATGGGTTGCTGTTGTGGTGGTGGTTATGGCAAAGCTAGTGTCAAAGAGGAGAAGATTGGGGATAGTTTGAGTAACTTCTGTAGGGACACATGCCGGAAACATCCTGTTAAGTCCAAGGCCTGTAAAGCTCTTTCTAAGCTTCCTAATTCGATGCCCTTATACTCAGGGTACGCAGTTCTCTGCTTCTCTCTCTCTCTCTCTCTCTATATATATATATATATCTTTTTTCACTCTGAGAATCACTTTTCTGTGGATGAAATTCAGGATACATACTGAGGTGGTGCTATCAACCGAACCCATGTGGCTTAACAAGGTTGATGCCTGCGATTCAAATCCCTTCCATGTAATAATTTATACCCATTTCTGGTCTACTCAACCGTTTGTTAGCTGAGAAAATTTCTAAAATGCTTGAAATAAGACAAATAACGACGTTTTACAGCACGTATGAAAGAGCTTGTTTATTCAATTTGGTATCTTGTAATTGTTGTCACCCATTTGGTGGCTTTCTGCTTCATATGAGTAGTGTTGTATTTTATAAACAGGACTTGAGTGGAACCCAAGTACTGATCCCAGTTGTTGGTGGTGTTATTGAGCTTTATTCCTGGAAGCATGTAAGGTTATTCTTAAGCCTTTTGCTAACCATTATCAGTAGCAGTACATGTGTTTCCAACTAATAAGCCTGCATTTCAATTTCAGATACCAAAGGACCAAAGTGTCATAGATTTTGTTAAGGGCCATTGCAATGTTGACCTCAATGTCAATGCAAGGTCTAGTGATCTTGAATCTCTGCTTGAAGATAGTAAACATAACTCTTCTTCTTCACTCCATTTGCTAAGTTGCCATCCAGTAACTCAGTGTAGTTCTTATAATAGCATTGACGGGTCATCTGGAAGCTCAAATCCTTCAAATGGACATGGGATGCTTAATTTGAATTGTGACTCATCTCAACGGGAACCTTTTACACAGTCAATTAAAAGATGTTCTGGCCCTTACAATGTAGATATGTTAAAGAAACAAGCAGTGTTGGTTTCAGGATGTGGTATCTCAGCAGATAATAAAAAAGTTAACAGGAAGAAAGAGAAAGGAATTTACCAAGCTAAGAATCTTCTCACTGAGAGGAATAGGAGGGGGAGGATTAAAGGGGGACTTTACCATCTACGTTCTTTAGTACCAAAGATAACTAAGGTTAGAACAAAACATTTATACTTGTCGTGCACTGACGATGATTTGTTTAATACTTGTTTCTCAACTTGTTAGTTTAATGTTTTCAATTCTCACAGATGGATATGTCTTCAATTATTGGAGATGCAATTGACTATATGCATGAGCTGCAGACGGAGATACAAGAACTTAAAGATGAGCTGAGGGATATGGAAGAAGAAGATTGCCAAGTGAACAAAGCCGAGTTTAACGTTTTCAAATCCAAGACAATAAATGGAGACACCAGTTGTTCGCCTACTACCAACCAAAACAAGAGCTCTTCTCCCTTTGAAGCGGGAAATCAAACAGAGGTACAAACTGTTAAATTGTTTTGATCATCACTCTCCCAAAAGCTTATATGGATCTTCTTTTTTTTTTTTGAGTAAATAGTTATACACGTGCACACACTTTACATTGGATGGATTCGAACCGACATTCTTTCAATGCCCAACATAGAGTGTATGTCATTTCCCTATAAGTTCATTAACGATAACTAGTGCTTTAATTAGGAGTCCTTTCTCTTCCCAGGGTCTTCATTTGTTGATCATGATAACCTGCTTATATCGTAAAACATGCCAGGGATAACCATTTCTTTCACTTATAACCTTTATGTAGGTGCAGGTGGAGGTAAATGAAATTGGAAGAAGATGTTGTTTTGTTAGGTTGTTATGTGACCAGGAACGAGGTGGCTTTGGGAGGTTACTAGAGGCATTAGATTCTTTAGGACTCCATGTAGTTACTGCAAATGTTACAACACTAAATGGAAAAGTCCAAAACATTATTGAGGTTGAGGTAAGAATCCCAAGAAGATATTATTTTCCCTAGCCTGCACAACGTTTGGTTACTCTTCTTGTGTTGTTCTTATCATTTTAATGTCATTACATTCATTTATTTTATATGTAGGCAAATATGGACATTCAACCAAAGAGATTGAGAGACTCATTAATCAAGCTTACATTTTAGAGAAACCAGAGACCGAATCCAGCCTATAAAAAGGAAAGAAACACAGAGCAAAGATTTAAATGAGAAAGCAATGTTAAATCATTCTATTCAGTTACTTATCTGGTTAGAGTTTAACTACTAAGATTTTTTATTTTATTTTATTTTATTATATTCACGAGTAAAACTTAAGGAGGAAATTTCTAATAGTTACATTCTCTGTTGTCTTACTGTATCTTCTCAGGGAAATATCTTGATTCACCTATATAATCACTTTGTTTGAGTTAATAATGTTTTTAATTTGAGTAATGCATATGCAACAACAAGGTGTATGCATAAAGTGACATATCAATATGTTACATTTTGGATGGTAAGATGTTGAACTACAAAATTGGTTTTCATCCTTAAGTACGTACAAGACATTGCTTGTATTATTTACTCGAGAAAACCCATGCATGAAAGTTACACTTTACAAACCTTCCCTTACTCTACCAATATGTGGGTTAACATGCTCGAAGAATTTGGACCAATCATGATTTGGCTTTGGATAAACTAGTTTGGAGAATAAATATGAGTTTGAATATATTTGGATTGTGGATAACTTTATGTATCTCATTACAATACTCATTTAAAAATAAACTATATAATTTATTAATATTTATGAGTCTCATGTTAAACATATTTGTCTACGAATTAATAAAATTTAATATGAGGTTTGTGTCCGCACAGGATAAATAGAATTACGTCCATCCTTGTTTAATGGCACGAGTTTTTGATTCGGCCCTCCATGTGTTGTTCGATGAAGATATTTTAGGATTGTAATATCCATCGTACATGCATTAAACAAAGAATTATTTATATTATAATATTTTAAATAATTCGGAAAATAATTATTAATTTTATAAACATATAATATACGGTTTATTTTTAGTAATGATATTTTATTATTCTGTATGAATATTTAAAAGTAATATCGTATAAATTCAAACACATTAAATAATAAGAACTATTTTATACACATTTTTAGATATTATCTTCCTTATATTTATACATATTTTATTATTATAATGAGTTAAAATTATTTATTTTATATTTATTAAAAACTATTAATTGTCTGGATATTTTTGAAAACTTTTATGATTTTTATTTAATATATGAATTAACTTATAAAAGAAGTTGATGTATTTGACAAACCATCACAACTTATCATATTATTTTGATACTTAGTACACACTAATTGTATTTCTACCATAATACCATCAATTCTATTTACATCTTAATTCGATTATTTTATATTACAAATACAAAACAATATTCCATAAAATTCGAGAGCATCGGAATCAACAAAATCAATAAAACAATTATTACAAGGAATAAGAGAGATCAAACTAAACATTGAGAGAACTTTTAGAGGAGATTTTAAAAATCTTTATAAACTTTTTTACTCTTCTTCTGTTTATTTTTCTTATGATAATAATATTAATTCTTATGAAATCTAACTAATTTAATAATGTAATTGTAGGTAATTATAAGTCCTAAACTATAATTTAATTAATTTAATGTTATAATAATCTTAGTTTTAATTTTTGATTTTTAATGCGTTTAATTCAATGTTTGAATACCAAAATTATGCATGTACAAATAAGAGTAATTAACTAGTTTGTTGTATGAGTATGTTTATATTTAGTCTAAGATGTTAGTGAACAATTGCTAATATTTTTATTTAAAATGGTACTTGAATACATTAGTTAAAGGTTAAACTATTGCTCTAATCTTAGTTTAGTTATCATTTTTTTAAATCTTAAATGCCATAAATGAATTAAATTTAGTGAGTGAACCTCTAGATAGTTTAATAATTAATTTTGTTAATAAATAGACATTTAATCAATTACACAATAAGAAAAGATGGAAAGTCTTGAATGGACCTAGACTTCTAAAGCTAAAGTAAAAAAATTTAAAAATGGTTGTAAATTTCGAAAACAATTTAGAATTTAAGAAATTAATTTATATTTATGATATGATTAATAAAATTATAGGCTAGTGATGATGATTGTCTCATAATCAAATATTTCTCAGAATCCTTTTGCAACTTACTTTATTATTTTATATTATTTTCTTTAAAAATAATTCAAAACCCCTAATTATTAAATTTAATTAAGTCACTAACGAACTAGTAATTAAAGAGTATATATTATTACCAATTCTTGTGGGTACCACAATCCTACTTCTTAAAATTATAAAACTTTGTCGTCTGATTTTTGTGCCTTTACTACTAACCTTAACAGAACAAAGATTCCAAAAAACATTCATGAAGTCTTAGAAGCCCTTGAGTAGAGAGAAGCTGTTATGGAAGAAATAAGAGCTCTTAAAAAAATGAAACATGAGATATTATTGAACTACTAAAAGGAAAGACTCTAATTGGGTGTAAATGGATTTTTTCAATAAAATATAAGACTGATAGAACAATAGAAAGATACAAAGCTTGATTGGTTGCAAAAGGTTTCACACAAACTTATAGAATTGATTACATTGAGGCATTTGCACCTACAACAAAATTGAATACAATTCGAATCTTTCTATCACTAGCAACAAATTTGGAATAGTCTCTATACTAATTGGACATAAAAAAAATGCATTCCTAAATGGAGAACTAGAGGAAGATGTCTTCATAATATTGCCACTAGGATTTTGCAAAGAAGAAAATGTTGGGGTTTCATGTGTATGCTTATATGGTGAGAATTTAAAATTTTCCTATCACTACTTGGCTCAATACACAAAGGACCTCATTTGTATGACAATTGTAAGCAAGATTTTCCCTTAAGCTTTTCAAAAAACACCTAATGTGCACTAAATAAAATAAACAAATATCATCTATCTTATTGCTAAAGATGAAGAAGATTACCTTTACCTAAAGAGATTGTCAAATCTCTTGAGTAGAGGGAAGTCGATTTTCCTTCTGGATCTCTTGGAAACCACCTTTCTTTTGAAAGCACCTATTGGTTCACCTTGAACCTAAACAACAAACTACTGCACCTCTTAGATATATGGATGTAGAGTTCAAGGCTTAGATCCAATCACCTAGCAAGAAGAGATGAGAGAAGAGACTTTCGACCTAGGGTTATACTTAGGTTTTTGTCCTTAAGCAAGTCTTTCCAAGTTTTGGCCTAGAAGAAGGAAAAATATGACTGCTAAAAATGGAGGATTTTGGCTAGGTTTAGAGATAACACATTTTCCTTAATTATGCCTCCTTAAATAGGCTAGGATTAAGGCAACTCTTTGTGTAAGGTTTGAATCAATTACACAAATGCCACTAGCCTTGTTTAGCCATCTCATGCTCTCTTTAATCTCAACTTGTGATTGATTTAATAAATTAATTTATGAACAAATAATATTATTCATATTATTCTATTATACAATGTCTTCATTATTCTTATAATGCATTCAAACATTATACCAAAGAATATTTGCATAGCTTCACATATTTATTTATGGTCTAAGCATGTCATATTATGACATTTTATTTTAGCATTTCATCTCATGTATTATACATCATTATAAAATGTAAAATACTTGTCGTTTCTCTTCAGTTGGTGTAGAGGATCTATATCATCTTGACAATAATATAAAACTTTATATTATTGACTCTAAGAGATTCTATCATTACATTATAGTTTTCTAAATGACATAATAATTATTTACTCAATCCACTAATTTTGTGTCTATCCTTGTCACATGATATTATGACTAATATGCAAAATAGGATCGTCTTACTTTTTCTTGGTCTCTCAAGTGAATTATAGTTATAACTACATCAGTTATATTGCATACGATATAATTTCACTTTACTAAGGGGTCCAATAATATCATAACTCAAAATTGAGAGACAATAATAATATTAACATATAGATTTCTCCCGCATAGGTTGTACACAACAAACTACTATTTTATTCCTATAATAAGATAGTATTTAAATAGCAATCACATTATATACTTCTCATGTGAAAAACCTACACATCTCATATCTAAGATTCTAAAGACATAATGGAAACATTAATGACACAAAACACAATCCATATAATATTCCATCTAGTTAGGTCATGTTCAATATATAAAATACACATTTTATATACTCATGTCATTAAATGATAATCCCTTATCAACATTTATAGAACTACAATGTATTTTTAATCGATATGTCAATTTTTTATGGTAATTAATGTTCCTCCTTAATTACCACAATTGTGAACATATTTAGGATTACATGTTTCTCATTTTAAGAGTTCTATGGTTTAAGACCAAGTGCATATTCTTGAACACTTCCAAAATATAACATGTTAATCTCAAGGAAAAATAATACATAATATTCAAAATCATGAACATTACATAAATCTTTATCAAAAAGAATAACTTTTAAAACACACATCCTTCAGAAAATACTGTATTTAAATTTAAAAAATCATAATATGGGGTTAAACAATCACTTAGAGCGTGGTTTGATAGTTTTGCAAAAGTAATGAAGAAGCAAGAGTACCCACATGGATAATCATATCATAACTTGTTTCTTTCACACTCTAGAAATGAAAAAAGAACAATTTTGATAGTATATGTTGATGATATATATATATATATATATAATCACAACAGGGGACAATTTAGAAGAAATCAAGAGATTAAAGAAAAACTTGACTACATAATTTGAAATTAAATATCTAGGACAGATGCAACACTTCTTAGGCATGGAAGTTGTAATATCAAAAGGTGGAATCAATGTTTCACAATGAAAATACATCCTCAATCTTCTCAACAAAACTAGTATGATTGGATGCAAACCAAGTGACAATCCAATAGAAGTAGAAAAAGGATGAAGATAGTAGGAGACTAATGGACAAAGACATATATCAAATATTAATAAAAAGCTAATATATCTGTCACATAGAAAACTTGATATTACTGTTGCAATAAGTGTAGCAAGTCAACACATGCACTCTCCAAAATAAGTTCAATTAGAAGCAGTTTACAAAATTATCACATATATTAAAGGGTCTCTAAATAGAGGTTTATTCTTAAAGAAATATGAAAGAAAAGACATAAAAGTTTTCACTAATGCAAACTGGGCTAATTCCTTGGAAGATAGAAGGTCCACTACAAGATATTGTACCTTTGTACTCGAAAACTTAGTAACTTGGAAGAGTAAGAAGTAGAATGTTATTGCTAGAAGAAACTTAGTAACTTAATTTCATGGGAATTTATGAAGCTTTGTGGTTAAAAAAGATGTGAAAAAAAGTTCAAGTTGCAATGAAATCTCCAATTAAACTTTATTGTGACAATAAAATAGCCATCAATATATCCCTAAATCCAGTTCAACATGATAGAAAAAAGCATGTAGAAGTGGATAGACATTTTATCAAAGAAAAAGCTGAGGATGACATTATTTGCATGACCTATGTTCTCACAAAAGAGCAAACTTCAGATATATTCACCAAAAGACTTCCACGATATCACTTCAATGATTTCATTAGCAAGTTAGATATGATCAACATCTAAGATCCAATTTGAGGGAAGTGTTGAAATCCTTGATTTATAGCAATAATTATAATAGGACTGATTTAGAGAAAAAAATAGTTATGAAAATATAACTACTATGGATTTTGTAATTATATTAATATTAGGAGTTTAATTAGGTAATATTATTCTCATAAATTAGAATAATTAATTTACTTATTCATTTATACAATTAGGCTATAAATTACTAGCTAGTCATGTAAAAAAATATAATGAATAAAAAGAAGAACAGTTTTTCTAAATCTTATTTTATTCTTTAGCATGGGAAACCTGGCAAGGAGCATTGGGCTGGGGTAAAATGGATTTTGAGATACTTGAAGGGAACCAAAGACATTGGAATCATCTATAGAAATGTAAGCATAGATGTTGAACCTTTAAAAGAGTTTACAGACTCAGATTATGCAGTTAATTTAGCAAAAAAGGGTTGCTTATTCGTTCACACTATATGGCAACACAATAAGTTGGAAGTGCAAACCACTGAGGTTGAGTATATTTCATGTACTGAAGCTGTAAAGGAGGAAATGTGGATCAGAGAATTGATTAAAAAACTTGGGATTCAATAGAAAGTTATGAGTGTATTTTGTGATAATCAGATTTCAATCTGTTTGTCTAAATACCCTATGTTCCATGAAATAATCAAACATATAGATATGAGATTTCATTTCATCACAGAAAAAATCTAGAAGGTAATGGTTAAGATTGTTAAAGTGTCTAAGAAAAATAACCCTACAGATATGCTAACTGCACTTGATTTGAGCAAGTTCAGGATCTACTTTGACTTGCTTAGAGTTGTAGTAATGTAGAGATACTTTAATAGTGGAGCCATAGTTTCAATGTTCACTAGTTGATTGTCACGGTGGAGAATTGTGAGATACAGTGACAATTAAAAAAAATGTGAAGACTATGATGTAAAGCTTGTAGCAATGGTTTGTAGTGATTGTAAGATGTATAGAAGTATATAGTGTATACAAGCTATGTGCATTAGTTTTAGGGTGTACTGTAAGGTTGTATTTTGTACCTTAGTGAATGTCCTGTATTTGCTATATATAGGTAGAATAAGGAGATTCTCAAATTAAGTAAATCTTTTCTTATTGTTAGATTATAAACAAAAGTTCTTTGGTGGTCCAAGAGAGAGGTATACACGAGAGGTTATTGTACTCATTAGGAACTCTTGTAATTGGTGTTGGAAGAACTGGTGCAATTTTTGTACAACTCTTGTAATCTTAGTGGTGATCACAGTGGATAGGAACTAAGGATTGGGTCCCATGGATTAGGCATTTTGGCTTAACTATGTAAAAACTTATGTGTGTTATATTTCTTCTTGATTTCTTGCTTTCTCAATTACATGTATGATTGCATCAAACTTTAGTTGATTTCTAGAAACCTAGTAGATAAGAATTGGTGAGTGGCAGTGAATTGTTTCAACACACACTTATGTCTAAAAAATGAATAGCCCAAGTAATTAACATAGTGTATGACTTGCTTCTTAAAGCACTCTCTTTGTTTTGCAGGAAGTTGTGCATCAATGAGAAATAGCTCAAAGAATTTCCCTTCAAGCATTAAAGGAAGCTTCAGCAACTGAGAATTCAGTCAGATATTTAAAGTGCTATCTTTGTTCTTGCATATAATTAGATAACATAATAATACCTTCTGCAATTGCTAAAAACAACATTGTGATTACCTTGTAGGATGTTCTCCAAGTTAAGCACGACAGCAAAAGCAGATGACCCTGCAACCTGTTTTGATGAGTTTCTTGAATTCCACCACCAAATTGTTCAAGAAATGACTAACATGGTGTCAATTCAAGCAGCAACTTCAGCTAGTAAAATTTCCCAAAACCCAAAGATAAGGAGGAAAATTTGTCTTCAGTTTTAAATGAGATCATGCACAATGCTAATTTTGTTGGAGATTGTTATAAAGCTCCTTAATTTAAGGAGCAAATTAAGGAGCAAAACATGGAGCAAAATTCAAAGAGCAATTTAAGGAACCATTAATTTAAGGAGTAATTCAAGGAGTGAATCTTCCTATGAATAGATGTGTAATTGTAATGAATTAATCAAATAAGTGTTCATTCCAATGGAGAGAAAAGCTTTTGTGAGAGAAAATTGAGAGTAATTTTCTTGGGTGTAATTGGATTGTGGGTTATGAGTTGTGAGTGTTGTAAACACCTTGTGTAATTTCTCTCATTTCAATAAAAATATCTACAGTAGGTCAGGAGACATAAGTAAGATTGGCCGAACTCCGTTATCAAATTTGAGTGTTATTTTGTCTATTTTGCTTTCTCATAAATCTGGTTTATCGGGAATTTGTATAATTTTCCAACAACTGGTATCAGAGCTTTTGATGGTGATTTCTGTCAATTTCATTGACGGAGGTGTTCTAATACACGATGGTTTGTATAAATAGTCAAAAATGATTCGGAGGAAGTTAGATTTAAGTGGGAGCAATGGCCGCAGATGAAGGAAGGGTGAAACTCAAGAAATTCGATGGCATAAGTTTTGGGTTTTGGAAAATGCAGATAAAGGATTATCTATATCAACCTCTCTCAGGGAAGAAGCCATAGGCTATGAAGGAAGAAGATTGGAATCTTCTAGACAGACAAGCCCTCAGAGTTATTCGATTGACGTTATCCCGCAATGTTGCTTTTAACATAGCAAAGGAAAATACCACGGTGGGTCTTATAGAAGCTCTCTCTAATATGTATGAGAAGCCATCAACCTCAAACAAAGTGCACTTGATGAGGCATTTGTTCAATTTGTGGATGACGAAAGGCGTATGGTAGCTCAACATCTCAATGAACTCGACACAGTCACAACCCACTTGAGTGCAATGGAAATTGAATTCGATGAAGAAGTACGAGCATTGATAATTTTGTATTTTTTACCTGAAATTTGGAATGCTATTATCACCGCTGTGAGTAGCTCGTCAGAAAGCAATAAGTTGAAATTTGACGATGTTTGTGATCTGGTTCTCAGTGAAGAGATCTGACGTAGAGAGTCGGGTGAATTGTCAATCTCTTCAGTTTTTCATATAGAGTCAAGAGGAAGATCAACCAAAGGAAATGGACGTGGCAGAACAAACTATCAAGGTAGATCAAAAGACAAGAGGTCCAAATCTAGGAATCCTAATAATTCCCATAGCTCAAAGACTATCGAGTGTTGGAATTGTGAGAGAACCGGGCACTACAAAAAGTAGTGCAAAAGTGCACCGAAGGACAAACAAGTGAAGGCAGAGGCAAATGTTACTTCCACCTCAGGAAGAGATAGAGGAGATGATGCATTGATATGCTCTTTGGAGAGAAACGAAGAATCTTGGGTGTTAGAGTCTAGAGCACCGTTCCATGTTACTTCATAGAAATAATTCTTTGAGAAATATGTCCCTAGAAACCTTGGAAAGGTGTATCTTGGTGATGATCAAATGTGTGCTATTATTGGCAAAGGTGTAGTAAAGATTAAGTTGAACGGGTCTGTTTAGGAGTTGAAGGATGTCAGGCATATTCCCGACCTAAGAAAGAACTTAATCTCAATAGGGTAGTTGGCTAGTGAAGGCTACACTACGATCTTCCATGGTGATGATTGGAAGATTTCAAAGGGTGCAATGATGGTTGCTCGATGCAAGAAGAGTGCCACTCTTTACATAACAGTAGAGGCTCGTTGTTCAATCCTAGTTGTAGTAGGCAATGAAACACCAAATCTGTGGCACCAGAGACTAGGCCATATGAGTGAGAATGGGATGAAGATTATGCACTCAAAGGGAAAAATTATAGGTCTACAGTCTGTAGAGATAGACATGTGTGAAGATTGCAGACTTGGAAAGTAAAAGAGAGTCAACTTTCAAACAAGTGGCAAAATCCCAAAGAAAGCAAGGCTAGAGCTCATTCACTCTGATGTTTGGGGACCAACGACCGTCTCATCCATTGGTGAGAAACACTACTTCGTGACTTTCATTGATGATCACTCTCGGAAGGTATGTGTTTACTTTCTAAAGCATAAGTCTAAAGTATTTGAGGCTTTCAAAAGATGAAAAGCTATGGTAGAAAATGAGATAGGTTTGAAGATCAAAAACCTCAGAACCAATAATGGTGGTGAATATGAAGACACCATATTCAAATATTTATGCTATGAGCATGGGATCAGAATGGAAAGAACTGTGCCAGGCACGCCTCAATACAATGGTGTAGCTGAGCATATGAACCAAATGTTGACAGAAAGAGCCAGAAGCATTCGTATACAATTAGGTCTATGATAACTGTATTTTATACAGTTATTTGCATCAATTTTAGTAATGATAATTGCTATGTTCGTTTAATATTTATTAATTTTTGTTAAATAAATTAATATTTTCCTTTTATTTGCTAAAAATACATTTTTAATAAAATTAAATAATTTGTATCGAAAATGTACTTAATTTCATATTTTTGTCCACAAATATAATTTATGATAATATAATTTCTTAATTACAATTTATATAAATCAAAAATATAATTTAAATTAAATTTGGGCTTAATTATAATTATTAAAAGTTAAAAATTTAATTTAAAATTAGAAAAGGGCTAAAGTGTAATTTAAGAAAGTACAAAAATGTAATTTGGATTAAATTTGTGGGTCAAAATATAATTAATAAAAGTTTGAATTTTCTACTTGAGGAAAAAGAATCGCCTTTCGCCACAGAATCACGAAAATCATCACCCACCGTCTGATCAAAGATTCAACGGTCCAGATTTAGCGCGTGCAATCAGAAGAGGCAAAATCGCGTGTATAGTCTTCGCGCGGCTCGGCGTGCCAGTGGGCCCCACGTGTCACAGAGGCCGGCGTCAGAGTGGGACCCACATGTTGGCTACGTCGATTCCTCCGAAAAGCGGTCGATCGGCGATTGGATCGAATCGACGGTCCGGATTGAAGCGCGTCCGTCCAAGTACATCGCGACCGAAGCGCTTCGTGGTAAAAATCTGTGTGACGCGGATTATGGTAGCCGGCGTGCATCCTCGGTATTTACGAGAATAAGAACCGCCCACGTGTCCCCACGAATATTTAAGCTAATCAAAGTCCAACACGTGGCTATTTACAATACGCGCGGCCGCTATTCGGATCACGCCCGTTTCCGTTGCCTCGGTTCGCGCCCGATCACGTGCGTTCCTACGTAACCGACGGTTGTGCACCCGATGTGATCTTGCCACTTGGCCATAGGGAATCTTTAGTAGTCAGGAAAGTGACCGCGTGGCAACGTGGGAAAATAAAAAAGCGGCTTATTTGTCTGCAGCGTGATTTTAATTTATATTTTTCGATACAAAAATTGATACGCGGCGTGATTTTTGTTTTTTCGATAAAAATTATTACGGCGTTTTCGATAAAAAAATAAAATAAAAAATGTAATATTTTAGATGTATTTTTTAGCTATAAATAGGAGATAGTTTTTAGTTGTAAAAAAAGTTTTTTTGGTTGGAGAAGAGGTTTTTTTAGTTTAGAAATTTTGGAGTGTTCGGTTTTGGGTACTTGAACATGCGAGAAGCAATTTTTTTTGGCTTTTGTTGTGTTACGCGTGTGCCAAATATTTTCTCTTGATGTTTTAATTTTCCTTATTCTTCATCTTATTTTTCTGAATCTGTTGTAATTTTAATTTTAATTTTATGAAGTAATTTAATTTTTCTAGGGTTGCATTTGATCTAAATTTATGAAGCTTTGATTTTTATTATTTTTTGATGATTTATAAGGCGTTCGATTTGTTCCTTCTATTTTGTGCTTAATGCTTTTTGATTATTTACAAATTTTATCAAAAGCGATTTGTAACATTAATAAACTTGAGAGAGGCATTTTTGTGTATATTTCTAAGTAGATAGAATGACATGTATGATGAAGGATAGGAATATACCCTAATTGTATGTGTGCCATTTGAAAACTTAGAGCGTAATGAATCTTATTAAATTTAATTAATAGAGATATAGTGAATTAATTTAGCGGGTGTGTTTGTCAGACGAGTTTCGGAAGAGATGTATCAATAAAAAAGAAGTTTTCGGTTGACAAATTAAATGTACAAAAAAATATAAATCCAAAGAAAATAATATGATTGGAGTGGATTAGTTTGGTGAAGAATTGCAATCCTAGAGTTCTTTTATTTTCTTATTACCTTTTTCTTAAATCAACGATTATTTTGGATAAAATCATAGAGAAATAATTTTAGTACTCAATAAACTATAGTAACAAATCTCCGTGGGATCGATCTTTATTTACAAATCTTTATTACTTGTGACCGTGTATACTTGCACGATTTTCGTGTGTTGAAAAACACGCAATAGTCTACCAAAGTATTTCTAGGTAGAAACAATCAGCACGGCATTTGTGCATATTAGTGATCAAGGCATGAATAAGCTTGATCCTAAATCTAAGAAATGCACCTTCATCGGCTATGGTGAGGATGAGTTTGGCTACCGCATTTGGGATGACGAAAACAAGAAAGTGATATGTAACAGAGATGTGATTTTCAATAAAAGAGTGATGTATAAGGACATGCATAAAAAAGACACCAACGACTCAATGCAGAATGAGTCAGTATTTTCCATGAAATTGAAGTTGTGCTCAACTTCAGTTGATTTGCTAGAGTAAAAAGACTAGAAAAGCTGATGCATTGATCGAGGTGTGAAGACAGATTGAAATCAGTCTTCAAGTGGGAGATTGTTGGAGATTGCTATAAAGCTCCTTAATTTAAGGAGAAAATTAAGGAGAAAAACATGGAGCAAAACAAGTAGCATAATTGAAGGAGCAATTTAAGGAATCATTAATTTAAGGAATAATTCAAGGAGTGAATTTTTTAATAAATAGATGTATAATTGTAATGAATTAATCAACTAAGTGTTCATTCCAATTGAGAGAAAAGCTTTTGTGAGAGAAAATTGAGAGCAATTTTCTTGGGTGTAATCGAGTTGTGGGTTGTGAGTTATGAGTTTCGTAAACATCTTGTGCAATTTCTCCCATTTTAGTAAAAAGATCTGCAGTAGGTCCGGAGACGTAAACAAGATTTGCCGAACTCCATTATCAAATTTGAGTGTTATTTTGTCTATTTTGTTCTCTCATAAATCTGACTTATCGAGAATTTGCGTAATTTCCCAACAAATTCATCAAAGAATGAATCCAACTCATCCAGAAGAAGATTTGCATTATTCAAGTTAGTGGTTTCTTTTCCAGAAAGAAATAACGAATAGAAGACCAAGCTAATGAGGTCGAAATCACCGTCGTCGATCACCATTGGTGAGAATAATGAAAACAAGATACCAGCTTTATCACCTTGTTGCTTAAGTAATACAATCAAACTAGGCAAGCAAGTTGAAACAGAGGCTAGACTATGGTTTATGGATTTTTTAGAAAAGGTTTTAGAGATAGGTATGAAGAAGCAAAAAGGGAAAGAAGATAAGGAAAGTAGGAAAATTCTTCGGTCTATAATTCTTAAGGTTATGAATTGGGTGGAGGTAGAACAATGTGATAATAGTAAGAGGCCAATATAGCCTAAAGCAGTAAAAATAGCTCAAAAATTGAGAATCAAAATGAAGAATCCTTGAAGCTCTATTTGGTATAAGATCATTAGGCTACACTATATTTTTATTGATTATTCTATTTCATCTATTTAATCTTTGTAAAATTATTTATATAAAAAATATATAAAACTTCACTTACCGACATTTTAATTTTTGTACTGAGGCAAGGAAATAGAACGAATAATACCCAAACTTTGATTCATTTGACACAAAAGTATCTAAACTATTTTTCTCAATAAAAAATATATAGACTCTTATTTCATTATATTTTTGTATTTAAGTTCTGAAAAATCAATTAATTAACATTAATTAACTAACGTATCAACTAATTAACTTACGTTACAAAACTTAATTGGTTCATGTTAACTGATTAACTGTCATGATAACTAATTACTTGACATGGTAGAAATTAATCATAAAAATATACTTATATGTAAATAAAATATAAGTATAAATACCTTCGTGGAAAGAAAAAAATGTTCAATTGTTCTCTTTCAAATACTTACATGTGGGAGATTTAGCACTTACCTTGGAAACTCCTCCCTTGGTGCTAACTTGGCTCCTTTCTCAACTTCGTCTTGTTCTTGTTCTTGAAACTTTGGCTAGGTTCTATCATATTAACCTTAGCAACTATATGATTGAACTCTTTTTTCTCATAATTTTCGTTGTCTTCTGCTTTTGTATAAAGAAAAAATATTCAATCGTCCCCTTTTGGATACTTGAATGTCGAAGATCTGTGATCTATCTTCTAATAGCTGTAGTATTTACCTTGGAAACTTGGTTTCTTGAAAACTCCTCCCTTGGGTCCCAATTTGGATCCTTTGTCATCTCGTTCTTATTCTTTTTTTGGTGTTTGAAACTTTGATCATACTTCATTACATTAATCTTAACCACTACATAATTGAACTCTCTTTTCTTAGAATTTTTGTTGTCTTCTTCAATTCGAAGTCTAACAATAAGATTTTTGATGTTCGTCTCCTTTTATTTGTACTTAAGGTAGTTCTTGAAATCAATCATTGTAGGGTAAAATTTCTCAATAATAACAACAACTTGAAAGGTTTCACTCAAAAGCATTCCCTCGACATGAATATCATACAAAATCACCTTGATCTCTTACACTTTACTAAGTACAATTTTAGAATCCACCATCTTGTAATCAAGAAAACTGTCATCACAATTTTTTTGGAACTAGGATCCTCATGTAAGTACTTAATAGTTCCATAGTTATATTCTTCTCTAAATACACATTTCACGATGAGTCAAAGAGACAATTCATGACGTAATTCCTCCAAAGGTAATATGAGTGCTTCCTTACATCTATAGCATTAGAAGTTTACACATCTAGCTCACCCTTAGTGAGTTTGGAAACTTCTTCTATCAAAAATATATTAAGATTCAAGGTAATCAAATATAACAGTATCTTTTAATACCATCTTTCGAAATTGAATCTATTGAATTTCATAGGTTTTTTTTTTAGGATTCATATAAACCAGTATTAGATTTGGAACCACAAATTCGTCCATTTGGTCTAATTTTAACACAATAGAGTTAGTTTCTTGTGTCATCATTAGATCTTCATTCTTAATTGGATTTATGGCGAGTTCGATTTGATTTCTAACACAAATCAATAATTTATACGATTTAACAATTTTAAAAAATAATCAAAAATTAAATTTCAAGGTACGAAGTTTAGTTCCACGATATGAAAATTAATTATTCAATTTAAAATTTAATTTTCTAAAAACATGGTATATAATTATATTTAACAAATACTATATTCAATAACTCATAAATTTAATGGATACAAATTTATAATTTTTATTTATTTATTTTTTTTTTTGTAAATACCAATATATTCTTTTGGTGAATTCGAAATTAACTAAATTATTATGATACAAATTTAACTTATTTCAAACTTGAAATCAAGCATTTCGTTTCGTGAATTGCAAACAAATTTAAGATATTTTCTAAAATATGCGGAGAGAAATTCAACAAGAACAACAATCAAATTCTTAATAAAAGAAAGAGTACGACACAAGTCTTAGATAAATATAATGTATGTGTACATCCAGTACTACGGACATAATCGACATTTAGGATCGATTAACGACTTAAAATTTAAAATTATTAACCACGTAGATAATTAATTTAAAATATCATCTCGTTGTAAGTCAGTTTATTAAATCAATTTAAAATTTGATTTATATCGATTAAAAATCAATTTATGACTCTGTTTGTTGCAGCAGTAATCACACGTAATATCAATTAGAGGCACTCAAATATCATGTTTGAGTTAGCCTATTAAAACATATATCATTCAACAAATATCTATGTTGACATATAAACAGAGGTAATACTAATTTAATCCGATCACTTCAGCAGAGATATCATGTGTTACCGGTGTCAGATGTATACTGTGGTAAGGTGGGAACTTAAGCAGAGATATCATGTGTTACCAGTGACAGACGTATACTGTGTTAAGGTGTCACACACGGATTTAGTAAATAAATTTTTAAACGTAATACTTATAGAATTATATATAAAATAATACATAAAATAAAATTATTTAACATCTAAATTTTAAATTTTAAACTTTAAACTTTTAATTATATAAGCTCTTGGGGTAACTCAAATAGTGATCCTTCTTCTTTTTTTTTTCTATATCGTTTTCTTGCAAGCTTGTATAGCTTTCATGCATTCTACTTATGTTGTCAATAGTGCTATAACTCTGTCAGTTTTCAAACCCAATTTACATCTCCAAGTGTGAACACAACCTTTAGTGGACATTCTTTTGTTGGGATCTCAATCAATATATTTTCTCATAGTGAAGTCTAATTTTCTATAACATAATATAACACTTAGGTTTTTTTAATGTATCTAAAAATCATCTTCATCCTCCTAGGGTGTAATGCCCCCAAGTTTATCCAGGGATAAACAAAGAAACGTTATCTTTTAACTATTTCTTTATACATAAAATGTTCCGTGATATTTTAACTATTTTTTTTATATATAATATGTTATATGATTTTTTTTAAATTAGTAGGGGTAAAAAGTTTTCTCAAAATAAAAATTCATGTTTGATAAAAATTACAAACATTGAAATAAAACTCCCGTTTATCAAGATAAATATAACAAATGTAAGAGGACATGGACCAAATAAAGTTTAAGTTTCAAGGAAGTCAACTAAAAAAAACAGTTCATAAGAAATTCTCAATCTCAAACGGGGAAACACGAAAAAGGTACACCATCTGATACCTCCTTGTTGAAGAAATAAGTCCCGTATCGACTAGGGAGAAGGCAATAATGCTGCTTATAAGACTGAGGCACCCTTTAACCTACGAATTGGCTTTTGGGTTAAGAGAAGAGCTTGATCGAATAAGTTGGTATCAAAGTAGGAACCTTAGCGGTGGAGGAGCATATCCTGCACTACCACCCATGGCAGCAAAGTAAGACCACCACGTCCGTCGACACAGTCGATGTGAGGGGGAGTGTTGAGGAAATAAATCTCACATCGACCAGGGAGAAGGTATCAGTGCTGCTTATAAGACTGAGGCACTCCTTAACCTATAAACTGGCTTTTGGGTTAAGAGAAGGGCTCGGTCGAATAAAATTATAAGCAGCACTGCTGCCTTTTCCCTGGTCGATGTGGGACTTATTTCCTCAACACTCCCCATCCACATCGACTGTGTTGACGGATGTGGTGGTCTTACTTTGTTGCCACGGGTGGTAGTGCAGGGTGTGCTCCTCCACCACCAGTGTTCCTACTCTGATACCAATCTTATTCGACCGGACCCTTCTCTTAACCCAAAAGTCAGCTTGTATAGGTTAAGGGGTGCCTCAGTCTTATAAATAACACTCTTGCCTTCTCCCTGGTCGATGTGAGACTTATTTCCTCAATACTCCCCCTCACATCGACTATGTCGACGGACGTGGTGGTCTTACTTTGCTACCACGGGTGGTAGTGCAGGGTGTGCTTCTCCACCGCCAAGGTTCCTACTCTGATATCAATCTTATTCGATCGGGCCCTTCTCTTAACCCAAAAGTTAGCTTGTAGGTTAAGGGGTGCCTGAGTCTTATAAGCAGCACTGTTGCCTTCTCTCTAGTCGATATGGGACTTATTTCCTTAACACTCCCCCTCACATCAACTGTGTTGATGGACGTGGTAGTCTTACTTTGTTGCCACGGATGGTAATGCAGGGTGTGCTCCTCCACTACCAGGGTTCCTACTCTGATACCAATCTTATTCGACCGAGCCTTTCTTTTAACCCAAAAGCCAACTTGTAGGTTAAGGGGCGCTTCAGTCTTATAAGCAGCACTACTACATTCTCCCTGGTTGATGTGGAACTTATTTCCTCAACACTCCTCTTTGTCATTTGCGGTGAATTCTCATCTTCTTAAAGATGTTAAAATAAACATAAGTAATCTAATGTTCATTAAGATAATCCACATGAAAATGTAGGTAGATTTCATGCAATTTTTTTCTCATATTTACACGTATTTCTTTCTCTAGTATATTTATTCATTTATTATCACATAACATAATTATCGTTTTCATTTCTTATAGTATGATTCTTGTGTACATATATGCTTTCTATAACCAATGGGTCATGGTTTTTAGAACCTATTCCAACTATCGAATTTATTATAGTATCGTCTCATATGATTACAGGAAGAATCTCTCTATCTACAATCAATCATTTCACTTGAAATTTTAGATATGACCATCTATATCTCATGCGTACTCAACCCTCAAGATATAAAGCACACAAAAAACATTAAACTTTTATTTTGTATTTTTAATAAAATTATCACTTTCTTTTTTCATGTCTTTTATTCCATATGTTTAAATTATAATTAAGTTGTCATTGCTCATGTATGATGTGAATATCTAGTAACGAAGATGTATGCATGGACTTATTTGTTTATGCAAAACAACTTTAGAAGCATGTAACTTTCTCATAATAATATAGTATATACATAGCAGGATTTACTCACCTCAAATCCTTAAATAGTTTCTTTTTTTTTCCTTAAAAAAAATTCAAGTGAAATTATCCTCTAATAGAACACAACCCATGTGCCCTTAAAATCCTATGAACACAAGTATCCAAGACTTGTATGAATAAACACATGAATTCCAAATAAATTTTTTATAAGTATTCTAAGACTCTCCTGACATTTAATAATCTAAGAATTTTAACTTCTTAACTATAAAACCAAAATACACGAAATTTTCATATTTATAATACACTATTCTACCATATAAATGTTTCCCAGATATTTTGAACATTGGTTGTATACAAAACTAAAATTTTAACCTTAGACGACAGAAATTGTCTCCTTCAAAACAAAACAGAACAATGTTCCAAGATATATTTTTATCTTGTAAACTACAACATACTTGAAAATTTTCATAATTAAACTACATTGACACATTAAATTTTATCATTATTTTATATACGACGGAAGTATTTTATTTGGATTTTACAAAACCAAAACAGAAACTGTTTTCTCCCATTAAACCAGAGCATAGTTCATATACAAATTTAATTCACAGTGAAAACCGCGTATAAAAATTCTGAATATATATATATATATATATATATCATTCCAGAATCAAGAAGGTACATACGTAAAAAAACTTCAGTCATCCAAGATCAGTAACTAAGAAATCTTTGAAAAGATACCTAAGAAAATAAAATAAAGTTGAAATCTTTGATTCTCTTGTGAATGATCAATTTGGCTAGGAATGAAAATGAAGCTATTTTGATCTTTTCTTTCTCTCTTTGCTTATGATCAAGAGAACAAGAAGAGAGTGTCAAATTGTTATGATTGTATTTCTGTAATTTTTTGTTCTGAGATTATTCTGTACAAAACATCTCTTATGTATACTAAGAAAAACGACTATAAAACCCTAACCCTAACAGCTGTTGTACATCTTTAATTTCTGTTTCACTAAACATATTGTCTACCATTTCTCTACTCCATTAACCTTGTTGTCTGCCACTTTCACTGCACACGCCAACACTCCTCCTCAAGTTGGTGCATATATGTCTCTTATGCCCAACTTGTCAAGTGAGTTGTAGAAGTTCTTTGCAGACACAGATTTTGTGAGTATATCAATCAATTGATCTTCTGATTTAACGAATGGAAGCTGAATAATCTTTTCTTCAAGATTTTGTTTGATGAAGTTCCGATCAACTTCAACATGCTTCGTGCGATCATGTTGAACTGGATTGTGGGAGATGGCAATGGCTGCTTTGTTATCACAAAATAAGTTCATTTCAGAGTTAGGAGCAACACCAATCTCAGTTAGAAGTTTTTTCAACCAAAGGAGCTCACATATTCCCTTGACCATTCCTCGAAATTCAGCTTCAGCACTAGATAAGGCAACTACCTTTTGCTTCTTGCTCCTCCATGTAACAAGATTACCCCCCACAAAAGTAAAGTACCCAGCAGTAGATTTCCTATCCTTGATATTCCCTACCCAGTCTGAATCTGTATATCCAACGACTTCCAATTGATCATTTCTTGAAAACATAAGTCCTTTCCCAGGGGAGGATTTTAAATAACGAAGTATTCGCATAACGGCATCCATATGGTCTTCACTTGGGCAGTGCATGAACTGACTCACTACACTCACAGCATAAGCAATATCTGGTCGAGTATGAGATAAATATATGAGTTTACCCACTAACCGTTGATATCTTTGTTTATCTACTGGTACTTGGTCCACATATTCTCTAAGTTTATGATTTTGAACCATTGGAATATCAACAGTTTACAATCTAGTAGTCCTGCCTCTGCCAGTAGGGGGTATATTTCTTTTGGGAAAGACATATGCCTTGTTTCGATCTTGTTACCTCAATACCTAAGAAGTATTTGAGCCCTCCCAAGTTCTTCATTTCAAACTCATTTGACAGTTGTTCTTGAAGTTTAGAGATTTCTTCTTTATCATCCCCTGTAATGATCATATCGTCTACATAGACTATAAGGGCTGTTATCTTCCCCAATCGATATTTTAGGAAAAGAGATTGGTCCGAGTTGCTTTGTTGAAACCCATATTTCTTCATTGCTGAACTCAACCTACCAAACCATGCTCGAGGTGATTGTTTTAGTCCATACAATGCTCGTTGTAATCTACATGCAGTTTCTTTTCCTGATGTAACAGTATATCCTGGTGGGATATCCATGTAAATCTCTTCTTCAAGATCACCATGAAAGAAGGAATTTTTTACGTCAAGTTGGTGCAATGGCCAATCTAAATTTTCCGCAAGAGATAACAAGACTCTAACGGTTTTTAGTTTAGCCACAGGTGAAAAGGTTTCTTGATAATCTATCCCGTGTTTTTGTGTATATCCTTTTGCTACAAGCCTCGCCTTGTATCGATCAACTAACCCATCTGCTTTATACTTAATGGAGAAAATCCATTTGCATCCTACCATCTTCCTCCCTTGGGGCAACTCGCTTAATACCCATGTGTTATTCTTCTATAATGCCTCAAATTCCTCTTTTATAGCCTGAGCCCATTTTGGATCAGATAAGGCTTCTTCAATGCTACTTGGAATTTGACATGATGAGAGTGTTTGTGCAAATGCCCTGATAGGTTCTGATAACCTTTGAGTAGATACATAATTGGCTATTGGATACCTTGAGTAGATGCAAATGCCCTGATGGGAAAAAATATTTTGATTCGAGGAAAGTGGCATCCATGGTAATATAGGTTCTTTTAGTAATTGGATCATAGCATCGGTAGCCCTTTTTTTGTATGCCATATCCCAAGAATACACATCGGACAGCACATGGATCCAACTTAGTTCGTTGATTTTTGTGGAGGTGGACAAAAACAACACATCCAAATATGCGGGGCGAAAGCATCAAAATAGTAGGCAGGGGAACATGATCGGACAATACCTTTAATGGAGTCTGAAATTGTAAGGTCTTTGTGGGCATGCGATTCAGTAGATACACAGTTGTAGTAATAGCATCACTCTAGTATCTACTAGGCATATGTGCACTGATTAGTAAGGCCCGAGCAGTTTCTAAAATATGTCTATTCTTCCTCTCTGTAGTCCCATTTTGTTGTGGGGTTTGTGAACACGAGGTTTCATGGAGAATACCATGGTTGTCCAAGTATGTTCGAAATTGTTGATTAACATACTCCCCCCTATTATCAGACCGAAGGATCTTAATTTTTGTAGAAAATTGTGTCTGAATCATGGTATGAAACAAGTGAAATGTAGAAAATACTTCATCTTTATGTTTGAGAAGGTCAAGCCATGTCATTCGTGTACAATCATCAACAAAAATTACAAACCAACGATGACCCGACGATGTAGTTACCGGGGAAGGTCCCCAAACATCAGAATGTACTAAAGTAAAAGGAATCATACTTTTATGCTTGCTCATAGGATAAGATGCCCTATGAATCTTTGCTAAAATACAGGTATCACATTTGAAATCTGAGTGTGTAACATTTGAAAATAGACTAGGTAGTAAATGCTTTAAGTACCCAAATGATGGATGCCCAAATCGACGATGACATAACCAAATTTGTCGTTCCTGGTTACTAACCGTGTGTTGCATGTGATTGACTCTTCCTGAACTGAGGTCATCCACATAATATAAACCTCATCTCTTAGTACCACGCCCAATGATCTCCTTGGTGAGAATATCCTGCAGGAGACAAAAAGTAGAATACATCAATACTACATAGTTAAGATCTAAAGTGACTTGACTTACATACATCAGTTTGTTTGAAAGAGAGGGTACAAGTAATGTATTAGATAATGATAATGAAGGAGATAAAGTCACTTTTTTGGCCCCTGTAACTGGATAAGTGACCCCATTGGCATTAGCAACACGGCTCCGTCTCGACTGAGTTGTATTGGAGAGATCTTTTGGGTCAAATGTCATATGATCCGTAGCTCCAGAGTCTAAAATCCAATCATCATTATCACTACGAGTATGAAATGCTTTACTTGAAATACCTAGATCTTTGGAAGATTCGGCCTGAGAAATAAGGGATAGTGATGTAGTATTGGTAGCCACAACAGCTTTTCCAGTGGTTTCCCTCTTCTTCCGTGTTTGAAGATCATTCCACAATTCTGGATACCCATGTAGTTTGAAGCAGTTTTCACGGGTGTGTTTGGAGTTTCCACAATGACTACATTTCATGTCAACAGACGGTGGATTTCCCATAGATTTCTTGCTACCCAAAAAGGTTCCTAGTTTTGGTGGCATTGGATTGTGGTGTCCCCTGATCCTTTTGTAAGCCGTAATTGCTCCTGGTGTCATATCTTCACCTGTGATCATCACGGTCTATCTGACCTCTTCCCTACGGACGAATCCATAGGCTTGTTCCACTGTAGGGAATGATTTGATCTGAAGTACATCACTTCGAGTTTTATCCAGTCTATCATCAAGTCCATCGAGGAAGGTATACACTCAATCTTCCTGTACGATGGAGTTGTATTTTTGTATGTCAATCGCACACTCCATTGGATTAGGACGACGGAAATCAATTTCACGCCATAACCCTTGAAGGTCATTGTAGTATTTTTCAATGGATCCACCCGCTTGCTTCATACGAGTAACTCGACGGTGAAGATCATACACTTGAGACGTGTATGTCCCATCATAGTAAGTGGTAGCAGCAGAATCCCAAACCTGTTTCGCAGTTAGGAATCAGATAAAATTTGCAATCAAGGAGGGGTCCATCGAATTGATCAATCATCCTTTGACAATGGAATTTTCAGTGCGCCATCTCCTAAATGAGGGTCGGTTTCACTAGGTTGAGGAAAATCCCCATTAATATATCCCAGTTTGTCTTTGCTAGAGATATACATCTCCACCACCTAAGACCACAAGGTATAATTGGATCCTCCCAACTTGATACTAATGGGAGTATTCAACGCTTTAGTTAGCGGAGGTTGTGAGCTCATCTGAGCTCTAGTTAGAACTTCCATCATTTTTTCCGTCAAATCTTCCAATATGAAATTAGTAGTTAAATCTCTAGATTCCGCCATGAAATCTAAAATTTTTTTCCTTCCTGTTTTCCTTTTTTTTAACAACAACCACTATATAAACATAAAAAAAATCAAAATGTAACCCTAATTTCCCATTCGCACAACGGCGCTCTTCTTCTCCTCTTCTCTCAAATTCACCGAAATGCTGCGCTCTTCTTCTCCTCTTGCAAACTGACTCTGTTACTGTTTTTTTCCTTCATTATTTCTCTGCTCGAAATATTAGCTTTAAGAATACAGCACCAGCACCTTTGTCGTTGGTACCACCACCTTCTCTATGTAATATCCTGGACTGATCAAGAACTACATCAATGGCTACTTGTGAGTACTCGGTTTCCAAATGGGTCCGACCCACTTTCTATGGTTCTTCGCTGAGTTGGTGGAGCAAATCATTGAGTTAATAATGTCAAATAACTATCTTGCTTTCATTCTCGCATGCGCTTTATCTGGGATTCTATTCTGAGCTACACCAACTGATGACAAATAGGTAGAGTGAAATGGCTACAAGAGCTGACTAACTTAAGATGAACTCAAACCACTGCTCGGTGTTTGAGGGTAAAACAGTGGAGGTTCGATGAGCTACTTAGGGACACCAACACACAAAATTACTGTTGCCAAGGAGATGAACGGAGTAAAGTCAACCAGATCGGCCAAAAAACAAAACAAAAAACACCACCCTTGATCCCAAATCATAAGTGATATGCCAAACCAGATTGGCCACAAAAAAATATCGTGAGAACAGAAAATACGTTGTAATAGGTAGAAATGTATCTATTTTATTTCTTTAGATAATCTTCTCTGATACCATGTCAAATTGTTATGATTGTATTTCTGTAATTTTCTGTTCTGAGATTATTCTGTACAAAACATCTCTTATGTATACTAAAACAAATGACTATAAAACCCTAACCCTAACAGCTGTTGTACATCCTTAATTTTTGCTTCACTAAAATATTGTTTGTCATTTCCCTACTCCACTAACCTTGTTGTCTGCCACTTTCACTGCACACGCCAACAGAGGGTTAGGGAAATAGTGGAACGGCTTGCAGGCAAAATAAAGAGGTAAGTGAGTTTAAATATAATTTTCTTAGGGCTTTACCCCCTTTTCTTTAGTAAGTATATAAAAGCCTATTTTAACTACCATGAAATCCACTTCATTTTTATAAAAGAATCTTAAGCAACTTTGAGTGATAAATATATTAAAAATAACTTCAATTTACAATTAGTTAAAAATACAAATACTCTTATATCAAAATAACCAAAATAACTTTATATTTGGTGACATAAATTTTATGTTTCAAGTTACTACAAGTAACGTGTAAGCTATATGTAAGTGTTGTTGGATAATGAAAGAATTAAATATCTTGTATTAACATCTTTACGCTTGTTTGGAGCGTACAAAGATTTAATTACTCTACAAACCAATTTCTCTTTCATTTTTGTTTAAATCCTTCTAGTTAAAGCATGGATATTTTTTCTTCAAGTTCTCCGTGAACAAATACAATTTTAACATATAACTACTTTAAATGAAAGTCGTATGTATCAAACTTTGCCAAAACCATGCATATTATATAAGATGAGCAACTAGAGAAAATATCTTGTTAAAATTGAGACTTTCTTTATGAACGTGTCATTTTACCATCATTTTAATACGATACTATTCAACTTGATCATTTATGTCTCTTTCGATCTTATAGACCTATTTGTTTTTAATGATCTTCTTTCCTTATAATAATGGGATAAATTCCCAAATTTAGTTCTTATGAAGGGATTTAATTTCTTCTTGCATTGTTGTTATCCAAAGAGATGCATATGGGCTATTTAAAACTTTTTCAAAAGTTGATAGTCCTTTATCTTCTATGAGAAGACAATATGCAATATTTCTTTCCAATACATAATCAAATTGCTAAGTTAATTTTGATCTCTCACGCGTTAATCTCTAATCCACTTGGGTTTGAACTTCGACTGGTTCTTATACTTCATACTCCGACGTTGCTTCAAAATGATCCTCTTGTAATGGATTCGCTCTACCTAAACTTTAACTAGCTCAATAGACTCTTTTTGTATGCTACTTGTTTCTCGATTGATAATATCTTTTTCAGAGAAAATTATATCTTTGTTGATGACGACTTTGTGTGCAATGGGGTGTCACAGCGATACCTCTTAAGACCGTCAACATATGCTAGTAAGATACATTTCTTAAATTTTAGATTCAATTGTCCTTTTTTAATTATTGTCATCAGATAGGAAATCCAAAAATGTGAAGAGAAGAATTAGTGATTAGTTTACCCATCCACATCTTCATGTCAATCGTCATTCCCGAGACCTGTTGATAATATAACAATTATGATTGATTTTTCACAAAACTCTTTTAACAGACCTACTGATCTTAACATTACTCTAGTTCTTTTTATCAATATCTTGTTTATCCATTCTACTACACCATTGTGTCTTGAAATATGCATAACCATCGGTTGTCTTTTAATGCTTTCTTTTCTACGGAATGCATCAAATTCTTTATAATTATATTATCCTATCTATCCTCAAACACTTAGTTAATCTTTCATCACATATTCAAGCTCTATTTGAAGGACTTCAGAATTGTAAACACATTAAACATGCATCTAACACATTATTCTATTCTATTATATTTGACAAAAAAAAATTGAATATAAAATTAACTTTGTTCTCGTATTCGTAAACTAACGAACTTAAAAACATATTTTTTAAACTAAGATACTAAAGAATATATTTTATCCAAACAAGGGTATAATCTTCGCACTTCACACTTTTCCACAAATAGAAAAAAAAAAGATTCCAAAACTCACAATTTCGTATATTCAATAAAACTTATAATTTCATATATCCAATAAATAGACACGCCCCCTTACTTCAAAACTTGAATAAAAATGATATATGACCCGAATACTACTACCAGATCATCGGTAACCACCACAGACAACCCTACTCCAAAATGTCACTGCCAAAGTTCTCCCTGTTGACTAAAAAATATTCAACTGAAGAGTATTACCAATGCAAAATGTGCTGACACAATCTAAATGGAGTTGGTACAGGAGGGGAGAGAGAGAAGGGACCTCATGGCCCAAACTAGTTGGTTTACATTTTAAAATGGAAGAAATTGCCTTTGAAACCACCATCATTTTTAACAAGGATTTGGCACTGTACAAACTAATCAAGTAATTTCAAGGGTTTCTACAAAAAAAAGTTATAAGAGGTCTGTCCTCCAAAAGCCTCTGACCATTTTCTCAAGTAAAAATGGATTTAAGCCAATTTTCCAAGCTATACATTTTGAAAATCATTGGCTTCGTAAAATAAATGAGTTGACTTAAGGAGAAAGATAAATGCATCAACTATTTTAACTACGCAGTTGACACATATCTGAGGAGCGTATCATCAGCACCAGATTTTGGTTAATACCACCAATGTGGCTCATATCATTGTTCTGATACACCACTTATTGAAGACGGTGAAGAAGACTCCGACTTATCAATCTCACATGCATTGTGAAATTCTTTTTTGAGAAGATATTGGATTTTTGATCTCAATGCAGATGCCTCTTCAGGTTTGAACCACTGCTTGCCAAACTGAAAATACCAACCAATCAACCTTTTATGAAATTAACCATGTAAAGAAATGTGAGTTTGTTTTAAATACAAAAGGAACGAGATTCTTTACCATTGCCAAATCTTTGCTTTTTAGCCTTTCAGGGGCCCCTTCAATGAAGCGCTCCATGAAGTAAAGCACAAAAAGACCACAATCATACTCGTTTTTTTGTTGAGGCACCTGGTGGAAATACGATAGGAAGTTCACAAAAATGGTAAGTTCTGACATCTTTTGCATGCTATCAATGGAGACACATTTGTGTGCATGTATCTTCACTCCATTTAGAATGAATGAAAAACAAAACCATAGTGCTCCACTATGTCAAAAAATCCCCGCAAAAATTTGTCATGAATCAAAATCTAGATTGCAGCAAAAGTTCAGTAAGTTCTCCGTATCTAGTTTTCAAACTACGAGCATAGCTAATAATAGTGACTTGCTTCAAGCATGAACCTTTTGCAAGCAGACAATATTGGAGATTGGGGAACCACATATCAAAACAGAAAACTCCATTCTGCAAAGTTATGTCTGCTTTTGGCAACTGAGTGCAGACAGTAGTACCATGATACACAATACAAGTAGCATATTATAAAACTCGCCTCCAAATTTTGAATGGCTTGAAAACAAAATTGACCTGAATAATTCTTGGCATAATGCGATGAGGGAGTTGGTTCCACATGCTTTCTACAATTGGACAATCTGAATGAGTACCTTCATGATTCAAATACTTCCATTCATCTTTCAAAAAGCTACATAGAACAATTGATAAATTTACTTGTTATTTAAGGTAAGAAACGACTAGCTGAATAACAACGAGAAGCATGTTTTACACATCATTAATAAATTGCAGAGGAAAAAATCGAAACGCCATATGTATACATTAGTGGCATGTAGAAAAGCAGTTAAATCTAAAAAGTAACAAATATATGAAGCAGCAAATATGGAATGTCAAACAACATACTGATGAAGGATATCTTATCTCACCTTCTAATGTTTTGAAAAATTGATCTGCTGGAATGAAGTCCTAATGAATCTAAATGTAGTATGATTGGTCCTGATTCTTCTTCCTCGTCTGGAATACAAATAATCACCAGGCTCCAATGAAGACTGAACACATTAAGAACCATAAAGAAGTAAATATGTGTTGGGATCTAAGCTGTGAGTACCCTATACATTAGGGAATGAGAACAGTGTTATAATGTAAGGACGGCTAACAAATGAAACAGGAGGGAAGAGGAGGAAAGACACCAATTTATGTGGTACATGTCACATAAACATTTTTAGAAATCAATGTACAAATTAGTCTAACGCTAATGTTGATGCAATTACGAGGCAGTAACCAAGATAATCAGTCATAGTTCATGAAAAACGGAAAAATTATATAAAGATATTTCCGTTGCATATTCAAAATATTCAATGTCGTGTATCCTCCTCTCTATTGATCAAATTTCTCTTCATGGACATCAAACATATGCTTCTAACAAAACTGGAAGACACTGAATGAAGAGAAAGAAGGTAACCCAATATGTGGCTAATAAATTAGATCCTTCCAGCAGAATATAATACAACTGCTGAGCGTATTATACATTACAACCCTATGGTAAGTGGTATTAAGAACCCACAGAAGATAAAAAAAATGTGTTTTTTAAGGATATCGACATGATAAAAAAATAAAAATATCTAGAGCCTTTTTTTGGTCAAACAATAGAAAGTTTCATCACAACACAGGACAGTTACTTACTCAGGGAGGCTTAATCACAAATCAAGGACTTTAGTAAGAAAGGACTTATGTATAAAATAGAGGTGTAAGATGGACAAGCTATTTAGGGCCATCACGGCCTAGCCAAGTAGTAGCCTAACCCAAGCCCTATCCATTGGCTTATGTGTTAGTGGGTCGGCCCATTGAGCCTGTTTAGCCTGCCATTTTTTTTTAATTTGCTCCTTTTTTAAAAAAATATATAATTAATAATATAATATTTCTTATTAATTACATTCAAATCTACACACTTTTATATACAAATTTATTTTAGTTACTTTATCTTCCCTTAAGTCATAAAAATACGAAGATTTTTTATTTTTTTACATATTAATTGTTTTTATATAAAAAAAGTAATAAATTTTTAAGTTTAATATTTTTTAAATAAAAAATAAAAAAAAATAAATGAAGTTAAATTACATTTAATTTTTCCTCTATAAATGATTTTAGATAAGGAGAGAAATAAATTTCTTAATAAATTTTTTTAAATAGAAAATTAAATAAATAAATGCTAAAATAATTTTGTAGATAAATTTTTTTATCTACTTTTTGAATATTAAAATAACTTTGTATTGATATTAAAAATTAAAAAAATGTTCAAATACTTTCTATCATCTTAATTTTTGTTTTTTTTCTTTAAAGCAGTTAAAATTTTAAATTATATATAATACACATTAAAGTTAGTCTTTTAAATAAAGATAAAAGATTAAAAAAAAACTAAAATGGGTTAGCGGGCTGGACTTGGACTAGCCCCATAACTTGTTAAGCTGGGCCAGGCCTGACACAACAGCCCAAAGGTCACCCTAAAGGGGCTTGGGTTAAGGTTAGATTGTCCCAGCCTCTTTACACTACTAGTATGAAACAAGAATTAGCTAGAAGGTCAATAAACAAGCAAACCAGCATCTCCATCTACTTCCAAACAGCAGCTAAAGGAGCTTCTCTTTACTAATTGCTAGTAACCAAGACTAGTATCAGAATCTCTGGAATTGAACCAACCATGGCATCAGCATTATCCAGCATGAGTGCCTAGGACAGAGGTTCAATTTACCAGAATGAGACAGACGCGACTCAATAGAACAATCAAAGCTAAATGGAAAAACATGATTTATTTAACAAACTAAAATATTGTTAAACCAGCTCCATTTAAATTGACAGATCTGTTATTATTGATTAAAAATAATATTAGGTTTGTTAGTCAAAATAAGAAGTGCCTAATTTAGAAGAAAATTCATGGAACGTGGCTTACCATATTGTCAAAGATGGAGGTGCCTAACCTTGTTTGAATAAAGAATAGGAAAATTAGGTAGCCTAATTTTGTTGAATGAAGAAATGTTTGGCATATGAAATGAAAACTTGAAGGCTATAAATATGGCTTCATTTCTTCATTGATAATCATCCCAAAAATAGAGAAAAGCTTGTATGAGAAGTTCTTAAGTGAGAGAATTTTGTGGGAAACTTCTCTTGGGCTTGTAATTGCTCTTGTCTTTTGGGTGTGTGAGAAAATTACTGAGAGTGTAGTTGTAACAATTTTTCACATAGTGAATTTTTCTCTGGTTGTCTTTTGACAACGAAAGTGGTTTTTCTCTAATTTGGAGTTTCCACTATAATTCTTGTGTTGTGTATTATCTATTTCTCTGTTATTTGATATTCTGCTAAGGAAGATCTTGGGAGGGAGAATTTGTGATTATACCATTTTATCCAAATTTTCTAACAAGATCAACAGCCGCTTCAAAGCTTGTCGACCATATCTCCAAAGCACACATTTACTCCTCCATTCTGGAAGCAGGAGCAGGGCTGTTAGTAGCAGAAGCATCCCCGACCGGGTCAGCAACTTCCCCATTCCTACCTTTGGCCATCAGCAAGTCATAGTCAATATTCACATAAACTTTTTCAGATTGCTCGGAAAAGACAGCCTCATCTTTCCTCAAACATTTCCCAGCTTTTCCACCTTAACCAACAGCAGCTTGTTGATTTTCCTTCCCTTTTCTTAACCAACTTGACCCGTTCTTCCCGCCAGAGCTACCAATTCCATAATTGAAGCCACCATCCTTGCTAGACAGTGCAGAAGACCTCCTCCATCAGAGGAGGATTCACTGATAGTAGTGTCACCTCTAACCTCTAAACCCTTCGTACAGGTAGCCCTCCAGATGAGCCATACTTACCCTCTTTCCTAAGGCCTTTCTCATTAACATGCAATGGAACTTTCATATTCATCTCAAAACACAGCCATTCTCCAAATTTAACATTCTTACCACCAAAACCAGTGCACATTGCCCTAGCAACCTCACAGAACCTAGTTTCTACTTTCTTGTGTGATTAAACCACAGTAGTAACAGAAGTGCAGCAATCATTCATACTTAAATTCAATCGATACAAATAACTTCTTAAAAGAAATCCGATCCCCAAGAATTCGAGGACGTTCAAGACAGAACATCATTCTAACCCTAATAGGCCTCATGGTGCCACTGATAAGAGCGAACTTGTTAGTTTTCAAAACTTGACCAATTATCTCAACAAGACGCTGGACTATTGAGTCATCACTCCAATTCATCACATGTTTATTTTTGCAATGGATATGCATATGATAAATTAGGGACAGAGGCACGTGTATTCCAGAAGGGGCACGTGTCCCCTCTCAATTTTCAAAAATGTATATTTTGTTTGTAATATGTGTGCTCTTTGCATTTTTCTAGCATATAATTTGCATGATTCCTCCTCTGAAATTTTCTTTTTTCAAACATGTAATGTATATTAAGTTTTGACAAATTTTATGAACCTTTGTATCAAAATATTATTTTATAACTTTAGGTGACAGGCCTCAATAGATGCATCAAAACATCCTAACTAAATTAGCAATTCCTTAGCATCCTCCTCATCCAACCCCTTAACTATGAGTATTATTAAATTGAGAAAAAAGACAAACTAAATCTTAACAAAATCAATAATTAAGTTTGTTGTTTGCATCCAAATAAACGGAAGAGCTAACGAATAGTGGAGGATCCCATCACTAAATCGTGGTATAAATATTAAGAGCCCTAGAGGTTATATTATTAACTACAACATTGTCTTCTCTATAAATATGAGAACATTAGTACTCTATGGAAGCAATTTTCTCTAAACAATTAATCCAAGCAGAATACTTTCTCCATGGCACCGAAAATAATCAAGTCCCAAAAAAAGTAACAACATAAACAGAATCGGACTCCAACCAAAGTTCTGCCACCCAAAGGTGGTAATATATATCACCGCATGAATAACCACCACTAATTTTACCTCAAAAGCAAATGAGATGCCAAGTGGGATATAAAAACATCCCTTAACAAAGAATCATGATGCCCAAAAAAAATTTGCACAACCAGATAACCTTGGTGACCCAAAAACAACACATTTGATTTGTATTACCTTGATCCATCCCCAAGGTAGTGTCCTCCAAGTAACCTCTACAATTCGTGGAGCCTATCATGGGATGCCTTGTATCTGTAGACAGTGGAGAACCTGAAGATCATCCATTGTATTTGGCATGGACCACGCTATTAGAATCTTGCCTCACGAATAAACCACCAAACTATGACAAATGCAAAGCTCAAAGTCGTCTGTCTATCCTCAAGTCGATAATCATTTATGCCTATCCATATCACCCAAATGATTGAAACAGTCTCTATTTCTATAAGTTACCAAGCTGTGACCCAAAGTCAGTTGCCATTGTGCTTGTGTACAAATCAAGGATGGAAGAATTTGTGCGAGGTCACCTACCAAAACAAGAGCATAAGAAATCCTAAAGTGCACTTGTAAAATGACAATTCAAAATAAAGGTGAGAAATAGTTTCCTCTATTAGGCCACACAAGACGCATTTGAAAGGGATTCAGTCCTCTCTTCTTTGCCAATGAATGTTCTCTCATCTTTCCCTAGTAATCAATTGGAAGTTTGTTATGTACAGCACGCTGGAGTAAGATGGACCATGAGGGTGGTATGAAAAGAGTCCAAAAAGCCTCTTAAGTTCCCCACCCATACGTAGGAAGCATAGGCCTTGCTAGTTGTGAATCTTCCCTTAATTGAGCGTATCCAAATCTCCGAGGAAATACCAGGGTAAAGATCCGCAAGACTGGCAAATGCCATCCATCGACTTGTAAATAATCTCCCATCAAAGAATGCATTGGCAAATCCACTAGAGGACTATTCATTTTTTCAATTAGAAGGATGCACAACTAATTATCCATCCAAAAACATATTGAAGAGTCTCTACCAAGTAATGATCTAGATTCCTTCAATAGGATCAAATAATAAGATCGTAAACCATGCCAAATGAAAAAAAAACATAATAACTCTACAGAGCTTCCTTCCTATCTAAGTATTATCTATGCAAGTAAAGCATTGTGCTCAAGTTTCCTATGATAACACGGTATGTGTACTTTCTTAACATAGCCTTACTTAGGAGGCCGAGACCCCCTTTCTCTAGTGGGCGACAACAATCCTTCCAAACAACCTGGATCAATTTAAGTTTATCCATCTTTTTGGACCAAAAGAAATTTCGAATGATTTTTGTCAGACTATCTAAGACTACCTTTGGTCATTAATATATCTAAAATGAGTGAAAAAACACACATTGAATGACTAAAAATATCAAACATCTATACCCTTCTGAAAAGAGGGTGAGTCTTTTCCATGCTTCTATTTTTGTATGAATTTTATAGGTTAATCCTTGAAACCAACATTTTCTCAAAGCTCCCTGAAATAAGATAACACCAAGTAGGACAAAAAGGAACCCTCCAATACACATCCTAGTTATATCCCAAAGTGATAAAAAATTGTTATGAGATACATCTTTATACAAGAGCTAATAAAATTGCTACATTTTCCTTTCATTTTTATTCTTGTAAAGAAAAGCTATTTCTTAATGTATATTTTAAATTCAACATTTAAAACAACAGAGTTACTATCTAGTAGAGTGCAAAAATACTAGTTTCTTATCAAAAGCAATATCCTTATTCGAATCGTTTTTACAAACTATAGCTCGATAAAAAAAGGGGATTAAAACAACACTTTTTAACAATATGACCATTTTTTTGGTTTATTCTTCATGCTATATAATCATTAAATTTAATGACTTTTTTTAATAATAAATTTAATTATGACATTGACTAGGCTTCCTTATTATTCTCTAGTATAATATACCTACTATTTTATATTTTTATTTCTATATTTGTTCACAAATTTTATCCTAAATGTTTCTTTTATTACTCTTTAATAAAAGATAAATTTGACCTTTTATTTTAATGTAAAATTTCTTCTTAAATTTCATATTACTTGACTACAGGTAAAAAAAATTTACTCATAGTTTACATAGTGCTCCCTCTGAACAAAATTTATAGCTATGTCACTGTGATAAATGTGTCCCTGCTTCGACCTTAAAGATGCTGGTGGAGCCAAATACTTAATATTCACATTTGACATTTCCATCTAATCTATTTACAAATAGGAGATGGATTAACAATTAATGGAAGAGAAAAAAGATCTTAATATATAAAATTTCTACATGCCACTCCACCAAATAAGAAAAGGGGGAAGAATGAGGTGGAGAGAGGAGAGGGAGGAGGAGACTCACTCTTCGTGTATAGGAATTAGAACATAAGCCTTCTGAAATATATGTACACCTTTCCACCACCTTCTAAACTTGGCGAAACACTTATCCTTGTCATCCCCCTAGATCATGCAAGGATATTTACATCATACACTGAAATTCTGGATGTAACAGAGCAATTTCTAACTTCACCACGAGAAAGCCAAACAGCCACAACTATATATATTACACTATTTTATTTGAAATTTTTAATATAATTTTAGTAATTTATTTCAAACTAAAAACAAAGAAAAGAAGAAAATGATTATTTTCATTTTTTTTTCTGTCATCAATTTTTATTTTTCTTTTTCTTCTTTTTATATATCAATTTTGATGTTTTGCTCAAATAATAATTATCAATAATTATAATGTTTTGTTTACTAATTGGCGAGGAAATCAATTGTAATGGAAATAAACATGAAACAAAATGGAGAGGAAAGTGAGTTAAAACTCATTTCCTTGTAAGGAATCTGAATAAAAATATTATTTTAATCAAATGCTCATTTAAAAGTAATAATGAAAATATTAAAATAAGGGATAGTTTTGTAATTACATCTTGTAAATTTAAGTATGCAAACAATTACTCCCAAATTTGTGGGGGCCAAATTCCCCTTCTACAACATTTTCAGAAAGTAAACCAGGGAATTAGAACATTAATAAAAACATCCTAGCATGTATTTACTAATTCATAATGAAAATCAATCATAATAGAAATAAATATGAATCAAAATGGAAAAGAAAGGGAGTGTAAAACCCATTCCCTTTCTTTGTATTTATTAAAAACTATAAGGAAACAATCATGGGAATTACTCCCCAAATTCCTAGGGTTTTTATTCCCTTTTTATCATGTTTTTAGAAAAAGAAAACATGTGAATGAGATTGACTCTTTTCCCTCGTTCCCTTTCCTTCAATTTTTCCATATATCTTCAATATTGTAGGTACCTTTTCAATTTTAATCTTGTTACTATTTATATTTATTTTGGACTATTTTATCCAATTGTTTAAATTATTTACAATGATAGCCATTTTGCCGTATATACTTCAATATTGTACACACCTTTTCAAATTTAATCTTATTACTAAATATTTTTTTCAATGTAGTACTTTTCCATTTTCGACAACTGTATTTAATTGCTTAAATTATTTACAGTGATAGCCATTTTTTCATATATATTTCAATATTGCATGTACCTTTTCAATTTTAATTCACTAATTTCTGTTCTAATCAAAATGAATTATCATTCCTTTTCAATTTAGAAACCAACTATCGTTGAATAAGTACTCAAAACCGATGATGACACTGCTTCTTCTATGTGATTATTATTATTATTTTTAATTAATTATTGAAAATCTTCTCCAATACATCTTCTATTAAAAATAGAAGTCTATGTCCCTTGCTCAAAAGTTAGGAAGTGATGTTATAAAAAACAATCTATTTTTTTAAAAAATTCATAGTTATCTTATGAAGTTTATTATTGGTCAATTGCCCAATTATATCATGTTTAGAAGATAAATATATTTTTCTAAAAAAAATGCAATTTATCAATAATTCATATCTTCATTCATATTTAGGCAAAACTCAACTTATGAAATACAAAAAATAAAAAAAGAAGCGGTCTAATGCTGATGTTAATCCTAATCCTAAATATATATATATATATTGCTGAAATTCCTGAATTTATGAAGATTTCAATTATAAAAATATGATTTTTTTAATATGTAATTATGATAAATTAGGAATTTAATTAGAAGATTTTATTTACATAATTAGGATATTTATTTTCCTTTTTTTGTCCTAATTTTATATTATAAATTAGTAGGTAATCATGTACAAAAGATAATACTAAAAATAATAAAGAACACGTTATTCTACATTTCATTCCTTTCAATATAGTATCAAAGCATAGTTTTTGTTAAACCAGCTCCTAATGATAGATCTTATAGCCTCAAAATCCCCTAGAAAATCATAATTCATAAACCTTTCCCGAAATGATAACCCATTTTTACATCTTTCATAGAAAAACTAAATGGGAGAAATTTTAGATAATGGGCTCAATCAGTTAAATTAGTAATCAACGAAAAAGGTAATATGGGTTACCAGAGAAATTACGAAGCTAGAATCCACCAACATCAGTGCTCTCCTCCAACGTTAGAGTTTTGAAAATTAAATGGTCACAGTCTGGCTCATTCACTCCATGGTACCCTCTATTAATAAAACTTACCTCTTTCTACCCACAACAAAGATGTATGGCAAGCCGTACAGGAGACTTACACTGACAGTGAAGATTTACATCTTTGACTCAAAAATTCAACTCTAGCAATTGAAACAAGGAGAAAAAGATATCACAGATTACTACATGAAAATGACATCACTATGACAAGAACTTGATCTATGTTATAAAAAAGAATGGGTTATGGAAAAAAGGTGGAAACTAAGAGAGTATTCAAGTTCCTTGCGAGGTTGAACCAAGAGCTCGACAATGTCCGTGGGAGGGTCCTCAATCGTCACCCATTGTAGTCAATCCACAAGGTCTTCTCGGAGGTACGGTGCGAAGCTCATCAAAGCAAGGTAATATTCGCCTCTTAATGGGTATTCATCTCTATTCCACAAGAAACTAGCTGAGAAATCAACCAGAAATGAGAGGTTAAAGGTTGGGCTTGAAGGCTCAAAAACAAATGGACCGAATGTATTAAGTGAACATAATGGGCCTGGTGGATTAAGTAAATCTAATGGCCTAGTGAAATGGATTATGGAATGGGCCATTCTACGCAAATTAAAAATAGTTTTGGACCTTATACAAATAATGGATCTCATGGAAATCAATCTGGGCCAAATCCAAATTCACAATGGAAGCGCATTTTTTGTGAACACTATCAAAAACCTGAACACAAGGATACTAGTTGGGAAATTCATGGAAAACTCGTAGATTGAAAACCGAGACAACACAAATCTCAAAGTTATCACACCTCAATCAATAACCAAACATTCAATCTAGAGTAATTAGATCAACTTTACAAACTTTTTCCAACATTCAAAGTTCTGATCAATCATCTACGAGTGTATCTTTAACCTACAAAGGTACCACTTCATAAACAAAAATCTCATGGATTATTGATTTTAGAGTGTCAGATGCCTATCAATTATTTACCGCTTACTCTTCGTGTGCTAAAAATCTTAAAAGTGGAATTGCAGATGGATCTCTCTCAACTGTCGTAAGAAAAGGGAGCATTTGTATCTCAAAATCTATAACACTCAAGTATGTACTTCATGTCCCAGACCTATCCTACAATTTAATTTACATTAGTCAATTGAAAAAAACTTTTCATTGTTCTATTAATTTTTTTCTTTCTTGTGTATTTTAAAACCTATCATTGAAGGCAACGATTGGTAGTGCTAGATAGTAAGGAGGACTATACAACTTTGATGAAGCCAAAGTAAGTCAGTATTGTCAAATTGCTACTAGTTATTCTGTTTCTGTTTCTAGGGATAGCGAAATTTTATTATGGCATTATAAAATGGGACATCCTAACTTTCAATATTTAAAACAGTTATTGACTTTCCCATTTTTGAATAATAAAAAAATCTAATTTTCAGTGTGAGATTTTTGAGTGACAAAACATCAGCGTACTTCGTATCCACAAGTGCCATATAAACCTACTAAACCATTTATCCTAATCCACCGTGATATATAGGGATCATCCTGTACCCCTAATCGTACTAACAGCAAATAGTTTATCACTTTTATTGATGAACATAGGCATGTATGTTGGGTCTATCTATTAAAAGAAAAAACTGAGGTTCAAAATATTTCATTAGTTTTCACACAATGATTCAAACTTAGTTTTAAATACAAATATAAATTTTCCGCTTAGATAATGGTACAGAATATTTTAATCATATCTTACAAGATTACCTTCAAAAATTGGAATAATCCACCAAAATTCATGTGTTGACACTCCCTAACAAAAATGGGATAGTAGAACGAAAGAAAACACCTTCTTGAAGTTGCTCAAGCTTTAATGTTTATCTCGAATATACCAAGAAAAATTCTAAAGATATGTTATTCTAACCTCCACATATCACATTAATCGTATTCTTTCTTTCGAAACTCCACTTCAAAATTAAAAATCTTCTTTCCCACACTTTATCTTCAGTCGAATCTGACTCTAAGAGCATTTAATTAAACAACATTTGTACAAGACCGTTCCAAAACCAAATCCAAAGGCCGTAAAATGTGTTTTTCTTGGATACTCTCCTACTCAAAAGGGGTTCAAGTATTATGATCCCACCACTAATAGAACTTTTGTTTGTCTCGAATGTGAAAACACTCCCTTCTACTCAAAGTCCTTTCCTCAAGGAGAGAATAGTACAACAGAGGATTTAACTTTTGACACCTTTGATTTTGGCCTCACTTATCTCACTCCTCTTAATGATGCCTCTTCACTTATTACTCATAATCAAAATAATAAAACAAACACACCTTTACCACCGAAAGAGAGTAACTTGAAAACAGAGAAACAAAATAACAAAAAGACAATTACTTACTTAAGGTCAAAATTAAAATCAAGGAGAAATTCACACTTGAAGCACCAAGAGAGTCGAAACCATTGATAGATCCAAATATCTATGAACCTACATTGAGGTAATTCTGAGCCCCCTCAATCTCTTGAGTTACCTATTACTTTCCAAAAACATACACAATCATATAGACTCCATCTTATTTCCAGATTCGTTTCAAATAAAAATTTATCCTCTGGATTTTGTGCCTTTACCACTAATATAGATAGAACAAAAATACCAAAGAATACTCATGAAGCTTTGGAAATCCCAAAATGGGGAAAAGATTTTATGGAAGAAATCAAGGCACTTGAAAAGAATAGAAATTGGGATATAACAAAACTACAAAAAGGAAAGACACCAGTTGTCTATAAGTGGATTTTTACAATAAAATACAAGGTCGATGGAACAATAGAAAGGTACAAAGCCCATCTTGTTACAAAAAGGTTTACACAAACTTAAGGGATTGACTACATCGAAACATTTGCACTGGTAGCTAAACTTATAACTAGGGTCCTATTCCTAGCAACAAATTTTGATTGACCACTTCATCAACTAGACATAAAAAATACATTTTTAAATGGAGAACTAGAAGAAGTCTTCGTAACAATGCCACCAGGTTTTGTACAAAAGGCAATACCATGTGTAAATTTAAAGTCACTTTATGGCCTTAAACAATCACCCAGAACATGATTTGATAGATTTGCAAAAGTTATGAGGAAATAGTGATATCAACAAGAAAAAATCAGATCATACGATTTTTTCAAACACACTTGAAATAGAAGAAAAACAATTTTAATAGTGTATATTGATTATATAATCATGATTGGCGACCATCTAAAAGAAATCAAGAGATTGAAAAAACCTCTAGCCATAGAATTTAAAATAAAGGAGTTGGGATAAATGAGGTACTACTTAGGCATGAAAGTTAAAAGATCAAAATGTGGAATTAGTGTTTCTCAACAAAAATACATTCTTAATCTTCTCACCGAAACTAGCATGCTTGGATGTAAGCCAAGTGACAATCCAATAGAAGCAGGAACGAAATGAAGATATGGAAAAACCAGTGGATAAAGACATATATCAAAGCCTAGTAGGAAAATTAATCTGTCTGTTTCACACCAAACCTAATATTGCATTTGCAGCTAGTGTAACAAGTCAACACATGTACTCTCTAAAGGAAACTCACTAGGGAGCAGTTTATAAAATTTTCAAGTATCTCAAAGAGTACCCAAGCAGAAGATTGTTCTTGAAGAAAAATTAGAACCATAGAAATAAGAGTTATTACTGATGCAGATTGGATTGGTTTAGTAGAAAATAGAATATATAGGGTATTGTACATTTGTTTTCGAAAACTTAGTAACTTGGAGCAATAGGGTACAAAAATATAGTTGCTAGGAGTAATGCTGAAGATGAGTTTAGAACTGCATAGGGGATTTGCAAAGCTCATGATTAAGAAAGTTGTTGAAAGAATTTCATATTGCGGAAGAATATTAAATTAAGCTTTACTATGATAATAAAGCAACTATCAACAAATCTCTCAATCCAATTCAACATGACAGAACAAAACATGTCGAAATAAATAGACATTTTATCAAGAAAAAAGTCGAACATGGTACTATATGCATGACCTACGTTTTCACAAAAGAACAAATAGTAGATATATTCACAAAAGAACTTTATCAACTACATTTCAATGATTTTATTGGCAAGTTAGAGATGAACAATATCTATGATCCAAATTGACGGGGATTGTTGAAATTCTTTATTTCTAGCAGGTTTCAATTTTCATAATATGTAATTATGGTAAATTAGGAATTTAATTAGGAGATTTCATTTATATTAATTAAGATATTTATTTTCCTTTCTTATCCTATGTTTTGTACTATAAGTTAGTAGGTAATCATATACCAAAAATAACAAATATGTATATATATATATATATATATTGAAAAAAATACAAAAATAATATGCCATATGTATTACATAATTTTACTTTTTTGGTTTTTCTCTTGTATTAATAAATACCAAAAAAATTCAATAATAAATATACTTCTTAATAATTATTTTGATTTTTTTTTGCGTATTGACTTTACATATTACCATTGGATGATTATTTGATTCATAGGAATGAAAATTCATATATTTTGTACTTACCTATTTAATTAATTGATTTTGTATAATCAGTTCATTTATGAGATAATCATATTTGTATTGAATTAATTATGCATCTTCATATCACATCCTTCAGCAAAAAAAAATACTTAAAAAAATGCTTATTAGGTTCAATTAGGTCGTATCTATCATGTTAAGTTTATTACTTTTATATAAGTATTGTCAATATCATGTCAAATTATTTATGTTTCGATTGTATATCATTGTCTCAAATTGTTACACAGTATTCATAAAATATACAGTTATTATTATATACTTATTATTCACTAAAATAAAAAATTAATTAACTATTTATTTTAAAAATGTTTTTGTAAACATTAACAAAATTTTAGAGATAAATTTTTTTTTCTTTTACCTATATCTATTAAAATAAAAGCAACCAAATTATTAAGTGATAATTAATACGATTATATATTTATCAAATTTGAGTCACCAATCCATGCATTTACACGGGTCCAAAACTAGTATATTTATATGTATATTTCAATCGAGAACGAGAATCATAAATCTATAGAATCAAGATAAACATTTGTTTTTAAATTATCAATGATCATTATTCTCAACTTTATTCTAAAATGTACACTTTCTTCTTTTTTTATCTAAAATATATCCTCCTCAAATCCTAATTTTATTTACTAAATTTAATTAATTCATCTCAGGTTCTTTTCTCTCTTTTGTGTTTCTATATATGTTCATGTTGTTTAAAAAGAGAATAAGGTCCACATATTTGTAACAACTTATGTCACAAAAGCAAGTCGATATCATCCTCTTATATCAGTTATGTTTTGCATTTTCTTTGTTTTATTAATATTCTGATTTGTTGGTATATACATTTGAGTTTTTCTTATGAAAATAACATTCTAATAAGCTTCATTTTCCTTGGCAATTGATGGAAATTGAGCATGAAGCAGTCTAATATTGTTTCCTATATTTCATTAATTGTAATTTACTGGTTTTACTAATAATAAACATAATTATAAGATATTGTTCCCCAAGATTGGTCTATTAGTTTTGAAGAGAGATCAAATTATCAATTTTACGGGGTTATCCATCATTAATTTGCATGTATTTTAATAATAAAAAGGAGGTAGAAACTCCAAGATAATTGTAATTTTCAGATTTTCGTGATTTTTTTTTAAATTGTTAATTTTTAGCATTTTATTCATCAAAATATTAATGAATGATAATTTTAATGCGAGACATGAACATTTAAATATAAAATAAAATATAGTGCATTTTTAATGCAAATTCTCGATAGAATTTGATACCCATGGTAATTTTAGTTGGTTTTTTTATAGTAGTTTGTCATTAAAATATTAAACAAAAAATATTAAAAAAAAAGAAGTAACATGTAGCACGTGCAAGCATTTATATATATAATGAGCACCTAATGAGCAAAAATCATGGTTTCAAAAAAGGTTTTGAAGCTAGCCTTAAGGCTCGCATTAGGACTTTTTTTCAACTGGGCAAACTTAAGGCTAGTTTATTAGGGGCAGAAAAAATTATACTCCTATTGCTGTTAAGGTTTAAGTTAGGTTGTTGTGGGCTTATAGCCTCTGTTTCACACTAGGAAAGGAAAAACTTGGTGGGCTTGAATGCAAAATTAAGGCAGTACATGGTCTCTTAAATAAAGCCCATTAATATTTCGGCCCCAGTAAATAAAATACAAGCTAAAAAAACTACCATTTATGGTAAAACCCTAGTTTTTATGGTAGAATTTCAAGTCGCCCATTCTTCCACTTCCTCTACTTTAATCTTGTTTTTCTCGATTCCTTCTTCTTTCAACAACTTTCAGCAACCTTTTATTCCTTCCCATAAGAAGTTTTTGAAAAACACAAGAAGATATATTCTTCTTTATTAATATTTCTCTTATTTTTCTTTTTTCTTCTTGTTTCTTGTCTTTTTTATTTTTTACTTCTTTTTTCCTCTCTTCTTTCTTCTTTGTTTTCTCTTTTTTTTTCTTATTTTGCTTACTAAGTTGTTATTATGATGCCAAAGTTTTTTTCTTTTAATGGACTGTTTTCTTAATTTTTTTATGAACTGTTTGTTTATACACCTTATATCTCCCAGTTTGTTACAAAATGATTAACAGAAAAAGGAATACAAATATAAGATATATCTTAATCCAATGTTAGGCTACTACCTTCACGATAAATTTTATCAATGTCTTTTTTAGTTAACTTTTTATAGATTTTAATTTTATCATGTTTAGATGTTTTAATGGTGATTAGATTGCTATATTATAAAATATGCAAGACTATTAGAATTAATATCATGTTATTTTGTGATAATTTTTCTTTTCATTGTTGATTTAAAAGTTATTTATTTTTATTTTGTTTAAATTTGAGGCTTAAATCTCATACCGCATCAAGGCTTATGCCTCGTCTTAATAGAAGAAGTACGTATAGAGGCTAGAACACACATTTTAAAACATTGGCAAGAATAAAGCAAAAAAAGATACCGTAATGATAAATGAGTATTTGTTCTCTCTCTCACACCTTACCTACCATGTATGTTGATTTAGAAGTCTTTAATACATGTATCTCACACAAATATGGGAGAGAAATAAAGAATTTTTTGTGAAATAGAAATTGTCATTGAAAAGTTGGAACCAATTTGCTTCAATTGTTTGGCTATCTACATGGCTTCTAACAAACCAAAAAAGAAAAACAACAACAAATTTCAATAGCTTAATTATCTCTCTTAACCAACTGAACATTTGTGAAAGTGAATAGGAAAAGTTCATACAATAGAATCATAATTGCAGTCCTTCAAGAACAAAGAGCAATATTTGAGTGGAAACTGAAAAGAAAGAGAAAACCTCAAGGTAGTTAGGGAAAGGAAAGTGAATCAAACCTTGTAAGCAACAGCCTCCTTAAGCTTCTTGTAAAAATAAGTATTGAAAAAATGGCAATCACATATAGCACTGTTTGTTGGAGATGATTGCTGTTGTAGATATCTATAGAATTTATCTATTGAGTGATTAATTATGTGAACTCAATAGTAGAATTATCACAATCAAAGCTGAGGGAAAATATCATGCAAGCTAAACCAAGAAGGTAAAAGAAACAGAAAACTAAATATCATTTATCTTCCTCTGAAACGAATATATATATTTCATTAATCTTCCAATCATAATTATTCCATTGAAATATAAAACATTCAAATTCAAACCCGAAGCATATTTGGACAGCAAAAGTCCAAAGTTCATTAGCTTAATCTACATACTTCAATTCAATTGACATACCCAAACTACAACAATAAAATTTGATTCAAGAGCTAAGCTAGCATATTTGTATATTTTCCAAAATATAACTTGAAGTTTTCGAAATCATTTACCTGATATAAAAATTCATAATATTCGAAGTCAAGTAGACTTGAGGGGCAAGGCATGCAGTATCCTCGTATGAAATTTCAACAGCTTCTGGATCATCCCTGGGTCAAAAGATACAGTTATATTCCCCCAAATGGCTGAACTATTAGAAGATAAATTTGCATCATGTACAACCACAACACTTTGTGTACCTCGAGGGGTAGTAGATCTTTGTGTTTTTCATGCTGAGAAAAAAAAACCAAGGTATCATATCAGTAAAACCTGAAGTATGGTACAAAAGATGAAAAAACCATTTTAATGATGCTTACTGTAGAGAAAGTTTTTCATCATGCTGTTTCATAGCTATAGGTAGAGGTTCTTCCTCATCTAAAAGAACAACGGTCTTTCCCTGGTTGGATAAGTTTTCCATTGAATCAATCGGTAAATGATTAGGGAAATGTAAAATATGATAGAATTAAGATGAAAGAATGGAGATTTTATTGCTGGACAGGACACAACAAATACAATTCTACCTTCCTTGGCCTTAAGTTGTGAGGATTCCATACTTGGGCAGCATCTCTCCTACCAGAGAAATGAGAATTAAAAAAAATATAAAATAAGCAGTAATGACTCATTCAACCAAATTCGGCAAGGGCACTGCAGAAATCAAAGGTGCACTAAAACATGTTCCAACACTTTCAGAATAACACTTACCGCAATCTAAGATAAACTTAAATATGACCCTTTCAAAAATAACATCAAAAATATCAACAGGTAAATAAACAATGGCACTTATGTAATGAGAAAATTAACAGTAAGAAAGGACCACGTTATCAAAATGTGCACATAAAAGCAACTAAAAGTTTAGTCTAGCTTGTGTCTTCCAATTAATGCATCATATTCTTATTTCAGCTAGATCAATTATCTGGAAGGAACAGAACTAAATACCACTTATTATGTTGATTCCATGAGTTTTCAATTAAAGTGCAGGAAAGTCTTAGAATATAAGCTAAGGGTGCTTCCATCTTAGCAAGACATGCAATTTTGCATTAATCTATAAAATATTAAAGATCCAAACCATATAATCCAAAGCTGACATACAATTATACAAAAACCATCACAACAGGATGCGTCCCTCGTATCTCTCAATTGAAATGAAAAAATCTTTCCAAAGGAAGTTTCCATACCACGTGAAGTCGTAAATTAGAATTACCTTTGGCTTCAGACTAGCACAAAACAAGTTTCAAGACCACCAAAAATTAAATATCAATGCAGAACTCCAATAAGATTTTATAAAAATGTACTCACTTACCCTTTAGTGGTGAAATCCAAACTTTCTCCAACATGGTAGAATGAATATGCAGAAGATGCTATTCTTTTCTGGGCATGGTTTGCATGAACACCTTTGTCCCCGCAACTAGAAAGATTGCTAGGGCCTTTCAGTGGCCGATGTCTTGTTGATAATTTGCTTCTATGTCTTCCCCTTGGTGAGAACTTTTCCGTATTTTTTATTTTCAAATTGTGACAAGGAACCAACGATGACATTTGTTTGTCATCAGGTGACCTACTACCAGTCTGCTAAAAATTATTAAAATAGATTAGAAGCACATGCATTGCACAGTAAAAAGTAAGTCGTCTAACAAAATTGCTGAGAATATACAGCTAGGCTTCTTACATCTTCTGCAATCTTCTCACAGAAACAAGTAGCGAATGTAGACTTTAACTGAGACAGAAGAGGTGCATTCTCTTTCCTGAAGCCCTCGGAACAATCAGCAAGACAAACTTGAGTTCCTGGAGCAGATTCATCAAAACTAACTATAATACAACATATAAATTAATGACATATCACATTGGATATCCGCTACTTTCAAAGTAGCATCTATTGCTCTTCACAATGTTAATAAAAAAGTCCCATCCTTTAGGAACTTCATGAAAGTGATTGGACGTATTAGTCATGCTTAATACAAACTCCATATCAGCTTGACCATCTTATATCAAATAGCTGTGAGTCTATTACAACATTATTACAATGCATTTACTTGAGGAAAAACAAAACCCAGTTAATAAGCAAACCGCAAAAACAAAAAATTTCATCTTCTTATCAATGAGTACAAAATTTAGGCAATAAAATAATCAAAATCTCACCAACGGTGCTGGAGCTTCTGGACCATGCAGGACTTTCACAGACATCAGTTTCCTGTTCAATAAGAAGGAAACAAAATAAGACATAGTCCGGTGCAACATTAAAACATTCATAGCAAATTTTGCTATTGAATACATATGTCATCTTTTCGCTTTTATATAACCCAAAAAATAAAAATCTTTAATCCCACTTGCCCTTATACCAGTCTCTCTGAAAAAAATGAAAGGCGCGACTTTTGATTTCGATTCTCCAAAAAGTTAAATAAAAAAGGTACATGTGAAACACACATTTTCAACCTGTTTTAATCCCTTCCTACGTTTCCTCTCGTCTTCCATTTCCTGAAGAGATTGTCGAATCTTAAGACCATTATCCGGCAAGGTGCGACACAAAGTATCAATAGTAATCTTAACCCTCCGAATCTTTTCCTCAAGATCACGATCGGAAAACCGTGCAAAGTATGCCACCTTCTCTGCTTGACGATCATCTGGCGTAGCTGAAACTTTGGGCTTGTCGGCGGAGGCGGTAGGCCCGATATGTAGTTCAGCAGGCTCCTCTTCTTCGTCTGTTCCATCTAATAGCTTCTCCCAGTCTTGACTCTCTAGTTTGAGTGGCCCCTTCCTCTTCTTCTCTACCTCCTCCTCCATGTATGCGATTTTCCAAAAGTCCTATCAATTGGGAACTTGGAAGAGGAAGGCTTCACACTTTGATTCTGATTCTCCCTCTCTCTCTCTCTCTCTCTCTGGTACTACTGCTTCACACTTTGGCCACCCATTCTACTTTCTCAATATTCGCCGTCCTCTGTGTGTCCAATAAAATTGGCAACTGACAAGTAGGCGTCATACATGCGATAAATTAACAGAGGGAAAATGTTATATTAATGAAATTTTATAACTTAAATCAAATCATAATTAATTCTTTATATTGATTAAATTTAAAAATTGAATAAAATTTAATCCATTACTAAAAGAAAAAGAATTAGAATTATTCTGTCTCTAAGTATTCATAATTTTATTACCATCTTAATTTTTGTTTTTAATTTTACCTCTATATAAGATATAATCTTAAATTTTAAAACTTAAATCTCAAAACTCTAAACTCAATTGTAAATCAAATATTATAATTTTAATTCCTTCTTTAATTCTAATGGTTAAACCAAACAAAATTAATTCTTTTCTATTTTATTTCATTATCATTCTCATTTCATTGAACCAAACGTCACGTAATGAAATGGGGTTAACAATTTTATTCATCTCTAATATTTACCTTAAAATAAACTTTATTTTATAATTTTTTTATATAATTTAATTCTCAACTTTTAAAATTTAATACTTTCCATCCAATTTAACAATTATCTCAAAAAAGTATGAACCAATATTTATTTTGAAAATTAGAACCAAGCAAAATATCCAAAAAATTCAACCGAATCTAAAAAAGTGGATTAGTTTCGATCCGAAATTGGATCATATTTAGATTGAATTTTAACAATCCGATTGGATTCAAATTCATATTCAAATTAAAAATATTCAAATTCATATAAACAAATCTAATCCAACATATTTAATATATATATATATAATTAAACGTGCATATATATATAAATACAAATGTCATGATATTATTTGTTCAATTTATATATCATGGTGTACTATTTTATACTAGATTAAATTATTTTAAGAATTCGTACAAAAAACTATTTTCATAAAAAAAAAACCTAATCTACAATTCCACATCTCATTTTGATTTGAGAGAGACTCAAACTCAACATTCCCAGTCGTTTCTCATCGTTTCATCCATCTAGCCACTTTGTCATCCATGACTCCCTTCCTAACCATTATTCATCGACCCTAACTCCCTTCCCAATAATTGTTCATCGTCCTTAACTCCCTTCCTAGTCGTTGTTCTTCAAACCCTCCCAATTACTATTCTTCATCCTCCTACAGTTGCATTTCACCATCCCTATCGAGCTCTCAATCACTATCCATCATCCCTTCCAAGCTACAACCACTATTCACTACTCATCATCGCCTTCCATCATCTCTACAAGTTCAAGCATTCAAGGTAGATTTCTATTTCATTGCTTTAAGTTCATTTTTCGTTATGAATTCTTTTAGTTCAAGTATTCAATATGTTATTTAGCTTTTGATTTTGAATTCTAAATTAAAATAAACTCAAATGTGTTATTTAATATGGAGAGATATATAATTATAAATAATGCTCCATTTTGTTATTTTCTTCCATTTATGGTTGCTTTTTTAAATTTCTCATTTTTCTTTTTTCCTTAACTTTTTATACTCTTTATGGCTCTTTGAACCAGATACTTGTATACTTTGAGATGTTTAGATTTTGATACACTTGATTGTAGCTTTAAGCTGTGTGAAATTTATGTTGATGTGAGTATGTAAGAAGCCAAATCAAGTATTATACTTTATTTGTCTTAGCTGTATAAAGTTATGTTTTATCAAGCAAAAGCATGATCATGTTCTCAAATTACTAATAATTATTATATATTACTTAATTATAGTGATTACTTTTTTTGTTTGTTGAAACAAAGCATTTCGATGGAAGCATTCAATTAATGTAATATTAATTTTTTCTTAACATCTTAACGAATTATAGATTTTTTTTATATTTCAGTATCATTTGACAACAAATTTGCAACAAATGAAGAGTTAGCATAAATAAAACAACGAATTATTATTTAGTTTCATCTAATTCAACATATTTCTTACCTTGTGTTTTATTATTTATTTGAATGACCATATTATCTATTGTTAATGTTTAATATTTTTTTCAATAACTATACGGATGACTTTAGATAAAGATAAGGATACACTTTATGTGACTAAGAAAGCAAATAAAGATGAAAATACAACCAACTCAAGCAGAAGATTATGTAAGTACTCCACCTCCTAACATCTGCACTGCTTCTAAAGAATAAGATAAAAAAGTTTCTTCTAGATATAGTAGTGAAGAATGGGTACATTTTTAGCATAGAAGGGGTTAGATAAAATTGCAAAACTATATGCAAATATTGTAAGAGACAATATAAGTATGTGTCAAGTAAATTTAGCATTACAAATTTACCTGCACACATTATTGTTAGATGTGATAAGTTTTCTAGTAGAGTGCTTAAGAAGCAAAAAACTTTAACTTTCCTGAGCAAGGAGTAGATGGTGTAGGAAGTCTTATACCTCACACTTTTAATGCTGAAAGATGTAGAGAAAAATTGGTGAGAATGATAATATAAGATGAATTATCATTTATTTTACTAGAACATAAAGGATTTAATGAGTTTATTAAAGAGTTGTAACTTTTGTTTAAAATCCCTTCTCGATGGACTATTGCAAGAGATTGCTTAAGTTTATATGTCACTGAAAGAGTTGTTGAATAGAACTAGTCAAAAATATGTCTTAGCATTGATACGTGGAAATCTTGTCAGAATTTATGTTTTATGTGTTTAGCTACTCGTTTTGTTGGTAGTGGTTGGAATTTACAAAAGCGAATCTTGAACTTTTGTCAAGTTCTAAATCATAAAGATAATACACTTAGTAAAGCTATTGAACATGTTTGTTAGATTAGGCATTGATAGGATATTTTGCTTTATAGTTGACAATACATGTTTTAATGATATTGCACTTACTTATTTGAACAAATGTGTTAATGGATAGGGTAGTAGAATTTTAGAGTCAAAACACTTACACATGCGATGTGGTATACATATTTTGAATTTAATTATTGAGCATGGCTTGAAAGACTATAACATATCAATAAATAGGATTCATGTTGTTGTAATATGTGTGAGAGGATCACCAATTAGACTTCAAAAATTTAAGACTGTTGTTGAGATAAAAAAAACTTTCTACTCAAAAACTTGTTTGTTTAGATGTTACGACAAAGTGGAATTCAACTTATTTGATGTTGGATTTTACAACATATTTTCAACATGCATTTGAGAGGTTAAAAATCACCGATTTGGGGTACTATCAAAAGTTTTGTCAAGGTGGAATTAAACAAGTTTTGATTACAATTGATTAGAATAGTGCAAGACATTTTGTCCAATTTTTGTAAGTTTTTTATGAAACAACCTTAATGTTTTCTAGATTTTTGCATGTAACTTCTAATTTCTTCTTTGATCGTATTTGTTTTATTCATGATTAACATGATACACGGAATAAATGTGAGGATTACATTATGATGAAGATGGCTAGTGAGATGAAGGTAAAATTTGACAAATATTAGGAAGAAATAGCTAAAATGAATATAATGTTATTTGTGTCTATTTTACTTTATCTTAGGCATAAACAATGCTATTTAAATCTAAGTTTGCTAGAATTTTGTAATGGAGATGAAATTGAAGCATCAATGAGTTCAAAAAGGGTGAAAAACTTTGGAAGATATGTATGAGGAGTATCATAAAGCTTATTTTCCTTCAAGCACAAAAGAATCTTCCCAGCCTTTAGAAATGGGTGGAAAAGGTATTAGTTTAGAAATAAACGCATTTCAACTTTATGTTTATCATAAGAGAAAACATTTAAAATAAGTTCATACCATGGAAAACAAATATGAGATGGAAAAATATTTTCAAGAAGCAATGGTTGATATGAATGACAAGAAATTTGATCGCTTAAGTTGATGAAATGGTCACTCCTCAAGATTTAAGATTTTTTCTTATAACTCGAGATGTATTAGCTATACCGGTATTTACTATAGCATTTGAATATGCATTCGCTACTAGTGGTCATACCATTAGTCTATACAGGAGTTCCTTATCTTCTAAAACTATGCAATCCTTAATTTGCATTCAAAATTGGTTTCGTTCTCCAATCATTGATATCCAAGAGTCATTTGATGAAATTGAGGCTCTAGAATAAGGTATATTATATAAAACTTTCAAATATATAGTTTGAATGTATATAAATTTATTCATTATCATATTATGTAAAAATGAAAGTGTTTTATATATTATTGTGTTTATTACTACCTTATTTATACTTCTAACTTTTCATTTTTTTTCATTATACAGATGTTCTTGATGGTATTGGTGACTTAAACCTTGAATAATTATCTCAAGTATTTCATGTTAATACTACTATTTGGAGAGTGAAGCTTTGGATTGAACAATACTTTAAAAGTTTTAGTTTACTTTGATGTAGTTTAAACTTTAATATTTTTAAGCTTTATGTTAAAACTATGGATATTTAGAGTTAAATTATATAATTGATGTTGAACTTTTTTATTTTGGATCATTTTTGTTGAACTATTTTTAATCATGTTGTCATTTACTGTTGAATTTATATGGATAATATTTTATTTTAAACTTTTCTTTGATTTTATGTAATTTTTTTATTTTATAGATTAAAATTATGATTTTAACCTTATCTAATCATATTAATTTGATCAAATTTGGATTCAAATTTAGATTTGTTTAGAATGACATTTATAATAGATCGAATATGAATTGAATAATTTATAATTACTTTGGTTTGGATGGATTACCTTAAAGCTGGAAGCTTTGATCCAATGTTGAGTCCTAATAAAAAAGGGAATCAAATTATGTTAAATTGGACTGAAGCTGTTAAATTTTAAAAATCTTAGGAATGAAATGTGTGAAAAAGTTAGGGACCAAAGTGTATTTTTGATAAAGGTTAAGGACTAAAAGGGTTGTTAACCCAAAAAAAAGGCTCATCGATGGCTTGTTACCCATTTTTGGAAAGGCTCAGTGCCCCCCAATGAGGCCCCGACGAGGGGGTGACGATGGTAAAAAATACTTATAAAAACAATGCAAATGAACCATTTTAACACCTTGTTTTCTTTCTTCTTTATTACAAAATTCAGGTAAGTAAATCTCTTGTTTTATTAAGTGTATTATTATGAATATGTTATATGATTATGTAAATTTATATGTTTGTTGAATTGTATGATAATGCGATATATGCTTATGTATACATGCTTATTATGAAATATCTATGTCATACACAAGTATTTAAACGCTATACACATCTTAAGAACATAAAATAATACTTATATTATAAATAAAATTTATCATGAATGTATATACATAATTAAAAATAAATGGTCATAAAAGGTCAAATAGAATATATTAAGTTTTGTGTATATTTATGTCTTGAAAGCTGAATGGGTAAAGGATGCAGAAGGACAAGCATACCCACCAATGTTAAATGAAATGAATGAACGAATGCATACAAGGAGTTTTTCTTTGTGAAACGATAGGCCTTTTTTGAGATCACTGATATGAGTGTGTGATAACTTGGTTAGATCACACACACTCATATTATGCCACGAGTATGATACTATCATGGATCCATTATTCATAATAGGTTATTGAAAGTATACGTATCACCAAAGGGCTTTACTTTGAAGAAAATGAAAATGATAAGCTAACAATGGTACTATAACTAAACAAATGAAAGAAAGTATATGTAACTATAAGAAATGAACATTTTGTATGAAATCTATGTACACTTATCATGGTACATACTGCATGCAGATTTACCTACTTAATGTTAGCTCATTCATGTGTGTTTCAACATTTTCATATGATGAATAGTGAACATGTATAGCACGATGGCGATGACTGCTGATGTGTGGAGATTAAGTAGTTTTCCAAACCAAGAGACCTTTAAAGCTCAACTAGTTTTAAATCCCTTATCTTATGATTTATTTTATGCTTCTGTTTGGATTCCGTTGCTACAATTTATTTGGACAAAAAAAATTATGATGAATGAAATAATGGTTCCTTTTATAATTGTTAAATAAAGAAAAAAAATTGTTAGCTTCATTAAAAAAAGTCAAAAAGAGTAATATTTCCAAGTTTGTCCTTGAGGTAAATTTCAAAATGTTACAATTACATTGCAGAAAGTATATTTATATCGTGGATATTATCTATGATAATATTAATGATATTCGATAATATTTTTTTAATTTAGTTTAAATGATACCAAATATTCATATCTATACCAAACCTTGCTAATATTTGATAATGTCCACGATATATCTTGATATTTTGAGATTTTTAATCCATGCCTGAGTTTTAGAGCTTTTGTAACACACTAGCTTAGTTGTAATTTTGCAAGCATGTTAGGTGAAGTGCATGCATGGAGTCTTGTTGTTCTTTGTCCTTCATTGAACATAATAGAAGCTCTGTAGTAATAGAATACTTTATTCCTTACAAACTTTGTAAGTCCGGGCAACCTTTTGTTAATTTCACATTAAGCTTTTACCTCCATAAAATCTTCCAAGAGTGGCCATATGTAGTCTAAGTACCTTCAAACACACAGTTCTTACCTAAATATAAGTGATGGTGAAGCCCTGTCTATCCTTCTATCATAGTAAGACATCGATCTTGTCCCATTTAAATTTCATATGCATAGCATTCCATGCTACTTTCTTTTCTATCATGACTATTGTTGTGTTTGAAGCTTTAGGATTAGATGATATATGGGGTCAATGGCTAGTCATGTGTAAAAATGATCTTTCTAAAATTATGTTACACGGCCTTATTAGCCTACTCTCACTTTTTAGGTGTGTACCTTTTTGGAATTTGATGAACTTTTATAATTTAGAACATTGTTCTAGACCTCTAGGATGTGAGTTAACAAATGAGTCGCCTATTATTGGATGAGGTGCATTTGGGAGTTTCTTTACTAAGTCTGTGTGAAGATTAATTAATTATATTGATCTTTCCAAGTGCTCTCAAAGGGACTTGGGGGGATTTCTAGAGTACGCACTTGGGGTACTCTCACATACCACTTTTTGAAATATTTTTGATGGGGCTGCACCCTTGGTTGATATATTATAGTTGGACAACTTTTGGTGGGTTGCAACGTTGTGGTGAGCACAACTTCTCTTTACTCTTTTAGAGAATAACCTATCTTTACTTTTTTACTATAAGCCTTTAACTTGGAATTTTATCATAAGGCCTATTTGTGGTCTTATATATAAGCAAAAATCATATACTCATTTAAAGTATATCCCTCATTAAGCAAAATCGTATACTCGTTTAAAGTCTGTCCCTTATCAAGAAAAATTGTATACTCGTTATGCCCAACCTATTTTATTGGCACTTATCTAACCACACTCTTGTCCAATTGTAACTCATTTTTTCTAGTTGCTCAGTTATACTTTTTCCCTGCTAGTTTTTTTCTGGGTTGGCCACCTCTATTCGGTCACACTAATTTATGGCATACCATTTTCCTGGTCGGCCATTTCTATTCGACCACACCTATGTTTTTTTGGCCTTTGTCCTAGCTAGCCATATTCTATTCGCCCAAGTGGACATGCAGTCTATGCTCACTCATCCCTTTAGGTGCACGACTAGTGGTTAGTTGGGTAGATAATCTTTATATGTGTGCTTGCATTCGCAATGGGTGCATATATGTCTTAACCTTGTTAAATTTGTGTCTTGTTTTTATTTTTTCTTAGTTGGGGTGATTTTCCAAGTTTTATTTGCAAATCCCTAGGTTTATTAACTTGACTTTTTGGTGTATTTGAATCTATTAAGTCACTAAGCATTTGTCGCTTCTCTAATTGTAACTTTGAAGAATTTCTTCAAATTTGTGGATGTTTTTCATCTCATAGGGAAGGTTTACACACTGCATTGTTGTCATTTTTAAAGTTATCTAAGGACCATGTGATTCATAAAAACTTGATAGTTAAATTTTGTAAAATTTATAATAAACTCGAAAGTGCACGAATCACTTGTAAAAATTAATAAGTATATTTTTAAGGTCGGTCTAAAGAGGAGATATGTGGTTTTAAATAATTCAAATTTTTTTTAAAACAAACACGAAAAGTAAACCTAAACATTCTCTCACAATATTTTGGGTTTAAAAAGTTTAAACAAATATTAAGAAGATAAACAATTAACACTTTGTGGAGAATTTATGTGATTTATTAGTTAGTTAATTATGCTTGTACAAAATTAATTAGGTTATTAAAGATACAAATTAAGGTTACTCATTTTCTTTTTTGTATGAAAATATCCTTTAAGCACAGATTAGATTCTTTGTTAATAAAACCAATAAATATCATTAGGTGTGTACCATCAATTGATTAAATTAATTTATGTTTTATTTCTAAGGAAATAACAAACCATCTAAATCACTACTTTAAGTATAGTATATAACTTAAACTCTTATTGAAGATATCAAAATTAGATCCTAAAACTTAAATATTAGATTTTAAATACATTATAAAAAATATGTCATTAATATAATTTTTTAGTAATAAATTTTGTAAAAATATTGAATGAAGAAATAAAATAAATTTAATTTATAAAAATATTTACTCAAATTAACATTTAACAAACATAACAATATAACTCATATCCTATAATAATATTCAACCAAGTACGCTAAGATTTAATGAATATTTAGTAAATTAAAAACAGAATTCAAAAAGATATATAAAGTTAAATATGTCAATAATAGAATATAATTAAAATTAATACCCAAAATATATTCTTCAATATACAGATAACTTTTGTAGCAATCTATGTTTTGGAAAACTTTCAAAAAAATCTGCATATTATGTTTACTTAATCAAAACTACTACATAAAATTAATTTTTTTTAAAACTATTACAAATTCTAAAGAAAATTAACGTTGGTTAGTTTTTGGTGTGTTTAAATAAAAGGACAATGATGTTTATTTATAAGTGAGAATATGATGACTCAATGAAAGTAGAGTCATCAATGTACCTTTTTACTTAATAGTTGTTTATTTTATTCAATAAATAGTATTTTAGAGATTAAAAATATCAAATATAAATGTTTTAGTGAAAATGGTGAAAATATAATTTTTAGAATTTTTCAAGATTTTTCAGAATTTTTATGGAGTTTTATGAATTTTTAAAGCATGACCAATCAGAAAACTGCCACGTGTATGCCATGCAAGCATAAGAACTAACTGAGCAAGCCACGCGGATACCACGCTAGTAGAGACCACCAATCGTAAATCATCGTGTGTGTAGTGTGACGTAAAGATATGCCACGTGCTAGCACGACGTTCAATTCATCTTTGATACTTGGTCAATTGACCTATCACATATCATCACCTCATTCGTACATTCTTTCCACCTTTGCGTCATGCCATTTGTTACCACAAATCATATTGCGTCGCATGACATTGGTTTGGCATATGTTGATCAGACCAGTTTTTCCTTTGCCATACGTCGCACTCTGATTTGTATAGTAAATTCTCTATACCACGTGTCACGTTATTATTGGCTGGTGCTATTCATTTTACTTGTTTTGCTCTCAGCCCTTGATCTGAAGCTAACCTGATGATTTAGATTCCACCTGAGATATATTTAACCCCCTAATCACCCCTTAAATCCTAACGAGTCATAATTAACACAGTTTTTTTTCAATTTTTGTAGCTAAGAAGAGAGAAAAATACAAAAAAATCAAAATGAGACACAATTTTGGTAGAGATTCAAGAGGATATTATTACTACAATTCAAGAGATTGATTGTATTTTTTCTTCTACTCCTTTCTTTATCAATTTTTATGACATTCTTTATGAAAAAATATGAGTTTTATGAACAAAATTATGTCTAGTTAATTTATTAATTTAAGAATCTTATGACCTAAATTTTCACCATGTGATTATCTAATATTTTACCCCAATTATGATTTTAATTTAAATATATTATTTAATCTGATTTGTATACTATTAATTGTTTGGCCAACAATTTATCAATAGAGACAATTGAATAGATTTTAAAGAATTATTTTATTGTTTGTCTTGATTAAATAACATAAATAGTTTGTAGAACAAAGATGTATGATTCTTATGTATGTGATCCATAATTGATGAACTTAATTAGTAGTATGCAATTTAATTGACATGAGAGTTTGATTAGGTTAATTACTATATGATGTGTAATTTACTTGAGAAAGGAATACATGCTAGGTTAGATTTAGTTGATAATGTAATTAAATGATAATTATATTAGAGTATTTTATTGATTCACGTGTTTAGAAAATTGGATGATTAAGTATCCCTAGATATTTTCTAATATATCTTCTGAAATATCAAATCTCATTTAATTAATTATTGTTATTTATTTTTAGTTCTTTTAATTTTGCTTTCTTAAAACACAAAAATACAAAAAAATATTGATTTTTATTTTTTTGTTTTAAAAATTAATTTCTAATAACATAATACACATATGAACGATATTTTCTTATTATTATATTACTTGTTGTAATACATATATTTGTGTATGCATCGCACACAATTCGTGTGTCGGCCAAGTTTTTAGTGTCGTTGTCAATAAATATTAAAAATTAATTATTTTAATTATTTTTAATTTATTTATTCTAACTAAATTTTCTTTATTTATTTCCTTTATTTGTTTTTTTTAATTTTAATTTATTTATTTAGTTATGTAGTTTTAATTTTTATTTATTCTTAATTTAGACATATTTTTTAGTGTTATTAGAAGCATACTTGAGAAAATAGATAGCAATAACTATAAATGGACAATGGACAGAATGATTGCCACACGAAGAGTAGTTGGAATGCATGAGGTAAATGACACCACGACACTTACAACTTAATTGTCATCTTTGTAAATCTTTTGAAGGTTCAAAACTCGATAGTTATTATAAACCAAGTCTAAGATTTCAGGGATGTCTTGTGTGTTTTGTGGTGGAGCCAATTTGTTTGATAATTGTCCAGATAATCCTGAATCAACATTTTATGTGGATAATGTGAACATAAACAATAATCCATACTCAAACATATATAATCCAATATGGAGACAACATCCAAATTTCTCTTGAAATAACAACAATCAATGTGATAATCAATTTAACCATCAATCATTTCCACCATCTAGTTTCCAACAACCATAATAATCACAAGCCCAAGAAAAGAAGCCAACTACTAAGGAAAATACAAATACTATAATGGGAATGATAAAAGACTTCATCCAATCATTTTATACAAAAGTGTCAACTCAAGAGGCTTCAATTCGAAATTTAGAGACTCAAATGAGACAACTTGCTCAGGCTATAAGCCAAAGCCTCAAGATAACCTTCAAAGTGACACAATTGTAAATCCAAGAAGAGAAGGTAAGAACCATTTTAAATCATTAGCCTTGAGGAGTGGTAAAACTTTAGAGTATGAAAACAAGACTCAAAATGATGAGAAGAAATAGGAAATTAACAAAGATGAGGAATAATTATATGATAAAGAGAGCACTGAAAAGGAAATAATTCAACAAAAGAAAAATAACCTCTACAAACCCACTATTCATTTTCCTCAAAGACTACAAAATAAAAAGTTTCATACGTAGTTTTCAAAATTTCTTGATGTTTTCAAGAAGCTGCACATAAACATACTATTTGTAGAGGCACTTGAACAAATATCTTATTATGCCAAATTCATAAAGGATATACTATCAAATAAAATGAGGCTTGGAGATCATGAAACACTAACCTTGACTAAAGGTTGTAATGTCATCCTTGATAGAAAACTACTACAAAAGCTGAGAGATCCATGTAGTTTTGACATCACTTGCACTATTGGGAACATCCATTTTTGTAAGGCACTATGTGATTTGGGTTCTAGCATTAACCTCATGTCATGATCGGTCTTCCAGAGATTGGAGATTGGTAAATCCAAACTCACTTCAGTAACATTTAAAAATGGCAAATAGATCAATTAAGAGACATCGGGATGTGGTACAAGATGTGCTAGTAAAAGTAGAGAAATTCATCTCTTCGGTAGACTTCATTGTGCTAGACATGAAAAAGGACCATGACATTCCTATCATACTTGGTCATCCATTCTTAGCATCCAGAAGAGCACTTATTGATGTAAAAAAAAGTGAACTTACAATAAGATCTAGTGCAATATGAACAAATAATATTTAAAGTTTTTAAAGCATCTGAACCATCTCACATTGTTAGTACTAATGAATGCTTAAGGATAAATGTTATTATGCTTTAGTTGAGTTGACCACACTTACAACTTTAACACATAATGCTACGAACAAGGAGATTATGTTATTAGAAACTAATTTTAAAACTAAAAAATAAAAATCAATTTTTTTGTGTTTTAATGCTTTAAGAAAGCAAAATTAAAATAACCAAAAATAAATAGCATTAATTAATTAATTTAGATTTGATTGCTAAGAATATATATGAGAAAATATCTAGGAATACTTAATCTCTTTAATTTTCTAAACATGTGAATCACTAAAATTTTCTCAATATAATTACCAATCAATTACATGAATTGAATCTAATATATCACGTATTCCTTTCTCAAGTAAATTACACACCATATAGTAATTAACCTAATCACACTCTCATGTTAATTAAATTGTACAATACTCATTAAGTTCATCAATTATGGATCACATACATAAGAATCATATATCTTTGTTCTACAAACTATTTATGTTATTTAATCAAAACAAACAATAAAATAATTCTTTAAAATCTATTCAATTGTCTCTATTGATAAATTGTTGGCCAAACAATTAATAGTATACAAATAAGATTAAATAATATAATTAAATTGAAATCATAATTGAGGGAAAATATTAGATCGTCACATGTAAAAAATTGGGTTCATAAGACTCCTAGATTAATAAATTAGTTAGACATAATTTTGTTCATAAAATTCATATTTTTCATAAAAAAAGACATAAAAATTGATAAAGAAATGAGAAGTAGAAATACAATCATTCTCTTTAATTGTATTATCATTCTCCTTTTGAATCTCCATCAAAATTGTATCTCTTATAAATTTATTTGTATTTTTTCTCTTATAGGCTCTAAAACTTAATATATATATATATATATATATATATATATATATATATATGTATATATAATTTTTTGCTCATTAGGATTTATGGGGCAATTAAAGGGTTAAATTAGGATAAGGTGAAATTTGGACCATCAGACCAACTTTAGAAGCACGCAACTTTAGATCAAGAGTTGAGATGAAAAGGAAAAAATTAAAAGTGTTATCTAATGAGGTTGGTGACACATGGCATGAGAGATTCATTGGATGAATTAGCACACAACGCATGCAAGAATGGACTGGTCGTGGTCAACGCGCGTTGAGTCATCATAACATAGCGTGCTATGACTCACAAATATGGCTTGTGTGGTGTCTTGGTGGGAAGAATGGATGAATCAGGTGATGATGTGTGGCATACCGATTGACTGCGTTGTGAAACTTGAAACGAATGTCATGCTGATACGTGGCATGGCCCCGTGTCACCCGATACATGCGGTGTTGCTCGATTGGCCCTCTTCGCTTGCATGTAATCCACATGGCTTACCTGGTCAGCTCCCTTGCTTGCATGGAATCCATGTGGCATCTTTTGATGGGTCTTACGTTGAAAAATTCATAAAAAATCTAAAACAATTCCAAAAATTCTCAAAAAATATATTTTCATCCCTTTTTACTAGAAAGTTCATATTTCAATATTTTTAAACCCAAAATTACTACTTATTGAATAAAACAAGCAAATATTAATCAAAAAAGTACAATGATGACTCTACTTTTATAAAGTCATCACACATTCAAATTTAACTCTTTGTTTTTCCTCAAGTAAAGCCAAGTCATACAATTCTATGACAAAGAGTTTTATATATTCGTCAATCAACGTTCTATCAATACAAGAATATGCAAGGTTTTTGATGAATTGATTTTTGTGTGTGATGTACATGATATCATACAATACACTCATAAAATTAACCTATTAGAGCATGCTAATCAATTTAATCTTAGAACAAGTCTCATAAGTCTATTTGTGACATCCCTTTCCACTAATATAAATATGCACTTAGCTAAAGATCAATAAGAACTTTACATGCTTGTGATGTAAGACTTAGGTGGAGGTTGATAAATGAAGACATTTAGGCTATTTCCACACATTAGCTTTCTTTTTATTCATCATACACTTTTTAACTACAATTAAGCTTTAAGTTATATTTTGCACCCTATCTTATCATTATTTCCACATTTTTTTAGTAACTTCACCACACTCTTAAACTTATTTTCAATTTTATTTTATTTTATTTTTATTTTTCATTTTTTTATAGGGTGCATTACATTTCACATTATTTTATAGGATAACACATGATTACATTTTTTTACAAGATAAAGGTGAATAGGTAATGGTAATGCATAGGTAACAATAATACTTATTGGTTGAGCATAAAATATGGGTTAAAGATATGAAAGGTTATTTGTTAGGCTTAAATGGGTGACTATGGATATTAACATTGGTTAGCTTAAAAAGTTCAATCAATCCAAATAAGGCCTAAATCATTTCTCTTGTTAAATACTATTTAGAATTTTTCCTCTAGGGATGATCAAATAGATTCTAAAATATGGTAGATCTCATCAACTCGTATAACTCACTACAAATTTTCTCTCAATAAGAATACTAAAATCAATCATGAACATGTGGATAAAAATTTGAATAAATCCAATCAAAATTAGTAAGCATATCACATGATTAATGTAACTATCTTAACGAACATGTTACATTTTCTATCCTAGTCATGACAACCAATTTTTATCATTGAGTTCATATATTTTATATCAAGCATGTATGAATTTAGTTTTCATATATTTATCAATTTCTACCCAAATCATGATTAAAAATATCTTAAAAATAATTTGTTTTCCTAAAAATTGAAAATACGTACTAAATATTAAAGTAGAGAATGAAGTTCCCTCTCCCAAACTTAAATTGAAAATTGTCCTCAATGTGCACACACACACATATATATATGAAAAAGTAAAAGGAAAGAAAACTCATTTAGTTCTGACACACCATATATGTCGTTGAAATGTTCAATCTTGTTAGGCCATTGCTTTTCACATTTATTCACCTACAAAATAAAAACAATAAAAATATTAGTAAAATAACATTGGGTTGCCTCCTAAGCAGTATCACGTTTAATATCCTTGACTAAATGGTCATATAAACTCTTAAGGTACCTCCCTATGTGTCCATTTACTATTGAGTTTGCCCGAAAATAGTTTGAGTCTTAAATTTTCCAATAATAATTTATGTTTTGGTTTAAAAAAATGGTGCTTAATTTTCTTATCATGCCATATTTTTCTTTTCCTTTTTTACTTTTTGTCATTATTATAAGCAATCTAACGTAGCTTATCTAATTTATGTATTTCTAGCATCTTTTTTACCTCTATTGGACTCTTTTTCTTGCCCACTTGATTGAGGATGGTAGGGTAAAGCTATGATGTCTAACCTTGGTGGCTTTTCAAAAGAAAAAATTAACATAGATTGAGTTGTTTTTTTTTTGGTGAGTTTACTTCATATAGTCTTAAGTGTGGGAAACTCAACAGATTCTTTTAAGTTATCATCATTATTAGCAACATCTATCATTAAGTATTCATTACTGTTATCAATATCAGGGGGTATACAGGCTTTAAAAACTTTAAATGTTAATTGTTCATTTTGCATTCTCATTGTCAACTCACCTTTTTATACATTAATGAGTGCTCTTTTGGTTGCTAATGGCCGACCAAGTATGATGGGAATGTTATGGCCCTCTTCAATGTCTAGTATAATGAAATTCACTAGAAAGATGAACTTATCTAATTTTACTAGCATATGTATCTTCCACCATACCCTGGGTAATTTAATTGATCTATCTATCATTGTAATGTTACTTAAGTGGGTTTGGCTTTACCAACCTTTAATCTCTTGAAGACCAACAATGACATAAAGTTAATGCCTGAACCTAAGTCACACAATGCTTTGCCAAAAATGGATGTTCCCAATAGTGCAAATGATGTCAAAGTTATTTAGATCTTTCAATTTTTGGGGTTGTTTTCTATCATTGATGGCACTATAACTTTCAGTCAAGTTTATTGTTTCATCATCTCTAAGCCTTCTTTTCTTAGATAAAATGTCTTTCAGAAATTTGGCCTAAGACGACATATGTAGGGATGGGCACGGGGGCGGATTTTAATATAACCGTTCCCGAATAGAATTATAAAATCTATCCCCAAAACCGCCCGAAAATTGTTGCAGTTCGAGGACGGTTTTTTACCCGTGGATAACAGTTCGGGATAGTTATTAAAAAAAATGAAAAAAACCGTTTTGTCAAAATTCTATTCAATTGAGCTCCTTTTGGCTATGCAATCCACCTAAAGCAAATGGACAAGTATATTGAACTTGTTATCTCAATTTGTTATTTAAACTTGTTATTTTGAGTTTATGATAAAAAATTTAACATTTAATAATATATATTTCTATGAATCTAGATAAGATTAAATAAATATAAATAAGAAACACAAGATATAAATAAAATATTATAAACTAATACAAATATTGAAAACTAATTAAATAAATTTAAGAAAACTTCAAGTATAATAAATCAAAACTTCTTTCTTCTAATTATTCATCAACAGCACGCATATCCTGCAAAATTCAAACATATAAAATCACTTTTATAAATCAAAATAATAAATTGATTAATCAATAATGTAAATTTTTTACCTCATTATCTTCTACAATATTAATAGTGGAAGCGGATGAACCAGGAGCTAATATATCTGAATAAATTATAAAATATTTGAATATAGAGTTAAATAATTAATATATAGTACATAAAACAAGTGTTAATAAAATATAATATGTACAAGTATTAAATATATAGACGTATACCTTGTTTATGAATACTAGCACATAACTAATCTTGAGTAAACATCAAAGCTTCCAATGTGTTTTCTTTGAGTCTACTACGATGTTTGCTCATTACTCTACCACTTGTGCTAAATGTAGATTATGAAGCAACTGTGGTGACCAGAATAGCCAAGATATCTCTAGCCATGTCATGCATTATTGGATACTTATGTATGTTACACTTCCACCAAGACAATATATCAAACTCTTCATCCAAAATTTCTACATCAGCCTTATCTAAATAAGAGTCTAACTCAGATTTCAAAGATCCAGCTTTATTTTGCATTAATTTCCATTGTTTATACTCATTTATACCACTAGGATTAAGAACACTAGTACCTTTTGAACTTTGAGATGTATTGGAACATGTTGAAAATTCCATTTGTCGACTCCCTTCTAAAATTCTTTTATTTTGGTACATATTTATCAAATCATAATACTTTCTTCTCACCTTTTCAATTTCAAAAATGAAATTCTCTCCATATATTATTGGAAAATAGAATTCGAGATAATTCATCTTAAATCTAGGATCCAAAACAACTCCTATAGCCATGACAATATTAACTTCTTACTAATAATTATCAAATTATACAAGCATGCTTGAAGCCATTCCCTTGACCAAATCATCCTCATCATTAATCCAATTATATAATGACAATTTGATGTCACAAATATGAGGAAATAACATGTTTATGGTGGGATAGTTGGAACCATAAATCAATTCAGTAACCTTGTAAAATACTTCTAACTTATCACAAATTGTACTTGCCATTTTCCAATCCAAAGCATCAAGAAAGACTATTATAACTCTTATCCAATTGTTTTAAACGAGGAAACACTTTCTCATAAAACAATGCATTTTTAAGCATTAAAAAAATAGAATTTCAACGAGTTTGACAATCAAGAGATAAATTCTTACAAGAAGACTTTATCTCTTGAGATGCAATTTTTAAAAAATTTTCCTCCCTCTTTTGTGTTACTTTCCAATATGTAACAATATCTCTAACTTTAACAATGCATTGAGAAATTAGATTTAACACATCTTTCACTACCAAGTTTAATATGTGAGCAGCACAATGCATGTGAAAAATATCTTCATATAATAACATTGAAGTTCTACCTAATGAATCTAACAGATCGTGTAGCATTGAATCATTAGTAGAACAATTATCTAAAGTTAAGGTTTAAATCTTACGATCAATGTTCCAATCCAAAAAGCAACTCATTAATTCTTGACCAATAACTACAGCATTGTGTAGAGCATGAACATATATAAACCTACAAAAAATTATATATTAAAAACAAAATTGTTATATACAATCATTTAGTATATCAAATCTCTAAAAAAATATTTCATAGGAATTGTATAAATTTCAACAATAAACTTAAAAAATTACCTTATTATTTTATTATGCAAATATCAATTGTCATTAATGAAATGAAAAGTTATAGCCATGAATCCTTTGTTCTGATTTCCATACTTCCACATATCACTTGTGATTGCAACACGACTTTTGTTGTTCTCCAACATATCCATCATTTTTTTCTCAACATCATAAATTTTTATAATGTCTCTCTTAACTGTCGCCCGAGAAATAAGCTTCCATATTGGTTGTAATGAATGTGAATACTCCCTAAATCCATGATGCTCAACAATACTAAGAGGATACTCATGTAGAATTATCATCTTTGCACATTTATCACGAGAAACTTGAGAATCAAAATTCCAATGTCCTAATTCAATTATATCCCTTTTCTTGTTAGGATTTAACAATGATTGACCGATACCCCTTTCTTGTCATTTGAATGAACAACCTTTTATATGTGCTTTCAAATGAGATGTCACATTCCTTATATCACCTCCTAACCATTTTCCGTAATAATTACATATTGTCTTCCATATCCCATTAATTTTCTTCCTATCAAAATGAACCCATGCTTCAGACTTTAATTTAGCCTTCCCATCTTCTTCCTTACTACATTCATTTGATGGTTGATTTTGTGTATTTTCATGTGAAAAGGTTGATGTAAAGAGAGGAACATTTGTATGTTGATCGGCACTTGAAGTTCCACCACTTGTTACCTCTACATTAACTTCAATGTCATTTACTTCTTGAGAGGATTGTGGTGAAAAATTCTGAAAAAATAACTTTCAAAGTTTAAATTCATATATAAAAAAAATATACATATACTTTCTATTATCTCAATTCTCACGTTACCTTTTCAACATATTCACTTGTCATGATATTTAAAGTCTCTAACTCTATAAGACATGATAAAAAATTATCATCATAGTATATTCCATATTCAATATGAATCGATAATAAGATTTTACCATATACACTATGAATCAATAAAATAGTAGCACTAATCTCACAATATGGAGGTCCATACACAAAATATAGTAGTCACTTTATTTCATATACATTATGAATCGATAATACATTATCCAGATGACTTCAAGCATTTAAATATGTTATGCCGAAACTGTTCTGAGTCTCTTGACTAAATCTATCAAAGCACAAATCAAATAAGATTTTACCATGATCACTTAAAATGACAGAATTTTTTGTGACAAAAACAGAGTAGCCAATAGCCATGTTTCATAACAAGAAGGTCCATACACAAAAAAGAGTAGTCAATTTATTCCATATACACTATGAATCGATAATACATTGTCTAGTTTTGCTCAAGAAACAGAGTAGCAAAAATATCATAGCAGTGAGAACAACCATGTATCAGCCATACACAAAACAAAGTAACCATGTATCAACTAGACAACCACTAAGAGATCTGCTCCATACGAGAAAAGGAAACACTTACCTGATGAGACCACGAAAAAGAAGGGATAGCAAGCCGGCGATAAGCATACGACCGAGAGAGGCAGAGATGACTGGCGAGAGAGGGGACTCAGCGACGCGGTGCAATGGCTGGCGACGACGCGACATTGTGAATGGCGACAACTGGCGCTGTGAATGGTGATGATTGGCGCTATGAATGGCACTATGAATGGCGACGACACGACACAGGGACTGGCGATGATGCAGCACAGGAACTGGTGACAACGAAGACGCAGCGACTGGCGAAGACGTGGTGATTGGAGAAGACTCAGCGACTAGAAACTGGACTTGACGACTAGCGACTGCGGCTATAGCTGGCGAGAGAACTGAACAGATCTGCAGATGCGAGAAAAATGAGAGAAATTGAGAGTATGAAATTAAGAAAAAATAGAGGCAATAGAGTAGTCTGAAAAATTAGGTTTATATATTAGGTTAAAAATAAGTAAATCCTAATTAATATATAATTTTTTTAAATAAATATAATTAATTTCTGGTACGGGCGGGTACGGTTTTGAGTATAACTGTAACTGAACCGTACCCGCTCTTTTATGTTTAGTTTTTACCCGAAACCAAACCCATCCCCGAAATTAAACAGTTAAAAACCAAACCGTTAGTGTGGTTATCCGTGGATAACCAAACCCACGGTTTTTTGGCCCATCCCTAAACATATATGCATTTGCAAAGGGTATATTTATGTGTAGCTCCTTGAAGACTTTCAGAAATTTTGAAAATTGCATATCTGACTTTTTCTTTTTGTAGTTTTTGAAGAAAAGAAATAGTAGGTTTGTAGAGGATGCTTTTCTTTGGCTAAAGTATTTCTTTTTCAATGCTTTATCCATTAGTTTCTCCCCATCCTTTTGAATCTTATGTTCCTCTTCATCCTTTTGTGTCTCATGTTCCTCTTTTATAGTTTTACTACCCTTCAAGGCTATAGCGTTACAATGTTATAGCCTTGAGGATTTATATTTGTGTCACTTGGAAAGTTACCTTGAAGCCTTTGACTTATGGCCTAGGCAAGTTGCCCATTTGGTCTCTAAATTTTGAATTGAAGCCCCTTGAGTGGACATTTTTGTATGTATTGATTGGATGAAATATTTCATCATCTCCATTAAAGCATTTGTATTGTCCTCAGTAAGTGGCTTCTTCTCTTGGGCTTTTGATTGGTATGGTTGTTGAAAAATAAGTGGTAGAAATGATTAATGGTTGAATTGATTACCACCATGATTGTTGTTATTACTCCAAGAGAAATTTGTATGATGTCTTCATCTTGGATTATATGTGTTCGAGTATGGATTATTGTTTGGTTTGCATTACCTATTTATAATGTTAATTCAAGATTATTTGGACAATTATTAAATAAATGAGCCCCACCATAAAACATACACGACACCTTTGAATCTTGGACTTGGTTTATACTCGTTGGCTAGTTTTGAGCCTTCAAAAGATTCATCAAAGATGACACTTGAGCTGTAAGTGTTGTGATATCATTTATCTCATGCACTTCGTCTACTCTTCTTGTGGCTTTCATTCTATCTATTAGCCATTAATAATTATTACTAGTCATTTTCTCAAGTATCTCATAAACTTGATTGTAAGATTTGGCTAGCAAAGCTCCATTAGCAGATGCATTAACAATAGTTCTTATTTGAGCATTGAGACCATCATAGAAAGTCTCCATTTGGATCCAATGAGGGATGTCATGTTAATGATACTTTCTTAGCAATTCTTTAAATCTTTCACATGCTTCATATAAAGATTACCCTTCAATTTGTTGGTATGAGGTAGTATCATCCCTAGGCTTGGCATTCTTTGTTGGTGGGAAGTATTTCACTAAGAAATTCTCCACCAAATCATTCCACGTTGTAATGGAATTAGGTGGCAAAGATTTTAGCCAAGCTCGAGCATGGTCTTGCAAAGAGTAAGGAAATAATCTTAGCCTAAATGCCTCATCGATTACACCACTGAATTTGAATGAATCTATAACTTCAATAAACAATCTAAGATGTAAATGAGGATTCTCTATTGGTAATTCATTGAATTGTCTAACTGTTTGTAGTATTTGAAACATTACTAGCTTTAGTCCAAACTGATTAGCTTGGATGTTTGGCCTTCTAATACTTGAATTCATCCATTTCAATGCATTTTCATTCATAGCTCTATTCTTATCATCCATAAAAAGGTATCTAGTTGTTTAAATTTAACTCATTATTGTTTATTTTTAATGGAACCTATTTTTTTCACTTGGTGATAACTTATTGCTTTATTATTGATCTCAAAATACACTCGATTTTAGGATCTAAAGGTAAGATTTCTTCCTCATGGAGTCTACCTATGCAATAGATTCAAATGTGCTTTTAATAGCACTAAAAGATATGTTAAAATTAAAAATAAAGAACTAAATAAATAAATTAAAATTATGAAAAAAATAAAAAAAATAAGTAAATTAAAATTAAAATAAAGAAAAATTACTAAAATAAAAAATTAATTTCTAATATTTATAGTCCCAAGTAAAGACATCAAAAACTTAATCGAACATGAATTGTGCACAATAAATACGCAAATATACAGATCACAACAAGTAATATAATGATAAAAAATATTGTTCCTATTAAGATTATGTTATTAGAAACTAATTTTAAAACTAAAAAATAAAACTATTTTTTTTTTGTTTTTTATGTTTTAAGAAAACAAAATTAAAATAATTAAAAATAAATAACAGTAATTAATTAACTCAAATTTGACAACTAAGAAGATATATGATAAAATATCTAGAAATACTTAATTTTTCAATTTTTTAAACATGTGAATCACTAAAATTCTCCCAATATAATTACCAATTAATTATACAATCAATTGAATTTAACCTAACATATAATTTTCTCTCAAGTAAACTACACAACATATAGTAATTAACCTAATCACACTCTTATGTTAATTAAATTACATACTATTCATTAAGTTCATTAATTATGGATTACATACATAAGAATTATATATCTTTCTCTAGAAATTATACATGTTATTTAATAAAGACAAAAAAATTAAATAATTCTCTCAAATCTATTTTATTGCCTTTAAATATCAATTTTTGGTAAAACAATTAATAATATAAAAATTATATTAAATAATATAATTAAATTGAAATCTTAATTGTAATAAAATATTATATAATCATATGTAGAAAATTGGGTTCATAAGACTCCTAGATTAATAAATTAGTTATACATAATTTTGTTAATAAATCTCATATTTTTCAAAAGAAAATATATAAAAATTGATAAAGAAAAGAGAAGAAGAAGAAATACAATCAATCTTTTCAATTGTCGTACCAATCTCCTCTTAAATCTCTACCAAAATTATATTTTCCTTGAATTTTTTTGTATTTCTCTCTCTTCTTGACTCCAAAAATTGATAAAAAATATGTAATTTTTGGCTTATTAGGATTTATGGAACAATTAAGAGGTTAAATTAAGCTTAGGTGAAATCTGGACCATCAAATTAGTTTCAGATTAAGAGTCGAGATGAAAAAAGAAAAAATTAACACGGCTTTACTCGATTGGCCTACGTCACCCGATACACACGGCTTGCTTGGTTCGCTCTTCTACTTGTGTGGCATCCACGTGGTATATTCTGATTGATTATGCGTTAAAAAATTCAAAAAAATATATTTTCATCATTTTTTGCTTGAAAGTTTATATTTTAATATTTTTAACTTCAAAAATACTATTTATTAAACAAAAAGAACAAATATTAAGCAAAAAAATACACTAATGATACTACTTTAATAAATTCATCACAAACCCAAATTTAATGCTTTTGCTTGATTCTTATAATAAAAGTGAACTGCTTCATAGTCTATCAAGCGCTTAATATAGATTTATATTGGGGGAAGAAGAAACATTTTTGTTCACTTTGTCTATATATTTTATTTATATTTATAATTTTTACTCATCTGGTTAAGCTTTATATGGTTGCTTCTAAGAATGGCTGCTGGTGTATTATACTTTTTCAACATGCCCTGCATGAAAGAATGCGACCCTGGATCTCAAAGAAGATTACCGAGTTCTTAGGGGAGGAAGAAACAACACTAGTAAATTATATTGCATTTAGCATGCAGGAAAATTTGGAGGCCAAATATTAATGCATGCTGCAATTACTTCAGTTCATTCTGGATGAGGAAGCTGCAATGTTCGTTCTTAAGGTGTGGAGGATGCTCATCTTTGAAATCAAGAAGGTTAAGTCAGGCCCTGCTTCTAAACCAAAAACTTGATGGATTTTTGGCTTCCATTTTTCTTTATTTTGTTTCCAAGTAGAGCTATGATTGTTTCCTCATGTTCCGGCTTTCATATCCCTTATAGCTCAAAATTTGAAGTCGTAGATGATTGTCATTTCAAAATTTTCTATCATTAATCATTTATTTTCCAGAAGGAAACCCAATTTTTGTAAATTTTCTTTTCATGTGGGTCGCCCCATAATTAGGGACGATGATGTTTTTACAGGATAAAAAATTTAGACAGTTAAAAAAAAAGAGTAAATCTTTTTATTGTCACCTTACACGTGAATTAGACATTAATATCGCAACAATAAATAATAACATGAACTACTAGAAATATTTTCAACTGGTGTGTACGTTTTGTAAATGTTTCAGACATGTTAAGACATTTCAGAAACACGACAATCAATTGAACATGTGCTTTGAAGATGTATTTCATGTGTCATATGAATATTAACGCATGTTCGAAATTAAATGGAATGGAGATGAAATTTAACTTGTTAAAATGTGCACTCAACCCTGATTTATTTATCATAAATGCATGGTTACATCATACACATGAAAGGCGATGTTAATCGAAATATTAAGGATAAAATTTTAAGAAACGCTGTACATGGTATTTTGGCAAAACATGACAATTTATCAACAATGTTGCAACATTTTTGACATTTTTACCAAACAAAATTGACATCACATATAGATATAGAGGGAGGTGTCTAAAATCTTGACAATGCAGCAACAATGGAAACATTGTGAAGATTTTTCAATGTTGTATATGACTACCAACTGCCAAAACGATTCAATAGGAAGGAAAAAAACACACCAAATGGATTGAGATAAATACACAAGAAACAAGACCATATCAACAATTAGGTTTACAAAGCTTTAAGCATCCCTTAGACATTGGGTTCCAGCAACAATATCATACAAATTGCTAAAGAATCAAAGGATCCATAACCAAGATACAACTGAACCGGAAGCCAAACCAACAACAAGGAACAATACCATCACTACTCCTGCAGTCTCAGCATGTTGCAATTGCACAGATTTGGGTGCCAAAATCAGCAATACACTAGTTAAATAGCCATTTGTAAGGCCTAAAAGGCAAGTCAATATTGTCACAGGGATCTCCGTCCGGAAAAATTTTGGACCGTGTAAGCACTCTAAGAAGAGAGGGAATAACAACAATCTCAAAACAGTTCCTCCAATTGCAACCTTTTCATTCTCAAGGAGATATACTGCAGTCAGAGACTTCCCAACTAAATCAAACACATTGTACCCAGTTATCAAGATAATTGCATACCAATCCTTGAGAATCTCAGAGTGTACATCCTCTGTGATATATCCTGGAAATATAGCCAGCGTAACAATGTATATTAGGACAATGCCAAAACCATACCACTTTACTCTTCCTACTATGTGCAACATAGTTGATCTCCATTGAGGCCCTATCAAAGGCCCTTTCTCTTCTTTCTCCTCATTTAAAGCCAGAATCTTCAGGTCTGTGTAGTGCTTCACAACTGGAAGCCTAGGTGCTACATTGTAGATAACAATACATATGACAATAACAACTATCCCAACGGCAAAATATAAGTTTGCACTTTTCCTCAGGCCATCAGCATCTTGTGAGTATACAGCTTTGGTTAGAATCCTAAGAACAGAAACGAGTACTCCTGCGAACCAAATTTGAGAAAATAAGTATTCCTGTTTGTACAAAGTGAAATTGGCTCATTGTCCATTCCTGGATGGCATTATAGAGATCACTTAAAACTCTAACTAAACAACTTCACAACATTTATGTTACACAAACTCTTTTACGACACCAAGAGTGTAAATTTTTAGATATGTATCCGGATGTCGGACTCACCCATTTCTCATTATTTTTTCATGAACTTCCACCAAATTGGAGTATCTGAATACTTGCACTCATATCCATGTCTAGTCGATTGGACAAGGTACTTCACGAAAAACGAAAAGTACAAGTAACATAGCAGAACACTACAACTTTAACTGTATGTCTACTTGAAGCTGCTGAAAATGAGAAACTTGTCCAAGTAAGCACCCAGCGTGCTTTAAGAATTTTCAAATTCGCATCTCTTTACTAAATGGATCATGGATGAGCTTAACATAGAAAATGCATGTCTAAGCTTAAGTCTCCTACTTTTACACATATCCAATAATGGAAAAAAGAAAAAGAAAAAGAAAAAGAAGATAATTTCCCAAAACATTATAACATTGAATAAAAAGCCAAATCCTAAATATAAGAAGAATAACTTCTATAATAACAAAACTCACAGAATGAAATCCTACCCACTGATCAAAAAACCAAACATAATATAAACGCATAACTCCATCTGAGAAGTAAAATAAAAATCAACAAAACACAAATTGATTTAATTAAAGGAGGAGTAAAATTTTAATTTGGTTACCAGAACCAGCAGTTCCAACCACAACAGCTTGCATATACCTCTCCGGCATCTCACCAGCGGACCCAATAATCCCACCTTGCACCAGTGCATCAGCAATACCCGAAATAGCAACAGCCGCAACTGTCACATAGAACCCATCGTATAACCCGACTCGACCTTTAATATAAAAAACATCCATGACGGGTACGATCAACAGAGATACCACAAAAAGGCCCAAGCCCACGTTGATCCGGACATAAGCATTGGATTTGTGAGAGTACAAGAGGATCAGAAGAAGGCAAACAAGACCCACTAGCATATAAACTAGAGCGAAGATACGATCCACGCTAGCATCTGGATAGAGGTAGGAGAAGTAATCAACGGCTGTGATGAAAGCATTCCATGGGAGGAGATAGCCAACACCCAATGTGAAGTAGATTAGATAGGCCAAGTGAAATTTGTCTTTGGGGATTTTGGTAGATGTGATTGTGGTGGAAAGAAGTTGGGAAGATTCGGAATCGCCGTCGTTGATCTGATGCCCGACAACCATTGGAAACCCACGGTTATGGGAACTGTGGTTGGGTTTGGATCGGGGCGGATGTAAGCGGACCCTACTGGCTGAACTTGGAGAATATCCAAGGTATGATGTTGTCTCCCAATAAAGGATTAGTTGTGGGAACTGGGAAGTGCAAGGGTAGGAATATTGTCCGAGGTTTGATAAAGGAACGTTACGATGTCGTTTCGCGCATTGGCACAATTATTGGTGGTTTAGTTTAGCGAAATCAATTTCATTGGTTGTAACCGAGATTTAAAATATTAATTCTATACTAAGGTAAATAATTAAATTTTACAAAAATATCAAATATATTGTAATTATTAACATAAATTTTAATTTTTTTTTAAATATTATGAAAAATGTATCAAAATTATAGAATTTATTTATATAACTTTATAAAATATTAAAACAATTAATTATTTATATTTTTAAACAAATATTTTTATGTAATACATGTATTTATAAAAGTTATACTAATCAATGATCAATAATTCAAGTAATTAATCAAAATATTGTAAAAAGATTAATTCAAATACAAAATAAATATTTAGATTATAATTGTAATATTATTATAAATGAACAAAATTCAATAGTTCATAGTAGAATTTAAATTATAAAAAACAAAAATTATAGGTAAAATTCAGTAAAATAAATGTAAAAATAAAAAAAAATATACATGAAAAGAAGAATTAAATATTATTTCAAATTCAAATAAATAATATTTTCATTGATGATAAAAAATTATAAATAGATAAAACTTTAATAAAAATTTAAAAATATTTAAAAATATTCTCATTCTTGACGAAAATTCTAGGAAAAACTATGAAAATTATAAAAATTTTAAGAAAAATGTGAAATTTTTATAAAACTTTATAAAAATCAAAATAGTCAATTATTTACATTTAAAATTAATTTTTTATTTAATATGTATATATTTAAATACTTAAAATATTTGTATTAATCAATAAATCGATAAATTAATTAAAATAAAATATAATAAAATATATATTTTTTGTTAAATATTGTATAATAACTTGTTAAAATGTTTAAAATAATTAAATAGATTATATTATCTAATTATATTAACTATTATAAATAGATAAATCTCGATATTATGAAAATAAAATTTATTGATTATTTATTTTTAAAAGTACTAATAATAAGGAAAGACATAATGAGTTTACCCTTCAATACAACCTACATGTTGTAACATTAATATAAAACAATAAGAAAACAAAACTTGTGTACTTACTTTGTACTTTAGAATTGGATTGAATGCTACTATTTTACTCAATTGCTCACTAAATAGAGTAATATATTGTAAGGTTTATATGATTATTGACGATATTCGTAAACAAAATATATATAATTTTAGTTTTTAGGTGTATCTTATAAGAATATTTTGAAATTGAAGAAATGATCAAGCCTCAACAAATTCACATATATGTTAGATTGCATATTAAACATAATAGGAACAATGTGGAAACATATTACTTTATTGATCGAGTAATGATTGGATTGATCAAGCAATATTACCTAAATAAATTGAATTTAATTGATTACTAGATCGATCAAATGATTTACTAGATCGATCAAATGATTTACTTGATCGATCAAATGATTTACTTGATCGATTGAGGATTAGATCGATCGAGTTAAATCACTGGATCGATCAACATTTTAAATATTAATTAAATGATTATTGGATCGATCAAGAGAATGTTCGATTGATCGACCAATGTACTCGATCGATCGAGCATTTGGTTAGATCGATTGAATAACTAGTTATCTGATTTTAAAACATATTTATATTATGATTTAGATTGATTTTTTACTATATTGTCCTTATTTTTTAAAAGTATTTTAACTAATTTTATAGATAATATAGTAACTCTACTTTAACTTAGCATGTTTCAAAATATTCTATAAATACAAATCTAAACACATATTTGAAAGCAACCACACAAGAGCTATTGTGTTTATTCTCTTCATCTTTTATTCTCTATTGTTTTGCAAATATAAGATCATAATTTGTTAGATTTTTTTATTTAGTTAATTTATCAAATATTTGTGATTGTGTTTGATTGATTAATAAACCTAATTGGTTTATGATATTTTGATTATGTGTTCTTATAGTTTCTTCATTTTCGTTCTTGAATTATTAAATAAAATAATTGTGTGTCATATCATATATTGTTGGTTTGATTATTAATTTTTAAAGAAACTATCTTTATTTTAACTTAGGCTTACACTGATCATTATAGGGTTACTAGTTGATTTCGATTTATATGATATACTATTCAAATCAACTAGTTAGGGTTGTTCGTTATTGAATTTTCTCTAGAACACACACTTATACTTGTGTTTATATGCTAACTTTTCAGGTGACAGTGGTGCAAGTTCGATTAAATCATGGGACTTGAGTTTGTTGGAACACTGGTATGGATATGAACATTTTTCTTGTAGAGACTATGATGAAAGCTGTGGCTTGTATGTAGGTGATGACTCTATGAAAGTAGAGTCATTAATGCACCTTTCTCCTTAATATTTACTCATTTTATTTAATAAGTAGTATTTTTAGGTTAAAAATATTAAAATATAAACTTTCTAGTAAAAAAGAATAAAAATTTATTTTAAAATTGTTTTTGGAATTTTTTTGGGATTTTTATGAATTTTTAACACAAACTAATCAAAAGATGCCACATAGACGCATGCAAGTAGGATAGTTGATCGAGAAAGCTATGTGGATTCCATGCAAGTAGAGAGAGCGAATTATGCAATGTCGTGTGTTCCCAGTGATGCAGCATCATGCCACGTGTCAATACAACGTTCATTTCGAGTTGGTCACACAGTCAAAGGTCTTGCCACATGTCTTAAATGGATTTGTCCATTCCTTCCACCGTCGTTCCATGCCATCAGTAACCATAAATCATATAGTGCCACATAGCGATGACTCATCATATGTTGACCAGACTAGTCCTCCGGTGCCATGCGTTGCACGCTAATTTGCCCAATAAAAACCATGTGCCACATGTCACTCTTATTGGAAGACACTGTTAATTTTTCCCTTTTTCATCGTAGCCTTTAATCTGAAGTTAATCTGACGGTCTAGATTCCACCAAACCAGTCCTCCAGTGTGACACATTGTGTGCTGATTTGTCCAATAAAACTCGTATGCCATGTGTCATACTTCTATTGGCTAATTATGTTAATTTTTCCCTTTTTATCTTAGCCTTTGATCTGAAGCCGATTTGATGGTCCTGATTCTACCTAAGCTTAATTTAACCCCATAATTTCCCCATAAACCATAATGAACTTATTAACATAATTTTTATCAGTTTTTGGAGTCAAGAAGAGATAAAAACACAAAAAAATTCAAAAGAAGATACAATTTTGGTAGAGATTTAAGAGAAGTTTGGTACTACAATTCAAGAGGTTGATTGTATTTCTTCTTCTTCTCCTTTCTTTATTCACTTTTATGTCTTTCTTTATGAAAAATATGAGTTTTATGAACAAAAATTAATATATTTAATTTATTAATCCAGGGGTCTTATAAACTCAACTTTTAATATGTGATAATTTAATATTTTACCCCAATTATGATTTTAATTTAATTATATTTTTTAATATGATTTTATGTTATTAATTGTTTAGCCAATAGTTGATCTATAGAGGCAATTAAATAGATTTGAGAGAATTATTTAATTGTTTATCTTGGTTAAATAACATGCATAGTTCTATACATAGATATATGATTATTATGTATGTGATTCATAATTGATAAACTTAATGAGGAGCATGCAATTTAATTGACATGAGAATGTGATTAGGTCAATTAATATATGGTGTGTGGTTTACTTGAGAGATGAATACATATTAGTTTAGATTCAATCGATTATATAATTAATTGATAATTATATTGAGGGGATTTTAGTGATTCATATGTTTAGAAAATTGAGGATTAAGTATTCTTAGATATGTTTTTCCCGTATCTTCTTAGTTTCCAAATATGAAGTAATCAATTATTTCTATTTAGTTTTAGTTCCTTTAATTTTGCTTCCTTAAAATATAAAAACACTAAAAATTTTGATTTTAATTTTTTGTTTTAAAAATTAGTTTCTAATAACATAATCTTCATGTGAATGATATTTTTTATCATAATATTATTTGTTACAATATGTATAATTGTGTATTTATTGAATTCAATTCATATATGATCAATAGGTTACTTGGGGATATTACCTAAGTGGGTTTTTGAGTCTTAACTTTGTAACTGGATACTTATTTTTCATAATGGATAGTGTGGTGGTCCGTCGAAATGGTGGTTTTCCTCTTAGGTTATTGGTATGGCTTAGGTTGTTTTCACTTAAAAATCTGGTGTGCTGATTTTTATTTTTGCATTACTTTACGTACAAGTGATTAGTTGTTTAGTCACTTACGATTTTTAATTTACTATACTTTCATTGGTTAACAAATTAGATCTATACCTAAACGAACTTTCACTTATTATCGAAGCCATCACTAGATACATTTAATATACCTAGAACCTTATTATGGATCATTTAAAAGAGTTTGTCACAACCTATGCACTTTACTTTGATGGGTCTAATTACCCATATTGGAAGGCTCGTATGATAGCCTTTCTATGATCTATAGATGAAAGCATCTAGAACTCTATGCTTTATGGTTGAGAACCACTTACGATTATAAAATATAATATTTTTACTTCTAAGCTTAGGAACAAATGGGCCAATCAAGATAAAACTGCTAACAACTAGAATTAAAAAGGGTATACACTCTATTTTCAGTCCTATGTCTGTTGATGAGTTTCATAGTATTTCTCATGTTGATATTGCTAAGCATGTTTTGGATATTTTAGAGGTTACCCATGAAAGTATCTCACAAGTTAAATGAAGAAAACTTCGCACGTACTTAATTTGATAATATTAAGATGAAAGAGGATGAAATTTTCTCTGATTTTATATTAGATTATGTGATATTACTAACAACTCTATCAATCTTGGAGAGAAAATTGATGATTTTATGATAGTTCAAAAGATTTTCTGCTCATTACTAGATCACTTCCATGCAAAGATCATTGTCATTGATGAAAGTAAGGATATGGATACTATAAAAAATAGAGGAACTCATTGGCTCACTTTAAACATTTGAGATGAGCTTTCGAAAACCTCTCAAGAACAAGGTATTGCATTAAAACTGTTATGATTGAAGATAGTGACAATGATGATGAAAAAATGGCACTCATAACCAAAAGAATGAAAAAAATCCTCAACAAAAAAAATCCTTGAAAAAAGAACAATTAAGTTGTTAAAAGGATTAGAATCTAAGAGAACTCAAATACGTGAGTTATAAGGGTAAGAAATCTAAATTCACTAGACTTTAATGTTTTAAATGTATGGGTTTTGATCAATTTGTAGTTGATCGTGCAAACAAGAAAAACTAGACTGAAAAAGTTTTTAACGTTACACTTATTGACTCTGAAAGTGATAATCACAATCCAGTTGAATTTGGAACCAACTACTTAGCATTTACTACAACTGTTGGTGGATTATCCAGTAAGTCTGACATTGATTTAGGTGATAAGGAAAGTAATGCTGAATTTCTACTCAACAAGTTTAATGTCACTAGTATTTATGAAATTTTTATAGATTATGTGAGATACAAAAGGGAAATAGCTAGACTAAATGACAAACTTAAATTCATCAAAATAAATTCTTCAATTATAGAAAAAGAAAAAAAATAAACTATCTAAACGTGCTAATGTTTTGAATTCAAGCATTGCAGATGTTAAACAGGAAAACAAGAATCTTATGTAGGAATTTGAACAATGAAAGGAAGCAGTAAGGAAGTTAACAATTGGAGCTGAAAGGCAAAAAAAAAAAAATTCTAGATTATAGAAAAATTCTAGATTATAGAAAACTTGTTGGAGACAAGAGAAGACTTGGTCATATAAATGAGCATTCTACACCATCATCTTCAAAAACAAATGAGTTTGTAAAACCCTCCAACTTTATAGGCCTTACTACCACACAACTTGTTCCAAGAAGCAGGTTTATTAATGCTTAAACAATAGGACATAAAGTCCTAGCTCCTAAAAAAAGAATCTTTAGAAAAGTTCCCAGTTTACCATTCTGAATCAACATAAAAAGAAAAAGAAAAAAGTTTTAAAAGTACCAATGTTCTTTAAGTTTCTAGGATTCATCCAAATTTAAGAAAAAAATGAAGAAAAAAGTTAGTCAAGACATATATCCACTTACCAAGAGTTGGGTGAAGCAAGAAACTGATCTCCAATCTTTCTCCTTAGTGCTTTGACCTTGATTTCTGATTGAGAGTTGTGAATAAGACTGATAGTGATCATATCTATATATAAACTGTTAAGTCTAATCTCAACCTCCTATCAACCCACAATTCAAGGCATAAATTGAGAAAAGATCAAGCAGAATCAGGCTACAAGGATATCAGATTTGGGAAGTCAAACCCACAAGTTTGTAATTAACTTTTCCTTCAAACTTTTATCGACCACAACTTTTCAATCGGGATTCTGTTGAGACATGGTAACAACCATTGGAAAGCTTGTGACCTCAAGATTGTGATGGACAACTCACTTAAGATGCTCTAGAACTAACTATCATTGAGTCATTGTACCTAGGTAAGATAACTACACTACTTACCCCACCAGAAGTGACCCAGGTAGCCTAGTGGGTAGTGTTGGATAGAAAAATCACCAAGTACGCGTGATCCCATTTGATTAGGTTATGTGATTTTAAAAGGTCAAATTGATACAATTAACACACTGTTAAGTATATATTTTATTGTTTAAATTCAAAATCAATATTAATAACATAATCTTTATTTATGAAAGATAATTAATATTATAAATAATTATATATTAACTAATCGATATTAGTTATTTATTATTATGATATCCGTCAAAACTTTTAAATAAGTTCACACAACGAGAAAAAGATACATATAAACCTCTCAAATTCTCTTTGATCTTAACTTTTTTCTCAAAAACTAATTTAAGCATCAGAGTAGATATGACCGTGCATGTATAGTAACTTTTGAAGTGATTTTTTAGTGATTTGTATATCTCTATGTGTCAAGTGAACATAACTTAACAGAAATCGGGTCAATTATATAAAGAAATGTTTTTATTGCATTTCATTAGGAGATTATTTATTTGTGATTTTAAATTCCATTTTTCTATTATGACTTGTAATATTGTTATTTAAATTAAATGTAAGTATTATTCTGCGGGGCAAGGGGCATAACTAGTAGTTATGATAATAAACATGGGAAATTCATATAATAACAAAATATAATATATTTATTTATTTTTCATCATTATTGAAGCCTCAGAAGGAAAACAGGCAAAACTTGTATTACAAGGTCCAAACCACAATCCTTACACTCCTCTGAAGTAGGCGAGAATTTAAGCAAAAATAAAAATAAAAATCGAAGTGTAACATTGGGATCACATTTGGTTATCACAGGTAACAATACGTAGACGACAACAACCAATTACCAAAACCAACTACAGGCAGTGTTTCTATTTTCTGATTTTAAAATGTTTACACGTAATTCATGGATCATGTTCTAGAATCCATATTCAACTTTTCAAATTCTATCATCCTTTGGTTAAAAACACGGAATACAAGATCACAAACTTGCCTAGATGATGGCCTTTCTTGTGGGACGATTTTCGTACACTGCAACCCTATTTCAAGTATTTGAAATGCTGCATGTTCTTCTCCAGGTAGCATTGGTTTCAGTGCCAGGTCTATAAGCTCCTCTCTTGAAGGGCCTTGTAATTCAACGTGAGTCTCCATCCATCTCACCATGTCCAAATCCACACCAAAAGCTTCATCAGTTGGCATTTTTCCGCTAACAAGCTCCATAAGCACTATGCCCATGCTGTAAACATCACTCTTTTCGGTTGCCTTTAGCGAATAAGCATACTCTGCAACATGTCAAATGTGTGTTAGAAATCTCAGACTTTCAACTTAGACTAAAACATAAATTCATTACAACAAAGAACCTATTTATGTACTAAAAGCACGGATTTGGTTGAGTTCAAATCTTAAATAGCATGATTGGGTTGTACGTTAGTCTCAAAATAATGTCAGTTGGACATAGAGTGTATTTATATTATATGCATGGTTCATATGTACACATTATGAACAACTAACATGCTATTTTGAGCTAGTTTAATTATGTAAAATATAAACGTGCTATTTTAGGCTTCAATGAGACTTCTTGGTTTGTACCTGGTGCTATGTAACCGTAGGATCCAGCAAACCACATATTTGAATCTGTGTTAGAATCACATTCAACAAGTGACTTTGCCAGACCAAAATCTCCCAAATGTGCTTCCATATTGGAATCTAGTAGCACATTGCTAGACTTGATGTCTCTATGAATGATCTTTGGCACACAATCATTGTGAAGATATTCCACTGCTTGAGTTAATCCTACAGCAATCTTTAGTCTGGTCTCCCAATCAAGACTGGCAGTTTTCTTGCTGTTATCTGGTTGTCGATGCAGAAAATCCCAAAGGCTTCCATTTTCCATATATTCATATATCAAAAGATTTGTACCGGTGCTTTTGTTGCTGCAGTAACCCATTAATTTCACTAGATGTCTGTGTCTTATCCTCCCTAGCGTCTTGACCTCTCTTGTGAAACTTTTATTTGAAATAAGATCATCTTTCCAGGATATCTTCTTGACTGCTATAATCTCTCCGTTTGGCAATTCTGCTTTATAAACTACTCCAGACCCTCCCGAGCCGATCACAAACTCGTTGCTTAGATTGCCTGTGGCTTTCATAACGTCATCCCATCTGAGCTCTTGTTTTGTAGTACCATGCTGAAATACGAGTCTTCTCCGTGGATTGGAAGAACTGGATGAGAAAATGCAGTTTATTTCACTGGCTTTCCTGAAATATTCTCGTCTGTATTTCAAGTAAGCAGTGGCTATAAGCACCAATAAAGCAATTGCAGCTAAAGTTGAAATCGTAAGGATGACCACCACCACTGATGACTTCCTCAGGCCTGATTGTTGATGATTGAACGGGTAGCCATGGCAACCGCCAAGAGGGCTTCCACAAAGATGAAAATTTCCTTGGAATGCTGCGGCTGGCCAGTGCGAGAATTGCTTGGCTAATTTTCCTTGAAGATTGTTATAAGAGATATTAAGCTTTCCAAGGCTGCTCATTTCACCAACTTGTGGAGGGATTTCTCCAATAAGTTGATTGCTTGAAAGATCAAGTGCCTCAAGTTTGGAAAGTGTAGCAATAGAAGGTGGGATGTGACCAGTCAAATTGTTGTAGCTGAGATCTAGAATACTCTGAAGATTATGGAGCTGTCCAATCTCAATAGGTATTTCACCATTATAGCTGTTATGTGATAGCTGAAGCTCATAAAGTTTAGCAAGCTTACCTATTGTTGGAGGGATTATTCCAATAAACTGATTATGGTTGAGCCTTAGGACGTTAAGGGAAGACAAATTTCCAATTTCAGCAGGGAGAGTTCCATTCAGAAAATTATGGTCAAGAGAAAGAAGCAGCAATTTGGAACTATTGAACAGTTCTGGTGGAAGAGGCCAAGAAAAAAGGTTTGAAGACAGTTTCAACTCTCCCAACTGAGGCAAACTTCCAATCCAAGATGGTATCATCCCAGAAAGAAGATTGTTGTTTAAATCAACGTGAGTAAGTTTCTTGCACATTGATAACTCAGCTGGTATAAACCCAGTGAGCATGTTGCCTGAGAGATCTAAAAGTGACAATTCATGAATTTTTCCCAATGTCCCAGGAATTTTCCCAGTAAATTGGTTGCTTCCTAATCTCAATCTTTCAAGATAAGGTGAATTCCCCAATTGTGGAGGGATCTCATGGTCAAAGAAATTTTCAGTGACATCAAAGGAAAGCAGAGAATTTGAGCTACACAGTACATCAATGCTACCATTTAATTTGTTTTTGGACAGATTCACTCTGGTCAAATTAGCTAAATTAACTAATGCATCAGGAAGATTACCTTGGAGGGAATTGTTATACAGCATAAACTGCTCCAGAGCTTCAAGAAATCCAAATTTCATAGGAATGCTACCAGATAGTCTATTGTCTGCCAAGTCTAGAACGGTTAGTTTATGACAGTTGCCCAATGTAACGGGAATTTTTCCTACTAATTCATTTTGTCTGAGATGAAGGAAATTTAACTCCTTGAGCCTTCCAATTGTAATAGGAATTTCCCCACCGAAATAGTTCCCAAATAAATCAATCATTTGCAAGCTTGAACAGTTACCTATCTCTATTGGAATCTCTCCTGATAACTGATTGTCATAAAGATACAAAATCTCAAGCTTACCAAGCCTTCCGATTTCACTTGGCAGATTTCCCTTCAAATTGTTGTGGTACAGTGCTAGTGTCTGGAGGTTTGTTAGATTCCCAATGAAAGGAGAAATTGAGCCAACCAAACTGTTGTTATGGAGCAAGAGATCAGTTAACTCCACTAACCCATAAAGTTCAAGAGGTATGGACCCATTGAGTGTGTTGTTGGATAAATCAAGTTGCTTCAGGGATTGACATTGGCTCAGTTCTACCGGAATTTCACCATAAAGACGAGCTTCAGACAGCATTATGTGCTTCAAATTGGTTGAATTAGAACATAAGTTTCTGGGAATGACTCCAGAGAGATTGTTGTCAGACAAAACCAAGTAAACCAATTGACCCATGTTTCCAAACTCCTCTGGAATTCCACCACTGAGCTTGTTCATGGATAAATCAAGATTTTGAAGATTACCCAGTTGTTCTAAAGACTTAGGAATTGGACCTTCCAGTTGATTAGCCATTAAATTCAAGTAAACCAGCTGACTCAATCCACCGAGTTCACTCGGTATCTCTCCAGAGAGACTGTTATTTCCGAGGTTCAAAAGGTTGAGATTCTTAAGAAGAACTAATTCTTCAGGAATTGATCCATTCAAACTATTGTTTGCAGCAGTGAAAAATTCTAAGCTTGTGCAATTCCCCAACTGGGTAGGGATTGGACCCTCCAGTTGATTTTGTTGCAATATCAAATCCTCGAGTTGTCTGAGTCGTCCGAGTTCTGGTGGTATGAGACCGGTTAGATTACTTGACGCCAAGCCCAAAGTGACTAAATTGACAAGGTTGCCGAACGAGTCAGGGATAAAACCGGTGAGTCCATTGTCTCCGATTCTTAAAACTCGGAGATTAGTGAGTGAACCCAGATGAGCTGGAATGGGTCCACTAAGTTGGTTAGAAAATAAAAGCAAAGATTCCAAAGAGGAAAGGTTTGAAAGAGTTGATGGAATTGAGCCAGTGAGGTAGTTAAGAGAAAGGTCTATGTGGAGAAGGTAATGTAAACGACCGAGTTGAGGTGATATTGAACCAGTAAGTGATGAGTCAGAAAGGTTTAATCCAACCACTTGAATCGAGTCGTTGATCAATCCACAAGAAACTCCTCTCCAAGTACAGAAGTTTGTGTTGCTCTGTTTCCAACCATGCAATACTCTTTCTGGGTCTTCAACAAATGACTTCTTTAACTCCAAAAGAATTCTCAATGTTGAATTAGTTTCTAGTTTTCCATTGCAAAACACAAACCCAATTGAAGCATAAACAATTAGAACATAAGCAATTGAGAGAATAATATTCAATCCATTTATTGAAAACATGATTTATGTGTCTAAAATGCTAAACAACAAGATGAGTTTGTTGGGTTATTTTCGTATCCATGAAAGGCAATAAGAAGAAGCTTAAATGGTAAATCTGACGATTGGTTATGGTTCTTGGTATGAGAGAAAACGCGTGGTCTGAGCATAGAATGGTAAGCTTAATTTGCCTCTTGAAGTGTACAATACAACTACACAGATTGATTGATGCTGGAAATTAATGACTGACAAAAACAAGAATCAGAGAGACTTCAATGAGTCCACAAGCTTTGTCTGTCTAATTCATTTATGACCATGTCTGCCTTATATATCACAGTGTTAGCTATTGGGAGGATTTGGCAACAAAAGAAAAAGACTGTTATTGGTATTTGGGAGAGAGAAACAGAGGTCTTATACACAAGAGTGAACAAGAGAGCTGAAATTAATTGAAATTAGTTGGTGAATGGGATAAAGTAGATATAGTATTTGTCAAACTTTGATCAGGTAATAAGAAAAACTAAAATAGAAATTGATATGCAAGAGAAGATCAAAGTATAAGAAAGGCAGAATATTTTTGGAGAAAGTTAGAAATAGTGTATATGTGGCATTAATATTTCCATGTGAAGATGATCAAGAGAAGATATGGGCTTACGTTGAGGATAAATTATTGATTTATTTGGAGAAAGTTGATGTCACTAATAGATTACTCGTATATTTTTGTCCTCCGTAATAAAAATAATATTTTTATTTTTATTTTATATATTTTAACTATTAATTTATATATATTATTTTACATTATATAATTCAATTCAATTAAATTAATTTTAATATTATTTTTATTATTATAAATTTTAAAATACTATTTTTTAATAATTTTTTTACCAATCATATTAATTTCTATCTTTGAGCATTTAATACTTCTATTTTTTTTTAAAATTACACTAATATTATATTTTTATACTTTTAAAATATCATATCATCTTTTAATTAAAATAATAATAATTTATCAACGTAAAGTATTAATTTTTACGGGTTTAATATCAACTAAAAACAAATTTTTTATAGATTTAGTAAATGTCAAACGAGTTTAGACGAAATAGATTTTTTTTCCCATCATAAACATAATTGTTTATGTAAAAGATACAATTTTTTTTAACATATAAAAATATAATGCATATAATTTTCATATTAATATAAAAGAGAATAAATGGTTGGTTTGTAAAACATATAAAAAAAATTTGTGGTTTCTAAGTAAGTTAAAAGAATTTAATTTAATTCAAGAAAAATTAAGTAACTTTACTTTGATATGTTAAATTGGGTTAAATTTTTTTAAAAAAATTAAAATTTAATAACAATAAAAATAATATATTTTAATATTAATTCATATACATCTCTCTCTCATGTAACTCTCCATTCAAGCTAACATGTTATTTTTGTTATTAAGTTTTAAAAATGTTATTTTAATTTTTTTTAAAGGAAATATATTAAGTAGGTGTTATTTTTAATATTATAAATTTTTTATATATATAAAAATTGTTTCTTTAAAAAAAAAAAAAATTGCTCGTTGATAGAGAACCAGCTAAAATTGAAATGTGTTTGGGGCGGGTGGTGCTCGACGTTGAGGAAGATTGAGGATGGTGGTGCTCGTCTGGCTAGTGGAGTTGGTCCTTGGTTAATTGGGGTTTCATGGGAGGTGGTTTTACGAAGAAAAATTGTGTGTGAATAGTAAAACTATAAATAGTGCATTTGTAAAAATATATCAAAACTTCTGAACTTACAAATTAGGGGAAAAAATATTAGGTTTAGATTTTCTTCGTAAATATCTCTTCAATGTTTGAAAAATAATCTCTTATGATAATGATATTAAATATATTATCAGAAATCGTGTTAATTTTTTAATCCATTATTTTTTATATAATTTTAATTTTTCTTTAAAATAATATCTTAAAATTTATAATAAAATAAATAATATCTTAATAACATTGAATGATATTTAATTAAAATATTTTTAGTGTTTAAAATAAAATAATGTGTTATATTTTTTTAATTGTTAAAATGTACGAAATTAATATAAAAAATATTATTTTTATAATTATAAGTTTTAAGTATAACTTTTTCTATAATTATTATTTTTTACTAAATTACTAAAATACACTTAAAACTAATTACAAAGTAAATATTTTATTTACTATATTTTTTATGATTATGATTGAAAAATAAAAATTTATACTAATTAGAGAAATATATAGAAATATAAATACTTATTTAAATTAAAAAATAATTTTAAAAATTAATCTAAAATTCTTAATTTCTTTCCACACGATATCTCTTCTATTTTCTCTTATTATTAATAATTATTGATAAAAAATTAATCAATTATTTATTAAATTCAAAAAACAAAAATATTATTACTATATTCAAGAAATAAAATATGTGTATAATTGAAAATTTTATTAAAATAGCAAGTTAATTATAATTTATTTTAAGTAAATAATCCATAAGTATTAATTTTTTAAAATTTAATATCAATTTTTATTTTATAAATTAATTTAATTTATTAATTATTATACTATAAATATTAAATTAAAAGCATTATATTATTTTTATTACTAAATCTTGGTTTATATGTTATTCAATTTAATTAAAACTAGATCCTATAGAAATAAAAAATGTAACCACTTTAATACATATGATTAAGATATATAAAAAATTTCATTCATTGTGTGTAATTAGATTTTAATTTCTTAATTGATAAGGCAAGTGTATATATATTTTTAATTTTATGTAAATTTATTGTTTATTTAATTTTGATGCTTTATAATATTTAAATAAAATAAAAAATTTTACTTTAATTTGAATAATTTAATATTTTGAATAATTTAATATTTTATTTAAATCAAATATATCCTTTAATTTTAAAGATGTTATAAAAATATCATTAAATCACCGTTATCTTTAATTTCTTTTAAAATTAAATATAATCTTCCATACTTACAAGAGAGCATAAATATTTATAAAAAAATATAAATTTTAAAAATATTGTTAAGTAATAACTGAATAATTTTTTTTTAATTTTTAATGTGCTTTATTTTCGTTAAAATTCATTTTGTTAAAGATTTAGAATTCATCGATAGAATAAAATCAACTTAAACAATAACTATTTTTTATAACAGTTTTTTAATCAAATATAAGATACCATATAAATTATTAATCAAATTATGGCTATTATTTAACAAATTAAGAAACTTATTAATATAATAATAAACTACTAATTAATGTTGGATTAATAAACAAAACCGGGTTATTAACGGAGTAAATAGAAACAGTAAGAGAAAGATCTTTTCTATCTCCTTCTCCACTTTTTATTTTATTTTTTAATCTCATAATTTATTTTTCCTATATCATATCTATTATTATTTGTATATTTATTCTGCCTAAGTTTGAGTGTATTATTTTGAAATGTGTATAACTTTTTAGTTAAAAAAATATCTTTCTAATTACTCACGAATAATTAGAAGATTATTTGAAATAAATATAGGGTTATATTTCTAGTGCCCAATATATTATAGGATGATGGTATTATTTATGAGTTAAATTAATATATTTAAAAAAAATATGAATATCAAATTCACAAGTATTCATCAATCAAATCGTTTTTAAAAAAAATATAGACATCTAAGCCATATAAGTGATAAAAAATCGTAAACGATAATTATATCGATAACAAAATAGAATTTCGTATTTTCAACCGTGATTATATATATAATCAAATAATTCATAACAAAAAAAATAATATCTTTAAATTAAGCTGTATATAAGTTAAAATTAGATGTTTTTTTATTATTATAAATTTTAGATTTTAATGTTATAGTTTTATGAAATTTTTTTTAAAGATTTTTATATTTGTTATGGATTAACAAGGTGGAAGATAAATGCAATAATTTTTTTTCTTCCAAAAATACCATTATCAACTATTTTGTTTTAAAACAATAATAAATATATTATTAGTTATTAACTAATAATACATAGTTTATTATTGAAGTAATATATAATTTATGTATAAAAAAATCTCCTTAATTTTTTTCCCATTCTTATCGTTAATATGTTACCTACTTACCTCATAGTTCATACATGAGAAAGTGAGCGGTTGAATAATTTCCATATTTTTCTATACTCTATTTTATTTTGCCTTGTTGATTTATAAATTATAACTTTAGTATTACTTGTGAATTTAAACCTTAACAAAGTCAAACAAGTCTCTTAAACTCTTGTCATTTCCCACGTTATCAACAAACTTCTATAGGAATTTACAAATTTAATATTTAAATAATTCTTTGGAACCATATGTTGTATGTCGCAAGTTGAAAAGAATATGTACTTATTCATGATTATCATATAAACAAATGGTAATAATACATTAACGTTATAATTTTATTATAATAATAGCTTCTCACGTTATCTTAACAAAAATATATAAAATCTTTATTTTAATCTAATATTAATATTATTATTAATAAAATATTCTCATATTAATAATCTACATTATAAAAATATTGGTACCCATAAACAAATATTGGTTTTAAAAGGTTAAAAAGTTTAATGTTTGTTTATTAGGTTGAGCTACCAAATCGGAATGTCCTTTTGTAGCCTTGTTCTTTGTTTGATTGGTTGAATTTGTATGCAACCCCTATGTGTTGCCTAATCCAATAATACCGCATACTATTAAATATTTATGAACAATTTTCTTTGTTTGCCTATTCAATAATTGAGGGTTAACACTTTTTATGTCATAAACTCTTCTTTGCTATTTGTTGAACCTACTTTTTAAGTCATAAACTCTTCTTTGCAATTTGTTGAACCTACTTCAGTAAAACAATTGTACAGATTGTTAGGGAGTGAAATATCTTAATCTTATCATGTAACTACTAGTAATAATAAATTTCTATATTTAGGTAAAAATGATTATCATAGTAATATAAGTCACGTATTATATTTTGATCAATGAATTATACTATAAATATCAAGTTAACATTTAGATGAAAAAATCACATAATAAACTTGATCCCATTTAATTGATCCACATCACAATTAAAAAATCAAATAAATATAATCATTGTATAAGCAATTTGAATTTAATTCAAAACAAATTGTTTTTGGTAAACTTTTGAAATTCATTTTAAAATATATATTAATGGCCTAAACCTACGTTTATAAAATATAAAATATAATTAATAATTTAATAATTTAATATTTAAACTATTATATTAATTAACAAGTATAAGTTATTTTCATTGATCCAGGTAAATAATCCCTCTCTATTTCAAAAGATACCTATAAGTAAACTCCCAAACTCTTCAAATCATTTATGATATAAGCTCACTTATATATAAACTAACTCAAGCATCAAACTGGATACAACACCTCACTATTTTCTTCCTTCTAACACTAGTGACTTGCATGATTGATATGACAAGAATGTGATGAACATAAAAATCGACTTCAAAATCTAGTGCCATTTATGGGAAAAAAATAGATGTTCAAACCAATTTGAGCTAACGAAAAACTCAAGAACATATATCGTGTTCTTTGATATGTTTGTGGCATTCTTCATCCATATTTTCCTTCAAAAGCCTATTCAATTTAAAATGACTTCTTAACATGTTTATGATGATGTCTCGATTCCATAACAAGTTGGTGATTCAACTCGCACTCAGGATTAGCCATCCATCTTTGGCATGATTTCAAAGAGTAGGAACACTTAGAAGGATTTTGATAGTCCTATCTTTTGGCTACAATTAACGAACACCCAAATCATTTTCAAACAATGGACCCTTAATGAGAAACCCTCTGAAGCACCTGAATAGGAAATGAATCCTAAGTTGGGCCATGCTCTGGTCACCAAACTAGCTGAGGAAACTAGGTTTCTTATCTTGTGAAAACAGGAACCTCACAAGATTGTAAGGGTTGGCACCTCCCTATTAAGAAAGTTTAAATCATCCTAGATGAGTTTCTACTGCAAAACAATAATGTGTTCTCCTGATCACATAAGGATATACCAGACATAGATATAGAAATAATGGTTCATTACTTGAATGCAAACCCGAGCATCAAACTCGTCAGACAAAAGAGGAGGTCGCACAACTAAGATAGATACAAGGGTATGAAGCAAAAATGGATAAGCTAGCTAAAGCTAGGTACATCACTCAAGTACACTACCTGGAATGGCTCGCCAACATGGTAATGGCGAAGAAGGCCAACGACCAATAGTAGATGTGTGTAGAATTTATAGACCTCAACAAACCCTATCCCAAACATAACTTCCCGTTGCCTAAGATAGATCAATTTATGGATGCCATCGTTGGACATTCCGTATTCTTCTTTATGGATGTTTACTCAAGGTACAACTAGATTAAGATTTATGAGCATGATAGAGAAATGACTAGCTACAAAGTAATGCCTTTTGGATTGAAGAATGTTGGGGCTACCAATTGGCGCCTAGTCAACAAGATGTTTACTTAGTTCATATGTCACACCATATAACTTTGTATGGATGACATAATCACGATAGAGGGCTCAACTTTAATGCCTTAAAAGAGTATGGAATGAAGTTGAACCCCAACAAGTTTGTCTTCAGAGTGGGGTCTTAGAAGTTATTAAGCTTCATGGTAAGCCAAAGAGGCACTGAAGCCAATACAGAGAAGATCAATGCACTCTTAGATATGCATCCCATAAGAACTGTTAAGGAAGTCTAGAGGCCAATAGGGAGACTGATAGTATTCAAACACTTTATGTCTATAGAAACCAAAAAATGTCTCTTATTCATTAAGACACTCAAGGAAACCACAATTTTGAATGGATCCATGAATATGAATAGGCCCTTCAATAACTCAAAACTAACTTAAGTAGCCTTCGACTACTGGAAACCCTATAGCTAGGGGACAAACTCATCTTATACTTAGATGTGTTAGAGTTGATGGTCAATGCTATGATCATAAAGAAAGAGGACAAGATCCAAAGGTTAGTTTATTATGTTAGCAAGTCATACTAGAAGGCTAAGCAAAGACACCATAGGATTGAAAAAAATGATGTTAGCATTGGTAATGGAAGCAAAGAAACTATGACCCTATTTTCAAGCCTATACCATCATCATCCTAACAAACACTAAGCTAAAGAAAGTTCTATCCAACCCCAAAGTCTTAAGGAGGCTATAAAAGTGGGAAAAGAACTTAGTGAGTTTAACATCCACTACATGCCATGGATTACCATCAAAGTATAGGTCTTGGCATACTTCATTGTCAAATTATCATCGAAAGAACACTTGATGGAGATTCAACCCATATGGAAGTTACATATAAATGGTTCTTCGTAGCAACATGGGAGTGGAAGAAGACTATTATTAGTAACATTAGAAGGGTACAAACTACATCTAGTTCTTTGTTTCAATTACAAGATCTCGAACAATGAGGCCAATTATAAAGCATTCATTGTATGCTTAAACTTATTGATCACCCTTTACGCACCCCACTTTGTTTGTTTCAATGACTCTCAACTAGTGGTGAAGCAAGTGATTAGTAAGTATCAAGTGAAGGCCCCAATCTACAAGAATACCAAACTATGATTAAATATCTTCTAGAAAAGCTACACTCTTAGACTCTAAGCCATATCCCTTGGGATGAAAACACGTAGGGTGACGTACTCTTATGTTTAGCTTTATGCATGGATGATGAACTTGATAATATTCTTCTAATACACCAGCTAACTGAGACTAATACCAAGGTAAAGGAACGTGAGTTGCTCCCAAAGTTCTTAGAACTAGGGTGGATGGATGTCATTAGAATATTACAGAGGACTTTACCAAAATATAGGAAGTAATCTAGAAAGGTACACCTTTAAACCCCATGCTTTTGCATAATCAATGTCAAAGTGGATTTCATATGCAATATTTGAGGTGCCTAACCCTAACAAAGGTAGACTACATCCTCTAAGAAATCCACGAAGACGTATGTTGAAACCACTCAAAGCTTATAAGTCTAGCCCTCAAAATCCCTAGGCAAGGGTACTTGATGACTCTATGAAAATAGAATCATTAGCGCACTTTTTAACTTAATATTTACTTATTTTATTCAATAAATAATATTTTTTGGGTCAAACATATTAAAAAATATAAACTGTTTAATGAAAAGGGGTTAAAATATAATTTTTGAAATTTTTTGGGATTTTTATGAATTTTTAACGCAAGACCAATCAAGAACTGCCACGTGGCATGCCATGCAAGTAGAGGAGCTGACTAATCAAGAATGGCCACATCGTGTCGCATATGAGGAGGAAACAAAATGTGCCATGTGTCAGTACGACGTTCAATGTGCCATGCCATGTGTCATCACGCCATTGCTCAGCGAGTTCCACCCATGCGCCATACCATCCGTTTCTGTGAATCATGTCATACCATATGTCGCTGACTCAACAAGTGTTGACTCTGACCAGTCTCCCTTGCCATGTGTCGCTCCCTGATTTGCCGAATGAATTTCCCTTGTCATGTGTTGCATTGTGATTGGTTGAAATTATCAGTTTTGTTTGTTTTGATCGTAGCCCTTGATCTGAAGCTGATCGGATGGTCTAGATCTCACTTGAGCTTTATTTAAGCTCCTAATCACTCCATAAACCCTAATTGGCCTCCATTAGAATAATTTTGGTCATTTTTTGGAGTTAAAAAGAGAGAAAAATACAAAAAAAATTCAAGAGAAGACAATTTTGGTGGAGATTAAAAAGAAAAGTAATATTACAATTCAAGAGATTGATTGTATTTCTTTTTCTAATTTTTTTTATATCAATTTTATGTCTTTTTTTATGAAAAATATGAGCTTTATGAACACAGTTATGTGTAATTAATTTATTAATCTAGGGATCTTATGAACCCAATTTTTACCATGCGATGATCTAAAATTTTACCCCAATTATAAATATAATTTAATTATATTATTTAATCTGATTTTTATGCTATTAATTGTTTGACCAATAATTTATCTATAGAGGCAATTAAATAGATTTGAGAGAATTATTTAATTGTTTTTCTTGATTAAATAGCATGCATAGTTTCTAAGCAGAAATATATGATTCTTATATATGAGATCCATAATTAATTAACTTAATAAATAGTATGCAATTTAATTAGCATGTGAGTGTGATTAAATTAATTACTATATGATGTGTAGTTTACTTGAGAGAGAATACATGCTAGATTAGATTCAATTGATCATGTAACTAATTGATAATTATATTGGGGGGATTTTCTCATATATCTTTTTAGTTACAAAATCTGATTTAATTAATTATTATTATTTACTTTTAGTTATTTTAATTTTTCTTTTTTAAAATATAAAAACATCCAAAAAAATTGATTTTTGTTATTTTTAGTTTTAAAAATTAATTTCTAAAAAAATAATATACATGTAAACGATCTTTATTTATCATTATATTGCTTGTTACGATACATATACTTGCATATTCATTACACATATAATTTGTGTGACGATCGGTACTACTGGCCCAACATGATGAAGGATGCAAGATAATGGGTAAAAAAGTACAAGTGCCAGTGTCATTCGCCAGGTGATAATAGCATAAAAATACATATATACAATATGTAAATTAATTAACATTTATGATTCAAAGAGCTTAGAATTAAGAATGATCTATATTAGTTCAATAAATATATATTTATATTAATTATGATGATTTATGTTGGTAGCATAAACAAAATCAGACAAAGAATGACAAAAAAATCAAAAATTGATTTAAGTAACATTTCTTCCTAAGATTTAATGTATCATATTGCAAATGGTATATAGATCCATCAAAAGGCCAAAGGGGTTATTGAAAATTTATTGATGATGGTTGATAATTTCATATTTCTCGTGGACTTCATAGTATTAGACATTGAGGAAGATAGAAAGATTCTTATCATACTTGGGAGACCCTTCCTAGAAACCAGAAGAACTTCCATTAATGTAAAAAAGGCGAACTCACTATGCAAGTAAAAGATCAAGAAGTAACATTTAATGTATTTAATCCATGAAATTTCCTAATGTGAAATTTCCTAACATTTAATGTGAAATTTCCCATTACCTTTCTTGGATCAAATGCTTGATAGGTCGATGGGTCATGAATTCCATTATTTATTGGATATGTATTTCGACTACAACCAAATTGATATTGCTTTGGAAGACCAAGAGAAGATCATGTTCACTTGTCCCTATGGGATATTTTCTTTTAGAAGCGATGACTATTTTTTGGATATGGTGGAAGGATTCTTGGAAGTGTTCGTGGATGATTTTTCTAAATTGGTGACTCATTTGATTCTTGCTTGCATCATCTATATCTTGTGTTGAAATTATATGAATAGACTAACTTGATACTAAATTAGGAGAAATGTCACTTAATGGTGAATGAAGAAAACATATGTGGGCATATAATTTTTAAAAAAGGATTGAAGTTGATAAAGCCAAAAGGAGGTTATTGAGAAGTTGCCTCTACCAACAAATGTTAAGAGAGTTAGAAGTTTCCTTAGCCATGTCAAATTTTACCAAAGATTCATTAATTGTTTTTCCAAGATCTCCAAATCTCTTTGGAACCTATAGGGATACACCATTAACTGTACCATTGTCCCTAACTTTTAACTAAATTCACATATAGGTCTATAAGCTTTTAAAACCTATTATTTAGTCCCTAACTTTTAAAAACTATACACATAAGTCCCTAAATTTTTAAATCTTACAATTTAATCCCTTAAATGTTTAAAATTTCACATATGGTCCTATATTTTCTAGTAAAATACATATTTGTGAATCAAAATTTTAGGATCTATATGTGAATTTTTAAAAATTTGGGAACTAAATAGTATTATTTAAAAGTTTAGGGACCTATATGTGAAGTTTTTAAAGTTTAAGGACCAAATCATAAATTTTAAAATTTTGTGGACCAATGGTATACTTTAGCCTATATATTTAATGAAGTTTGTTTGGAGGCGTTCAAGGTTTTGAAAGAGCAGTTGATGACAACACCTATTGTTGCAGTTATGGATTGGGATTTATCATTTAAATTAATGTGTAATTCTTCATATTATGCAATAAGGTCCATATTGGGGTAGTAGAGAGGTAAATTATTGCATGCCATATATTATGCAAGAAAAACCCTTGACACACCCAAGTCAACCATGCCATTATGGAGGAGTTTTTAGTGATGATGTTTGCTTTTGAGAAATTTCAGGCTTATCTTGTGTGCAGAATTCATAGTATGCATGAATCATTAACACTCAAATACCTCCTAGAAAATAAATATGCAAAGCCTTGATTGATTATTTGAGTTCTTTTCCCAGAATTTGATTTGCATACTTATGATAAAAAATAGGATGGAAAACCAAGTGGCAAATCACCTATTAAGGTTAGAGATGGGAAGTAAAGTGAATAACATGATTATTAATGATTCCTTTCCAATTGAACAACATTTCTATATTATGTATGTTGATGTGACATGGTATATTTATTTTTCAAATAACCTTCAATGTGGAGTCTTACCTCTCGAAGAATCTTCCCTTGAGAGGAAGATATTCTTACATAATGCATGGTATTTTTTATAGAATAAGCTTATCTATTCAAGACATTTGCCGATGGGATTTCAAGAAGATGTGTACCTGTAGAGGAGTTAGAGGATATTCTCAAGCAATGTCATGCCTTGAATTATAGAGTTTATTTTGGTAGCAAGCGAATGGTAGAAAAAAATGTCTGAGTTGGGATTTTATTGGCCCAATTTTTTTGAAGAAACTACGAGTTTGTAAAAAGGTGTGATAGGTGTATGTCTCCTTTAGGAGAACATAAAAATGTGCAAGTATACACGGTCACAAGTAATAAAATTTGATAAGTAAGTTATCATTCCCACGAAGATTTTCTACTATTATTCGTCAAGTACTAAAATTGTTTCAATCCAATTTTATCCAAACGATCGAAATGTTTGATAGAGTTTTAACTAAATTGATTTTTTATAACAATAAATAAGAAAATTCTAGGATTTTAATTTTCACCAAATTAATCCACTCGAATCATATTATTTTCTCATGATTTATATTTTTTGTAAATTTAATTTGTCAATCAAGAACTCCTAATTTTATCCCTACATCTCTTTCCGAGCTCTGTATAGACACATCTAGCTAAAATAATTCACTATATTCCTATGAGAATTAAATTCTTCAAGATTCATTACGTTCAAAGTTCTCAAATGGCCATACGTACAATTAAGGTATATTCCTATCCTTCATATATATATATATATATATATATTATTCCATCAACGAGCAATTACACGAAAATGCCTTTTTCAAGTTTATTTAAGTGTCACAAAAATGCCTTTCTCAAGTTTATTTATGTGTCACAAAACAATTGATTAATCTTCCAATCAATCAAAATCATTAAGCACAAATAGAATAAACAAATTAAAAATCTCATAAATCTTCCAAAAATAATTTATTCAAGTTTCATAAATTTAGCTACAACGCAACCTTAGAAAAATTAAATTACTTCATAATAAAAATTAAAATTATAATACATAAATATTAAAGCATTTTAGGAATATTAGATGAAGAACAAAAGAAAATTAGAACGTTTCTGCTCTCTAAAGTTTTGGCACACGCAAAACACAACAGAAGCCAAAAATGGCTTCTGCGTGTTCCACAGTCCAACTCTCCAACTTCCTCTCCAACCTCTCAATTTATCACAAATATCCCTTATTTATAGCTCCACACTCTAAAAAAAATACATCATAAAATATATTTTTTTTACACACGCGGGGGACAAATAATAAATTGAAAATATTAATTTATACACGCGTGGGAGACATTCTTGAAACGCGTAGAAAGAATATTGTGCAATCAAAAACTGAGGACACCATGTGTGTTTCTGGAATTTTTTATTTCAATTTACGCATGCCACGTGTCAGCATCTGATTGGTTGCAAGAAATAACGAGACACGTGGTAGCCTTTCATTCCCTATGAATAGAAGACGCAAGAGGATCGCGTCGGATGGAAGAAGTGCCTTCTAGACACGTGGGCGATGCAGACCCGACTGGAAACGTGTGACGTTTCCGAGTTTTTATTTTACAAATCTTATGCCATGTGTCGTCATCTTATTTGCTGGAACAATAATATAGACACGTGGCACCTTCGCATTAGGTATACTGGGAGGGCGCACGATTTTTACATGGAACGCGTCGCACAAGAAATTGCATATGCAGCAGACACGTCGTCCCACCCTACACGTCGACATGCGCGACAGGTGGGCCCCACTCAGTACGAGTAGTGTGTAATCCAAGAAAATCGGGTCCAATTTCCTGTGTCGCGTCTATCTTACACACGCCTGATCCTCACTATTGATTTCTTGATCAGACGGTGCGTGTTGGCGTTGAAAGTGGGCGCGCGTGGTCTTCTTCCTGTACAGAAAAAATAAATTTTCTTTAATTGCATTTTAGCCCTCCAATTTAATTCAAATTAACTTTTAAACTTTTGTTAATTGCAATCATGCCCTTTTCTAATTCAAATTATATTTTAAACTTTCGTTAATTGCAATTAAGCCCCGTTTTAATTTAAATTATATTTTCACACTTTATTATTTGCAATTAAGTCCTTTTTCGATTCATATTCTTTAATTTTCTTAAAAATATATTCCTTAAAAATAAATAGTAAATATTAATTTAATTAATTAAAATTAACTAAAAGTAACAAGAACATAACAATTATAATTAATAAAATAGACAAAATAATTGTATAATATACAATTATTAGGTGTCAAAGAGTTGGCAACTTGTCAAGGAAGAATGAGATTCCATGAACATCATGAAAATGTAGTTGTTTGATATGTGTTGCATAGAATTTATAAGGCGATTTGTCTCTTCATTTGGGAATCCATACATATTGGTGGTAGTTGATTATGTCCCTAAATGGGTGGAAGCAATGGCTTTTCCTATGAATGATGTCAAGGTGGTTGTTCCATTTGTGAAGAAGAATTTCCCTCGATTTGGAATACCACGAGCAATAATAAGTGATGGTGTGAGTCACTTTTGCATCAAATCTTTTGAAACCCTTCTTGGAAAATATAGGGTGAAGCATAGAATGTCTATCACTTACCGTTACCAAATAAGTGAAGGAAATATAAAATCGGGAGATTAAGAGGATTTTGGACAAAAAGGTGAATCTTTTAAGGAAGGATTGGTCCAAGAGATTGGATGAGCATACCGAATGGCCTATAAAACTCTCATTGTTATGTCTCCTTACTAGCTGTCATTTGGTAAAGTTTGTCACCTTTTGAAAGAGTTAGAGCACTAAACTTATTGGGCACTTGGAGTTAACTATGGATATGAAGGCCACCGATGAGAAGCGCTTGTTGAAAATGAATGAAATGGATGAGATCTACTTTGAAGCCTATAAGAATGCTAAGCTCTACACAGAGAAAATGAAGAAATGTCATGATTAGAGTATTGTAAAGTGTCAACTTGAGCTTGGTTAATAAGTGTTACTTTTTAGCTCATGGTTAAGGTTATTCTTAGGTAAGATGAAATCTAAATGGTTGGGACCTTTTATCATTACTCAAGGATTTCCTCGTGGTGTTATATAAATTGAAGACTTTGAGCCAATAAGAAGATTTAAGGTGAATGGATAATGATCCAAGATATTCTATAGTGCTAAGGTGGAGAGGCTCAAGTCAATTGTTAAAGTGAGAACTTTGGACCATGGTTGAGCATATTAGAGAGTTTTGCCATGGACTTTAAACAAAGCGCTTGTTGGGATGCAACCCAAGTTTTTAAAGTATGAATAAATATTTTTGTTTGAGTATTGTATGTAAATAATGAGAAGCGTTGGAACTTATAGGAGATATAAGTAAAAAATTCTTAAGGTTCATGTTTTGAGGGAGTTTTCTTATTCTTTGTTTGCTTTTGTTTCCTTTATTGCATATTGGGAACAATATGCATGTTAATTTTAGGGATGTGATATTTTCCTTTCTCTTGTTATATTATAGTTAGCTTTATCCTTTATTTAGTAGTATTGTGTTAAAAACGACTATTTATGACTTTGTTGGTATTGATGAATTATATGTGATTTGAATTTATTTGGGACTCATAGAGTGCATGTATGGCTTAATTGTTTTTGTTTTTATTTTAAGGTAAACTAATAATTATACCATTGAACTATCGTGAAAGTTAAACATACCATCACTCAACTATAATTTGAGGAGGAAATAACCAACTCAGAATATGAATGCTCAGATTATGATTACTTTTTATCATAAGATAAATAATTTGTATAGTATTACAAATCCAAATAACATATACATAAAAGTAAGACTTAAATTTAAAGGTTATGCCAATTATTATTTATACACATATATAGATACAAGAACTAGTATGTGTGTAGCAAGTAAACATATGTTTCCAGAAGAACATTGAAACATGCACTAAAAGATTTTAATTATAAGAATTACAACTAATAAGACAATAAATCTTAATAAAGTTTTAAAAGATATAGATATAATGATAAGAGGAGAAAATTTTCATATTCTTACCATATATCAACAGAAAACAAAAGTTGATTTATTAATAGAAAATAATTTTCTAAACTTATATCAACCTTTCACACAATATTTAGAAAAAATAAGTCTAACAACATTAGATTATGATATCATTTATGTATCAAAAATATGAAAAGTTTTGACTATATCAAACCCAACGTTTATGTGACAACATAAAAAGTGAAAATGTATTAAGAACAACAAAAAACTTATTTAGAAAATATTTCATTGGATATAGAATATAAACAAAACTTTTTTATTAATGAAATACAAAAAGATAAAGCCCTAACAGGCATTAGAAAACTATTAAAAATGGTAAGCTCAGAAAATCCTTTGGATAAAAAAAAATTTAAGACGATTGTCGACATAAAATTAAGAGACATTGACAAGGTTATAAGAATAAAACCAATAATTTATACTCCAAAAAATAGGATTAAATTTGAAAAACAATTTCAAGAATTTTTGGAATTGAAAGTCATAATAATAAGTAATTCACTTCACTCTAGTTAAACATTCCTAGTTAAAAAAGAAGCTAAAAAAAACAGGAAAAAAGAGAATGATAATGAACTTCAAAGCATTGAATAAAGAAATCATTGATGATGGATACTTTATTCCAAAGAAAGAAAAATTATTATCATTAATAAAATGAAAGAAATATTTCTCAAGTTTTGATTGCAAAAATGGATTTTGGCAAATAAGATTGGATAAAGAATCTCAAAAATTAACGGTATTTACTTGCCCTCAAGGATAATTCCAATGGACTATTGTACTATTTGAATTAAAACAAGCTCCATATATTTTTCAAAGATATACGAATAAAATATTCAAAAAATTAAAAAATATTGTTATGTCTATATAGATGATTTTTTGGTTTTTCAGTAATAAATTAAATAAACATTATTTAGATATTATTAATATTCTATAAGAATGCAGGAAAAAATAAATTGTAATCTCAGAAAACAAAGTAGTACTTGCTCTACAAAAAAATAAGTATTCAGGGTTTTACTAGTAAATTAAAAGACAAAAGCCAATTACAAAGATTTTTAGGATATTTGACATATGCATAAGCATATATCAAGAAACTTGCAGAAATGCAAAAACATTTACAAGCAAAATTGAAAAAAAGACTAGATCTGGAAATTGACAGAACAAGATATTTTATATATGGATAAAGTAAAAACAAAGGTAATTTTTTTTTTCTAACTTTATATCATTTAGGACCAGATGATAAAATGATAATTGAAATAGATGTTTCACAAAAATATTGGGGAGCAATTTTAAAAGCAAAAGTAGATGACAAAGATGATTATTTTTGTAGGTATACATCAAGATCTTTTCAAGGTCCTGAGTTAAATTATCACAGTAATGAAAAGAATATTTAGCAGTTAAAAGAACTATTAAGAAATTTGTAATATATGCTATAAGTTTCATATTCATTGTTAGAACATATAACAAGAATTTTGGTTATTTCTTAAGAACTAATATTAGAGGTAATTACAAACAAGAAAGATTAATCAGATAGTAATAGTGGTTCAACCACTATAATTTTGATGTTTAACATCTTTCAAGAAATAAGAATAGTTTACCAGATGCTCTTACTAAATGATTAGCATCTCTAATTATTTTTATGCTTTTAGGAAAGGAACATCTTGATATCAAGATCAAGATAAAGGAAAAGGAGATAAAAATCCTATAGGAATAACTCGAGTTGTTATACCTTGAGAAATCTCTTATAAAAATAGGAAGAACTTTATTGTTCAAAACAACTCTTAGAGTACAAAAACTCAAAAAATGAATCTTCATTAAAAATTCAATCTAAATAAGGTGAAACTTCTAAATAAAGAATCAAAATGAAAAAGAAAGAACCTAACAGTTAAAAAGAGAGTAAAATATCTCAAACAAAAAAACTCAATTGGATAGATGAAGTTGAAACAGAAGAATAGAAAAAACTTATGTGGTCCATAATGACCCAAAACTAGGAATCTATAACTGGGAAGAAGCCAATAAATCTATTCTAGGGTCTAGTGGAGTAAATCATAAAGCCTTCACCAACAGAATAGAAGTTGAAGGTAGTTATTCCAATTACAAAACACCAAACTAATAACTCTATAACAGATAGTAAGAAATTATTTTACAGCTTTACAACAACAACCAATAGCACCAAGCAGGTTGACAATTCTTGTGAAAATAGAAAAACCTCCAATACTATATATTTAGAGAAGCATCTCTCCTAGATACATCAAAGATAGTAAAAGATTAAGTGCTATTCAAGAAAAAGTCCCCCAAAAATTCATCGGTCATTGAAGATAAAATAAAGGACCAATATAGAAGCCTTAACAAACCATAATCGTGGAGTCTCTACAATTTGGCCAGAAAATCTACCTAGGAAATTACTAAAGATATTTAGTTCTACACTACAGACAAGGAATTTATTGCATGGAGTAAATTCAATATCTTGGAAGGAGCTGATCCAATATTTGTTTACAAAGCTTTTCATGTAGGACTAATAGAAACATATATCCAGGAATTATTTTAAGTGAATTAAATTATTTTCCAAAAAACTTTAAAAGAGCAATCAAGAACTTCAAAAAAAAAAGATTAAAGTAGGTGACAAGCTTGTTTATCTCAGATTTTTTAGTTCACTAATGGCCTAGAATAAGGAATGATGTATCAGTCCTTACCACTTTATCAAGATATGGATTTCTAACACAAATAGAGAAGTTCCCAAATCAAGGGAACTTCTAGAAAATGAATTTAACACAGAAAAACTCTATGTCTTATGAGGTCAAATGTTATACCAAATTTACTATAAGCTCTGAAAGATTAACAACTCTACTAAGATCAAAGTAAATTATTCAACTAGTAAATTCGTCATTATTTCTCATAGTAGCATGACTCTTTTAAAGGGAGATGGAAAAAAATTACCAAATATGAAACCAATTTTAACAGCAACAACCTGGAAATTACTCAAGAAACAAGAAAGATATTCTCCTTCTATGCCAAAAAAGCCACCAAAGATCACAAATGTATTTACTGCATCAAAGATTGAGAAGACGAAGATGCATCATCATCAATGTCATCAAAAGAACTGTGGGTAAAAACAATAAAGAATAATAAAGAGAGAAACTTTCGATAGAAGGCAACAAAGAAAATAAAAATGTAGCCCCACATCTTAATCGACATCATGTGCCAAAGAAAAAAATTGTGGCTACCATTTAAAGTAGAAAAGTAGATGAATTACTAAAGTAATGAGGAAATAGTAAATTTTTGTCTTGTAAATAGAGATTTCTTGTGTTATAAAATGAACCATTATTTTCATTTTAAGACAAAGAAACTAGAGCACACTATTATGAAAATCCAAAACCAATAATGATATACTCAGTAATTATGAGCGGCTAAGAATCCCTTCAAGGTTCTTAGTTAGTCTTAAGTTTGTAATAATTATTATTTTATGAATAAAATGGAGTTCAGTTACTCTTTCTTAGTAAGTAAAAAATTGGACACTATCTATATACGGATGCAGAAAGCTTACCATTACCAGGAATGTGTTGAGGTTTGAGCAAAGTTAAGGCATAATTGGTGTAACAAAAGGAGACGAATATAAGAGAATACCGTAGTAGACCCATGAAATTCAGGTATAATAATTATAAATTTAAGCCAATTAAGGATCTTGAATGTTTAAATATTTACTTATACCAAGTGATAATACTGATAAATGAAAAATGAAGATAGAAACATCACAATATTATGATAAGAAAAATCAAGTAAAAGGAATTAACAAACATTAAACAACTAGTTTGAAAGAAATTAAAATGAAAGATAAAAATCTAATTTTATTAGAAAATTTTGATAAAGGTTATCTCTTAATTTTAAATGAATATTTTAAAGATGAGGATTATGAAACTTGTCTTGAAAATTTTAGAAGGTTTAACACCTTATTAGATATCTATACATATTATATTAAAGTTATTATAAACATAATAAATCATCCTGTATCAAGAATATTGAAAGACCATTTTAGTCAAAAATATGTCTTCTTACAAGAAAAGAAAAAGAGAATTTAGTAACCTTATGTTTGATTATTATCTCTCTGAAAATTATAGATACATTATATGTTCAGAAAACATGTGGTTGTATGGACTTACAAACTCAATTTTAATAATTACAAAAATTAACAAAATAAAAATTAAATTATCTTTAAAACTACAGAAATTAACAACTAGCGTTAAAACAGTTAGCTATAAGTTGATATCAGAACCATAGAAATATTAACAAAATATGGGTGAAAAAGTTAACACCATTAGTTTTGAGGACTTTAATGGTATTAACTATAAAGTCTAAGAGGCATTTTAGAATTCTCTACCAACCTTAAGGACATAAATGAAGATATGATAAACCTCAAGGACATTTTAGATATATATACGCTTCAACTGTATATATTACACAAGTGTTTGATTTCTTATCTATGCGAGTTATGGTTAAGTGCTTAAAGAGTTTGTATCTTTTTACCCGACATAATACCGTATTGTTTATTTGTTTGTTAGTTACTTTTGATTTAAATTTTTTTATATATATATAACCTATTGTTAGTATTTCTATTTTATTTTGCATGATGACTTGGAATTAAAGTGTCAATTCATGTATATTTTGCATGAGACAATATTTGTCATTAATTACAAGATTAACTACAAGCTGTTACTTTGCTTATCGTGCCTACATCGTACAAGGAAGTTACTTCATTATGGTTCTTTAACAACGTGCCTACATCGTACAAAGAAGTTACTTCATTATGGTTCTTTAACAACGTGCCTACATCGTACAAAGAAGTTACTTCATTATGGTTCTTTAACAACGTGATTAACTCATACTTTAGTTAGAATGAGCTCATAGAATGAGCTCATATTCAAGCTAACTAATTTATCAATTTAAGGATTTTATGAAGCTAACTTTTAACATATAATAATCTATTATTTTATTTTAAATATGATTTTTATTTAATTATATTATTTAATCTAATTTTTATTTTATTTTAAATATGATTTTTATTTAATTATATTATTTAATCTAATTTTTATGCTATTAATTGTTTGTTTAATAATTAATCTATAAAAACAATTAAATAGATTTAAAAGATGTATCCATCTACAAATAACTACTATCATGAATGAAGGAACCATACTAACTTATATCGGAGGCAAACCTGATTTGCCTGACAAATCCCTATACAGTATGGACTCCGCAGTTTTCTTGGCCAACTGCTCAAAATGCATGACATTATCCATATTTGGGTGGAAAGGTTAATTTAATCCATTTATCCATTAAAAAAACTTTATTTAATCTTTTAAATTAAATAATATATAATTTAATCTTTTTTATTTTAAAAAACGACAAAAAACACATTTAATAATTTTAAAATTATTTTATATAAAAAAATCAAAAATATTTCTATCATTTCATTATGTAAAACTATCTAATTATTTCCTTTAAAAATTTATCAATAAAAAAATTATTAATACTACTAAGAGTAGGGTACCTCGCTTCTTTTTTATAAATAAAATGACTAATGCTTACTTTTTTATGTGTAAATAAACTAACGAATATCTTTTTTGATTTAGACTAAAATACCTTTTTTATAAGTTTTATATCATAATATCCATCCTACCAGTCCCATAAAAATCAGTCATGTTTTTGAGTTTTTCTTAGGCTGCCCTAGCCCAAAGATTTGGCTATTCTTAGCATTGTCAAACTCCGCGTTTCCATACGAATTCATCAAATCCTTGATTGATTAGCATACTTATCTGACTATCGTATCACAAGTAATAACATGATCACAATCAAGCAAAGACACTGCAGAATCCTTATGCATAAGTTGGGATACTAAACGATAATCAGCTATAAACAGAAGAAAAACATTATATATACTCGGCCGAAACACCCTATTCAATAGCGCCTAATCCAAGAGAAGGTAGCATCAGCAACTGCGCTTCTGATGTCGAAGCAAGCTATCTGAATTCGTTTCACCACTTGGGTTTGGCAGTGCTTCCATGTCTCTTTGATACCCTTCAGCCTGCTGCTGCCCTCTTGTCTACAAAACCCCAGTTTCAAATAAAAGATGAAGTGTAAAATTCTGTTTGTGGGTTTGAAACCCTAAAAGTTAAAATAAAATGAAATACACACAAATACTTACATTAGAGATGACATAAGGTCTAATAGCAAGGCCAACAAGAAATCCAATTAAACATGCAAGAAAAACGCCCACACTCCAAAACCAAACCCCTCCAACTGCTGCTAAATACATAAACCATTCAAAATGCAATCTTGATGTTAGAACAAAATTTTGTTATGTAAATGGGTATTGAAAATTTTCAAAAAAACAATAGGTGAGTATTAAAGAAGTTACATTTTGAGCCTCTACCACTGCTACCACTGCGACAATCATCTGCCTTAAGATTAATCTGACGCACCAATTGATTCCCATGATCAGAAACCAACAAAGCACACTCTTCTGCTACAAATGCTACCTCAAAATCAGCAGAAAAAGTTGCGTTTTGTGCAGGCCCGTCTTTATGACCTGGCTTATCGGCATACGTGTACCCTCCAGCAATGGTAGTGACACCTAATTTAAGCAAATGAAGGAAAAAATCTTATATACAACACTTATATGCCCTGTTAGTAATGATGAAATCATCCTTACAGTTTTCATAAACCTCTTAAACTATGCCAGAATTTGGACTTTCCTCTGTTATAAATTATTTTTGGTCAAAACTTTTCCATACAATTGGGGTTAATTATGTTTATGCTTATAATAAATGAAGTGAGCTACAAAAATATCTATAGCATTTAAGGAGTTATAATTATGCCAAAAAAATGAACTTAGAATACAGTCATATAATTCTGTTAAAATTTAAATCACAGTTAGTGGAGCATGATTTTATCGTTATAATTACAACTACTTAAACATTCTCGTTGAACAACAAACATAGATAGAAAAATAAATGAAATACCCGAGTCACTGATTTTTCTTATAACGTGATTGATCTTATCGGCGACATACAGGTTGCCTTTGAGATCAACTGCGAAGCTTCGAGGTTTACAGAACCGGGCCGTACCCGACGAACCGTCCAAATACCCCTCCACTCCATCACCGGATAAAATTTTAATTACACCATCTGCCATCAATAAAATAAATGAAAATAATAAAAATTAACTGGAAAAAAATAAAAGAACAAAAGTGAAGGTTTGAGACTTTGAGTAGGTTACCTTGAGCGATGGGAAAGGGTAGAGTGTAAAAGGAACTGCGGGAAGTATCAAGGACGATCAGATCTGACGATCGAGGTCGGAGGAGGACCGAATGTGGGTTAATGTGGAGTTTGTGACCGTCGATCACTGTGGTAATGGTGTACCCGTCTTCGAAAACGGGTTGGGGTTCGACGGCGAACAATCGAAACTCGGGATTGATTTTTCCGTGAAGTAGAGGCAGATGGAAGAGAAGCGAAAGAACCTGAGCACACACTGTGAGTATGAGTGAGCCTGAAATCCCCGCCATTGTTTGTCGCTCAATCTGTGACTGTGCGTTAACTTTCATCCTAAGCAAATGCTTTATTCGATACCTTAAGAGAAAAAAATAAAAATTTATATAATTTATATTTAATATTTAATATTTAAATTATAAAAACAATATTTTTATTTAAAAGTATTATTTTTTTATTTGAAAATTCTTCTTTTTCTGAACGAAAAGGTAAGTGAAGGCTTGACTCATGTTGAAATTTGGTAGAGATTTGGATTGGTTGACACATGAGTAAAGTCAAAGTATATCTCAAAATCTAGAAAAATTAGATTTTTATGATTACTTCGAAAATAATCGGAAAAAAGTAGCGATTTCCAATTTCTTTACTTATATATATTATAATAATTATTTTTTTTAAAATAACATTATAAATAATTAATTTTTATTTTTATTTTTAACATTTTTATATAGTATGTAATAAAAAAATAATGAATATAAAATTAATAAAAATAATTTTTTTTAAAATTTTATCATTTTTTTTATATTATTACTTTTACATCACAAAAACAAAATTGTTATAAAAATTAATAAATTAACTAAAATGCTTCTACTAACATAAGTTAAAAGATATATTTTTTTAAAAGTAATTTAAAAAAATATTTATAATATTTTTTTAAACTTATAACTATAAAAAATATTATTTATATTGAATTTATATATTTATTTATTATTTAAAAAATAATTTAAATATTTTATATTAACGAGTAAAAGAATATTTTATACCGTTTAAGTTAAATTTATGTTATTTAGACTCATTTATTATTAAAAAAAAATTAAATTAATTTTTTTAATATTATAAAAATATTATTTTTTATTATAAATTTTAAAATATTATTTGATATAATTTTTCAAATATATTATCTATAAAACATGAATTTATATCTTGCTTTGTTTTTCTTTCATTTTTTAATATAATGGTGCAATTTAATCTAAAATGATCATAAAAATACAAATTTGATCATGTAAAATTTAATAAATAATTTTTTCAAAAAATAATAAATTTACTATTTTGTTATTTTCAATTCTCACCTGTATATTATTTCACATTTTTTTACATATTTTAAAAAAAAATCACTAATATACTTCTCGTTAAAATAAGATACTAATAATATATATACGTACAATTTTAATATTAATATGTATCTTTGTAAAAGTTAAGGTAAAGCATATAAAATATTTACCCCTATTAAAATATTTTCATATTTTCGATATAATAATTTATGTATCTATAAATTATTTTATCCTGTATAAGTTTTTATGCACCTGTTATAAAATACGTGGCATGATATGTGACATTAAGGAACAACCATAACCGTAATGATAGTAAATAAAATCTACAATTATTTGCATGATTGTATAAACAATATCTAACAAGTGGAAATAATGAATTTGGTTAAAATTTATTATTAACTTTTAAAAGGCAAATAGAAAACTAAAATAATGGTGGAAAGGCCAACTACCTTATCTGTAACATACACAATTTTATTTTGACTTTATATATTATTCAATACCAATTTTTTTTAAAATTTTACTTATTTAGATGTTATTACTATTTAAATTTCAACTTTAATCTTTCAATTTACTTATTTATATTTTTTAATTTATTCTAAATATTCATCGAAACTTTCAATTTACTTATTTATATTTTTTAATTTATTCAAAATATTCATTGAACTAAATCAAAAACAAAAATAATGTTTAACAGTATTAAGAATAATAATATGAATGATCATATATATTCTATAATTTATTTAAATGTTAACTTATAATGAAATATAAAACATTATAAAATTAACAATAATATTCAATCCTTTCATACTCATTAATAATAGGTTATAATGTTTTAGTTTCTTCACATATTTATATATTTATTTATTATTTATTATTTTATTTTATTTAGAAGTCAAAAAGTTAATTTTTAATTTTATAAATCTTATTTCAATAAAATAATTATTTTGATTCCATTACTCAAACAAATATAATAATAATACTATTTTCATTTGATTTAATTATTGTTACTATTATTATTTTTATTATGTAAACCAAACATGAACATAAAGTATTAATTTATACAGAATAAAAAATATTAAACTCTAAAGAAAAAAACTGAGTGATGAAAACCAACAAATTAAAATGATTTGAAAATACAAAATATTAAATTAACATGAAAACAGAAAAATAATACATTAAAATCAAATTTTAATTAATAAATAAAATTATAAATTTAAATGAAAATTACAAGTAATAATTTGTCAATAAGCCACTTGTTTTTATATGTAATAGGGGTTATGGAATAAATCTAATTTTTTTTTATTAATATTAAAATATTTAATATTAGTAAAAATTTAAACATGTATCATAAAAGTCTCTTACATTAGGTTGTTTATATCATTTAGTTCCTTATATTAAAAATAATGTCATTTATTCATTTAATTTTATAAAAATGATCCATAAAAAAAATTTATATTATTTTAATAATTTTTTATTTAAAATATTATTATTTTTTATTAAGTAATTAAAACAAGATGAAAATATAAGTATTTAACAAAGATAAAATTATATTTTAATTTTAATAAAAATTAAAAATTAATAAATCATTAAAATAAAATAGTTCAATTAAAAGATATTAAAAAATGAATATTTTATAATTTTTTATATTAATTATAATTTTTTCATTGTTAAAGACTCATGATTTAATCTCGTTTAATCAATTTATAGAAAAAATAATAAGATTTTAATAAAAAATTATTAAAATAATATAATTTATTTTTAATTGATATTTTTAATAAAATTAAAATATTAAATAATTTAATTTATAATTTAAATTACTAACCAATATAAATAATTTAATATAAAATACCGGTTGAATTTTGTTTTCAAAAATTTACATGTATAGTTAAGTACTTATCTTGCGTGAGATGCCTCAAGCTTAGTATATTATAGTTTTTTAACATCTTAAATTTATTTATAAAAATTTATTTACCAAATAAATTCATTTCTGAGTTGTATTATAATAAATATAAAAATTAACATAAATATTTTTTTAATTTAAGTTAATAAATACTAATATAATTCATTAAAGAGGAATGTAATATATATAATCTTAATTATTAATTTTTTTTACTAACCATTCATTTTAAAATATGTATTAATCTTTATTCATTTTAAAATATGTATTAATCTTTATAATCATGTAACATTATTTAAAAGATTCACCCATATTAAATAAATAATATACATATCTAAAATAGCCAATGATGTTGTAGATCATAAATTAAATAAGATTGCTTTATAATCATGTAATGGTTTTGATACTTAGAAAACCCCAAATTCGCTTTCGTCAACTTTAGCTTTTGATGTAGACTCAATTATTAATTAAACTACTCTCTCCTTCGTCAACTTTAGCTTTTGCATTCCTACCCAATTTATACTTTATATCTCAACTTACTTTAATTTTAAATTGTGATCATATTTATTAGTAATATTTTGAGTTAAATTAAAAAAATATTTTTTAATTAATTGATTTTTTTTACAAAATAATATTAATTCATCTATTTTAAAGGAATAATTTTGTCTACTTATATTTATTATACTTTTTATCCTCTTATACATAAATGATTTAATTATTAAAAATTATTTTACTTTTAACACTTCCATAAAAAAATATATATTTATTTTTTTAAAATATTAAAAAATACATGTATACTTGTTTTAAGAAAAATAAATAAATATTTTTCTAGAATAAAAATAAAGCTTTATATGTAAATGGATTATACTAAAAAAATAAACTTATTTTTTATTAACATTTTTATAAATAATATTTTAAATTATTTTAAAATATTTAAGCTATATAAGTTATGGTCTTTTTAATTTTGTTTATCAAACAACAACTTTCTAATGATCCCAACTATTTCAGCTTCATTATGCAAACAAAACCAAAAAATCTTTAAATTAACTAGTAAAATATTAAAATCTTAAAGAATGGAACTTTTTTTCTAAATAATTTTAAAGAAAGAAATAAAAATACATTATACATATCTAAAATATAAATATAAAATAAATACAAAAATTTAAGCAAGATTCGTGAAAATAAAAAATACACAAAAATATGTTCAATAATCATTATTCGTCCAATAATTTTGAAGTAAAAAAAAAAAACTATGACAGAATAGCTATAATGCCCACAAATTTTGCAGATAAGTTTATTGATTGTAATTAATGTTCACGAAGAAGGATTCTAATAATCATAAAATAACTGTTTCTTTCGCGGCTAACAAGATAGATTCATTAGTTTTGTTAGAACTAATGGGTTAGGTATAATAATTTTTTTTAAAGATAATTTAACTATTAGTTTTAAAAAAATAACAACACATATTTAAATGATTAATTTTTATATTTTTTTAATTTTTAATTTTTAATTTTTTTAAAAAATTATTCAATAAATATTCATATTAAATTTTTTTTAAATGTAGTTAAAAAAAATAAAAAATAATAATATTTTAAAAAAAACTAAACATTGACCATTTGGACTATAAGTGTTAACTTTTAAAGTTAGTAGGCTAAATTATCACAAAAAACTATTAGACCTAAGTGCTCTAACTATAGTAGCTTATGCACATACCAGAGATTTGTCTCTCTTTTTAGAAAATAGAATTTCATTAAAGATTAAAAGGTACAATCTAGATAAAAAAATCATCAATTTAAATACATCAAAAAACAAAGTTGTTAAACCAAAACTAAAAACATTATGGAGAAAAACTTTAATTTTTATCTTTCACTATATTTTATGGTTTTTCAATCAACTACTTGAATACAACAATTGATATATTAATTGTTCTTTAAGAAAATAAAATATTGATGTCATATTGTAATTTTTATGATCTTTGACACTACGAACCTGGATAAAAATCTAGATTGATAATAAAATATAAATTTTACGGGAATAATCATGACATATATAAGTCATGTTATGCTAGTGTTTGTGTATTGACTTCCCTTGTTCAAAATATGATGTTTGTTTTATTTTACTTAGTGCTATGTCATCCTCTATGTAAGGTTGGTTACTGTATATTAGTAATACATACACATATTAGGAACACTTTGTATACAAATATGCTTACACACACCATGAGGTTGGTTTTTGTAGTGTGCATGCTAAGTGGAGTGTTGGTTCATTTTTGGTACATTTATTTATGAAAAGTATTTGGTAATTTTTGGAATTAAAAAATATGAATTTTTAGTACCTTACCACCAAGGTAACCCCCACCCTTGACGAAGTGGCTGTTAAGGTGGTACATCTGAGTTCTATAAATACCCATATTTTTTCTTATTTGTTATCCATAAAATGGTAGTAGAGTTATGTCAAATTGATATCTTATCTTTCTATTTTCATATTACTAATACCTTATGTATTGCTCGGTATTAGTAATTAGTAACTATATGAGAGAAATCGTGCTTTTGAGTGGTGAGTGCTCCATATGGTGTTTGTGAGTAAGTTATATATGAGTCGTATGTCGACTAGTAGTTGCCCTCATGTAACTTTTTCTTACGTGAGGATCATGTATGGCTATGAGCCATATGTTGGTTGGTGGTTGCATTCATGCAACATTATCTTATTTACTTTACACATTACTCGTCTTTGGTTACTGATCACACCACTTTGTATGGTGTGGGCTTTGGAAGAGAGTTAAGTTCATATGTCGAACCAGGTTATTACAGAGGCAACAAGCGAGAGCATTAACAGGTAGTTAGGGTAGGTGTCTTAACTGATAGAGGTATTTGGGTTTATACTTTTTTATCAAGTTGTATCTAGTTATTATTTTTAGTGGATTGTTTGTTGTTGAATAATTGTTTTAAGTAACCCAAGGATGTTACCATCTAGATAGGATTTTTATGTGGGTTTATCTCGTTATATCTAGTGTTATGCATGCTTAAATGTGTGGCTAGTATAATCAAAGTTTAAATGGTGTATGCCCTTATGTAACTTTTTCTTACGTAAGGATCATGTATGGCTATGAGCTATGTGTTGGTTGGTGGTTGCATTCATGCAACATTATCTTATATACTTTACACATTACTGGTCTTTGGTTACTGATCACACCATTTTGTGTGGTGTGGGCTTTAGAAGAGAGTTGAGTTCATGTGTCGAACCAGGTTATTACAGAGGCAACAAGCGAGAGCATTAACAGGTAGTTAGGGTAGGTGTCTTAACTGATAGATGTATTTGAGTTAGTGGACTATTTGTTGTTGAATAATTGCTTTAAGTAACCCAGGTGTCACGTCCCGCCCAAACTGCCCCTAAAAATCCAAATGTTGGCTGCCTAAAGGATGTAGACACATGGAAAGTTCTAGAGTTGCCTAGAGAAGCCCAGAGTGGCCGGGAGTTGGATGGACTGCAACTCAAGCTGAAGACCCTAGAATGTCTCTGCAGCACACCAGTAGGTGCTAGAATGGGTCGGAGTATTCTAGAACGCACCGGATGGTTCGGGAAGGATGTGGAAGCCGCCGGAAGCTTATTAACGTCCCGAAGGACGTAGGCCGTTCAAGCTTTCGCGAACATCCCTAAGGTGCAATAAGGAGCTAGACAAACCTAGAAGACTCTAGAGTTGGATAGAAGGTCCTAGAACCTCAGGGCAGCTTGTACATAGAACTCTCTTGTATATTCTGTAGCTAGAAGGATCTAGAGAAATGTGGCATACTCCTAGGCTTGTCACACACTATAAATGTACCACTTGGTCTTCATTTGTATTCATCCTCGGGAATTCTTAGCAATTGTATCATAAACTCTCTCTAGAGCAATACAAAGAATTCTTTGCAAACTCTCTTACTATTCTCTTTGGAGTTCCATTTTCGGATTGAAAGGGTGCTTAGTACGACGGACCGAGCTAAGTGCGCACGATCGCTACTTAAGAAATTAAGGTCGTGATTGGTATCAAACAGTTAAAGATATCTCTATCTTTGGCAAAAATGAAGAACACCGCCCCGCCACACTACAATGGACGTTCCACCAATGGAACGTGGCCGAGGAAGTGCGGAAAGCCCCAAAGGAATTTGCGAGCCAAGTCGAAAGACTTGATTTCTAGCTTGGAAGCACGAGCGGGAAGCTGCACAGATGTGCCCGGGGAGTCGTTTGATCGGGTTGACAACTTAGAGGAGCGTTGCAATGGCTTGGGAGGCCGAGGATGTGGAAATCCACGCAGCGGTTAAGATGTCACTCAACGAGGCCAGACGGTGGATCGAGGCAAGAGATTGATGGGTTAAAGGCGGAACTTGCCAAGGTAAGGATCTCGTCCAAAGAGAACTTGCCAATGTATTGCATAGAACGGAGGATACGGGTGGTGATCTAGCTCTCATAAGCGGGCTAGCGGCCGCGGGAACCAGTGCAATGCCACCGTCACGAGGCCAAGAGGTGACGTTCCCAAGCCCAAGACCTTTAACGGCGCAGGAACGCCTGCGGAAGTGGGACAACTTCCTGCTGGGGCGAGCAATACTTTCGAGGCCACCGGCATAACGGACCATGCCAGCAAGATCCGAACTCAGCCCATGTACTTATCCGACATACGCGATTGGCGTTGTGGTGGAGACGGAGACACGGGAGATGTGCACCCATGGCTCGCACGATTGATACTTTGATGACTCTGGGTGCGGAGTTCAAGATGCGCTCTTCCCCGTAAACGCCGGGCAGCAGAGGTGCGAGGGCCGATCCGCGACCAAGTAAAGCAAATGGTAGCATAAGGGATTGCGTGAAGGATTTCACAACCTCGTCGGCCAAGTCCCCGACACAACCGACAAGGATGCCCTATTCTTGTTCGCTGGACGGTCTCCAATCGCGTGGCTAACTCGAGCTCAAGCGACGTGGTGTCCAAGATTTATCTTCAGCCATTGCGACAGCCAGTAAAGCTTCATTGACTACTCCACAAAACAAGAGGGCTCCAAAGCCACGTACAAGAAGTTTGGTGGAGAGAAGAGTAATGGAGGCCATGCCAAAAGTCGTGATCCAAAATCATAAAGGCAACTCTCATTCAAGCCACGGACAAAGGGAAGGAGTAAGGAGGATCTAATGCCTCAAAGCCCCGTGTAACGTGCTTCATTTGCGACGGACCGCACGGGGCACGTGAATGTCCGAAGAGGAAGGCATCGAGTGCCTTAGTTGCCTCCACACATGGTCAAGATGGAGCGTGAGTCGACGATGGTGCAAAGACGGGTTCTTCGCGCCTCACTGGGTGCACGTGAAAGGCTCCCGCACCCCCAAAAGTGCCCGATGTACGTACGATGCAACCATCAACGGGAAGGTCGCCAAAGCCTTGGTCGACACAGCGCGTCTCCATAACTTTGTTTCAGGAGGAAGCAAAGAGACTAGGCTTGAAGGTTGTCAATGGAGTGGTTCTCTCAAAGCGGGTGCTTAACTCAAAGAAGACTACCATTACATGGGAGTCGCTCGCAGAGTTAAGGTCACTTGGTGCTCGGACCCGCCAGCGGACTTATCGCCGGCGCCTATAGATGACTACTCGATGGTATCGGCATGGAGTTCTTGGACCGTGTAAGAGCTGTGCCATACTCAAACTCCACGTGCATTATGGATGGTTCGGGCGTTTGCGTGGTACCGACTCGACAGACCACCAAACGCACAACCCAAGCTCTCTCGCACTTCAAACTGGTGGGATTGAAGAGGACGAAGAGAGTTACCCGACCATCTCAAAAGAGTCCAACGAGTGAGGAGTCGCCAAAGCGAAGCCTTGCCGACGACGTGCAAGTCATTCCCGTATAAGTCCCACAAGGTGATGTTTCGAGGCGTCACCAAAAGTCAAGCTTGCCAACGGAAGTGCAAGCTACCCCGTATAAGTCCCACAAGCGTGATGTTTGAGGCGTCACCAAAGTCAAGCTTGCCAACGGAAGTGCAAGCTACCCCGCATAAGTCCCACATGCGTGATGTTCGAGGAGTCACCAAAGTCAAGCTTGCACAACCAAGGCAAGCTACCCCGTATAAATCCCACGAGGTGATGTACGTGGGCCTCACCTAAATGGTTACCTCCACGAGGAGTGAAGAACCATGGCCGAGTCGAGCTCGACACAAAACCACCACACCCAGAGCCCCGGCCGTGGAAAATCGCAGTCACAGCTGAAGCACGGTGACCGATGACCCGAGTCCAAAGGGGAAGACAAAGCAAGATACACCCTGAGGTCCGCTGTGCCGCCGCCCATTCCGCAGACGCCGGGAAAGTGTCTCTATGGATTTCATCACTTGCCCGCCAAAATCGCAGGCTTCGGGCAAGATTATTGTCATCATTGACCGTTTCAAAGAAATACGCGACATTCATACCGCCTCAACCCGATCGCTTCTACAGATGAGACTAAGACGGTTGTTTCCTCAAGAATGTCAGGAAGCACCTGGGAATTTCCTTCCAATATCGTGAGTGATCGAGACCCACGATTCACGGGGAAATTTTGACGGAATTATTCAAGTCACGTGGGATCGACTTGAATTTCTCCACAAGCTTTCATCCACAAAGTGACGACAAACGGAGCGCCAATGCGTTGTCGGAATCGTATCTTAGGCACTTTGTTAGTGCCAATCAATCCGGATCGGGGCGAAGCCGTTGGACAGCCCAATTCTCATATAATCCGCAGAAGCCGAGTCCACCGCCAAGAGTCCCCTTGGAAATTGTCATGGCAGCAGCCTCACGACCCTCATGCGCTCGGCCACGAGCCATGAAGGAAAGAGCTCCACCGTTTCCAAGTTTGCCAAGGCCCGGGCATGAATAAGCAAGTTGGCCCGAGCCTATTTGCATAAGGCGGCCCAAGATGAAGAAACGGGTCGACAAGAAGTAGTGATGGCAGCAGTTTCCAGGCGTGATTTGGTCCCGGTAAAACTATTGCCCCAACAATTCAAGTCCTTGCGGAAGGTTCATGGCGGGTTGGTACTAAGTACGAGTGGACCATTTCCGTCCTCAAGAAAGTTGGTAAGGTGTCATACAAGCCACAACTCCCTCCAAAGCTTAAAATATATCCCGTTTTTCATGTAAGTACGCTTTAAAACCTTACCACGGAGACGAGGATGACATAAGCTCGGGGGAGTATCAAAGAGAGCACCTACCGCAAAGGACAACCTCCCTTTCGATAAGGAAGTTGGACTCAATTCTCGCGGACCGCTGATCCGACGGAGGGGCGTACTTAAGTTATAAGGAATACTTCGTCAAATGGAAAACGTCCCAAGAAGAAACAAGTCGTGGGAACCCGAGGATTCCTCAGTGGCAATTCGGTAGATGCTATAGAGAGGTTTCAATTGAAGGCGCGACGCAGGGCGTCGCGAACTCGAGTGGTGAGGTGTCACGTCCCGCCCAAACTGCCTAAAAATCCAAATGTTGGTCGCCTAAAGGATGTGCATTACATGGAAAGTTCTAGAGCTTGCCTAGATAAGTCTAGAAAGTGGCCGGGAGTTGGATGGACTCAACTCAAGTCAAGACCCTAGAATGTTCTAGAGCACACTGCAGGGTGCTAGAACGGGTCGGAGTATTCTAGAACGCACCGATGGTTCGGGAAGGACGTGGAAGCCGCTCAAGCTACTTTAACGTCTAAGGACGTGTAAGCCGCTTCGAAGCTTCGCGGAACATCCCGGAAGGTGCATGAAGGAGCTAGACAAACCCAGAAGACTCAGAGCTGGATGAAGGTCCTAGAACCTCAGGGCGCCTTGTACATAGAACTCTCTTGTATATTCTGTAGCCAGAAGGATCTAGAGAAACGTGGCATACCCTGTTTCGTCACACACTATAAATAGACCTCTTGGTCTTCATTTGTATTCATCCTTGGGAATTCTTAGCAATTGTATCATAAACTCTCTCTAGAGCAATACAAAGCATTCTTTGCAAACTCTCTTACTATTCTCTTTGGAGTTTCATTTTCGGATTGAAAGGCAGGCTTAGTACGACGGACCGAGCTAAGTGCCGCACGATCGCTACTTAAGAAATTAAGGTCGTGACACAAGGATGTTATCATCTAGATAGGATTTTTATGTGGGTTTATCTCGTTATATCTAGTGTTATGCATGCTTAAATGTGTGGCTAGTATAATCAAAGTTTAAATGGTGTATGTCTCTACGTACTAAAGTGTAAACGTTGATTAGATTTTTATTATTTATCACCGACCGTCTGGTTGTTATATAACTTATATGCTTCTTATTTCTAGTTGCCTGTGTTTATGCATTAAATGCTTTTTGTTATATGACGAGTCCTTAAGAAGTCAATATCTTCTTAACCTAAATGTGAATCAAGCCTTGGACTCTTTCTTTGTTGTTATGCATGATCAACTTATAGTGTTAGTAAAATTTGAGTTTCTAACATGTATGAACCAACATACTAGATGTAGACTTTGATTAGAAAGCGTATTTGTTATATGTTATCACATGCCTTCTTTTCTTTATGTATAGCATGCCTGTAGCTTTTTAATCAATGCTTATGTTATATTAAATTAATCTGCCTACTTCCTAAATAATTTTTATTGCTTCTGTCTATTATATGCATGTGAATTTAGTGTGAGTATTTAAGAAGTTTGTATCTCTTTACTAGGTGTCAGACTTTTTATTATGATTTGTTATGTTTTGTTTAATTGCATGTTATGACAGTATAATTGCATGTTGTGATGGTACAATTGTCATTCATTGAATATTTTCTCATATATGAAGTCTTAAAATGATTGAAAATCTTTTATGGTTCTAATATGCTTTCTTGCGCACACGATATTAGTTGTTTACCATGCTTATGGTTATTGTGAGTCTGGATAGAAGTCTTTGAGGTACAACGTCACAAGTGTGTTTACTATAATTTAGTCCTTCTAACTGTCAATTGTTGTATTGTGTGTTGAATTGAGCATATTATTTTATACTTTTACTACATTATTTACTTAATTCACATTTGTGAAGTATGTTTGACTGAATTGGTATAAAACTCACGAAAAGATTCCATGGATTGGGGTCTACACCCCTCATCTAAGTCTTGATTACCTATTTAAATTAAAAGAACAATTAACCTTATACAATTGTCCCTACATATTGGAATCTACAACATAGTTCATCGATTATAGATGAATACTAAAATGAGAAAAAACCACCTTTAGTGCAAGATCTAAGTGAAGAAACAACGTAAATATGTATTTTTATTTAAAATAAGTAATAAGGAGAGAATATATATAATCAAAACAAATTTACTTAGATTAGATAAATTATTTTTTAAATATAAAGGCATTATCTAAAATTAATTAAATATGATTCACATTTTTATATATAGTATATATAGATTTAACAATAACTTAAATAATTTTTAAACAAAAGGGCATTATCTAAAATTAATTAAATATGACTCACATTTTTATAGTATATATAGATTAAAAAAGAGCTATACGTAAATAAATTAAAAAAAAAGGTTATAAATATGGGTAGCTAAATGTACCCTTTAAAATGGGTGATTTGTTATTATTTTACAAAAATTTCCATTTAAATAAAAAATATCGTTTTGTTTAACTTTAAATATTATAAGAAATATCATAATTTAAAATTGAACTGATTAATATTGGATGATAGGAAAGTGAAATCTCCATTCACTGAGTAATTTTTTTAATTTCTTCTTCTCTTTCTCTCTTCTGAAAAATCCTAGTCGTATTATTCTTCTTTTTTTTACCAAAGAATAATTTTCTTTCACATAAGAGCTTTCCCTTTAAAAGATAAATATTTATCTATTTCTTCACTTAGAATAAATAGATTTAGATTTAGATTAGTGTAATAATTTCTCCACTTAAATTTGATTTAAGGTAATATTAGACATATTTTGTTATATTTTGTCCATTTTTTTTTCCAAAACCTAAGTCCTAATATGATGTTATTGTTCAAAGTTTCGTTGTTGTTCGAAAATTCAAGAATTTAAGATTACTAATTAGAAAAGTCAAATCTAGATTTAGGTTAGAAAGTGCCGAAGAAGAATGTTCAAAAGAATTTACTTCTTGGAATATGTATAATTTTATTGTTACGGTTCTTATAATATTTTTATATATTTTTAAATTTTTAATCTAGATGTTATTGGTGCTTTGATCATGAATCAATAAAACTTTAATTTTTTTTTACTGTAGAAATATTTAAATATCTTCCTTTAGTTGCTCTTTATCTACCTTGTTCACTCTGTATGCTTTGATATGCATTCTTCATCTTCTTCATTTATGCATATGTCAAGGAAGGACTTCCCTCCTAGGGAACTCTCTCTGATAGATATAATATAGTTGCTTGTTTTGGCTATTTATTAATGGAAGATGATTCTTCTTGTTTAAGAACTCTATATTTGTTATTATTTTTCTTAATTTTGTTTATAAATAACTTTTATTATGTTTACCTTATCAAATCTAATCTCATGAAAGTCAAATCTAGTGTGTTATGTATCGTTGAAGGTTCTTCAAGGAGTTTTTTGAGTCTAGTGCCTTCCAATAGATGTTGATATATTTTTATAACTCTCAGATCTACTATATGAAGTTTCATTGATGTATGTAGCCAAGTAACCATGATTAACCATGATTGGTGGTGAAGATGAAGATACCCAAGATGAGCAACATGAGAAAACTTATGGGTATTTTGTGGTCCTCTTAATAGAACAATCGCTAACCCCATGTGTGATTTCATTTTATTTAGTTCTTGATCTTGATTATGTATTAATGGGTTTTACGGAGAAAAATGATATTCTTGTTGTATTTTCATACCTGATTGTTAATTAAATATTAAAATGATATTTTTTAAGATTGTATATTCAAGTTACATAACACTTTTATATTTGCTACGTATGTATTATTATGTTTTTCTTCTTTCTAATTTTTTTTTTGTTTTTGTTTGGGAAAATATTTTGAAATTTTTGGATTATATGTTGTATTAATTCTATATTGGTCAAAATTTAGATGTGATCTCTTCCTACTTGATTTTATACATATTGTGACAAAAATACTCTTAATTTTTATTAATCCATTGTGATTGAGTTTTGATTAGACATTTGTCTAATTTGATTGATCATAATTCGATAGTTGTCCAGTTGATCAGAGTTTGGGTGATCGATAGCCTGGTCGCCTAGAGCCAAGTACGCACATGACTAATTAAACTAAAAAAATTATTTGATTGACTAGAATTTGATCAATCAATGACCTGTTCACCAAAATTGAATTATATATATGTCTAATTAAATTAGACAGTTGTCTAACAAGCTAAAATTTGATCGACTGATGACTCTACGGTTGGAGCCAAATTGGACATATCTCTAACTCATTGTAACTTGAAAGAGTCTGTAACCTTATTCCATGACAAGGTAAGAAGATACTGACTCTTAAAGGACTAATCCCCACAAGTAGAGGATTAACAAATAACAACAATAAATAAAAAAACTCAACAATTAGAACACTATAATCAATAGTTATATAATTCAATAAGAATAGGCATGTATATATAACTAAAGCATTCTAACCAGAGTTTAAACTTTAGTATGTAATAACATACAGACTTCAAACTAATATTATACTAGCACAACAACATATCATGCATAACACATGATATAACGAGATAAACCCACATATAAACTTTATCTATGTAGTAATATCCTCGTGTTACTTATGGCAACCACTCAGTAGTAAATAATCCACTAACTAATATAACAGTTACAACTCTAACGGAAATAAACCACAAATACCTATATTGCTCGGGACCTTTTTCTAAACTACCTATTTCTGCATTCGCTTACTACATTCACAACAATATGGTTCGACACATGAACTCGACTTTCTTCAAAGCCAATACAGCCCAATGTATTGTGATCAGAAACTATAGATCAGTAACAAGAAGAATATAGTACTGTAAACCTTAAGGACTACCCTTAATTACAAGCCACCAAATTTCCCCAAAGGACATGCAGTCCATATAAATCTCAAATCGTGTACAGGAGATAAATAATCCACGTACTTATATAACTAACGATTTTATCACTCGCATAAAAACTTATCACTATAACTTATAATATAAGAACTCAAACTACTCAGCTTAAACCATTATCATAGAAAAGCTCTCATAAAGAGTAAAATAATCTACTACATTATTTTATGCTCACATAAACATATCATTATTATTAAAAAACAATCAAGATAATGAGTAAAAATGGAATTCAAAATGAACGAAAATTTTGGCAGAGTTTTGGTAGGATTATTGAATTAATTACAACAATTAATAAGGTATTTATAGAACATTACCAACGACCAATCCATCTCACCATGATCCTTACTATAGACCTTGCCAACCACCTGTTTAAGGGCGTGGCAAGGGGTATGGCTAGGCATCTTATCGATGGGTGTATCGAGGTGCCAAAAACCATAATTTTTTGTTTCAAAGATTGTTGAGTTATCTTCATAATTACTCGTCTATGAAACGAACAAAAATCTAGCATTCACAGTCTAGCAAGCACACTAAATAACCAACCTCGTGGTGTGTGAAAAACATACTTTCGCTTTAAGTGTTTTTAACTATATACGTGTGTGCATTACTAATCCACGTTAACCAACGTTACAAACATGAAGACAAAACACCGAGTAAAGTAAGCAGATACCATGTTTTGTACAATCGAAGCAAACACAAAGAGACAAAGTACAAACAAATTAACATAACCCAACTAAACAAATGTCAAACTTTCCAAATTTTACTTGTATAAATCTCGCTGTACTTGTATTTATGTATTGGCTTCCCGTATACAAAACACAATGTCTATTTTATTTTCATTAGTGTATTTTCTTTTTTTGTATAAGGTTGGTTACTATGCATTAATAATTCATATAAGCACATAGTTAGGTATACCTTGTACACAAGCATGTTTACACATACCACGAGTTTTTTTTCATAGCGTGCATGCTAGGCAAAGTGTTAGTTTTTGGTGTACATACTAGGTACTCACCCGTTGAAGTTTCTACTTGTGATTTTTGGCTTGTTTTTGGTATGGGTGTTTTTGGATAGTACTCGATATTTTTGGAAACTAAAAAATGTAACTTTTTAGCATCTCGACACCAAGATTTCCACCACCCTTACCACCATCCTTGGTGAGGTGGATGGCCAGGTGTGCATTCCAAACCCTATAAATACCTCTCATTCCTTTTTCTTTTCTTCACCTTATTTACACTACTAAAACTCTGTCAAAATTTATACCAAGATTTATATCTACTTTTGAAATCATTTTGAAGAGATTACATTTGAGTGTAGGTTTTTTACTGAGTTTAGAAATCAAATCTTAGGTTCTATGTGTATATGGTTTGATTGTATGTCTCTAGTACAAGATTTGACATTTGTAGTGGATTGTATATTCATTGAAAGTGTGAGTAGTTACACTTATTGTTACTAATAAGTGGTAATCAATCACACCCTTTGGGTTTGTAGGTTATCGAGAATATTCAGGTTCAAAATTTGAACCAAATCATTGCAAAAGTAGCAAGTATAGAGCAATAGTAGGTAGTTAGGAAAGAGGTTCCAATTGATAGAGGTAATAATGATTTTATTGTCTATCAGAATTGTAATTATTTAGCATATTATTTGCTACTTAGTGGTTGCCTTAAGCAACTCGAGGATGTTACCACATAGATATGGTATCTATGTGGGTTTACCTCATTATATCGCTTGTTATGTATGATATGCTATTGTGTTGGTACAATCTGAGTTTAACATGTGTATGTTACAACATAATAAAAGCTTAAACTCTAATTAAAAAGCCTTTATATTCTTGCCTATTTTATGTAGAATTTATATAATATCTATTGTTTAAAGTTATCTTCTTATCTGATATTATATTATTTTTGCTTTTGCTATGTACACTACGTAAATGTTTGATTTCCTATTTGTGCAAGTTAGGGTGAGTCCTTAAGAAGTCTACATCTCTTTACCATGGTAGTTTCTCGGGTCATGGACTCTTTTAATTGATATTAGAACTGATAACCTTTTGGGCTTTAACCACTATGGTGTTGATTATGTTAACTCAATTTTTTACATACACATTCTCTTTGATAGAGTTCGGAGAATGAGGTAATGTAGGTAGATCTCCACTTTTCAATTGGTTGGAGTATACCCATTCGAAATCACTTCTTATAGTCACAAGGAGATTGTGTGTGGTTTCTTGTTGAGAATGGCTGGACATATCCTACCTGATAACATTGTGATTCCTAAACCCATGATTGAGTGGACTAAAGATGAGAGTAAGAGATCTGAATGGAGTAGAATGGTCTTTATACAATCATCAGAGCTATTTTTCCAGATAAATATCGAAGATTTTAGAGTTGTAATTCTTCAAAAAAATATATGACATCTTGAAGACCACTCATAAAGGTACTTCAATATTAAAAACATCCAGAAATATGAAGTTGAAAAGAGATTTTGAACTCTATATCATGCAAGAGGATGAAAACTTTGATAAATTCTAAGCATGTTTTTCTAAAATTTTCAATCGTTCCTACAACTTAGGTAGACCTATTAGCAAGGAAAAGTAGATTGAGAAAATCATTGCTAGCCTATCCTATTAGTTTCACACCAAAGTTATTGTGCTTTAGTTTGTGTACAAGACAGGTGAACCTACTATTAATGATTTAGTTGGTAACTTGCAAGTCTTTGAACTATATCACCTATTACCAAGACAAGAGTAGATTTTGTCTGAAAAGGGAAAATATGTAGGCTTCAAGACTACTAAGGGAAGTGAACCAATTAAAGATGTGTGTATCATAGGTTGTGATAATGATGATTCTAACCCTGATGAGGAGAAAATGACATTCCTTACTCAAAGAATTAACAGTTTCTTTAGGAAGAAGAAACCTTCTTTTGGGACTACTAGGAGAGATACTTCTAGTTTCAAAACCTCAAGATTTACGATGATGAAGACTCATAAAATGGTTATGATAAATTGAGTAAAACTCAAATAGTTTTTGTACTTCATATTTCTTCTGTACCTATCCCTAGTCATTTTCAGGAAGCTCTTGAAGATTCCAAGTGGAAAGCAACTATGCTAGAAGAAATGAATGTCCTCCATGAGAACTGTACTTGGAAGTTGGTCGAATTACCAAAGATAAGAAGAGTGTGGGTTGCAAGTAGGTATTCATTGTCGAGTTTCATTCAGATGAAACATGGGAGAAGAATAAGACTACAGTAGTGACTAAGAGATATGCCAAGGTTTTAAAAGGTGAAACGAGTATCGAGGTGCTTGTGCCAAATGAGGCAAGGTGTAAGCCTCAAGATGGTGCGAAGTGTATGCCTCTCTTAAAATTGAAAAAATACATAAAATTATTAATAACCTATTACATAGAGTAAAAATACATTAAATGTTAAGATATAAATCATAAAATGAATGAATAACATAGGTAGTTTAGATATAAAGCCACAAACCATATAAATAAACATTTAAAACATAAGTTAATATTCAAATAAATTCACAAAACAAATTTCAAAATAAACCACAAATATCATGCAAAACATGTTTTAATATGTTGGTCATTGTTAATCTCTTTCTCATCCCTTTATTGTTTCATGAAAGAGGTTAAGACTCATGATACCACAAGCGCACAACCTCAAGGCATACAACTCACCATAAAAGGAATAAGCCTCAAATTGTGTAGATCAGTTTCTAACCTCAAGACCCCCATCAGCCTCAAGGTCCTCATCAGCCGGCATGCCTCAAAGTGCTACCTCACTGCATTTTTTGGAACTATGGGATATGCTCAAATTTATGGGATTTACTATTCGGAGGCATTTTCTCTAGTGGTGAAAATGATTACTGTTGGAGTTATACTTTATATTTTTATGAATCTAGACTGAAAATTACTTCAATTTGACATAAATAATGCATTTCTCCATGGAGATCTATTAGAGGAAGTGTATATGAATCCTCCTTCTAGGTTTATAATTGAAGATGGGAAGGTGTGTAGGTTTATACAAGCTTTGTATGAGTTGAAACAGTCACTTAGGTCATGGTTGGGTAGGTTAAGCCAGTTAATAAAGGAATATGGTTTTAAATAGGCCCATGCAAATCACAATCTTTTTTATAAAAGAAATGGTAATGATATGATCGTTACAGGTAGTAATGCTAGTGAGATAAAATGATTACGCAATTAGTTGGTCAAAGAATTTGAAATGAAGGATTTAGGAAATCTGAAATATTTCTTAGGTATTGACGTTTCTAAATCTAGCAAGTATTCTTTCTCTCTCAATGAAAATACATACTAAATTTCTTAGTTGAAACTAATAATTCTACTTGTACTCCTGTAGACACACCTATTAAGGTGAATCATGGTTTATTTATTTATCGTGATCAGATTCCATCTAATAAGGAGAGAGATGAAATATTAGTAGGAAATTGATTACTTGACTCATACTCGATTTGATTTATCTTATGTTGTGAGTATGGTAAGGTAGTTCATGCATAATTTGATTGATTGGCATATGGAAGTTGTGGATTGGATTTTGGCCTATTTGAAATCCTCTTCAGGCCCAAAACACATCAATAAACCATCAGCCTTTATATGAGATTAGCAGCTGCTAGAGTTGAAAAAAAAGAAATAGAAGCTGCTAAAGAGTACCCCTTTTCTGGCCGCTGGTGTAGAGGAAAAACATCATCAGCTTCATCAGCCATTTTACAAGAGAAGCTGAAAGCTTCTTAATTAATATCAAGTCCCTTTTATTTATTAATCCATATGGAAGTATCATGAAAGAATCTCCAATTTTTTATCTCAAATTTTTGCAAAGCAGATTAGAAGACAAGTCTTATGTAATAAGCTCATTTGTATAGTAATATTTAATTAAATAACAAGTTTGTTAATTTATTTTGCTATATATTATCATTAAATTAGAAGGAGTTATTTTCTAAGTGTATTTGGATTTTGGTATATTTTGTGAAGCTATATGAATATTAGTGTTTGAATTTCTATTTGATTATTAAAGGATTTTCCTCAATGTTCCATGGTCAGTGGAGTAGAATTTTCATATTGAAAGGTTGAACAACTTAAATCATTATGTCTCATTTTTTTATTGCTTCTATTTTGCTGTTACCCATAATTATATACCAAAATGGACCCGAATTTTACTTCCACCAGTGCTAATTTATAACAAATTGGAATCAGAACACTGAGTTATTTTGTTATTTATTAGAATGATCAAGTTTATACTTTTGGATTTATTTTGAGTTCTTGGTTATTTGATTGGTTTCATATTTTTTAGGTTGTGCTTCTTGATAACTGTATTTTATACAGTTATTTGCATCAATTTTAGTAATGATAATTGCTATGTTCGTTTAATATTTATTAATTTTTGTTAAATAAATTAATATTTTCCATTTATTTGCTAAAAATACATTTTTAATAAAATTAAATAATTTGTATCGAAAATGTACTTAATTTCATATTTTTGTCCACAAATATAATTTATGATAATATAGTTTCTTAATTACAATTTATATAAATCGAAAATATAATTTAAATTAAATTTGGGCTTAATTATAATTATTAAAAGTTAAAAATTTAATTTAAAATTAGAAAAGGGCTAAAGTGTAATTTAAGAAAGTACAAAAATGTAATTTGGATTAAATTTGTGGGTGAAAACATAATTAATAAAAGTTTGAGTTTTCTGCGCAGGGGAGATGAAGTCCACGCGCAACATCACACTCGCCAAACGTGGACCGTCCGATCGAAGGATCAGCGGCTCAGATTCGCGCGTGTGCATCAAGCCCGACCAAGGAGATTGGGGACAGAGATATTTGTTTTGCGCAGGCTGGCGTGACAGTGGGCCCCACGTGTCGCGCAGGCCGGCGTCAGAGTGGGACCCACATGTCGGCTGCGCAGATTCCCCCGAGGCGATCTCTGACCGTTGGATCAGATCGACGGTCCAGATTGAAGCGCGTCCATCCAAGCTGTCGCGCACCGAGCCGCTCGTGTAAAAATCCTGTGTGACGCGGATTATGGTAGCAGCGTGCATCCTCAGTTTTTACAGAATAAAAATCTGCCACGTGTCCCACGAATATTTAAGCTAATCAAAGTCCGACACGTGGCTATTTACAATGCGCGCGACCGCATTGGATCACGCCCCGTTTCCAGCCGTTGCCTCAGTTTTCGGCGCCCCAATCCTGTGCGCCGTTTCTACGTGCAACCGGTTTGTGTATCCAATGATTTGATGCCACGTGGCCATAGAGAATCTTTCGGCGAATCAGAAAGCGACACGTGGCAGCGTGGGAGAAAATAAAAAAAAGCAGAAACGGCGCCTATCTACGCGTGATTTTAATTTATATTTTTAGATACAAAAATCGATACGCGTGTTTTTGTTTTTCGATAAAAAAAGTATTACGCGTTTTTGATAAAAAAAAATAAAATAAAAATGTAATATTTTAGATGTATTTTTTTTAGCTATAAATAGGAGATAGTTTTTAGTTGTAAAGAAAGTTTTTCCAGTTTAGAGTTTTTTTTGAGTTTTTAGTTTTGAGTTTTTTTGGTTGGAAAAGAGTTTTTGTGTAGTTTAGAAATTTTGTAGTGTTCGGTTTTGGACAGCAGAACACGCAGAAGCCATTTTTTGGCTTTTGTTGTGTTCTGCGTGTGCCAAATATTTTCGTTTCTTGATGTTTTAATTTTCCTTCTCCTTCTTCTAATTTTTCTGCATATGTTGTAATTTTTATTTTGATTTTATGAAGTAATTTAATTTTTCTACGGTTGCATTTGATCTAAATTTATGAAGCTTTTATTGTATGAAGTTTTTGATAGATTTATAAGACGTTCGATTTGTTCGTTCTATTTTGTGCTTAATGCTTTTTGATTATTTACGAATTTTATCAAAACGATTTGTGGCATAAAAATAAACTTGAGAAAGGCATTTTTGTGTATATTGCTCGTAAATAGCATGACATGTATGATGAAGGATAGGAATATACCCTAATTGTATGTGTGGCCTAATGAAAACTTAGAACTTAATGAATCTTATTGAATTTAATTCTCATAGAGATATAGTGAATTAATTTAACGAGGTGTGTTTGTACGGAGCTCGGAAGAGATGTATGAATAAAAAAAGAAGTTTTCGGTTGACAAATTAAATGTACCAAAAAATATAAATCCAAAGGAAATAATATGATTGGAGTGGATTAGTTTGGTGAAAAATTGCAATCCTAGAGTTCTTTTATTTTCTTATTACCTTTTTCTTAAATCAACGATTATTTTGGATAAAATCAGAGAGAAATAATTTTAGTACTCAACAAACTATAGTAACAAATCTCCGTGGGATCGATCTTTACTTATAAATGTTATTACTTGCGACCGTGTATACTTGCACGAGTTCGTGTGTTGAAAAACACGCAACACTTCTGTTTATTAAATATTGGGTTTTATGTCATGACAACAAAATAAAAAATTGAGAAATTCAATGGTAGGAATGATTTCAGTCTCTCGTGAATAAAGATGCAAGTCATATTAGTTAAATAAGGGCTCATTAAGATACTTGAAGGCAAGGATGAATTGTCATAAAAATTGCCTGATGAAGAAAAAGATACAACGATGGAAAATGCTCTCAATTTGATTCAATTATCCTTGTTTGATGAGGTATTATGCGAGGTTGGTGAGGAGGAATCTCCCGTTGGGTTATGGCTTAAATTGGAGAATTTGTATATGAATAAGTCTTTGAAAAGGTGGTTATATTTAAAACAATGTTTGTATATATTCAGAATGTCAAAAGGTACACCTTTACACGATCACCTTGATGAATTTACTAAAATTATTCATGATAAAAAAATAGTGGTGTTAAAATTTATGATGAGAATCAGGCCTTAGTTCTATTATGTTCTTTATCTCATTTATTTGAACATTTTGTTGATACAATGCTATATGAGAGAGACACTATTTCGTTGGAGGATGTCAAAGTAATTTTGAATTCCTGAGAGTTGAAAAAAAGGTGTCTACAAGCAACAATGATAATAACAGTGGTTTATTTTTCAGAGGTAGAAATCAAGAAAAAGGCACAAACAATAATATAGGCAAGTTTATATCCAAATCTAGAAAACAAAAGGATAAATGCAACTATTGTCATCAGGAAGGGCACTGGAAAGTAAATTGTCCGAAACTCAAAGGTAAAGAAAAATCTACAACAATGTCTTCTGGTACTAAGGATGTTACTGGTGTTGTAGATAGTTCTGGTTCCGATGGTGAAAATGTTCTATCAGTATATATTGGTTCTCTTAGAGATGTTTGGATTCTTGATTCGGGTTGCACTTACCATATGCTTCCTAGTAGAGACTGGTTTGCTTCTTATCAGTTTATTGATGGGGTGTTGTCTTAATAAGAAACAATGTGTCCTGCAAGGTTATTGGTATTAGTACTATCCAAATTAAGATGCATAATAGTATTATTAGGACTTTGAAAGATGTTCGCCATGTTCTATATTTGAAAAATAACTTAATATCTTTGGGTACTCTTAATTCAAAAAGCTACAAGTATGTAGCTGAAGGTAGAGTTTTAAGAGTTAGTAAGGGTGCTCTCATTGTCATTAAAAGGGAAATTATCGCGTGGCCTCTATATACTTCAGGGTAGCACTATTATTGGTAGTGTTTCAATTTCGTTCTTATCAGATCAAGAATCAGATACTACTCGATTATGACATATAAAGCTAGGGCATATGAGTGAGGCAAGGATTCTATTTTGAGTAAACATGATTTTCTTGGTGGTCAGAAAACTGGGAAGCTTGATTTTTGTGAGCACTGTGTCTATGGAAAGAAACGCAGGGACAAGTTCAGTTCAACCATCCATAAAACAAAAGGTATTATTGATTATATTCATTCAGATATTTAAGGTCCTTCTTGTGTTATGTCTAAGGGTGATTCTTGGTATATGTTGACCTTTATTGATGACTTCTCCCTTCATGTATGGGTGTATTTTTTGAAGAACAAGAATGATGTGTTCTCAAAATTTGTAAAATTCAAAACTTGTATAGAAAATCAAACAAGCAAGAAAATCAAGCATTTGAGAACTGGTAATGGTTTGGAATTTTGTGAAAATAGATTTAATGAGTTATGTGAAAGAAATGACATAGTGAGACACCAAACTATGCGTCATACACCATAGCAAAATGGAGTTGCTGAATGTATGAATATGACTCTCTTAAAAATAGCTCGTTGTATGCTCTTTCAAGATGATTTGGATAAATCCTTTTGGGCTAAAGCTTGTAACTATGCATGTTATTTGGTGAATCGGCTTCCATCAACTACAATTGAGTTAAAGATTACATTTGAGGTATTCTCTGGTACTCCAGTTAATTATTCTGATTTGAAAGTTTTTGGCTATCCTACTTATGCTCATGTTAATGATGATAAACTTGTGCCTAGGGTATTGAAATGCATATTTTAGGGGTATCCTTCTGAGGTGAAGGGTTATAGATTATGATGTGTTGAACCTAGGTCACCTAAATTTTTTGATTAGTAGAGATGTTAAGTTTGATGAGTATTCTATGTTGAAAAAGAAAAAAAGAGTTTATTATTATAGGTAAAGACCACAGTGTTAGTGAGAAGATGGAGCTTTTAGTCAAGTGCAAAAGGGCACTTCATATTATCCATTTGTGGATGAGATATATGATTCTACTCATGATGTAGCAGAAGAGGAACATGAGTAACCATATATTATCGCTAAGGGTAAAGAAATAAGAGAGATTTGACACCCTCAGAGGTACATAGATGTAGACTTAGTTTCTTTTGCATTGCTTGTGGCAAAGTCTATTGAGGTGCATGAACCTTCTAGTTATCATAAAGTTGTCACTTGTGATGAGTTTGTTTAGTGGCTAGTTGCTATGAATGAAGAGATTGAATTACTTCATATGAATCATACTTAGGAATTGATGAAACCGTGTAAGGGCCAGAGGATTTTTGGAAACAAATGGGTTGTCAAGAAAAAGGAAGGTATACCTAGGGTTGAAACAGTTAGGTTCAAGGAACGTGCTGTTGCAAAGGGTTATTGTTAGAAAAAGGGTATTGACTTGAATGAAGTATTTTTACCTGTTGTGAAACATAGCTCTATTCGTGTGTTACTTGCTATGGTTGCATTATTTGACATGGAATTAGAACATCTTGATGTCAAGACAACCTTCTTACAAGGTGAGCTTAAGGAAAAAATATATATGAATCAACCAGAGGGTTTTGTTGTTCTAGGTAAAGAAGATCATGTTTGTTTATTGAAAAAGTCTTTATATGAGTTGAAGCAATCCCTTAGGTAGTGGTATAAGCGGTTTAATTCTTTTATGATTGATCATGATTTCTAGGAGTGATTATGATAGTTGTGTTTATCATAAAAGATTCTATGATGGTTCATCTGTTTATTTGTTGATTTATGTTGATAACATGTTTATTGCTTCTAAGAATAAGTTTGAGATTCAAAAATTAAAGTCTCAACTTAGTGGTGAGTTTGAGATGAAAGATTTAGGTGCACCGAATAAAATTTTAGGCATGGAAATTTATAGGGATAGATAAACATGAAAGCTTTATTTGACTTAGAAAAGTTAAATTGAAAAATCTCTTGAATGCTTTGGTATGAAAAAGTCTAAACCTGTGAGTATGCTGTTAACTGTGTATTTCAAGCTTTCTTTGGATTTGTCACTACAGTAAGAAGAAGAAAAGCAATACATGTCTCAAGTTCCATATGCTAGTGCAATTGGTAGTTTGATGTACGCTATGATTTGTACTAATCCAGACATTTCACAAGTAGTTATTGTTGTCAGCAAATATATGGGTAATCTTGGAAATGGTAATTGGTAAGAAGTGAAATAGATACTTAAGTATTTGAGAGGCACATCTAATTTTGGTTTGGTATATGATAGAAGTTCTAATACTAGTTGCAGTGTTATTGGTTATGTAGACTCTCATTATGCTGGTGATTTGGATAGAAGAAGATATCTAATAGGTTATGTCTTCACTCTTTCTCATTATGCCATTAGTTAGAAGGATACTTTATAGTCTATAGTTGCTTGGTCTACCACAGAGGTAAAATATATGGCAGCAACAGAAGCAGTGAAAAAATTCATTTGGCTTAGAGGTTTGGTCTGTGATTTGGGTTTACAGCAGGATACTCTGTTGTATTTTGTGATAGTCAGAGTGTAATACACTTGATTAAGAATACTATGTATCATGAAAGAACCAAACATATTGATGTCAGATATCACTTCCTTCGTGACATTGTATCTTATGATGCTATTGTTGTCAATAAGATAGTCACTATAGAGAATCTAGTTAATATGTTAACCAAACCAATTCCATTTAACAAGTTCAAGCATTGTTTGGACTTGATTGGTGTTTACAAAAGATGATCATCCTTTGGGGCTATGGACGATGATTATTTGATATTCCTAAGAATTTCATATTTGAAGAACTTGTTTTCTATTTTGAGTTAAGGTTGAGATTTGTTAAATATTGGCCCAAAACAATCTAGGCCCAAAACCCATCAATAAACCCTCAGCCTATGACCTATATATATGTTGTTGCTATAAAATGAGCAACTGTAAGAGTTGGAAAAAAGAAAGAAATAGAAGTTGTCATAGAGTATCCCTTTTGTGGTTGTTGGTGTAGAGGAAAAAAACATTATCAACTCCATCATCCATTTTGCAAGAGAAGCTGAAAGCTTCTTAATTAATATCAAGCCCTTTTTATTTATTAATTCACCAGGAAACATAAGAAAAGAATCTCCAATTTTTTCCTTTCAAATTTTTATAGAGCATATTAGAAGAGAGGTCCTATGCAGTAAGCTTATTTGTATGGTAATATTTGATTAAATAACAAGTTTGTTAATTTATCTTGCTATATATTACCAGTAAATTAGAGGGAGTTATTTTCTAAGTGTATTTAAATTTTGGTATATTTTATGAATCTCTCTGAATATTGGTATTTGTATATCCATTTGATTATTAGTGGATTTTTTTCGGTGTGTTGTTGTTAGTGGAGTAGACTTTTCACATTGAAAGGTTGAACCACTTAAATCATTGTGCGCCATTTATTTTTCTTATTGCTTATTATTTCTCATGGCACACGAAATATGGACATCTAGACATTACAAGTTACATCGATTCTAACTTTGTGAGTTCCAAGATGAATAGAAAGTCTACTTCAGGGTACCTTATATTTATTGGAGAAATTTGGTGACTTGAAAAAGTAAAAATAGAAAGTGGTATCGTTGTTCAGTGCAGAGATCGAGTATCGTGCTCTTCAGTTTGGTATCACAAAGGTTTCTTGGTTAAATATTTTGGTGAGTGAGCTTGGTTGTCTTAAGAAGTCTATTCTTTGATAATATTGCAGCAATTGAGGTTATAGATAATCCAATACAACATTACCGAACTAAGCACATTGAACTTGACAATTTGAATTATGGCGTCATTAAAGTCTCATACATTAAGAGTGTTGATCAATTAACTAACATCATGACTTATGCTATTATAGGGAGTTCCTTCTATACATCACTATTTAAGTTGAATATGTGTGATATCTATGTTTTAACTTGAGGGAGAGAGTTAAAATATATATTTATTACATTTATTCTTAGAATTATTCTAGGGATATTTATTTATTTATTATTATTATTCTATAAATATTTATATTTATAATTGTATTTATTATCCTTAAATAGGATGAACATATTTGTATAAATATTCTGTTAGGGTTAATGAAAAGATTAGGCAAATTTTGTTATTTTAAATCTAATTGTTTATGCATTTTCTAGTCAAATTAGTCTAGTTCATAGTTTCAAAAAAATATTGTGTATACTAGGGTTTCTAGCAGTTACTCTCAAATGTGTTTTTCTGACTATAGCTAATTGTTAATGTAGGTGACATTTTCATTAATCATCATGATAATCAATATTTGTAAATTACATGTTATGATTCTATTTTTCCTTGCATGAAGGCGTCCCATAATAGAAGCCAGTAATGTCAAATCAAATTTTCTTTTCTCATTGAATTGTAGGGAAAGAAAGAATAGATAAAAAAAAAGTCAAGGATTTATTGTAGTTTGGGACATATATCTCACCTGCGTTTTATTTCTTTTATAGATATGTTACATTGAACATGCTGATGTGATGAAGGCTATTACAGTAGATGCTCAAGCTGTACGAAGGCATCGGACAACTATTTTGGAATATGTTAAGGTATGCTGTGATATGTTTTGCAAATGATTGAATCGTGCTACTAACTTCTTCTTCTTTTTTTCTACCCGGAAGATTGGGTTGCTGTACCACATGGTTAATACTTTCATTGCCCATTATTCCTGGCTGGCTTGGTACTGCTGATTATAAATTCTTTTAGGTCAATGTTGCTAACAGATACTTATTTCTTTTGTTTAAACACCATTAGATATTATTGCATAGAATTTGCTATTTTTATTTTAAATCCCATTACTATGTTCCTCCCTTTTGTCTCCTTGGTTGGGTCTGCTATAAAATTTGTGATCAGAACTGAGCAAGTTTTCAAGCTGAGAAGATTATATTCTTCCATTTTCCTGTCAGGATTCAGATGCTTCAATCAGGAAAAGTGCCCTTGAACTTGTTTATCTTCTTGTGAATGAAAACAATGTGAAAGCTCTAACAAAAGAGTTAATTGATTATTTGGAAGTTAGACTCAACAAAAATATGCTCAATTGTAGCCAAGTAAGTTATGCCGTATACTGTTCTGAAGTTATTTACTTCTTTTAATGTTAGTATCCATTAGAAAAATCTCACACACTATTCCTAGTGCTTCGATACTATGTGAGAATTCAAGTAAAGTGATCAAGAATTATGATGAACTATTCTTGATACTGAAGATGAAATTGTGAAGATGAGCAATGAGCAACCATGAGAGAGAGAAAATCAATCTTGATTCATTCCTTCTTCATTTTTTAATATGGTACACAAAAGACATATATGCTTTATATAGCTACATAAGTAGCTTAGCTGTCTAACTATATGAGAACTCAAGTAATCTGATCAAGAATAGTGATGAACTATTCTTGATGATGAAGATGAAATTGTGAAGATGAGCAATGAGCAATCAACATAGAGAAGGAATAAAGAAAATGTGAGAGAAAATTAATCTTAATTTATTACTTTTTTTTAATATAGTACACAAAAGATATATATGTCAAAATATTATGATTGTATTTCTGTAATTTTTCTGTTCTAGTATTTTCTGTACAGATGTATAGTATTTGTATACAAAAAAGAAAACGGAAAGTAAACAAATTATCTGCCATAATTCCTGCATTGATGTCTTCTTGTTGTCTGCCATATTACTCACATGCCAACACTCCCCCTCAAGGTGGTGCATATATGTCTCTTATGCCCAACTTGTCAAGTGAGTTGTAAAAGTTCTTTGCAGACACAGATTTAGTGAGTATATCAGCCAATTGATCTTCTGACTTAACAAATGGGAGCTTAATAATCTTTTCTTCAAGATTCTGTTTGATGAAGTTCCGATCCACTTCAACGTGCTTCGTGCGATCATGTTGAACTGGATTGTGAGAGATGGCAATGGCTGCTTTGTTATCACAAAATAAGTTCATTTCAGAGTTAGGAGCAACACCAATCTCAGTTAGGAGTTTTTTCAACCACAGGAGCTCACATATTCCCTTGACCATTCCCCTCAAATTCAACTGACTAGATAAGGCAACTACCTTTTGCTTCTTGCTCCTCCATGTAACAAGATTGCCCCCCACAAAAGTGAAGTATCCAGCAGTAGATTTCCTATCCTTCATATTCCCTGCCCAGTCTGAATCTGTATATCCAAGGACTTCCAATTGACCATTCTTTGAAAACATAAGTCCTTTCCCAGGGGAGGACTTTAAATAATGAAGTATTCGTATGACCACATCCATATGGTCTTCGCTTGGGCAGTGCATGAACTGACTCACGACACTCACAGCATAAGCAATATCAGGTCGAGTATGAGATAAATAGATGAGTTTACCTACTAACCGTTGATATCTCTGTTTATCTGCTGGTACTTGGTCCACATATTCTCTGAGTTTTTGATTTTGAACCATTGGAATATCGACAGGTTTACAATCTAGTAGTCCTGCCTCTGACAGTAGGTCCAAAGTATATTTCCTTTGGGAAAGACATATGCCTTGTTTTGATCTTGTTACTTAAATACCTAAGAAGTATTTGAGCCCTCCTAAATTCTTCATTTCAAACTCATTTGACAGTTGTTCTTGAAGCTTAGAGATTTCTTCTTTATCATCCCCTGTAATGATCATGTCGTATACATAGACTATTAGGGCTGTTATCTTCCCTAATCGGTGTTTTAGGAAAAGAGTATGATCAGAGTTTCTTTGCTGGAACCCATATTTCTTCATTACTGAACTCAACCTACCAAACCATGCTCGAGGTGATTGTTTTAGTCCATACAATACTCGTTGTAATCTACATGTAGTTTCTTTTCCTGTTGTAACAGTATATCCTGGTGGGATATCCATATAAATCTCTTCCTCAAGATCACCATGAAGGAAGGCATTTTTTACGTCAAGTTGGTGCAATGGCCAATCCAAATTTGCCACAAGAGATAGCAAGACTCTAACGGTTTTTAGTTTAGCCACAGGTGAGAAGGTTTCTTGATAATCTATCCCATGTTTCTGTGTATATCCTTTTGCTACAAGTCTCGCCTTGTATTGATCAACTAACCCATCTGCTTTATATTTAATGGAGAAAATCCACTTGCATCCTACCATCTTCCTCCCTTGAGGCAACTCGCTTAACACCCATGTGTTATTCTTCTGCAATGCCTCAAATTCCTCTTTTATAGCTTGAGCCCATTTTGGATTAGATAAGGCTTCTTCAATGCTACTTGGAATTTGACACGAGGAGAGTGTTTGTGCAAATGCCCTGATAGGTTCTGATAACCTTTGAGTAGATACATAATTTGCTATTAGATACTTGGATTGTCGTTCTTCTCTTTCTGGGGAGTATCGATTTGGAGGTTTGCCTCGATTGTGTCTAAAAGGTAAAATATAACCAACAGATGTATCTATAGCATTAGTTTGTAAAGGTGTGCTAGGATAACTTACCTTAGGAGTATTCTCAGCAGGATGATCATTGGGTACTAGGGAGTTGAGGGGTATATCAACCACTTCATCTTCTGGAGATTCAATTACTACTTCAGCTTCAGTTCTTGGAAGTTCACACTCGGGTATAGATACTGGCTCCTCCATATGATTGTCGCGATCCGAGTATGTTGGACTAGTGTCTAATATTTCAACATCAAGCCAATTTCGTTCTTTACCATAACTCTCCTCCTGAAGAGTGGAATTAGATACCAGTGATGGGAAAAACCATTCTGATTCGAGGAAAGTGACATCCATGGTAATATAGGTTCTTTTAGTAATTGGATCATAGCATCGGTAACCCTTTTTTTGTACGCCATACCCCAAGAATACACATCGGACAGCACATGGATCCAACTTAGTCCGTTGATTTTTATGGAGGTGGACAAAAGCAACACAACCAAAAATTCGGGGCGGAAGCATCAAAATAGTAGGCAAGGGAAAATGATCAGATAGCACCTTTAATGGAGTCTGAAACTGTAAGGTTCTTGTGGGCATACGATTCAGTAGATACACCGCTGTAGTAAGAGCATCACTCCAGTATTTATTAGGCATATGTGCACCGATTAATAAGGCCCGAGCCGTTTCTAAAATATGCCGATTCTTCCTCTCCGCAGTTCCATTCTGTTGTGGGGTTTGTGAACACGAGGTTTCATGGAGAATACCATGGTTGTCCAAGTATGTCCGAAATTGTCGATTAACATACTCCCCTCCATTATCAGACCTAAGTATCTTAATTTTTTCAGAAAATTGTGTTTGAACCATGGTATGAAACAAGTGAAATGTAGTAAATACTTCATCTTTATGTTTGAGAAGGTAAAGCCATGTCATGCGTGTACAATCATCAACAAAAATAACAAACCAACGATGACCCGATGACGTAATGACCGGGGAAGGTCCCCAAACATCAGAATGTACTAAAGCAAAAGGAGTCACACTTTTATTCATGCTCATAGGATAAGACGTCCTATGACTTTTTGCTAGGATACAAGTATCACATTTGAAATCTGAATGTGTGATATTTGAAAATAAACTGGGAAGTAGGTGCTTTAAATACCCGAATGATGGATGCCCAAATCTACGATGACATAGCCAAATCTGTCGTTCCTTGTTACCAGCAGTGTTTTGCATGTGATTGGCTCTTCCTGAACTGAGGTCATCCACATAATATAGCCCCCCTCCTAGTACCACGCCCAATGATCTCCTTGGTGAGAATATCCTGTAGAAGGCAAAAAGTAGAATACATCAGTACTACACAGTTAAGATCTGAAGTAACCTGACTTACAGACATTAGTCGGTTTGACAGAGAGGGTACAAGTAAAGTATTAGATAATGATAATGAAGGAGATAAGGTCACTGTTCCAGCTCCTGTAACTGGATAAGTGACCCCATTTACATTGGAAACACGACTCCATCTTGGATGAGTTGTATTGGAGAGATCATTTGGGTCAAATGTCATGTGATCTATAGCTCCAGAGTCCAGAATCCACTCCTCCTTATCACTACGAGTAGAGATGTGAAATACTTTACTTGAAATACCTAGATCCTGGGAAGATTCGGCCTGAGAAGTAAGGGATAGTGAGGCATTATTGGTAGCCACAGCAGCTCGCCCAGTGGTGTCCCGTTTCTTCCGTGCTTGAAGATCATTCCACCATTCTGGATACCCATGTAGTTTGAAGCAGTTTTCACGGGTGTACGTGGAGTTTCCGCAATGGCCATATTTCATGTCAAGAGATGGTGGATTTCCCATGGATTTCTTGCTACCCAAGGAAGTTCCTATTTTTGGTGGCATTAGATTATGGTGTCCCTTGACCCCTTTAAAAGCCATAACTGCTCCGGGTGTCGTATCTACACCTGTGATCATCACGGTCTGCCTGGCCTCTTCTCGACGGATGAATCCATAGGCTTGTTCCACCGTAGGGAATGGTTTGATCTGAAGCACATCACTTCAAGTTTTATCCAATCTATCATCAAGTCCATCGAGGAAGGTATACACTCGATCTTCCTGTATGATGGAGTTGTATTTTTGTATATCAATTGCACACTCCATTGGATTAGGACGACGGAAATCAATTTCACGCCACAACCCTTGAAGGTCATTGTAGTATTTTTCAATGGATCCACCCGCTTACTTCGTACAAGTGACTTGACGGTGAAGATCATACACTTGAGACGTGTCTGTCCCATCATAGTAAGTGGTATCCACCGAATCCTAAACCTGTTTTGCAGTTGAGAATCGAATAAAATTTGTAATTAAGGAGGGGTCCATCGAATTGATCAACCATCCTTTGACAATGGCATTTTCAGTACGCCATCTCCTAAATGAGGGGTCTGTTTCAACAGGTTGAGGAAAGTCCCCATTAATATATCCCAGTTTGTCTTTGCCAGAGATATACATCTCCACCACCTGGGACCATAAGGTATAATTGGATCCTCCCAACTTGATACTAATGGGAGCAGTCGACGCTTCAGTTGACGGAGGTTATGAGCTGATCTAAGCTCTAGTTAAAACTTCCGTCATTTTCGCCGTCAAATATTCCAACATGAAATTGGTAGTTAAATCTCTAGATTCAGCCATGAAATCTAAAATTTTTTTCCTTCCGTTTTTCCTTTTTTTTACAACGTGGCCACTATATAAATGACAAAAAAGAAAAAACTTATAACCCTAACCCTAATTTGTCGTTCTCTCTTGCAGTGGCGCCTTTCTTCCTGCGCGATTTCAGCAGATTGGTCGAGCGCAGAGAAAAAATTTCCTTCCAAAGTCGCACAGTTTCCCTACGTTCCTCAGCGCAGTTCCGTCTGCGTTCCTCAGCGCAGCTTCTTCTGCGCGTTCCAAACCCTAAGAGAAGTTCTAAACTCGCGCAATTTCTTCTCAGCCAAAATCTCGCAGCCCTCTTCTTCTCCTCTTCTCTCAGATTCTTCGCAGTGGCGCTCTTCTTCACAACAGCTCTTCTCCTCTCGCAAACTGCCTCTGTTACTGGTTTTTTTCCTTCATTCTCTGCTCGAAATGGTAGTTTCAAGAACACAGCACCACCTATTCTGTTATTCTCAGGAACTGCATCAACGGCTGCTTGTGAGTACTTGGTTTCCAAGGAACTGCGCCAACGAATGCTGTGAGTACTCGGTTTCCAAATGGGTCTGACCTTCTTTCTATGGTTCTTCGTTGATTTGGTGTTGCGAATCCCTTGACTCCTTGTAAGTTGTATGCTGATATTTTTTTTAAGTGTAACTCGTAATCTTCTATTGAATTTCTGAACAAATAAATGTGAAATAACTATCTTGCTTTCATTTCTGAGCTGCACATGTTCGGTGTTTGAAACGGCTACAAGAGCTGAATATGAACTCAACCACTGTTCGGTGTTTGAAGGTAAAACAGTGGAGGATCCCCGTCCAACACACAAAGTTATTGATGCTGAGGAGACGAACAGAGTAAAGTCAACCAGATCGGCAAAAAACCGAACAGAAACACCACCCCTGATCCTATCAGAAAGTGATCTGCCAAACCAGTTTGGCCAAACAACAAATCGCGAGAACAGAAAAATTACGTTGTAATAGGTAGCAACGTAATTTTTTATTTCTTTAGATAATCTGCTCTGATACCATGTCAAAATATTATGATTGTATTTCTGTAATTTTTCTGTTCTAGTATTTTCTGTACAAATGTATAGTATTTGTATACAAAAAAGAAAACGGAAAGTAAATAAATTATCTGCCACAATTCCTGCATTGATGTCTTCTTGTTGTCTGCCATATTACTCACATGCCAACAATATATGCTTTATATAGCTACATAAGAAGCTTATATGTCTAACTAATTCTATTGCAATACAGAGAATAATATAATATAATCAGCTACGTGACATACTAGACTATAATAATCCTTGATTCTAAACTGGATATACCCGGACAACACCAGCACCAGTGTTTACATTATATGTCTTTATATCAACAACCATTAGTGTCATCATTATCATCATCATTAGCACATCGTCATTCATTCTCTCTTTGTTCCTATTGCCCATTGTTATCCAACAAGAAAACCTTTTTGATTTCGAACCAACAGTGATGTAACGTGTGATGATGTCAAATTTTTTATGCAACAAAATTGACCATGGTGAAAATGCTAATACATGGTTGAAAAATATATTATTTTATTAGGGTAATTATTATAGATATTTTTTTATACTTTTATATAAATATCATCCTTACATATGTCATGTTTGATTTTGACTTAGTCACCTCTAAACTCTTTTATAACAAGTTTAATATAGATCCCTTTTTTCAAGATTGATTAGAATATGAATCATAATTTTAAAAAGTTTATCTAATCGATTCTGACAATAGAGATCTAAAATGAACCTACTATAAAACAATGGTAAGATGATTGAATTAAAATTGAAACCTAACATATGTTAATCAAAATTAACCACATGCCACCTTGGTGGTGAGTGTGTAATGGTTAGTTTAATGGCTAGTATCCTTGGCGACCTTAGGTGATGGTTGGTCGATGAGGGGGTAGCGAGGGTCTGAGAGGCTTTAAATTTTTCTATAAAATTTTCTTTCTTCCTTCTTATTTTCTTAGATAGATTTGGGGAAAAGTTTTGCTCGTTTGGCACCAGACCTCCCCAACTTGTTCATGGTCTATTTTTCTTTTCAATGTTAAGTTTGAAAAATAGTGTAGCATCTGCATGATACATGACATCAGAGAGAAATCTCTCTCATATTTCTTAAATACCATATTGAGTGTAAAAAATAAAAGATTGAGTGAGATTTTGATGAGAGGTAAAATGTATGGTTGGCTAATGGAGAGACATGTCATTTTGAAAGTTGCTCTCAATATTGAGTTTTCATGTATCGATTGATAGTTGTAAGGATACAATAGTTGAGAAGTTTATATAGATAGTATGATGTGTATTGGTTTGGGTGTTGTAAAGTTGAAATATAGTGCATATGTGATGAGCTTTTTATTTGTGTGACATGTGTCGGTCGAGTTGTGTAGGATCACAACGTGTATGTATGTTATAAGTTTGTGCCATTAGTATGATCACATTATATGGAGATGGAACTTAAGGGATGAGGTTGGATCTACTTGGATCAGGTATGGTGTTGACAACAAGCGATGGCAGCATAGATAGTTAGGGTAGGTATCCCAATTGATAGGTATTCGATGATGTTATCACATAAGCAAGATTTTTATGTGTGTTTATCTCGTTATATGCTATGTTATGTTTGATGGTATGCTATGTTATGTATGATGATATGCTGTGAGATGATAATCATCATTTATCAAATATGTTCCTACATATGATGTGTTTAAGTGATTGAAATCCTTTATAGATTTTCCAATATATTTGCCTAATTCACATGTTGTGTGATAGTTGCTATGTAAATGCATGTTGCAGCCATGACAAGAGCCTGTAAGGCACATCGTCACTAGTGTGTTAACAACATATTTTTTTCTTATCTGCTAGTTATTTTTGTCATGTATTGAATTAAACATGTTATTTATATTGTAATTCTACTGTGCTATCTTCTCAGCTCATGTTATGAGATATGTTTGATTAAGTTGGAATAGAGCTCGCAAAAAGATTCTATGGATTAGTGTTTTCACCTCTCCATCTAGGTCCCTGTTGTTTATTTAGGTTAAAAGTTTAGTTAACTTAAGTGTAATTGTCTTTAGGTAAATTTCATCTTTCAAAGTTGTTTTTTTAATTTAAGTTAAAATTTTATATTTTGTAAAATCTCTGCACTCAATATAAAGTGAAATTATTAGAAACTTTTTAGTATTTGGGCAAACTCTAAACATGTTAATGATATTTATCCATTGTCACTTTTATACTACTTTGGAACATTGCTAGTTCATGTTTTTTCCCTCACGGTCATGTGAATTCATTGATGGGTTTAATGCAAACTTTTGTAATCTCTTTACCTCCTATAAATGCATTGATTTATTATGTATATGTATATTAAATGAGTATGAAGGGCTTTAAATGTAATTTTGTTTTTGAAATGTAGCATTTTGGTCCATTTTCTTTTTTTAGAGGAGCATCTCAAGTCACAAATTTTTTAAAATATACAAATCGAGTGCAAATAATACTACTCACACTTGGGAAAAAATGCACGTGATATGTACATGACTTGTTTTATTCAGGGGCAAACTTGAGTTTTTTTTTTTAAATCTTGCTTCCTTCTTGGTCTCTATTGATCTTCTTGTGCTTCATTTCTATAATTGCTATACCCAAATTCAATACTCACTGGCACAGAATTATTCTCTAAAAGCTATTCTTGTTAATTAAGGGAAGAATAACTATAATATATTTTTATTTGTTTCACTTTGTAGTTTGTGGATATTTTTATTTTATGCTATAAATTGTATGTTATAAGTTAGAACCACTCAAACTACTTTTTTAATATAAAATTTAAGAATTACAATTAAATAATGAGTTTTAAAGATTTTTTTAAAGCACAAATCTAATAACTCTTAAAGAATGACACTAAAATCAAGGTAATTAAATCGGTATTTAGTATAATGACATATACTTAATGTAGATAGTTTGATGAGAATGTTCAAGTAAAGTCTACATATATTTGTCTGCTTCATTATCTTTTCTTAGGGGGAAAACATAAAATAATCTAACTGAGGTGTAATATATATCTAGCTTTCACGTGAAAATGAATCAATAGTAAATTAAAAAAAATTATAAATCATATAACATACTCTGATAAATATTTTAAATATTTTGACAGCCAAAGAAAAAATAGCAAGGAAAAAAAGACAACAATTTAAAAATCTAATTTTACTCTTGGTTAAAAACGAATGTGAAATTTGCTCCAATATTAGAGTGAAAATTGAAATTTGCATTCATTTTGCAAAAAAAATAAATAAATAAAAAATTAAAAACTATGTGACTTAAGGTTTTCTACAATATATATATATATATATATATATATATATATATATATATATATATATATATATATATATATATATAAAACAAAATAGATCAGAGTGCTCCATTTCAAAAGGAAATGGACTTCTATAGCCTTTCATCGTATTAAACCATATTAAATGATGTCTTAATTATTAATTTGATCTAAATTTAAGAATATAAGTTAATAAATTAATTATGAGAATAACTTATAACATAAATTAATTAAAGTGGGACATGCAAATTGTTAAATAAATTATTTCATAATAAAAAATATTTTTATTTAAGTAAATATGTAATTTTGGATGTCCCATCACATTAATTATAAGAAGTAAAAGCCTATTTATCATAGTTTCTGATATATTATAAGTGAATTAACGTAATATTATTAGTAAATATAATCGAATCTATCTAAATGTATTTATTAAAAAATTATTATATTAATTATGATTTTAATATAATTGTTATATATAAAATTTATCTTATATAAAGAGAGATAAAAATAGTTTCTAGTCATGTAGGACTATGGTTGTCAACACGGTTTAGAATTTGTCCCACATTCTCGCTTAAAAACCTTGCAGAGATATATTAAAAATTCCTAATAGAAAATGGGGACTCCAAATGAGAAACGAGGATCCAACTGATATTTTTAATATTATTTTTAAAATTTGTTTTAGTATTTTTTTTTATTTTTATTATAAAGAAAAAAATTATAAAAAAATAAGATAGTAATAGGTATTTTATAATAGAAAAAAAATTCTAACAAATAAAGAATAAAAAATATAAGCAATATTTATGTTAAATGGGAAAAAATAAAATATATGTAACAAGAATTACGTAATGATTTTATACTAAATAACATTGATAGAATCTTATTATAAAGTATTTTAAAATGATAGGAATAATTTATAAAAATATATATTACGTTACTTAATTAGTTTGAATATAAATATTACTATATATATATATTAAAATTAAATATATAATTTTTAAAAATTAAATGAAAAATATAATATTTAGGTGGTGTTTGGTTCACGGAATAAAATTAAAATAGGAATGAGAATGGAAAGGAATAGAAAATAAACAATTTTGTTTGGTTTGATAACTAGAATCAAAGAAAGAATCAATATTATAGTGTTTTGTTACAATTGAAATAGAATGAAAAATACTATAAATTATCTTAATACCCTTATATTCAATAAAGTTTAAATAATATAATTTTTTTGTCAAACAAAATATATTATTGAAATCATTATTTTTTTAAATAATTATTACCTAAAAATAAAATATATTATTAAAATTATTATTTTTCTAAATAGGGTTTAGGGTTTTGAGGTTTGGGATTTAAGGTTTAGAGTTTTGGAATTTGGGAATTTAAGGTTTTAGGTTTTGGGATTTGGGGTTTATGATTTATGATTATATTTGTAGGTTAAGGTATAGAGTTACAATTATTATTTTTCTAAATAGGGTATATGATTTTGAGATTTTCGTTTAGGATTAAGATTTAGGGTTAAAATTATTATTTTTTTAAATAGGTTTTAGGATTTTGGGTTTAGATTTAAAATTATTATTTTCTAAATAGGGTTAAGGGATTTGAGGTTTAGGGTTATATTTGTGGGTTAAGATTTAGGGTTAAAATTATATTATATTTCTAAATAGAATTTTGTGTTTTGGGGTTAAGATTTGGGTTAAAATTATTTTTTTAAATAGGTTTTAAGGTTTTAGGATTTAGTATTTAGGATTTAAAGTTTAAGATTTAAGGTTAGAAAAAAAATTGAGATAGAATGGAATCATGATTCTTTAAGGGTAAGAATCAATTTCATTTCATTCATACTTTTCAGTCTAACCAAACATAAAATTGAAAGGAATCAATTCTGATTTTATTTTATTTTAATTAACCAAACACGAGATTAAAGTTTTAGGATTTGAGATTAGGGATTTAGGATTTAAGATTTATAATATAGAATTTTGGGTTATATTTTGAGTTGAGATATAATTGAAAAAAAAATAAAATGAGAATGAAATCAAAATTTCTTAATGATTCCTTAAAGTGAAAGGAATTATGTTTCATTCTTATTCTTTCTCTTTTAAGAATCGATTATCTTTTATTCTCATTTTTAGTATAATTAAACATAAAATTTAAATGAATTAATTCTGATTTCGTTATATTTCGAGAGTTATTCTTATATTATAAAATAAAAATCTTATTTTTTATTTTATTATTTTTATTCTTTATCTCCTACGTGCAAAAATTTATCCCATAATAAAATAATTGACAATCCAACGTAGGACGTGTTTTTGTACATATAGCGCAGTACCAAAATGTCAGGCAGAGCCGCCAAGAACTTAAGAAAGCACATGGAAACAGAACGGATGTGAGTTGTATGTACGGTTTGATAGAACTTCCAAAAACAGAAAAAGGACTAATCGTTAAATCACATTTTACACTCACAAATTTGAAAACTTTTGATATTTTCCCTGTTCTATTGCTTTTTCGTTTTTTCATACTAGTATTTTAGAACTTTATTGCAGTAAAAGGTAGTAATAAATAAATTTTTTATACAAATATTTAAATTTAATTGTTAATTTTTTTTATTACAATACATTGGGTCACACAATACATGTTTATGTAACAATTTTTTCTTTACCAATTCACTTTCACATACGAGGAACACCTACTTGTAATCATTATATTATATGTACATAAAATTTCAACACACATGTATAAAAATTATATACATATAATTCATCAAAAAAAAAAAAGAAAAAGTAACTAAAACTTTTAAACACTTGATTTTAAATGAAATTCACTTAATTTAAGTGTTTTTATTTTTCTGAGTTTTATCCGCCACTTAATTTTTTTAAAAATAAAAAATAAAGGGCCAACTTTTCTTTTGGCTATGACATGAGTTAAGCACTGAAATGGTTATGAAGGAAAAAAAAAAGATAGTTCTTTCGTTTTTTTTTCTCCCAAAAGGGCTTATTGTTTTGTTTTTTATTGTTGGCACTTTTTCATTTTTAAAAGTGAAGTATTTGTTCTCTTTTGTAATAGAAAACTGGAGACTACAAATGATAAAGTTGATGGGGGCGGAATGCAGATGCTTCAATAAAAACTTTATCTTTACGTGAAATAAAAAAGGAAAAAGAAGAAATAAAATACAAAGTAAGAACATATGTACATTAAAGTTATAAAGAAAAGGAATAAGAGATTCTTTGGGTCATGAAGAAGTTGTTTCTGTTTCAGGCTAGTTTATGTGTACTATCTATATTGTTTACTATACATTATTAATTTTTACCCATCTATCAATTTTTTTTTTTTCATAATTGCAAGCGGGTCATGATATAAATGTTACCACAAAATACTAATATAGAGGGAATAAATCCCATATGAACGCCCAGAACAATACTCAAATTTACATACTTACATTTAACAGTCCAACTGCGGAGCAGATAGCCAATGTGAGTGGCAGGCTCTCCTTTTAGCTTTTTGCTTTTTTCTACATCTTCACACTCACTTTATGTTACTTGGGCTGTAAATCCAGCCGTTGTTAGAGTACAATTCACGCTACATTTATGCTCTTCTAAGATTATTCTTTCTTCTTTCTTTAGCTTTAGCAGCTCTTTGAATAAGACTAATAAATTTGCCCTGCAAAATCTGAGTTCTGATATTTTGCTTTCTTTGGTGTGAGTGTTCTTACCCACTTCTTTGTTTTCTTTACATTTTTTTAATTCTAGCTTCTGTTATCAACCTTATCATATGTATATTTAGTGAGTTTTAGTCTTGCTGGTTTTGAGGGTATTAGCGTGACTGATGATACATTAATTTTCTTTATTGTGGATTGAGACATCTGGGTTTTAGTAATGAATCAATTTTTTTGGTTTAGAAACTTTTTGGAGCATTGGTATTGTCAAGAAATTCCTAGATTCTTCTGTATGAAATTAATACACCTTCTGGGTTTTTTGAAGAGGAAGTGAAAAAAAGGAGAACACTAAGTATGGCAGGGGGTGCAGCACCACCAAAACAGGAGGATCAGCAGCCTCATCCAGCCAAAGATCAACTACCAAATGTTTTTTACTGCATTAACAGTCCTCCTCCATGGCGTGAGTACATAACAACATTGTTTCTATATGTTAGCTGATTTCACTATGTTATAAAATTGTTGTGCCTTTTTACATTAAAATTTCTTGTTGACTTTTAAGATTCCATTTGTTCACTGTTTTGTTAACTTTATGCAATGTTCGTTAGAGACATTTTAGATTAACATAAAATTTTCTACTAATATTGTAATTAATTACCAGATTAAATTGACATATGATGTGAATGTCCTTAGACATAGTAATTGAACTGTTTTTTAATGCAGCTGAAGCTATACTACTTGGTTTTCAGCATTACCTGGTGATGCTTGGCACAACAGTTCTCATTCCAACCTCCTTGGTACCCCAAATGGGAGGTGGAAATGTAAGTCTCAAGACCAAACAAACAATTCAATGTATTAAGAAAAAAAATAAGTAACTCTATCTAAATAAATAGTTTTTTTTTGGAACTATGTGATACTTCACTCTTTAACTAGTTTGCTATCAACTTTTAGGAGGAGAAAGCAAAGGTGATTCAAACGATACTCTTCGTTGCTGGAATTAACACGCTGTTTCAAACATTGTTTGGGACTTGTTTGCCTGCAGTTATTGGAGCCTCTTATGCCTATGTTCCAACAACCATTTCAATTGTATTGGCTGGTAGATACAGTGACATTTTAGATCCCCGGGAGGTATTTTTGATGTTTACCTTCCTATGTGTTTCATTTTCTTGCATCCACCATCAACTTGTTTTGATTTACATGTTTTGTTGGTTATGTAGAAATTTGAGAGGATAATGCGTGGAACACAAGGCGCCCTCATTGTCGCCTCAACTCTCCAGATTATTATTGGTTTCAGTGGTCTTTGGCGTAATGTGGCCAGGTTTATACATATGATTTATTTTCCTTGACTTTAAACTCACCTTTCATTTATGCTGCATATCATGGTCTTTTTTGTTTCTCAGTGTGGTCTTTGAATTATTCAAAATCAGCTCATTTGTTTTCAAACTTGTAATTATAGTTTGCACTTTGCATATAACTACTGAACTTCTTATATTTCTTGTTTCTTACAAATTTGTACTTGATTAGTAACTCTTGTATTAATTTAAACTTTACAGGCTCTTGAGTCCATTGTCTGCAGTTCCACTTGTGGCTTTGTCAGGCTTTGGGCTGTACGAGTTTGGCTTTCCTGTGGTATGAACCTATTTTCTACTTTAACCATGAAGTTATGCAAAACAAAGAAGATTAAAAGTTCACTTTCTCCCCATCCTCCCTTAATGCTATTGAATTTGCTGCTGCTTCCTGTGATTGAGACAATGACTTTTGATGTGTAGCTGGCTAAATGTGTGGAGATTGGGCTACCACAACTCATCCTTCTAGTGATATTCTCACAAGTAATTTTCGATTCTTTCTACAGTTCTCAAAAGACACTTTTTGAGCCATTATCATCAATGATCACCACTCATTTATCTTTGTGGATTGATTCTTGCAGTACATACCTCATTTGACTAGTGGGAAGAGGCATGTGTTTGATCGATTTGCTGTTATATTTTCTGTGGCAATTGTGTGGATTTATGCACATTTGCTCACTGTGGGAGGGGCTTACAAGAATACAGGACATAAAACTCAAATGAGCTGTAGAACTGACCGTGCTGGCATTATCAGTGGATCTCCATGGTAAGCTTCCTCTGCCTTTTTTTTTCTTTAAATTTTTTGGGTGATCACCAAACTCTTAAGAGAGAGTGAGAGAGCTCTGAAGAGACATTGTAGACTGATTTCATGGACAGAACAATAGAGTGAAATTTCATATACTATGTCTATCTGTGTCTAGGACTTGCAATGCAAAATATTTATTGGCTCCAAACTATCCCTAAATAAGAAACATTTGTTACTTGGTAATTTTTTACAAGAAACTAATTATTAAATTTATTCTTCTGATTAAAGGATAAGAGTTCCATATCCATTTCAATGGGGAGCCCCTAGTTTTGATGCTGGTGAAGCTTTTGCAATGATGGCTGCTTCATTTGTTGCACTTGTAGAGGTAAGCTAACAAGCTACTCTGTAAATTTTATATTACCTTATAAAATGGTGATTCCTACACATTTAATTTTTCTGGTTGAACAGTCGACTGGTGCCTTTATTGCTGTCTCAAGATATGCAAGTGCAACTCCACTACCACCTTCCATTCTTAGCCGGGGTGTTGGTTGGCAGGTAACAAGGTTTCTAGCTGCTTGCCTTAAATTCTCATCATTGTTTCAATCTAACTCTCCTCATGGTTTCAAAATCCACATTAAAAAAAATGAAATATACTAGAATACATAAGCATAGAGAACATACTTAAAGAAATACAAATTTCACCTTTGAGCTTATATTCACCTTAGTCATTTATGTGCTTGGGCTTGTTCTGTCAACTTTGCATACCAAATAGTCAAATCTTCAGCTGTTTTAGGAATAATTGTGTTTCTATGTTATACTAATTCTTTTAAGACACGGAGAGTTGTAATTTTTGGATACGCATACGAGTTTTGAATATACCCATTTTTTAAAATTTTATGCAAATTTACACCAAATTTGAATATCTGATGCTTCATGAAAAATGAAGAGTACAAATAACATAGTTGTTTGTTTGGTTATGCATCCATCATAAATTGTAATTTCCTTGTGATATAAAATGGTCTTTTTTCTTCTATTCAGGGAGTTGGCATTTTATTGTCTGGTCTTTTTGGGACTGGGAATGGCGCATCAGTATCTGTGTAAGATTCTTCTCAGCATCTAATACTTAAACATCCTGTCCAAATTAGATAGATATGAGATAGTTTTTCTTCTATTGGCTAAAAACCAACCTTATATTTACAGTGAAAATGCCGGTTTGTTGGCATTGACACGTGTAGGAAGCCGAAGAGTTGTCCAAATTTCAGCTGGATTCATGATATTCTTTTCAATACTAGGCAAGTAATATATTTTTGCAAGTTGTAATTTTTTTTTCGCCTCCCCCATTTCTCAATGAAAATATGCACATTCTACATTTACATGGTGTTTCAGGGAAATTTGGAGCAGTTTTTGCTTCAATTCCAGCACCCATCATTGCAGCTTTGTATTGCCTTTTCTTTGCCTATGTTGGTATGTAATGTCAAAATTTGACTCACACTTTGCTTTCAAGCCTGAGCAAAAGATGATTGAATCTTGTTATTATTTACTTTGAAAGAGCAGGCTCAGCAGGGCTTAGCTTTCTTCAATTTTGCAATCTAAACAGCTTTAGGACAAAATTCATCCTGGGGTTCTCTGTTTTCATGGGCTTATCAGTACCACAATACTTCAATGAGTACAGGGTTGTCAATAACTATGGTCCTGTCCACACCAGAGCAAGATGGGTATTTACCACCATGTCCTCTATACTTTAACCAGATGTTCACCCAATAACATGAAACTATTTAATCATTTTTCTTGTACTTTGCAGTTCAATGACATGATCAACGTGCCCTTTGCATCGGAAGCCTTTGTAGCTGGGTTCATAGCATTCTTCCTTGATGTCACGCTGTATCGGAAAGATACTGCAACTAGGAAAGATCGAGGTATGCACTGGTGGGACAAATTCCGGTCATTTAGCACGGATTCAAGAAGTGAAGAGTTCTATTCCTTGCCTTTCAAACTCAACAAGTTTTTTCCATCAGTATAACCTTAATTGGTTGGAACAATGTAATTAATTTTGAAGCTGGCTGTTCAGAGCCATATTGCTTCCCTCTTCCCTGATAATGATCCGAGGGAAGAACACCGAAGCCATTATAAATGAAACTTCTTTCGATTCTCATCAATGAAATTGGTACAACATTGACTTGGCCTTGAATTTTGATGCCTCGATTGCATAATGGTAGCTCTAATATTGTATTTTTCCAGTTTTATTTTATGATATGAATATGTTTGACTGTTCATCTCATAATATATAGATGGGGTTAATAGGCATTGGAAATGTGTCTATAGCCTTTATTAACATGCCTTCATCGCACTAATACCGTTGCAAAAATTTGAGCAAATGTTTAACATATACATGCTATACATGCATGATGGATTGGAGTTGAAACTCCACCTATAATAAAACATGGGCATGTCTCTCTCTTACACATATGTATATAGTATTAGTTGAATATTTTAAAATTAGAGGAATAGGGTGTGAAAATTACAGAGTAATATCCACTCTACGATATGTCATTGAAAATTATTTATGTATTTGAAATATATTATTAAGAGTTGCAATTTTAATTGTGGTGGAAATCTACACTCAACGTAATGCCAAGAACACTCACAACTTAATCTCAAAAGTCACTCAAAGATTTGTAAAAGCAAAAGGAAATAAAAATAGAGGCGGAATTAGGAATTTTTTAAGGAATAACTAGCTATATTTTATTTAGAATAATTAATAGATTTAACCATTTATTTTGAAACACTTTTACTTAGATCTCTTATTTTTTAATTTAATAAACTTGTACAAAAATTAAATTTATTTGTAAATTTAGCATTAAAATTGCTCATCATTATCACGATAATAACTAGCAATTTTATGTTAAATTTGATAATTGAAGTTAATTTTTTCCTTAATTTTGTACCAAAATAACTAAAATTTGTGAGAATAAGTAACCAAATTTATCCTAAATTATTTAATACTTATTCCTAGCTATCATATTTATAGTTTTGTTATTTTTGAGTTTTTGCTCAAAAATTAATTAGACTAATTTAGAATTTTAACTTTTACATTTTTACTAATTTTAGATTCTAATTTATGTAATTTAACCAATATGATATCATTACTTCTTGAATTTGACTATCTAAATATTTTTAGGATATTAAATTAGTCAAATATGAAAATTAGGATATAAAATTAACCTAATTGAAAAAGTTGAATATTTCACTATCAAATTAATACTTGAAAAATAACTTGATTGAGTCACAAAAATTAGTGAAATATTTAACTTAATTAATAAGTGTTATTTTATAAATACTTGAGATTGATATTACTCAATTTTTTATCAAAAAAAATCATAGGACTATAGCCACTCCTAGCCCATCACCCAAGTCTATCATCGCATAAAAACAGATAATAGACACTACATAGAGAACTTTACATATTTCGGGTACTAATACCCTAATACAAGGGAGAGTAAGAAAAACAATCCACTACCATTAGTAAAAGTATTACAAGTTATAGGACTCAACATAAAACAAGTACACATGGTCGCCATTATCATACTTCTTTGGTTTCAAACACACACTATTCCTCTAACTAAAGTAAAGAGTTTAACAAGAGGAACCCTAGAGCTTGACATAGATGAGATTAGAGAGAGACAACACAAATATTATAAACCTTAGAGATGAGAATGAGAGAGTTAAATAGTCACTAGTCAAATTACCATAATGTCCTTTGTTTAAGCTTTTAATTCATGTGTGATTCAATGAGACGTGTATCCAGCCCATGGCTGGTGTATACATTAAGCTCAAACAAGTCACTAGCTCTAGGCCTAACGAGTCATATGTGCACTAATATGAAGTTACTATTTTGCCTTTTTCGTATTGAATTACTAATTTATCCTTATATATTCCAATATCCACTTTGACCTAGGCAAAACAAAGTAGATTTCTTTACTTTTGTTCTTCCAACGCACACAATCCTTAAGTGATTTTGACTCTAACTAAGTTCATACAATGTTGAAGTTTGATTATAAGTATTATTTAGGCGAGCATGTCTATGACATTCTTTTTAGTAGCTATATTATCTATCTTAACTAAATTATATGTTAAAGTGTCTCGAATAAAATGAAATTTCATCAAAATACTTCGATCTACTTTGGAACATAGGGTGTTTGAATAGATGAATGACTTACTGACTATCATAGACTAAAAGACCCTAATGTGTTGCTAATACTGAGTAGCAACCATTATGTGGAACTCTATAAATATAGCAAACACATCATTCTTATTTTTTAACAATGATATCCAAGTCATCTGAGTACAATCATCAATAAAAGCCATATAATAATGAGCTCCAGAAAGAGAAGAAACCTTGGCAAGCTCCCAAACATTAGAGTGAATCTTTAAAAATATAATGAAACTTTTATTAAGACTTGGAGAATATGAAATACGTTGGCTACAAGCTATTTCACAAACACTATAATAAAAACAGACTCACTCATAATTAAAAACAAATAAGGTTGTAGCTTCTTAAGATAATTGAAAGATAAATGTCCTAAATGATGATGTCATAATCACTCAGTTGCTTTAACAATTTCTACACTATTGATTTGATTGGCTCGACTTGAAAGACATAATTGGTACTCTCCATTATTTGTCAATTCAAGATATTAGAGCTTCCCCCTTCTAACACCATAACCAAGAATTCATCGAGTCAAAATTCCTAAATCATATAGAGGATGGATAGAATGTCCCAATACATGTAAGATACAAAATAATTTAGCTTACAAATAAAAGATTATACGCTGAAGATGGAATAACTAACATAGAATCAAGGGTCATTATATCAAAAAGAACAACAAAACCTTCTCCGATAACCAAAGTTGGAGTATCATCATCTATTCACACAACACTTTGAGAGGAAGAGCTAAATGTTTTCAAAAGACTAGGTTCATTAGTCATATGGTATGATGCACCTGTATTAATTATCCATTTACTATTCATATATGTCTTTCCTTTCATACCTGACTGTGTTACATTAGTAAAGGCATTTAATGGAAGCTCTTTCTCTACAGTAGCAAATACAACTTTGCCTAAGTTCTTTCGAGGTTTATTGGTGAAGTCTTACCAATCTAGATAGCTAATGACTTCATAGCATCGTTCTTTGTAGTGGTCAATATCTCCACAATGAGTACATTAATGAACCATCAAGCGACCTGGTTTACTTGTAGGATGATGAGAAGGAAGAAAAAAAACTACTCGATGGAGTGACCCATAACTTGTCTATCAGATTGCACCTTTCAAACATAGGCATAACTCTTCTCTAAATCATACTATGGTTCCTTGTGCAGAATCTCACCACGAACTTGATCATATTCTAGGTCAAGAACATATGAACTTGCATCCGAGCCATTACTAATGCCTCTTGAATCACTACAATAATGGTGGTGGTTTGGGAGGCCATGCATTGATCAATATCTTGAAACATACCCCCTAATTCATCATAATAGATAGGAAGATATTGATCATTATACTTTGCTCCAAAGCACTTTTTATTTAATTCAAAAATATGGGTCTTATCTGAATCATCATAAAAGTCTTCTCAATAGCATCCCCAACGTTCTTTATAATGGGAAGACATACGTACTAGTTCATAAGGGATGGCTACATGGATTCAATGAGCCAACTCTTCACTTTTTCATTATCAATTTCCCAAGTTTCATATTCAATAGAGGTAATATCGGGTTCAACCTTAGCTCCAGTTGGATAGGCAACTTTTCCACGTGCTCCAACTCGCATCTACATAAGGGGAGCCCATATGGTATAGTTTGATTCATTCAAGGAAACACTTAAGGGAAAAGATAAGTTGTCTTGGGTAGTGTTATAGTAAGGTTGATGATTTGTGGTCAAGGAACCTGATTTGTAGTAGGTCCTTAGTCGTCAAAGCCTATGGTAATTTATGGGATTGCCATTCGAGTAAGAAAATATTAGAAAAAAATCTGAGATTTTTGGGTTTGAAGGTATATTTCTAGTACAATAGTTTGCTCTCATACCAAGTAGAATAAGAGACTAAGAGAATTTGGGAATACTTCGATATAATTTCTTCTTCAATTGGAGGTATATATATTAATTTAAGCGGTATTTTAATTAGGAAAAAATCTCCATACTAATTTATAAATGACTATAGTTATATAACATGTCAATTATAAATATAAGTCAAGAATCTTCGTAATAAATGATCATAATTAAAGGCTATATAAATAAGGAAATAATAACTTAAGAATAAGAGAGTTATCTTTAAAGCAATTTAATAAAAAGTAACCAGCATAAATTCTATTAAAATTGGATAACATTCCTGTACATAGGACATAAGACGTGAAGGAATCTTATTAGAGTTCCAAATTTTTAGAACGTACATGCGAAGATTTGCACCCCAATACATACACACACGTAAAGAGAGCATTTTTCCTACGATAACTTCTTTTCATAAGAAAACAAATACTATATAAAACATTTATAAGTTATTAGTTTTTTCATATAGGTCAATATAAATAAATTTATTTATTTTTAATTAATAAAATTTAAGATTTAATAAATATTAGTTTAGAACATATGATTTTAAAACCTTTGGAGATAGAACCTAAATAAAAAGCGATTAGATATTTATATTAAATGAATCTTACTTAAAATAATGAGTCAAAATTAGATTAAAAATGGGTTAGTAAGTCAACGGATGAAATATTTTCATAAACTCTGTTTGAACTCTATTTAAAAAACTCAATGATTCGTAACTTTAACAAACAACACGACTTAACAATATACAAATAAAAAATGGAAACATGATTAAGAAGAATAATAGAGAACTGAGACAGCCCAAAATTTGATGCCATCAAATGCAGAATAAAATGGATGAAAAGGCGACCACCCCGATTAGCTGTCAGTTTATGATTTCTATAAACTTCAGTGAGTGTTCTTATATGCCTAATCAATAACTTGAGTAAGAGGCACTTTTTTTAATCTATATCTTAGCATGTATGTATTAAATTGTTAAATATATTAATCCATAAATAAGTAATAAATTAAATATTAAATAATGATGCTATCATTTATTAATTATATTATAATATATAGATTATCATAAAAAATATTTATGTTATATGCTTAAATTACCCCTCATATTTGTCATAAATTAAATTTTACCCTTATACTCCTCTTTTTCAATTATAATATTGGAAGTGTCCAAATTCACCCTGTCATCCACATGGGCATTTCCCACTAGCGTCAAAGTTGGATATTCTCAATGAATTTTAGTTCCTATTAGATAAATTAACATCTTTACTTACAATTTCTTACTTACAGCAAAACCAAAAACAACTAGTACACAACATAATTAAACCGCATGCAAAAGAATAATAGATAGAAAGATGATAGCAAAAATAAGCAGAAAGAAATAAAGAAAGAACTTGTTACAATCAAATCAAAATGTTATATGTGTAAATATATTTGGTACATACAATCATATAAAGACAATAATATAATATCGTAAATTCACACATACATAGTATCAACCACCCACGGGTTACATGACAATCATTAGAAGCAAGAAATTAACTATGAATCAATTATTTACAACTTAAATAAATGTGAAAAGAAAATATTTGTAGCATCATGCTCAAGTCTCAAATGCATGTTATCTTTATTGCTATCTCTGTCAACATAACAACTCATCAAAGTAATCAAATGAGGCACTAGAAAGCCTCACTAGGTAACAAGTCTTTCAATTCAACATAACTCCTCATCAAAGTAATCAAATGAGGCACTAGAAAGCATCAACTAGCTAACAAGTCTTTCAATTTGAAAATTATATGCTTAGCCACACTTTATAATTTTTTTAATAAATATGCATTAGATTCAATATATGTGGGTTCGAAAGGATCAACATGTATAATAGGTTTTTTCAATGAAAGATTCAAGTTATGGAATCTAAACGTGTAAGAGCTAACTAGTATATCAAAAAATGTAGATTTTAAAATGTGATTTGAAATAAATGAGGTCGTATGATGGTTTTACAATTGATACGTTTATTCACTTTTTTTGATTTTTACATACTTTCAACCACAAATTGGCTCAACTCACAAATGTGTTTGATCAATTTAGATTCGCGTGATTTTAAGATGATAATTTATTGGGACCTAATACGTAACAATATAAAAGTTCTACCTTAATATATACTTAAATTTATAAGATTTAGACAACAAATCATACATATCATTAACACCATAAAACTAAGGTTGATGCAAGAGAATAAAAGGATTCATTGAGGAGACAATATCACTACAAAACAATTCAGACAACCGCCCTATTGAATAGGAACAAAACATCTTTCGGTGACCAAGATATATTATCTGTACTAGCTAGAGAAATAGGCTTAATTTAAAAGGATAAAGATGCATTTCGATTGTAAGTTACAAATTTGGAACATATTGTTAAGACACAGTACCATCTCAAAACCCAGATTATGAGATAAAAGACTGTCCTTGTTTATATACGCAATGTGGGCGCGATCCCAATCGATGTGGGACATTAACATTTATTGTAAGATGTTAGTTAAGGACTAATGAACTCAATTTACTCTCAAAATTAATTAATATTTGTATGGAATTTAATAATATGAGTTAGGTAACTCAATAATGGAATAATTGTGCAGTAATAAAAAGTTACGAGAATGCATTTTTCTTTTAATAAATGGACTCCTTATAACCGTATGAGAACTAAGGCTGGTAAATTATCACACTAATGAATCAGGTTGTTATTTCAGAAGAAGAATATCGAAGTATCCTTTATTTATTTTTAGATAAATTTCTCACACGTATGAAATAAATTTTTTTTATTTTTTCAAGTAGGTTATGTTTGTCTCAAATTTGTAGGATCATTGGAGATATGAAACTGGTTCATTTAATAATTTGATGATAAAATTCATCAATTTTTTATTTTTAAATTATATTTTTAAATCATATAAAATATTGTTTCATATATAAAAAAAAGTAAACTTACATAAATATCACTGAATTGTTGTATTTATTTTATTTATATTATTGAATAATTTTCCGTCTTGTTTATATCACTTAACTATTGTATTTGTTATGTTTACGTCATTCCGTTAATCTCCATCTAACAATGTTGCACATTAATGATAGATTTGGAACAACTCGTATAGTTAAGTGATACATTTAAAATAATTCAAATAATTAAATAATATATTTAAAACACTTAACTATTCAAATAATTCCAAATATAATACTTAATTATCTAATATATGACGTGTTAGATTGAGATTAAATTAATGATATAAATTGAATAAATATAATAATTAGGTAGTATAAAAAGATGAAAATAATTTGATAATATTAACAAAATAAATGTAATAATTTAATTATAGTTTTATAAATTTGTCAATCAATTGATATTTGAAACATATTTTTTATTAAGAATATAATTTTTTGAAAAATGATACTGCACAAATGGATTTTAGATTCACTTACATTTACATCTCGCTATTAGTTTATGTGCAGCTGATGTGGCTACCAATTGTACATTTTATTTTTAAATAAATTCTATAGATCATAAGATTCATTAAAAAAAATTTGATGGTTGACAAGATTGTGCTTAATTTACAGAACATAGAATGATCCTAAATTGTGATAAATAAAAAAACTGGTATTTTCTTCCGTGACGCTTACCTCAAAGCACTATTTAGTACAAATTTTTTTAAAGGATGTAATTTTGTAAATAAATTTTAATATTTAATAGTTTTAGTCTAATTTATCAATTTTCATAAAAAATTTAAGAATAAAATTTTATTAAGGTAAAAATCCTAAGGATTAAATTTTGTTATATTAGATAAAAATTGTTAAATTTTAAAAGATTAAAATGAATAAATTATATATTTAAAAAATTAAAGAATATTTTTTGTAAAATAAAGATTATGTAACAATTAAATATAAAAACTAAAAAAACAAAAACTAAAATAAAAATAAAGTACAAAAGCCTAAATAAAAGTGCTAGTAGATGGGTAATAAGTAAATTTATGATAAACAAAACTGCTCATTAATGTGTGAATACTTTTGAAAGTATATAACCCTAAATTTTCTCGTCTATGTACAAAGCGAAAAAAGTATCCACGTAAAGTTTTTCACTACAGATTATGTTATTTTGATGATTCCATTATGTTATGTTTCATCGGAGGAAATAAATTAAATCAAAATTAATTTCTTCTATTTATATGTTTGATTAATTGAGTTAAAAAACATGAATAAAATTGAATCAATTCTAAAAGAAGAAGAAATTGGAATTCTTTTCCTCATGTAATCATGATTTTGTTATCATTTTAATTTTTTTTCTTTCAATTTTATCTTAATCTCAAATATAACCCTAAATCTTAAATCCCAAATATTTAAAACCTTAAATCCCAAAACTCAAAACCCTAAATCACAAATCTCAAAACCCTAAACCTAATTTAGAAAAATAATTTTAACCCTAAATCTTAACCCATAAATATAACCTAAAATCTTAAATTCTAAAACTTTAAACCATATTTAGAAAAATAATAATTTTAATCATAAACTTAAACCCACAAATATAACCCAAAATCTCAAATCTCAAAACCATAAACCACAAATCTAAAAAACATAAACCCTAAACTCCAAATTCCTAAACCCTAAATCCTTAAATCTCAAATCCCAAATCTCAAAACCCTAAACCCTATTTAGAAAAATAATAATTTTAATAATATATTTTCTTTTTAAGTAATAATTATTTAGAAAATAATGATTTCAATAATGTATTTTATTTGACGAATTTAATTATTAAATGATATTATTTAAATTTTACTGAATATAAGGATATTAAGGTTATATATAGTATTTTCCATTTTATTTTAGTTGTAAACCAAATACTGTAATACTGATTTTTTATTTGATTCTAGTGATCAAATCAAACAAAATTATTTCATTTCTATTCTATTTTATTTTATTCTCATTTTCATCCTAATTCTAATTTTATTTTGTGAACCAAATGTGACATTATTGTTTTTAAAGACTTTTTTTCCTTTTAAATAACTCTAAATTTAAACCTATAATTATAATTACTTGGATTTTTTCTAAAAAAATTGGTATTAGGAGTTTAATTAATTATTAATACCAGGAGGGGATGATGATTTGCATAAATATATTAATGATGATTTGTAGAAATATATTAATTGTGATCTTTTCATTAAAGTATTATAAGTTTATTAGTTATGGAAATATATATCAAAAATTGAAAAATAAAAAACAATTATTAAAAATAAAGCACGTGAATATATTTATAATATATTCTTAATATTATAAATCTAAATTTTAATTTAGTATAATAATCTTTTTATTTAATAAAAAAATAAAACTTTAATATCCGAAAAAAACTACTGCTACGATGCATCCCAATCCTTACCAGTTCCCACGTTAATGCATTAGAGATGAATCATCAAAGACTTACATTAATTACACTTAGGTGGCGTTTGGTTCGTGGAATGAAATCGAAATCGGAATCGGAATGAAATGAAATGGAAAGGAAACAATTTTATTTAGTTTGACCACTGTAATCAAGCTCAGAATCAGGATTATAGTGTTTGGTTTGCCACTGAAATGGAATGAAAAAAACTATAAATAACCTTAATACCCCTACATGCTGTAAAGTTCAAATAATGTCATTTAATTATTATTTTTTCGTCAGACAAAATAAATTATTGAAATCATTATTTTTCTAAATAAGTATTACTTAATTAAAAAGAAATATATTATTAAAATTATTATTTTTCTAAATAGGGTTTATAGTTTTGAGGTTTGGGATGTGTGATTTAGGGTTTAGGGATTTAGGGTTTTAAGGTTTAAGGTTTAGGGTTTATGGTTTTAGGATTTGGAATTTGGGGTTTAGGGTTTTGGGATTTATGTTTTAGGGTTTTGGGATTTATGTTTTAAGGTTTAGGGTTTAGGGTTTAGAGATTTGGAGATTTGGGGTTTAGGGTTTAAGGTTTAGGGTTTAGGGTTTTAGGATTTGGAATTTGGGGTTTAGGATTTAGGGTTTTGGGATTTATGTTTTAAGTTTTAGGGTTTAGGGATTTGGGGTTTAGGATTTAGGGTTTTAGGATTTGGAATTTGGGATTTAGGGTATAGGGTTTAGGGATTTGGGATTTATGTTTTAGGGTTTTGGGATTTATGTTTTAAGGTTTAGGGTTTAGGGTTTAGGGTTTTAGGGTTTAGGGTTTACCGTTTAAGGTTTTAGGATTTTAGGATTTGGATTTAGGGTTTTGAAATTTTGGGTTTAGGGTTTAGGGTTTTGGAATTTTGGGTTTAGGGTTTAGGGTTTTGGAATTTTGGGTTTGAGAATTTAGGATTTGAATTTAAGGTTATATTTTATGTGAGGGTAATATTGGAAAAAAAAGTTTAGATGGGAATGGAATAATGATTACCAAAGGTGTGAGAAGGAATTGTGATTACTTCTCTTTTGGTAATCAGATTCCATTCCGCCCTCAATTCCGTTCAACCAAACACACAAAATGGAAGGAATCAATTCTGATTCCATTCCATTCACTCCAACCAAACGTGGGGTTAGGGCTAGTCATCATTACCTATAAAGTAACACATTTTTTGAAACCAAGTAAAATCGTACCTAATTTTTCAATATCTTAAATAGTTTGATTTTATTTTTAAATTTTATAAGTTTATAATATATATTTGTTAAATTTAAATTAATTTTATAACAATGAAAAATGAAAAACTATTTTTATTTTTATTTTTTTGTGTTCATTTTGATAAATATATTTTTATAACTAATAAAAGATCCAAATAATTACTTTTTGCCCTTAAATTTTTAATGTTTTGATCATTTTATGAAGTTTTAAAATTAGTACATAATTTTAATTAAAATACTAATTATTATAATTTTTTAAATTAATTATTAATTAAATATAAAATTTTACTCACTTAGAATCATAATAATTTAAGTAGGTTTAAGATGTAAATGGATTTTATAATCTAAAAATGTTGACGTAACATTATCTAAATAATATTTTATAGATCAATTTTTTTCATAATTTAACAAAGTGAAATATATCAATTTTACATATACGAGTCTATAAGAAAATAACAATACGAGCTTTTTCAATTCAAACTAGTAATATTTATACCCTTTTATACATAATAATTATACAAGCATTCTTCTACTAAAATAATAATAAATTAAGCTTTAGCAATTATATATTTTGTGAAAGTTTATAAGGATTTTTCTTTATTATTGTTGATACAAGTATGTTAAAATATAGTATAAGAACGATATTACCAATATATTAAAAATGTATTACTTGGGTTGAGCCGCGAATTAAGTCGTTCTTTTTAAGACGTTTCACGATTCTGTCCAAACTTGTGCAACCAAATATAGTCTCATCGTCCACAGGATAAAATAACTCAAAATCTTTGTTTTTTGCTCTGAAACTTCACTATATTGATAAAGATCGGAATGTTATACCTATAAATTTTTGTTGCTCGAAAAACTCAATAATTTAAGATCTTCTTATTTTTCTTTCTGAGAGCTTTTTCTGAGTAAGAGATGCTTACAATTGATGTGTTGAAACTGAGAACTGAGACACTCTATTTATAGGTTTGAGAAAACGTGTGACCATTATGATAATAACGGTTATGTTTGGGTGGAAAAAGTAAATGTCATTTTATGAAAGAAAAAGTAACAACCATTTTCTAAGTATAGAAAAATAACAGCCATTTTTTGAGTAAAGAAAAATAACGATCATTTTCTAAGTAAAAAAATAACGATCATTTTCTGAGTGGAAAAATATTTTAATAAACAAAATTTCTAAAAAAATTAAGTGTCACCTCTCTCTCTCACACACACATACATACACGCACCCGGACTCGGACTCGGCTAGGCACGACACGATTGGTCGGACAGACGGCGACGTACGTATGTGTGGTTTCATATTTGTCTAGGTCCTCTCCCCTTCCACAAAAGTGAGTGCCTCTTGGGACCCAAATGCAATAGTCAATCCTTTTTTATTTATACATCTCCTAAGTGATGTAAAATAGCAATGTGGGACGAGGCACAAATTGACATCATTTGTTTTATAAAAATTCATTTTTTTCAACAATCATCCACTTAAATTTTATATAAAAATAGTTTTCATTGAGGAACCGATCAATTAAAAGTATAAGATTGTACATAAGCAAAATGTGTCTATCGACTTGAATCTTTGCATAGTGTTAAGAGTGTTTTCATTTTATTGTACTTTAAGTTTGTGTGTTTGATAAATGTTTGAAAAGTACTCATATTCCATGATTTCAATATGCTTATTTGAAATGAATAAGTTCGATTATTGTGTTTTTATTTAATTATTTATGTAAATCTATATTTTTAGAATCAAGAGTATATTTTGATATATTTTAGGTGTTTTTAACTTCAAAAGAGATAAACAATATCAACACACAAGGACATAATGCTTGGATGACTCAAATAACACCCTAAGAGCGAAAGAAACTATAGCATGCAAGCCTACATCAAGAACCAACCACTATATAAAAGGCACAAGAAAATTCTAGACAAGTATTACGCGTCACTACGAAAGAAACATTGTGACGTAACTTGAGCCTCTTGGGATTTTCTAATGAGACCATTAAACATTGCAAGCGTTGTGAAATAAAAAGTGTGTTGTGACATGGACCTCTTGGGTTCACGATGAGATTGAGTTTGAGTAGTGTGCTACGGTGGAAAAAATAATGTGTCGTGATGCACGTACTCTTTTTGTGATTCTGAAGTACTAGATAATGTTTTTCTTATAAATAGTTCTCTCGTTCGCATTAGGTTAACCTCTATAACACATATAGGGAATTCATATTATTCATAGATATAACAAATTAGACTTAGAACAAATAAGAGGTAACTTTTTAGGAGCTTTTTTAGAAGATAAGATTTTTAGAGATTTAAGAGTCCTTTGCATATCAAGATTACACACTTTTAAAGCAAAAAACATTATCCATCCATTATTCATATTTAGATCTAATTAGAATCTTTTTATTTCTAGATTAATTTTTTTAAATGAATGATTATTTTATTTGATTATGAATTTTAATTTAAACATGTCTAACTAATTTTAACTATTTAGTATTGTTTTTATAATTGTTTAGATTATTTAAATGAATATTTTTATGATTAATTAAATAAAGATTATTTATTGATTCAAGGTTTGTTACAAGATTTATTTATAAATAATTTATTGGTTATTTATTCTTCATAATAGATTGAAAATTTGAGAATTAGATTTCAGATACTTCATTTAGATATGATTTGGACAACTTAAATAAAAGTTTAAATTGATAACTTGACTGATGCATTGATTTGAGCTGTTGTGGTTTCTTTGGGCATAATTTAATCAATTAGTTAACTTTCGATCATAAGACATTAATTGATTGATTAAATAAAGAAAATAATAGTCATCATAAGAGTTTTCAATTTAAACGAAAAAACCAATAATCTAAGTTAATATTTTAAATAACCTAAATCTTTCAAACAAACATAACTAACTAACTAAATCCTCCAATTTATCATAATTATAAATCTGTCTTGATTTTGTTTTTAGTTGAGTCTATATTTAGTTATTTAATTATTTTTTATTAATTTAAGATTTTCGAACGAAATCATTCTGATAGAGTATTTAAGATTTATTTTTCATTCATTGTTTGTTTAAGGTTTTAAGAAGACTATAAAATTATCTAAAATCAATATAATTCCTTGAGAGATTGACCTTCTAAGTATAATTATCGTTTTTTATAGGTGACTCATGCATTTGCGAGATTTTAAAACAAAATTTAAGCATTAATTTTTTGACGCCATTATCGGAGAATTGATGTTTTAGATTATTTATCAATTTTTTATAAACTCTGTTAATATTTGTGGTTTGTTGAATTATTTTTGTTTCTTGTTTCTTGTTTATTTTTCTTTTCCTTATTTATTTTTAGCTGTTTATTTTCTATTTTTATTTATTTGTTTTTTTATTTGTGATACTTTATGTTGCTTAAATTTAATTGTTGTTTTCTTTAGTATATGTGAGGTATGAGATTATTTGGAAGAAGTATGCAAGGCTAATCATTGACCATACTAATGCTTATATATAGTTGTAAGAGATGGCTAGAAATTATGAATTAAAAAAATATTCATTGTTTTACGTTGTCCTCTTTTTATGAAGTTCTTAATAAAAATCCTGTGACCTAGGTTGTTTTTACCAAAACAAATATTTTTCTCTCAAGTCTGAATTTTAGTGGAACACTACCCCTTGTTCCCCAATGTAATCATTTTACAATTTTAAGTTGTTGTTTTTATTTATAAGGAAGATCAAGTTCTTATAGTCTTTACCCATTTCTTTCTTCTTTATGTGGGTCAAATGTTCACTCTTGATAAGTTCACTCTTGATAAGAAATTGATAATGTAATATGTCTCATGTGGTTTTTTAGGGTTATATTCTCCGGTTCAAAATTAGTTTTGCTAACTATTTTCATATCATTTTTCTTTTTATTTGTACAAAAATTTCATTAGAATGTTTTCTTAGTTCTTCATTTGTTAGAGTTAACAAGCTAACTAATTTTTTGATGTCCTTATTTTCAAGTTTCATAAATTATTCTTTTAATTATTTTTTATATTTCATTAAACTATATGATTATAGCGTTTTCTCTATCTTTGAGTTTTTTCTGATTCTTAGATGTTTATGACTCTAATCTCCTAGGTGGTTCTTCTTTTAAACTTATAACTTATAATTTCATTGTCTTTATGTATGTTATTTATATCACTTCCTTAAATCTATAAACTCCTTATTTATGTCTTGTTATAATTTCTTATTGTAACAATATTCTCTCCTTTTTTATAAGTTATTTTTGTGTTTCGTTTATGTCTTGTAAGGAATTGATGCTTGATTCTTGTGTTATATCTAGTTCTTCTATTAAAAGAATCAAAACTTTCATCATGTCTATTTAGTTTTTTGATATGCTTATTAGGCTTTTATTATAATCTAATTCTATATCATGTACTTTATTGTGAACATTATTAGGATAACAATAGCATTATTTTCTTCCTAATATTACATCATAAACTAATTCTTTCATTTGTTTCACTTCTTATTTTAGTTGTGTCACCTCTCTTTATTTGTTAGATGCTTCTTCTTGAGAATCTCTACTATCAAAGGTTTTCTTTAACTTCTAAATTTCATTATTATAATATTTAAAAGTCTGTTAATATTTATAGTTTTATTATTCACCAAATTTCTTAGAAAGTTTTATCTATTTTCATCAATTCATTTTCTCCATATATTAAACTATTATGGTTGTTTATTAATGAATATCATATTATGTATTGTATTTAAAATGTATGATATCTTTCTTTCATTAAGTCTTCTCTTTTAAATTCATTGATTAAACTATACTTGATTTAAGTTTTTATTATTAATATTAATTGCAAACCTATGGTATATTGTGAATTTTAATTCCTAATATCCTAGGTTTTTATGCATCATTCCTATAAAGGCATGTTTTCTATTTATTATTATATTATTTAATAATATTAGTTTTATTGGTGTATCAATTTTGTTTTTTAAAATATTCTTTTATTAACATTTGGATTTTTCCTAAATGAATGTATCAAAATTTTCTTTTATCTTTACAAGGGATTTTTGATAATTTATCCATAGTAATTTTTTTATCAATTAATAGTATATTATATATTTCTTTTATATCTGTAATATTAATACTTATTTTTTTATTATTTATTTCATAATAAATTATATCTTTTCTTGAAAATATTTTTTTTATTCTTAAGAATAATGAATCTGAATCTATTTCCTTCCTTAAGATTTAATTTAAATTTTTTTGGATTTCTTCAAATTTATTTTTAGTAATTTTAAAAACATCTTGAGATGTTTTGTATTTTTATATCTATTATTTTTTTAATTTTTTATTATTTTATTTATTTTTATGGGTAATGTATAAAAGATTACTATTAACTTCCTTAAATTTAGAAATATATCATTATGTAAAACCTTAGGAGTATTACTAATATTACCCTCTCTTGACATGAAAAATTTTCTACTTCAATTATAGGATAGAGTGTATGTGATAAGATACGAGTGTGTATGATTTTTGATATAACTATTCCGTAATTGAAAACATAAACAATTTTCTACTTCAATTATAGGCTAGATTATGTCAGAAGATACGGGTGGGGGTGGTTTTTAATATAATTGTCTCCTAATTAAATTATAAAAATTATACTTGAAACCAGTTAAAAAATGTTACGATTTATGGACGGTTTTTTACCTGCAGGTAATAGTTTGGACGGTTATTAAAACATACTAAAAAAATCATTTTTCCAATTTTTTTTTAAATTTCTTAATAAATCTTAATAAATCTTAATTATTAATTAATATATAATTAAATTTAATAAATATATAAATTAATTAAATAAATATAATTAATTTTGGGTATGGACGGTTACGGTTATCAATAACCATACTCTTTGTTTTATGTTCTATTTTTTTCGATAACCATACCCGTTCTCAAAATTTATCGAATAAAACGGAATCTATAGTGCGGATAATCGAACTCACAATTTTTTTACACATTTCTAATTATTAAATGAGTCGGTATAAGTTTTTTATCTTTTCAAAAGGAACAAAAAGCTCATTTGAAAGATTTACGTTAAAATTTTAAAAATAAAATTCATAGCTCATAAAAAATTTAATTTTTTTTTTAACAAAAATTATAATAATAAATATTTCAAAAACAATTTTTTGTTCATAAGTATATCATATTCTTTATTTTTAGAATAAATAATTTCAATGATTTTTTTAGTATTTAATTATTTATTATTTTAAATCAAAAATTATTATTTAAATATTTATTTTTATTATTTTTAATAAAAAATAATTTTTTTATAAAAGATAAGAACTTGTGTTACCTTTTATCTTTGGTAATAGAATCACGCATATCGAAGAAATTTCCTGAACGACCAGCTGCTCGACAACTTTCATGTGTACTAATTTGTTTTGTAATTTGGTAAGTTGACAAGCATGCATCTACCTTAGACAAAAGTAAAAGAAAAAGGGAGCAAATATCCGATGTACAACAATTAAAAGGGAACCAAAAAGTAAAATAAATAAAACAGGATAAGAAATAAAAGCTGACTTCCTTCACTCACCCCTATTACCAAGTAAGTAGTCAAGAAAAAAACATTATAAACCATGCGGCTTCTTTAAAGCATATTCTACTTGGGCTACTTTATCAGATGATTTTGTAGAAATTAAATACTCTTTTTTTTTAATTGTGAAATTAATTAAATATTAGTTAAGGTAACAGATAGCAGGAAAGAAAAAAAAAGTCATTTCAGCAAAATATATATTCTGTACATGCATGAAAGCTACTATTCATAATGAGTACTTAAATTACTATAGTCACGTTTCATCATGATTTTTCATTTATTATTTCTATATTATAATTGATTTTTTTATTTTATAAAAAATAATAATTAATATATTAGATAATAATTTTTATGTAATTAAAAAAATTAAAAAACAATTATTTAATAACACTTTATATTTTTTTATGAAAAAATAATTATAAAACATTTTTGTCAATATTTATAAATTTGTGTTTTTAATAATTTTTTTTTAGTATTTATACATACAAACATCATAAGATTTGATTTATATTTTACTAAAAATATTTTATAAAAATAAAAAATCTAATATTTAAAAAAATGATTATTTTTAAATATTTATAAATCACTCGTTATTTTGATAGTGTTACCTTAAAAATGTAAAAATTAAATCAAAGATTGTTATTTAAGATATCTAATTAAAAAATAACTTAAAAAATTAAAAATTAAAAATGATATATATATATAGTTTGATAATTTTTGTTTTCTTTAGGGCTGTCCTTGGGATCATTGACAAATGAAATTCATTGAATCTTGTTGTTTGAGACATTCTTTAAATTAATTTATTTAATTGATTGCTTCTGTTCTCTATCATGAAGAACGTGGAGAAGGACATACTAAGACCATTACCTTACTCATAACACATGAAAAGAACAAGACAACTATACAACACTAACTGCACTGTTCGGTCAGAATTGTACAATTAGAACTCAAATAATGTTTTAAAGAGAAAAAAAGGTTACATATAAACAAGACCCAAATAATCTTTGTGCCCCTTCAAACTTCAATTTCATAACCATTATAGAATTTGAATCCCATCTATATATATATATATTTTAATGGAAATAATTTATCTCAGCCTATTGGATAGGTTGACAGTAAACTCTCACAATTTTTGTTTTATTAGAATATAAATTGTTTTATTAGAATATATATATATATACATTCACAACAACAAATCTAACAAAAAAGACTAAACTTTCTTAACAGAATATATAAAAGTTAAACAAAAATCTTTCAATATATTATAAAATTTGTAACCATTTTAAAAGGTATAATGATACCCTATAAAAGTCATATCTAAAAAAAAATCCCAAAAATAGTTTAAATTTAAGCATATGAGAAGTTAGAATGAATTGATTAGATGGGTTATAATATTACTCCTTGTTTGTATGTTTGGTTCATTTAAAATTCAATTGATTAAAAAATGTGTTAATTAATTAAAAAAAAAGAATAAAAATTCTTTTTTTTTTAAGAATCATGATTTCATATTAATCTCATTTTTTTTTAATTTTATCTCAATTTTAAATATAATCTTAAATCTCACTAAACACATTTGTTATCTTTTTTAATTTTTAATTTTTTTATTATATCAAAGTAGAAAAAAAGAATATCAAAAACAAAAATATATTATAATATATATATATATATAGAAAAGAAGCTACATACATAAATTGTTATTTTTACCCTTTATTCGCCTTATCCAAGACCAAACCATACATACATACGTCAAATATTGACCCTTTTGTTATTTTGTCGGCCGTTAAAAGTTAAACAGGAAATAATTATTAAATTATTTAAATATTATTAATTCATATTTTTATTTTTATAAATTATATCATGTTATTTTTTTATATGTTTTAAGGTATTTTATATAATATTTTAAAAATCTATTTATTTTAAATTAGAGATATTATTTGTAATTTAAGTAAATCTATGATCAGTACAAATAAATTCGTGTAATTACATTAAAAGAAAATAAATTCGTTTAATTACATTCAAATAGAAATAATTATAAATATCTGAGCCTAAACAGAAAACTACACATTTTCTCAAGATTTTATAATATTTATAATGAATTTAAAGTCGATTCGATAAAAAACCGACACTATATATAGTATCGATTGACGTGTTTAATCGACGTTACACATAGGACGTAACGTCGATCCTATGTGTCAACCGACGCTACATATGTTGATTTTTTCTTCCTTATCAGACACATCATTTTTAATTTACAGCACTGGAAACAACACCTAAAAACCCCAAATCGAGTTTCATCTCCTCTACTTTTTCTCATTTTTTGGCCACCTACGACCACTAATTTCAACGCCATTTAGTAGGTTTTCTTTATCTTCAAATTATCTTCTAGATCTCTTTTTTTAACGAAATACTAAAACAATTTATACTCATTTTCTCACTTACAAAACACCATTTTTTCTTCATTTATTTCATTTTGTCACTTCATTTACTTTTGTAAGTATTTCTATGAATTATTTTACACTTATTATTTATATTTCTTTTTTGTATATTATGTATTATTATTTATGTGTATAAATTTTTGTATTAATAAATGAAAGAGATTTGTTTGTTTGCTCACTCACTGTATTTGCATTTGTATTTATGAGATTTTTAAATAATTTGTAGTTATTATGATGAGATTGCGTATCTCATTTGTTTTATATGTCTATATATAAAGATTTAGAATACTCATTCTATAGATTCCTTTCGTATCTTTTCAATTATTTGTATTATTTAAATTTTGTTAAATAGATTTTGGTTTTTTCTACTACTATGTGATTGAATACAGGTTCTAAATATAATAGAAAATGTGTAAAAAAAATAATAATACAGAATTTAAAGTCGGCTCAACGCGTGAATCGACTTTAAATTTTAAGTCACTCAATTTAAAGTCGATTCATCAAACTGATTTTAATGCTTAATTTTGGCATAGCGTCATGTATTTTTCTTAAGAGAGTTGTCTCTAGTTCTTCGATTCAGGGGTTCAAGCAAGTTTGTTCTCCAATCATCCGTCTTGATATATGCTTTGTTTCGCTTGTTTTTCCTTTTGCTTTCTATTTATAACCCAATGTTTTGTCATTCTCAACTTTTCTCCACCCAACTTACTCCATTTTCAGCTTCATCTCTCCCTACTGGCATGTATATTTCTTTTCTTTTCACATTTATTTTGATCTATTTTCCCAACAAGGCATGGGTTGTCATATCCTCTGTCTATTTTCCCAATAAGGCATGAATGCATGTCCTACGGTTTTTGGGATGTTCTTGATCTTGTAGGTGTTGTGTTTTTTTTTACTAAAATTAGGTTTTGATTGTGTTATGTTTTTTAGGCCAAGACATTTTTGGAAATATATCTTTAAAAAGTTTAAGTCTCAAATGTGATCATATTTTGAAGGTAATTATCGAAAATGTGTGAAATTTAATTTTGAGCATAAATCTTTGAAACAATTTGGTGAATTATTGTTGATGTTGAGATTGGTCGGCTGAGAGAGTTAAGGATGTAGGCTCATTTTTTATCACCAATAAAGTGATTTTAGTTGCAATTATTTTTCTTTTCATGTAGTGGCCGTTTTAATGAGTTATTTTAATGTTTTGATGTGTATTTTAAGATTAAAAAAGAACTTACTATTTAATATATCTTTAAAAAGAACTTACTACTAGCTTAGATGGTACCAACTTGCTTTTCAAGGTCTATTTAAGGGCTAGGTCCTCGGTTCAAGAGTTGGGGAGAGCGAAACAGACACGTGTCAGGAAGGGTCATCCTGTTTAGTCAAGAACTAGCTTGAGCATCAACGCCCTATCCCTAAGCCCCACGTGGATATCCCGAAATGTCTTGTGCCTTCAGTTGAGTTAGACACGGTACAAACATTAACTATAGTATCTTTTTCACTTATTTTTTCAACTACAAATATCATTAAATAGAGAAAAAATAAAAACTAAATCTCAACAAAACCTACTAGTATTAGAATAAATAAAAAGGCTAACGAATAATAGAGATCTCATATCAAGTTACAATATAAATTCTAGGAGCCCTAGAGGTCATACTATCTACTACAACATTACACTTTCTATAAATTTGAGAACAATGAAACTTCATGCAAGTAATTTTCTTTAACAATCAATCCAAGCAGAATATTATTTCCACGACACCGAAAGCGATCAAGTCCAAAAAGTGCAACAACATAAACAGAGTCTGAATTCAATCAAAGTTTATGCTACCACTTGATTTTCTCTAAGTAGTAAAACCAATCAGAATATCAGCTCTATGGCACTAAAAGCGATTGAGTTCAAAAAAGAATGACAACATAAATAGAGTATTTCTATTGTTACCCTTCAACTAGTTTAGTCAGATATTTTCTCATAAAAAAAACATCTTGTTGATACAATAATCTATCCAAGTCGACATGAACATCAAATTCCAATTGGAGAAGTTCTTCAGAGAAGGAATTTTTATCATACTGTTCTTAGATATCAACAAGGGCAACTGAGGCGTTTCAAATTACGATTTATATTACAAAAGATCTTTCTATTCCAATTGGAGAAGTTCTTCAGAGCTAACTTAAGCACCTTTAATTTACAAATAATAATTTCTATGAAACTAGTATGGATAATAATCGACTAGGTGATGTACTAAATCAAGTAAAACAAAATGCTCACGCCATACCATGAAATTGAAATGGCCTCAATCTCCAAACCTAAGCCGTTAATAGAAATGGGTGGTTATCAGAGTGATATCGTGGGAGAATGCAATAAATAACCATGGATGAAAAATCAAGAAAAGACTTGAAACATAGTACGGTCTAAGTGAGACCAAATGCGAGTGAGTCTACTTGTAATATGTATAAGAGGCTCATTTAGTATCAATAACAATCAAATTACAATAAGAGACCTTTGCATTAAATTCTTCAATAGATATAGCATTGCGAGATGAACTTGTAGTTTAATGAGACTCTAGAATTGAATTGAAATCCCATATCACTAACTAGAGGATTGAAGGTTCAAAAGAGATCTCATAAAGTCCCAAAGGTCCTTCGCTTAATTTAGGTTCCCTTACCATGAATAAAAGTTAATGATGGATTACAGTGCTTGTAGTGTATGTAATTGTTATATTTTGTTGATGATATTGAGCAAACGTAGTATCACTTACTATTACGAGGTAGAGAAAATAAAAAAGTTTAATTACTAATGTAGAGTTAGTATCGATAAAGATATAACTAAGATTTTTTTAAAATCGACCACTTAGAAATGTGATATAAAAAAGGAAAGATAAAAATACTTAATAAATGAAATATTATACAGGGGATTCTAGCTTAGATTCATGATGATGCAATGAAAAATTATACTATTTAAACTATAAATTAATTTTAAAAAATTAATAATACAAAAGGAATTAACCTATAAAAAGTATACTAGCACCTTCCATTCAAACCGGCCAAGTTCTCACATATCTCCACGTGGCATTAGACACCTTCTTTTAAGTTTTCTTGCTGATATATCCTAGCGCAAATTTTTTATTATCTATAATATGGCATAATTATAATTTATTATTAATAATAATTTATATAATTTTTTTATAGTAATAACAAAAATAATTATATAAATATTCTTATTTTTTTTAATGATATATACCATAATTTAACTAATATTTTGGTTAGATATATTGGGCACGACAGAAGAAGCTGTATAGAAAGTGACTTGTGCTTATTCCATCTCTTTAATTTTTTGCTTCTTTTCCTCCTTCCTTATCTACCTTCGTCTTCTTCCCCTCTCTCCCATTCATTTCTTAGATTGAAGAGAGAGAGAGAGAGAGAGAGGGAGAGAGAAATGGGGAATTGTCAAGCAGTAGATGCTGCAGCACTAGTAATACAACACCCAAGTGGGAAGATAGAGAGATTGTATTGGCCTATAAGTGTTAGTGAAGTTATGAGATTAAATCCTGGTTACCATGTTTCTTTGATTATTCCATTACCAGTGTCAGAACATGATATTCAAGATCCCAAAACAGTACGGTTTAACCGTGTTAAGCTTCTTCGGCCTAGTGAGACTCTTGCTCTTGGCCATGCCTACAGGCTAGTTACAACTCAAGGCATGTTTACTTTCTTTTGAGTTGTCTTGTTTTTAATTGTTATTGTTAGGTGTGCTAACGAGTTCCAGTTTAAAAAAAAATATAAAAAACATCAACTACTTTGTTTTGGGTTGGAATTGATTAATTAATTCCCAGTCAAGAGTCTGGTTGGATTGTTGTTGAAAGATTTTAGTTTTTGTTTTGTGAGTGCAGAGGTAATGAAGGCGTTAAATGCAAAAAAGTACGGGAAAACGAAAAACGAAAAGGTCGAAATGGAAGCATTTGAGAAGAAACACAGACACAGAGACATAGAGAACCAGAGTTCAAGTTATGAGACAGAAGAGAAGTCTAACCTGAAAATGAAACAGGTGTGTTATTTATTTATTTTGACTTCATACTCTGTTTCTTGTTTTTGACGTACTCAGATGCTTTTCTTTGATAGTGGATATTATGCTTATGATCCATTACTGTTTTTTCTTTCTTTCTTTCTCATATTCCTTTTTATTTCTAGACAGATAGTGATTCTTCATCTTTAATAGGACCTTTTTTGTCTTTGGAGCCATTACATGTTATCTGTCAGATACTTAGAAAATGCTAGCTTCTACTAATATATATTATATTGACTCTTTTTTTTTTGTTTAACAATAAGATTCTTAAATTCTTGAATTGAATACATATTTGATTGTGAAACACGTCAATTTTTTAAATTTTATGTGAATTTACACCGAATTATGATGTCTGAGTTATGTGGATTGGACTTAGCTAAAAGTGAGTTATATTTTCAGACTGTGAAACATGAAAGACACCGATTAAGGAAGACTTCAGCAAATGCTGTTGCAAAGAGATCACAATCATGGCGTCCCTCACTACAGAGCATATATGAGGCTGCAAGCTAATCCAAACTTCTGGAGTTCTGATAATGTAGTGCAGAGAAAGAGATGCCCTTCATAAGTTCAAGAAGCTCTTTTGTTTAAGAAAGCTCTTCGTAGGTGGTCTTAAACGGAAGGAAAAGAACAAGATTCAAAGAAATAGTTGGGTACAATCTGATCAATCAAACAATCAACAACCTTAGCCTGAAGCAATCTTCAAGTAATATGATTCTGTACAGCTAAAGAAAAGTGGGGAAAAGCAAAAGTTGGAATGAATCTTTATGATCAACCTTTTTTTTGTTTTTTGGTGATGGACATGGGTTTTGCTTTGCATTCAACGGTTTCTTTGTGTTTGATAATGAAATTATAATATGAATCATAAATAGTAATATGAAATAGAAAGGTTAACATCAGTTTGGCAGTTTTGAATTCCAAATTTCCCACTCATCAGATCACCATAAGCCAAATGTGCTCCAGGTAAGTTCCTTTCCATGTGTATATCCAAGATAGCTGTAGAAGGCTCTTCCAGTTAATGAAGTATCTTGATTGGTTGTGAGTAATTAACACTTTAATTAATTTAGTTTAAATTTATAAAAAATTGAAAAAAAAAATTAATATATCTAACACCCATGTACGTCCAAAAATTCACCATCTCTTGTGTCCTAAAACAATGTGTATATAGATTTTCTGGTGCAAGAATTTCATAAAGAAAATACTTTTTTATGATGCATGCGTTAAATCTATTAAAGTATAATTTGTTTTTTTATAATAATTTAAACTAGTAATAAAGAATTAGTTTGTTAATAACATAATAACAGAACAAGAGGTCAAATATCTAACGATCTCAATGGTTAATTACATGTAATTGATTTATATGATACATAAAATAACATTTTTTTGAAATTAATAAATGTACGAAAATATAATTGATTCTTCTTAAATAGCTTAAACATTTCTTACTAACTTTTAATACATTATGTCACAATATAATTGACAAATTGTTAGAAGATAATCCTATAATTATTCCAATATTTTAAATTCGTAATTATAATATCTTATTCAACATTTAATACATATAACAAGTCTATGCATATATATATTATTCATTTAAAAAATAACAACTATAGAGTAGTTAGAAAATTAAATTTGAAAAGATTCATCTCACAAATTAGAATTTCACTTCCAAATTAAAGCACTAGACATAGCTAAAGTGACAGGGCATTGCAGCCATAGCATCAAATGTGCACAAAAAGCTAGAACAAAAGTTGATGAATGCTTACTTCACTAGTGACAAGGTTATATATATATTTCCTAGGTCAGTTATTGAACTGTTATCAAGTCAAACAAATGCAATAATTCATGAGAAGATTACATACTTCTGAGAGGTCTTGTGGTACCCAATATCATTAATTACGTGCTCATCAGTCATCACAGGTTGGTTTGCTGTCCAGCTTCAAAATTGCATGGAAGAGAAAAACATTCCTAATCAGCTATAGAGGAAAATCATATCAAGAGCTCAATCCCTAAATTCGATTTCACAAACACAGATTTGATTACTACTGTACAAATGTTCCTAGTCATATGACTTAGCTGTGGGTAAGCTCCAATACAAGGTCACCAGCAGTCCTACACAAAGTAGAATGTCATTTGCAATTATGAATTAATATCACCAACAGCACTAATAAACAAGAATTCATATCACCATCACAAACTGTGTTAAGTGTCATCATTTGAGGATTGATTAACTATCCAATTGGCAGACCCTTGAAGAATAATTAGTGACAAACATGATAGACTACTTAGTGCAGAAATTAGAATTTTCTCATTAAAATTTTTATATGAGAAAATAGCTGAAATAGTCCAAACATTTGAAAAATTACTACTTAATAACTTAATGATTGATTTAAGTCAAATTAATATACTAATTATATTTAAGCTCCAAACAAGTAAAAAAAAACAAAAAACAAAATATCATAATTTGCTTAACCACATTAATTATTAGAGGGCAAAACTAGAATATAAAAAATCCTTATATCCAAACACCTCAACTTTGGTCAACTATTTCATTTCAGCCCCTTCAAGTATGTTTGAACCCTAACCTCTCGAAGAACACCTCCCTTCAGCCACTACCCCTCTAACGTACACTCCCTTTGACAAACAACCTCCGACGAACACCTTCACCTCATTCACCAATTCAATTATATCCTCCTCTAAACACCTTATAGTTCAAAAATCTCATTCGAAAGGGGGGAAATGTCCTACAATAATGATGGTGTGGAAGCTAGCTAAGATGAATTCAGAAGGAAGGCAAAGGGGCACCGTTTCCTTGTTATGGTAAGCTTTCATTCACATGGCTAAAACTGATTTTTTAAAATTAATTTAGAAAGATGGAGAATATGAAACTGAGTTTTTCCCTTATTTTTTACTATTTTGTTTATTAGGAGTGAGTTATATGTTTTTAAAATAATTTTTTCCATAACATGTACTAATGTATCTTGTTGTTGAACTAGCTAGGTTAATTGCACAAGAATTCATATAAAAAAAGACATTAATTTTAATGAAAGTTGTTTATATGTTTATTGAACAAACTTACGTTAAAACTGTGGAAAATAAACTCAGAATTTACTAAAAATGGACAGATTTTAAGACAGTATTGAATGAGAAATTTAAGGGGCAATTCCAGATCATTTTGAGCAAATGAAGAGTGTACTTCGTGTGGTTTTAAGTCTAGTTTTTAATGGTGAAGGTTTCAGGTCATTTGGTATTACCTACAATAAGTTATGGAAGTTTTAGCAAGGAATGGTCAGAATTTACTGTTCTGTTTAAAGCTGATTTTTTTAATACGAATTTTAAGATTCTTGTTTAGGTCTATAAATAGAGTTGTATTATGTTGTAAGAAAGGAGAAAAGAGAAATAAAAAGAGTGTTTGATTAGTAAAAAAAATTGTTTTTGTCTCTTTTCCCTCCACCAAAATAGTTATAAAATATCAACAAAAACAACATTCTTGCATAGTGGTTTGAAAAAAATATATATATGAAATAATCTAAAAATTTTGTCAAAAATGTAAATAAAAATCTTGTTTGTTTAAGAAATCTTTATATAAATCGAAACAAACCCCTAGACAATGGCATATCAGATTTGACAATTTTATGCTAAAATATGGCTTTAAAAGATGTGAAAATGACAATTGTGTCTATTTTAAATTAATTAATGTTTCAAATCTAATTTATCAATTATTATATGTTGATGTCGTACTTATTCTTGCAATAATGAATATGAATTTAAGTCTCTAAAATCTCATCTTTGTAATGAACTTGAAATGAAAGATTTAAGCTAAGTAAAAAAAAATTTAGGCATGAATATTATTAGAAATACTTCTAGTATATTTTTTGTCACAACAATCCTATGTTAAAAAGGTTCTAAAAAGATTTTCATTGTTTGACTCAAGATGTGAAAATGTTTCTTTAGGTTCTCATTTTAACTTATCCTTGAATGATTTCCCTAATAATGACAAAGATAAGAAATACATGAATAAAGTTCCCCATTTTAAGGTTGTTGGTTCACTTATGTATACTATGGTATGTACTAGATTAGTTATAGCATATACTTTGAGCATAATTAGTAAGTATATGTTTAACCCTAGTAAAGCTTACTAGATGGTTGTTAAGTGGATCTTTAGATATTTAAAAGGTATTTTGAATACTAGTTATTAAGTAAATCCTTAGATATTTAAAGTACTTTGAATACTGATTTGATATTTAAAAAAGAATGTTTATGACGTTCATATTATAAATGCATATACTAGTTCTAATTTTACAAGAAACAAAGATAAAGAATGTCATTATCTAGTTACATCTTCAATGTTTTTAGTAATACATTTTTCTTGAAAAGCTAACCTATGACATGTGGTGGCTCTATCAAACGGTGAGGTTAAATTCATTGACTTTGTAGAGGCATTAAAGGAAGGATTGTGATTGAGAAGCTTTACAAGATAACTGTATATTGTAAATGGTGTTGTTATTGATATTGTTTATTGTGATAACCAATCTATTATTTATTTGTTAAACATCATATGTTTCATTTGAGATCAAAACATGTATATGTAAAATTGCATTTTATTAGGAGCATAATTGCACAAGGTTTGATTAGACTTGATAAAATTTTCACAAAGGACAATCCCTCTAATATGTTCACTAAACTAGTACCACTAATCAAATTCAAGCATTAATTAGACTTGATTAGAATGTCTCATTGTTAGACATTAGGATGAGAAATGTTAATTGAATATATATCCATTGCACGTATAGTATCAAGGTCGTGTGACATCGTGATTGTGTGAGTATTAATGAAATAAATAATTATATTGAATGCTTGTATATTTAAACTCATGATTAAGTACATAAAATATATGTATTTATATATTATTATGTATTTAACTCTTAGAACGTTTAATATATGTATTGAGTTGTTTTCAAATGTGTTTTTTTGCCCACTTAACGTTGGAATTGTAAGAGGCTCCAGGAGTAGTTTGGTCATCTCACTGGCCAGTATCTATACCCTTATTTAGGGTTTTTACGAGTGACTCATTTTTCTTGTCTTCTCTAGTATCTCGATGCCTTCTTTGTATATATTTCTATGATTTTTTGAATGTTTGTTAGAGAAATCCATGAGCTTGTGTTCAGGGGTTTGTCCCTCTATATATGTATTGTTGGAGATTTTCATAAAGCTCCTTAATTTAAGGAGCAAATTAAGGAGAAAAATATGGAGTAAAACATGGAGCAATTCATGGAGCAAAACAAGGAGCTTAATTTAAGGAGCAATTTAAGGAACCATTAATTCAAGGAGTAATTCAAGGAGAAAATTTTCCTATAAATAGATGTGTAATTGAAATGAATTAATCATCCAAAGTGTTCATTCCAATTGAGATAAAATCTTTTGTGAGAGAAAATTAAGAGTAATTTTCTTGGGTATAATTGGGTTGTGAGTTGTGAGTGTTGTAAACACCTTATGCAATTTCTCCCTTTTAGTAAAAAGATCTACAGTAGGTCCGGAGACGTAAGCAAGATTAGCCGAACTCCGTTATCAAATTTGTGTGTTATTTTTCTATTCTTGCTTTCTCATAAATCTGGCTTATCGGGAATTTACGTAATTTCCCAACAACTGGTATCATAGCTATTGGTGGTGATTTCTATCAATTTTCTACAAGGTTACTATTTACGTGAATAGTGAGTTACGTGAATAGTGAAATTTTGTTGACGATATTTGTTCGTTGACAGAGGTGTTCTAATACACGGTGGTTTATAGAAATAGTCAGAAATGATCCAGAGGAAGTCAGATTTTAGTGGGAGCAATGGCCGCAGATGAAGGAAGGGTAAAACTTGAGAAATTTGATGGCACAGATTTTAGGTTTTGGAAAATGCAGATAGAGGATTATCTGTATCAAATAAATCTCTATCAACCTCTCTCAGGGAAGAAAATAGAAGCTATAAAGGAAGAAGATTGGAATCTTCTAGACAGACAAGCCCTCGGAGTTATTCGATTGACGTTATCCCGTAATGTTGCTTTCAACATAGCAAAGGAAAAGACCATGGCGGGTCTTATGGCAGCTCTCTCCAATATGTATGAGAAGCCATCAGCCTCAAACAAAGTGCACTTGATGAGGCATTTGTTCAATTTGCGGATGAATGAAGGCGCATCGGTAGCTCAACATCTCAATGAACTCAACACAGTCACAACCCAGTTGAGTTCAGTGGAAATTGAATTCGATGAAGAAGTACGAGCATTAATACTTTTGTCTTCTTTACCAGAAAGTTAGAATGCTATTGTCACGGCTGTGAGTAGCTCGTTAGGAAGCAATAAGTTAAAATTTGACGATGTTCGTGATTTGGTTCTCAGTGATGAGATCCGACGTAGAGAGTCAGGTGAATCGTCAACTTCTTCAGTTTTGCATACAGAGTCAAGAGGAAGAAATTAAACCAAAGGGAATGGATGTGGCAGAACAGATTACCGAGGTAGATCAAAGGACAGGAGGTCTAAATCCAGGAATCCTAATAATTCCTATAGCTCAAAGACTATCGAGTGTTGGAACTGTGGAAGAATCGGGCACTACAAAAATCAGTGCAAGAGTGCACCGAAGGACAAACAAGTGAAGGCAGAGGCAAATGTTATTTCCATCTCAGGAGGAGACGATGCATTGATATACTCTTTGGAGAGCAAGGAAGAATCTTGGGTGTTAGACTCTGGAGCATCGTTCCATGCTACTTTACAAAAAGAATTCTTTGAGAAATATATCCCCGGAAACCTTGGAAAGGTATATCTTGGTGATGATCAACCATGTGCTATTATTGGCAAAGATGTAGTGAAGATTAAGTTGAATGGATCTGTTTGGGAGTTGAAGGATGTCAGGCATATTCCCAATCTCAGAAGGAACTTAATCTCAGTCGGGCAGTTGGCCAGTGAAGGCTACACTATGATCTTCCATGGTGATGATTGGAAGATTTCAAAGGGTGCAATGACAGTTGCTGGAGGCAAGAAAAGTGGCACTCTTTACATGACAGCAGAGGCACGTTTTTCAATTATAGTTGCAGCAGGCAATGAAACACCAAATTTGTGGCACCAGAGACTAGGCCATATGAGTGAGAAAGGTATGAAGATTATGCACTCAAAGGGAAAACTTCCAGGTATACAGTCTACGGAGATAGACATGTGCGAAGATTGTATACTTGGAAAGCAAAAGAGAGTCAGCTTTTAGAAAAGTTGCAGAATCCCAAAGAAGGAAAGGCTAGAGCTTATTCACTCTGATGTTTGGGGACCAACGACCATCTCATCTATTTGTGGGAAATGCTACTTCGTGACTTTCATCGATGATCACTCTGGGAAGGTATGGGTTTACTTTCTAAAGCATAAGTTTGAAGTATTTGAGGCTTTCAGAAGATGGAAAGCTATGGTGGAAAATGAGACGGGTTTAAAGATCAAAAAGCTCAGAACCGATAATGGTGGTGAATATGAAGACACTAGATTCACAAATTTCTGCTATGAGCACGGGATCAGAATGGAAAGAACTGTGCCAGGCACACCTCAACATAATGGTGTAGCTGAGTGTATGAACCGAACGTTGACAGAAAGAGCCAGAAGCATTCGTATACAGTCAGGTCTACCAAAGCAGTTCTGGGTAGAAGCGGTCAACACAGCAACTTACTTGATCAACCGAGGCCCATCTGTTTCATTGGAGCATAGAATACCAGAGGAGGTATGGAGCGGAAAAGAGGTGAAACTATCACATCTAAAAGTTTTTGGCTGTGTAGCATTTGTTCATATCAATGATCAAGGCAGGAATAAGCTTGATCCCAAATCCAAGAAATGCACATTCATTGGCTATGGTGAGGATGAGTTTGGCTACCACATTTGGGATAACAAAAAGAAGAAAGTTATCCGTAGTAGAGATGTGATTTTCAACGAAAGGGTGATGTATAAGGACATGCATAAAATAGATGCCAATGACTCAGAGCAGAATGAGTCAGTATTTGCAGATGCAGATGATGTCCCAGATACTTCCGCAACAGAACCAATTGTAACAAGTCCTCAGCCAGAGGAACTTGTTGGACAAAGCAGTACACAACATTCCGACACACCACAACCTTTTACTCCAGCTCATGTATTGAGAATGTCTTCTCGACCTCATGTGCCTAATAGGAGATACATGAACTATATGTTGCTGACTGATGGGGGGGAGCCTGAATGCTATGATGAAGCTTATCAGACTCGAGATTCCAACAAGTGGGAGCTTGCTATGAAAGAAGAAATAAAATCTCTCATCTCCAACTAGACATGGGAACTAGCTGAGTTACCTATGGGAAAGAAGGCACTTCACAACAAATGTGTGTACCGGGTGAAAGATGAGCGTGATGGTTCCAAGAGATACAAAGCCCGCCTAGTTGTCAAAGGGTTTCAACAAAAGGAAAGAGTTGACTACACTGAAATTTTCGCTCCCGTTGTGAAGCTTAATACTATCATATCAGTATGGAGTATTGTAGCCATCAAAGATCTTCATCTTGAACAATTGGATGTGAAGGCTGCATTCCTTCATGGAGATTTAGATGAAGAGATATACATGTACCAGCCAGAAGGTTTCTCAGAAAAGGGGAAGAAGAACATGGTGTGCAGACTTAAGAAGAGTTTGTATGGCCTGAAACAAGCCCCGAGACAATGGTACAGAAAGTTTGACAACTTCATGCACAAAGAAGGTTTCCAAAAGTGCAATGCTGATCATTGTTGCTACTTCAAGAGATATAGGTCCAGTTATATCATTTTACTACTTTATGTTGATGATATGTTAGTAGCAAGTTCAGATATGGATGATATTAAAAGGTTGAAGCAACAATTGTCAAAGGAATTTGACATGAAAAACTTGGGTCCAGCAAAGAAGATTCTTGGAATGCAAATCACAAGAAATAAGAAGAAAGGATCATTGCAGTTATCTCAGGCAGAGTACATCAATCGTGTTTTGCAAAGATTCAACATGGGCGATGCCAAGCCAGTTACCACACCCTTGGCCAGTCATTTTCGCCTATCCAAAGATCAGTCCCCTCAAATAGAGGAAGAAAGAGAATTCATGGCTAAGGTTCCTTATGCCCCACCCATTGGAAGTTTGATGTACGCAATGGTCTATACGAGACCAGACATTGGCCATGCAGTGGGAGTTGTTAGCAGGTTTATGTCAAATCCAGGGAAAACTCATTGGGAAGCAGTCAAGTGGATTTTGAGGTATCTGCGAGGCACCACAGAAAAGTGCTTGTAATTTAGTAAAGGAGAGTTAAAAGTACAAGGGTACGTAGACGCAGACTTTGGAGGTGAAGTTGATCACCGAAGAAGCACCACCGATTATATATTTACTGTTGGAACTACAGCTGTTAGTTGCATGTCACAAATACAGAAAATTGTCACTCTATCCACTATAGAGGCTGAGTATGTAGCAGTAACTGAAGCTAGTAAAGAGATGATATGGCTTCAAGGTTTGTTAATTGAGTTGGGATTCAAACAAGAGAAGAATGTTCTGCATAGTGATAGTCAAATTGCAATACACTTGGCGAAGAATTCAGCATTTCGTTCTAGAACAAAGCATATTGGACTTCTTCGTTATCACTTCATCATATCTCTATTGGAAGATGATGTGTTAATACTAGAGAGGATTCAAGGAAGCAAAAATCCAGCAGATATGTTAACAAAGCTGGTGGCTATTAACAAACTGAAGTTGTGCTCAACTTTAGTTGGTCTGCTAGAGTAATAAAGACTAGAAAAGATGATGCATTGATCGAGGTGTGAAGACAGATTGAAATCAGTCTTCAAGTGGGAGATTGTTGGAGATTGTCATAAAGCTCCTTAATTTAAGGAGCAAATTAAGGAGCAAAACATGGAGCAAAACAAGGAGCAAAACATAGAGCAATTCATGGAGCAATTCATGGAGCAAAACAAGGAGCTTAATTCAAGGAGCAATTTAAGGAACCATTAATTTAAGGAGTAATTCAAGGAGTGAATTTTCCTATAAATAGATGTGTAATTGAAATGAATTAATCATCCAAAGTGTTCATTTCAATTGAGAGAAAAGCTTTTGTGAGAGAAAATCTTGGGTGTAATTGGGTTGTGAGTTGTGAGTGTTGTAAACGCCTTGTGTAATTTCTCCCCTTTCAGTAAAAAGATCTCCAGCAGTTCCGGAGACGTAAGCAAGATTGGCCGAACTCCGTTATTAAATTTGTGTGTTATTTTTCTATTCTTGCTTTCTCATAAATCTGATTTATCGGGAATTTGCGTAATTTCCCAACATGTATTAGGTGTTATCTACGTGAATTTCTTTTTATTTCATTTTTTTTATAAACGTTGATTCATAATAAATGTGTTAGTTTTTTTAATAGATTAAGTCATTTAATTTAAAGGTTGAATCACCTTGGTGTAATTTTGATTATTTTAATCTTAATTACTTATTATTTTATTTTTACTTCAATCCTAAGTCCAATCAATACTGTTACTATTCCTTTACAAGCTCTGAGTGAAAAATCGTAACATAACTATATCATTATGATTTTCCTTTTCAACGGTGGTAGCAATAGTGTTGCAATGGTGATGGCTAAAGACGACTAGGGTGAAGATATAAGGAACTGATGGGTAAACCATTCTTTTGTGCCACTAATGAGTAATATAGATGGTTTCATAATAAATTTAATAACGATGTTTTTTATATATAAAGCCTAAAAAATAAAAAAAATGGTAGTTTTTTATGCACACATATATATTAAAATATTCTTAATAAAAGTGACATTTACAACAAATTTAAAGGCCAACTCTTGGTATCACACTTCCTTTTTATTTTATTTAGTATTTTTTAAATTTAATTTTTTTAATTAAAAGTTTGTACGTTTTTAAATTTAAAAATCAGTTTATCAATTTTTTAATTATATGATTAATCTCATTAAATATAATTATTATCTTATCTCTCTATTTTTTTTCTAAATATTTAGTAAATATTTTTTATACAAATAAATATTAAAATGCTCATAAAATAAATATATTTCTTACTAATTATTATTTTGATATTTTTATTTAGTATTGATATTATATTATTATCATCGATAATTATTTTAATTCTTAAAAATAATAATTTATGTAATTCATACTTACTTATTTAATAAATATATCAATTCATTTACTAGGGTATTAATTAATCATATTAGATCTAATTTTAATTTAAAAATATTCAACTAACTTATAAAAAAATGTTCATAAAAATGTTTATTAAGGTCAATAAAATATTATCTATTGTGCTAAGTTTATATGTATTGTTATTGTTTGGACATCCGGACCAACCCAAAGTTCGACCTTTGTAAACTACTCAAGTCAAGTCATCAATTCAAAATGGAAGACATAAGCACCTGAGACGTCTTACCTATAGGACAACCCAAACTCAATGGCAACTCGATCTCAACAGCAACACGAGCTCGAGTATAGTACGAGCTCAAGAACAATACAAACAAACTCGACCTAGATCTCTAAAATATTATACTTTAAGTCAATTATGCTCCCTGATATGTAAATATGTATACACATTATATAACTAAGACATGTATCCATAAATGTTATATAAATAGATAGATAATTCATGAGTATCCACACATTAAGCTGATTATATTAACTTCTTTTTAATCTCTATGTATAAAATATTGGATCTCAACTGACAAAAAGTATCACACCTATTGCTCATAAAATATTTATTTATTTTATATATTTTTAACTAAAGAACAAATTAATTTACTATTTTCTAATAAAATAATTATTTTATATTTAGTCTTCAATAAAATAACAACTTATTATTGGATTATTTTTTCAAACATTTATATAAGATTTTAATATCAATTTTTTATTTTATCATTGTAAAAACGAAACAAAAAATTATATTTAAAGAATTATTTTTTATTTTATTCTTTAAACTAAATTTTTTATAATATTAATTATTATTTTTGATTAATTAATACTGTTAAATACTTATTATATTTAAATCATATATTCGTGTAAATAGAAGGATACAAAGCTAATTTCTTAAAAAAATTCGTTTAATTAATAAATAGTATATTATTTTTAAGTTCGGTAACGTACTAATATTATTAAATAAGTATGATATTAAAATATTTATTTTTAGTAATTATGAAATTAAATAAGTCGAAGCAGAAAAACCATAAACTACATTTCTAAAATACAAGGGATAAATTTGTAATTTATTCAAACCTAAAGGGATATCATGGAAACTTACTCAATTGTTTTGTGGACGTGCGGACGTATCCAGAATGAGAAGGAAAAAATAAAGCACAATCTATTTTTAACAGATTTATTAGTTCATTATTTAATTGAAATAATTAAATGTTTAACGTTACTCGAATGAGAATGGGGAGGAGTTAAATCCTCAAGTGATAACGTGCAAATAATCCATGGTCGTTAATTACCCAAGAAAAAATTGATCAACTTTCGTCAAGAATCTGTTAACCGTTCAGGTCACGTGGACAAGTCCTTGGTGAATCCTTTAATGTTCAAAATTTTATCCATTTTTTTAGAGCGACCAACTCTCAAACTTGGAGCTAATTTCCAGCTACGGAAATGACCTTCGTGGCTCTGTTTGTCTCGGCGACGAAGCTGGCCGGAATATTGGTAACTGTCACCGTCGCTGCTAACGCCTTCTCTTTCTCACGGTATCGGAAGAAGAATCTCCGGCCATTTAAGTCGCCAATCGATGAAACATCGGAAACGCTCGCCAACTTTAATATAGATGGTTAGCATAGATTTCTTATCATCCTAAGTGTTCAAATCCTATATTTGCGGTAAAACTTACGAGTATGATTGTGGGAAAAGTTTATCTGATTTCTGTTCCGATTAAGTGTTGGTCACCAGATAACAGAATATTTAAGTTTGTCGATGCTTGGAAATAAGCTGGATATCAATGTGGTGGAATTTTTTTTTTCCTAATCTGAGTGTGTTTGTTTGAGAGGATTGGGATTTGAGTTCATATTTTGAGTTCTAGTTCTTGTCTGTTTTGTGAAATATAGACCATTTCATTATTGTGATTATTAGAAGGCTAAGTTGATAGTGGAGTTATTGAAATTAGTAACTATGGAAAGGCCAAAGGGCTATGTTTCGAGAGGCAAAATAACAATAATGATATTAACACTGCTTGATAGATAAAGATAAAACATAATAGATGGGATTCAATTAGAGCTTAGTAATACTTGTCATTTGTCAGCTTGCTTCATCTGGCATATTTCTTGTCTGTCAGTGATGAACTTCTTGCTTGTGCTTCTATAGAATATAAACTTTATTTATTTAATTTGTCGTTTGCAACCGTGTGTTTGGTGTAGCTTCATTTTTATCCACTGAGAGTTCTAGAAGAATATGACATGAGCTGGAAATTAATGTTTAGGGGGCCGTTATCCCTATTTCATTCATGAGAAAGCTGAGGTGAGTGGTGATTGCAAAGGGTGCCAGGGTACTAATAAACACTATTGCCACAGCAAAATGTCTATTTTCAGAAATATTTGATTGTGGTCTAACAGTAGAGTTTTTAATTGTTCTGGCAATGGTGTTTATTGTTCTTAAAATAGCAATTCCCATTGTAAATTAATTACAAGATTATAACTTGTAGAAATGGCTATTACCATTTGTGTCTGTATATTTAAATACCTCTAGAAAGGATGTTATTTTTTCAAGTGGAACAGATAACGATAATAACATGACTTGTTATATAAGTATTTGAAATTCAATAGATATGGTCCAAAAGTATTGGTATGAGTTTAAATTTATTGTCAAGCAGTGGTGAATTTAGTTGTTTCCTTTTATGCTATTGCATAAGACATAAAATTAGTAAGAAATGTTGAGTAAGAAATCACAGCTTTTACAAATATTTTCCAATGGATTTAACATTCAAATTTTTGTTTATGATTTTCTGCAAAAGGTGGAAATGCGTTCTTCTTTGGTCTGGCAACAGCACCAGCACATGTTGAGGATAGATTGAATGATGCTTGGCTCCAGTTTGCAGAAGAAAACCCGAGTGACAATCCAGAGACACTGCAGCAACCTAAACCAGCTGATGCCTTAATTGGGTCAGCTAGTGGAGATGGTGGGTCTCAACAAGCTTCACCAGGTGGAAACAAAGCTAGTTCAAGGGCTAAGAGAAAGAAGCCTCTTAAGATATCTGTGGAAGCCATGATTAGAGGGTTTGAAAAGTACATGGAAGAAGGTGAAGGAGAAGAAAAGGAAGAATCTAATTCAAATGAAGAATGCCATCACAACGTTGCAGCATGGCACAATGTTCCTCACCCGTAAGCCTTAGTCATCTAACAGAAGTTTTGAAATTTTAAGGGTTATTGCAGGACAATATGTATCATTTTACTAAATCCCTATGCCATGCCCTATCTTGCTAATTGTTTATTCCATCAATTAACATCACATTGTCTTTGGTGGCTTAAGGGTAAACTGGACTCTTGATTTGGTTTCAGAGAGGAGAGGCTGAGGTTTTGGTCAGATCCAGATACAGAATTGAAATTGGCTAAAGATACTGGTGTAAGTGTCTTTAGAATGGGGATAGATTGGTCAAGAATTATGCTGGAAGAGCCCAACAATAATCTTAATAAAGTTGTAAGTCTCATCTTGATTGTTCATGTGCATTCAATGCATTGATTCTATATTAAAACAACTTAGTAGAATATCTATAGATGCAAAACTAGAGAGGAGGAGGAGGGGGGGAATATAAGGAGATTAACTTATGTATTGAGTTAATTGATTTGGCTTTACTTCATAAATTGATGCCTAAAAAGTAATCAGTTCTATTGTGGATATTATTAGAAACCTAGTGCATAACATTTTGATATTGTGTTTTTAGAAGAGGCTTGCTACAAATTTTACCGAATTCAATTGTGTTATTCTTCTTAGGTTAATTATGCAGCACTGGAGCGTTATAAATGGATCATCAACAGGGTCCACTCTCATGGAATGAAAGTGATGCTGACCCTTTTTCATCATTCATTACCACCTTGGGCTGGAGACTATGGTGGGTGGAAGCTGGAGAAAACTGTTGATTATTTCATGGATTTTACCAGGTGTCTCTTTGTTTTAATCAGTGCAAATTGTTTTATTCAATCTTGGATGCTTTCTTTAATCATTACAGTAATTATTTACCTTTTCGAATCTGATTTGTAATATGAGGAGACTTATAGAACATTTATCTGCCTGTGTGCACTATACTATCTTCCCTAGAATTTCACTGTTCATTCCTGTTGAAATCAACAAATTATTGCTTGCATTAGTTGGAATATTGTGGTGCATTTCAGTTTTGCTATCTTGTAAATTCTGGAATCTTCTTTGATATTAAACAACAAAGAAGAAATCTCAATTTTCAAAAACTTTATTTTCATTGATTTGAGTGTTGTTTTTTAATTATCTATTGCTTTGCTTCTATCTTTATTGACTGACTTGCATATATTGTGCACAAATTTTCAGGCTCGTTGTTGATACTGTATCAGATATTGTGGACTATTGGATAACTTTTAATGAACCTCATGTTTTCTGCATGCTTACTTATTGTGCGGGTGCTTGGCCTGGTGGTCATCCTGATATGCTGGAGGCTGCGATGTCTACTTTACCAACTGGTGTTTTCCAACAGGCCATGAATTGGATTGCTGTTGCACATTCAAAGGCCTATGATTATATCCATTCGCAAAGGTATATTTTCAGAGTTTTTAAAAATGGAAGAAAAATAAACACTTTATGGAAGAACTTTTGTGTATTTTTTCCTTGTGCTTTGCACTAAACTCAAAGTATTGGTTGTTTCGAGGTTTCTTATTTTTATAAGAATTTATCAATGGTAATTCACCTCGTTTTCTTGCAACTCGTTGTTGGGAGACCTTTCTCTTGCCTTGCTCATTTCACAAACTAGCTACCGGAAAATATTTACTTTTTAGTTACTTTAACAAGCTTCTCACATCGTCAATGTTTGGGTTTATGTTCTCAGTACCTCAACAAATACAATTGTTGGAGCAGCACACCATGTTTCATTTATGCGGCCATACGGTCTCTTTGATGTTGCTTCTGTTTCTTTGGCAAATTCCTTGACTCTGTTCCCTTACATGGATAGTATATCTGACAAGATGGATTATATAGGCATAAACTATTATGGACAGGTTGGCCAACTTTCAACCAAGTAATGTAACCTTATTGTCATGTATCAAATTGTAATGAATTGCCATTGATTTTATTCTGCTGTTGATCAGGAAGTAGTGTCTGGCTCTGGATTGAAGCTAGTAGAAACTGATGAATATAGCGAATCTGGACGTGGGGTATATCCTGATGGTTTGTTCCGCGTGCTGCTTCAGTTCCATGAAAGATATAAGCATTTGAACATTCCCTTCATCATAACAGAGAATGGAGTATCTGATGAGACAGATCTAATCCGTCAGCCATATCTTTTAGAACACTTACTTGCGGTTTATGCTGCAATGGTTAAGGTTAAGACTCTAGGTTTATTGTTTTGGATTAAAAATTATTCCAATTCAGAATAGTTGTTGCTAAAACAATTCCTGTGTTTCATAGGGTGTCCCTGTGCTTGGTTACTTGTTTTGGACTATTTCTGATAACTGGGAGTGGGCGGATGGATATGGTCCTAAATTTGGACTGGTAGCTGTTGATCGAGCTCATGACCTTGCCAGGAAACCACGTCCCTCATACCATCTGTTTACAAATGTTGTCCCTTTTTTCATCAATCCTTTATCCTATTCCCTCTCTTTATATGGTTCATCAATATATAACAGACTTATCTTCACCTCAGGTGGTGACTACAGGAAAAATCACACAAAAAGACCGTTCATCTGCATGGAACAAGCTCCAAAGAGCTGCTAAAGAGAAGAAAACACGTCCATTTTACAGGGCAGTGAATAAACATGGCTTCATGTATGCAGGTACAAGCTATCAAACTCCCTTTAGTTTCAACCCCAAATTTCCCCTGCTTGGCTTGTCATTTTGACGAATGTCCTCTGTATCATTTCTAACAAAGATTAATCCTGTTGCTAGAGAAAGTTATTTGAATACCATATATAATTGCAAATCTCACTACTCATGAAATTTACCCAAGCATGCAAATACTTGCTATATTCCATTGCTGATGTGGTTATAAAAACTTGTTCTAAACTACTATCATTGACTGTTTGGGGGTGATTCTTTGGCTATCTTGAAACAGGAGGTCTTGATGAACCTTCAAGTCGACCTTTTATTGATAGAGACTGGCGATTTGGACATTATGAGATGGAAGGTCTGCAAGATCCGTTAAGTCGCTTGTCAAGATTGTTACTTCGACCCTTCTACTTTAAAAAGAAAAAGAGACATCAAAAACATGATTCACCTTTGGTTCTTCAACCTCTTGAATTGGAAATCTAATGAGTGATCCTATTATCACATCTGTCATTGCATCTTTCATTGCTTCTGAAATTTCTGGCTCCACAAGTTATTAAAAAGGCACATGGCTCCAAATGGATATTCTTTTGCATTTTAATATGGCCATGGACTAGCAGTTCATCTAAGATGCTAAACTCTATTTGTAAAATATGAAGCACAGACCATGGTTCTTAAAATAATGGCCGCTGAAAACCTCTCTAGCTCTGGCTTGCACGTTGAATTGTTGTAGTGTATCTTATATCAAAAATATTGTATAGCTTGTTTGTCAAATTTGTAGCGTATCAGAAATCGTGACAATAGAAAGTTACCTCTATTTATTCTCCCCTCTTTGTGTTGAGAAGGTATTTTAGTAATTAATCATTTTGTTGGGTTTGAATAACTAACTCTTAAGGAGCAGCAACTTCTTGATTCCGCAGGATTTGTTTTCAAATTTAACTTCAACTCATATTGTAAAAAGTAATTGGTTTCTTCAACTTAGAACGCGAGTCCACTTATTTGTAAGCATTTTGTCCCCTCTACCGCGGCAAAATGTTTATTTTCACCATGAACGAAAAAGGGTAAATGTCCCACTTTAATCATGGAAAAAAGAAAAATCTGTTGCTTTTTTTAAATTTTTCTACTAATAAAAATTCAAATTTGTCTGAATTAACTTTTTTCTAATATACTGAGATATCCATTTTTCTAAGTGGAAAAGTTTCCCTTGTAAAAATTATCTTTCCAAAAAATAAAATACCACCTCACCTCATACACACGCACACTCGCTTTCATAGGCATGGCACGACTCTGGCCGATTCGACTGACATGGCACGAGCAATGGTGTGTGATATCACATTTGCCGAGGTCTTTTCCCCTTCCACAAAAGTGGGTTCCCCTTGGGGCCCAATCCCATTAGCCAACTATTCACTATTTATACATCTTTTAAATATTGTAAAAAAACAATGTGGAACAAGGCAAGGCTTTACAATTTTTTTTTAATAAAACTTCATCTTTTCCAACAATCCCCCACTTGAATTTTATATAAAAATAATTTTCATTGAGCAACCGATCAATTAAAATTATAAGATTGCATGTCGTAAAAGCGAAGGTTCATCGACTTGAACCTTTGCATAATGTTGATGCTTTAGAATATACTAGAGTAACTTGTAGTTTTGAACTCTATCTCTAAAAATCATCACACACACAACCTTTCCAAGGTGTAGTTCGAAAAGCCCATGCTTTATGGCCATACACATGTATCCCAGTATAGTGAACGCTCTAGTAAATTTTTGACCAAGAAATTTCCATAGGAAGTGGCCACACTTCCACATTCACATAAAGTAGTCTATCAAGCTCGCAGAAATATGTACTCCACTCCACATAGAGTATAGAACTCATTAAGAGTTTAATAATTAACTCATCCTTTTCTATAGCTTCAGGACTTTATGCTTCTAACAATATAGAATGGGATTTGAAAATAGCATGATGCCATTCATATCACTTTATGACTTGTTATTACCCTTTGAACTTTTTTCTTGGGATCTCCAGTCTATAAGTTGGGTTACCATCACAAGTGACTCTTCATTCTAAGGGCATTAATCTCATTCCTTTTGAAGTTTTAAAAACCTTTTCTCTTGTAATCCTTTCACAACGGATCTGCCGCTGCATTTTCATCGAACGCATACATGATCCACTCTTACAACTCCCCGTAGAGAGAAATTCTCCAGCACTATGCTAATACGACCGTCTGCGTCTCGCCGTTATAGTAAGGTTCGAATCTTATAATAGCAAATGATACTATCATTTGTGGATCAAGACAAATTGGTATCTATCGGTCTTTCCCATAAAGGGATCTCAAATAATAGACTTCTTAGACCAAATTGCTTTCTTCACTAGTAGTATGTGCATATCATTTCAGACTCCATTGTAGATTGAGCCAATATTGTTTGTTTCTTAGACTTCCAGGAAACAGCTCCACCAGTTATGTTAAAAATATAGCCACTAGTTGCTTTGGAGTCTTCTGATAAAGTGTTCCAATCTGTATCGTTGTATCCTTCTAGAACAGCGGAAATTTTTTTATAATGTAATCCAAGATTCATAGTTCTCTTAAGGTATCTTATAACCCTTTCAATAGCATTCCAATGCTCTACACTAGGTCTACTGGTAAACCTACATAGTAGTCCCACAACATAAGCTATGTCTGGTCTAGTGCAATAAGTAGCATAACGTAAGCTACCAATGATGCTCGCATACTCAGTTTGTCTAACACCATCTCCGGTGTTCTTGAACAATTTTACACTAGGATCATATACACGCAGGCTCATAGCTAAAGTAATTATATTTCTTTAAGATCTTTTCAACGTAGTGAGATTGATCTAGATAAATTCCCTTTTCAGACCTAGTTATCTTTATACCAAGGATTACACTCGCTTCTTTGAGATATTTCATATCAAAATTAGCACTTAACAAAGTTTTCACATGATTCACAACATGAATATTTGACCCAAAAATAAGCATGTCATCCACATATAAACATATAATAGTGCAAATGTTATCTTCTAAGTTATAATAAATTCATTTTTCACTTTCATTTGTTTTGAATCCATATGAGATAACTAGATTATCAAATTTTTCATGCCATTACTTAGGTGCTTGTTTTAGACCATAAAGAGATTTATCTAGTTTACAAACTTTATTTTCTTGACCCGGGATAACAAAACCTTCAGGTTGATGCATATAAATTTCTTCTTCTAAATCACCATTTAAGAAAACAGTTTTAAAATTCATTTGGTGCACTACTAAATCATGGATAACAACAAGAGAAAAAAGTACACGTATGGAAGTTATTCGTGTGACTGGTGAAAAGGTATCAAAGAAATCTACATTTTTGCCTATACCCTTTTACTACAAGACGAGCTTTGAACTTTTCAATAATACCATCGGGTTTTAATTTCTTCTTTAGTATCCATTTACAACCAATGGTTTTGTAACCAGGAGGTAAGTCAACTAAATGCCAAGTCTTATTATACTCAAGAGAGTCCATTTCATCATTTATGGCTGCTTCCCATAAGTTGGCATCTAAAGAAGATAATGCTTCTTTAATAGTTTGAGGATTTTCCTCTAAGATATAAGCATAAAAATCAAACCCAAAATCCTTAAGGGTTCGAGCTCGTTTACTTCTTCTAATTTCAGTGTTAATTCTTCATTTTGTTCACTAGTTCTAGTTATGGGTAAACCATCAAGATAGGCCCCATTATTTTTAAATTTAAAGGGAAACCCATGCTCATGTAAGTCAACATCATTTGATTCTATAACTACATGATCATTTAAGTCATAGAATTTATAAGCTTTACTATTAACAGTGTATCCTATGAATACACATTCATATGCTCTACTATCAAGTTTATTTCTTTTAGGATCAGGGATCCTAACATAGGCTAAACAACCCCAAGTTTTAAAATAAATTAAATTAGGTTTCTTATTTTTCAAAATTTCATATGGTGAAATTTTATTTGTAGATTTAGGCACTCTATTTAGCACATAGCAAACAGTTAATATAATTTTTCCCCACCAATAGGAAGCAACACCAGAGTTTAATAAAATTGCAACAATTGATTCAGTAAAAGTTTTATTTTTTCTTTCAACTTTGTCATTCATTTAAGGAGAATAAGGTGTAATTTTTTCATGAATGATACCATGAGTTTTATAAAAATCATTGAAGATATTAGAATCATATTCAGTGCCTCTATTACTTCGAAACCTTTTTATTTTTCTATTAAGTTGATTTTCAATCTTAGTCATAAATATTTTAAACATGTCAAATGCTTCACTTTTATTTTTCATTAGATATACATAAGTGTAATCTGAACAATCATCCATAAAAGTTATAAAATAACGTTTTCCATTTCTTGTTAAATTTCCATCAAGTTCACATATATCAGAATGAATTAATTCTAAAGGTTCAGTTTCTCTAACTACTGATTTATGTGAAGTTTTGGTTATTTTAGCTTGACTACAAAAATCACATTTTTCAAAATCATTCAAAGATAGTTTAGGAATTAGTTCTAAAGTACTCATGTTCTTGATTATACATTTATTAACATGACAAAGTCTAGCATGCCAAATATTAAAAGAACTCAACATATAAGCATAAGAAGTGGTTTTATTGATTTCAATATTTAATTTAAACATGCCATCAGTGGCGTACCATTTCCCAACAAATATATTATTTTTAGTTATAGTATATAAATCAACCCCTATAGTTTGAGTAAACCCAGTTTTGTTAAGAAGATAGCCTGAAACTAAGTTCTTTCTCATCTCCTCGAGTACGCTAGACATCCTTCAAGATTACGACAGCTTTCCGAGAGGTAAACTTCAATACCACCTCACCAAGGTACTAGCAACTTTGGTGGAGTGGGAGTCACTCAAGAAGACTTTCTTATCCTCGAGAATCGAGAATAGGACTTGAACATGTCTCGATCATAACAAATACGTGGCGAGAAGCACCAAGGTGTCCACCCACCATCCCTCTGATCCACCAACAAAATTGACTTCGAGATATCATAGCAATAAGTCAATCTTCAGAAGGTTCGTACTGTGGTAGGATGATTCCCTGTTCCCTAGCTTCCTAGCGAGTGTGCTGTTACAACTATAACACATAATGTGTTATTCCTAGAGGTCGAGGTCCATTCGGGAGGATAGTTTCTATTTCTATTTTGGGCGTGTCATGGGTTCCGGTTATTATTACGATTCGAGTTTTCATATTTCTACCTTTAGGTTTTAATCAGGTAGGAGGGTTTCTTATTTGCAGTCTTGTTATTTGAGACTACGATATTTCATCTCTCTTTGCTTTTCGCTTCTTCTTCTATTCTTAACTGGGTTATAAGACTTTCTAAAGATAATTCCTTAGTTTTATATCTAAAATCTTTCCAAGCAGGGGGTAATTTATCTATAATAACAGCTACTTGAAATTGTTTATCTAGAGTCATACCTTCAGAGGTTATTTTGTGTGCTATCTTTTATAGTTCGTGTGATTGATCTTCCACTGATTTTCCATCAATCATGTGAAACTTCATGTATCTACTGACAACATACTTCTTAGTTCCAGCTTCTTCATTGTCGTACTTCTTTTGAAGTGCTTCTCAAATTTCCTTAGCAGACTTATCAGAGTTATAATAATCATACAAATCATTAGCTAAACCATTAAGAATATAATTTTTGCACAGAAAATCATTTTGCATCCAAGTGTCTAAATCCTTAGTTGCATCTTCAGTAGGAGGAGTAGACTGTATTGGTTTTTCAGTAGTAAGAGAAGAAACGACTTTTTTCATGGTTAAGAAAAATAACATTTTTTGTCTCCTTCTTTTAAAGTGTAGTCCCTCAAAACAGAATGGTTTGTTTAGATCAACAATTAGCATTTCAGTAGACATGGTAGATTGAATTCGTCTTAAAATTGTTGAAACAAGTTTGTAATAACAGTGTAGGAACAATATTACCGACAACTTGAAAGGAACTGCTTGGGATGAGTCGCGGACTAGGTCGCTCTCTTTAAGACGTTTCACGGCTCAGCTCAAATTTTTGCAAGCAAACACAGTCCCATCGTCCCCAAGATAAAACAACCCAGAATCTTTTTTTTCTTTGTCTCAGAACTTTACTACACTGATGAAGACCGGAATGCTACACTTGAAAAATTTGTTGCTCAGAAAACTGAAAAATAACTTAGAATTGCAGAGAGAATTGTTTGTAGTGAGACGAGTTTACAAAGATAGTTGTGTTGAAACTGAGAGCTGAGGCCTTCTTTTTCTAGGTTTTAGAAACCGTGTGGCAATTATGATAATAACGGTAATGTTTAGGAATTAAGAGTGTAACAACCATTCTGAGTAATGAAGAATAACAGCCATTTTAGAGTAAAGACGAGTAACATACATTTTTGTGAGTAAATACGAGCAATGGCTATTTTTCTGAATAAATAAGAGAAACAACCATTTAACGGTCATATTATGATAAAAGAAAACAACGGTTGTTTGTCTGAGAAGAAAAAAAATATATATATAAAAACCATTTTTCTAAGTGGAAAAGTTTCCCTTGTAAAAAATATCTTTCCCAAAAATAAAATACCACCTCACCTCACACACACGTACACACACTCGGCTCGGCTCGGCTCAGCACGGCATGACCGGTCGGTCGGATGGACCGCGGCGGCGGCAGGGGCGGCGCTCGAGCGCGTGTAGTATCACATTTGCCTAGGTCCTCTCCCCTTCCACAAAAGTGGGTGCCCCTTGGGGCCCAATCCTAATAGCAAACTATTCACTATCTATACATATTTTAAATATTGTAAAAAAGCAATGTGGGACAAGGCAAGGCTTTACAATTTTTTTTTAATAAAACTTCATCTTTTCCAACATTAAGTTTGATTAAGTTTGTGCATGTTTTGAAGAACAAGTGTAATGGAGAAAGGTTTTGTGAGAAGATTTATTAGTTGTTTAGATGATGGGATGTGTTGCACAACAAATTGTCTACTTTATCACATAGAAAATGCATATCCAGCTCAACATACTTAGTACAAGCATGTAAAATAGGCTTAGCATCCAACATTCATATTATCACACTAGATAATAGGGAGTTGAGTTGACACTATCTGAAGCCTAAAAAGTAATGAGTGAAACCAAATTACCTTAGTCATTTCTCTTGCTAAAGCTTGATACTTAACCTCTATGTTGGAATAAGCTACAACTCCTTACTTCTTAGAGTACCACACAATTAGATTAGCTCCAAGAAAAACATATATGCCAAGGGAAGAATGACAATCCTCCAACCATGCTCCCAATTAGAATTAGACAAACCAATCACTTCAAGCTTTGAAGGTTTTAAAATAATTCTATAGGACAAAGTGTTCTTGAGATAACGTAAAATACGTTTTACGACAAGCCAATGAATGACCCTAGGAGCTGACATAAATTGACATATCTTGTTGACATAATAAGAAATGTCAAGCCTAGTGAATTTAATGCATTGAAGAGCACCTATGATGCTCCTATAAAAAGAAGGCATATGAAACAAAGGCTCATCTGAATGAGTACTCAGGATTGGAAAAGATAGCAAAGGAGAATGATTCGGCTTACCATTAACCATATCAACGTTAGATAAGACATTTTGCGTGTACTTTGTTTGAGACAAAGCAAGATCACCCTTGGATAGAGTAGTGACTTCAACTCCCAATAAGTAATGCATCAAACCCATATACTTGAGAGAAAATTTGGCATTTAACAAAACAATAAACTCCTAAACTTCACGATCATCACTATTATATCATCAATAGAGATCAATAAAAAGATAAAACTAGAAGAGCTAAACTTGAGAAACAAAGAGGATCAACCCTTGAATTCACAAAGCCTAAAATAACAAGAGTTAGAGGTAATCATCAAACCAAGCTCGAGGAACTTGCTTGAAGCAATAGAAAACTTTTTGCAACTTGTACACATGATCTAGGAACTGAGGATTCTCAAATATCTAAGGTTGTATAGATACACTTGTCAATTAGAAAAATAAATAAATAAAATATATAAAATAATAAATATTTATACACAAAAATAATAAATGCATAGTAAAAAAACAATTAATAAAATTATAGATATGTTAGTAAAAGAAAACAAATTATACAAAAAAAAACATTATTACACAATTATAAAGCAAAAATTAAAAGAAATTAAATAATAAAATAAAGAAAATAAAATTAAAAATAAAAATAAAATTAAAGAATTGTTTTAAAAGAAAACAAAATTTAAATTTATTTTATTTTTTTTTTTGAAAATAAACTAATAAATATGACAACTAGATTTTTGATTTTTTTTTTGAAAAAACAAATAATAAATATGACAATTAATAGAATTTGTTTTGAATTTTTAAGATCCATTTATTGCTTTTGTTTTTAAGTTTTTTTTTTAATTTTGTAAATAAAAAAAATAAAAGTCATAATATTTGGAACATAAAAAGTTTTTAAGATTTTCATAATAAAAATTTAAAAACCCTATTTCGTCTCGATAATGCTGCCAAAAACTTGATGTACAAAATTATTGTATTTAAGTTTTATATGATTTATAAAATAGCTCGTAAGTGTGCATATCACTTATAGAAAATAATGAGTATACTCCAAGATTGATCTAAAAGGAAATGTTATAGTTTTTAAATAATTCAACAGATTTTTAAAAACGAAATTAAATAACGCAAATATTCAGTCACGATTATTTTGGATCGAGTATCTAAACTACTAACATAAAAATAAAGATATTTTAAATAAATATTTAAGAAATTATACATATATCATGCATTGGAGAATTTATGGATATATTAGTTAGTTAATTATATTTGTTCAATATTAAGTATGTTGTTAAAGATTTAAATTATGATTATTGATTCTCTCTTATATATGTAAATAGAAGATTAATTAGGTCTATCGTTTTTTATTAATTAAAATAACTTATCATATTCGGTTGGGGTCTAACAATTAATTTTAATTAAATTATATTTATTTTCTAAGAAATTAATGAACCATTCAACTATTACCTTTGGTAGGATCTAACAATTTAAACTTACATCAATGTGTCTAAGTTAAGTTTATGATTTAAGTATTTAGAACTAACTTTCAAATTTGAAAACTACTACAAATGATATGTCGTCTATGTATATTTTAATAATAATTCTTATAATGTTTTTGAAATAGAGCATGCCTCAAAATAAATTTAAATAGCAATTATCTAATATCTATAAATATTAGTCTAAATTAGAGTCAGATAATTTAAATATTAAATCTAACTCTTTTATTTATTATCAATAATACTAGGTATATATTTTTTTCTTTTACAAACTTCATTTAATCTTGAAGAAGAAATAAAAATTAATTCATTTTATAAAATATTTTTATCTAGTTTAATATTTCACCAGCGTAAACTAATATCTCATACTATTTGTAGCCAAATTTGCATATTTTAATTAATAATCAATAAATTAAACATATAGCATGTGAAACAATACATAAAGATTAATTTAAATAATACATTTAAATATACCTCAACAAATTCTCATAATTGTTTCTATTTTAAAAAAACCTCTAAATAGAATTATGAAGAGCATTTATTGAATAAAATATAAAAATATTAATGAAATTAAATTTGTTTAACTCTCAAATGAGAGAAGAATTTTAAACTACTAGAAGAAAAGTTAAAAAGCTTAGAAGACTAAGAAAATAGTGTAAGATGAAGTTGTGGGATATAATGTGGGATATGGATTATAATGAAAATAAGATCCTATTTATAAGTGGAGAAAATGAGAGAAATATGGATTTTTAAACTCGCACTATGGCATACAATTGTTTAACGGCATGGCATACACAAGTTGTATATGGTTTTGGCTCAATCCATTACATTCACACTGCAACATATAGCTTTTTCACACCTCAGTCTGTATCGTATTTGGGATGCATTGATGTCACTACTTTTGCCTTATGTCATGGCACACAAAAATTTCACATCATGGCATGATTTGTTTTGCATCACGTGAAACCATTTATTTCTTGTATTTTCTTTTTTTCAAGTTTTAAAACATATGTAATGATTTGCATATGTTATCTCTTTAATCTTATAAGTTATAATGAGTGCTTTAAATATAATTCTTCAAGTTAAATCATTTAGATACAAGACAAACCTAAACAATAATAAAATATACCTGTAATTTTGAAAAGATAAATTTGTTTAAAATGATAGTAAAACTAAGCAAATATAAATTTATTTAATTACTTAACATGCATAAAATCATGATATATTAAGTGCTTTTGAGCACTTGTTACAATCTCTAACGAGCTTCGTGCTAGTCTCTTAGCAAGAATGGCAAAAATTTAAAAACAAAAACTAGAAATAAAATTAAAGTATCTTAAAATATTTTCGTAGATTGACAAGGTTACATTTAACGTATGTAACAAGCCTTTACATTCATAGGTTATCCTAATGAATGAGTTTAAATCTCGTGAGGGTTTTCAGATATGATATCCACAAACATAAAAAATAATACAAAAATTATAAATAAAATTTAAAACAAAGTAAAGAATGACAAAAGAATAAGAAAAACAAAATTTTTCATGCTTTATAATATCTTCTAAGTCTACAATTAAAATCTGTACTGTAAGTTATTTCAATATTCTAAAAATTTATGATTTATTATAATAATTAATTAAAAACCACTTTCATATTCAAATAAAAAATGTATTAATATTAAATTTACTCAATCTTAGTGTAAAGAATCTTAATTTGCTTCAAATTTAACCTTATAAGGCATACTCTTAATAGCACTAATCCTATTGGTTTAAGAACTCATTCAAAGGTATATGCGAATAAAATTTATATATAGAAATGAACTAATAAGTTCGCATATATATAAATAATAAAAAACTCAAAGTGGTGCATCATATTGATCTCATGAAATGAATCAAATGAAATGATTTTATAAAGAAATCAAATACTACTTTTTTACATTAATCAAATTCATCAAATAAAAATTTCAAGTAGTATGTCTTTAGAAGATGAAGAAAATGCAAATAAATTCTTGGAGAATTATTTCTTGTATTTATTTCTTTTGTATTTATCTAATTCTAATAACTTTGTATGATAATGGGTCATAGTATTTAGTTTATACTATTCATTTTTCTTTTTTTTAGAGATATATCTTTTTGAGAAAAAGAACACATGTATGGATTGTACATTTATTATATGATAAAGTGAGTGACTAATTTGTGGTGTTTTCTTTTATTAATTTCAAGTAATCTCATATATGTTTAATATTTTAGAAGTCAGGCATGAACGAAGAGAAGAACATATATTTTAATTTCTACTTAACTTATTTAATTTATGTAATAAAAATAAATATATGACACCCTATTAGATGTTAAAATCCTAACATTTAGTACAAAGACTTATAAAAATCATGTAGTAATTAGAATTGATAAGAAGAGTGTTTAAAAGAGTAGAAAAAAATTATCACTCAAAATGGAAAGATAATAGCTCAAAATATATTCTTAACACTAATTTTAGATTTATTACAATTTCAACATTTGATCATGAAACACTAATTATGACAAATACTAACTAATTATCACATTATTACATGAAATGTTTTTAATATTAATATAAAAATACAAAGACTTAATCATTTTCTTAAAATTAATTTAAAATACATGATAATTTTGTAAGAAATTTTAAAATAGACCAAAAATTGCTAATCAATAAAAATAAATAAAAGCATACAAAATCAATTTGAAAATATAAAAATGTGAGCATGGGATATGGAATTTAAACTTGGTAGAAAAGTATAATGTAACTTTTCCTACTCAACCTTGAACTTACATTGCTCTAAATATAATAATTGTAAATTAAAAGTAAAGAATAATGAAAAAAAGTTACCCGTTTGTTGAACCTGTTCAAGAGTTGTATAAAATTGTAGTGCATCGATCAATATAAATAGATAAATATTACACAGAAAAACTGTGTACTTCTCACAAATTGCAACAAATAATTGTAAAATTTAATATTTCTAAATAATATTCACAAAATAATAATAAAATATTAATTAACATAAAATGAAAACAAATACAATATAGAAAATAGTAGTAACAAATAAAGAAAAACAAAAATACATAAAAAGTAATAAAATTCTAGATCTAATTTAGAGCTCATTCTCCATATCATCTAGACCTTGATCTTTAGGTTGTTGTTGTCATAATTTTTGTGGTGGTATAAAAGTGGAATCATAATAAGGATACAACTCATCTGGACCTTGATCTTTAGGTTGTTGTTAAGTGACTTGTATCCACCTCGAGATAACTTAATTACAATAGGTTCATTTCATACATAATCGATTATGTTCCATTTGATTACAATGTTGTTGATTTAGGAATGCAACTTATTGAGTAAAATACGCTTGCTAGTATTCTTTCATATAGCTCATCCTTTCACCAAAGTTATGAAATTGTTCTTTCACAGACAATCTTGATGGAGGAATGAGTCTTCTTTGAATTGGAATAATATTCATGCAAGAGGTGTGTTCATTAAAATATGCTATGTTTAATAATTCACCAGCTTGTATAACCTCACTTTTTGAATGGGGTACCCCCTCCTTTCTTACATAAATTAGTTATTAGTTGGGAAAAAATAAATCCAAAAGGTGATTATTTATAGACAATTTTATTCTTTGGTGAATTATAGCTCCAACATTCATAGACATTTTAGATGCAATTGTATATAGTAAAATAGTCTTTTCTCTATCAACAGTGCTATAATTTCTGGTGGGCATCTTAGAACACACAAAGTATTACCCAAGTCTTGAAATTTTATCTAAATAAGTTTTTTCAAAACCCTTATTCTTTAGACCAGAATATACCCACTCACTATCTCATATAGTTAAGGTCTCTAAAATTGTCGTATAATCAACATTATTAAGATATTGTTCATACTTACCTTCTACAATATTCACTAACTAATAATGAGCATTTATTGAAAATGAAGATTTTTGATTTTGTTGAATAACTTGAAAATTTCTTTGTGAGATAAGTAGACAATTGTTAAGAAAGTGATTATTGCTAAAGGTTTTGAAGAAACAAAAATGAAGAAATATGGGATTCTTTTTAAGGTTTTTGTGTTTTTGGTGGGAGAAAAAATTAGGTTTTTGGAAAAAATTTGAGAAAAAACTAGAAATTTCGTGTGGAAAAAAGGTATTTCAACCCAAAAAATGTCTATGGGTTACAATAGTATTTTTCATACCGTGACACGAACCTTTATGTATTTTGATCTTTTGAAATTAATTACCTCATGACGTAGTGTGAAGAAAAGCATAGCACAATGCTTTCTAAAATGCTTTTCTTTGTTATTTTCACATTAAACCCTATTTTTTATATTAAAATAAAAATCTCTACTTCATAACCGCACATAAATTGAAATCACACAAAATAACAACAAATAAAAATAAAGAAATAAAAGAAATAAAAAATAATAATGGGTTACTTCCCATCTAATTCTATTTTTTATCGTCTTTAGTAAGACTTTGTTTGGGAGATTTGATATCTCTATAAATTTTATATTCCCTCGTTATTGAGTTCTTTTGTCTTCTAACCTTACAACTATATTTTACTTTATTTCTGAAAGTGTTCAGTTAACTATTCCAACTGTACTTCCAACTTTTTATGAAGATTTTCACAAAGTAACATTTGACTAGTTCTTGATTAGTTGTCTCTGCTAACTTGAATGAATGAATTCAAGTTGTCCTCTAGGAAGATTCCTAAGCAATTTTTGGTGTAATTGCTAGCCCAGTTGGCTTGAGCTTTGGGCAAATGGAGAGTTATTTTTCCTTTAGAAGAAATTGGAATGATTCCAACTCCTATGATTGTAAGTTTTAGCATTAGGGTCATACCTTAGTCTTGGATAGTATCCCCCCAATACATTGACCTACTTTGATCCAACACTAGCTTCTATTTGATAGGAATAGGTATTAGCACCATGTCTCAAAGTAATGCATATACCATATTGTTCTTTATTTGTTATGGTATGTGTTATAAGAAGCATAACTTAATTGGTCAGTTAGGCAAGCTGCATTTGAAATTCAATACCGAAGTCTATTTCATGGACTAGCATTCCTTACTCTGGAGCCTTTTTTTTAGAATTAGCACCCAATATCTCAAAGAAATTATAAGTCTCTAAGGCGATTTTCTATACAATCGCTCCTCCAATAACATTATCATTTGTGGACTGACATTGTCGTGTCAATCCATCGTAAAAAAAATTGATTATGCAGCTGCAAAGGATAGCTATGATGAGGAACATTGAGTGAGAAAGAGTTTGAAACTATTTCTTGCTTAAACTATTATTTAATTAGGATTTACTGGTGTCAAATCAAGCAACTTAGGAGGTGGATCTTTTGTCAAATATTCTTCTAAATCAAAGTTATATAAGATCCTTAAGACCTATTGTTGCCAAATTTTGAAATTCAACATATCAAACTTCATTGCTATAACTTGATTTTGAAAATTGATTAAAATAAGATATACATGAATGTTTCATTATCTACTATCATCATTGATGAAGTTACGTAACTTCAAGCTCTGATACTATAAAGGAAAATTCAAAACCAGTGGCAGTAAGAATTGCTCAGTACTGATGAGCAATTCAAATAAGGTTTATGCAAGCAAAAAAAGAGAGAAATGGAAGAGAAGGAATGGACAAGAAAATGCTATTAATTTTTGAATACAATATTGTGTAACATTACGATGCTACCTTGCCTTTTATAGGCATTAAAAATTTAACAAATTCAAAATAGAAAATGTAAAACAAACTAAGAACTAGCACATGACACATGGTTTCAACCTTGCGCATATTACACTTAATTAAGCACATGACACATGGATGCACATGCACTCAACATAAGCACATCATGATAAGATAATCTAATAAACTTCTAACAAATTTTGAGACTATGATATCCTACAAACAAACTTATTTTTGATCATAAGAAGTTTTTTAATTCTTGAAATGGTGTGTCACTATAAACATTACACTGAACTTGGATGCTTGCTGTAAGCCTTACACAAATCCTTGCATACTATATGATTTGCATGATCAGTTGCATCTTCATGAGAATTGGAACGTATACAACCTTCTTTAATATGATGTAATGATCATATATCAGTCAAAATTCATGTATAACCCTTCTCGCTTAAATTTTTCCACATTGTGATAAAAATACTTTTAATTTTTATTGACAAATTGCAATTAAATTTTGAATAATTATTTGTTTAATTTTACTTGTTAAAATTAGGCAACTTTCCAATTTATAAGATTTTGGTCAGACCCTATTTTCTAGAGCCAAGTTGGACACATATCCAATTAAACTAGATAATTATCGAACTGATTGAATTTTAATCGATTAGTGACTCTTTTCGTCAGAACGGAGTTAGATACATATTTAATTAAATTGGACGATTATCCATCTAATCGGGTTTTGATCGAACAATAATCTTACTTGTTGGAGCCGAATTGGACAATATTCAATTAAACTTGATAGTCGTCTAGCTTTGCATTTCATTAAAGGCAAAGTAAATGCTCTATTTTTCTTATACTTATCTACTAAGCATTTTAACAAACAACATGTACGATATATAATTTTATTGTTTTTCCAGCATCTAAACACATACTTATAATCAAGAAAGTAATTAAGTTGATTTATTATTAGAGCCAATATTGGTGTCCAATCTAGTGAGCAATTTTATGTACCTAAAAATAGACGGTGAAAAATTCAAGCAGTAACAAATCAATAAGAATTGGTTAAATTCTACTTCTTTACTATACTTCTCTATTTTCCCGACAACCAAACACATAATTATTGTTGAAAAAAATGGATGGTTGTAAAGAAATAAATTCCCCACATCTAGGATAATTTCTCAATTCAAAATAAAACAAAAATAATACTAAAGATTTTTACTTGAAAAAACCTTCCAAAATGAAATTAACAATCACGGGATTCGTAGCTCACTTTAAACTTTTATTATAATAAAATGAGATTACAAACTTCACATTTAGGTAGATATCTTACAAAAATACAATAAATATGTATTTTTAATTTATGTGTTTTAATTTCACAAATTAACTCTCTTAATTTTCTTCTTTAATAAAATTTCTGTTAAAACTTTTTTATTTTTTCTCTCTCTGAGCTTTTGATATATGCATCTATTGAAATTGAATAAAAGGATTTTATAGAGACAAAACTTTATCCTTATTCGGATACAGAGACAAAACTTTATCCTTGACTCCGAACTATACGAAGACAAATGATAAAAAAAATTTGATTTTTTTTTTTCTCTTTTTTTCTTTTATTATTGAATCTTGTTGATGGCACACGAAGTTGGACAACACTTATAATCAAGTAAGACAATTTATTATTAAAGCCAATATTGGTGTCGAATCTGATTATCACTTTTATGGACCTAAAAATAGAAAACGAGAAAACCAAGTAGTTAACAAATTAATTATAATTAATTAAGGTCTTTAAAGCAATGTATTAAAATATATGGTTAAGAAATGATACGATTGAAGGAACTCATCGGCAACGACGACGATACTTCATCATCTGTGACGACAATGATAATGCTTCATCAATGACAAAAAAATATCTTCAACAGACACTATGAGCGCAAAGGAGATGGAGAGCACGAGTAGGAGACGAAGCAGTTCATCAGCCACGACCACGATACCGGATCATTGGCAACAACGACAGTACTACCACATAGATGATGAGGATGATGATATTGCTTCATCGGCGAGGAGAGAGAGCTGAAGATGAAATGAGGGAGAGTGCGCTAGAGAAGAAGCATTAGAAATATGAATCAAAATCAAAATCCTGTATTATATCTATAGATAAAATAGGAATTTTCAAATAAAATACAAGTTTGGCTAGGGTCATCATAGAATTTAAACAGTGTAAGGGTTTATATTAACCTATTTCCCACACAATTTTATGAAAAAAAAGTAAGAGATGGAAAATTTTAAAACGTAATAAATTGAAAAAGGAACTAGGATCTACTTTTTCGCATCTAATCAGATATAATGGATTTCATATCTATGATTAGTATTCTCAGCTATCTATTCTATCTTGTCTCCGATATACAAGGTACGTATATGATCAAACAAATAAATCTTATTGAGTAAAAAACACATCCTCATCTAAATGAATATATTAATCACTCATAATTAGAATTGTATAACTAATACGGCCTAACGGACATTATTATTACTTAGAATTTTAAATAAGTCTATTCTAGCTATATAATATCATAACATAAAGTTCTTTTAATTAAATATCAAAACATTAATAATTATTTATTTTATTACAAATGATCAAAATGAAATTCCAAGAAACATCTTTCGGAAGGATTCTATTGAAATATCATGTTGTCATTAGAGTTTATTGTGTACAATTTAAAGAAAATAATTTCTTATTGAAAATGGCTATTTACATTAGGGTTGTTCAAAATCCAGATTAAATCAAAAAATTGGATCAGATCGAATCGGGTCAAACAATTTTATAAATTACATGGTCCGGTCCGATCCTATTTGTATTAACAGAAATCGTTTTTTAAACGGTCCGATCCGCTAATACTATTTCTTAAACCGGTCAGATCGGATCAGACCATTATTAATAATATATTAAAAAGTTATTTCAAAACATATACTATATAATCTAAATCTATTCTATAAGGGGTGCCCAAATTTGCTACCACATTACTATACTTGCCGAAAGATCGAAGCAAATTCGTGTAAGAAAGGAGAGTTTGCAAACTAGGTTCATCGCACTTTTGGGAGATAGATCTCTATAAGTATTTCTCTTCCACTTCTGGATTTTTTTTCAATTTTATTAGACCTTTTAATCTATTTTATTCCCGTCTAAACTAAATTGTTTCGTCAAATTTTGATTTTATGGAAAAAGTATATTTTTTTTGTGTGATTTAATGGACAATAATCATTTAATACATTTTCCTGTGTTAGTGTAGGATCATTGGTTAAATTGTAGTTGATTTTATTTTCAAAAGGAAAACTTAAGATTGAAAAATGGTGAGAGACTTGGTGGAATTGTTTGAGGTGGTGAAGAAAGCCACATATGCAGCAACTTCGGATGACAGAGGTGCCGAGGAAAGCAAGTGTTAATCAAAGTGGACCAAATCGGATTGGATCATTCGATTACAACATTTTTATTAACCAAAGGATCTGGTTTGGTTAAAGTTATATGAATGGTCCGATTTAGTTAAATTGGTTTTACTAAAAACTTGATCGAACTGGACCACGAACACCTCTAATTTACACATGATCTAGTATCCCATCGTGGAGAAAATAATTAATTATTTCTTTCTTTCAATTTTTCTAATTCAAAATAAATAAAGAAAAATTCTTGACAATTTATCATTACTAAACATTTCAAATTCCATAAGAAATAAAATAATAATTAGTGTAACAAATATAGAGAAAGAAAGGGAAAAAAAGAGGAAAACACTTCCATGAAATACTATATTGGTCATATCTCTGGAGTCAAAGAGAAGAAGTTTCTTCTGTTTGACATGGCTTGGATAACGTCGACCTGGACTTCTCATCTTGGGGAGATAAACCCAAATCCATAATCACTAGGTGTGATTTGGATCCATAGCTTAGAGGATGATAACCAAGAGAATGAAACCTAAAAGGAAACTTGTTTATATAGCAAGACATAGAAGGTATCAATCCATCAAGCCAGGTGGCGTAACCTAGAAGGAAACTTATATGAATAGCAGGACTAGAAGGTAGAAATTTATCAAGTCTTTCATGACCTAGGAGGTGACGTCTTGGACTACGCAGCTTGGAAGCCAACTTTCTGGAAACCATAGCATTAAAGGTAGCATTTTATAAGACGTTGCCCTTTAAGGTGAAACCTATCCTGCTAAGGTTTAATCTTTCTTCATGTGTGAATCTCTACTTTCTTAGAGTTATGTGATGAGCGAAAACCGGCATCGTCGATTCTGCCAATACTTTGGTTTTATATTTATAAAACTCTCGCAAGTGCACGAATCATTTCGTAGAAAATGATAAGTATACTCCCAAGGTCGATCTAAGGAAGGAATATATGTGGTTTTTAATTTATTATTCAAACTTTTAAAAGCGAAATTAAATCTAAACATCTGTCACGATAGTTTGGTTTTTGTGGTCCTAATCTAATAACATAAAATAAACCTATGTCCAGATTAATTAAATATAATCTAAAAAAATAAAAATAAACATAGATACAAATTCAATAAATATTTATCTAAAAATAAATATAAATACAGATTCAATAAATATTCATGCAATTTTTATCATTTATATTAGTGGAGTATTTATGGATATAATAACTAAATTAATTATGCTTGCTTTCGTATTATCTAGGTTATTAAAGATATAAATTGATATTTTATTGATTCTCTCTTTTTGTATGAATACCACCTTTGGTGAGAGTTAGATATTCTTTGTTAACTAAAAAAATCAATTAACACCTATGGGTGGGGTTGATAACTAATTTGGTTAATTAAATTAATTCCTTTTTCTAAGAGATTGAAAATGAACCATTTAAATGCCACTTATTTGGTGGGTTAGGAAACTGATTTAAACTTTATTCAAGGTGTCCAAATTAAACTTAAGAATTTAGTTATCAAGGTACTAACTTTCAAGTTTTAAAACCACTATCAGCGTGTTGTCAATACATTTTCACATAATAATTCTTATAAAAACTTTTGAAATAGAGTTTCACTCTAACTCTGCGGCGATTGTACCAGCAAATAAAGAGCACTACTCTAAATTAGGCCAGGATAACTAAACCTTAAAATCTAATTTTGATTTAAGTTTGTAATGAAAAATAATATATTTCTCTAACATCCTTAATATAAAATCTTGAATAAAAATAAAATCATTTCATTTTAGAAATTTTCACCTATTTAATATTTATGACATAACAACGTTATTATTATATCATGATTATAAATAGCTCTTACGAGTTAAATTTAATCACGGACAAATTAAATATAACATGTAAGAATAAAGCATAAAAATAGCGTAAAGAAAATAAAATCCTTACGAACTAGCTATTCAGATTTGCTAGAAAACCTCCAAAGCGGAATTTGCACTTCCATTTATTGAATCAAAAATCTAAATTATTACAAAAACATTACAAGTTCCTCTCCAAAAAGAGAAGAACTCTAAACCTAAGAAAATTGAACTAAAAACTAAGAGAAAAACTAAGAAAAGCTTAGAAACTAAGAAAGAAACTAAGAAAAACTCAAAAACTAAGAAATGAGAGAAAGAAAGAAGAGAGAGAAGTGTGGTTTTTAGGTGTGTTTTGAAGTGAAGGGAAGGGGGGTATTTATAGGTGAGGATGGAGAGAAAAAATGAGTAAAAATATGTTAAAAAAATATTAAAAAATTAAAAAACATGTAATGGAAATGATGAGGTCATCAATGATGTCAGCATGACGTCACAAGAGGCTGCTGCATGAAAAAATGGGGTGGCAGCGTTGGGCGCGCGGAGGGGCGGCTACGGGCGCTGCGCTTGGCGTGAACAATAACCCGCAGCGTAGTCTTTGCCAGCATGAAACGGTAACCTGTAGCGCGCGCGATCTTTGCGCGCATGAAATTACCAGCGATGCTGCCGTGAAGCGATACCAGCCTTGTAGCCTTGATTTAGGCGGATGAGTCTTTAGTAGCGTGGTAGTTATTGTAATGGCGCGTTTTGACCTTTTTGACCCATTTTGTCCAATTTTTCCATATTTATTCGACCTTTACGCATTTATTTATTAATATATTTGTGATGTATTGCTTCCGGTATTCCTCTTTGAGTCTTTAAGTTGCATTTTTAAGCCAAAATACGAAAAAGCAATAAAAATACCCGTGATTCCGAAAAAGACAAATTTATATAAATATATGATAAAACATATAAATATATATATTTTTAATCAATTAATTTGCATAAAATCATGGTTATTTTAGTGTTTTTTGAGCACTCATCATTATGTCTATCTAATTGTTGTAGCTATGGACATTTACAACAAGATCAACAACATCGTCAACATGGTTATTGTAATTTGATTACACCAGTCATCTAGCCTTAGAGTGGATCCTTAAGCCAAGCCATGCAAATCTAGTTTAGGCTATACATGCCTGCACAGATGGAAATCACTTTGGGATGGCTAATATCTTTGCTTTTTAAGGTTGTAGAAGCTCAACTAAAGCTGATATTTGGTAGACTAGGTTCGTCTGTCTGAGTGGTCTAACTGAATGCTCTACCTAGGAGGTCTACCTCACTCGAAGCTTTGTTTTCCTGGCCTACATGGTTAGTGGTGCATAGAAGGTAAAAATGTGATTCGCATTCTAATAAGATAAGAAGCTTGGTTTCCTTAACTCGTTTAGTGACCAAAGTGTGGCCCAATCTAGGATCCAGTTCTTGCTCAAGTGTTTTAGGTGGTTTCTTATCATAGGTCTCTTGTTTAAAGATGATCAAGTGCCTATTGATTGTGACCCAGAGTTAGGACGATTGGACTCCTTCTAAGGGTTCTTGTTCTATATAGGCACGTCAAGGGTGGATGGTTGGTTATTTTAGTGAATTTTATAACAAACAGTTTTTTGAAGAAAAATGGATGAAGAACGCGATAAACACGATAAAATATGAAAAACACGATGAATGTTCTTGATTTTTTGTCAATTCAGATCGGTTAGAACACCAAATTTTTTTCCACAAATAGTGCTAATTATTAAAGCTAATTTTTGTGTTTATCACATATTTTCCATATAGATCATACAAGTCAGTAACAATATATCAAAAGGAATGAAACCGTAGGGTGTCATATTCATTTTGATACTTAAGTCAATTTTTGTGTGAGTAGGCTTTTATCCGAAAGGATTTGAAGAGTTTTAGTTTTTACTTATGCATACATTTTTTATATTTAAGAGATCATATTTATAGATTTGACCAATAGTAATCTTGTAAATAACTTATACTTATTAATTAATATTTAAATTATTTAATATTTTAATAACATTCCATAAATATGAATTTGAGTCTTTAATATATATTTTGAAAATAATTCGAGAAACTTACAATAAATGATTTGTTATGAATTAAGTCTGAGATGACTCTTCAATGACATTACCCATTTAACTTTTCAATGGTAACTTAGACCAATCAAATAGGATGACACGAATATTAACCATAGAGCTAATAATTTTTTGGAAATGACATAATGTACAAAAATATAGTTTTCCAACAATTTCTACCATGGTATCAAAGTTTGAGATCCTATATTCAGAGCCATTAAATTGCAAATATTTAACGGGTGATAGATAAATAAAGGTAATTTTGATTTCTCAATAATTTCTAATAATATTCTATATATGAGGTTGGCATCTATATGTTAATGACTATCCTGGTTGTTGGAACACCATGTCTACATATGAAATGCTCCATCCAAGGAGAGTGTAAAAGAGGTAGAAATTTGACCTTCTCATTTATTTGAACTTTTTTTTATTTAAGTGTTCAAAATATGAAATCGCAATGATATATCAGATATAAACTCATTTAAAAGTATCAATCAATTCCTTACATCGTTCTTAAGTGAGCCATTGCTCTTATTTCTATGTAGTATATGATGACTTTATAAAAGTAGAGTTATTAGTGCACTTTTTTACTTAATATTTACTTATTTTATTCAATAAATAGTATTTTTAAGGTTAAAAATATTAAAATAGAATTTGTTTTGTGAAAAGGGGTGAAAATATAATTTTTGAAATTTTTATAATTTTTTTATAAATTTTTAACACATAACCTATCAGAAGTTCACACGTGGCCTGTCACGAAAGCACAAGAGCTGACTAGGCAAGCCACTCAAACGCCACACAAGTAAGGATAATGAATCATAGATCGCCGCGTGTGAGGAATGACATAGCGCATGACACATGTCATCACTATGTTCAATTCGAGTTCGGAGTGAGGTCAAACAACACTGCAACGCGTAGTCACGCGATTGCTCCCCATGATCAACCAACGTGCCACACCATCGACATCCACAAATCACCTTATTCTGTGAGGTGATGAATTAGCATGCATTGACTTAGATAGGTTTCCCTTTCCATGCATTGCGCTCTGATTCACCTAGTAAATTTCACGTGCCACGTATCACGTTATCATTGGCTAGCACAATTGATTTTACTTGTTTTGATCTCAATCCTTGATCTGAAACTGATTTGACGGTCTAAATTACATATTATCTATATTTAACCCCTTATTCACCCTATAAACCTGAAGAAGCCACCATTAGCATAATTTTGATTAATTTTTGGAGCTAAATAGAGAAAAAAATATAGAAAAATTCAAAAGAAAATACAATTTTGGTTGAGATTCAAGAGAAAATTAGTACTACAATTTAAGAGATTGATTGTATTTCTTCTTCTACTCTTTTTTTATTAATTTTATGTCTTTCTTTATGGAAAAAAATATAAGCTTTATGAATACAATTATATGTAGTTAATTTTTTAGTTTAGAAATCATATGAATCAAATTTTCACCATATGATGATCTAATATTTTACCTTAATTATGATTTTAATTTAATTATATTATTTAATCTGATTTTTATGTTATTAATTGCTTGGCCAACAATTTACCTATAGAGATAATTAAATAGATTTGAGATAATTATTCAATTGTTTGTCTTGATTAAATAACATGCATAGTTTCTAGACAGAGATGTATGATTCTTCTATATGTGATATATAATTGATGAACTTAATGAATAGTATGAAATTTAATTGACATGAAAGTGTACGTGATTAAATTAATTACTATATGATGTCTAGTTTACTTGAGAGAGGAATATATGATATGTTAGATTCAATTGATCATGTAATTAATTGATAATTATATTGGAGGAATTTTATAGATTTAAATGTTTAAAAAATTGGGGGATTAAGTATTTGTAAATACTTTCTCATATATCTTCTTAGTTATCAAATCTTTAGGAACAATATTTTATTATCATTATATTACTTGTTACAATGCGGATACTTGTATATTTAAGTGCCAACCAGTTTTAACACGTATTACTAATGTCTTAGCTCTGTAGTTTTAAAAACAAACACCAATAAACATGAAAAAAATAATAGAGAATTCAAATCGCATTTTAAACCCAATAAAAATCAATTAATTCTAAATGCTAGAAACAATCAAATATGAGAAATAGATCATGCATAAAAGAAAAGAAAAAAAGAGAGTAAAGAAGAAGAAGAAGAGCAAATAAGTAAAATCTTTGTCTAATGATAGCCATTAATAATGGCCTTCTTAGTTTCTCCTCCACACCTCAAGTACCCAACAAATTTACTAATCCACTTATCTGAGCTTCCACCTTCAATTAAAGATTTCTTGGCTATATCCTTCCATTTATTTGAATTTTTCTTTATATCTTGAGTTGTTTCTACCTCCATTACTTGCTTCAAGCAAATTTGAAGCTCATCTTTCCTTACTATCCCCTCCTCGTCCTCTTTGGCTCTGACCCCAATCTTCCAAATTTCCTCCACAAACTTGGCATTTGTGAATTGATCTGCCCACTGTGGCATTCCTATCATAGGCACGCCAAGGCTAAGCGCTTCAAGAATTGAGTTCCATCCACAATGTGTCACAAAGCAACCTATAGCTTCATTTGCCAGCATCTCTAATTGATTACACCATGTTACTATCAAACCCTTTTCATTTGCCGAGTCAATGAATCTTTCTGGCAATTTCCGACGCTCGGATTCTCTTATAACCCAAACGAAGTTCAAACCACTTTCTTTTAACCCCAATGCAATCTCTTCCATTTGATGTTCTGTCAAAGAAACCATGCTTCCAAATGAAACATAAACTACTGATTTGGGTAGCTTTGTTTCTAGCCATTTTATGTATTCTTCACTGAGTGGTTTCCACAGGCTTGCTCCATAGCTTTTATCATCCTCAATTCTTCCATCTAGATAAGCTGAGGGCACCATTGGACCTATCAACTTCCCTGGCCATAGATCTTTTATTCCTTTGGTTACCTTTTGTCAAATGTACAACCAAAGAGTACTACATTAGCAAAAACAAAAACTAATTTTGACCACATGAAGTCAGAATAAAACACTTTTTTGTTTTCAATTCTCTTGAAAACAGAAAACATAACGCAGTTAATAAACAAGTTTTTGATTTCTTTTATACAAAAATGTAAAACAAAAAATACAAAATTAATATGTTAAAACTTGAAATTATAAAATTGACACCCCTTTATATCTAAGTTAAATATTTTCTCCCTTAAAAAAAAATTTAATACATTATTTCAAATTGAACGACGTTCAATTAAACACAATTCAAATTGAACTATAGTCATTTAGACGTGTTAAATATTATTAAGGAACTATTTTATTGTGATAAGATATCAAATTATATAACGTTCAATATTAAACAGATCTAAATGATCGTAATTTAATTTAAGATCGTTCAAAAGAAAATTACATGACATGCTTTTTTTTAATAGTTAAAAATATAATTATAAATTATAAAGATAATATTTTTATTATTTCCTATAATTTTTTTTTATTTCCCAACTACTTTTGACCACATGAAAACACAAGCAATAAAGCTTAACACGTTACAAAACTTGGTACGCGTAAATTAATTAATGATATGATATACTATGATTACCTCTCCTTCTAATTCTTCAAAAGTATTTGCAAATACCCAATCAGCAATTTCCAAGTTAGGAAACTGACCCAATTGCATTCTCAAGTAAGGTTGTTTTTCAGGTGGTAATCTGAGAAAACTAGGCAGGTCAGAAAAGTTGAATGGAGGCATACCAGGTATCAACAAAGGAACATTTTCTGGTTTCAGTGGCAAAGAAACCAAACCATAATGAATCATACAAAAGATGCTACTAACTGTGGCTGAATTTGTGAAAAACGCAGCTCCATACAAGCCATGTTGCTTGGCCACATCGAGAGCCCATGGCAAATATGAATCATACACAATACAATTGATTGGGAAATTAGTGTTTTGATATTTTTCTATAAGTTGAGATAGAGTTGTTGAACCATTAGATTTAAAAGACTCAAGGAACAACTCTTCACTTTGTGCTTGAGTATAGCCACCATCATCGAACCCATCGGAGATAGGCTCAATGCAGATGTTGGCAGCACAAATGGACTTAACTGTGTAATGGGTTGTGGCTAATGTGGCCTTGACACCTTTAGAAGCTAAACGCTTTGCAAATTGAAGCAAAGGGTTAATGTGGCCTTGACTTGGATAGGGAAGGAACACAACATGTACTCTGTGTTCAAAGTAGTACTCCTCCATTTCTAGCTATATTGGCCTTCTTTTCCACGTTCATTTCTATACAAATAAATATAGTCGTTATTTATAGGCTAATTAAGCAAACTGATGGATCAGTCAAGTTTTAAAATTAGATAATACATCATATGAATGCCGTCAGCAATATAATCAAATATAGACTTAGTCATTTGCTAATACAAGTAACTCATGAGAGAAGCCCATCAAAGCGAAATTTTAATTTAAATAACTACCTCATAAAACAGAAATCAATACCATCACTACTTTTCTTCTCTTTTCAAAATAACACAATAGTCAAAAACAATTTAAAAAGGTGTTTTTTTTCCAAAATGATATAAATCAGTGTATGAATATGAGTCATTTGGTCCACCGACAGCCTCTTTCTATGTATGAACAGGATTAATAATCATGACTTATTATCTAATTTATTACACCCGTTGATAGTTGAGATTTATGAAGAAGAATAAAAAGAAAATTATCATTTTTAATTTCAATATAATAATATAATAAATTAAGTGAAAAAAATATAAAAATCGATCATACCCTTCGTGTCATTATAATAGTTAAACATATAAAACATAGAATAATTGATCACTAAACATATAAATTTATACTTATCTCAATAAAGATATAATGAGTGATCAAATAATTTAAAATTTTAAAAAAATATTTTTTAAGAAAACTTTAGCATGCATTACTTAAGTGCATTTAGGATTTCTATAATGACCATATTGGTTGGAACTCAGGCCATTAGTCGGTAATTGACATTAACCAAGGGTTGAATGTCCATAAGTTCGCTTTATTTGATAAAGTTGGCTCCATTTAGTTATTCCTAAAGTTTGTTTAATATGGTGAAGTCAACTTAACCTTGATGTTAATAAAGACAGCTTAATCCAACAAAATTATAGGTGTTTTATTTAAAGAAAAATACTAAGAAATTATTTTATTGTTATGAATAAACGAATTTTTACAATTTAATTTATACAAAAGAAAAACAAAATTATAATAATTAAAAATAAACAAAATTATAATAATTAAAAATAAACATAATTATGGAGAGACATGTTCTTGGATAACCTGTTGCTCCCCACCAATCTGTTGGTGGCTGTTTCCAACTGGTGTGTTGGTTGACACCAGTTAGATCTCGAGTTCTTTAACATTTCCCCTCAAGTTGGAATATATGTTAATTATTCCCAACTTGTTAAGTAAGCTCAAGAACTGTGGAAAACTCATAGATTTGGTAAATGTATCTACTGGTTGCTTTAATGTAGAGATATGATAAGTCTTGATCATTCCAGCTTGAATCTTTTCTCTCACTAGATGACAATCGATCTCTATGTGTTTGGTTCATTCATGAAACACTGGATTTGATGCAATGTGAAGGGTTGCTTGATTGTCACAATATAACTTGGTCGGTTGAGAGTTTTTGATACCCAAATCATCCAAAATGTATTGTAACCAGGTTACTTCGCAACAGGCTGCTACCATGGAGTGGTATTCTGCTTTTGCACTTGGTCGTGAGACCGTATTTAGTTTCTTAGTCTTCCAAGAAATTAGTAAGTTTCCAATAAACATACAATATCCTATGGTTAATCGTCGTGTGTCTGTGCATTTAGCCCAATCTGCGTCACAGAAAACATTTAGTTGTAATGAACTAGCTGCTGAGAAAAAGAAACCTTGCCTTGGTGTGTTCTTGACATATCGTAACACTCGTTGAGCTGCTTCCAAATTTGTTTGATGTGGTTTGTCCATATATTTACTAAGAATGTGCACAACATACGCTAAGTCGGGTCGTGTGATGGTCAAGTATATTAATCTCTCAACAAGTCTTCGATAGGATGTGGGGTCACTGATGAATTCCCCTTCAACCTTCCCGAGGGATAAATTCTGTTCCATAGGTGAATTGGTAGATTTGGCACCAAGATAACCCATGTCCTCCAATATTTCAAGTGCGTACTTGCGTTGTGACAAAACAATTCCCTTCTTGGAACGTGAAACTTCTATGCCCAAAAAATACTTTAATTCACCGAGATCTTTTAGCTTGAATTTTCTCATGAGATAATTCTTAGTTTCTTCAATGTCTTGTACATTGTTTCCTTTTATTATTATATCATCTACGTAGACAAGAAGAGTAGAGAAGGCATTACCACGGGTTCGAACGAATAGTGAGTGTTCATACTTGGATTGGTTAAAACCAGCTCGCTTAAGTGTTATTGATAGCTCGATGAACCATTGTCGTGAGGCATGTTTGAGTCCATACAATGATTTGTGTAGCTTACATACTCGTGTTTCCCCCTTTCATCCTAATCTAGGTGGAAGAGACATGTAGACATCTTCATGAAGATTACTATAGAGAAAAACATGGTTGACATCGAGTTGGCGAAGATGCCAATTTTAAATAGCAGTAACAGCAAGAAGGAGACGAACAATGACAAGTTTGGCTACTGGTGCAAAAGTTTCTTGGTAGTCAAAACCTTCAATCTGACTGTATCCTTTGGCCACTAACAGAGCCTTGTATCATTCCATAGAGCCATCAGGATTATACTTGATTTGTATACCCATTTACAACCAAATGGTTTCTTGTTTGGAGGGATCTGTTGAAGCGTCCAAGTCCCATTAGTTTCGAGAGCATCCAATTCTTGTTTCATGGCAAGATGCCATTTTGGATCGTTGAAAGCTTAAGCAAAGGTGGTTGGTTCCCTGAGAATGGAAATAGAAGTAGAAAAGGCATGATGTGTAGGTGATAATCGATCATAAGTACATGAGATAGAGAATGAGAAGTACCTTTGTTATTGGACGATGCTGAGTTTGATGAAGGGAAGGACCAAGAAGGCAAGGAAGCTTCTACATGATACTTGTGAAGGTAGCTAGGAACATGGTAGATCAGTGAAGCCTATGTATGACTGGTGTTGGAGGAGTCATGTGTGCTGCAAAAGTTGATGATGATGTTTTAGGAGATGAATTTTGATTATAAAGAATATATGAGTCGATTGTTGGAAGGACAAATGGTGTATGATAAAGTGATGTATTTGGAGTGATTGATTGACGAATGTTAGGCATGTTATCATAAATAGTATTTTCTGATGGAGTGAATAGAGTTGGAGTGTTGACAGCGGAAGTGAAATAAGGAAATACATGTTCATGAAAGATAACATCACGAGACACTAAGGTCTTGCTTGTTTCCAGATTGTAGACACAATAACCTTTAATCCCATATGGATACTCAATGAATATGGATCTATGTGATCTAGCATCAAACTTGGTGGGTTGATCATGATGTGTAGACACAAAACAGAGGGAACCAAAAACACGAAGATGTTCATACCTAGGAACTTTGTGAAAAAGGATTTCAAATGGTGTTTTACCCTTGAGAATAGGTGTTGGAGTGCGATTTATGAGGTATGCGACTGTAAGAATGGAATCTCCCCAGAATTTTTTAGGGAGATTGGCTTGGAGGATCAATACACGAGCGACATTGAGAAGATGCCGATGTTTGCGTTCAACAACACCATTTTTTTAGGGATAGAGACACAACTGGTGTGATGGAGGATTCATTTGATAGAAAACAACTGGGTCATAGAGAATTCTGGTCCATTGTCGTTACGAATGATTTTAACTCTGGATGCAAATTGTGTTTCAACAAGGTTAATGAAGGTGGTAAGAAATGTGTGTGTATCAGATTTAGTATGTAAGAGATAGACCCATGTGCATCTTGAGTAGTCATCAACAATAGTGAGGAAATAACGTGCTCTATTAAGTGTTGGAATGTGATAACCACCCCAAATATCGACATGAATTAGTTCAAAATGTGCTTTTGTATTGATGGAACTTAAAGGAAATAGATTATGAGTTTTCTTAGCTAATGGAAAAATAGAACAATCACTATTGGAACAAAAAGGTGTGTTGATGGAAAGAGAAATTACACACAAACTGTTATTAGATAAATGACCAAGTCGTTGATGCCATAGATGAGAGTTGGTTAAAGTAGTATTTGAAACGAAGAAACATCCAGCCTTTTAGGAAATAGTTAGATAGTAGAGTCCTGCTTTCTTAGTTTCCATCCCAATCTTCTTCCCCGAGAATTTGTCCTGAACAAAGAACATATTATTAGTGAAAGTGACATGACAAAATGTAGTTTGAGTTAGTTTGGCTACTAAAACCAAGTTTAATTTGAAGAAGGGAACACTCAAGACATTATGGAGTATGAAATTATTGGAGAAATGTACAGTGCCAATATGTGTGACACGGGCAAGAGAATAATCAGGTAAATACACATGCGGATTAGTGACTGGAATGCTGGAATTCACAAGGTTTTAAGAACAGACCATGTGATCAGTTGCTCATGTATCAAAAATCCAATGGGTTTCTAAATGGAAAATAGTTACACATAATGTGTTACCTGAAGAAGTAGTCACTTGACTTGCCATGCTACCTGATTTGGATTGATTGAGAAGTGTAAGAAGCTCATGATATTGGGCAGATGTAAGGTTGTGGGATGGTATCTTTGTGTCGGAGCTGCTTTCTTGAAAGTTAGTATGGTGAGCTTTGGAGGGGAATTCATAACTTGTATTTCTCTTATCTTGAATTGGTCCCTTCTTCCAACACATGTTGATGTCATGTCCACTTAAACCACAGAAATTACATTCGAGACGCTTTCAACAGTTTTCAAAATTGTGTCCATTGAGACCACAAAAATCACATTTGAGGTGACTTCAACAATTCTCAGAATTATGGCCGATATTGTTGTATCGATTTCACTTGAGATGTGGGTTCCTTGGTGGGTAATTCTTGTGAGGATATTGTGGACGATTATCCTTGGCAATAAGTGTGGTAGCTTCTGTCATCCTTCCTATGGTTTGCGTGGAGATAGCTCTCTGCTTTTCATCTTGAACAATGAGTGAATATATCTTATTTACTGTAGGTAAAGGTTCCATGAGCAAGATTTGTCCACGTGCTGATATGTAAACCGTGTTAAGCCCCATGAGATACTTTATGGTTCATTGCTTTTGTAGATATTCTTATAGTTCCCTTCTGGCATTTCCTCCGCAATATGGAAGAGGGCATAGTGTATCGCAACTATCCCATAGGATTTTCAACTTGGTGTAGTATTCTCCAATGCTCACACCTTCTTGTATGCAGTCATGGATCTCTTGCTCAATGTGAAATAGGTGCACACTGTTGGTGTGTGAAAAATGTTCCTTCAATTCTTCCCATAGCTCATATGTAGTATCATTATACATGACACTTTCTATAATTTTAGGCAATATGGTATTGAGAATCCATCATTTGACAAGAATGTTGCAGCGAGTCCATTGTTTGATTTCTACTTCAGAGTTTGTTGATGGCCTTTTGATTGTGTCGTTAATAAATCCTTCTTTGTTTTTGGTGATGAGAGCCATGAGCATCACATGACTCCAAATATGATAATTTTCTTTATTTAAGGATTGAGCTACTAAAATCATGCTTGGTTGGTTTGAGTGGTGTAGATATAATGAATGTCTAGGGTCATCGTACCATTTTGGTAAAGTAGGGTTGGTATTGGTAGTTGTAGACATTATTGTTGACTAAAAAATTCAAAAAAACGGGATAGGATTGAGTGTGTTTAGACAATCATGATTGTTTATGAAACAAATAATGAATTGAAATATTCTTTATTTTATATAAAATGAGTCAAGGATTACATAACCAAAAATTTGAGCTAAAGAACCAGTCAGAAAGTTGGTGTACCGACGTCTGGAATGGCTAAAACGGCAGTTGGAACACTGAATCGATGGAGCACTGAACCAGCTGAAGACCGAACTAGATGGAGGATCGAATCGACTAAAGACCAAACCAGAACAAAGGATTTGTTGCTTGCTTCAGAGGCACGTTGAACGACGTTTCGTTTGAGTCATCTTCCTCAGTGCAAGCGTGTGTTGGCACGTGTCACTCTAGCGAAGAGCGTGGATTGCCAGTGAACTCAAACAAGGTGTGTGAGAGTACCTGGGTTAATGTTTTGGCTTGAAAATAATTGCAAATGCTATGAAAATTTTTGGATATTATAATGGGATGAAATTGGAATTGTTTTATTGAATCGAAATTGGTTTTGGAAAGAAGAATTTGAAAGGAAGAAAAAAGAAACTATGGGAGCTAGTTTTTCACAGAACTATTTCCTGAGCTTTGATACCATGTAAGAAATCATTTTATTGTTATGAATAAATGAATGTTTATAATCTAATTTATACAAAAGAAAAACAAAATTGTAATAATTAGAAATAAACATAATTTTAGAGAGAAATGTTCTTGGACAACCTATTGCTCCTCACCAATCTATTGGTGGCTGTTTCCAATTGGTGTATTCGTTGCCACCGGTAGGATCTCGAGTTCTTTAACAAGTTCAATTCTTTTGTGACATTTGAATGTATTATTATTATTATTATTATTATTATTATTATTATTATATATATATATATACGCTTACGATTTACGTGAATAAAGTGACTAAAAAATGGTATTTATTGCATAAAAGAACAAAAAATATTAAAGATACGTAAATTTATACACATTTATTCTAACATCAATTATGATATGCTATATGTGAAAAGAATTAAATAAAAAAATTATTTTTTTAAATAAATTTATACCATATCACTTACCATAATTAATATAAATCCAAATGTGTGCAAATTTATATGCTTTTAATTTTCAAGTTTATGTATTAGTATCGAACAAAGTATGGCTACTCTTATTTCTATTGCTAAATGTAGATAATTTATTTGGATAATAGTATTTATAACTCTAGAAATAGTTATTCTTTAAAGTATAACACCAAATTATTTAACATATATATTGGTTCTAATGAAAAATAAGATTAATAAATAATATTAACATATCACTAATAACATAATTCAAATCAAGATGAAGTATGATGTTGAGAAAGAATTTGGTGCCAATTAGTCTAATCCATACCAAATTTAGTGGGCTGAGTTGTGCTCATTATCCATCCAACTATGTGTAGCAATAATATATAGGAATGGATTACGTGGGGAAATTGATGAAGAACTCAATTCAAGTAAAAGAAAGAAAAAAGAAAAAAAATGTAATTGAGGTTTCAAAGAAAATATTCTAGGTTTGGACCCATAGATAAGGACGATTATATTCCAACAACGAAAACTCTAAATTTTAAAATACTAGTAGTAGTGTACTATCTATGAAGTTAATTCTACGTAAATAATAGGTATAATTTTATTAAATTTAATAAGTATTTTTGCTTAAAAATATTTATATTTGTTAACTGTTCTGTTTTTTTAATTAATATGAGATATGATATGATTTTGACATAAAAATTATTAGTTCAACAAAAATATAATTTGTTTATATTTGAATTGATCGAAGACTCATTAAATGAGTTATCATAAACAATATGAATTATCATTCTTAATATATTAAAAATAATATTATAAAAAATATTTATTTTATGAATTTTTTGGTATTTATTGTTGTAAAAAACTAACAAAAATATTTTATAAGTAAATTGTTTGAATACTCATTAAATAGATAATTATAAACGGTTTAAATTATCATCCTTGATATAATAAAAATATTTATTATACATATATTTTAGTATTTAAGATAAAAAAATATATATTTATTATATAAAATTTTGATATTTATTGATATAAAAAATAAAAAATAAATAAAAAAGAAAGAAAAGAGAGGAATTTGATATTAACTAAATATCCTCTTAAAAGTTAATGATACAAGTTAAATTTTTATTTTGACTCTTGAAATGGGGTTCCGCCGTCCCGTCCTGTTTGTCACATAATGCTAATACTCTTCTTGTTTTTTATTTTTTATTTTACCCGAGCTGATATGAGGTCGGCACGAGCAAACAATATGTTTGAAATTAAAATAAAAAATGAAAATAAATTTTATACTTAACTTCGTATTACACACTAATTTATGTAGAGTTTATATGAATTTTGTAATATATCATTTTTAATTATTGAATTAAAATGAAAATCTATAATACAAACTAATATTAGTATATTGTTCTATTTATTAGCTTTAACGGTAACCTTTACTTTTTTAAAAAAACAAAGTACCAAATTAAGGCCAGGCATCACATATAATTGAAATAAATAGTAATTGACTAGAATATCTTAGACGTGTGTTTGAAAATTTGAATCAAATGGTATAATTATAAATTTTCTTTCCTAATATTCTTCTTAGCAAAATATAAAAAAAATAAAAAAAATACACAAAACAAGAATTAGAGTGAAAAATCTAAATTGTAGATAAACCACTTTTGTTGTTAACTATATGAAATATTGTTACAACTACACTTTTCGTAATTTTCTAATACACTCAAAAAACAAAAGCAATTACAAGCCCAAGAGAATTTTCTCACAAAATTTTCTCACTCAAAAACTACTCATATAAGTTTTTTTCCTATCTTTTTTATAATTAATAATGAAAAAATAAAATCATATTTATAGCTTTCAAATTCCCATTTCATATGTCAAACATTTATTTATTCACCAAAATTAGGCTACCTAATTTTCTCATTCTTCATTCAAATAAGGTTAAGCACCTCTGTCTTTAACAATATGAAAATTTATCTTTCATGGATTTTCTTCTAAATTACACACCTCATATTTTGACTAATAAACATAATATTATTTTTAATCAATCACAACAATATTATAACATGTGTGAGAAAATATTGAAAAGGATTGATTGATGTCCAATCGAGCACTTCTGTAATTATCTTATATTATTATTATATAAACACAAATAAATATCAAATAAATTTTGAATAATTTATTTAATCTTTTATTTAAGTATTTCATTACAAATGATGTCATTATTTATATTTTATTATAAAACACAGAACATATATATAAATTAGATGATATTTTAATTTATAATAATTTTATTAAATAAATAATTTTGGTGGAGGATATATTAATTAATTAAATAAATAGATTTTAAAAAATATTATAGGGTTGCTTTCAAATAATTATTAATAGTATATTATATAAAGTATATAAGTTTTTTGGTTCAACAACAATTTCATTACGAGTATAGTGTTATTTTCACCGCTTGTTGTATTTATTATGCTTTTATTGATGGGTAACAATTCCTTATAAAAGTATTGAAGTAGGACATGTTCACTTATTTGATGATGTGGTAACTTGCACATAATTTCTTAAATCGTTCCCAATACTCGTAAGTTTTTCTTGTTATATTATTGAATACTACATTTTTTTTATTAGAATGGCCCTAGAAATTAGAAATTATTTTTCCAAAAAGAGTTGTTTCATCTCGTTTAAATTATTTATTATCTCATATAGTAAGTAGTACAACTACTCTTTAACACTATTCGCTAAAGAGAATGAGAATGATCTAAGTTTTATATATTCCTCAGTAGTGCTATTAGGTTTCATGCTAAAACAGGCTACATGAAATTCCTTCAAATGCTTGTTCTTATCCTCCTTAGCTTGACCTCGAAAAGCAAGTAAAAGATGAATCATACTCGACATTAATTCAAAAGTATCACCATTGTCATTGAACTAAATGCTTTGATTCAAAGATAGTGTAACCATCTCCCAAAGAGGTTGATTAGGATTATTCAAAGTGCAACTCAAAAAAAATGAAAAACTAGAACAAATTAAGTAAAAATAAAACAAAACAAAAATAAATAAATATTTTTTATAATATAAAATATTTAAAAATGAATAAAAGTAAACAAGTTAATTTAACAAAAATCTTAAACAACACAACGTCAAAAATTAATGCGTTCACATAAATAGTCAATTTAAATCTTATATTAATTAATTAAAATATGGTAGTTTAGTATATAACAAGTAATGATTTTTCTTTCTCGTAGAAGATTTAAGTAACTAACTCTTATTTACAAAATTCGAGAGTTATTTTATAAACTAAAAATTAAATCTATCAAATAAAGATTAATAAAGTAAAAATAATATCTAAAAAGATTACGATAAAAATATAAATAAAAGAATGATTATACCAACTTTAAAAAATTCACAAGCTTGAAAGTCTCTATCTCTTTTTACCTATTCGTTGAATTAAATAAACTCTTAATTCAATCTCTCTCCAATAGACAACCTAGATTAAGCTTTCTAAATTTAATCTATCAAAAACATTCAATTTTAAAAACATATTGAATCATGGTTAAACACACAAGCTTAGTTTAATTATCTTAAGTATTAATTTTTATTGTAAGCAATTTATCACCAGTTATTTAAATTGATCAAGCGATTACATATCCACTCAACTAAATAGATTAATGATGAATCAACCAAATTATTCAATTATACACTTAGATAATCAAGAAAATTCATATGAATCTAGAATCAAAGAATTAATATATAATTAAGAAGAATAGTTTATTAGATTATGACAGATGTTATTAAATATTGCAATCTATGTTTAGGGCTTTGAAATCACCCACAATCAAATATAAAATTGGCTACTCATAGAAAACAATAAATTCATAATAATAATTGTAAGGTTTGTGAGTATTGGCGATATTCATGAACAAAACATTTGTATGTATCATTAGTTTATAGGTGTGTCTTTCAAGAATATTTTCAAACCGAAGAAATTATTGAGACTCAATGATCACATCTCAAGTATATCTCTGCTCTTGTATTGTTAGATTTTATATTATATACATAGGAAAATTGTTAAAATAAACCACTCGATCGATCAAGTGGTAACTAGGTCAATTGAGCTTAAATAAAAGTAGTTAAATTAGTTTTTAATATGTTTAGATCAATCAAAGCATTAACTCGATCAATAAAACACTAGATTAATCAAGATTAATGACTAGATTGATCCACTTGTTTCTAAATTAATTAATTTTTTACTAGATTTAACTAGATTGATCGAACTATTCATAGTCAATCGATCGAGTGGCCATACTCGATCGATCGAGCTAAGTCTTGATCGATCAAGAAGCCAAGTTTTTAAATTTAACGTAATTTTTACTTGAGGTAATTAATATTTTTACTATATTATCCTTATGTTTTAAAGCTCATCTCAATACTTTTAAGGACAATTTTGTAATTAACCATTGATATATGGATTCAACTCATGCTATTTAATCATATCATTGGCTCACAATTTTCTTAATCATACAAGATCATTTTTTTCTAAATCTTAATATATCTCCCATTGTTTGACAAAGGATTTTCAAGTAAATTTTTTCATTGAGTTAATTTATCAAACATTTGTGGTTGTGTTCTAGAGTTGCTGGTTAGTTTTGATTTATCTAATATATTTGTTAAATCGTCTAATTAGGATTGTTCATTATTGAATCTACTCTAGGAAATATAGTTACACTTAGAGAATTGTGCTAACTTTTCAGGTTCCAGTGTACGAGTTCAATTAACTCGTGTGACTCAAGTTATCAAAATGTTAATCTGAATCTGAATACCTTTTTTGTAAAGACTATGATGAAAGCAATGACTTAGAAGTAGATTACTTGGGGGAATTTCCATAATGGGTAATTTGAGTCCTAGTCTTGTAATTGAATCTTATTTTTCATAGTAGATAGTTAAGTGATCCAGTGGACTAGTGATTTTATTAAGATCATTGGTATGACCTAGGTTATTTTTACCTAAAAACTCGTATGTTGATCTTTATATTTTCGCATTATTTTATTTACACATGATTGCATGCTTATCCATTCTACAAATTTTTAATTTTTTATACTACCACTTATTATCTTTTCATAACCTTATCTAGCTAACAGGATCCGTAACTAAAAAAAATCTTTTTCTCTCAGTAATCATAAGAGCAATAAAAGAAAGAAAAAAAATCTTATGATTGATGTTCTTGAATCTAATCTTCAACTTTTTAATCACCTCTTGAATCTTGTTCTTCCTTTTGCCTCCGGTTGAGAATTCCCTTAATCTTAAACCCTAATTAGCCTATTTATAATACTATGTTTAAAAGGAAATGAGTGAGATAAATACTAGAAACCTAGGTATTATTGTTCATTTACAACAGGCAGACCACAACACACATTATTCCATGCTACGACACGTGCTTTATTTTTCTAGAATACCTAGTAAACCCAAGAAGAATGTGCCATAATTCTTCAATCGTTGCACTTTGACCCTTCCTTGATGTATTTTGTGTATATATTTTATGATCAAGTCCTCCAATATATGAAAAGTATGCACCCATAGTGCAAATTATTCTAATTATTGTCATTTGTATCTTTAATATATAAAATACGTCAAAATATAGCCCATGATTCCTAAAAATATTCTCTAATATAATTAAGTAAAAATACAATATTAAAACTTAATTCTCCCAATTAATTTTGATAAATCAACAGATAAGAGTGCTTTTTAACTACTTATCACACTACATTTTTGTTATCTAACTAGTATACAAGTAGGGAGAGTGTAGCATGAAGTCAAGGGAAATTTTTTATACAAGTGTCTATCTTTTCATGTTTGACTATGCTTAGCCTTTCATTGTGTACCCGTGTAGGGTTAACATGATAGTTTTTTGGTTATAGTACACGTAGGTCTATATGATGCATTCATAGGTATATGTTGTTTAATGTGTGCAAGATACAAGTGTAACTTGAGTCATGAGGCTCTGTTGGGGCAGGAAATCAATCATGCAACATAGTTGTGTTGGTACATAAAGATGGGTAGAGCAAAACAGATGCAGGTATATGTGTTATTTGCTCATGGGAACAAACCTATTTAGGCAATCTTGTATGATTGTCTCAAATTTAGATGAGAGTTTGTTTAGTTGTGTAGTATTTTGCAATGGAAAACTAAAGAGAGAGATTGTAAGTCCTTTATATCTTTATTGGCATTTTTATATGCAAAAAAAAAATTGTTTTGTTTACTAAGTATTTTGTTGTCTTCTATGTAAGGTCGGTTACTAATAGTCATTTCTACACACTCATGTAGTTGGGGCCACTTTATATGGTTGCATGTTTTGCATATATCACAAGGTTTGGTTCATTAGTATCCATGCTAGGTTGCTTTTCATGTTTTTGTTTGAGTTAATTATAGGTATTTTTGAAAATTTACTTTGCCAATTTTAGAAAGAAAAAACAAATTTTATAGACTCGCTAGGTCTCGCCTCCCCTTTCCCACCTTGGTCAGCGATTGTGCAACAACTATGACCCTCTCTAAGTAATGGAAATTACCTTGGCCACCGTGGGTGACAAGGAGGGCATCAAGGTACCTTGACTGCTAGGAAACTTCTATACGTACTTCTTCTTCTAATTGTTTGAGTGATTTGAAAAAACAAATTGGGAAACTCTATCTAATTTGAAACATGTTTTCAAAAGTAAATTATTTTCTGATTTTGGATTAGAAAAAAATTTATTTATCAGAATTAGATTAATTAAAAGTAAGTTATCATATGAGACTTAGATTACTTGTTAGATCCCTGAACTTTAGATTATTCATACCCATATGATTCACTTATATTGACCTTTGGTGACTCATTGTACCATTAAGTGGTTGTAGAATTCAAGAGGAAAGCCATATTCAACTTGGATCACAATACTTGCAAAGGCACCCAACGAGGGCAGCATAGGAGTAGTGAGTGCATGTATCCTAACTTATAGAGTTATTAGAGGTATATTTCTATTGGGTTGTAAACTTTTGTATATTTTATATTGGATTGTCTGCTATCGAGTAGTTTTCATAAGCTACTCAAAGATTTTACCATATAGGAAAAGGTCTTTATGGATTTACCTCGTTAAATCATCGTGTATACATACTTTATTTTTTTGGTTAGTACAAGCACAACTCTATCCAACTATTCAATCATATTATGATTGAAAAGCATTTCATAACTTCTACAGCATGCTATATGATTTATTCTATCTTACTATATCTTGCTTCAACATTATCTACTTAGGATGCTATCTGATGCGTATTTTTGCAAGTGTACGAATCGTTCAAGTAATAAAGTGTACAAAAGTACGGATATCGAACCACAAGGAATGGCGTTACTAAGTACCGAAATTGACTAATCCTAATTTTATTTGAAAACCCAATTTTTGAAATTGTTTAAGAAGCAAATTAACTTAAAAATAAATGCAAACAACATAATTGAATGTTGTTCACAAATGATTAAAAATGCTAAGGCATTTGATTTCGCTAAATCAATTCAATCCGATTTCAAGTCATGTTATATGAGAATCAAAGCTAAAAGTGATGGTTGAAAACCCCAAATTTACCTAATACTCTCTCTCGAGTTATATTAGAATTACTTATCTATGAAAACCAACTATATTTCTATGAAGATTTAATCACAAACAAGCACATTACGATTTATGGAATTTCTAGAATAACCACATACATCATGCATTAGTTCTCACACTCGCATTCAACATACGGTATTTATCACAAGAAGCATTCATTACACATCTCCTCTCGGTCTCAATATAATGCAACAAATCATCTAAATCTTGGCCAGAAATTTAAAAGTATTAAGCATGGAAATAAATACTCAACTTGAAAACAATGAACTCATATAACAATAACAAAAGAAATCAGATTTTATTGATTCAACTACATAATAGCCTTAGCAAAAACGAATTAGTTCATAATGGAAATAAGAACAAACATTATCTCAATTGAATCCATGAATAAGAAATCTGAATAAAATGCAGAAAATGAAAGCTAAGGAGAAGATATGAAAAACTCTTGAAGATGAACACTTGGTAGCAACAATGGTGATAATCCTTCAAGTTTCTCCAAACTTTCTCTCCAAAATTGCCTTTTTCTCCTCCAAAGATGTCTCAGATCTCCTCCTCCCTATCGTCCCCTCTTTTCTCTATCTTATTGTATATATAGATCTAGGGTTTTGGGGGCAATTTTGGAACAAAACAACATAAAAATGTGTTTTCGAACGAAACTCGCCGGCGGCGACATTATTCTCACCGCGGCAAGATTTCTAAAAAAATTAAAATTTATGTTCCTCCGATTCTCACCGGTGGCGAGATTTGTATCTGCCAAAAACCGTGCTCTCGGTAAAATTTTCGTTTGGCTTCTCTGATTCTCGCCGACGGCTAAATAATCTCACCGGTGGTGAGATTTGTATCTGCCAAAACCTTCACTCTCCGAAAGATTTTCGCCGTGCTCTCTGTAATATTTTCGCCGGCGGTAGGATTTCCAAATTTTGAAATTTTTTTTTAATTCTCACTCAATCCCGATCATTGAAATCTGTCCCAAACTTTTCCAAAATCACGATTTTACCTGAAATTGTACTTTAAACACGAAATACCCGTGAAATGACATTTGTGGATTAAATAATCAAATAAACACAATTTTCACACAAATATCAACATTTAAATCATAACAAAAATGCAATAATTTGACTCTTATCACTATCATGCTTAGTATAAATTAAAATTTCTTGTTATCTGTTTAATTTATTTATGTTTTGTCTATATTGTCATGCTACTACTTTGTTTACTTATCTATTTTACTTTCATTATTTACGAGTTCAAGGTGAGTCTCTAGGAGTAGTTGACTCGTTATCCTAGTCGTTTACCGAGTAGTGGACTCTCTCAATGAATGTGTGGCATGTTACATGTGATCATAAATGATGTATAAATGAAATAACTTGATAATGTAATTGTTTGCACATAATCCAAAAGAATTCTTAACAAATATTCATAAATACATAAGAGCATGTAGCCAATCAATTAGATAAAGAAATCATTCAACAATATTTGATACTTCATGTGGAATGGTTAGGTGATTCATAGATCCCAAGTCCTCAAACATCATTTACTTAATAATTTTTTGTTGCTTTGAATCAATTTTTGGTTTAATTAATAGTTTAGATAATTTTTCATTATTACTCATCTAGATAGCATTACAACTACTATTTATTGGTACTTAATTATTAAAAAAATCACTCTTTGTAGGATGATTTATCACACTTAACACACTTTATTACTCAAACGACACATATTCTTGTGGAGCACTACCTGTGATATGTTTTAAGCATTGATGGAATGAAGAAAATGACTTACCTTAAGGAGTTGCTACAAGTCTGGGATCAATAGCCACTAGCTTGGGTGCACCAATTGTAAAGGTTGAAATTTCTTCTATAAACCTCAAGTTGTTTTTATCTCTGTGCACCTTGTTATTTCTTAAGGTCTTATCCAATTTCTTAGAAGGTTTACCCCAAAACCCTAATGAGGTCTTTATTTTTCTTTAAGAAAGCTTCCAAGAATCTGGCAAAACAATAAGACTCTTCACCTTTTCATAGATTTTTGGTAACTCTTCATCCCTTTCTGATAGAGTATATCTCAAATGTTCCTCGTTAGTTTTGATCTTTTTCTAAATGATCTCACACTTCTTCAAGATATCATCTTTGACATAATTGATTAAGGACTTTTTTCCTCAAGAGCGACTCTAGCACACCCAGCTCTTTTTCTTTCTCTTCAAGGCTCTTTAAGTCCTCCTTCTTAGCTTTCTTAAACTCATTATACTTCCTAAATAGCTCATTATATATATTAAAAAGCTCATCCTAGTTGTATTCATCATCTTCTACGAGCCTTCTAGATATAGGGTTGTAATGAGAGGATCCTTTATGGAATTTTAAGCCATAAAAGCAATAAAGTTATTCTCATCCTCATCAACACTAGAACTACTATCTAAATTAGTAACCTCAAAATTTATCACTCCCTTTCCTGAGTGATTCTTATTATAGAATTAAGCAGTAATGTGTCAGGGCTCTCCATACTCGTGACAATTAATATGATTAACATGGATCTTACAATGATGCTCGAGTCCTTCATCATCAAAGTTATCAAATTAAAGTTCGTATCTTAAGTCTTTTATGTTTCCATAAGAATGAAACACCTAGAAACACCCATGTTTACATCCACTAATCTACTTTCATCAATACTAAACATATAGTTATCATACTTTCTTTCCAAATGGTCTTAAGCTTCTTTAGAACTATTGCACTTTTCAATATGTTTTGAATCACTAATAGATATTGATTTGATGATAATGTACAAATCTTTTCATTTCAACTCATTGACTCGATGCTCTTCTTTACACAATTCAAAAGGGAGTTGGGTTTAACCGTACTCCCTTTCAAAAAATGTGTAAGGCACTTTCATCCATTTTCAATCAAATACCAAACATCATCATTGTACGATCTCAAATAAGAGAAAATGTAAGATCTCCAAAGTGAATAACAATTTTCAATAAATTAAAGAGGTTTAATGCACAAATTTTGTATTTGGTAAATAGCTTACAAAAGAAAGAATCACTTTGTAAAAAGCAATAAGTATACTTTCAAGGTCGATCTAAAAAGAATTACGTGGTTTTAATTAATCCAACATAACTATTAAAAATGAAAAATAAACCTAAATATTCTATTATAATATTGAAAAATCTAATCTAATGACAAAAATAATAAAAGATAGACATAAAATTAATTCAACAAATACTAGGCATATAACATTTAACACTAAATAAAGAATTTATAGAATATATTAGTTATTTAATTATACTTGCTTAAAATTAATTAGATTATTCAAGATATAAATTAATATATTACCCTTTTTTTTCCTTTTTAGTATGAAAATATTTTAAGATTAGGATCAGATTCGTTGTAAATAAAAATCAATTAATATCCTAATATCATGATCACCAATTGATTAATATTAAATTATAATTTATTTCTAAGAAAATAAAAATCCATCTAAATCATTGATTAAGACAAAACACATGATTTAAACTTTTATTCAAGATGCCAGAGTTAGATTTAAGATTGATATATCTGAGAATTAACTTTCAGATTTTAAATCCATTACGAAAAATATGTTTTTGATAAGTGCTTGAAAATCACTTAGTATTACGTAATTTTATGCACTTTAAATGACAAAATATTTTTGTAATTGCATAGTTTTATCATTATTTTAGCAAATATATGTTTTTGAAATCATGGTATGTTTTGTTATTATTCAGGTACTTTTGGCTTCAAAATAATTCTATAGATAATCACATGAAGAAATCATACCTAAAAAGCATTCAATTCAAACAAGAAGAATACAAATTATGACATATATAAAGCCATACATATGAACCAATCAAGCTTATAAGGGGTGAAACAAAAGAAGATGAAAAAACACGCAATTTGACATGTGCCGCAACAGTGGAAAATGTATATGTGATGCGAGTGGTTTGGGTAAAGATTGCAAAACGTATGAAATCATTGCATGTTGCGGTAGTGAAAAATTACATCCCAAAGTGTGGAACCCTTTGGTCTATTTTTTTCTCCTTTTTTAATTTTTTCCAATCCTATAAATAGAACCCCTTTCTCTTCATTTCAAATCATGCCTTCCCTTTCTCAATAGTTCTATACTCTATTTTCTCTTAAGTTTTATTTTTCTTAGTTTTAGAGTTCTTTTATCAATTTTGAGAGTTGAATACATTTTAGTTTATGTAGTAACAATTTTTTATTCAATAAAAGTTTAGCCAAATCTGTTTGGAGGTTTTCTAGATACAAATCAATACTAAAATTTTGAATTTTAACAATACAATTGATGTATTAATTTTAATCGTATTCTTTTATTTTCATGATTAATTTTATGTACTATTTTAATAATATGTTTAATTTATTAACCATTTATTAAATTAAGCATATCTGACTGAAAATACTATAGAATATTAATAATTTTTTATACTTGTATAATATTCATTAGAAAAACATTTTTATAAAATTTACTAAGTTTTATTTTTCCATTCAAGATTTAACGAAGCTTGTTATGGAAAAATATATTGATTAAGTATTTTTCGTAATAAATTTCAAATGTAAAAGTTAGATTTTAGGATTTGATTATTTAGATATGATTTAAAGTACCCTTTGATTTTAGATTTGACTATTTGGATATGATGAGTACTCTAATTCAAAGATTTATATAAGATTTAATATTATCAAATATATTGATAACATATTGTTTGTAGTAGATTTTAAAATCTAAATATTAGTTCTTAAATACATCAATCTTGAATCTAACTTAAAAACCTTGAATAAAAGTTTAAAATTATTAGACCTGCCAAATGTGACAATTAAATGGTTTAATAATTTTTTTAAAAAATGAGAATAATTTAATTAAATAATTAGTTATCTACCTTACCAATGATGATAAAGTGATTTTAATTAATACATAATAACAATCCAACAAAGGTGTTATTTATACATATAAGAAAAAATTAATAATCTTAATTCCTATCTTTAATATCTTAATTAATATTGAGTAAGCATAATTACCAATTAATATATTCTATAAATTCTCTATTGAATGATTAGACGTATATCTGTCTAATTTTATATTATTAGAATTGATATTTCAAACCTAAATTTTATGATAGAATGTTTAAGTTTAATTTTCATAATTGAGAATTTTGGTGAATAATTTAAAAATCACGTAATTTCTCTTTAGATCGATTTTGAAAGTATACTTATCATTTCTTATAAAGTGATTCATGCACTTGTGAGCAATTTTATAAATACATAACTCGAGCATCAGTTTTCAATATATTTTTCAAAAATAAATCTTATAAATTTTTTGAAATAGAATATAAATTCTAAATTATATCTATATAATCAAATCCTAAATCTAACTTTTACATTTTAAATCTATTAAGAAAATATGATGTCAATATAGTTTTCTGTAATAAAGGTTGTAGAAATCTTGTATGAAGAAATAAAAATCAATTTATTTTATAAAACTATTTACCTAACTTAATATTTTACAAGTATAACAACATAACTAATATCCTAGAATAATATTCAGCTAAACATGTTTAGATCTAATTAATGATCAGTAAAATAAAAATAACATTCAAAATGATACATAAAAGTAATTCTATAAATAATAGAACACCATTAAAATTAATATCTCAATTGTATTCTTACAAATAACTTAAGTAGCAATTTGCTATCTAAAAAATCTCTAGAAAGATCTACCTTATTAAATCAAAAATACTACAATAAAGTAAAAATAAAAATTCCTAAACTATTTCAAGAATCATATGTTTGTTTGATTAAGGTGTGTTTATAACAAAAGGGGTATTAATAGTTGAAAAATGCTAAGAAAATATGGGATCGTGAGGTCATGTGATGTAGCATACTCTTTTCATCGTTGTAGACTGTGTTGATTCTAGTACACGTTCAATTATGATCCAAGAAAGTTACATCAAGGCATAGAAATTCCACCACTACAACCCGCATTGTTTTGATTATCTCCAATTTTTTTTGTATTTCGCCCCTTACATTTAGTTGGTGCATATCTAAGGCTTCATATGTTAGTCTTTTATTCTTCTAAGTTGCAATTGAGTGTTTTCATGCACAATTCTTCAAGTTTTTTTTAATTGAATCCTTTTGAAGTGAGTAATACCAGAAAAGCAATAAAACATATCTATATTCTAAAAATATAGATTTGCTAAAATAATGATAGAATTATACAAATATTAATCTATTTTTGACATTAAAGTGAAAATAAATCACATAATATTCATACTTTTCAAACACTTATCACAACTTTCAACCAACTTCTTACTAGTGTCTAGAAAGGAAAGGAAAAACTAAAAATAAAAACTAATTTACATAAATTAAACTATCCTAAAATATTTTCATAGATTAACAAAATTTTAAACCCATAAGTTACCATAGTGAATGATTTTAAGTCTTGTAAGGGCTTTCAGTGAGAATACCCACAAACATCAAACTAAATGCAAAAATTTAAAGAAATAACACAATAAAAATAAATTTAACAAAGTAAAAACTCAAAAACAAAAATCCTCATGCTTTTAGTATCTTTTAAGTTAATGATTAAAATCCAAATCATAAGTTAAATTAACGTCCCAAGTGATCATAGTTTATTGTAAAAATTAGTTGAAAATCATAAATTCATATTCCTTATCAAAATTGTATCAATATTGATTTATCCAACTTCAAAGTTAGGAATCTAAATTCGCTTTGATTCTAATTCTCACAAGTCACACTCTCAATATTACACCTATCCTATGGGTCAATCACTCAATCAAAGCTATATACAAATAAATTTAATCTAAAGAGAGGAACTAATGGGTTCACATGTGCATAAAAAAGAAAAGGCTTAAAATAGTTCGTAACACTCGATCTCATAAAAGAAAACAAATGATATAATTTATAAATAAATCACCTACTATTCTCATGCATCAATTAAAACTATCAAATAAAAATATAAAATATATTCTTTTAGAGATTAATGAAAACACAATAACTTCAAAGAGATTTATTTCCTATTTTTTGTAATAGTCATTCTCACAACTTTGGAAACTTTTAGAATATAGTATTTAGTTTATACTATTACTACTCTATATATATTAGAGAGTGAACCCATGTATATATTTATGTGATTTTGTGAGCTGCTAATTTGGCTCTTTTTGTATTGATTTTAGGATATTCAAGATATATCTCTTTTTGGGAAAGTTACTCATGAATGAAGAAGGCATACACTTTCAATTTCTACTTATGTTATTCAATTTAAGCAATGAAAATAAGTATATAAATTTTTATTAGATGTAAAAATCCTAACATTCAATGTAAAACCTATAGAGTTCATCTAACAATTTGATATAATACGAAGAGTATTTAAAGGAGTAGAAAAAATATTCTCTCTCAGAATAAAACGATAATAGATACAAAATAAACTAATTATCATATCACTCAATGATATGTTCAAAATATTAATCTAACAGTGCAAATACTCAATTACTTGCTTAAAATCAACTAAAAGCATGATAATTTTGTAAGAAAAAAATTAAAAATGAACCTAACTCTCTAAACCAATAAATAAAGGCAAACAAATTATAATTTAAAACCTTTCTTGAATCCTTCTTTACCATTAGAAATTTAGGTACATTTAAGACTTCCCACTTTTTCTTACATATAATTGATTAACATTTGAATATTAACCAACCTAACTCTCGGATAACCTATAATTATGATTATTAGATTTAATTCATTCATTGTATTAAGATGTAAAAACCTAATAAATAAACTAGGTAAGATTAAATCTATTGATAACCTTTAACCTAAGTATTCAATCCTACTTGTACAAAATCCACAAAGTGCTACCTCAAATAAGAATATTAACAATTACAACTAATATCTTAAACTAGCAATAAACACATACATGCGATAAATTAATTGATTACTATAATTCATGCATGCATAGTTTTGACATTCAGATATAAAACTTAACATGATAGGAATTCAAGAAATGAAACTAAACTAATTCATGACATTAAATTAATTAAATCATAATCACTTTAAAAATTGCAATGAATTGTTTAACTAGACTAAATTTATGAAATCTATAAGGATGACTAAATAATTCATAATAAATGAGAGAAGGAAAAGACAAGAATCTAATTTTGTTGAGGAATAAATGGAATTAAAAGAACCAATTATACCAATCTTCAACTTTTTTCTTGAATATCCCTTCAAAAATAAGGTAATATTGTACTAAATCTCAATTTTATATCAATTTTCATGTATTTTTATGTTATTTTTTAGAATAGGGTGGTTGGGTATTTATATAGGAAAAATTAGGTTTTGGGCTCAAAATAAATTAGAATGGTTGGATGAAATAAAATGAATGCAAATTCACTATAACACGTGTCATGGAAAGAAAAAATGCTAGCCAAACAATCAAAATGAGTTCAGAATGCAAAATCAATGCATATAAGGGGCAGTGTATGACACACATCTAACGTTGCTCACTAAGAGAAGGAGGTGTAGTGCACGTGTGGTTTGCATGAGTGAGTTTGGAAAAATTTGGAGCACAAAATGAATAATATGGAACCACGTTTCATAGTAGGTTGGCTAACACGTGGCATGTAGAATGTTGTACGATGTGATAGGTTAGAGATGGGCCTTTCTAATTGGATCCACGAGATTTTCTAATTTAACCCATTTAATAAAAAACTCAAAAAATCTTTAAAAAATTCAAAATCCAAAATGAAGATTCTCATATGAAGAGCCAATTACACGAAGGTCAATTTTTCTTCTAACTCAAATAGGTAATCGGGATCTAGATGAAGGGTGGAAACACTAGCCCATGGAATATTTTTACAAGCTCTATATCAATTGGCCAAGCAAGCCTTACAACATGAATTAAGCAATTAACTCAATGAAAGTACAAAAAAATATGCCCAATTCAAAACATAACAAAAATAACAAGCAGATACAAAAACAACAATCTATATAATACACGCTAGTGATGGTGTACCTAACGGGCTCTTGTCTAGGCTAGTAATATGCATACATGGCAATCAACACACAGCATGTGAAACAGTCATACTTACTAAAAAGTCAAAAAGAATTTTCAATCACTTTAAGGCCTCATATGTGAGAATATATTCGGTAGATGATAATTGTACTATCATAGCATGCAATCATACACATCATAGCAAATCAATTAAAAAGTCTAATACTCAATACACTACCAGAGTAAGGAGATACTGACTCCTTAGAGACTTATACGAAACTTACATGTAGATAAAATTCATAATACTCTAACACATAGTCAGATCATGCATAACTATAAAGAAAGAGTCTAAGACTTTATATACATTCAGGTTAAAGAGATACAAACTCCTTAAAGACTTAACCAAAACTCGTAAACAATGGAGATTTAAACATCTGATGGATAAACACAACTGTAATATAAATGAACACAAACAGATAGTATAATAAAACAACTATATAGAATTCAGTAAACAAAAAACAAGTGATAAATATTAAAAGCTTTTTATCATATTTTAAACTTCAGTATGTAGAAACATACACCATTTAAGCTCTGATTATACTAGCTATACATTCGAGCATGCATAACATCATATATAATGAGGATATTACCACATAGAAACTCTATCTATGTGATAACATCCTCGAATTACTTAAAGAACCCACTCAGTAGCAAACAAGTCATTAGTCAATATAACAATTATAACTTTGAAAGAAATAAAATCAATATTACATCTATCAGTTGGACCTTCATCCTATCTACCTATTGTTGTTCTTACTTGCTGCTTTCACAACAACCTGGTTCGACACACAAACATGGCTTTCCTCCAAAGCCCAAATCACCCAATGTGATGTGATTAGTAACCAAAAGTGTCACAACTTCCAATCTTGAGGACCACCCTTAACTCAAATAACCTATCTCCTATTACACACAAGAAGAGATACGAAAACTCAATGCATTTAACTTAGCTCACTCTCACAATGAAGTACTTACAAATAAATAGTTGTATCCAAGCAACTCCCAGTTGAAACATAGCTCATATATAATCCATTTTCAAATACCATCTCAAGTACTCATCAATCAAGCACAATTTTACTCACATAATCATGAATCACTAATACCAAACAATACTCAAGGTATCAGTGATCTGTAAATAGAAAAACGAGATTTCAATTTGACAATATTTTTCTACATTTTTCTGGATACAAAAAAATGGAAAGGTATTTATAAAACTTGGATTTTTCACCTCATTAACCACCTCACCAAGTGTTGGTAGGGATGGTAGCGAGCTTGGTGGTGAGGTGCTAAAAACCACATTTTTTATTTCCAAAAATTGTCAAGTAAAATACCTGTATCTGAAGCGAACCAAAAACACGAGCAAAAACGTCGACGAACGAGCATGATCAACACTCCACCTAACATGCACACTACAAAAACCAATCATGTGGTGAGTGTAAACATACTCACATACAAAGTCTACTTAACTATGTATGTATGTGAATTATTGATCCACAATAAACAATCTTACGTGAAAAAAGATAAATAATAAAATAAATAGACTCTGTAGTTTGCATAGACTTGTAAAAAAGTTATATTTTTTTAATAAATATAAAATGATTTTACTATGTGTGAGGAATGTCGCTCAGATTAAGGTGGGCGACAAACATTGTTCTAAGGGTACTACATGAAAATGTGAGATGATCGGTAAGATGACGAATGTAATTTCGTTTGGTCTCCACTGGTGTTAGTTGACTGCTTCACTTTTCTTTTAAGTTTGTAGGGTCCTTTGTTTCAATTAGATATTCCTATGCCTATGTTCGGTCGATGCATTGATATGTACTATATAGGCCTCTTTGATTAGCTTTTAACTATATTTCGCCAACCGTACCATGAGCGTGGTCGTTGAATTAATGGTTCCTCTTTTAGTGGTTAAGAACAGTATAATAAATTTAAACGTAAATGATTTGACACGTAAAAGTATATATAAAAAATAGCATACTAATACACTAGTTATATCTTATTTCATCGATCAAAGGATACCATATTAAGTAAAATTTCCCCTTAACAATTTTATTTTTATTATTGAATTTAATTTCTATAATCATTCTCATTCTTATTATTTTTTTTATTCTACAAACCAAACATAATATTAATTCAAATCAAACCCTTAATCACACTGCAATCTCTGTCACCCATCCTATCTTCGACCCACCTCTAATACCAACTTGTATTCGTCCTGGAAGCCAATTTGGGACACACTACAAACTTCTACCATAGTTTTCTGGAGTCCACCCAATTAACATCTTCGCCCTAGTGACACATTGATAGAAATGAGCTGCTCGATCTACTTCCATGGCCATCAACAAAGAGACTTCTTCAGTCACCGTTACAAAAAACTATGCTTGGGAGCTAAACAAAACTATTGCGAAAACGAAAAGGGAGGGAGAATTTGATGCTAAAATATATGGGTTGGGGTTAACTGTGGTTAGTGGAATAAGATAACGTATGTGGTAATAAGAAACTGCAACTCATGCAATGTCACTAGTGTTAATTATTAATCCTAAAAAGTGTGTAAATTGAATTAAAATGTGGATATCTTTATGAGAAAACAATTCAAGAACTTTTATGTAAAATAAATCAAAATTTGAATATTCAAAAGCTGTTTAACTACAAATATATCTAATTCGAGTATCATCAAAATATTATTTTTGAATACTTGTGAAGAAATGGTAAACCCCAATAAGGTCCTCCCTATACTTGATTGGTGTAAAATCTTTAATGACGATAAAGTTCAATAGAACGACTTTAAAAACAAAAGACTAGAAGAATAACTTAGATTTGAACCTTGTCGCTACAATTTCTTCGAATGGGTCAAAGTGGCTACAATATAAATATTAGAATTTGATGGGGGTACAGAACCAGGAGTACTCCCAAATTTTAGCTTAATGCGATACTATTTAGGAAGTAAAAAGTATATCTATAAGTTTTCTAAATAAACAATTAAGCATGCACACAATTTTACACAGTACTTGAACTAATCCAACTCCGTTGCCGCACAACAAAAACAATTAGCATAAATACAATACTTTCTAACAACTCAATTTGCATATTCTAAATTACAAAATTCTCAGAATACCATTTCTAGTCATAATATGAAAAACAGCAACAAAATATGTGTTCCGTTAGAAGTCTAGATTTAAAAATATCTAGCCATTAGCTATCAAGATTCACAATGGTTATGTGAACTAATGCACAGAATCACGGAGAACCCCCAGAATATCTTGGCTCTTTCAACAAATGATCATTGCTACCTCTTGGAACGAGGCAGTAAAGCAAGAAGAATCTTTTTTCTAGGCCCCTGCGATAAAACAATCTTAAAAAATCATTCCAAGAGCCAAAACAATATACTGAGACAAAAGTAAAAACCATAATGTGGTGACGCTCTAAAAAAGAGAGAACAAAGAAAATAAAAGGCAGACAGAAGAAAGATCGAGGAGCAATAGCATCAAAGAATAGAAAGCAACACAAGCACCCTGTAGATCACAAGTTATAACTCTGCCGGGATATTAATCAATGCACCACTGTAAAGTAGTCTATCTCATATCATTTCATGTCTCATTTAATGTCTCTAATGAACTCATGGTGCAATATTATCTCATTTTATTTAAATATTATCTCATCTTATTTAGATTGTAACCCTAACGGGTCTAACTTTAAATATATGTTGTAATATATTTTGTATTATCACTTGTCTCATTTAGACCCATTAGAAACAAATGAGATATTTCAATTAGTATTGTTTCATTACCATTTTATTAAAAATTAAGAGATAAGTTTTGAAAATTAATAGATTGTCTCATGAATCTCATCATCTCATCTCAATTTATCAATTTATACCTATACTGTATAGTGAAAAAACAAACACAAGCACCATGTAGATTACAAGTTATAGCTCTGCGCACAAAGAACCACTCTATACTGCAATTAAATCAAACATTATACTATCAGTGGATACCCCGAAATCAATTAATCTGGTTACTCCAACATTAGTTAAGATTATGTATGGCCATATGGAGCACGTGCCCCATTTGTTAAATGACTATAATCTATTTTTATTATTATCATAATAAAAATATTTGAATTATATATTATATTTCTATAATCAATTATGACGGTATTATCTAACAAATTTGTCATTAACGAAGAATGATTGTTGGAATAACAATCTAAATTGTTATGATATCCCCCCTATTTGATTTAAAAGTGTATCCATAATATTTGTTACTTATAAAAAAATCTCACTATACAAAATTTATTAAAAATAATTGAAAGATTCTAGTGGCCTTAGTTTAAAACACATGTTTGATGTGAAAATATACTGTTATAAATTGTTAGAATTTGAAGCAAGAATAATTAAAATTAAAGTTCTTTTGGTTGCGTTTACTTATAATATTATTATGTAATCTAAATAAAAATCAATGTTTTACTAAAATGTTTTGTTAATGCAATAATAATTATTTTTAAAGATGTTGGCTTAAAATGAAAAAGATATGAATTAACAAATTCAAAGAGGAAAAAATTTTAAAAAAAAATTACATCAAAATAATTGAAAGTTTACACTCAAAATAAAATCATTTATGTTACATAAAATGACGATAATCTTAGCACTTATTTTAGTTGTCTATATACCTTTAAAAAAATAATAAATTATGAATTAAATTCATTTCACTTGTTCCTTATAAAATCAATAATATTTAAACATGTAGACTATTCTAGATTTTATTTAATGTTGTTATTGTTATTTTTTTGTTATGGTTATTATAAGTATAGCTTTAACTATTTTTTCAGTTGCTTTTCTTTTTATGTGTTTATTTATAATTTGTGCGTAAAGAATCACATGAGAAAATAATTAATGGACGCATATTGTAATATCTAGAATATAAAAATGTGTGTCAATTATTATGTGGCTTAATGACATAGTTATTGGGTTTTGAAATTGTGTATGCAAGAATCTAAGATGCTAAAATATTTAAAATAAAAATAAAATAAGGTAAAAGAATATAAGGAAAAAAAATTCAAAAAAAAAAGTGGCTATAAATTGCAATAAAAAAAATGCAAAACAAAATAAAAAGTGGCTATCCACTTTTTATATATAGAGATATTATTTGAATTAAACATAGATATGCATCACTGCAAAGAAGATGACAGCAAATAGCAATACCCTTTTGTACAAACATGAAATTAGAATTGAAACAACTAATCCATAGGTGGCATGTCAAACCATCCATCAGTGGCATTCTATGGTTCACAGCACAACAAATAAGTAATTAAGGAACCCATATACAATCAAGCTTTATGTTCGTATGGTGTTATATTTTATGATATTTATACGTAGGAATTATGAACATGCTGTTTTAGGTCATTTTCTCAAAGTATAACCACACTGTAATAACCAACATAGAGGAAAGGAAGGAAAAATACCATGGGAACCCCAAGCTCTTTCAGGTCATTCTCTCCCATCTGCTTCAATGCAGCCATATCCACCTGCATATTATAACAAGGAAAAGAACACGGCCTGAGGGCAATGACACAACAAGACAGCAAAAAGCCGTGCAAACAAATAAATACCAAAAGAAACTCCATTCCCCCCGCCCCCAAAAAAAAAATAATAATAAATAAATAAAAAACAGTCCTTCAGAAAGTTATGAATTGCAGCATTGCCCCTGTTTTGTCAATTATGCCTGATGTATAGGATGCAAGGCTTAAGACAAGTTCATGGCTTTTTGCATTTCATCTAAGAGCTATTCTAGTGACACAAGCCCAAGCACCATGATGAGTAATCTAAGTTCCAGAAGGTGGGCATAGGGCGCAGAAACGGTTATGCTAATCATAACTGTTCCGTATCGTTTCGAGTAACAACCATCGATTATGAACGGGTAGCAATTTCCATGCAGTTTAACTACACTTCCACTACTTCATATATGAATATATCAGGTCGATACGGAGTCAACTAATGGTAGAAAAAAATCAATAAGCATTAAAATATACATCATAGACAGATCATGATAAGATATTAGCACAATGTCTTGCAAAAGTAAATTAAATCGGTAGGATAACTCACAAATAAATAGTAATCCATTGTTGACCATCTTTAAAGACGGAACTTTCTTTCCGGGACAAAAATAATATTTCTTCCTCAACTATCAAATCAAGTATATAATTATTTCAAATGTTAGTGTTCCAACTAATATTAAATTTGATTTAAAGATTACCTATAATACTTACCGAGCTAAACAAGCTTATTAGAGATGGTAGAACCATACTCCATTTATTATCCCTTTAATAAGACAATCAACATTGATGTTATCCCTAAAGATATTATGCCAAGTATGTTTAATTAATAAAAATCTGAAGTCATAAATCAATGAAAAGGTAACAATTTCTTCTTACTCTTAAAGAGATGGTAGAACCATACTCCATTTATTCTACGATGTGTTCATCCTCATTGCCATTTCCATCTTCGTTTCAATTTCTTCTTACTCTTTTTATTCAATGCCTACAATTTATTTTTATTCTTACCAAGTCAATCAATCATATTGTTTTAAAGCCTTACGATATACTCATATATAACCTTTTTCTGTAGAATTTTGTTAAATTTATCAAAATCTTCCACAACGCATTACTAGTCTTTCTTTATTTTTTGAGCCTCCTACTCACCGAGTAAAATAATTTAAAATGCAACAAAAGTGAGAGACGAATAACATAGCTATTAACCGTGTTCTTTGAAAATCTTTAGTAAACATCATATAATTTGAATTTACTTATTACTTTTTCTTTTCTGAAATATTGATTTTGCAATCGACATTCTACAAATGGGATGCTATCATCACTAGTAAACATCAAATTCTTCATATCCAAAGTGATGGGGCCATCCATTTACAATAATACTTGATTCTTTACCAGATTGGTTGCTATCTTACATCATTAATAAATGAACCAAAAGTCATATAAACCTAATTGTATGTATCCTCAACAATAAACCAAACCATGATTCCTCAAACTCTGCCCAAACACTAAACATATCTATTTTGAATTGATTATTTCGATCTCTTCAAGTCATGACATGTTTGAAATCTTCCCAATGATATAATCATTTTGTTTAACACATGAAATAAATTCATTATTATCTAATGTCATGATCTCAAGAAAGGCAAAATTATAAAAACATCAAACAACATATGATTATATTAATAATTCATGTCTCATATTAAAGCTAAAACCAATAAATACAAAATTATTAACATTTGAAATAGCATACTAGAGATAATAATTTTGTATTTACTAGCTTTAATTTTAATATGAGACATGAATTATTAACATAACCATATATTCTCTCTTCATATCGTGGCACTGGATGATAATAATGAATTTATTTGATGTGTTAAACGAGATAATCATTTCATTGGGAATTTTTCAAACGTGCCACGACTTAAGGAGATTGAAACAATCAAATTAAAAATACATTTGTTTGGTGTTGGGAGAAAATTTGAGGAATCTTGCTTTAGTTTCTCGTTGAGGACGCATACAATTAAGTTTACAGGACCTTTGTTTTACCATTCATTAATGATACAAGCTAGCAACCAATCTGATAAAAAATTAAGAATTATTGTAAATGGACAACCCTATCGTTTTGGATATGAAGAATTTAGTCTGATAACAGGAATACTGTATACTCGTGATGATAGCATCTTGTTTGTAGAAAGTCGATTGCAGAATCAATATTTCACAAAAGATAAAATAATACGTAAATCCAAATTATGTGATATTTACAAAAGATTGTCGAACAACACTGTTAATTACAATATCTTTCGTCTATTACTTATTGTTACATTAGAAATTATTTTACTTGATACGCAGAAGGCTCAAAAAATAAATAAATACTTACATCTTGTAGAAGATTTGGATAAATTTAACAAGTTTTTACGAGGAAAGGTTGTATATGAATATACCATCAAAAAGCTAAAAAACAATATAGTTGATGAAGTTAATAAGAATAAGAATAAATTGGAGGCATTGAATAAAAAAAGAGAATAACAAATTGAAGAAGATGAAGGAAATGACATTGAAGACGAACACATTGTAGGAAACTGTAAAATCAGAATTCTTTCTTATTATTATCATACAAAGACACTACCTATTTATATACAAAAGATAGTAACAATCTTAGGTGACATACACCTAATACACCACTAAGACACCTAATACACAACTCACACCACTAAGACACCTAGTGTTAGACACCTAATACACACACTCATAAATCATCTTTAACACTCCCCCTCAAGTTGTAGCATAGATATTAATCATGCCCAACTTGTTACAAAGATAATCAACCCGAACCCCACTTAAAGCTTTCGTGAAGATATCTCCTAGTTGTTCTCCAGTCTTCATATATCCTGTAGAAATCAACCCTTGCTGAATTTTCTCGCGAACAAAATGACAATCAATTTCAATATGTTTAGTTCGCTCATGAAACACAGGGTTAAAAGCAATATGAAGAGCAACTTGGTTATCACACCACAATTTTGCTGGTACTGAAGTTTTAAGACCTACTTCATCCAAGAGCTGATATATCCATATTATCTCAGACGCAGATTGTGCCATAGCCCTATATTCTGACTCTACACTCGATCGTGACACAACATTCTGCTTCTTACTTTTCCATGAAACCAAAATTCCTCCAATGAAAATACAATAGCCTAATGTGGATCTTCTATCTACTTTGGAACCTGCCCAATCTGCATCTGAAAAACATTCAATATGAGTATGTCCATGATTTGCATACAAGATGCCACGTCCGGGTGCTCCTTTTAAGTAACACAAAATTTGCTCTAACGTTGCCCAATGATGAACTGTTGGGGATGACATAAATTGGCTAACAACACTGACTGAATATGCAATATCTGGACGAGTCACGGTAAGGTAATTCAGCTTTCCAACCACCCTTCGATATCTCTCAAAATCTTTAAAGGGTTCTCCATCTCCTGTAAGGTGGATGTTCGGAGTCATTGGAGCACTACAAGGTTTTGCTCCTAATTTTCCTGTCTCAGTTAATAAGTCCAGGACATATTTTCTTTGAGATAGAAATATACCTTTTTTACTCCTTGTGACTTCAACACCCAAGAAATACTTTAGCATCCCCAAATCCTTCGTGTGAAACTGAGTATGTAGGAAAGACTTAAGAGATGAAATTCCCGTAGTATCACTTCCAGTAATAACAATGTCATCTACATACACAAGTAAAAGAATGATACCAGCTTCTGATTGTTTGTAGAACACAGAATGGTCAGACTTGCTTTTCATCATACCAAACGTTTCTATAGCTTGACTAAATTTTCCAAACCAAGCACGAGGACTCTGTTTCAAACCATACAAAGATTTGCGGAGACGACAAACGTGCCTAGACTCCCCCCTGAGCAACAAAACCAGGAGGTTTCTCCATAAATACCTCCTCTTGAAGATCACCACGAAGAAAAGCATTCTTGATATCCGGTTGATGCAAAGGCGATGGTGAGTAAATGCCATAGAAATAAACAACCGAACAGATGTCAATTTAGCAACAGGAGAGAAAGTGTCGAATAGTCCACTCCATAGGTTTGAGCATATCCCTTAGCAACAAGACGGGCCTTTAATCGAGCAACTGACCCATCTGGATTGACCTTAACTGTGAACACCCATTTGCATCCGATAGCCCGTTTCCCTGAAGGTAAATCAACCAAGTCCCAAGTACCATTGTCATCCAACGCATTCATTTCTTCGATCATTGCATTATGCCAACCATGATGAGATATGGCTTCATGAACAGTTTTAGGGATAGAAATAGAATCAAGAGAAGCAATAAAAGAGCAAGAGGAAGACGACAAGCAATTATACGAAACAAAAGAAGAAATAGGATAATTACATTGACGTTTACCTTTGCGTAATGCAATAGGAAGATCATCGTTCAGGACAGGATCTGATGACGAAGGAGCATGTGCAGGACATGAATTAGAAGGTCTATGTCTGGAGTAGACTTGAGTTATAGGAGGCCTAACAGGAGCTGGATCAGAGACAGGCTCAGATGATGTGATAGAATAGATTAAGAAATCGTCATCCTCCCCCTGACATGCAGGAGGAGGAGAAGACGAAAAATAGGATATGTCTTCCATGAAGGTAACATCAATGGAGACAAGATATTTGTTAAGACTAGGACAATAACATCTATAACCTTTTTGGAGACGAGAATAACCAAGGAAGATACACTTCAAAGACTTGGGATCTAATTTAGTAACATGTGGACGAACATCCCGAACAAAACAAATGCTACCAAATATCCTAGGGTCAACCGGAAATAGTGACTTATTAGGAAACAAAATTTTGTAAGGAATCTCACCATGAAGAACAGATGAAGGCATGCGATTAATAAGAAAACATGCGGTTGAAACTGCATCGGCCCAAAAAGGTTTAGAAACATTCATTTGAAATAATAAGGCACGTGCAGTTTCGAGAAGATGTTTGCTCTTACGTTCGGCCACTCCATTTTGAGATGGAGTATCAACACACGAAGTTTCATGAAGTATGCCATTTTGAACCATATAAGATTGAAACAAAGCTGATGTATATTCTTTGGCATTATCACTTCGTAAAGTACGAATTGAAACATTAAATTGAGTTTTAATCTCAACACAAAATGCACAAAAAATAGAAAACAATTCAGAATGACTCTTCATTAAATATAACCAAGTTACACGAGAATAATCATCCACAAAAGTAACACAATACTTAAATCCAGATTTAGACAAAATAGGACAAGGACCCCAAACATCAGAATGAACTAATTCAAAAGGAACACTAGCACATTTCTTAACTCTTGGATTTGAACTAAGACGATGATGTTTTGCAAACTGACAAGACTCACAATCTAATGAAGACACTTTACTAAACTGAGGACAAAGTTTCTTCAGTAAAGGAAGAGACGGATGACCCAATCTACAATATGCCTCGAAGGGAGAGGTTACACTGTAGCAGCAATGATTTCGGTATCGGTGTGTCAAGAATATAGAGGCCTCCAGACTCATGTCCTTTACCAATAGTCTTCTTCGTCATAAGATCCTGAAATAAGCAACGATCAGGAAAAAATGAGATACAACAGTTAAGATTGCGAGTAAGCTGACTTACAGATATCAAATTAAAGGATAGGCTAGGTAAATGTAAGACAGACGACAAAGGAAGCAAAAGAGTGGGAGTAATTGTGCCAGACCCAAGAACACGAGATGGTGACCCATCGGCTAAGGTAACAGTAGAGGTAGAAGTGTGTGACTGAAGAGTAGAAAAGAGATTAGAATTACCTGTCATATGATCTGTGGCACCAGAATCAATAACCCATTTGGAAGATGAAGAAATGAGACACGCATTTGATTTACCTGAATTAGCAATAGCAGTGATAACTTGGTAAATTCATCTGCAGAGATAAGAACCGATTTTTCAGAACTATCAGAAGTGGATGCAATATGAGCCGAGTGACCTTTCTGATGTTTGTACTGAAGCTTTCTACATTCATGTTTCGTATGTCCTGGTTTGTGACAATAGTGACATACAATACCTCCGAGGTCCTGTGGTCGAGTTTCAAACCCGTGTGAGCCGCCTCCTTTATTTCTGTTCATATAAGTTGACCGTCCATGCTCATAATTATTACTTCGGCTGACCAAAGCACCATTTAATTGAGCAGGTGGAGGTGGAGTGCCTTCTGTACGAAGTACTCGACTAAACACCTCTTGTAAAGAGGAGATCTCAGAACCAGAAAGAACCTGGGACTTAGCAGTCTCAAAAGTAGAGGGAAGACCGGCAAGAAAACTCATGACCGCCATTTGTTCCCGTTGACTTTGTTGAACCCTGACATCAGGGCTAAAAGGCATCAAACTATTGAGCTCCTCATAAGTCCTTTTAAATTCCATAAAATAATTTGTGAGTGACTAATTTTGTTTGTCTGCACGGTAAAATGCTTTGCATACCTCATATATGCGAGAAAGATTTCCCTTAACAGAATATAAGAAATCCAAATAATCCATTAATTCTTTAACGAATTCACAGTGATTAATCAAGTCAATTACATTGCTTTCAATAGAATTCCGAATCTGCAGAAATAAGCGAGCATCGTCTTTAAGCCATGTCTGCTTTGAATCATCTTTAGGAGGATCATTAGTCAAATGACTATCTTTTTCGATACTTCTCAAATAAATTCGAATAGTCTTGCTCCAAGCCAAATAATTTGAGCCATTAAGCTTATGGTTCGTGATTTTAGACATCACAGGCACCATATCCGTTACAACATTAGATTTCTTTTCAGCCATAACTCTTACAAACGACAAGACAGCGAACAAACAAACAAACAAAATCCAACAACAGCAGCGACGAAACACGCAGCGAACAAGAACACAAAATTGGAAAAATGCAAACCTGAACAATCACAAGCGATGAATGCCAAACCACCACAGATGACGTAGGGGGACGGAGGAGAGCGGCACGGGGTCTTCCGGAGAAGAATTCTACACGGACGCGCTGTCAAGTGCTGCGCGTGAATTTTGACAGAAAGTCGCGGTGGCGTGTGTGGCCCACTCGCGGCTCGTCTGGTGACCGAACTTTGGGGTTTGGTCGGTCGGCGGATGCTCTTCCCCCCTGTGCCGACGGTGAGACGCGTAGAATTTTTGACAGAAAGTCGCGGTGGCGCGTGTGGCCCACTCGCAGCTTGTATGGTTGCCGGACGTCGGGGTTTGGCTGGCCTGCGGCTGTTCTTCCTCCCTGTGACGGCGGTGAGAAAAAATGTGCACTCCAAAAGGGTGTTCCGAGTTGGAACTCAAAAATGCACCAAATCCTAATTTGTGTTTATCCAAATTCTGCCCCAAATTTGAACGGGAAAAAAAAATTTCTCAAATTTTGTAAGCCAAATGCTCTAATACCATGTAAAATCAGAATTCTTTCTTATTATTATCATACAAAGACACTACCTATTTATATACAAAAGATAGAAACAATCTTAGGTAACATACACCTAATACACCACTAAGACACTTAATACACAACTCACACCACTAAGACACCTAGTGTTAGACACCTAATACACACACTCATGAAAGAAATGATATTGAAGACGAACACATTGTAGGAAACAAAAGATATCTTGCGATGGGATGTGTATCCAATCCATTTCCTAGAATCTTGCGATGGGAAAATAAGAAGACTGGTCGGTGATTCAGATTCAATTATTTGTATAAGAAATTTTGGCCAAAGTGATGCAAGTATTGAAATACATGAAGTATAATTATTTTTTTCTTGTTTATTATTGCTACATATTTAGGATTGTAACTAATTAATGATAAATTTATTTTCAGCTTGTGATATAAGATGCAATATGTCCAACAAGAGAAGAAAATGATACATCATATTACCAATCAAGTGAGGTTTCTAAAAGAGAATTGGTTTATAGGTTCAGTAACAAAGTATATGATAATGTTGGACATGTGGAAAAGAAACACACAAAAATGTGATTTATGAATTTCACACATCCTTATCTACCGCAACATCCATCGAAAAGATATCTTCTTATATTATATCTATAGGGCACATGACAGTTTAGAGTTCTCAATACTTCTTTTAATTGTCAAAACATAGTTTCCATTATTGTTTATAAGACAACTCCACCTAAATTTCTTGAATTTTCTATGCCGTAAACTTCTTATGGCGTATGTTTTTGCTTATCCATTTTTAACCTCATGTGATGGCAGAATTATTGGCTATCAAAGATGATGTAAAAGAGACGAAGGTCATGCTAGGAAGTGTACTAAATGTGTTGAATAAGACCAACAATAATTTCTTTAATGCTTATGATAGCCATATGGAAACAAGTACTCCAATAGGGCATAATTTGATTGATGACATTGTTGACAAAGTTGGATTAAACCATTATTATTGGAACAATAGGGTATCATATACAACCAAACCTTATTGAAAGAGTCAACGGAGACATGAAACATGAAAATGAACAATTTGAACCTACTATTCAACAATAGGATGAAGGTGGAAATTAAAGAAGTATCTAGAGTTGGCAAAGGTAAAGGAATTTCTAAAAATATTGATTTGACTATAGAGGTTAAGGAGACAAAGGTGAATACGAAAGAATTATATGATAAAAAAGGGGCAAAGGAATTGATATAGAATTAATAGAACGGAATCTGTATGATAGGAAGTTGCCTACGGAGGGGTTTGAGATAGAGTTGTTGGTCCACAACCTAGGTCCCATATAAGGCATACAAAAGAAACAAAAAGAAGAGGAAATCATTTATAACAAATGTGACATCTTCAAAGGGTGACTTTAATGGATGCCCACAAGAAGAGTATAATGCATTTAAAGTTTATAACTTCTACGGTTATACTTCTTTAATAACATGGTTGGAGAAGAAATGTTTCAACAAAGTATAAGTATTTGATTGCCATTATGTATGTGTATACAATTACCCTTTTATTGATTTATAATTTAGGATTTTTATTAAGGTGATGTGCCACAAAAGTCATTTAGATTAGATCATGTATGTCATTTAAGTATTTAAGATTAAAACGATACAACTTAATCCCTTAGTTTTATAAAAAAATCAATTAAGAACAAATTATATTATTTTAATGATTTTTTATTAAAAATATTATTAATTATTGTTAAGTAATTAAAACGTGAATAAATTACGAATCTTTAATAAAGATAAAATGAAATTTAATATAAAATAATTTAAGAAAAAAATAAAGAATAATAAAATTCAGCAAAAAGTTATTTAAATCTATATATTAATTTTTAATAAAACATGTCAATTAATAGATATTAGAAACAAATATTTTGTGAATTTTTTCCATATTAATTATGGCTTTACTATTATTAAATACTCACGTTTATCACTAACTGAAAAATAATTATATAATCATATAATTTGTCCTTAATTGTCACTTTTTTACAAAGTTAAGGAACTAAATGACACTATTTTTAATCTAAAGGACTAAACGATACAAATAACTTAATCTAAGGGACTTTTGTGACATTTTTCTCTTTTATTAATTAAACATACTTGACATATTCTCTTCAGGGATAACATCAACATTGGCTAACCTAGTAAAGAGACAGCAAATAAAGTATGGTTTCCTCGTCTCTTTAAGCTTGCAACAAACTTGTTCAATTCAATAAGTATTATTGACTATCTCTACATCAAATTTAATTAGTCGAAACACTAACATTTGAAATAATTATATACTTCCAACATATTGATTGCGGGCTATGGTTATTAAGGAAGAAATATCAATTTTACCTTAGAAAGTTCCATCTTCAAGAATGGTCAACAATGGACTATTCTTTCTTTGTGAATTATCCCATCGAATGTTATTTGTAATTTCATTTACTTTTGCAAGAAATTGTGCTAATATCATATCATGAACTAATCTTAAGTCTATGTATATTTTAATGCTTATTGACTTTGTTCTACCATTAATCGATTTCGTATCAACCTAATATATTCATATATGAAGTAATTTAATCTTAACATAATACTAACTTTGCTACATTATTTAAATATTGACATTAATTTTATTTTTTTTAGCTATTTAGTACATGTTTTTTTAAGTAAAAAAAATATAAATATAAGAATAAATAAAATTCAATCTAATTATTCAAAGTAATATCTTAATATTAAAGAGTATCTTTTTGTATGTAATTAAATGTATACAAAATAATAATACTAATATATACTGAATTTTAGTTAACCACAATATTTTTTTGGAAAAAAACCGAATTTTTACAAAAAAGTACAATTTTAGATATCCTTAGTTAAAATGACCATCTCTAACATACTCCACCAATGTAAGAGAAGCAACAGTCATAGCTGGTACTAGCACAATGCGTTACATAATGCAAAACTTAGGACTTTGAATTGAAAAGTCAATTCTTCTAATTGGGGAGAGTTGCCAACACTTGTTAGTGTATAAAAAGAGTATCCTAAATTGATTAAAAAATGTACTAATGCTATGTTTAGAAATAATATGAGATTTATTTTCCTTTGAGGTTAACCTTTTAAGATTGGATGACTCATTATTTATATACCATAAAAATTTATATGATATGAGAGCTTCAATTGATCAATGGGCCAAGGAAAATAAAACCAATGGAACTCCCACAACAAAAAAAAAATACATGAACCTTGTAAAAAAAAAGAAAGATAAATGACCCAAATAGAATTAGAATATAATAAAAATAATTAAAAATACAAAATGTTGGGTAAAACGACCATACTTTAAGGGATGTTAGTGTATAAAAAGAATATCTCACATTGATTAAGAAAAATACTAGTGTTGTGTTTATAAGTAGTATGAAACTAACATTCTTTTGAGGTTAACTTTTAGTATTAAATATCTCATATTACTTATACATTATACAAAATTTACACTACTTGTGTAGAATGTAAAGATAAACAGAGTAAAAGTAAAACACACCTCCTCAACTTTAAAAATAATGGCATATTTTCCTAGACCCAGAGAATGTAGCAAACCATCAACGGTTTCTGCTGCATCACCAACCTACAACAGCAAGCAAAATTCCAGACCACAAAAGAAAAAGAATCAGATCAGTATGCAAAATAACTTGGAAAACCATGGAAAATGATGTCTTTTTCCAAATATTGATGCTAATTAATAATTTAATATGTCATTCTTATTGAACAACTTAAACTTATAACTGTATAAACCAGCACATAAAAAATTTATGATATACTGTTATTTTAAATAATAAAGGTCCGTGTTTAGTGTAAAACTGTGTCATTGGCATGGAAAGCTTAAATGTTGTATATTTGATCTCCCCCTCCTTTTGGAACTTGCTAGGATATATTCCAAACAATTTATATATTTTACAAGCCTACTAATCAACCAAGTTCAAGCTTGATAGCAAAATATCGGACACAAGAGAATTCTCTCAATGTTATGTGACACAAGAGACTTCTCACAATAAAACCATTAAAATAAATACAATAGACCCTGTCATGTGGATGAGCACGATAATCAAAGACTTCTCTCAATGTTACTCCTAAAAGATACATCTACCCAACCTACATAATGTATTGCAATGTCGACAAATCAAATCCAATAACATCCGTACTTTAAAGCATTTTATATTTCTTTTTTGGCAAGCTAAGCATCAGTAGAAGAGCATCGACAAATTTTTGGTTCACCACTAATGGAAAATTTAAAAGGTTACTGAATTCACCTAAGTTCTATATCCTATAAATAACAGTTACTGTTTTTTTCCTCTAACAATTGATTTATTTTACCATACTACTAATGTGACAGGTTCAAGCTTGTTAGCAAAACGTCTATCACAAGCAAACCATAAAACCTCCATTCACTAATAAAAATATTAAAATGCATTCATGCAATTGACCTTGCCATGTGGATGAGCATAAACAAATCAATCAAAGACTTCTCAATGTTACTCCTAAAAGTTACATCAAGCCAACCTTCATCCAGTATTGCAATGTCCCTAAACCAAATCCAGTAACATCCTTAAGTAAAAGCATCCAAGTAACCACCCACATAAAGTTTTGAATTTATTTATTTTTTGGCAGGGCTAAGCACCGACATGTTATATATATATATATATATATATATATATAGAAAGACTTATGGTTGGTTCACCAATAAAAGAGTAAGTTAAGCGGCTGCTGAATGTTTCCTGTCTTCCTTCTCCAACAAATAGATTATAAATTACAGAATTTGATCCTACTCAGGTTCTTACATTGCAAGGAGCCTACAAAACCAATGTTTTCTAATTTCTTGCATTCAGGCATGACAAGCATCCTGGATGAACTCTAGACCATTAAATTAGTCACTGGGAATTCCATAAAAAAACTACAAAAAAGCAACAGAATCTTAAGCTTCTGTCAAATTATTATTACATTATTTTTTGTTAAATCAGTCAAATTATTATTATTATTATTATTATTAAACATATACACGGATGTGCTCAAAGGTATGTGTATCTCGTTACATCAGCAAATACCCAAATCCCAGGTGTAAGATAAATGGAGAGACAATTCAAGGTAGAATTAAGTGACAAAAGACAAGAAAAGTAGCAAATACCGGGTATAAACTTCTAGATAAAATGCCACTTGACAGAGGAAGTTGGTTCATATGTAGGGGTGGCACAGGTTTTGAAGATCCAGGAGGCAATGTAGAACGAGGAGGCAGTGTAGAATGCAGAGCGTAAGTTACAGAAGACATGGCTCTTGAGGTATCTATAACATCTGCGCTCATGTCTGGAACAGATCTAAAATCTTTTAGTGTCCTACTGACTGGCTTTCTTTGAAGATCCTTGACGCTCCTTGATGGTGAGAGACCCATATAAGTACCTAGAGTTCTATCAGGTGATCTTCGCCTTAAATGATCCAATGTCCAAGGAGAATATGAAGATCTACACGATTCCACTCGGTGCATATCATCTGCACTTCTAGTGGAAGGAATTTGACCCGTGAAACCAGCCTTCTTCGGCTCAGGAACATGCTGGTGCGACTCAACAGTAGGTAGTGGAACTCTAATTGCCTTAGACAGCTTCTCACGAAGATCCCCAAGCTTCTGATCATTGTTGTTTTCTGCCCGCTGAGAAGCTTTTTTTTGCATTAGTTTATATCGGAGGTCACCTTTACCAATGCGCACATCTTGTGTAATGATGGATTAATTAGAAAATGGACATGTAAATCAGAATACAGTAATGTGGTGATAGTTATAAATCAGAATTGAGGTTATTACCATCAATACCGTTGGCATTCAAACTTGACATACCAGTATCTCCTCGCTGGCTGCAGAATTGTAAAATGTGACCATAAAATTTGTTGGATGAAAAGTAACATCACTGCAATTTAGTATAAATGAAACTAATAGAAGGGCAAGGAGGGAAGGGATGACAATGCTATATACACGAGATGTGGAATGTAACATGACATGATCACAAAATGTCACCAACACTTGTAAAGAGTATACAATAGTTAACAGGAAGGAAACTGGTCAAATAAAGTCGAGGAGAATTGGAATGAAATGAAAAATAACATTGCGCACCGTTTTCCACTTTCATTGTAAAGGCCTCCATGCATCAATGAGCTATCGGCATTACTACCTAACCTATCTCTTATTGATCGCTTCTTCCCTGTCAAAAACATTGAGTCGCTCAAAGCAACATCCGATGCGGATCTAGCTCTCTTAACTACCTGTAAAATGTACAACAGCATTGAATGTAGTTGAAGAGAAAGTCACATCCGATGCAGATACTCCATGACTATCAAACAACTAACTCCTCTCTCTAACTCACTTCTTTTTGCAGCTATACTTTCACAATGAAGTAATCCAATTCGGGAAAAAAAAAATCAGCAAATAAACATAACCTTAACTAAGCAAACTCATAGAAAACAGTAAAAATCCGATTTCTCTCCCTTTCTTGTAAGCCAAGGACTATGATGGCGAAAAATAAAGTTCCTTTTAATCATGAATTTTCAAGAGAGAGAGAAAATTAAAAAACAGGGAGATACACACCTGACCAGTACGCCCTAGAGTAATGGTGACTCTGGACATCGAAGCCTCTGACATGCTTGGAATCCAAAACCCTAGCGCTCAATCAACCACCTAATCTGGTTCCACCACTAACAACAACCAACTAGCAAATTTAACGTAACCATTAAGGCAACAAAAGAAACCCTAATCTCATTGCAAAATTATAAAGCAATAGATGAAACTGAAAGAATTTTGTTTTCCTGATAACACTTTCTAGGAAAAACGGAAATGTTACTATTTATTATTTCTTTGGGTAAAGAGAAGTTTCAAATTTTGTTACAGGCCAAATTGGAGTAGAGGGTTGAGTTATTAAATGTAATTAAGAGGAGTATAGATACAAAAACTTTTAATAGAAATTATAAAAGGTATAAGATATATATATATATATATATATATATATAAACACACTTAAAAATCAATCCTCTTCGTTTGAATGAATCTTAATATGTAATTAAATATATATGAGTTAAAACATAATCTTAAATTACTTTTTATATAAAAATAAGAACTTATTCTTTTATATATTAAATGAAATGTGAGCGGTCATGATTGGCCAAAGAATATGGTCGTACGGAGAACACATGAAACATAATCCGTCTAAAATAGACTAGGTGTAAATTAAAGTAAAAGGTGACATATGATCCTTTCATTTAAAAATATATATATATAAATAGGGTCTCGATATTTTCATAAGTTGTTGTATTAAGAGGGTGAATCTTTTATTAAAAATTATCGTTTTATCTTTATTTTTTAATTAAAAGGTTATTAAATATATTGTTTTTTTTAATATCAAATAACTTTTCTTTTTATCTATAATTTATTTTGATTAATTTCAAATATTTATTAACTAAACATAAAAAATTATATGAAAATAATTTAATTTAATTTTTTAATTGATTATTAATAGGTGTTTGAAGTTAATAAAAATGTGAAAGAAAAAAAAACAATTTATATGACTATTTTTTTATTGAAAGGACAATGTGGGCACAAACAATTTTAGACTAACAATTCCACCTATTTTTTTTGTTAATATCACAAATCATTTAATGATAATTTTAATAAAATCAACTATAAATGAATTATGATATTAATAAGAATAACGTGAAATTAACATCATAACACTATTATCTTATTCAAATATTTTTTAAAAAATAATTAATTTTTTCTCATTTTTTTCAACATATTAATTTCACAAATTATTTTTATTATAAAAGATAATGAATACAAACATATTTAAAAAAATAACTATAAACTTAAAAATAAATATAAAAATAATAATTTAAAATATTATATTGACTTTTTTATCATTTTTTATAACAAAATTATTAAAATATTATAAAAATAACAAATACATTAAATTATTCTAAGCATCAAAATTATACTATCAAATTAGATGAAAGGTTATTATAGATAAATAAATAAATAAAAATTAAATAAAGGATACCAATAATCTATTAATTATAATTAAAGTATATAATTTTTGCATCGTAAGGACATTATTATCAACATATTATTTGATAATTAAGTTTTAACACAAATTAGAATCGATATGGTCCTAAGACAATAGAAGGTTGCTTGAGAGTACAGAAATGTGGGGTTTGAAAAAGCTAGAAGATGTGATTGGGAGATCCATGAGTATCATGTATCGTTCTTATTATATTTTAAGAGGGAAAAAGGTAGCACGATTTTATAACTTTTAACTAAAGTATGTTGTAATTCTCTATTTATTACGTATGGTAGCATAATGTTACGTTCCGCTCAAAATGTCCTACAAAATTCAAAGAAATTGTATTTGCTTAAAGGATCTAGACTTTTTTACATGAGAAAGTTATAGAGTGACCTAAAGATGTCTAGAAAGGGCTAGAGATGGACGGACTCAACTCAAGCCTTGAAGATTCTAGAATGCTCTAGAGGATACTAGCATGTGCTTGAAGGTGCTAGAATGGGCTGAAATATTCTAGAACGTGTTGAATGGTTCATGAAGGATGTAGAAGCCGCTGGAAGCTTACGGAACATCCTAGAACTTGCATGAAGAAGCTAGACAAACCTAGAAGACTCTAGAGTTGGCTAGAAGGTCCTAGAACCTTGTAGCATATTGTAGATAAAACTAGAACACTCTTGTACATTCTAGGCTTAGAATGATCTAAAAAGTTGTGGCATACTCTTAAGCTTGGAGCCACACTATAAATAGATCATTGGTCTTCATTTGTATTCATCTTAGGAAATCTTAGAAAATCCTTGGGAATTCTTAGCATCTTGTAAGATAAACTATCTCTAGAGCAATACAAAGCATTATTTACAAGCTCTCTTTCTAGTCTCTTTGGAGTTTCATTCGGATTCAAAAGCGAACTAAGTCAGTAGCGGTGCTAAGTGCCATACGATCGCTACTTGAAATTTAAGGTCGTGAGTTGGTATCAGGAAACTTTCAGTTGAAGCATTTCTACCTTTGGCATAATGAAGAAACGTTGCTCCATCTACACCTGCGTGATGTTCCACCTATGGGCATTGGTAGTGAGGAAACTCGTAAACCACCAAAAGAATCTTGAGCCAAGTCGAAAGACATACTTTCTAGCTTAGAAGCACGAGTTGGGAGTACGCAGGACAACTTAGGGGAGTTGTTCGACCGGGTGGACAACTTGGAAGAACGTTACAATGGCTTGAAGCGTCGGGGATGTGGAGATCCGTACGTGGTCGAGATGTCCTTAATGAGCTAGACGGTGGGTTAAGGCAAGAGATTGAAGGGTTGAAGGCCGAACTTGCCAAGGTAAGAGATCTCGTCCAAAGAGAAGTTGCTAATGTCTTGCTTAAAGTGGAGGATATGGGTGGTGACCTAGCTCTATGTAAGCGGGTGATGGCTGCGGGAACTAGCACAACCACCAGGCTAAGAGGGTGGATGTTCCCAAGCCTAAGACCTTCAATAGTGTTAGGAATGTTAGGGAAGTTGAAAACTTCCTATGGGGGCTGGAACAATACTTTGAGGCTACTGGCATAACGGACCATGCTAGCAAGATCCGAACTGCTGCCATGTATTTGTCCAACACTGCTATGCTATGGTGGAGACAGAGGCATGGTGATGTGCAACAAGGGGTTTGCACAATTGAAACCTTTGACGATTTCAAAAGGGAGTTCAAAATGCAATTCTTCCCTATAAATGCTGAAGAAGAGGTAAGAGGCTGTTTGTGACGGTTAAAACAAACAAATAGCATAAGGGACTATGTGAAGGAGTTCACAACCTTGCTGCTTGAATTTCCTAACACATCAGACAAGTATGCCCTATTCTTGTTCATGGATGGTCTCCAAACGTGGGCTAACCTCTAGCTCAAGCGACGTGGTGTCCAAGATTTATCTTTGGCCATTGCAGTTGCAGAAAGCTTTATTGATTACTCCACCAGCACAGAGAGCTCAAAGGCCACTGATAAAAAGTTTGGTGAAAGAAAGAGTGGTGGAGGCCATGCCAAAAGTTAGGGACCCAAAAATCATAAAGATGGCTCCTCATTCAAACCATGCGATAAGGGGAAGGAAAAGGAGGATCGTGGTGCCTCGAAGCCCCGTGTAACATGCTTCATTTGCGACGGACCGCATTAGGCACGTGAATTTCCGAAAAGAAAGGCATTGAGTGCCTTAGTTGCTTCCACTCATGACCAGGATGGAAGCGAGCCGGATGAAGGTGCAAAGATGGGTTCTTTGCGCCTACTTAGTGCATTGTAGAGCGCCCTAAATGCTTGATGTAAGTAGATGCAACCATCAACAGAAAGGTCGTCAAAGCTTTGGTGGACACAAGTGCATCTCATAATTTTGTTTCAGTGGAGGAAGCAAAAAGACTCGGCCTTAAGGTAGTCCATGGAGGGGGATCTCTCAAAACAGTTAACTCGACAGCACTACCATTACATGGAGTTGCTCGTGGAGTTAAGGTCAGTCTTGGTGCTTGGACTGGCCAAATAGACTTATTATTGGCACCCATGGATGACTTCTCCGTTGTATTCAGTATGGAGTTCTTGGACTAGGTTAGAGCTTTCTTGGTGCCATGCTCAAACTCTATATGCATCATGGATGGTTCGAAGGCATGTGTGGTATCGACAGAGAGGACCACCAGACCTACTACCTAAGCTCTCTCAGCGCTTCAATTCAAGAAGGGATTAAAGAGGGACAAAGAGAGTTACTGATGAGTGCTCAAAAAGCACTAAAAATACCATGATTTTATGCTCATTAATTGATTAAGAATATATATATTTATATGTTTTATCATATATTTATATAATTTGTCTTTTTTGAATCACTTCAGTATTTTTATTGTTTTAGAATTATTTTGGCTTAAAAGCATGAATTTAAAGACCTAAAGAGGAATACTTGAAACAATACATCACAAAAATATCAATAAATAAATGGGGAAAGGTCAACAAATATGGAAAAAGCCCGGACAAAATGGGTGAAAATGTCAAAAATGTCAAAAAGGAGCATTTGGCCGCCCGGCGCGCGCCAGCCATGCGCCCACCATTTAACTGCGGGTATTGTTAAATGCGTCGGCAGAAGCTGGCTCTGGCTGGTTACGTGCTGGCGAAATCAGCACATTTAGCATGGCGCGGTTTTCAGCCAGCCAGCGCCCTCCACAGCGCACAACGCGTTTCACCCCATTTTTCACGCACAAGTGACCCTGTGTGACGTCATGCGGCGTCATTGATGACCTCAACATTTCCATTACACGTTTTTTAATTTTTTAATATTTTTTTAACATTTTTTTACTCATTTTTTTCTCTCCATCCTCACCTTTTATAAATACATTCCATCGGCCTTCAAAACACCTTCAAAACCTCCAAAATACATACTTCTCTTCTTTCTTTCTCTCATTTCTTAGTTTTTAGTTTTTTTAGTTTTTCTTATGTTTTTAGCTAGTTTTTCTTATGTTTTAGCTAGTTTCTCTTAGTTTTAGAGTTCTTCCCTTTTTGGGAAGAACTAGTTATGTTTTGTAATATTTTAGCTTTTTGATTCAATAAATGGGAGTGCAAAATTCGCTTGAGTTTTTCAATGACGGGGAATAGCGTCGAAATTATGTAAGGATTTTATTTTCTTTATAGTTATTTTTATGCTTTATTCTTACATGTTATATTTAATTTGTCATGGTTAAATTTAAGCGTCTTTCATTTTGTAAACATGATGTAATAATAGCGTTGTTATGCTTGCGAAATATTAAATAGGTAAAAATCTCTAAAAATGAATTGATTTTATATTAAGAATGTTAGAGAGAAATATATTATTTTCATTACAAACTCAAACACGAAAATTAGATTTTAAGGTTTAGTTATCGATCACGATTTAGAGTAGTCTTTTATTTATTCGTCTGATAGGTAGTTAGAGTGAAGAAATAAGCTCTATTTCAAAATTTTTATAAGAATTATTATCTGAAAATGTATTGACAACATGTTTTCGGTAGTGGTTTTAAAACTTGAAAGTTAGTACTCGGATAGCTAAATTCTTAGGTTTAATTTGGACACCTTGAATAAAGTTTAAGCATGCAACCACTTAGCCAAAATTGGTAGCATTTAAATGGTTCATTTTCAATCTCTTAGAAAAAGGAATTAATTTAATTAACCAAAATTAGTTATCAACCCCACCATAGGTGTTAATTGATTTGTTTAGTTAACAAAGAATATCTAACCCCACCAAAGGTGGTATTCATACAAAAAAAGGGAGAATCAATGAAGATCAATTCATATCTTTAATAACCTAAATAATATGAGCAAGCATAATTAACTTAGTTATTATATCCATAAATACTCTACTATTTATAAAAGATAAAATTTGCATGAATGTTTATTGAATCTATGTTTAATTTTCATAATTAGATTAAAAACACAAAACCCAAAATATCGTGACGGGATGTTTAGGATTTAATTTTGTTTTTAAAAGTTTGAATAATAAATTAAAACCACATACATTCCTTCCTTAGATCGACCTTGGGAGTATACTTATCATTTTCTACTAAAATGATTCGTGCACTGCGAGAGTTTTATAAATATAAAACCAAAGTATTACAGGATCGGCGTGCCAATTTTTGCTCATCAAGTTTTTGGCACCGTTCTAAGGGACGAGCTCCGTTGCGGGGATGGCATCAAAGTTTTTGGCAATCCAGGTGCGCTTTCATCGGTTACTAGTTATCTTAAAGGAGTACGACGATGAGGAGGCAACAGCCAAGCTTGCCGACCAGCGGAGTGCTCGCTCTAGATAAGTTCCAGGATGTGATGCCCGAGGCATTGCCGAACAGTTACCCGAGGAGGAGGTAGACCACGAGAGTGGCTGGAGGCATGACGGGCCACTGGCCAAAGAATGAGCCCTTGTCGAATAGCGAACTCAAAGTTGGCAAGCGGAAGCAACTCGACCTAATTGCTAGATGTTGGCTTTATAAGGCCCTCCAAAGCCCCATTTGGTGCCCCAGTGCTCTTTCAAAAGAAGAAAGATGGCTCGCTACGAATGTGCATCGACTATCAGGCTCTAAATAAGATCACGGTAAAGAACAAGTATCCTATCCCACTCATTGCCGATTTGTTCGATCAATTGGGGAATGCTAGATACTTTACAAAATTGGACTTGCGGTCGGGATATTACTAGGTATGCATAGCCAAAGAGGATGAGCCCAAGACCACATGTGTGACCAGGTATGGTGCCTATGAGTTCCTTGTCATGCCATTTGGTCTCACTAATGCACCTGCCACCTTCTACACTCTTATAAACAAGATTTTTGATCCCTACCTCGATCTGTTCATGGTAGTATATCTTGATGACATTGTGATATATAGCCGGACTTTGGAAGAACACCTAGAGCACTTGAAGGTGTTTGAGGTCCTAAGGGAAAATGAGCTATATGTCAAGAAGGAGAAATCTTCATTTTCCTAAGATGAAGTGATGTTCTTTGGGCATAGGATAAAGGATGGGAAACTGATGATGGATGGAGCCAAGGTGAAAGCCATCCAAGAATGGGAACCTTCTGCTAAGGTCCCCGAGTTAAGATATTTCATTAGACTTGTAAACTACTACAGAAGGTTTATCAAGTCCTACTCAGCAAGAGCAGCCCCACTGATCAACTTGCTCAAAAAGAACAAGTCTTGGGAATGGACAAGCGAATGCCAAGCCTTATTCGAAGACTTGAAGAAGGTCATTAGTAAAGAACCGGTGCTTTGCCTACCAGACCCTTCTAAGATGTACGAGCTGCACACCGATGCTTCAGACTTTACCATTGGTGGAGTGTTGATGCAGGAAGGGCATCCGATAACTTATGAGAGCCGCAAGCTTAATGATACTCAACGCCGCTACATTGTGCAAGAAAAGGAAATGACAGCTATCATTCATTGCCTAAGGGTGTGATGACACTACTTGTTGGGTTCTCACTTTGTTATCATGGTGGACAATGTAGCGATAAGCTACTTCCAGACTCAAAATAAGTTGAGTCCCAAACAAGTTCGATGGTAAGACTTCTTGGCGGAATTTGACTATAGGTTAGAGTATAAGCCCGGAAAGGCAAATGTGGTGGCTGATGCGCTAAGTCGAAAAACAGAGTTAGCAGCCTTGAGTAGGCCAAGCAGTCCTCTATTGGAAAGGATCAAAGAAGGGTTGGAGCATGATGCTCTTGCTCAAAACCTCCTTGCCTTCATCAAGGAAGGAAAGACAAGGCAATTTTGGCTGAGTGACAGACTACTCTACGCCAAGCAGAATTGCATCTTTATGCCGAAGTGGGGGAGCTTAAGGAAGGAGCTTATCAAGGAGTGCCATGATTCGCTATGGGTTAGACACCCAAGAATGAGACGTACCCTTGCTTTGATCAAGTCAATCTACTACTGGCCTCAACTACGGGATGATGTTAAAGCCTACGTAAGGACTTGTCTTATGTGCCAACAGGACAAGGTAGAGCAGCATGCACTTATAGGTTTACTAGAGCCGCTGCCTATTCCAAAGAGACCATGGGAAAGTGTCTCTATGAATTTCATCACTTGCTTGCCAAAATCAGAGGGCTTTGGCAGTATCATTGTAGTGATCGACCGCTTTAACAAATATGCAACATTCATACCTGTTTCAATGGATTGCACGACAGATGAGATGGCACGGTTGTTCCTCAAAAATATTGTAAAGCATTGGGGGATTCCATCCAATATCGTGAGTGATCGAGACCCACGATTCATAAAAACATTTGGACGAAATTGTTCAAGTTGTTAGGATCAGACTTGAACTTCTCTACAAGCTTTCATCCTCAAAGCGATGGACAAACAGAGTGTGACAATGCATTGCTGGAGCTGTATCTCAGGCACTTTGTCAGCGCCAATCAGCATGATTAGGGTAAGTTGCTAAATGTAGCCCAATTCTCATATAACTTACAAAGGAGCGAGTCTACCACAAAGAGTCCCTTCGAGATTGTCATGGGCCAGCAACTCATGACTCCCCATGCCTTGGCCACGAGTTATGAAGGAAAGAGTCATGCTGCCTTCAAATTTTCCAAGGCGTAGCACGAACAAGCTGAGTTGGCCCGAGCCTATTTGAACAAGGCATCTAAGAAGATGAAGAAATAGGCTGACAAGAAAAGAAGGATGGTAGAATTTCAGGAAGGTGATTTGGTCCTTGTCAAACTATTTCCCCAACAATTCAAATCTCTACGAAAGGTTCATAATGGGTTGGTGCGGAAGTATGAAGAGCCATTTCTTGTACTCAAGCAAGTCGGTAAGGTGTCTTACAAACTGTAACTCCCTCCGAAGCTTAAAATCTATCACGTTCTTCATGTAAGCATGCTAAAGCCTTATCATAAAGACAAGGAAGACATAAGTCGTGGAGAATCCAAGAGGGCGCCTACCGCAGTGGTAATCTCCTTTGACAAAGAAGTGGACTCAATCTTGGCAGACTGTCTAATACGACGTAGGGGCGTACCAAGTTATCGGGAATACTTGGTCAAGTGGAAGAATGCCCCAAACATAGAAGCAAGCTGGGAACCTGAAGATTCTTTGTGGCAATTCAAACATGACATAGAGAGGTTCAAGCTTGAAGGCGCGACGAGGGCGTCGCGAACTTGAGTGGGGGAGGGTGTTACATCCCGCTCAAAATGTCACGCAAAATCCAAAGAAATGGTGTTTGCCTAAAGGATCTAGACTTTTCTACATGGGAAAGTTCTAGAGTGGCCTAGAGATGTCTAGAAAGGGCTAGAGATGGACGGACTCAACTCAAGCCTTGAAGATTCTAGAATGCTTCAGAGGATACTAGCATGTGCTTAAAGGTGCTAGAATGGGTTGGAATATTCTAGAACTCGTCGGATGGTTCATGAAGGATGTAGAAGCCGCTGGAAGCTTACGAAACATCCTATAACTTGCATGAAGAAGCTAGACAAACCTAGAAGACTCTAGAGTTGGCTAGAAGGTCCTAGAATCTTGTGGCATATTGTAGATAAAACTAGAACACTCTTGTACATTATAGGCTTAGAATGATCTAAAAAGTTGTGGCATACTCTTAAGCTTGGAGCCACACTATAAATAAACCCATTGGTCTTCATTTGTATTCATCTTGAGAAATCTTGGGAATTCTTATCATTTTATAAGATAAACTCTCCCTAGAGCAATACAAAGCATTATTTACAAACTCTCTTTCTAGTCTCTTTGGAGTTTCATTCGAATTCAAAGGCAGGCTTAGTGCAACGGACGGTGCTAAGTGCCGCACGATCGCTACTTGAAATTTAAAGTCATGACAATAAGCTTACTACTTTTACAAAAAAAATAATGAATTTTTTTTTGTAAAGATAATAATCTTATACTATCCCACTTTCACTAAAAAACGTAACTTGTAGTTTTTTATATGTTTGTTAGTGACTCATAAGTTTGTTAAATAGTCATTTTAATCCTATTTTCCTAACGAGCTCTTATAATAAATTTAAGTCTAATTTCGATCGATTTATTTATTTTTAATTCTAAAAAGAATACATATATTCTAAGTAGCCAAGCTTAATTTTCATATTTCAAATAATTAATGAATTGAGGTTGAAAAAATAGGAAAAATAGAAAAACAAGGGAACATAATACGCAATTGGAACGAGGGTAGTGTGAGTTGTAATATAACAGTTGTATTATGCTTATGCTTAGCTCAATTTTTTGTGAAAATAGTATTAATAGGTGCATATTTTAAGGTAGTTGGATTTTAAATCAATTAGTTTTATATAATTAATGATAATTATTTTTAGACGTTTATAAATAAATTTTTCTCCATTATTGTAGATGTAGCTAGTGGCTTGTGAATAAATGTTTGTAAATAATTTTTTAGTAAATTATAAAAAATAACACATCTAAAATTATAATAATAAAAATAATACCCAATAATATTGAATGTGTTTTAATTAGACTGCATTTAAAATTGGATAAATCTAAATGACCGTAATTCAATTTCAAAAACGTTCAAAATAAAATAATACGTTAGATTTTTTTAATATTTAAAATATATGGATTGAACATAATAAATACTATTTTTATAATTATAAGTTTTAAATATATTATTTTTATTATTTTTCTTAACTTATTTCCAACTCTTCTCATCTTTTAAATGCAACACATATATTTCTATATTGTTTTCACATTTTTAGAAACCATTATATTTTCTTATGATGTAATTTGAGCTTGATTTAGGACATGAGATTATAGAACATTTTATTTGTTGTTACATAAGTATTATTGATATTTAAATCGATGAAAATTTAGAAAAAAATCCCATAAATACCATCACCTAAATTAATGGCAATAATACTTATAAAACAACAACTAAAATTAGTAAGAGTGTTATAATTTAAAATTTATTAGTATTTTTATAACAATCATCATAGTTAAATAGTAAATAAAATCCATTTAACTAGATAAAATTATATAAAATCTCTTCCTTTTATATTATATTTATGTAAATATTCACAATACAATTTTAGCTAAGAAGAGTTGTGTGGCTCTACAACTCATGCAAGTACTATAGAATAAGTCTTAAAATCCATATAAAACCCATGTTTGGGAACCTCGAGAACATATCTAGAAATTTAACAAAAATGGATATTGGAACCCCAAGAAAAGTAAAAAGCAAATTATACGATAGGAAGTGTCATGAGATTTTTCAAACCTTGATAAGCTATTATATTAATATATTTTTTAAATCTTATTAAGTTTTGAAAAAAATATTTCTATTAAAAACTAAGAGGTAAAAAAAATAATACTAGAAAAAATAAAATGAATTTTACGATAATTAAATATTAAAACAATAGTTATTTGTTGGTAAAAAAACGTTCTTTAAGAATAAGTCCTTTTAAATACTTTTTTTTTTCAAATTTGTAGTCACATTGAGAACCATATTTCTCTTTGTTGTCATCTAAGTTTAAAAAATTGTATTTCTTTATGAAATATTACCCATGAAGCTTCCCTTGAATAATTTTAATTAGATATCATATAACAATTATATAATAATATATTTGTCAAATGTCCTAGAATTTTAATTCAAAAACAACTCTTTTTATTTAAATGACATTTTTCTTGCACTCAATAAATCCACGACCCTTGTGGCTCCAAGGCCCATTTTTAAATCTATCAATAATCCATCAACTTGGATTAGACTAATGTTTTTATGTCAACCTATTTAGTGCTTCTTTGATTATTGGCTATGGGAATATGATATAGATTCTTTGGTGATGCTCCTTAATCTTCATCATTTTTCAAGAAGATTTTTTCTCAAATCTTAACTATAACATTAAGAATTGCCTACAACACGAAGGATTGTGCATTTGATGTATCTTCAAGAACAATTTTTTTTAAGAAATGAAAAATAACGAGGATCAAAGAACACTATTGAAGAATTCATGGTATGTTCCAATTGAGCATAATAATCTAAGAAATCCAAACACATTGGGTTGAATCCAATATGATGTGCTAAGAAGAATCCAAATAAAGGCCCAAATTTAATTAATGTTATTAAGACTATTTGCAAATAGGCCATGGATAGATTAAAAAACTAGCCCCGAAAAAAATTTAAAAATTGGTCATGGAGTAGCAAAGTCTATGGACTTATTAAGTGCAAGAAAAAAGTTCTTTTTGAAGTAAAATTCTAGAACATCTCTCACTTTTTATTTCCATATCATTGTTACTCGAATGAAGCAATTCAACTTACATAGAAAAACTTACTATATGAGCTATATTTCATATAAAAATAAAAAAAATATCAAAATCATATAATAAGAAAGAGAAATACGACTCTAAATATCTATTCAGAAATCTAGACAAATTATGTGCAAAAAGACTCATTCTTAAAGACACACATGAGCAACATTTTTAGTTTTTTAGACTTTTATTTTCAACAAATAACTATTATTTTTAAATTTAATTATCTTAAGAATTATTTTATTTTTTCATTATTATCACTTAAGATTATATTATCTTATTAACTAGTTTGCTTTATTTTTAACCTATAAATAACTATAATTAGAAACAATTGCATGAACATTTAAAAATTGATGTAAGATTTTTTCCTCTTGATTCATAATTCAATATTTTTTTTTAGAATTTATCACTATAGAAATAAAAAATTAACTTAAAATATTCTTTATAAATCTTAGGAAACGTAGTAGTATTTTATAACTTGTCAAAGGCTTGAAAAACCTTGTAACACTTTCTATCCCACAATTTACATTTTAACTTTCTTGGAGTTCCAATATCCATAATTCTAGACACGTTCTTGAGGTTCTTAAATACAGATTATCTAAGTATTTTAAGAATTGGTCTACATAATTCACATCAACCACTAATTGAAACCTTAAAATCATGTTTTTTTACCACCCTATTGATGAAGTATACCATTTAACATGTTATAAAAGTAAGATTAATTGCATAAAATGTAATGTATAAATTTTACATGACCTTACTCATTTAAAATGTATCCAATTAAAATTGGTGCAATTAAATCAAATTTAATATCTTTATAATCTCCAGTTATGTTGTTTTCGTTCTCTAATGGCGCAAAACAATTGCATAATTGATATTTTCTCTGAAGGTGGCCATAATAGTGTTCACATGCTTGTTTTCAGTTATGTTTTCAAAGCAAATTTGACAAAAACAAAATGCACAAGGATGACATATGTAGAATTTTATGAAGTGAGATAGGTGAATTACTTCCATTTATGAACACTAGCATGAAAGTCATGTGATATACTTGTAGCAAACAATCTATTTACCCATAATACAATGTCAATATTAAGAGCAAGGTAAATCATATAATGGAACTCCGATTCTTGTATTGCTTGCACTTAACTAGAAAATTTCACTAGGAGTTGGTCTTTTTGCTCGAGCTAGTAAAAAGCAAAAAGCAACTAATTATGGATGAATTGAATGAATTCTAGTATGCAAATGTTTTGCATGTTAAAGTGCTATCTTTTGAGCCAAAAAAAAACAAAACTCTATTTACACAATCGTGGCTCCAAAGTGCCAGTAAATGAAGTATATAACTAATTTCGAACAATCATCTCCTCTCCAGTCTCCAACTCTATATGTTCTTTTAATTATTATTTATTATTTTTATTTTTTTTGCCAACACAACTCTATTTGATTGATGAGACAAAAATATGATGATGATGGCATTTAATAAAAAAAAAAGCACTAAACAAAACAAAACAAGCTACTTCCGCGGGTATACTTTTTGTTCTCGCTTCGCAGTGCCTTTCAATTAATCAGAATCAGATCACTCTATTAGTATGCACGCAAAATGGTACTGCAACACAAAAAGACAACAGTGATTAGCTTTTGTTTTTTCACAACCATATAAAATCAAATTAAAAACTAAGCAATTCAACAGCCTTTTATTCAATGGCTATGTTTTCCCTCGTTTTCTAGCAAGGAAGAAAATCTACATTAAAATTTATAATCACCTACCACCCCAAATCCCCTATAAGATTATTAAGAAAAAACTAAATTTCACTAATCCTCATTCATCAACTGATGTAGATTAGTCCAAGAGCGAAAATAGGCAGTCAATGATGGCAATCATCTTCAAGTACACGAAGGTGATGCGGTAGAAAATGAACTTCTTTCAGTCTAACGAGATCATTATTGACAATGTCAACAGACATTGTGATGATGCCATGAGAATACCCAAAGTGCAAATAACACAACCATTAGAAGCCAAATTGCACCATATTAATGCGTGCAAATATGGAAATGGTGCAAAAGCAATACGTAAGGCAAGTTCCAGCAATGAGATAAGAACACATACCATAACAAATGCCACAGAAGGGCTTATCAGGAGTCAGAAAGTATACGGTAAAACCGATGTATTCTACTTAAAGTATTAGAAGACCTAGCCTGGCCATGACAAGAGCTGGTTTGATGTGAAGTTTCCCTTTGTGTTTTTGCCCGAAATAAGACGTCTTCGGTATCTAAAACATAGGAAACCTACAAAATAAATAAGCCAAACAATCAACAAAAGCAGATTTCGAGAAGCAAACCAAATCATCTTCAATCAAATGCATTAACACCATGAGACAAGAGAAAACCCTTGATAACAAATGTAGTCAAAGATTGTACATGTAAAATCATGTACCTTCGATGAATTGCAAGCTATCTTACACTCCAGACCATTGACGACTTGAAGTCCTTCCATGGCCTTGTATGTGGCAGTCAAATCATCACTACTTGCATATTTGCGTCTATTCCTGCACATCAGTTTGCAAGATCAGCAGCAACCACAACTGGGAAAAAATTAGTTGTTTCTGTTAATTGACAAACCTCTTGAGAAAGATTCCAGACTTCCTTTTTTTGTCGGGAAGAACAGAAAGGAAGTCATTGTGCAGATAAGCTGAAAAATCAGGGTCCATTGAAACAGCAGTAACTTCAGGTTTATCATGCCCATAGTCCATTAGCTGAATGGATAAACGGGCTGGCGAGGATGACTGAAGAGGGTGGATTTTAAGGAGACACAAGAAACAAAGTTAGAACATCTTAATGTTTAAGGGCATATAAATTCTATTTCATGCTAAATAACTATAGTCATAATCAAGAACCTACACATTCAATGCGATATATATTCTCATCATGAAGAAGAACGCGGGCATTTTCATGATAAACTAGATCAACAACTCTTCCAGGTTTTCTAGATTTTTCGTAAGCGTATAATTGGAGAAGCTTGTTATCCATCTCATCAGTAGCGACAGTTTGGAGCTGGAAAAACCATGCAAAGAATTAATTTGGTTGAAGAAAACACAAATAATAGACGATGAAATTTCAAATGAAGCCAATAGGGAGACTTTTCTAGAAATGTTACCTGTTTAACAAGTTTATAAATCAACTTGTCCAATGTGAACAGAACATATGACTGAGTCCCAATGACAGCTCGGCAGTCATCCTCAAATTTTGTGTTGTCAGATGTACCATCTAGTAGATTGTAAAGTGCATTCATGAATCTGAACCAAACATATTAACTTCCAATTAGAGCACAACCATGTATTTTTAATTCACCTTCTGTTTCTTTCTATATTAAGTTTCAGTAGTTTACAACTTAGAACATTTTCACTTGGGAGGGGAAGGGAGCAGGGTCTAACCCAAGACCACATGCAATAAAATAGATAAATAGATAAATAAGACCACCTAGCATAGGCATCAAATGAACTTGTATCAATTGACGCCTTCCACTTCCTTTCAGCAGAGGATGAATTCACCTTTGCTGAGTGTATCCTTTCATATAATGTCTGCCAAATTAAGGTAAAATACACGTATAAAAATATAAAATAACTATAATCAAATACACATATACTAGATTGTCAAAGAAAGCCAATATAATGCACTAACCTGGTGAAGCCTAAAAAGCGAATAGAAAGAATCATTTCCATAAAATACAGTAGAATTCATTTCTCTGTCGTGTAGGGTTGGGGGAATATACTTTGCAAGAGGTTTAACAGAGCATTCTAAAAGTGGTAATGATAGTCCCTCTCCCTCAACATCATGGGCATCGACTATCCCTTCAGCCTCACCTTCACTTTCAGCCTTAGTGTCATGTTCACCATTGTCTCCATCCTCAGGCTCTTCACGAGAACATTCTTCTGCATCCCCAGATTCACTTCCAGAAACATCATCATTCTCAGAAGCATTTTCACTATCCTCAGATGTCCTCTGTGCACTGCCCTCACCTTCATCAGCAGGATCATTCTCTCTCCCCGCTTCTCGACTACCAATTTCTTCGCAACCACCATCCTTTACTTTATTGCCTAAGCCAGCTTCTCCATAGTTTGCAAAATTATCCTCTTCAAAATCTCCATTTGGAGATAATTCACCCTCTTCTCTTTCAACCTCTAAGCATCCAATAGATTGTTCATGATGTTGGTGAGTTATGCTGGCCTCTGTGAATGCCCCATTTGAAGAGATGAGAGGGCTTGTGGAACCCCCACACTGCAGCATTTTTCCAAAACAGAGATTTATCAGTAGATACTCCTCAATAGGATGCCATATTTGCATGAGAATCCAAAGCATACCATTTTAGTCACAAATAGGGTTAATATCAGTCTAGATTTTTAATATATAAATAAGTGACCATATTATCCCCTAAAAACTAAATTTGTGCAATAAAGTCCCCTTTTTAATTTATATTTTTCCCAATTAGGACAACCAACATCTAAATGAAAGAAAATTGCCACATAGAGACAAGCAAACTTTAAAGTGCACATAAAGTCAAGTGCGGCTATTGACAGTAAAAAATGCACAGAAATATTCTCTTATAAGCACATGTGGCCCCCTCTCCTTCTGGCCAATTGTACAATATTCAAATTTTATTGGACTTTATTGCTCAATTTATTTTTAAGAAAAAAGTGCTCACTTTATAGTTTATGAGGGATACCTATTGATATTTACCATCACAAATGTCATATTTAATTTTTTCCTAGACAACAAGAATTGAGAAACAGAGAAACACCTCTATGAACATTGACGTTTGTATCAATGCATCAATATTAGGTAATCAATCAAGACAGAATAAAGTAGGTTACACAAAAACATTTGTCCAACGATCCATAATCAGAACTATTTGTGAAAATTTTAGAACATACCATTTTTGGAATGGATGTATATTTTAATTCTCAACATGACAACAATATTCATTAGCAAGGTCATAAGGATAAGGTCCTGTTGCCTGAATCGTAACAAGCAATTCATGTATAACTAGTTGTTAAACCTATCATATATAATTTACAGAAATAAAACGACTTTCTAATGGAAATTATATTACAATGAAAATAAAATATCTCTCAAGTTAGATTCGTTTATTTTCTCTCAAGTTAGATTCAACAAAGCATCAAAAGACCAAGAGCCTAGCACAAACTCTTGGCATGTTATAAGAAATATACCCCATACCATTAGCATACCTCTGAAGAAGGTAATTCATGCCCCTCAATTGTACCATTACCAGGTCTGGAGGGAGTAGGACTATGCCCTAGCAAGACAAAAGAAAGAATTCAGAATATTGTATGAATTAACTAGATCTATTGTGATAGATAGTGAGAGAACAGGAGAGAAAGAAAATGACTAATTTGGTTAAATCTCAAAAGTTGAAAGTCCTGCACAAACCTGACGTCTCTTCTAAAGTGGTTTTCCCATTACTTTGCTCAACACCAGTAGCAAAAGATGCATTTGAATTGATCAGCTGTTCATTGGAATTTTCTTGCTTGCTAACAGCAGATGAGTCATCAGCTGTAGAAACATAAATCTGCACTTTTCCAGGTGGAGCTCTAAAGCATGTATCATCCTTGTGTATTCCATCCACAGTGTGTGAACTCTCTTCCTTAACACCATCACCTACATTTACTGACCAGGCCCTGTAAGAACTTGATCGTTCAGGTGGAATGTTTTCTTCTCCATTTTTGGTAGGATTTGTCTGTTTGGAGTTCAAGACAGCAAGAGAACTATTGTCACTATCCCCAGCACTAGCAGTACCGCTGTTGTCAGCACGAACCTTCTCCTTAACAACATCTTCAGAGTTCTCCACACCCAGAGGCCGAGAAGGAAAACCAAGAACGGGTTCCAGAAAGGTTGTCCATACCTTCATCACTTTATCCAACTGTTCAGTTGTACAAACTTCTCCACATGAATATTTGATTAGCTGATAGAGATCTTCATGGATGCTAGGATCAGGATACTCAAATTCCAGATTTGGAATGATTGGTCGTCTATTTCCAGCAGCAACAGCAAGGAGAACATTGTCTTCTTTCCGCTTCCTCTCACTTATCTCTTTAATCTCCACCAACAATGCTGAAAACAGAAAAATGCAATAAAACATGAAAGACAGAACGTATGAGCCAATGAGCCATCCAAATTGTGTGGAAATTCAAAAGAGTCGGATTTATATAGTATGCTTGCATGTAATTCCCATGTCCATGTCAAATGTATAAATGCAAGTCTTACATGATTCGTTGCATTTGGAATAAACTAACAAATGAAAATTAAAAAGTTGTAAACATACCATTTAAGTTCATTGAATAACAAATATTAACACTGAAGTACCATAATTATTACAAAATATTATCCGTATAACATAAATGGTATTTTCGTAACGTTATCATGTTACAACTGAAGTATCATAAATTGCAAAGGAGTTGTATTTTTGTAATGTTAAATATATTAGTAGTGTATTAGGTGTCTATCACTAATTGGGTTGTATATTAGGTGTTTTAGATGTGTATTATGTGTCTATTACTAATAGTGTCTCTAGCTTTGTATATAAATATATAATATCTTTGAATGGAAAATAAGAGAATTGATTCTTTTCAATCTTGAGTAACATGGTATCAGAGCATTTCGGTTACAAAATTGGGATTTTTTTTCCCGTTCAAATTAGGGTCTGATTTTAAGTAAACACAAATTAGGGTTTAGTGCATTTTTGGGTTCCAACTTGGAACGCCCTTTTGGAGTGCAAATTTATTCTCATCGCCAGCACAAGGAGGAAGCCCAGCCGCCGACTGGCCAAACCCCAAAGTCAGGTCACTAGACGAGTCACGAGTGGACCTCACGCACCATCGCGAATTTCTGCAATCTTTCCACAAGCTGGCGCGTGACAGCGTGTCTCTTCCAACAGTCTTCTCCGATCGTTCTCGTGTTGCTCTCTAGCATTCCCCTGTGTCATCTATGGTGGTTTGGCACTCATCGCTTTGTGATTGTTCAGGTTTGAGTTCTTCCAATTTGGGTTTTTGGCCAATTTTGTGTTCTTGTTCGCTGCCCTTGTTGGATTTTGTTTGTTTGCTTGTTCGTGCCTTGTAGTTTGTAAGAGTTATGACTGAAAAGAAATCTAATGTTGTGACGAATATGGTGCATGTGATGTCTAAAATCACGAACCATAAGCTCAATGGCTCAAATTATTTGGTTTGGAGCAAAACCATTTGAATTTATCTGAGAAGTATCGACAAAGATACTCATTTGACTAACGATGTAATTGGCTTAATCAATCATTGTGAATTCGTTAAAGAATTGATAGATTATTTGGATTTCTTATATTCTGGTAAAGGAAACCTTTCTCGTATGTATGAGGTATGCAAAACATTTTACCGTGCAGACAAACAAGATCAGTCCCTCACGAATTATTTTATGGAATTTAAAAAGACTTATGAGAAGCCCAATAGTATGATGTCTTTTAGCCCTGATGTAAAGGTTCAGCAAAGCCAACGGGAACAAATGGCGATCATGAGTTTTCTTGCCGATCTTCTCTCTGATTTTGAGACTACTAAGTCACAAATTCTTTCTGGTTCTGAGATCTCCTCTTTACAAGAAGTATTTAGTCAGGTACTTCGTACAGAAGGCCCTCCACCTCCACCAACTCAATTAAATGGTGTTTTGGTCAGCCGAAATAATAATTATAAGCCTGGACAGTCAACTTATATGAGTGGAAACAAAGGAGACAGCTTGCAAGGGTTTGAAACTCGACCACAAGACTCAGGAGGTATTATGTGTTACTATTGTCGCAAACCAGAACATACGAAACGTGACTGTAGAAAGCTTCAGTACAAGAATCAGAAAGATCACTCGGCCCATATTGCATCCACTTCTGATACTTCTGAAAAATCGGTTCTTATCTCTACAGATAAATTTACCAAGTTCTCACAGTATCAAGAATCACTAAAGTCTGCATCACCTTTTGTCACGGCTATTGTTGATTCAGGTAAACCAAATGCGTGTCTTCTTTCCTCATCTTCCAAATGGGTTATTGATTCTGGTGCCACAAATCATATGACAGGTAATTCTAGTCTTTTTTCTACTCTTGAGTCACACACTTCCACCTCTACTGTTACCTTAACTGATGGGTCACCATCTTGTGTTCTTGGGTCTAGTACAATTACTCCCACTCTTTTGCTTCCTTTGTCAAATGTCTTACATTTACCTAGCTTATCCTTTAATTTGATCTCTGTAAGTCAGCTTACTCGCAATCTTAACTGTTGCATCTCATTTTTTCCTAATCATTGCTTATTTTAGGATCTTATGACAAAAAATACTATTGGTAAAGGACATGAATCTGGAGGCCTCTATATTCTTGACACACCAATACCGAAATATGTTGCTTGCTCTGGTGTAACATCTCCCTTTGAGGCACATTGTAGACTGGATCATCCATGTCTTCCTTTACTTAAGAAACTTTGTCCTCAGTTTAGTAAGGTGTCTTCATTAGATTGTAAGTCTTGTCAATATGTAAAACACCATCGTCTTAGTTCAAATCCAAGAGTTAATAAACGTGCTAGTGTTCCTTTTGAATTAGTTCATTCTGATGTTTGGGGTCCTTGTCCTATTTTGTCTAAACTTGGATTTAAGTATTTTGTTACTTTTATTAATGATTATTCTCGTGTAACTTGGTTATATTTAATGAAGAGTCGTTCTGAATTGTTTTCTATTTCTTGCGCATTTTGTCCTGAGATTAAAACTCAATGTAATGTTTCAATTCGTACTTTGCGAAGTGATAATGCCAAAGAATATACATCAGCTTTGTCTCAATCTTATAAGGTTCAAAATAACATGTTTCATGAAACTTCGTGTGTCGATACTCCATCTCAAAATGAGGTGGCAAAACATAAGAACAGATAGCTTCTTGAAACTACATGTGCCTTATTATTTCAAATGAATGTTTCTAAACCTCTTTGGGCCGATGCAGTTTCAATAACATGTTTTCTTATTAATCGCATGCCCTCATCTGTTCTTCATGGTGAGATTCCTTACAAAGTCACTATTTCTGGTTGACCCTAGAATATTTGGTAGCACTTGTTTTGTTCGGGATGTTCGTCCGCATGTTACTAAATTAGATCCAAAGTCTTTAAAGTGTATCTTCCTTGCTTATTCTCGTCTTCAGAAAGGTTATAGATATTATTGTCCCAGTCTTAACAAATATCTTGTCTCAATTGATGTTACCTTCATGGAAGACACCCTATTTTTTGTCTTTTCCTCCTGCACGACAGAAGGAGGATGATAATTTGTTAGTATATTCTATTACATCATTTAAACCTGTCTCGTATCCAGTTCCTGTCAGGCTTCCTATTACTCAAGTCTACTCCAGACATACACCTTCTGATTCATGTCCTGCACCTACTCTTTCGTCATCAGATCCAATCCTGAACGATGATCTTCCTATTGCATTACGCAAAGGTAAACGTCAATGTATTTATCCTATTTCTTCTTTTGTTTCTTATAACTGTTTGTCGTCTTCCTCTTGCTCTTTTATTGTCTCTCTTGATTCTATTTCTATCCCTAAAACTATTCACGAAGCCATATCTCATTCTGGTTGGCATCATGCAATGATCGAGGAAATGAATGTTTTGGATGGCAATGGTACTTGGGACTTGGTTGATTTACCTTTGAGGAAACAGGCTATCAGATGCAAATAGGTGTTCACAGTTAAGGTTAATCCGGATGGGTCAATTACTCGATTAAAGGCCCGTCTTGTTGCTAAGGGATATGCTCAAACCTATGGAGTGGACTATTCTGACACTTTCTCTCCTATTGCTAAATTGACCTATGTTCGGTTGTTTATTTCTATGGCAACTACTCACCATTGGCCTTTGCATCAACTAGTTATCAAGAATGTTTTTCTTCATGGTGATCTTCAAGAAGAGGTGTTTATGGAGCAACCTCCTGGTCTTGTTGCTCAGAGGGAGTCTAGGCAAGTTTTTCGTCTCCACAAATCTTTGTATGGTTTGAAACAGAGTCATCGTGCTTGGTTTGAAAAATTTAGTCAAGTATAGAAACGTTTGGTATGATGAAAAACAAGTCTGACCATTCTGTGTTCTACAAACAATCAGAAGCTAGTATCATTCTTTTAATTGTGTATGTAGATGACATTGCTATTACTGGAAGTGATACTACGAGAATTTCATCTCTTAAGTTTTTCCCACATACTCAGATTAACACGAAAGATTTAGGGATGCTAAAGTATTTCTTGGATGTTGAAGTCACAAGGAGTAAAAAAGGTATCTTTCTATCTCAAAGAAAATATGTTATGGACTTATTAACTGAGACAGGAAAATTGGGAGCAAAGCAAAGCCTTGTAGTGCTCCAATGACTCCGAACATCCACCTTACAGGAGATGGGAAACTCTTTAAAGATTCTAAGAGATATCAAAAGTTGGTTGGAAAGCTGAATTACCTTACCGTGACTAGTCTAGATATTGCATATTCGGTCAGTGTTGTTAGTCAATTTATGTCATCCCCAATAGTTCATCATTGGGCAACATTAGAGCAAATTTTGTGTTACTTGAAAGGAGCAACTAGACGTAGTATCTTGTATGCAAATCATGGACACACTCATATTGAATGTTTTTCAGATATAGATTGGGCAGGTTCCAAAGTGGATAGAAGATCCACATCAGGCTATTGTATTTTCAATGGAGGAAATTTGGTCCCATGGAAAAGCAAGAAACAGAATGTTGTGTCACGATTGAGTGCAGAGTCAGAACATAGGGCTATGGCACAATCTACGTCTGAGATAATGTGAATATATCAGCTCTTGAATGAAATAGGTCTTAAAACTTCATTACCAGCGAAATTGTGGTGTGATAACCAAACTACATTTTATATTGCTTCTAATCCTGTGTTTCATGAGCGAACTAAACACATTGAAATTGATTGTCATTTTGTTCGCGAGAAAATTCAGCAAGGTTTGATTTCTACAAGATATGTGAAGACTGGAGAACAACTAAGAGATATCTTCACGAAAGCTTTAAATGGGGTTTAAGTTGATTATCTTTGTAACAAGTTGGGCATGATTAATATCTATGCTCCAACTTGAGGGGGAGTGTTAGATATATTAGTTGTGTATTAGGTGTCTATCACTAATTGAGTTGTATATTAAGTGTCTATCACTAGTTGAGTTGTGTATTAGGTATCTATCACTAATAGTGTCCAAAATAGTGTCCCTAGCTTTGTATATAAATATGTAGTATCTTTGAATGGAAAATAAGAGAATTAATTATTTTCAATCTTGAGTAACATGTAACAATTATGATACTTTAATGATATAGGTGTAACCCAATAAACTTAAATGGTATATTTGTAACTTCCTTGATACTTCAATGGTACATTTATTAGTTTATCCTTGCATTTGAGTAGTTTAGTTCCTAACAGGGTAGTATTTCCAACAATAGAAGTAACAATTTAAAAAGGCTAAAACCATAATTTTTACAAGAGTAAAAAAGAATAACCATATTTGTTAACATAATAATACTTTTGTTAACATGGCACAAGAACTAACAAAGCAGTGTCCAGGATAAAATTTAAGAATTAAGATACACAACTTCCTGGAACCTTATTCAAACAATGCTATTCGGTTTGTTTTTAATAAATTGACTTACCTTTTATGCTCAAGCTCTTTGTGTCCTGTTGCTTGAAATAAAAGCTACGATGATCAAGTGATTTGTGATAGTTCTTGGAATATATTTCAGCCCAAACTTTATTGAAATCAGAGCGACACCTTGCCCACTCTACTTGTTTCTGTTTCAAGCGGGTTAGTATAACTGGCAAAGCAAGGGAAACATTCTTCCTTAAAAGGTCCATCACATCAATCCCATGATCTCCATATAAGCGTTCAATGCACCTCAGGTTCAGAGCTGAAAACAAGGAAAGGGGGGATTTCATGAAATGAAGCACAAATCCCATAAATAAGACCTTGTATCATAGGAATTATCTTGGAATTTTTAAGCAGCAAAAATCCTATTACCTGTGAAATGATCTTCAACACGAACTGGGCTGTCTGCTTTGATTCCATTGTTATTAAATTTGTTTAAGATTTCTTCTACAAGCTTGGTTGTTACATTAACAGATTCCAACAACATGTCCAGTTCAAACCTAACAAAATTGATAAAACATTACCAACTTCCAAAAGTATCTATAAAAGTACTAAAAGTCCTCAAGATTTCTTTTTTACTTTTGTAGATAGGAAGCAAATAACGAGTCAATGATGTCTTCAACCAGACCACATAAAAAATCATAGATATATGCAATCTTAAAAAAATGGCACGACATGCTTCAAATAATAAAGAAGGAAACAAGAACTTCAACCAAATTGATACCAACAAAAATTAATGTAACAACTAAAATCTCAGGAAATTTCTGAACCTGTCATCTTCACAACGAAAGAGACTTTCTTCATACTGGTTTTTCCGCATGTGTTTAAAAGAATAGTCCTCACTCCCTGAAGTGACAGATACCCAGTGATCATTTAGTACTTTATCCCCAATTTCTGTTCGTTGGCTCACAGGGGGCATTGGATACTGGCTCAAACAAACATAACAGCAGAATAAGAATCAGCATCAGAATATCTTCCAAGGAAAATTATAAAAAATCATACAATCACATACATTCTTCGGCAGAAGACGGTAGCTAGGAGTGCACTGCTCGCAGTTAGCGAGGTCAAGTTCATTAATAGATTTTCCAATGTACTGATCTTTGCTGGGAAACAAAGACATCTTGTGACTGGCATCTTTATTTCCAAAGCCAGAACCCTTCTCCATTCTATCCCTTTCTTGGTTTTCATGCTCTCTACCTTTATTTCCATCATCTCTATCACAATCATGATCTCTTTCTCTCTCCTCTGGCTTCACTGATCTGGGCAAATGTCCTTCATTCCACAATAACTCTGCAAAGAATTCAAAATTAACAAACATTTCATCCAACAAAAATAAAAGAGAAGAAAAAGTCCACATATTATGATTTTCAAAATGCTTCTCAAAATATCTAATCCTTTCATAACAGATAAAGCATGCACCAGTCACAGAACTCAATAGAAAAGCATTTAGCCTTGTAGAAAACAAAAGGGAAAAAATCATCTACGTACTTTTATTCATGAAACCAGCAAGGAACCCATCTGCAAGAGAGGACTTAATTAGAAACTAGTCTTAGGCAGTATCCAGATCAAAGAAAAAGATCAGATTCAGACAATTACCATTCTTCTCACAGCTTGACAAAAAATCATTGAAACCGGCCATTACTTCTGGATGTTTTCCAAGTAAACCACCCACCTAAACAATGTAAGACACCAAAAATTCTAAATCATATTGGGGTGAACGTCTCATGATTAATATGTAAAAATGTTATACATATCAGTCAAATATCATATAAACTTTTTAAAAAAAATTACTTGATCAAATAAGATTAAGATTGAAGGGGAGAGAGAGAGGAGGGGACAACACGACACTTGCCAAAGTAGATAACATTAATCACATATTGCAAATATCACAATGAAGGTTGAGGTAGATCACTTTCTGACGTTAGATATGGGCTCTACCATGGACAGCATAGAAATTTTTACGTACAATCTACGACACAGTTTCTCAACAACAACAACAACAACCAAAAAAAAATACCCAAAGCCCCAATGGGATCCACAACTGCTTTAAATCCTCATCTCAAGGGATTACCCATAGAATATCAAACTTCAAAACAAAATAGATCATGATTACTGTCTACTTTCATTTTCTGCAGATAAATGATGACACTGACATACATTGAAACTTTAGATTTATTGATCAAAATATCATGAAGAAAATATTTTACAACAATAAAATATTAAGGATCAACCTACTCATGCCATACCAAAATTTGCAATTCTGTTCGCGATATAATTTCCTTGCTATAGATATGCAGGCACTTCAAAAACTCCTGGTAGTCATCAGCATTTCTTAACTTCTCCTTCACTTTCTCACAAAATGCAAACTCCTGACCGCAGATAACTGCTATGAGGAAAAACAGAAGCTATAATAAAGTGACTTTACAGCTTTGATAAAAAGAGTATACCAGTTTTGAGGTGACAATAAATTAACATTCTGAGAATGTGTTCAAATTTTAAGCTTCAAGAAGCATTGATAAGCAGGAGAACAACATAGTCAAACAAGTTTCTCATACTATAGGCAGAAAATAAACCTAAAATATAAGACTATTCTGAGTTAAAAATTAAAGAAAAAAGAAATTTTGAAAGAAATATATCTTTTAAAACAAACATTGTAAAATAAAAGGCCAGCTTAAAAAAAAAGTAATGAACTCTGTGTGTCCACCAAAAGCCAGCTTCCAAAAAGTAAGAAAACAAATATAATAGAAATAAGTTATCATGTTATTAACCAAAGGGCAAAAATTATTTTCAATATAGTAACATGCTTGAGATTATTAAATTTTTAAAAATATGCTTAAGCACTCACTTGCAGAATTCTTTTCATCATAAGATAATGATATGGGACGTATTCCAAAGTTTTCATCTCCATTTCCATTTAGATGTGATTGATCTGCCGCTGAGTCATCAGCCCTACTACACCTTCTTTTGTGGGGATAACGTGGCATGTTCAAGTCCCTATTGCAATCATTCTCAAAATCTTTATCCACACGACCACACTCTCTTCTTTCTCTATCTTCTGTCCTATCTTTTTCCTTTTCACCATGCCTCTTCCGATCTTTGTCTGCTCTCATCAGAATTCTATCGTGATCCATATCATGATGGTCAACACTGATGTCACGAACAACATTTGAAGTGGAAGTCCTCTCTTTCTGTCGGTATTAGAAAACTAAGGATTAGCTCATTAATCAATATCATAGACAGATACAAGCATAAAACTGGGAGAGCATAAGAACCTTGTCGACATGCGTTTGCAGCATTGGAGGCATGGCAGAGCCCCTATCCTGAAGCATTGAACTCCTGCCAGATGTATAATGAGTAGAAGCAATCCCAGAAGAATCTGGTAGAAAATGAGTAAACTCCACAAGTAAGTCTGAATGATCTTGGAAAAGCACTGCAACCTGCAAAATGTCAAAGAAATCCAAACCATGCAGTGAAAATTCCAAGCCAAATAAACAGGATCACCAACTGAATAACTTCATAGCTGTTTTTGGAGGATGGGCAGAAATGCAATAAAACAGACCTCCTGATAGACCTCACCAATGGACTTGTTTTCCTTCCTGTACATGTTTAGAATGTCTAAAAATGACTTATAAACACGATCATCACCATGAAACCGTGCCTGCATGAACAAATTCCATTAAATTATGCACTCCAAAGAAAAACCATCAACCCAAGCAAATCTATTAAATGATATACACACCTTAATTTTGTTTACAAAATTAATAGCTTCTTCAAATTCAACAGGCTTCTTTTGCAGTGGTTGATCATCCTCTGGTGGTAGGGTAATCTCATATCCCTTCGGCAAGAAGGTATTAAAGCCCAGTATTAGGTCCCGATGACCTTTGAATAATTCCTTCACTCTCTTTATCACATCCACAGTGCCAATTCTACAATCAATGTAGTACAAATAAAATTGATAACATCAATAACAAGCTCTAAGAATCAAATCACAAATCTTCACCCCCAACCCGACTCTTATGTACTACCCAAAAAAATGGTCGAAAGCAGCAGCATATTGCATGTCAGATCAAACCTTTGGCCCTTAAAATCCTTCATTGCTTCAAGAAATTCATCATATTTCTCCCTTTTGCCTTGAAATATGTCCTTCACAGCCTTTAGATATGCTAGGGCATCATTTGTAGTAAGTTTCTGGGGGCCACCTCCTCCCATGATCTGGGCTTGCCCAGAGCTTCATTACCAAAATTAAAAAGTAAATAAAACAACAAATCAATTAACCAATTGCAAAATCCTAACAGAAGAATTTCATCCATACAGCTTCCTGATAGAACTGAAACATAATTAAATTTCATTATAAGAGAGAAAACAGTGATCTTTGAGTGCACAAAGAATAAATGATAATTTGACCCAACAAAATTTCTGACAGACTAGAAAAGCCGATCTTTTCTTAGCAAGAAAATCAGAAGATAAAACTTCCGGAGCTTTCCTCACAAGCAAAAATAAATAAATAAATAAAGTGCAAAACAAACTATAAATTAAGTAATTAAAAAAGAAAAGCTAATCAAAATTGTATACAATAGGAAGCTCTGTCTCATAACCGGGAGAAAAAAAAACTTTAATAATCAAGCACAAACACAAGACATCATGAACAAAACCAGACGAATGCAAATATATAGACAAATAAAATACATAGAAAATTTGAACTTACGATTCTCCTCGAGAAGAGAAGTTAGGCCGCTTAAGTTGAGAGCCCATGTAAACGTCGTCTCTAGACCTTTTCATCTTCCAAACAAACTCGGTCTTCTTCAACAACAAATCATTCTTCTAAGTCCGATTTGTAACCAAAGTAAAAAAAAAAAATCTACAAAACGAACTTCACATTCAAAACACGAGTAACAAGCAAAAAATCAGATCTAAAACCCCACAAGAAAATTCAAACATAAAAAGAGCTTTTTTCGAAATACATACACCACAAGTAAGAACTCTAATTCAAAACCTCTGCACAGATCACCAAATCCTGACCACACAAAAAGGAAGGTAATTTACATTACTTGATAAGAAAGCAAAGCAATGAACAAACTACAGAAAAAATACTAGGAATAATGAATCGAAAGTTACAAAGAGATCTTTGAGTAATCAAATTGTTAAGTCTTCTACAAGAAGCTCCTTTTAGACACCACCGAAGAGCCCAAAGAACTAAGATATGAAGATTATAGGATTCCCTAACAAAATTGATGGAGGGAATACGATAATTAAGGGTTAAATAACAAAACAACTCTTATTAGATTTCGTAATTATTTTCAGGCGATATTAAAAGGAAACAGTGAAGAAACAAAGCAAAGATAAAGAGGTAGAGTCACAAGTGAGTAGAATTGTGAAAGATATATGTGGTGGGTTTAAAACACTCCTCAAACAACCATACGACTACTACTTTACATAAATTAATTAAAAGAGATGACGTTTAGATAACAAAAAATATTAGAAAATTATAAAAACTAAAACTTAGTATTTAATAACATTATATATTAAACAATGTATTAAATATTTTTAATAATAAAAATATATAAATTAGTTTAAAAAATATTATTTTTATAATTATAAACTTTAAAAATTTTGTTTTTACTCATTTTAGAATTTATATACGTTAAATATAATTTTTTTATTATTATTTTAATATTTCGTTTTTTTATATTTAATGTGCTATTATTATTTTTTTAATTCAATCAATAAGTATCCTTTGTTATAAGAAAATGAATGAGAATTATGTAATTGGATCATGCTTATGTTACAAGAGGGAGAAAGAAATAACAAACTAACCTATCATGTGATTACATAAAGTGATATTATTATTATGCTTACATAAATATGTTGTTTTTTCCCTCTCTAAAGATTAAGTAAATAGAAAATTACGAAATTGACATGCATTGAAAAAATCTATCAAATGACATAATGGTAAAAGCTCTATTGCACTTCATAAAATTATAATGCTCTCACAAATATATTAAATTGAAAGGCAATTGCAATAATATAAATCTCTACTCTCTCTTTTGTTTTTTTACAGATTTTTCTCTATGTATCTTATTTTTAGTAAAGATTATAGCTAGAAGATCTCGTTATGTGCATCAAAACATAATTTATCACCTCCTTAACAACTTTATCATTTCATCTAAAATAAAAATATTATGAAATATATAAAATAAATCTCAATATAATCTATAATTATATTTTCCGTTACCACATAAATAAATAAATAAAAATATTATATTTTTTTCTACCATCAATTGGTTGTTTAAATAATAAAAATTCAAAATGTAATAATATCAGTTAAATATTACTCTCTTTACAGATATAAGATCAATTAAATTCTATATAATCAATTTTGTTTAAAGAATCGATCCAAATAGATTAACACTTTCTTAACATCGAAAGTAACATGATCTAAAAAAATAACAACATAAATCGAATTTGTTTCTGACCAAAGTTTCATATGCCCTTATAAGTTCGCTAATCGTATATATTCTAATACAATTAGAGCTCTACAAATATTTATATATTCTAGTAACTTAAAAAATTAAAATTATTTCAATATAGATAGATAGGACATTATTCTCATAATCTTAAATTATAATAATATTTTACCTTAAAATTTGCAACGTTAGTCTGAATATATATCTATTGATTAACATTTGAAAATAATAAAGTGCTGTCTAATTTATTTTGATTTACGCATATATATATCCACTTTTTTTAATGACAATGGGCGTGGACATATTTTATTAAATATATGTTAATATTAACACACAATATATAATTTAATTCAAAAAATATTATTAATATTTTAAATAATTTTAGTACGGTAAGTATTACATTTTCATTTTCATTTTTTAAACTAAATATATTTTTAAATAAATATTAAAAAATAAAATTAAAATTAAAATGTCTAACTAATAATTGACAATTATAACCCTAATTTACTCAAAATAAGTGTGAAATGACTGATTATTAAGGGTAGATATTTGTTTTTGCAAAAATAGCCCAATTGATCGAAATTAAGATTAAAATTTAGAAAATAGACCTAAACTATGTAAGTTATATGGTTTTATTTTAAAAAATTGACAAAAACTTAAATGATCCATTTATATTATAAATAAATTTTAATTTTATGATTATAAGTCCTGTCATCTTAATGTTGGCATTCCCGTATAAAAAATATGGTATCTGTATTTTATTTTATGCTTATGTCTATCATTTATAAAGTTGGTTACTTGTGCTTAGTATCACTTAAAACACCATTTTGTTTTCCCTATTATACATACTCACTTTTTTAGATTGTATATATTTTGCATTGTTGGTTGTTTGGTGTCATATTGTCTCATCGAGGACTTTGTTAGTTGTCATGACGTTCCATTGAAGACTTTGCTTATTGGTTATGTTGTCTCGTTGAGGACTCAATGTTTCTTAATATTTGAAAAGCTTTTCTATGTGGCCTACTTATTAATGTTCTCATCGTGTGCTCACCATCCCTTCATCACCGTAGCCGATGAGTGTGTAATGATTGTTACCCTCGTCGAGATATAACTATTACCCTCACTACCATGGTCGACGAAGGTTACCATTGTGGGTAACAAGGTAGGCGACGAATGACCAATCAGGGTTCGATAGGTTGATTTGTTTCCATAAATTCTCTTATCATCTATCTTATTTCTTGGCAAGAATTCATGGAAAAGCTATACTTATTTGGCACTAAACTTCCTCGATCCATTCTTGGTTTGTTTTCCTATTAAGTGTTATGCCTTGGAGACGATATGTTATATATAAGATGTAAGACATTGGAAATAAGTCTCTCTTATATTTCTCAAATACCAAGTTGAGTGTAAAAAATGTGAGATTTAGTAAGGATTTATTGAGAGTTAAAATGCTTGGTTGACTAGTAAAAGACCACATCATTTTGAGGAGTTTCTCTCAAGTTGTGTTACCTTATATCGACTAATAGTTGCAAGAGTACAATAATTCCCATAAGCGAGAAGTTTATGTGGTTGTGTTCTATGCATCAATTGATAGGTGCAATGATGTAACAATTCTCATAGGTGATGAGGCTTTGTGTTAGTAAGCCACATGTCAGTTGGGAGTTGTGGGGTGGTAAAGTTAAGAATTGGTGAAGAGCTTATTTATTGGTGTATCGTGTATCAATTAGGTGTTGCAACAACCAAAATGTATGCATGTTAAGAGATTGAGTAATTAGTAATTGATCACATCACGCGTTGATTGAGCTTCTAGGAAAGCTTGGATCTACATGGATCAATTGATGTGTTAATAATTAACGAAGTTAGCTTAGAGGTAGTTAGGAAAGGTATCCCAACTAGTAAAGGTATTTGTGTCTATACTTTATTGAATTGTATACTATTGTTTTACTTATTAGTGAATTGCTTGTTGCCAAATGGTTGTTACAAGCAACCTGAGGATGTTAGCACATAGGTAGGAATATGGGTTTACTTCATTACATATGTTGTGTTATGTGTGATCGTATGCTGTGAGAGTACAATCATTATTTACTAAATATGTTCTCACATAAGAGATCTTGAAGTGATTGAGTTATGTGTGATCGTATACTGCGAGAGTACAATCATTATTTACTAAATATGTTCTCACATAAGAGATTTTGAAGTGATTGAAAATCATTTATAGCTTTTAAAGTATATTTGTTTGATTCAAATGTTGTGTGTTGTTTGCCATGTTATTGCATGTTAATAACTTGGATGGAGCTTGTGAGACACAATGTCACTAGTACGTTTACTATGGATTTTTCTTTCTCATATCTTGATTGTTTTTGTGGTGTGTTAAATTAAACATGTTGTCTTTATTGTATTTTCGTTGTGCTAATCGATTAATTCACGTTGTGAGATTTGCTTACTTGAATTTGAATAGAACTTGAGAAAAGATTTTATGGATTAACGTATCCATCCCTATAGATCTCTTATGCTTATTTAGGTTAGAAATTTAATTCACTCATATATAGTTATTTCAACGTATTAAACACCCAATTATATTTATAATACTATACATATTTATTAATATATTTATCATATTTTATAAATTTTAATATCTAAATGCACAGGCAAAATAAGCATTTTATTCTTTTTCTTTCGGAGATAATAAGATAAATATGTATTAACAAATTTTTCTTAATAACTTTGCATATGGTTTATCTATTTAGTTTTAAATTACAACAACTTATTTATTATTATTCTTAGATCCATATTAATGGGGTATAATGTTTATTTTAAAGTCTTTGATTTTCTTAGACAACTTTAATTTTTAACAAAATTAAACATTTATAAATAATAATATAAAGATATATTATGTTAAGAATTATTTTTAATCATAGATTATGTTTTGTAAATAAATTTTTGATAAAAAATTATTGGTTAAAAATTACAAAATTAACTACCTTCAATTAACATTATAGATTAATTTGAAAGTCAATAAAATTTATAAATTTTTTAAGCTTTATTTTTTTTTCCTAAAATTATTAAGATAAATTTTTTTTATAAAATAATTCAATCATTAAACAAATCAACCGCAAGGATCCCTAATAGTTATTAACATGTACCAATCCATCGGCACTCATTTCTAATTGGGATTACTCACTTTGAAATTTGAATTTTGACCTGCCTTAACCAGTCACAATATGCATGTCTTACTGGTTATAACCGGTTAAAATGCATATATACGTTGTTGTTGAATAGCCTGGCCTACACATTTCCCCGAATCGATAGCCTATTTAAATAATGAAATGACTAAATGGAAATTTGCAATTAAATGAATCATTCTAATTCGGACGAGATGTATGAAGCATTCTATAAGTTGAAGCCAATATTTTTTTAAATTAATTTCAGTTAAAAAAAGTATTTGTAGAAAGAGATTTAAATTTATTAATAACTATAACATCTATAGCAAGTTTATGAATTAAGCATAGATTTAATGGTACACAAATGAATTATACCCTATTTTTTTGTTATTTATTAAATAAAGTGAGTGAGAATTTATAAATTTGTTATTAAATAGGTTAAATTGTATCATTGGTATTTAAAGTTATATTAAATTTACATCTAAGTTTTTAAATTTTTAAAATTTACGATTTTATTTTTAAATTTTAAAAAATGTATACATTGGATACTAAATTTTTAAATCCTATAATTTAATCCCAAATTTTTAAAAATTTACACATAGGCCATATATTATTTATTAAAATACATATTTATGAATTAAAATTTAATATCTATGCGTGAAGTTTAAAAAATTCGAAACTAAATTATATAAATTAAAAATTTAAAGAGTTATGTATGAAGTTTTAAAAATTTAAGAATAAAATCATATGTTTTATATATTTATATGTATTAGTTTAGTTAAAATTTAATAATTAATAATATATGTCAACCTATTATGTATTTGCATAGGGTGGTTTTTGTTTTTTTTTCTTTTCTTTTCTCCTTTTAATAAAATTAGGTCGCTAAGATTTAGTGAAAATGTTGATTTGTAAATTTTATTTTGTTGCCGAAGTTGTATACATTTTTCAAAGTTTGGGGATTTTGATATTGGATTGGTTTGTCACCATTTTTTTTTAATAATCTTCTTGAGCGTGGTTGTTATTAAATCAAATTGGTTTTAGAGTCTAGATAATGATGTTTATAATTAAATCAGGCCTAAATGCCTAATTAAGTATGGTCAATGAGATTGTAAATGTGAGTTGTTTTCAAAAATCATAACCGTCATCTCTACTCATTTTCTACATTTTTTTTTTCTTGACTTTTTTAGTTTTGATATGTGATAACAAGAGTGAGAGCTTTCTTTTGGTAAGAATTTGCTCTCTCTTTAAATGGATTTCTTTTACTTTGTCAAATTTTTATTTGGTATAATAAAATTCTTATAACTTGTGATTTTTTTCACATAAATTTATTATAATATGATTTTAGAAATTTTTTTTAGTGTAAACTTCAATCTAAATTTGTTAATTTTTTTTTTGTTAAAGTTATTGCTATTTCAAATAATAAACTTATTGATAATATTAACAACAATTTAGATAAATAAATGAAATGATGGAGAAAAATATTTGTAATATTTGTCAATTTTATTTATTTATATTATTATAATAGGATTCTTTATTATCCAACAATTTTAATGATATAATGCAAATTTCGTTTTCTCAGAAATGTGAGGCATCTAAACTCTACGTGGATAAAAAAAAAATTAAAATTTATAAATTAGTTAATTTATATAATTACGAATTAAAATTTGGGTGGCTACTTGAGAGACCATAACTTACAAATAGGCAATTGACCCAAAAGAACTCACAAGTGGCCTAGGGAAGACGTGGGCTGAGCTAATTGTAATTCAGCTCTAACAAAAGCACATTGGCCATTGGCCATTGTGTATAATGTTTGATAAGTGCACAATTGAAGTCATAAGTAGACAATTGAACTCATAAGTAGAGATGTATTAAATATGAGTGAGATGGCTATCTCAATCACCCATTTAAATAATTGCGAGGATAAGGTAGGAATTTTTCATTAAAGTTTCAATTTTTTTTTAAGGAGATAAGATTCTCAACTAACAAAAAAAAACTTTAATATCAATTATATTTTAAATAATCAAAATCAACTTAAAATTTCAATTATATATGTTTATTATACAATATAAATTTAAAATTTTGATTACAAAATAATAATTATACACAAATTAATTATTTAATTATTTTAGTCATTATTATTTTTTATACTATTATATTGTATTTTTATAATTAAAGTACTAATTTAGTGATAGAAATAATATTCTTTAATAAAATTATTAAATTTAATTATAAACTTATGCAAATATATAATATTTTTAAAATAAAAATAAGAAAATAAGGATACATGAATCAGTAAGGAGGGAAGAGTGATTCCCAATTCTACCTTATCCTCGTGGTGTCATTCCATATCAGTGCTAAAATCGTATTTTTCCACAAATTTCTCATCCTATGTTGCAAATTGACACTCCTACGCATAGAAGATGAAGAAGGTAGGTTCTGTGATCGAACACCTATGAGATTTACATCAACATCTTAAGCAAGACTATGAACTTGAGAATTAAAATAAAGAGCTAATGAAAAAAGTTAATCATTTGGAAAAGGTTTTTTCGATCACCATATTGTCATCTACTTTTGCTTTCCTTTCTAATCTAGATAGATAGTCTGTTACCTGATTTTTTGTTCGTTTTTTATCATGAATTTCCAAGCCAAATTCTCATAGAAGACGAACCCATATTATCAATCTTGGTTTGACACCCTTCTTTGTCATAAGGTACTTTATTACAAAATGATAAAGACTAATCAAATCTACCATAGTACTTCTAAAAAAACTAAGAGAATGTTGTTGGGATGATTTTTTACAACTCATGATATCATTTTTGTGAAAAATATGACACTAATACACCTATTATAGGTAATATTTATTTGGATGGTACACATCGATCATGTATTAAAAAAGATCATATCATAGTGAAACATCACTATCATTTTGATATATTCAATATTGTAATTGATTTTCAATTAATGGAGGTAACATGACTATAACAGTACACACAAATGATGAAATTGATTTTGTTCAAAGTGTGACTATCCACTAACAACATAAATACATGTAGACAAGATACACAAATATACTAATACATATAATGATATATCCATAATCCTCACAAGTTAGTTAAGTTTAGGAAAAACACTAGTTTTTCAATTAGTCTATTCATGATTAGTGTATCACTAATCATGAGCCTTATTGAGTGTCTTGCTTGCATAATATATGTCAAGGAATATTTTATCTTTTTGATATTCAAGAACAATTATATTAGCAAAATCATTTGTGCCACACATCAACTCAAAGTGTTTGCTCCAATATGATGTGATTATAACTAGTGCTAACACTAGTTTCTCTTTAAGTACTTGTAATGCCTTTAAACCTTTATCATTAAATTTGAAAGACATGTCTTTTTCTAATAGATTGCTAAGTGTTTGAAGATTTGGGAAAAATCTTTTATGAATCTATGGGAAAAGGCAAATGCCCAAGAAAACTCCTTACTCTTCGTACATTGGTAAGTGGTGGTAGTTTCTCAATCACTTATATCTTAGGTTTATCCACCTCAATACCCTTAGTTGAGATTTTGTGACACAATATTATACCTTCATGTACTATAAAATGACACTTCTCCTAATTTAAAGCCAATTTTTTTTCACATCTTTGTAGCACTAGGGAGAGATAGTGTAGACATTCATCAAATGTGTTTCTAAAGATAAAAAAATCATCCATAAATATTTCTTGATTCTTTTTCATCATGTCTGAGAAAATAGCCATCATGCAGCGTTGAAATGTCGTAGGTGTATTGTATAATCTAAATGACATTCTCCTAAAAGAAATTTTTTCATAAGGATATATGAAAACAATATTTTCTTGGTCTTCAGGTGCCACAGTAATTTGGTTATAACTGGAGTATCCATCTAGAAGGAAAAAAAAGGAATGCCTAGCTAAATCTGTTAAGCATTTGATCTATGAATGGGAAAGGGAAATGGTCCTTCCTTATAGCTTTATTCACTTTGTAAAAATCCATACATACTATCCATCCCGTAATAATCCTAGTAGGTATTAACTCATTTGACTCATTTTTCACCATAGTGATTCCCTTTTTCTTTGGTAAACATTAAACTAGGCTTACCCATTCACTATCTAATATTGGGTAAATGATGCCCACGTCTAGGCATATGACAATTTCCTTCTTTACCATCTCTTTCATAATAGGGTTTAAGTAGCATTGTGCATCCCTGGTGGATTTAGCTTCGTCCTATAACAAGATTTTATGCATACATATCGATAGGCTTATGCATTTGATGTAGGCAATAGACCAACTTATAGCTCTTTTGAAGTTCCTTAGCACCTTCAGTAGTGCTTCTACTTGCTTCGTACGTAGATTAGTAGATATTATGACTGAAAAATGTCTCGTTATCACCCAAAAATGCATAATAAAGATGAGTTGGTAAAGGTTTAACCTCAAGACATTCCATAAGCGCATTTGATACACACTTGAGAGGTCTTGTGTGTCCCCCAAAAAGTTAACACAATTCACAATATCAACCTTTGATTCCATACTCTCAATGTTAAAATAAGTTGATTTATTTTCTAGTGAGTTTATGTCATTGTTCATACCATCATATGTTAAAGATTTAAGTAGGGATAGTTCAATAAATTTTGTTAAGCTACTAGTATGAATGTGTGTACCTATGTGAGTGTCATGGTATTTATTGGCCTGTGCGTTCATAGAATTAAAAAACACATACTCTAAAGCATTACATGGGCATATGCCATAAAGTACATCAGTGGTTAGCTACTCATTAGCATCTATTCAAAAGCAGTTACTAGCATTATCAACATCAACATCATAAAATTTAATTGCTTTGAACACATTATATGTTACTTGTTTATCTTGCACTCTTATTGTAAGATCATCTTTTTGTACATTAATGAGTATTTTTTCAATTGCTAAGAAAGAACGACCAAGTATGATAGAAATGTCAAGGTCTTTTTCTATATCTAACACAATGAAATCTTCTATAAAGATGAATTTGTCTACTTTTTTAAGCACATCTTTTACCATTTATTGGGGTTTTTTGATTGACTTGTCTGCCATTTGCAATATTATTGAAATGGGTTTGGCATTACCAACCCTTAATCTTTTGAAAATTGATAATGGCATGAAGTTAATACTGGAACCCAAGTCACACAATGCCTCACCAAAATGGATGCTCGTAAGGGATGTCAAGATTACCTGGATCTTTCAATTTTTGTGGTAGTTTTATGTCAAAGATGGCACTACAACCTTCAACCAATGTTATTGTTTCATTATCTCCAAGCCTCATTTTCTTAGACAATATGTCTTTTAGAAATTTGGCATAAGAAAAAAATTGTTCAAGTACATCTACAAATGATATTTATATTAAACTTTTTGAAGACATCCAGATTTTTTGAAAACTACATATCTCACTTTTTCTTTTACAGTCTTTGAGGGAAATGAATAGTAGGTTTTTAAAGGTTGCTCTTTTTTGGCTTAATTATTTTCTTTCCAATGCTTTGTTTATCCACTTATTCCTTATCATCTTTTTTAGTCTCATCTAAAATTTTATTACCGCATAAGGTTATGACTTTACAATACTCTTTACCTTCTCTTAATTGGTTTATAAGCATGTCACTTGGAAGATCACCTTAAGGCCTTTGACTTATGGCCTGAGCAAGTTGCCTTATTTAGGTCTTTAAATTTTGAATTGAAGCTTCTAGAGTGAAAGTTTTTGTATTTATTGACTAGATGAAACTTTCATCATTCTTATTAAAGCATTTGTATTATTCTGAGTAGTTGGCTTCTTCTATTATACTTGTGAGTGGTGGAAATAATTGACGGTTAAATTGATTACCATCTTGATCATTGTTATTATTTTAAGAGAAATTTGGATGTTGTCTCCATCCTAGGTTATATTTTTTCAAGTGTAGATTATTATTTCGGTTCACATTACCCACATAGCATGCTGATTTATGATTATTTGGACAATTATCAAACAAATGAGTTTTGCTACAAAAGACATAGGATACCTTTGAATATCATTTAATTATTATTTTTTTGTTACACAAAATACATTATTGAAACCATTATTTTTCTAAATAATTATTACTTAAAAAGAAATATATTATTAAAATTATTATTTTTCTAAATAGGGTTTTGAGGTTTAGGATTTGGAATTTGGGGTTTAGGGTTTAGGGTTATATTTATGGAATAAAGTTTAGGGTTAAAATTATTATTTTTCTAAATAGGGTTTAAGGTTTTAGGATTTAGGGTTTAGGGTTTTGAGATTTAGGGTTTAAGGTTTGGGGATTTAGGATTTAGGTTTTAGGGTTTTGGGTTTTGGTATTTAGGATTTAAGTGTTAGGATTTAAGGCTTTGGGTTTTGGGCTTTATGGTTTATGGTTTTGGGTTTTAGGATTTTAGAATTATGATTTAGGGTTTAGGGTTTTGAGATTTAAAATTTAGGTTATATTTAGGATGGTAATAAAATTGGAAAAATAATTTAAGGTAAGAATAAAATCATGATTCTTAAAGGGAGGAGAAAGAATTGTTTTATTTTCCTTTAAGAATCGATTCAATATCTTTATTTATTTTTAAAAATAATTTATTATTAAATAAATTTATTTAATTTTTTAATATTATTTCTTGTACAATTTCTTACTATTTTTAATTTTAAAGATATTTTATTTTATCAATAAAGTTTATTTTACTTTTAATTATTATTTTAAAAGACTATTTTAGTTATATATATGTTTATTAAATAAAAAAAATTTATAATATAATTAATCCATTATTTTGATATATTTAAAAATTTATTAAAATTTTCATAAATGTTTATTTTCTCTGGACGTCATGTATAAATTTTTCCACACCTCCAGTTCTACACCTTGCCAAATCCTTACCCTTTTTGCCTTTCACACATCTTTTATATTTTTTATTCTTCTTCTATTTATTTTTCTAAAGTGGCGTTTGGTTCGCAGAATGAAATCAGAATCGGAATCGAAATTAGAATGAAATGGTATGGAATGGAAAGAAAACAATATTATTTGGTTTGATCACTGGAATCAAGTTCAAAATCAGGATTAAAGTGTTTGGTTTACCACTGGAATAGAATGAAAAAAACTATAAATTACCTTAATACCTCTACATTCAGTAAAGTTCAAATAATGTCATTTAATTACTATTTTTTCGTTAGATAAAATATATCATTAAAATTATTATTTTTCTAAATAGGGTTTAGGGTTTTGAGGTTTAGGATTAAAGATTTAGGATTTAGGGCTATATTTGTGGGTTAAAGTTTAAGGTTAAAATTATTATTTTTTAAAAAAAGGTTTAAGATTTTAGAATTTGGGATTTTGGATTTAGAGTTTAGGGTTTAGGGTTTAGGATTTTAAGATTTGGAATTTAGGATTTAGGTTTTAGGGATTTGGGATTTAGGGTTTAGGGTTTTGAGATTTAGGTTTTAAGGTTTAGGATTTTAGGGTTTTGGGTTTTGGGATTTGAGGTTTAGGATTTAGGGTTTTAGGATTTGGATTTAGGGTTTGAGGATTTGAGATTTGAGTTTAGGGTTATATTTGAAGTGAGAGTAAAATTGAAAAAACAAATTGAGATGAGAATGAAATCATGATTCTTAAATGTTCATTTTGTATCCTCCATTCAACCCAAACAAACATACAAATGGAATGAATCAATTCTAATTTCTTTCTATTCCTTCTAACCAAACATCAACTAAGTTCTTATAGTTACTACCCATCAAGTCTTTTCTTCGTTGAGGCTCCAACTCAGAAATAAGACTATGGATTCAGACAAACACTACAAGCTGAAGCGAGCTAGTTGATCATATTCGCAAGCTCAATACTTCTCTGTAAGATCCCTACTAACGTGTCTTTCCTTCCCCATCTTCCTCTTATTCATTTCTTCCGTGATTAATCCATCTCTTATTCAACCCGTTTTCACTTCTTTCTCTTCTCCTCCTCCACTAGCGATTCAATTTTCAATTCTTTTACTAGCAACAATTCTCGACCATGTATTACTCATGGTGACCAACAATATTCATTTCTCCGAACAATTGGATTGTGTTTACTACAGTTTCTTGAACAATTGTGATGATTTTCTTCAAGATAAGAAAAACCCAAAAGTTGGTTTTGGTGTTAGACCTGTGTTGTCAATAGAAAGCTATGATGATTTTAGGTCCATCGTAAGGTGTCCGCTGCCATCGGAAAATTTCACCGGCACTGTTCATTTGCAGAGGAGTGGTTATGCTGCTCAGGAGAAAAAAATGTCCACTTAGGATAATCAGACGCTGTACTCTTGGGACAAGGGGGTCTATGAGGCTATTCTTGATGGAGATACAGTGGTTATCTTTCTTAAAGGGTTGAATCTTAGACCGCATAAAATGTCGGATCCGTACCAGTTCAACTGCCACTTCGGGTTAGAAAATTTGATGAATGATGAACCATTTATGCTCACAATTGACGCAGTTAGTGCTGCTCAAGAGGTTGTGAGGTGTTTGTTACCTCGTAGCTTTCATAATAATTTGGACGGTGTATAGGGAATTCAAGTAACAATTAGTCATCCCATTGGCCATCCTAGAAAATCAGTTCAGGAGACTATATCATCGGTGGCTAAAATTCAGGGTTTCAATAACAAAGAAAGGAAAAGCAATAAGGAGAAGTATGAGCTTTGTGTATGTACCATGGTGTGGAACCAAGCATCAGTACTGAAGGAATGGATCATGTATCATGCTTGGCTTGTAGTTGGGCGCTGGTTCATCTATGACAACAATAGCGATGATGGGATTGATAAGGTGGTCGAGGAGCTTAACCTAAAGAACTATAGCATTAGCAGGAAAACCTGGCCATGGATTAAGACTCAGGAAGCGGGTTTTTCACACTGCGTTTTGAGGGCAAAAGATGAATGCAATTGGGTTGGATTCTTTGATGTTGATGAGTTCTTTTACTTGCCCAATGCGTTTAGCCACTACCAAAGGTCTGGTGTTTCTGGGCAGAATGGACTTAGAAACCTGGTTGCTAATTTCTCCTACTCCCCAACTATTGCAGAGATAAGAACAGATTGTCATAGCTTTGGGCCATCAGGTTTGACCTCACCCCCAAAACAAGGGGTGACAATAGGCTATACTTGCCGAATGGAGAGACCGGAGCGCCACACATCTATGGTGCGTCCTGGATTGTTGGATACTACCCTTCTGAATGTGGTGCACCACTTTAGCCTTAAGGAGGGATTCGACTATTTCAGGATGCCTGAAAGTATTGCTTTAGTAAACCATTACAAATACCAAGTGTGGGAGACATTCAAGGCTAAATTTTACCGGAGGGTTTCTACTTTTGTGGTTGACTGGCAGCAGAACGAAAATCAAGGATCAAAGGATAGAGCACCTGGGTTAGGAACTGAAGCTATTGAACACCAAATTGGAGGCTACAGTTCTGTGAGGTATGGGACATTCGTCTTAAGGACTTTGTTTTGGCAAATTTTGCTGATCCTGTAACTTGATCCATGCCTTGGGAGAGGTCACTTCCGTGACAAATAAAGGACAAGGTGTTTTCAGCTCTGGCGCCACCCGAAGTTGAATAGACGGACAATTTTTTATTATACAAAATTATCCCTTTTTTTTTTTGCCTTTACATGAATGAATTACTAAAAGATTTTCACACCGTTGTATATTTGTGATTATATGAATGAAATTCTTACATTTAGTTTTTATATTTATTTAAATAACTATTTAACAATTTTTTTATTTTTTTCAAAATATATTCCACTATCATAAATTAAAGGATAATTTAATCTTTTAAAAAATATATCAATTGATATTTTATTTTTATAAAAAATATTAAAAAATGATTAAAATATTTTTTATTAATATTTTGAATAAAATATATTTTTTAATATTTTATTTTAATGGTAAATAAAGAAATGGTAAAAATGATTTTTTTACTATAATATTTATCATAAAAATTATTAAATTATTGAATGAATAATAAAATTTTTACAATAAAAATTATTAAAATATTTAATGAATAATAAAATTTATTATTTTTTTGATACATTTTATACAATTTAAAAGATTAAATAATATATTTTATAATATAAATAATTAATTAATACAAATATCTAATAACATTTCCACCACCTCATCCTCTTTTTTAATTACTACATGTTATCATGCAGCAACATAGAGGGAAACATCCTAATACTACTCACAGAAGTGGATGATTCGAGTAATAATTCAAATTATAGTAATAAAATCAAGTTTTGCAAGTTGAAACAACATAGAACATAATTAAAGTATACTTTCTTTGGATATGACTACGGGTATATATCAGATCAAAATTATTGATTTTATATTCATCTGATCCGATTCGACAATCCAATCAGATTGAAACATCTTAATCCGTAAACGATCTGATCACCTTTTAAATCTGATCCAATCCGTAACCTATTCGAATTAGATCGGTTGAATCCGAGCAATCAGAGCAATAAACTTAATTAACTCTATTTTTTGTATTTTTGAATAAAAAATTTAAATTTTCACATAACATAAACTTATTTAAGCTAAAAGAAACTTTAAAATATGACTAATATATGAATTATCAATGAGAATATGACTAATATATAAAATATAAATATATATTTAAGTATTTTCGGTCAGATCGGATGATACATAGTGAAATCTGTCATCCGATCCAAACTTAACGGATTGAAATTTTTTTCATCTGATCAGATCCGATGGTCGGATCGAAATCGTAAAAAAATTAACAGATCAGATTAATCAGATGATCAAATTTTTTACATACCCCCAATCATGACATAAACTTTGAACACAAGTTACATATTGATAGTGGTTGATACTATAAATCAACTCAAGCAAAATATAAACTTCTACTACACTTTAATCTACGACTAGAAAAACAATAAAAATGATTGAAGTTAGGGTGTCAAAACTAATCCAATGATTAAGTTAGCTTTTTATAATGAGACAAACTCAAATAGGACTTATACGTATACTTTATAAATGAATTTACTAGCAAATGAGATAAATTAAATCAAATGAGATATTTTGATATCCTTTAATATATGGTATTAAACATAACTAAGTAAACATTAAATATTTATTTTATATCTAAAGAGAATATTCTCAAAATATATATTTTATTTTATATTCAACTTTATCTACTGACTATATATCTTTTGACCAATCAATGATGACATAAATAATTAGGAGAATGCTACTTATATTTAATGAAATTCTTTCCAACATCAACCTCAAACTTAATGGGTTGCCTTTGGAAGACGAGTAGGTGTAGTCATTTCACTTGGGTATGATGGTGTCATCAGGTTTAGGCAAGATGTCTTATGGTTAAGAAGCTACTTTCCTTGATTATATTTCATAACAACAATTTTGAGTTGTTGAGTTTTTTTTATGATAATTTTCATGCTTCAATTGGAATCTCGATCGAAATGTTATGCATGATCAAATTTTCTTATAAAAAGGTCAACCCAAAGGATCTTGTTTATCTTAAATTATAGAACTTGATTACAATATATGAGAACGGTTGATATTAGACTTGTAACCATATATATAAGCCAAGTCTCCAATGGTTCATTCACATATCTTCAATCAGTCGATACTTAGAATAACACTTGGAGCTCCAAAATCTATTAGGATAGAGTCTTAAATGAAAATGAGTTTGTATGTTAATCAATGTTGAAATTATAATAAATAAAAATAACATTTTATTTATATACATATGCTATTATATTCTTTAAAAAATTATTTCAAAATCTTTGATTATTCATATATTCTTAAAACTCAGTATATCATTGTATATACATGAAGATTTTTTAAATAAAATAATCAAAATAATTTGTGACAATTAATTAAAGTTTGTAAGAGATCTTTAATTAAGTCACTACTACGATCCATATTTATTTGGAATAGAGTGACCCTTATATGAGGGTAACTGATGTGGAGATATCAAGTTAAGTACTTTGTATAATAGTTGATTATACATGATTAAATTATACATATTAAAAATATTATTAATATCTTTATATCCACTGAAAACCTACATATGTCACTCAATTTTCATGTTTGAGACGATTTTAATCTTAAGTGTTTTAGCTAGCCTATTATTGTGGTACCTTGATATTTGAATTACTTGATGATGCTCTTACTGGTGGGTTAAGAAACTTTATATCTTGGTATCTCGATGTTCATGGTAGGATGTGAAGTTATCTCACAAGATATAAAATCCACTAAGTTCCCTTCTTTAACAATTCAAAGCTTGAATAATTGTATGCAATTTATAATATGATTATAAATAGTTATTCGTACATATTATGAATACTTAAGAAAAAGATGTAATAGATGAGATAAAATGGACTTTATGACTTCAAGCATATTATAAACTAGCTATAGAGGATTAAGCTACACCTAATGATTATATCAATATTGGATTACTTATATACATAGTTTTAGGTAAATACCAACCGTCTTATTCGAGAGTTTAGTCTGGAATTTATGTTTGAGTGACACTGAAATTAATAAAGATTAATAATTAATTAAAGGGTTAATTAATATCTCAATGCTTTATTCAAACTTGAATTCATAGCTCAATTGGTACCCAAATATGTTCTATAACAAGGATTAAACATATTGCTTCCAAGATAAATATGAATAATTAATTATTTATATATTAAAATGCATAATTATTTATTAGAACATTTTATGAAGATCATAAATGTTCAATAAACATGTAAGGTTAAAATGATAATTTGACATGACCATTTAATCAATGTAATTAATTAGTTGGATTAAATAATTAATTAAATTAATTTAAAATATTAAAATATAAATTTAAATGTTTGATAGGCATTTAAATACTTGTAGGACAAACAATGTCATTTTAATAAATATCAAATTAGTTTTGATACATGAATTTGAAATATGAGAGAGTCCAAAATCTAGTAAACAACCAGAATAGACAGATATAGATTATGTGGGACTCATTAACATAAATTAAATAGACCAATTGATAGTTTCAACTAAAGTAGACATGACATATCATAATAGGCAGATAAATAGGAAGCAAGGCATAGCAGAATACGAAAAAAATGCAATAGACAAAAAATAAGATTTTCTAATCACAATTAGATCCTCCTTTAAGCAAGCATACTTGATCAAACTCTCATTGAATAACACTACATGAGAGCATACAAACACATCGATATAATAATGTAAACACAACATAGAAATCATAAATATATGGTAACATCTTCAAGTTTATTATGACAATCACTTAACAACAAACAAATTACAATTACATAAATCAACATTATAGAACTTAATAAAAATATAAACGTAAATATTTCTATCAGTTGAAACACTTGCCTTAACTGCGCCTAGGTTACTTTCGCCTGTTGTCTTCAAAACAATAATGATCCACAAAAAGTCTAGCTCTCTTTTGGAGTCCCACCATAATGTGATCTAGTAAGTCAAAAAAGGTCAATATAGTGAAATCTTAGGGTATGACAAATGCACGCACATGAACCTAAACATGTAATCTAAGTCTCGATTGTTAATTCAATTTTAATTAACCCAACCCCAAAAATAATATTCAAAACACTCCTGAATCAATAGTACTAAAAAACCCTTAAAGTATTAATGATCCAAAATATATAAAAAACAATTTCCAATCTAAAAATTCAAGTCTGAAAACTAACACATTTTTTCACCTTTTTTAAATTAACAAAGCATTTTGCAAATGAGAGGATTTATAGAAAATTCTTAGTTGTTGGTGCCTCGCCAATCACCTCGCTAATCACCTCACCAACCAACTCACTAACCATGTTGGTGAGCACACGCCAACATGTTCTAGCTAGGATAATAGCCATTACAATACTCGCCAACCATGTTTGCGAGTAGCTTGGTGAGTGATGCATAAAAACTTGATGGTCAACTTTTGTATTTGATAAATAGCTTGCAAGTGCACAAACCACTTATAATAACCAATAAATATACTCCCAAAATTGGTCTAAAGACGAACTACATGGTTTTAAATAATTTGTCAAATTAAAAACAAAAACTAAACTAAAACCTAAACATTATATTACAATATCTGAGTTTTTAAAAATACTATCTCGTGAAAATCACTAAAGATAGATTTGACTCAAACAAATTCAAGACATATATGTTTAAAAATGAATGGAGTATTAATAAAAATATTTAGTTAGTTAACCATGATTTTTTGAATTATTGAGGTTAATTAAGTATAAATTTATATTATTGATTTTCTTTTTTTTATAATAAATAATACCTTGGATCGGGTAATTATTTTTTGTTAATGAAACAACTTAATGTCTTCGTCGCATCATTAACTAATTTGATCAAATTATGTCCAATAGCTAAGAAATTAATAAACCATTTAATTCAGTGCCTTTGGTCGGGTCACCAATTTAAACTTCTAATCAAGCCTTTTAAATTAAATGTAGATGATAATTTTGAAATCTAATTCTCATATTTTAAATATTTTTCATAAAATTTTAAAATATGAGAATTAGATTTCAAAATTTATGAAAAATATTTATAAATATATTAATCAGTAATAAATTTTATAACGAATCTTGAAATAAAAAATAATCTATTTTTATTAAATATTAAAATGATCCCCTAAATAATCTACACAAGTATGACAACAAAAATAAAATTTTATTATAATAATTAGTCATACATGCTTAAAATTAATAAATAATTAATATATTAAAATCAAAAAATTTATGAAATACAAAAGAGTAATCTAAAAATAAATAAGTATACAAATTATATCTCAATACCAATAATAGAGGGATGATATGATCCGCTCTAAAGTTATGATCTTAATCTTCAAAGTAATTCTTAATTTTTAATAATGTTTTATTCTTTCTTGATTTTAAAAATCTCACTATTGTCGTCTCTTATTCATTTTTGTCTAATCTAAACTATGTATATAAGAAATAAGAAACATACGACTATCGAGGAAATATACCTAGAGAGAATGAATAAGTTATTTTTAATTTTATCAAATTATAAATATGTAACCAAAATACAATGATTAGATATCAAATCACGTATAAATAATAAAGTATAGAAATTAAAAATAATACACGAGATATTTAGATGAGAAAAACCTAGGCCACAATAATGACCTAAGAGAAAAATCAATAATCTACTAGATCTTCTAATATATCCATTATAAAATTAAATGTTCAAATATAAACTTTGTCTTATGTTACCCTCTCTAAGATAATACCCTAATATATTTTACTTACGATCTCCTACTCTATTTTCATAGCCTTTAAGATTAGTATGACTAGATTCTAACCAATGTTTTGATTAACTCTCACCACTCAGATAGATTCAAGGATAAATATGAAAACAGGTTTACCAAAAAAACTACAAGTGCTCTTGTGTGTTCTTGATGAATTTCAATAAGCAAAAAATGCTAATCCTTGTTCAAAACATAGATTAGCAGACATGGAAATAAGATTTCTAAAATATTTTATAAAACAATAATCTAGGTAATGATTTATCTATCAATACTCATAATTAAGATTACCTATATTTAAATTTGATGGGATTAATTGCATAGCAATGAAGCACATAGATAAAGGCAATATCTCTAAAAAATTTATACTATATGAGGTTCAAAAAAGTAAAGCAAAGGTTTGAATTGTATAAGAAATTTGAGGCCTAAACCTAGATCAATAAGGAAAGGTAAATATACTCTTATGAGGTTTTAAAGTACTTAATTAAAATAAAGGTATATATAAGTTAATTTCATGCAAGGTCAAGTTAAAAAAGTTTCAAATCCCATTGAGTACTTGCTCAATCAATCGAGTCCCTTGCTCGATCAATTGAGATGCATTAAAGTATTTTGACCTGAGAGTACTCGATCAAAGTCATGCAAAAGTAGAATGATCAAATAAATGAAGAAACAACTTGAGAGGGACTCGATAGGAGTCGATCAATCGACTAATGCAAACTTAAGAACCAAAAATAATTCTAAGTTTTGTGAATATGTGCCAGTGAATGTATGAGTATACTGCTATATGTGATAGTTATAAAATATATATCTGAAGTACAACTATCCTAAACTTAGGCATTTCTTATACTTTGCTTGATAGACTTGATAACAAGCCTGAAAACAAGTTTATAGAAAATATTTTATCCAAAAAAAAGTCAACTCTCATAAATCTTATAAATCTCCCTTTTATCATTTTGGTGTGAAAAAACCTCTCTATCAAAAAATGACATTCATAGGAGTAAAATATAATTACATTGATATCCTAGATTCCATAATAAAACTATCCTATATTATGATGAATCTATCTTCGCATTCATTTATGTCATTTTGTGTGTAATTGAAACATTACAAATAATGTACAACAACTTGGCTTGGAAACTTATTGGTTATTAGTTCAGTTAACATTCAAAGAGTAAATAGAAGTTCATGTAGTAAGAAATCAAATATGAAATTGCTCTCCATAAATATAATATTTTCTCCTATATGTATAATAATATCAAATATAAGGGTAAAGCTATATGACTCACTATCCCACTTTTGACATACAAAAAGGACAAAGTAACCAATAACCATAGTTATTCAATATGATTAAACATAACATTCATTCATTTAGTCCAGTATGAAAATAATTCAACCATAATTATTATAAAAAATATAAAGGAAATTGAAGGCATAGTACATCCACAACATTCATTCATTTATAGAGTTGTGATGAGCATGCATGTCTTGTACCATAGAGAGAATGGTAGTAAAGTTAATGTGTATGCCTTACTCCCTCTTATCTATGTGATAACTCTATAAAAATATAGTTATTATATCATTTTAATGCTTAATATTTACTTGTTTAATTTAATACATGGTATTTTTGGGCTTAAAATATTTAAATATGATATTCTTAGGTTAAATTTTGATAAATGGACAAAAATAGAATCTTTTAGAATTGTTTTGGGATTCTTTTATGAATTTTTTAATGTAAATGGATGCATATAGAAGCTATCCGAGATGCCCTTATAAAGATCCAAAATCCCAATCATGCATGTTACATTTTTCCAGCTGTATGCCATATAAATATTATCTGTCAATCGTCGCGCATTGTGTGTCTACACAAATCCAACTCTGTCACTCATGCCAAGTGTCAAACATGCATTGATCAATGATTTTTCCACCTTTTTCTCACATGCCCAATGTTACAACATGATGCCTCCACCTCTTTTTGCATGCCACATGTGGCCATCGCTTTTTTTTGCCTATTTTTCATGCCACATGCAATCATGCCGTGGTCTAGCATTATTTTGAAACCCTTTTCAATTCAACTTTTGATCTGAAACTGATCCAATGATTCATATTTCATCTTAGTCATTTTCAATGGTTTTATCCCGAAAACCTATCAGACTCAAGAAAGAGACCAACTTTGAGTGATTTTCACAATTTTTGAGCAATGAGACAAGGGTTTGAAGTTCTTGAAGTAAAAATAGGCAACTTGTGAGCATTTTTAGGAGGATTCTTCATAAATATATCACTATTTATCTATACCAAGTGCAATCTTTATGTTTCTTATAGTTTTTTCTCTTGTTCTTATTGTTTTGAAAATTGGTACTATAGAATTGATATATTATTCTAGGGATTCAATTGAACCAATACTATAAACATGATTTTCTAATGTTTATTTAATGTTATTTCAGTATTTGGATTATTCAATTTGATGTGCTTAATTCTCCTATTTAAATTAACTATTTAATTTGGTGATTTGTTCATTTTGTACACAAGTGAAAGATTGGTACATAATTATGTATATGCATTAAATTGGCATTAGTATAATGTGGCACAAAATTCTCATTATTGTTTGTTTGACCTTAATTGAGTGTTTATGCTTAATTGATCCTTGTGTGTTTAGATGACCTTATAAATGAGGTTTAGGTATATTTGGATTAAGATTGATATGCCATAGATATATGGATAGTAATTAATGGAATAGGGTTAAATAATAATCCAATCATTTATTTAAATTTAACGAGTAATAGAAAATCATGGGATTAGGATGAGTAAAATTGAATTACTAAGTTTGTCTAATTTTTGTAATGAATCTATTTTGATTTCTTTAATTAGTTTAATTTCTTTATTTTAATTTGTCACTCATTTTTCTATAGTTCAAATAGACAGGGAAAGTACTCATTTCGATATTGAATCTTAATATATGCCAAAACAAGTTCCTCATGGGTACGACAACTCTGTTCTTAAAAATACTTATCACTTACATGTGACATGTGCATTTGCAAATTTATGTCAAGTTTTTGGTATCATTGTCGAGCTAATTAATAATGTATTAAGATTAATATTGATACCAAGGCTTTCTCCTCTAATTTAAACATTTTTTTACTATCAAATTAATTTTTTAAAAAAATTATTAAATTATTAAATTATTAAATTTCTAAAATTCTAAAATATTTGTTTTTTGTGTTTTATTTTGTTATATTTTTTTTATTATCTTATTTTGTTTTTTCCCCATTATTTTTAATTATTTTAATTTCTTTTGATTTATTTATATAGCTTAATTTTGTATGTTAACTTTTATTTGTTTTTATCCAAGACTCCCAATGAATATCTCTGAGTGTTCTACCTTATTCCTCGTTAAGGTGGTCAACTCAATTACTTATGGTTTGGTCTCTTTTTTACCATGGAGTTGGACAATGCTGGCTTCCCAAAGCTCTCAAGTATTTGCACAAGTTTTCTACCTCATTCCTTACGGTGGTGATCAACTCAAATATTTTTCACTTGGGCTTATAGCTAATAATTAAGACTTCCTATTCAAAAGGAAGAAGTATACACAACTTTTGGCATTGGGACATACTTCTCACTAAAAATAATTTCTTCAAATGTCGGGCATTCTAGCTCATCTCTTTAAGATCTTTTGAGCTTCTCAAAACATAGGGTCCTCTAGAGGTAACTTCTACAACCTCGTAAGAACCCTCACTGAGTTTGATTACAATTTGGGCCAACCTACCCTCAACTTCAAGTCAATTAAGCATTACTTTTAGAGAATGTGAAGTCAACATGATGATGGTATGCAACCTGAAGTAATGTCTCAAATTTTGGGCTATTATTTTGAGTGCCAAGGCCAATTTTTCTAATACATGATACCACTATTAAGTATCCATCAAGACTTGACTCAAATAATACAAAAGGTTTTGAACCTTCTCGCTCTCCATGAGTAGAACAATACTCAAGGCTTGTGGTGTAGCGACAATATACATATACATAACCTATCCATGCATGGGGCTAATTATAACTGGAGATGTCTAAGGTAAGTCTTGTTTCTCTAGAAAGCTTGCTTGCACTCCTCATTCCAAAAGACTTAGATATTCTTCCTTGGAAACTTGAAGAAATGGAAACACTTATCTATGTGCGTGAAGATAAACTTATTGAGGGAAGGTAATTGTTCCATTATGTTATTGGATGCCCTTTTGACCCAAAGAAGATCTCATGTTGATCAATGCTTGTATCTTGTTAGTGTTGGATTTGATTCCTCGAATAGAAACCAAATATCCCAATAACTTACCTGAGGTGACTTCGAACACACACTTCTTTGGATTCAATTTCATCCTATGACTTCTTATCACTTCAAATACTTCCTTCAAGTAGTTCATATGGTTAACAAAATCCTCGATTTTGACCATCATATCATCTATGTAGGCCTCCATATTTCTTTCGAGTTAGTCTTTGCACATTTGTTTCACTTATCTTTGATATGTTGTCCCAGCATTTTTTAAACCAAAAAATATTCTCTTATAGTAGAACATTCCCTCCTCGGTGATGAAGTCATTTTTTTCATCTTTGAGGTCTATCCAAATTTGTTGATAGCTTGAATAGGTGTCCAAAAAACTCATTAAACTAAACCCCATAATAACGTCTACCAAATGATCTATGCACAATAAAGGGTAACAATCTATGAGATGGGTGTCATTAATGTCTATAAATGCGACACACATTTGAGGGGCCTCACAAGTTTTGTTGGCTACCACCACATTAGACAACCATATTAAGTAATCTACCTCTATGATTAGCTATATCTTCTTCAATGTGCCAAACTATGTTTGGATCACTTCATTTTTCTCTCTAACGAATTTTTTCTTCCTTTTCCTTTGCTATACCAACCTTTTATGTGGGTTGACGTTCAACTTGTGGATGATAATTTCGGGGTCGATTAATGACATGTTTAACACAAGTACATTCTTGTTTGGCTTCAAGAATTGTATGAGCTTTTTCTTGATCTCTTGGTCAAGACTAACACTTATCTTCAACAGGTGGTTTTCCTCACCCCTACTAATATTACAATTCCAAATTAATCTAGTTTGGCGAAAAGGATGTGATAAAGGAATACTAAGAATAATACGTTCATCTTCATCAATGCTATTCCTCTAAATTGTTTACCCCAAAAGCCAGCAGCAATTTACTTACAGTGGTTTGGAGGTAATACTCAATCTTCATCCGTTTTAAATCATGAGTTCAAACTGCACTAATAATATTTGATCTACAAAAGACAGCAACATTAATTATTTATCCGACCTAGGTTTCAACAGCATATAGTCAACAATCAGCATAAAAGATAACGAAAATGCTTTGAACACGAATTTTAGAGTCATGTTACATGACATTTATTGTACTTTATACTCATAATTTGAATAAGATAGAATCACGATTAAAATTGTCCTTCCCAATATTCCACTTACCGCTTTTCTTACAAGATTTTTCCCTTGAAGAAAAATGCTAGACACATGAAACTTGTACCCACTTCATCCAATCCCATCTTGTTCAAAACGTTGTACAAAACTATGACCACTTCACATCCTATTCAAGGTAAAAAAAAATTTCTTAGCAGGATCTTCTATAAGATGTACACTAAACAGTCATTTTGGCTCAAACAATGTCCTTGAAGAGGAATGAAGTAAATAGGTAATACATAGCTTTCTTCAAGATATACGTTGTATCTTGGGAATAGATTTTACCCGCAAGTTCGAAAACTTGTGCTTTCTAGATTGTAACCGCAAAACCACAGAATAAGACCATATTATTGCCGCTTCTTCTCCAAAGAATACAAAACTGATACAATCAATTGGTGGACACTGTTAGCTTCTTTTTTTTGTGGGGTCAAAATGGACAGTGTTAGTTCTCCCATGAGTTTCTGCAGCAAATCAACAAACAGAGCAGGACAAAACTCCAACCCAAAAGAATGACTTTGATGATTGACCCTCATCTAAAACAACATATTGCCTCCTTTAAGGGCGTCTCTACAGTAATATGGCATAAAACTACGATTACAAATAGCAGACAGATTTCAAAAATTACAAAAAATAATCGGGGGTCTTGCGTGTGTTATCAGGCTCAATTTGTTGAGGGGCTGGATCAAATTGCAGAAAATTCTGGTCCATTTTCTCCCCGATCTCTAGTATAGCAGCCATATTCCCACACCGATAACAGTAGTTTGGAGCGCTAAATACAGTCACCACATTCTTGTCCTAGAAAACATGTTAAATTGAAGTCAGTAAAAGATATTGGTAAGCTACACAATACGATGGAAACAACTGCAAGTCAGCAACTCATCTTGGTTCACACCTGACACCAATTGTATCCTTCCATAACAAGCTGATGAGCTCTTGAAATCAGAGTAAGCCCATTGGTATGGTTAAACTGCTGAGCTATATCCTGACCAAATGTATAACCGGCACCTCGTGGAGATATCCCCCAACCACATCGATCATCTGGATCAGACCACAAGAGGTCACACATTGGTCCTTCATGGGGAACCTGTTAAAAAAAATTGTAAAAAACACAAAAGATCAGGCACAGGAAAACTGAGATTTCAAAATTTCAGTCAACTACTGGGATGCCAGATAAATGTAATACACATGCACCTCCTGTATTCGATCCAAAGCTCGGATGTTATCCAATGTATCCAGAGATGGTGAAAGGCCTCCATGCAAACAGAATATCTATGATAAAAACAGAAATCAGAAGCTGCATAAAAACCAAAGTTAATCTTTGAAAACTGACTGAACTGTCTGATATTCATACCTGGCTCTCAATAAGAGCTGTGAGGGGTAGATAATCAAACAAATCAGTGAAATATTTCCATACGTTGGCATTTCCGTATTTTCGCAAGCACTCATCATAAAAACCATACCTGAAAAATAGGGGACACACAGAATGAATAAATGCTTGGATCCAACTATAGGAAACACCAATGTTGGCATAACTTGTTTCCCCAGCCACATTGTGTGTGCAGTGGTGTTACTGCACAAGTAAATGCTGGTCATTTCTTGTATAAAGCTTTAATCGTGCACACACATTCTCTCTCTCTCTTTCTCTCAGTCCAATATCACAATGTATTCCATTTATAGGTCTTACAAATCCCAGAACAATAGACATGAAGGATATTAATATCTAGCCTTTGAAAAAAATGAAAACAAGTCAGAGATTGCGATTTGATTTTTCCTCCATCTATCTGAAATTAAATAATAAATAAAGACACGAGAAAAATACGATTTAAACTACAATTGTAGAATATTCAACTATTTATTACACAATAGTTTGACTTCAATCTATCAATGACCCCGACAACAACATGGAATAGCTTGGGAGTTCATAAACAAATTCAGATCTCCTTGTGTTGTGTGTGACAGGAGGAATATTTCATTAATGCCCCTAAAGTTTCATTTTTAACCATAAATACCCTTCACCTTTACAAAATATCAGAGATCCCATTCAATCCTAACAGATGTTAAGAGTAACGACAATTCAATGGCAGTTTAGTAATTTCATCAGATAAAAGTATAAATTTGCATTTCTAAGAATTAATTATATTTCATCTAAAAACAATTATATATATATATATATATATTAATTGAGGGTATTTGTGAAGATAAGTGAAACTTCAAAGGTATCAGTGAAATTTTCCCATGACATAGGTGATAAATTTTTTATTGAACTATGAGGAAGGCTCATAAAGAGAACAAGGAGTCTTACACTTGAGTAATTTGTCGACTTTCATGATTTCCTCTGAGGATTGTAATTCTATCCCTATAACGTACTTTCAGTGCCACCAGAAGTGTGACAGTCTCAACTGAATAGTACCCTCGATCTGCAATGTAAAGCACAAATTATTGAGAAAATTATACCCTTTAATAAATTAAATCCCAAGCAAGATAAATAAGCACTTGTGTTAGAGACTCCCATGAAAAATAAAACTTTCTATCTGAGATAAATCTCTTATTCACATTTCACAATAAAACAAAATAGACCATCTATATATCATATAGATTCGTTGTATAATGTGCACGGAGTTAAGGACCAAGCAAAGCACACAACACATGATGTATACTAGGAAACTTCACAATATGTATACTAGGAAATTACATCTTTAGTTAGACAATTACCCACCCTAAATTACAAGAGAGTAACCCTTTTCCTTTATGTGTTGGTCTTTGCAGCACTTAATCTTAGAAATACTTGCATTTATTTCAAAAAATTGTCTTACAGAAAACTCATTACCATAATCTTATTTTTCTGGTTAGGGGCTAACATGCAACATTGAATAACGTACCACATATCCCCTAGCATATAATCGTCAGGAGTCCAGAAATATTATACCAAAAAGATTTATCTTGCAAATAATGGTGCCTTCCTCACCTTACAAGTAGCCAGGTAAGCATGCACTGAATGTCCACCAGGGGAAAGGAAGGACTAGTCTTGGCAAAAAATTCGTCAACTAATTATAATTGATTAAAAAGTTTTGGACATTTTATAGGGATAAAATAGATATATGGTCACTAACAACAATAAAATTGCTATTATTATGTTAATAAAAGTAGAAAACTCATGCACCTTTTCATCCTTTTAGGAACATTTTACACTTACTATCTCTCCTACCATAATTTTGAATATGTAATATAGGATCCAATTTATTTGTCTCATTTGTGGTAAGCACCTATGAACCACTGATAAATTATAACACACAATTCTAACTCTTTTTATAATTAGATATGCATAACTTTAAAAAATTTACTTTTTTTCTGCCGATTCCTACCATATACAACAAATGGGACATAAAACATGGGTATTTTTATAGGGAGAGAGGCCATTAAAGTCCCCTAGATTATGAAGGTGTCGTTTAATCCCTCAGATTCTAAAAGGTGTTATCTAGTACATCAACTTTAAGAAAATGTGACAATTAAGAATAAATAATATTATTTTAATAATTATTCTATTAAATATTACTTTTTAAAGCTAGGTAATTAAAATGCAATAAAATACGAGCCATTAACAAGAATAAAAGTAAAATTTAGTATAAAATTATTTAAGAAAAAATCAACAATAATAATATTCTAAAAAAATTGTTTAAATACATATTTTTATTTTTAAAAAAATAAAAATCAATACAATATTAAAATAAAAATAGGGATAATAACCAAATATTAAAACAAAATATTTTGTGAATAAAATTACATATTAAGTGTCATTTGACCATTGTTATTGGATCGAATTTTAATCACTTGACAAAAAATAATAATATTTTAATAAACAAATCATTAAAATAATATTATTTGTTCTTAATTGGCCACTTTTCTCAAAGTTGAGAACTAAAAAACAACTTTTTGAATTTGGAGGACTAAACGCACACTAAACAAAGAGAGGAGAACAAAATATGTAGAGAGGAGTATGAGAAAACTAAACAAAGTTATTCTTATTCGCCTTAACTTGATATGAATATAAGACTACAATCATAATTGTAGGGAGTTGTTACACACTTAACCCCAATAAGGAAACAATATATTTTAATTTATGACTTCTAAACTAATATAGAAACACAATATTTTGTATTGATTATTTCCAAACTCCCCCTCAAATAGGGCATAGAATATCTATGCTCAGCTTGGACAAATAAAAAAATCTTAAATATAATAAACAGTGATAAGATGATAAATATTTTGCCACATATGATTAAGCTGCTTATAGTTGAAGTTGAATGTAATGAGCACTTGAGTAAGATCGTGTTCAGACTTGGAATCACAAGAGTACCCTTCTTGGTGAAGACAATCATTGTTAATTAATAGGAGTAATAATCACAGAGAGTACATAACTCTTGAGTCGAGACAAATGATATAATAGAGACCCATAGAGTTAGTAAAGACATTAGAGAATTCTTATGAGTTGAGAAATAGACAGAGTAGAACCTACATAGAATTTAGAGACAAACAAAAAACCCAATATTTTTTTTGGGCACAAACAAAATTAAAAGTGACAAATTAAGGTCCAATTGAAACCAATAATTGCCTCTATCATGAAATAGTAACAATTAGTAACCAAAAACAAGCCCCAAACTAAGAGATTTGAATATAAATATACCAATTTGAACCAAATGGAAGTGAATAAAACTAAGTAAACCCAAATTTGTAAATTCAAAACAACACATTTAGCTTGTGATTAGAGTTCCAAGTGACAGATGATGGCACTACTTGATCAAAATGGCATGGCAAGGATAGGTAACGGTGGTGGTGGCAGAATGATGAACTGCAGACCTATTATTGGACACTTTTATTTCGTAAAATTGATCGACATGACTCTTATGGGAGAGAGGAGACCAGAACTAGAAGGGTTTATTTGTTTTCATGATCAAATTTAGATTCACCACTACATACAAGACGTAATTCAAGTTCTGGTGATACGCACACTATAATATCTGTTCTCTTGACCCCAAACTATCCATAATACCATTGACAAGCCAAGAGTGACCCAAGTTCAATTAACACTATTCAACAAGGCATGTCTTTTTAGCACAATGGCATATGCTCAGGTGGCAGTAATGTAACTTGGGTAAGAGTGTGAGTGTGAGTATGTGTTATGTTTCTTTAAAACAAAAGAAAAAGGATGTGAGTCCGTATTCATAAAATCTAAGAACTGTGCGAGCTTGATTTATAAGGATACAAATTGAACCAAACCTTATCCCTTTGGCAATAATTTAGATCAAATTTGAGTATAGAAATCAAAGCCACATTTTTACTAAATAAACCAAACTAATAATAAAACATAATACTCGTATTAAAAATAATAACAACAAAATATGAAACATGCTATTAAGGACCCAGAATATTACGGGAGAGCAGGATACCTTCCATAAAAGATGGATGCATATATAATTTAGAAATACTACACAAATGAAAAAAATTATCGTATTCCAACTCCAGTCCTACTTTCGCAAATTAAATTTAAGACTTCAATTAAAATTAAAATAACAGGATAATTAAGGAGCACGAATTAATGGAAATCAGATTCAACCATGGACATCATATCATACATTTATCAATCAAGATATGGCGGATAAAAAAAGTTCATGCATATGCATCTGCCAAGTATATGCTATACAAAGAAAAACCATAACAGCACCCAGAAACAGATTCTAATAATATGCATCTGATAACGCCATGATTACACCAATAATTCGAAAGAAAACTATAACAACAATTAATACCAAAATATAGTAACAAAATATTTAGGAGAAAAAAGCTAAACACTTACCTACATAATCACCCATAAAAAGGTAATTGGTATCGGGCGCATTTCCTCCTATCCGAAACAGCTCGATGAGATCGTAAAACTGACCATGAATATCACCACAAACTGTGACCGGGCATTTCACTGGCTGTACGTTCCATTCCTCCACCATAATCGCTCTCGCTTGTTCGCACAGCGTCTTCACCTCAGCCTCCGGCAACGGCTTGCACTCCATCAGATGCTCAATTAGACGGTCGAGATCCGCATGAGACGACATCGTTTTCTACTTCCCTCTTTCAGATCTACAACTCTCAGATCGCTGATTATTTCAAACTTCGATCGATTGCTAAAACCAACCACGGACAGTCGAATCTCTTATCGATGAAAGTCGACCGAAAAATTGATCGGCGACGAGGCGTTAGTATCAGGGTTAGCAAACGAAACGAATCGTTTCAGATATCGGTCCGGTATCAACCTTTCGATCATTACTTGCAATGCTATTTTATTTTTTTATTTTTCGAATTTTCTTCCTGAAAGAGAACTAGAAAAGAGATAATAAAATGGAAATTGTATTTATGCGAACGTGAGAAAAAAAAGAGGGAAATGAAATGAATAAAAGGTAGGGATCGACAAGAATAGAGGGAGAGTCACGAGAGTGTGTGGCTGGGGCCTGGGTTTAAAAAATAAAATGAAATTGACATGAATAGCCATGGAGATGAGAGTGAATTACAATTTTTTTTGAGTTTTGATATTATGAAAATGAGGAAATAAATTATTTTAATATTAATTATATATAATTTAATTATTCATATAACTTATTTTTTTCTTATGATATATAAATAAAATAATTATTTAATTTTCTTTTTAATTAATAAAAAATTATATTTATTTATTTACAACGTTAAAAATTAATATATTTTAAAAAAATAATTATATTTATTTTCTATCATTTTTTAAAATTTTTTATTTTGTATAAAATTAGTTGAATATATATGTATGTTATATAAAAAATAATATGTCCTCTCCTTTCCGGTCAGTAATGAGTTTAAAGAATAATAAAAATAAAAAAGAAAATATATTTACCTCTGTGAAAATATCTCAATATTTTTTTTATATTAACTAATAAAACATACTTTAAAATATTATAATTAATTATAAGATAGTATAATTAATTTAAATGATATTAATATTTAAGTTAAATATGCATACAATTTAACAAATATTCATTAAGATTTTTACTAATTTCCATTTATAATTTTTTTTTTCAATTTTGTAGTATTATTAATTAAAAAAATACATAAATTAAAAAATTTAAAATAATAAGTTAGAAATAAGATAAAGTAAAAATACATATGTAAAATAATTAATTTAATATATATATATATATAATTACAAATAATAAAATTGAAATACACAAAATATTGAATACTTAATAACTTATAGAAGTAAATAAAAAAGAAAGTATATATTTTAATAATTTTTGAATGACATTGTATGGGTTGTAATTTTTTAGTTATATTAACTTGACACAAATTTAAAAGATTTTTAATTTTATCTTTTAATTAAATTATTATATATTATTATTATAATGTTTACGAGTCCTCTACATTTTTTATAACTATAAATTTTATTAACTCTTTCATATATAAGAATTTTTTAGATTTTCTTTTAATTATTTTACTAAAACATAACTATTAATATATATATATATAAATAACTATTTTTACACTAAATATAATTTAAAAAATAAACTAAAATTTAACATATAATTAGATAACTTTTGATTTTCTATTTTAATTCCGTAATAATATAGAATTATTATAATAATAATGAGCCTTTTGATTTTTTCTTTTAATTCTTTCATTAAAAGATAATTAATATATATATTCAATAATTTTTTTACTAAATATAATTTTTAGAAGTAATTATCTAAAATTATATTATAATTAGATTATGTTATATGAAAAAATATATTGGTACTTATAGTATATATTTTTTAAGTATACTAATTTAGTACATATGCAACATAAATTTGATTTTATTTTTTAATTTTATAATAATAAAAAATTATTATAATTTTATAAGTTTTTTTATTTTTTTGCCAATTTAATTAACTCTTTTACGTATAATCAAAAATCTTTTTATTTTATTTTTTATTCTTTAACTAAGAGATAATTATTAATATATATAATAAATTATTTTTACATTAATTATAATTTTAAAAAATAAATTAAAGCTTAACACATATTTATAAAATTTTAACTTTCACTTTTAATTATAGAATAATAAACAATTGTTATATTGATCATCGGTTTTTTTTATTTTCAACTAAAAAGTTTATTAATTTTAAATTATTCACATAGAATCTATTATTTTAAAAATATTTTGATTTTGTTGATAAAAGATAATTAATACATATAATTAGTTATCTTTTGAAAAAAAATTAACCATAAATTAAAGGGTTTGTCTAATAATACTATAAAATTAATTTATGAACTTGACTAATTTACCCTATTTTGACTTTTTTTCTTTTTATTATTTTAATTAAATGCATTATATATTAAGGTTTTAGTTATTGTTTTGGTGGCATCAACCATTTTCTCCTTTTATATCAATTTTTATGTGTCATCACTCCATTAAAAAGAAAATGATTCATCATTCAACTCAAAATAAATAAAAATGTCAATAATATTGTTTTGACAAAGATATGATAGATATAACCATATAAGTATGAATTTTACTCTAAATCATAATATCGTTTTTTAGAAATGGGTTGTTTGGTTTTTTCTTTAACTTATGATTATTGATTATTGCTTAAATTTGTTTATTTAGTATTTATATTATCTCTTATTAGCATCAATCTTACTATTTTTTAGACTCCTAATTATATTTTAATAAATCAACATAATAAATATATTTATTTTTATTTTCATTTAGAATTTTTTTCATGTATCATTTTTTTATCATCAATTAATATCATTAGTAATTTGTGATTAATTTATTTTAGTACTTTAATTAAGGTTCATGAATTTAACATTTTAATTTATGTAGTAATAAACATTGATAGTATTGATAAATAACATCTTATAAGTGATATTTTTGGTGATAATTTGAAAATTTAGAAAATCTCCTAGAATGTGTTTGTAGTTTTTCTCAAAGAAAGGCTATGCAACATTTATAAAAGACTCAAAGAAAACAAGTATGTTTCTATTTGTTATGTTAGAGATGGTTATTATAAAAATAGATGAAATATTCCAATTGAATATTGACAACGAAATATAACATTTTGTCTTATAAATTATCATTTTGAATATATGCCAATTGATAACTTATGTGACTAATGAATGTAAGTTTTTTATTTTATTTCTATTTCAACTTCTCTAAATACACACTATTGTTAGAATAATTAATTATTTTATACTTTATTTTGTGACTTCTTTTTGTCCCATGATTATGAAAGCATTAGAAAAGAACATGCATCCTTTAATATTTAATTTTACTTTTATTGTATCAACATTTAGTTTTATATTTTTTATTAACTTAAAGCAATATTTATTTTATTATTAATGACATTTTTCTAAACTATTAGATTAATAATATTTAATTGATTTCTTGCTTCATTGTGTTTATTGTTTCTTTGTTTAAGATCTATTAAAAACAAACATAAGATGTATATGAATATGCATTTTAAGAGAAAGATCGAGAAAAAAGGAAAAATGTCCTATATAGATCGAAAGAGTTCATTTTTCCCCTTAATTTATTATTCTTTATAAGAGAGTTAAATAACATATATTGAAACAAATTATAACTTAAAAGGTTCTTAACCATAGAAAAATATTATAAATATAAAGTAAGATGGAGATCATTTATCTAGTAGGTTCCATTCTAGAATTTAATAGTTTTTTATCAAAAAATATTAACAGTTCATATTTAATATAATAATTACATTTTATTTGAATTTTAACATAGTAATTGAAAATTAATATTTATGGATAAAAAATAATTTTAAAATATTTATGGATTAATTATATTGACAATATGATACTTTTATTCAAAATGAGAGTAAAAAAAAAGATCTAGGAAAAAAGTTGGAATAAAAAATGAGTTAATTGCAAAAACTAAAGAAAATGCTAAACGTTGTAGGAAATTTATATCTCAAGAAGGCATATATTTTATTTCAATGTTTTTATATTGTTAAGGAAATTAACACTATAACTGATTGTATACCCTCTAAGACACTTAATATCTATACAACAACATGGTGGTAAGATGTCTCATCATTCACTAACGCTTTTTTTTTTTGGAAATTAATAGCATGCTTAATTATAAATTTTTTTGAGGAAAAATTTGTATTATGTTTTTTTACCATTTTAATAATACTCGTAATTAATGAACTAGATGAAGAAGAGTATTAAAGAGGTGTCAACCTAGTTGGGATGTCTAGTGCACCTTTGATGTTTATCAGCTACAACCTTTCATTTTGAAAAAAATGAGTATTTTGATTTGTTCTTTTAAATTTCCACTAAAAGAGAATTTTTAAATTTTAAATTTTAAATTTTCACATATAATAAATTATTTTAGAAGTATTTTGGTTTTCTCTTTTAATTCTCCCGCCAAAAGATAATTAATACATATAATCAATTATTTTTAATATCAAATATTTAAGAAAGTAAATTATAATGGAATTATGTTATATGAGTAAATACATTAATGCTTACAAATATAATTTTTTAAGTATAATAATTTAGCACATATTTAGTAAAAAAAAAATTCTTTTAATACAATAATAATATATAATTATTATAATGTAATCTTTTCATTTTTTTGGATTAATTACATTTTATACCCACAATGTATGGAACAATTTATAAAAATGTCTAAAACGTTTACTTTGTTGCAATTATGTCCATAACTTTGTGAGCATAATTGTCATTTTAAAAATACACATTATTGGGTATGTTTTTATCGTTACCTATATGTTATTTACATAATTATAGCAAAATAAATTTTTTGAACTTTTTTGCAAATTATCTCGTAAGTCTTGTTGTACTCGTATCTATGTGTTAGATTCTTGTGTACAAAGCACGATGTCTATTGTCTTTTTAATTAGTGTACTTGTCTTACACTACGTAACATTGTTATTATAGATCAGTAATACACATACCCACATAATTAGGTATACTTTGTTTGCAAGCATTTTTACATACACTATGAGTTTGGTTTTTGTAGTATGCATGCTAAGTGGAGTGTTGGTCTTCGATGAGAGAGAGTGTGAATGAATCGATATTATTACTTGTGTTTTTGGTTCGTTTCGAGTGCAAGTATTTATGGAAAGTACTCAGCAATTTATGCAACAAAAAGATGTGACTTTTTTGCACCTTTTCACCAAGCTCGCCATCACTTTTAACACCACCTTTGGCAAGGTGGTCGACGAGATGGCTGGTGATGTGGCCATTCGAGACTCTATAAATACCCTTAATTTCTTCTTATTTGACATCTAGAAAATGTAGTAAAGATCTATCAAATTGATATATTGTTTTTTTGTTTTCAGATCACTAATATCTCGAGTGTTATTCAGTATTAGTGATTCATGACTGTGTGAGTAAAACCATGCAGTTGAGTGTTGAGTACTTAATACGATGGTTGTGGATGGGTTGTATGTGAGTTGTGTATCAGTTGGTAGTTGCCCTCATATAACTTTTTTTTATGTGAGGAGCCTATATAGCTATGAAAAACATTTTCTTATTCAATTTATACATTAATGATCTTTAGATTCTGATCACACCACTTTGGATGGTGTGAACTTTGGAGGAGAGCAGAGTTCGTGTGTCGAGCCAGATTGTTGTAGAGGTAGCAAACGAGAGTAGCAATAGGCTGTTTGAACAGGTGGCCCAACTAATAGAGATATTTAGGTTTATACTTTTCCATCTAGATGTATTTGTTTATTATTTTTAGTGGATTGCTTGCTGCTAAGTAGTTACTTTAAGCAACTCGAGGATGTTACCACATTGATAGGGTTTTTATGTGGGTTTATCTCGTTATATCTACTGTTATGAATGCTCGAATGTATGACTAATACAATCAAAGTTTAAATAGTATATGTCTTCACATACTAAAGTTTATACTTTGATTAAAAATATTTTATTGTTTAATGCATATTTTCTACTTACTGATTATATGAATTGCTACTATGATTATCATTTATGTGTTTATATGTTTATTTATTAGATGTTATGCATAATCAGATTGTGTGTTAGTCTAATCTGAGAGTCTATCTCGTATGAACCAAGATACTAGATGTAGACTTTGATGATAAATTGTATTCGTTATGTGTTGTCACATGCTTTCTTTCCTTTCTATGTAGCATGCTCTTGTTGTATTTGTTATCATTGCTTATGCTGTTGTAAATTAATCTACCTACTCCTCTATTAGTTTATATTACTTGTCTATTATATGGATTCGAGTTTGATATGGGTCTTTAAGGAGTCTGTATATCCTTACCCTGGTTATATCCAAAGTGTCAAACTCTTTAATTGGTTTGCTATGTTCAAATTGCTCGCATACTGTGAAAGTACAATCATCATTTACCGAATTTATTCCCATGTATGAAGTCTTGAAGTGATTGGAAATCCTTTATTGTTTAATATGCATTCTTATCTCACTTGTTATTAGTTATTTGTCATGCATATGTTTGTTACTAGTCTAGACAAAAGCCAATGAAGCTAAGATCAATGATCACCAGGTACATCCTGAGGCCATCTCTCATAAAGTTAAATTGTTAGAATTCTGGACAAATTAAGTTAAAAAGATAGAGTTATTCTCTCTTTAAAAACTTCATGTTGAAAGGAAATTATAAGTAACCTGAGAAACTATTTAGAAGTTGTCTCTGGTAACTCAAAGTCTTGATGAAATGTTGAAAATTGGTAAGACTCTTGGTTATTTGAGAGATCTTGGATACATTGACTATCTAGCTACACCCTCTCTTTTTTCTACTCATTTCGTTCATGAATTAAGTTATGCTCAGGTGGATACTATGTATGATTGCACTTCTGATGGCCTAAGTGCCAAATGTGATTCCCTCTCTTCTCCTTTTGACTTTTTCTCCATTTCTACTTCTCAAGGTAAAGCTTACCTTCGTGACAAGAAAGATTTGGGTTATGTTGAGGAAGTAAATCATTTTTAAGACTTACTAATAAAGCCTTGATCATTCAAAGTGATGTTGTTATGCTTCTTGATTATTATAAGTCCTCTCTATTTAATGATGATGGTGCTTTTAACTTAAAGTGCACTGTTGTTCATACTACTTTTAAAGCTCAAGCTTATTGTAGTTGGTACTTTGACATTGGATGTTTTCATCATATGACTCAAGATAAGTCCTTTTTCTTCAACTTTGTTCAAGTTAATGATGTGTTGGTTACTTTTTGGTAACAAGAATAAAGCTATGATTTGTGGGAAAGGTTCTATCAGTGCTCCAAGGATTCTTGAGCTCAAGAATGTCCTCTTCATGGATGTTCTGGAAGAAAACCTTATTAGTATAAGTCAAATATGTGATGAAATATGTTTGACTAAATTTAATCACAAAGAATGTACTATGTATGACAGTACTAAAATGGTCATAGTTAAGAGAATCAAATTAAAAGATAAATGTTATCATGTGGGTGATTCCCGTTATCTTATATGCAACAGAAACAATATCAATGTAGAGAAGCTTTGGCATCAAATATTGTGCCATGTGAATTACAAGTCATTAAATAAAATTTTGAGCCTCGAGATTGTTAAAGGTCTCAATTCGATCACTATTCTACTTGATCAATATTTTACAAAGACCTCTAAAAAGTGTTGGTTTTAGGTTTTGCTGATAAAATTCGTGAAGAATTGAAGTATGGAAATGATTATACTCTCTCGGGTAGGCCATAGATGCTTGATTTTTTCGATCATTCATAGTATGTTTCTTCACTTGTTTCATATATATAAATGGCCAAAATCACTTTTGGAAGGTCTAAAAATTTCCATTTATAATATTTTTTGGTTGGGAAGGATAAATAGACTTAAACTAGTCTATGTAGCTTAGATAGACTATTATCATCCTTTGGAGGAAAGAGGTCTCAAATTGAGAGACCTCAATCTTTCAAATGAGGTTATGTTAAGAAATTTTTCCTTGTAGATTATCATAGGGAACCCTAGTATATTGTTTTATTTACATAGATGCTATTTGGATAGGGAGGAAGCTCCTCAGAACTATTTTGTTTATTTTGGTTAGGTTTGTGACCTCATTACTTAACCATTTTGAAGGAATCTAAATGGTTAGTTGGTAAAAACTCTATAGTATAATTTTGGACTGACAATTGACTAGGCACACCTCTAATTGAAAGGATGAACAACACCTCAATAGATTTGATGATACAATCGTTAGTGGGGGATTATTTACTAGTAGATGGATGACATCTACCATAGTCTTTTGAGGATTCCTATCCGGATACTGCTTTGGAGATTTGATTGACAATACACGAGATTGATACAAACACTAGATTTTGGACAAGAAAATTAAGGGAGGAGTCATAACAATGAGGCCTATGATTCTCTATGTGTGGTCAAAGAACCAAAAAGTTAGGGCAAGGTCATGTGGGCTTCTTTTATACCGCCCTTACGATCTATTTTATTCTGGTGCACTATTCAGAATAAACTTCCCATAGATAGCCAATTAAGGAAGATGGGGTAGTTCTTTCCTTATGTGGCTTAGCTAAGGAAAAATATATCTCACTTTTTTGAGTTACCATTTTGTAGATGCACTTTGGAACCTTTTATGGTCATTCTTTCACAGGCGGTCGTGTATTGGCTCTTCCATCCTTGACCTATGGACAATCATAATGGAATTAGACTTTTGGTCTCAACTTTCCAATTTATGAAAAGTAGATAATATTTGTCATCTGGGTGATATGGAAAACTAGAAATGATTTTCAATTTAAGAACAAACAGATGAATTTGAGTTTTACATTTTCCATATCTTGGTAATTTATTCGTGAGACGATCCTATCACAATGCGAAATATAGTAGATGAACTTCAAGTGTCCCACAACTGGCTCCATGGATTTTAAAGTTATTTGGAAAGCTCCACATTCACGATGGATAAAAGTAAATACATATTGTTTTGCTTTTGGATTATCAAGCATGTCTGGTTTTGTGGACATTTTTTGGACTTCTAGATAACTTGTTAAGGGATGTTTGTGCATCTCACTTAGGGTCTCGTATGCTTTTGAGGCAAAACTTATGACGACTATTCACGTGGTGATATATACTGACAACTTTAGGTAGAGGAAATATTGGTTGGATTTAAACTCAGTTTATGTTGTTACTTTTTTTGAGCTGGATCAATTTCGATGCTATAAAGGTGGTATTTTTCTTAGGCTATTTGTTTAAAAAAAATTCAAGTATGGAGTTTTATTATTTCTATATTTATAGAGGGTAATGGTGCAAATGATAGTATTGCATCTTATGTCCTAGTATTTGTACAATGACTTGGTAATAGGATGTCATATCATTTGCCAAGTCTTTCATTTATTCTAATACTAGATAAACCTATTTAGAGGTTTTGTTGAAACTTATTTTTTTATCTTTTTTCTATTTATTTAATTACCTACTAAGTCCCGTTAGCTACGACATTTTCATTAAAAAATGAAAAGTAATAATTGCATATATATTATTGCTACATATGTATTATTACAATAGATAAATATATTCTTTTATCATCAAATTTCAAGCTTAGTTATAAATATACAACTAAATTTTAATTTGTTATAAAAGTATATCAAACTATGCAATGTGTTGAAGTCATGTTTTTTCTATTAATTCTGTAAAAAAAACATAAAATGAAAACATCTTATCAAGTAACATAATTTAATATTAAAAAAATAATATACATAATTTTATTAAATAAAAAATTTTATTGGTTAGCTTCAGGTTAAATATATTTTATGTCAAAAACATATAGGGTTATTTTTAAAAATACATAAAACATTTAAATCGTTATAATTATGCTAAAAACATACAAGGTAAAAAAAAATCTAAAAGTTAGATTGCATTAATACATGTGCGTTGCTTATGCATTTTTTTGAAAGAGGAAAGGTAATTTCATGTCTAGATCTAAAATGTAATTGACGTCATGGTATCTCAGCAGTAAAACATTTTGGATAGTAGATTTTAGCGTCAAAATCTTCTTTTCCGTGACTAAAATAATAGCTTTAAAAAAGTAGAAAAACATGAGAAAATAGAGGGACCGTGAAAGCCAGATAAATATGCCATAACCAAACTGCCTACCTCATAAAAGGGACAACCTGTATGATAATATGATTGAGCTAAATAGCAAAGGAAAATCATATTGAAATAAAAAATAAAAATATATCAATCCAATTTAGGTTAATTGAAATAATACATAATAGATTGAGTAGTAGAATGATAAAAACTCAAGTGAGATACATGAAACCTAATTTCATATATGTTTCAAAATAATTAGTAGAATTGTCATCGGTCGAAATTTCACTTTTGCAATTTACAAGGAAAATACCATTCACCCTAATGCTCTAAACATCAATAGACATGTAAATATAGCACATGATACAAATTGATATTGAATCAAATAGAAGGTAAAAAAAATTTAATTACATAATTTCAGATTCATTGAATAGAAAGTAGCGAGCAAAAAAGAAAATCAAATACCTATAAAGGAATATCATCCAAATAGCTTACTAGACTCAAATTCTAATAAAAAAGAGGGGTTACAAATTGAGAGATATCGATTAACATGCATTTTTAGTATAATTACACAAACATTCAAAAAACTATGAAACTTTATGAATGATCACCAGAACATGAACTTTGAGTACTAAAAGTAACTGATGTTGTGAATCAAATTCCTACATTCCTACGACATGGTCAAGGAGAAGAAGATTTTGGTGTTAAAATCTACTATTTAAAATGTTTTATCTCTAAGATACCATGATATCAATTATTTTTCTATTTTCTTTTTATTAAGTCCAAACATGAAATTACCTTTTTGTTCACAAGAAAATGCATGTAAATACAAATGCATTATTTCTATTAAAAAATTTAACTCCATTCAATTTTTGGATTTTTTTAACCTTGTATATTTTAGACATAATTAAACTAATTTATATGTTTTGAGTATTTTTAAAAATATATCGGATAAAACGTATTTAACAAGGCTAGTTTCCAAATGATAAGATCAAGAGGTAGGTCGAACTAATCGACCATGCAAAGCAGTATGGCTCCACCATATGGCTTGTAGTTATCAAACTTGCGTTCAATCAGGAAGTTCCCAACTCCACCCTTGGCAAGAGTCTTAGTAGGAAAGCCTCTAGTTGGACCAATTTCACCATCTATAACTCAGAGATTTCGATTGGTGACTTTGGGGTTGAATTTTCAAAAGATGATGTTAAGTCAACATAGGAGTGTATGTTGGAGAGGAGTTTTCGTTGGGAGGTCAAATGACGTTTCTCAACGGAGGTCTGCTAGGGTCCAAAGAAGATTTTAAGAACATCAGAAGTCTATTTGTGAATGATGGAAATCAAACCATATCATTGTCCCAACTAATCAAACAACTCTAGTTTTGGAGAATCTATTTGAGCTAATGGAGTACTTCAAGAACATAGGTTTGGTTCGAAGATGCTAAGCACTAGAATCAAAAACAAAGAAAGCCAATTTTTGTAATAAAAATATTGAAAAAACATAAAATTAAGATACATAGAATTTATAACAAAAATAGTATCATTTACCACTAATTCATACAATTTTTAATTTAAAATAAGAATGTTGTTTTTACCATAACAAGTTTCAGAGTTTTATTTTAAGTAATTTTTTTTAAAAAATTCTCTCAAACTCATAAACTTTTTGTAATTTGAGAAATAGAGATCTGGTTTTCCTTTTTCCTGTTTCAAATTTTTTTATAAATTAAAATTTATTTTATTTAATATAATTTCAATATTAAAGATCTCATGTGATAACTAATGATCAGTTTTTGTTATGTTTTTGACAAAATTAACGAAAATGTCATGGTATTTTTAAAGATATTTTTATAATAAAATAAAATTTGATAATATATTTATTATTAGTTCTAAAATTTAACGGTAAGAAAATCTATTTATTGTTGCATGATATTAATAGTTTAAAATTTAGTTTATATTACATTATTCAATAACTTTTAATCTATTTTTGGAGTTGGTTTAACATGGTGTACATTTTTTTATAATAAATAAAAATTCTTTATTAATTAAATTACACCTTACACTTAAAAAAACTCATCACTAAACTCTCTTAGACAAACAATCCGGGGACATGATGCACCAAGGAAGACAATACATAATACAAACTAACCTAACACAAAGCTTTTAGTATTTATTTTCATATTAATTTTTAAAAATTAAAAAAAAATAACACTTTAAAAACTTATAATAACAAATATATCAATACAATATTATTAAATAAGATTCAATTTGATAATATTTAATATTAAATAGATCTAAATTATCATAACTCAAAATTAAATAATATGTTATATTTTTTAGTAATTAAAATATATTATATAAACATAAAGATTATTATTTTTATAATTATAAATTTAAGATATTATTTTGTATTGTTTTTCCTTATCTTAAATTATTATTTAAAACGGGTCAATAATCCGAGTTGTTAATATGCAGATAATACCCAAACCAAACCCTATACAAAATTACACAAACGATTTAATTCAGTTAGTCGCGTGAGTAAATTCAGTTCAATTCAAGTTAGACCCAAACCGATCCATTGATACCCCTCCTCCAACCTACCTTCCTACCAAAACAAAAAACGGTAATTACTTTATCATTTTCTGGTAATCATAAGAAGAAAAAAAGTGAAAAAATTCTTTAAAAGTGAAGGATTTATAGAGAGAAGAAAGAGTAGTACTACTAAATTAGCCTACGTATATTTATGTTAACTTAGCCCACATTTCAACTTTATAAAAGCTGTGGGCCAATTTAATAGCATTCTATTAGAAATCATACATAAGTTAATATATATATATATATATATTTCAACTTTTTGCATTCTGCTTAACCTTCAAATACTAAACAATCAATTTTGATTATAAAGTAATTACAAAACTTAACTTTATGGATGAAAAGTTGATGAACATGATTAGAGTAGAGGAAGACTGATGTTTTTTGCACGGGATATGAGATGAAATTAGATTTTTTTTTTAAATTAGATATCATATAAGGAAGAATCCAGATAATCTGTCACAAATTATCTATCACATGTCTGTCTATTCAATCATAAAGTTACATTTGTATATTTTTTTAATTTTTTAAATCTTAAATAAATTTCAATTAACAACTTTTATAACTAACATTAAAAAAATACACGTTTCATGGTGTGATCGGAGACGTAACATTTGGACTCTTAATTAAGGATAAGTATAATACATGCACGATCTATACACTTATGGTTAACGTGTTAAGTTTTTGGTATCGTTGTTGAAGAATTTAATACCTATTATGATAGAATAAGAGGATCAACGAGTTATAGTGATCCTTAAATCTTTGAGGGATTTTGCAATCACATAAATAGATGGAGCTCAATCATCTATCAATAGACCGAGCATCAATGCTAATAATTTTAAACTCAAGTCAGGTCTCATTCAAATGATCCAGGTAAACCAATTTGAAGGGTTAGTCAATGATGACCCAAATCTACACTTGGCTTCACTCTTGAAAATCTATGACACCTTTAAGATTAATGGTATCTAGGATGATGCAATTCACCTTCACTTGTTTCCTTTCTCATTGAAGGACAAGGCTATACTTGATTACAATCACTACATGTTGGATAATTTTTAATAAAGTACTTCTCACCTTTAAAGACAACTAAGCTCAGAAATGACATCACATCTTGTCAACAATTTGAATGGAAATAATTTTATGAAGCTTGAAAATGCTTCAAAAAGCTATTAAGAAAATACCTACACCATGGTCTTCCCACTTGGCTGCAAGTACAAACATTCTACAAAAGTTAATAGGGTAGCCAAGAACCATAATTGATGATGCAGTTGGGGGAGCTTTAATGAGTAAAATTAAAGATGAAGCTTTTGCATTACTTGAGATAGCATCCAACAATTTCCAATGGTTTATGGAAAGGCTCAACCCAAAGAGAGTGGTTGGAGTATTAGATGTAGACATCATAGCAATATTGAAAGCTTAAACAAAAGCATTGCTGTTAGGTTTAACTAAGAAGTTAGATGGTAGCTTTGTGGGAGTAAATATGGTACAGAGTCCATTCGTGATATGTGATTATTACAATAGACCTTATTCTACTGAGACATGTGGGAACCTTTTCAAAGTAGTATATTATGTCAACAATCAAAATTGTCAAGAAAACTCATACTCAAACACATACAACCCAAGATGGAGAAAACAACCAAATTTCTCTTGAAATAATAACAACAATCCAGGTGGCAATCAATTCAATTATTAATCCTTTTCACCAGTGGGTTTTCAACAACCATAACAACCACAAGCCCATAAAAAGAAGCTATCGAGTAAGGATTACACATATGCCCTAATGGGATGATGAAAGACTTCATCCATTTAGTAAATACAAAAGTAGATCCCTTAGAGTCCACTCATGTGGCTTCTATCTAAAATTTAGAGATCAAAATGGGGAAACTTACCCAAATCATAAGTCAAAGGCCTCAAGATAACCAAGTAACACAAATTTGAACTAAAAAAGATAGGGTAAAGAGACTTAAGGAGTAGTAAAATTTTAAAGGATAAATAGGTAGCTCAAAAAGATGAAGAGGAAAAAGTGGACAAGAAAAGTACTGAGAATTAAGTGATTTAACCGAAGAAGAGTAACCTTTACACACCTACCATACCTTTCCTTCAAAGACTACAAAAAAAAGTTAAAGAAGTAGTTTTCCAAATTCCTAGATATCTTTAAAAAAATGCACATAAACATACCATTTACAAATTCACTTGAACATATGCTTTCATATGCCAAATGCATGAAGAACATACTGTCTAAGAAAATGAGGCTTGGAAATCATGAAACAATAACCTTAACTGAATGTTGTAGTGCCATCTTTGATAGAAAATTACCACAAAAATTGAATGATTATGATAGCTTTTACATCCCTTACACTATTGAAAACATACACTTTGGTAAGGCACTCTGTGACTTGGGTGTCAATATTAACCTCATGGCGTTATTGATCTTCAAGAGATTAGGGATTGGTAATGCCAAACCTACGTCAATAACATTACAAATGATAGACAAGTCAATCAAACGATTTCGATAAGTGGTATAAGATGTGTTGGTAAAAGCATACAAGTTCATCTTTATGGCAGATTTTATTGTGCTAGATATAGAAGAGGACTATGAAATTTCCATCGTAATTGATCGTTTATTCTTAACAACTAGAAGGAAACTCATTGATGTACAAAACAGTGAGCTTATATTGACAGTGCAAGATGAATAAGTAATATTTAAAGTTTTTAAAACAACTAAATTTCATGATATTGAAAATGCTAGTGATTGCTTTAGGATAGATGTTATTGATAATATCGATAAATTAAGAAAAATTATTAACTTGCACACACTTAAGACTATTACACTTGATGCTACAAACAATGATATAAATTTACCATAAAATAATTCAACCTATTTTAATTCCAAAATTGTTAAATCTTTAATGCAAGTTGATATTGTTAACTGTGTGAACTTTTTGGAGGATATACTTCCCATGTGTGTATCTATTGCGGTTGTCGAGTGTCTTGACACAAGTTCTAAACTCAAACCATCCATTAAGGTGCTACCCCAAACTAGAACTTAAACTTTTACCCTACCATCCCTAAACAAGTGGACAAGCAAAAGTGTCCAATAAAGAGATGAAAATGATGCTGCAAATAAATGAACTAGATAAGCGACGATGGAGTGCTTATGAAAATGCCAAATTGTATAAAGAGAAAACAAGGATGGCATAACAAGAAAATTATGCACGTTATTTTTGAACTAGGATAGTAAGTATTACTGTCCAACTCAAGACTCAAATTGTTTTTGAGCAAACTCAAGAATAGATGGTCAAGTCCATTCATTGTCACTAAGGTAACTAACAATGGAGCCATTGAATTAGAGAACACAAATAAAAAAAAATAGTTTGTGGTTAATAGGCACAAAGTGAAACACTATCATGGAGATCCACTACCAAATGAAAAAGTTGTGATAACCTTGGTAGATGCACCGTAGGAGTTGATATGATTGTCCAACTAAGGGCTTTAAACGTGGCACTTGTTGTGGAGTAAACCAACATTATTTTACTTATATTTATTTTTTTTGTAGGTGAATAAATATGAAGGACAATGGCACAACAAAATTGGATAACTTTGGTACAGAATGTAGTGTGCCAAGGCTAATAATGTTTTCTTTCCTTTCACTCTTTCATATTCATATGTGCATATTGGGGATAATGTTCAACTCAAGTATGTGGAAGGTTTCATTCTCTACTTTAATATATTTTTATGATATTTTTAATCAGAATTTGGATAAAAATTGATGAATATATGGAAGGTTTTTAATGCATGTATGCTTGATACGAAACATATAAACCAAATGATAGAATTGATTGTCATGACTAGGATAAAGATAACATGTTCATCAAGATACTTACATTAATTATATGATATGTTTGCTAGTTTTGATTAGATTGATTCATTTTTTATGCACATGCTCGTAATTAATCTTGGTGTTCTTGTTAGAAGAAAATTTGGAGTAAGTTATACTGGTTGATAAGATCTACCATGTTTTAGAATCTATTTGGTCATCCTTTGAAACAAAATCCTAAATAGTATTTAGCATGAGAAATGATTTAGACCTTAATTGGATTGATTGAGATTTTTAAGCTAACCATTGTTTATATCCTTAGTCACCCATTTGAGCCTAACTAATAACCATTCATATCTTTAAGCCACATTTTGAGCTTAACCAATAAATATTACCTTTACCCTTACACCTTTAGCTTATATAAAAAATACAATCATGTGTTATGTCATAGAGTGAAGTGAAATGTAATGTACCCTATTAAAAAAAACTCACAACACAATTATTCCTATAAACAAAAAAAAAATAAAAAAAATAAAAAAGATAAGTTTAGGGCTGTTGTGAAGTTACAAAAAAAAAAATAAGGAATAAAAGAATGAAAAATGATAAGATAAGGTACACTAGAACATCAAGTGAAAGCTCAAGTATAGTTAAGCATTGCATGGTGAATAAAAGAAAACTAAGTTGTGGAAAAAAACCTAAATGTCTCCATTTATCTACCTCTACCTAAGCCTTATATTACAAGCATGAAAAGCTTTTTTGATCTTTAGCTAAATGCATAATTTCATTAGTAGAGAGGGATGCAAAAAATAGACTTATGAATCTTTTTCCAAGACTTAGTCTATTAACATACTCATATAATTTGATTTCATGAGTACATTGAATGACACTATATGCAATACATACATACGAATCTTTACATACCCTCATATTAATGGAATGTTGATTGATATATATGTGAAATTCCTTGTCATAGAAATATACAATTTTTATAGAGGATAATTTTTGTCAAACATGCATGTGTTAATCGATATGTGTTTATGAATGTGCTGCCCCTATAATGTTAGTTTAGTTAAATTTGGCTTTGCTTGAGGACAATCAAGGAGTTAAGTTTAGGGGTGTGATAACTCTACAAAAGTAGAATTATTTAGCCACTTTTAAACCCACTATTTATCATGTTTTGTGCTAAATATCATAAAAATGCGTAATTTATGTTTACTTTTTTTTAACGTAGGTAGAGTGGTGGAAAACATAGTAAAAAAGAAACAACAAAAAATAAAAAATCAATTTGATCACGAAGTACATTTTTCTATACCTTGGCTCGCTTTTATAGTATGCATTCAAAGAGTTCCATGCTACGATAGGAAAGATTTTATACCTCAGCACACCTGTTTCCACTGGTGAATAGCCAATCTATGCCTCGTCACGCACTTTTTTGGTCAAATTTTTCCACAACAGATATGTTTTTAATCGTACTTTCATCATCACTTTGGATTTTTTAGAAGTTGATCTAATTGTCTATATTAGGTCATTTTTTCTTTTAATTAACCCTACTGAGGCATAAGTTAAACACACAATTAAATATCAAAATTTACAACAACAACCAAGAAGAGAGAAAAAGTTCAAAAGAAGATTAAAAAAGAAATAACTTTGTGAATAATTTAAGAGAATATTAGTATTGCGAATAAAGAGATTGAACATATCTCTTCTTATTATACTTTATTTATCAATTTTTGTCTTTCTTATTCATAACTTTATAAACTTAATTATGTCTAATTAATTTATTAATATAGGGATTTTATGACCCAATTTTTTACATGTGTTGATATAATATTTTATCCTAATTATAATTGCAATTTAATTATAATATTTCATATAATTTTTAAGTTATTAATTGTCTGACCAATAATTGATCTATAGAGATAATTAAATAGATTTGAGATAATTATTTAATTATTTATCTTGATTAAATAACGTGTATAATCTTTAGACAAACATTAATTATTATATGATATGTAGTTTATTTGAAAGATGAATACATATTAAATTAGATTCAATTGATTATGTAATTGATCAATAATTATTTGAAAAAAAATTAATAATTCAAATGCTTATTAAATTAAGAAATTAAAGATTTTTGAGTTATTTTCTCTAATATTTCTGTTGTTGAGTTTTAGTTATTTATTTTTTTTGTTTTTATAATTTACTATTTTCTAAATAGTATTCATATTAGTTACATTGATAATTAGAAATTACACAACCCCTATGAAATCAATATCCGTATTTAAGTACATTATATTATTCACAACATCTATATACTTGCGATTAAAGTGTCAATAGATAATGTCATAACATTCTTAACATTTTACCAACTCTAGCAGTCTTAATAGACTACAATCACAACATTATGCTTGATGTAGAAGAAGATATAACCTTTGATAAATATAATGGGCTGTACTAGTCTATTTGACAGCAGCTGAAAGAGGAGACATCACCTCTTATTAATAATTGAAGAGGATATTTTACACTATGTTGTCCTTTCAAAATCACCGCCAACCTGCATATGTAGCCACTCAGGTGACGAACCACGGCTAAATTCCCTTGTTAGTTGCGAAGGAAATGCTATGCTGGAAGTAGTTTGTTGCCCAAATTGAGATGCCTCGTTAATCTGTTATGAGAAAACCAATTCATCAAACGTAGGAAAAGAAATCAACTCCAATGTCTCAAAGCCCATTTTACAAATGAAATTTTGTATTTACAGATACACATGGGTATTGAGTTCTTTAGATAATGTAACTATATAATTTATAATAATTTTTTAGTTTAACTTTATTAGTCCTATAATTTAAAAATATAATTAATTAAATTAAAATTTTAAAAAATTTAGATTTTTTTAATAATAAAATTAAAAATATATATTTTATTGATAAAAAAACATTAAAAAAAAACCGACTGTCTCCCTTTCCCTTTCCTACTGAGCCCCTCTCTCTTTTTCTTTCTCTCTTTCCATCCCTTCTTTCTCTTTCCCTGTAACTCATTCTCTCTCTCTTCTAGTCATTCTTTCTCTATTTTATTTTTTTTTTCATTCGTAAAATAATGATGAGAGGAGGGGAAGAGAGAAAGAAGGAATGGGAAGGGAGAAGGAAGGAGTATGAAAGGATGCTATTTTTTTAATGTTTTTTATTAATAAAATATATAATTTTTATTTTATCCCTAAAAACAATCATAATTTTTGAAAATTTTGATTTAATTGTTTATACTTTTGAATTATAAGATTAATGAAATTTACTTAAAAAATTACAAAAATAAAATATATTAATCACATAGTTATATAAGATCAGAATAACCAAACACACAAAATTATACTTAGATGCTAAAGAATATCTAGAAAATATACCTTCCGTAGATAAAAAGTAAATTGGCAAGGAAAACCATTAACTTATATATTCAATCCAAAGTGAAGAAAGAAAAGGAAGTTTTTAAATTAGGAGAATATCTGAATAAAGTGAACAAAATGAGCTACAAATATAAATACATATAAGCATTTGGATTACCAACATTCTCAATGAAATTTTTTCCCAGTATTAACTGAAGAAAGTCATCTTTTGAATTTTTGTGACAACTTTGGTAATAGGAATTTTAGGAAAAGAGAGCATAATAAATTGGAAAGATAAATATTTGGATTTGATTAGTAGATAATATTTGGCAAATAAAATATGTACGGTTGAATACAGAGTCCCAGTAGCTTTAGAAATGGAATATTCAGATCCAGTAACTTTTTTTATTATAACTTAATCCATTAGTTTTTAAAAAGTTATATCACAGTTACAAATTTTCAATTTTTATTTAAAAAATATTTCAACAATAATTCAAGTTAAAACTTTCCTTTTCAAATCTTAAAAAATAATTCAAAAACCTAAAAATTGATCATTTGAAATTATATTATCACTTTTTCAAGGATGATAGGCTAAACTATCAAAAAAAAAAAACACTGAACTTAAGTGCTGTAGTTAATGGAATGCTGCGGCATTTGTCCTGTGTAATTATAATTAGTCATAATGGGATTAAAATGATGTTAAAGAACTTGATGGGATTAAAATGATGTTAAAGAACTTGAGATTCAACTGGTGACAACAAACATACCAGCCGAAAGCAGCCAACAACAGTTTGGTGGAGAATGATAGGCTATCCAAAAACACGCCTCTCCATAATTGTATTTATTTTTAATTATTACAATTTTGTTTTTCTTTTGTATAAATAAGTTATAAACATTTGTTTATTCATCATCAATAAACCATTTTTTACATGGTATCGGAGCTTAAGAAATAATTCCAAGAAAATTTAGCTCACAATTTTTTTTTCTTTTTTTCCTCAATCTGTTTTTTTTCCAAAATCAATTTCGATTCACAAAATAATTTCAATTTCATCCATCATATTATTCAGAAGAATCCGAGCAATCTGCAATTAAAATCAAGCCAAAATATCTCTCCACGCGCCTTCCCTGAGTTCACCGGCGTTCCACGCGCCAGCTGCTGAGGAAGACGACTCCAACGACACGTCGTTCGCACGCCGTTGAAGCAAACAACACGTCGTTCACCCGATTCGGTCCTCCATCCAATCTGGTCTGATCCTCCATTCGGTCCGGTCTTCATCCGGTTCAATGCTCCACCGTTGCAGCCGCTGTTCCAGCTACTCCAGACACCGGTTCACCCACTTTCTGACCGATTCTGTGGCTGAAATTTCCGGTTCTATAATCCTTGACTCATTTCTATAAGATAAAGCATATTTCAGTCCATTATTTATTTCATAAATAGTCATTATTGTCTAAAACACACTTAAACCTATCCCGTTCTTTCGATTTATTTTACTCAACAATAATGTCTATAACTACCAATACCAACCCTACTTTACCAAAATGATATGATGACCTTAGCCATTCATTATATCTACACCACTCAGACCAACCAGGCATGGTTCTCGTAGCTCAATCCTTAAATCAAGAAAATTATCACATTTGGAGTCATGCAATGCTCATGGCTCTAATAACCAAAAACAAAGAAGGATTTATTGCGGCACAATCAAAAGGCCATCAACAAACCTTGAAGCAGAAATCAAACAATGGACTCGATGCAACATTCTTGTCAAAGGATGGATCCTTAACACCATATCACCCAAAATTGCAGAAAGTGTTATGTATAATGATACTGCATATGAGCTATGAGAAGAATTACACCAACAACATGCACCTATTCCACATTGAGCAAGAGATCCATGATTGCATACAAGAAGGTGTAAGCATTGGAGAATACTATACCAAATTGAAAAGCTTATGGAATAATCGTGATGCACTATGTCCTCTTCCACATTGTGGAGGAAATGCCGGAAGGGAACTACAAGAATATCAACAAAAGCAGCGAACCATAAAGTTTCTCATGGGGCTTAACACGGTTTACACATCAGCACGTGGAAAAATCTTGCTCATTGAACCATTACCTACAATAAATAAGGTATATTCACTTATTGTTCAAGATGAAAAGCAAAGAGCTATCTTCACGCAAAGCATAGGAAAGATGCCAGAAGCTGCCGCACTTGTTGCCAGAGATAGTCGTCCACAATATCCTCACAAAAATTACCCACCAAAGAACCCACATCTCAAGTGCAATCGATGCAACAATATAGGCCATAATTATGAGAATTGCCGAAGTCATCTCAAATGTGATTTTTGTGGTCTCAATGGACACAATTTTGAAAACTACTGAAAGCGTCTCAAATGTAATTTCTGTGGTTTGAATGGATATGACATCAACATGTGTCGGAAGAAGGGAGCAATTCAAGATAAGAGAAATACAAGTTATGGCTTCCCTTCCAAAACTCATCATACTGACTTTCAGGAAAGCTGCTCTGATACAAAGATACCATTCCACAACCTTACATCTGCCCAATATCAAGAGCTCCTTACACTTGTCAATCAATCCAAATCAAGTAGCATGGCAAGTCAAGTGACTACTTCTTCAGGTAACACATTATGTGCAACTGTTTTCCATTCAGAAACTCGTTGGATTTTTGATACTGGGGCAATTGATCACATGGTCTGTTCCCAAAACCTTATAAGCTCTAGCATTCCAGTCACTAATTTGCATGTGCATTTACCTGATCATTCTCTTTCCCATGTCACACATATTAGCACTGTACATTTCTCAAATAATTTCATACTCCATAATATATGGTGTGTTCCCTCCTTCAAATTAAACTTAGTTTCAGTAGCCAAACTAACTCAAACCTCATTTTGCCAGGTCACCTTCACTAATAGTATGTGCTTTGTTCAGGACAAATGCTCGGGGAAGACAATTGGGATGAGAACTGAGAAAGCAGGACTCTACTACCTGACTATTTCTGAAAAGGCTGGATGTTTCTCCGTTTCAAATACTACTTCCACCAACTCTCATCTATGACATCAACGACTTGGTCATTTATCTAATAACAGTTTGCATGTAATTTCTCTTTCCATCAACACACCTTTTTGTTCCATTAGTGATTGTTCTATTTGTCCATTAGCTAAGCAAACACGTAATCCATTTCCTTTAAGTTCCATCAATACAAAAGCACCTTTTGAAATGATTCATGTCGATATTTGGGATGGCTATCACATTCCAGCACTTAATGGAGCACGTTATTTTCTCACTATTATTGATGACTACTCAAGATGCATATAGGTCTATCTCTTACATGCTAAATCTTATACACACACATTTCTTACCACCTTCATCAATCTTGTTAAAACACAATTTTTATCCAGAGTTAAAATCATTCATAGTGACAATGGACCAGAATTCTCTATGACCCAATTGTTTTCTACCAAAGGAATCCTTCATCAAACCAGTTGTGTTTCTACCCCTCAACAAAATGGTGTTGTTGAACGCAAACACTGTCATCTTCTCAATGTCGCTCGTTCATTGCTCTTCCAAGCCAATCTTCTTAAACAATTTTGGGGAGATGCCATTCTTACAGCCACATACCTCATAAATCGTACTCCAACACCTGTTCTCAAGGGTAAAACATCATTTGAAGTCCTTTTTCACAAAATTCCTAGGTATGAACATCTTCGTGTTTTTGGTTCCCTTTGTTTTGTTTCTGCACATCATGATCAACTCACCAAGTTTGATGCTAGATCACATAAATGCATATTCATTGGGTATCCATCTGGGATAAAAGGTTATTGTGTCTACAATCTGGAAACAAGCAAGACTTTAGTGTTTCGTGATGTTATCTTTCATGAACATGTATTTCCTTATTTCACTTCTGCTGTCAACACTCTAACTCTATTTCCTCCATCAAAAATACTATTTATGATGACATACCTACCATTCGTCAATCAACCAATCCAAATACATCACTTGATCATACACCATCTGTCCTTCCAACAATCAACTCAGACACTCTTCATCTTCAAAATTCATCTCCAGAAACATCATCATCAACTTCTCCACCACACATAACTCCTCCAACACCAGTCACACATAGGCTTCGTCGATCCACCAATGTTCCTAGCTACCTTCAAAAATATCATGTAGAAGCTTCCTTGCCTTCTCGGTCCTTCCCTTCGTCTCACTCAGCATCGTCCAAAGACAAAGGTACTTCTCATTCTTTATCTCATGTACTTACCTATGACCAATTATCACCTGCACATCGTGCCTTTGCTACTTCTATTTCCATTCTCAGGGAACCAACCACATTTGCTGAAGCTTTCAATGATCCAAAATGGCGGTTTGCCATGAAACAAGAACTGGATGCTCTTGAAACTAATGGCACTTGGATGCTTCAACAGCTTTCTCCAAACAAGAAAGCAATTGGTTGTAAATGGGTCTACAAAATCAAGTATAATCTTGATGGCTCTGTGGAACGATACAAGGCTCGGTTAGTGGCCAAAGGATACAATCAGATTGAAGGTTTTGACTACCAAGAAACTTTTGCACCAGTAGCCAAACTTGTCACTGTTCGACTTCTCCTTGCTGTTGCTGCTATTCAAAATTGGCATATTCGACAACTCGATGTCAACAATGCTTTTCTCTATGGTGATCTTCATGAAGATGTCCACATGTCCCTTCCACCTGGATTCGGACGAAAGGGAGAAACACGAGTATGTAAGCTACATAAATCTTTGTATGGATTCAAACAAGTCTCACAGCAGTGGTTCATCAAGCTATGAACAACACTTAAGCTAGCTGGTTTTAACCAATCCAAGTATGATCACTCACTGTTCGTCCGAACCCGTGGTAATTCCTTCTTTGCTCTTCTTGTCTATGTAGATGATATAATCATAACATGAAACAATGTACAAGACATTGAAGAAACTAAGAATCATCTCATGAGACAATTCAAGCTTAAAGATCTCGGTGAATTAAAGTATTTTTTGGGCATAGAAGTTTTACGTTCCAGAAAGGGAATTGTTTTGTCACAACGCAAGTACGCACTTGAAATATTGGAGGACATGGGTTATCTTAGTGCCAAATCTGCCAATTCACCTATGGAACAAAATTTATCCCTCGGCAAGGTTGAAGGGGAATTCATCAGTAATCCCACATCCTATCAAAGACTTATTGGGAGATTAATATACTTGACCATCACAAGGCCCGACTTAGTATATGCCGTGCACATTCTCAGTCAATATATGGATAAACCATGTCAACCACATTTGGAAGCAGCTTAACGAGTGCTACGATATGTCAAGAACACACCAGGGCAAAGTCTCTTTTTCTCATCAACTAGTTCATTACAACTAAATGCTTTCTGTGACGCAGATTGGGCAAAATGCACAGATACATGACGATCAACCACAAGATATTGTATGTTTCTTAGAAACTCACTAATTTCTTGGAAGACTAAGAAACAAAATACAGTCTCGCGATCAAGTGCAAAAGCAGAATACCGCTCTATGGTAACAGCATGTTACGAAGTAACCTGGTTACGATATATTTTGGATGATTTGGGTATCAAACACTCCCAACCAACCAAGTTATATTGTGACAATCAAGCAACCCTTCACATTACATCAAATCCAGTGTTTCATGAGCGAACCAAACACATAGAGATCGATTGCCATCTAGTAAGAGAAAAGATTCAAGCTGGAATGATCAAAACTTATCATATCTCTACATTAGAGCAACCAACAGATATATTTACCAAATCCCTGAGTTTTCCATAGTTCTCAAGCTTACTTAACAAGTTAGGAATAATTAACATATATTCTAACTTGAGGGGGAATGTTAAAGAACTTAAAAAACTTGAGATCCAACTGGTAACAACCAACACATCAACTGGAAGCAGCCACCAACAGCTTGGTGGGGAAGGTTAGGCTGTCCAAGAACATACCTCTCCATAATTGTGTTTATTTTTAATTATTACAATTTTTGTTTTTCTTTTGTATAAATAGGTTGTAAACATTTGTTTATTCATCATCAATAAAACCATTTCTTACAAATGTTAACCCAATTAATCCACTTACAAAAGACGAGGTTAATGGAAATTTAAACGCCACAATCAGTACATATTGTTAAGACTTACATCTTCAGAAGGAAATATGCCAATGGCTGGGTTCATTCTTGAGTTCACTGTTTCAAGCTTCATAGACAAGAACTGAAAATAATCGGTATATATGTTAGGCTGACGGTTTTGTGTGAGGAGATTTCATAGTAAGACTAAATAAGCAGTTTTAATTGGTAGGACGATCCTACCTCAACCTGACGCTGTAGAGATTGAATGTAATTAATTATCTCATCAAGGACCAATGCTTTTCCAATTACCTGAAACAGAGAACAAGTTAATACTCAGTATCAACATCATAAACAGAACCAGGAATCTGATCCCAGTACTACAAAAATTGTGTACAATCGTGAATCCAACCATATACATCTCGTCACCTAGTCCTTGACAAAAGAGTTTGGTATCCTAACTTCACCAAAAACTTTCCAAGTAACATAGCATGTCAAACTTATCCACAAATTACATATTTTGTAACACCAGTACTCTTGAACACATTAAAATAATTGAAAAATTATAAAATAATAACACCCCTAAAATTTACAACAATAAAAATAATACCCCAATAATATTGAATGTGTTTCTATTGAACGCGTTTAATGTTGAATAAGTCTAAATGGTCGTATTTTAATTTAAACGACATCTAATTAGACGGTATTCAAAGTGAAATAACGTGTTAGATTTTTTTAGTAGTAAAAATGTACAAGATAAACATAAATGTTACTATTTTTGTGATTAAAATTTTTAAGAATATTATTTTTTTAAATATTTTATTTTCGTACTTACGATAAAAAAACAAAAGTCATCAAATCTCTAGTAATTCTCACTATAGACCGTCATTGAAGCACCGACAAATCATATTATACTTTTAAGAAAAAATTTGAATTGTGATTACTACTCTTAAGCATATGTTCAAATAAGTAATATATAAATATATATAAAGAAAAGTAGCTTATGGCACGTGCAAATAGGAAAATTGATGTTACATATTTCATTTAGGAATAACATGCAGCGAAAATTAACATGCCAATATCGTACCTTATTACAACTAGGAACCAGATCTTGGAGAGTCTTCATCCTCTCACTTATCCTTTCTCTTCTAGCCTGTCAACCAGATCGTCTCCTAGTCAGCGAAGTCATTTAATATCATTTCATTCAAAACCTTTAAGTGCAAGGTAGTGTTTCTTTATTGTTTGTAGTTGTTAGTAAATTAACCTTATTAAAAGTTGAAGTTATTGGTAGAAAGATAAACAATATTTTTATATGTTTATCACTTTTTATAAGTATTGGTTCTATGTACCGGGCAGTTAAAACACTTGTAAATCAACAATTTGGGTTATTAGATCTTTAAAACAAGACCTTCAATTCTAATATCATGTTAAAAGTACGTTAGAAAATCAACTCTTTTAAAATTTTAAGCTATTAAGAGAAGAGTTAACAATACTTTATACATTTATTTCTCGCTCATATTTGTTGACTCTCTGCACCAAACATTTACGATTTAACAATTGGAGTTACTGGAGTTCAAACACAAATCTTTCAACTCTAATACCATATTAAAGTATATTGGGAAATCAAAACTCACTATATATCAAGATTTTGGAAGAATTATTTCTCAATATACTTCTAACATAGTATTAAAGTTGAAGTTCATGGATTTAAAGTCAAGTAATTTCAATTGTTAAATGCTAGTATTTGGATTACATAATGTATTTAGAGTTAATACTTATGGGAGAGTAATAAATGTATATTGTTGACTTTCTCCCAAAAGCTTAAACTACCGAGAGAAAAGCCAACATTTTTTTATATATCTATTATTTTGATGGATAATACAAACATATTAAAAAAGAATTATGTGGTCTCTGGATCTAGAGTCCAGTCCCTTGCTTGAAAATTGAGCGTTCAATATAAAATTACAGCATTTTAGAAAGAATGAAGAAAATTACTCTTTCTGCAAGACTATGACTATCTGTTGCTTGACCCCTTCTCGCCCGTACATGAATGAAGTCCTGCTTTGGCGGGTCAGTCGACTCATTAATTTGTTCCACAGGCTTGCCTGAGCAGGATTCTGCTTCCATTTGGGACTCACGAGTCTCATCTTTACATCCGGAATTTTTAAGCCGTTTTCCATCACAATCAATCTGCCAAAGCATCAGAAAGAAATTCGTAAACAGAAGTTCCCAAATTCTCCATCACAGCCTATGCTATTAATTCCTCAACTCCCATTGAGCAATAGCCAAATCATCATTAGACAATTTCATTATTTCTCAAGACTCTGCACTCTAAATTATATTTGGGCCTAAAGGTATGAAGAAAAACCAGAAAGCAATGAAAACATAACAAAACTATAATGCATTTATCATCTCCCTCTGAGCCAAATTAGCCAATCCAGGTCAGTACGAGTAATCAGCAAAAAGTCGACACACGATAAGAGAAGCTAAATGAGATACAAACTCGAAGTCGCTAACTAACAAATCAGAAATGAGATCAAATTAAATGGATAGAGAGAACGAATACCACGCCATTGCCACTGCTAGAGGGGAAGCACTTGGAAGATTCATCTTCGGCATCACGACGCTTTCTGGCACCGCCATTACCACCAGCACCATCTCCATGACTTCCTCTTCTATCCAAACGTATTGGACCATTAGCCAAAGCTTCCCCATTCGTAGCCGAAACATCCCCAAACTGAGCTAAGTTATGAGCAAACTGAGGCATACGCAATCCCAATCCACCTCCAGATTCAGCAACACTCGCACCGCCTCCATTAATTGGAAACTTCCAGATCTCCGCCAGATTGAACGACGTCGCATTAGCATTACCAAACGATCCCTCATTCGTCAACGTAGCCGGATCCATCAATCAAAAGTTCAAACTCTCAACATTCGTTTGAATTTGAGGAAGAAAAAAAAAAGTTAACGTAAAAAACAAAATATTAAGTCTAGCTTCTGGTTCTGGTTCTGGAATCAGACAGTTGGTTAAGTCACTCAATTACACTTCTTTAAAACATGGATAGTGAGAAGAGAGAAAGAGGTGCTTTTAAGTAGATTCGAAAAGAGAGAAGAGATTAGAGTTATGTTAGTGTGTGTGCGTGATCTCCTTAGACAGTGGAGTTCGGTGCGCACTGTTCCCACTCAACAGGCACTATTTGTCAGAGACATAGACATGGGGGACTCGAACAAAGTCACTTCCTAGTGAGCTTTTATCGGAGGATCCAGCGTTTCATTGTTCCTTATGTTTTTACTTAAAGTCATTGCTACCATCTTTACAAATAGCAATTTTAATTAATAGCAAGGTAAATTAAAGAATATATATTATATTCTTACAAAAATTATAAATATATCATTTAATTTTATTAAATAATATAAATAATATTTAATTATTATTAATAATATAAATTTATTTTTATTATAATAAATCTATTATCAAATTTTTAATTTTTGATATAAATTTACGATTAATTTATTTTATTAATAGTATAAATTTATAGTCAAATTTTCTATTAATTTACAAATTTATCATAAAAATATATCATAACTATCACAAAAATAACATAATATATACATTAAACTATTATTATTATTATTTAATAATAATTAATTATAGATATAAAATAAATATTTTATTATAATAATAATAATAAATAATTCTTACAATGTTATAAGTAAATATATTTTCTTAATTTTCACAGCTGCATAATTAAAGTGGTTTCATCTTAGATTCGTTATGTGTGATGTACAGCTAGACCTAAAGCGACTTATTTTGTTATTTAAGAGCTTGGGTAACGTACCCTTATCTAAAGCAAAGTGCAAACACAAAGCAGTATTTTTTTATCCACCAAAAGTCATGTGTGGGTTGTTGAAACAAAAATAGTTTTTTTTTTTTCAAAAATCAATACATATATATAAATACATCATTCAATTTAATTAATTAATTTTAATAATTTATTTAATGTATTATCTCCTATACTCAATTTTATATTTAATTAATAACTACAATATCTTATATTAACTTAATGCATATAATATTATATTTATAGGAATATGAATTATTACATGTGATTGAAATCTATGAAAATATTTGAGAATTGATTGGTGATTAAACATCAAGGATATACAAGAAACATAATATCATGATCATATGAGATACACTTTGATAATTGGTAAAATAATTATTATTTTTGACCTTATGTCTTATCGTATTAATTGATGTTTTCTCACGAAAGAAGAAAAATTGTTTTAAGAGCTTAGAAGGCATGGTGTCAAGTTCTTTACGACCCAACACCCTTGGACATGGTGTGCTAAGTGAACCATATGTGAACTATAGAAGACTCATGGGTAAGTCAATGATTATGTTATGAGGACGCATCATTGTCTCTTTAAGATAAGAAATCTTAAGAATATTATTTATAATTTGAAATGATCAATATTATTCATAATTTTCACGAGATAGACTACACAAAATGGATTATTTATATTGATAATTTAATCAATATGGGTATGTGAACGTAACTTGGTGGGAATGTGTTGCACAAATGATAACAATGACTAGAAATTCATCTCATGGGCAAACATTTGTGCATACACGTCTATCCAATACTATTTATAAAATAAATAATCATTTTAAATATATATTTAATTAAAATAATTTGATTTAATTTAAATAATTCTTAAATTTTTATAAATCGATTAGATTGAAATGAATATCCATCCTATGCAATCCAAATATTTAATTCAATTTGGTTTGATAATTTGTTCATCCACCCTTAAAAAACTTTTTTTTAGTAATTTTGTACTTTTAATATTAAGTAAAAATTATAAAAAAATTAAGATAATAATAAATATATTATAAAAAATTAAGATAATAATAAATATATTATGATAAAAAGGAAAAGAAAATTTCGAGCCAATAAATAATATTATATGATAAAAAGAAAAATAAAATGTATGTAACAATAAATACATAATTTTTTTATAAAATTTTATTATAAATTAGTTTGAAATAATAAAAATAAATTATAAAATAATTATAACATTTTAGAATTTTAGAAAGTAGTTTAAACAATTTTTAAGGGAGAAAAATTATTAGTGTTTTAAAAGAATAAAAACATAGCCCAAAAACTATATAATACATTACTTAATATTAGGTTGAGTATGTAATTAAATCTATAAAAAAAATTTAGAAAATATAAATACTTTTATACAATGAGTTATATAATTTTAAAAAATAGAAGGATTATGTAATTTTCATTTTTATCCGGATTCATGTTATAAAATATAGATTTTTTTTTGTCCAATTATTCATTTCTTATTTTATTATACCTATCTTTGTCTGCGATCCTATAATCCCTTCAAAATTTGTCTCGTCAGGAATTCCTGCCAAAATATGCTAGATAGTAGAATCATAACGTATGCCAAGGAAGATTAGTAGGGTCCTAAAATGGAAGGATTACTTTTATATAAATACGCCACTGATAATGGATCATGACTATTACAAAAGAAGCAACCTTATCAAAGAAAAACATATACCTCAATAAGAGTTGACCAAGCAACCATACAATATTGCATGTTTTGAATATTTATTTATTTAATCACAAAGTGTTTTTATTTCACAGACATTATTCAAAGTAGTATTGATGGTTCATCCAAGACTGAAAGCGCTGTCTCATGGAAGAATCAAATATCAAAAAGCCAGTCCAAATTCATTTCTTCTTTTGTATGAATAAACTCTACACTGGAGTCGCTAGGCAAGAGAGGTTCCCAAATCACTTTGAATTCTTCACTGCATATCACCTCCTTCAATTTAGAAAGGTCCACAACTGAGTTTGGCAACTGCTTAAGTCTTGAGCAATCTTTGATGTTTATCATCTCTAACTCACTTAACATGCCAATATCTTGAGGCAACTTCCGAAGGCTAAAGCAATTGCATAGATCAAGAATTTTTAATTTAGAGAGCTCACCGGTAGAGTCTGGTAACTCTGAAAAATCAGTGCATGACCTAAGTCTTAACACTCTCAAGCACTTCAAAATTCCCAAACTCTCTGGTAGAGCACACAAGTTGTGACAATGTGTGATACTCAGCTTCTTTAGACCCTCAATACGACAAATAGCATCTGGCAGGTTTATTAGATCACTGCAATAGTCAATGTTGATCTCCATCAAATGTTGCCATGGTTTTGAAGTCTGACTGAAACAATTGCTAAAAGCCTGACCTATACCACACATAAAGAAGGATATCTTCTCTAGTTTCTTCAACTCTAGAAAAGGCTTGCTTAGAGAAGCAAAATATATCCTCTCAAATCGGATACGCTTTATTTGAGTCAAACAATCAAGCAGATGAAGATTTCTTAACTCAGACGGACAATGACCATAGTTTGATACTATCAAGATCTTTAGACTACTGAAGATTAATTCAGGTAATGGATAATCCTTTGTCTGAAAATTCAGGACGGCAACTTTGACCTTAGGGAATTGAATTTCTCGCCATATTGATTGGAATTCTTCATCTGCATAGTTAGAGGATCATTATTGTTGTGGACGGAAGCAATAAATAACGGTATATGAATATATTAAAGTGATAAAACAAACACACAGAATTTACGTGGTTCGGCAATTCGCTTAGGTCCACGGGAGGCAGCAGATATTATTTGAACTAAGTAAGAAATATACAGAATACAGATACAGATTTCCTCACTAATAATATCTCTCAAGTGTTTTCCCAAACTCACAAGTATTTTCTCTCTTTGAGTTTACTTATTCTCTCTCTGATTTTTTCTGATTTTTGCCTTGTACTTCAATGCATGAACTCTTCCCTATTTATAGATGAAACAAGGCTCCCTTTCCCTAAATTGTGACATAATTTAAGCCTTAAATTAGGCCACCAATTTCCTTAAATTATGCCACTAATTTCCTTAAATCATGACAAAAATTAGGCCACTAATTTGTTACTTTTATAACCAATATTCAACAATTATAACATTAATTAGAAGCTGTACTAATTTTATTATATAGACCTAAATATTTTTGCATAGATGTTTTAATTAAAGAGGCAGAGAAGAACAAACCAGTTGAGATAGATAACATATGAGCATTCATTTCAGGATCATCCATTTTGTCCAACCAACTAGGAAACTCGTTTTCAACAACTTCTATTATGAGTCTCTGCCTTCTTCTGATGTCACTTTCTTGGTTATTCTGATGTATAGCAAGCTCTCTAAGCATCTCATGCTGAGTAACAAACTTCTCACTGTAATATCCATCGCCACGATCTAAGTCATTTCTGGTTAGGATGAGAAGAAGAAATTTTCTTAGTTAAGTAGTAATTATTAAAATAAGATGGTTTGAGTATATGCTATGATCCATGTTCTAGTATTAAAATATCATTATCGACCCTCCATATTAAATTAGAAAAGTAACAGAGTAGTTACCTTGTGTCCCTAAGATTAGCCAGACTCCAATCCTCAAGTTCCTTAATGTTATCAATAGCAAGATCAACTGTAATTCTGTCATTAACACGAATTTCTGACCAAATATCTATGAGGGCAGCAGCAGGGATCCTTTTCCCTTTAGGAAACAGACCAAGGTCCATGAAACAGTTCTTTAAGACAGCCTTATCTTCAACCAATTCATCTAAGCCTCTTTTCAAGCATTCAAGCACTCCTTTGTTGTGGCTAACAACAAATGAACCATCAGAGAATTGCCTTAATGTTTTTCTCCAGACGTTTTCAGGGCGAGAAGCTAATGATTTGGCTATCAATTTAAGGGCAAGTGGGATTTCCTTAAGGTAGTTCACTATCTGCAAGTAAAAAAAAAAGAAAATAAATAAATAAATGTTTGAACACTACTATTGCACTTAGTCCTACTTTAAAAATAAAAAAAAAGATTTTTTTAGTTGTACTGTAATGGGACAGTTCGATCACCTTTTTCACATCCCTTTCTGGAATGGGAAATCTCTCTTCTATGGATGCACAGTGAGAAAAGAGTTTCATTGCATCTTCCTCCCTTAAACGTCTTAGCTTATATGTATTCTTAAGTTTAGGTAATGCATATTCTGATGTCACCAAAATCTTGTATCCTCTGATTCTAAGTAACTGCTCAATAAGGGGAACTGATTTTTCCTTAGCATCATCCAGGATCAACAACAAAGGTTTTGATTTCATGGCAAGTTTTTCAAATTTCCTCCTCGCTAAAGCATCCTCTCTGTCTGGGTAAGAAGGCACCTGACTATCCTTGTATTCAAATATCACTTGTGCAATTTGGTGCAGGCTTGTCATCTCAGAAATATCTACAAAGTACGTAAAGAACTTTTCTGCCCAAATGAATAGCAATCTCTCAATGCAAGTTTGGGACATAGAGTAAAAAAATTCACAGCAATAAATTGTTGGACAAAAATGTACAAGTTACCAAATCTTGCAGTAAAATAAGGAAAATATATATACCCTTGATTTGAACGTCTCGACGGAATTCTTTTACCAATGTTGTCTTTCCACATCCTCTAGCACCACTCACCACAAGCACTGATTGATCCTCTTCTATAAGCTTCTGCTTCAACTCTCTCAATGGTTCTTCGAGTCCAAAAGTAAGTTCATGACGATCATCAGACATTTTGCTCATATAGTTTGCAAAATTTTCTTCATTACTTGGGTCCTGCCTTTCTTTAACCACCAACAAAGTCCCCATCCCACATTTTTCCTTTTCATCTTGTAGATACTTCACCAGCTTCCCAAGTTTGTCATCCAATTCCACAAGCTTTAACTCCAACTTTCTACAGGCATCATCTCGGGCAGCTTCCGAGCAACTTTTGATCAGATTCTCAATGTCTTCTTTATATAATAGAATATGTTGCATACAGGTTGACCCTTCCATTTGATCCCATTCCCTGAACAACACCTCTTTATCATTCATCATATTTTCCAAACATTTCTTGTTTCTTTCGATATTGCTGATATTGTAACGTCGCCTGATCTTGTGTGAAATGTTTTTCATTATATCATCGAAATCATCAAATACACCTTCAAATTTGTTTCCTATGTCAATCTTGTCTATGCAATTAACCCCATATTCTGTTAACAATGAGTGTTCCTTTCTAGTTGTTATTAACAACACACTTCCTCCATTCAACCAAAAATTATCGGCATCTTTGTAGTTTCCAACAAAAGCTTCAATTTGAGATAAATTAGAAACATCATTAAGAATGATTAAGGAATTTTTGGAACATCCATGTTGAATTCTTAGTGCAGTTGTTAAATCAGTAGGATTATTAACTGGACTGTAACCTAGCAATTGGCCATAGAGACATATTCGTAAGGAAGTTAGATCTTTACATCCAACATCTTCGAGCTTACACACAACCTCAAATCGATCTTCATACCTATCACACACTTGTTTAGCAAAAGTTTTCTTATCCAGGTCTTTCATGCCCCAAATTTCTATAATGAGGACATCTTGTAACTTTTCACGAAAATAGTCTGCCAATTTTTCCATCCGAATTTCTAACCCAATTGCTTTGTAATTCAATACTGTTTTAGCCTTTTCAATTAGTTGCTTAAATATTGCTTCCCCCTCGTATGAGCTGAATGGATATAAAGTAGTAAATATAATAAAATGGATATCTGTTGCATTGCGATGGAATTAATATTGATTACTCAAGGCATGGATCAAACTAATATCAACCGTAGTAGTTTTAAACACATGTTAATTACAATTCATTTTAGATAAAATTATATTTTAATATGATTTGTGTGATTCTAATCTAACTCTTGTTAGGCATATATCCTACAAATATATTTGTTTGAATAGTTATAAAATAATTTCATTACTTATTATTTCATTATTTATATAATTGGTTTATTAGTCGTGAATATTTATTATTATGGAAATCTTTGCCTTATATACATAGCTAATATGTTATATAGTTATGATCATTTAAACCATGTAATTAGTAGAAAGATTTTTTCCTATTTAAAATATTGCTTGTATCTAGATATATACCTCAAATTAGAGAAAAATAATATATCGATGTATTCTCGAATTCTCTTATTCTACTTGGTATTAGAGCAAGTTTGATCCTTTGAACTTGTTTTGTATTTCACAAATCCCAAATTTTAAAGAACATTTGAAACACGAAGTATCATTACCATAAATTGCTATGCCATGAATATACCTTGAAACCAAAAAATCCTAGATTTTGTCTAATATAGTCTAGCTCAAATGGTAATCCCATAATTATTGAAGGCTTTGATAACAAAGGACCTACTACCATATTACTATCCAAGACAACTTAACTTTTCCCTCAAGCATTGCCTTGAATAAGTTGAACCATACCATATGGGCTTTCCTCACGCGAATGTCAATTAGAGTATGAGAAAAAGTTGGCTATTTGACTGGAACCAAAGTTGAACTTGATATTACCTCTACTAAATATGAAACTTGGGTAATTGGCAATTTAAAAGTGAAGAGCTAGATCATGATTCCATATAGCCATCCCTTATAAATCGGTACATATATCTTTCCACCACAAAAGAGGTTTGGGATGCTATTGAGAAGACCTTTTATGATGATAAAAATGAGACCCAAATTTTTGAATTAAATAAGAAGTAATTTGGAGCAAAGTAGAATGGTCGGTTTCTTCCTACTTACTACAATGAACTTGTGGGTATGTTTTAGGTGATTAATCAATGTATGGCCTCTTAGATCAAAACCAATGTTGTAGTGATTCAAAAGGCATCGATAATGGCTCAAATGTGAGTCCATATGTTCTTAAGTATGCTTGAATCAGAATATGATTAAGTGTGTGGTGAGATTCTACGCAAGGACCCAAAATTTGATTTAAAGTAGAATTATTCCTATATTTGAAAAAGGTGCAATCTGAAAGACAAGCTATGGGTCACTCCACCGAATTTTCTACTATGGTTGTTCAATATAAGCCAAGACCTCTTCCTTCTTTTTTGGTCTTACAAGAAAACTAGGTAGCTCAATGGTTTGCAAATGTACTCATTATGAAGACACTGACCATTCTAAAGAATGATGCTGTGAAGTCATTGGCTATCCAGATTGGTAGGATTTCACCAAGAAACCTTGAAAGAACTTGGTCAAAGCTACAATTGTTATTACATTGGAAAAGTGTCCACCAAATGTCTCTAATTAATATAGCACTGTTTGGTACGAAGGGTAAGATATCTACGAATAGTACATGGATAATTGATACAGGTACATCAGATCACATGATTGATGACCCTAGTCTCTTGAAAACACTTAGCTTTTCCTCTCAAAGTATTGTGTTAACAGTTAATGGTACTCTAACTTCTATTATCGCAGAAGCTTTTGTTATTTTATTTGATATATTGACCCTTGATTCTATTTTAATTGTTCCATCTTTGGTGAATAATATTTTATTTGTAAGTCAAATTATTTTAGATCTTGTATGTATTGTGACCTTCTACCCATCTTTCTGTGTGTTTTAGGACAATCTGACTCAACCGGTTCTTGGTTATGGTGTTAGAAGGGGGAAACTCTACTACCTTGATTCTATTTTAATTGTTCCATCTTTGGTGAATAATATTTTATTTGTAAGTCAAATTATTTTAGATCTTGTATGTATTGTGACCTTCTACCCATCTTTCTGTGTGTTTTAGGACAATCTGACTCAACCGGTTCTTGGTTATGGTGTTAGAAGGGGGAAACTCTACTACCTTGATTTGATAGACATTGGAAAGCACCAATTATGTTGTTCAGATCAAGCCAATCAAATCAATGGAGTAGAAAGTGCTAAGGCAATTGTGTGGTTATGGCATCATTATTTAGGACATTTATCTTTCAATTATCTTAAGAAGTTGTAACCTTATTTGTTTTCGATTATTAGCGAGTCTATTTTTCATTGTAGTGTTTATGAACTACCTAAAAACCATAGTATTCCATATTCTCCAAATCTTAACAAAAGTTTCATTCCATTTATGAAGATTTACTTTGATGTTTAGGGGCTTGCCATAGTTTCTTTTCTTTGTAGAGCTCGTTATTATGTGACTTCTATTGATGATTGTACTTGAAGGACTTGGGTTTCATTGTTAAAAATAAGAGTGATGTGTTTGCTATGCTTATGGAGTTCCATAAAATGATTGCTACAATATCAGTAACCTATTAGGGTCTTTTAGTTTGAAAATAATGGAGAATTTGTTAATGGTCCCATGATAGAGTTTCTACGTTCTCATGGAATTCATCATTATACCTCTTGCCCATATATTACTTAATAAAATGGATTAGTATAATGAAAGAATAGATAGTTGTTGTAAGTTTTCATGCCTCTTTGCTTGGCATGAATGTGCCTCATACTTGTTAGAGAGAATCAGTTAAATCAATAGCATATCTTATCAATCGTACTTCTTCTCAAGTAATTGAGTTTCAAAATCCCAACATAAACTCTACAACTTTTGTCTACTCCTTCTATGCCTAATTTGAAGCTCCGAGTATTTGGATGCATAGTTTATGTCTGTATTCCCTAACATCAACATAGTAAACTTGATCCACATACCAAGAATTTTATTTTTGTTGGTTATACGGAGTTCCAAAAGGGTTATCATTGTTATGATCCACTCACGAATACAGTTCATATGTCTCTTGATATTTCCTTTCATGAATTCGATCTTTATTACTTAGGGGGAGTTTACCAATCTTTATCTCAATGGAAGAAAAATGTGAAGGAAATCCTCAATCTAAATTTGAAGAATTTGAAGAAATGGGGAATTTGGAGGCTCATTTTGGAGGACAGTATAATAGAGACTGGTTTCAATTAGAAGTGAGACCACTCTGATCAAATTTGATGAATGAGCCTGAAGGACTGATATTAATTGCAATAAAGCTATTGTATTAGGGGATGATCCGTCTAAAGAAATAGTAAGACCAATCTCAAACATTATGGATGCTAATATTCTTATGTTTAATGAAGACTAAACAGTTAGGATGTGAGATCATCTTTCGATGCATCAGAAGATGGTATAGAAAACATTTCCCCTTCTACATTACCAACCAAAGAATTTGCTTAGAATGATCCACCTCAAATATGTTCCAATTTAGATAAGCCTTCTATAGTGGAAATTGTAGATCCTAGGTGGTCACATATAGTTACCACGTGTCTTCCAAAAGAATAGTATAAACCAGACATAAAAGCCAAAGTTAAATATCCTATTGTTAGTTTTATGTCTAGCCATAGGCTATCTAAGTCATGTGCATTTGTTGATCAATTAAACATTGTATGTATTCCTATTAATGTATAGAATGCTTTGAAGGATCCGAATTGGACAAAGGCAATGAATGAAGATTGGAAGCTCTTCAAAAGAATTCAACATGGAATTTCTATACCCATTGAAAAAAGATTGTAAGATGCCGATGGGTGTTCATATTGAAGCTCAAGGTTGCTGGAAGAATTGATATATATAAAACTAGACTGGTCAATAGGAGTTATATATAGCACTATAAGGTTAATTATGAAGAAACCTTTACACTGGTAGAAAAAATCAATACCATTTGAATTCTTATTTCACATGCTACAAATAAAGATTGGTCATTGCACTAGTATGATGTTAAGAATGCTTTCCTTAATAGATGCAATGTATCGTATTTTAAGGTATTTAAAGATGACACTAGGTAAACACTTGTTGTTTACAAAAATGAATGAGTTAAAAGTTACAAGATACACTACTGAAGATTGGACGAGTGATAAGATTAAACGGAGGTCTACACAATTAATCTGGATCCAAATTCGGTTCTTGATGAAAAAAGTAATGTATTTTATTAATATTTAGATGGAAAAAGTATACCATTAAGTAGTTAATGAATTGACTCAATTTTTTCCTTCCTAAAAGTGGAATAAATTAAAAATATGGCATATTCAAACCTTCAATTTTGTCCATTTTTTTAGAACCAACCAAACATAAGATGCACAAAAAAAAAATATAATCACAATTATTTGGACAAACATATTTATAATATAAATATTATTTAGACAAATATATGTACATATATAATGCTTTTTATATAAAAATATGTCAAAAATTTACCATAAAATATGAACATAATAAAATTCAAAAATATATAAATACAAATGTGATTCATTTAATTTTACAAAATACATTATAAAAATACAATAATATTAGGCATATATTATAATAGAAATACAAATATATGATTTAATTCTTTTCATAATAATATAAAATATTAATAGTAAATGATTTATAATTTAACATAAATTAACCGTTAATGCTAATGATTAATCCGTTTAATGATACGATAGTTAATAATATTCTTCCTTGTCTAAAGTCACATATTTAAAATACATTAATTACTTATATTTTATCGTAAAAGTTCATCTTAAATATCTTTATCTTTTAATATGTGTTTTATATATAATTAATAAATTTTATTATTGAATATTTAATCTATATATTTAGATTTAGTTTACTTGAAGTTGTTTTTTTGTATGAACGGAGAAATGAAAAATCTCAATATTTTAATAAAATATAAAACATTATGATTTAAATATAATTTTTTATTAATTATATATCTAATTGCATTGTGAAAATATTAATTATCATAATAATAACAATAATTATATTAATTATTATCGAAAAAAGTATTTTTATTTATTATTATAAGGGAAAAATATTATTCTTTTACAATATTTTATAACCTAAAAATATGAGTATTTTTAGGTAGGTTTAAATATTATTTAAAAAAAGTATTTTTATTAATTCATAACATGAGTATAAAAAAATGCTAACTAAGCTAATTATAGGTTTAAGGTTTAATTTACTGTGCATTTGCGTTGTAAAATATTCGTTATTTAAAAAAATATTAATATTGATCATTGGATATGTACTAATTAAAAGGGAGAAAATATAAATAGCTAAGTTCAAAATTGCTCAAAATTTGTAATAAAAAGATCACACTAATTTATTGCTCAAAATTTGAATACCTTAATAGACTTATATATGTTGTCATAACTTTTTTTTTTTTTTTACTTTCTTTCTCTCTTTCTCTCTCCAAATTAATTAACCTCCTAATTACTACCTTCAAACACCAATTTAACGCCTAATAATTAAATTAATACAATGGAAGTACAAATTTGTACGGAATATTCCATGAATATTGTCGCAGTTTTCAAATTTACATATTCAATTAAAATTTAAAGAGAGACAAAGATTTTAAATTTTAAAAAATGTTTAGATTTTAATATAGTTTTAAAGATTTTATATATATTTTATCAAACTTTTAAAAATTTAATTTAGATTTAGATAAATTTTGATAGATTTTAAACTTTAAAGAGTTCATCAATTTTAATAGGATTTTAAAGAGTTTAAAAGATTTAGAGATTAATAGATTTTAAATTTTTAAAAGTTTACATATTTTAATATATTTTTAAAGATTTCAACATATATTTTATTAAATTTTAAAAAATTTAATTTGAATTTAGATAGATTTTAATAGATTTTAAATTATAAAAAATTTATTTTTAAAGAGTTCAAAATATATTTTATTAAACTTTTAAAAACTCTATATAAGTTAGAATATATTTGTATAAATTTATCATAAATTTTTATAGACTTCTAAGGGCTTTTATAAAATTTAATATATTTTAAATTTTTATCATACTCACACTTTTTTCATTTTATTTTAATTATTTTATAATTTTTTTAATGAATTCTTTACTATTATTAAAATACTCAATATGTTTATATTTATTTTAATTAAAAATGTAATGAAACCTATACTCTTCTTAAAAATATCCAAAAAAATTACAAAAACAAATGTGCGTATGCATTAATTGAAAAATAATATGCGCTCAATTTAACTTAGGATAAAAGTTATTATTATGAAATCCTTAGTTTTTAATAGCTATTAAAAGAAAATTATATTAAGAAAATTATACATTTAAGGTTATTACGTATTAAAAGAAAATTTTATTAAGAAAATTATACATTTAAGGTTATTTTGTGTGAATATATATATTTCTAAGAGTGAGGGAAAAAAGCAATAGTGACAGAGAAAAGAATGAAATAAAAAAGAAAAAGTAAGATTAAAAAAATCTCTAAAATTCTTATCGGAAAAGATGTTATTGATAATAAATTTTATTTATATATAAAAATGTTTAAAATTCTCAAAAATCTATGATTAAGTGAAATTTTTTAAAGTTATTGATTTTTTAAATACACTAATACTTTATAAACTTTAAAAATAATAATTAAATACACTTAAATTTGCATATATTTTTATAAATTTTTAAGAAATCTTAAAAAATTTAAATTGAATATAGTTAAATTTTTATAAATTTTTAAAAAGTCTTAAATCAATACACCTAAATTTTTAAAAACATTAAAGACTACAAATTTTTTATTTAAATACACTTTTATGTATATCCTATTGCTAGTTTTATGTCTAACCATAGGCTACCTTAGTCATGTGCATTTGTTGATCAATTATATATTGTATACATTTCTATTAATGTATAGGATGCTTTAAAGGATCTGAATTGGACAAAGGTAATGAATGAAGAGTTAGAAGCTCTACAAAAGAACTCAACATGGGTTTCCAATGCTCGTTGAAAAAAAGATTATAAGATGTCGATAGGTGCTCACACTGAAACTCAAGGCTAATGGAGGCATTGATAGATATAAAACTTGACCGGTTGTTAGAGGTTATACACAACACTATATGAGTAATTATGAAGAAACCTTTATAATGGTGTCAAAAATCAATATTGTTTGAATTCTTGTTTCACATGCTACTAATAAAGATTGTCCCTTTGACCATTTTAATGTGAAGAATGTTTTCCTTAATGGATACAGTGTATCATATTATAACGTATTTGAAGATGACACTAGGTAAAAGCTTGTTATTTATAGAAAATAATGAATTGGAAGTTACAAGATATACTGATGTAGATTATATGGGTGATAAGACTGATCGGTGGTCTATATCTAGATATTTCACCTTATTGGGGGTAACCTTGTTACTTGATAGAGTAAGAAGCAAAAAGTTGTTGCAAGATCAATTATAAAAGTAGAATTTCGAGTTATGGAACATGGAGTATGTGAAATGTTATGGATCCGAATCCATAATGTTATGAAAGAACTAGGCTTTAAATTCTAAGAACAACTACTATTAAGATTACTCATAATTCAGTTCAGTATGGCAGGACTAAGAATGTGGAAGTTGATCATCTATTCATTAAAGAGAATCTGAATAGGAGAATTTTTCATTTTTCATTTGTATACCCAGAAGAACAATTAGTAAATATCCTTACTAATAGAGTATCGGGGGGAGTATTTGACAACTTAGTTGATAAGTTAGACATGATCAATATTTATGCTTTAATTAAGAGTGTTGAATCGTTGTAAAAATTATTTCCTTATTCATTACTTATTTTTACTTATTTATATAGTTAACTTATAATCATGGTCATTTATTTTAGAGATTTTTGCCTTATATACATAGTTACATGTTATAGTTATAGTCATTTATAACATGTAATTAGTAGAAAGATTTTTTTTTCTATTTAGAATATCGTTTGTATCAATATATATACCTCTAATTAGAGAAAAATAATATATCAAAGTATTTCCGAATTCTCTTACTCTTATTCAATTATTTTTAATCCCTTTTGAATTTTAACATGGTATCTTCTTATTGTTCCATCTTTTACTACCAAGACTTACCTTATAACCACGTATGCTAAGAGTGGTTTTTCAAAACCTAAAATCTTTACTTCTACTATTATTCTATATGAACCCAAAATCATCAAACAAGCACTTAAATCTCCTAGGTGAAGAGAAGCAATGCAAATTGAGTACAATGCTCTCATCAAGAATAATACTTGGATGATAGTTCTCCTAACATGGAAAAATCATAGAGAATAAATGGGTGTATTATACAGAATTAAAACATGATAAAACTCTAAAAGAACATAGGACAAAGCTAATAGCAAAAGGATTTTAACAAATAGTAGGCTTGGACTATAAAGAAACATTCAGCTTAATGTAAAGCCCACTATAATTAGGATTGTGCTTACCATTGTACTATCTAAAAATTGGCCATTTAGACAATTAGATATCAACATGACTTTTCTCAACGGTGACATTAAGAAAAAGTCTTCATATCTTAACCTAGTGGCTTTATCGACCCTATTCATCTTGATTATGTATGCAAACTCAAGAAAACAACCCATAAACTAAAGCAAGCTCCAAAAGCTTGGTATATGAAGCTCACGTACCCTTTACATAATTGTGGATTTCTAAACTCTAATGTTAATACATCCATGATAGTTTACTTTCATCATAACAATCTAAATGTCATACTCTCATCATAACAATCTGAATGCCATATTCATATATGTGAATGACATATTAATTACCGCAACAACTCAACATTTATACAAACTTTTATCTCAAAATTGGATTATATTTTCTTACATAATGATCTAGTACATTTATCTTACTTTTTTGGAATAAAAGTACAAAGGACAAAGGGTGGATTTTACATGAACCAATCCAAGTATATTAGTAAGCTACTTGAAAAGATACAACTTGGTGACTCTAAGGTTGCAACTACACCAATGATTATAACTCAATCTAAATATAATGATATAAACTTTCATTTCATACGAGTAAAAGTAATTTTAGGATCCTTAACAATAGAGTATACACCAATATAAGAACAATTGATAGATGTCAAGACCAAGCCTTTGCATTCACTAATATTTCATGATTTATGCACTAAGCTAGTAGACTTGCATATACCATGAGCTTAACGGAGTTGTTAGAATATAATATCATAAAATAATATGACATTATTTAGTTATAACAAGAATGATACATCTATCATCTATGCACCATCTGCACATGTACAAGATGTGCCATGATCACTACTGTGTAAACCTATGAGTATCATGATTACAATACAAATGGTATGGACTATTTTCAGTAATATTATCTTTTTGTTATTCTTTCATTCATCTTCTTTAATATAATTCTCATTTATATAGTTTATTGAAGCTTCTATGAAACCTATCACTATATATTATGCACATTTCCAAAAGTTAATGTTCTAATAGAATATAATTTAGTAATTTTTATACTTTATTTACTTTTTTAGATATTTCGTAAAATTAATATTTCTCTAAAATTTTAAAAATCACTTAAAAATTAATAATGTAATAACTATGAATTTTGAAATTTCGGGATAGTTATTTTGATAATATTTTTATGAATATAAGTTTGATATTTATAAATGACCCTAGAGTAATTCAATATATAGTAATAGTACATATATATGGTACTAGTTCAGAATAATCCCAAACTAAATAGTTACATGATATGATTTTAAAGTATTTTCGATAATCTAGATATCAGTTATTTATATTTTTTATACATAATTATTTATATTAAGAAATATATACAATTATATATATTTTTTCCAAATAATTATTATAAATTTTATTTTTTTTATCAATTAAATGATAAATTTTTAATTCCTAAAATATGCATTAGTTATTTAAATAAAATTATTATTAATAAAATATTTTTACAATATTAATAATTTATATTATGCAAATATCACCATACTTTCGTAATTAATAATAACCGAATTTGAAAATAATTGAGATGGTAGTTAAGGCTGGGTTTTAGCTTTTACCTTTCTTTTATATGTATTGCACTTCGATTGGCACATTCTTTTAAAGCCTTTTCCCACCTGATTTTCTTCATTTTGTGATTCTGGAACTGTTTCTCAACATCAGCAAAGGTTTCTAGAAATATTTTTTTGTACTTGTCTAGCACTCTGAGAATAGAGATAAAAAGAAAAGGAAAAAAAAATTGCATTAAATATTTATCTTTTTCATTAAAATTAATAAAATTCGTTTGATAATATATTGTTTTGTAATATGTCTATTTTATTTAAAATATAATAATTAATTATTTTTTTTAATATATGTTGAATTTTTAATGTTATTCATTTTGATGCTAGACATCTTAATTAGGGCCTGATTTGCTATGTAAAATATATAAAATGAAAACTTTACAAAGCACTTATGTTATTTTAAAATTTGAATGTATATATGATCGAGTACTACTACATCACCTGTCTTCTATATTCCAACGAGGGGCAATAGTTTTTAGAGCTTGAATCCAATCTTCTTCTTTAATTTTCTCATTGCAATCACACCCTCTTTCCAGCATTTTAAAGACTATGTCAAAACTTGCTTTTCGTTCACAACTTGGTTCATTACATGATGTTGCATTTTCTACCTCACTGAAGTCACAAACAAAATCTTCCTTAATAGAAAAAAACAAGGATTTCATTCAAACATATATATAAAACTTAAACTAATTGATCATATTCAAAGTCCATTTATAAAAATGCATCATATTAATTTGGGTCATTCAAACTTGCTGCATGTAAGATAATTCTATTCTTTATATATTGACTATCAATCAATGGTGTCTTAAAAACAATATATTTTGATAACTACTCAATATACATATAAACAACCCAAGATGTTGTAAGTTCATGAGCTAGCTCTTTTATATTTTTGAAAAATAATACAAAAACAAATTATAATTTTTAAAAAAATAATAATGTTATACTACAATAAAATATCTCATTATTGTGATAATAAATTTACTATTAATAAATTTATTGATATAAGTTTAAACTATTTATCAATTTATTTATTATATTTATAAATAATTTTATCAATTTTATAGATAATCAATCAAACTTTGTTAATCACTTAATTGCTTTTACATATAGATGCTAAATTGTTTCTAAAAAAAAAATAAAAATACCCAAACTTATAATATTTAACTCGTATGTTTGAAAATTTTCAAATTAAGATTTATACATGTGATATATTTTATAAGCTTAGCTATCTTTGTGTTAGAAAATAAAATTTTACTATCTATGTCTAGTTTTTTTTATCAAATAATTAGTATCTATTTTGGGTGCCAAAAGTGAACCGTTGAATTTTAACCATGACATTCCAATTGAACTATGAAGATGTAAACTGTTAAGTATCTTTATCCCACATTAATTAGGAGTAAAAAATCAATGTTGTTTATAAGCTTGAACAACCATTAACTTAATGAGATTTTATTTGATGAGTTAGGTCTGAGTTTCTAACATGATATCAGAACTCTATTATTGATATCTATGTGTTTGGATCCTAGACTCTATCAATCTCATCGTAACACTTATATCCACCTTTATTGTTTGATGTGTTTAGGGAATATTAAGTATACTTATCTCACATCTTATAAAGTTGAGTTTAATATTAGCAAATACTCCTATGATAACTTCGTTAAAGTTGAAATGCCTTATAAGTCGCTTAGCTTTAATTAACGTTCACTCCACTATTTTTCAATTTTGTGTACTTTTTTTTATAGAGAAAAGTGGCTTTGACGTAACGTAGATAAGGGATTTGTATTATATGATTCTTGATATTATAAATTATTGGACATAAAATTAAGGAGTAAATTAAGGAGTGCCAACTCTTTAATATAAGGAGTAAATCAAGAACCTTAATTTAAGGAGTAAATCAAGAACTTTAATTCAAGGAGTAAATTAAGGAGTTGTGATCCTTAATTTAAGGATTAATTGAAGGAGTAAAACAAGGAATCCTTAATTAAGGAGTTGTGATTACTTGTTTTACTCATTGAATTAAGGATTCCTTGTTTTACTCCTTCAATTAATCCTTAAATTAAGGATCAAAACTACTTAATTTACTACTTGAATTAAGGTTCTTGATTTACTCCTTAAATTAAGATTCTTGATTTACTCCTTAAATTAAGGTTCTTGATTTACTCATTAAATTAAAGAGTTCGCACTCCTTAATTTACTCCTTAATTTTATCTCCAATATAAATAGTATTATTTTATCTTTTAATTTTAAAACAAGAGATTAATTAAACATAAATTACATTAAAACAGAATGGTAAAATATAAATGGGTATAACTGCATAATTAATTAAATAATTTATTTGTTTTTCTCAAAATAACAAAACAAGTGAATTTTGTAATTCTAGGATTGAAATATACATGCGCTTAGCAGGTGCTCCTCACATTAGAAATTAAAACATTGTACACATATTTATTTATTTATTTTATTATTTTGAAAAAAAAAAGAATATTGATTACACTCATTAAAACTAGTAAGTACAACAATAGTAGTAATTATGTTTATATTATAAAAATTTTTACTAGAAAGAAAAAATTCAACTCAAATATTCAATATTGAAAGTAGCTAATTGGACCCAATTTCTTAAGAGAAATCTTATTGATACAACATTCCTCTAAGAAAGAGATCAAAATTATAAAAAATCAACAAAATAATAAATTTGGAATGAAAATTCTTTTTTTCTTTTCAAATTAACATTAGTTATCTCAAATATACTAGGAATATACAATCCTAGTGATCTTAAATTTACGATGGTTCACAATGAGATTTTGATGTTACTGCTGCATGCATGTGCTATTATATAGGCTAGAGAGATTGATTAATGCTAGTAATAACTAATAAGATATATAGTTAGTGGCCAAATTATATGAGTACTTGATATATATATATATATATATATATATATATATATATATATATATATATATATATATATATATATATATATATATATATATATATATGGATCCACTTTTTGAACCCAAAAAAGAAAAAGAAAAAGAAAAAAAAAGAATGATATATACGGATCCACCTATAAATACGTACAATAGATTTAAAGAAGAAATTAAAGTGAAAAGAGTGATGAGTACCTTACAGACCACTGGGCGACCTTACTGGCTATGTCGATCAATCTTCTTTTGCACCTATTTTTGAGGGATACTTCATGTTTATCAATGTGCTCTTTAATTTTTTTGGTTTTCCATCTTACATCAGTTGGTTCCACACGATAAAAAACAGTAATAATCTTAAGTCCTCTAGTGAGTACACATTTAACAATGTGTACAAGTTCCTCTAGACACCATGTTGAAGTTGGGTATAATTCTGAAAAAACCACCACAGCACATCTTGAGTTTTCAATTGCTTCTTTCAAATTTTGATCAATCATTTCTCCAGCTTCAAGTCCTTCCTCATCCCAAAAGATATCAAAGTTTTTCTCTTTCAAAGCATTTACGATAAAGTTACTAAATTTTCTGCGAGTATCACCCCTAAAACTCAAGAAAACATGGTACCCTAATTTAGGGGTTGGTTTATTAGACATTTGGAAATCAAGACAAGAAAAGGTATTATTTTTTTGTTAATGTCATTGTTTGCTAGCAACTAAGTAATCAATGACCAAAATGTTCAAGTTGGCAGTTCAATTCACATTCACGGTTTAAATAGGCAAAGGAGCCTATCTATGCACTAGCAATGCTTTTCGCGGAAGTAATTAATAAAAAGTTTTTTTTTTTTTTTGTATTTTTGAAAATAAAGTATCTTATAAATTTTAACTATAAAAATAATATCTTTAAATCCAAAATACTTCATTCATGTTCAAAATCGTTTAAATTAAAGTACAACTGTTAGATTTGTTTAATATTGAATTCTGTCTAATTCAATATCTTTTAATATTATTTAGATATTATTTTTGTTATTATAAATTTTAAGTTTATTATTTTATGTAATTTTTTTCCTTCACTTAGTTATGTTTTATAATAAAAATAGTAATATAAATTAAATTAATTAAATAAAAATAAAAGTGGTATTAAAAATAATTAAAATTTTGTTATTTAAATGAGGTTAAAAGCAAAGAATAACTTTTGTAATTATATTTCAAATAAAAAAAATAGTAAAGAAAAAAAAAGAGAGTAAAAGAACGTAACATTTCAATGTATTATTTTCTCACTAATACATTTCAATGTATTTTATTGATACGTGGATGGAAAAATAATGTATTTTATTAATATTTGGATGGAAAAATTATACCACTAAATAGTGAAATTGATTCAATTTTTCCTTCCTAAAAGTGAAACAAATTAAAAATAAGGCATATTTAAACTTTCAATTTTGTGCCTTTTCTTTCAATCAACCAAGATGTACTAACAAAACATTATCTTTTATTCTTATGCTATTAACCATGATTATTTGGACAAACATATGTACATATATAATATGTTTTTTATATATAAAAATATGTAAAACTTTTATCGCAAAATACGAACACAATAAAATATATAAATATAAATATGATTCATTTAATTTTAAAAAAATAGATAATAACAATATATTAGTTATGTACATCAATAGAACTACGAAGATATGATTTGATTTTTTTATAATAATAAATACTTCATAATTTAACAGCTAATTCTAAGTTTAATATTTTTTGTGTGGTCTGTTTATTGATATGATAGACAGTAATCCTCTTTCTTATACATTAATTATTTATATTTTATCTTAAAATTCATATTAAGTATCTCCATCTTTTAATATGTGTTTTATATAATTAAATTTTTTTATTATTGAATATTTAGTCTATATATTTAGATTCAGTTTTTGTGAAAATTTCTTTGTTTATTTGTATGAATTGAGAAATAAAAAATCTTAATATTTCAATAAATTATAAAACACTATAATTTAATTAATTTTGTTAATTACTTATATATCTAATTGCATTGTGAATTTTGAGTTGCTAACTAAACTAATTATAGGTTTAAGGTTTAACTCACAGTGCATTTTGAGTTGTAAGTTATTCGTTATTTTAAAAAAAATTAAAATTGATGATTGGATATAGACTAATTGAATAAGAGAAAATATAAAGAGTTAAGTCCAAAATTGCTCAAAACTTGAATACCTTACTAGAATAATTTGATGTATTCGATTAAGATTTAGAGAAAATGATAGATTTTAAATTTTAAAAAATTTATAGATTTTAATATATTTTTAAAGACTTTAATATATATTTTATTAAATTTTAAAAAAATTAATTTGAATTTTGATAGATTTTAATTAAGCTCTAAAAAAATTATGGATTTTAATAGACTTCTAAAGAGTTCAAAATATACTTTATTATTAGGATTTAGAGAGTAATAGATTTCAAATTTTAAATTTTTTAAATATTTTAATATACCATTAAAGACTTTAACATATACTTTATTAACTTTTTAAAATTTAATTTAGATTTAGATAGCCTTCAACATATAAGTATTTAACGGAGTTCATTTACTCTCGTGATTTAAAAAAGAAAAAGAAAAAAACCTCTCCCTCTCTATAGCAAAAGCCCTTAATGTCCTTCAAACCTTAGAATACTTAATTTTAAAATTATTGAGTTAATTTTAAATATTCTAATCATTTTTGAAATGAAAGAATTTTTTTTATAAGTATTTGATGAAATTTGATAAATAATTATTTAATTTTTTTTAAACAAATTAACGATAAATAAGTTTTTTTTTAAATAATGCATACAAACGCATACATATATATTGATAAAATTTAAACATCTATTATCTCAACGCTCATAAGAAACATATATCCATCATTATACAATCATTATGATCAATAAAATTTTAAAATTCATTTTTAATTTTTTTAAATTTAAATATAACATTAAATCATTCATTTTTAAAAAATAACGTGTTTCACGAAAAAAGGCAAAAGCAAATGAGTAATATGTAGAAACCGTACGTAATTCAAAATCCTTTTGCAGTTTACACTGAAGGCTAGGAATATATAGATTCTAATAATTAAGATTTGAATCACATAAAACTTGAATATTACTATACACAAATGACAATGTATCATAACTTCTTTTGATTCATTGGGTCAAAATTCTGTTGGTCTTCCCTAAAAAAAAGTTACAGAACTTGAAAAAAAAATATATACATGTGACGTAATAGATATAAAATATAATAAAATTGATTAAAAATATAAAATAATTATTTTTACACTTTAAGGATTAATGTAAATTATAAAGCTTTTTAATAAACTTCATAGCCTATTGAGTTTAGGTTGGAATCTAAAAAATTGACAAAAGGGTAAAAGCTATGTCGGTTGAGTTATAGAGCTTTGTATATGACACTTTCCTTGCAAACTTTAAAAGTAAATTCTCTAGCTCATGCATGACTTTCAGAAGTATTCGTTGGATATGTGTCATAGGCATTAATTACATTGGCTAAGATAGATGCTTTGCCACAAGCATCACTGGGCCATATCTAATATCAATTAGTGCATAAAATCTCCAGAGAGTTGTCAATTTTCGTTGTCTTTTCAATTTTCCAGTCATTATTAATGTTCTTCCATATTCTATTCTCTAGTTTTCACCTTCGTACGTCCTTTAAAGAATCATACTCCTTTTTTTCTTTCTTAAGGTTTAAGTTGGAAGATCTACACGCAATCTTCTTATACTTGAGTGATACATGCAATCATGCTTTCACTAAATTTAATAAAAGAAGCTTGAAGAAGGTAAATCTGCTAAAAGTAACACAAAAAATTATCAATAATATAATCAACTTTGCTTTATAATCAAGTTCTTTCGAATCAATCATTTAAAATCTATCCTAAATTTATAATATTTAGAGTTATAGACATGACTTCAAAACACAAGCCTTATTGATGGATGAAAAAGTGAGAAGTTAAAAAAAAATACATAGTCCTTGTTAAAAATCAACACCAAAATAATAATTAAAGAGGTACAGAAATAAATCAAGTGGTTGAAGAGGTAGAGAAATAAATGAAATGGTTGAAGGTTGTAGAAATAAATGAAGTAGTTGAAGGTCGTAGAAATAAATGAAGTAGTTGAAGGTCGTAGAAATAAATGAAGTAGTTGAAGGTTGTAGAAATAAATGAAGTGTGTAGATAAGATTTGTATGGCTAGGATTATTTCTTAGTTTTATATTTGTATGGTGTAGATTGCATGGTGAGAACTATAAATAGCCTACCTTGCATTTGGTTTAATCATTCCATCAAAAACAAATAAGTCTTTGTATTCTTAGTTTAAGTGTGAGTTAAGAGCTTTCTCTTTGAGTGTTTGTATTTCTCTTCAATTTATGAGTTGCCTTTGAAAGGTATTATAGTGAGTATAATACAAGTAGTTTGTTTACTTGTTTGGATCTAATATTAGTAAACTTAGAGTTGTTCATTCTAAATTTTACTCAACAATCCTATGGTGCTATAGTTTCAAAATCAAAAGTTTTAGAGAAACTGAAAATATTCTTTTTAATTGTATATTGAAAGCTAGAGATAAATTAGTGTTTCACTGCAAATCTAGTAGATAACAAGCCTATATTGGCTAAGGTTTTCTATAAATTTCCATATCCTTTTCTTATTTCATTGGCAAGAATCTAGTGTATCATTTGGTAGTAGACTTTCCCAATCTTCTCTTGGTTCATGTGTAATGGTGTGTACATGTGCATGTCAATTAGGTGTTACGAGGTCACAATGTCCATGGGTAAGAAGCCTATATAGTGGTAGCTCTCTGAGTTGGTGCGCCGTGTGTCAATAAGGTATTACAAGGTCGTAATTATTTCCATAAGCAAGAAACCTATCTAACGATAACTCTTAGAGTTGGTGTGTCATGAGTTAGTTGAGTGTTACGAGGTCGCAACATATATACATGTCAAGAGATTGAGCCATCAATAGTCCATCACATCATGAGATGATAGAGCTTCAGGGACGAGTTTTGATTTACTTAGGTCAGGTGTTTCATTGATTGAGAGTGAAGGTAGCTTAGGTATAGTTAATTAAGCATAAAACTCTAACTGATAAAGGTATTAACATATATCATCTTTGGTTGAAAATTATTGATTTTCTTTTATTAGTGAATTTTTTGCTTCCAAGTGATTACCTTAAGCAATCCGAAGATGTTACATATATGAGTATGATATCAATTTACCTCATTTCATGTTGTGTTATGTATGCTCTAATATAGTGAATGTGTAATCTTCATTTACTAAATATGTTTATACATAGAAGGTCTTAAACTAATTAAAAATCCTTTAGAGCTTTCCCAATATGATTTTCGATTCACATGTTGTGAATTGTTTGGCTAATTAAATGCATGTTGTTAATCTAAATAGAATTTTGTAAGACCGAGCAATATTAATGTTTTTATCACATTACATATAATTCTTTCGTATCTATTGGAATTAAATATGTTGTATGTATTGTATATTTTGATGTACTATCTTCTTAATTCATGTTATGATGCGTGATTGGTCGAGTTAATATAGAGCTCAAAAAAACTTCAATTTTTTGATATATTTATTATTTTTTAAGTTCTTAATTCCTATTTATATCAAAAGTATAATTCACCTATCTATAATTGTTTCAATATAATGAAATTCAATTATATATATATATATAAATTTTATTATATTTAAATACTTATACATATAATATAATTTTTATAATATTTTATTATTTCTTATTTTTCCAAATTATAGTTGGTATTATGTGTTGGTTAGTCGAGTATAATCCTTTCTTTTTTACGTAGAAAAGAGTTAAATTATACACCAAGTTTTGAGATTGTCCATAATAATGTTTAAATTTTATTATATTTATACATATATTATAATTATTATATTTTACCATATATCTAATGTAAGCCTTTAGTTCCCGTAAACAGAAAGTTATATTTTGAAGTAATTTTTGATAAAAAAAAAGTATAGGTTAAAAAACATAAAGCCGAGCATCCTCAAGTTGACTTTGTAAGTTAATTTAAATGTAGATCGATTTCTTTGAGTTATACGTACGATGAGATTTTAGTTTTTTCAAAACCGTTTAGATATAGTCTAATTGTAAAACAGTGTAATAACCAACCAAATCGAACGCAAATATCTCTATTATTTATGATATACTTTTTTTTAATAAAAATAAAAATTATTTATATTCTTAAAAAATATTTATACAAAAATGTTGTTAACTAATAGCTTGAAAGTAGTTCACATAGTAATTTGGTGGATATTTTTTTTAAATCACATATTGAAACCACCTAATTTAATAAAAAAAATTAATCTTAAACTTAAACTTAAAAGAAAGTTACCTTAAACATTCATGTTTTAGCAAATATTTAATACTTTCCTTTGTGTCCACTTACACAATTTTAACGTATTAATTATTTTATTTTAAATTAATATAATATAATTTTATTATTATATTAATAGATATTTTAATTTTTTACATCAATTTTAATTATTTTTATCACTTTATTTTTTACATTTATTAAATATTTTGGTGTCAATCCACCATTTTTTATCCAAACATCTATCAACTCCAAGTAATAAAATTTAATTTATTTAGTAGAAAATAAAATCCTAAAAATTCTAAAATTGATAAATAATAATTAAAATATTAAAAAATACAATGATTAAATAATTAAATTATATTATATTTAAAAATATAATTAATATATTTAATTTATAAAAATAAAATCACCAAACACGCATGCTATTCTTTTATAAACTTTGTATTTTGTTGTAAAGTTTTATAATTAATTATAAAACTACAAATTGAATATAGACAGCATGTAAAATATGTTGATTTTGATGAAAATTCTGCGTAAATCAAGGATATTACTGTTTGAGATTGCTATAAAACTCCTTAATTTAAGGAGCAAATTAAGGGGTAAAACATGGAGTAAAACAAGGAGCAAAACAATGAGCTTAATTCAAAGAGTAATTTAAGAAACCATTAATTTAATGAGTGAATTTTCCTATAAATAGATGTGTAATTGTAATGAATTAAACAACCAAGTGTTCATTCCAATTGAGAGAAAAGCTTTTGTGAGAGAAAATTGAGAGTAATTTTCTTAGGTGTAATTGGGTTGTGGGTTATGAGTTATGAGTGTTGTAAACACCTTGTGTAATTTCTCATTTTTTCAGTAAAAAGATCTATAGTATGTCCGGAGACGTAAGTAAGATTGACCAAATTCCGTTATCAAATTTGTGTGTTATTGTTTATTTTGTTTTTCTCATAAATCTAGCTTATCGAGAATTTGCTTAATTTCCCAACAACTGGTATCAGAGCTTTTGGTGGTGATTTTTGTCAATTTCCTACAATGTTACTAGTAGTTTGCAGAAATAGTCAGAAACGATCCAGATGAAGTCAGATTTGAGTGGGAGCAATGGTTGCAGATGAAGGAAGGGTGAAACTCGAGAAATTCGATGGCACAGATTTTGGGTTTTAGAAAATGCAGATAGAGGATTATCTATATCAAAGAAATATGTATCAACCTCTCTTAGAGAAGAAGCCAGAGGCTATGAAGGAAGAAGATTGAAATATTCTAGACAAACAAGCCCTCGGAGTTATTCGATTGATGCTATCCCGCAATGTTGCTTTCAACATAGTAAAGGAAAAGACAACGGTGGGTCTTATGGCAGCTCTTTCCAATATGTATGAGAAGCCATCGGCCTCAAACAAAGTGCACTTGATGAGGCGTTTGTTCAATTTGTGGATGATAGAAGGCGTATCGATAGCTCAACATTTCAATGAACTCAACACAGTCACAACCCAGTTGAGTTCAATTGAAATTGAATTCTATGAAGAAGTACGGGCATCGATACTTTTGTCTTCTTTATCAGAAAGCAGGAATGCTACTGTCACGGCTGTGAGTAGCTCATCAGGAAGCAATATGTTGAAATTTGACGATATTCATGATCTGGTTCTCAGTAAAGAGATCTGACGTAGAGAGTCGGGTGAATCGTCAACCTCTTCAGTTTTGCATATAGAGTCAAAAGGAAGAGATTCAACCAGAGGGAATGGACATGGCAGAACAGACTACCAAGGTAGATCAAAGGATAGGAGGTCCAAATCCAGGAATCCTAATAATTCCCATAGCTTGAAGACTATCGAGTGTTGGAATTGTGGGAGAACCGGGTACTACAATGCAAAAGTGCACCGAAGGACAAACAAGTCAAGGCATAGGCAAATGTTACTTCCACCTCAAGAGGAGATGATGCATTGATATGCTCTTTGGAGAGCAAGAAATAATCTTGGGTGTTAGACTCTAGAGCATCGTTCCATGCTACTTCACAAAAAAAATTCTTCGATAAATATGTCCCCGGAAACCTTGGAAAGGTATATCTTGGTGATGATTAACTGTGTGCTAGTATTGGCAAAGGTGTAGTGAAGATTAAGTTGAACGGGTCTGTTTGGGAACTGAAGAATGTCAGGCATATTCCCGACCTAAGAAAGAACTTAATCTCAGTAGGGCAATTGGCTAGTAAAGGCTACACTACGATCTTCCATGGTGATAATTGGAAGATTTCAAAAGGTGTAATGACGGTTGCTCGAGGCAAGAAAAGTGGTACTCTTTACATGACAGCAGAGGCACATTTTTCAATCGTAGTTGCAGCAGGTAATGAAACACCAAATATGTGGCACCAGAGACTAGGCCATATGAGTGAGAAAGAGATGAAGATTATGCACTCAAAGGAAAAACTTCCAGGTCTACAGTCTGCAGAGATAGACATATGCGAAGATTGCATACTTGGAAAGCAAAAGACCGTCTAAAGCTTATTCACTTTGATGTTTGGGAACCAACGACCATCTCATCCATTGGTGGGAAACACTACTTCATGACTTTCATCGATGATCACTCGTGGAAGGTATGGGTTTACTTTCTAAAGCATAAATCTGAAGTATTTGAGGCTTTCAGAAAATGGAAAGCTATGGTGGAAAATGAGACGGGTTTGAAGATCAAAAAGCTCATAACCGATAATGGTGGTGAATATAAAAACACCATATTCAAAAATTTCTACTATAAGAACGGGATTAGAATAGAAAGAACTGTGACAGGCACGCCTCAACACAATGGTATAACCGAGGATATGAACCGAACGTTGACAAAAAGAGCCAAAAGCATTCGTATACAGTCAGGTCTACCGAAGTAGTTCTGGGCAGAAGCAGTCAACACGGCAGCTTATTTAATCAATCGAGGTCCATTTGTTCCATTGGAACACAGAATACCAGAGGAGGTATGGAGCAAAAAAGAGGTGAAACTATCACATCTAAAAGTTTTCGGTAGTGTAGCATTTGTGCATATCAATGATCAATGTAGGAATAAGCTTGATCCCAAATCCAAGAAATGCACATTCATCGGTTATGGTAAAGGTGTGTTTGGCTACCGCATTTGGGATGACGAAAACAAGAAAGTGATCTGTAGCAGAGATATGATTTTTAATGAAAGAGTGATGTATAAGGACATGCATAAAATAGACACCAACGACTCAAAGCAGAATGAGGGAGTATTTGTTGATGCAGATGATGTCCCAGATAGTTCCGTGAAGGAACCAATTGTAGCAAGTCCTCAGCCGGAGGAACTCATTGGACAAAGTAGTGCGCAGCAGTCCAACACACCACATCCTTCTACTACAGCTCTTGTATTGAGAAGGTCTTCTCGACCTCATGTGTCTAACAAGAAATACATGAATTATATGTTGCTGACTGATGAAGGAGAGCCTGAATGCTATGATGAAACTTGTCAGACTCAAAATGCCAGCAAGTGGGAGCTTGCCATGAAATTGAAGTTGTGCTCAACTTCAGTTGGTCTGTTAGAGTAACAAGACTATAAAAGTTGTTGCATTGATTGAGGTGTGAAGATAGATTGAAATCATTCTTCAAGTGGGAGATTGTTATAAAGCTCATTAATTTAAGGAGCTTAATTCAAGGAGTAATTTAAGGAGTAATTCAAGGAGTGAATTTTCCTATAAATAGATATGTAATTATAATGAATTAAACAATCCAAGTGTTCATTCTAATTGAGAGAAAAGCTTAGAGAGAAAAGCTTTTGTGAGAGAAAATTGAGAGTAGTTTTCTTGGGTGTAATTGGATTGTGGGTTGTGAGTTGTAAGTGTTGTAAACACCTTATGTAATTTCTCCCTTTTCAGTAAAAAGATCTGCAGCAGGTCCGAAGACATAAACAAGATTAGTCGAACTTCGTTATCAAATTTGTGTGTTATATCTCTATTCTTGCTTTCTCATAAATCTATCTTATCGAAAATTTATGTAATTTTTCAACAATTACAACTAATATGAAAGTAAAGAATCAAACTTGGTTAATTTTCTATTTTCTTTTAGGTCAAAATAACGTGAAGAACGGACAGTATAAGTCTATATATGTTTGTATTACCTTTTAAATAGCAAGTTTAAAATATTACAATAATTCAACGCCAAATCAATTACAAGAAGATTCATCCTAACTTAAATGATTTTCAACTTTTTTTTTTATAAATTGATCCTAAAGATTTTGAAAAATAACAAAAATAATACATATTTAATGTTCTTTAAAAATAACAAAAATAATTACGTATTTCATTAATTAAAAAAATTAAATATATATTTTTCACGTTATACAATTAATAATATTTAAATTGAATTATGATTATTTTAATTTATTTAATATTAAATATGATTTATTCTTATAAATTTTATACATGTTATCATGTTTTATATATTTTTTTATTTTCCAAACATTTTAGCACGCAGGTCGATTTGAGATAGACTCACTTATCAAACTCGGTCAGGCAGTGACCATACGAGCATGAGGAGCATGTGTCTTTTCTTTAACTTTGAAAAGCATATTTATCATATATGTTAATTAATTATGGGTTGAAAAAAATATTATTTTTTAAATAAATAATTAACTGATAAATGTATGTGACATAAAAATACTATTAATTTTTGCATTTTTTTTCTTATAATATTTTTATATGATTGATTTATTGTTATTCTTAAATAATATTTTCAATGTTGAGTTTGGGATATATTTAAAATCTTATAGTATGATTATTGATTTTTACCTCCAATAAAATATCATATTTTAAGATAAAAGGCAATAAAATGGTGTCACATGTTACAATAATAATTATTATTTATTTGTATTTGTATTTGTATTTTAGTATAATATGCTAGACATTGTATCATTTAAAATTTCAAAATTTATTTTCCACTTATAATTAATATACTATTTTCTTATAATGTTATACAACATAAATTAACTTTTTATTTAAATTACAATTGATTATAATTATAAATGTTTAACTTTGCCATCTGTGCATCAAATATTAATTTTTATTCTCTTTTTATGATTTTATTAAGTAATACACTTTTTTATTAATTTTGTGCTCTCTTGAAAATATTTAATATTGAACTAATTTTTTTTAACCCTTCATATTTTATACTTTTATTGTAATATCCATTATAAATTATAACATTAGATTTTTCTCTCATTATTTAAAACATTTTACAAATGATGATTAGAAAATTTTAAATTTTTATTATATTTAGAGAATTTAATTTTATTATTTTTAACCATACCTCTCGTATTGTTTATAAAGTTTATATTGAAAAATAAAAGATTAATTAAAAAAAAATCATACTAGTAAGTTAACCGTGTACTTTGAGTAAAATTTATGGCTTTGACAAGAAATATATGTTGTATTACTATTGGTCCTTCACGAAAACTAATATCAAACTCAAAATCAAACTTGCTTAATTTTCTCTTTGCTTAGGTAAAAATAATGTGGAAATAATATATGTTTGTATTGCATTTAAATTGTATGATATAAATTTCAAAAAACTTCCATAACTCAGCATCAAATTAAGTTTAGAAAATTGATCAAAGCATATATCATTGTGATCTTTTTTTTTTTTTTGAAGAAAAATATTTTAACAGTTATGTGGATTTGATATATACCCATCAAATATAGTTTATTTTTTTAAAATATATTAATATATGATAAAATTTAAGTAGTATGGATACGAAAATATAAAATAATAAAATTTCTCTTATTTTATTTTATCCTTCGATCGCGACCAAGTTTACAAGCACAAAACAGGAAAGGAAAATAAGAAATAAAATAAAGAGTTAGAAATGACCTTCGATTACTACAATGTACTCAAGGTTAAGCGAAATGTAACCCAAGATGATTTGAAGAAAGCGTATCGGAGATTAGCTAAGGAGTGGCATCCAGATAAGAACCCAATGAACAAAGAAGAAGCTGAGACTAAATTCAAGCAGATCTCTGAGGCCTACGATGTTCTATATATCATCTTCATTGACTCGACACGGTTGGAAAAGATGAAATTTAAATAAAAAAAAATTTTGTTGAGAAATGTGCCTTATCACACATTGCTTTTTTACATTATTTTAAAAAGGTTTAAATAGTGAAGAGTTGGCTATTGGGATTGGCCCCAAGGATCACCCACTTTTGTAGAAGGGGAGAGGATCTAGGCAAATGTGATACCACACACGCGCACGCGCCGCCGCCGGCCGTGCCGAACCGAGTCCGAGTGCGTGTGTGTGTGTGTGAGGTGGTATTTTCCTTTTTGGTATAATATTTTTTTTTAAGGAAAATTTTTCCACTTACAAAATGGTTGTTATATATATATATATATTTTTTTTTTTTCTCAGAAAAAAAATGACCGTTATTTTCTTTTATTAATAATATGGCCGTTTGTTTTATTTATTCAGAAAAAGAGCCGTTGCTCATATTTATTCATAAAAAAAAATATATCCGTTATCCGTTACTCTTCATTACTCAGAATTGCCGTTACGCTCTTAATTCCCAGACATTACCGTTTTATTCATAATTGCTACACGGTTTCTAAAATCTATAAAAGGAGGGCTTCAGCTCTCATTTGAAACACAACAATCAACAATCATCTCCCTACGAAAAAAAATTCTCTCTACTTCTAAGTTTTCTTTAGTTTTCCGAGCAACAAATTTTTCAGGTGTAGCATTCCAGTCTTCATCAGTGCGGTGAAGTTACGAGACGAGATTAAGATTAATTTGTTTTATCCTGGGGACGAGGCTGAGTTTGCTTGCACAAATTGGGCAGAGCCGCGAAACGTCTTAAAGAGAGCGACCTAGTCCGCGACTCAACTCAAGCAGTTACTTTCAAGTTATCGGTAATATTGTTCCTACACTGTTTTTATAAACTTGCTTCAACAGACACTCTCCGCTCAAATCCCTCAAAAGATGATACGAAATTCGCCCGATACAATTCTTCTGATTCGGCAGATATTTTTTGAGGAGTTTTTCAGTGGGTACAGTGATGGAGATCAGAGTCGTTGTAATAGGGAATCTGATAGAAAATGTAATAATAGTAACAAGAAAGCGCCTGCAAATGATACTAAGTTGACATGTAGTTTGGAAAAGCTTTATGTAGGATCGAGAAGAAAAATTCGCATTTCAAGAACTGTTATTCCTGATCACTTTGGGTACATCTTGAAACTTTTTATTATACACGATTTTAAAATTCATTCATTTTTTTAGGAGCATATGGTCTATCGATCACTAGTTGATTATTGTTTTGAAATATCCGTAAGAAATGGTTTTATTGATTACGAATAAACGAATATTTATAATCTATTTATATAAAAAAAACAAAATTATAATAATTAAAAACAAACACAATTATTGAAAGACATGTTCTTAAACAACCTGTTCTTTCCCACCAAGCTGTTGGTGGCTGTTTTCAACTGGTGTTTTGGTTCTCACCAGTTGTATCTCGAGTTCTTTAACATTCTCCTTCAAGTTAGAATATATGTTAATTATTCCTAACTTGTTAAGTAGGCTCGAGAACTATGAAAAACTCAAGAATTTGGTAATCATATCTGTTGGTTACTCTAATGTAAAGATAAGATAAGTTTTGATCATTCAAGTTTGAATCTTTTCTCTTACTATATGACAATCGATCTCTATGTGTTTGGTTCGCTCATGAGACAATGGATTTGATGCAATGTGAAGGGTTGCTTGATTGTCACAATATAACTTGGTTGGTTGGGAGTATTTGATACCCAAATCATCCAAAATGTATCGTAACCAGGTTACTTCGCAACATGTTGTTGCCATAGAGCGGTATTCTGCTTCTGCACTTGATCGTGAGACCGTATTTTGTTTCTTAGTCTTCCAAGAAATTAGCGAGTTTCCAAGAAACATACAATATCCTGTGGTTGATTGTCATGTATCTGTGTATTTTGCTCAATCTGCATCATAGAAAGCATTTAGTTGTAATGAACTAGTTGCTCAGAAAAAAAGACCTTGCCCTGGTGTGTTCTTGACATATTGTAGCACTCGTTGAGCTGCTTCGAAATTTGGTTTACGTGGTTTATCCATATATTGATTGAGAATATGCACGACATACACTAAGTCGGGCCTTGTGATGGTCAAGTATATTAATCTCCCAACAAGTCTTCGATAGGATGTGAGATTACTGATAAATTCCCCTTTAACCTTGTTGAGGGATAAATTTTGTTCCATAGGTGAATTGGCAGAATTGGCACCAAGATAACCCATGTCCTCCAACATTTCAAGTGCGTACTTGCGTTATGACAGAACAATTCCCTTCCTGGAACGTGAAACTTCTATACCCAAAAAATATTTTAATTCACCGAGATCTTTAAGCTTGAATTGTCTCATGAGATGATCTTAGTTTCTTCAATGTCTTGTACATTGTTTCCTGTTATGATTATATCATCTACATAGACAAGAAGAGTAGAGAAGGAATTACCACGGGTTCGGATGAATAATGAGTGATCATACTTAGATTGGTTAAAATTAGCTAGCTTAAGTGTTGTTGATAGCTTAATGAACCATTTTCATGAGGCTTGTTTGAGTCCATACGAAGATTTGTGTAGCTTACATACTCGTGATTCCCTCTTTCGTTCGAATCCAGGTGGAAGGGACATATAGACATCTTCATGAAGATCACCATAGAGAAAAGCATTGTTGACATTGAGTTGTCGAAGATGCCAATTTTGACTAGCAACAACGGCAAGAATAAGCCGAATAGTGACAAGTTTGGCCACTGGTGCAAAAGTTTCTTGGTAGTCAAAACCTTCAATCTTATTGTATCATTTGGCCACTAACCGAGCCTTGTATCGTTCCACAAAGCCATCAGGATTATACTTGATTTTGTAGACCCATTTACAACCAACTGGTTTCTTGTTTGGAGGAAGCTGTTGAAGGCTCTAAGTGCCATTAGTTTCAAGAGCATCCAGTTCTTGTTTCATGGAAAGCCTCCATTTTGGATCGTTGAAAGCTTCAGCAAAGGTGGTTGGTTCCCTGAGAATGGAAATAGAAGTAGCAAAGGCACGATGTGCAGGTGATAATTGGTCATAGGTAAGTACATGAGATAGAGAATGAGAAGTACCTTTGTTATTGGACGATGTTGAGTTAGACAAAGAGAATGACCGAGAAGGCAAGGAGGCTTCTACATGATATTTTTGAAGGTAGTTAGGAACATTGGTGGATCGATGAAGCCTATGCGACTGGTGTTGGAGGAGTCATGTGTGGTGGAGAAGTTGATGATGATGTTTCTGGAGATGAATTTTGAAGATGAAGAATGTCTGAGTTGATTGTTGGAAGGATATATGGTATATGATGAAGTGATGCATTTGGATTGGTTGATTGACGAATGGTAGGTATGTCATCATAAATAGTATTTTCTGATGGAGGGAATAGAGTTGGAGTGTTGACAGCAGAAGTGAAATAAGGAAATACATGTTCATGGAACATAACATCACGAGACACTAAATTCTTGTTTGTTTCTAGATTGTAGACACGATGACCTTTTATCCCAGATGGATACCCAATGAATATGCATCTATGTGATCTAGCATCAAACTTGGTAAGTCGATCGTAATGTGCAGACACAAAACAAAGGGAACCAAAAACACGAAGATGTTCATACCTAGTAATTTTGTGAAAAAGGACTTCAAATGGCGTTTTACCATTGAGAACATGTGTTGGAGTATGATTTATGAGGTATGTGGTTGTAAGAATGGCATCTCCCCAGAATTTTTTAGGGAGATTGGCTTGGAAGAGCAATGAACGAGCGACATTGAGAAGATGACGGTGTTTGCGTTCAGCAACACCATTTTGTTGAGGGGTAGAGACACAACTAGTTTGATGAAGGATTCCTTTGGTATAAAACAACTAGGTCATAAAGAATTATGTTCCATTGTCGCTACGAATGATTTTAACTCTGGATGAAAATTGTGTTTCAACATGATTAATGAAGGTGGTAAGAAATGTGCGTGCATCAGATTTAGCATGTAAGAGATAGACCCATGTGCATCTTGAGTAGTCATCAACAATAGTGAGGAAATACCGTGCTCCATTAAGTGCTGGAATATGATAGCCACCCCAAATATTGACATGAATCAGTTCAAAAGGTGTTTTTGTTTTGATGGAACTTAGAGGAAATGGATTATGAGTTTGCTTAACTAAGGGAAAAATATAACAATCACTAATGGAACAAAAAGTGTGTTGATGGAATGAGAAATTACACGCAAATTGTTATTAGATAAATGACCAAGTCGTTGATGCCATAGATGAGAGTTGGTGGAAGCAGTATTTGAAATGGAGAAACATCCAGCCTTTTCAGAAATAGTCAAGTAGTAGAGTCCTACTTTCTCAGTTCCCATCCCAATCATCTTCCCTGAGCATTTGTCTTGAACAAAGCACATACTATTAGTGAAGGTGACATGACAAAATGTAGTTTGAGTTAGTTTGGCTACTAAAACTGAAACTAAGTTTAATTTGAAGGAGGGAACACACAAGACATTATGGAGTATGAAATTTTTGGAGAAATGTACATTGTCAATATGTGTGACACGGGCAAGAGAATGATTAGGTAAATGCACATGCTAATTAGTGACTGGAATGTTGGAGCTCATAAGTTTTTGGGAACAGACCATGTGATCTGTTACTCCTATATCAAAAATCAAACGAGTTTCTAAATGGAAAACAGTTGCACATAATATGTTACTTGAAGAAATAGTCACTTGAATTGACATGCTACCTGATTTGGATTGATTAAGAAGTGTAAGGAGCTCTTGATATTGGGCAGATGTAAGGTAATGTGATGATGTCTTTGTGTCGGAGTAGCTTTCCTAAAGGTCAGTATGATGAGCTTTGGAAGGGAAGCCATAACTTGTATTTCTTTTATCTTGAATTGCTCCTTTCTTCCGACACATGTTGATGTCATGTCCATTCAAACCACAAAAATTACATTTGAGACCTTTTCGACAGTTTTCAAAATTGTGTCCATTGAGACTACAAAAATCACATTTGAGGTGACTTCGGCAATTCTCAGAATTATGGCTTATGTTGTTGCATCGATTGCACTTGAGATGTGGGTTCCTTGGTGGGTAATTTTTGTGAGGATATTGTGGATGACTATCTTTGGCAACAAGTGCGACAACTTCTGGCATCCTTCCTATGGTTTATGTGGAGACAACTCTCTACTTTTCATCTTGAACAATGAATGAATATACCTTATTTACTGTAGGTAAAGGTTTAATGAGCAAGATTTGTCCACGTGCTGATGTGTAAACCATGTTAAGCCCCATGAGGAACTTTATGGTTCGCTGTTTTTGTTGATATTCTTGTAGTTCCCTTCCGGCATTTCCTCCACAATGTGAAAGAGGACATAGTGCATCGCGACTATCCCATAAGCTTTTCAATTTGGTGTAGTATTCTCCAATGCTGACACTTTCTTGTATTCAATCATGGATCTCTTGCTCAATGTGGAATAAGTGCACGTTGTTGGTATGTGAAAAGCATTCCTTCAATTCTTCCCATAACTGATATGCAGGATCATTATACATGACACTTTCTACAACTTTAGACGATATGGTATTGACAATCCATCCTTTGACAAGAATGTTGTAGGGAGTCCATTGTTTGATTTATGCTTCAAAGTTTGTTGATGGCCTTTTGATTGTGCCGTCAATAAATCATTCTTTGTTTTTGGTGATTAGAGCCATGAGCATCGCATGACTCCAAATGTGATAATTTTCTTGATTTAAGGATTGAGCTACTAGAACAATGCCTGGTTGGTCTGAGTGGTGTAGATATAATGAATGACTAGGGTCATCATACCACTTTGGTAAAGTAGGGTTGGTATTGGTAGTTATAGACATTATTGTTGAGTAAAATAAATCGAAAGAACGGGATAGGATTTAGTGTGTTTTAGACAATAATGACTATTTATGAAACAAATAATAAACTGAAATATGCTTTATCTTATAGAAAATGAGTCAAGGATTATAGAACTAGAAATTTTAGCCGCAAAACTGGTCAGAAAGTTGGTGAACCGGCGTTTGGAGTAGCTGGAACGGCGGCTGCAACGTTGGAGCATTGAACCGGATGAAGACCGAACCGGATAGAGGACCAAACCGGCTAAAAACCAAACCGGATGAACGATGCGTCGTTTGCTTCAGAGGCGCTTGAACGACGTGTCGTTTGAGTCGTCTTCCTCAGCAGCTGGCACGTGTGACTCCGGCGAGGTTCGTGGAACGCCGATAAGCTTAGACAAGGTGCGTGTGAGCGCGTGTGGTGATGTTTTGGCTTGAAATTAATTGCAGATTGTTGGATTTTCCTGGATATTATAATGGATTGAAATTATTTTGTGAATTGAAATTAATTTTGAAAAAAAACATAAAGAGAAAAGAAAAGAAAAGAATCTATGTGATTTGAATTTTCTGAGAATTATTTCATAAGATTTGATACTATGTAAGAAGTGATTTTATTGATTATGAATAAACGAATGTTTAAAACATATTTATACAAAAAAAACAAAATTGTAATAATTAAAAAAAACACAATTATAAAAAGTCACGTTCTTGAACAGTCTGTTCTTACCGATCAAATTGTTGGTGGCTGCTTACAACTGGTGTGTTGGTTGTCACGAGTTGAATATCGAGTTTTCTAATATTGTAATTCGTTACTAAATAAATTAGTTTGAAAATTTAGGCTTATTTATATTGAAGTATAATGATTCAATCTTGGTGATCATATACATATAATGATTGCCTTATCATTAACTATGTGTATGTTTCCATGAATCAAAACAAATTTTGAACTTAAAAGAAGATTTATTGGCGTTTCATGCGGATGTAGATATACCGCGCGCACAAAAATTGTTAGCCGCATATACTGGTTCTGGTATCGTGGATTTCTTATTTATTATTATTTAAAATAATAATTGGGATGAAGGCTATGTAGTTTACGCACCCAACTTCAAATTATTCAACAGGACGTATGTAGATATTCACATTTTTATTTGTTGTATTTATAAATGGGATGAGGGGTACCATAGATCCTTTTTTTTCAAATATGTTAACTTATTTATGTTATTCTTGAATTTAGTACTATAAGTCCTGTTATTATTAAAAATAAAAATTTTAATCCCATAATTATTTAAAATTATAAACTGTAATCATAGGATTAAAGTGCACATTTTACATTAAAAAAATTTATTTTTATAAATTATGGGATTAAATTAATCAACTCATAAATAAATTGAATAAATTGATAAATTTCACGTAATAAAAGAACTTTAGAACCTTTATCTCTTTATAAATGTGTCTTTTTATTTTACAAAAATACATAACAGTATCCCTCTCAAGTTTATTATTTAAATATTATTTTTTTGTTTTACTTTAGTATTATATAATTTTTTCTTACTAGATTCAAATGAAGTATAAATATTTAGCATTTTTCATAAATTTCAGAAAAATTACATCAAATAACACCTAAAACTTATATATAATAATAATGTGAAATAATGTGACTTTTTTTAATAATAAAAATACTTCACATAAGAGATTTTATTTTTATGATTGCTTTTTTTTTCTTAAATTTTACTAGTTTAGTTTTCCTAACATAGTAACATTTTCTTAAAAAATAATACATTTTGTCTCGCATATAATTTAACTATTTTGTATTACATCATATATAATTATATAAATATTCATTGTTATTTATACAATGTAATATTGATTTTATTTATTTTTTTACGTACTTGAATTTTTTTATACATGTCTATTTTAATTTATGTTGTTTGATTTCTTTTATTTTTTATTTTTTTGTATAAATATTAATATATATTATTTATTTTAAGTAATTTTGAGTTTTTATTTTAATTAAATAAAAATACACATTTAACAAGTGATACATGCGGTGTAATATTTAAAAACATTAAAATTCATAAATTTTAGAAATATCAATTATTACATTTTTTTCATATTATTTTATAATAACTTGATTAAAAAATTATAATTTTTTTTTCATTTTCACCGTTGAATTTATGTGTGATGTTTCCTCGGTACATTAATCCTACTAGTCTTGAGTTTTGACCTAGAAGAATGAAAAACTTTAATATGAGTTAGATGCATGGATATATGATTAATAAATGGGTTAATGTCAAAATAATATACGGAGGTATCTCCACCTCCTTAGGTCGTATAAAAGTTTCTCCTAGGGTAAGAGCTTGAACCTATGCAAACTAGTAAAATTTTGTGTAACCGTATTTCTTAAAACATAATTTAACAAGGTTAGTTACGTGTATATGCTTTGTCTTGTTCACTGTAGATTCACTGTCCCCATGTCGAAATCCGATTCTGAAAATGGGCTAGCTTTAATTGTTTGAATTTTAAAACAGAGTGTTGTCTGATACAGAGGTTAATTTCACGATTTGTATCTCTTCTCTGCTCTGCATCAGATCTTACCTTTGTCATTGTGGAGAAACTCCATGGAATTTTCAGAAGGAATTAATGGAAATGATCTTGTGGTCACCCATAAAATATCCCTACTTCAGGCTCTCTCACAGGTAAGACAATGAATATAACTACTTTGGATGGTAGGAGTCTCACTTTCCCATTGACGTACGGATGTTGTTAAACGTACACGGCCATGGACTTGAGATACCGAACGAGGGCATGCCATTCTCTAAAGATCCCAAGAAAAAGGGAAAACTTAAGATCAAGTTTGACGTGATCTTTCCATCAAAGCTTAGATCAGAACGGAAAGTTGATATCAGCTGAAGGGCTCAAGGAACAGCTAATTAATAGACTCTCAATCTGAAGAGATCTCACCATCAGCTGATACCAATTAACAACGTAATAAATTTTTTCATATGCAAATAGAAATAGACTCTTGGTCTCTGATCTTTAGAAGGAGATAACCAATTCTCATTAATGAATACGATAACATAAAAGAAAAAGAATTTTAAAAAAATACATTTCAAATGAGCTTTATTATTATATCTTTCATGTTTTATTGACGTAAAAGGAAAAAAGTTTGCTGCTTTAGAACAGTCTTGAGGCTTGATGTTGCTTCAAAGTATAATCGTATTACTTGTGCTGCTTAATCTTCCTTTGCAGATCCTCTCTCCTTGCCCCTGAGACTTTATCAACCTGTTCTCCTTTCTTCATCAGCAAAAAGGTAGGCATTGAATGGACACCAAATTCTGCAGCCACGTTCTGTTTTTCATTGTTTTCGTTAGTCATCTAGTTATTAATTCAACATATATACTAAAAGAAACAAAGTAGAAAAATATGTTTTTGTAAGATTCATACGGGAAGTTTATCAACATCAATCTTGATGAAGTCGACATCGGTATATTTATCTGCATAATCTTCAAGAATTGGTTCCATGGATCGACAAGGTCCACACCATGAAGCCGTGAAATTGATCACCACCTTCAGCATCAAAAATAAGATAACAGAGATCGATGAAATCAAGAAAGCATACATGAATCATATATATGTGGTTTGCGTTAGTTCTCAAACAAACATGCAAGTAAAAAATATGTTGTGTTTACTTACCAGCTTGTTACTGCCCTCTGAGGAATTGAAATAGGATTTCCATTGGTTCTTGGAATTTAAATCTTGAATCCTTGATCTCTTTTCCCTGCTTGAAACATTTGGATTCTCATTGACCATCGAATGGTTCCTCAGAAATATGAATTTAGCTCCCATTTAAGATTTGTTTTATTTCAGAAATTAACTGAACCAAATCTAATGCAGAAAGAAAATGTATTAAATCTTTTTTTTTTTTTTTTTTTAGAGGAATGGGATATGGGATTTGCTTGAGTTTTTTGGGGTTGGATGCAAATGGTTTTTTATAGAGAAATTTAGAGTGGAAACTACTCTGTTCATTATTCTGGCTAGCTGTGACCCAATTTCATTGAATTTGATATGAAGTACATTATAGTCGATTAATAAGAAAAAGTAAGACTTTTTGAGTTCCATGCACCGCGTATAAAATATTCTCCAGCTATGCTTATATTCTTTTACATATAACATGAAAGGCTCAAACCAAATGTTCTTCTGGCCAACTGTAAGAATAGAATCGCAGAGCTTACTTCATCCTTCTTCGTTCTTTTTTAATATCACGTGTGACAAATTTTGTATATTGAAAGGTTTAGTGCCGTGACGTGTCTACCTATTCATACGTGAATTCGCACTATATTCTTGTTTCACCTGTTATTTTAATATCATGTTTAGATAGATGTTAATAAATTCAAAAATTAATCATTAAAATATATTATTTTAAGTAATAAATTTTATTAAATTCACTCTTACCGATAACTTCGTTTTCATTCCTTATTATAATTTCAAATAATTAAAAAGCAAAACAATAACTAATTATTCTATACTTTGATCACTTATGTCTTATTTTATTTATAAGATTTAGTCACTTAACCCTTAAAACTTCATTTAGTAGTCATAAACCATGCGTTGAAATGAAACTTTTTTATTATGATTTAGTAATCTTAGTACATTCAATCTATTTTAAACTAAATTGTATAAAATTTAAAAGTTAAGAAGGAAAAATCTTAAAAAAAAAAGAAGAAGAAAAAATACAATTAATGAACTAGAAGGGTAATATACAATGTTTAATTCAAAGTAATATAAATGATAATTAGAATTATTCATGATATTTTTATATTTGACTTAACTATTAATCTATAAATGAATATAAATCATTTCATAAGTAATAAAAATAACCATTCCTCACACATCGTTTAGGAATATGTTAGAATGTTATATTTTTTATACATATTTGTATAATTATTTATTATTTTTCTCATTAAAAACTTAAAAAAAAAATTTTTAATTTTATTTCATTTATAAATTTTTTAATATATATTATTATTTTTATTCCTCGTACAAACATAATAATAATAATATTATTTTTATTTAATTTAATTCATATTATTATTTTCATTGTTATTAACTTTTTAACCAAATATGAATTGTAATTGTATATACACATCAAAATTTCTTGGGATTAAACTTAAAACTAAAAAACACATTAAAATTCTAAAAAAATTAAGATATGATATAGGTACTACTATTACTGTTTGGTTAAATAATATAATATTAGATAATGATAAGATTTTAGCAAGAGAAATATATTATGAAAAAATTTGATAAGAATAATAATAAAAAAATCAATGGACCTTATACTGTTATTGGTTAATGATCAAAATAAATATCTAATTATTTTTAAAATAAATTATATCATTATTAGTTAAATAATATACAATACAAAAAATTATATCATTAAGTTATCGATGTCTTAGAATGGATAACTTAATATGAAAATTTAAAAATAAAAAAAATTTAAGCATGAAGGGTGAATGGCTTCCCTCGTATAACCACATATTCAATATAGAGTAATGTATTCAAATCACTAGTAGAATGCATTACTATTTGCGTATAAAATTATGATCGGTTAAATAATGTCAATCTTAAGTATCTATAAAATAATAAATATAACATGCGAAAGTTTTTAGTTACATATATAATTAACTAGAGGGTGAATTGATAATTAATCAAATATGTTAAATTAAAAAAATCACAAGCGATCAGACATGGAATCATGTGTAATAAATATAAAACAAAAATAAATAAAACTTAACATATGATATTTTAAGTTGAAATAACCTAGACCATACCATTTCAGAACACATGGTAGATAAAAAAATGTCTTAAATTTGTTAAAACATGTGAAATATTATCAAGCCTAACAAATGAAATGGATAAGTGGGTATATCTATTTTCAAGCTGAATACATGCAATCTCTCCATGAGATGCAAAGGTTACAATTTTTCATTTCAGAATCAACTACAATGAAAGTAGGAGAGTACTTGAGCCTCCTAGTTATGATTTTGCCTATAGGCCGCTTGAATTTGCACCTAAGTATGAAGACAAACCATATGATATGAAAAAATAAGCTATTTTTTTGGGTATTTTTATTATGTTTTCTTTTGTTTTAAATTTGTACTATATTTTTATTTATGTTATTTAAAATTGTTTGGTAATGTATGATTACTAAGAAGTACATAGTAATTCTCTCTATGTAATAGAACTTAAACTAGATAATGGATGCAACAAGAGTAGTAACCATACTTAATCACATTGTGCTAATACAAGAAGGGTAAATTTTCTTTCTTTTTCTATGAGCTAAATTTGAACATTGGGGACAATGTAGATTCTTGGTTGGGGTGAGGGAAAAGTTACTTATGAAACATTTGTTTGCTCTTGTTCAGTTGTTTAGGGACATTTTAGTCTAATAAAATTTTTTAATACAAAATTATCATCTTTTTAGTTAATTTAAGGTGATTAATTAAGTCTTTATATTTTTTTTATTTAATGTCTTAAACATGTTCAAGAATTATTGTAAGAGTTAGTTCTATTCATATTTTATGTTTCATAGTTGGATGTTGAAATATAGATAAATCCAAATTGGTGTCTATAAATCAAATAGTAGAGACTATCTTCTAAGATTATTGAGTCAATATCATTTTATTCTAAGGATTAATATTTATTCTACTTTTTCAAATATTTTTCCTATTATTTTAAATTGTTAGATGATCTTTATAAGTTTTGTATTAAATGTTAGGATTTTAAACATCTATTGAAGTATTATTTACTTATTTTCATTATTTTATTAATCGATTAGAATAGTAATTAAAAGTGGGTACCTATCTTCATTATATATATATATAGACACACACATGGTTACCTTAGAAAAAAGAAACAACAGTTGTATTTTACATTCACCATAATACACATATATACGTAAGTATGCTTTCTAAAAAAAAGTAAGAAGAAAAAATAATAATAATAAAGGAAAGAAAAAAGCAAAAATGACAAAATCGTATAACTAAATATATGAACCTAAATTCTTGAAATAATGACGTGGCTATTACTAAATAATATAAAATAACCCCTTAAAATCAAAAGCATTTTCATTCATCTTGAGGTATATATATCTAATATTTCTTGTTTAATAATTTTGATTGAAGTACGATATTTGTAATATGATATCTTCATAATCCTAGTATTTAATTCCTTTTATGAGATTCACGTTATGCATATTTGAGTCTTTCTTGTTTATAAACATATACAAACATTTTTCTTATTCTTTAAATAACTTTGGTTCGTATATACTTTGTTGAATGATTTAACCCATATGATTAGTTCTATATCAAAAGTATATCTTGTGAGAAACTGAGTTGAAGCAAATTCAAATTCTTAACATTAGGTTTGGGGAAATCAATGTTAATATGTTTCTAGTAACAGAGCATGAATTTAGGATGTGTAACTTATTTACATAATAAATCATGATCTTTTGAGATGTTGAAAGAACTTGTTTTTGATATTTTATTTATGAACTAAAAAGAAACTAAAGCATGAGAATTTTTTTTAATTTATGTTTGTAGTTTCATTTTTAATTTTGTTATTATTCTTTTTAGATTTAGTTTTTCTTATTAGGATGTTCGTGGGTATCATCACTGGAAACCCTCACCAGACTTTAACACGTCCATTAAGGCCACTTAGGGGTATAAAGGCATGTTATATATGCTAAATGTAACCATATCAAATTTATAGAAGTGATTTAAGTTAGTATAATTTAGTTATTTATGCTTTCTTTTTGGTTTTTAGATCTCTACACTTGCTAGAGACTAGCAAAAAACTAGTTAAATGTTATGATAAGTGCTTGAAAAGCACTCATATTTTGTGATTTTAATGTGCTTATTTCAAATAAATATGTTTGATTATAGCATTTTTATTTGATTATTTATGCAAATTTATCTTTTCAAAATCATGGATATATTTTGATATATTTCAGATTTTTTAACTCCAAAAAAGGTAAACAATGTCAATACATAAAAATATAACCCTAGAAGCACTCAAATAACACCGTAAGAGCAAAACAGATTAACGCATATAAGTTTTAAATCAAGGTAATCACTATGTTAAGGGCACAACAAATTCAACAAAAACATTGCATGCCACAACAAAATAAAATATATGCTACTAAAGCTAGTGATGGCAGAATCGTGATCGCCAAATACTTTGATGAACGAAAACTTGATGAACGAAAACCGGCATCGCCGATCCTGCCAATACTTTGGTTTTATATTTATAAAACTCTCACAAGTGCACGAATCATTTCGTAGAAAATGATAAGTATACTCCCAAGGTCGATCTAAGGAAGGAATATATGTGGTTTTTAATTTATTATTCAAACTTTTAAAAACGAAATTAAATCCTAAACATCTTGTCACGATATTTTGGGGTTTTTGTGTTTTTGATCTAATTACAGAAAATTAAACATAGATTCAATAAATATTTATGCAAATTTTATCATTTATAATAGTGGAGTATTTATGGATATAATAACTAAGTTAATTATGCTTGCTCGTATTATTTAGGTTATTAAAGATATGAATTGATATTTATTGATTCTCCCTTTTTTGTATGAATACCAATTGTGGGGTTAGATATTCTTTGTTAACTAAACAAATCAATTAACACCTATGGGTGGGGTTGATAACTAATTTGGTTAATTAAATTAATTCCTTTTTCTAAGAGATTGAAAATGAACCATTTAAATGCCACCTTTGGTGGGGTTAGACAGTTTAAACTTTATTCAAGGTGTCCAAATTAAACCTAAGAATTTAATTATCCGAGTACTAACTTTCAAGTTTTAAACCACTAACGAAAACGTGTTGTCAATACATTTTCGGATAATAATTCTTATAAAAACTTTTGAAATAGAGCTTCACTCTAACTACGAGGCGATTATACCAACAAATAAAAGAGCACTACTTTAAATTAGACCGGATAACTAAACCTTAAAATCTAATTTTCAGATTTAAGTTTGTAATGAAAAATAATATATTTCTCTAACATTCTTAATATAAAATCTTGTATAAAAATAAAACCAATTCATTTTAAAGATTTTTACATATTTAATATTTCGCAAGCATAACAACGTTATTATTATATCATGTTTACAAGCAATGACTAGATTAAATTTAATCACGGACAAATTAAATATAACATGTAAGAATAAAGCATAAAAAATAAGCAAAGAAAATAAAATCCTTACTGATTTGATGCCATTCGTTGCTAGAAAACCTCCAAGCGGAATTTGCACTCCCATTTATTGAATCAAAAAGCTAATAAATTACAAAAACATAACTAGTTCTTCCCAAAAAGGGAAGAACTCTAAAACTAAGAGAAACTAGCTAAAACATAAGAAAAACTAAAAAAACCTAAAAACTAAGAAATGGAGAGAAAGAAAGAAGAGAGAAGTGTGTTTTGAGGTGTGTTTTGAAGTGAAGGGAAGGGGGGTATTTATAGGTGAGGATGGAGAGAAAAAATGAGTAAAAAATGTTAAAAATGAAAACCGTGTAATGGACATGGTGAGGTCATCAATGACGTCGGCGACGTCATGGGTGGTCGCACGTGAAAAATGGGCGAAAACGCTGCGCGCGTGCAGGCTTTGCTGCCTCGGCGGATGAACGATACCGCGCGCGCAGCTTTGCGTGGATGAACAGTACCGCGCGCGCGCTGGTAGCCGGGCGCGCGCGGGATGGGTTGCTCCGGGTGCGATTTTCTCCTTTTTGACATTTTTGACCTTTTCGACCCATTTTGTCCAATTTTTCCATATTTGTTGACCTTTTCCCACGTATTTATTAATATATTTGTGATGTATTGCTTCAATATTCCTCTTTGAGTCTTTAAATTGAGTTTTTAAGCCAAAATACCTGAAAAACAATAAAAATACCCGTGCTTCTGAAAAAGACAAATTTATATAAATATATGATAAAACATATAAATATATATATATATTTAATCAATTAATGTACATAAAATCATGGTTATTTTAGTACTTTTTGAGCACTCATCAACTAGCTCTCAGGATTTTCTATAGGGGCCATTAAACATTGCGTAGCATGATGGAATAAAAAGTGTGCCTTGATAAATAAACCTTGAGTTGCATATTTTGAGTCAATTTAAGTTATGTGTTGTGGTGGAAAAAATGGTGTTCCATAACGAGTATATTAATTCTGGGACTCTTATCTCTATACCATCATTTACTTATAAATAGGTTACAATAGCATTAAGTCACACACACCATAGAGATTTGACTAGAAATGAATTAGATGTAGCTTTTGGGGAGTTTTTTCATATCTAATAAGACAAGAGAAGATTTCAAAAGATTCAAGAGCCCTTTAAAGATAAAGATTACACACTTTTGGAGCAAGAAACATCATCCATCCATTGTTGGTATTTTGATCTGATTATAATCTTTTTATTTCTAGATTAATCTTCTCCTTATTTTCTTATATGCATGCTTATTATTTTCTAATCATGATTTTAATCTAAGAATCTCTAAATAATTTTAATTATGAAAATTTACCTTTGTTTTCACGAATGTTTAGATTATTTAAATGAATATTTTCATAATTAATTAAATAAAGATTCTTTCTTGATTCTAGATTTGTTACAAGATTATTTATAAATAATTTATTATCTATCTATTCTTCATTGATAGATTGTTAATTTGAGAATTAAATTTCAGACACATCATTTAAATCTAATTTGGATAACTTGAACAAGAGTTTAAATTGATGACTTGATCATTTCATTGATCTAAACAATTGTATTTTACTTAGAAATAATTTAATTAATTAATTGATCGTCCCAATCATATGATATAAATTGGTTGATTAATAAAGGAAATAATTATTGATCTAGAGGTTTTCGTATTTTAAAGGAAAACCCAAAAATCCAAGTTTACATGTTCATTGATTTTAATTCACATAATCTTTCGAATCAAGTATGGTTAACTAGCTGAACTTTCCATAAATCTTCCATTGATTTTATTGATTGTCTTGGTTTCGTTTTGAGTTGAGTTCATATTTAATTATTTGTTATTATTTTAGGATTTTCAAACTAAATCATTGTGATAGAGTATTTAGGTTTTAATTTTTTGTTTAATTATTTGTTTAAGCTCTTGAAAATAATTATCTAAAATTACTATAATTTCTTGAGAGACTAACCTTAGGAGTATATTTTCTGCTTATTATAGGTGACTTGTGCACTTACGAGTTTTTAATACAACATTTGTGCATCATTTAGACTAAGAAGTTCCTTTCCTAGAGGTAAGGAACTAATTCCTAGGTGTCATTTTATTAAGGCATCATATTCTCTTTATATTGAAGCTTTCTGCTCAAGAATAACAATAGAAAATTTCCAACTCTTTGAAATAGGAAAAATAGTTAGCTGAACTATATAGACAACTTTAGGCTTTGTGATACCTAATTTAGCACAAGTGATCATAGGATGATCATTGAGAGAATAAGGAAACTTGTTACAAGAAGGGTAGAAGGAATTGATGTAATAAAAAGACCTGAATGATGCTCAAGAATTAAAGAATTTCCAGAGGAAAAAGAGGGTACAAAAGGAAGAGAAAAAATTACAAAAATGGTAGAAGGAATTGATAAAGAATCAAAAGACATATAAATGGAAGAAAAAAGGCATGCTCATTAAAAATGACATCTCGACTAATATAGACTCTGGTAGTGGGAATGCGAAGACACAATTAGCCTCTATGTTTTGTAGCATATCCTACAAAGACAATTCCAAGGAAAGAGCTTGTAGTTTTTGTTGACAATATGCACACAAAGTTGGGAATATTGTGTGCCAAACACACAAAGTGTTTCATAGGAAGGAAATTTCTAAATAGTATTTTGTAAGGTGAGACACCATTGAGAGACTTTGACGGAAGCCTATTGATAGATTGATGTACACACATAGATGATTGGTGAAACAATGCTAAACCTATATCAGCAATTCGAAGATGATGACATATTAAACACCATTTTGCTTAGAGGTGTGATAGTAGGTAAAGTTATGAATCATGCCATATTATTTAACTAATGTAAAACAAGTGACAAACTCACCATCATTATCTATTTGAATACTCTTAACATGCACATAGTATTGCACTTAAACAAAAAGTGAAAATTTCTTAAAGGCATATAAAGTTTGATCTTTGGATTTATGATAGAAAATCCAAGAGAAATGAACTTTGTCAACTATAATTGAAAGAAAATAACAATCTCCATGAAAAGAAAGTATAGGAGCTTTCCACATATCTATAAATATCAAATCAAAATAATTAGCACTTTTCTCATGTCTACGAGTAGAAGGAAAACTATCATTTAGCAATGTGACAAGGAACACTAAATATGTGATCATTAGTAGTAGATTTGATAACAGATAGAGAAGTTTTGGTGACAACATCTTTGACAACTTGAAAGGATGGATTATCCAATTGAGAATGTTAGTGAGGCAAAGAAACTAAGAAATTTGAAACTTCATAATTGAAGATTCCCATACGTATGAACAATTATACAAAGGAGACTCAAATAGGAAACCATGACTTGATAAAGGCCAAAAATGCCAACTCGTAGAGTCTTTTTTCAAGCTCGATTCTAACTATACCAAGCAAGTCTCACAAACTTAAATTAAGCAAATAAAAAAAAATACGAAACAACATGCTCAATTCAACACATAACAAAAACAATTGGCATTAAGAAAGAACAAACTACGGTAAACATACTAGTCATGGTATGCCTCACAAGCGATTCTCCAAGTTAGCAGCATGCATAAATATAGCTAACATCACATAGTATGTGAACATACATAATATAACAAATCATAATAAAGAGTTTGATAACTTGTACATTACCAGGATAAGGAGATACTAACTCCTTAGAGACTCAAATCAAACTTGTATGTAGATAAAATGTAAAAGCAATATAAATTAATCAGGAAGTAGACAGATTAATTTAATATAGGAAAAGAAATAAACAAAAACCTATAAGCATGGTACAAGCAAGGGAAAGAAAGTATACAATAACACAAATCAAATAAGTTTTCTAATTAGAGTCTACATCTAGTATGTTTGTACATACATGATAGAAACTCATATTACACCAACACATAAATTGATCATGCATAACAACATTGAAAAAGTCCAAGGCCTGATAGATACTAACTTTTAAGGACTCATCCCAAACACATAACAATAGTAAGTAAAACGCTTAAACATAAAGCAATAAATGCAGTAATTATTAATCATAGACAACTAGAAATAAGAAGCATATATATTATACAGTATTTAGAAAGTAAGAAATGAATAATAAAAAGCTTTCTAATCATAGTTTAAACTTCAGTATGTAGAAATATACATAATTTAAACTTTATCTATACTATCCAAATATTAGAACATGCACAACACCAAATATAATATGAGATAAACCCACATAGAACCCTTATATATATGCTAACATCCTCAAATTTCTTGTGGAAACCACTCGATAACAAACAAATCTATTATGCAATAAAACAATTACAACTTTGACAGAAATAAAACTACCAATACCTTTATCAGTCAAGACTTTATTCGAACTACCTATTTTGCCCTTGCTTACTGCCTCTGTAATGACTTGCTTTGACACACAAACCCATCTTTCTTTCAAAGCCAAACTACTCGATGTAGTATGATAATTAATCAAAGATCAATATTGTGTAGTGATATGAATAATTAAATGTGAGGATCACTCTCAATCATGAACTATCAATAACTATCATGGGAAATACATTCAACCATGAACCCTAAATCATCTACTTGGGAAGCAAATTTAACCATGTATCACACATAGCAAATGATTTGAGAAAACAACTAAAACTACACTCAACCAATCACACGACTCACCACCACATAGGCTCATCACCTATGGTAAATATTGCATCCTATAACACATAGCTCACCACACACAAGCTTCTCACTTAAGAAAAAGTTGGATCTTGCTACCAACTTACAAATGGCTCACTATCACATAAGTTCTACACCACAAACCAACCCGTAAATAGCACCTCAAGTACTCATCACTCAAGGGCATAGTTTTTCTACACAGTCATGAATCATTAATACCAAACAACACTTAGGTAATAATGATCTAGAAATAGAAAATGAGATGTTGATTTGACAAAACTCTACTATAATTTTTTTAGATACCAAACACAAAGAAATGGGGAAGGGTATTCGTGGAAATTATCCAAGCACACAGTCAATCTTGTTGAGGGTCCTTGCCAACCACCTAGTTATAGGGCCTCGTCAAGATGTGAAAAAATCCCATTTTTTTTGTTTTCAAAATAGTTAAGTAATTTTCATAAATACTTGTACCAAAAATGAAACAAAAACATGAACGATAATGCTCAACCTAGCATATATATTACGAAAACCAACCATATCATATGTGTAAACATGCTTTCATACAAAGTGTAGCTAACTATGTGTGTGTGTGTGTCTATTACTGATCATCAATAACCAACCTTACAAACGGGAAGCCAACAACGACACAAAGGAATGCAGGACTTATAAGAATGTTGATAAGTGTAAGCATTACTAGCAACACCAGGAAGCTTATAGATTCCTCATTCATTGCATCTCTAAAAAGGTACCTTTATTGAAGCAGTTTCCTTAACATGAAACAAATTAGCATGAAATTCCATAATAAATCATTGTTAGCACAAAATTTTGGAGTAGACAAAAGATCGTGTGTGACGTATGGTGTGTCCAGAATTTTTTTCATAACGAGAAAACACTTATTATTAGGAGATCTTTACCATAACCAATTCCATAATTTTTTAAGATATGACCATTACCTTGAACAAACCCACCAGTACTAGAAAAAGGAACAAATCGTGGAACATTAATGGAATCCATAATCATGTGATGACTTGCTCCAATATCAAGTAGTTGTGCTTTATTTGAGGGACTGGAAGTGGTGTATTGTGCAACAAATGTAGATAGAGATGCAAATGACTTACTTTTGCAGGTTTTGTTGAGCAAATCATGCCAAAATGAAACACCTAGATCCAATGTGGAAAATTTTGTCAAAAAATTGACACAAATACTACTCACCATTGTTATTTTTGATTGTATTATTCCGAGGAATAAAAGTTTGAAGTGAACCAAAACGAGAAGTAGAAGAATTTGGTGAAGGGTTGGAATTAGACTGAGAATCTAAGTCTTTAATAAACTAATGAATGGTCTAAGGCTCTGGCTAAGATTGATTGTTGCGATATTTGTTATTGGAGCTAAACTTTTTGATAGGGAAAGCATTAGCATGAAAAGCCTTTTCTTTATCAACACCATATTATTGATTCAGAATATGTTCATAAGTCTCCACTTAGCTATAAATGAATTAAATGTAGGTTTAATAGTCATTATGTTAATTGATGTGATGAAAGGATTATAAAATGAATTTGCACTCAAATTAGTAAGTGCATACATCACAAGCTCCTTATCTAAAATAGGTTTCCAACATTAGTCAAATGATTAAAAATTGTTCTAATCTTATAAATATATTATGAATTACAAGTCCATCTTTTCGTAGTAGAGTTTGAAGTTGTGATATGAGATCAAGAATGTTAGACTAAACACTAAAAGAAAAATTATCTTCTAAAGCACGCAATTGATCAAGTGTTATTCCCTTGCGAGATATATGAGTGTTCATTTCATAAACAACAAATGCATAAATCCAACTCTTGACCATATTATTTAAACGATTCTAGTTAGAATAATGAGAATTCACAACTGATGTGTTGGAATCAAGAAATTTAGGAGGTTTAATGATTGTTCCATCAATAAAGCCTTCCAAATCATATGTAATTATAATACTTTCTATATGTTTATGCCATATAAGGTAATTGTGATTATTTAGCTTGATTGATGATGTATTGGAATCAAGAAATTTAGGAGGTTTAACAATTCTTCCATCAATAAAACCTTCCAAACTATATGTAATTATAAGATTTTTCATATGTTTACACCATATAAGATAATTGTGATTATTTAGCTTGATTGATAAGGTGCAAGAGACATGGTGGAGAAATTTTGCACCAAAAGATTAGCATAATCAAAAAAAGATGTGCAAGTAGGAGTACAAAAAGTAAAATTTTGCTCATTCTGATTAAACTGAACAGGCGTGTTGAGACCATCTCTATATGAGACATTATTCTTGTTTTTCATTGAAAAAAATTCGAGCAATTAACCAAATGGAATTCGATTAAGATAAGAGCTTAGCAAAAATAGAAAGTGAATAAATAATGTCGAATTTGTATTGATTGAATTGATTACAAACTATGCATTAGTATATATAGCCAATGAATTAAAGAGAATGTAACTAACTCTCGTTGACGTGGAAAACTAATTACAATGATAGTTGTAAATACAATTAATTAATTATGTATATCGAAATATACATCTCATTTAACAAGATTACAAGTTTTGATGAGTGTGTGATTATAATGAAATTAACTATAATGAAATTAACTATTTGGGCCAAGATTTAACCTATTTTAAAAACTAATATGAGCTAATATGGGTTAAATTAATTTTATAACGCGTAAAATTTTCATATACCGAATAAAAAAGGGAAGTTAACTAGGTGTTAAATTTTTACATATTTATGTAAAAAACTAACATAGGCTTGTAACATATTATAAGTATATGGGAAATTTCCTCACAAGTATGCGTATTGGTGTAGAACAGATTAGAAGAGAAAATTCAAACAGTCAACCGTAAAATAAGAATAAAGTAAATTATATTTTGTGCCTTTTTCCAAAATATAAACAGTGCCTAAAAGATATTATCCACAAGTATCAAAAAGGAGTAGGTCGTCCAAGAACTGAAAATCAAATAGTAAACACAAGGAATTACTTGGCAGATATTCTAAGTTTAAAAAAGAAAAATTCGGAACTCGACAGAGCTAGATCTAGATCGTACAGAGAAACAAGATTTGATTTAATTATATTGTACAATGAAGTAAATCGAAAGCTTCCTATCTTAGACTTGATAAACCCAAACAAACATACTAGAAAACTAATAGAATCAAGCTGGCTAGACAAAAACAACTTTGGGTCTCCTACTTTCTAATTTGTAATGATATCCTGTAGAACAGAACAAGAAATACAGAAAATTCAATAGACCACTCCCAGCAAGTAAGAAGTAGAAATAGTCCAATTTACCAAAGTTTATATCATCTGTTAACCAATCTGGTTTTCCATTCTTTCCTGTAATATTATGCACTATGTTCACAACCACACTACTAAAATAACTCCCTCCTGCAATGCTAAGAAGGACCATAGAATTTCCAATACTCCTCATTTTCTCAGGAAACTCTCTATTATAAAATTCAGTATGTCCAACAATAGAAAGGACTTGACAAAATCCCAAAAACATAAGTTGAGGAGCTAACCATAAAACATATAACGGCGCAACACCGTCTGTCTGAGCTTGTGAAATAGCCAAAGACCTTCTCTCTCTCTCAACCAATCCAGCAACCACCATGCATAGTACTGAGCATACATATCCAAGGCCTATTCTCTGTAGACTTGTGACTCCTTGTTCATTTTTGAGTATTTTTTGGAAGGCAGGTTGTAAAAGGCCATCATAGATTGGTAGCCATACAGCAATTGTGATCAAAGATATTACATTCATTGATCCTGCAGGAATTTGATATTTGGTTCCTACTTGTCTATCCATTTTCAGGGCTTGCGATACTGTAAATGTTGCTTGTTGTTCCACAATGACGAAACAGATAATCCCAGATGCCCATATTGGAATAGCTTTCACTATGCGTTTTACCTCTTCAACCTTTTGTATGGTGCATAGCCTCCAAGGATTTGCACAACTACCATCTGGTTTTAGCTCATTGAGTGCGTCCTCTATCAGAGCAGCTTTGTTTAGGAACCTTACAAAAAAAAGTTTAGACCATTACCAACATAACTGAGTTTGAAAATACTTATTTATACATATCATTACCTGAGGTCTGTAGATAAGGACAACTTTGACACTTCATTTTCCTCCAAATGAGTATCAGAGAACACTCTCTGTGCCTCGCATTCAGTAGGAAGGTTGAGTTTACGCTTTCTATGAGCCGCGACAAAAACTTGTACAATGCCAGATATATTGCTTCCTTCTGGCTTTACATAGACATACAAATTTCTTCCAGATAGAAATAGGATAATTGCACATGACATGAGAACAGCAGGAACTGCAAAGCCGAGAGCCCAGCTCATATTGTCTTGAATATAGACAACAATGGTTTGATCAATCAACATGACCAATGTGATTAAGGTATAGTACCAGTTGTAATAGTTGTTGGTCTCTTTTCTTCCTTCAGGTGTGTTTATGTCAAACTGGTCAACACCAAAAGGAATGCTACAAGGCCTGATTCCACCAGCTCCTATGGACAAGCAGCATAGTCCAAACAAGAGTATTGTCTGTTGGAATTTTGTGCCAGCAATACATTGTATTTGTTGGTTCTGTTGTTCAATAGCACATGGGGGCGGTTGAAGTTGTGGCACTGATGCTGTTAAAATTATGACAACCATGCCCTATATAAATTAAAAGAAGAGAAAACATATATCAACATTTCTGACAGACAAACTCTCTGGCAGAATATGAGAGAGTATGAAAGCAAAAACAACACACCAGAAGAGATATAAAAGAAGCCAGAGAAATCACTAGAAATTTTCCAAGGAAGACATCAGCAATGATGGCTCCAATAATAGGCAAGAAATTGCTGGCAGAATCCCAAATGTTAATAACATTTGAGGCTTCAATCTGATCCATATGGAAAACTTTTACCAAATACACCATAAGGTTTGCCGTGAGACCATATGATCCCAACTTCTCCGTAGCTTCCATTCCTGCACATAACGCGTATCCCGAAAACGTTAACCAAACAACAGTTTCGAGAAAATGAACTATGTCATATCTACATATGTGCAAAATTAAGAGGCTAGAAAGAGACACCAACCTAAGATATAAGGCATGGCCTTCCAACCAGGCTTTCTTTTTGTAACTGAATTTGATAAAAGAACAACATCACCATCCAACAACTCTTTTTGTAAAGAAGAGCTCGAGTCGCATTTTCTAAACAGCCAGGAAGAACATTTCCTTGTTTTCATATTTCTAATATCCATTGCTTTCTATTTTGCTTCAAAGAAAAACCTTGTATTCTAAAACCAATGTCCTTTAGCTCTCTCTAAGTAGCCTATGGATTCACCTTGCTCCACATCTGTGCCATATTATCCCCTTAAAATGTTTCCATTCATTTTGATCTTGTAGATCTAATCAGATTTCTTGATTACAGAAATCTAGTGTACTGTGTACGAGTATACAATAATGGGTAAAGACTTCCATTTAAGGTAAAAACTTCAATGTTGTAACAAATGAATGGATTTCTTTTTCTTTTTTTTCATGTACTTGGTAGTTGGCACTGTACAAGAAAGCTAGAAAGATTTCCAAATTTCTTACCAAAAAGAGTCATCAATTTTTTTCTTTTTTTTACCGAGGATACCTTATTGGTTCATTAACAATGTCAATATTAGAATAAAATTGCAATCAAACCTTAAAATCTTTCTCAGTTAAGCCTCGTATAGCAAGTAAATGTCATGCGCACATGATATAGTCAATAAGACTGGTTTTCTCATCATTTTTTACACTAAATTTAGAAAATAGATTAAAATCGATTTTTGGTTTGCTCTGTAAACTTCGTAATAATAAACGAACATTGTAAAGTTCATAAGTTTTTTGATTTTTTTCTATAAATTTCCACTAAAATATAATTTATAAATTCTAACAATAAATTAATTATTTTAAAAGTTTTTGAATTTTTCCTTTTAATTTCCACACGAAATTAGTTATTTTTATACTAAATATAAATTCAATGATAAATTAAAGTTTAATACATATGTAATAGACTTTTAATTTTTTTTATTTTGTAACAATAGAAAATTAATATAATATTCATATGACTTTTTTTTTAATTTTTATTAATACAGTTTATAAATTTTAAACTTATTCACAAAAAATCAATTATTTGAATAGTCTTTTGATATTTCATTTTAATTTTTCACTAAAATATATTAATACAAAGAATTAAATATATTTTACATTAAATTTATAATTTCACACGTATTTAGGATATTTTTTATTTTTTATTTTTTAATTTCATAATAATCATAAATAATTATTATAAGATCAATGAATATTTTGATTTTTTCTTTTTAAATTTTCATTAAGATACATAAATTTTAAAACTAGAGAAAACAATAAATTATTCTAGGGGTAATTTGGTTTTCCCTTTTAATTCTCTATTAAAAGTTTTTTTTTTTTTTTTTTTTTGGGTTTATACTTTATAGAGAGTAGTTGTGGGGTTAGAAGAAAAATCTATTCATCTTCTTAACAGTATAATTTTTTTTTTTTTTATATTCGCATATTAATTAATATTTTTAGAAAAGTAAAAGGATGCCATGGCTCTGTATGCTTGCAGACAGGAGTTCTGTCTTCGTTTCCAAATAATGCAATGAAATGAGAAAATAGAATGAAGAAGATAAATAATAAGTATTCATATATAAAAAATCGAAAATTAAGAAACTAAATTTAAACAGGGAATTGGTAAAAGTAATAAGAGAGAAAAACCTATTTTGCTTGAATTGAGCTGTGCTTGAACTGAATGCTGACCAGGCAAAACATGATTCTATCAATCAAAACCAAAAAAATATAAATAATCATCGACTGCTCTTTATATATATATATATGCAGCTGGAGAAGTGAAATAAGAAAAACAAATGCTACAAGTCTTACAAACACAATGAACATTGTCATCATTATATAAGGCAAGGACTACGAGTGAAGCTCCAATTCGTATACTCTCCATCCGTTATAATGATTGTCCTTATTGGCACATTCGGCGCTTTCTTTATCCTCGTTTTGGTTTAGATAATCACTGACGGTAGATGCAAACAATCAAGTCACGTTTTCCCCCTTTCATTTAATAAGGAGACAACAGTTTCCTTAATTATGCGTAACTTTTTTTTGGTATTTATTATTTTTGTAACAGCCTTTTTATTATTAAAAAAAATGATTTAGCATAAATTTTTTTTATTTTTTATTGATTTTGTATTTATAGTTTTCTACTGTTAAAAAGTGATATCTTAATACTAATTGAAAAATATGATAAACAAATAAAAATAAAATAAAAAAATTATTTATTTATTATTATTGTCAATTTTTTAAAATAAAAATATTAAACTATTAGAAAAAATAACAAATTTATTAAACTATTTATTTTAACATACTAAATGATTTGTTCCTAACTACCAAAGATGAAAGAGAACGTATACAAAACATAGAATAAAACATAGAGTTGAAATTGCATATACATATTACGAATTGAGTTATGTTGTGTGTTTACATGTATTTATAGAAAATATATTAGAGTTAGTTACAATGTAAAAAACTCTTGAAAGCTCATTGATCTTAACACTCTCTCGTAATCTTATGGTCTATCAAGAAACACTAAGCTTAGTTTTTAAATCAACAAATCATGTAGTAGATAAGAGCTTACTTAAAATGTCTACTATTTAGTCTTTGGTAGAGGTATATTTAACGGTCAAAACTACCACTAATCACATTCTCTCACAAGAAGGAAAAATTAATCTCAGCATGTTTTTTTCTAGAATGTAAAAATTAACGTTTGGTCAAACATTCTACACTGACATTATTACAAAATATGATGAGAGATTGGTTGGTTGTAATGTGTAATTCATAAAGCACCATTTGTATCCACATGACTTCAGCCGCATTGTGAGCCCTCTATTAAAGATTGAGGAAACACCTCATACTTCTTAGAATTCCATGATATTAGTTATCTTCTTATATATATGCAGAAACCCTCTGTTGATCTTCTATCGTTAGAGAATGATGTCCAATCTATATCAACATAAGTTGTAATATATAGGTTCTCTAACTTGGATAACATTAGACCATGTCAAGTAGTGTCTTTCAAGTACCTAAGTAGGAATTTGGCTACAATCTAATGAGCACTGGTAGGCTAATGCAAAAATTGACAAATTTTATTAACAAAAAAAACTAATTTTCTGGTCTTGTTAAAGTGCAATACTGTAAGGCATTAGTGATAGTTAGATATTATGTTACATTAAACAAGTTATCACCACTATTTTTAGAGAGAATCTTCCTCGTGGCCATCGGAGTGGAGACATGCTTAGATTAATTCAACTGAACTCGAGTAAGTCTATGATGTATTCGGCTTGGTTGAGATGGAGACCATCTACAATATATGTAACTTTAATCCCCAAAAAATATCAAAACTTACCCAACTCCTTTAAAGAGAACTAAGCATTCAGTTTAGCAATTATGTCTTTGATAAGGTATGGATTATTCCAATTAATAAGAATTTCATCAACCCAAATTAGAAAGACAATCACATTGTCATTTGTATTGTACAATATCATAGAGGCATTTGAGTTGGAACTCTTGAAACCCATTTGCTGAAGGTAGTCACTAAGCTTGAGATATCAAGCCTTTGGTGCTTGCTTAAGGCCATAAATAGCTTTTCTAAGCTTACACACATGATTGGGGAACTTTTTACTAGAAAAACCCTAAGGTTGTTTCATAAACACCTCTTATTCGATATCTTCATTCAAGAAAGCTATATTAACATCAGTTTGTTGAATAGATCATCCTTTGGACAATGAAAGAGTCAAGACCATCCTTATTGTTATCAACTTGACCATTGGACTAATTGTCTTAGTGTAGTCAATGCCTACTATTTGTTGAAACCCCTTTAAAACCACTCTTGATTTATATTTATCATACTCAGGTATCCTTCCATTTAGGGATGAGAATAGCCTCTTTAGGGGAGCTGGGTTGAGGCAAAATAATAGATATTATATAAGCTTTTGGATTAAAGATGTCATGTTTGGATCTAGTGGTCATTTAATGAACATTAGATATTTTTTGGGGTTTATGCAGACTTAGATGTGGAAGAAATAGGAAGATCGACATAAGATTAATGCTTTAAAATTGAACACAGTATGAGAAGTATCATTTTGTAAAGATGTAGAGATAGGAATAAATAAGCTAGATGGTGAGGAATTTTGTGATGAAAAACTAAACTGTAAGGAACCAAAAATTATAGAAGAAAGTGATGAAAAGGAGTTATAAGATTGAGATGGAATATGAAGGCAGAGAAAGTACATTAGTAATGGGTAGATTTGCAAATACCTTCATTGTGTAGGAGATAAAGTATTGTTAGAAGGCATAGTGGAGTGTGAAGTGATTTGTTGAGACTCAAAAAAAGTTACAAGGCTAGACACAAAAGCACAATGAGACAATGAAAAATCAAAAGTATGCTAGATAGAACTAGGCACAGATCGACTACTGTCCAAAGAAGACAGATCAGAGATAGCTAGCATAAAAAATTAAGTAAAATGAGTAGGTGAGATACATAGGGACTGAAGGTTATGAGTTGCTATTGATAGAGATGAAAACTGGCTTTCGTCAAACACTATATAAGGAGATATATATGGACCTTTTGAGAGATAAGCTCAAGACACCAAAAACCTTTATATTGTGTTACATACCCTAAGAACACACATGATACTGAACGTGACTCAAGTTTGTATAGGGTAAAAGGTCTTAAATAAGAGTAACAGAGACATACATACACCTTTAGTTAAGGACTCAAATTGTTCAACATTGTGGTAAGCATACTATTAATAAGATATACAACAAATTTGAATCCATAATCTCAAAATTTCATAGACACATTAGCTCTCATCATCACTGCCAAACCAATTTCTACAACATGCATATTTCTTTTTTCAACAATACTATTTTTCCTAGGTAAGTAAGGACATGAAATCCTTATTGTGTATCCACTACAAAGCAAATATGTCTCAAGGCTTTTAAAATCCATTTCACCATCACTATGCAATTGCTTTATTTTGGCACTAAACTATCTTTCGAAAAGACCATTGAAGTACAAGAAAATAGATGTAGCTTAGGACTTATCATGTAAAATATAAATCCATACAAATGGTGTGTAGTCATCCATAAACAAAAGAAAATTTCTCATTCCAAGAGAAGATATAATAACATATGTACCCCCAAGGATCCACATGAACAATCTCAAAAGGCACACAAGACTTATAGTGAACATGCTTTATAGGTAGTCTACATGACTTGCCAAGTTGACAAGCACTACAAAGTTCTAAACTTTGAGATTGTTTTAGAGTTTTATTTATACTATTAGCTATAAGATGAGCTATAGAAGCATGCAAATAGCCTAATATTTCGTGAAGTAAAGTAGCAGTTATCTCAATATGATGACATTGCACTAAATTGGTAAGACTTGCCTTAGTCTTCTGCACAACATTGGTAGCACTCATTTTGTAGAATCCATTCTCAACAACTCTCGTTAAAATGATGGTCCTAATCAGAATATCCTTTACAAGAAATTAATTAGGACAAAATTCAACACTAATTTAATTATCCTCATATAAGTTTCTTATCAACACAAGATTCTTCTCAAGTTATGGTGCATATAAACTACTTTTGAGAAATAATGCATATAATCCACTAGATAATTAAGTATAGCCTAGATGAGTGATAGTAATAGACGTGCCATTACCTAACATTATTAAGGCATCACCAGTGCAGTTGCTAGCATTGTCAAGAAGCTCTTGAGTAAAATTCAAATGATGAGTAGTCCTTGTGTCTATATACCAATGTTGATCAGAAGTGGAAGATGAGGTAAAAGGTGTAAAGAAAGCATTATGCCATAATTTGAACTTGTGGAAAATGAACCTAATGATCCTTAGAAGAATTAGACCCTTTCTACTTAGAAGTATGAGTGGAAGGACCATCGTTTTTAGATTGAGTATACCTAAAATGACATTGTGTAGCACTATGCCATATTTTCTTGAATATTTGGCATTTAATTTCACTAAAATTAGTATTGATTCCTTTGCTTTTATTTTCATTGTTGGAAATTTTACAAGAAGATGAGTTATTTCCAATGGAATTCTTTTGTGCAGAATGAGAAATATCACGATAATTTTGTGAAGAATTAGATTTTGAAGCAATTCTAGTGTAATTAGCTTGGATAATTTCATAATCAAGAACATTCACACTCACAATTTATCTTTCGTATGTTCTCATACGAGTAAAAATATCATCCAAACCAAGAATTTTCTTCTTGTTTATGATATTTATGATCAATTATGCATAGTTAACATCAAGCCCAATAAGAACACACACAAGTTGATCACGATCACTAAGATTGTCTTCATTAACCAATAACATGTCAATTAGATCTCTGTACTTATGAATATACTACTTCATTATGAGTGCACCTTTGTGTAGAGGTTGTAATTGCTAACACAATTCTAATAAACATTTCAGAGAATCATCAATGAATAACTTCTCTAATGCAAACCAATACTCAACTACTATGGTTTTCCTAGTTAAGTGCTTCAGGTCATTTATAGTAATAGAAGAATAGATCTAGTTTTGAATCATAGAATATTGCTTGTTTTAGACATGATAAGCTATATTTTCTTTCAAGATTTCATAATCTTGCATTTCACCATTCGCAACTTTAATAAGAATTGTTTTCTTGATGATCTTCGAAGGAAGTTGTATGGTTGAATCAACCAAACTATGCAATCCATACACATCAAGAACATGCTTAAACTATTCCTTCCATATAAGGTAGATAGTATTATTAAGTTTTATAGAAAAATTAAGGTTAATTGATAGTATAGGTAAATTGTTAGAGGTCACAATTAAAGAAGAGATTGTATTCGTTGTACTTCTTGTATTGTTGTTTGTACTGGTATTTGCAAAAAAGATCGTCAAAAATGATTGATTGAAAACTGTAACAGAAATATCACCTTCCTTGATAGGTGATTGAATTACAAAACTAGTATTCACAAACATGTATACAAGCAAGCTCTGATACCATAATAGCTAAGAAAGATGAAGAAGAGTGAAAATCATAAAGAAGAAATTGTTTATTCACATTATGTATTGAGTAGTGTATTTACATCTATTTATAGGAAGTGTATTAGAGTTAGTTACAATGTAATAAGCTCATGACAACTCATTGATTTTTAACACTTGTGATATTTCTCATCCTTGAATGAATTACTTGTGTAAGTTATGTTATTTTAGTGTTGATATTCAAGTTTGCAAGATATAAAAACTATCAAAAATGCTCTTAAGGTTTGCCTTTTCATTACTAATATTTTTAATGTTCGAAAAATGTTTCTAATGACACTGAGGTTAAAGATATTATCAAAGATAGTCCCAATTAATAACGACATTAATTTTTTCATCCATATATTTCTTTCAAATTTTCTTAAATTAATGAAATAGACTTTAAAAACTATAAAGTAAAAATATCTATTTAATTATTGTGTTTTTTATAGCTAAAAATCTATAAGTGAAGATATATATAGAAAATTAAAAACTTATTCAAATTAAAATAATCTTATATTATTAATTTCTTTCCTAAATTAGTAAATAATATCATTTATTATCTTTGTTAATTTTTTAAAAACATTTATTATACTGATATATTATGTAAAATTTTCACTTTGTTGTTGATATTATTGATTAGAAAATTAATTAATCAATTAATTAAATTAAAAAAAAAAGTAAATTTTTTTACAATAACTAATGAAAAATAAAAATTAATTTTTTTGATTTATTTAGCATACTTAAAAAAATACTTACCATTCATATAATTAAAAATTTATTTATCATTCAACAAATAAAATACACTTTGATAATAATTGTTTAATTCATTATAAAATGAGATAATTTTAATGGTTAATAATTATCCTCTAATTATTCTAAATAGATAATTGTGGATAAATGTTCATGATGTTAAGTAAATATATATACATGAATAAGAAATATGTATCAAATTTAGCAATAGACACGGGTATGAGTGTGAACGATTTTTGATATAATTATCCCTGAATTGAATTATAAAATTTATAACCGAAATCGTCTGATAATCGCTATAGTTTTAAGGATGATTTTTTACCTACAGATAACAGTTTAGGATGATTATTAAAAAATACTAAGAAAAAAACCGTACCTTGCTAAACCCATGTGGCCTTTGTTATGGAGGAGAAATCGATATTAATTAAAACAAATATATAATTTAATTTAATAAATATATAAATTAATTAATTAAATATAATTAGTTTCGGATACAATTATCAGTATAATTATATTTGAACCGTATTCGTTGCTTCATGTTCGATTAATACCCGAAATCGTATTCATCTCCAAAATTTATCGGATAAAAACCAAAACAACAATTTTTTTACCCATTCTTAATCAGATTTACTTTACTCCCTATATATATTCTTAATTATACACATTTACATGTAACAACAAATTACAAGTCATGAGTTACTACTACAACCAAACACTCTATTTTCACTTCACAATTGCCAGACTTTGATCAGCTAAATCTTCTATATTTGGAGAGTCAAAAATAGTATAGATTTAGGTTGATCTAATAAAACTAGCAAACTTTTTTAAAAAAATTGAGCCGATGTTTATAAAATCGATAAACTTTAAAGAAAAGTTTGGAATGGTTTACTTACACCGATCAACGAACTTTTAAAAAATAACTGGGAAGTTAGCAAAATATTTTGCCATTTACTTAAATTGTCAATATTTAGAAAATATTGGACTAGTTTTCTAGAAAACCGTGAAAATATTTTGGGCTAATGAATTTTAATTTTTCTCCATTTTTTGATAAATTGGTAAAATACAAGTGGAAAAATAAAACAATAGTGAAAAGTTCTTAAAATTCCGATAACCGTAGGAACCTTTTGGAATAAATTAGATGTTAAATTTGGACCTAACTCCATCTCAAAATCCATGTTATGAGATGGAGGATTGTCCTTGTTTATATGCACAGCGTGGTCGCGATCTCCAGTCGATGTGAGACTTTAACACTCCCATTCACATTAGTAAAGGTCTGTCCCCTTGTGACCAACAGGAATGTTGAGCTTATGGAACCCAAGTGTCGGAATGCATCACTCACCAGTGGTAGAACAACTGTACCGACTGTGTAACTTGTTTTGATACCATATTAAATTTGGGCTTAACTCAATCTCAAAACCCAGATTATCATCTCAAAATCCAGGTTATGAGATGGAAGACTGGCCTTGTTTATATGCGCAACGTGGACGCAATCTCCGGTCGATGTGAGACTTTAACATTAGATGCAAATTATAATCAAACAATTCACACAACAAATACCAAAAGAATGACTATATCTGACCTAACTCTTTCCAGACTCCATCACAACCTCCATCATATATTTGATGAGCCAAGCCACACACGATAGACACAATAAGATGTGGCCAGTCTGATTACTGAACTTCCTATGTGAGCCAGAGATGTAGGAGACAAGGTATAGAATGCGGTCATTAAACACTTATTTGAGTTCCCATATTTATATATGAAGTTAGGGCAATGAGCTTAGAAGTAAGCAAATGCTGCATAAAATCAATTGTTCTAGCCAAAAAACTCTCCACAGTAATCTTCAGTCATAGTTACCCCAAGATGGAGCTCTGTTACTTAAGGTGTTTTATGAAACTTTCACGAGCTTGCAACACCAAGTGTTGATCTTGATCGTCACATTCATCCCTGTAAGAGATAGGCCTCGCAATTCCTTTTATGAACGTGGCAATCACCATTTCCTTTCGCCATTCCTCATGTGAAGGGGCCTTGCATTCAGTCACCAACCAATCTATATACTCAAACTGCAACACGTACATGCACCAAAAACACCAAAAATTGAATTTGAATTGCAACGGATTGAACCCAAAAATTCATGCTTTAAAACCATGTTAAATTGTGTTGATCACTAATTCTACAAAAAAAATTACTGATGGGTAACTATGTATCCATTATAAAGTAGTGACACGTTTAATAAACCTAGCACATGGAATCTTGAGTACAACTCTTATAAGATGTTGAATGAAACTAAATATTACCTGATAACTACCAACGTTATGAGTGTATTGTATAGGCTTTTCAGAAGCTTCAAGTGAAGCATAGAAGGCTTTAACATCCTCCACCATGTCCTCTGGGGATGGCAGTGCAATCCGATTCGACAAAGCACCTGCTATCCATTTGCTTTGTAGCTCAAACACTGGGAAAGGAACAGCCTGACATCAATTGATCAAAGGCAATCTTAAAATTATTCAATCCCACCATTAAAGAATAAATTAAAATACAAAACCAACTATGCAATTGACTTGAAGCCTTCTTCTAATCAGTGACTCACCCGCCATGTTAATCCAACAAAGGAAAGATGAGGTGCCAAGATTGGTGGAAAAACATGCTTGTATAAGGGTCCGACACGAGCATCATGGATGGTCACAATACCATTGGTTTCAAGAAAAGGGAAATGATACTTGTACCTATATAAACAAAAACAGATAAATCAAAGCATGATCAATCTCAAATCAATCACTCTTTTTGTTTAGTTTTTTTTTTTTTTTTGTCATACCCTGTGCAATGTAGAATAAAATCAGCAAAGATGGTGCTACCATCTTGAAAAACCACAATGCCATTTGCATGGGCAATTTGTATCTGCATTAATTCAATTGAGAATAGAAGTACTTGAGACTAATAACGATACATTCAACCCAATATTTTTTGACGATTTTGTCACAAAATTTTGATTAAAAAATTAATAAATATCTTTCCTCTAATTTTTATAATTACAAAACAGGAAATGAAGAAGATATTATGATAATTTGATCCCATGCCCATGATTCAATGAAAAAGAAACCAAAATTCTCCAATAAATCAGTTCAATACCATTGAATGAATCCAAATGTTATCATAGCCGGGCAATTTTGGTTTTTTTTCATGATCAACAGATGCATCCAAGCATAAAAATCCAGGAGATCGACACGCAACATGAACCTCCTTAGCAACTCCAGCTAGCTCCCGAGAAATATCATTTGCACTAACTGAACTGCCTACCAGAATTACTATCTGTGCAGTAAGAGAGAAACTTCCCATTTTCAAATGTCCTATTAATTTTAAACACACTTGGACTTTAGAATAAGTAAAATTCAACAAGTTTCATATCTAGGAGAGAAAAATAGAGTATGTAAGAATTAAGACCAGCTATACAATTACACGTAAGTTATCAAAGTTTTGAAACAATATAGTCGTCATACATGTCACTTGAAAATGGTAAAAGAATATACACATAATTACAATTACATAGGGTCAAGTTCTTTTTGTCCCCTCCTTTTTTACACAAGAATTTATAAAAGTATTTTTGAGAAAATAATACTTTTAAAACTTATAACTTCAAAAATAGCATTATTTATGTTCATATCATACATTTTTAATATTAAAATGTGTCTAATATATCATTTTATTTTAAACATCATCCAATTAGATACCGTTTAAATTAAATTTTAACCATTTAAATATTTTTAATATTGAATACTATCTAATTAAAATCAAATTAATATTATTGAGATATTATTTTTATTATTATAAAAAATTGGTTTAAGCTTACTTTATTGATTTTTTAGATAATTTATTATCTTGCATTAAAAAATTACATGATCTCTCTTTACTACATGATAATAAATTATAGATAGAAGTAAAAAAAAAAAGTTAAAAAACAAATCTAAGCCATAAAGGTAAGCTTAATCCAAGGGTGAAAAGTTTGCGTTAATTCTTGTACTAAAAAAGAGTTGTCATAAAACATGCCATATATATATATTTGTCCTTGAAAATGAAAAAAGAATGATAGAAAATTTCTATCAAATTTTATGATAACTTTCTCTCTTTCTAAAATCAAAACTAACAAAGATAAAAATTGACATTATATTTAAAACACATTTTTTATCCTTAAAAATTTTAAATTTAGGATGAAATATGGAGAACTATTAAAGAAAATTTATCTTAAAAAATTAGGATTTCTTTTTTGCAATATATCGTAAATAAATTTAATCGAAAAATATGGTTAAAACATTATCATAAATATTTGTGAATTTTTTTACATACACAAACTTAAATAAAATGATTAAATAATTTAGGATGATGTGTAACAAATAAATGGTTTTTTTCATTTTTTTTGTTGGGTTTTGTAGTTGCCAATAGAAATAATTTAGGATGATGTGTAACAAATAATTTAGGTTAATTAAAATTATAAGTGATATTTTTATATGCGGGGAATGAATTATTTCTCCCGCTGTAAGAAATAATATAACAATAAAAATATACAAGTATCAAAGAGAACCAGTCACCTATATGATAAATATATATATATAGATTAAAAATAAAAAGTAAAGGATTACCTTATCTTGAAAGCCATCCGGAGTCCTATAATTGTGGCTATGCAATTGTTTTCCAGGCCATGAAGCAATACCTGATCAAAATAAAATGGACAACATGAGATAGGAATGCCCATCAAGATTACTACTCATTTTTCTCACCAAAAAAAGGACACGACAAAAAGATGTTTGAGTCAAAATTGATAAACAAAAAATAAGACAAACATGACATGAAATTAACATGAATGCAAGACCTACTCTGAGGTATTATCCAAAGAAAAGATATATATTCTTGTCAGGATGCATACATCAAATAACTTTTGCATGCAATCCATAATTAATCAAGATACTATTTTACAGGCTGTTGGCATGTGAGTAATATGGCAGACAACAAGAAGACATCAATGCAGAAATTATGGCAGAATGTGTTTACTTTCTGTTTCTTTTTTTTTGTATACAAATACTATACATCTGTACAGAAAATATGAGAACAGAAAATTACAGAAATACAATCATAATATTTTGACATTGTATCAGAACAGATTATCTAAAGAAATAAAAAATTACGTTGCTACCTATTACAACGTAATTTTCTGTTCTCCCGATTTGTTGTTTGGCCAATCTGGTTTGGCAGATCACTTTCTGATAGGATCAGGGGTGGTGTTTCTGTTCGGTTTTTTGCCGATCTGGTTGAGTTCATATTCAACTCTTGTAACCGTTTCAAACACCGAACATGTGCAGCTCAGAAATGAAAGCAAGATAGTTATTTCACGTTTATTTGTTCAGAAATTCAATAGAAGATTACGGGTTACACTTAAAAAAAATATCAACATACAACTTACAAGGAGTCAAGGGATTTGCAACACCAACTCAACGAAGAACCATAGAAAGAAGGTCGCACCCATTTGGAAACCAAGTACTCACAGCATCCGTTGGCGCAGTTCCTTGGAAACCAAGTACTCCTGGCAAGTACGTTGATGCGGTTCCCGAGAATAACGAGAATAGGTGGTGCTGTGTTCTTGAAACTACCATTTCGAGCAGATAATGAAGGAAAAAAACCGTGAATGTAGAGGCGGTTTGCGAGAGGAGAAGAGGCATTTGTGAAGAAAGAGCGCCAATGCGAAGAATACGAGAAAGAGAGGAGAATAGAGGTCGCAAGATTTTGGTTGAGAGAAAGAAGTTGCACGAGTTTAGAACTTCTTAGGGTTTGGAACGCCAGGTTAAGAACCGGCGAACGCATGACGAATCGCTATTGAGGAACGCAAGGAACCTGCACGACTTTGGAAGGAAATTTTTTTCTTTGTGCTCAACCAATCATTTAAATCGCTATGAAGAAAGGCCATTGGGGAGAACTTAAACGTAGGTTGGGTTATAAGGGTTATAAGTTCTTTTTGTCATTTATATAGTGCGCTGTAAATTTTAGATTTCATACGGAATCTAGAGATTTAACTACCAATTTCATGTTGGAAGATTTGACGGTGAAAATGTGAAGTTTTAACTAGAGCTTCATGTCACCACAACCTCCGAAAATCAGAAGCGTCGATCGCTCCCATTAGTATCAAGTTGGGAGGCTGTAATTATGCTTTATGGTCCGAGGTGGTGGAGATGTATATCTCTGGCAAAGACAAACTAGGATATATTAATGGGGACTTTCTCAACCTGGCTTGAACCGACTCATTTAGAGAGATGGCGTCTTGAAAATGCCATTGTCAAAGGATGGTTGATCAATTCGACGGACCCTTCCTTAATTGCAAATTTTATCAGATTCCCAATCGCAAAACGAGGTTTGGGGATTCGATGGCTACCACTTACTATGATGGGACGAGACACGTCTCGAGTGTATGATCTTCGCCGTCAAGTCACTCGTACGAAGCAAGCGGGTGGATCCATTGAAAAATACTACAACGACGAGGTTGTGGCATGAAATTGATTTTCGTCGTCCTAATCCAATGGAGTGTGGAATTGATATACAAAAATACAACTCCATCGTATAGGAAGATTGAGTGTATACCTTCCTCGATGGACTTGATGATAGATTGGATAAAACTCGAAGTGATGTGCTTCATATCAAACCATTCCCTACGGTGGAACAAGCCTATGGATTCGTCCGTCGGGAAGAGGAGTGCGAACCGTGATGATCACAGTGTAGATACGACACCGGAGCGGTTATGGCTTTTAAAGGTCGAGGACACCATAATCTAATGCCACCAAAAACAGGAACTTCCTCGGGTAGCAAGAAATCCATGGGAAATCCACCATCTCTTGACATGAAATGTGGTCATTACGGAAACTCCAAACACACCCGTGAAAACTGCTTCAAACTACATAGGTATCCAGAATGGTGGAATGATCTTCAAGCATGGAAGAAACGGGACACCACTGGGCGAGCCGTTGTGGCTACCAATAATGCCTCACTATCCGCACTTCTCGTGCCGAATCTTCCCGTGATCCGGTATTTCAAGTAAAGTATTTCACATCTCTCTACTCGTAGTGATAAGGAGGAGTGGATTACGGACTCCTGAGCTACAGATCACGTGACATTCGACCCAAATGATCTCTCCAATACAACTCGCCCAAGACGGAATCGTGTCGCCAATGCGTAAATGGGGTCACTTATCCGAGCCACGGGAACTAGAACAGTTGACCTTATCTCCTTCATTATCATTATCTAATACTTTACTTGTACTTTCCTCTCGTCAAACCGACTAATGTCTATAAGTCGTTACTTCAGATCTTAAGCGTATAGTCTTGATGTATTCTACTTTTTGCCTTCTACAGATATTCTCACCAAGGAGATCTTGGGCGTGGTACTGGGAGAGGGGGCTATATTATGTGGATGACCTCGGCTCGGGAAGAGCGTAATCAAAAAACACTCTTGGTAACAAGTGAACACGATTTAGTGTCATCGAGATTTGGGCATCCATCATTCGGGTATTTAAAGACCTACTTCCGATTTATTTTCAAATATCACACATTCAGATTTCAAATGTGATACTTGTATCCTAGCAAAAAGTCATGGGACGTCTTATCCTATGAGCGTGAATAAAAGTGTGACTCGCTTTCGTTTTAGTACATTACGATGTTACTGGGGACCTTCCGGCCATTACGTCATACTGGTCATCGTTGGTTTGTTATTTTTGTTGATGATTGTACACGCGTGACATGGCTTTACCTTCTCAAACATAAAGATGAAGTATTTGCCACATTTCACTTGTTTCGTACCATGGTTCAAACACAATGATTTCTCGAAAAATTAAGATACTTAGGTCGATAATGGAGGGAGTATGTTAATCGACAATTTCGGACATACTGGGACAACGTGGTATTCTCCATGAAACCTCGTGTTCACAAAGCCCACAACCGAATTCGAACGGGAGAGGAAGAATCAAGCATATTTTAGAAATGGCTCGGGCCTTATTAATCGGTGCACATATGCCTAATAAATACTAGAGTGATGCTCTTTACTACGTGATGTATCTACCGAATCGTATGCCCACAAGAACCTTACTGATTTTAGACTATTAAAGATGTTATCGATCATTTTCCCTTGCCTACTATTTTGATGCTTCCGCCCGAATTTTTGGTCAGTGTTGCTTTTGTCCACCTCCATAAAAATCAACGAACCAAGTTGGATCCATGTCTTTATCCGATGTGTATTCTTGGGGTATGGTGTACAAAAAGGGTTACCGATGCTTTATGATCCAATTACTAAAAGTTAACCTATATTACCGTACGGATGTCACTTTCCTCGAATCGTAATGGTTTTTCCCATCCATCGTATCCAATTCCCTCTTCGGGAGAGAGTTATGGTGAAGAAACGAAATTGGCTTCGATGTTGAAATATTAGACACTAGTCCAACATACTCGAGATCGCGCCAATCATATTATGGAGCCGATATCTGAGACCCGAGTGTGAACTTCCAAGAATCGGCGAAGTAGTAATTGAATCTCCGTAAGATGAAGTGGTTGATGTACCCACTCAACTCCCTGTACCCAATGATCATCCCGCTTGAGAATACTTCGAGGTAAGTTATCCTAGCACACATTTACAAACTAATGCTATAGATACATTTGGTTATGTTTTACCTTTCGAGACAATCGAGGCAAACCTCCAAATCGATACTCCCAGAAGGAAAGAACGACAATCCAAGTATCCAATAGCAAATTATGTATCTACTCCAAAGGTTATCAGAACCTATCGGGGCATTTGTACAAACACTTTCCTCGTGTCAAATTCAAGTAGCATTGAAGTTAAGCCTTACCTAATCCAAAATGGGCTCAAGCTATAAAAGAGGAATTTGAGGCATTGTAGAAGAACAACACGTGGGTGTTAGCGAGTTGCCTCGGAGGAAGATGGTAGGATGCAAGTGGATTTTCTACATTAAATATAAAGCGAATGGGTTAGTTGATCGATACAAGGCGAGACTTCAGTAGTAAAAGGATATACGAAACATGGGAAAGATTATCAAGAAACCTTCTCACCCTTGTGGCTAAACCGTTGTAGTCTTGCTATCTCATGCGGCAAATTTGGATTGACCATTGCACCAACTTGACGTAAAAATGCCTTCCTTACTGGTGATCTTGAGGAAGAGATTTATATGGATATCCCACCAGGATATACTTATTACAACAGAAAAGAAATTGTATGTAGATTACAAACGAGCATTGTAATGGACTAAAACAATCACCTCGAGTACGGTTTGGTAGGTCGAAGTTCAACAATGAAGAAATACGGAGTTCCAAAGTAAGCAACTCGATCATACTCTTTTCCTAAAACACCGACAGGGAAGATAATCTTATAGTCTATGTAGACGACATGATCATTACAGGGGGATGATAAAGAAGAAATCTACAAGTCAAGAACAATTGTCAAATGAGTTTGAAATGAAGAATTTAGGAGTTAAATACTCCTTAGGTATTGAAGTATGTAAGATCAAAACAAGGCGTATGTCTTTCCCAAAGGAAATATACTTTGGGCGACTCTTTCAGAGGCAAGACTACTAGATTGTAAACCGTCGATATTCCAATGGTTCAAAATCACAAACTCGAGAATATCGTGGACCAAGTACCACAGATAAACGGAGATATCGGACGGTTAGTAGGTAAACTCATCTATTTATCTCATACTCGACCGATATTGTATCTTATGAGTTGTCGTGAGTTAGTTCACGACTACCTGCCAAGACCATATGGATGCGGCCATTAAATGCCGTTATTTAAAGTCTCTCACGAGAAAGGACTTATGTTTTCAAAGAATGGTCGATTGGAAGTCCTTGGATATCTGATTCAGACCGCGGTGGAATATTAAGGATAAGAAATCTACCGTTGGATACTTCACTTTTTTGGGCGACCTCATATACGTGGACGTGAGCGAAGCAAAAGGTAGTTGCTCATCTAGTCTTGGTGAATTTGGGAATGGTCGAGGAATATGTGAGCTCGCAGTTGAAAAACTCCTAACCGAGATTGGTGTTGCTCCTAACTCGAATTGAACTTATTTTGTGATAACAAAGCGTATCACATCTCTCATAATCCAATTCAACATGATCGCACGAAGCACGTTGAAGTGGATCTAACTTCATCAAACGAGAATCTTGAAGAAAAAGATTATTAAGCTCCCATTTGTTAAGTCGGAAGATTAATTGGTTGATATACTACTAAATCAATCTGCAAAGAACTTTTACAACTCACTTGACAAGTTAGGCGTAAAGAGGCAATATATGCACCTTGAAGGGGAGTGTTGGTACGTGAGTAATATAAGCAAACAAGAAAACATTGTCAATGTAGGAATTATGGCAGATAATGTGTTTACTTTCCGTTTCTTTTTTTGTATACAAATACTATACATCTGTACAAAAAATACGAGAACAGAAAATTACAAAAATACAATCATAATATTTTGACAACAGCTACCATCCTATTATATGTGCTTTGAATGTAAGAGTAATGAATTAACCAATAGAAATTGAAAGACTTGAAAGTACAAATGTTAACCAATAGAAATTTAAATACTTGAAAGTACAAATGTAGACATATACCGGGAATTTCAGCAATAAGGGGTTCCCAATAATGACCAGCACAAACGACCACAGCATCAAACAACTCATGCCCACAAAATCCACCTTTCTTCTTTTTCGTTTCAACCTTCCATTTCCCAATTTCCACCATGAATTTGACTTTAATCACCTCAGTCTCAAACCTCACCAACTCTTCAATTTGAAACTCTTTCGCAAAGTCTTTGAGATACATCAATACTTCTTTATGACCCGGAAATCTTCTTTGGTCTCTCTCTTGATCTCCTTCTTTGGCCACAAATGGGTAGTCCCTAAAACCCATGACCTCTCTGGGTAGATTAGTCCTGAGGGAGTTGTAGAGACTACAATGTATAACATTCCGATTTGGATCAAGCCCAAGTGGATCGGTTTCCGAATCGGGTGTGTAAACCCAGACGCCACCAACTTGGTCTCCACGCTCGAACACAACAACAGTATGTCCTTCTCGTCGAAGCTCACGTGCGGCGACTAGGCCACTAGCTCCGGCACCGATCACGGCCACATGTCGGAATTCCATTGGATAGATATTATGGTTGAGATAAAAATGGTATTGCAACTACTACTTATCATTAATGATCAGTTGGTGGCGGCGGCGGCTTAGTGATCGGATATTTTTATATGGCAATTGGATCGGGAAGAAGAAAACTAGAAGACAAAAGAGTAAAATGCGGGAATACTCTCTCAAATGATCGAGGTTTGTAATGATTTTCATCGGTTATTATTTAGATTATTATTTTTAAGTTTTAGTATCAATTTTTAAGTATAGTTTTAATTTTTAATGGAGTTTAATATTCACATATATGATAATTTTTGTTTATTGAAAATAATAATTTATCTAGATTTTTTTTTATTTTTTGTAAAAATTTAATTTTTTTTATGAGATTCAATTGCATAATATATTATGTTAATTATTATGTTGGTTACTTAATTCTAATCTTAAATCTATTAATTTTATTTTAAAATTAAAAATTATTCTTTCATTTATTAAATCTAATAGTTTTAATTTATGTACTAATGATTCAATGTTCATAGAGTACTATCTTAATAAATCATATGCGTTGAATGCATATTTTTTTCCTATTCATAGTATATAAACAGGTTTTTATTGTGTATATATAGTGTATTTATAATTTTCAAAGAATTAGTATTCAAACATTAAATTGTTAAATTTCTCTTCTTCTATTCTTGCATATTTTTTACTAAAATAGTTTTTTAATGTCTTTGAAACAAAATGATCTATGATGCTTGTGATAGTTTTAATATAATATGTATAGATATCTAATAAGGTGTTTCTAATAGAATTATATTTTTATCTTTGATTTTATTTGAAATTATTAGTTGTTCATTTCTAAAAACAGTTTTCTATTTTTCTGCTTTAGCAATATTATTCAAGATTCTTAACTAACTTAAATTTATAATTATTATACATGAATTTGATGGGTCCCCCATAGTCTTCCCTTCTGTTCGTCTTCTTTTGTTACACTCGTTATGCCTCAGCTTTGCTCAAACCTCAATGCCCTCCTAACAATGGTGAGCCTTCTGCATCCGTACATAAATGGTGTCCAATAGTTGACTTACTAGGGAAGAATAACTAAACTCCATTTTATTCATAGGATAATAATTATTACAACTTAAGGTCTACTAAAAACCTCGAAGGGGTGCTTAGCCGCTCATAATTACTGGATATAATATTATTGGTTTTGAGATTTCTAAATAAAGGGATTTTCTATGTTATAGTGTTTCAGAGTAGAAAGCTCTAGATTTCTGTGTATTTGTGTGTGTTTTGAAATGATAATAAGGGTTCCTTTTATAGAATAAGGAATCTATGTTTACAAGACTAAAACTATTATTTTATTTTTGCTTTAATAATTCATTTGCCTTTCTACTTTAAAAGATAGCCATTACTTTTTTCCTTAGCATATGCTGCCGACTAAGATATGGGGTCTATACTTTATTTCATTTGTCATCTTTTGTCGATAGTTTCTTTTCTTATTTTTCTTTATCATTTTCTACTGATGGTTCCTTTGATAACGTTGATGATGAGGCATTTTCCTCTTCTCGGTCTTTGATACAGAGAATGCATTTGTGGTCTTTGATGGATTTTTTGACATAGAAGTAGAATACCTTCCTTATTTCTTGACCAATTTTTAGGTTATTGTAATTAAAATTAGTTTCGTATTTAATAATTTTTTCACCATCTTTTTCTGATAGAGTCATGCTACTGTGGAAAATGATGATGACTTTACTAGTTGAATAATTTACTTTAATATCAGAAGAATTGCCAATCTTTCTAAGTTTATAGTAAATTTGGCCTAGCATTTGACCGCTTAGTACACATAGTTCTTATGTGTTGAATTCCTTTTCTGGAAGTGTCTTTGGTTTAAGAACTTCTATGTTTGTGTTAGAAATCCCTATCTTTATGAAGTGGTAGGGACTCATACTTCATTCCTTATGAAGTTTTTGATTGCTCTTTTAAAGTTCTCTGGGAAATAATTTAGTTCACTTAAATTAATTTCTCGATATATATTTTCTATTAGTCTTGCATGAAATACTTTATACACAAATATTGGATCAGCTCCTTCTAATATATTGAATTTACTTTATGCAAGAAATTCCTTATCTATAGTATATAACTTCATATCTTCAATATATTCTTTGGTAGATTTTCTAGCCAAGTTGTAGAGACTCAATCACTGTGGTTTATTGAGGTTTTTATATTGATCTTTTTCATCTTCAATGATTGGAGTAGTTCTAGGAGATGTCTCTCTTACTAGTATTGAATGCTTTACTATTTTTGATGTCTCTAGAGGAGATGTTTCTCTAAATAGCACTAGAGGCTTTGTTATCTTTCCAAGATTTTTCAACCTGTTTGGAGCTGTTGGTTGTTGTTGTAATGCTGTAGAATAATTTCTTACTATTTCATCTAGAGTTATCAGTTTTGGTGTTTTGTAGTTGGCATAACTACATTCTGCTTCTATTCTATTGGTAAAGGCTCTATGAGTTATTCTACTAATTCCTATAATAGATTTTCTAGCTTTTGCCCAGCTGTTATAAATTCCTGGTTTTGGCCTTGTTCTTTTTCTACCTTATCTACCCAATTGAGCTTTGTAGTTTCAAAAAGTTTTTGTGAATTGTTAGGTTCTTCCTTTTTTAATGGAGATTCCTTGTTTGAGTTTTTGGTCTCTAGAGGTTGTTTTGAACAATTAAGTTGTTCCTATAGGATTTTTATCTCATTTTCCTTTATCTTGATTTTGATATCAAGATGTTCCATTCTTGAAAGCATAAAAATAATTAAAGGTGTTAATTCTCTAATAAGAGCATCAGTTAAACTATTTTTATGACTTGAAAGATGTTCAACATCAAAATTGTAATGGTTGAACCACGGTTCCCATCTAACTAATCTTTCTTGTTTGTAATTACCTAGAATATTAGTTCTTAAGAAATAACCAAAATTCTTGTTTTTTGTTCTAATAATGAATCTGGAGCTTATAACATATATTGTAAATTTCTTAATAGTTTTTTAACAGCTAAATATTCTTTTTCATTACTATGGTAATTTAATTATGAACCTTGGAAAGTTCCTCATGTATATCTACAAAAATATTCATCTTTGTCATCTACTTTTGCTTTAAGAACGGCTCCCCAATATTCTTGCGAAGCACTTGTTTCAATTATCATCTTATCATTTGGTCCTATATGGTATAAAATTGGTAAATTTTTTACCTTTGCTTTTACTCTATCCATATATAGAGTATCTTCTTCCATCCGTTTCTAGATATGATCTTTTTTCAATTTTGCTTGTAATGATTTTCTTATTTCTGCAAGTTTCTTGATGTATGTTTCTGCATATGTTAAACATCCTAAAAATCTTTGTAATTAGTTTTTATCTTTTAATTCACTAAAAAAATCTTGAATATTATTTAGTATATGGTGTTATATATTATGTTTTCCATCTTCAATTTCCAAGCCTAAGTATTTAATCTTTTGTTGAGCAAGTACTGCTTTCTTTTCAAAGAGTACAATGCCTTATCTTCTACATTCTTGTAGAATATTGATAATATCTAAATAATGTTTATTTAATTCATTACTAAAAACCAAAATATTATCTATGTAAACACAATAAATATCTTTTAATTTCTTGAAAATGTTATTCATATATCTTTGAAAAATACCTGGAACTTGAATCCGAATGGTATAACTGTCCATTGGAATTGTCCTTGGGGATAACTAAATGTGGTTAATTTTTTGGATTTTCGTCCAGTCTTACTTGCCAAAATCTGTTTTAGTAATTAAAACTCGATAAGTATTTCTTTCATTTTATTAATGATAGTAGTTCTCCCTTTTTTGGAATGAAGTATCTACCTTCATGGTTTTTTTATTCAGTGATTTAAAGTTTATTACCATTCTTTTTTTTCCTCTTCTTTTCTCAACTTCTTTTTCAACTAAGAATGTGGAACTAGAGTGAGGTAAATTACTTGGTATTATGACTTTTAATTCCAAAAGTTATTGAATTTGTGTTCCAAATTCAATCATGTCTTCTGGAGTATAAATCATTGGTTTTACTCTTATGATCTTGTTAGGATCTCTTGATTTTATGTTGACTATTATTTTAAATTTATTTATTTTTGAATCCAAAAGATTTTCTTAACTAACTATTTTTAATAGTTTTCTAATGCTTGTTAGGGCTTTGTTTTTTTGTATTTCATTGAGAAAAAAAGTTTTTTTTCTCTTCTATATATAATGAAATATTCTCTAAATAAGGTTTTTGTTGGTCTTCTATCTCACTACGTTTTTGCTTTTTATGTTGTTGCATAAAAGTTGGGTTTGAGACAGTTAAATTTTTTTTTATTTTGGAGACATAAATGGTATCTCTTTCTAAGGTTGTGAGACTTATTTTTTCAAAATGTTGTGTGAAATGTTGATATAAGTTTAGGAAATTATTTCCTATTAACAAATCTACTCCTTTTCATGTTGATACATGGTAGGAATGTGAAAGTTTACTTCTCCTATCATTATATCAGTATCTTTTAATACCTTATTAAGTTTTACTATAATATTATTAGCAATTTTTACAATTAAATATTTTGGCACTTGTTTCCAATTGTCTTTTAAAAATACATATTTACTGGCAACACACATACTAGGTCATATATCCATATATGCATGTAAATGATAAGTGTTATAACCTTTAAATTTTAGTCCTACTTTAATGTAACTACTATTTCGATTTGTAATACTATACAAATTATTTATCTTCTAATGAATAATAATCATAATTTGAGTGTTCATATTCTGAATCAGTTATTTCTTCCTCAGTTTCTTCCAATTGATAGATATTATAAGTATCATCTATATCAGATTCATTGATTGGTTCTAATTCCATTTTGAAAGCTTTTTCTAAGATTTTTGTTTTTTGTGAAAATTCCTTTTTATGTTGAAGTCTGCTCAGACATTCGTTAACATAATGTCCTTCTTCGTTACAAATCCAACGTCTGCATTTTTTCTATCCTGAAGGGCAATAATTTCTTTTTCCAGAAGGTTTATAATTCTTTCTTCTAAAATATCTTTTCTTGTAATTTTCTCTATTAAATCTCTTTTTATATTTTTAGAATTTTTTTTTCTGAATTTATATTTTTTAAATCTTTTATATTTTTATATTTATATTTTTGTTTATAATATTTTATATTACATCCATATTTCCCTAGTATTCTAAAATCTCTTGTATCACACCGGATTTTATCATTTTTTTTTATCTATTTATATTCTTTTCTTTCTTGACATTTAATAATGATCCAATCTTTAAGGCTTCTTATTCTTTATTCTAGAGTATCTGATATAGTTTCTCTATTCCTTTGTTCCCAATTTTATTTTAAGGTTTTATATAGTATTTCGGGTAATTTTTGAATTATAAATTGTTTGCATAAAGGGTGGTAATTTATGATAATACATTTCATATTCACAAATAAAAGAATCTATGTAACACATGTTACAAATTTCCATATTTGTTAGATGTCATTTAGGTTTATTGATTTCATTTTCATTGGATTCAGTGATAATCCTTCATTTATTTTCTCCAATAAATTCTTTGTATATTTCATTCATTACTGTATCCAAGTATTCTCTTCCTATGAAAGCATTTCCTTACATTAACAAATGTTGTTGATCTGTTAAGTTTAAAAATCAAACTTTTAACATTTCATGTCATTTTATGTACTATAAGTACTCTACAGGTTGAAAGATTCATTTGGGTAGTTTGAGAAGTTGTATGAGCACACTCATTCCACTAGCCCATTCATCTAAGGCTTTCTTCCTATCTCTCTAAATCTAGAAATTCAGACTTATAATTATCATTAAGTTTGAACTTTGGTGGAATACTACCTCTAGTTTCCCAATACAACCCTTCCTCCATTTTAGGTAGTTGTCTTCTTCTATATATGGTATCAAGTTGTTTTGTTTTTTGCCTATTTCTTTCTCCTTTATGTGGGTCAGATGTTCCTTCTTGGTAAGGGATTGGTAATAAAATTGGTTTCATATGACCTTTTGAGGTCATGTTTTCTGGTTCAGAATCAGTTTTATTGATTATTGTCATATCATCCTCTTCTTTTTTAATACAAAGTTTTTCATTATAATGTTCTTATATGTACTCATTAGTTAATGTCAATAAACTAACCAATGTTTCTATATCTCTATTTTCATGGTTCATGAATTATCTTTCTAATTTCTTTCTATATTCCATTAAATTGGAATTGTCTCTTTGTTCTTAGATTGTTCTTCATTTTTCCTTTTCTCATTTTTAGGAATCAAGGAATCTGATCTCTTAGATAATTCTTCTCTTAGTTCTTCTAAGGGATCATATTCATAACATATTATTTCATTATTCATATGTATGTTGTATACATCTTTTCTTAATTCTGAAAATTTCTTATGTATATTTTGTTGTAATTTATTATAATCATATTCATTTATTTCCTTTAGTAATTCTTTTTATATATCTATTATTTCTTGTAAATATTTTGTGTTTGATTGTTAGACTAAATCTATTTCCTCTCTTAATAATTGTACAATTTCAAATAATGTTACTTGATTTTTTGCTACCCCTACTAGGCTTCCATTTATTTCTAAATGCATATTTTTTATTTTATTTCTAAACATTATTTTTTCCTAATATGCAATCATGAAATAATGACTTCATTATTTTGACTTCATTTTCTAGTTTTTTAACTTCTTTTTCATTAGAAATTTCCTCTTCATAGTCTATAAAAGTAAACATTGGTATGCTATTAGTTTTAACAACATTATTATTTCTTCTTATTATTAAGAGTTTTCTTTAATATCTAATTTTCATTATTCTAGTATTTTAAAGTCTATTAGTATTTTTTGTTTTATTATTTGTCCAAGTTCCTTAAAAGTTTTGTATATTTCTATAAATTCATTTTGCTCGTATATTGAACTATTATGGCTATTTCCTAAATAATATACTACTATATAATGTATTGAAAATAGATGATTTCCTTCTTTCATTAATTCTACTCTTTCAAATTTATAAGCTAAGTTTAATACTTTATTTAGATTTTTTTCATGTATACTAATAGCAAATCTAGGATATATTGTAAATTTTAACTTTGATATACTAAATTACCATGGATCATTCCTAATAAAACATATTGTCTATTTATTATTTTGTTATCTAATAATGTTATTTTTATTGGTGTATCTATTTCTTTTTCTAAAATGAGCTTTTATTAATATTTGAATTCATCCTAAATGAATGTATCAAATTTTTTCTGTCTTTATAAGAAATTTTTGATACCTTATTTAATAAAGTTTATTTATCAATTAATGATATATTATACTTTCTGTTTGTATTTGTAATCCTAATACTTATTTCTTTTTTACTTATGCCATAATAAATTATGTTTTTCTTAGGAAATAATTTTCTTAATAAAAATAATAAGTCTTTAAATCAATTTCATTATTTAAGATTTAACTTTACTTTTTGAATTTCTTTAAAAAAATTATTTATTATAATTTTTTGTGAAAAACATTCTGAGATGTTTTCTATTTCTATATCTATTATTTCTTGGTCTATTTTTTCTTCTTCCATTTAAGGAATGTTACTTCTATTAAATTTAATTTCCATTATATTTCAGAGATATTTTTGAATTTTTTGAAACCTTAAGGGTATTTCAAATATTGAATGTTAATGTTAGATTTAACTTCCGTTATATTTCGGAGATATTTTTGAATTTTTTAAAACTTTAGAGGTATTTTTCAAGATTTTTTAAAACTTTGAGATTTTTCTGATATTAATCCGAAAATGCGACATTGGGTCTTGACAAATTATAAAAAAATAATACTTTTTAATTTAGGACAATAATAATACAATAATATTTAATTTTTTAATTAAATTAATGAATGGAATTAAATAAATTTATATTAGATAGTATTTAAAATAAAATAATATATTAATTTTTTTAATAAAAAAATTATGAGATGTAGGTGAAATAAATATTTTTTATTTTTATGATTATAAATATTAAAGTTGTTATTTTTATTTTTCCTTTTCAAACGGCTTCTCTTCCTACATTCCATCTTTGCTAGGAGGATTTGTTTATTACGTATTATAAGACGTTCCACCAATCACGCTTCTTCAAGAAATATTGAGGAGTTGTATTAAATATTTACTTTTAAATCTCAATTATTCCTTTTTACATTTAAAGCTACTATTTAAAGCTATTAAGAGGCGATAAGGTGTTATAATAGTTTAGTGAAGTAAAGATGCTCAGTGCTTACTTTAGGATAGCTTGTTGGACCAGTGTGTAATATCTAACCCAATCTAATAAGTTAGTTATATATTAATCTAAATTCAGTCCTTCAATTCATTTTAATTTTTTTTATTTTTTATCTTTATTTAAAAGATTACTTTTAATATGTATCATATATGATTTAAAATTTTAAATACTTTAAAAAAAATAAAAATTTAGATGATAGAAAATATTTAATCATATTTTTAATTTTTAATATCAATATAAAATAATTTTAATAATGAAAAAAAATAAAAACATTATCTATAAAATTATTTTAGCATTTATTTATTACCTTTTTTATTAAAAAAATATCGAAATTAAGAATTTACTACTTTACTTATATGAAAATAATTAATATAAAAAAATAAAAAAATCTTCATATAACTTATGAGAAAATAAAAGAGTATAAATTTTAAAGTAACTAATAAAAAATATTATATTATTAATTATATTTTATAAAAAGTTTTCAACTAAAACAAACCAAACGAACCAGCATACTAGATCACTTAAGTTGATGGACTAAGCTAAGCTTGTGGTGGGCTACTATTAAGCTAGCGAGAGTAGCCTAGCATATCTTACACATCTATAAAATTTTTTTAGATTATGTAATTTATGTGTTTAGTTTTTTATATAAGAAATAATATCATTTAATTTTTTATTTTTATAAAAAAGTTTAATTAAGAATAAATTATATTATTTTAATAATTTTTCATTTAAAGTATTATTATAATATGTCAAGTAATTAAAACGTAATTAAAATATTAGTTTTTAATAAGAATAAAAATGAAATTTAATATGAAATAGTTTAAGAAAAATATATAATAATAAAATTCAAACAAAAATTATTTAAATATATATTTTAATTTTTATTAAAAATTAAAAATTAATAAAACGTTAAAATAAAATGTTTGAAAATTAATAAATTTTTTTTAAAAATATTTTGTAAATTTTTTCATATTAATTGTGACTTTTTTATTGTTAAATAGTCATATTTTAATAGCGTTTAATCACTTAAAAGAAAAATAATAATATTTTAATAAAAAAATTATCAACATAATATAATTACCTTTTTTTTATAATTTTTTACTAAACTAAGGGATTAAATGATAATCTTTATAATCTAACGAAATAAACAACATAAATAAAATAACTTAAGTAACTTTTATGATATTTTTATCCGATAAAAAATAACATTTTAACCATTAAATTAATATTAGTACCTTAAATCTATCATCAATCAAGTAAAAATAAAGTGATAAGCCTTATTTAATATATATTTTTAGATGATAATTATTTTATATTTACACTTATTTTTTTGTTATTGTCTACTAAAATTAGTTATTTTATATTTATTGAAAAAATATAATTTTTTTATAATTTTGAGATTTTTTTAATTTTTGTTGGTATTGTGGATTAACTTAGACCGAACATTGATATAGTAAACAAACCAATTCAAAAGCTACGCACGCCGTATACCTTGCCCTCCTATTGTCATGTGACACCTGCACACTTGTTTCTCCTGCTAACACGTGTCCCCCACTATTCAACCATCTCGCATGCTGCATTCATCCTTGTTAATCTTATTTTCATCCTGATTCACTTAAGTGAGACGTGGCACACCTAGAACCATCAAATTAGTTCCATTAACAGTTTCGGTTTATTATGAACCTAAATATAAATACCCAAATAGCACTCTATTAAACACATATAACATTAGAAATACACAAAAAAAAAAGGAAAAAAAATTGAGAAAAAATATATCTTTATCTCATTTTTGAAAAAGTTGAAGATTGAGATTTTTTATTCCTTTTGGTTCTAATAATTTATCAAAGTGAGATTCTTTTCTCTATTGTTTAAATAAATATGATTAAATATTTAGTTTGTTTTAAATTTTATGATTTTCATGACCAATTAATTATTTAACGTGATTGTGTGCAATCTTTAAGTCCTATATTATGATATAATTAATTTAATGTTATGAATTATTTTTATTTCAATTCTCGAATTCTTAATGTATTCAATTCTATATTTGAATGTCAAGATTATGCATATATGAATAAGAGTAATTAATTAATTTATTGCATAAATTTATATATTTTTAGTTTAAGATACTGGTATTTAATTGCTAATGTTTTTATTCAAAGTGGCACCTTGTGACTTTTATTATAAGTAGGATTAAATGCTTAGATAAAAAGTTATCAATGAACGTAACTTTGTTTAATTTAATTATTATCTTTTTAGATTATAGTATAATAAATTAATTAAACCTAGTAAATATAATTCTAGGTTGTTCAGGTAATTTTTTCACGTTTGTAGTTGAGAGCTTGCATCAATGTTAAACATCTACTCTATGTGTAAACCAAATTCTTAAGTACTCTTGACATAATAAATTCAAAGAATATTTCTCATGATCATACTTTTTTTTTTGCATGCTTGTAATAGTAAGTTATTATATTTTAAAGATTAGATAGAAATCATTTTGATTAAAAAGTTATTTCATTCATGATAATTCATAAGAAAATATGTTATTATATTATAAAGATAAAACATAAATCATTTTTATCATAAATTTATTTTAGGTAACTTATAGTATAATATGTTATTATATTTTAAATATAAGATAAACATCATTTTTATCCATATGTTACTTCATAGTAAATCATAAGCATTTCATTCATAGTATTCAAGGATGCAATATAGATATTTATAAAACTCATCAACTCGTTAAGCTTTCATGATCATCTTTTATATTTTCCTTCCTTAGTTAGCAACTTTGAGACACATATAGTGTGATAGTAAGTTTGAAAGTATATAATCAATTTTCAACTTTGAGGCACATATATTGTGACAGTAAGTTTAAGAGTATATGATTAACATTTTGTTGTATATTTTAGATAATTTGATCTTTTTACATTTTTATATAATAAATTTTGGTTTGAGTGTATGTAGACTAGTAAGCAAGGCTAAAGATCCTTATGATTTTGTGCATAGAATGTATATCTACAACCATGTTAATGGACATGAGTTACTTTATAATTGTATCAAGATTATGGTATATGTTAGCATGTAAAACATATTATATGAGTATCGTTCTCATTTTACTGCTGGATGGTTAGTCCTAGGAGAAACTTTGCTAAAGTTTTTGTAAAACTTTATCTAGTTATGGTTTTGACACAACTCAGAACCAGTAAAAAAAACAAGCTAGTAAATTAGTACAGTTTTCAAGACATGTCCCGTGCTATTATGATAGATTCAGAACTAGTCATGACAATTTTGTATCAAAGCAAATTTTGATTTTGTAGACATTAAAAATGAAGATCTATAGAAAGAAAAATATGATGTGCATTATGATGGATGTAGAGACCAAATTTATAGCATTTTATTGATTCATGAATGTATAATATATAGCTAAATTTGCTTAGACTAATAAAGGTTAGTTTTATTAGTTAGTAACGCTATTTGTAACGACGGTCTTACAACTTCATCATTCATCAAGTTTTTAGCATTGTTATTGGGAAAAGAATAATGTTTTTAAATTATTTATCAAAATTTTGAAAACTTTTTGTGTTATAAATAATTGTGATTTTTTTTATTTTGAATTAAAAAATAATAATTTAAATATCAAATTTTAAATTAAAAAAAAAACACTTTTATTGTTCGTGAACAGTACAAAATTTTAAAATTTTAAATTCAAAAATAAAAAGACTATTACTATTCTTGAATAGTAAAACAAAAAGGAATCAAAATTTAAAAAATTACATATAAAAAAAATTAAATATTAAATGTCAAATTTATATAAAAAACACAAATTTTCTAAGCACTTTCTCTCTCTAGAAAGTTTTCCTTTTTTTAGTTTTTAAGTTCTTATTTTTTTGAGAAAAACTAGTTATTTTTTATAAATTTTTAGTTTTTGATTTAATAAATATATGTGCAAATACGTTTAGAGGTTTTTCAACAAAAAAATTAACATTAAACTGTTGTAAGGATTATATTAAGATATAATTTTAATAGATTATTTATATTTATCTTTTTATGTTTTATGTTTTATATATTATATTTAATTTATCTATGAATGATTAAATTTAACATAGCTGACTGTTTGTAAATATAATATAATTATAATGTTGTTATGTTTGCGAAAATATTAAATAGGTAAAACATTTCTATAAAATAAATTAATTTTTTTATTGAAGATTTTATATTAAGGATGTTAGAGAGAAATACATTATTTTTCATTACAAACTTAAATCTAAAAATTAGATTTTAAGGTTTAATTATTCGATCTAATTTAGAGTAATGCTCTTTTATTTTTTGATACAATCGTCTGATAGTTAGAGTGAAACTCTATATCAAAAGTTTTTTATAAGAACTATTATTCGAAAATGTATTGACAACATATTTTCAGTATTGGTTTTAAAACTTGAAAGTTAATACTTAGAAAATTAAATTCTTAGGTTTAATTTGGACAACTTGAATCAAATCTAATTATTTGACTCCGTCCAAAGGTGTGATTAAATGGTTTGCTATTTTTTTAAAAATAAAGCTGAAATTTAATATTTAATTAATTAATAGGCCCCGACTAAGGACACTTTCATACCAAAAAGAGAAAATCAACAAATATTAATTTATATCTTTAATAACCTAAATAATATGAGCAAACATAATTAACTTAATTATTATATCCTTAAATCAAACTGTTATGAATGATAAATTTTACATTATTGTTTATTGAATCTATATTTATGTTTATGTTATTATATTAGGAAAAAAAAAACAAACCAAAATATCGTGACATAATGTTTATGATTTAATTTTGTTTTTAGGATTTTGAATAATAAATTAAAAACCATATATATACTCATCATTTTCTATAAAATGATTCGTACACTACGAGAGTTTTACAAATAATAAAACCACAAAAGATAATTTTGCAAAATAGGTATTTGTAATGCCAATCTTGTGATTTCATCACGAGGTTTTTGGAAGAATATATATGATGAGAATGAATTTCAATGTACTAAAATTTGGATAATGAATAGTGGATTACTTACAATTATAATGTTATTTGATCCTATGAATTAGACTTGAAACCAAATCAGAACAAAGTTTCACAATTTATGGATTTATATAGGTAAAAGTATTAAGGAAAAATCAAATAGTCGAATAGGCGACATGAAAAATTGTAGAACAAATGTGTAACTAGTAGACTTATACATTTAATCATGGTATATGAATTTCGAGGATGGAATTTTTAAAAAGGAGGGAAGAATTTTAACATCCCATTCCTTGCATAAAAGACAATGTTTTGCTAAGAAAATATTTTAGTGTAAATGTCATTTTATCCTCGATAACATTTATTTAATTATTATATTATTTAGTTAATTAATTATTTTTAGCATAAGGTGTCACTATTTTTCTTAAGAGAATATTTATTCTTATTGAGTAATAAAAAAAATCTAAGAAATGAATCACCACTAGGCTACCTATCATTCAATTATCTTTTTAGTGCAAGCTCCTCTTAGAAGCATGCCACAAAATAATTAGGAGAAAAAGGAAAGAAAGTTAAAGTATAACTACATAAATGTTTTTGTAAAAACTTGAAATGGAATAGAGGAAATATGTTAGACTTTAGTTTATATCTCGTTAGAAAGATTGGATATTTTAAGAAGAATTTTTTGGTTTGTTAATTCGATATTTCAAGATAAAGTTATACTTGTTTGACCAATGGTATGTCAAGTGGGAATTGTAATGAAAATCATATTTTTGATCAATGGATATTTTGGTGATTTGAAGTGGTTTTATAGATTTTAATTGTTTGTATTATATCTTGGTATAAATATGGAAATGTTTAATTTGTTATCTTTTTACATAATTTTATTTGAACATTTTTATGAAATGTTATTCCTACTTATGTAAGGATAAATCATAATTATTTTTAAAATGTTTACAGAGAGATGATACAAATTGAAAATTTAGATTTAAATCAGTTTTGGTGATCCCTAATAGGCATATGTTATATTTTTAGAAAGCTTAAAATGTCCACTTTTTAGTGTTTTAACATATTATAATTTAGACATTTGTATTTAAAGTTATGTGTGTTTGAATAAACAAACTCTTTTTGATGATTTTAAAAGATGTGTCATCCAAGTTCATGATCAAAGGATTAATATCTAATCATGCATTTCAATGATTTTTTAAACAATTTTTAACATATTTTATTTATAAGTTTAACAGGCTTTAGATTATGTCTTTTTGATTTAGAACTAAAAGCATACGAATTTCAAAATTATAAATAACATTTTAATATCTACCTAAGTATTGAAGATGATATTATTGTACAATTTAAATTGTTTGATTTCTGTGCTCTTTTGTATAATAAATTTTGGTTGGTATATACACGAGCTATTATCCAAAATTAGTAAGTCTTATGATCTAGTATATAGAATATATATCACAATATATAACCATCTTGATAGACATAAGTTATTTTATAATTGTGTACAAAATTTTGATATATATTAGTATTTAAAAAAATATTATATGAAAATTATTTTCATTTTAATGAATGATGGTTAATTACAATTTGAAAAAGACTTCATACCAAAATATTTGTAAAACTATTTTTACACTACACAAAATCAATTAAAAACACAAGTTAGTCGATTAGTATAGTATTGAAAATGCATCACAGGATAGATTTGTGACTAATCTTGACATTAATATTATAAATTTTTAAAAGTCTTTTATTAATTTAAAGAAAAAAGTTTAAATCTAACTTGATCAATAGAAATATTTTTAAGATATAAAGTTAGAAAAGTTTGATACAAAATTGATGAAATTAGGGTGACACATTAATCACATTATCTAACCAATAATTACTATTTGATAGATATTAAGTTGAGATTAATACTAACTAATTTTTCATGGAAAATTTAAGCTGACTGTAACCCCGCCTAACGCCAATATTGTTTGCCCATAGTCATGTGCAATAATCTAAACTCATGGGATCTTTTTATCACTATTATTATTATTATTTTTATTTATGAATGTATAATCATATATTATTAAATTAAATTTAATATCTTTAATATTTATTAATCATTATAATACTTCATTTGTGATATATTAAAAATAACTACAAAATTTATATTAATCTCAAAAATATTAATAAATTCAAACCAAACAAATAATATTTACATTAATTATTTGTTTTTATTCATAATCTTAATTTTTTACTTTTATTTATATTATTTCATCTTAAATTCAAATTATTTCATCCTATATTCTCGATATTTATTTATTTTTATTTGTACTCCTCCTCTGACTTCTTTCTTCCTATATCAATAACCAATTCAAAATATATGTTTAGAATTTAAAGAAATTGTTTTATTTGAAAAAAAACTAGATAACCAATTCATAACATGTTATTTATTTAATTTATTTTTTACATAATAAAATAATTTTATTATAAAAATTATTTATGTTTTTTCTTAGCTTTTAGAGATAAAAATATATTTGTAGTTTGTAATAAAAAAAAGTCCTTACACAATTTTAAAATTACATTATTTAGGTGTTTTAATGTCTAATAAAACTTAAACCCACATTTTTTTGGCCAATATAGACCCACTTTTATGATATGACAATTTTTTTATATAATAATAAAAATTTATTTATACAATACGAACCGACTTAATAACTAAACGAATTACTCTATATACATTTACGAGTTTTTAATACTATATAACATGACATTGAGTAGCATATCAATGATTAATTTTTTTGAACAAACATAACAATGATTATTTGTTACGACTAAAGAATATAAAATGCAAAATTATTTTTTATCGCAAAAAAATATAAGTATTATAGGGATAATGTAATTACATTAGATTAGATGAGTTGTTGATTAAAAATTTATATTAGATTGTATATTAAAAAAAGTGTGTATATTTTTAAAAACAAAATATCATATAGCAATGATTTTTTTTATTTATTTGGAATATATTATGTAATTTTATCGTATATATTCATGAATGAAATATAGAATATGTACATAATCCAACATTAAAATATTTATAGCAATTTATGATTGTGTAATAACATTAACACTAGTTGTGAAATAAAAATTTATATATGATTGTATGTTAAATAATATATTTAATCAGTTTTCAATTCAATAAACATATAATCAATTTATATTTAATAAAGTTAATATAAAAACTTGCTTTTAAAAGAAAATAGTGGGTTTGCAGACTCCATGAAAACTTGCATGGTGGCTGTTTTTTTCTTAATATTTATCTATCTGTTGTAGTTTAAATACATTATAATTCTAATTTAATTTTAAAATTATTTTTATTTTAAAAAATTAATATTATCTATTTTAATTAAACTGAATTTTTTTAATTAATAACACCTTTATATCTGTCCCATTCAGGGACAGTGCGCTGACATGAGCCTACCAATAATATTTTCCTTTTACCTAAAATTTTATTTTACGAAAAAACAATTAATAATTGAACTTCCTTTAAACTTAACCTAAAATTCTTCTTTCTTTCTCTCTTCCGATCAGTTTCGTTTCTCCCACGGTAATCTTTTTCCTGGCACCTCTTCTGCCGATTTTCTCAAGAAAATTTCGAGCTTTGATATTCTTCACGGGGCTTTTTTTTTTTATTCTGAAGCTCTCCTCGAAGAAGGTCTTAAGCTGCTTGCCGCCTTTTCTTACAGGTGAGGCGTCTGATAAACTTGTTCTGCTTTTTTTTTCTCCTTACTTTATAGTGATTAATTATCCTTTGATTTGATTGTTTCGTGCTTTTCATTTATAATTCAGGTATCTTTGGCGGAGAAAACTTGGTTTCCATAGGTTTATTAGAGAAATGAAATCCTAGTCCCCTTTTCTATTTTTAATTGGTGGATTTAGGCTACTAGCTTATGCGTCTTGTGAGTTTCCGTACGGATCTATGATTTTATTTGTTTTGATCAAGTACGTAATGGTTTTCAAATTGAGTTGCTTGTGTCTTTTTGTCCGTGCTTTTGGGACGGAGTGACAGTCATTTGGAATGTAAATATTATCGGGTTTTCTCATGAAGTTAAGCGTGTGATATGGTTGTCCATGGCGGATCAAAATGTAGCTGTTTGCGTCTGTTCCTCTTCATTATATTTGCATCACGAGCTTTATTACGTTATCTGAAGTCCCTTACTACTTACTGAGTGCAGTGTTTTAAGTTCTACTATTTGGTTTGAATTGATGATTAAGTTGAGTGTTTTGAAGAAATTAGTCGGTGGAAATTGGTTCATTGTCAATAGTTTTAATGAGTTAGTATCATCACATGTTTCTGAAGTGTTTTTGCATCTTGAATTCACTAACACAAGTTCTCATCTAATGAAGACTTGCTACATGATGGATTTTATTTTAATTTTATCTGTTGAACTTTGTACTGTGTGTACCTCTTTTAAAATATGTGACAGTTTTACTATATTTTTGATTTTTTGTAATTATTTGAGTGGGTGAAGACTGAAGATGTCGTCTCCTGCGAGGAAGAGATTGATGAGGGATTTCAAGAGGTTGCAACATGATCCTCCCGCTGGTATAAGTGGTGCCCCTCAGGATAACAACATTATGATTTGGAATGCCGTTATATTTGGGTAAGTTATAGAAACAATTCAGTGCATGTATCACTTTTTTAAAGTATTGAATATCTTCATCAGTATTTTCACTTTCGTGCTTTATTGTTCTAATTGCAGCCCTGATGACACCCCATGGGATGGAGGTAAAGATCGAAATCGTATTGTAGTTCAATTTTTATTTTTTTGTTTTCTTTTAAGTACAATTATTAAGAGGTAGTGATATTGTCACAACCGGAATTGTTATCGTCACGATAATAATTTATTAATAAAAAATTTATTCAATAATAGTGGCCAAGGTTTTAAAAGGCAATTTTATTCAAATTAATAATAATTTATTAATAACCGAAATTTTAGAACTTTCCATCTAATTTTAACTCCAGTTTTATTGAAAATACTAAGTTGATATACTATTGAAAACTTAAAGTATTGAATTGATATGAAAAAAACTTAAATTATTAAATTGGAAGTAAATTGAAACATTTAGTAGGAAAAAAAAACTTTTACTTTAGTTCTTTGTATTTGACATCCTTTATTGAAAAGACTCATATCGCAAAAATCAAGGATTAAAATATTTATCTTTATAGATATATCGACAATTCAATTCTATGAAAATATCACGGATATTATTGATGTCGATAGAAATTTATGTAAAAGAAAAAAGAGTGAAAAATTATCTAGAAGTATTGAAATTTTAGATAATAACTTTGGATAGAAAAAATTAAATAATATTTCATCAAATAGAGTAATATTTTCAATAAATTAATAGTTTTATGCCAAATAAAAGCATAACTTAAGTGAAAATAAGGTGTTTCAATATAATTATGCTATAATTATATCTAAAGGGATTTTCTAAGGAATTCAAAGCCTTCGTTATCTTGATTCAAGCAATATTAGTGCCATGATTAGTAGTTAGAAACTGTTTGAATATAATGAATAAGATGTCATGAGTATGTTGTTTGATCTCTTACTACTATTTCTCAATAAATAGGAAACTATGTGTTAATCCAATAATTTGCAAATTGTTGTGGAGGGTTTTCAAAAATTTCATAAGCATTATGTATACCCATGCTTCTTGAGAGATCACTTTTATTTGTATTAATGTTCATTGAAGATAAACTTACAGTCTCATCTGATTTGGGAATATCATTGTATGCTTAATCATGCCTACTTGTATATTCCTTTCCAATAGCTTCTATTCGTAGGCCGATAGCGCAACATTTATAGTCTTCATCTTAAGTAACATGTGTATAGTTAGTTTCACAATGGACTTAAAGGTCGGTTATATCTAGAGCCAGATGTTATGTTTCTTCTATCTCCATTATCATCTTCACCACGTCTTGCATTATCATGTTCATCATTATCTTTTTTTCCTCCTTTGTCATCTAATGACCCAATAAAATTACTTGAAGAAAACCTTATATTATGCTTGTGGTTCACCCAGTAGTCTGATAGTAGGTCTCGTCCTCCTCTTGTTTTAAATTATAGGTTCAAATCATATCAAAATATCGTTTGATTTTAAAAAATATTTAAAATAACTTTATTCAGTTACAATCTTTTGTTAAAAAGTAGAAAAAATCCAAAAATTAAACTTTTTAAATTTAAAAAAAATCGATAATATTGTAAATGATATCCATTTTTTTTTTTTGCAAAATTTACACTGTAAAAATCGATATATTTATATGCTAGATAATATCCTGATAATTTGGTTAAAACGAAACTACAAAGTCATATATATATATATATCGAACCTTATCGATATTGGATATTATCGATGATATATCAGGGTATATTCCCATTTTTTAATCTATGATTGCTAATGATTTGCTTTGTTCTTTGTCTATATCATTTATATGCTTGTCTATTATTGTTTGAGACCGACCTGTCCTTTTTGGAAAATTGTATAGGTGATGGTTATTACTATTGCTGTAAAATATTACGCCCATGACCAAATGGCAAGGGATGGTTAGTTTAAATTAATACATCGTTTTGTCAAGTTTGTTAAGCTCTTTTGAGTTTTGGCTTGAGATTTTACATATTCTTGATGCTTTCATGTTTCCCACTGGCCAAATTGTCTCTACTAAATGTGACTCGTGTGTAATTGTCCAACCTCACTATACCTTAGCTGTTCTAATAATATTTCAATTTGATTTGATTGCATATTTGTTCTGTGTTGCTACCTAAGCTCAAAGCATTTGTGTAGGTTATTTTGTGCATTTTTCAAATGAAGTTCTTAATGCTCTTGATACTCACTTTTGTCAAAATGGGTGTCTTTTTCTTTCTTTTTAATTATAAATCTACAGGTACGTTCAAATTGAGTCTTCAATTTTCGGAAGATTATCCAAATAAACCACCATCTGTGCGGTTTGTGTCTCGAATGTTCCATCCAAATAGTAAGTTGAAAAATCAAAACACTAACATGCTTTTGATCATTGATGCATGCATGTTCGAACAGGAATTGAAGCAACATACCTTTTGAATATTGCATTGAGTCATAATTTTTTTGTAAGGGATCCCATAAGAAAAATAATAAGGGAAAATTGCTACAGAACCCCTTGAAGTTTTCAAAAACTACAAAAGCACCATTCTAGTTTGGAAAATAAGCACTTACATCCTTTTTTACAATTTTTTACACAATAATCTCTCCTGAATTTCACAATTTTTATTGACTTTCTTGTAAATACATGCCTTTTCTGGTTTGATCTTGTATTGGGTCATGATTTTATTGTAAGGGATCCCAAAAGAAAAATGATAAGGGAGAATTGCTACAGAACTCCTTGAAGTTTTCAAAAACTGCAAAAGCACCATTCAAGTTTGGAAAATAGGAAATCACATCCCTTTCTACTTTTTTTTTTGTTACAATAACCTTTCCTGAATTTCACAATTTTTGTTGACTTTCTTGTGAATACCTCTCTTATGGCACCATTGAACCACACTATTGAACATCATTTATATGCTGAACCTTATATATTCTTTAGATACCTCTTTTAAGGTCCTCACATGACTTCTTTTTTCAGTTTATGCAGATGGAAGCATATGTTTGGACATTCTTCAAAATCAGTGGAGTCCCATATATGATGTTGCAGCTATTCTCACCTCTATTCAGGTATCAAATGATTCATATTTTTGACTCAATTAATAAAATGTGTTCCAAATATTGGTTCGATTCATGATGGATTTTGGTTTTGACTGATTCCTGGGAAATGCTTTTATATCAGACGATCTTTGTGTTATATAGATTTATTTATCTGTACATATAAGTGGTCATGTTGCCTTGCCTGCACATATTTCAGAGTAATAGTAATTGCTTCTTAAATATTGATGGAACTTTGAGATATAAGGTGGTTTTTATGAATGCAGTCATTGCTCTGTGACCCAAACCCAAATTCTCCTGCAAATTCAGAAGCTGCACGGATGTTTAGTGAGAACAAGCGTGAATACAACAGAAGAGTCCGTGAGATTGTTGAGCAGAGCTGGACTGCTGATTAATAGCTACTACTTGGATACTAATGAACTTTAAAAGAATTGTTGTTGGAGTGGAATGGCCTGTTTAATTAAACACTGAAACTTGGTGACCATTTTGCCGGAAACTCCTTGGCTTCTGATTTTGTGAAATGTTTGCTTGGCTTTCAGGAACAGATGTTTGGCCTATTTGTATTTATGCCCTCGACCTGCTGTGTGTTGTATTTTCGCAATTAAGTAGCTGAAAGTTTTACACTGTTCCCCAGCTAGAATCAAAGTTAAAGTTGCATTACTATTCACACGTAGGAAAAAAGTGGAGGATAGAAAATTATGGTGACAGTGAAGTTTGAAAGCAGCATGCATGGCTTTTGCTAAGTGAAGAGAGAGAGAGAGAGACAGAGCTTATTCTCCCTGTTATGCTCCAAGTATTTTGCACAATGGGATATAAATTTTGATTTTTTAAATATATTAAAGTTACAATTAAAAAATCAAGATTAATCATTAATTGTGCTACATAGTACTTAATTAAATTAATTAATATAATGATTTTTCAGAAAATATTTAAAAATATATATATTAATATATTTGTAGTTAGAAAATATCACAAATCTTTCATATATGATCAATTATTTATGACTAATGTTGTTTTTTTCACTATGTTCATAACTATCATCATGATCGGTAAGAATACTTTGATATCTTCTCCTAGAGGGCTTCATTATTTTCATCATTATGAGTCTTTCATCCGAAGATTGAGATAACAAAGAGATTTTTTGTTAAATGAAACTCAAGTTTATTTAAGAGAATCATTTTTTATTTCAATGGAAATAGGAAAAAATATAGTATTGCAGAAGAAGAGAATTTATAACAAATTACTATAAGATGGAACTTAAAGATGCCTCACATGCAAGCTTCCAAAAGATGGAACTTAAAGTAGAAGATGAAGGCAAGAAGGGAAAATGAAATTTTAGGAAAAAAGAGAGAATTTTCTCTCAGTTCACTCTCTCTCTAAGAGAAGGTCCCAGATAAAATATTACGTAAGAGTAGTATATGCAACTGTTGCACAAGTGAATCTAGCTTTTAATTTATCTAATTATAAGATGTTTTCCTATTGAATTAAAAAATTCGTTAATTTTTATATAACTCACTTGTTCAACTTCTTTGGTATTTTTTTTACATTATAAAAAATATATAAAAATTATTAATATTTTAACTATTAATAATTTATTAATTAATTAATAAGAAAATAAGATAAAAGATAATTCATCAGATAAAATTATAATTTTTTTATCTTAAGATAAATAACATTGTATAAAATAAATAAATAATAATAATTTGAATAATTATTTATATTTTAACAATTAATAATCTAATTACTTAATTGATAAAAAAATTAGAATTAAAATAATTAATTGAAAAATGATAATTGCTTATGTTTTTTTAAGGTTAATAATTTTGTATAAAAAAACAAAGATAAATAATTATAATATAAAAGATCGTAAATATTTTAGTTATTAATAATTTATTACTTAATTTATATTACTTTTTTAATGAAATGTTTCAGCTCACAAGTCTTGATAGATAAATACACCGAGATATCTAACTAGTTTAGTACCTCTGAATCGGATAGAATGAAAATTACTTATCTTATTTAAGATAAACAACATTATAAAAAGAATAATAATAATAATTTAGATAATTATTAATATTTTAGTTACTAATAATTTTTTACTTATATTATTTAGTTGATAGAAAAAGAATAAGAATTAAAATAATTCATAAAAGATAAGCTTATATCACTTAGCATAAAAATGAAATAATTTTAATCTAGATAATTGTCAATATTATAGTTATTATTAATTTATTATTTAATCGATAAAAATATGGATCTTAATTAAATTATACAATAACTAAGTATAATAGTAATTATTAATATAAAGTAAGTGGATAATTTTGTTTAAAAATTTATAAAATGTGATTTAAATATATATATATATATATATTAACATTATAACACAAAATTTCATAATAAATTATTATGAAATTACCTAAAATAAATAAAAGAAAAAATACAATAATGTAATCTAGTATTGAAGTTAAATATAAACAAATTAAGTAAATTAATAACTAGTAGTTAATCCATGAAAACAATTATCACAGTTAGTGAAGTTTAAGCTTCGTTAAGTGTGGTTGAGGAGCTTAAGAGTTGGGGTATGGCTATATAAACTCATCTCTTGGACGCTATATGGAATAGACTTTTTGGTGATCGTCAGTCAAATAAGAGATGGCATTCCATCTCTTTGTGATGATCCTTACGTGGCTTAACGGAGGAAACTATCATCATCCTCTTTTTTAGTTGTCATTTTGTATCTGCATACTCTAACCTCTTATGCTTATTTTTTGGCAAGTAATATCGCACGTATTCTTTCATTATTGATTATAAACATAATGAAAACTAACTTTGGGTCATAGCTTAGGATTGTTAAAATCATTTAGAGGATATAGAAAATTAAAAATGATAATCGATTTAGGGACGTATAAACAAATCTATATTCTGCATTTGCCACAATGGTAGTTTATTCATGAGGTGGGTCTATTACAACATTGATCATCAAAATACAATTGATGATCTTTAAGTGCTCTGACGTCTATAAATATAAGGCATTTTACGTCGAGTTCCACAGATTATAGAGATTATTTGTAGAGTATCACCTTTAGGATAGATAAAGGTCAATACAATAAGTGTTGCTTTTGGATTATCAGATTTATTTGGTTGTACGGGTAGTTTTTCGGACATCAAAAACCTTTGTTAAGGATTTTTCTATATCCTACTTGAAGTGTCTTATGCTTTTGAGATAGAATTTATGACATTCATTCACACATAGATATATGCTGTCATCTTTGGGTGATAGAGACTTTGATTAGAGGCAAATTCTTTTTATATATCACTCTTTTTCTAACTTGATCGTTGTAGGTTCCGTAGAGATGTTACTCTACTTAAACTGACTGATTAAAATAAAATTAATTGCATATAATTTCATTGTTCTCATATTTAGGGAGAGGATAACATTGTAGTTGATAATATATCCTCTAAGATTCCTAGTATTTCCACCACAACTTGGTGGTGGGATTCTCTACTATTTGCTAGTTTTTTTATTTATTCAAATGTTAACAGTAAGTCTAATTATAATTTTTACTAAGAATTATTTTATATATCTATTTTTCTCTATTTAATAATACTGGTAGTGAAAGATAGATGAAAAGCGTGTTATAGATGTATTAACTTAATTGGGATGTCTCGATACACCTATTGACATCAGTCTTCTACAATCTTTCTTCTTCTTCTTTTTTTGTTGCTATATTTTTACGATCTTTTATTTTAAAAAGCAAAAAATTAGCACAATAAAACATGTCAATAATTGTCGCGTTAAAACTAAACTTAAAAAAATATATTACATTATAAAAATAATATATAATTTAGATATTTAAAGTGAGATCGATCAACAATCTAAAATTGACACACTTATTACATGTATTTATGAGTTGTTGATTTAATCACAATTATTACACCTATTTTTATTATAAAATGAATGATTATGATAAAATGTTATGACAATTTACTATACATATTGCATAAAGAATTCACTCCTAAAAAATATATATCTAATTTTCTTTTTCTTTTTTTTTTTGCTAAATATATATAATTTATAAAAAGGTGAATTATATATATATTAGGGTATTCTTTATTACGTAAAATTTATCAATTTAGTTTCTTTATTTATAAATCGGTTAATTTAGTCCTCTAATTTATGAAAATAAAAAAAATTTAGTGTAAAAAGTGTACTTTAATCTTGAAACTGAAATACATTATCTTAAATAATAATGAGATTAAATTATTCATTTTTAATAATTATAAGACTAAATACACTCACTTTTTATAATAATAAGATTTATAACGTTAGTTGACTCGAAAATAACAGAACTAAGATAACCAAATTCATAAAAAAATGAGAATTATACTGTCTCTTACTTGGTTAATATATATATTAGCCAAGTTACATATTAAATTTACAATTTTAAAAAAAATTAAAAATGATAATAATATTCATGTTTACTTATACCATTACATTAATATCTTTCTTTATTCGAAGGGAGAATTTCATTTTTACTCTATTTCATTTTTACTTTAATATGTATAGGTTATGTGGTCTAATTTTTTTATATTTTTAATATATTTTATTATATTATTATTTTTTTGGTTTCAAGATAATCCCATGTAATTAATTTTTTTTGGCATGTTTATGATTTAAATTTTGTAAATTTCATGAGTAATATAATTAATCGACTCCTATAAAATTAACTAGAAAGTATTATAAGTCATAATTATAAAGAATACACTCTATGATTTCTAAAAAATTAACTAGAAAGGAATGTAACGAAGAAATCAATATTTGAAGAAATAATAAGAAGAAAAAATCAATGTTTTTTGAGTATATTTCTTAATTTGTATCGAATATTTACATTGTTTATATAGATAAATATTAATTACTATTTCACCAACCACCATGATTGAATTGCATGGTTTACAGTTACTTGGTAGGCGCCGTGTATATTGGAAGAAATGTTTAGCGTCGGTGCAGTGTTTGTTGAATTGTGTTGCAGTGTTTGTTGAATTAAACATGTAAGTCATATATTTATAAAGAATACACTCTATGATTGTTAAGGTGAGACATTCTTTTTATACAACTAGTAGAATATTGCAGAGTCGAAAGTTGAAGGTCGCTCGTTTGATTCTTTACTCCGACAAAATATTGTAAATTCAACTGCTGTCTTTGAATGATAGATATGTAAAACTGCACTGAACTGAGAGCTTTGCTGCACTTATTAAAATTTGATGGTGTTTCTGTTATGAGCTTTTACAGCTGTGAAGATAAAAGAACAGAGAAAATGAAGTATAAGCCTATGATTACCAGAAAGAAAGAAAAAATCTAGCCATGTTCTCTCTCTTAAAAAAAGAACCATACCTTGAACTTCATTTCATTGACTTCAAGTGATATGATACCAAGTTGATAAATATCTTCATTCTCTCCATTTTCAACACTGTTTTACATGACTGGCTTGTATATTGGGAGGACCCTTCGCTCCTATCTAACAAATCGACAATTGAATAAGAATATCTTCACCCAACTTATAACAATACTCTTGTTTTAATTCTCTATTATGATCCATTTTTGATTTGAGACATCCATTGTTATAATCATTTAGGTTTTGTTCTCTCTTTTTTCTTCTTCTTAATTGATGCCTCTTCTACACCTCAATCTCTCTTCTCTGCTCCATCCAACGTGTCCCTCTCCTTTTTTTTCTTCTTCATTTTTCTTTATTAAATATCATTTAAATACAGAGACCACCATTCCTCTTCCATCTCTTCCTTTTATTTTAGGATCTATCTATTTCTCCAGTTTCTATCCTCATTTTCCATCCACCTAACCCAAATGTTTTCTTGGTGCTCTTCTTCTGATGCTTTGATCTTGTTGTTACGAAAATTGGTGTCTTAGATCCAAAATAGAGTTATCACATGAATTGGTTGTTACTCAATCCGACCATGAGACGAGGGAAGATTCAAATGAAAACTAATTGGTATATAGACTGAAAATTTATAAGATATAGACTTAATTAACCTAAACGTGATAAATAAGTTATTTTTAATTTTTATCAATTTATAATTTAATAACCTAAACAAAATAGCCAGACATGCAATCGTGTGTAAAATTAAGTGCAGAAATAAAATAATAACACACAATATTTTTAGGTGAAAACAACTTAGGTTACAACCACGACTTAAGAGAAAAACCACCGATCCACTGTACTACCTAATTTTTCACTGTGAAAATCAAATGTTCAAGTAAAAACTCAGTCTTATACTACCCTCCTTAAAATACTGCCCCAATATATTTTTCTTACGAGCCCATGCTCCGTTTTCACAGTTTCCAATATTAGCGTTAACGGTTTTACAGACCAACGTTCTAATAAGCTTCCCGTCAATCAGATACCTTCCCAAATTAACTGCAAAATGGTTAGCACAAAAAACACAATTACTCATGTGTATTCTAGAACGGATTGAATAATCAATAATCCTAACTAAATAATTCAAAACATATGTCACTTAAATCAAATTAACTAGTAAATCCTAGAGCAAAAAGATCAAGCATGAGTTCAATAAAAATAGATTCTTTAAAGATTAATAATTAAATCAAATAACTTTGATATAACAAAAACAATTATTTGATCTAACAATTTAAGAACAAAAATAAAAAAAAGAAGCCATAAGGAAACAATTAACATATCTTATTTTAGCGTATATATTATTTAATATATTTTAACATATCCTATTCCATATTTTAACACTAAATTTTTTTTTCAGATTTATAAGCATGTGCTATTAAATGCATAAATGTAATCATATGTGTCGTAGTTATCAAAGATATACCTGAAGTGCAATTATTTGGAACTCGAGCATTTGTTTGGATTTTCTTGATAGACTTGATAGTAAGCCTAAAAACAAATTTACAGATAAATATTTTGTTAACAAAAATAGCCAACACTCATAGTCCTTACAAAGACAATAACAGTAATATATGTGCAACCACACTACCAATAATCAAAAAAGAAATTAACTAACAAGAAAATAATAAATGAAAATTTAATATGGTTCGTGTCCAAAGCTATGAAACTTGTATCCACATCTCAAGTATACAAGAAACATTTTATTATGATTCAAAGAGGATTAAAACTACGTTACTCAATAACAATACAATCATTTATTCTCTTTAACATAAATATCACCAATTTAATCCCATTTAAGTCTCCAGAATTTTTTAAGGCTCACACTCCTCTAATGGATGTATAGTTAGATCCTAATGCTAACAATGAATTAAGAAATGAGAGAATGATACCTTTGAGTGACATAAGTCTCAGAAGCTTTCCAAGAACACCAAGTTTCTTCTATTCTTTCTTGCCACTCTTTTTCTATCTACTAACTCTAATGCTCTCATTAATGATTACAGGGCATACACGCCCCTTCATATAATTACAAGAATTCCCAATCAATTCCAAGTCCATTTGTGGTAAAACCCTTGCCCATTTATATCATTTCTTGAAAAAAATTACGAGATAGACTAATCGATCACTTGCTCGATAGATAGAGCTAGACAATCCGGATAAATAGAAAAGGGAGATCGGAGCGTGCTCAGAGGGAGATTGCTTGATACTTACAGGGATTAACCCCTCTATATATGTAGCCTGAGACATGATGCCAAAATTTCATTTTATTCTTTCTCCACACATGAAATCCAATACTCTTAATCAAATTTTTTGATGTTTGATCACTTTGGTTTGCAAACATCCACATAAATTTGCATCACATATAACACTCATTTTGTTAGTTTTTCTTTTGGGTTTAAGGAGGTCTTTTTCCTTAAGTTTTTTTATGTTTGGGCTTATTATTTTGTTGTTGGTCTGATTTGCTTCAATTATAGATTTCATGCAAGATGTGCTTATAATCAGATGTCAATCTATGATATTATTTGTGAAATTCTCACAATGGTAATTGCAACGGTCAACATTAAAGTGGAGACGGACACAGTTTTATAATAGAGAAGCTCAACGGTGTCCATATATTTGCCTAAACTAGAAAAACTTTGCAAGTTTTTGAATGTATAAATTTGATCATTGATGTTGTTGACAAGTATTTTGGTACTATTAGTAAAGTTTTTTTTTAAATAATGTTATATTATGAAAAACTGACTATTATGTGATTAATTTGTTGAATAAGAAAAGATTGATCAAGTTAAGATTAACCTTTGTATTGGAGATAAAATTAATGAGTAATTTAATGAGTAAATTAAGGAGTGTTAACTTCTTAATTTAAGGAGTAAATCAAGAACCTTAATTCAAGGAGTAAATAAAGGAGTTATCATCCTTAATTTAATGATTAATTCAACGAGAAAAACAAGAAATCTTTAATTAAATGAGTAAAACAAGAAATCCTTAATTAAATGAGTAAAACAAGAAATCCTTAATTCAAGGAGTAAAATAAGTAATCCTTAATTCAATGAGTAAAATAAGGAATCCTTAATTCAATGAGTAAATCAAGGAATGTTTAATTCAAATAGTAATTCAAGGAGTAAATCTTCTTATATATAGCTATAGAATTGTAATGAAAATATGACAGTAAACTAAAAAGTTGGTCAAAAAATAGTGTTTTCTCCCATTAACCGAAAATTGGTGAATTATTATTATTATTATTATTATTATTATTATTATTATTTTTTTTTTTAAAATTTTTTTGTCAATCTGAATAGGCTAAAATTTTAAATGGAGAATTTTTTTTTACCTGTTTTAACCCCAAAAAAAAATTAAATGGAACAAATTTTTTAATTTTATGCCAGTCCAAATTTGGCAAATATTTTTTTTTTAAAATCCTAATAAACAATCTCATTCTCCTTTCCTTCCACTTACCCACCAGACCCACAACAACTTTCTCATTGTGTGAGTCACTAACAGAACCAACTAGTGTCAGCACCATCTAGAATAGTTGTCGTCGCCTTCCATCTCCATTGTGGTCGCCGTCCTTCACGTGCAGCATGGTCAGCCTCACCATTTCTTCTCATACCACATCATCCCCAAGTGACTTCTCTCTCCATTTCTATATTTTAGTTTTTACTTTTATTTTTATTTTCATACATGATAATTATCAATGTTTTTAGTGTTTATCATGTATCAAATAACATATTATTTAAATGGGAAAATATAATCTATGAAAAAGAGTATGTAAAAATAAGCATACATATATTTTTTATTATTTGTATATTATAATTTGTACCATATCAACATATTTTAGATGTCACTAATTTGAAAAATGTGTGTGTTATGTCAAATATTAGTTTACGCTAAGTGTACCTAAAATTACCTATATTGAACATATGTTTATGATGTATTAATTGTGGACTATTATGTATATATAAAAATGAATAAGTCATGGATACATAAATATAGAGGTTTGAATGTAATTTTGAATATATTAGAAAGTTTCTTAGAAATATTCGTAAAAATACAACCAATCCAAATGATATTCTATGTCATTGTAAGAAATATGACAATATTCAAAAACAAAAATTTGATATCATAAAAGGTAATTTTTTTGAAAGTGGGATTGCTCAAAATTATGTAAATTAGATATTTCATGACAAGATTATTGATAAAGAGAATATAATCCCCCAAAGATGATGTGCCATGAAAGATTTATAAACACTGTTCACATGAACGAGGACTCATGTTATAAAAGACGAATTCAATGAAGATTCTAATGAATTCAAATTTTGTTTGGAAGTTGTAGAGAAGTTGTTTTATAATGGTTGTAAAGATTTTATTAGAATATCTACAATTGTAAATTTGTACAACTTAAAACCGATGAGCGCATTGTCTGATAAATGGTTAAACCAAATGTGGAAGTTGATTGGACAAATGCTCCCTCCTTATAGCGAATTTCCTTTTTACATTCATGAGGTTAAGAAGAGGCTAAGTTGATTTTGTATGAATTATGTAAAGATACATTTATGTCCAAATAATTGCATACTTTACTAAAGGGAGTATGAGAATGCAAAGATACATTCATGTCCAAATAATTGCATAATTTACTTATTAAAGGGAATATGAGAATGCAAGATACATTCATGTCCAGATAATTATTTTGTAAAAAGTGATAAATATACTCTAATGTCGATTTAAAAAAGAACTATGTGGTTTTAAATAATTCAATAAATTTCGTAAAAATAAAAATTTGACTCCTAGTGAGCACTCACTCCCACTCTTTCCTCACTTTCCAAATGCATTGTTTAAGATAGTTACAAAAAAGATAAAATGATCGTGAACGAAGGATTTTGATTTTACAAGATTTGACTTAAATCTTATTTCTTTTATTTATTATTATAATTATGATTAGAGATGATGTAACTACTTTGATGAATTTCAATTGATTAGATTTAATTTTATGAATTTATAATGAATTTTGTAATTTAAATAGAAAACTTCTAAAGGGTACTTGAATTCTTTATAACATTGATTTATAAATAATTGATTTGTTAAAATAAATATCCTTTAAGTATAATTTTAAATTTATCCCTTTCTATTTCACGTAACCAATTTTTTAGGGTGTGATATAAATGCTTTGAGTTATTATATCTCTTTTTGTGTGCAATAAGAGATAGGGTATTTGAATTTAAAAATAGTCCTTAAGAGTGTGAGACACTTCTAGTTATTAGTCTATGGTTACTAATATCACAACATTTTGTGGTGTGAGCTTTAGAGAAAAGTCAAGCTCATGAGTCGAACTAGGTCATTTTGGAAATAAGCAAAAACAACAGTAGGCAATTAAAAGAAGGTCCCAATTGATTGAGGTAATATTGATTTTATTTATTTTAGAGTTTTAATTGTTATATTGATTAGTGTTTATTTGTTATTGAATAGTTGTCTTAAGTAACTCGAAAATGTTATCACATAGATGAAGTTTCTATTTGAGTTTATCTCATTATATTTGGTGTTATGAATACTTTAACGTGTGGTTAGTATAATCAAAATTTATATGATGTATGTTTCTACATATTAAAATTTAAATTTTGATTAAAAAGTTTTTATTATTTATTTTCAGCTTTCTTACTCTTGAATTTTGCTTTTGTTTTATACTATATGTTTGTGATTATTTGTTAGGAGTTTATCTCTTTGTTGTTTCTCTTTTGATTGAGTCCTTAAAAAGTCAGTATCTTCTTAACATTATTATGTATCAGGTCTTAGACTCATTCTTTGTAGTCATGCATGATTAGATTGTGTATTAATATAATCTGTCTTTTCTCTGCATGCGAATTTGGTGTGAATCTCTAAGGAATTTGTATCTTCTTACTCTTGAAGTATACTAAGTATCGCACTCCTTATTAAGGTTTGCTATGTATATTTGATTGCATATTGTGAAAGTACAATCATTATTTACCTAATATGTTTCTATTTACAAAGTCTTAAAGTGATTGAAAGTCTTTTTAATTTTTCGATATGTATGCATGTATCACAAAATATGTATTATTTTTCATGTATGTATGTTGATAGTCATATAAAAGCCTATGAGACACAATGTCACTACTCTATTATCTTCTGCGTATTGTTGTTTTTGTATCTATTAATTGTTTTTATTTTGTGTTGAATTGAACATATTGTTTTGTATTTTCACTGAGTTAATTACTTAATTCACTTTGTGAAACCAACTTAATTGAATTGACAGAGAACTCACGAAAAGATTCCATGTGTTTACGTTTTCACTCTTCGTCTGGATGCAATGCATTTGTTTAACTTGGAAGAATAATTGAAACAACAAAAAAAAAATTATCACGTGAAAACCAATTTTTTTCGTCGGATTATTGAAAACCAACAAAAATTTAAAAAACATTCGGTTCAAAATTTTTCGCTAATTCTTGAAAATTGGCGAAACTTTTAAATTTTCATTGGTTTTCACGCACCGGTGAAAATTTTCCCATAACGCTTTTTTTTGTGGCCAATTTTTCAATAAATTAGTGGAAAATTTTAGTCAATTTTAAAACCGATGTAAAAGTTTTTTTTTTTTTTGCATTTATTTCAGTAGTTTTCATGAATTAAAAACCAATAAAATTTATCAGTTTTGTAATAGTGGAGTGTTATATCTACTAAATTTTTGTAGTTAGACTAACATTAGTGTCTAGGGAAGTTATTAGTCGGTAGGAATTCAAATATGTAAAATTTAGACTTAAATAAAATAAATTTTGATCAAATACAATATCTTTATTAATAAATTAATACTCTAATTATAAATATTCAATATTATGATATAAGGTAACAATTATTATTATTATTATGATTGTTAAATTAAAAAATGAAAGAATTTTATCGTAGTTATATTTTATATTTTAAATTATAACTTATTAGATTAATTATATATATAATAAAAAAGATATTTAAAATTTTATGGATGAGGTTATCGAAGATTTAATTGATATTAGTTTATTTATTAGCGAGAGTCTCCACTTTCCCATGAAACATGAAACTTTTGATGGAGATTTCGCCCCATCCCTACCAATATTTAAATATGGATGAAAGATAACCTTCGTGCCCCCACCCTGACCGACCCAACTGTTGACATCACTAATTCACTATTAATGGCAGACACAAGTAGATTTTGGTTTAGGAAGAGAGGAGTATTATTTATTTTCAATTCATGCTTTTACATATTTTTTCCCCATCTAGTAATGCATTGAACTATTTATACTAAAGCAATATAATTTAAAAAAATGAAAGGAAACTATATGGAAGGAAATATATATATATATATGTTTGGACAAATACTTAAAAGTAATGTATGAATAATATTATTGATAATTAAAAATAAAATATTTGAGTTAAGTAGTGAAATATGTCGTTATCTTTAAGATGTTTTGTGGTTCTACTTACAACTTGTATAAGTAAACACAACATCGTTATCCACAAGATAAAATAATTTAGATTTTTTTTTGTTTTAAAATTTCTATAACGATAAAATTTTATTGTTCTAAAAACTCAAAATAATTTAGAATATTTTTCTTCTTTTTTTCTCTTTTCTTTTAAGAGCTTTTTTCTTAAGTAAGAGATGTTTTCAATTAAAGAAAAATAATGGTCATTTAACATATATTTCTTAATAAAGAAAAAAATAACGATTATTTTTTAAATAAAGAAAAATAACGACTATTTTTCTGAGTATAAAAGTATTTTAATAAAAAAAATTCAAAAAATAAAATACCACCTCACTCAAACTCGGTTCGGCACGATCGATGACGACGACACGCGCACGCACGTGGTATCATATTTGCCTAATTTTTTTCTATTTTTATAAAAGTGGGTACCCCTTTATAACACAAACTCAATAACCAATTTTTGTTTCCTATTTATACATATCTTAACTGACGATAGATAGGAATGTGAGACGAAGCATAAATAAAAATCATTTATTTTTTATAAAACAATTCACTCTTTTTTAAACAATATATTACCTCTTATCTTTTAATTTGAATATTTTGTTACCCTATCATTTATTTTTTTCAATCAATTCGATTTCTTCATTTTACGGTAAAGTGCATTTTTGGTTTCTTAGTTTTCGATAAATCGACAGTTTAATATCTTAGATTAATTTTAAATAGAATTGTTAAGTCCCACATTGGCTAAGAGTAAAGCAACAATGATCCTTATAAGTGTGGGCAATCATTTAATTCACAAGCTAACTTTTGGGTTCATAGTTAGGCTTGGGTTTCTAAGTTGGTATCGTAAGCCATTTCTTCATCGTACTTACGAACTCGTCACAGAATCATCAGGACCGTCAGAATCCGAACTCTAGCCGATGTGAAGGGGGGATGTTAAGTCCCACATTGGCTAAGAGTAAATCAACAATACTCCTTATAAATCTGGGCAATCCTCTAACTCACAAACTAACTTTTAGGTTCAGAGTTAGACTTGGGTTTCTAAGTAAAATATTTTAATCTCGTTGTCTTTATTAACTTAAATAACATTTTCATCCAAGTTTTACCATGGACAAAGAAATCGAAATATGACATATTTTACAAGGGTGTCTATGTAGTTCTTAGGGAAAAATTGAGATTTCTATCTAAAAGAGATTTATGACAGCCAAATCTCAATTTTTCTTCTTTTTTTAGGCTTACATTGTCCTATTTAATGTGATTTGAACAAAAAAAAAATATTAAATCTTATAAATAAATGACTAAGTTAAATAAGCATGAAATATTTTGGTTTAATTTCTTAATCAAGATAAAACTTAAATAAAAGCTATATTTAAGTTAAAGTAAGAGATTAAAACTCCCTTCAAGGAATAAATTACTCATTCATCAAAAAAACAAAATTCAACACTATTCATTATTTTTTTTAATTTGCTGCCTCACTTTTTTATTTTACATGAATTTTTATTAGAAAAAATTAACACAAAATGCCAAGTACAATTCGATATTTTATTGTTATTGTCGATTAATGAAATATGTGTGTTGTAGGGGTCTTTTTTTTTTAATTATTAATTTCATTAACAAAAAATTGTGAAATTTGGTGGCTTGATTGTAAAAATAGTAAAATTAGAATATGTAAACCCCAAAAACTGGTATTGGCCGATCAAATTAAAATAGATAATTAATTCTAATCTCTCTTTCCCAAGCCACTGACTTCCGTTGACCGGATATTTTTCCGAGTTTTGAAGTTTCCACCACATAAAGGAAAGATGAATATATATCTGTTAGATTGATTTTTAAATTATTTTATAAATGGATGTTTTTTTAATTGTTTTAAAAAAATTTAAAATTTTAATGGATTTATGATTTTAAAAAATTAATATTCAAGTGAACGTATAAAATAGTTTTGAGGATATTGATTTAACAATTTTATACTTAAAATTATATTATGATATAAATATTATTGTAATTAAAATAGAAAAATATATCATATAATTTAACCAAAAACTTATTACAATCACATATTTTATTTAATTAATCTCTTATTAAAATTAATCATTAAAACTTATTATAAAATAATTATAAAAAAATAGATTATTTTTAAATAACTTAACCAATATGAGATAAAAATTATTAATTTAAAATTTTTAAATCAAATTTTGGAGTAAAAAAATATGGTGACTTTTAAGTAAAAATCTTTATTGATTAAACTTAAATTTTAATTGATTTATCAATTTTTAGAAAAAATTATACACCTCTATTTAATCAATAATTATTTATTATACATTTATTAAATAAATAAAAATATAAAGATATAAATAATTATTTATTTAATCAATAATTATTTATTCTGTGTAGGCCATGAAGCATACAAGTGTAGAAAATTTCAACAAAAAAAAGAAGATAAAATATTGAATTATTTGAGTTGAAAAATTAAAATATCAAAGTGTTACTTTGATTTATTTTAAGTTATAAAAAAATAAATTATATTTGTCTGATTTGAATATAAATATACATTTAATAAATTTTTAAAAGATACAATACATAAAAACTTAAATTCTTCTAAATGCAAGATAGTTCTATACAATTTCGTTCATATAAATTTGTTATTATTTTCTAAATTTAACATGTAAATTTTTTTTCTTAAAAATTAAAAAATAATAATTTTGATAAAAATAATATCATTTATATTCATTTTGTGTATTTTTATTATTAGAAAATGTTTAGTCATTATTCTATTTTAAATACTATTTAATTAAATTGAATTATAATCATTTAAATTCGTTAAATGTTAAATATAATTTTATTTAATATTATTTTTATTATTATAAGTCAAAAAAATATTTTATTTTATAATTTTCCGTTTTTATATTACAAGGTGAGACGAAGTGTCCGTGATTTAATTATGATTATTTATTTTATGCATCACATAGTTATTTAATTTGGACAAATAGATTCAATTTAGAATTAAAGTGTTAACTTTAAAAAATTATGAAATCTCTAAACGTAGTGTGTTTATTTGATAAAAATTAAGGGATCTCTTTTACAAAATAATAATAATAGTTTTAATAATAAGAAAAATTATACTTTGGTTCACTTTATTTTTATAAATTAGATATATTAATAACTTTATTTTAAATTGATAAAGTTTAGTCATCTTATTATTACATTTGTACACACTTTAGTTATTTTAAGTCGATTTTGATAATTTTAATCACTTTATTTTTTTATTTTTATTCAATTTTTTATGACATTTTTCTCTTCAAATATTCATCAATCACTTGCTAATAAGAAATTATTAAAGCGTTTAAATTTGCAATAATAATATTACTAAAATTCACTAATTTATGAAAAATAATTAATGTATTTAATTTATGAAATTAAAATGATTAGAATGTCATGTTATCCTTACTAATAATAATAATAATAATAAAAGAAGAAGGTTAAATATAATTTTTTTAATGAAGTTATATTTGTTATTACAAAAATATTAATAAATTTTAAATTTTTATAAAAATAACATCAAATTTCGTTATTATTACATATAAGTTTCATTATTATTAAAATTTGTCAAAAATTAATAGAAAAAAAATCACATAAATTTGGTTATGTTTTTATTTTTTATTTTTTTGACAAACTAATGAAAATTATGCTTATATAATAACAAACTTTAGTTGGAGGGTAATTTTATAATAATTTAAGTTTATAGCAATTGTAGTTGGAGGATAATTTTATAATAGTTTAAGTTTAGCAACCACTGTATAATTCGGGCATAAAAAATATCTATTAACTCTAATAATAGTAACAAAATATAATAATTGGTTCATTTTATTCTTTGAAGTTAAAATTAGTATTTTTTTTTTGGTTTCAAATCACACTAAATATTTATTAAAAAAATATGTAATTAAATAATATTACCTTGTTAAAATTATTAGCAGTGCTGATCAGATTCGGATAACTATAAGAAGACACAATCATGAATCATGTATTTATATATATATATATATATATATATATGCATGTTTGTTAGTGAATTATAATATTTGATCATATATATAATTAGTAGGTAGAGGAACTTTACGATGATCAAGCTAGTGACACCAAGAGTTCCTCCAAACACTTCAGCGGATGGTTCTTCAGAATTAGTTTATTTCATTAATGGGTTTGTTATAATCTCAATTATAAGAAACCCATTAATATGTATTACCATACATAAATACCATTGAAGTGCTCAGTGGAACTCCAGGTGAGACACCTGACTTATTATGAATAATTAACACCAACATGGTGATGAAAACCAACAGTACTAGACCTCCTATTTATTTACTACGCAAATGGATTTCTCAATTTACACAAGTATAGTGCTAGGCTAATGAACCTAGACGATAATAGGGTTTCTATGAAGAAGAAGAAGAAGAAGAAGAAGAAGAAGAAGATAGTAACTAGAGAATAATTAATATTGAAGCTGATTTGTCAGGTACGTACTCAGAATCATGATGTCATTATATTTAGTTTTCAATTATTATTAATTTTTTTATTTTTTATTTAAATCAAAACTGAAATCATAAGGAAAATTTATATTCTTGTAAACTTTTTTAATTAATAACCGATTTTGTGTATATTCCCTTGGTCTTCATCTCACGTTTGATTAAGGCCAGGTTCATGATTTACATATAAGTGTGGATTATAGTTGAAAAAAGTATACAATTAATTCTCTATATATACTTGCTTTTGATATGTTCATTTTTTTTTCCCAACAAATTAACAAGAATGAACAAGTACGATCCACACACGTACGTCAGTTGTTTCGTTCCCGGCCCTGCACTTCCCCCTGAACACTTACTGAATAATAAATATTTGGAATTAGTTAATATAACTCTTTTTACTATTTTTTATTTTCTAAATTGAGTATAAAAAATATACAATTAAAAAATGAGACTTTTACTTTACTTGTTTATTTATATAATAGATAATTTAAATTTAAATAAAAATAAGATATCAATTGATTCTGTAATTGTTTGTAATTAAATGAATTTAATATTTATGTGGCTATTTATGAAAGTAAAAAAAAATCATATTTTAATTTTTTTATTTACATATTCTCCTAATTCATTTAGTATTTAATTAATTTTATATTTATAATGTCATAGGATGTGGGGAGAGTTTATGTTTCATTGCACCTTAACGTTAGAGGTAGTTTAGCTTCGTGAAATCTTTACATACATATTTTTCAATGGTTTCTTACATGTGTAATTTCTCCTTAGATTTTGTCCTCTTTGTATGTTAAAAAGGAGAGAGTGATTTACATCTCTTCATTCTTATATTTCATATTGTTATGCATATAGGAAAAAATTACATATAATGGAAGAAAACTTTTATGGGGAGAATACCTAGTATCATCATGTTTTATGTTTAGTTGGATTTATATGAATATATATACTATATGATTTACATATCATTCCTTATTCTTATGCATGCAAATTGAATTAATGTACGATGAGACTTTTAAAGTAAGTTGTTATTCCTTTGTCTATGTGTTTTTAGTTACATACAAGTTTATCAAATTACAATAAAGATGGATTCAATGGATCATAAGATAGTTATACTATAAAATTTAGAATATCAATGTAATTTTACTTCGTTCTTGTGGGTGTCATGTAATGTGAGAATGTTTTATCATACGAAAATATCAAAGGAAGAGTTTGTAAAGATTATAAGTATTTCATAAACATAATGTTTGCTTGTAAAATTATTTGTAGACTCGTTATTAAGTTTATTAAAAAAAACTCAACAAACGTTCAAATTTTAGATAGTCATAATTTAGATATATTTTTTATAACTATCACATATAGTTAATGTTCTCATACACTTAAAATACATGTCCACAAAATTTGAAATTATTTTTGTTATTAAAATATTTATTTAAATTCAAGATAATTTATAAAATTATGTTTAGTATTTTTTAAATGTGTTTAAATATTTTTAAGATGTGTTTTGAAACTGATTTATTGTTTTATTAAATCTTTTAATAAATTTTAAATAATTAAATTCAAAAAACCAATTGTAATATTATTAGGTTATATATATATATATATATATATATTTATATTTGGGTTGAATGATGAATGTAGCCGAATAGAGTTAAAAAAAATGATTGATTTGGCCATAAGAAGTTTCTGCCTAAAGAACAAAGAATTAGATTAAAGTAAAAGGGGGTTAACATCGTCAGAGGAATTCATATCAGCGGCAACTAATATTTTCACTAAAGTGATATTCGGCTTCACACAATTGTACGCCAAGTGGGTATTATATATATTTGGGTTGGCGATTAATTTGTGAAAAAAATTACTTTTCTATACTTTCATATTTTTTAATTAATATGTATTATATTTATATATTCATATAATTTTTTTAATTAAATTTTTATACAAGTACATAAAATAATTTTATGAATAATCATAATTATTAAAATTTTAAGAATGAATTTTATTAAATTTGTACTTAATCTCCTTGTTCTAAGATTTGTTAGTTGATTTGATTTATTTAATATATATTTTTAATTATCTAACTAAAATTATTCATTATTAAATTCGTTCTAAAATATACACGAATACTTATACTCTTTTGTGTTAATCATAATTATAGATTAATTCGTGAACGTTTCTAATTAATGTAGAGCTAATAAGTGAAGAGTTAATTAGAATGTTAACCTATATATTGCTTAAGTTAATCTTAAAACCTATGAAAATATAGTAGGAGATCGTAAATTAGATACATTGTAAACGGTATCTTAAAGATGATAGCATAAAATAGGATTTGTTCTTAGACGTTTGATTTTTATGGTAAAAAGTTAAATAATTTGATAGAAAAATAATTTTCCTCTTAGATTATATATATAGTTGTGACTTAGTTTATTTCTACGTAAAAATATCGTGTTATTTAGTTATTTCTACGTTCATTTTGGTATGCGATTACTTATCTTGTTATTTAGATTACAAATTTATAATTTAATAAAATTATAATTTTATTCCCTCAACGTTTGTTAGGTAATTATTAAAATTTTCACTAAGAATAGATGAAAACGAAAAACAAGGTTGCCATAACATAAGTGAAATATATATATATATATATATATATATATATAAATATATATATATATATATATGCCACTCTAAATCAATATTCGGATGGAAATGCACCACAAGTTCGGCTAGTTTTTTTCAACTAGAGGGAATAAATTAAGAGGAAGAAAATCTACCCAACAAAGATAGAAAGCCAAACTTGCATTAGGATAACACTCTCTCTAGTATGAAAGATTAAAAGAAAAGAACTCCGAGAAGAAAGAGAATGTCTAAGGTTGCAAGGAACTTAATTAGATTCCGTTCAAGTGATTAACTAAAAGTAGTTGAAGTCTATATTAACACATGAATTACCCCAAATTTAGTGAATATAGGGATGTAGATATACATTATCTTCATACTTTGCATAGAAAATAACATTTAGTCATTTTCTAAAAATACGACGGAATTTAAGTTATTATTCAAAACTTTTATTTAAAAGTAGCTTTTATCAAACCCATCCTTATGTTTTCTCTTCTTCTTTTTTTCTTTTTTCTTTTTCAAAAATTAAAAAAAAAAACTATTTTCAAACCTAATTAATACAAAATGGAACCTAAAATATCTCCAGCCCCTCAAATTATGATAGTAGTATGGTAATTAATGTGCTTAAATATTAGGAGAAATATTGAACCGATCTATTAAAACCGACACAATTTTGTTTTAATATTATATAGGCCGGTTTTATATAACCGATGAAGTATTTTTTACCAGTTCATGAAGAAATAGAAATGGTGAACGTACATGGCTATTTTGTAGTGGTGATTGAAGAAGAATCCTGCTCTTTATAGTGATTACGCTTTCTATGCCTTTTTTGCATTTGGTCATGAGTTATTCTTGACTTCCTTTTTTATGATTTCGGTCCAACGGCCAAGTCATGTAGGCCGATGTCTAGAGAATCAGTTTGATGAGGGCTCCAATCCAAAGAGATATATTTTTTATTTTTTAATCTTTAAAATATAATAATAATAATAATTTTTTTTAATACTCGTTCTATTAAAGTTTAGGATGGTAAAATATATTCACAATAGGAGCACAAATAACTTAAAATTGTAACTAATTATTACTTTATAACATGTAAAGGATCTAAGATTTTTTACAATTATAAATATTTCACTTAAAACCAACACACAAATACGAAAATGACATGGAAAAAACCCGTTAAAAAATAGGATATATTTTCACTATTTTAATTAATTACTATTTATTCATGATTTATTTAAATGAATATAACTTAAATCAACACGATAAAATAATACTATTAAAAATATAATGTTAAAATAATATATTTTCACTATTGAAATGGAAATAGTAAAACATAAAAATTAAAGTAGAAAAATAAAAATACCATAAATTTAACGAGGTTCAACATAAATGTTATCTATGACTTCGTGCGTCGTTGACCACTTTTACTATCTTCGAAATGGATAAACTCTAAAATTACAATTAATTGGACAAAATTAAACTAACTAATTACCTTTACAAAATAAAAGAAGATATACAAATTTTAGGATGTCTTAGAAGTGAAAGAGAATGTTTTATTTATAACACAAAAATCAACAAACACCTTAATTCCTAATCAATACGAGATTTTTTTAAATTTAATCGTTAAAGAGTTATATAACAAAACCTGATGAATATGAACAAACACAACACAAGACACGACACATTTTTTAGAAGTAGTTTTACCTTATGGGATAGAGAAATAAGCATTTCTATAACATATATAAAGCATGACTTGATAAATAAATTATTTTTTTAGACCCGAATTCGTTACTATTTGAATGTAAGAGATTTTCTTTTATACCCATTATATTCATTCTACCATTATTATTTTCATTTTCCATTACTTTTTTTAATCGTTAACATACAATGGTTTTCCACAAAGGGTATCCATATTATCATATATAAAATTTATTTTTATGTTCATATAGATTTAATAAATTTATTACTTGCAGAAAAATTAAAAATATGAGAAATTTATTAAATTTATAGAATAATTATTTCCATCATGGAAATAGATACTATTAATATATCCTTTATTTTCTTTTACATATTTTATGAACATAAATTAATTAAATTTTTAAAAATATAATTAATGTTCATTAAGATATATAATTAATGGAGATACTGAGCAACAACTATTTTTTTTTTAAACAAATGAGTTTAAATCTTTAACCCCATTTTAATAAATTTTACAATTTAAATTAAATAATATGAATAAAATTTAGTACCCGTTGTTTTTTATTCAATATTCTAATATTATATTTTGAAGTATTAAATATAATATTTAAAATTAATATTTTAATAAATAAACGAAAATATTTTGCGATTAACGTCTTTTTCCCACAATATTCCAGTTAAAAGATGTAGAGTCAAGCAAAACTGTGAATAGTGAACCTGGACAAAACAGAGAGTCAGATACGGTGCAGGGAATAGGACGAAGGCGATTGCTATTAGGTGTCGTTTGGTTCGTGGAATGGAATCGAAATTCGGAATGTAATGGAATGGAAAGGAAACAATTTTGTTTGGTTTGATCATTGGAATCAAGCTCAGAATCAGGATTATAGTGTTTTGTTTACCACTGGAATGGAATGAAAAAAACTATAAATGACCTTAATACCTCTACATGCTGTAAAGTTCAAATAATGTCATTTAATTACTATTTTTTCGTCAGACAAAATACATTATTAAAATTATTATTTTTCTAAATAAGTATTACTTAATTAAAAATAAATATATTATTAAAATTATTATTTTTCTAAATAGGGTTTAGGGTTTTGAGGTTTGGGATGTGTGATTTAGGGTTTAAGGATTTAGGATTTGGGGTTATATTTGTAGGTTAAGATTTAGGGTTAAAATTATTATTTTTTTAAAAATAGTTTAGGGTTTTAGAATTTTGGATTTAGGGTTTAGGGTTATAAGGTTTAAGGTTTAGGGTTTATGATTTTAGGATTTGGAATTTGGGGTTTAGGGTTTTGGGATTTATGTTTTAGTGTTTTAGGTTTTGGGATTTATGTTTTAAGGTTTAGGGTTTAGGGTTTAGAGATTTGGAGATTTAGGGTTTAGGGGTTTAGGGTTTAAGGTTTAGAGTTTAGGGTTTTAGGATTTATGTTTTAGGGTTTTGGGTTTTGGGATTTATGTTTTAAGGTTTAGGAATTTGGGGTTTATGGTTTAAAGATTTGGGATTTGGGGTTTAGGATTTAGGGTTTTAGGATTTGGAATTTGGGATTCAGTGTTCAGGGTTTAGCGATTTGGGATTTATGTTTTAGGGTTTTGGGATTTACGTTTAGGGTTTAGGATTTATGGTTCTAGGATTTAAGGTTTTAGGAGTTTAAGATTTGGATTTAGGGTTTTGAAATTTTGGATTTAGGGTTTAGGGTTTTGGAATTTTGGGTTTGAGAATTTGGGATTTGAATTTAAGGTTATATTTTAGGTGAAGGTAAAATTGTAAAAAAATGTTTAGATGGAAATGGAATAATGATTACCAAAGGTGGGAGAAGTAATTGTGATTCTTTCTCTTTTAGTAATCAGATTCTATTTCGCCATCCATTCCGTCCAACCAAACACACAAAATGGATGGAATCAATTCTTATATTAGTCTTTTGTTATTTTTTTTTCTCCCAATTTATACAAATTAATTAATTTAATAACAGTTTGACTTTGGTAATTAATTTCAACCATGGACAGAGTCTTCTTTGAATTGTTAATAATATTATTTAAAAATATAATATCTATGCGTTGCATTCCGATACATTCTAGGATAGTTTTCACAAATTGCATGCACGATATTGGGCTTATTCTTCTTTAAAGGAAAGGTCATAGCAGATACATCTCAAAAGTACACTAAGACATTCTAATTAAATTGTCACCTACGTAGCACCTATTTTCATTTAATCTAATAATTACGAGTATTATTAAATTAATACAAATCAATCTTCAATAAATTAAAACTATTATTAGTATTGGAAAAAAAATATTGACAAATGATGAGACATATCACCGTCGTTGTACATATACTAAATGCTTTATAAGCTATACAATCACTTAACCACCCTAAATATATGAAAATGATGAAAGTTCACATGAATAAGTATTTCTAAGCATTATGTACAAAAAGAAGATACTTGCTAATTGCTAACACTTTGTGGCATGTTTGAAATATTTGCTTTCTATCTTAGTATAATCAATGAAAATTATCTACAATATATATTATTTCTTACATACATTACTAATACATACGACCTAAAAGGTTGACCATGTACCAATTTAGTAGTATATATTTGCAAAATGCATGTGTATCATGTGTATATATACTTTTGTATGTTTGCATGTTTGTACGTATAAGTTGAGCACCAAAGAAGCAAATGAGTCTTTCACTTAAATTAAGTTAATTTAGTTTAATTTTACCGTTTAGTTTTAACATTTTAATATTAACTAGAGTTGATATTTTTCATTTAGAGTTTAGAATTTGTTGAATTTTTTTTTTTTTTTTTGAAATTTTATACTAGATTTTTAAGCGAGACCAATTATTCATTTAGCACCTTTGGTCCCGAATATACGTGATTTTAAAAGTAGTGGCATGCATGAACTTTGATTTGATTATTTAATTTATTTTTTTATTTTTCTCTGTTAATTTTAATGGTTTAGATTAAGTAATAATACTAAATGTGATTCTAATATCATGCTCTTGCATAACTCATTTCAATATCACCTGCAATTGTGGCTAGATTCAATTTTGATAACTTTGGTCCCGGCCCATTAATCTTTTAGTCTCTGTTAGTTTTTTTTTTTCCCACAAGACCATTAGGTCACGTGCAGTTGATTTTAGATCTTTTAGAAACTTGGACTATAAATATTAGGTTATAGGTTTCAGGTGCTTTGTCCTAATTAACAGATCAAGTTTGAAACCCTAATAATCATATATATATATATATATCTTCTTCTTTTTTGTAGCGATGATCAGCTGTCCACTAGAGTTCTCCTGATCACTTCATTGGTGCTCTAACAAAGTAACAGACCCTTATGAAGTAATATTAAAAAGGGTAAATATAGACCACTGAAGTGTTTGGGGGAACTCTGGTAGCCATCTGATATATATTTTAATTTGAATGGAAATTATAGAATATCATCTAATATTTAGTTATTTAATTTGGTTATGAATTTCTTTAATCGTTGATGATCTGATCTATATATGATTTTAATGACTATATAATTTGGTGGTGCATGAATGATCTCTAGCTAGGTACAGGGGTTATGTTGTTTTTACTTTTTCTATGATACTGTCATGGCTCTTGGCAACTAACCGTATATATATAGCATTATTATATAATACAATTGATAATTTTTCATTTTATATAGTTATTTTAACAAATAGTACCAATTATTAATAAAATTGTGACAGATATATGAATTTTTTCACCCATGTATGACATTTTTTTGGATGGTAGAAAGGGATTCCTAGCTAGCCAGCACATCATGTTCATTGCCGTACATTGAATATAATTGTAAACATTTCAGAATGTTGGTTATAGAAAATATAATTAGGTACCTCGAGTTCTGCAAGCAAGTGTAAAATATTTTGTAAAGTTTTATTATTGCCAGTGATCTTATCTCTATTGTGATGAAAACACTACCTCAAGTTGCGAGAGTCATTCAATTAACTACGAACCACAAGTAAAGAACACAACATGAACGACACCAAGATTAACAAGGTTCGTTCAAGTGATCTTACTTCTCCTGCGCGCCAAAACTTTTTATTAGATCTTGTTTTTACTTAAATATTATCAACAAATTTAATTTTCATTTAATATGAAAATGTATATAAAAAGATATGAAATTGATAAAAAAAATATAGACAAAAATTAAGAAAATATAGGATTATTAGGGTAGATCGATTTAGACATTTGTAGATTGACAAGGGAGTAGATCGATCACGAGTTCATCACTTGATCGATCAAAACTACGCTCGATTGATTGAGTTATAAGGATTTAAATGCTTTAACTTTAAATTGAATTCTAATTTTCAATCTCAACCCTTGGATCAAAATAATACAAATATAAATCTAATGAGGATCAATTTCAACCTATTTAAAGCATCATAGAGAAATCATAAATAATAAAATATTAAGAATTACAAAACTCTAATAGCTAGCAAGAAGAGAGAAATAGAAAAAAATTTCAAGAGAAGAATAAAAGAGACACAATTTTGCGAAGGATTAAAGAGAATATTAGTATTATAAATCAAGAAATTGAGTGTATCTCTTCTTCTTTTATTTTCTTTATCAATTTTATTGTCTTTCTTTATGAAATATTTAAGCTTTAAGAACATAATTGTATCTAACTAATCTATTAATATAGAGATCTTATGAACCTAATTTTTTACATGTAATGATAAAAAAATTTATCCCAATTTTTATTGCAATTCAATTATATTATTTAACTTGATTTTTATGTTATAAATTGTTTAGCCAATAATTAATCTATAAAGACAATTAAATAGATTTGAGATAATTATTTAATTGTTTGTCTTGATTAAAAAACAAGAATAGTTTCTAGGCAGAGATATATGATTCTTATGTAAATGATCTAAAATTGATGAACTTAATGAGTAACATGCAATCTAATTGACATGAGAGTGTAATTAGGTTAATTACTATATGATGTAGTGTACTTGAAAGATGAATGCATGCTAGGTTAGATTCAATTAATCATGTAATTGATTGATTATATTGAGAAACATTTTAGTGATTCACATGTTAGAAAATTGGAAGATTAAAGATTCTTAGATCGTTTTCTCATATATTTTTGTAGTTGTTGAGTCTTGCGATATTAAAATTAGTTGTCATTTATTTTTTTAGTTTTCATAATTTTCTATTTCCAAATAGTATTTGGTATAATTATATAGGTATTCAGTTATAAGTAACACAACTCTTCCTAGGATCGATATCTGTATTTAGGTACATTATATTACTTGCATGATCCATATACTTAAGGATTGCAACGTCTTGATCAAGATTTGGAACCATTGTCGGGAAGCAATTACTTATAACATATATCAATAACGATTATTACCCAACTAGTTTGGACCTTTTAATTTTTGTTTTAGTGTTTCTATTGTATACCTAAGTTAATGTGGAAATCTTGTTACTTTTGATCTGAAAATAAAGAAAACTTTATTTCGCTTAAGAAGGAAATAGTTAACACAAGATCAATCAGGGTTATGACTTAACAAGGGGATCAACGAGCTATTGTAGTCTCTAAACCTTTATAGGATTTTATAATCCCACAAGTAGATGGAGCCCAATCATTTATCAGTAGAACGAGCATCAATGCTAACTTCAAACTTAAACCAGGAGTTATTCAAATGGTACAAGCAAATTAGTTTATAAGGTTATTCAATGATTACCCAAATCTTCACTTGGCTTCATTCTTTGAAATATGTGACACCTTTAAGATAAATGTTGTATCAAATGGTGCAATTCATATCTTTTTCAATGAGGGACAAAGCTAAAGCATGGTTATAGTCACTACCTACTGGGTCAATTACTACATGGAATCAATTGGCTCAGAAATTCTTGACAAAATACGTCCCACCTTCAAAGACAGCTAAGCTCAAAAATGATATCACTTCTTTTCAACAATTTGAAGGGAAATCACTTTATGAAGCTTGGGAAGGCTACAAAGAGCTGTTAAGATGCCCACACCATGGTCTTCCTACTTAACTATAAGTGCAAATATTCTATAATGGAGTAATTGGGCAGCCAAGGACCATAATTGGTGTTGTAGCTAGAGGAGCTTTAATGAGTAAAGCTGAAGATGAAGCTTTTGCATTACTTGTTATGATGGCATCTAACAATTTCCTATGGCTTATGAAGAGGCTAAACCCAAGGAGAATGATTGTAGCAATAGATGTAGACACCATAGTAGCATTGCAAGCTAAAACAAATGTTATATTGTTAGGTTTAACTGAGAAGTTAGGTGGTGGCAATATTGGATAAATATAGTACAAAGTCCATTCATGGTGTGTAATTATTGCAAGCTAAAACAAATGCTTATTGTTTCATACATTCTTACCAAAATGAAGTGTACCCAACAAAGCCTATTGTGAGAAAAATGAAACAATCAACCATTCTTATATACTCTCTTGAATCCATTTCTTTTGAATGCATTATAAGAAAATAGTCAAGTGAAAACACATTAGAGAATTATTTTTCAAGCCTATTGTGAAGTGTGCCAACCAAAGTCTACCCAAACTCCTATCTAAAATTCTCAAAAAGCCATTCAATTGTTAAAGGACACAATAATCAACAATCAAAAGCAATCCCAAACACTTCCTCTTTTTAGAATAGATGCATTGTTACTAAAAATGTGTGTGATGTAATTATTGATGTTGAGAGTAGTTTGATTTCTAAAGCTCTTATAAAAACCTTGTGTTTGCAAATTGAAAATGACCTCCATTTGAATGAGTTTTGTATGTTTTTATTTTCAATTGGAAAGTCCTATCAAGATAAGGTTAAGGATGAAGTGATAGACATAAATTTCTCACATGCTTGCAATATTGTTCTTGGTAAGTCTTGGATAGACCATATACATGCAATCCATAATATGAAACAAAATATGTTTATATTCCCTTGGATGAATAAAATGATAGCTCTTATCCTTTTGGAAGAGAAAAAAAGTGCCAAAAGTTTCAAGCATGGAATCACCATATACTCCACCCAAAACTATTAGTGTCCCATCCCTTCCTAAAGGCATTCTAGGACTTCCTTTATATAAACCTAAAGAATAACTCTTAGTTGAGGAAATTTTTTGTATCACATTACTAAGTGAAGAGTCTAGTTCTAGACCATCAAAAATCACCATACTTCTCTTTCTAAGTGAAGAGTCTAGTTCTAGGTCTTCCACCCAATATAAAGAATCAGCTCCTAGTTGTGAAGAATGTCTTTGGCTTTCTTTTTAAACCAATCACTCCACCACCATCAAATCCAAGCATCATAAACCTTCATCTAAAGGAGAATATCATAAAGAAAGTTACTTTACTCATTCCACTTAAACTTAACCTTTATATTCCATGGAATAAAACCACGATACTCAAGTTTTTGTGATTAAAATTGAGAACCTAGTCAAAGAATCACTCATATTTCTTCTTATGTTTTTGTTAATCCTATTGAGTCTAACCTTGGTATTTTTCATGATCATTCTCTTTTATTCCCAAAACTTAAGTTTGTTTTGATAATACTATTACCACCCCATTTGTTAAGGCGCACGTTTGTATTATCAACTTTTATTCCATATTGATTGTGTATCTTTCAAGAAGATTCAATTTTTTTTAACTTTTTCAATTATTATTTTATAGAATTCATCGGAATCAAGTTCTTTCGTAACAGGAATGTAAGATGTAAGAACATTAAGTTCATTTGAAGTATCAATTTTACTTTATTTAAATATTGTAAGACACCTTAATATTATGGCCCATTAATAATATCCTAGGCTGCACATGGTAATGTTTTACAATTTGTATAGTAGACTATGATATTGAATATTTGATATGGAATACTTTAGAATGCGAGAATTGTTCTCTGTTTTATCCCAATCTCTAACATCATATTTTTCCTTTCCTTTCTATTTTAATTCTTACTTCATCTTTAAAACTCTCTACATCACTATTTTTATTGATATTTGATATATATTGAAGTCACTAGCTTAAGTTTGTTTGCTATAACACATCTTAAGTGTATGCTATTGTGATAATCTTGTCAAGTAAAAAGCATCTATCTGTTTGGTTTGGTGACTTATGGATTCGAGCTAACTAAACTATTAGTTCGATTCAAACATACATGTTAAAGATAATGAAAAAGGAACGAAGACTTGCTAGTGAAGTAGACCGAGGTATTTTCGATATAAGAATAGTTTGATATCGACTTTGTTGATTTTAATTGTTTATGAAGAAATCAATATTTGAAGAAATAATCAGAAGAAGAAATAAACGTTTTTATTCAATATATTTTTTCTTAATTTGAATCGGGTATGTACATTATTTATATAGACAAATATTAATTATTATTTCAACAACCATTATGATTGAATTACATGATTTACAGCTATTTGGTAGGCACCGTGTATATTGATAGGCGTTTAACGTCGGTGTATTATTTATTGAATAATTTACAGTATTTGTTGAATTCAACATTTTCATGTCTAATGGATTAGAATTTAGTTTTAGTTGGGTATGTATTTTTTTCTAAATATTTGAGCATAATTTGAATAAAATATTTGATTAAAAAATATTAATTTAAATAAATCAAATTCATCCCTCTATGTTATTTTGATATGTAATTTGAACTTAAATATTGGTACGATAGCCAACACTCCACTAGCTTAGAACTGTTCTTGGGATTTTCTTGTGTATTCAATCCAACAATGCCCTTGAAAAGCACACTTCATTTTTTTACTAAAAATTACTTGCGAATTATGATATTAAATAAGTACACCACACAAGACTTGAAAAACAATAGTCACCAAACATTTAAAATGGATATAATTAAATTACCAAACCTTTTTTTTTATCATTCTTAAAAAAAATCATTTGACAGAACCCCATATTAGGTGTACACTTTCTTATTTCTGTTAAACCCATTTTTTCTAAAATGCAAGGTAACTTCACTGTCTAAACTGCATTTCCTATTATTTCTATCAAGTCTATTTTAAGTTATCGGAATATAATATAAAGATAACATTTTGAAATTGGTAGTGTCAAAACAACTAGCACATGTCTAATAAAACTTGGTGACAAATATCCGAGGAACACAGGGGATAAGAGTGAAGATCTCTGAGGTATTCCATATACAACTTTATTAGGACATCTAGTTTTCAAAACTAAAAAATAAAATTAATGTAATACAGGCCACACTAACATAAGCTAAGCTAAACGCTAAACCCAAATTGGAATTTTGATTATACAAGAAACGTCGGGGACCCTTGGTGAAGAATTATATGAAATGGTACACTGCATCAGTTTATTATTGTGTTTTATGTTGTAAGGTACAAGGAGACCCGCTTATATGATCATATGAATACACAAGATTCATATGCACAATGTACAGAAAAGCATAATCCTTATAAACAAACATGAGGAGGAATAAGCTTTCCTGGATTCATAATATTGTTGGGATCTAATGCCACTTTTATTCTTTTCATAGTCTTCAAGGCTTCTAATCCAAGTTCTTTCTCGAGATACTTCATTTTCCCTGTACCGACCCCATGTTCACCAGTACATGTTCCTTCCATTTCCAATGCCATATGAACCATCAAATGATTAAGTCTCTCTGCTTCCAACCTTTGCTCTTCTATATTTGGATCAAAGAGTATAACTGTGTGGAAATTCCCATCACCAGCATGAGCAATGACCGTGCAAGTAAGCGAAGATGCATCCAACAATTGTTTAGACCTTGATATTACTTCAGAGAGCCGCGAAAGAGGAACGCAAACATCCGTTGTCATTGCCTCAAAATTAGGTTTCATTGCAAAGCAAGCCCAGAGAGCCTCCTTCCTTACCTTCCAAAGTTCCTTCTTAGCTTCAGGATCTTCTGCAAAAACAAAGTCCGAGCCATTGTGCTCTGATACAATCTTCTGAACAATATGTGTTTGCTCGCGTGAATACGCCTCTGTTCCTATAAACTCAAACAACAATGTAGGAGTTTCAGGCAAAATTTTCCCATTGGCAATATTGATAGCCCTGATTTGAACCTCATCTATGAACTCAACCCTTGAAACCTGTATTCCAGACATCATAGTAGCAATGGCAACATCAGCAGCATCCTTAACAGTAGGAAAATTACACATGGCAGCCACAGAATAGTCAGGAATCTTTTGAAGCCGAAGTGTGACTTCTGTTATAACACCTAAAGTTCCTTCGCTTCCAATCATCAAACGAGTCAAATCGTACCCAGCTGCACTTTTTCTAGCACGAGAAGCTGTCTTAACAACATCACCATTAGCAAGAACAACCTTGAGATTTATAACATTGTCGCGCATAGTTCCATATCTAACAGCTAAAGAACCAGAACATCGAGTAGCACACATACCACCAATTGTCGCACCAGGTCCTGGATCAAGAGGAAAGAATAGACCATAAGGCTTTAAGTATTCATTAAGCTCTATCCATCCAATCCCAGGTTCAACAACAACATCCATATCCTCAATATGTAATGCTTTAACACTTTTCATCAAAGACATATCAATACAAACACCTCCATCGGGAGCCAAAGTGTGTCCTTCAATCGATGTAGCTCCACCATATGGTACAATTGGTATCTTATACTTATCGCATAACTTGACTATTTTGGAAACCTCTTCTTCAGATCTTGGGAAAACAACTACATCAGGGACATTTACTGCTTTGTGAAAACTGTTTTGTGGTTTTCCATGGATAAACCTCTCGTCATAATCCATTGTTATGTTCTCTCTACATATTGCTTTCAATTCATCGATAAACACCTGTGAGATTTGTTTATGTGAACCCTTGACTTCATAACTTTCAGTGCTAAGCTTGTCCCCATATTTAATTCCTCGAAATTCCGAGTCAGAATTGGCATCGCAGAGGAAAGGATGTGAAGTGGGTTTCAGGGCGAGTGAGCCAACTGCGGAGAAAGCTAGGGCTATTGGAAGCAAAGGGCTTGACCAAGAAAAGAATGAGATTTTCGATGGCTGATTTTTTATAGGTATGTTTGGTTCTACTGTGAAAAAACTGAAGGAAAAAGACGAGTTACTTCTTCTTGGGAAATGATGGAAAGAGTTTAATAAAAACTTTGAAGAAGAACGTATGCGAGAAAACCAGGAGGCCATGGCATGAAGACCAATCTAATACCACAAAAGATAGATTCCTTTTACAAAGCTCTCTATGTAGTAGTATTCTTAATATCATTATTCATAAATAATCTAATAGGTGGTTTATTTTTTATTTTATTTTTTCTTAACCCTTTATCTCTGACATTCACTAGTGTAGGATACATATTTGTTTATGTTTCAATTTTGTTTTCTTCAGAATTCTCTAGTTAAAGTACATAGTTGTATCTTTCATTGGCTCACAAGTTTTGTAAAAATTAATTACAATGAAAAGTTCCACTCGATATTATAAGTTTGATTGAGATGATGAAATTTAAAAAAGATAATAAAGCTTATTTACAAGCTTAGAAGCAAAGATAATGAAATAATTTACACATAGATATTTTTTTTTAGTATACATATGACATTTCATTTTCGTACAAGATTACAATGGAGAAATTATACATACATAATACTTGTGAAAAGAAGAAAAAAAAAAGAATACATTGGAAACATGAAAATATTAAATAATAAAATGTACATGTTGATTTGAATTATTTTTCAATTAATGACAACTAATTTAATATTCCACTTTAAGTTCTAAAAATGTTAAAGAACACTAGATTTAAGATTGTTATAGTAAGAATATCAACCAATTGTTTTTATGAACGAATTTTAAACAATTACATGATCTTTCCATTCAATTTTTTCTTTATGAAAAATTTATCTACTTCGACATGTATTGTAAAATCATGTTAGAACAAGATTATGTGCAATATCACATACTTATTTATAGTTAAAAAATATGTAGACATGTTATTCAAATAAAAAAACAAAAATCTTGTATAATGTCTCACAAAATACACTTGTCAAACCTTTTTATTCAACTTTGCACTTAGCGAGCTATAACATTTTGTTTCTTGCTTCTTTATGTCACAATATTACTTCTTACACACGTAAAGCAACCAAAAGTAGATTGCATGTCTCCTTTATCATATGTCCAATCATTATCAATATATGCTTGTTTTTAGTAAATAATATTCCTTTTTTGGAGCATACTTTAGACACCTCAAAATGCATATAACTATATTTATATATTGTTTTTCAGGATTATGTATAAACTAGTTAACAATACTCAAATTATAAGCCAAAATCTAGTCTATTATGAGACAAGTATATCAATCTTCCTATAAGTCTTTGGTACAATCATTTGTCAACTAAACCTAGTTTGACTCATTTTAGAACTTATTTTGTTGGTATGTCAACTTATTGACATACTGACATACCGATCTCTTGCAATAGATCTAAGTCATATTTCTTTTGAGAAAAAAACTATTCATTTATTAGATTAAGATACTTTAATCCCAAGAAATATTTCAGAGAGCTTATATGTTTTATATCAAACTTTTTGAATAAGTAATTATGTAAGGCCTTTTTTGTTTATGGTCATTCCCAATAACTATCATGTCATCAACATATACAATAAGTAAAGTGATCTTATCTTGTTATTTTTTTAATAAAAGAGTATGTCATAATTTTCTCTAATGGTAGCAGAAAACAATCATAGATTTTTTGAACCTTCAAAATCATACTCTTAGAGATTGATTTAGCCCATATAATGATTTCTTTGGTATGATATCTTATGTTCATGCCATTTTATATCATGTATCCTGGTTGGAGATCTATTTAGATTTCTTCTGAAAATTTACCAAGTGGAAAATCATTCTTCACATCAAATTGTTGTAATAGTCAATACAATTTTTCAATAAAAGATAATGGGATACAAACTGTGTTCATTTTGGCTACAGGTATAGATGTTTATGTGTAATCAATCTCATAAGTTTGAGTATATCCCTTTGCTACCAATCTTGCCTTAAAGTGTTCAATTGTATCGTTAGTAATACGTGCCTAAAGCAAACATATCTTATGATTTATTGGAATTAAAAGAATAAATTAGATTTTACTATTGCATTTTAACCTACGTATTTTATAAATTATGTTTTCATATATTTTAGTTGCTTTTGGACTTAAAAGATTCAAATAACAAAAGACCAATCAAATCTTACAACCAATGGTATAATTTTCATACAACGAAGGAACTAAACACAAACATTTATGCACGATACATCAAGAAGGGATCAAAACATTAAATCCAAAAAAATTAAGGGCACACTGTGGCATGATTATGTGGGCTATGACATAGCACCCTCGGGATAAATCTCACAGAATTGGAAACAAATTTGTGTCACGACATGAGTCAACACAAACCGCAACCAATGGATTTGCAATCCATTGCCTGATTTCAAGCACATGTTTATCCAAATTGTTCTAGATTTGTTTCATAAGCATTTTAAAAATTTTAGATCTCTATAATCCTAATCATAATTACATTGTATCTCTTTTACTATAAATATGTAGCTAGGATCACCAAAATCAACCAAAGATTAAGCTATAGATTATAGGCACAAAAATTTATAGAAAATATGTAGGTTTATAGAGAAATTAAAGATTAGAGGTAAGATAGAAATTCAAATAATCAATTAAGGAGTTTTAAATCAACCATTGATATCAATCATAAGCTTATTATTCTTCTTCTTTTGTATCTATTATTTTAATTAAGATTATGCCTAGCTAATTTATTTATATGATTATGGGTATTTTTCAAGTCCTAGACTATTATTTTAATTAATAAAATATTATAAGGACTTTTAGATTCAATCCTTGAGTTTTGATATGTTTGACTTTATCTTTAACTTTCATGACTATGCATGTATTAATTAAAATAATTAACTAATTTAATACATGTGTATGTTTAATGTTAGTTTAAGATATTATTAAATTAACATGGCAGTAAATAAATTTCTATTTATTTTTTCAATTATGGTATTAGTTAATATTCTTATTTAATGTGGAAACTTGTTGTTTTATGACAGTATGACAAGTAGAGTTTATGCCTTTGTTAAAAATTACTAAGAATTGTGATCTTTTGAAGTTTAGATATCTCATTTTTAGAACGTAATCCGATGAATGAATAATCTTGCAACTATGACTATGTTATTTTGATTTAGGATTGATTTATGATTGAATTCTACTTCAATTAAAAGTAAGAAAATGTGGGTTGGAAGTCGTTACCAAATAGTGCATAAATTTCCAAGGTTAAAGTTATTAATTCAAGGATAGTTTTAATATTAATTTATGATATAATTGGTTAAATAATATGCTAGTGGTGATGATTGTTCCATAATCACATATTTCTCTTAGTCTGTGTTGCTTATGTATTTTATTTATTGTTTTATGTTTTAGTTTTAGTTTTAGTTAAAAACTATTTTCAAAACCCTTTTATTAATTTACTATTAGGCTAATAATTAGTGATATTTATTATAGCAATCTTTGTGGGTTTAACAACCTTTATTTTTAAATTACTTATCATTTGTACAATTTGATCATATATACTTGTGTGTTTTCAAGCGTATCAGTTAACATTTTACTTCACTATGTAAATCCACTAACATCCAACTCGTTTATTTCTTAATAGAGAATCAACTAATTCTCACGTTTAATTTTTTTCTTGAGATTTCATCTCTTCATTCATAGTTGATTTTCACCTAATATAAGCTAAGGCTTCCTGTTAGGAATACATATAACAAATAATTGATTCACAAATGATAGGTTTGATTTTGGCAACTGATGATTAGATACATAATGGCTTATGGGATACAATACTTTACTAGAGATTCCAGGTACATATGTGAGTTTAGGAAAACCTCTTGTGTGACATTGTGGCATAGTTTTTTGTATGGTTCAAGAACATCTTCAATAAAAAATTGGTTTGATATATTGATAGGAGATTGAACCATATTATCTAGAGACTCAGTTCTAAGCTAAGAAACATTTACTTCTTCAACTGGGTGTTCATTATTTACTTATTTAGTTATTAGGTTCTAATTGACATTTTGATCTAATAAGTAGAATCTATAAAAACTTTCATTTAAAGTCAAATGCACTTAGAAAATCAACATCAACTACCTAGCACTACCCAAGAAAAGCCAACTTTTCCAAGGTCTAACCATTTGAGTTCTATAAGACTATCCAAAAGACATTCAAACAAAATGTGAGAAATATAAAGTACATCATGAGTGTATTCAAAAAATTCATCTAAGTGCACACTTGAGAACTTAGAAAAGCCACATTGGCCGAGTAGTTCTTTATCCAAACACAGGAACTCAATTTCCTCTTCCAAGCATACTCCACCTAGTAAGAACATTCAAAATAATGTAGTCATCTTCGTACTTATACACTAACTCTACTATTCATCACCAAGCCTTCTGGTCTACCTCCAAAGCATCCTCCTCGAGATAAAAATAAACAAAAGAATACTAGCAGGAGTTCTAATTTATAGAACTTGTAACTAGGGTCAGTTGTACTAGATCAAGAAGGCCACTCCTTCCCTCACATCCAGGTAGCAAACACTACCCTACACGAGTATGGCGCACAATATCAATCAAGCCTAAGAATGGGTGTAGGAAAGGGTAGGGATGGTTATGCTAAGAACCATAACCACCTTTAAAAGGTACATTAAGTTACTGTCGTTGGTTATATACGGGTAGCAGTTTCTCCACGATTTAATAAAGTTTCTTATTTTTTTAACATTTATTCAAAAATATATTTAATTTTCAAAAAATAAATGTTAACATAATTCTTACTCTAATACATTATTTAATGTATTGACATTAATTTAATCTCTTAAGTATTTAACATATGTTAAGTAAAATACAAAATATAAAAGTAAGAATAAATAAAATTTAATCTAATTATTCAAATCATTGTGTTTTTTGTTATCAAAAGTATACTTTCTATATAATAATATGTATATAAAAAATATTAGTATACATTCGGTTTTGATTAACCTTAGTTTCATTATTGCAATAACCATCTCTGTCTCACGCCTTATCGATTATGATTATTTTTGAGAAAAATTCATCATATTTTTATGGATAACCATAGTTTTAGCTATCCACATTTAAAATACACATTCCTACTCAGGCCTATATTGGATTAAAAAGGCCATTCATTCACTTACACCTATGTAGAGACCACTACTCCACGCAGGATCGGTGCATAGCATCATTCAAGAAGATCACACCTTCTGTAAAAACCATGCAGTGATCACTACCTTATGGGGGCTTGGTATACAACAATTACATTTTTCAAATAAGACTTAAGACGTGTTACAACCAAAAAAATCATGCTTAAGAACAATATGACCATCTACTCAGAGCTTAATGGTGATCAATTATTACTGAAAACTAGATGATTGTGCCACCACACACCATTGTATTAACAGACTAATTCTTGTGTAAAAAAATATATGACCATACAACACTTTCAACACCCACAATGATTGCATTTCAAGATCTAGATAATGACATCAATGTTTCAATGGACTTTGTCCCTTATAGAAAGCAAAGTGGGCATATAACCCTTTCGACACCCATAACGATGTTGATCTAGGATCCAAACATTGGTATACTATGTTCTCCATACCATTGTCTTAATAGACTAAGTCTTGTGGGGAAAATAAAGCGGGCACACAAGCCTTTCGACACCCATAGTGACAACAATTTAGAATCCAAACAATGGCACCAATTTCTTAATGAATTAAACATTGTGTGGAAAACAAAGCGATCTCACAATACATTGGACACCTACAGCTACTATAGTTTGGGATCCAGGCCTTGGCACTTATATAAGCTCACCACGAGAAAAAGTGAGGTACTACCTCCTTCATACTCGAAGACTTACCTACCATATATTAGGTACTCACATTAGGATCACCAAAGGTCTTGGTATACTTCCAAAGATGTGAAGCTTGTGATTAGAGTACTTAATTGCATGACTCCCCTAGTGTCAACTCATCCACCTTGTCACTCAAAAAATACAAAGGTGTCAGCACCACTGCACATAGCACAAAGAAAGCTTGATGACTTCAATTTACACCTGTAACCTGCATACATGAAATAAACACATACCCCATAAACGTACCATATAAAAATAGTGTATAGTCTAACCATAAACTATCCTTTTACTCCTACACAGGTAAACATGATAGGTAAAAGTATATTCAAAGTACATATGAAAATGATAGGTAAACCATATTTTTTCTATTTTATGTGAAAAATTTCAAAAATATGGAATAATTTTATCTCAAAAGAAAATAAAAATAGAAAAAATATCTATTGAAATCATAAAAATAATTTTAAATCAATCAAGAATAAAACTTCAAGAGTGTTTTATATCAAAAGTAAAAGAATTTTTAAAGGTAATTTATGACAAAAAAAAATAACTACAATGATTATTAAGATTTCTTACTCAAAAAGAGATTCTCCTAATAAATAAATTAAAAAAAGATGCTAAATTCAAAATGGATGAAAAGGACAAGCAAGTCTTAAAAGAAATAAAAAATATTTCAAAAGTCTATTTTCCTAAATCATATGACAAATTAACCCTATAAATATATGCTTTAGATTTTTGCTAGGATTGTGTGCTAAAAGCAATTCTAGTATACAAATGAAAAGGAAAAGATCTGTCATGTTCTATAAATGATATGAGAGCTAGAAAAACTCATATACCTAAAAAATTCAAAAAGAATAAGTAATTTGTGGATATAATTATGGTAAAATTAAAACAAATGAAATTAATTATATTATATTTGAAAAATAAATATTTGTAATAAAACTTACTAATAAACATTTTCATATTTATATAGCTCTAAAAATTTTATTGTTAAAATAGATAACCAAGAAGTTAAAGATTGCTTATGTAAAGAAATAATCTCAAAGAATGAAGATTAAAATTTTACAATCAAATTTTCATATATAGTTTTAAAATAAAACATTCAAAAGGGACTATCAATTTTATTGTAGACTATTTAAGTAGACATGTTTACAAAGACCATTAACAAAATGAGACCTTAGTTTTGAAGATGGAAAAACCTCCTAGAGATTGGTTTTCTCTTTTAAGCACACATACACTAGGATATCTTCTTTTTGGTTAGTTCTAGATAATATTGGAACTTGAACATTTTTTATGGAAATAATTTTATTAGGATTATCTTCATGTTTGAAAAATGATTCACTAATTCTTGATTTTTGTTTTAAAAAAATTCAATCTTATTTAGGATATGTAGTTTGTCAATCTTTAATAACATAATTTTTATTTCTAAAATATACTTGATTTTCTTAGACTTACATTTTCATTGTTGAAGGATTTTTATGTTTAGGATTATCTATGAAATTTGTAAATAACTATTATTTTGTTATTTCTAAATATTTTCAATTAACAAAATGAGGTTGAATTTATGTTTCATAAGGTTTTGATTCGAATAATTCTACAAAAAAATGATGAACTTCTTTTGTTGAAGATTTAAGAAATTGTGTTAATTCAAGAATGACTTTCCATTAAATAGCTAAACTTTGAGATTGATAATCCATACTTAAATTTTAAAGTTAAATATTCGTCTTTACTGAATTATTTATATTGTGATTTGTTATAGATATAAAGAAAATTAATCTTATATTAAACCAACCAATTCCATTTACTAAGTTTAACTGAGCACCACATATTAATGATTGTTTTTGATCTTTTATTCTTCTATCTAAAATTATTGAAGGTAAATGAGTGTCTATTCTTTGTTTAAATAAACATGTAATTGAGATCTATATTGATTTTATGTGAACATATTTAATTTTTAGATATTTTTTCTTCCATCTTTCTACTTTCTTTTTATCAAATAATTGTATTTCAACTATTACATTTAGCATCATGTATTGGTAACAAAGCCTATGATTATTTGGTCACACTATAACTTAACTAATAAATTATATATTGTCATTGTTCTTTTTCTTTTTCTAAAAATTATTTAACAAACCCATATATCTATTACTATTTCAAAGCCTATACCTTCCCTTTTTATAACCTAATTCATCTAATAAGGTTAAGATCACTGAAAATAATGTATTTTAGGTACTAGAAATATTTACTAATAGGAGGTCTTAGGTACAACGGAACTTCATGGATAATGAAAAACAATTTAATATAAAATGTATTAGTTCATGGATAAAAAAACTATCTGAATTTAAATATGTATTTCATAAAGATAAAAAGTTAAAAAATAATCTAAATATTATTAGTAAAAATATAAACTCTGTAATAGATATGTTAGCAAGTTGGTTAAAAAAACTTGACAAATATCAAGTGATTAATCAAAATCATTTAGAAAAGAAATTATATGCTCTAGAATAAAATATGAAAAAATTTGAAACTGATCTTAAATTAGAAACTAAGAATAAGATAGAATATTTATTAGAAAAATATGTCAAAATATATATTACCAACATTGTATGAATAGTCTTAAAAGTAATACACCCCTATATAAAGGAGAGAAGTTAGACAGAAATGCAATAATCCTAACATTCATGCACCATAGTAGAAAAGATTAGAGCAACACAATAAAAAGCAATACATGTAGTCATGCAAAAAGGACAAAGAATAATATGAAGACAATAGCAAGATTAAAACATTTAACAAGCAAGAAGCTAAATGCATAAACACATCAAGAGAAGTATAGATAGAAAACATCTCCCTAATGTATAGCATGGAGCCCTACGTCTATACGTGTTATAAGAGGGCATAAAGGGCTTCATAATGTGCATACAACACATTGATAGGATGGGCAGTCAAACACCATTGGCACATAAATGTTTCACACTTGTAGTTGCTTAACTATCTTCCACCAAACATCAACACCATGTAAATGTGTTAGCGAATTCTTAAGAAGAAGCTGACTACAAGTCCAACTATTTTCCAAGTTGACACACTTCTAGTGATTCAACTATCTTCCCATAACAACATTTGGGCATATTCAATCCTGCAAACTCACCACATACTATTCACACATATACCAAAAGACATCACAGTCTATCAAAGAAAACATGTGTCATGTATTTCAACAACAAATATGAAGCTATCAACTACATATGATAAATATACAACATGTGAAGTAGGAAAATGCAAATTATGCATGTAATAAGTCACACTAGCAATCTTATTTATGCAAGGTTCAAATAAGATAATATCAAGAAAAAGGAAACACCAACACCCTAAGCAAAACCTTGAAATCGATACATATTCGAGACATTTTCTAACTCAAAAGGGTAACAGGAAAGGAAGGAAAATGAACAACAAGAAGAGATCTTGAATAACTAATGTCATCTCGAGATAAGCTAAGTATTTGTCCTCTAAGAAAAAATGAGGTAGAAAAACTAATGGAAGAAATAGGAGGTAGGACAGGACATAAGCTATAATGCCTTTTGTGATGAACCAAAACATTCAACTGAAATATCCACAAGGCTATCAATTCATAATGCATTCATGTAAAGGTATGACTACATTTTTGATGACATGTATTGTTTGTGATATGCTAAACTTATTTACTCTATATGTCATTAAGACATGCTTATACGAACCAACCAATTAGAAATATAGACTTGAGTAGAACCAAATTTTACAAGTCCATATTTAGCCTCTCTCTGCACTAACGTAAGTGCCAACTTAGAAAAAATCAATAGGTATTTCAAGGCTTCAAAGGATAGGCTAAGGTATTGGTAGGAGAAATGACATTTAGGCTCAAAAACACCTTAAGCAATCCAATGATAAATCAATGAGTTCAAGTCCACAACATTCTATTCTCAAACATGCATTCTTTTCTCTTTACTTCTCATAATTCCATTCATTGATATTGTTGTTGTGAGGACTACACAAAAAATTTAATAATTCATACACGTCTTTTTAATCATCTCTTTCTATATTTTTTCTTCATTCATTTTTCAATCTTCTTCTTCTTCCTTCTTTCTTCCTTTTTTTAATTGAAACCAAGAGGGTATAACACACAAAATCAAGACACATATGCTCAACAAAGGATGTATGGGGTAAGTGGGATTAAACATTTAGGCTATGGCTAAAAGGGTGCAATGAAAAGAAGGATTAACACAAAGGCTCAAAGAGGGGTAAAAAGGAATATAAATAATCAGAGGTGGCTTGAAAGGTTTAAATGATCCAAAGAAGGCCTAAATTCTTTTTCTATCTAAGTAGTACCTAGGATTTCATCTCAAGAGATACTAAAGTGGATTCTAGAGCTGGTTGTAAACATGCAATTCCTCAAAGCATGAAATCCTCACAAACTTCTCAATATAAACATACAAATTCACAGAGTAATAGCATGTGTATAAGAAAAAGTTCTTTTCAAATCCAACACAAGAATTTGGCTGTACATACGCTTAATGAAAACACATGTCATAAAAACCACATTTCAATTAAAGTCAAATGTAAGTGACTCAAAAACAACAAAGTCCCTATTAACTTCATTTTACTTACAGTAAGAAAGCGAAACAAAAAAACGTACATAATAGTCTTGGGAAGAGAAAGAAAGAGGGAAGAAGAATGACAAACGACCAAAGACAAATATATATATATATATAATAGTAAAGCAAGATAAACACAATTTTAAATAAAAAACAAGTAATGATGACAAATATGGAATCAAAGGAGATCGTTAGCACAAATATAATAGTGTTACCTTTAGAGAGAGAAAAGGTAACAAATTGTACACAATTGCCTCAAAATAGATCATTGGCAACACTCACATCATCGTTAATCAAGAGAATGGAAGAAACTAACTAATTAGCAAGCATTACAGGTAACACCCTCAAGATAGAAGGAATAAGGGATGCTACAAAAACATCTAAGCAGGTGAGAAAGGCTCAGGTTCCAACATAAAACAAGAGACATGCTTAGACAAGATCAACACTACAAACATCAAGAATGCCAACTAAACACATAAATCTAGTCATAGTAATGCATGCAAGTCAAGAGTCCTAAATATAAGTAAATAATCTATATGACATACATATGCATAATGCAAACCTAAACAAGCATAGTTTAGAGAAACACTAACATATACAAATTTGTAACAACACCTCAGTTTTCTCTAAAGATACATGTAAAGTATAAGAAAAGGAAGAGCAGGCACAAGATAATAGAAACCAACAAGAGACTAGCAAAAAACCAATACAGAATATATTAGGTATAAGAAAGAACAACCTAGTAATATAGAAGAGATGCAATCTACATGATATGACATATGAATTACAAGATTACAAGAAGAAAGATCCTATAATTGATACAACGTGATGAAAACATGTGATGTGATGCTCATGCAAACAACCACTGTAGAAAAAGAAAGAAGTGAGTAAGAAAAACACACATAAATGGCATGTTAAAGCTACTAGTAAAGGAGATTACTAATAAAGGATCAAACAATTAGGTATAGCAATTAATATGGCAATTAATATAGTATGCAAGATAAGGAAGCAGTAAGAAAGACATATATGCATGAGTAAGAAAACAAGTAACATGCAAACAACAAAAGTTGATGAGGAAAAAAATTCTCATAGAACAACAATAACCCACATAACTGGTGATAAAAAACACAAACAATATATGTAGATAAAGCTTTAGGATGAAGCACCCAAGCAATTAAGCCAAAACAAGGATGACTCGCTCTAATACCAATTGAATATATCCATACGTAGGAACAATTATATGAAGATCAATTATTCTTCTGACTCAAAAAGTTAACTAGGACCTAGATGAGGGATGCAAATGACAATCAATGAAATCTTTTCGAAAGCTCTATATTAATTCCAACAAGTAGGCCTCACAAAATGAATTAAGAAATTAACACTATGAAAGTACAAAACAACATGCTCAATTTAACATACAACAAAAACAACTAGGAGATACAAAAATAATAATCTACATAATACACAATAATGATGGTGTGCCTCACATGCTCTTGTCCAAACTAGCAACATATATACATGACAAACAATACACAGTTTGTGATTTTTGCATACATACTGAAAAGTTAAAAGGATTTTCAAGGACTTTAAGACCTCATATGTGTGAGCATATACGGTAAATGATGATTGTACTTTCACAGCATGCAATTAACATACATAGCAAACCCTAATAAAGAGTCTAACACTAAGTACACTTCAAGACTAAGGAGATACAAACTCCTTAGAGCCACATACCAAACTCACATGTAGATAAAAAGGTAGATTATACTAGCATAATCTAATCATGCATGACTATAAAAAAGAAGTCCAAGACTCGATACATAATCAGTTTAAAGAGATACTAACTCCTTAAGGAATCAACCCAAACATGCAACAATAGAGAGATAAACTCCTAACAAAACAAAAGCAATATTTAATAGTCAAAAACTGGTAATGAATAATAACAATTTTCTAATGAGAGTTTAAACTTCAATATGTAGAAACATACACCATTTAAACTCTGATTATACTAGTCACACATTCGAGCAGGCATAATGCTATATATAATGAGGTAAACCCATGTAGAAACCTTATCTATATGGTAACATCCTTGAATTGTTTAAGGTAACCACTCAATAGCAAATAACTCACTAAACAATAAATCAATTACAATTCTCAAAGAAATAAAATACTATTACTTCTATCATCCGGGAACTCTATCCAAACTACCTATTTCTATTCTTACTTGCTACTTCTGCAATGACCTAATTCAATACACAAACCTGACTTACCTCCAAAGCTAACACCATCCAATAATGTGTGATTAGAAATCACAAACCGGTAATGTGAATTATAAGGACCACCATCAAACGCTAACAACCAACCATCTTTGTGGGACTAACATTTCACCACAAACTATCAAGGGATGCACAATCCAAGATATGAGAACTTAAGGAATTTAACTCATCTTACTTTCACAATGAGGTTCTCACAATAAGAAAAGTTGCACGAGGGTAACTACCAGTTGACACACAGCTCATTTAATAACAAATCACTAATACCGAACAATACACAAGATATTATTGATACAAAAATAGAAAATTAAGATTTCAATTTAACATAGCTCCACTACATATTTTCTAAATAAATAAAAAAGAGACAATGAGGGTATTTATAGAGGAAAATATAATTGTCGGCCACCTTACCAACCATCTTGCCATATACCTTGCTAAGATGTGGCGAAGGTGGTGACGAGGTGCTAAAAATATCATTTTTTATTTCCAAAAATTTACAAGTAATTTCCATAAACCTGTACTCGAAACAAGCCAAAAACTCAAGCAATAAGATTGGCTCTCTCTCACGCTTACTCATCAAAGATCAGAACATTCCACTTCGTATGCACACTATGAAAACCAACTCTATAGTATGAGTAAATATGCTTGCCTACAAAGTGTACCTAACTATGTATTCCTAACTATGTGTGTGTATGTATTATTGATCTATAGTAACTGTGTTTTATATACAAAAAGCTAACACACAGATACATAGTGCAACATAACTTACTTATGGGAATTCAAGTGATAGGATGATATGTCTACGAGGCATGAACAAAAAAAATGAAAAAATTATAAAGTCATTCATAGTGTTCTGTTTACGTCAATGCTTCACCAATAACTTCAAATGGTTCTCTGGTCATAAAATCATATTCTGGTCATCTAGAAATCCTAGCCCTCAAACACCTACCAAGACTTGATTGCTATAGGATTCTACATTCAAGGTCCACTTTAAAGCTCTAAACTTTGATTATAAAGAATGAGATGAATGAAAGTAAGAGTGACTAGGTTTATATATAGGTCACTAGGCTCAATCTCAATCTTCCATTCTCCCGACAATCCAAGGCTCTAAATAGGAAAGAGATATGGCATAATCAATTCAAGAAGATATCAAATTTAGGAAGTCAAATCCACCACCTATGTTGACTTTTTCTACCAAAATTTGACCGATTATAAGTTCCTAACTAGAACTTTGATTAAGACAAGAAAATAGGCATTAGGAATCATATAACCACAAGATCAACATGGTACAAAGAAAACTAAGATTCTAGCTACATGATACAATCAACACATCCCAAGATCAGACACCACTACGTTGTCGTACCTAGGTGCTCAACTAGATCACCTATCCTGCCAAAGATGGCCCAAAAGGTCTATGAGGCTTGTGATGGATGGAAAATAACCTAATATATGTGACTCTATTTGATTAGTTCATGTTACTATTTAAAAGTCAAATGAATACAATTAACGCATCATCACCTCAATTTTAATTCAAAATAAGTTGTTTGTTATCATAAGCTTCTCGAATTTATTTCTAAATATATATTATTGACTCAAATCTTTATTTATGGAAGATTATATTAATTGATAAGTATAAGTATTTATAATACTACGATTGACTAAGTCTATAAATAGGCTATCTTCATTTCAAAAATATATGAATAAGCAAATACTCAAACTCTCCGAATCTTTAGTGATCTAAGCTTACTCATATACAAATAGACTTAAGCATCTGAATAAATACGACACCTTATAGTGTTGTTACTTCTAATGTGTTTGCTAGTAACTTGCAAAATAAACGTGGCAAAGATACGGTGAACATAAAAAATGACTTTAAAATATTCTTTGAGAAAGAAAAAAGAACAATATTTGATTTTTTTTTAAATTTCTAGTTGAGATATTGAATAATAAGTTTTGGGAAAAAAGATAAAATGTGGTTGGCTATTTTTTATTTTGAATTTTTATAAAGAAATTTAACAATAAATGCAATTATAAATGTTAAAAATAGAAATATGATTTTATCATTATATTATAGTTACATGCAAATCATATATAAGACAAAGAGTAATAAAAATTTAATTTTCATTAGATTTAATTAAAATAAATGTAATATTTGTAGAGGGATAAAAATATAGAGAGTGATAATTATAGAGATTGAAATTGATGTAATATTTTTATAGGGAACAAAATGAATAAAAAATGATAATCTAAATCTAAGACTAACATAGATGTGTTATTTTTATAGGGATGAAAATGGATGAAAAATGTTAATAGTGGATTTAATCCGTATTATCTTTACAAGGAAAATATTAAGATTGTTAATTTTTTTTATAAGATAAATTAATGTGAAGATTATATAATCGGAGGAAGGATAATAACAAAATGAAAAATGAAAAAATAGATCTGTATTTTATAATCGATTTCGGAGTTTTTTTTTTCCCCCATTCCTGATCAAAAGGAGTCTCCGATCAGGCAGTTGAAAACCGTAGGAAATATAATTATTAATTCAAAACAAAGTTTTAAGCTTAATAAAAATTAGGAAAAAAAGAGGCATGAGGGATAAAAAGAACCTCTCTCATCAAAGGATGCTTCCAAAGCCAATGACCCAAAACCAAAACCAAAGCTGAGCTCTGATTTGTAGAGAAGAATCCATAGGGACAATTAGAGCTACAGTTCTTAACCTAAGAAGCACCCAGAAAAAGAAAGAAAGAAAGAAAGAAAGAAGAGATCGTTATATTTTTGAAAATTCCAATCAAGTTCCTTTTCTTCTTATCCAATCCGTAAGTCCCTCGCATTTCTTTTGCGTTTGCTTTTCTTTTTTCTTAATTATGATTATGTTATTTTAATTTTTTTTCTGTAGGAATATGAGCGGATGAGAAACTATTTTACATCACAAAATAGGAACATATCTAATTTTTTTATTATTATTATTGGTGTGTGTGTGTGTGTGTGGATAATTTGAGTTTTGGATTTCTTCGTTGTTTCATACACTTTCAATGAAATTTTTGCAAGTTTAGGTTAAAGTTCAAAGAAGTGAAGATTTTTTATTTGTGTGTCAGAAATCGTAGATATTAATATAAACAATTTATTTACTGTATAGAAGTTGACAATTTGATTCTTCGTTTGCATTCAATCCCAGTTTTCTATTGTTTGCAGCAGGCAGTTTTTGGGTCTTGTTAGAAAAGTTTGGCTCCAACACGAGCAATTTGGCTGATGCTTATGAAATCAATCAAAGTTCGGTTTTTCACTCCCAAATTTAATCTGGGTCGTTGAATTTTTGGATTCAGATTGATGGGTGTTTCGAGATTCATCATAAAAATTTAGAAGGACGCAAAGTTTTGATCATTTTTGTTTTAAGCACTATATAATTTCATGCATATTAACGATGAGGAATTAAACTTTTATATTTTTAATACAAAAATCAGATTTTGTTGAATAAAACTTGTTTTATTTGTTAGGCTCTGAATTTCGACAGATTTTCTGAGGGATTTGGGGGGACTTGGATTTTAGAATTAAAGAGGATATATTGATTGGGTTTAGGAGATATGTTGGAGGGTCGGTCCTGTGTGCTTTCTAGTCTGTTTTCGAGCTCTTGCCAGCCAGAAAGCAGCTGGTCTTATTTGATTTGCCATCGACTTGAAGTTGGTGTTGGAACCTGCAAGAGTTTCCTTCAAATCGATGCTGAAGAAGGAAGTCCTCAGAGAAAGTTGCGTAAGCTATTGGATTCTTGCGAGAGAGTTGAAGCTTCCCAGAATTTTTGTGAACAAACTAGTAACCAGCCACAAACTGGGAATTCTTCAGATTCGGATTCCCTTATTAATGGAATTGGTAGGGACAATTCAATCAATTGTTTAGTTCGCTGTTCAAGGTCTGATTATGGTTCTATTGCTTCATTGAATAAGTGTTTTCATTCATTAGTTCAAAGTGGTGAACTCTTCAAGGAGAGGAGGAAAAGTGGACTTGTTGAACACTGGGTTTACTTCTCTTGCCAGCTTCTTGAATGGGAAGCATTTGATCCACTGCGGCATAGGTGGATGCATCTCCCAAGAATGCCTTCCAATGAATGCTTTATGTGTTCTGACAAAGAGTCTTTGGCTGTGGGAACTGAGCTTCTTGTATTCGGTAAGGAAGTGATGTCTCATGTCATCTATAGATATAGCATTTTGACAAACTCATGGTCGATTGGAATGCGAATGAATGCTCCAAGATGCTTGTTTGGGTCTGTGAGCTTTGGAGAGATTGCAATATTGGCGGGTGGCTGTGATTCACATGGGAATATACTTAGCTCAGCAGAGCTATATAATTCAGAGACTCAGACTTGGATGGAAATACCTAGCATGAATAAACCCAGGAAGATGTGTTCTGGAGTTTTCATGGATGGGAAGTTTTATGTGATTGGTGGGATTGGGGGAGTAGATTCTACGCTTCTTACAAGTGGTGAGGAGTATGATCTGAAGGCCAAAACATGGAAGGAAATACCGAACTTGTCTCCTGGACGAAGTACTGCAGCTAGACAAAATGAGATGCCTGCTTCTGCTGAGGCACCTCCTCTAGTTGCAGTAGTAAGTAATGAATTATATGCAGCTTATCATGCTGACATGGAGGTTAAAAAGTATGATAAGGAGAGAAAACAGTGGTTTACGATTGGGAGGTTGCCTGAACGAGTAAGCTCAATGAATGGCTGGGGTATTGCCTTTAGGGCTTGTGGTGATCGGCTTATAGTGATAGGTGGGCAAAGGGCTGGTGGTGAAAGCTTCATAGAACTTAATTCATGGGTTCCAAGTGAGGGTCCTCCACAGTGGAACTTACTTGCTAGAAAGCTTTCTGGTAATTTTGTCTATAATTGCGCTGTCATGGGATGTTGAAGACTGCTTTTGTCGTAAGCATTTGTACCTTGATGGTGCCTCACTCAGTGGATATATGAGATCGGTCTCTGCTTCAGTTCACCAGTCTTGCTAATTGGTAATTTCTCCTTTCTTTTTGGTTCTATTTACTTTTTGGGCAGGGAAGGATGGGAAGACCTTTCGGATTTCGCTCAAGATTTGATTGAATATTTTCATCGAATGAAGTCTTGAGTATTTTTCTTTCTCCCTTTTCAAACTTATCTGTATCTTCATTTCTGAACTTGCCTTCCCCATTTTTATTGACTGGAGAAATTTTAAAGGGTGCCATCATGTAGCATAGGAATAGGGTTAATAACTTGGAGTTCCAACAATGCAATTGTAGATCAAGAATAGCACTTGTTGAAGCTGCTTTAAGAGCACAATAGTCATTTGGGTTTCATGTTTATTTATTTTCTTGGCTCTCTTCAAAAAAGAAAATAAGTTATGAGAGATTGTTATCTTGGACACTGGCTTATTTGTACCGATTACATCAATTGAAGAATGGATAGGGCTTTATTCTTGAGCTTTGACTTGTCGCATCTGTGTATCGTTATGGGATATTTATTTTATCTTAGTTTGCATCCTGTGTAGTGCTTTTTGATTCAGTTTCCATCATTTAAATTTAATTTAGGGAAGTTGACCGTAAATGTTGTATACTTATTCTAAAAATGATACTTATATCTAGTATTTATTTTTGTAACAATTTAGTCATTATTTTACGAAAAAGTAACTGCACAAGGATAAATAATTATTTATTAATTTATTAAATTTTTATTTTATTTTTTCTTCAACTCTTTCGGTTACATTTTATTTAAGTTATAATAATTTCTATTTATATAATTGAAAAAATAAAAAAATTATTTTTATCTTTATCTTTGTGCAGTCATTTTTTCATAAAAATAAGACTAAATTGTTGCAAAAAAATAAATACATGATCTAATTATCATTTTTGTAATAAATAAAGAACACTAGTGTATTTTTCTCTTTAATTTAATACTAATCACATGTTGCAGACTATGTTAATTTTATTAGTGCTTCATAACAATGAGAACCTTGTAGTTTTGTTGCCAAGAATAATCAAAGCACTCTATATTTATAAATCCTCAGAATAAGTGAAAAACCCACGTTCAAGTAAAAACCCAGTATATCATGAACATATCATCAGTTCATCACTAGTAATAAAGTCAGATGTGTATGCTGAAGCTTGGGGTTTGACCTTAACAAATATCCATGGCCTTCTCATTATTTCTCTGTTAATGTAAACCAACGATTGCTAAATGTTTCTTTTCAAAATGGCATACTATCTTTGTGAGTGCTTTGTAGATTGGTTTCTTCAACATAGCGTGTTTGTTCTTAATATTTAGATAGTAGTGCTTGCTCTTCAACATTTGCAGGATATACAAGGATGCATCATCAGATGGTAGAGCTTTACAAAACCAATTTTAGATGGCAAAAACTGATTAATGGATAGCTAACAAAGAGAACCCAAATCTAGGGTTAAATTGGTCTTGGCAGAAGGCAGATGGGTTTTTATTTCTCTCTTTATTTAATTGCCCAATTTTATTTCTTTAATTGATTTAATATAATTTGAAACGGAGTAAAGAAGAGTCTTCGATTTCGTACTAAAATAGAGGTAATGCTTAATATAACTATTCATTTAAGAGCTGAATTAAGAGGAGGTATTATTTTCTGAAGTGATTTTAAGACCTGGTCTTTTTTTCCCTAGCATAAAAAATTTAGCAGCTGGTTTTGCAATCATAGAATTTATGATTGAATGATATAGACTTTCGTTTATTTCTTAGTTGCGGTCCCTTTGCATTAAAACAGTGAAACTTAATTTGTGGGTCTAAAATTATTGAGTGAGCTGTATGCATTTATTGAATAGCATTATAGTAGCTGACTTGAGTTGGCAAGACAAACTGTTATTAAATAATGATTTTTGAAGAGAGTTTCAGTATTTTTCCAGCTATTGAACTTATGTCTGGTTGCAAAACCTTTGCCTTTTTTAAGCAACAACCTACCTGATTGAACTCGTTTGTTTACTTTAGTAATGGTTGTTGATGGGAAAAAATGTGATGTGTTTTTTTTTTTTTTAGTAAAAGTGTTTTCTAAATTTATAACATGTTAATTAGTTTTTTTACTTATAAAAAATACTCATTCATCTTTTTACTTATAAAAAATATGTTAATTAGTTTTTTTACTAATAAAAAATATGCTCATTAGTTATTTTACTTATAAAAAGTATAAAAAGATTTTTATTAATATAATAAATTTTAAATAAGACATTGATGGCAATATTTTCGTCATTTATCCCTGATCTATGAAAACAAAAAAATTGCATAAACTTGTCGAGAGTATTATCGTTTTTTTTTACTAATAAAAAATATGTTCATTATTATTAATAATTTTTATTTATTTTAAAATAAATTTAAAATTAAAAAATATTTATTTTTATTGTTATTTTTATAAATTAAAGAATTAAATATCACATTTAGACTAAATGGTATCTTTTGTATAAATAAAGTATACTTTCATCCTTGTTCATATTATCTTTACTTTTTACATTTTTTTATTTTTATAAAAAATAATAAGCTAAGGTCAACCGTTTCATCATGTTTCAATGTGTTATATGAATTGGTAAATGTGTTGTATGTATTGGTATCCGTCGCATGATTACCAATGCAATTGGAATAATATCAATATTTGAAAGTCCAAATTTACTTAGTTTTTCGTCCTCCTTTTCTTCTTGTTTTTTTTTTCTTTTCCTTTCAATAAGAAAAATGTAATTAACGCTCAAAGGCCATAGTTAAGTATATACATAAACTAAAACAGAAACCCCTAACCAGTTCCAACTTCAAGTTGCAATGAAGCAGCCATAAGGACACTTAACAAGACAATGCTAGTATATCAATACTAGAAAACCAACTAATAAAGATTTAACTGTAAAATATTTTAGTTACGGATCTAATTAATTTAAATAGAAAATAAATATATAATTAATCGAATTATGTTAAATTAAAAATTTCTACCGATCGGTCATGTAATCATATATAAATAAAATAATACAAAAATAAATAAAAACATATATGATATTTTAGGTAGAAACAACCTAGATTAAATTAGTAATCTAAGAAGAAAACTATTGATTCACTGGATACTTAACTATTCATCATGAAAATTAATGTTCAATTTGAAAGTGTTTTTATTTACGGACCTAATTAATTAGAGGGTAAGTGAATGGAAGATCAATGGTAGTATAAGAAATTAAAATTTTATAAAACGGTCAGACATACAATCGCGTGTAAATAAAGTAATGTAGAAATATAAAGATTAACACATGAGATTTTTAAGTGAAAACAACTTTAGTCATACCAACTACCTAAAAGAAAAATCATCGGTCCATTGAACCATCTAAGTATCTATTATGAAAAATAAGATCAAATTACAAGGTTATAGCTAAAACTACCCATTGAGGTAATGGCCCCAAGTAATCTAACTATAAGTCATTGCTTCCATTATAGTCTTTACAAGAAAGGTGTTTGGATTTGGACCAACATTTCGATGAATTCAAGTCACATGAGTTAATCGAACTCATACAGTTAGCACCTATAAAGTTAGCACAATAACACAAGTGTAAATGTGTGATATAAAATAGATTAAATAATGAATAACTTTAACTAGATTATTTAATAAATATATCATATAAATTGAAATCAACTAACAACGTTAGAATAATTAGTTTAAAGCACATTATCATAAATATTATAGGCCTGTTAATTCATCAAACACAACCACAAATATTTGATAAATTAACTCAATGAAAAAACCTATTTGAATAGTTTTTGCAAAACAAGAATGATGAATAGAATAATGCTCTTATGTGATTAATAAAATTGTGAGTCAATGGCATGATTAAATAGCATGAGTAAAAACTGTAGGTCAAAGGTCTATTACAAATATTTTCTTGAAAATATTTAAAAGAGCTTTAAAACATAAAAACAATTTAGTAACAAAACAAATTGGCTCGAGTAAAAATGAAGTAAAACTTGGAAACCTAGCCACTCGATCGATCAAACATGGCCGCCTAATTGCTCTAGTGAAACAATTATTTCATTTTAAAATAAGTGGATCGATCTACTCATTAATCTCGATCGATCTAGTGCTCGATCGATTAAGTATTAATTCCTTAATCAATCTCGTCATATAGAAATTAATTGAGCAATAGATCGAGCAGCCTATATGCATAATGTTCTTATGTGTCTAATATGAAATCTAACATACACAGGAATAGAGATATACCTAAGATATGATCGTTGGAGCTCCATAGTTTTTTTGGCTTGAAAATATTCTTGAAAAACACACCTAAAAACTAATATTATATTTGTATGTTTTGTTCACAAATAACGTCAATACTCACATAAACCTTAAAATCTTTTCCTTTGGAATATTCATGTGATAAAACCTCTCTCTCACTACATAATTCTAATAGGAAAAATAATTTTTTACATAGTGGTATTATCTTATGATCCGATGAAACCATCTTCACTCGAGTCTCGAAAGCTCATATTTACACTAAAAGTCAAAATCATAAATATCCAAACAATTTGTCCCAAAAGACTCATTATTCATTAGTTCAATATATATAACAATATAAAAAGTGAATAATATTCATAAGAACGAGTTAACACGTTATAGAAATTAAAAATAGTTCTCCCATGTGAGATACTTTAAAAAGAATTTTCAAAAATTTATTCTCCCCCTATCTTTAAAATTTCAATTTTATCTTCTTCTTTTTATCATTCAAATAAACAATATACTATAGAAGCTTAAGTTCAATATGAGGAAGAAAAATACATATGATATGAATGAACTCCTAAAAATAAAGTAAAGAGGGCAAAAATTTATAAAATCTGATAAATATTATTTTTTTTGCTAATAGGGATAGTAGATTGGGCTATACATGACTGCAACATTACACACAAATACAAAAACTAATGTATGTGAGTATTTATTAACACATAAACATATGTAAATCAGACACATAAACATATTAACACATATAGTGACTTAACGAAAGTTATCTAAATTGAGATAAATATTGAACTACAATAGTATGTCAGTTAGTCCATTTATGATTAGTTTTGAAAGATTTAAAGAAAAGAGCATCATAAATCATGCAAAAATTTCATTTGAATTCATACTTATACATTAAAAAAATTCTTATTAAGAGACTTTGATTAAATTTTTCGTATTCCCTTTCAATAATTATCATATTTTTTATATTTTTTATTTTGTACGAGTGAATGATTATTATTTTTTGCATAATCATTTATCATTCTTTCTTTTTTGTGATTTCAATTATTTTTTTATTCTTTACAATATTTCCTTTATCATATTATTTTTATTTTATAAAGAAATATGCATGAGCCAATATACCTAGTATGATGACTTTTCACTCCAATTATGAGGTAGCTTTCATTGCTCACTATGATAGCTTGCACATATCACAGTAGGTGACCATCTCAAAGTTAGGTATCTCTTATAGCAGCATTTTATATAGTGAAAGTTAGTGTTCAACCATACTTTTCACAATCAAGGTTATCTCATGCCCTAAATCTCACATAATTAATTATAAACTTCTAGCATGTCATACCTATGTGTACAGTAAGTGTATGAGTAGGTTATTATTGTCATTGATCATCAAATGTGAAAAATATGTAAATGCACAAGTCACAATATTCATTTGCATAATGCATAGTAAAAAATGTAAATATAGTATGTAATGTTCATGTCAAGTTAAATAAAATCTACTTCCCTCCCTTTTTTATAATATAAAAAATAATGGAAAAAAATACTAGAAAACTTTTATCAATAGTGAAAATCCCTAAGGTACTTCTAAGATATTCAAATCTTTGGGTATCAAGTGCCTCAGTGAATAAATAAGTTAATTTCCTTTCAATTGGCATAAACTCAAGGGATAAAACTTTATCTTCTACTAGTTTCTTAATGAAATTATGTCTAATGTCTGTATGTTTTATTCGAGATTACAGAACATGATTTTTAGAGATATATATAGCACTAGATTATCACAGTAAAAGGGAATTATACCTTGTTCAAAGCCATATTCTTTAAGCATATTCTTCATCCATAAAAGCTACGTGCAGAAGCTTCTAGTAGTAATTTATTCTACTTTTGTAGTAGATAATGAGATGGATTTTTGTTTCTTAATGTGTCATGATACAAGATTGTTCCAAATATAGAAGTATCTACCTTAAGTGTTTTTTCTTACATTTTGATTTCCTACCTAATTTGAAACTATGTATCACTTAATTTCACATGTAATATCATTAGTAAACTAAATACCAAAGTTTTTTGTTCCAAAGACATACTGGATGATCCTTTTGATATAGGCAATGTGTGGCTTAAGACCTAATTAATAGCGGGCACAAACACCAACACTAAAATAAATATGAAGTCTACTTGTTGTGAGGTACAGCAAGCTTCCTATCATACTTCTATATAACATATTATCAACATTCTTACCTGAATCATCCATTGAAATCTTGGCACTAGTACTTATGGGGGTTCTCAAATTCTTACTTGTTTCAAGTCCAAATTTCTTAATTAAATTACATGCATATTGATTTGAGAAATAAAGATTCCATTATTTAATTGTTTAATTTTTAAATTAAGAAAATATGTGAGCTTACCCATCGGAGACATTTCAAATTCACTGGTCTTTATGTTCATAAAATTATCAACAAGGGAGTTGAATGTTAATCCAAAAACTATGTCTTCAACATATATTTAAGCTAAGAATATATCTTATTTGGTTTTTTATCAACTCCTCCTTGAACAAATCTCTTATTCAAAAAATAAGATGTAAATCTCTTAGTATTTGCGAAAAAAATGTATTTAGCATTTTTCAAACAAAAATGGACCTAAAGCAATAACTACCGCATCCATTCTCAATCTCTCTATGATTTCACCTTTATCAATGGCCTCTTGAGTTTCGGCCTAGTTCAAATACACCAATGAAAGAAGTGATTCAATATACCAATGATGAGCTAGATTTTGATATTAAACAGAAATTTAATTGGTTTTTATTATGTAAGGCATATCATAGCATAGATAACCAAACAATTATGAATAACATCTCATCCAAAAAAACTTAATTTAAACTAGACCATACTGTGAAGCAAAGAAAGTGTCACATTGTATTGTATGTGCATGGTATATGCATGTTTCGTATGCGTTGATAATATAGTCACCTACTACTTTGTCTACTCTCATTTTGAGTTCATCACATTCATTTTGTCTCTCCTTATGAGCATATAGCACTATATACATTTTGGCCCTTATCATTTTTCATCTGAATTGGGTCTCTTATTAAAGCTACTAATAATTCTATAATTACAAAAAGACATAACAACACTTAAAGAATTGAAAGAAATTAAAACACCTTAACAAACACACCATTTAATGTTGCATATCAGGTATACTCATTCATTTGTTATGTCTAGAAACCACCTTCTTATTCAAATGTTTATGCATCTCTCTACTTTTCTATAGATATACACAAGATAAATCAAATTACATACTAATTAAAATGATATATAAATTTGATGATCTATAAATAACTTCCAGCTTTCCTTTCTAATGAATTTATACTTTACCGGTGACGTGTAAAATGCATTCTTGTCTCCATTTTCCAAGGCATGAATATACTTTGGCATGAGTGTCTTGGTCTTGAAGTCCTTCTATGACTTGGATGCTAACTTCAAACATGATTTGAAATATATGTTTGGAACATTGTAATGGTTCTGTGCATTTAAAGTCCAAATAAATGAAATATTGAACCACAGATAAATGGAAAAATTGTAAATTATTAGTGGAATCAACCTAATGACTTACCTTAGTAAAAAATCATATCTTGACTTTATTAGACTTCCTAGCCTTCCTCTAATCATTGATGCCAACACTTATAGTATGTTTCATAACAGTACCAATCCATTACTTTAATTTTCTACCATACTCATTAATTGGATTCCCTTAATCGCCAAATTCAACCTCAATCATTTTCACACTACCACCAAACTCCTTCAATACTTTTTCATAAGTGTCATTCCGCTCTCTCGAATCTAGTTTATTTCCCCATCGTTCTCCTTTATTGACCTCATGAAAGTATCATAATCAAACTCCACTTCATCTCTAGAATGATCATCATCCCCCAAGTTGATCAAGTTTTTTTCCTCATTACGATGGGGATCCATAATCTAATAAACAAGTACAAATATTAATTAAAATTAAAATTTTGGTTAATTAAATTTAGAGAAAAACATTTACAAGGTCATTTACTTATTATAAAAATGATATTTATGTCATATATTTATTTTTTGTAATAATTAAATATTATTGTTATGAAAAAATGATCGTATAAAGATAGATATACTTTTTATTTACTTTATTTTTTATTTTTTTTAACTACCTTCGTTTTCGAGTTGAAATAAAGACAAATAAACCTTTAATCTATGGTTTTAAAATAACTAGAAAGAATCTGAAAAATCAAACAACAATAGACACAAAAATCTAGAGAGACTTTAAATATAAAGTATTACTAGATTTTTGCATCAATTGTGACAAAAAAACATATAAGCTGGGCAACCACGTCTAATAAAAAATATAACAATTCAAACATAACACCACTAATAAAAAATCACAGAGTTAACAAAGTTTACACGTCAAATCTTACAGAGTTTACATAACAAATCGTAAAGTTTAGACATCAGATTTTACATAAGAAATCCTCTAAAAATATGAAAATATGCAGATGTCCCTTACATACAAATCAGGCTAAAGTCTCGTTCTTGAGACAAATGCAAGGCTTATGACAATAACTAGAGCAAAAAAGCCTTGAATAATTTAAAAAAAACAAAATTTATAGATTTTGTTGTGTTCTTCTCATCAACATAGGGTTGGTGTGCAAAAAAGAATTGGTTTTGGCCATTTCTATGGTGGTATACCACCTATGCTCACCACTTCTTGTGTGGAGGCTACTCGGTCAAACATAGAAACTTGGTTGAGCCAACTGAGAGAGGAAGGTGACTATAATGAGAGATGACCAAGCACTGATCTTGATATACACATGGTTTTAAATGGTCATGTTTGGGTTAATTCTTGTTTTAATAAAAATGGGTCATTTCAAGAAAACCTACAAAATGTTTTTAACAAAATGGGTCAATTCAATGAGAAAAATACTTTTAAACAAAATAGGTTGGTTGAATAGAACCGGTGAAATATTTTAAACAAGATGGGCTAGTTCAATAGAACCAACCAAATATTTTAAACAAAATAGGTTGATCGATGAAATATTTTAAACAATATGGGCGAGTTCAATGTGAATTTTTTTTTACTATAATAGGTCGATTTATTCATACTGAAAAAATAGGTTTATAAACAAAGGTCAATTTTCAAAAACCAATGAACTTTTTTATAGGTCTTTTTTCTAAAGAATTAACAAAAGAATTGAGTCAGTTTTCATAAATCGATGATTTTCATATTTTTTCGTCGATTTTTGATTAACCGAAAAAATATAAGTGGTATTAGAATTTTGATTTAAAACAAAATTGTTTCACCACTTATTTTTGTCAGTTAATCAAAAACTGATGAAAAAACATGAAAATCGTCGATTTATGAAAACTGGTCCAAAACTTTTGTCAATTCTTTAGAAAAAAAATTGTTTCATCACTTATATTTTTTAAAAAAGAGTTTTCAAAACTAACTACTTTTTTTCTTCTAAATTTGGGGGTTTTGAAGATGATGGAGAATTGGCGAGAAAGGAATGCTAAGGGACTATAGGTATTCTATTTTTCAATTGAAAATATCCATTATGTGCATCCAAAAGGCCATATTTGATATTCATATGCTACATTTGTAATATTTTATCTGTTTTTAACGAGGGTATTAAGATAAAGTTCATTATATGCCCTATTTTAATATCTTTAGTGACTTTTGTGTTCTTTTGAAAGTAATATAACCAAAATATCTTAATGATACAAATAAAATAATTTTTAAGATATTTTATCAAAGAGTATAGCCAAGAAAAAGAATTTATGAATAAAAGACCCAATATAATGGATATTTACACTTAATAACAAAAGAACAAAAATAGTATGTTCAATAATTAAAATGCACTATTTAAAAAATAATATATATATATATATATATACATATTAGGAAGATTAAAATAATTCTAAATCTAATCTGTTTAGGATTTAGAATTTAAGATTTAAGGTTTAAGATTTAGTGTTTAGGTAAATCTAATCTGTTTAGGATTTAGGGTTTAAGATTTAGGGTTTAAGATTTTGGATTTAACAACCAATAAAAGGGTATTAGGGTTTAGCAACCAATAATAGAGTATTAAGATTTAAGATTTAGTGTTTAGGATTTAAGTTTAAGATTTAGCAACTAATAAAAGGATATTATTTATATGTTAATATTTTTCTTCTTATTTAAAATGTACATTCTAATTAATGATCTCATATTTTTGTCCACTTTGCTTTCCATAGTAAATAATACCTAACCCCTTATGTTTTTTTTATTCGTTTTGCTATTGGTTGTAAATAATTAACCTCTTAGTTTTATCTATTTTACTATTAGCTATAAATATTACCTATATCAGTCTCAAACTTAAGAATCTACTGGTACGATGTATCAAGTGGAAGACCCACAATGGTTAAAGTACTTTATAAAAGCCTTTGTCGATTAAAATGCGAGGTCTTGTTTAGTTGACTTAAGTTTAATGTACTTTAGTTGAGTTATAATTAATTTATGATCTAAATTATTTTATCTAAATTGAGCTTAGTTTATGTTAATTTTAAACGAGATGATTTAAGCAATTTATGAGATAACTTATTTATATTTATTGACAAATATTAGTATAAGTATTAACTTTTGATTATATTTTTGTTATATAAAAGAATAAAATAAAATACGATATTTAAAGTATGTTTCATAATGAAATTTATATTTTTTACTCAAATAAATGTTTTTTAACGATTTCTTTTTAAAACTAAATTAACTCTTTTTAAACCAATTTAATAACATAACATAACATCATTTTATAAAGAGAATTTTATTTTTAATTTGATATTAAATATATATTTTTTATAATGTGATAAATATATATTTAATGTATATTTGTAAATATATTTTTATTTTTCATAACATGATAAATATATATATATATATATATATTTGAGTTAAAAATAAAATTAGATGAATAAGAATTATATAGAAAATAGAAGGATTTAAATATTAGAATAAGTATACCCTTATTTGATATTTATTTATCGGTTAAGTGCTCAAATTCGGTTTGGAGTTCCTATTGGACTAAAGATATTTAGAGCTCAATACTTAAGGGATGGACCTATTTACCCTTTTACGTTTTGTTTACCTAACTTATTCGTTTGCCTTCAAAATGCCAATTGGTCTGAAAACATGTACTCGTGAAATTTAAATTGAACCAAATAATATATATAATTTGGCAACCTATATCAGTCAGTTTAGAGTTAGTAAAGAACTCTTACCTTTATTATTATTTATTAAATAAATACATATTTTTTATCATAAAAAAATTAACTTTTATTAAAAGTCGGGTACATTTGAAACACTTATCTTTATTATTTTAAATATATTAGTTATATTATTTTAATATTGAACACAAATGTTTATCTATTAGTTTATATGATACAATTTATGAAAAACTATGAACCAATTGATCACGTAATTTGAATTTAAATCAAACCTTATAAGTCAATTTTTGTAAAGGTTAATTAACTCAGTATGGATCACTATTTTTAACATCGGCTAATTTCGATTTTAAATATAAAAAAATATTATAAAATCAACTTAAGTGAAATAAATAAATAATATGAGATATTTTATATTTTTATTATTCTTTATATATAATTATATGTATATATTATGATCTTACATGATATTAATTTTGGAGATTTTATTCGATCGAGAATATGATATAAATATAGTAGGTTCAAACTACCCATCAAACCAATCAAATTGATTATGTTTATCTAGTTAAGTATCTTTTATTTCATAAAAATACCTAATTCACTTGATTGATTAGGTAAGTATTTTGGTGTCAAAACCGATCCAATCAAATACCTAATTTTTAATTGATTTTAAATGGTATTTACGAAATTTTTTTTTTAAAAAAAAGGGTATTGTTGGTTATCTTTCACCCCCATGAGATGAGAATATCTTTCTAAATTTTATTAAAATTTATTTAATATTAAAATAAATAAATATTTTATTTAAAATATAATAAATTTGACTAAATTGTGTCATAATAATAATAATAATAATAATAGAAAAAAAAATGTGTCATAATTTAAAGTAAAAAATATCAAATAAGTTTCCAATGTAATAATGTTACTTATTTTAAGAGAGAGATAGAGGAAAGCATCATAAGAAAACTAGAGCACTTGAGACATGATGCTTTCCGGGACATAGCTAGTGGTATATTGTCATTTGCTTTAGGACTCTGCCTAATGGAACGTGAATATGTCGTAGGCTAAGGTGACAATGAATGAAACAACTTAATTTTACATAATTGGTACGCATACATATTTTGAGTTTCATTAGGATAATTGTATTAAGAAAAAAAAACATTTATAAACTATCACTTAAAATTAATAATTATAAAATTAACACACCTATTTAAATTAAATATTTTTATTATAAATAAAAAATTTAACTTAAAAATTACGTTGTTTTATTAGATCGGATGCTATTCAAATTGAAATATAATCAATTAAATATATTTATCGTTAAAATTTAGACAATTAAGTTTATTTAATATTAGTATAATATCATTTATGTTATTATAAATTTTAAAAATATGATTTTATATAGTTTTCTAATTATAATTTATATTTAGATAAAACATTAATGTATGTATATATTGAATCAAACTAAGCTAAAGTTCAAATGTATACACTAATTATGTTCTTTGTAAGATGAAAAGTGCATGTTTAGATAGATAATGAATAGATATGTCTAGATAAGAAAGATATATCAAGTTATATTTAGTACAAATCAAAAGACAATCAAAAGCTTAGAAGACACTTCTCTATTATTAACCAATAAAATAACTAACTAGCAGTAATACAATTCTCTAATGTATGAACTTCAACCGATGCCATTAACACAACAACATAACTAGTATAATTTCCTTCTCTATAATTTAATTCATTAATTTAAGTAAATTTATTATTTATTATTTTTAAAATATATATTTTTTATTAATTAAATTATTCTATTTCTCCATTTTTTTATTTATGTTTTTTAAGTTATACCAATTTTAAATTTTATTATCACTTTAATATCACATTATTTCATATTATATTCACTATCATAATTTTATCTTTAGGTACATATTCATGGGTTGTTGGTCGTTGAAATCTGTATCGTACGAAAGTCATTTTAATGCACATTAATACGTGGGCAAATGCTCACGTAGACTTATTTTCTTCCATGTTCCTTTTTAAGCTACACTTAATCCTGTTAGGCACATGCTCCACAAATGTCATAGTCTCCCTCTATCTTCAACATAGTTAATTTCTTTAACCATCTTTATTTTTTACTGCATACTTAGCTGTTAATCAGTGATGTAATAAGTAACGAAATTTAAAATATAAAATTTATAAATTAGATATAATATTATACAATTTAATACATAAAATTTATTTTAACATCTTAAAATTCAAGAATTTAATTCTTATTTATAGGTTTACCAGGTTTTTTTTTAACTTATATTTCCTACATTCAAATGAATAATAAAAGAATAATTAAACCAATAAAATAAAAATAAGTCAAATTATTATTAATTAAAAAATTAGTTATTATACGTTTCAATCGTATTAGGTGTAAAGATAAATAAGTCTTATAATTTATGTACTATGAAAATGATTAAAAATGATCAATATATAAATAATAAAAATTCTTGTTATTTAGTTTTTTGAACAAAAAATTCAAAAAATCACAACGTTACCAAAAATATTTATAATATATGTGATTTTTGCTTTTGTTTTTTTCATTCAAAATTATTAAATAAAAATTGTTACAGAATATGTAGACGATTGTTTTTAATAAAATAATTAAAAATAAGGATGAAAAAAATATCCACTTGATTGGAGCTACATAGATATATACTTCCTATGATTCACTCTGGATCGAATTAAAATAAATCGTTTTTTGGATTAAATTGGATCATGATTTACATATAAGATCAATGAATTGGATTAGATTATGACAGATTAGGACATATTTATCTATTGATCAACTCAAATTGAATTGATTTGTATATCGACTTAAATCTAAATCTTTTTAAGATTAAAAGGATCACATGTTCCCAACATACTTTCTTAATTTTTACAAATTTTTATTTGAATAAAAATTTGCATCATGAATAACCATTTTTAAAATTTTTCGCTCTTGCATTTTCATAAATCTAATTTCCTCTCTCTTAAAATTTTAATAAATGTTTTAAAAATTTTAAAAAAAAATTCAAATCTAATCATAGTCATAACTACTTGTTTTTTTATATTTACTATAAATGATATTATTTTTTAATTTATCATAATTTATTTAACAACAAGTAAGAAAGTTTTTTTAAAAGTAAGAAAATATTTTCATACCATTACTACAACAAAGGGATCTTATGTCAGTTTTAACACACTTAATTTACATTTCAAGTCGGCTCAATAAAACAAAGTTACTTAAAATTTTAAGTTGGTTCTAGGTTAAGAGAATACTGAGTTTTAATGGAATATTTAAGCACTAAAAATGGATAGATATAGGTCAGTAAATGTTAGGGAAGAAAACTTAGTTGATGACTCTTGAAATGACAATTAAAAACAGCTAAAAATGGCATTAGATGGTGAGCTTGCATGAGAGACACACACAGAGAGAAAGAGAGAGACAAAAATTGAAATTGTTAGGTCGAGGAAAAAAAGAGAAAAAGGGGGAAAAATTCATGTAGCATCGGTTCTATGTGTTAATCGATGTGAAGCCACATGTAATGTGAATTAACATATAGATCTGAAATGTTGTAGTGTTGATCTTACGTATCAATTGACATTACATGTGTCTTAGCATGAGTTGGTACAGACAATCAAAACAACGTCATTTGTAGCATTGGTTTACACGTAGGACCAATAGTAAATTTCACGTCAGTCCTATGTATCAACAAACACTACATGTGATATCGCGTCAGTTGATACGTACTACTTATGCAACATCACGTGCCGCATTAGTTTACACGTAAGATCGATAATAAATTATACATCGGTCCTATGTGTCAACAGACATTACAAGTGATGTCGTGTCGATTAAGGTGTAGAATTGACGTTAGAGTGTAATTTTTTTAATATGTTTTAATTAAGTCCTTTTTAATATAACTAACTTTAAATTTTAAGTCGTTTATAAGCTTATTGTTTATAATTCATTATAAGTCAATTTTTACTTAAAATTAATTTTAAACGTCGACTTCAATGCCCTTTATTGTAATAGTGTATCATAAATATAATGTTATCTTATTATTATTTTTTAAATTTATCAATCTAAAATATATAATGTACCACAATAAATAATGTTTTAATTGTATAAAAAAATGAAAAAAATAGAACAATTATAATCTGGTCATTCATATCCATGTACCTTAGATCAATATTTGATCTGATCATATGATTTATATATCAAAATATATTAGATCAGATTAAATCTTTTAAAAATAAATCGAATTGTATCATTTTTGAATAAGATTGGATCTGATCTATGTAAAAATTAATAATTAATGTAATCATAAATCATAAATTAAATTTTTTATCACACGTCACCTTATCATAAATAATAAATGGTTTTGTAATTTCTTATTCTTTTATAAAAAGTAATCACATAATAATTTATACTTAATGTTTTTTTTAAATTAAAATTTTCTATAAATTGTTTAAGGAAACCTTAATATTGATTGATTTACTCGTGATATTAATAATATAAATGTAAAATAAAGATATATTGAATTTAAGATATTCTAAAACATAAAATAATTTAAGAAAAATAATAAAAATAATACCTTTAATATATTATAATAATAAAACAAATATTATTTATGTATTATCTATGTTTTTATTATTAAAAAAATTTAAGTCATCATCTCATCTCGAACAATATTTAATTAAATATTATTTAAGTTAAATTATAATTATTTAAATTTATTTAATATTAGACTCATTTAAATTAAATAACATTCAATAGTTTTTAATAGCTATTTTTTATAAGCCTTGAAGATTTACTTTTAGTAATTTCCTTATAACGTAGTTAATATGAAAATGAAAATTTTATAGCAATTACCATATATGCAATTTTATTTTATTATATTGAGTAAAAAAATAAAATATATAAGAAAAATCATAAAATTAAATTCAAATCCTTCGAGTTTAATGTAAAGTGAATTCTAAAAGTTTTGGAAATATATTGTTTATTTATTTGTATGCATGTAAAAAGGTAAGCATACACATATATTATATAAAATCTATATTATCTATAAAAAATCTAAATTATTTTTATACACTTTTTATCAATTAAGTAATAAAATATTAAAATATTGATAATTATGATAAATATTTTTTAATCAAATAATTGTTTTATGTAATTCTAACATGTGACTTTAAACAAAAATAAGAATGAGTCTTATCGTCCGAGTTATATGAGTCATGATAATTATCATAATATTATAATTTTAATTAAAAAATTTAAAAATAATAGTTTTTAACAATTATATATATATATATATATTTATAATTAATAAATATTGAATTGGGGAGGTATTTATTTTATAATTTACAAACAAAATCTATGGAACATCATCGATTATTTAAGAAATTGGACATTGGTTTAATTAAGAGTAATAATATTGTTAGAATAATTTTTATTATTATTGTGATAAAAATATATAAAATATCAATTTTATCATTATTATCAAATACAACTTAATGCTATTACTATAGGATAAGGTTGGTATTAATTACCAAACATAGTACCATAATAAAGAATAATACATATTTTACTTAAATAATCCTACCAATTTGTTTTAAACTTTGGACTTTATCCTTTTATCTTCAATTATTCTTATTCATATTTATAACTATATTTTTTTGTCTTACTCACTCGTATTATTAGTTATGAGTTTTTTTGTTCTTATTTATTAATAATCTTGTATAGTTATCATACATGTATATGTTTTACATATTATTCTTTTAAAAATAAGTATATAAAGCTTACATACTCTTTCAAATATATATGTGAATTTTATGTATTCTTTAAAAAATATACATGTAAACATAAATTCTCTTTTCAAAAATATGTACATAAAGTTTATATTTTGTCATAAATATATATATGTAAAACTCACATACTATTTTATAAACGGTGAGTTTTATGTTTTATATGTATTATTTAGGTAAAATTAACATTTTTGAGCAAATATATTATTTTTAGAAAAAAATAGTTTTACAAATATATTATATTTAGAGTTCGCTTCTTAATAATACAAAGATTTTACTTTTAATATTTTTTTTACTCAGATTTTTGTGATGTTATTTTAGTGGTATCTTATTTTTAAAAAAAGTATCAATTTGTATAATTTTTCATTTAATTAAAGATTTTTTATATCTGCAGTAATATATGTGCGATATTCAAAAGATATTTTTGAATAATGTATCTTGAAATATCCTCAAAGTATAACTTAATTAATTTATTATCTAAAAATGTCTTTTGAATATCACAATTTCATTATTAGATATGTGAAAAATCTTTAATTAAATTTCAAATTATATTAAATTTGTACATTTTTTTTAAATGGGATAACACTAAAATATCACTTAAAAAATATGAGTAAAAAGAATGTCAAAAATAAAATTATAATACTACTAAGATAATGAACCCTTCTATTTAAATAAAAAATAGATAAAATTATTGTTGATAAAATAATTTTATAACAATAATAATTTACATTATAACTATTTATAACTAATTATTTAAACTTTCAAAAAAAGCCGCAAAATCCACTTATTCTGGTTCGGTCCAATCGATTTTTCCGACCCATCGGTTCATGAGTTCACTCTTATAAGAAGGAATCAATACCGTCTCGGCTAACTAGGGGTTTTTTTTTAATATATTTTCGCTTAACTAGTTAACAGTAAATATGAAAATATCGTCTATATATTTAGATAATATTCATGTTTTAAAGATTTTGTTTTTGATTTTGATACATATTGTTTGAGGCAATATCATATGACATAATATTAGTTAATATATATATTATGGTTATATTTTTGATAAAATATTAAATAATGTTAATAAAATATTGTTTATGTTTATTATTTTAAATATTTTAATTATCTATTTATAGCTTTTTGATTTTTTTATTTATATAAATATTATATATATACTTGTATTTTATATGTAATAAATAAAAAAATATTTTCAATCATAAATAATTATTTATTATAATATTTTTGAAAATTTATTAGTTACAATATTCTGAATATATATGTAAAATTTACTTTTTAATGTTTTGACCGGTAATTATATTTTAAACCATGGCTAACCACGGTAGCGTAACTTATAGAAAGATTAGGTTGAAATTCAAATTACCTAAATATTTTATCCAAAATTTATTAACTTATAAATTTATATATAAAGTATTTTTTCATTTTTAATAAAATTTATTAAAAAAATTACAATTTAAATCATTTTAGTTTTACAAATCACATAATAACTTTATTTTAAATTAATACGATTTAATTATATTAATTTTATATTTATGAACACTTTAATTATTTTAAATAAATTTTGATGATTTTATTTTTATTTATTTTTTATCATTTTTTTACTTTTGGAGATAATTTTTATGTTCAACTATCTACTCGTGCTACTCTTACCATTAAGATTTATTTTAATTCAATTAACGTTTTAACAACAAAAAGAATCTTAAAATATTTACAAAAAATAATTAAAATGTCTAAAATGTAACAATAATATGATTAAATTATATTAATTTTAAAAAATATGATTAATGTAGCAAAATTGTTAAAATAAAATTACTAAAATATCATGTTATCCATTCATTATGTATCACATTTTATTTTTTGTAATGTTTGAAGATAAGAAAGTTAATACCATTTTTTTACAACAAAAATTTAGTCACGTTGCATTAAAAAATCATTTTAAAAATCAAAATAATTTCTAAACATACGATATTCAATAAAATTCATAGATAAAAATTATAAAAACAAAGATTAGTACAAGTGATATGGATTTTCGTGAAATGCGACCGACATTACTTAAATATGGCTTCCAAATTGTAAAGAAGCAACCTGTTTCTTAGATTAAGGTGATAATATAGTTATAATTTAAATTATTATTTATAATAATAATAATTTATTAATGATAATTTTATTAAATATAATTAATAATAAGATTAAATTAAATATTTTTTTATATTTTTATTATATTAATAAAAATAATAATTAATTTTATCAATATCGATCATTACCCTTGCTATAACTTTCAGTGGTTTTGTAGAAAAGGCAAAATTGAGAGTTTTGAGCTTTCATTATCAACATCCTTGAGGACCACACATCTTACTCTCAATGTGGCTCACATGCCTAAGATATAATACCCCAAATATGTAGGGTCTTTATGCCACAGAAATCTACATTAGATTTTAAAAAAATCTGAACAATACATCTAGCTAGGTCACCGCTTTTTTTTTCTTTTTTTTCGATTATTGATTTCCACGTCATAATGATTTAGATATCTACGTGAGCTCACATCTCTCTTTATCATGTAATTTTCTTTTTTTCAAAATTCTCATCTAAATTTATCTTTTAAATCAGTACTAAATTTGAACTTGCGCGATGTTCGTATTATATATACTTCTATTTTTTTTTTAAATTACCGTACAAAGTGTTAAAGTCCTACATCGACTAATCACTGTGTCACAGATTTATGTTTCATGTAATCCTTCCTCTTTAAGAAATTTTTGGAGTGAAGTTACTGATTTCTTCACAGATCGAAATGACTATTCGACATCTGACCTATTGTAGAGGATTGACCATACGGTGTGAGGAGAGTCTTTATATCCCCGATTGAAATCGATGTTACATCGGCCACATCGATCGACAGTGCTCATTAGACTTATAAGTCTATGACAATCCTTCCTCTTTAAGAGCTCTTTTTGAGGGAGTTAGGCCATAGATTTCTTCACAGAGCACAATATTGATATTATATTCTTATTTTAATTTTGATTTTTAATTTAAATTCTTTCACAAAACACAAATTTTTAAATAATAAATAATTAAAAATTTTCATGATCCTAATTAACAGACAATAAAAAAACTCCTTATTTATTGAAAACATCATGGTCGTAGTGTTTGTGCATTCTTCATTTAAAATGAAAAGGATATATATAATATAAGTATATATACTTTTTATTTATTTATATAGATTTTTCTATAATAGTATGGTAAAGATTTATTTTATAAGCTAGATTTAGGATGCAATGGCAATTCGTGCAAGCTATTCGTGACAAATTATATTAATATTTAAAATGCATTATAAACAATAAAATATATTACTTTAATAAAAAAGTAGTCATTAGTTCATGTAGATAATTTGTGTAATATAATTTTTTTAAGTTGAGTAAATAAAATTAAAAATGAATAATATTATAAAGGTTAGTTTGTGTTATTATATCTTGTTGTTTTTAATCCATTTAAAAAATGATTATGTATTCCCCCGTATCGTGTTATCAATTTTATTTGTATATTGTTGAAAATTGTTACTTTTATTTGTATTATTTTTAAGACAAAAAATATAAATAATTCTAGAATACAAAAACCAAAAATATTTGAAAAACAAAGATAAAAAATAATTAAAAAATGAATGATTAAGTTCACCCAAGTTGTGCCACGATTGACTTGCGGTTCAAGCTGTGTAACTATCCATCTCCACCAATTTGAATCCAAGTTCAAAATCTAGTTCGTTTAACTTTTACTTATTTAATAAAAGAAAAAAAAACTTTAAAATGAAAAGGATATATATAATATAAGTATATATACCTTTTTTATTTGGATATCTAATAATTAGAAAAAATTCATAAAACATTTTATATAGATTTTTCTATAATAATATGGTAAAGATTTATTTTATAAGCTAGATTTATAATGAAATAGTAATTTGTGCAAGCTATTCGTGACAAATCATATTAATATTTAAAATGTAACTTTTATTGTAAATAATAAAATATATTATTTTAATAAAAAAAGTAACCATTAGTTCACGTAGATAATTTGTGTAATATAATTTTTTTAAGTTGAGTAAATAAAATTAAAATTAAATAATATCATAAAGATTAGTTCATGTTATTATATGGTGTTATTTATAATCCATTTAAAAAATGATTATGTATTTTCTCATACCGTGTTACCAATTATGTGTGGCAACTTATTTGTATATTGTTGAAAATTGTTACTTTTATTTGTATTATTTTTTAGATAAAAATTATAAATAATTATAGAATAAAAAAATCAAAAATATTTAAAATACAAAGATAAAAAATAATTAAAAAATAACTGATTAAGTTCACTCAGGTTGTATCACGATTGACTTGTGATTCAAGTTATGTAACTCTCTATCTCCATACTTTGAATCAAAGTTTGAAATATAGTTCGATTAATTTTTACTTATTTAACAAAAAAAAAAACTTTAACATCCCTTTTTTTAGAAAAAAAAAGAGGTAGAAAAAGTTCACTCAAGTTGTGCAATTATATTATTCTTTTTAAATTGAGTGAATAAAATAATATTTTATTAGATTTCATATTGTGTTTGATTTATTTAAAATATGAGTTATGTGCATGATTTTATAAGGTGTTAACTAATCTCAATCATATCATGTTGGGATCGCGTTTATATTGTACTAAAAGTTATTAAGTTTACTTACATGATCATTTAGAAAAAAAACATAAATAAATATAATATCAAATTTTGAAAAAAAAATTAAAAATTAAAAAATTAAAAATATATATATTTGTAAAAATAATTACAAAACAAAATACAAAAATAACAGCTTTATTTTAAAAGGAAAGGATCCGGAAAACAAAATGCATTTAAATATCTTTGTAATACCATTTTTGTTTATTTACTTTTCAAAAGATAATAAGATAATATATTCATTAAAGAAAGTTTTGAACATGATATTATATTCAAATTAGCATAATTAGAGAATTAGAGGGGAAAATATCACTTATACCCCTAAATTTTAACATATTTTTTACATATATTCTTGAATTTTATAAAAAGAAATACATCTCTAATATCCTCTGTGTTTATACTTAATATGAAAGATATCCTTCAATAGTTAACAATATTAATTTTTCTATTCAATGATGTGTTTTTTTTCCGTATAGTTTTGATATCATTTAAAGGATAGATTCTTTTCATTCCGATGGATTATTTATTGAATTTGATTCAACATTTTCTGTATTAAGTTCATTATCTTACCAACAACTTAATTCTTGTATTTTATTATTTTTTCTACATCTGATATGATTATATCCAAACTAGCTTCTAAACTTAGTAAAATCTTCATCAAATTCTTTTAGTATATTATTTTTTTTAAATAATCAATTAATCATTGTAAGTTTATAATTAATTTGTATTTTCCTGAGCTTATAGTAAAGTTTTCTTTTACAGATTTCTTAAAATGTAGCAAAAATGCCGTGAGATATATAATATCTTTTAGATTTTCTTCAACTTATGATTTTTATTGTATTGTACTTGTAAATAAATTACTTCTTGATTTATTCTCTTTATTATATTTCATATTTTATGGAGATTATCACATGTGTGATATACAAATTAATAAACAATTAAGATTCTTAGTTTCTTATTAGTATGTAATTATAACTAATCTGATAAATATGGGTTCACCTCAATCTTTTGCTTTGTGATGTCTCATTCTTTTTCCTTAAGGTAGATCCTTAACTAAATCAAACCCTATATTCTTCTTGACTCATGAAGATCTATAATATTTGTAAGTTTCCTTTGAGGTTAGAGTGACAAGCAAAAGTTTTTTGTTTAACATGGGTTTTTATTTATTATACTAGTTTATTACATTTAGAGTTCAAAGAACCTTAAGAAGGTTTTAGTTACTTATTCCTAGATGAAATATTACAAAAGATAGAAAAGATAAGAGCTAAGTGAACATGTTTCTCAAAGAGTGTGAGAGGTATGTTTCTCCTTTGAAGTAAGAGTTCTATTTTATAGATACAAGGGTTCTCTTTTACATGGGTGAGATTTCACTATATCATCTAACTTTCCTAGTTAATTTCTATATTATTAAGCCTGGAGCACCAATTTCTTATGTATGGACCCTAGATTCACTTAGAGTCGGTTTCTGATATTGATTCTTATGATAAATGTATTTATGGTCCCTAGAATGCTTCATAAGAATGTATTTGTGGTCCATAGAATGCTGATAAATGTATTTATTATCTCTAGAATGCTTCACAAGAATGGATTTATGGTCCTTATCTCTAATGCAATAAATGTATTTGTGATAACTAGAATGTTGCTTCGTATAATGGAATGATACCTTTTTGCTTTCCATACCTACTTTCAATTCATTCCAATTGAAAGCAACTTCATATTTGTTTATCTTTTCACAATCTTCCTCGATGATAGGCAGGTTATTTTGTAAGATGATAATCACTTTGATGATAGAATAATTAACTTTAATCTCATATGACTTGTTAATTTTTTTTAATTCATAATAAATCTGACTTAATATCTGGCCACATTTTATGCTTAATTCCTAAGGATTAAATTCATTTTTTGGAAAACCTTTGGAATGATTAAACTCTTTTTTGGTGTTGGCAAGTCCAAACTTAATAAAATGATATGGATTTATTGAAAGTTCCTTGTTCCAATCCATAAATAAACTAAAAAATATTAAATAAATAGATTATCCATAGCCTTAATTTTATTTCTAAAACTCTTAATGGTTTTCCTAAAATTCTCACGAAAATAATTTATTCATTCAAGTTATTTCTTGGATACGAGTTTTCTATTAACCTAATGTGAAATGCTTTATACATAAACACTGGATTTCCTCCTTCTTTGATATTGATTTTTCTACCTGTAGGGAATTCCTTCTCTGTAATGTAGAACTTCATATTATCGAATTGTTCCTCAGTAGACTTTCTAGCAAAGTTATACAAACTTAATCATTATTTTCTTGTAAGATTCCTGTGTTGGTTTCTTTCTTCCTCTGAAATAAGAGAGCTGTTAGTTGCTTCTTTAAGCAGCATCAGTCAAGTACTCTTCTAAGTGACTTCAATCTGTTAGAACTGGTTGATTATTGTACTGGGAATAGTCCTTGGCTATCACTAAATAATATTTTTGGCATTTAATATTTTACAAAATTACCTTCTACATCTATCTTATTACTGAAGAATCAGTGCTCTACTTCACTGAAGCCTATTATAGCTTTGCTAGCTTCTAGCTAACTTGTACAAATTCCTGATTTAGGGCCATTGTAGATTATATAAAGTTTAGTCTTTGAATATTCCTCCTTTTATGCTTCGTTTGTCCCATTAAGATTTTCCTATTTTTTTCTCAATAAAGAGATTGTTTTCTCCTTCACCTATTTTTGAAATTGTGATTCCTTTTTTTCATTTGGGATAGAGGGATTAAACTTGTCACTTTTAAGGTCTAAAAATTTAAGTTATTCATGCTTAGCCTAGGGGTTAACCTCTTTGATTTTATTCTTTAAGGATTTTTTAAGATATAATATCTCAAGTTATTCCTATATAATTTTGATTTATTTTTCTTTAATCTTGATGTATATTCCTAGATGATTCATTCATCTAAGAGGAAAAATGGTTAAAAGTGCTAGGTAATATGTAAGCTAAACTATTCTTATTTTCTAGTAAATGTTCAACATTAAATTTGTAATGAATGAATCATTGTTGTCATCTAATTAATCGACATTACCTATAATCACATGCAATATTAGTTCTCAATAAATATCCAAAAAAATTATTATTTATTCTAACAATAAATCTTGAACTAACAACATATATTGTAAATTTCTTTATAGCCTTTTTAATAGTCAAATATCCTTTTTCGTTACTATGATAATTTATTTATAGTCCTTGGAAAAATTTTGATATATATTTGCAAAGATATTCATTTTTATCATCTATTTTTGCTTTTAAAATTGCTTCCAAATATTCAAGTGAAATATCTATTTTTATTATCATTTTATCATGTAGACCTGGATGGTATAAAGTTAGCAAGTTTTTTACATGTATCTTACCTTGTCCATGTACATTTTATCATGTTTTGTCTACTTCTTCACATAATATTTATAAGTTTGTAAGGTAAATGAGCATTGGAAATATTCATGAACAAAATGTTTATATGTAAACTAGTTTCTAGATGGGTTTTTGTGTTTGTTGTTCAAGCCAAAGAAACTTCTACAGTTTAAATCAATATGCTTAAGGTATATACTCATCCTTATGCACATTAAATACATTTTATACACTTAGAAACATTTGGTATATACATTGGTTGATCCACCGAATGGATTAGATTGATCAAGGATTAATCATGCATGATATATATCCTCTCAGGTTAATTTTAAAATTGGGATAGATCGATCAAGTTAGGTTCGATCAATCGAGGGACTAGATCGATCAAGAATCAATTTTGTCCCATCTATATCATCTCAGGTTTATTTTAATCATTGTTTGATCAATCAAAATAGGTTTCAATCAATTGACTTTATAGGTTCAATCGATCGAGCATGGACTGAATCGGTCGAACGACTAGGGTTTCAACTTATAACATATTAATTTAGTTGAGCCAAGCTATTCTTTTACCATATTATCCCTATTAATTATTTCTTTATGAATTATTTACTGAACATAATGTTAGTTGGTCCTTAACCTAGTGTTAGGATTTCATCTTTCCTATATAAATAACCTAATGCTCTATATTTTAATCAACCACATTCATTCTATTTTTCAAATTATTTTTTGTAAAAATTGAATCATACTTTGTTTAGGCTTATTTCTTTAATTTATTTATCGAACATTGTATAATTTATGATATTAGTAATTACATGTTCATCTAGCTTTTTCTTGATTAGATTCTTGAATGTTTGGATCATATAATTTGTTATATGATCATAATTATTTGTTTTGTGTATTTAACTATAAAGAAGTTATCTTTATTCAATTTGTCCTTCAACTTCCATTCTAGGGTTGCTAGATGAATTAAATTAGTTGACTTGTTCTTGAATCTTCTAGCTATGTTTTTCATTATTGAAACTTCTTTAGGATACACTTTTCACTTGTGCTATTGTACTAACTTTTCAAGTGCTAGTTGAATGGATTCGATTGCTCGTGGGAATCGAGTTATTGGAACGTTGGTCAAAGTCCTTACACCTATCCTGTGGAGACTATGAAAGAAGTAGTGGCTTGTAAGTATATTACTTTAGGGGCTTTATCTTGAAGGATAGTATAAGACATAGCCTTGTAATTGAATATTGATTTTCATAATGGATAGTTAAGTGGTCAGGTGGACTCATGGTTTTTCTCTAAAGTCATTATTATGGCCTAAGTTATTTCCACCTAAAATATCGTATGTTAAGTTATTATTTATTTTTGTTTTATATTATTTACACACAATTAAATGTATGGCTACTTGTAGTTTTTTAATTAGTTATAATTCAAAAATTACTTATTCATCCTTTTTAGTTAATTACATACATAACTACAAACTTTCAATTGGCATCAAAGAAGTAACTAGATATACTTAGTGTTTTCTAGGACCTTATTATGGATCATTTGCGTGTGAGTTCTTCTATAGTCGGTGCTCCTTTCTTTTATGGGTTTAACTACCCACACTAGAAAGGTCATATGAGAGCCTTTTTACATTCTCTAGATGAGATTATGTGAAATTTTGTTATTTATAGTTGGGAACCATCTACAGTTATCAAAGATAATATTATCACACTTAAAGCTATGAACAAATGGACCACTACAGATAAAATTGGCAGTAATCAAAATAAAAAAGAAATTAAGGTTATCTTTAGTAATATATCTACTAATGAATGCCATCATATCTCTTATGTTGATATTGTTAAGCGTGTTTGGGATACTTTAGAAGTTGCCTATAAGAGAACCACCCAAGTTAAATGAACTAAACTTTACATGCTAGGAACTAGGTTTGAAAACCATTGGATGGAAAAAGATGAAACCTTTTCTGAATTTTATGTTAAATGATATAATATTTCTAACACCTCTTCAAATCTTTGAGAGAAAATTGAGAAGTCTAGGTTGGTTCATAAGATTATTTTCTAATTATCCAATTGTCTTCATGCAAAGGTCACTATCATTGATGAAGGAAAGGATGTGAACACCATCAAAATAAAGGAAATCATTTGTTCACTTCAAATATTTGAGATGAGTTTTCAAACTCCTACAAAGAACAAGGGTATCTCTTTAAAAACCACCATGACTAATGATGGTTATAATGATAATTATGAGGATGATGAAGAATTTAAACTCTTATCCAAAAGACTCAAGAATAACTTCCATTAGAATAATTCACAAAGTAATTAGAAACCAAGCTGTTTAAGGGATCAAAATCCAAGATAACTCAAACCTTTGAGTTCCAAAGTTAAGAAAACTGAACCTATTGAACCTAAATGTTTTGATGCAATGGGATTAGTCATATTTTAGATGGGTGCGCTAATAAAAAGAAGAGAACTATAAGAGATTTTAATGCTATTCTTAGCGACTCAAAAATTGACAACGGCAATCCTAATGACTCAAAAAATAGTGGTACCAAATATATGGCATTTACTACAATTATTGGTAAACACTCCAATAAGTCCAACATTGATTAAGATAATGAGGAAAATGACTCTGAATTCCTACTAAATAAATTTACTACCAATAGTCTTGATGAATTACTTATAGATTTAATATGTTGTAAGAGACAAAAGGATAGGTTACTAGTCGAAGTAACCAAACTAAATGATAAATCAAATTCCTCCATCTTAGAAAAATAAAAAAAAAGCTATCTAAACTTGATGATGGTTTTACTTCAAATCTTGTAAATCTTAAAAAAAACAAATAAGAATCTTATGTAGAAACTTGAACAACTAAAGAAAACTATAAAGAGTCTAGCAATTGGATCTAAAAATCTAAACGAAATTCTCAACTAAGGAAAAACTTTTGGAGACAAGAGAGGGCTATAATATGTAGATGAGCATTCTATGCCATCATCTTTAAATATAACTCAATTTGTAAAACCCTCTAATCTTTATTCTTCACTTGATACACGTGGCCTTGGTTATAAGGATGAGAACTTCACACATTTAGCATCTAGCTAAAACCACATTTGTAAGTCTTTCTAAATCTACTCCTACTATTAATACTCATGCACAAATAATCATTGCACTTATGATAGAAAATATTGTTAAGTTTAAACCTGTATGTCAATATTATGGTAGGAAAGGTCATATAAGACTAAAATGTAGGTTTTTGATGAATGCTTCTAAATTCAATAATTCTTTTCATGCTTCTAGTTATAGGACTCATTATTATCATCCATTTCTATGCATATTACATCCAGTAATTCTACTAGAAATCATGACGATGTTGGTTCAAAGAAGTAAGTGAATTTTAACACTTTTAACTATAGGACTAATTATCAGTATCCTACCATGCATGTTTCATCTTCATTTAGGATGAATATAAAATCTAAAAGTAATGCTAAGTCTAAGAACATGCAAATGAAGACTAAGGTGGTTGAGTTCCAACCCAAAGAGTTAAAGAAACCAAAATTCAAGAAAATTTGGGTTAGGAAAACTTGTCGTTTTTCAATCGCCTGACCGTCCTTTATTGTTAACCTGGGTACTTTTGTTTGAATTCTTAGTTAACCCAGGACAAGCATCTTTAGAAGGTTTATTTGTTTTATTTTTCATTTTATTGATATTTCTGTACTTCCAATGAAATAAAATATAAAAAAGGGGCATAGATTTATCTTAACAATGAAATAGACTTTATATACTGCTTTCTTTTATAAACTAGATTTATTCTGATTGACTTTTCATTTTCTAATTAATTATTTTGATTTGTGCATTTATATACTTTTTCACATCTGGTGATCGATGTTAATAAAAACTTACTCACACACTCACTAAACTTGTATGTATATCATGCTTAAGTTTATGATTGATTTTATGAGACTTTAAGGCTTATGCTAACCTTGAATGTAAAACTATGTTTGAACTTTATTTTTCACTTTCTAAAATTTTACTATAGAGAGACACTTAGTTTTGAGATAGATACCTACCGTGATATGTGCAGCTATCCTAGTGAGCAAAAATGGCTACTTCACAATAGTATGAAAGTCATCATGTTAGGTTTTTGGCTCGTGCATGATTTCTTGACAAAAAAAAGGAACTAAAACAAAAAAAGCTTAGCATGCATGAAAAGAAAGAGTCAAAAGTTGGTTATATAAAAGTAAAATAAAAAATTAAATAACCAATCCCTATATATTAAAAAAAATAAAATTTAAGTTCTCTCTTGGTAGATATTTTTTATTAAAATTGAGGATTCAATTGTATTTTTCATGATAGGTGATACTTTTTCTTTTGATTATCATAAACAAATTAAATGATATACTTTTGAAGTTTAAACACGTATCTTATTTTCATAACTATTGATATATCACTATATGGGTTAGTATGTGTGTGTGTGTGTGTCTTGATAAAATACTTATGCCTGCAATAGATAATCAAAATTGTAACAAGGTTAATTTCTTAATTGAGGTTCTATTCTACTCATGTTTAAATAAGTCTACTACTCTCCATTAAAAAAATTATATATTTTGATTTTTATTAATTTTTATTCTATTCTACTTTATTTTGGGGAGTCATAGAACTTAGGGGAGAGTTTTTTCATTGCATACGTTACATTCCTGCTCTTATTGAATTTAAGCCTCAAAGTTAAATTATATTTTCATATGACAAAATGGGGAAGAATGGTTAAGAATGAGAGAGATATGGCATATAGGGGAGAACTCTAAATGATTTATTGTTCACTTTGATATATCACCTAAGAGGAGTAATTTTATTATTTAAGTGATCTATCTGCTATTACTCATTACTCATGTTTGCTTCTTTGCTTTACCATTACTATGTACACAAACTAATGAATAATGAGTCCTTCTAGACAAATTGTGTGCCAATCTATTTTTTTCAGTATACATATGAGCAGTCAAGATTCAATTGAAGGTGGTTTCATCGAATAATAAGATAGTACCACTATGTAAAAAATTATTTTTCCTATGAATGTCATGTAGCAAGAGAGAGGTTTTGTCACATGAATATCTAAAATAGGGAGATTCTAAAGTATATAAGTGTTAGCGATATTCATGAACAAAATATTTAAATGTAAACTAATTTCTAGGCATGTTTTCATGTCCGCGATTCAAGTCGAAGAAGCTTCCACACTTCAAATCAATATGTATCAAGTATTTTCTCATCGTTATGCATGTTAGAATACATGTTATGTACTTATGAAGATTTACTTGGTATATATATTGATCGATCGATCGAGTATTGGGTCGATTGATTGATTATTGGGTCGATTGATCGAATGGATTAGATCGATTGAGGATGAATCTTATACGATCAATGTCCTCTCGGATTGATTTTTAAATTAAGGTAGATTGATCAAGTTAGGTTCAATTGATCAAGCAATTGGATTGATCAAGAATAAATCATCTTTGATTTACCTAATCTCAGGTTTATTTTAGTCGTTACTAGATCGAACTGGATTGATCAAATGGCTAGGGTTTCAACTTATAACATATTTGTTTACTCGAGTGAAACTGTTTTTTTACATATTATCTCTATTAATTATCATTTTATGAATTATTTAATAGACAGAATTTTAATTAGTCCTTAACCTATCATTAAGGTTTTATCTTTCCTATATAAATAAACTAATGCCTCATATTTTGAGAAAATTCAGTCTATGTTTCTAATTGTTTCTGTGCTCTCTCTCAAAAAAATTGAATCATATGTTGTTTAGGCTTCATTCTTTAATTCATCTATAATACATTGTATAATTATGTTTGATTGGTTAATAAATATATTTAATATATGATGTTGTGATTACATGTTCATATAAATTTTTCATTATTAGATTCTTGAATGTTTGGATCAAATAATTTTGTGTGCGATCATAATTATTTTATTTGTTTATTTAACTTTAAAGAAGCTATATTTATTGAACTTGTACTTCAAATTTTGTTCTAAAGTTGCTAGATGATTTAAATTGGTTGACTTATTCTTAAATATTCTATCTAGGGTTTTTCATTATTGAATCTACTCTAGGATATACTTTTCATTTATGTTATTGTACTAAATTTTTAGGTGCTAGTTGAATGGTTCGATTGCTTGTGTGACTCAAATTATATAAATGTTGGTCAAGATCTATACATCTATCTTGTGGAGACTACAAAAGAAGTAGTGGTTTATAAGTAGATTACTTTAGAGGCTCTATCTTGGAGGATTATATAAGACTATGCCTTGTAATTGAACAATGATTTTCATAGTGGATAGTTAGGCGGCATGATGGATCAATGGTTTTCCTCTTAGATAATTATATTGGCCTATGTTGTTTTCACCTAAAATATCATATGTCAACTTCTTATTTATTTTTGCTTTATATTATTTATACAAGATTGCATGTCTGGAAGCTTGTGATTTTTGAATGAGTTGTAATTCAAAAATCACCTATTCACCACCTCTAGTTAATTAGGTTTGTAATTACAATCTTTCAAAGTTTATTTTGTAATCGTTTTCACATCCTTGCTAATTTTTTGATGTATATATATGCATAAGTCAAACATCTTAAAAATCTTTATAATTGGTTTTTATCTTTGATTTTGCTAGAAAATCCTTATATGCTTTTCAGTATGTGAGGTTGGAGATGATGATTTCCATCTTCTATTTTCATTCCTAAATACTTAATATTTCTGTTGGCCTATTAGCCTTCTTTTTTGATAGAACAAATCCTTATTTCCTCCATTCTTGAAAGAAATTAATGAAATGCAAGTAATGTTTATGTAAGTCATTACTTAATACTAAAATGTCTTCAATATATACATAATGATGTCATGTATTCTTGAAGATATTATCCATATATCATTCAAAAATACCTAGTGCATATTTCAATCCAAATGGTACAACTATCCATTGGAATTGTCCTTATGGGCAATTAAATGTTGTTAATTTATGTGATTCTTCATCAAAGTCTTATTTGCTAAATTCCACTTTTGAATCAAAACTTAAAAATAATTTCTTTCCTTTTGTTAATGATATTAATTATTCTTTTTTTAGAATAAAATATCCATCATCAATGGTTTCTTTATTCAAAACTTCAAAGTTTATTGCCATTATCTTCTTTCCTCTTATTTTTTCAACTTATTATTCACCTACAAATGATGGGCTTAAGTGAGATGAATTACTGGGTATTATGACCTTTAATTCCAAAAGTTCTTGAGTTTGTTTTTAAATTTATTTCATTCTATAGTATAAGTTATTAGTTTTACTATTATGACTTTGTTACTATCTTTGAGTTTTATGCTTGCTATTACTTTAGACCTATTGATTATAGGATCTATAGAGTTTTATGAGCTTATTGTTTACAACAGTTTTCTTATACATGTTAAAGCTTTATCTTCCTAAATTTCATTAAGAAAATAGTTTTATTTCTCTTCTATGTCTAATGAAATGTTTTCTAAATAAATTTTTTACTTTGAGTCAATCTCACCACATTTTTTGCTTTTTATGTTATTACATAAAAGTTGGGTTTGATACTATCAAAGCTTACAAATAAATGATTTTACCATCTAGTGTTATTAGACTTATTTTGTTTAAATATTACGTAAAAGGGTTATATAGGTTTAGGAGGATATTTTCTATTAATAAATCAACTCAGTTTTTTGTTAATATATGGTAGGAATATAAATTGTTTTCTCCTCCTATCATTATATTTATATATTTTAAGACTTTATTAAGAATTATTTTAATATTATTAGCAATTCTTACAATTAAGTCTATTGGTGCTTGTTTCTAATGTTCTTCTAGAAATCATATTTACTAGCTACATGCGTACTAGCTCTTGTGTGTATATGTGTGCGTGTATATATATATAAATCATTAATCTTACATCTTTATTACTTTTTTTGAATTTATATCTTTTTAATATTTTTATACTTTTATTGTAAGTCTTTATGTTACATTCATATTTTTCTAGCATCCTAAAATCTCTTGTATTATAAGAAATATTTTCATTTCCTCTTATCTATATGTATTCTTTTCTTTTTTGATATTTAATAATTATCCTATTTTAAGAGTTCTTATTCTTCCTCCTAAAATGTTTAGCATAGTTTCTCTATTTTTTATTTCATTTATCTGTTATAATTTTATGTATTGTTCTAAGTAATTTTTCAAAAAAAAAAACATTCCCTTATAAGTTTTTTGCATAGAGGGTGATAACTTATGATAATACAATTCATATTTACAAATAAAGAAATCTATGTAACACATGTCGCATATGTCTATATTTGTCAAATGCCATTTAAATTCTCCAATTTCATATTCAATGAATTCAGTGATATATCTATCTTTGTTCTCTCCAATAAAATTATTGCATTACTCATTTACTATACTATTTAGGTATTGTCTACATAGAAGCATTTCCTTGCATTTGTAAATGATGTTATTCTATTAAATTTGTAAACTAAATTTTCATATTCCATATCATTTTGTAAGCTATTAATACTATTCAAGTTGAAGAATTTGATTGTATGCTTGGAGAAGTTTTTTTATTACAATCATTCCACTAGATCATTCATCTAAGTTTTTTTGATATCTAGTAATACAAAGTAAATCTAAAAGATCTTATTTATAATTTTTGTGAGTTTTGAATTCTTGTGGAATATTACCTCTGGTTTTTTAATGTAATCTTCTTCCATCTTGAGTTGTTGTTTCCTTCTATATGGAAGTTTAATTCTTCTAGCCTTTGCCTATTTATTTCTTTCCTATCAGGGTCAACTGTTCATTTTTCATGAGAGATTGGTAATGTAACAATTTTCATAGGACTTGTTTGGATTATATTTTCTAATTCAAAATCAATTTCAGTGACTATTATCATGTCATCTTTCTCTTTATTTGTGCAAAGCTTTTCCTTATAATATTTTCCTAGTTCTTCATCTATCAGGGTTAATAGGCTAAATAATTTTTCTCAAGCCATATTTTTTGGGTTTAGAAATTATCCTTCTAATTTTCCCCTAATTTCATTAAATTGTGATTATATCTTCTTAATTATATTTGGATTTTTCCTTACTCCTTTTCTCATTCATAGGTATTAATGCATCAAATCTCCTTGATGACTCTTCTTTTAATCCTACAAATGAATCAAATTTGTAATATATAATCTCATTATCTCTAGATATGTTATTAACATCCCTTTTTAATTCTATAAATTCCTTATGTATATATGTGAGAATTCCATGTGTATGAACAATTGTACAAAGATCAATTATTATTCTGATCCAAATAACCAATAGGGACCTAGATGAGGGGTGGAAATGCCAAACTATGGAATCTTTTCATGAGCTCTATTCCAACTCAGCCAAGTAAGCCTCACAATGTGCATTAAGTATATAGCACAATAGAAGAAAAAAATAACATGATTAATTCTACAGTAAACACACTAGTGACGGTGTGCCTCACAAGCTCTTGTCTAGGCTAGCAATATGTATACAAGGCAACCATCACATAGTATGCGAAATAGGAAAATATACTAGAAAAGCTATAAAGGATTTTTGATTACTTTAAGACCTCATTTGTGGGAACATATTTGGTAAAAGATGATTGTACTCTCACAGCATGTGATCACACAAAACATAGTAAACCAATTAAAGGACTCCAACACCTATTACATAACCAACGTAAGAAGATATTGACTCCTTAGAGACTCATACCAAACTCACAAGAAGATAAAAAACAAAAGTAATAAAAATTAATCAAGAAGTATACAAATTAATTTAATAAATAAAAAGTAATAATAAAAAATCTATAGGCATGCTACAAAGAAAGGAAAGAAAGCATGCGAAAAATGTATCAAATAAGCTTTCTAATCATAGTTTAAATCTAGTTTGTTGGTACATATATGTTAGGAGCTCAGATTTTATTAACACACAAACTGATCATGTAAACATAGTCAAGTAATGAGGTAAACTTATATAGAACCCTTGCCTATGTGGTGACATCCTTGTATTGTTTATGGAAACCACTCAGTAGCAAACAATTCACTAATAACAATAAATAGATACTACTTGATAGATATATAAATATAAATACCTATATTAGTCAGGATCTCTACCCTAACTATATATTGCTACCCTCACTTACTACCTCCACAACAACATGATCCAATAAATAGATTCGACTCTCCTCTAGAGAAAACACCACACATAAAAATATGATTAGCTACCAACGATCAGTAATGTGAATAAGATATTGTACTACCAATGATGGAAATACACTCAATAACGATCACATGTAATCATTTTCTTGGGAACAATCAACAATCCCAAAAGCACAATATTGCCCAAATCTCAACAGTATAATAATCTCAGCCACTCATAATCTAAGAATGTTATTTTACTCTTACCAAAATGTAACACAAACATCAAAATACACTCAAGGTGATTTGTGAAACAAAAATATATGTTCATTTCACCCAAAGCCCACTAGCAAACACCATCTCAAGTATTTACCATTCAAAAGCACGTTTTTGCTCACATAGTCATGAATCACTTATATCAAACAAACACTCGAGGTAATAGTGATCCAAATTAAAAAAAATGAGATGTCAAATTGATAGAGATCCATTACATTTTCTTCATTAAAGAAACAATAATAAGGGCATTTATAGAAATTTTGGGCTATCTAAGGATACCTCACTGAGTTGTTCACCGACCACCCTTGTTGATCCCTTAAAAAGGGGTCTGACAAGGTGGTCCAATGAGGGGTCCGACTAGGCATACAAAAATTCAATTTTTCATTTCAAAAATTACCAAGTAGTTTTCCATAAATACCATCACACACAACGAAACAAAAACAAGGTCGCTCCACCTAACATGCATACTACAAAAACCAATCTCATGGTGTGTGTGAACATGCTCGCATATAAAGTATACCTAATTATATGCATGTGTACATTACTAATCGTTAGTAACCAACTTCACATAGAGAAAGACAAATACACTAAGTAAAATAAATAGTCTTCGTGTTTTGCAGACGGGAAGCCAAAAAAAACTAAAATGACAATAAGACTTACAATATATTTAGTTGTAATATCTTAGTTTAACTATATTCTCTTATTTCTTTAATAAGATCTTTTGTGTTTTATTTATGTTTTATAAGGACATGATATTTGATTATTGTGCTATATTTATTTCTTCTACTAAAAGAATTAAAGACTTCATTATAGTCATTATGTTTCTTGATATGCTTGGTAGGCTTCCATTGTTATCTAATTTTATATCTTGTAATTTATTTTTTAACATTATTAGGAGAAAAGTGATATTGAAAAGTGATAATACTCTATTTTTCCTATTTTTACTTCATAGACTAAATCCTTTATTTCTTTAATTTCTTGCTTTAGTTATGTTACCTCCTTTTATTTTTAGAGGTTTATTTTTAAGAGTCTAATAACTTCATCCTCAATACATTATTTTTTTATTTTTTATATCAAATATTTTTCTTTAACTTCTAAAAGTTTCATTTTTTAGGTACTTCAAAATTTGTAAAGATTTCTAATTTTATTGTTTTTCCAATTAATTTCTTAAAAAGTCTTATCTATTTCTTTGAACCTATTTTTTCGTATATTGAGCTATTATGGTTGTTTGATGAATATCCTACTATGTAGTATATTGAATATGGATGATTTTATCATTTCATTAAACTTCTCGTTCAAACTCATAACTTAAACTTAATACTTGGATTAAATTTTATCGTTAATATTAATGAAAACTTAGAGTATGTTGTGATTTTTAATTTTTGATATCCTAGATTTCCATGGGTCATTCCTAATCAAATATATTTTTGATTTATTATTCTATCATCAAGCAATGCTAGTTTTGTTAGTGTATCAATTTATTCTCTAAAATATTCTTTTATTAATATTTGGATTCCTTCTTAATAGATGTATCCAATTTTTCTTTTATATCTATCTCATTTTTCAAATTTAATTTTTCTTTTTATATTTATTCAATTTTTTTATTAATTATCATTTATTGTAAAATACATCACGAGATGCCTATTTTTATTATTTTTTATTTTCTATTATTTATTCTATTTTTATGGATAATGTATAAACATTACTATCAACTTTTGTTATCTTTAACTTCTATCAAAGTTGAGTGAGATTTATGATATTTTAGAAACCTTAAGAATATTTGTGACATTATGTCAAATCTTAGGAGTATTATTAATATTACCCCTAATTAGAGGTATAAAATGAGATGTTTAGCTCACCTAATTGAAAATATATGAATTTAAAAAGTCAAATCACCTGCTGCATGAACTGAAATTAGCTAATGAGCAACTTGTATTGTTTACAAAAATATAATATTTATAATAACATTTTTGTCATATATATAGGCTTCTTAATTTAATTCATTTAAAAATGACAAATTTATATGAGTTGAATTAGACTACAACTTATTTCAAGTGAACTAAACATAAAAAGTTGGGCCAAACTAACTCATTTAATACCTTCAATTATAATATAAAAAACCTCCTAGTAGGGTGATCAATGAAACCATGGCAAGGGTGGCTGACAAAGCCTCAATGTGGTATCCTATATGGTTGAGTGTTGTCTATAAATATCCTCTCTTAAATGCTTTGGAAATTAGAAAATTTTAGCAAAAATAAGCCAAAAGTTTTCTAGCGATTCTAATTCTATTTTCACTAATCATTTGAGTATATTTGATTATTATGATACGTTTTAATGGAGTAAAATGGTGTTCTTAGACTGTGAGTGACTAAGATTATTTTACTAGTATGGTTTATGCAATACTGTGCTTTTGGGATTGTTAAGTGTTCTTAAGACAATAATAACAGGTAATCATGGTTAAGTGATTTTCCACTTTAGTTATACACTATCTTATTCCCTTTATTGATCATTGGTTTTGAGTGAGACTATTAAGTATGGTTTGTATCTGAAGGATAATTGAAACCATGTACTAGATCAAGAAGTTATGGAGGTAGCAAGTGAGGGCAATAATATGTAGTTAGGGTAGTGTGATCTTGAATGATAGAGGCATTAGAGTTTATATTTATATCAAGTTATATCTATTTATTATTTAGTCGATTGTTTGCTATCAAGTACTTTTCATAAGAAACCTGAGGATTTTATCACATAAATAAGGGTTCTATATGGGTTTATCTTGTTATATGATTTTTTATATGATTTGATATGTTGTAAGTACAATTTGAGTCCTGATTATGGATGTTGCAATATATAGGCTTTAGACTATAATTGAAAAGATATTTACTTTCTGTATAACAAGCTTTATTTCTTGATTAATTAGCCTATGTATTTCTTTCTACATGTGATATTTATTATCTATCCTTGTTTGTTCAACAACTTATGAAGGCTAGTCCTTAAGGAGTCTATATATCCTTACCCTAGTTGTGTACTGAGTCTTGAACTCTTTTAGAAAGAGTTAGGGAAAAATCATCTCAAAATGGGCTCAAGGGCCCAATGAATAGGCCACCTTTATATTGGAAATGTATATTATTAAATAGTTGGTGAGATTTGTACAAAACCATTACTCTATCTAATAGGAAAAGATGAACTTCCCTATTTTTGGTGTATGGGCAGGCCAATCTTTACTATAATGTCAACGATGGTTGAACATCATCCTCTATAAGGGTTGTTTAGTTTTTCGTGATGCAATGGTGATTCTAACTTCTGATGATAGTGACAATTGTGTCTAACCGACAATAAAATGTGACTTTCACTAAAATATGTAACTAGTGGATTAGTGAGTGGTGGTGAAAAACCGATGGTTTTTTATGGCTAAGAATCGTTACGAGTTTTAGTGGGTGGATTAGTGGGTTTTATGATATGAAAAAAATCTTTATTTGATCTAATAATTTAAGAACAAAAATAAAGAAAAAGCTATAAGAACATATTATCAAAATATCATAAACTAATTAGGCTTATTAATCAATCAAAAATAACTATCAATATTTGATAGAATAACTAAATAAAGAAACATAAATAATTATGATCTTATATTTGTAAAACAAGAAAGAGAAATTAAGAAGAATAGAATAATGCTTTAGTGTGGTTGATTGAAATAATAAGCAATGAGTTTTATTTATAGGAAAAATTACTACCCTTAATCCTATGTAATTGATAAAAATCTTTTCTATTACAAATACGATTAGTAATACTCATTAATTAAGAAAAATCTTATATGATTGATAAATATCTTTTTATTACAAATAGGATTACTAATACTCATTAATTAAGAAGACTTCTATTTAAAGAATAATTCTTTTAAAATAGACTTATTAATCATGAATATTCTTATTTAAAAAGAGTTTTTTTAAAGTATATTTATGCTATTTTTAGGCTAAAGATTTAAGGTATAATTTCAAGTATATTTTATCTAATATTTTAACATATATCTTATTCTATATTTTAGCATAAATATTTTAACAACAAAAACAATTCCATATTTATAAATATGTGTTATCAAATACGTGAGTGTAATCCTATATGATATAGTTATAACAGATATACTTGAAGTACGACTATCTGAAATTTAGACGTTTCTTCAACTCTGTTTGATAGATTTAATAACGAGCTTAAAAATAAGTTTATAGGTAAATATTTTATACACAAAATAACCAACACTTATAATCCTTACAAACTCTCCCTTTGTCATTTTCGTGTGGAAAAACATATTTCTCACTACAAGACACTTATAGGAATAAGATAAAATACAATGATGTCCTAAACACCATAGTGGAACTATCCTATGGTCCGATGAATTCATATTCACTACAACTTGAAAAGTTTGTAAGTAATTGAAATGGCATAGGCAAAGCAAACAATAACTTGGCTTGAAAGCCTCATTGTACGTTATTTCAATTTATATAAAAATAAGCGAAGTATAAAAAATAATCATGTATTGTGAATTCACACCAATCAAGCTTAATTAAATATGTTCTCTCCCTATATGCATAACAAAATAAAAACATAGAAGTAAATCATATTATTCTCCCCCCTCCCCCAAACATACGAGAAGGTCAAAGTATTAGTAAAAGCAATAAAACTAAACTCTTCCTAAAGATATAGCAATGTAAAAGTAGAGTAATGTAGAAGTGCAATGTGCTTTAAACTTCTCCTAAGTTCTATGACTCTTTAACTTAGAAACCAATTAAAAAGGTAATAAAGAAAAATAAGATGTATATGAAAATATATATGAATTTATTTTTTTGAAATTTTCATAAATAACCACATAAGGTATTAAACTCATTTAATCACAAATGAGCACACAACCAATTGAGAACTCATCTTTTTTTCATTTTTTAAACTCAATTTTTGATTACCTATTGTATAAATAAGCAAGTAGAGTAGAACATCCATACTTTACACATATAATGACATACTAACATTTATTTAAAAGTAGTATATATGTTTAAATTCCACAAATATTTCAATTAAGTCATTTATGATTAATCAAAAAAGACTCAAAAGAAAAAAATGCCACCTATCATGTAAAATTATAATCAAGTCTTCAATCTCACAAAATAAAATATATCTACTAAAAGAGGACTTAAATTTTTTTCTTTATTTTATATACAAGGCAAATGATATTTTTTATTTTTATTTTTTTAACCTTTATTAACTCTTTCTTTTTGTGCATCAATGTACAAGATTTATAAGTAGTCGTTTTTTGCACAATCTTTCCTTCTTTTTTTTGCACGAGTCATAAACCTAACATGATGACTTTCACACTAATTGTGGGGTAGCCCTTTCTGCTCACTGCGTTAGGTTCACACATCACAGTAGGTAGCCCTCTTAATACTAGGTGCCTCCATACGATAAAAATTTAAAAGCAAGAATTCAAATGCATCACAATTTTACAATCAAGATTAGTTGAAGTCCTAAAGTATTTTAAGAGAATTCATAAACTTCAAGCATAACATATATGTGTGTTCGTGAGTGTGTAAATAAGTTCATGTCAACATCGATCATCACATGTACAAAAAAATATGTGGGTGCATAAGCCAAAATTGTAGAATAATTTATACAATAAATATCAAAATTAGTTAAGTCATTAAAAATAAGGTTATATGTTTGTAAGTGTTGAATAAGTCCAATACCCTATTGGCCAAATAAGGATTCTACTTTTTTTTAAAGTTTAACTAATAAATAAAATAAATACAATAAAGATTGCTCACCTAGGGTCATTTAAGCTTTCTAACAAAAATACCTAGATGAAGGAATAAAAGATGGTCAAGTGACTAGGAAAAAACAACCTTTTCTAACCCATGTTGTTTTTACATTTTGGTTTCTCTATATCATTGGGTTGAGACTCAACAAACTTAGGTTTCATAAGCGTGTTCATGGACTTAGCTATACTTTTCTCATTCATCCCAAATGAAGATGCAGTATAAATAGTAGGATGATGATAATAAGTCATAGCATTAAAAGTACTGAATTTTACTTGCATCTTTAAACCTAAGACATCATGCTTCCTAGTAGAATTTTTGAACATAGTATTATAATTTTCATTCATCCTTGAATATGATGTAGCATGCATAGATGGATAATGCTTATGGGTCATACAATGTGAAACATATAAATAATTATTAAGTTAAAGAGCATTCCTCAAAAATCTAAATTTTGGTCTTATATGACCTTTCTTACCACAATGATGCAGGAAAGCACAAACTTAACAACTTTTTCTACCATAGGTGTAATAGTTCTTTGTGCATAAGTAGTAAAAGTAGGAGTAGAGTTTAAGGGTCTTACAAATGTGGTCTTTAATGTTAAAGGTGTTGACTTTTCATCTATGCGTCCAAGACCTCTCTTATCTCTATGTACTTTTTCATAGTCGAGGACTTCGGTCAATTTTTTGACACTTATAGTCAAATTCCTCATTGTCTCTTTAGCAATACTAAGTTCTTGCCTAAGCTTTTTATTTTCCTTAATGGTTTCTATAAGACTCAGATTCAGAGCATTAGTATGTTTAGAAAATTCTTTTTTATCTTTCTCTAGGCTAGAGAAATTTATTTTGTGAACAGTGATGGTATCATTAAGTTTAGTTACTTCTATAAGTAGTTTATCCTTATCTTTCCTAGTACCTATGCAATCTATGAATAGTTCTTTGTAACTCTATACATTAAACTTAGAAAATAAGAAAAAAGAGTTTACTTCCTCATTTTCTTCATTTGAACTAGAGTCAGAGTCATTGTAGTGTGCTTTGGTAGTTGCGGTAAAGGCATGATAGTTAGTTTCATCATCTTCAAGTTACTAGCATCATCCTGCTCACTTTTTGTGTCATTGAGTGTAGCATTAAATGTTTTTCCAAATTTATTTTTATTGTTTGCACATTCTATAGAAATATAACAAAAGCCCCCACAAGTATAGCATTGAGAACAAGTAAGCTTAATTTTCTTACCATCAAATCTAAGAGGCTTGATTTTCTTTTACTTTCGGTCCCTCGAACAACTAGATTGTCCCTTATTAGATTGATTATTCCGTTAACCCTTCTTTTTCAGGAACTTCTTTAATTTTCATGTCAGCGAGACTAAGGACTCATCATTCATATCCTCATCACTATCAGAGCTATTCATTTTGGAGCTTTTGAATGTCGCATCCTTGATTTTCTTGGGTGCATCAAGAGTAAGCTCATAGGTTTGGATTGACCTAACAAGTTCATCAATGTTTAATATATCTGCATTCTTGCTTTCCTCAATCACTGTAAATTTCATCTTATAGTCTACTATTAGGGAGCTTAGAAATTTCGTACTTATATTGGTTATGGAATTTTCTCACCAAGGTTAGAATAAGCATTCGTGATATCATAAAAGCGAGTATATAAATGACTAAAAGTTTTAGTGTTGATCATTTTAATGGAATCAAACTCAGATGTTAGCAATCTCAATTTTGTTTGTTTTACTTAGGAAGTTCCCTCATGAGCATGACCAAGTGCATTCCATGCATCTTTAGCAGTCTTACAGTCGAAGATGCGATAAAACTCATCCATCGACACTGTAGCAAATATTGAGTTTAGACCTTTTTGGTTTGCCCCACTAAGGGTGAGTTCTTCAGTGGTCTAGTCTCTTATTGGATTTATGATTATTACACCATCTTTCGTTACCAAAGATGGTTCCCAACCATCAAGAATAACATCCTAGACTTTTTCATCTTGCCTAAGAAAGGCTTGCATGCAAGCCTTCCAGTAAGAGTAATTATACCCATCAAAGAGATGAGGTCTAACAGATGATACACCTTATTTCATTTGGTCCATAAGTAGTAATGTATGTCCCTAAGGATCAAACTAACTAAGTATGTCTAGTGTTAGCTCTGATACCAATTGAAATTTTATAAGATATGGACCTAATTAACTTAGAGCGGGGTGAATAGGTCATTTTTAATTTTTACCAATTTATATTTTAATAGCCTAAACAAAGCGTCCAAGCATGCAATCATGTGTAAAAATAAAGTGCGGAAATAAAAGAATAGCACACGATATTTTTAGGTAGAAACAACCTAGGCTACAACCATGACCTAAGAGAAAAACCATCGGTCCACCAGATCACCTAACTTTCTACTATGAAAAACAAATGTTAAAGTACAAACTCGGTCTTATGCCACCCTCCCTAGGATATTGCCACAATGTACCTTACTTATAAGTCATTGCTCTGTTTTCACATTTTCCAATATTAGCATTAGCGGTTTCCAGACCAAGGTTCCAATAAGCTTCTCGCCAATCAGATACGTTCTTGAATTAACTACAAAATGGTTAGCACAAAAACACAAGTGTTCGTGTATGTCCTAGAACGGATTTAATAATGAATAATCCTAACTAGATGATTCAAAACATATGTCACTTAAATCAAATCAACTAGTAAATCCTAGAGTAAAAAGATCAAGCACAAATTCAATAAAAATAGCTTCTTTAAAGATTAATAATCAAATCAAATAACTATGATACGACAAAAACAATTATTTAATCTAACAATTTAAGAATAAAAATAAAGAAGAAGCCATAAGAACATATTATCAAAATATCATAAATCAACTATACTTATTAATCAATCAAAAATAACCACCAATATTTTATAAATTAACTAAATAAAGAAGCTTAAATAATTATGATCTTATAATTGTAAAACAAGAAAGAGAAATTAATAATAATAGAATAATGTTCTTGGGTGATTGATTGAAACAATGAGCAATATTTTTTATTTATAGGAAAAATTAAAACCCTTAATCCTATGTAATTGATAAATATTTTTTCTATTATAAATAGGATTAGTAATACTCATTAATTAAGAAAACTCTTATATGATTGATAAATATTTTTTCTATTACAAAAGTATTAATAATACTCACTAATTAAGAAGACTGATATTTAAAGAAGAGTTCTTTTAAAATGGACTCATTAATCATAAAGATTCCTATTTAAAAGTGAGCTTTTTAAAGTATATTTACTCTATCTTTTAGGCTAAAGATTTAAGCTATAATTTAGAGTATATATTATCTAATATTTTAGCATATATCTTATTCTATATTTTAGCATAAATATTTTAACAATAAAAATAATTCCAAATTTATAAATATGTGCTATTAAATGCGTGAGTACAATCCTATATGTTATAGTTATAATATATATACCTGAAGTATGACTATCTAAAATTCTGATGTTTCTTCAACTTTGTTTGATAGACTTGATAGCAAGCTTAAAAATAAGTTTATAGATAAATATTTTGTTCACGAAAATAGCTAAGACTTATAATCCTTACATTAACATATCCCATAAAGGAGATGGAACCTATCGAAATGAAAAGATGAAACAAAATATCAAAGAGAAAATAAAGGATATCAAAGATAGTTGGATAACCAACTAAGAAATAGGCCCAATGGTAAGTGCCAAGTGTTAAGAGGGCAACATTACTTTAGAGTTGGAAGGACTGATGTCGTGGTAATGCTATGAAGAAGACAACCGATAAGACAAAAAACGATCAAAGAAGGACGCCTCAATTAACTATGGAAATATAAAGGTTTTGTGAAAAAGAAGAAAATGGGAAAAAAGAAAGAAAATATATTAAGTCCCTCAACTCCCGTGAAAAACCTTCCCTTGTCATATGCATATATAAAGAATAAAATACTCTAGATATTTACACCTAACATCAAAATAGATAAAAGTATCATGTTTCATTTAGGATTAAAGGTTTTTGATTTAAGGTTTAGTATTTTGTGTTTAGGATTTAAGATGCACGGTTTAATATTTAAGGTTTAGCGATTAATAAAGAGATATTATTAATAAGTTAATATTTTTCTTATTTAAAATATTTATTCTTATTGATACTTTATATTTTTCATTTTATTTTTGAACCTGAATAGTGTCTATATCAATCATAAACACATATAGCAAAGGATTAGTGTAAAATCATCTCTAGGCTAGGGCCGGCCACTACTATAGTAAGACATGTATATTACCAAATACATACATATATATGCATTTATTATCTTAAAAGAAAAGAAATACTTACGGTTAAATTTAATCTCGAAAATATTATATTTGCAAGTCCTACTTGTAATCTTGTAATCACAGATGATCATTAAGATTCCAATCCAAGTGTGCGCCTATCAAAAAGAAAAAGAAGACACTTGGTATTATCTAACTTTCCAATAAAAGAAAAGGACTTTGCAATTCTCCTATTTGGTCACTAGGATCAAAAATGGATGATGGAAGAAACTCAAAGTAAAACAAAACCCTAAAATGAAATAAATCCAGGTCCTGTTAGGGATGGAAAAGATCCGAAAGGCAAAATACAAGGAATTAGAGGCCCCTGAAAAGCAAAGAGCAAAGATCCAAAGGGAAAAGGCAATGATTACATGAAGGGAATGGGAACCACTTGGTCATCTTTTACTTTACCAATCAATCCCTCAGTTTTATTTTTTTGACTTGAAACATTGGGTCCCAACCCCTCAGCCACCACTGTCTTTATGGATTGAATGATAAAAAAGCACCGCACGTGGAATCTGAATCAAGGACCTGTCCAGCCACAATAAAAGGATACAACCCTATTTCTTTTTCAATAATTATATTTCTATTTGTATTTGTATTTTTATTTTTATTTTTATTTTTATTTGTATTGATTAGAGACTCATTTCCACTAACATGTTTATTTTCTATTAATTGTTATATGAGAGTGCGGGTAACAAATCAATTGATCTTACAACAAATATTAGGGATATAGAAAGGGTTTTTCTTTCTATCTTTTTCTTTGTTTTTTAGTATTATTTTTCAAATAATTATACTACTCCTACTTATAATTTAGATTTAAATTTTAAATCTTTTGAACGACTAAGATTGAGTCCCATGTAATTAACCTTATTTTTAAAGTGTTTTTGAAAATAACAAAAATGAACAAAATAAAAACACATAATTGCAAACAAACCCTTTATAAAAAGCCTATACAATTAAAAAAACACAATTCTTATCTTTCTGTTTTTCTCTTTCTAAAAAAGTAGAAATAGTTGTAATTTTCATTACTCCTCTGGACACAACCCATATGTATGTAATTCCTTCCCACTCATTATTTTTGTTGCTTAAAGCTAGCCCTCTTCTTCTTATCCTTTATCTTTCTCACAAAAGATAGAGAGAGAGAGAAAGAGAAAGAGAAAGAGAAAGAGAAAGAAGGAGAGATATAACAGTACTGATCACTATACCATGGAAGATGAAAATGGGATCCGAAGGCCTAATTTCCCATTACAATTGTTAGAAAAAAAAGACGAAGAAACTTGCTCTAGCTCTATCTACACTTCCATAGCCATAGCAAGCCATGGAGGTCATGACTCATCCAATTCTAACCAAAACCAAAACCAAAACCAAAACCAAAATCGACCCACTTCGAGTCTCCAAATTCAAGAACAACCCAAAAAGCCACCTCCGAAAAGAACTTGTACAAAAGATCGTCACACGAAAGTCGAAGGTCGAGGTCGCCGGATCCGCATGCCAGCTATGTGTGCGGCTAGGGTTTTTCAACTCACCCGAGAACTCGGTCATAAATCTGATGGTGAAACAATTGAGTGGTTACTTCAACAAGCTGAGCCTGCTGTTATAGCCGCTACTGGAACTGGTACTATTCCAGCTAATTTCACTTCTCTCAATATCTCCCTTAGAAGTTCTGGTTCTAGCATATCAGCTTCTTCTCATCTCAGGAGCTCTTATTTCAACCCCAACTTTTCTTCTTCACAACTCAGAACAACTCGTACTGAGTGGGACAAAACTTTAATGGACGAGTCTTCTACACAGCGTAGTAGCAGAGTTTTGTTTCCTGGTGTAGGATTAAATATGCCATCTGAGAATAATTCTTCTCCTAATTCTATGTTACTGAATTTCAATACCAGTAATGTAAATGCTATGTTACAAGCTAAAGAAGAGATGAGAGAAGTTCATGGATTTGGTCATACTCAAGAGGCAGAAGAAAACCTGAGAAGATCGAAACAAAGACTACTTGACCAAGAACAACAACAACAACAAAGTCATCATTTGGGCAGTAGTTATTTGTTGCAAACAAGTACAGGTTCGATTCCTGCGAGTCATAGTCCCATACCGGCTGCCGCTTTTTGGACGGTTGCGAATCGGAGTAATCAAGGAATTATGAGCGGGACTAATGACCCAGCCATGTGGACGTTTCCTAATATTGGTAATAGTAATATGTATAGAGGGTCTATGTCTAGTGGTTTGCATTTCATGAATTTCGCTCCTCCAATGGCTATCTTGCCTGCTGGCCAACAATTAAATTCTGGATTTTCTGTTTGTGGCACTGGTACTGTAACTGATAATCACTTGGGTATGCTTGCTTCAATGAATGCTTATAGGCCAGTCTTCACCGGTAGCGGCGCCTTGTCAGATTCTCCGATGACTGCTTCACATCACCCACGTCAAGAAGGAGATGATGATCATGATGCAACCAATACTAGTCACCGTTCATAGGCGATCGATTTACAAGTAATTAATATTTGTACGAATTTGATGTGTTTTTTTCCCTCTTGGCTGGTTGACATTATCAATTAGTGTTGGCTGGTTACTTTTGATCTGTTGATGATCTTGATCCCTTTTTGGTGCGGGTACAGAACTACAATTGAGTGTTGATTGACTACAATTTGGGTTTTTGTTTAATTTTTTGATTATATATTTCATTCTTAACTCATGAGTAAGTGTGTTAAATATATATACCTTAATTTAAAATTTTGCCTTATTTGTTTAATTTCTATTTATACTAATTATTACATGTTACAATATAAATAAAAATATATCAGAAAGTATTATGACCTGATTAATAAATATGAATATGTATACCGGCCGGAAAACCCCAATACTTTGAGAATTAATTAATGATCGAACCCACAGATGTTGAGTTATGTTAAGCTTTTTACAGATCGATGCTCAGGTGGGTGAGGCCCAGTTTTTCTGATTATAAGGGCGTTGAGCATTCTTAAAAGCCTCAACGTACAGTAGTAGCTGACTATATATATATATATATATATATACAAATCTTATATTAATGAACACCGCGTACTAGAGCACCTCAGCTCTAAAATAGATTAATTATATTATCTTTTTAATTAGGATTTTTTTAATTTTGTTTTTATTATTTATATATATATATGGATGTCGATGAACTTTTACGTGCATTTAGTATGGTAAGAATTAATTGAATAATACTAAATATCTTATAGGTTATTAGAACGAATCAATTAATAGATAAATTTAAATTTAAATATTTTTAAAATTATAATTTTAAAAATAAAAGAATCAACATTTATTCTAAACATACTTTCTTAATTTTTATAACTATTTATTTGAAAAAATTTACACTATGAATAATTATTTTTAAAATTTCTCTCCCTTATATTTTTATAAATATAACTTCCATATATTTATATATTATTGTTTAAAATTTGTTAAATTCAAATTCAATTCTCATTATATTCATAATTATTTATTTATTCTTATATTTATTATAATCGATATTATTTTTTTAAATTTTTTTTGGGTAATTAACTTAAATTTCTTTTTATATATAAATAAAAAAATCTCATATATTTTATTGAATAAATATGTAAATTATATTCAATTAAAAAATTTATATAAGATAAAGTTAATAATGTAAAAAAATATATATTATAAAATTATTAAAGCTTTTTGAAATTTATATGAATACAATATTAATGAAAAAGTTAAATAAAAGTTTTTTTATAACTAAAAAAGGAAAAAAGTATTTTCCTATAAGGTATAATATTATGTTAATTTTTTTTTATAAATTTATGAATCTAAAATATGTAAAGTACGACATCAAGTAATGTTTTAATTTTAAAAAAAATAAAAAAAAATTAGAACAATTAATATTGTTATGGATATTTATTGATTCATGGATCAATACATGTTCTGATTTATATTATCTATGAATTAAACATATTAAATCAAATTAAATCTTATTAATAATAAATATGGATTCCGATCCATTGTCATCTATATGTGTGTTGGATACATCGATGAGTTGAAAAATATTTTTATTTATTATTTTACATTCATTGTTTTAGATAAAAGTCAAATCTATTGTAATAGAATATACAAGTATCGATTATTAATAAAGTGAATATATCTTTTATTTTTTTAAATCTTTTGTCTAAATCAAAATTGTGGTGTTGCATATAGAATGACCAATTTTAATGTAACTACCGATACTAATTTTTTTAAATTATCAACGTTTTTCACATATCCATGAACTTGATTTAAAAAAAAAACAATTCACAGGAGTTTGTCTTTTTGAAGCACATATTATGAAATGTATGAGGTATAACCATAATATTCTTCTCTTTTTTGAAATGAGGTCACATTTGGAATAATTCATCGCCTTATATGTAAATGGTAGATGTGTTAATGACTCCTTCTGATAAACATCTCACTCCAATTTTTACAGTCTGTCTGTATCGGTCCATTGGTTGCAGACTTGCAGTTGCACTCCTGGTTTTTACTGGGATCATTTTTACAAATAATTTCGTATAGCCTTTCTCTCATTCTCTCTCTCTCTCTCTCTCTCTCTCTCTCTTCTTTATTCTTTGTATAATATATTTGTAAAACCTGATCAGTTTATTTATATTTTGTTTGTTGTACTGCTCTCTCTTGACAAGATATGGGAGGGGGATTTTGGTCATTTAAGATCATATATGAGATAGCTTTTGCATATCTGTTTATTTGGCGCATGCAGTGAATGATTGGTTAATATTCTTCATGAAATTAAACTTTCTGAAATATATGTGGTGGTTGTTTGCAGGATTAAATAATAATATTATTTATTAAATATAATTCAATTATTCAACTAATTTTACTTTTAATACATAAAAAAAACTTATATTTTTTATATTATATAAAATATATGTCCACTTCCAATGTTGTTAACTATTTTTTATATGAAAAATTCTCTTTTTGAGCAATTGGATTTTGTGATAGCTAAAAGAAAATTTATGGGATCAGGTTATACAAGGATCGTAACCTAGGTTAATTAGATGGCCATAATTTTCTGTTTGGCTATTATTTTTTTATATATTTCTCGACAAGCTAAGCATCTGAGCCCTTATTTTAAGTCAAAATGGTAATCAACATCAATTCATTTTTGGAACGGTAATTATATTAATGACATCAAATTAATTTATAATATAGAGGGCATACTTTATTGAAAAGATGATTTGGGAAATTCTGATGCTGATTGGTCCTTGATGAATGGGAAAATTGTTGGACAAATTTGACAATGGATAGATTAAATCATTTTCATCATGTAGCACAATAAGAGACGATTAGATGACTCTGAGTTTGTGTACAAATAAAAGATGGCACAAAACAAAGCTTCTGGTATATATTCAGGGATTAATAAATCTAAATACAAAGACATTCGAAGTGTTTCGGAACACTTTGATCGACTTTCAAGCCTTAGCAAAACCAATTGAGTAATACGAAGATGGTGATGGGAGATTGATCAGTGCCATTTTTTAACCATATTTGTGCATCAATTCCGATAGATTTGCGATGAACCGTTCCTAATGAATTTATGTATTTATTTTACATTTTACAAAGATTTGGAGACAAAACGAACAATAAGAAATAAAAATATGTATTTAAAGTATAATTATGACATTAAATCGATTTTCTACTTTGATCAAAAATCGATCGAGGTCCTTGGGATAGAAAAATGGATCAACATACTCAACTAATCGAACCACTGATCGATCGATCGAGTTTCGATCAAGGAGCTTTGGATGAAAAACTTATTCAAGAATAATGTTGCTAGTGTTATGATAGAGCATTAAGTGCTTTACATTTAAATTTATAATGACATTATAACAAATAAAATGAACATTTTATTTATTTACATGTACTATTTTATTCAAAATCCTTGAATATTAATGTTTACTTAGAAATCACTATATCAACATATATATTTATACTAGGATGGACTTTAAGTAAAATAATCAAATTGTCCATGATAACTAATTGAATTATATATAATGAGATATTTAATTAAGTCATTAGTAAGATCTATATCCATTTAGAAAGGAGTAACCCTTATCTAGGGTGACCTATGTAAAGACATCTGGTTGAGAGTACTTTAATAAATATCCATATACTAGTCCATTCATATTAGAAACATCGTTAATATCTATATACTCAAAATTATTTTTATATGTCACCCGATAATCACGTGCATGGTGATTTTAATCATGAGTGATTTAGCTGGTCCCTTGTTATAATACATTGGTATTTAACATACCATGTGATGCCTGAAGCATTGGGTTAAGATACCTTATATATCCTAGTATCTCGATGTTTATGGTGGATAGGGAATTTATCTCATAAGATATATGGATTTTAGACCATTTATTCGCATATGTTAGATTGTAGTTCTCTTGTTTAGCAACTAGAACTTGAATGATTGCCTAACATCTATAATATGATTATAGATAGTTATTCATATGCATCGTGGGTACTCAAGGAGAAGATGTAACAGAGGAGGAGAAACAAACTTAACGACCATAGTTGTATTATAATCCAGTTATGGATAATTGAGCTGCATATAATGATTATATCATTGGTTACTTATATACATTGTTTTGGATAAATACTAGTTATGATATTCGAGAATTTTTGGTCTTATACTGAAGTAACTCTAATATTAATAGAGATTGATAATTAGTTAATAGATTAATTAATATAACAATGCTTTATTCAAGCTTGAAGTAGTAGTTACATTAGTCATTGAGTCTGCTCCATAACAAAGACTAAACGATGTTGCTTTCGAGATAGATAAATAATTAATTTGGAATTAATTATTTCATATGATCAAAATGCATATTTCTTTATTATGACATTTTATGAAGGTCATAAATATCAAATAAATATATGAGTAAAATGATAATTTGACATTACCAAATTAATTCAATTAATTAATTAATATTTAGTTAGACTAGATATTTATTTGAATTATTCAAAATATTAAAATATTAAAATTAATTGTTTTGTAGTCATTTAAATATTTGTAGGATAAGAACGACATTTTAGTAATTATTAAGTTAGATTTGATTTTGGATTTATTATAGAATTTAATTTAAAATCAAATTGTGACATGCGACTTGGGGTAGGATTCCTTATCGGCGTGAAAGATGGCTAAGATAATGAGAATAATAGTCTTATTAAAGCACATTGTGTGTATCATTTCTAATTCTAGATATTTTAGAGATCCTAAAAATGGATTAAATGAAAATCATTTAAATATATCATATTCTCTCTATGGCCAACCACTTGAATCGAAAATTAGAGAATTTTCTGAGAATAAAATTCAACCTAAAATCATAGTGATTTAAGAAGGGGTTCTTGATAGAAAATTATTGTTCTTCAATAATAAGCTTTTATGTAATAAGGAATTTTGGTGAGAGAGTTATAAGCAAGTTTTGATCAACATGGAGTTTGCAAGATTCTCACAAATCTCGTTCTTACGCATTGAGATACAAGAAAAGCCCAAAGTTTTCAACTGTTTATTCACAAGCTACAAAAGTATGTTTCATATTCTACTTTATTATAACTAAATTATTAATATCATGGTATATATGTTGGAGAAATTTTGTTTCCCAATATCAATTGCTTTCGCAAATATTTTTGATTAAAAATTGAAATTTTACAAAAAAAGAATTTTGAAAACCAACAACAAGATTGATCCAAATAAGAACTCTATTGATTGAGCACCCTTCCATCGATCGAGAGCTCTCAAGTAGATTGATCAAAACTTGATCTAGGATAATCGAAACATTCAATCAACATGCAAATCTAGTATTTTTTGGCATGAGATTTTAATCTCAACTATTGAATCAAGCAAATTAGGTCAAAGCTCAAAGTCCACTCGAGAAATACCCTATATATTCAACATAATAGGTAATAAAAATGCATAATTATATAAGGATAAATGAGAGAATATGGATCATGAATTCTACCTTTGTAGAAGATTTTGGAGGAGAGACTAAATATTAGTGATTATTGTATTTGTTCCTTCATTAATTTATAATACTCTTCTTTATTCTTTTCTATTTAATTTTGATAATTCATGTAGAACATATGGATATCATATTTATTAATATGATTAGGGATAATTTTAAAGTCTTAAACTATGATTTGATTAATTTAATATCATAATTTATTTTAGCTTCAATTCTTGGATTTTTGATATTTTTAATTTTATGTTTAAGTGTCAAAACCTTGCATGTTATGGATTAGGGGATCAACTATTTAATATGATTGTGGATAATGTTTATTAATATTGGAAAATATGTCTTTATGTTTTTTTCTTTAGAATAAGTTTTTAAAACAATGACCAAATAACTCATTGTTTTTTAAAATTGTAGAAAATTATTTTTTAGTAATGATTTGAAAATAATTTTTAAAAATTGTTTTCAAGTTAAGTGGCCAAACAAGTCTTAATATCCCTAAAGATAAAGTTAAGAATTCAAGAAGGATGTTAAATTATGATTTTTGTTTAGAACTTAAAAACTAATTTCCATTAATGACATAATTATTTGATTTCTATGCTAGTGGTAATGATAGTCATGTGATCATATATTTCTTATTATTGTTCTCATGTAATTTACTTTCTTGTTGTTTTATATTATATTTGTATTTTTTCACAATCAACCAAGACCCCCATTTGTTAAATTTATTGGCTTACTAACAAATTAGTAAATAAAGGTAAAATTGTTAAGAATCCTATACGAATTCAACCTATACTTGAGCTATATTACTATTGATCCAATAATTTTCAAGATAAATGAAGAATTAACTTTTGACATACCCTTTTCGGATAATTGATAAATGCTATAATAGTTGGTGTCACCAAGTAACTAAGCTCTTCAAGAGGTTATTACTTTGGATATGGTTAAAGATATATAGCATGTTGAATGAATAATAAAGGAAGATGGAGCAAGGATACATAGTCAAGTTAGAACCTTTTTGTCTATTGTGTTAAAGAGTGTAAATGATCATTAGGCTCACCTTCTACAAGTTTGATCTTTTGTTAGATTTGGCCCATGACATTTATACCCAAAGTACTTCCAAAAAATTAAGAATAAAAAATGACAAATCAACCGGTAGGTCTATATATATATCTATATGAAATATTGTTGCGTGTATGAATTATTGGGTTAGTTTGATTAGATCTATTAGTTTTACAAAAATATTTAAATTGCTTTAATAAATATAACGATATCAAAATCAAGCGCTATATGCAACAAAAAATACATTCATTACGCACATGCATAATTAACTTAGACTAACTTATAGCCTCTAGAGAGGGCAATATTGTAACTGATAATATAGTCTCTAGGACTTATAGTATTTGTATTGTGACTTAGTAGTGGGTTGTCCTACTATTTACTGGCTCTTTTGTTTATTCAGATGCTAACAACAAGTCGAATTATAGGTTTTGTTGAGATTTAGTTTGTATAACTTTTCTTAATTTAGTAATACTCGTAGTTGATAGGCTAGATGAAGAAGGCGTTATGGAGGTACCACACTGGTTGGGATGTCGCCTATTGCCTGCAACATTTCATTAAAAGGCTTTGACTAACTTACTAATTTCAAGCTATAATAATTAAAAAAAAACATAAAAAAAAATTATGTAACAAAAACCTTGTAATCTCTTACAAAGAAAAAATTTCATTTGAAATGGAAAAACTTAATGATATTATTATTTCTTTTGATGCCAAAATGGATAAAATCTATCCAATATCCATGGTGAATAAGGTCACAAATCTCTTACATGTATTATTCTATTCATTTTAAACAAAAAATTAAGATTTGGATTTATTTGTATATTCTTAAAAATTGTGAGATCACTTGGACTCAACCCAAAAATAATAGGACTAACTACTATTTTTCATAAATAATATGGATAATTAAAAATACAAAAGTTATCACATAAAGCAATAAACCCTTTCCATTCCAGTTCCCACACAACCATTCCATTTCTCTTTCTTTTTCCCCCCACGAAACTTTTCATCTCACTCTTTGTTCAACCTTTCTATTATCTCCATTTTCTTAATGAAGAAACGAAGAAAGATGAAGTGTGTTCGTTAAGGCTATAAGAGAAATCTCAAACAACGATTAGGTTGTTAAGAAACTTGGTAAACAATGCTTATTAAGGTATAAATGATAATATTTAATTTTATTTATTTCGGTATCTTTCATTTTCTTTTGTTTCAATTTCCTCTCGCAAATTTTTCATGATTGTTGTGATTATTTTATTGCTATTTGCTTATTACTTGATGAATAATTCATACTTTTTGAGAGTTGGTAAAAAACTTAGCGAATAGTGTTCACGTTGATGGAAAAAAAGATCATTATTCTATTTTCTTTGTTTTGGTTTCTTTCCTTTCTTTTGTTTCAGTTTGCATGTGGAATTTTTCATGATTGTTGTGGTTTTTGTGTTGTTATTTGCTTATTACTTGATGAATAACTCATATTTTTGGGCTTTGTTTTGGTAGTACCGAATCTATAAGAGCTGTTAATGTTTTGATTTTTTATGCAAGTAAACTTACTTTTAGATAGGTTATGGATTACGGGTATTTTGTAGTAGCTTTGGTTTTTCTCATTAAAGAGTAGGGGTGGATGTGTGACTAGTTAAATTTTACCTTCTTTTTTTTCAAAACTTGAGGGCACAATTCTACAAACTTCACCACTCGTACCATACAACTCTACCAATTGCATTAATTGCACTGCCTAATACGATACAATTACATAATAAGAAAAAATAACAGATATATATTTAAATTCTAATAGTTAAAGCGCGATAGTTTTTCCTACTTGAAAATATCTTTGAAGAATATACATAGAAACTAAAATTATATTTGTATGATTCGTTTTCGAATAGCATTAATACTCACATAAACCTTACAAATATTTTGTACAAATTTTTAAGCAAATATTAATTCATAAAAGTCTATAAATAATGCAAAAAAAAATCGATAATGTTAGTCACTAATAAAATAATAAAAGTCCACAAAAGTTTAATAAAAGTACATTAAATTATACAACACTTATAGAAAAGAAAGTAATCCATATAACCATACTTTTACCTAATATAGTAAATATTAAAATGAAATTATTTCCCAAATATTAAATTTATGTTTCTCATTTGCTAATAAAAAACAAAAGTATTAGTAAATTATTTGAGAAGTTCTAAAAAGAGTAAAATATGACAAAGTTCAATTTACAATACTCACGTTAGATAACAAAATGTCAATATAATGAAGTCACACAAGTCCTCTAAACTCTAAAAAATGTCATAAATGCAAAAAAGTTAAATACTTACAAACATAACAATTAACAATTACATGACAAGATAGAAATAATTAAATTTGGTAGTGTTACATGTTTGAAGGTCTTCATACATTTCAACATCATCGACATATTCTCGAAGATTAATATTGTCACCTTCTTTGTCATTATTAGATGGTGACCTTATCCAACTTTGAGTTATATTAAAGCCTCCACCATTTTTGGACGTAGATAACTTCTAAAAGAGTCAAGAACTCGTCCAATAGTACTAAAAGCCGACTTAGATGCTACTATTAAAACTCGAAGTGCTAAAATATCATGAGTAAGATTATCAACAATGAGAAACCTTGAGACGTTAACGTTCCAATATACTAGAATATTAAAGTCATTACACAACGTACTTTAACATGGTGTTTTCAAATATTTCTCAAGGATAGATTTCATTTCCAAGTTATTATTTTTATTCCAAGTGCTGAACAAATAATAATGATTGGATACGCTTTAGATAATCTTGTGATAATATTGAATCTTGAACCTCATTTTGTTTGTCTTTGTTCCCACCATTATTCTCTTGTATATGCTGTAACTTATAATAATATTCATATAAGATCGTCGTTGATGTAAGAATTTCACCTTCTATAAATTCCTGCACTTATTTATCATAGATACTATTAAAACAAAAACTTATATATTCTAACTTCTAATGTGCATCTAACACAATAACCACATTTAATAACTTATTCATATTCTCTATTGACCCCTAATACTTGTCAAATTTAGGTTTCATCCTTGTGGTCATGTTTTTCAACAAAAGATCACTTGACTTAGACCATGCAACCAATGAAGAATTAATCTTATAAAGTTGTTGAAAATAAGTATTGGATGTAACATGCAAAGATGCACTGAATTATAACGTGCTATCATAGAATGTCTTCAAGAATTTAACAAACACAATTGCATTTTTCTAATCATCATTTGTAGTTGACTCACTAGAATCATCTTTGTCAAAATGATAAGTATAAAGCATATCATCTTCTTCCATTCAATCAAATGCCTTTTTCAAGTTTTAATGCAATTTCTAGCATTAGGTAAGTGAAGTTTCACATAGTGATTACAACCAGCACAATAATCCCTTTGCGTTCTACATTTTCTTTTGCTACAAATTCTTGAAGTGTTACAATCTCAAAGGAGAAAATCTAAAATATATTTACTGTTTTATGATGTTAGAAATTGAGAGGTTAATATCCTTTAGGCCATCAATCACAACTAAATTTAAAATATGGGCACAATAACACATATGCAAGAACTCACCATCCAATACACATCCAACTCTATCATTTAATCTCTTCTTTGAGTAAGTAAAAACCAAATTATTAGAACTTGCATTATCAAGTGTTATAGTAAAGACATTTTTAATACCTGATTCATTCAAACATTCATAAAATGGTCCTCCCAATTACTTCCCTTTTATGAGAATGAACTCAACAAAAGTTTATAATCCTCTTTGGCAACCTCTAATTGTTATCAATGAAATGTGTAGTAAGACACATATAATTAATATTTTGAATTGAAGTCCATAAACCATCAATGAGACAAACTATTTGTTTCTTTTGAGCAAACACATTCTTCAAAAAAAAAATTACTCATTCAATTACAGTTGATACACATCTTGAGCAACTATTCTTCGAGATGGTACAAAAAACTTGGGACAAGTTACTTCCACAAACTTTTTAAAGCCCTTACCTTCTACAAACCTAAAAGGAAACTCATTTATAATAATCATCCTTGCCAAAGCATCTCTAGCAACGTCTTTATTAAAAGAAACAATTACCAAATTATTCTTACCACTTTCATAAATTTTTCCTTGAAAGTTTAGAATCTTTTGTTTCTTATCCTTTTTCTTATCAAACATATTCTTACATTGTTATTCAAGATGAACATATATAGAAGTAGTAATATTTCTATGTATGTGACAAGCATAATCCTTATTACAATGATCACATGAAGCTTTAGGATTTTTAAGGATCACCTAGTATAGTAGGAGTGAAGTGGTATCACTTATTTATGCTCATTTTATGTGATCTTTAGGTCTATCTTTTTTCTTTAGAAATTTTCTCTTGCTTATTGTTGTCATCGTTGTGTTTTCCTTCATTAAATATTGGTGATGGAGGGATTTGATGTTGATTAAAATAAACAATAAGATCATCCGACATGGTAAAATCTAGAAATTCAATAAGACTAATGAAGCCATTCATAGTATATCCTATAAAAAAACAAATTCTAATTTAATAAATGAATGTGTACAATTTATTGTATTAATTGAAAAAAGAAGTTAAAAAATATTTTCATAATAAAGGGATCATTTCAATCGAAGCTCTACGACTATAAAATAGACAAAATATATACTTACTATAATTGTTTTATAGCATATTCTATATTCCACAAGTTAGTTTTTAATCAAGCATGTGCTATACAATGAGTTTCAATTTTAACAAGCATTGTTTGGACCTAGTGTATTGGTGATAGAAATTTCAACTATTTTTAAATTTTTATTGTACAAATTCAAAAGATTTCACCAGAAAACTAAATATTGAATATTCAAAAGTAATGCTATAATTTTCACTGTATTTTATGGCATCTTTTCGAAATGCAATACATAAAATGAATTAGCTACACAACCATCACACATAAAAAATAAACAACACTTCGACATTTACAGACAATTACCATGAATTTTTAGTTTAGGAATTAATTGTAACTTACAAAAACACAACAAATTGACCTAAAATGAGAATGAAAAAAGGGAAGAAAATGAAGAATAAGAAAAGCATAAAAAATTACCTAGATAAGATAGAGCGTTAGGCGAAAAAGATAAGCATAATTTGAAATGTGATATTACAATTAAGGTTTGAGTGGGATTTGAGTGTATTTATGTTGGACTAATTCTCTTAATGATTCAAAACTCAAAAATGTAGAAGCAAATGGATTGTGCCATATTTAGATGTTTCTTTGAACCTAGAAAGGAATTACTTATATTAGAAAAAAATGTTATGTAGTTCCTTTATAATTAAAACTGTATCACACCACATATTCGATGTTTCATCACAGTATAAATTGCACCAATCTGTTTAAACCATGAAACTACACTCCATGCTATACATTACAATCTCTGAATTTGTTATCCACCCCTAGTAAAAAGGGTTAAAGAATATAATAAGAATGATTTACTTTGCTTAGGGTTTTAATTGGATTGGTTTTTTGTTGTCATGTTTGGTTTTGCATGTATATGCATTAATTTTGTTTATTGTTGAATATTATATCAGGTTAGTTAGATTGACATGGTCTAAAGTTATTTGCACTTACTTTGGATTAGTATATATGTTAATATGATACCAAGTAATATGTTAAATTTGATCAAGTGCTAACATGATGGTATTATAAGAATATTGGGTTTCAGTTTGAAATTAAGGAAGGAACCATTCAAAGTATAAGCTGAAAAACCATAATGAAAGAGACGAAGGAATTAAAAATTGATAGGGAATTAATGGCTATGATGGACTTATATGGGAATATAGGGATTAACATGTTAGATTTGTATGTGAGGATATTACCTTTACTTGTGGAACAACCATTGCCTTATCTTGGTATAACCCCTCATGTTGATGTTAGTCAAATATCACATGAAAACAAAAATGAAATACTAAAAAACAAAATACATAAAGGATTATTAATACCACATGAAATATATGATTCAACCAGCTGGTGGTGAAACACCTGAACCACTAAGCACAACATATAAAATAGATGATCCCATCCCATTAGATCCTAAAATACATGATTTCATCACATTTGAATTTGATGTTAACGGTCTCATTTCACCTGAACATGAAACCGTTCATCCCATCCCACCTTAATGTGAAAACAATGATCTCATCCCATTTAAGCCTAAAATAGTTGATCACATCCTATCTAAAACACAACCCCATATGGATGAACTTATCATTTTCAACCAAAGTCAATCGTTTAATAAAAGTCAAAATCAATACCAAGTTGAACCTGAGATTAATAATTTTGACTTCTTCTCAAATGATTACCTCATAGAAATTAATTATGAAATTCAACAAAATATACCTCTACCAATGAGGACTTTGACATCCTATCTAAAACACAACCCCAAATGGATGAACTTATCATTTTCAACCAAAGTCAATCGTTTAATAAAAGTCAAAATCAATACCAAGTTGAACCTGAGATTAATAATTTTGACTTCTTCTCAAATGATTACCTCATAGAAATTAATTATGAAATTCAACAAAATATACCTCTACCAATGAGGACTTCGACATCCTATCTAAAACACAACCCCAAATGGATGAACTTATCATTTTTAACCAAAGTCAATCGTTTAATAAAAGTCAAAATCAATACTAAGTTGAACTTGAGATTAATAATTTTAACTTCTTCTCAAATAATTACCTCATAGAAATTAATTATGAAATTCAACAAAATATACCTCTACCAATGAGGACTTTGACATTGAAGACTTAATCTTTGACCATTTTATGAGACCAAAATGATCTAAACCATGATAATGAGCCTAAACCTTTAAATGCTTTTGATCCTATCTCTATCCCTATCTATGAAAATTATAAAATAAGGCATTCTGATAGGAGAAAATAAGAAAAATTAGACATTGAAATTATTAAAGAAGAGAATTACATAGGGGGTTTAAGTGAACAGTTTAATTGGAGACAATGGAAAAGATGAAATTCATCTTATTACTTTGAATAATATTAGGATCATATTATTTATTTATACTATTTTGTTTTTTTATTCTTTTTTCCTATCTTTTTTTAGAGAATAAATACATATACATATATATGTGTGTTTTGATGAGTAACTAATTTGGCTCTTTTTTGTTGGCTTTAGAAGATCACACACACACATATATATAAAATGAAACATATTTTAGTCATTTAAATTTTTATTATTATTTGTACTCTTTTTATCAATCTCTCCTCTCTCTTTTTTGGTGATTCTAATTCCCTTTATTATATTTAAGATTTAATATTTCATAGAAGAAAAAATTAGAGAAAATTATATATAAATATATAGAAATGTGAGAAAGGGAGAGAGAAGGGAAAAAATAGTAGGAGGAAGAGAAAAAAAATAATTAAATTATTTTTTATTTATGTATTTTAATTTTTTTAAATGAGGTATTAAAGTTTTATTTATTATTACATAATGAAAAAAACTACACAAGTGTAATTTGAATTTAGATTCATACGATGAAATGAGGAATCATACTAATTAAATCAGAAAAAAAAATTAATTTTTTTTTAAAAAGACACTTAAAGTTTAATTTCTTTTAAAAAAGATACTTAAAATTTAATTTTTTATTATATAAGTAAAAATTAATAGGGGTGTAGAATTATATCACTTGAATCATGTAATATATTTTTGACTAAATGGGTAATAACCAAAAAAAAAAAAAAGACTAAATAGTTAATGTTTTATAATTTATTTTTGATACTTTTAAATACTATCGCATAACTTAAACAATAATGAGCAACAAAAGGATAATATCGGTATCACACCTATTTTTCCATTTTGAAAAAATTAATTGGCCGAGCAAAAATTTGCACGCGAGCTCGTCACGTGCAGAGCGCCTAAATCTCGCAGGAAAAAAAGAGATAGATATAATATAAATATCAGTAGGTTCCCGGCTCCCGCCCATTTTTATGATATAAAAAAAGAAGATTCCCGCCCATTTCAAACTTGAAAGTGCAAAACAACAAAAGAAAGAAGAAAGAGAGCTGTCTTTTTAATTTTTATTTTATTTTTATATAATTTTGTATTTGCTTTGTTTCTTTTCCCTATTCCCACCCGTTGAAGTCCCTGGACTGCCACGACTTACTTCTCTGGTATCGGCACGAAAATGGAGAAATCTGCACATCGGAAACGAAACGCAGACACGAGCTCTAATGAGGCCGATGTGGAGCTAGTAGAGCCGATATCTTTGATACCTTCGATTCCAAAGAAGCCGAAACGCCAACATGAAGATTCCGATGTTTGTTTCATTGGAAAGCCTATTCCGGTTGCCCAAGCCAAAGAAAGATGGCCGCATCGATACCGTTCCAAGGTACCGTTTTGTGTCTACATAAAGTATTTTTTTCCCTTTCCCTTTCCCTTTCCCTTTCCCTTTCTATTTTTTATTATTTATTTATTTTTTTGATTACTTTTCAGAAAAAGACGGACATGGTGGTTTTGGCAGACAACGGAAAAGGGTTAGCTTCATTTTAGATTTATTGAAGCTATTGCGTCTCTTTCTGTTTTCAATTTTTTGAGAAATATTGAAACAATGTGTCTTATTGGTGGTGGATATTGAAACTATTGCGTCTCATTCAGGGAAGGACGTGAAGAAGAGGAAGTTCTGCAAGCAAAATTTCATTATACTCAAGCTATGGCCGATGATTTTGTTTATAATCTTAACGATGATGCTTATGTCAAGGTTATTCATATATCCCCTCACTGTCTCACCCTAACATCTTATATAACCAAAGCACATTTTCTCTACCATTATTAATTAGTGGTTGAGTTTGTCTCTTTAGGCCGATGATGGAATGCCAAACTATATTGCTAGAATTATTGAGATGTTTGAAGGCACAGATGGAGAGTCTTATTTCAGAGCACAATGGTTCTACAGAGCTGAAGACACTGTGAGCCAAAAGCTCCTACCTTTATTCTATTCTATGTCTGAGTGCACCCACATTATTTTCTGGCGTATTGAGGTTGCAATGCTGGATGTGTATGCAGGTGATTAAGGACCTGGGGGAGCATTCTAATATACTTGATAAAAGAAGAGTCTTTTTATCAGATGTACAGGATGACAACCCATTGAATTGCACAGTCTCTAAAGTTAAAATTGCCAAGGTTAATTTCATCCATTCTGTGAAAGCAATTATGTTATTATTATTTTTTATGTATATTATCAAGTAAAAAGTGTACCTAGGTTATTTTCATAAATTGGACATATTGATCACCTTGTTTTAAATAATGTACTTTAATTACCTTATTGTTGCATATTTAGACATTTTAATCATTTTTTTCTCCATTTTAGTCATATTATTTTATATTTTCTCACAACTTTTCAGTTTTATTACATTTTTCTTATAAAACTTACATTATTTCTTATTAGTAAGTTTCAAATCAATTATACTTATGTTTTCCCAAAAAAAAAAAAACAATATATAGCAAAAAATGACTAACTTATCCAATAATAAAAGGGAATAAAGTGCAAGGGTTTAGAGCAATGTGATTAATGTACTCAATATTTGAAATTAAAAATCTCATGCTACATCGACAAAACAATTGTCTCATTTGTTATTATTATTTCATATATGTTATGCTATCTTTTCCAGTAGCTGTTGTTTGTTTAACTTCATGTTTCAGTGCGGATAGAAAAGGTATAAATTTTGATTTTGTTTCATTTTCATATCAATGTAGGTGGATTTGCATGCTAACGATAAAGCAATCCCTCCTTGTGATTTATATTATGACATGAAGTACACATTGCCCTACTTGACATTCTCAGCAATTGCTACGGGTACTTTTGTCACATAATTTTTGATGCACTTGTCACAATTGCAACTGCAGTTTCCCTTAGTTTTAATGTTGAAACTTGGTATTGTATGGTTTTTATAATCAGTGTTTTTTTTCTTTTAGCTAAACCAGAAAATGGCAGTGAAGATGATGATACATCGTCAACAATCTCAAGTGATACCGGGTCAAACAACCCAATTGGAGACATAGTTAAGATGGTCACGGGAGAATCCGGCAGAATGGAAAGATCTCAAAAGTCTGAAATGACTTTACTGGATCTTTATTCTGGTTGTGGGGCAATGTCCACTGGTCTTTGCATTGGTGCATCCCTATCTGGAGTGAAACTTGTTACTGTATGTCATCTAAGCATCATTCATTCCAATTATTTCTTTACTACCACGGGATTTTAAGGTCCAAACAATGCTTTATTTTCTTCTTTTAGTTTATTTTGCCTATTAAGTTTCTTTCTTTCTCCAAAGAGGTGGGCTGTGGACATAAATTCACACGCATGTAAAAGTCTAAAGTTGAATCACCCTGAAACCGAGGTAACAGTTACATTTTTTTGCCTTATATGTGTGTCTATATATATTTTATTATGTCATTGTATTTGTATAGGCTCATTAAAAATTTGTCTTAAAAATAACAAGCAGGTTAGGAACGAAGCAGCAGAAGATTTTCTGTCTCTGTTGAAAGAATGGGAAAAACTTTGCACAGATTTTTCATTGGTTGGAACAAAGCATGATTTTAAAAATGCTGAAGAAGATGAGGAGGTTGATAACGATGATAACGATGGTGTTAATTCATCCGAGGAATTTGAAGTCCAGAAATTATTAGCAGTCTGTTATGGTGATCCAAATCAAGCGAAGAAACCTGGATTATATTTTAAGGTGTCTCAGTGCAGTTTTTGTATTTACATTGCATTACATTCTTTTTTTAAATCTTTAGTTGTACATGTTATAAATGTTCAATCTAAAACTAAGAGATGCATGTTTAATTCAGAAAGTGTGTTAAATTTCTTATATCTCATATATTCTTAACATTTCTAGGTGCGCTGGAAGGGTTATGGACCAAGTGACGACACGTGGGAGCCTATGGAGGGTTTGAGGTATCAGTTATTACATATAATTTTTCATAAAGCATATAATATGGACATAGATGTGGGTGCTCAAACACTCTATATTAGTGGGAATTTAAAGTGAGTCCATATAACATATGGCATCAGACACTAAAAACTAGATTTGAACGAGTTATTTTTACCTAAATATTAAATTTGGTCTTTTAACTACGCAATTACTCAACTTATTCTCATCAATTTTAAAAATAATTCAACTAAGTACTTTGTATGACGATTATGAAATAGATCATGGTCAAGCTTAGTCTATCACATGTCAAGTGTGAATTAAACTTGATCCCCTAAAACTTTATATATCTTTTCAAAATGCAAAACATGACCATATTGGTATTAACAAATGGGAACTTGTAAGTCTTTATTAATAAGGCTAAATTATACCATTAATTTTTAAATTTTGTTAGATCCCTTAATTTTTTTTAATATTATGCCCAATATTTTTTAAAATCACACTTAATTTAAATTTAAATATTTGACTAAATTACACTTTAGTAGTTAGAATTAATGTTTTAAAATTTTTTATCTTTACTTTGAACTAAAATTGTTAAATTTAAAAAGATAGTGATACGATTGAGAACACGTAAATATACGTGATTACGTATAAATGATAAGTAATTTTAGAACAAATGTTGTCTTATTCATAAAAATTTGTAACAATTTCTATTGCTACTTACTATTTTGTTAATGTGTTAATTAATAATATAAATATAGGGTTTTGGTTGTTTTTGAAAAGAGTAACATAAAACAATAAAACAAGATTATACGAAAATATTAAGAGATATTTGATTATTGGATTATTACACCATTATTCTACAATTTAATTAAACATGTCATTGATGAAAATTATTTTCTTAGATTTTAAATCACCTTTATAATTTAAAATTAGTCATGTGTTCTAACTTAATTTTTGAATTTTAGGTATGCTTAAGACTAATCATTTTTTCTTATCATGTAATTGATTAAATGACTTCTTATTAACCAACTTAAATCTTGGATAACTTAGAGTTACATTTACATGATTTAATTCATTTATTACATTAAGATCTAAAAAGATGATAACTAAACTAGACAAGATTAGAATAATCGTTAATTTTTATTGTAGGTATTCAATACTATTTGTTATAACAACTACAATATACTACTTTGAAAAAGAATATTAACGATTACGTACTAACATCTTAAACTAAGTATAAACATATTCATGCAATAAATTAATTATACATCTTAATTCATAACACATATAGTTTTTGCATTTAAACATATAATTGAATATATTAAGAATTAAGAATTAAACTAAAATTTATTATAGCATTAATTTAATTAACCATAGTCTAAAGTTTGAAATTGCCTACAATTACATTATTAAAATTAACTAGACATTGATTCTATAAGAATTATTATTATAATCATAGAAAATTATGGAGAATATGATTAAGAAAAACTTATTAAAATCTTCAAAATCTCCTTTAAAAGTTGCCTTAGATGTTATGTATTGGATATTAGTACTCAATTCAAGGAATAAAACAAGGATCTTAATTGAAGGAATAAAACAAAGACCTCAATTTAAGGAATGAAATAATGAGCTTAATTCAATGAGTAAAACAAGGAATCCTTAATTCAATGAGTAAATCAAGGAATGCTTAATTTAAATATTAATTGAAAGAGTAAAATTTCCTTATAAATAACTATACCATTGTAATGAAAATATGAAAAAAATAATACAAACTAGAGAGTTCTTTTGTGTATAGTTATTTCTTGTTTTTTCAACATATTATCAAAGTATGAAAACTAATTTGCTTTTGTTTTATTATTATCTTAGCATCTTCAATCTTTGAAATGGCTAAATACAAGCCGCTAGGATCAGAAGCTGAAAGTTAATCGGTGTTTTCTTTCATGAATATGCATGATGTGGATGTTAACCCAAATCAAAGATTAATCTCATTCTTGTTGAATGAGTTTAATTACTTGTTTTGGTCAAGAGCATTGTCTTTAGCTCCTAAATTAAAGGACATCTTAGATCTGCAACAAGATGGCAAGCTTTTTGTACAACTCTTAGGAAGCATGAAAAGCATGTGGAATGAGTTGGAAATATATTGTCCTTATACAACTGATGTAGTTCTACTACGAAAAAGAGCGAAAGAAGATAAGATATTTCAATTCTGTCCAGTCTCGATTCAACATATGAAGATATACGATGCCACATACTCATGAATACTGAACTTTCTTCCTTTACCAATGTATGTATGACAATTCAACGTGAAGAAGTAAGGAGGAAAGTCATGAACAAGGGTACAATGGCTAGTGCACCTGAGGCAAGAGCTTATCTAACCAACGAGAGGAAGTACAAAGGGAAGCATCCAAACTTGAAGTGTCAACATTGTAACTATACGTGCCATGTTAAGGACACATGTTGGATTCTACATCTAGAATTAAAACCTGATTTTATAAAGGATAAGGGTTTATAGAAAGTGAATTGTACTTCACACCGTGCAAATCATGCTTTTGCCTGCACCTACAATGGAGTGCGATCCATTTAAAAACCATGTAGCGAATCGGTTGAACTAATGAATGAGTTTATGTTGTATCTTCAAAGCAAGACATGAGGAGCTAGAATTGACTGTGTGGATAACATTGAAGAAGGAAACTCGACAGTATGGCTAGGCAAGTTTGCAGGTTTCTTGGCAGATACAAAACTCATATCACAAGATGACATGCAAGGTATCGTAAAAGCCTTTAAAACTGCTCTTAAAATAAATATGTTGCATGATTTTTGGGTTGTAGATTTAGGTGCCACAGATCATATAACAAACCATTTGTCAAAGTTTCATAAGTTTGAAAAATTAGCAAATCATTTTCAAGTTTCAATTGTAAATGGTAAGAATGTAAAGGTTTTAGGAAAGGAAAAAATAAAATTAATGTCGGTGATTTGAGAAAGCAGAAGACGATTTTATATGTACCTTCCAACTTCTGTCTGTAGGAAAAATCACAAATACCTTGAATTGTTTAGCCATTTTTTCTCCTCACAATGTCATTTTTTAGGATTGTGTCACCAAAAAGACGATTGTTGAAGGGTTTTACTTAGATGGTCTCTATTACATATCTAAGAGCAATCCCAAAGGGTTTCAAGGCAAGTTTAACCCTATCCAAGATAATCAATTGTGGTATCAACGTTTAGCTCACCCTTTTCCACCAATTTTGTCAACTTTATTTCCAAACTTAGGAAATGATTCAATTGCATGTGAAACTTGCCACTTGTCTAAGTCTACTAGATTGCCTTTTAATTCTTCCTTGTCTAGGGCTATTAAGTGTTTTGAACTAATTCATTTAGATGTATGGGGATCAACTAATGAATCTTTTGATGGTTATAAGTATTTTGTGATTTTTGTTGATGATTTCTCTTGAGTCACATGGTTATATCTTTTAAAGTCTAAGAATGAAGTTATTGAAGTGTTTATAAGGACTTTCATAACCTTGTTAAAATCACTTCTCCTCTAAAATTTAAACCTTAAGGTCTAACAATGATATCGAATACATGTCCCATATCATGAAACAATATTTGAGCATTCATGGCATTATGCATCAAACAAGTTGTGTTGGCACACCTCAACAAAATGGTGTAGTTGAACGCAAAAACCAAGACTTACTTGAAAAAACTAGAGCATTAATGCTACAAATGAATGTACCAAAGAGATTTTGGTCCCAAGGGGTTATGGCAGTTGTTTACATCATCAATAGATTATCCAGCTTAGTCTTGGATTTCAAGTCTCCCTTAGAGGTCATGAAATGAAGGAAAATTAACCTCTTACATCTTAGAGTCTTTGGCTTCATTTGTTTTGTATATATTCAATCTTATCATCGAGATAAATTGGATCCTAGAGCTATTAAATGTATTTTTCTCGGTTATTCATTTACACAAAAGGGATATAAGTGTTATGATTCCCAACTTATGAGATTAATTGTGTCTAAAGATGTTTGATTTTATGAAACTAACCTTTTTTTTAGCAAGTCACATGAGATCACAAGTTAATGGGATGGCATTATCCCCAACTTAAGAGATTAATTGTGTCTAAAGATGTTTGATTTTATGAAACTAACATTTTTTTCAGCAAGTCACATGAAATCACAAGTTAATGGGATGGTATCTTGGATGTGTTTCCATTACCAAGAATCGAACTTGTGGCTCTACAACAACAAGATCCCAGCCATGTCAACATTTATGCATTTCTCACTGAAAGTAACAATGAAGGGTCTTGTCTTAATGGTACATTGCATGAAGATGGTGATAATCAAGATGATCCTCACAATATGGTATAAGATGTGAATGAGTGTGAGATAACTTCTCCTGCTCCACGACGTAATCCAATGCGTGTTAGGCAACTTCTCTCAAGACTTCAATACTTTGTCACCTATAAACCCACACATCTTATCTCAAATTATGTGTCATATAAGAGAATGACACCGGTAGCTCGTACCGCGTTCATATGCTTATATGGAGTTACGGTGAGCCTGAAACTTTTCGTAGGGCCAATGACGAAGATGTGGAAGGAAGCTTTGCAAGAACTTAAAGCCCTAGATCAACACAACATATGGAGCATCATCAAACTTCCAAAAGGCAAGAAAGTCGTGGGTTGCAAATGGATCTATAAGCTCAAATTCAAGTCAGATAGATCAATTGAGAGGTATAAAACAAGATTGGTGGCTCAGGGATTCACTCAAACATTCGAGGTGGATTACAAAGAAACATTTACACCTGTTCCAAAAATGAACACAATAGGAGTGCTACTATCCGTGGTTGTCAACAAGGGATGGTCCATGTACCAAATGGATGTGAAGAATGCATTCTTGCATGATGATCTCAAAGAATAAGTTTATATGAAATTGCCACTTGGGCATCCTCAAAGCAATTAACTGGATTTATTGTGCAAATTTCACAAATCCATTTATGGTTTGAAACAGTTCCCACGAGCTTGGTTTGCCAAGCTAAGCTCAGTTCTTACTAGTGTTGGTTTCAAAAGCAGCAATGCCGATTCCTCACTATTTGTTCGCACAGGAACTATGGGCAAATTGGTTGTGTTGATTTATGTAGATGATTTGATAATTATAGGTGATAATGCTGACGAGATTTTCAACCTCAAACAGTCCTTCAGACAAAGGTTTGCAATTAAAGACCTTAGGATATTGAAGTACTTTCTTGGTATAGAAATGACAACCTTGCACAAGGGACTTTTTCTTAACCAAAGGAAATATGTCCTAGATTTGCTCAAGGAAGCTAATATGAGCGATGTTAAACTAGCCATTATCCTTCTTGATAGCAAGTTCAAACCTAGCTTGAAGGGCACACCACTCACGGATGTAAGTTATTACCAGCGATTGGTTGGTAAGTTGATCTACTTAACAATCACTAGTCCTAACATCACATATTCTGTAAGTATTGTAAGCCAATTCATGCACTCCCTGACACTTGAGCATTTGACCCTTGTTAAAAGGATCTTACGCTACTTAAAATGATCAGTGAGTCGTGGTATCATCATGAAGAAGAATGACAACACACAAATCATGGGGTATTGTGATGCTGATTGGGCATGGAATGCAATCGATTGCAAGTCCACCATTGGCTATTGTACATTTGTCGGTGGAAACTTGGTCACATGGAAGAGTAAGAAGCAAACTGTCATTGTCAGATCAAGTGTCGAAGCTAAGTATCGTGCAATGGCTTCAACTCCGTGTGAGTTGATATGGCTTAAAGGTCTTCTGTGTGATTTAGGTGTTCTTACAACTCTTCCTATGTCCTTATTTTGTGACAATCAGGTAGCCATGCATATAGCATCAAACCTAGTGTTTCACGATAAGACGAAACACATTGAAGTTGATTGTTATTACGTTCGTGAACAAGTTCAATCACAGTTGATTCAAACACATTATACAAGAAGCTTCGACCAACTGGCTGATATCTTCACCAAGCCCTTGGCTTCTCATCAGTTTCAATGATTTTTGTCTAAGCTTGGATCCATAAACCTTCTTGATGCAGCTTGAGGGGGAGTATTGGATATTAGTCCTCAATTTAATGAATAAAACAAGGAGTTTAATTCAAGGAATAAAACAATCAATTCTTAATTCAAAGAGTAATTAAAGGAGTAAAATTTTCTTATAAATTGCTCTACGATTTTAATGAAAATATGAAGAAAATAATACAAACTAGAGAGCTCTTTTTTGTAGAGTTATTTCTTGTTTTTTCAACATGATGTTTTTATCTTTTTTGTTCCTTGTTGCAATTATTGTGTTTAGATTACTTCTTAGATTGTTTATATAATGTATGTTTAAACCCAATTTGAGTTGGATTAGAATTTGTTTGATTCAATAGTCATGATTAAAAATTGGTGTTAAAAAAACACTAGATTTGCGTGTTAATTAGATTATTTGATCGATCGATACCCTTTTTGATCAATATAACCTTAAATAATTTTCAATCTGAGAGCGCTCGATTGATTCTTGATTAAATCTTAATTGATTTACCTATGGCTCGATTGATGGAGTCTTTTTTTGGATTGATCAAAACTTGTTTTCCATTCTTCCCCTAACTCCTCGATTGAAGCTAGATCAATCAAATGTTTTGTTTTTCGTTCTAAATACATGTTTATGCATCTTTATGCTCATTTCGCTGCTAAACATCTATACAATATAGGATAAGCACATAAAACATGTAGGGAATAGTAATTCATTATAAATATTTGGGCATTGAAGCATAAATATATGTATAAAATGGTCCCGATTAGATAGGAACGTAATAGTATGAAAAAAAAGTTAAGTGATTAAAGTGTTAAATTTGATAAAGTCTAGTGTTTAATTGTATAGAAGCCAAATACTAATTGTATTGAACAACATTTATAAAATTATTTAGTTGCATGCTTGCATTAGTTTTGCAAGTTAAGGGATTAATTTGATTGTCGCAGTTTAAGAAACAAATTGAATATCATGCAAATTTTTTTGGACAATATTGATTAGTTGTATAGTTTAAGGACTAAATTGGAGAGAGGACCTCTAGCATCATTCACCTGTTTGATTTTGCATATGCTCTTTTTAAGTCTCCGTATCTTTATAGATAGAATGGTCACTCATGTCTTTTTTTCTTATTTTCATCAGCAATTGTCCTGAAAGGTTGAAGGAATTTGTGACTAGAGGGTATGAGAAAAACATATTGCCACTTCCGGTAAGTTTTTGCCTCATTATTGGTTTAAATGTATCATGCTTCATCCACCATTTTTTTTTAAATTTTTATTTACATGTCTGTATGCCAAACATAACATTAAGTGCAGGGTGATGTTGATTTTGTTTGTGGAGGTCCTCCATGCCAAGGTGTAAGTGGCTTTAACCGATTTAGGAATGCACAAGCTCCCTTGGATGATATTAAAAATCGTCAGTTGTTGGTTTATATGAGTATCATAGAGTTTTTGAAGCCAAAGTATGTCCTAATGGAAAACGTAGTGGACATTCTAAAGTTCTCTGGTGGCTTTTTGGGACGTTATGCCATAGGACGCCTTGTGTCTATGAATTATCAGGCAAGATTAGGTATGATGGCTGCGGGATCTTACGGTCTTCCCCAATTTCGAATGCGTGTCTTCTTGTGGGGAGCCATTCCTACCGAGGCAAGTTGATGACAAATACTATATTTAACATGGTATCCCAATGATGCCTTATTTAATTGCTTTCCTTTTTATATGCAGAAATTGCCTCAATATCCATTGCCCACTCATGAGGTTGTTGGCAGGGGAGTTGTTCCAAATGAATTTGAGGTAACTTTAGTGTTGGATCATTGTCTTCTCTCCCTTGTGTCTCATATGTGTTCTTCATTTGGACACAAAATAAGATAAACTTTTAAAATTGAATCTCATTCTCAAGTTTGAATAAATTGAAAATGTTTATATTTGATTTTAAAGATAATGTAAAATTCTTCGTTTAGTATTTTTATAAATTTGATATTTTGAGAGTAGTTTTGTGATTTCTTTTCCTTATTTCTAAATTAAATTTTAATTTCGTTTTATATACAGGAGATTACTGTTGCTTATCATAATAAACAACAACCTCAACTAGAAAAAGCTCTGTATCTTAAAGATGCAATATCAGACATGCCACTGGTGTGTATTTTTCATTGAAAGGTTAAATTTATTTCTGTATGTATTGTCTCGTATATTTATGCTGGTATATTCATCAATAAATAGGTTACAAATGGTGAAACTGAAGACCAAACAAAGTATGGGAAATCAACTCGCACAGAATTTCAAAGATACATAAGCCTAAAAAGAATTGGTATGCAAATACATTGCATTTTATGTTGCATTGAAGTGGTAATTGATATTGATCTTGGGCTCGTTGTAAATAACGATCAATAGATTGAGCTCGAGGCTTTCCTTTTCTTCAATCTTCTTAGTATTCATTTGATTCAAGTTGAACCAGTTTGACGTCTACTGAAATGATTTGCCGGCTTCAAAACTACTAAATATGTTTTTTTTTGAAAAGTACAAAAAAATAATATTTTAAAAACTTACGACGAAAATAACATTCTAATAATATTTAACGTTATTTTATTGTGATGATATTCATTGAATGATTTAAATGTTTTCAAATCAATTTAAATATTGTTTAATTTAATGATATTTTTGAACTCATAATAGTGAGATGATGATTCATATAATCTGGATCACAAACCAATCTTAAAAGTATTAATATCTCTATAATGAATGTTACTTAATTAAGTGTCCATTTGATAAGAAGGTTATGTATTATGTTTATTCTATTTAGACTTATCTTTGTAACTTTAATTTATTAATCTTTTACTTTTTTAAAGATTATTAATTTAGGTTCATTTAGTGTTATAATTCTATTTTTGAGTCAAGTTAGTTTATTTTTTGAGAATGATATTTTTTCAAGAATAAAGTTGAATTTTTTTAATTAAAACAAAAAAATTATAACATTTTTCTTGATGCAAATTGGATAGCAAGAGTATTTGATTTTGTATTATCATTAACGGAACAAAATCTGAATGTCATTTTAAATCAATTAGAATAATTGAAACACTTGGATATATTGATATAGAGTACTATATGAAGTTAGAGAGAAAAGAGTGTAAATTTTTTTTGTTTTAATTAAAAAATTAATTTTATTCCTTAAAAAAATATCATTTTAAAAAAGTTAGACCAATTTGACGTAAAAATAAAATTATAAACTAAATGAACATATTCTAATAATTACACTATTAAAGTGTTAATAGAGTAAAGTTACGTGACTAAATGCAATAAACCGAAAACTAAATGATCTAATTTTATTAATCACGTTACTTACACATTCTTAATATTTCCAATTGAATGGACAACATAGCTTGCGACTTTGCTATGTAATTGCATGGTTTGGCTTTAATTGTCATGTTGACGTTAAAAAAAAAGTCTCTTATATTTTGTCAATTTCATTAATTATATATGAAAAATATTTCGATTTGTGCTAGATGACATGGAGTTTTGTAAAACGATAATTTAATATGTTTAGTTCTTCCATCCTTCATACATTGATTTCCATGTTGTACATTATCACAATTGTTTAGCTCTGTCCTTTTAGTTTTGCACTTAATCTAATACTATTTAGTAGAAATGAATTGATAATTTATGCCTTTTCTTCCTGTTGAATTTTATAGATGTAGTAGGTTATAACTCTCTTGCTCAAAGTGCACCACAAGCTCGAGTCTTGTACGATCACCGGCCTTTGCAGTTGAACCAAGATGATTTCGAAAGAGTGTGCATGATTCCCAAGAAGAAGGTTTAATTGCTAAGATATATTTTGAGATGAAATGAAATGTTAAATTTTAATTTTGATTTCTGATTTATTATTATGTCTCTCTAGGGTGCAAATTTTAGGGATTTACCTGGAGTATTGGTTGGTCCTGATAATAAGGTAATGTGGGACCCTGCAGTTGAAAGGTTGAAAGTTACTTCTGGAAAACCATTGGTAAGTTATCATGCTCAACTGTATCTTAAGCTTATGCCATTTATAATGCATGGTTGTAAAGGTTTATTTTGAGAGTTAAGGCTTAATATTTTTTTTCTTGAGGATATAACTTCATATGTTAAATTAAGGTTTAAGTCTTTTTGGTCTGAGGCTTGCGTTTTAAATGGTTAATTTTTTATGTACGTTTATGGAGATACATGTAAAATCTTGACTTGTTTTCACAAAATTAAAAGGAGTTGAAAATCATAACTAAGAAAAATAAAAATTAAAATATCATAATTTTATAAACAAATGTGATTAGAGTTGTTTTTTTTAATATTCTTCAATCTTCCTTTACTTATCACTTTTTTTTGTTTGATTTTTACAACACTAAATTTTATAAATACTAAGTTGTAAGTTATATTAGTTCTCTATTTGATTATTTATATTTATATTTTTTTCAACTCTAAATTGATATTTGAATTATAGAATCACAACTTCTATTATTTATTTTTCATATATTATTGTTATTTTTATGATTAATTAATTATATTAATATTTTAATATTATTTAAATTTAAATTTAAGTTACTTTCTATGGTGTATATTGTTTATTAAATTAAAATTTACTTTCATTAATATCTTAAAAGTAAAGTTTGATACTTACGTCTCGAAACATTCCGTGACTTAAATCTCGACTCACTTCAAGAAAATGTATCAGTATTTAAAATAACCTTTTACAACATTGTTAAAATGTATGTTTATGGTTATTAAATATAATGAATACGTACATAATCAAATAATATATTATGTGTACACATGTTATATGTATATATTGTATTGTATATAATTAAAATGATATTAAAATAACATATTATTTGTACTTCTATATATATATATATCGTACATTATAGTATGCTAGATGTCTACAAAGCTAACCTGATATTTTAAGGCATCATACTGTACTGTATTTCATTATGAGTTTTGTTTTGTATATTTTCCTCTAACTTCCTATTTTCATTATTTTTCATTCAAGTTTTCAATAGACTTTGATAAATTAATGAACAGCTAATTTCATTTTGAACAGGTTCCTGATTATGCTATGTCATTTATTGGTGGGAGGTCTCCGAAGTATGTAATTGTTTTTTCTATTATTGAACCTTGATCTTTCACTTTTCTATTGTCTTGCTGAAAATCTTACATAAAAACTTATTGCAGGCCATTTGGACGGTTGTGGTGGGATGAGACAGTTCCCACTGTTGTGACTAGAGCAGAACCCCATAATCAGGTAGTTATATTTACTATAACGATTTGAAGTTTGTCTTCATATGAAGTTCAAGTATAGTGATGTAGTAAATTATTGATATTGGTAGGTTATCCTTCATCCTGAGCAAGATCGAGTACTTACTATTCGTGAGAATGCAAGATTGCAAGGCTTTCCTGATTTCTATCAGCTATGTGGACCTGTCAAAGAGAGGTATATTAAAAATGAGTTTGAGATCTGGGTCCGTTTGTTTGTGTTTTTATTAAAAGTAATTTCAGATAGAGATGGTTTCAAGAAAATCACATTATGTGCTTTTGAGTTTTGTTAGTAAGTACAAAATATGTTTTTTGATATTTGAAAGTGTTTATGAAGAACTTTTTCTTGTTCATGAAGAAATTATTTTGTGGTCAGAAACAGTTTTATACGATCCTAAAAGGAGAAACCAACACCCTAAGATCAAATACCATTAGCTAGTGTACTGTCTCTACAGATAACTGTCAAATTATTCTGTTAAATACTTTAATCTTAAAAGTTTAAAATTATATGATTTATGTGTATTTTTTTTTTACTCAAGTACATCCTTTTAAGATTAAAGTTAATAAATTTTTTTAAAATTAAGTAACTAAATTACTTCTATTAAAAACTACCGAAATAAATCATTATTTTATTCAAACCTTTTCCCACTAAATTATATTAGACTTCTCAACTCATATTAGGATTCAATAGCAATAATTCCTCTTTTCTTGAGTTAAAATGTTTTAAAAGCAAAAAAATAAAATTTTTATTTTTATTTATTTTGTACAGTGATATATATATTGATATTGTTTCATGTAATTTATTAATTCAGGTATATACAAGTTGGTAATGCGGTTGCTGTACCTGTTGGCATAGCACTAGGCTATACATTTGGTTTAGCTTCTCAAGGATTATCTGATGGTCAGCCTCTGACGACACTACCTTTCAAGTTTCCCGAATGCCTTGCTTGTTCATCGTTGAGAACAATGGAAGGAGACAATAGTGAGTGATATAATTATGTATCAAATTTGGACTTCTAGATTAAACTATTTGTTGTGGTTAGGTTCAAAAATGTAATTTTAATCTCCTAAACAATTGTATTTAGTAGGAAAATTGTATGCCAATGGGATTGATCCTTGATACAATAATGTCTTGGATTCGTGATAGTTATCTTGTAACCCCATTATACTTCTCAGAGGCGGAACAGAATTGTAATACTTGAAATCTAATGTTCGAGTTCTAATCAATTTTTTTTATGAATATTTGGTAAAACTCACTATTTATGATCAGCATCATGGTTTGTAAATTCTTGAATGAGGTTAGGAAGATCAGCTAGGGATTGATACCTTAGTTTCAAGTGTTGAGGCTATGACTAGTCATGATTGTGAGTATAAAATTGGAGTAATACTCTTAGGGCATAGGATGCTTCTCTTAACTAAAAAATTAGAGCTCATGGTGGGTGCCAATAATTTAGAGAATAACTAATGTTATAAGATACGAGTAATGAATATTCATATCCATAACTAATGTTATAAGATACAAGTAATGAATATTCATATCTATTTGTAACGGAAGAAATTGGGTATATAGGAATATAAAAGTTTTGCATATGTCATTGATGATGCTCTATTTGAAGTGTAGCATAGCTTATCTTGTATAAGAGTAGGTCATGTACATACATGACATACCTAATACATTGGGTTATTTAAGTAGGTTGCATTAATTGATCATACCTACCAAGTTGTGTATAAGAAGTATATCTTGATTAGACAAACCATGTGTTAGGAAAAATTATCGAGTCGAAGCTAATAAACAACTAAAGTGAAATTGAAATAACGAAAATAAAATGGACATAAACATTTTACGTGAAAAAACTTTCGAATTAATTAGTGTAAAAAACCACGGGCAAGTATAAGAGGATTTTACTATTGTAAAATCATGATTACAAAACCTTCTCTCTAGTTACAATAAGATAACAATTCTAATCTACATTGTAATAGGAGAAATAACTTTCTCACAAAATAAATAAAATATTACTTACAAAAAAGGAATAATTTTTTTTTCTAAGTAATAATTTACAAGATAACTCTCACAAAGACTTTTATTATCTTTCTTATGGATGCTCTCTAATTCATTTGCTCTTATATTTTGCACAAATGAAACAAGCTATTTATAGGCAACATCCTTGAATAACTTGTGGTAGCAAAGACTCTATATTCATCTCCACATTGAATGAACAAGAAATTAGTGCTTAACATTAAATGAACAAGAAATTAGTGCTCTACATTGAATGCACAAGAAATTAGTACTCTAATAACATCCTTAATTAAATGCTTTCCATGTTTCCTACTTTATTCATTAGCAAAATATAACATTAAATCAAGTAAGTGGATTTACCACTAAACAAGGCCATCAATTATCACATTCTCCCACTTAAAGTCACTTACATAATCCTTCCATCTTTCCTCACTTGCCAAATCCATGCTTGCTTATGTTTTCGCTAGACCATATGAGGATCTACACCATTTAAACTTATCAACATTGATTGGCTTAGTCATAACATCTGTTAGGTTCTCATCGGTGTGAATCTTTTGCATATCCACACTACCTTCTTCCACTACTTCTTGAACAAAGTGATACTGAACCCTTGTGTGCTTTGTTCGTGAATGAAAAGATAGATTCCTTGCAGTGTGCAAAGCACTATGACTGTCACAAAACATAACAATCTTCTCTTGCTTGTGCCCGAGCTCCTCCAATAATCTCTGTATCCAAACTACTTCCTTACAAGCTTGTGTAGCTGCCATGTATTATGCTTCCGTTGTATATAGAGCTACAACCGATTGCAGTTTAGATACCCAGCTTATAGCTACTTTTGCAAGTGTAAGCACATAACTTGTAGTAGACTTGCTTTTATTGATATCCCTTACAAAATTTGAATCAACATAGCATCTAACAATAAAATCTGATCCTCCATAATAGTGCAGCATTTGAGGTTCCTCTGATGTATCTTAGAACCCTCTTCACAGTATTCCAATGCTCTCCTCCAAGATTTACCATAAACCGACTAACTACTCCCATTGCTTGTGCAATGTCTGGTCTTGTACATATCATGGCAAACATTAAACTTCCCACTGCTAATGCATATATTACTCGAGACATCTCTGTCCTCTATACTTCATTGTTAGGACACATACTTGAGGATAACTTGAAATTAATAGGAAGTGGGGTATAAATTGGCTTACTATCTTGCATGTTGAAGCGTCGCAAGATCTTATTGAAATAGTTCTTCTGAGAAAGCCAAATCTTCCTGTTATTTCTGTCTCGGTAAATCTACATCCCTAGAATCTTGTTTACTGATCCTAAGTGCTTCATATCAAACTCCCTAGCCAACTGTGTCTTCAATTCTTGGATTTGATCTCTGTTGGGGCCTATTACCAACATGTCATCCACATACAATAACAAGATAATAAAATTACTATCTCTATCAAACCTTTTAAAGTACGTACAATGGTCTGAACTGAGCCTGTTGTATCCAAAGCTAATAATAAAGGAATCAAATCTCTTGTACCAACACCTCGGTGCTTGTTTGAGATCGTATATAGATTTGTTTAACCTGCAAACCAAGTTCTCCTTTCTTGTTTCACCAAAACCTTCTAGTTGGAGCATATAGATTTCTTCTTCAAGTTCTCCATGAAGAAATGCAATTTTTACATCCAATTGCTCCAGATGTAAGTCAAATGTAGCACACATAGCTGTAAGTCCCCTTTTCAACCTGTCTAATTCTTCATTGTCATCACCTGTCAAGATTATATCATCCACATAAATAATTAAAATTGCAAGCTTGCCTTTAATCACTACTATGCTTGTAAAACATGGTATGGTCAGCTTAGCTATGACAGTAGCCATAACTCTTCAAAACTATCCCAAATCTCTCCAACTAAGCTATAGGGGATTGTTTCAGACCATATATGGAATTTTTTAGTTTATAGACTTTGTTTGGTCCCAAGTTTCCCTCAAATCAAGATGGTAAACTTTTCAAAATTTTCATTTAAAAAAGTCATTTTTCACATTAATTGGTGTAATGTTTAGTTGAAATTTACAGCTAAAGACAACAAGATTTTGATTGAGTTTATTTTGTCTACAATAGCAAAATTTTCTGATAATCAATCCCATGGGTTTAGGTGAACCTTTTTGCTACTAGTATTACTTTGTATTTTTCTATGCTACCATCAGCTTTAAATTTCATAGTAAAAGACCACTTGCATTCTAATATTTCTTTCCCCTTTAGGTAAATAAGCTATCTCTCATTCACCACTTTTTCTAAAAGTATTTATCTTCTATCACTACTAATTTTCAATTCAGATCAACTAGAGCTTCCTTACTATTTTTGGGGATAAACACATGTGAGATTTTTGAGATAAAACCCTATTAGTATGAGAAATTTTTGTATAAGAAATGTATTTGGCAATGAGATATTTGGGATTTCTGATGCAGATGCGATTTCGAGTTCCTTCCCTAATAGCTATTGGTTTTTGAAGTGGTGAAGCAATAAGAATTAAAGACAAGTTAAAAACAAAACTACCTATGATATATAGCGGTTTGATTCTCGAGATTGAGATTGATCATTTCGAAGAAAGATAGGTTGATTTTGACTCTTTTGATAAGGTTCATTTCGGGTATAAACCAAAGGATACACATTGGAATATTTTCGACCCAATTGTAATGATTCTCCTCTATTTCAGATGCAACCATGTTTGGCACTATATGGCTACAATCTTCTTCATTGGTTTTAACATATTATTCCTAACTTTGGTTTTTTGGGAATAATAATAGGAAGAGAAGGATGAGATGAAGTTGTTAACATTATATTTGGTAAAGAAGTAGGAGATACATCCCAAAAACTTTCTTCCATCATTTCATTCTTGCAATGAAGAGAATTTTTGGAAAAATATTATTTATCTTTAAAAAATAATATATCAATACTTACAAAATGTTTTTTTATTTAGGGATTATAGCATTTATATCCATTTTTATTAGGAGTATACCCTAAAAAAAACATATTTTTCAACCAGAGACTCAAATTTGGACCAAGTATTATTGGGTACATGAATAAAGGAAATGAAACTAAAATCCTTTATAGGTAAATCCAAGCATGGACGTGATAAGATAATTTTTTTTGAAACATTCTAATGGTATACAATATTTTAAAACACTACGAGCATTCTATTAATGAAATAAGAGGCTATTAAAACAATATCACCTTAAATATAATTTTGAACATTCATTGAAAACATTATAACATGAGCTACTTCAAGTAAATGTTTATTTTTTCATTCAAAAATCCTATTTTGTTAAGGTGTATTCACACAAGTAGATTGATGATGTACATATTTTTCTTTAAAAAACAATTTCTCAAACGTTCACTAAAATAGTCAGTGCCATTATCAATACGAAGAATGATAATTTTTGTTTAAAATTGAGCTACTTCAAGTAAATGTTTATTTTTTCATTCAAAATCCTATTTTGTTAAGGTGTATTCACACAAGTAGATTGATGATGTACATATTTTTCTTTAAAAAACAATTTCTCAAACGTTCACTAAAATAGTCAGTGCCATTATCAATACGAAGAATGATAATTTTTGTTTAAAATTGAGTTTCAATCATGTTGTAAAATTGCTTAAAAAGCTTTTCAACCTCAGACTTCTCATTCATCAAATAAACCCAACATAAATGAGTATGATCATCTATAAAGGTAACAAATAATTTTTTTCTGGAGTAGTACTAACTCATGAAGTTTTGCAAACATCATTATGTATTGCATAAAATGGTTTTGAAGAAGTATAAAGTTTTGTCAAACAAGTAGTACGATGACTTTTAGATAAGCAACAACTTTCACAATATAATTATTAACAATCCAAACCCTTAAATAAAGTAGGAAACAAATGTTTAAGATATGAAAAGCTAAGGTGCCCTATTCTTAAGTACCAAAGCATTATTTGTTCCAAAACAAATTAGAAACACTACTAAGGCCTCCAACCATTTTATTATTGGAAAAATTGCGATCAAAATAGTAAACCCATGCATCTATCATCTTAGTATTGTCAATCTTCTTCCTTTAGCCCCATTCTTAAAATTCACAATAAAATTCACAAAAAATATCACAACAATTAGATTCTTTGGTTAGTTTACTCATAGTCAAAAGATTACTGGCTAATTTAAGGACATAGAGAACAAATTTAAGAACTAGTGGACAATTTTATCAAATCATTTCCTGTAATGGGTGAAAAACTATCATTTTGCAATTCTAATTTTTTCAATGTCAGAACATGGTGAATAAGTACTAAAAAATTTAGAAAGACTAGTCATATGATGAGAGGCTTCAGAATTCATGATCCATGAAGCTGAATTTAATCAAGAAGAAAAGGCATGCAATGTACTTCTTGAATGTGCAAGAGAAACACTAGGAATATCATATGAGGAATTAGATTTTAACATCTTAAGAAGGTGATCTATCTGCTCCTTGATGAAAACACGTGTCTCAACTTTTGTATCTAATACTAGGTTTGCTGCTCTTCCAATTTTTTGGTTTTTTTGGATTTTCTAACATGTGTCTCGAGTATGGTTCAATTTATTGCAATGATCGCACCAACCCCATGGTTTTTATTTGTGTTTTCACTGAAATTTGACTACTTTATTAGCCGTAGCCTCAACAGCACAAGGCAGAGCTCTCAATAAGTTTGCTAGTAGTTTTCTTCCCCAATTTTACATGTTTGGCTCTCTTCTCTTCAAACTTTAGCAAACACCTCATCAATTAGAGGAAGTGGAATTCTACCAATGATACATCCTTGTACTTCATCAAATTACACATTAAGCTTAGCAACAAATTTATAAATGCTACGAGCTTCCATGCATGGTCCAATTGTTATGCTTGGCATGTTCAACGAATTTTCATTCATTATTATTGAACATATCCAAGTCTTGTTAAAGACACTTTAATGAATTGAAATATTTGGTGACAAAATCTTCACCTTTTGAGTCTCACCAAGTTTCAAAGTCAATTCGTAGACTCGTGACTGATTTTCTAAATTAGAATACATCTGATTCACATTGTCCGAGAGTTATTTTGCTGTGGAATAACATATATAGTTAGAGCCAATATCCTCATCCATGGAGCTTACGAGCTAAGTCATCAGCATTTAATTTTCTGCATCCCAAGTAATCAAATAATCGAAATGGAAGGTGAGAAGAAAAGGAAAGGGAAAAATATTATTTCATTGTTTAGGGGAATTGGTAATCAAATGCTGGCTGATGGCTTTTTTTATGGTGACTTTAATACCATCTTAACTTGACATAGATTAGAAAATATGGAATGACATTTTTTGTGTATTGCATTTAATTTATAGGTTTACATGAGATCTCTTTATTGAAGAAACTATAGCACAAATCATTGGCATAATTAATATTCTAATTCACAATATTTGATTAATAATGTAAATATTTAATGCTAATAAATCTTTTCATTTAACTATCAAATCTTTTACTTTTCAACCTGCATTTTTCTAAGAAAATGTAGGGTAGTTTGCTTGTCCAATTGTAGGTAGCCCAAAAGCAAGTATATATAACGAGGATGAGTTACTTCAATTTATCATGAAAATAATTGGATAGAAAAGTCCTTGAATATTTTTTAAAAAAGAGTAAACACATTTTTATACTATTGAACTTTGGGTTTGTAACAAAAATACCATCAAACATTTTTTGTTATTTTCATAACATTAAAATTTGTAAAATGTTACCAAACCATCATTGACATCAATAAGTTAATGATAAGTTATACATATATTAATGATATTTTTGTTATTTTTGTAAAATTTAATGATATAAAAGTAACAAAAAATGATTATATTTTTATAATATTTGTGAAGTTTAATGATATGAAATTAACAAATTAAAATTTAATGATATTTTTGTAAAAATCTCACAATTTAGTGGTAAAAAAATTTATTTATTCTAAAAGAGGTAGAATAAGTAGATAAAAACTCTCATGACATTCCTTAGAATTTGTTTTTTGAAATAAGACGTGGAAAAGGTGGGGAAAGAATAGATCTCATCTCAAATAAATGAAGGGCTCTTTAGTAAATGGTAAAATATGTAGTAACTATGAATTGGGTCAACACATTTTGGTACAAACTTTTATATTAAATATGTTCTTTTATCCTTACCAGCGTATTGTATGAACACTATCAAATTTCCTAAAATAATTTATGAAAATGATGATGTTATTGTAAGAAAATTTTGATGATGTACAAACTTTTAAAAGAATAATTTAAAAATTTTAACTTACAAAAGTTACGATTAAATTTGTTTACTTAAGGATGTTGGTAGATTAGGCTTTAGTAAACTTGAAGACATTGATCTAAATATTATTTCTAAATTAGGATGAAAGTTTCTTAATAATGATAAAAAGTCTTGGGTTCAAATGTTTCATTTTAAATATAGACACTTCAAAGATTTTCTTTACTATTAAGTTAGATCTTTTGGTTTCTTAATTTAGAAAGGTATTTGTTCTTCAAAAGAGTTATTAAAAAAATAGTGTACGTATAAATATTAGAGATGATAAATCCATTGATATTTGACGTAAGATTCTTTGGATTAATGATTTTAAACCCCTTTATCTTTAATTTATCTCCATCAATTACATCATTGTTTTACTAAAGTTCATGATCTACTCAATGCTAACAACATTGGTTATAATTGTCAATTGATTAATCGTATTTGTGGTGTTAATATTTGTTCTTTTTTTACAAGACTTCATCCATGGAAAACAAAATAGATTCTTGGTAATTCCAAAGACAATTTTAATACTAAATATGCTTATAGAGAAATAATTTTAGAAAGAATCCTTTTTATTTATTCTTCCTTCTGGAAACTACTCAAGAGTTAAATTTTTTATTTATACACTTTATTTTTATATCTTTCTACTAGATGTAATATTGCTTTAAAGATTTCTTTATATGATGTATTATGTTCATTATGTCCTATCCAAGATCATCTTTTTTGTTCAATGTTAGTTTACCCATTCCATTTATGCTCATTGGTTTTTTTAACGTTAGTTAAAAGACTTATTTTCTCTTTGCATGATTTTTTCAAGAAAATCTTTTATTAAAAGAAAATATTATTATTCATGATAGTTTAACTTAATTTGAGTTTATCGTTGTTGTCTTTCTTTAACTTGAACATATTTAGAAGCTTAGAAATAAGCTTATTTTTCATTTTAAATCTTTTAACTTTGATATTATTTTATTTAATTTAGGTTTAATACTTTCTATTAAAATAAATTTTGATATTATTGTTTTTAAGAATAAATAAATTATCACTTGGAGACAAATTTTCCTAAAATTAACTAAACAGTTATTGAAATTTTTTAATATGTTTATTATTTCTTAGATTCGTAGATATATTAATATTGCTGTTAATCTTAATTGTTTCTTGGTTTAATATCTATTGAATTTAATTATTAATAATATTTATTTTTAAGATTAAAACAAAATTCTCTTAGATACTGTGATTCTGAGGTATATTCGGTTCGTAAATATTAAAAAAAATATAATTATATTTACTTTTAAAAAAGTCGACTATATTATGCAGGGAAAAAAAAAAAACAAAAAGTCTATTATATTTGTTTGTAAATTATAATTACAGACATTACTATTTTCCAACTTCGATTCTAACGAATTTCTCCTCAATCCTAATATTCTTCCTCTGATTTTTTTTTAATCAATTCTTCTAGATTTTCAAAGTAAGCACTTTTTCAATAATTGAAGCAGGTTTCGTTCCCAACTTTCCAAATTTAGATTTAGGGTTGGGGATTTTTTGTTCTGTCTTTCCTCAATCAGCGATTTAGGCATTACGAAATTTGTAAAATTTCATGCGGTTTTTGGTTCTTGTTTTCAATCTCTGATTGTATTAATCTTTTCGGCGATATGGGATTTGCGATTTCTGATGAATTATTAGGAACTTTTGTTCCTATTTTGGTATATTGGGCGTATTCTGGAATTTATTGTCTTCTAGGTTCGTTTGAGAACTACCGTTTACATTCTAAGAGAGATGAAGACGAGAAGAATTTGGTATCTAAAGGAACTGTGGTCAAAGGTGTTCTTCTTCAGCAAACCATTCAAGCTATCGTGGCAATCCTCTTGTTTACGGTATGAATTTGAATTATTTCTTTGAATTTAACTTTTATTTATTTGTATGGAATTTGGCGTTGAGTCCCTTAGGTACAGGTAACTATTTTCTTAACAAATTGGCAACTCGGTAGCAGTCGCCTATTAGTTATCTGTTTTCCGTGATCAATTGGAATGATTGATTTTAAATTCGCCAGCTTTGCTATTGAATCCCTTAGGCACAGCTAATGGTGATTGTTTTAACAATAAAGCTGTCTGTTTTTTATACTTGAACTCTGGTAGACTGGTAGTTTAGAGCCATCCACACAACTTGATGATATATAGAACCTGGACATTGTATTTTAAAACGAGAAGGAAAGAGTTCTGTTGACTAAAACTTAGATATACACTATGCTTCCATTGACCAATGACAATCTTATAAACGCAATTAATCTCATCTGATCAAAGAAAGGTTTTTTTTTCTTCCTCAATGATATATATATGTATTCATCCTAATTTAACTTGTGGGCCTGTGGCCACGGGCATCCATGTAAGTTTACTTTGTATATGCGGACTATTTGTAGATTTATATTAGCCAGTTTTTGAACTGTGGTGTGATAGAAGAGATCGTATCAAGTTTTCTAGGGGTGAGTCTATAGCATGAGTCATGAGGTTGGATTAGCCTCATTATGGATGTTAATTTCCATGCTATTTTACTGCCAAACTAAACACGGAATTCTTTGCTGAAGATTTTTCTTGTAAACTCTTTAGACTTCACCTCATTGTTCAGTGTGAGTCAAAACCTTTGATCAAGTTCAGTTGGAGTGTATTTGTGGCTGAGTGAGAATCAAGTGTCATGTATAGCTTGCACACGAACTCAACGTGTTTATCTCACCTGATTTGTACGAAGCTTAGAAGTTGAATGAATGGTAATTATACCATGGTCTTAACATAACATAACATCACAATGAAAGATCAGAGTGAAGAAATTGTGGATTAAGCATGGCTGATGATTGGATTAAAACCTTGTGTAATTTATTTTAATGTTTGTGATGTTATGTTTCTTTTTTTTCCAATCAATTATGAGTAATGCTCATTTTCAATATGTGGCTCTACCAAAAACCTTGGCTCAATGCATGAATAATGAGAGCTGTACTGTCGTATCTCTAATTCTGTTTGTGGTTATTCTGTCCAGCAACTGGCATGTCTAATTTTTTTTTTCATTTGATATCCATGACGGACTAATAAAAAATGCCCACTTTGTATGGAGTTTTATGATGTTTAGGTGACAGGAGATGATGGAGCTGCCACAGCATCAAAGTTCTCTGTAGTTGGTCTGGCAAGGCAGTTTGTTACAGCAATGTTGGTCCTCGATACTTGGCAATATTTTATGCACAGATACATGCATCAAAATAAGTTCCTATACAAATATATACATTCTCAACATCACCGGCTTGTTGTACCCTATGCATATGGAGCTCTATATAATCATCCCATAGAGGGGCTTCTCCTCGACACCATTGGTGGTGCCTTGTCCTTTCTCGTATCTGGTATGTCTCCTCGAGTCTCCATCTTCTTCTTCACCTTTGCCACCATCAAAACCGTAGATGATCACTGTGGGTTGTGTTTACCTGGGAATCTCTTTCACGTATTTTTTAGAAATAATACTGCCTATCATGATGTTCATCATCAGCTATATGGAACCAAGTACAATTACTCCCAACCATTCTTTGTCGTGTGGGATAGAATACTTGGGACCTACATGCCTTACTCATTAGAGAAGCGAACTGATGGAGGCTTTGAAGCACGGCCGACGAAAGATTGCAAGGAAGATTGATATTTATGTGATGAGAACGAATATATACTGTTTGTATCAGTATTTTCTTTTTTAAACTCTTGTGAGCAAGCTACCTAGTCACGCAACTTAATTTGTATATAGATATGTATTATTTTTGCATTTGTGATTTATTTATATGAATTAGGTACTATTATGTTATGAGAGTGAGTAAGAATGTAACCCGATGAGATTCTTCAACTAGTTGAATTGACCGTTATATGTTTGGACATGTGAAACACCTTTGGTTTAGGGGAATTATCTGGCAGTAGTGGATGTTAATTCTGAGTTTACTCGTTGCATTGATCTACTCTTTATTATTGTCATATTAAATAGAACTGTCCACTTGTCTGAATACAAGTTATTGCCTGCTAGGAATGACACCGATGAATGTTTTATATGTTTATATTACCTATAACTCTGACTATTTTCCTAAAAAAAAAAAAAGAATAGTGATAAAAACATATAGTAAAATAAGATTTACTTAACGTCGATTATGAATATGGGTATAATTTAGCTCTATTTTCTGAATTTCCCTTTAATATTTCCATTTATCATTCTATCTCGAGTAGAATAGTTCTCTTACACCGTTGTCCTTTTTATAATTTGAATTGCTTTTATATGAAATATATACAATACATTTATTTTGATTCCTAATTATTTACTAAATGGTTACGGAATTTTTTTCCCAACCAGTCAAAAGTCCCAGTTTATCTGTTATCAAATCACAGCCATTAAAACACCCCACATGAGTGATTCAAGTTGGTTGCATAGCTTGATTGATAGGTGTGAGGATGGAATTTAAGTGCTGTATTGAGCATGATTTGAGAATATAAATCAAACATATGTTGGCCAAATGATTTTCATTAGTCCAGCAAATTTATCTTTGAACCCTCACTTTCATTCCTTTGAGGCACTTGGGCTCTTGCCTAAAGTAATCCCCGGATATCTATCACCCAATTTTCTTTATATTAAACAGTAATTGACGTGATTTGATTTCTTAATAAACTAGTTCTCCTCCACAAATAAGTTCCATCTTGATCCACATTTTACAGAATTCAATTTTCCTATTGAAATTCCAGTTATGTAATGTAAGAGTGTAAGAAAGTCTGGTCCTAAATGCTTTCTTATAAATTCAATTTCTAGCGTATATTATTCGGTGTACAACTAAAAAAAAAAAAAAAAAAATTCACTTATATCTTTGTTGTAATATAGTATGCGTTATAATTTTTATTACTTTTAAAAGCAAGCGTATGTGTAACCTTTCTTAAATGAAAAAAAAAAATAAAATCTCAAAATATGATAGCACACCAAAATTTTAGAAGTCAGAATTATGTGGTGAAGACTTGATTTTGGAAATCAAGTTATTAATAGATGTTTGAATCTTGTGAGCTGTATAAATTCACTAAATTACAAGTACTAATAATAGTCTACTATACTACTAAATGAGATAGGTGTGGGAGAAACTTGGACCACTGCATTTATGTGGTGGTTAATGTGATATTTGATTGGATCCACTTTCTTATCCTAAAGCTTTGATATAGCGTGTCGTTTTAAACGACATTCCTTCTCAAGAAAAATTGAAAACTCCTCTTCAATTTCTTGATTGAGAACCCTTAACCTAAATTTAATTGCTCGGCTCTTGATTTTCTCTCTACTTTGAAAATATCATCAATAGTGTCTTTTTTTTTATCATATTTGATGCACTTTGCATTATTTTAAGTAATAAAATTATAATTAGATATTAAAATAATTTAAATTATTATGTTAAAATCATAAATTATTAATGGTGAATTAATTCAGTTATATTTTTGTTAAGGTGTAAATTTTTTCTAAAATATTATTCTATTCTTTATATGTTTGCTCCTAATTATTATTTTAGGGTGCTATTATTAGGTTAGCTTAATTTTATGTACTCTAATTTTTATGTGATGTGTTTTAATATAACTTTTAAAAAGAAATATGTTTATTAAATTATAAAAAAAATATTTATCATATTATATAAAAATATATGTTAAGTGCATTTATAAAGGTGTTCTAAACATTTATTCAATACCTTATAAAAATTAAAAACAAAACTCTATCTATGAAGATACTTATTCCGATTTTATAATAAATGAGTAATAAAGAAAAGTGGTGCGTTTCACTATGAGATGAAATAATATGTTAAGAAAAATATAAGTAGTTTTTCTTAATGAAAAGTTGTAGGTAACAAACAAAATAGATGTACTGGAACATTCCAATTAGATTAGTGCATCCATAATACCGTCATCATCTAGCCCATCAATTATGAGTGCATTGAATAAGAAAAATTAAACATGCGAGTAAATCATCATCAAAACCTAGAGTTAGACCTAGTATTAGCATAAGAAAAATATGAAAACACTAGAGAATTATAAGACATTCCACCACCATGTCACAGTACAAAGTCTTTGCACCTAAGGGTGATAACATACAACACCATATACATGGCCGCCACAAGTTCTACCTCAAAAGTATAGGAGATCCCAAGTAAAATTTAGAAGTAACTTTAACAAAGGATTTTGAGGTGTGAAAAAACCCGCATATCTAACTAATCTCGGTGATCCAAAAATAACACCATATGTATTGAATTTTAACCAACCTAAAGGTGGTGCTTTTCAAATAACCTCTACAATCCAAGAAGCACTCCGTAAAATATCTTGTATCAGTAAATGTTGGAGCACTTGAAGATTGTTCACTATATTTCACTTTGATCCTCATTGTGATAAACCCGCCTTATGAATAAGTTGCCAAACTATGAAAAATGAAAAACTCAAAGGCATTGACCTATCCTCAAAATGCTAATCATTTCTAGCTATCTATATCACCTAGATAACTGAAATAATTCCTATTTTTTTTATAGATTATCAAGCTATGACTTAAAGTCTAATGTCATTGCACACATCTATAAATCTAGGAAGGAAAAGTCTATGTGAGGTAGCTTTCCAAAAATTAAAGGAGTATAATAAGTCCTAGAGTGCACTTGTAAAATGAAAACTCAGAAAAAGGTAAGAAATAGTTTCATCCACTAAACCACACAAGGAGCATCTAGAAGGAAAATATTGGTCTCTCTTCTTTGACAAGAAATCAGTGGGAGCTTTGTTATGAATAATGCATTATAATAAGATGGAGTGAGAGAGTAGAATGACAGAAGGCCAAATAACCCTACTCAAAATCTAAAGTTCCCCAACCACTTATAGAGAATAGTAGGCCTCTTTGGTCATGACCATGCCCTTAATTAAGCACGTCCATAATTTGGTATTCATATATGTCCCTATAATTATTGAATGAATTTACAAGGCAACATTGGGATAGAAGTCCTTAAAATACTCTGGTAGATGTCATCCATCTATCAATAAAACCCCTACTAACACATGTATCGATGGATCTATTCGATACTCTATTAATTATAGGAGTTTTCAACCAATTATCGGTCCAAACTTGCAATGAAGAACCTCTGCCAACCAATCATCTAGATTCCTTTATAGGGTCAAATTATGAGGTCATACATGCTAAATTGAAGAGAAAATATAGTAATTTTGGGGAGTTTTCTGCTAACTAAGTACTGTCTACATAAATAAGTCATACTGCTTGAGTTCCCTATAATTACCCACCAAAGGAACTTTATTAACATGGCATCATTTAAGAGGCTTAGGTCCTTCAAATCGAGACCCCATTCCTTTTGAGGATGAAAACAATATGGATTAATTTAAACTTATTTTCCTTCCTTGACCAAAAGAAATATTGTATGATTTTTGTTAGATCGTCCAAGACTGACTTCGGCCATCTAAAAGGAATGGAAGAACATATTCTAAATAATAGAAATATACCCTTCCAAAGAAAAGGTAAGACATTTCCATGCTTCTATCATTGCATAGATTTTATTAAATAATTCCTAAAACCAACATTTTCTCAAAGCCTTTTGAAATAAGGTAACATATAAGTAGGAAAAATAGGCACCTTAATATGCATACTAGCCGTCTCGCTAATGGATGAGATATTACTTCAAGATACGTCCTTACTAAAGTAAAAGATTTATCTAAGTTTATCACTTGACTTGAAAGATGCTCTTATAATTGAAAAGCCTTAACTAGAGCCCTTTATATTTGACGAGTAAGCACCACCAAAGATGAGAAGATCATTAGCATATAGAAAGTGAGTTGGTGTGTTATCGACCCTAGGCAAAGAAATTGGATAAAAGTTCCCTTTATCAACCAAGGACCCTAGAATAGGATAAACAATCTTGGATGAAATTAATCAGAATTGAGATTCTTTCTAAAGCATAAAGATTTTGAATCTAACCTAGAAAGATGTCATCAAAAACAAAAAGATAATAGCTTAATTCACTCTATAATTATTTGGGTTCAATGATGTTTTGATCTCATTTCTTAAAAAATTGGTGCACTTTAGTTATTTTGCTCATCTCATTCCTAATTTAAGACACTACACCTAAGTGTTTTTTATCTCTATTCTCTGAGCACATAAAAAGATATAAATAATTGGTCCTTTCTAAAATTTTAATGATTATTTAAAGTAATTAAATGGTTAGCTATACTTTTGGTTCAATAATTTTATTACATTTTACACTTTGGTCCCTTAACAATATTTTTCGTAACTTTTCGTCTACTAATTATTTAAATTTAAATTTTTTTGTCTAAATTTAAAATTAGAATAAATTACATTATATCAGTTAAAATTAATGTATAACAAAAATTTATTTTGAAATTATTTAGTTCCTTAATTTTTAAAGTTTAAAATATTTATTCGACTATCGTTAAATTTGGACTAAAATTGTTACATAAGATAAGTTTGTGGATGAAAAATTATGATTTTTTTTATTAAGGAAACAGAGTATTAAAAATGATAAAATTAATATTTAAAAAATATATTTTATCCTAATAAATTAAGGAAGTGGTGATTTTCCTTATGACTTGTGATATGATGGATTAAATTTGTTTCTCTCAATTTAAATTATGCATTAGAAGTATACCATTTTGTTAAAAGAAAAAAAGGAGATAGGAAGAATTGAGTCTTTCCTTGTATTTTTCTCTATTATGGTTGTTGAAAGATGAAGTTATGCTACCTACAAGCCAAAGAAATGTATGTTAGAAGTTTAGGGCTCCATCAAATCAAGTTACTCAATGCAATTATAGATAAAAATGAGCTGGTCAAGTCCTTTTCAGTTTAGTTCACATTAAGTAGGTATTGTTAAATTAAATTCATCTAGATTTATACGAGTTAAGTTCAGATCAACTTATAAATATTATCTTTTAATTATATTTTTATAAAATAAGAGAAAATTAAATAAAAATAGTACTTTTTAGGTGTTTTTTTCATAATTGTATTATAATAATTATTTGTTGACAAAAAATATTTTTAAATGAGTTCAATAAATGCTCATGAGCTAAGTGAGCTAACTCATTTGAGTTTGTGCATTAAGTAAGTTGGAATTTTTTTAACTCATTATTTTATTGAATCAAACCTTAAATAAACTAAACTGAGATGAGATAATTGAATTGAGATGAGATGAATTGTTAATTAGACACTATTTTACAAAAGGTTAGACAACTCAAAGTATTGAAAAACTATACATTACAAGCACTTTATATACCATGAAAATACAAGCTATATTGGGACTTTTAAGAAATGGGAAAAACAAAACTTGAAATTGTTACCTTCTAAATCATGTTTGGAAAGAGGAAGCATTGTAGATGCATATATGCATGTACAACGATAAATCTGAAAAGAAGCCAAACAGATGCATCCATAACACTCACTTTCTTTATGTGCAATTTCTTAATTGAATGAAAACCACTAAAAATAAGTACAAACCCAACCCAAAAGTAACCTTTTGAGTTTGTAGGTAACCAATCTTCTCGATTTAAGAATTGGGGACTACAGAGTTCAAACATAGAAACACTAGAATACCATGTTATAGCATTTTGGTAAAGAATTATGTAACATACATCCTTTAATTTTCGTTTAATGCTATGTCCAATCAATAGGACATGAATAAGGTTGTGAGTCTTTGATACTTCAATATGGTGAAAATTTATAAAACTTCGATAAAATTAAAGTGTCTTATATTTAGATATGTCTCCAAAAATTTAAGACAAATGTCTTAATAACTATTCATTTATAAATCCTTACATGCAATATATATATATATATATATAAAAGGTGAAAATAAAAAGCATATAAATGTCTAGATGAAGAGCAGCTAAATCCTAGTTTTATTAAAAAAGCTAAACTTCTCATTTCATAAATTCTAACTTCTTAGAAAAATAACAATACATATATTTGAAACATAATACAAAACTAAAAAAGATCAACATCAATATTATTTGATATATAAAAGTTGAGGATTTCTTGACGAGTTTAACACGGGAGTGAATGATTGGCAATAGCATGTTGCTGATCAAATCTGGAGTTGATATCTTTTAACCTATTCTCAGCTTGAAACCTTGTCAAAGGCATAAAAGAGTCTTATCACATATGCATTAACTGATCATAATTTGACCTCTCATTTGTTCTATACACATTTCCTGCAACTTTTACGGCTTCACGACTCTTACAACCCAATAAAGAAGTAGAGCGCCGTCTCTGCATCTGATCTTTGTTCATTTTGATGTTTGAATTAATTTTCTTTGGACTAGTAGACCTCTCATCTTCACAATCTGACATGATTGAGAAATCTACAGCACTTGCAGTAACTACACTCCATTCAATACTTGCTTCACTTGGTGCATAACAAGTTGTAGGAGTGTCACAACCAGATGTATCATTTGATATTTGCTTTGTTCCAACAAATGAATTATTTTTGTTTGTGATCGTCTCTATTTCAAACAAGTCTGAACTTTCATCACTTTCTGAATTATCATTATCAATTTCCTCTGATCTATTTCTTTTATCTTCAACAACTTTATTTCCAACCCCAGATTCGGAATTTGGGAAGGTAAAACTATTGTCTTTGATCAACCCAGTTCTCAAAATGTCCTTTTTTTTGTTGTTGATCTCTTTTTTGACCTTGGAATCCAATGTTGGTTTGGTAGTTTGAACTGTCTTTATGAGTTCAAGACCAGATTTGGTAATACTCCTGCTGAAACTGATTTCACCAACATCTTCTTTAAAGTCAACAACATTTTTATCTGAACAAACACATTTGTAGCCAAGGTTGTAGAAGAAATTCTTTCTATTAGACTCTCTTGACTTAGTCCTTGAAGTGTTTCTTAATCTACTTTGCAATAAAGCACTTTGGCTATTCCAACTTGATTCAAAACAAACACTTGGAGTTTGAGGTTGAATTTTTTCTATCAAATGGTTTAGATTGACTCCTTCATCTCTCTTATTGTAATGTTGACCATTTCTTGATCCTATGCTTGAAGTTTTTGAATTTTCCTCATCTATAACACCTTTGAAGTACTTTTCTGCTCCAAATACTCCAATTTCTTCATCTTCTTCATTCTTTTGTTGTCCCAAGTGATCATCATGCTTTATAAAAATCATGGGACTAAGGTTTCTACTCAAATCAACAAGGCTAGTGTTCATGGTGATTGGAGCAAAATACCACAAAAAATATGATGAAAAAGAATCAAGAGGAAAAAATTTAGGATTTAAGAAAAATGTTGAAATAAATTTGGAAAGTGTCTAATAAGTAGATATGGAGAAGTTTGTGAGGTCCCTAAAGGGTACAAAATTGAAAGGAGCTAAACATGGAGGGAGGAGGTTTGAGAGCTTGACAGAAATATAATGCAGGTAGCAAAAATGGGTATTAAAAGAATAAAGATTCAATAAGAGGATCTAGGACTATTTGCCAAGAAGAGATCTACTTCTTTAAATAGACATGTTGCATAGAGAAGGTTTTAATAGTGTAGGGTCATATGATTGTGGCATTAATTTGTAGGTATCATATATTTTTACGTGAGAAGTTCACTTAAAGGTTTTTTGATCTTTCTTTGAAAAAAATATTAAAATTTTATATTTTATTCCTCACTAATAATTGTATGGGAAATCCTTTTGCTAACATGAGACAAGAGATGTGAACTATGTGCATGTCTCCATGAAAAGTAAAATATTTGATAATATGGTCATACCAAAATATAAGAAACAAATTGTTATGGATATGAGTACGAATCATATGATAAAAATACATCTTAAAAACCTAACAACATTTTTGATAATATGGTTATAGAAAAATACAAGAAACAAATTGTTATGAATATGAGTACGAATCATATGATAAAAATACATCTTAAAAACCTAACAACATTTCCATTAGGTAAGGCTCTTGAAATATTTAATGCAATTTTATCTTTATAAGACTCAAAGAAGTTGAAAATTTTAAAACCCAAAAATGTTTATTTTCAACTTAAAAACTTTAACAAGTTATCAATATTTATTAATTCTTTTTTAAAGCCATTATAATTATAAATGAATGTGTTTGTACTTTTGAAAATAAATTACTATTATACCATCAATAGTTTTCATAAGACAAATTTAACCTTAAAAATCATGAGATGGTTTACAACTTTTTTTATATATTAATTTAAATAAGTGAAATAAAATGAATGATTTTAATTCTTATTTAATTATAATTATAATTTTTTTAAAATAAACTTTTGATTAATTAATTTAATTATTTAACTACAGTTATAAAATTCTTATTTAATTATAGCTATATTATTTAATTGACCTGTAATTTACTCCACTTAAATTCTTTAATAACTTTTGTGAAACAATAAAAAAGTGCCATAATATTTTTCTAATATAATCCTATCAATATGTTAAGCTTAATAATGTTTCCTTACTTTATAATGTTTTATGTCTCCATCTAGCATTATAAAGAGATACTTTAGGCCTTCTATAACTTTCTTCGTCTTCTCCTTCTATCAATTAAGTTAAACACACTTTAATAAAACTAACTCTATCTATTCAATAATGTAAACTGTTTTGCATTTGATAGCAAATTTATTTTGAATTTATTTTATTTTAACTTTTTTTAAGTTGAGTATTCCTTTTATAATTTGTATTATTTATATACAATTTTGTAATATTTATTGTTATGTATATAGTTATATTTTAACACATCTATTAGTCATTGATATTATATTGAATTTCGTTCAAATGAGACATCAACTCCTAATTCCTGTGTTTTGCTACCATTTGAAAGCAATCATGTAATCTTTCATGAGATTGAAATAGTGAAAACACAATGATGTAATAATTCAGATAGAATCAATCATTTCCACGACTATTTGAATTTGCAGCATATAAAATAGTTGGAATAAAACTGGGAAAAGAGAGAAAAAAAAGAATAAGCATAACCCTTGCAAACAATGCTCTTCTCAGTTTACAAACATATTACAAGAAACGAGAGCAGGATTAAGGGTAATTTGTACTGCTCTCATACTCGTTCAGCAAAAATGGTTGTTGAAAAATGTGACCTTACAATCTCCAACAGAGAACATTGCTAGTTTCAAACCATGACAAGGCTCAAACCTAAAAATTGTCTAACTATAGCAAGCATTTATTGTGTGGAGTTGGAGTTTCCATCAACAATCCAATACTGCTTGACAGCAACCAATATCTTCTACCGAATATGAGGACCATCCTCGTGGTCCACCATTTTAGTACCCCACCTCATTCCTCCAATTATCTTCTTACCTTAATTAGTTCATCAACTTCATCACGGAATAGGAATGCTCCTTCTGGTCGCAAAATCCTATCCATCTCCATAAGAATGTCTTCTGCATTACATATGCATTTATTTACATACAAGTTACAGAGCCAAAACAAACATATGACGCATCTGAAACACGATACAGATCATTTGGACTGAATAAAAATGGTTTGATTCTTTCAATCAAAACTTTGTATAGCTAATGTGAAGAACGGTATGGGGAAGATGACAGTGCATCACTATAGTTATCTTCTCTCATAATCTACTTTAGCAAACTTTTTCTGGATGGACACAATCAGCTTAGAAGTTATATCAATCAACAAGATCCTTCCTCGACCAAAAAATTCGATGATCAAGGTAATTTTTCCACTTGGATAGACAATATTCAGCCTTCTCAATAAACTGTGTTATGCTTTATATTGTTAATTTTAACAAATATATGACTAGATCCTCCGAGCAAGGAAAGTTATGACACTTAAGAGAGCCCAAAATTCAGATAAAATAAGTACCTATTTGACGAGAAACTTACTTGCTCTTGTACAGACTGAAAACACCGTGAGCATGAATGAGGTCATATGTCCGTGGATATGTAGAGAATGCTTCAGACCTAAATAAGTTTCCAGCAACAAGAAAGAGAAAGTGATTAAGATAAAGAGATGAAAATGCAATGACAAGGAAAAACATCATGACTACCGCAATAATTATGTAATCCAAACCGGAGATAGATCTTAATTGGGCATTGGAAATAAATTGCCTGTACCAGTCATGATAGATACCGATCAATCCCCGCTCATATATGACCCCCAGTGTTCTTTTCTCAGCTATCATGGGCACTACATTCATTACCCATAACTTGGGAGATTCAAGTGCTGCAGCAAAACTTCCAAAGCCAGCATTCATATTCACTATATTGCGATACCTTCCTGAGTTCATTAATCTATCAATTTTCTTATAAGCATTTACATGCTTCTCCCATTTTTTCTTGTCCTCCTCAAATGTCTTAGCAAAAACTCCGGGAACAGATCCACTAGCAATTTTAGGTGGCAAAGCATTAAGCCTTTGAGGGAATGGCTCCAGTTTTTCAACAGGAATATCTGGGTATGGAGTTATGCATGACTCCATTTTCTTATATCTAAAACGACGACAAAAGACTTGAAACCAGCTTTAGAAAGTAGAATATTATAAATGCTGATAGATGGTAAATCTCTGTATTAGTCTGTTTCCTCATCTAGAATTATAATAACAATTTTCAGGGAATTGAAAAAAAAAAGGCTCAATTGTGTGAAGCAATGATAACATAACCAAGAAGATAACTAACTGAAATATCACCTAAACAAAATTGGATACCGTGTATCAAACTAACAGTTTCCTTTAGTAAACTTCAAAGATTTATCATATGGATTAAAGTTTTAACTACAGGAATGGATTATCAAGATATAACTTTCAGCAATTATGTTTCTAGACCACAACCTCATAGTTAGTTACAAGAAAAAGGGAAAACTAAGGCTTAAATATATCATGGAATGACAATAAGGACCATACCAGACATCACCTACATCAGCATATTTGCAAAATTTGGCTCCAGAATCTTGTCTTTCCTTGCATGAATCAGCATTTACCCTTTTTTGGAAGATAGCCATTTCACCTTTGTCTTACTTTTTCTCCCAGCTGAAGTTTCTTCTTGGGACACTGCCATGCCTTGTAATTAGTCTTCCAATTGTAGGGAGGACCAGAAAGAATCCACTAACCTCCAGGTCTAAGAACTCGGTCAACTTCAATAAGATAAGTTCCATCTGAAAACAGATTCATCAAATTCAATCACATGTCCAAAGTGCTATGGAATAGGTGAATTTTCTTTAGACTTCTACAATTCAGGACATTTATCCCCCCTTACTGTTATTATTGATTAAAAATAATATTAGGTTTGTTAGTCAAAATAGGAGATGCCTAATTTAGAAAAAAATTCATGGAAGGTGGCTTACCATATTGTCAAAGATGGAGGTACCTAACCTTGTTTGAATAAATAATAGGAAAATTAGGTAGCCTAATTTTGTTGAATGAAGAAATGTTTGGCATATGAAATGAGAACTTGAAGGCTATAAATATGACTTCATTTCTTTATTGATAATCATCCCAAAAATAGAGAAAAGCTTGTACGAGAAGTCGAGTGAGAGAATTTTTGTGGGAAAATTCTCTCGGGCTTATAATTACTCTTGTTCGTGTGAGAAAATTACCGAGAGTGTGGTTGTAACAATTTTTCCACATAGTGAATTTTTCTCTGGTTGTCTTTTGACAACGAAAGTGATTTTTCTCTAATTTTGGAGTTTCCACTATAATTCTTTGTCAGGTATTATCTATTTCTCTCATATTGATATTCTTCAAAGGAAGATCTTGGGAGGGAGAATTTGTGATTATATCATTTTATCCAAATTTCCTAACAACCTGCAGTATCGAGCCAATTTCAAAGAAAGAAGTAGAAATGTCGTGAGTCAAGATTGACATTGAGAAATTTGACGGAGAATCAATTTTGTCAGGGCAAGTACAAGTCAAAGATTTGTCGATCCAATACGGGTTACACAAGGCGCAAAGGAGAAACTAGCCCTCGTTATCGGTATCGAGTCTAGTAAACCAATATAAGTGACGAAGATTGGGAAGATCTCGATTCTAAGAGATGCAATTCGAAGCTTGTTTGGCCAAAAATATTCTCGCAAATGTGCATGGAATATCTATGTACAAAGAACTACGTGGGAAAAGCTTGAAGAATTGTATCAGAGCGCGTTTCAAATCGTGTATTTGAAAGAAAGCTTCATACTGCTGCATTTAATGAAGGAACTATTATGTCCGACCATCTGTTGCTTCTCAATGGTATTGTCTCCGAATCGAAACCATCGAGTTAAACTTGATGATGAAGATATAGCTTTAAGGCTCATCTCGATCTCTTCCATCTTCTTATGATCACATGAAACCTCATCTTTGATTCATGGAAAGGAGAAAATAATTTTTTTCGTAAGTTACTAGCAAGTTGTTTTCCTCAAGAAAGGCGTCGAATGTGAAAGAAATGTTTTGCCCGAAAACTCAACATTGGTAGTCGACAACCGAAAGAAAAACAATTTCATGAAAAGAAGATAAGTAGTGGTGTGGAAAATCCGGGCACCTCAAAAGAAATTGTCCAAAGCGGTGGAGCGATCCCGCAAGAAGCTCAAATACCGACGCGACGCTAATAAGACGTCCCGTTTTCAAAGACTATAGTGATGCTCTTTGAAAAGAAATGTGTACATCCTCACGGCATGCCGCTAGTCTCTAAATATTGCCATGAAAGAGGGTGTGTATCGGGTAGCTGGTCCACAAGTTTCGCACACCCGGCATTGGCTTCGCATAGATGCAAGTGCGTGGAAAGGATGTCGATGGCCGATGAACTCTCTGAAAACCAAGTGTGAGAGTTGCGCACCATAAATTTCAGCAAGTTTTTCCGACATGAACATGTGAAATTTTAGAATCAGATTAGGGTAGTACGATGATAATTTCCCCTGCAGAATTATGACCATTGAATAGACAATATCAGTTGGTAACCATGTTTATTTTTTAATCAAGGAGATTGTTATTATTGATTAAAAATAATATTAGGGTTTATAGTCAAAAATAAAGAGTGCCTAATTTAGAAGGTATTCTATGGGCGCTGGCCACTATATTGTCAAAGACAAGTTGCCTAACCTTGTTTGAATAAATAATAGGAAAATTAGGTAGCCTAATTTTCATTGAATGTAAGAAATGTTTGGCATATGAAATTTAATCCTGGCGCTATAAATATGACTTCATTTCTTTATTGATAATCATCCCAAAAATAGAGAAAAGCTTGTAGAGAAGTTCTGAGTGAGAGAATTTTGCATGGGAAAATTCTCTTGGGCTTGTAATTGCTCTGTTCTTTCTGGGCGCGTGAGAAAATTATCGAGATAGAATAATTTTCCACATAGTGAATTTTTCTCCGGGTTGTCTTTCGACAACGAAAGCCGATTTTTCTCTAATTTGTAGCTTCCACTATAATTCTCGTGTCACAGACATTCTATTTCTCTCATATTCGATATTCTTCAGCCAATAAGATCTTGGGAGAGAGAATTTTTGATTATACCATTTTATCCAAATTTCCTAACACTTACCATTTGCATTCCATGGAATCAAGCAGGAAGTATGTTATTTAAGTGGCCCAAAACTGAAATTAGCACAAAGCCCATATATTATGTAAACCCTTCATATTGTATATATATATATTGATTTCTCTACAGCTGAATAGCGATGACCAGCAACAGCCTCTATTGTTTATATTGAAGCTGAAAACAGAGAGCAGACCAGAGAGAATATACATATTTGACTTTTCAGCAGCTCTTCTTCTTCACCAGCCGTCATCATTTTCTCCTACCTAAATCACCATTCTTCTTTTGCCTTGTTTCGTCAAGCTAGGACAGAGAAGAAACAGTACAGCTGCGTGAAATTGAGAAGTAGAAGATGCCGGTTGATATCATTGGTGTATGATAATATTTGATTTAATAACAAATATGTTAATTTATCTTGCTATATATTATTAGTAAATTAGAGAAAGAATATTTTGTTGATGTATTAGAGTTTTTGGTATATTTTGTAAAACTCTCTAAATATTGTTGTTTGTATCTCCATTTGATTATTAATGGATTTTCCTCGGTGTGTCGTCGTCAATGGAATAGACTTTTCATATTGAAAGTTGAACCACTTAAATTATTGTGTACCATTTATTTTCTTACTGATTATTATTTTACTGTTACCCATTATTATATATTTGTACAACCCAAATTTCGCTTTCGCAAGTGCTAATTTATAACAGAGAACAATGAGCCATGTCAAAAGCTCTTTGATGGATATGGCATCTTTATTGTGACCAAAACCCTAATGACAGCAGGCACACCCCTTTCAAGAGCAAACTGGACCTGCGCTTCATGTGAGTCTCTCGGTGCAAAAGACATGGCAATAACATTTCTACTCCAAAGGTATGCATCCCAACTGGCAACTTGAAAAAAAAATAAGTCATCATACACATGTTACTGACTAGAAAACTGAAACAATCCTTCTAAAAAGATTGATGAGATATCTATGGGTAGCATACCCCACAACCAGTGTCCAAAGCGGTCCTAACTGTTCCATCTTTAATTGGAATCACAGAGGCAATCTGATCAATATATTTATTGGCTCCTTGAGGAAACTGGGTTCCAGGGAACCGAAAAACATTTCCTTCATATTGAATCCAGTTTTGATTAGCCTTTTCGACTGTCAAACTCCTATATGATGCATTTGCATAGGGAACATAATCACGACTCTTTGGCCAAGGGAATGGAGTTGTGTATCCCTTGAGTGCTGGGACTAGGTAATGCAACTTTTCTTCCTCAGGAGGACAATGTCTCTCTCTATAAATCATATTGTCCCTAGAGAAGGTCATTGCATGCTTTTGATCTTGGCAGGGTGTACAATCAGTGTATCAGGGATGGCACAGTTTTATAACCTTTTTTTCCTGTCCACCTTCGTCAATACTCCCAGTATCACCGGTATGATGGGAGTCAAAACTCAAACTTGGGATAATATTGCAGTTAGCCCCATTCTTAGTGATCTCTAAAGCTATACTATCACCTTTCCCAAATCCACTTATCTGCCACGCACCCAATATATAGAAGAAACATCACAAACCAGCTACAATAAATATTTGTACGAAGCTCCTGGTGCGACCATCAGTTGAGTTCTTCTTCATTGCCATATGGCACCTTAATATCTACAAGAGTGAAAAGTTCAAACCCCTCTCACCACATATCTCTCTACTGAGGCTAGAGCTACGATACATACAAAGAGTCATGATTATTTATTTGGTCACAAAATGGAAATAGGTCCCCAACTCCCAAATCAATAATACAATCAACTAATCAAGGCAAAAGGAGAAAAATCTGGAACCTTTTCATAAAATGTCGGGAAAATCGGTATATTTTCCCTATTCTAAATAGTTACTATTCACTTATGATTTAAATAAATAGAACTCAAACTAACCAGACAAAATAATGCTATTGAAAATGTAATGCTAAAATAAACTAAAACAGATATTGAAACAGAAATATTAAACAGAAAAATAATAATTCCAGAAATTTAACGTAAGCAGATAAATGTTACCTAGGTCCTCAAGAGCCGCCGACCACTTCTACTATCTCCAAACGAATGAACTTCAAAATTACAACTAATTGGGCAAAATTGAGCCTAATCAATTACCCTTACAAAACGAGTAAGATTTACAAATTTTGGGATGTTTACAAATGGTGAAGGCGGCTTTATTTATAGCCTCAAACCAACACCCATCTTCATTCCTAATCAACGCTGACATTTCTAATTTTCTCACTAAGGAGCAATATATAACAAATCTCCACCTTAGCAACTTAGTGGTTTTAAATGATTTCTTCAATTGCTAGATCAACGACGCCTTAATTCAGACTGTAGGATGTTAATCAAGTCCGCATAATGTTTGAACTTGATTGCCGTTACCACCTCGTCATCATATCTCATGGGATTCTCTCGTCGTACTAATCTTCCTCAACTAGTACTCCACCTTCTTCAATAATCTCGCACGAAATGATAACGAACGCCAACGTGCTTTGTACGTGCATGGTAGACTTGGCTCTTTGCTAAATGAATAGCACCCTGACTATCACAAAACACCTTAATATGTCTTTGACCAACTCCCAAGCCCTCAACCAAACCTCATAACCAAATACTTCCTTCACCAGAATCGCCATATACTCGCCTGTAGTAGACAAAGCAACTACGGACCGCAAGATAGACTTCCAACCGACCGGTGCTCTAGCAAGAGTAAACACATAACCAAGAGCTGACCGACGCTTATCTAAATCTCCCGCATAAATGTCGAATCACAATATCCGACCGTACATCGACCAATGGTATTATCCCGCTTAAATACTAAAACCAACATCTACAATATTTATAATATATCGTAGAATCCATTTGACACCTAACCAATGTCCTTTACCAGGATCACGTGTACTCGCTACAACACCAACCGTACGTGAAATGTCGGCCTCAGACACACCATTGCATACATCAAGCTACCAATCGCTTGCATTTGCATATGGTACCTTTGCCATATTTTCTCGTTCCGCATCATTCTTGGGGAGATAATCGAGCACTAAGCTTAAATTGAGGAACTAATGAGTACTTACAGTTTTGTCTGCTCATTCATACCAAAACGTTGTAGTATCCGCTTCAAATATTGACTCGGGTCAAACTAAGCTTCCCCTTCTTCCCCGTCTCGCTTATCTCCATACCGAGAATCTTATCGCTTCTCCCAAATCTTTCATCTCGAACTCCCCGACTTAGCCGAGCCTTCAACTTTTCAATTTCTCGCTGCTGGCTCTTCGATGCAATCAACATATCATCGACGTCTGATAGGAGATAAACGAAAGACTCATTTTCAGAAGCTTGCGAAAATACACACAATGATCATCGTGTGGCTTCGGTATACTTTTGTTGCAACATAAACCGATCAAATCAAGCTTTGTACCATCGCTTGGGATTTGCTTCAATCCATACAATGATTTGTTCAAATTTTACAAACCCAATTCTCTTTACCAAGAACAATAAACCCTTTCCATTTGAGACATATAGATCTCCTCTTCTAAGTCACTTTGTGTAAACGCTGTTTTCACATCAAGTTGAACTAGTTCCAAATCGAATCAGTGCTACAAGGCCAACAAAATTCTAATGGAAGAATGTTTTACAACGGAGAAAATACCTCATTATAATCGATTCCTCCTTCTCGTAGCCTTTAGCCACCAACCTTGCTCTCAGAATAATACCATATTTGTTAGGAAATCCATCTTTCTTTGCATACACCCATTTGCATCCAATTGCTTTCCTGGCATTAGGTAGTCAGGTCAACTTCCATGTTTTATTCTTCCGCTGACAAAAGTTCTTCATCCACGTGGCTTCCATCTTTCAACTGTGGCTTTTGATTGCATCTTTATATATGGAAGGAACATCATCATTACAACTGAAAGTGTGCCACCGTATTCTTAAATCGGGTTATGAGTCTTCAAAATCCTTGTATCGGCAGCAGGTACCTTGACATTTTGTCGTCGTGGCCTATCAATCAGTTTCTTCTCACGCGAGGTTCTTGGGTTAAAACCTCTTCATTGATTCATCTTCTGCCACCCGAGGATCACTGCCTTATCTTCACTAACTCGCATTAACAATTTTGCTTTCAAACTCCACTTGTTTCGGAGTTTGCTCCACCCGCTTCTAAAAGTTGCCATCAATCTTCGGGTTACCTTTCTCAACAATGTAGATTCATCAAAGGTAACATCTCTCGCTAAAGATTATCTTTTTCGTTTTCAAAGTGCACCATAGTCGATATCCCTTAGACTGTAAGGATTCCCAAAAAATGGCTTTCGGCTCTGGGTCCAACTTTGATTCTCATATACGGTAGTATGCAATTGAACCAAACACATGTAAGAAATCGTAATCTCTACAGGTTTTCCATACCATACCTCCATAAAGGCGTTTGCCTTCAAGAGCAGACGATGGTAGACGGTTGACGAGATGGCATGTCACAACCTCACACATCAACACTGCTTTAAACTAGCATTTGACAACATACACCGAACCTTCTCCAAAGAAAGTCCGGTTCATACGTTCTGCAACTCCGTTTTGTTGTGGTGTTTTTCGAATAGTGAAGTGTCGCACTATCCCTTCTTCTTCACAAACTTTCATAAATGGATCGCCACAGACTCAGCCATTATCGACCTCGGATGCTTCGATCTTTTTACCACCGAGTCTCGATCATCTTCTTCCACTTGAGAAAAATCCCCAACACTTCATCCTTTTCTTCATGAGATACACCCAAACTCTTCTTGGAGAAGTCATCAACGAAAAGTGACATAATAATGTTTGCCACTGTGGATGGAGTTCTTGTTGCCCCCATACATCAAGGTATGGATGTAATCCAAAATGTCCTTTGTATTATGTAAGAAGCAAGGCCAAAGCTTACTCTTTTCTCGCTTCCCCAATACACAACGCTCACAGACTCCAACTCGCTGTCTCCCGCACCTTTTAACTGTGCCTCGCTTTACTAGAATCAGAAAGCTTTTTCATCAAGACGTCCCAAACGCATACGCCACAACTCGGGTAGTTTCTAAATCTCTTTCTTCATATGAAACTACCGTCGATGCTTATCCTTAATAACCGTACTACCAAGGTAGTAGTACAAGTTATTCTTCCGAACACCTTTCATCGTCACCGTGCCTGAAGTAACCTTCAATGCCCCATTTTGTATGGTCACAGTGAAGCCTTTTCGATTCTAAGACTCCCACAAAGAATGATTCTTCTTCATATCTCGGAACATAATAAACATCTGTCAAGACCTCGTTGAACCATCTTGATTCTTCAAACGACGTACCGATTCCCAAAATTTTGCATGGATAATCATTACCCATGAAAACAACTCCACCGTCATGCTTCTTCAAAGTTAAAGTTAACCACTCCTAGTTGTGAGACATATGGAAGGTACACGCCGAATCAAAAATCCAATCACCAGGATGAGATGCGTTGACGAACCAACCAATGGAAAATCGAATTTGAATTGCTTTCAGCTACACATGCATCGATTACAAATTTTCCTTTCTTTTCGCAGCCTTCGGACAATTTTTTCTTCCAATGGCCTTTCTCACGACAAAAGGCACATTCATCTTTACCAAGTCTTCCATTTGATGTAGATCTACCTCTCCTTCCTTTATGTCATGGCTCATGGACATCCTCTGCTGCATAACGTTTCCGTCGCTTCATTCCCGGCTTTCTCTTTTATCTTTCTTTATAATTTCATAACTATACAAAGCAGCACAAACTTCCTCAAAGGACACTTTATCCTTCCCAACGAGTAAGCTCGCTAATAAGATGATCAAACTCATCGTACGGAGGCTAACAACATCAAGGCTAAATCTTCATCTTTAAAAGTTTCATCCATATTTAACAAATCCGCTACTAATTGATTAAAAGTAGTAATGTGGTCGTTTATTGTAGTACCCGGAAGCGTATTCAAACAGAACAACTTTTTCTTCAACAGAGTCGATTTTGTCCACTCTTCTTCAACCCCATGAACTTGTTCTCTAACGCCTTCCACAACTTACTTGCAAGTGATGTCTCCTTCACGAACGTGTACTTTTGTTCTCGAGAGACACGAACGGATTGTATCACACGCAATCGGTTGATATTTTTTCACTCTACTTCATCCGCTCCATCTAGTTTCTCTTCTTCAACGGCGATGTCTAGACCTTGTTTAAACAGAGCATCTAGAACTTCGCCACACATGCCGAAATGACCGAGTTCCATCAAACTTCTCCACCTCGAACCTCGCGTTCATCACCATACCGCTGACGTGGATGACGGCCTTTGTTTGAAAGAAATTTTTCTTCCGCCATTTCTTCAAATTACAACAACTAACAACTATATTCCAATGAAACAAACTAATACAAACAAAATGCCTAGGTAGAAAACCTTCTACTAATACCAATTGTTGGGAAAATCTGCTATATTTTTTCCTATTCTTAAGTAGCTACTATTCACTTATGATTTAAATGAATAGAACTCAAATTAACCCGACAAAATAATGCCATTTGGAAATATAACGCTAAAATAAACTAAAACAAATATCAAAACGTAAAAATAATAACACCAGGAAATTTAACGGCGCTCTAGATAAATGTTACCTCAGATCCTCTAAGGCCGCGTTGACCATTTCCACTATCTTCAAATGAATGAACTTCAAAATTACAACTAATTGGGTAAAATTGAGCTAATCAATTACCCTTACAAAAGAGAGGAAGATTTACAAATGTTGGGATGTTTACAAATGGTGAAGGAGGACTTTATTTATAACCCCAAAACCAACACCCATCTTCATTCCTAATAAATGTGGGACTTTTCTAATTTTCTCACTAAGTAGCAATATATAACATAAAATAATTCCAAATTAATCATCAAAATATCAGTCAATAACAAGAAAGCGTCTTTACCAATTACCACTTGTATATCTGTAAAGAATATGATCCAATTGAAAGGAAAAAATGTCAACTTATAAACCGAGGAGGAACACCGACAATGCATTAACATAATTGAATAATGCCTGCTTAGTAAGAAGGAAAATAAGAATCGCAATTAGAAAGCATGAGAATTTCTGAGCAAAGCTGAAGCTCACTTAATTTGAGCTAGTTTAACGATTGAAGTTGTCACAGTAACCAAAAAGAAAATAAATTAACAAACTTCATACATCATTAATTATATTATATTATTAAATAGCTTGTAATTACTAAATGAATCCAAGATTGGGCTCTAATTGCTCAAAAAAGAAACATGAATTAACATCGCTTACCAATCCTTAACTTAAACACTGCTTGTAGATCTCACTGTCGTGGATCTACTAGTCAGAGGTGAAATACGCAAAACATGGAGAGAGAAATAGCTTCTCCCGAAGAAAAATATATTGCGTTATGAAGTAGAAATTGTTAGAATGAAGTAGAAATTGTTAGAATGAAGTACAAATTGTTCACTTGAGGTGACAGATAATTACAATAATTTTTATATAAAAAAATACAATTATTTACTACATTTTTAAAATAAAAAAAACAAAAAAAAAATTGTGGGAAGTACACTTCACTTATTAGTATGGAGGAATGTATAATTTCGAGTTGGGGGATCTGAAAGTAATCTTACATTTATTAAATAAAATATATACATTTGTATTCATATTTTAAAATTAGTATATTAATAGTATTTTCGTTTAACAAAATGTACAATAATTATCTAATTTTGAGAAAAACATTTGTTAGAAAAATTTATCGAGTCAAAACTAACACACAACTGAAGTGAAATTGAAAATAATAAAAATAAAATGATACAAATTTTTTACGTGTAAAAATCTCGAACGAATTAGGATAAAAAATTACAGGTAAGTAAGTGTACGAGGATTTCGCTATTATAAAATAATGATTATTATACATTTAATGAATAAAAAATTAGTGCTTCAATAACAATATTAATTAAATATTTTTCATGTTTCTTACTTCATCCATTAGCAAAATATAAAATTAAACCAAGAAAATGTCTTTACTACTAAACAAGTCTATCAATTATCACAAAAACTAATTTATAATAGAGTAATTTTGTTTTTTTATGAAAATATCTATTACTTTATGCATCGTCTCATTTCTTTTGGTTTATTTCGATACGAAAACATCTCATATTACTTTATCATTAATCTCTATCATTCTCTACGTCTTATCCCTAATATCGTTTTATTTCTTTATTTGTCAACCAATTTTTATTATTTGATGCAAAATAATCAAAAAAATGTATTTTTTTATTGAATCTATAATTAAAGTCACTACAAATTCATTTGAAGTATTCATCTTTGTCTTCTATTGACACTACTACAACTTCATTTCATCTGATATCACTAATCATTTTCAACTACCTTATATTTGATCAAACTTAAAGTGAAAGTGATTTTCATCGATTACAATGTGATAAAAAATCTATTAAAGGTCAACTAGATAAGACAGAATGAATTGATGATAGTCTCAATTATTAGCAAAAATGATATTACAAATGAGTTGGTTATTGTCTAACTTTAGTTTCGATAAAAATTACATTTATTATTATTATTTTGCAATAATCAGTGAAAATGTGGTGGATGGGCAAAAGATTGGGGAGGTGACAAAGGTATTAAAAGAGTATGGTAGAGGTAGAAATGGTTGATGGGGATAGATATGATTATTTTTTTAATGAAATTGATAAAAAAAAAATAAGAGAAGACAAAAAATAATAAAAAAATTCATGAAGACGAAATTACCCTTTTATAGATTAAGCTTTTTTTTTAAATAAAAAATTAGATTATTGATGTGTCTTTTCTTAGATGGAAAGATTATTAGTGTGTTAGTTTGATAATAAATGTTTAAATATATACTTTTTGTTTAATAAGAATAACGTCGAAATCTTTATTTTCCTCATAATTTATTAAAAATTAAAATTAATAGAAAAATTAGAAAATATAATATCTTTAAAATCTATAACAATAAAAATAACAATTAATAATATTTTCGGGGTCTAATTGGATGATGTTCATTGTTGAATGTGTTTAAATGGTCGTAGTTTGATTTGAATTGCATTCAATTGGATAAATAATGTATTAAACTTTTTTTTAGTAAAAATATACGAATTAAACATGTGATATTTTATGAGTATAAGTTTTAAGAGATATTATCTTTATTGTTTTCTTAAATTAATATTAACTTGAACAACCTTGTATTGATATTAGGACCTAAAATTAACTAATTACATTATTATTTATCTAACATTTTAAATATTATATTTTTTTTGTTTTTATTTTGAAGTTATTGAAAAACTAATATATCTATTATTATTTCAAAGTTCATATTTTTTCTTTTAAAATTCTATTTAGTTACAAAATGTAGAATTGTGAATATTTGGTTTCAGGTCCTAAAAAGGTTTTAGTTACGTTGGAACCTCATCACAACTAATAACAATCTAATTTTAAAATGTATTAAAAAATAACCATTTAAATTTAAACAAATATTACATATAAAAAGTCAAAAAATAATTTAAATGTTCTTAGTAGAGGGATAAATTCAATAATAAATATGTTAAAAACCCTATTAAAAATTTGAAAATATAACATCATTATTCAAAATTATATAAAAAAATATACGGACAAAAATATAATATAGAAAAAATTTAAAACCAACTTATATATATATTAAAACATAATAAATCTTGATCTTAAATCAAAACTAAATATAAAATTGATTCTTTACTAGAAAGATAGATGAAATTATAGAATACTAACGAAGTGAATAATATTAATACACTTTTAAGATTATTTTACGTAAGTAAAGATATTAAAAAAATTCAATTTCATAAATTAAATATAATAACATTGTCAAAATAATTTATTATCGAAAATATCTTTACAAAAATACGAAACTAATAATAAAAGAAACACATGTTACTAAAATAAATTTAAAAATTCTATATTAAACATGAATCTTTATTATCACACTTTAATCATGAAATTAACTTATGATCTATTTATGTCAAAACATATCCGATCTTAACCTAAATTTTGACACTCTTTAAATAACATGATAATATATTAAGAGAGTCTATTAAGATATTAAAAAAAATTAATAGAAGGAATAAGAGGACCTACCATTCAAGTAGATGCTAATTTGTCATTATTAAAGTTAAAGTTATGAAATATCTATCAATTTGAAAAATACTATTTTTTTTGTGGAACCTCCTCAAGATAGACGCACGGAAAAAAAATCAAACTAGTAGTTCAAAATATGACCAACAATGTTGTAGTATTTATGATGAAAGTCCAATAAAGCTCATCTACAAAAATAAATGAAACACTTGTTAAAGAATATAAAACATAAAATTAAAAGATGTAATAAGAGAAGAATTAATTTGTATTCAAGAATAATTAGAGAAAATAGGACGCATCAAATAAAGAATCAAAACAAAAAATATATATAAAATGTCTAAATTTAGAATCTTCTCTTGAAGAGTATTTGAACAATTTATGTATCATCAATTACAAATTTTATGGAAAACTATTCATAAATTAAAAAATTTCTTGTAAGTTCGATCATTATTGTGTTCACTGCAGTGTTTGTATTTTATTTGATGTTTATATCTATCTTTTATAAAATTGGTTAGTTGTGGTTCATTATCACTTAAGATATTTTTATGTTTACCTGTTATATATATTGTCTTTATTAGATTGGATCAGTTAAGATATTTTTATGTTTACCTGTTATATATATTGTATTGGATATAACATTGTTGAGTATTTATTGTTATGTTATATCGTTGTAGATTTTTTTTTTGTTTACTTGTTAACTCGCTGGGGATTGAAGGTTTCTACGTATCTAAATATTCTTGTATTGTGGTTTTCAATGAACAACCTTACTCGCTTCCCGACATTTTCGTTAGTGTGGTCGATGAGCGTTGTAATAAATTTTTTTAACTCAATGATAACTTTTACCCTTATTATCATAGGTGACAAGATGATTGACGAGGTAGTCTTTGAGGATCCAAAAGACTGAATTTTTTTTATAAATTACCCCATCTTTCTCCTCGTTTCTTTTTCTAGCATCCATAGGGAGGATATGTCTGTTTAACATCAAACTAAATATAATAAAGACAATTTTTTTTAGTTTAACCAATTATAGAGAATGTCTCTGGTTTTTCTCTCCTCTGCATAAGTTAAAATTTGACTTTAAAGTTGGGATCATTCAAGTTTTTAGTTTAATTAGTTATAATTTTTTTTCCCAAATTTTTTGCCAAATTAAAAAAAAAATCTTTCAAGTCTTATATTTTACCACATAACTTCCCTAGAAGTGATTTCTGAAAATGATGAAGAAGTGATTTCTGAAAATGATGAAGAAAAGGACATTGACCCAAATTGTTTATTTTTCATTGACAAAATTAAAACTATAGTTACTTTCAAAATAAAGAAGAAAAGAAGAGAAGACTGGCGGGACTTTCACTTTCCTTCTATTTTTAAGGGTTGTCAAAAAAAAGTATGTCATGAATGATTTCAAGCATTTTACTTAAATGACATCAAAAGATATCATTTTTTCCTATTTTTTAAAATATGTCATTTTATGAATACATTTACTTAAATATTAAAATAAAGAATAATGTAGAGTTACAAATGAAGGTGTCAAAATATTTTCTTACATACATGTTGTGTGTGCATGGTGTATTACTGATAGCAAGTTAGTCTTCAATAGTATAAATATATTAATTATTTATGATATATTTTTTTTATCACCATTTAAAAAAATATGTCATAATTTAATTACTTTTTTGTTAGTAAATGGTTTTACATTTATTTTATCATATGATACACTTGATGGACGGTAATATACATCACTACTCGTTGATAACAAAGTAATATTATAGAAAATGACATTAAAGTCATATTGGGTATCATAATTTGATTATATTTATTCAAATCATGAGAGATGAAGTAAACTGTAAGTAAAATAAATATGTAAATTAACAATGAAATTTGGCTCTCTAGACTGGGAAAATATAATATCTAGTGTCCTATACTTAAGCATTACTAAAATCAAGGATAATTTGCAAGCACTTCATTACTTTTCAACTTTGCAGCTTAAAACCTTTCTACCTTCTAACTGCATTATCTTCTCACGCAATTGCTCAATTGTTTGAGAAGCTTCCTACAGAGTTCATAATAATAACTAACTCAGAGAATGAAACTAAAAATACAGTGCATATATAAACAAATTCAAAACTATCCACCACATACATACCCTCAACCTCTTCCTCAATCTTTCTTCCTCCTCCTCCCTTCCGGTCCTTTCCTCCACTATGATCTCAATCAAAGCTTTTTGCTCTCTGTCCATTTCTTCTGATCTTTGTCGTTCCTCCTCCAGCTGATGGAAAATAAATAATTAAATAAATCAGCCAACAGAAAAAGGCCATTAAAATACAAAAAATGTGTAATATCTTATTGTTTAATAAACGATGTAAAACGTAGTGGTGATAATTTACTCTATATAAGTGACTCAACGTTATATAACACAATCTTTTTAACTTGTTTGTTAAATGTACCAAACACAATACAATAATCTAAATTAAACTGTTAAATTAATATTTTATATATTTAATCCATTAAATCTATAACCAATATAAAACAAATAAATTTAATAGTTTATTTTTTTATTAAAATAATATATTTTTATTGATTTTTTTAAAGTTGATAACACGATAATGTTAATCTTAACCCAAAATGACAGGTAAGATAGATAGAACATCTTTTCTAATGAATTGACCAAGTACGATTCATTTATCAAATGTGTTGAATATCCTAATAAGATGGACGAAGAGTATTCACTTACTTTAGCTTCAAGAGATTTACAACGATCTTTCTCATAGTTCACACTATTCAGCAAATTGACCATCACAGCTTCTTGAGTTTCCCAAAATCTACAAAGGCATAAGAATTTTAAATGAAAACCAAAATCGTGCCAAATCAAATGTTTATATGTGAATTAGCTCCACCTTTCCTTCGATTCACATGTATGTTTTGTGGACTTGTTATGATTCTCAATTTTACCACCATTACAACTCTTTCCATCTCTTGTACCGAAACAGGAGGCTCCCTGCTTTGTTGAGAAATCAATACAAAACTTAGAGACACATATTCATGTTCACATTGACATGGTGATCACAAGATATTACCTCTGTGATACGGCGCTTAGTATTTAAACTGGGAGAGCTATCCACATTCTGATCAGCTTTTAAAAGTTTTTCCTTAGCATCTGCTATAGCTTTTATGTTAGCTCGTCTTGCAGCATAACCAACTTTTTGGCAATTTCTAGACCTGAAAAGGTATCATCAGTAAAGCAAAGCATATATTCGCTGTTGATTAAGAGTCTATTTGCCTGTACTTGTGCCAAACTTAGTTTTCAATACAAGCTGTTTCAGGAAAAAAAAAAAAGGTTTGAAGAAGTTCTTTCAGAAAGCACAAAATGTGTTTTTTGAACCTTGAAAGAACTTATGACAATTTTTTCCTCTATTTGGTCCTGAAGCGTTTTTTGTTTTCAAAAGTGCTTTTACAAGTCCCAGAAGCATTTAAAAAAAAAGACCCTAAAACTTTATTCATAGAGAGATGGAAAAAACCAAACCAGTAATCCTTCTGTAATTTCATCAACTTCTTCCTGAGTCTTTCAAGAACCGGTGTAATAGGAAAGTCTTGCTTATCATGAGCTGGTTTAATAAAACTAGCTTCCAGTATACCTGTTATGGTTAGAAAATTATAGAATTTGTGAAGTTCTGAGATTGAGTCGTGTTAAATTAGTACTTGTAACACAAGTTAAACAACTAACTATGATAGTCCTAAAATGGAATCGCAGACTATACCTATAACTCCACGACCATCACTGCCTGCAGGATTCCAAACTCTCCAAAAGGGCTGAAACAGATAAAAAAAAAAACTTAAATCCAATCTGAATAATGCAAAAACCTGACAGTAAATTCTTTTTGTCTTCTCCTAGCAAGAGATTAGCAAGTATATCTTTGAAAGTATATGTTGAATATTGGCTCTAAAAATAACAAATTAGTGGTATAATTTAGGGAAATTAGTAGCTTAATTTGTGACATGATTTAAGAAAACTAGTGGCATAATTTTAAAAAAATAGTGGCCTAATTTAATGCTTAAATTATAGCACAATTTAGAGAAAATAAGCTTTGTTTCATCTATAAATAGGAAAGAGTTCATGCATTTGTTTCATCTATAAATAGGAAAGAGTTCATGCATTGAATAACAAGGCAAAAATCAGAAAAAATCAGAGAGCGTATAAGTAAACTCAAAGAGAGAAAATACTTAGTAAGTTTGAGAGTTTTTTTTATGAGTTAGGGAAACACTTGAGAGATATTATTAGTGAGGAAATCTGTATTTATTCTGTATATTTCTTACTCAGTTCATTAATATCTACTGTCTCCCGTTGACTTAGACAAATTGTCGAACCACATAAATTCTATGTATTCTTTTACCACTCTCAAATTTGTTGTACACGGAAGCAATAAATAGCGGTATATGAATATATCAAAGCGGTAAAAGAATACAAAGAATTTACGTGGTTCAAAAATTTGCCTAGGTCCACGGGAGACAGTAGATATTAATAAAATGAGTAGGAAATATACAAAATACAGATATAGATTTCCTCACTAATAATATCTCTCAAGTGTTTCCCAAACTCATAGAAAAAACTCTCAAACTCACTAAGTATTTTCTCTCTTTGAGTTTGCTTATGTTCTCTTTGATTTTTTCTGATTTTTGCCTTGTTATTCAATGCATGAACTCTTCCCTATTTATAGATGAAGCAAGGCTCCCTTTTCTTAAATTGTGACATAATTTAAGTCTTAAATTAGACCACTAGTTTCCTTAAATTATGTCACTAATTTTCTTAAATCATGCCACAAATTAGGCCACTAATTTTCCTAAATTATACCACTAATTTGTTACTTTTAGAGCCAATATTCAACAATCTCCACCTTGGCGAAAAAGTTCATAACACTGCCTCCAAATGCGCCCTAGACGCTCTAAGCTCGAGAGATGTTGATCAAGTTCAAGCAGTGTTGAAACTTGATCCCTGTAACCACCTTTGTAAGCATATCTGTAGGGTTATCTGCAGTTTCGACTTTCTGGAGTATAACATTCCCTTCATCGATGATTTTCCGAACAAAATGAAATCGAACATCGATGTGCTTGGTGCGACTATGATGAACTTGGTTCTTTGCCAAACAAATGGCACTGTGGTTGTTGCAGAAAACCTCCACGTTCTTCTAAACAATACTTAAATCCTTGGTCAACCAGATAAGCCAGATAGCTTCTTTGAATGCTTCTATTACATCCATATACTCTGCCTCTGTAGTATACAAAGCTACAGTTGACTACAATGTTGATCTCCAACAAACTAGTCCTTCTGCCATTGTGAACACATAACTAGTTGTAGATCGACGCTTATCCAAATCTCCAGCATAGTCAGAATCCACATATCCGACTAAGTGTTTGCCTTCAGTTTTGTCTCTCTCAAACTTCAAACCAATATCCACAGTACCATAGATGTACCGTAGAATCCACTTCACTGCTTGCTAGTGTCCTTTACCCAGATTATGCATGTACCAACTCACCATACTAACAACGTGGGAAATATCAGGTCTGGTGCAAACCATTGCATACATCAAGGCACCAACGGCATTTGCATATGGAACATGTTTCATTTGCTTCTTCTCATCGGTGGTGCTAGGTGACATCAATGCACTCAACTAAAAGTGAGGAGCAATCGATGTACTTACTGGTTTGGTTTTTTCATCAATGTCAAACCTTTGTAGTACTTTCTTCAGATACTGAGTCTGTGTTAGATAGACTGTGCTTACAACTCTATCTCTAGTGATTTACATCCCAAGAATTTTCTTAGCTTCTCTAAGATCTTTCATTTCAAATTCTGAACTCAATAGAGCATTCAATCTGTTGATCTCCACCTTACTCTTAGATACAATCAACATATCATCAACATATAAGAGCAAATAAATGAAAGTACCGTCTTGGAGTTTTCGAAAGTATACACAGTGATCAAATTGGCTATGTATGTACTTTTTCTCTCTAATGAAGCTATCAAAGCGCTTGTACCACTGTCTCGGTGATTGCTTCAAACCATAAAGTGACTTGCTCAGCTTGAAAGCCCAATTCTCGCGTCCTGGAACTTTGAAGCCATTGGGTTGAGACATGTAGATCTCTTCGTTCCAAGTACCGTGGAGAAAAGCTGTTTTGACATCAAGTTGAGCTAACTCGAGATCAAACTGTGTTACCAAAGCCAACAATATTCTAATAGATGAATGTTTAACATCAGGTGAGAATACCTCATTATAGTCTATTCCTTCTTTCTGAGCATATCCTTTTGCTACCAATCTGGCTTTGTATCTGATGTTGTCTTTACTAGGAATACCTTCCTTCTTGGCATAGACCCATTTGCAACCAATAGTTTTCTTTCCTTTGGGAATTTGAACCAACTACCAAGTCTGATTTTGATGTAGAGACTTCATCTCTTCATCCATTGCCATCTTCCACTTCATACTATCATCTGCACGGCTTCTCTGTAAGTGTATGGGACATCATCATCATTTACTGGAAGTGCGAATGCTACCATGTATGTGTATCTGGTAGGCTTCCTAATCTCCCTTCTCGATCGAGTAGTGGCAATAGATTCTGGCTACTGATTAATTGGTGGTGATGGTGAGAGAACCTCCACCTCAACTGAGATTTCTTCTTGATCATCAATTTCATCTTCACCATGATCGGTAATCGGTGCAATATTTTCTGGATCTTCCGGAGTCTCAAGCATCATCTTAGAAAGAGTATTTGGACTTTCATTCTCTTTCTCTGAATTTGTTTATCTCAGCATAACAGACTCGTCGAATGTGACATCTAGACTTAAGATGATCTTCTTGGATTCACCACACCAAAGTCGAAATCCTTTAACTCCTTCCTTAAAGCCCAAGAAAACAGTTTTCTTTGCTCTAGGATCTAATTTGGATTCACTGACATGAAAATATGTAGGACATCCAAATATTCGCAATGAATCATAATCAGAAGCAGGTTGTCTAGACCATACTTCTTTAGGAGTTTTCCCATCTAATGTAGTCGCAGGAAGTCTGTTGACTATATGAGTTGCATATGACAAAGCCTCAGCCCAGAATGCCTTGCTCAATTTGGATTGAGATAGCATACATCAAACTTTCTCAACCAAAGTACGATTCATTCATTCTGCAACTCCATTCTGCTGTGGTGTACGAAGAACTGAAAAATGTCTGATTATCCCTTCATCTTGACAAACTTTAAAGAAGGGATATGATTTGTACTCACCACCATTATCAGATCTGAGCCTCTTAATTTTCCTTCCTGTTTGAGTCTCGATCATTTTCTTCCATTTAAGAAAGATATCCAGAACTTCATCTTTGTGACTTATGGTGTATATCCAGACATATATAGAGAAATCATCAATAAAAGTCACAAACCAGCGTTTACCTCCAAGTGAAGCATTCTTGGAAGGTCCCTAGACAGCCGTGTGAATATAATCAAGAGATCCCTTAGTACGATGAATAGTAGTGTCGAACTTGACTCTTGTTTGTTTTCCCATTATACTATGCTCGCAGAAATCAAACTTTCCAGTCTTGGCACCTTTTAAACTTGCTTCAATAAGCCTTGCAAAGCCTTTTCACCGACATGCCCTAAGCGCATGTGCCACAGGCGGGAAGAATCATTTGTCTTTTCTTCAGAACTACTTGAGACAGCTGCTCTTCCTGTAACTGTACTCCCATCTAGGAAATACAAGTTCGCCTTCCGAGTACCCTTCATTGCTACAAATACACCTCGTACAACTTTCAAGACTCTATTTTCCAATGTTAACTTGTAACCATCAGAATATAGAACACCTAAAGAAATGAGGTTTTTCTTTAGGTCAGGAATATACTTTACATTTGTAAGTTGTCTGATTGTACCATCGTGCATCTTTAGTCGTATTGTTCCAATCCCTTTTGTCTGACAGACATTGTCGTTGCCAATAAGCACAACTCCTCCATCGAGCTCCTCAAAACTCGAAAACCAATGTCTATTTGGACACATATGATAAGAACATCCAAAATCAAGGATCCACTTATCTAAGTAGGTTTCTGATGATGAAACTGAAAAGGCTGATTCTTCATCTTCATCGACCTTTTGTGCAACATTTGCATTTGATTTGTTCTTGTTTGGGAAATCTTTCTTCGAGTGCCCTTTCTGGTGACAATAGGCACACTCGTCCTTTGCAGGACGTCTTCTGGATGAATCTCTTCTGGACTTTGATCTGGATCGCCTCCTATTATTTGATCCGCTAGATTTTTTGTTGTTCTTTTACCGTTTTGATATATTCATATATCGTTATTTATTGCTTCCGTGCACAACAGTATCAACTTATATGATATACCTTTAATTAATCGAAACATAACTTTGAAGGAATGATTCGAAACAATAACATGATAGCACAAGTTAAGAGGGTGACAATCAAAGAGTTAAAAAGCTGAGCAAAATAAAACCTAATTAAATCAGGATGAATAGAATCTCTGTATCACATCAAGTTGTAGGATATAAAAACCAAAAGGAAGTTACTTTTGAATCTCAAACCCTGATTCAGATTCAATGTGCAAAGTAAAGAACAACAAATAAAACAGTAGCAATTCTATTTGCATCAAGTTGTAGGATATAAAAAATGATATGGGAGAGAATAACACTTTTGTTTAATCAATATCTTTTTGCCACTTCAATTGTTGATGAAAATACTTTGCAAAAACAATAAAAATATTACATTTAAAACTTGTAACTATAAAAATAATACCCCTTATACATTTTTAGTATTAAAAAAAGTCTCGTATATTATTTTATTTTAAACACCGTTTAAATTAAACTATGATTATTTAGATCTGTTTAATTTTAAATGTCATCTAATTGAACACCGTAAATGTTAATGAAGTATTATTTTTTTTATTATATGTTTTAAGAATGTTATTTTTATTTTTGTAATTTTCCAAATACTATAACAAATAATGTGAAATAGACCTTAATAAGCCGGTTCTTGTGATAAACGTTAAATCCTTGCACATCAATATGATGCTCTGCGTCTTTCACAAATCCAACTGTCACAGTGGCAGCCATCTGTATAAAAAGTTGGATAGATTCAAAATCCTTCTAAACTTAAATCAAATACTATTAAATCGAAAAACTAGATTGCGAACATGATTACATTTGAATCATTCGACATCTCTTCAGAAACAAGGACAGGCTTATATGTCACCTCCCAAGTCATCTTCAAGTCATTTACTAAATTATGATGTTTTACGTCTTTCCCACGCAGAATGATTCTGAAATTGCGAGGAAGCCTCAAATAGAGAATTGATGCATAACTCTGAAAAAAAAAATTTTGAAATACAAAAACCCAATGAGCAACTTACTCTCACTTTAAAATAATATTTTCTCGACACTAATTGTATGACATTCAAGCCAATTGAAGGCAAAAAGTTTAAGATCCAAAGTGCATATCAAGATATCAATAGTGCTTGTGCAAATTTTGATCCATCGAAAAGAGAAAAACTATAGAACTAAAATGATAAATAATTATTAATAATTAATGATAATGTCATAAAGAATTACAGACAACAAATTTGGAAAAAACTATATAATCTTCAAAAAAATTCCAATAACAAAGTCAATATCTATATCATGCTGGATAATATTGTAAAAAAAGAAACACTATTGATCTAGAAACTACTAAGAAAGCATAAAAAATAACTCAAAATTCAATTCCATTGTTTGATCTTCCAAGCAAGTATAATATTAGTGGAAAATATAGAAGCTAACATAAGGAGAATATCATAGAGAAGCAAGAGTGTTAAAATATTATTGTAACGAATAGAAACGCAAAAAAAAAAAAAAAAAGCACAAACAAAGAGAGACACTTGTAACACTAGAGTTCAAAATTTAATGAGAAGTTTGGACATACATACCCTCAGTGAATGTTTGTAGGTTAAGAAGTGCCTACAGTTAAGATATTGTTTTGCCATATGTATGCTCTTCTCATCCCTATTCACCCCTCTAATCTGGATATCCTGTGTATTGCAAACATAAAAAGACAGTTTATCTTTAGATAAAATGCACATATAGATCTCTGAGTTTCTATGTTGATTTTGTATTAGTATCAGCCACCAATTCTATAAAAAGTTTAAATTTATGAGAGATAAGTCTAATAATTCATTTATAATAATCTTTAATGTTCTCTCTCAAGTGTGAGCCTAAATTACTTTTTTTTTATAAATACTCGTTAACTTTTCTTAAGAGTGATTTTTTATAAGATCAATCAAATTTAAAATTCTTAATTAACATTGGATTTTCTCACAAGTATTAATTTCATAATCTTATTGTTTTAATACCAAACAAAAGTTTTAGTCACTAATTCTCCTAAAAGCTCAAGTTTGTGGCAGATTAGACTAATAATTTATTTATATTTTTTTAAAGATTTAGTTGTAAAAAAGGAAAGTGAGAAATCTCACATGTGGATCATTATCAAAATCAAGCTCCAGCTGACCCTGTTCGTCCTCCCAAAGTTTGTACATAACTATACGTGTACCATGCTCTTTCAGGGAATCAAACTACAACACAATAAATCAAGAAAACAGTAGTCAAATATTTTTGCCCATTCCCTCTCTTTTTCTATTTGTTGAGAGGGAAAAAAAGAAAGAAAAAAAGTCAGTAATTTTATTTCACATAGCTTAAATAAATAAGTAATGAATAAGCAACATGGAAGGTGTATATAAAATCTAGACAGTCAAATAATAAAAGGAAAGGTTTACCTGCTGAAGAAGATCATCTTCGCTTGAATAAGGAGACCATTGAACTATTGTTGCCAAGTTTCTTTTCCAATCAGACAAAGTAGTTCTTGGCATCTGTTTCCAATCTTGTCTTGATTTCTCATAGTCAATCTGATATTTAAAACAAAAAATGATCAGTATTGAAAGAACTTTCCGACATATGTAACACTAATTAATGATTCTCAGTTAATTTAAGATTTTATGCTAACAATTACATTGTGATACTCAAAGAATCATTGTGCAGATAAACTGATGTTCAACATGCTTTCAAATCGATTTCAGTTCTGAGTAGACAACTAAGATTCCATAAGATCTCAGAACGAACAAGTGATAAATTGAAATGGGGAGGAAAAAAAGTGTCTATGTAGTAGTGTCAATTGAAACATTTAACACTACGTTAGTACATTATTAGAAAGATAGAGCTTAGAAGTAAAGTCACATATACTAATACTATTTGATATATTTGATGGCTTAAGAATTAGAAAAATATGAATAGAAAATTGTATATACATTGAAATAGGATATGTTTCCTATAGATTAACTTTTTAGATGGAAATCCTAGACCTAGAAAGTGGTATCATAATTAGGACGCAATTTACATTGCGTGGGTGCATACAAGTTGGATCTTCGTGGTAAAAGTAGACATATATAAGAAGCATATCTTACTGGTCTCGTAGTGGATCAAAATGGAAATTCTATGATGGTGTTATAGATGTTGGGAAATTACACAAATTTTCGATAAGCCAGATTTATGAGAAAGCAAGAATAGAAAAATAACACACAAATTTGATAACGGAGTTCGGCCAATCTTGCTTACGTTTCCGGACCTGCTGCAGATCCTTTTACTAAAAGGGGAGAAATTACACAAGGTGTTTACAACACTCACAACTCACAACCCAATTACACCGAAGAAAATTACTCTTAATTTTCTCTCACAAAAGCTTTTCGCTCTAAGCTTTTCTCTCAATTGGAATGAACACTTTGGATGATTAATTCATTATAATTACACATCTATTTATAGGAAAATTCACTCATTGAATTACTCCTTAAATTAATGGTTCCTTAAATTGTTCCTTGAATTAAGCTCCTTGTTTTGCTTCATGAATTGCTCAATGTTTTGCTCCTTAAATTAATGAGCTTTATAACAATCTCCAACAATCTCCAACAATCTCCCACTTGAAGACTGATTTCAATCTGTCTTCACACCTCGATCAATGCAGTAGCTTTTCTAGTCTTTGTTACTCTAGCAGACCAACTGAAATTGAGCACAACTTCAGTTTGTCAATAGTCACAACATTTGTTAACATATCTGCTGGATTTTTGCTTCCTAGAATCTTCTCCAATATTAACACATCATCTTCGAATAGAGATCTGATGAATTGATAACGAAGTCCAATATGCTTGGTTCTAGAATGAAATGCTGAATTCTTCGCCAAGTGTATTGCACTTTGACTATCACTATGCAAAACATTCTTCTCCTGTTTGAATCCCAAATTTCTCGCTTAACAAACCTCAAGCCATATCATCTCTTTATTAGCTTCGATTCTTGCTATTACTCAAATTTCCGTAGAGATAGAGTGACAATTTTCTCGTATTTGTGACATCCAACTAACAACGTAGTTCCAACAAGGTAAATATATAACCTGATGGTGCTTCTTCGGTGATCAACTTCACCGCCAAAACCGCGTCTCACGCATTCTGTACTTTTAACTCTTCTTTACTAAAGTACAAGCACTTTTCGTGGTGCCTCGCATACCCTCAAAATCCACTGATCGCTTTCCCAATGAGTTTTCCCTGGATTTGACATAAATTCGCTAACAACTCCCACTACACGCCAATGTCTAGTCTCGTACACTATCAGGCGCATCAAACTTCCAATGGCCGAGGCATAAGAAACCTTATCCATGAATTCTCTCTCTTCCTCTATGCGGGGGTGATCCTCGGATAGGCGAAAATGACTGCCAAGTGGCGGTGCTTAATGGCTCGCATCGCCCATGTTGAATCTTTGCAAAACACGATTGATGTAATTTGCCCGAGATAACCTGCAAGGATCCTTTCTCTTCTTATTTCTTGTGATTTGCATTCCAAGAATCTTCTTTACTGGACCTAAGTCTTTCATGTCAAATTCCTTTGACAATCCGCTTTCAACCTTTTAATATCATCCATATCTGAACTCGCTACTAACATATCATCAACATAAAGTAGTAAAATGATATAACTAGACCTATATCTCTAAGAGCAACAATGATCAAGATTGCACTTCTCGGAAACCTTTTTCAGGTACGGTCACAAACTTTATGTACTATTGTCTCAGGGCATGTTTCAGGCCATACAAACTCTTCTTAAGTCTGCACACCATGTTCTTCTTTCCCCTTTCTGAGAAACCTTCTGGCTGGTACATGTATATCTCTTTTTCTAAATCTCCATGAAGGAATGCAGTCTTTACATCCAATTGTTTAAGATGAAGATCTTCAATGGCTACAATACTCAATATTGATCTGATGGTATTGAGCTTCACAACAGGAGCGAAAATGTCAGTGTAGTCAACTCCTTCCTTCTGTTGAAACCCTTTGACAACTAGGCGGGCTTTGTATCTCTTGGAACCATCATGCTCCTCTTTCACCCGGTACACCCATTTGTTATGAAGTGCCTTCTTTCTCATAGGTAACTCAGCTAGTTCCCATGTATGGTTAGAGATGAGAGATTTCATTTCTTCTTTCATACAGTTCTCCCACTTGGTCGTAATCTCAGTCCGACAAGCTTCATCATAGCATCTGTGCTCCCTCCATCACCAATGAACATATAGTTCATACGTATCTCCGTTAGGCACACGAGGTCGAGAAGACCTTCTCAATACAGAATGAGTAAGAGGGTCATGGGTGTGTCGAACGCCGTGTACGCTTTGTCCAACAAGTTCCTCCGGGCCGAGGACTTATTACAATTGGTTCCGTTGGGGGAAGTATTCCGGGACATCATCTCGCATCCGCAAATACCGACTCATTCTGGCTTCCGAGGCATTGGCATCTATTTTACGCATGTCCCTTATACATCACCCTTTCGTTGAAAATCACATCTCTCGCTACGGATAACTTTCTTCTTTTCGTCATCCCAAATGCGGTAGCCAAACTCATCCTCACCATAGCCAATGAACGTGCATTTCTTGGATTTGGGATCGAAGCTATTCCCTCGCCTCGATCACCGATATGCACAAATGCTACAAAACCGAAAACTTTTAGATGTGATAGTTTCACCTCTTTTCCGCGCTCCATACCTCCTCTCCGGTATTACATGCTCCAATGGAATGATGGGCCTCGGTTGATCAAGTAAGGCTGCCGTGTTGACCGGCTTCGCCCAAAATTGCTTTGGTAGACCCGATCAGATATACGGATGCTTCGGCTCTTTCTGTCAACGTTCGGTTCATACGCTCGCCTACACTATTGTGTTGAGGCGTGCTGGCATGTACGTTCTTTCCATTCTCGATCCCGTGCTCATAGCAGAAATTTTTGAATCTGGTGTCTTCATATTCACCACCCATTATCTCGGTTCCGAGCTTTTGATCTTTAAACCCGTCTCATTTTCCACCATAGCTTTCCATCTTCCGAAAGCCCTCAAATACTTCGTACTTATGCTTTAGAAAGTAAACCCATACCTTCCGAGAGTGATCATCAATGAAAGTCACGAAGTAGTGTTTCCCACCAATAGATGAGATGGTCGTTGGTCCCCAAACATCGAGTGAATAAGCTCTAGTGTTTCCTTCTTCGGGGATTTTGCAACTTGTCCGAAAGCGACTCTCTTTTGCTTTCCAAGTATGCAATCTTCGCACATGCCTATCTCCGTAGTAATCGTAGGAAGTTTTCCCTTTGAGTGCATAATCTTCATCCCCTTCTCACTCATATGGCCTAGTCTCTCGGTGCCACAGATTTGGTGTTTCATTCTTTGTCGCAATCGTAATTGAACAACGTGCCTCTGCTGTCATGTAAAGAGTGCCACTTTTCTTGCCTCGAGCAACTGTCATTACACCCTTTGAAATCTTCCAATCATCACCATGGAAGATCATAGTGTAGCCTTCACTGGCCAACTGCCCGACTGAGATTAAGTTCCTTCTGAGATCGGGAATATGCATGACATCCTTCAACTCCCAAACAGATCCGTTCAACTTAATCTTCACTACACCTTTGCCAATAATAGCACAAGGTTGATCATCACCAAGATATACCTTTCCAAGGTTTCCGGGGATATATTTCTCGAAGAATTCTTTTTGTGAAGTAGCATGGAACGATGCTCCAGAGTCTAACACCCAAGATTCTTCCTTGCTCTCCAAAGAGCATATCAATGCAGTGTCTCCTCCTGAGGTGAAAGTAACATTTTCCTCTGCCTTCACTTGTTTGTCCTTCGGTGCACTCTTGCACTGAATTTTGTAGTGCCCGTTTCTTCCACAATTCCAACACTCGATAGTCTTCGAGCTATGGGAATTATTAGGATTCCTAGATTTGGACCTCTTGTCCTTTGATCTACCTCGGTAGTCTGTTCTACCACGTCCATTCCCTTTGGTTGAATTTCTTCCTCTTGACTCTGTATGCAAAACTGAAGAAGTTGATGATTCACTTGACTCTCTACGTAGGATCTCTTCACTGAGAACCAAATCACGAACATCGTCAAATTTTAACTTATTTCTTCCCCGACGAGCTACTCATGTACCGTGACAAGAGGCATTCCAACTTTCTCGGTAAAGAAGACAAAAGTATTAATGCTCGTACTTCTTCATCGAATTCAATTTCCACCGAACTCAACCGTGTCAGACTATAGTTGAAGCCCATTGAGATGTCGAGCTACCGATGCGCTTCATTCATTCACAAATTGAACAAACGCCTCATCAAGTACACTTTGTTTGAGGTTGATGGCTTCTCATACATATTGGAGAGGAATCGCCATAAGACCCGCCGTGGTCTTTTCCTTTGCTACGTTGAAGGCAACATTACGGATAGCGTCAATCGAATAACTTTCAGGAAACTTGTCTATCTGTAAGATTCCAATCTTCTTCCTTCATAGCTTCTCGGTTTCTTCCCGAGAGGTTGATATAGATTTCTTTGATATAGATAATCCTCTATCTCGCATTTTCCAAAACCCAAAATCTGTGCCATCAAATTTCTCGAGTTTCACCCTTCTTTCATCTGCGGCCATTGCTCCCACTAAAATCTGACTTCCTCTAGATCATTTCTGACTATTTCTGTAAACCACCGTGTATTAGAACACCTCCGTCAACGAACAAATATCGTCAACACAATTTCACTATTAACGTAATTCACTATTCACGTAAATAGTAACCTTGTAGAAAATTGACAAAAATCACCACCAATAATTTCTCTCGATACTACTGGTTGTTGAAATTACGCAAATTCCCGATAAGCCAGATTTATGAGAAAACAAGAATAGAAAAATAACACACAAATTTGATAACGAAGTTCGGCCAATCTTGCTTACGTCTCCGGACCTACTGTAGATCTTTTTACTGAAAGGGGAAAAATTACACAAGGTGTTTACAACACTCACAACTCACAACCCAATTACACCCAAGAAAATTACTCTTAATTTTCTCTCACAAAAGCTTTTCTCTCAATTGGAATGAACACTTTGGATGATTAATTCATTATAATTACACATCTATTTATAGGAAAATTCACTCCTTGAATTACTCATTAAATTAATGGTTTCTTAAATTGCTTTTTGAATTAAACTCCTTGTTTTGTTCCATGTTTTGCTCCTTAATTTGCTCCTTAAATTAAGGAGCTTTATAACAATCTCCAACAATAGACTCATATGGACTCTTGATGCATGATTAAATTGGCTTGTATTCTTGAACATTTTTTAACTAATAGTTGAACTCGATGAATTATGAATATCCAATTAAGCAGGATGTAACTAAATGATTGGTTTTTGGTATAACGATATGGTTCGAATTTAAGAAGAGTTAAACAAATATAAATCGGAAAAGTATGAAAAGCAAATTAAATATATAATTAAGATGTTATTGCTTGAAATTTTAGATTGTTTGTAACAAGTCCGAACAATACTTAAGTAAGTTCCCCTTACCCTTGGAATCACAGCATATTCCTTTCCGGTATCTTTCAAAAATGAGTAGGAGAGCATTGCAATGCTCTGTGTTGAGCTGCAAATGTAGGGATCAGTAAGATTAAGAATTGATAATAAAAACACACTAAAGCGGCTAGCAAGAACTCAAAATAACGAAGAATGTGTGAGATACTAAAACTAGAAGTTCAAAAATTAAAAACAAATTATTATGCAAAATAATTATATAGAGTAGTAACCTGATTCCATCATCGCCCTGACAACGTGAAAACACAATGACGTCTCGTGCAAGACGCATTGTACTAGTCTTTAACCCATTTCCATCTGATTAAAAGAAAATAAATGGACCTAATTACTTCATTATCACAATTTAGTACAGATATATAACATTCCAAAAAATGCATTTTGGGACTTTTCTTTCAAAAATTAAAAATATTAGTAACATTGCTTTAAATTAATAGATTTTAATCACTTTATTATTGTTATTTTTTGTCATTTTTATGGGACTATTTTCTCATCAAATCAAATATTCATCAAGTAAGATCCTAATCAATTCTACTTAAAATTTTCCCAAAAATTACTCCAAAAAAATAATTAAAATGATCAATAATATAATTATAAACGACTAAAACATCACTTTAAATCAAGAATACTCCATTTATATGTTATGTTAACTATAAAAAAATTGAAAGTACAATTCGTGTCAATTAAATGAAATCTCACATTGACCAATAGGGTCTTTGTAGTTGCTTTTGAAAGAATACCCTAGTGAAATGCACTTTCGCATTTTATCTGGAGTCATTCCACCACCGTTATCTGCAATTTACATTAAAAAAACTTCAACTTTAATAACAATAGTGGAAAGTAAATGAAGGAAAAAAATGTCATCGGAAAGTACAGGATAAAATATAGCACAATCTCATTGCAAAACTTCATGTACACTGTTGGAACAAATATGTGAAAAAACTATGTAAGAACAATATTACCGATATCTTGGAAATATCTTAGCTTGGGTTGAGTCGCTTGGACTGGTCGCTCTCTTTAAGGCGTTTGTGACGGCTACGCTGAGCTGTCTGCGAACCATGACCTCGTCGTCCCAGGATAAAGCGGCCCAGAATCTTTTACGTCACCGAACTTATTTCTGTGATGAAGTCCAGGAATACTACACCTACCGAATATTTATGTTGCTCGGAAATCTTAGAAAACAATTGAATTTTCTTTTCTTTGATTTTGCTATGAAAGCGAAGTAGGACTATTTTTGAGTTGTTAAGTTATATTCTAAACTGTTGTGCCACATTTATAGTTGAAAAAATATGTGTAATAGTCATAATTATGAAAATAACGGACACGTAATTATGAAAATAACGAGACGTAAAAGTAACGGTCACATAATTATGAAAATACTTGATCGTAAAAGTAGCGGTCATTATAATTATGAAAATAACGGTCGATTAAATAAAAGTAGCGGTCACGTAATTATGAAAATAACGGACACGTAATTATGAAAATAACGGTCACATAATTATGAAAATAACGGTCACGTAATTATGAAAATAACGGTTAAGCAAAAGTAAAGGTCACGTAATTATAAAAATAGCGATAAAAGTAACGATCACGTAATTATGAAAATAGCGATTAAGTAAAAGTAACGGTTAGCGTAATTATGAAAATTGACGTAAAAATATATATTATAATTATGAAAATGATTACATAATTTATGAAATAATGGTCATAAAATAATAAAAAATATTTTTTTATTTAAATTCATTTCAACAATCCCTTGAATTTTAAATAAAAATAGTTTAAATCGAGCAACCAATTAATTAAAAGTATAAGATTATGCATAAGCAAAAGGTGTCTATCGACTTGAACCACTGCGTAGTGTTAATGCTAGAATTTACTAGAGTAACTTCGTAGTTTTGAACTCTATCTCTAACAATCATCACACCTGCAATCTTTCCAAGGTGTAGTTCGAAAAGCTAGTGCTTTACGGCCGTACACGTGTATCTGGTATAGTGAATGCTCACAGTAAATTTTGCCAAAATTTTCATAGGAAGCGACACGTACTTCCACGTTCACATAGGTGAGTCTATCGAGTACTCACTCTGTGCTATGTCTCGCTCCACGTAGAGTATAGAACTTCATTAAGAGTTTAATAATTAACTTTCATCCTTTACGTAAACCAGGACTTCGTACTTCTAACAATATAGATTGTGACTTCATAAATAGCATGATTCATCTCGTATCAACTTCATGACTTGTTATTACCACTTTGAACTTATTTCTTGGGATCTCGATCCCCATAAGTTGGGTTACCATCATGAGTAACTCTTCATTCTAAGGGCATCGGTCACATTTCGCTTTGAGGTTTTGAAAACCTTCTCTCTTGTTAATCCTTTCGTCAAAAGGATCGGCCAAATTTTCATCGATGCATATATGATCCATTCTTATAGCTCTTGTGAGAGAAATTCTCTAACGATCTTGTGTATCTATCATCTCTTTCCGTTGTAATAACGGTTCTAAATCTTGCATAGCCGCACTTATCGCGGTGGATCAAGGACAAGCTGGTATCGATCTTTCCAGCAAAGGGATCTCAATATGAACTTCTTAACTAGCACAACAACCCAGCTGCGTAGCTGTGCTATCATTTCAAATTCCATCATAGATTAAGCCAATATTGTTTATTTCTTAGAACTTACAGGAAACTTGACTCCACACCGTATGTTAAATATATAGCCACTTAGTTGCTTTGGAGTCTTAATAAAGTGTTCCAATCTGCGTATTTGTATCCTTCTAGAGCAAACGTGAAACTTTGTATAATGTAATCCAAGAGGTATATAGTTCTCTTAAGGTATCTGTAACCGCACTTTCAATAGCATTCCAATTCTCTACCTAGGTCTCTTGGTAAGCTATATAGTAGTCATGACATAAGCTATGCAGATTACAGTCTGTCGATGGCGGTAACGGTAAGCTACCCGATGATGCTCGTACGTGAGTTGTATAACACGTCTCAGGTGTTCTTGAACAACTTTACACTAGGATCATCTGAGATGCATGCGAGGTTCTGATTAAAGCAATTATATTTCTTTAAGATCGTCTTAATGTAATGAGATTGATCTTAAAGAAATTCCACTTTCAGGACCTAGTAATCTTTATACCAAGGATTCTTTAACCTGCAGATCTTTCATATCAAAGTTAACACTTAATAGAGTTTTCACATTATTCCACTGACATGAATATTTGATCCAAAAATAAGCATGTCATCCACGTATAAACTTGTCTGATAGTGCAAATGTTATCTTACAATTTATAATAAATGCATTTGTCACTTTCATTCAATTTGAATTCATGTGGGTTAACTATATTATCTAATTTCTCATGCCATTGCTTAGGTGCTTATTTTAGACCATACGAGATATTTATCTAGGTTTACAAACTTTATTTTTCTTGACACAGGATAACAAAACCTTCATGTTGATCCATATAAATTTCTTCTTCTAAATCACCATTTAAGAAAGCATTTTTAACATCCATTTGATGTACTACTAAATCATGGATGGCATTAAGAGGAAAAAGTACACGTATGGAAGTTATTCATATATTTGGTGAAAAGGTATCAAATAAATCTACATTTTTCCTTTACATACCATTTAACTACAATCTGAAGCTTTGTACTTTTCAATAGTACCATTGAGTTTTAATTTCTTCTTTTGTATCCATTTACATCTGTGGTCTTGCAACCGGAGAATAAGTTAACTAAATGCCAAGTTTTATTATCTTTCATAGAGTCCATTTCATCGATTATGGTTTCTTCACATGTTGGCATCTAAAGAGAGAATGATTCTTTCTACGAGTTTGGGGATCTTCCTAAGGTATAAGCATAAAAATCGACTGAAAATCCTTAAGGAGTTAAAGCTCGTTTACTTCTTCCTAATTGCGGTGTTTAATTCCTCATTTTTGTTCGATAGTTCTAGTTATGGGTAAATGACTAGAAGAGCGAGGACCCATACAGCTATTCTTCAATTTAAATGAAAACCTATGTTCGTAGTAGTCGACATCATTTGATTCTATAACTATGATCATTTAAGTCATAGAATTTATAAGCTTTACTATTCTGACATATCCTATGAATATACATTCGTATATTCTACTAGTAAGTTTTATTTCTTTTAAGAATCGGGGATCTAACGTAGACTAAACAATCTCGAGTTTTAAAATAAGTTAAGTTTCTTATTTTTTTCAAAATTTCATATGATGAAATTTTACTAGTAAATTTTGGCACTTTCTATTTAACACATGTAGCAAGCAGTTAATAAAATTTCTCCCGCTGATGGGAAGTAGCACCAAAGTTTAATAAAATTGTAACCTAAGTTTAGTAAAAGTTTTATTTTTTCTTTCAGTTTTGCCATTCGTTTCGGAGAAGAATAAGGTCTTTGTTTTTTCATGAATGATTCCATGAGTTTTATAAAAATCATTGAAGATATTGGAATCATATTTAGTGTCTCCCATCACTTCAAAACCTTTTTATTTTCTTATTAAGTTGATTTTCAATCTCGGTCATAAATATTTTAAACATGTCAAAAGCAGCTTCACTTTTTATTTTTTCATTAGATATACATAAGTGTAATCTGAACAATCATCTATAAAAGTTATAAAACAACGTTTTCCATTTCTTATTAAATTTCCATCAAGTTCATATATATCATAATGAATTAATTCTAAAGGTTCAGATTCTCTAACTACTGATTTATGTGAAGATTTGGTTATTTTAGCTTGACTACAAAAATCACATTTTTTTAAATCATTCAAAGATAGTTTAGGAATTAGTTCTAAGCTACTATGTATTCTTGATTATGTGTTTATTAACATGACAAAGTCTAGCATGCCAAATATTAAAGGAACTCAACATTCAATTTAAACATGCCATTAGTGGCGTACCACCTCTGACAAAAAATATTATTTTTAGTTATTGTATATAAATCGGCTCATATAGTTTGAGTAAAGAAGATATCCTTAAACTAAGTTCTTTCTCATCTACTGGAGTATACGAAGATATCTTTCAAGATGATAGTCTTTCCAAAGGTAAACTTTAATTCCACCTCGCGGTGCCAATGACTTTAGTGGAATGTGAGTCACTAACAACTTTCTTATCCTCGGACTAGGTAGGACTTGAACATGTCTCGATTATAGCGAAATGGCGAGAAGTACCGGTGTCCGTGACACCACTCGAATCCATCAACAAAATTGATTTTAGAAATCATAGCAATAAGTTGATCTTCGAAGGATTAGCCTGCGTGGCGGGGCCGATTCTGTTAGGTAGTTCCTATCAATTGGCAGTGCATTTACAACTTTAACACGAATGTGTTATTCCTTAAGGGGGTTAAGGTCCGTTCTAGAGAGGATAGTTTTTGTTTCTATTTTGGTGGTTGCGGTTTGGTTATTATTATGATTATGAGTTTTCATATTTCTACCTTTAGGTTTCCAAATTGCGGATGAGGGTTTCTTATTGGTATTGTTGTTTGAGACAAACGAGTACTTCATTTCTTTGGTCTTATTTTTTGACTTCTTCTTCTATTCTTAAAGCTGGTTATAAGACTTTTTAAAGAAAATTTCTTAGCTTTATGTCTAAGTGTATTCTTAAAATCTTTCTAGCGTAGGGGTAATTTATCTATAATAACAACTACTTGAAATTGTTCATCTAAAGTCATACCTTGAAGTTATTTAGGTGTGCTATCTTCTTAGGTTAGTGTGATTGAGCTTCCTGATTTGTCATCAATCATTTGATACTTACGTGTATCTCTTTAACATCATACTTCTTAGGTTCCGGCTTCCTCGATTATCATACTTCTTTTGAAGTGCTTCCCAATTTCATTCGGACTTTATCAAAATTATAATAGATAAATACAAGTCATTAGCTAATCCATTAAGAATAAAAAAAAATTGAATAGAAAATAATTTTCTATCCAGGTGTTTAAATCCTTTATTGTAGCTTTAGTATGAGAATTAGGCAGTGTTGATTTTTCAATAATAAAAACAAAAGTGACATTTTACATGGTTAAGAAGAATACCATTTTTTGTCTCATTTTTAAAGTGTAGTTCTTCAAAAGCAAGAAATGGTTTTGTTAAGATTATCGATTAACATTTCGGTAGACATAGCGAGATAGAATCGTCTTAAAATTGTTGGAACAAATATGTGAAAAAACTATGTAAGAACAATATTAGATATCTTTGAAATATCTTGCATGGGTTAGTCGCGGACTAGGTCATTTCTCTTTAAGGCGTTTTGCTTGACTCTGAACTTGTGCAATGTAAACACTGACCTCGTCGTCCCAGGATAAAACAACCCGGAATCTTTTACGTCTTGGAACTTATTTCTTGATGAAGTCAGGAATACTACCTCGAATATTTATGTTTGCTCGGAAATCTGAGAAAACAATTACAGATTTTCTTTTCTTTGATTTGCTATGAAAAGCGTAGGACAGGACTATTTTTGAGTTGTTAAGTTATATTCAAACTCGGGCTATTGCCACATTTATAGTTGAAAAAATATGTGTAATAGTCGTATAATTATGAAAATAACGGACCACGTAATTATGAAAATACGGACGTAAAAATGCGGTCACATAATTATGAAAATAAACGGTCGCCAAAAGTAACGGTCACATAATTATGAAAATAACGGACCACGTAATTATGAAAATAACTTGGTCCACGTAATTATGAAAATAACGGTCGTAAAAGTAACGGTCGTATAATTATAAAAATACTTGATCATAAAAGTAACGGTCGCATAATTATGAAAATAAACGGTTATAAAAGTAACGGTCGCGTAATTATGAAAATAAAAAATATAATTATGAAAATAGCCGATTCCGTAATTTATGAAATAATAATTAATAAAATAATAAAATATATTTTTTTTTATTTAAATTCATTTCCAACATACACAATCTCATTGCAATGCATTTGATTTGGTATTAGTTAAGGGTTTGTTTTATAAAGAGATTTTTTTTTTTAAGTTTTGTTGTTTTATTTATTTGAAATTATATTTTTATATTTTTAATTCGAGAAAGAAATTGTTTGGAAAAAGGTTGTGTTATTGTTTTATTCCCTTTTATGTTAGAACAAAAAAAATGTAAAGTTAACTAACGAAAAGAAAAATAAATTTTGAGTGATTTTCAAAAATATTTTTTAAAAATTTCAAAAAATAATAAAATTACTTAAAAATAGAAATTAATTTTTAAACTTGAAATGAAATTAATTACTACATCACACTTCTTTTAAAAACTTAGTTCAAAAATTAAAACATAAAAATAGAATTGGTTACAAATATATACTAAGATAACAAATTCTTAAAAAACGCATTCTTAATAACAATATTATTAATATAAAATAGATAGAGAAACAAGAGAGATAGTAGACGAATTGAAAATTAAGGATTTAAGTTTTGCATCAATTACCTTCAACTATCAGCATGTTGCTACCATCTTTTTTGTTTCTTAGCACATCTACCTTAACAAATGTGGCTCCATTGCATACCTAGTCACCAATTAATTATTAGGTAAGATTGAAGGACGATATATAATGAATGGAATATGACACATATTTCGGAAACTTCGGATGAAAAAAAATAAACAAGTAAATCAAAATACCTCATCTAATGAATTGTCGAGAAGCTCTGCAAAAGCTGCAAAGAAAGGTTCTGAGTGAGTGAAATTAAGTTTAACAAATTAACGTAAATCACATACTGTAATATAAAGTTTTACAAAAATCTACAATGTGTAAACCACATTACACACTTACAAATTACCAAAACATTTATTCATTTAAAGTCATTTTAACCAAAAGAATTGTTTTAATAAAATATTAATTTATATTTGTCATATGTCAGAGATTGTTTACCTCCGAGTGCCCACTTGTGACTGGTTGCATTTGAATATAAAAATCTGGGATCAACAGTCATGAGATCCATTCCAACTGCAGAAAACATATGAAAACGTTAGCATAATTAAACAAAATATTTTCACTGATTATAATTATCTAATATAATTAAAAAAAAATAACCTTTATCTCTATACGGTGATTTTTTCGTAAAAATATAACTAATATTTTACAAAAAATAAAAACATAACTTAATAGTGGAGACAAAATAATCCAATCAATCTGTTTAAATTAAAAAAAATCTAATCCGATTTGTTGGATTCAAATCGGATTGGATTGATAAATTTTATAATCGAATCGAAAAGTATATAATCCGTTCAGATTCGGATTCGATTTGAATTAATAAATTTTATAATATTTTATAATCTGAACCGAATCAAATGCTATAAAATTATAAATAAATATATGTTTTATTTTATAATGTATTTTATTTAAATATTATACAAATTACAACTTCACTAAATTATTATTTTAGTTTAAAAAATAAAAATAAATATTAAATATATATAATAATTTAATAATTATCGAAGTAAATTTTTTTATTATTTTGTTTTTATTAGTCATGAATATAAATAATATGTTTTGTTAGTAATATATAAATTTAAAATTTTAATAACATGTATATAGTATTTTATATAAAACAATAACTTATATCAATTCAATATTATTTGATCTGAAAAATTCGATATATTCAGATTTAGATTTATTACGTTGTCGATCAATTTCGAACAAAATTTTTTTAAATTAAATTCGATCAAATGAGATTCGCATAGGTGAAAAACAAATAGATTCCTAATTTTACCTTGATATAAATCATAAAATATTAAACTTGATAGCAACACAACAACGAAATATTCTAGAATCGTCCAGAGAACATACGCCAAGAAAAAGAAAAACAAAAAAGCAAGTCACATGTTTAAACATTGCCATTTGATGTAAAAATTATAAAAACAAATGAAAAAAAAACTTGATTTGAGTAAACCCTTACAACAAAAACAAATACAAATTAGAGGATAAATATCAGTACTGATCACCTGAAGTACTCAAAGCAAGGTTGCCATGATCATCAACACCCTGATCATGATCATAATCTCCTGCATTACATAACTGTTGATAGCTATTAGAATAATTGTTAGAACAAGCTTTTAATGACAAACGCTGGTCAACAAACGTCCCCCGAGGTAAGTCAGTGGACGCAGCCGAATTCTCAAGCTTTGGTTTTTTGAATGATAAAGTTTCTTCACCATTCTCAACGCCCAAGAAACGTCCAATTTTGTCATTAAAATTGACAGTGATGGAATCATATTCACTCTCATCCGCAAACGAAGAATCACTGGAACTACTGCTGCTAGAGCTGCCGCTGCTAATTTCAATTGGCTCCATTATCAACATGTTGTTCGTAGCGGAAACATTATCTGCTTCATCATTATTTTCTTCCTTCACAGCAATCATAGTTGGATGATAATCAGATTTGCTACGAGCCTACGAACTGCAATTGTTTGGTTGAGAAGAAAAAAAAAAGGAGAATTGTAGGAAAAGAGGAAGGGGGTCGAGACTAGCCTTAGGTCTTTTTTATATGCTTATATACTTACTGGCGGCTGCGCGACGTCAATATAAATGTTGCGTGTTGCAAAGTGTTGAAGAAAACGAACCGTTTTAGAGTTATGGACATAGATGTACATGTGATATTGATTTGGTTTTAGATAAAAAAAATTATAACCAAAGTAATATAATCCGAATAATAACTACTCCAAAATAATAAATTAATTTATAAAACTAACCAATCCGAACAAATTTTAACTTTGACTTGGGTTGAACAATCCGGACAAATTTTTAAGTTTGGGTTGTTTCAAGTAGTTTTATAAAAAAAATTATTTTTATTACTAATTAATTTTGTTTATTAATATTTTTAAACTTTTATATTATAATTTCAAATGCTTAAATATTAATTTTATTTTAACTCTTAAATTTGAATCACTTATCTAATAACATTAAATTTAAAATAATTAAAATTTGAAATTTCACTTGCACTATTTTTCAAGTTACAGTTAAAATTTATTTTATTACATATTCTTCTCATATTTCTTAGGGAAAATTAATGTGTAAAAGAATGTAAAGTTTAAACGTGTCACTTGAATAATGATGAAGTGAAAATAAAAGTGTAATTGAAAGTATTGTTAGCACTACTCATAGCTTAAATACCTTAGATAATAAAAAAAATACTACAAAATCCAGCTTTAAAGTAGGTTAAAAATCAACTTTACGTCTAAAATCGGTTCATGTGTTGAATCGATTTAAAAGTTTTTTATTTTTTTACATATTTTACTTATTTTTTATTCTAGTTAAGAACCTGTATTCAAGGACATATAAATTTATATATCAAGTTTGTGATTATTAAGATTTTTTTAAAATAACCACACTACTTTAAATTATAGATATTTTAATGAGCATCATGTTGAATCATGTTGAATCATGTCTTTCCCAATTCATTTTAACATAAATAAATAAATTAAACACCGACATTAAATCACAGTCATAAATATATATAAATTTATTTTATTATGAAATTCTTATACAAAACCTACATAATAAAAATAATAACATACATAATACAAAAATTTATACACATAATATACAAAAATAACACAAAGTGAATAATAAGTGTGTATGATTAATAAAAATATTTACAAGAGTAAATGAAGTCACAAAATGAAGGAAATGAAGAAAAAAATGTGTTTTGTAAGTGAGAAAATGGGTATAAAAGATTTGAATATTTCGCTCAAAAAAATAGAGGATCTAGAATATAATTTGGAGAGGAAGAAAACCCACTAAACGGTGCTGAAATTGGTAGTCGTAGATGGCCAGAAAATGAGAAAGATTGGAGGAGGTGAAGCTCAGTTTTGGGTTTTTGGGTTTTGTTTACAGTGTTGTAAATTAAAAATTATATCTGATGGGGGAAGAAAGAAGAGAAAAGGAAAAATCCACGTGTATAGAGTCGGTTGATGTGTTAAATTGACACTACACGTGAACGTAGCATCGGTTCTACGTGTCAATCGACGCTATCCACGTGTGTAGCGTCGGTTGACACGTAGAACCGACGCTACGTTCACGTGTAGTGTCAATTTAACATATCAACCGACTCTATACGTAGCGTCGATTCTTCACCGAACTGACTTATAAATTAATTATAAGTCGATTTTCTTCAAAAACTGACTTTACATATCGACTTAAATGTCACATTTTGTAGTAATGAAAAAAATTAACAAATACTATTAATGATTCGTCATCTATATCATTCGTAAGGGTTGAAGAGGGTAAAGCATCACCGGATGAGCTAGTACATTACCATCGGTTAATGTAATGGGTGAGAGGTGAAGAGTGAGAAAGTGTTTCATGGGTGATGTGTTTTAATCAAAATAAAATGAATGATAGCGAGAGAAAGAAAACCCTAAATGAATTCTTAAAAAAAATATAAAAATAAATAAATATGGGTTGGTTTGGTTCTTATAAGATTTTAAGAAATGAGAACTAAACCAACCCAATATAAATTAGTTATACAAAAATAATAAATAATATCTAATCCAATAAAAATATAAAACCAAAAATGTGGATTGGTTTTAGTATATATTGCACACCCCTCTATACATGAATAAGTAATTTGAATTAAACATATATGTGTGTGTGCGCACTGAAGCCTATTTTTGTGTTCACCATGTCCTTACCATATGGATCTTGCAAGTTACTAGCAAACACGTCAGAGGAACGACATTGTGGAGTGTTGTATGCACTTTGATACTTAAATCAATTTTTGTGTGAGTGACCTTATACCAGAGATGATTTAGAGAGTTTGAACATTTACGTACTTTTTAAGGTAGAGATAGCCTTATTAATTAGTATTTAAATTAATATAATAATTTAAATATTAAATAATTAATATAAACTATTTAATGCATTAATAAATTTCCATAAATATGAATTTGAGTAATTAATATATAGTTTGAAATTAATTTTATAAGTTTACTATAAATAACTTGTTATAAATTAAATAGAAGTTGATTGTATGCTAAATGTATATTTGACTTTTCAATAAAGATGTGGATCAATAAAATGGGATCACGTGTATCAAATGATTTTTTTCATCCAAATTAAGCCCTTTAGACCTTATAGGTCATTTTTGGCAAGGTAGGTAATATAGCAAATCGCTTGGGTATGGTAACATGGTGGCATCTGATCTTGGGATGTTCTAACTATGCTATGCAATTGGAATCCCACTTTTCATTATACAATGTTGATCTCAGGATCATAGGCTTCCTAGCCCTTATTTTTATGTCTCAATTGGAGTCATGATTAGAAAGTTATGATTGGTCAATGATTGAGAGAAAAAGTCAACATGTGTTGTGAATTTGACTTCCTAAATTTGAAGTTTTCTATTAGATCTCCTCTAGTCCAAACTTTTGGGTCACTGGTTGGATGAGAGATAGGAATTGCACCTTCCAATATGTACACAAACCTAGTTAAACTCATCTTCTCCCTTCTCATTCCTTCAACCAAAGGCTAGAGCTTTGTAGTAGAGAAACTTGACAATAAATTTCTACTTTGACAAAATCTTGGTAATTGTTTGATGGCCAGAATTTCTAGATGACCAAAATTTGATTGGATGACCAAAGAACCAAGCGAAGCTCTCAGTGTTGCTCTGTGTAAGTTTAAATATTTGGATTGATAGATACACCTATAATTTCATACCAAAACTTGAACATGTTTAGCAAATTGATAACTTTTGCATTCTTTACTCTTTATTTTTAATTTATAATTGTTACATTGAGGGTAATGTAAGTTTTAGGTTGATGATAAGAAAATTTACATTATAAAATTGAGTTAATATAAATTTTTTATTTAAACATATATTCATTTTTTATACACTATTTACATTTTTACTTTTTTGAGGGCATTTATTTATTTTTATTGGTTTTAGTAATTTAAATTTAAATTTAAAATTTTTCTTGTAAAAATATCAACAAATTTAGTTAATTTTAAGTAAATAATTAAGTCTTTACACTATTAAGTTAATTTCCTAAACATTTTTTTGAGTAATGTGATAATTAGTTAGTTTTTTTCATAATATTTTTTCATAATAAAATATTAAAATTACAATATAGCCAAAATGGATATTTAGGAATTAAATATTGAAGACTATCTTGTGAGAATATTTTGAGCCATTATTACATCTACTAAGTATCACATATTTATTTATATTACTTAAATTGAATGACTTAAGTAGAAAATAAAAGTATATGTTTTTCTCGTCATTCATGCATGACTTCAAGCAATATTAATCATTAATCTTAATTCATACCTTTAGATAACCTAATAAATATTAATCAAACATAATTAACTAGCTAATATATCTCCTAAATTCTTCACTAAGTATAAATTTTGTTTACCTAATGTTTGTTGAATCTATCTTATTTTTATATAATCAGTATAGATATTTTAAAAACCCAAAATTTTGTGACAGAATCTTTAGGTTTATTTTTGCTTTTAAGAATTTGTTGAATTATTTAAAAACTATATGATTCTTCTTTAGATTGACCTTGGATGTATACTTATCATTTTCTATAAGTGATTCGTACACTTGTGAGTAATTTATAAATATACAAAATTTATACACTAAGTTTTGGCACATTAGTATTCTTATAAAAATATTTGAAATAAAGTTTACAAAAGGACAATTGGTTAATTCTCATCCAGGATGATATTTATCGTCTTTAGCAAGACATTTCTTAGTGGACTTCATTTTTTAGTAAACCCAATATCCCCAAGTCATTGAGTTCAATTATTTTTCTAACCTGTTAATTTTTCTTTTTCTTGCTTCTTTAAGTGTTCAACTAGTTTCTCAATTTGTACTTCTATCCTATTCACGAATGCTTCCATGGAATCCAACCTTTGATTATTCTTTGATTCATTATCCTTTTTAACTTTACTAAAAGCATTCAAGCTATCCTCCAAAATTGGTCTCTTTGGAGGATTTTGTGACACTTGTTGGTGGTATTGCTGGGTGTGTGGATTTGAGTTTTGGGCAAATGAAGTATTTTTTCTTTAGGAGATATTAGGTTTATTTATTCACCCTAGATTATAGGTGTTTTCATTGGATCATACTTAGGGCTTTATTGGTACCCTTCTATAGCATTGACATGTTCAGGTTTTGCAGCAACCTCGCTTTGTAGGGATAGGTATTTGCATGATGTCCTAATGTATTACATAGTCCACATTGTTCTTTTTTGGTAGTGGCATGCATAGTAAGATGCACAATTTTTGTGGTTAGGTATGTAAGTGGCTTAGATACTTCAGTATCAGAGTCTATTTCATGGACTCTATCCCTTCTTACTAAGGAACATTTTTGTTTGGAATTAGCGCCTAACATCTCTAAGAGATTATACGTTTTTATGGTAGTCTTTTCTCCTACACCTCATCTAGTAGCATTATCAATGATATACTGACATTGTTGTGTCAATCCATCGTAGAAAATTGATTATGTAGCTACAGAGGGTAGCTATGTTGGGGGCTTTAAGTGACGAATAGATTGAACCTATCCCAAGCCTCGTGGAAAATTTCTTCTTCCATTTGTGAGAAAGTAGCTATCTTTGCTCTTAACTCTATTTTTTTTCTAATGAGAATATAATTTTCCTATAAATTTGTTATATACATCCTTCTATGTCATCAACGAACCTAGAGGGAGTGACATTAGCCAAGCCTTGTCCTTATCCTTAAGGATGTAGGGAAAACACCACATTATTAGTTGATCCCCTGTGAGTACACTTAGAGGGAAGGTTTGGACTATTGAGTAAAAGTCCCTAATGAAAGATAAATTGTCTTCATTATGCAGTCCATGAAAGGAAGGAAACATGAAAAAATGAATGTTTCTCAATTCATAGTTCCTTACAGCCTCACCAAGTTGGATTGAGGTAGTAGTAGTGCCAATAACTAGCCTTGCATACTCCTTCATGGTACTTGGTATATTTTCCCCCATTTCAAAAGGTTCAATAAGAAGATCTAGGTTTGGTTCAAACTTTTGTTCAAATATAAGTTGTTGGATTTCAATGTCCAACCTTCTCAACAATTCTTTAGACCTATTGATGCTATCTATATAAGGTTAAGAGGATACCCTATGGATCTGCTACCTTACATAAACTATGAAAATAATAAATTAAAATCATATATGAAGTAGAAAAGTAAAAATGATAAAATGAATATACAATGTATGTTACAAACAATTCATAATACAAACATTCTATGATACAAATAATTTATTATACATACAATTTATGATACAATAATTTATGAAAATAATAATAATAATAAAAGTTTAATACATAATTACAACATGTTAGAAAGGTGGGTCATATAATATATACATGCTAGTAAATAAAAATATTAAACATAATATTTAATAAACAACTTTGTGGACTTAGAAGGGGTTGTGTTTGCACTTTGTTTTCTACATAGGTATTAGTACATTGACAAAATGATGCCATTGTTTGGATTTTGAACTGCATTTGCTATGGCCATAGAAAGGGATTATGTGCTTGCAATATTTTTATATAAAAATTAGACCAAGACAATGGTATGGTAAGGCATAGTGCTTCTAGTTCCTAGTAATACTTTATCGTCACCGAGCCTTGAGTAGGAGGTTTCATTGTTCACAACTACCCACCATGGTAATACCACCAAGTATTCTATTTATAAGTTGTTATTTTTATCATAGTCTCTACAAGAAAGGTGTTCAGATCTATAGCAACATTATGATAAAATCAAGTCATATGAGTTAATCGAATCAGTACAACTGACATATGAAAAGTTAACACAATACCAAAAGTCCAAATGTGTATTCTACAAAAAAACTCAATAATAAACAATTCTAACTATATAATTTAACAAATATATCAGATAAATCAATAACAACTAGCAACCTTAGAACAATCAGTTTAAACCACAATATCATAAATATTATAGGCTTATTAATTCATCAAACACAATCACAAATATTTGAAAAATTAACTTAATGAAAAAGCCTTCTTGAAGAGTTTTAGCAAAACAAGAGAGAGAATAAAATGACGAGAATAATGCTCAATAAATCCCTTTTGTGGTTACTAAAATTGTGAGCCAATGGTTTGATTGAATAGCATGAATTGAAACCCTAGGTCAAAGGTTAATTACAAAAATATCCTAAAAAGTATTTAGAAGAGCTTAAAAACATATGACAATATAGTAAAAATACTAATTAGCTCGAGTAAAAATTAGATTAAATTTAAAAATTTGGCCGCTCAATCGAGTATGGTCGCTCGATCTATCTAGTAAATCTCGATCAATCGACTATGAATAGTTTCAATAATCTAGTTAAATCTATATCAATCTAGTAAAAAAATTAAGTAATTTAGAAATAAGTGGATCAATCTAGTCATTAATCTAGATCTATCGAACACTAGATCGATCGATCTAGTCATATTAAGAATTAATTCAGCCAATTTTAATTAAGCTCGATCGATCTAGTCACCACTTGATCGATCGAGTAACTTATTTGAACAATGTTCCTATGTGTTTAATATGAAATCTAACCTGCACAGGAATAGAGATATACTTGAGATGTGATCGTTGAAGTTTGATAGTTTTTTTGGCTTGAAAATATTCTTGAAAGATACACCTAGAAACTAATATTATATACAAATATTTTGTTCATGAATATCTTCAACACTCACAAGCCTTACAATCTCCACTTGACATATTTGTGATAAAAAAACCTCTCTTTCACTGCATAATGCTCATAAGGAATATTTTTACCTAATGTAACTATCTTATGATCCGATGAACCACCTTCACTTGAATCTTGACAACTCTTGTTTACATTAAAAAAAACACCAACAAGCAAACAACTTGTCCTAAAGGACTCATTGTTCACAAAAGTTCAGTGTAATAATAGAAAAAGCAAACAATGTTCAAAAGAGGATTAAACAAATGATAAAAATTAAAGAATAGCTCTTCATATATGAAATATTTCCCAAAAAATTCAAAAATAAAAATCCCTTCCTAAATTAACTATCTTCCTGTTTTGAAATAGATACTTTACATGAATATTAGTGAGTAGTTTTAAAAAAAGTATATGACAAAGAAGGGTATCTTTTAGATTTACATCAGGATCTTTTCATGGTTTATAATTAAATTATTACAGTAATGAAAAAAATTAATTAGGTAACAAAAAGCTATTAAGAAATTTATAATATATGTAATAAGTTTCAAATTCATTATGAGAACTAATATCAAGAATTTATTTATTTTTTAAGAACAAATATTGTAGATGATTCTAAAAAAGGAATATTAGTCATATGAAAAACCACTTTTAACTATTTTGATATTAAACATCTTCCAGAAAACAAGAATAGTTTAGCAAATACTCTTACAAAAAATTAGCACCTTTAACTATTTTTGTTCTTGCATGAATGAAAAATCATGATATCAAGATAAAGATAAAGGAAAAGAAGATAAGAATTCTTCTCACATAACACAAGGTGTTATACCTAGATAAGTCTATTTTGGAGATAAAAATTAAACAAGAAGAACTTAAGAGTTCAAAGCCATCATTATTGTCCAAAAATTCTAAAGATGAATTCACCCTAGAGATTCATTCTCTAAGGAAAGTAAAACTTCTAAACAAATTTTTTTAAATGAGAGTGAAGAATCTAACAGTTCAAAAGAGAGTAACATCTGAAAAGAAAAGGAAAAAAAAGCTTAATTGAGCTAAAGAAGACCAAAAAAAGATTTATGTGGTCTATAATGGTCCAAAATCAGTAATTAACAACTCGCCTAAAGTAAGCAAAGTTATTATCGAATATAATGAAATAACTAATAGAGCTTTCACTAATAGAATAGAAGTTGAAGGCAGTTATGCCAACTATAAAGTACCAAAACAATTAACTCCAGAAAATATAGATAAAAATTACTCTGTAACATTACAACAACAACCATTGCTACCAAGTAAGTTGAAGAACCTAGAAAAGATAGTACAAGCACTAGTACTATTTAACAAAACATCTCCCAAAAAATGCGTTGGTCATTGAAGACAAAAGTTAAGTCTATATAACTTAGTTAGAAAATCTACTTATGAACATATCGAAGATATAAAATTTTACACCACGTAAAAAATTTCACCATAACTAGTAAAATTAATATTCTCAAAGGAGTTGATAAAATTTTTGTTTATAAACCTTTACATGCATGTTTAATTGAGAAATTATATCTAGAATTTAATTTTAAAATTTAAATTATTTTTCTAAATTTTTTAAGAAGGATATCAAAAACTTCAGGAAAAATATCAAAATAGGTGACAAGCTCATCTATCTCAAATTTTTCAGTTCACTCATGAATTGGAATGACAAAAGTTGTAGTAGTCCTTACCATTTTATCAAATGAGGGATTTCTAACATTGATAGAAATTTTTTGAAACCAATGACGCTTTAAGAAAAGGAATTCAGTACAGATAAACTCTATATTTTAAGAGGATAGATGCTTAGTCAAATTTATCTTGAACTCAGAACAATTGATAATTTTTCTGAAATAAAGGTAAATTACTCGATTAGTAAAGTTATAATCACTTCTCATATCAATATGACCCTCGTTAAAGAAAATAGTGAGAAAATCAATAAGTTTAAAATAAATTTTGACTTTAACAATATGAAAATTTGTTAAGAAACAAGAAATGTATTTTGGTTTTACGCCAAGAAAATCACTAAAGATTACAAATGCCTTTATTGTATTAGAAATCAAGAAGATGATGAATAAATTCAAATAACAAAAGTAGAAAGTTAGGTGAGAATTATTAAAATATGTGTAAAAAGTGATTTCTTACTATTGTAAATAGTGATTCTTTGTCATAGAGAAGGAATCCTTATTTCCATTATTTGAGCATGGCTTCAATAATAGAAAACTCTCTACTCTAAAAATTATTCATCTAACGACTATGTATTTAGAAACTATGAACGGGTAAGAATCTCTTCAATTTTTTTAAACAGCTTTTAAAATTGTAATAATTATTGTAGTCACTCTTTTTCTATTCTTCAGTAAGTCCAATTTGACATATTGCTATGTATGTATGTAAGATATTCGTCATTACCAAGAGTGTATTAAGACTTAAATAAGTTGAGACATATCAAATATAATAAAAGAAAACAAACAACGGAAGGAAATACAGTGACAGACCTATTAAATTCATATTTGATAATTATAATTTTAAATCAATTAATAATCTTGAATGATTAAATATTTGTTTATAACATTTATAAAACTAAAATGAATAAAAAATGAAGATAAAGAAGCTAGACTTAAGTTTGTATAAAAATAAATATAAAGAAATTATATAAATAATGTTTTAATAAAAAAACTTAAAAGTTTGCCTACAAATTATAATATATTACAAGTAACAACTATTGTTTCCAAGAGCCAATCAAATTTGTTATCAGAATCATAGATAAGAAAAATATATCATTAAATAAAAAGTTAACGCCGTTAATTATTCGAAAACATTAGTTATATTAAATATAAAAATTGATGTATTAAAATTCCTTTTATAAAAATCGATAAAAATATAAAAAAAATCAAGGACTTCGGTCATAATTTTTCAATATCAATCAAACTATCATATGAATTTTTAAGGTTATAGTTTGATACCTATAAGTATTCTCTAAAAGCTTGAGGACAAATGTCTAAATTACTAACCACACGCATAAATGGGGTTGGATGAAAGCCAATTAGAAAGGGGAAAAAAACCTTTAAGTAGTCGCCCTAATTTCATTATGGTGCAAGCAGGAAGAAGGCGATAGACACAGAGCCGAACCACATTCAAAATTCGAAGGAGTAATTCAATTCTTGTGGTGTATCGTTTTCTCTTTTGATTATGAATAGAAATTGCCGGCAGAGATTTGTAGACGATCTTCCAGACTGCATAATTTTAAAAATCATTTATCTTCTTCCATGCGATTCCGTGATTCGATGCAAGTCCGTCTGTAAGCGATGGCTCTCTCTTATCTCTAACCCCTCGTTCCCTTGCCGTTACTTGTCTGTTAGACTTATTGATAATCAACTTCAACATCCTGTTGAAAGTCGACCTAGTTCTTTTCTATTCTTCAATCGTAGTAAAAATAGCGAGCCCCAGTTTTTTACTAAATTGAAAAACACTTATTCATTTAAAAATCCCAAATTTACTCTGGATGTAATTCCATATTACCAGAATTTTATAGCCAAAGCCAAATCTAAAGGAAAAGAAGCCGTAAAATTTCCAATTTTGATATCCACTCACAATGACTTGGTTTTGTTTTTTGAAAGCAAGTTTTCCATGTTAGTTTATTTTCTTTGCAATGTTTATACCAAGCAATTGTTTACTCTTCCTCCTGCCCCTCAAAGGCATAAAAGTCGACGGGCAGTCAGATTTGGTTTTATATGTGAACCATATTATTACATTAAGAATGAAGAGAAACAACGTTCAACAACTCAACGTTGTTTGGTCTTTAATTCTGGTTATAGATATAGAGTAGTCCGAGTTATTGAACCCAATAGAAACTTTAGTTTTCGATTCAAGGTGGATATCTTCTTATCTGAGACTGGTCAATGGAGAGAGTTTACTGTAACATCTCCTAGAAAGTTTATTCTTGATGATTATCATATGAAAATTCGAGCACAAGTAAAAGTTGCTAGCATTAAGAACTGTGTTGCTTGCAATGGGATGTTGTATTTCAAAGTCAGTGAAGGGGTTGTTGGGTTTGACCCATTTAATAATTGCATCAATGATAAGGGGTGTGTTATTGATAAGTGCTGTTTTATTGGTAAGCCTGTTTTAGAAGAACTAGATGATCCACAAGATATTGAAGTAAGAAGTGAATATAATTGGTCTTGTAGTTTTCTCACATGTTGTGGGGAGTATTTGCGGGTAGTGGTACCAATAAAAGGTAAGTCAATCACTGTTTGGGAGTTGAAGATAGATGATCAGGACAATATTGGTAAAGGAGCAGTATTGCGATGGTCTTTAGTAGCCAAAGTTACTGATATTTGGCGTGGACAACGAGCATTTAGTGTATATAGAGCTAACATAGTAGGGTTTGATCCAAATGATAAATATGTTCTGCTTATTGAATGGCATAAATACTTGATCTCTTGTGATATCCTCCAAAGAGGAATTTACATCCGGAGAAGGTCTGTTGATGTTGATGAACAGAATCGTTGGGCAAATTACTTACCAGTAGTGCCGGTTCCACTATGGCCGACACCAATTTCTAGTCTTCCCTCACCGTCATAGCAGGCCTTGAGTTATCATATATTTTATTTCGGGTATCAACTAAAACTTTCTTATTAAAATTCCCATTTTAATTTATTTAATTATTCGTTATTTTTTTCTTTAGTGACCATTTTTCAATGTACTTTGCTCTAGATGTATATTTTTTGGTTTCTGGTTCGTCTTATATTTCCATACCATGCATGAGGTGAATATGAAGGTACTATTAGAAAGTGCTTTTTGAAATCTTTCTTTAACTAATTGTAATATTTCATATATTGGATAATAAATATGTGATTAAGATTACACAAGTAAAATCAAGCACAACTTATTTTGTAGGAAGAATCAGCCACATGATAATTGGTTTCATATAATTTTTTTCATCATAAATAGGAAAAAATCACCATTCTTATTGTATTAACCTTTCCATTTTATTATCTTGTTAGTGGTTACCACATAGTGTTGAAAAATTAGCAGTGAACCACATGGTTTTTGGTGGCATTTCTTCAACTTTCTCTTTTCCTACCTCCTACTAGCAAATTTTTTGTTAATACTTGAGGAGTAATCAGAAGAGAGATAGATTCAAACCCCTAGGGCCCTAGCCCCCCTGATTCTTTAAAAACTCTTGTTTCTCTGTTAAGGAGTAGGTATTATAAGAGCATCTAAACTTCCCCTGCTATATACTTTAGGACTAAAGGAGTTGTCTGTTGTTACTAATATCAAACCGATATGCCTAATAATTTACATATCTTCTGCTAGAGAACTTTCCATTTTGTTGTTTATATATTTTATTTGTAAGGCCTATTATGATTTTACTTAAAAGATGTAAACCTATTCCTTATTGTAGAGAGAGCTGAGACTTTGATAATGAACCTTATGAGAGATACACAATGAGCGTTGGGAATAAGGTTCTTGTTGTTCTTCCAACCCCTCTTTCATCTTTTTAACTCTCCTCTTGATCATTTCTTGCCCCATTTTACATTCCTCTACATCGGGTGGCATTTTAGGTGCTCTCCCTACCCAAGCAAAGGTTTGAGAAAAATGATAAAGTGTTGGTTAATCATCTGGAACTGCAAGACAGCCAGACAGGATTGACAAATCATATTATGGAGTGTACTAATTGCCTATTTGGTATCCAGGCAAGTTAGAATAACATGAGACGGCTTACAATATATACTTATTTGGGCCCGTTCCGATGATAAATAGTATTGGAAAATCATAGTTGCCTTTAGATGAAACTAAGTAAAAGTATTGATGTTAATAAATATAAATATTTAAATTGATGAGTGATTTCCAAAATCAAAGAAAATATTTAATTATAACTAGAAAATACATATACCGTTAGATTGTGTTTATTCAAAAGTTGAAATTATTTGATAAAAATATTTATATTTTGTGTTGGGAACGGTTGCTATACTTATATAGATAAAGTAGATTGATTTGAAAATTTCAATTATTAATTGAAATTACCCATTCATGCATATCCTATATTCTTCTTATATATGGTGCTAATGCCAGTATCTTTTGCTTCTTGTACATGTAAAAAACTATATGGCTAAATGTTATATCAACTGTGTCACTTGTGTTTCTTTACTTAAGCATACCCTATCTTCAATATGTAGTTATTTTTTAATTCATATATTCTTTAGTTCATACGTTTTTATTTAATAATTCTCTATCTCTATCTTATAAGTTTGCTTCTTAGAATGCATCTTATTATCTATAGCTATGCTACTTGTTTATTTTCTTTCATGAAATCTTTGTAGTGGTAAAGGAAGACATGAAGCTGATTATATGGAGGGCTTGTTTGACATGACAATAATGTAGTACCTTGTGCACTAAAGTGAACGGTGGTGATAACCAGTTAAACTCCAGGCAGCTTGGGTTGGGATGAAAACCATTTCAAAGGCCTTGTTTGTTTTTTTGTTTATTTCATTGTTGATAATAATTTCCTATAATATTCTGTTGATATTATATTGATACTATATTGCACTATGCATTCTAGGACATAAAAACAGCTGTGTTAGGATAATACATTGTTTGCTATGGTTTCCCCTCCCTCTCTTAAATTAACAAATGTCCTTATCCAATTTGACATGTAGGACACATATAGCAAACTTTGGTAAAAAAAAGAAGAGAAAACACTATTCAAAATGGTTAAAAGAGATACCAATAGCCAGTGGTGGAGCTAGAAAAAATCGTTAGAAGTCTGAGTACATATATACTCTCAAATATATCAATTATAATGAAAAAATACAAATAGAACTTAAATAATTATAAATCTATTATGCATTTTAGCATTTCTATATCGAATCATTGTTTCCAATAAAAAGGAAGTGACTTATAGTTATTATTTTTTTTTCAACTTGCTTTGATAGTTTATTACAAAAATAAATAAACATCAAAAAATAGGAAGTATGGTTGGTAGGGGGTGGTAATCTCTAACACAAAAAATAATGTGAATATGACATGATATGATATGGATAAAATTGTCATTGATAAATTATTTTTTCATTTTTTATGTCTTGTTTTTTTTTTACTATTTTATATAGATAACATTGAAAAATTGAAATAATTTTTTTTATATGTCAATTGACACATTTACGTGACAAAGTTCACGACAAAACACAACACAAAATCACAAAAATGATTGATTGTCACTATTTTTCACCCTTAATGGTATGTATTAAGTATTGAGTTATAGAGAAAAAACGATATATATATATATATATATATATATATATATATATATATAAAAGTTGTTTAAATACATTTTGTAGCTAAGATTCTTTTAAGTATTGTTTGAACCTTGGATAATAGTATATGTGACTTTATGATTTGCTTATATTATAATGAGAAAGGTCACAAGAGAAATACATTGATTTGAATGAAAGGGTGTAAGTCCCGTTAAGTCGATAGATAGGTGTTAGGTCAGTAAAACTTTATAAGTGCTGATGGTAGTAGCGAACATTTCATTTAAAGTATAAGTTGAAGAAAGTTATAAATATTATAGGAAAATATAGAACAAGAGATAGAATGTTAATTCTTTCATGTATGATAACTTAACATATTTCCATGACTTAGTCCATGTTTGTATAATACATGTATCTTGATAGCTAATAGTAGACAATAATTTTAAAGGATTAAGATTCTTGTTTAACATCTAAACATATTATATTGATGATTAGTATTGTCATATTTTATAAACGTTTTAAATTAAATTCTAATTTTAAATTTAATTATGTCTAGTTTTGATTTTTTGGCATTCTCTTGCATTATCAAAATCATCATATTCTTTTTCGAAGAACAAAGATATCATTAACAACGATGAACTCGCTATTGAAAATTTTTTAAAATCAATTGATCACTAGAAGATCACAAAGGTAAGATCAAATTTACAAAACAAAGATGATGAATCTTTTCAAAATTGATTACATCATTAAAACCGAGGAGAAGAATATCCAACTCTCTTCACTTTTTGAAACTATTAAGTTATTTTCAAAAGTATCATTAAAAAAGCATTTTGAAAAACATTTCTAATATGTTCATATCGGATTAGTTCAAGTTGGACTAAGACCTTTAACTAGAGATGGTTTAAACACATCAATTCTAGTTGTTCTTAGGGACGTTAGACTTATAGATTTCAAGGATTCTTTATTAGGAACGGTTAAAATGAGCCTAGGATTAGGACATGTATCCTTCGATTGTTTTCCTCATTTATTAGTTTCCGTAAGTGACCCACATATATTGAAGTCACTCACATTACAAATCCAAACCCATAATTCTAGGATACTATCAGAAGCAATTCCAGTAGCCTTAATCTATAGAGTTCATTACAAGGTTATGATGTTTGCTTGGGATACCAGGCATATCCAATAATCAAAAAGGGGAGAAACTATTCTCCTTCAAACAAATCTTTCTATATCCAACATAACAATCCCCAAACCTATTTCTTGGAGTCAAATAGTCTTTCTAGATATGTGGCTTATTAAGGACGTAACTCAGCAATATTATGAAACCCAAGAACTTGTTAAAAACATAGAACTTGGGGAAATTATTTCATAAAAAGATGGTAATGTTAAACTAAGCTTTGATAAGTCTACCAATTTGAGATACTCTTATGTCTCTATAACAAGTATCTCTCACATCTCATCTACGAATTTATCTCTCAAAATCAAACCTAGGTCTTCTACCTTAGATATCCCTAGGACAAAACTCAAAGCTATAGATTTTAGTACACGAGTACCAAGACCAATCTACATTGTTGAAAAAGCTTCTAAGATGAGCGATTCACCTCAGCTATCTCCTATCCTTTCCTCATCACCAATTCTATCCCAAGCCCCAACTACACAAGCTAGGACCAACGAGTTGAATGTATTAACCTTGGAACATCATTTATTAGACATAGAAACCCTACGTCTGGACATAGATCTTCCTTGTAACAAAAAAATTAAAAAAATGGTTTCTTAAAACATACTCAGAGAGTGCTAGGGCTAGCAACTTTAGAAAACACTCTAGGTATGTTCAAGAACACCAACAAAATATATTATTTTTTGAATGGTTAGAAATCTATTGGTAATCCAATGGATAACCCTTTCCTTTGAAGATCAATTCAAGATCTGTTGAACCAATAAAGTCAATTGACATGGTCAACACCAAAAAGAAACCACCAATATGGAAAACTCTAGATGGCACAAAAGAGGCTGAACATCTTCCATTGAGACCAATTACCTTTCCATATGTTGATCATATGGTTGAAGCCTTTCCTCTTAAAAACCGTTAGGAGAACCAGGCAACTAACCTAAAAAACATTATTACTCAAAATAATTTTACTAATATCAACCTAAATACTTTAGGTAACTAGCTTACTAGGATAGAGAAGAATCAAAAGAATGATCTTCCCTCCACTTCCTACCAAGTAATATATAGTAAAATTCAAAACCCTATCTTTAAACCCTTCCATGTTTCCAAATCATCCCAAGAAGAAATATCATCTAAGTTTAAGAAACTTCAAAAATGGAACAATACCTTTAAGTTCCAACTAGAAGACCAAGCCTCAAACAAAAAACCAGGTTTAGTTGTACCTGAGTCTCCATTGACTTCAAACCCAACCAAAGACCCAACACAAAGTGTTAGTGTTCTTAGTAACCTAGAACCTATTACTTCTGGTGAGGATAGTTCCCAAGAAACCCTATCTAAATCAAATCCTCAAGTTCAAAAACTAAAATGGCAAGAACCTAGATAGGTACCCATATACCACAAGTACTCAACCTATCCAGGTTACCCAGCCAAAATACAACGTAACATCTATTTATGTTTGGAACATAGATGGAATGATTGAGCAAGAAATATTACATGTCTTGCAGCAGATGACAATTGCGTCAAATACTTACAAAACACAAATTAGTACAACTAATAAAACAGTTGTCAAATTATTAATAGTTGGCTTCTCAGGCTAGCTAAAAGGATGGTCGAATCACCATCTTACAAACCAACAAAAACTAGATATTGTGCATGCAATATTAGTTGGCGAGTATGGAGAACCCATACTTGATCAACATGGAGCTACAATTCAAAATGTTGTCTCCATATTACTTTTCACAATATCACATCATTTTATGGGAGATTCATCCCATTTAAAAGATAAAAATGATGATCTTCATTCCAACATAAAATGTAGGAAGATGAGTGATTTTCAAAATTATAAAACTATATTTCTGAGTAGAGTTATGTTAAGAGATGACTCTACACAACCATTCTGGAAAGAGAATTTCCTAGCAAGACTTCCTCCTCATTTAGGTGAGAAGAACATAAACAAAACCCGCAAGGTATATGGGAATCATATGATTTCTTATAATCAATTAACTTATGGTGAATTGATTAGCTTCGCTCAAAAATAGGGTCTTCAAATCTATCAAGATTTAAAAATCCAAAAACAAATGAAATTAGAGCTTAAACTCTCTAAAAGAGAAATTGGATCATTTTATAAATAGTTTGGTAATAACTTCTCTATTGACAAAACCTACGATGACAATTGCAATAAAAAACCTTATAAAAAACCCATAGAACTTATAAGACATTTTCAAAGCCCAAAAAACTTTCTTTGAAAAAAGAATGAATTTTTATAAAAAAAAACCTTATAAATGTGATAAGAAAGGTCATACTACTAATTATTGCAAGATGCTGAAAACGTCACGAACTAAAACTTGAATCTGACATCTTAAATAAAATCTCTGCCTTAATGGTAGATGAAACATCATCATCTGAGTTTGAACCTTGGTTAGAAGACTTAGAAGTTTCAAATCCCCAGGAAGATGAGTTAGCATCTACTAGCTCCGATATTGGTAACAATATTATTAATGTATTAACTAAGGAAGAAGTTGAACAACTTCAAGCTAAAATCCTTAAGTTAAATGACCCTAGTATTGCAAAATTATATATGGATCACTTGACTAGTTCCCTAGCCAAAGCCCAATCATTACCAAAACATTCTGAACTTCCAAGTACTAGCACATGCTATTATAACCTCATTGCTATTTTGGAATGTAAGAACAAAACATTAAAGCCAAAAAGTCAAATCCAAGACTTAAAAGTTGAAATTAATACCATTAAGCTAGAAATCCACCAGCTTAGGGAAAAACATAAAGAATATGACCTCAAGTTTAAATTATTTAAAATTGGAGTCCAAACCCCAATTGGGATGAATGAATCAGATGAAAAAATTGAATCAAATACCCAAGAACTTAAGAATATGGAAGGGGTTCCTGAAAATGTTCTTCAAATTCTTAGGCAGATCACTACCAAGAAATACAAGATATCTATTACCCTTGTATTCTGTGACCAATCAAAACTTAAGACAATATCTGTATTTGATACATGAGTTGATCTCAATTGTATCAAACCATCAATCGTTCCCAAACGATTCTATCAACCAACAGATGAACAACTTACCTCAACCAATAAATCAAAAATGCATATCATTGGTAAAACAGAAGTTTCGATCCTCAACAAATCATTTCTTATCAATACTCCATTTGTGGTAGTATTCGATATAGGCTACCCAGTTATATTAGGTACACCTTTCATGAACATCATTACCCCATACCTTGTCAAAAGTGATAAGATTTCTTTCAAAATTGAAGAAAAGGCCTTTAGTTTTCCCTTCATCAAAGAACCAAAAATTAGGAATCTCAACCTTATTAAAGCCAATTCCATCCATTAAAAGGAGATTTTTGTTCTTATTAAACATAGTGAAAAGGATCTTTTCTATCTCAAATCCAAAGTTCAATCTCATACCGTTGAGAAAGAACTACAAATCCCAGGGATACAAGATAAGATCTCCACACTACAAAACTTTTTCGAAAAAGAGGTTTGTTTTGACTTACCTAGTGCCTTCTGGGAAAGACAAAAACATATGGTAAATTTACAATATGAACCAACTTTCAACGAAAGAAATATTTCCACAAAAGCAAGGCCAATTCAAATGAGTAATGACCTTGAAATGTTTTGCAGGAAGGGATCAATGATCTCTTACCCAAAAAATTAATATCAAAATCCAGATCACCGTTGAGTTATGCGGCTTTTTTGTCAACAAACCAGCCGAAATTGAAAGAGGAACCCCTCGGCTAGTTATTAATTATAAAACTTGGAACCAAGCCCTAAAATGGATTAGGTATCTTATTCCAAATAAAAAATACTTGCTTCAAAAATTATACTCATCATCCATCTTTTTTAAGTTTGATATGAAGTCAGGATTCTGGAAAATTCAAATTGAACCTAGTCATAGGTATAAAATAGCATTTACTGTTCCATTTGGACAGTATGAGTGGAATTTCATGCCCTTTGGGCTTAAAAATGCACCTTCTGAATTTCAAAGGATCGTGAATGACATATTTAATCCTTATTCATAATTCTGCATTGTGTACATCGATGATGTACTCATATTTTCTAAAGATGTTAGACAACATATCAAGCACCTCAAAACCTTCTTTCATATTATCAAAGAGAGTGGTCTAGCTCTATCAACTAAGAAAATGATGTTCTTCAAAACCAATATCAAGTTCCTAGGACATAGTATGTCTAATGGAACTACTATTCCAATCGAACAGATTCTTCAATTTACTACCAAGTTTCCTAATATGATCATCAACAAAACTCAGCTACAAAGATTTCTTGGTAGCTTAAATTATGTATTAAAATTTTGTCCCAATATTAACAGATTGGCAAAACCACTCCATAATAAGTTTAAGAAAACTCCTGAGTCATAGACATAAGAACACACCAAATTGTTCAACTTATCAAGGCACAAGCACAAAACATTCCTTGTTTACATCTTGCAAATCCAACACTTCTCAAGATAGTAGAAACTGATGCCAGTGAACTTGGTTACTAAGGAATATTAAAACAAGTCCAGGATAATGAATAACTCATTGTTCAATTTATTTCTAGCCATTGGAATGATTGTCAGAAGAATTATTCCACTATAAAAAAGAAGTATTAGCAATAGTACTTTGTATTTCAAAATTTCAATCAGATTTATTAAATCAAAGATTTTTGTTAAGAATCGATTGCAAATTTGCTAAAGAAATTTTATTAAAAGATGTTAAGAATATTGCATCAAAACAATTTTTTTTTCAGATGGAAAGCTTTATTAAGTGTTTTTGATTTTAATATTGAGTTTATCAGAGAAGAGAACAATCCATTACTTGACTTTCTAACCATAGACTTTCTTCAAAATAGGTTCAAAGAGAACCTCCTCCAAACTCTTCCAACACCACTTTATCATCAGCAAAACCAATTATCACCTGGTCCTAAGTGGCCCAAACCAAAAATGAAAAAGCAAAATCATCCTCCCGGTAATCCCTAAAAGAATTATCACCATAATTATCCCTAGTAGATGAAGTTCTATATTAACGAGTCCAAGAATGGATACTGGGTCTCAAAGAGACAGTAGCATTACGAGCAACCTATGGCAATATCCCAAGTTTAGGTGCACCATTATTATTTTCTAAAGTAGAGGCCCTAGCCTCCAAAGGTAAAGAAAAGGTATCAAAAGAAGCAACATCTTCTGGAATAAAAATAATTTCAAAACAATCAACTGGAAAAATTTCTATTCTAGAAAGGAGGATAACAACCTTTACTTATTTTCGCAAAAAAGGAACAAGGAAAATTATTCCCAAATCTATTTCAAAACCAACTTCTGAGTATTTTCCAAAACAACAAACTCAAATAGTTACAGTTGTTGAATGAGGATTTTATGATACAAATCCTTATTTAACAACCCACAAATTATTTGGTAAAGGTTTATTTTACAAGCCTTTTACCCATTTAAAAACCCCACAATACTATCAGAGTATTTTGGAAATAATAGGTAGTGTGGAATTTAAACATTTCCTCTATCCAAAATCATCAGATGCGTAGTTTTCAATTACAAAGCTTCATAAAATCATATCTCTAACAGACTGGGGTAATGATCTTTCAAAACCACTATCCTTTTCGGTCATTATTACTTCTTGTATTCCACATTCTACAACATATAACTATTGGGATTAATACCAGGCATGTTTTAACACATTCCTTATTCAAAACATAGATAACCAACATTCTTAGTTATTTTTCTTTGTGAAAAAATCCATCAATCCATCTCGATTTCCATCTTGGTTTTCTAATTGGTGGAAATTATTTGGAAACATTTCCTCTATCATCATTTTTTCCATAAAAGAGAGTTATCAATCATTTTCAAAAAATTACAATGGCTTATGCCCAAGACTCTATTATAACCAATCGTTGAACAATGGCTTATCAAAAATGGCCATAGAGAACCAAAGGTGAAGGAACTCCAAGATTCTTCCCTTTTATTGGCACAAAGGCACATACTAATGCTTTAATATCTCAAGAAAAAACCCAAAAGGAACTCTTGGATATTATTAAGCAACTATCACAATCTTCTGGTCAAACTTCTGTTGTCAAGAAAGAAGAAGAAGATTCAGATAAGACTCAATCACCCAATGAAACATTCTCTCCTTCATCAAAAGCTTCATCAGTTGATCTAATAAATTTAGAAACACCTAGTGAAGATATGTCATTCTGGACTGGTAAAGCCCGTCCCTAATTTGGGCATTTAACCCAATATTATTATTGGGCCTGTGCATCCATTTATTATTACTTTGGACATGCGTGTCCATTTACTTATTAATTTGGGCCTATGTGTCCATTTACTTTATTAGAGGGTTAATAGCCCATTTTGTTTTATAAGGTCCATACAACGGCCTACCATCACCAAAAGGCCCATCTAAATAGCCCATCAGAGTCTTCAAAAGCAATCACTATTGTTTTAACACAAGAAGATAAAATTGCAAACGGTGCCAACAACGACTGTTTATTAAATAGTCAAAAGGTGTCTAGAATATCGTAACAACTATTGTTCACAACATAGTAAGACATCTCCTACAGTACTTGATGGCAGGCAAACTATTGTTCACAACACAATAGTCAACTCCCAACAGTATCAAGAAGGAGACAAAGAACTATTTATTGAATAGTAACAACATTTGCACACAGTACATCACTTGGTTATAAAAGATAAGCTCATTTTCAAAAATGAGGGATCGTTTCCACTTGCTTATTTACTCTCATCCTATTTGATAATCATTTTAATTTTGTAACCTTGTTTTAAATTAAATAAGTTTTAGTTTTAGTTTGTTTATTTTCTTTTTGTTTTAAATAAAATTTTATTGTTTGTAATTAATATGACCGACTAAGCTACCTAATCTATCAATATATATATATATATAAGTTTACAGTTTATAAGGTAGATTTATTTTTAAAATAAATAAATTCAATATTTTTAAAGTTATTTTGTCTTGTAATATACATCAATTAGTATGCATGAAAATCTATTTGTAAATTTGCACGTGATTATCATTCTTATAAATTAAAAAAGTAACTAAAGGAAGAAAGAAAAGAGTAATGCTAGGCAACCACCATCATTAATATGTATGATTATAATTGGTTAAAACATATAATCCATATATATTAAGTATTAAATACATATAAATTCTAATAACATATATCTAATAACTATTTTTCACATAAGTAGTAAAATAATTATTACTCTATTTAATAGTGTCATATATATTATTTTTCAAAGAAAAAAAGTAAATATTTGAATAATTGACATATCTTTGGTAGTTAATTTTCTATAAAAATGTGAGAGATATTTGTATGTTTCATTCCAATAATTACATTATTTTTCTTTAAAATCAATTGGGCTAATTTGTATCAATGAGATATTTTAAATTTTTAACATAAGATAAATAAGTTATTTGGAAAAAATTAGTATAGAGTAGAGCAAAGTCTAACCTATGTCTAACTGACACCACTATTAATACTTAAATTAGGGTGTTAAAATAGAATCTTTTAATAACATGAGATATAAATGATACCAATACATTAATTTGAGTACCGTTAAAGTACAGAATCTGTTTCATCCTCTCCATCCATTTTATAATAGTATTAAATTGTACCTCACTCAATATTGTCATAAAATTTGACCCAAAAAATAGTATTGTTATAAGATGAGTCTTGAATTATATACCTTCATTTCTACATCCTAAACCATACACATCGATTTCTCACTCGATCGATGTCTTACACAAAGGTTTCAATAGTAAAATTTGAAAAGCATGCTTAAAGACTTGCTCTATATATGCACAAGTCCCTATGCTCGACTAATGGCCACCCATTCGAGTGGCCTACCCAAAAGCTTATAAAATTCAATACGCACACAAATATTTTTTGTATATTTAAGTACGTACCCTAAGTGGACATGTATATGTAGACATGTCAAACGATCTATTCAATCTAACTTAGCTCATTTAATGTTGGCTCATTGAGCCATCTCACTTAGTTTATGAACTTAAATGAACAACTCATTTAAGCTCATAAGCAACTCACTAACTTATTTAACAAATATATGTTGACTTCAAAATATAACAAATAAGAGAAAAAATGAAGAAGTTACCAAAATATAATTATTTATTATTACTACAAAGTTGATAAAAATACTAATATTAGTTAAATTAATAAATAGAAAAGTAAAAAATAATTTTTTTAAAATAAAATAAAGATAAAATTAAATTAAATTTATATTATAATATTTCAAGAAATATAGAATTTCAAGACAAATAATAACTTAAAAAACATGCACAATATATAATTGATGTTATATAGATAATCATTAACTAAGTTTTAAAATATAATTGCATTATTCGCGAACAAAATATACAAATATAATTTTAGTTTTTAGGTGTCTTTCAAGAATATTTTCAACCCGAAAAAACTATTAAGCTCAACCGATCACAATTTAGGTATATATCTATTCTTATACACGTTAGATTTCATATTAGACATATAGGTATATTTTGAGATTAGGCTACTCGATTGATCAAGACATGTCTAGATCAATTGAGCTATGTAAATCGATCGATAATGATCTAATCAATTTAGTTTTGAATAAATTATTTAACTAACTAGATCAATCAATCGAGCACTAGATCGATTAATTTATTAGTTAGATCTATCACCCTAGTTCAGAATTAATTATTTATTACACTAAATCGATCAATAATTAACTGGATTGATCGAACATGTTTTGATCTTTGTATTAGATCAATTGATAAAGGCATTCAATCAATCGAAATATGTACTCGATTGATCGAGAATATGTTAGATCAATCAAGTGGCCAAGGCTTTGATTTTAAAGCCTATTTATAACTTGAATTTAATTGGTTTTTCATTATATTATCATTTTTTTTAAAACTCTTTTAACTATTTTTATGGATAACATTGTAATTTTACTTTGAATTAGTGCTTCAAAATATTCTATATATACAAATCTAAGCATACAACTTTAATTAAACACATAAAAGCATTATTCTTTTCATCTTAATCTCTCTCTTATTTTGTAAAAACTATTCAAGTAGGCTTTTTTATTAAGTTAATTTATCAAATATTTGTAGTTTTTTTATAGATTAAAAAGCCTACAATATTTTTGATATTATGCTTAAAATGATTGTTATAGGGTTTTTAGTTGATTTTGATTTATTTAATATATTTATTGAATCATATAGCTAGGGTTATTCATTATTGAATATGCTCTATGACACACATTTGTACTTATGTTATTGCGCTAACCTTTCAAGTATTGGTTGAACAAATTCGATTACTTGTATAACTCAAGTTATTAAAATGTTGGTCTAAATCCTAACACCATTCTTGTAGAGGCTATGATGAAAGAAACAACTTAAATTAGACTACTTGGGAGCTTTATCTTAGTGGGTAGTATAAGGCATGGCCTTGTAATTAGATATTATTTTTCATAATGGATAGTGAGGGGGTCTGATAGACTGATGGTTTTCCTCTTAGGTCATTTGTGTGGCTTAGGTTGTTTTCACCTAAACATCTCATGTTTTGATTTATATTTTTGCATTACTTTATTTACACATGATTGCATGCTTGACCCCCTGTAAAAAAATTAATTTGTCATAATTTCACTAATTATATATTCACCCTATCTAGTTAATTAGATCTATAACTAAAAAAAGAAACATTTAATTGGTATCAAAGTCATCCCTAGGTACACTTAGTATGGCTAGGACCTTGTTATGGATCATTTAAGAGAGGATTTGTTTACAACTCGTGTACCTTACTTTGATTGGTCTAATTACCACATTGGAACTCTGTGCTTTATGGTTGGGAACCACCTACAATTACCAAAGATAATATAGTCACTCTTAAAACTAGAAACGAATGGACTAATCAAGATAAAAATACTAGCCCCTAGAGGTTGCCTATTGATACTGCTAAGCATGTTGGGATATTTAAGTGGTTGCCTATGAGGGCACTATACAAATGAAATGAACTAAACTTTTCATGTTTGGTAGTCAAGTTGAAAATCTTTGGATGAAAGAAGATAAAAAATTCTCTGAATTTTATATTAGATTATGTGATATTACTAACATCTCTACCAATTGTGGAGAGAAAATTGATAATTTTATAATAGTTCAAAAGATTCTCTACTTATTACCAGATTGTTTTCATGCAAAAATCATTGTCATTGATGAAAGAAAGGATGTATACACTATCAAAATAGAGGTATTCGTTGGCTCACTTTAAATCTTTGAAGTGAGCTTCTGAAAATCTACAAAAATACAAAAAACAAAGGTATCTCTTTCAAAACTGTTATGATTGAAGATAGTGACAATGATGATGAAGAACTGGTTCTCTTAACCATAAAATTGAACAAAATTCTCAACAAAAAGAATCCTCAAAATAAATGATAAACAAATTGTCCAAAGGCTAAAAATCTGAAAGAGCTCAAATATGTAAGTTTTGAAGATAAGAAATTTAAAACCACATGACCTCGATATTTTGAATGAAATGGGACTCGTCATATTGTAGCTAATTGTGCAAACAAGAAGAAAAAAAACTGTAAGAGGTTTCAATGCTATACTTACTGACTCTAAAAGTGATAACAACAATCCATTTGAATCAAAAAATTGTGACAACAACTATTTGCATTTATTGTGACTATTGGTGGATACTCCAATAAATGTGACATTGATTTAGAAGATGAGGAAAGTGATGTTGAATTTTTACTCAATAAATTTAATGTCACTAGTATTGAATAAGTATTCATAGATTATATAAGATGCAAAATAGAAATAGATAGGTTTCTGAACGTATTAATGATTTGAATTCAAGTCTTGAATGCTTAGAACAAGAAAAAAAATATGGTGCATGTACTTGAACAATCCAAGGAAGTTGTAAAAAGGCTAACCATTGGAGGTGGAAAGTTATACAAAGTTCTTTAATATAGAAAACCTTTTAGAAATAAGAAAAGGCTAAGCTATGAAGATGAGGATTCTAACCCATCATCTTCAAAAATAACTGAGTTTGTAAAACCATCTAATCCTTATACTTCACAGGTTACAAATACATCTTCAACATAAAAAGACTATTATTGTAATGACTTCTAACTCCATTCCTATAATTATTAATTATACACAAAGAACTATTACATCTATAATTGATAAACTGTTAAGTTTGTGCTTGTATGTCATCATTGTGATAGAAAGGTCATATTAAGCTCAATTGTAGATTTTTAATAGATGCTCCTAAATTTAATAAACAATTTCATGCCTCACATAGTAGGACTCATAATTATCATCCATCTATGCATGTTACATCATATTTTAGGATAAATGGAAATTATAATAATATGCTTAAAAATTCTATTAGAAAACATGAAGTTGTTAGTTCAAAGAGGCTTGTAAAATTCAATACTTTAAATTTTATGACTAATTACCATTATCCTATCATGCATGTTGCATCTTCATTTAATAATGTAAAATATATAGGTGAATCCAAGAATATGCCAAAGACAATTAAGGTAGTTGATTTCCAACTCAATTATACAAAGCCAAAATTCAAGAAAGTTTAGGTTATAAAATTTTCTCTCTTTCTTATCACCTGATTGTCATTTATTTTTCTCTTAAGTATTTTTTTAGTGCTTAATTAATCCTATGTGAGCATCTTTAGTTTTTTAGTTTCCTTTTTAATTATTTTTTTGTCATTTCTTTAGTTTTAACAATAAAAAAATAAAAAAAGGGAAGTAGACTGCCATAACACTTACATGAACATTAGATACTACTTTCATATTTGTTGACTTTGCATTATTAAAATGGATATTTTAACTTGTGCATTTACATATTTTTAACATCTAGTGATTGATGTTGACATGAACTTACTCACACACTCATTGAATACATATGTATATCATGCTCCAATTTTATGATTGTTTTTGTGAGATTCTAGGGAATGAACTATCCATGATTGCAAATTTGTTTTTGAGATCTATATTTCACTTTTTAAAATGCTACTATAGAGATATACCTAGTTTTGAGAGAACTACCTATTGTGATGTGTGAAGCAATTGTAGTGAACGGAGAGGGTTACCCCACAACTAGTGTGAAAGTAATTATACTAAGTTTTTTTGACTTGTGCATATTTTCTTAAAAAAAATATAGATTAAAGTTCTCTCTTAGCAAGTAAATTTTATTTGTGCAAGTGTGAATTCAATTGCATTTTTTTATGATAGGTGATACTCTTTCCTTTAAATCCTTCATAGCTAATCATAAATGGACTAATTGATATATTATTCCAGTTTCGACATTTATCTCACTTTTAGTGACCGCCATATGTCACTATATGTGTTAGGATATTGGTATGACTTGTCTACATATATTTATGTTAACAATGGATAGTTACAATTTGAACAAAATTAATTTCTTCATTTGTTTGTATTATTACAGTCATGTTAAGCTAAGTCTACTACCTCAATTTTTTTAAATTTTTGTTTCATTATAATTTATTTAGAGGAGTCGTAGAACTTAGGTGGAGTTTATTCATTTTTGAAAAACATATTAGTTTTAGCTCTCTATTTTAATTCTTATTGAACTTTTAAGAATGTGTCCTCCTCTTTTCAATCATTAAATATACTACTTGCTTGCTCAACCTAGTTTTCATTGCCTTATAATTATATTATTTATTCGTGTGAAAAAATGGGAAGAAAATTTAAAATATTAAATTTAGGGGGAAAATCAACTTTGCAAAATTTTTTAGAGTAATACCTTTTAATTTCTATTTTATGATTACTCATTCTTATGAATATTCTTTGCTTTTTATAGTATTATATACACTGAAGTAATGAATAATGAATTTTTCAGGACAAGTTATTTAAGTATTTATGTTTTTGACTTTCAAGATTCAAGTGAAGATAGTTTCAATGGATCATAGGATATTATCACTATGTAAAAATTTAATTTTCCTATGAGTGTTATGTAATGAGAGAGAGATTTTCATACGAATATGCTAATTAGGGAGATTGTAAGATTTATTTAAGTGTTGATGATATTCATAAACAAAGCATACAAATACAATTTTAGTTTTTAGGCGTATCCTTCAAGAATATTTTTAAGCCAAAGAAACTATCGAGCACTAACAATCACAATTCAAATATATTTCTATTCTTATGTACATTAGATTTCATATTAAAAATGTATGAACATTTTAAGATTAGGCTACTCGATCAATCGATACATGTCTAGGTCGATCAAGCTATGTAGATCGATCGAGAATCGATCTACTCATTTTTAAAAGTCTTGAGTTAATTATTTAATTGACTAGATTGATCGAGTAATTAATAATCAATTAATCGAGTACTAGATCGATCGATCGATCGATCTTGTTTCAGGGTTCAGAATTAATTATTTATTACACTAGATCGATCGAGAATTGATTGGATTGATTGAACATGTTTTGATTACTGCATTGAATCAATTGATAAGGGCATTCGATCGAGAATATGTTAGATCAATCGAGCGACCATAAATTTGATTTTAAAACCTATTTCTAACTCTAATTAAATTGACATTTTACTATATTGTCTTTTTTTTTCTTTAAATCTCTTTTAATTGATTTTATAGACAAAATAGTAATTTTACTTTTTCCTAGTGCTTTAAAATATTCTATATATACAAACCTAAGCATACAACTTTAATTAACCACACAAGAGCATTATTCTCTTCATCTTAATCTCTCTTTCTTATTTTGAACTATTCAAATAGGCTTTTTTCTTTTAGTTAATTTATCAAACATTTTGTGATTGTATTTGATGGATTAATAAGCCTACAATATTTGTGATATTTTGCTTAAACTGATTGTTTTAGGGTTTCCAATTGATTTTGATTTATCTAATATATTTATTAAATCATCTAGCTAGGGTTATTCATTATTGAATATGCTTTAAGACATACATTTACACTTGTGTTATTGTGTTAACATTTTAGATACTAGTTGAATGGGTTCGATTGCTTGTATGACTCAAGTTACCAGAATATTTTTTCTTATCGAAACATCTTTCTTGTAGAAGCTATGATAGAAGAAGGGACTTGTAAGTAGATTAATCGGGAGCTTTATCTTTGTAGGTAGTATGCGCCCTGGACTTATAATTGGTCCTTATTTATTCATAGTGGATTTTTAGGTAATCTAATGGATTGATGATTTTCTTTTTAGGTTATTGGTATGGTCTAGGTTGTTTCCACCTAAAAATCTCATGTGTTGATTTATATTTTGGTATTGTTTTATTTATAAGTGATTGCATGCATGACCGTTTACGAAAATTTTAATTTACCGTAATTCCACTTATTATCTATTCACCATTTCTAACTAATTAGGTCTGTAATTAGAAATGAAACTTTCATACATCATTGAAAATATCAAATAGCTTATTTTTATAAGAAATGTTATATTTAAAAAAAAATTAGAAAAGTTATACTTATTTTATTAAATATTATAAATATTCTTTTAAACATTTTTGAAATATAAAATGCACTAGTTCACAAAATATTGTAATTCAATCCATGTATCATTAAAAATCTCTAGAAGTTTAGTTTCTAAAGAATTTTAAGAATTGTGATTTTGAGTTTTTTTATAGAAAGTTATACACAATTTACTAATGGTTTTCAAATTAAGAAAAATATTTTTTACTCAATTTTAAAATATGAACTATGCTAACTTATAATATTTTATGAATTATTTCTATATTATAAGAAATTTCTAGAAGCCTAGTTTCTAATAAATTTATCGATTTGTGATTACTAGTTTTTTTTATAGAAAATTATACACATTTTACTAATAATTGTTCAAATTTAAAAGAACATTTTTTACACACTTTTAAAATTTAAATTATACAAAGTCATAAAAATTTATAAATCATTTAATATATTATTAGAAATTTTTTGAAATCTAGTTTTTAATAAAGTTTACGGTTTTTGACATAGGATTTTTCATAAAACGTTATGCTAATTTTATTATTTAGATATAATATTACAATTTTAATTCATTATTGAAATATAAATCTCACCAAATATTTTGAATAATTTCATATACGGTTAAAAAGTTTTAAAAGTTTAATTTCTAAAACAATTTACGATATTTCGTGTTTTATATATAATGTTATGATAATTCCAATCAATTCTGCCCAAAAGGAGAAGTATCAAAACCCAAATTTAACAAAGTTTAGCTTCTTGCAGATTGTTTTTCTTTTGCTTTCTAAATCTTCAAGACCTTTTTCACAATCTTTTGCTCTTCCACCAAAAAGGCTCGAATGATCCTGTACAAGGTTTAATTTATTACAGCAATATTAAAATAAATCAAACATTTGTAAAATTTGGGTTTTGATACTTCTGTTCCTTGTCATGAACTAGTCTTGTTTAAATTTGTTACATTTAACTAAAATCCACTTTTATATTATGCCTTCTTATATAATATTTTGCTTTTTAGATATACCAATACAAATCTATTATATATATAAAAAGAATCTTAAAAATCTAAAAATAGATTCGTTTTACCTTCACAGAATGAATTTTTACGATTTTTTTGTAAAGATATTAAACGTATACACCTACTTTACAAATATGGATATATGATAGTCCTACGTTAAACAAATAATATGACCTATACTATCCAAGATTAACCAACCAATCGCAAATGACAATAAACTCGCAATCCCTAAGGACAGCAAAAATTTATTATTAAATATAAAAAAAAACATCACATGGAATAAAATGACATCGCCAAAAAGGTGAGGAACCACAAGGCTCATGTCCACTAGCAAACACAAAGGGAGTTTCACGAGCAAAACAAGGAGACAAGACTACCAGAGATCATGTCCATTAGCAAACACAAAGGGAGTTTTACGAGCAAAACAAGGAGCTTAGGTCCCGGGAAAAAAAGGATTCAGGATAGAATTATTATAGAACACAGTTCGGTGAAGAGAGGGCACGACGACATGACCACGTTCATATGATGAATCAAAAATGCCAATTAAACAGGATTTTGGATCTAACTAAGACAAGAAAACCGGATAGGAAATCTAGTTTAACAATATAGTTAAGCAAAAAGAAAAAACACGCCTAGGCTTATGGAAGGAATCAGATCAACAGAGAACGAATCCAATATTCCATAAACAATCCAAAATTACCATAATGTATAATAAGAACAGATTACAAAGAAAACTAGATTTGTCGACAAAATTAACAACTAATAATATTTCATAGTTCATGACAAGGAAGATAACAGAAGTATCAAAACCCAAATTTAACAAAGTTTAGCTTCTTGCGGATTGTTTTTCTTTTGCTTTCTGAATCTTCAAGACCTTTTTCACAATCTTTTGCTCTTCCACCAAAAAGGCTCGAATGATCCTGTACAAGGTTTAATTTATTACAGCAATATTAAAATAAATCAAACATTAGTTGCAAATTAGCAAAGTAAAACACATCCGGTTGCAGTTCTTTTATTTTTTTTAAAAAGGGTAATTCAATAACAAACCTTTCTCTGACAGCACCAGCCGATAGCACTCCACCATATGCACGATTAACAGTCCTCCGGTTCCTAGATAACCTAGACCTCTTATATTGAGCAGGTCTCAAGTGAGGAATCTGCAAAAATATTGCACAAGAAATAAATCAGCTACCAGTAGCAATTATCACACTTTAGTTCACAGAAAATGTCTTACAGATACAAGTCAAGTGGATACAGGTCAAAATCTAGAGTCTATTATAAATTAGAAACTTAATATACACAAGTTCGATCATCTACAGATGAACAAAAGAGAGTCCATCGACTCCATTATAATGATTTATCTGACATAAACAGCACATCTGGCTACAGCAAGCCACAACACTTATATCAAAGTAACAAAAGGAAAGAAAAACCCAACAATTATGCCTAGCTAACAAATAACACAAAAAAATCTATGCTTGGCCACATCACCAAGCCATTAAAAAAATGAATTATGGATGACACACGGTAAGCATAAGCAGAAGTGTCAAAATCAATAAAAAATGTTCCTATAGTATATTTACGCAAATCAATATTAAATGAACTTAATTTACATCAGAAAAGCCAAGTCATTAATAGATGATTAAAACAGATTCCATTTCATGATATATCTCGTGCAAAATGCATGTCTAGCTAGCAACCCAAACCAGTTATATCAACATAACAAACAGCCCAATCCAAGCCGTAAAAGAATATGCTTCAGGTCTAAAACCCTTATAGTGAAACATGATAGCTAATAAAAAAAGGAACGCCTAAGATAAGAAGTCATTTCACACGTGAACTATTATTGAAAGATCCATCAAACAAAACCATATTCCCCATCAAAATAGCAGTTTCAAGATAACAACATAGCAAGGACATAGTAAAACATTAGTAAAAAATTGTCGTCAAAATTCAGCTACTATTTTTACTCCATTAGATTTAGGTATAACTGTACTTGACCTGTTAACATTCCACATACTATACATTTAGGCATTTTTATTAGTGAACAAGAAAAACTCAACATATTAGTAATTAAAATATGCGTACGTACCCTTCATACGAAATTAAATTGCTCAGAAAAATAGTTAATAAGAACCATTGGTAAACAATTTAACAAAACACATTACCCATTTACTTAAGTATACATTAAAGTACAACAAAAAAAACGAAGAAACAGAAGACATACCCCTTGAATCCTCTTGCCAGTAACAGGGCACTTAGGTCCACTTGCCCTTTTCTTAGTACTCTGATACACAAGCTTACCACCTGTAAATTCAAACAAACAAAACAATCAATCCCACTTCGTGTTTAAATTAAAAAAAGAGTAATATTTGAATCACGGTAACAGCGTTTCAGATCGGATGCGTTCAAACTTTAAAGTAAACAAAAAGAAGAAAAACACGAGTAAATATGAATACCAGGGGTTTTGACGACCCTTTGTTTGTTGGATTTGGTGGCATAGCTGTGCCTAGTTCTGTAAGTAAGACGCTGCACCATCTTCGTTAGTGATTCGGCGGCTCACACTCTCTCAATGTCCCTAGGGTTTTACCGTAAAGGCATAACATTAGCAGAGAGCGCGACATATATACGACAGCTTGTGGCCGAATTAGGCAAGGCTTCAGAAAACTTGGTTGGACCGAATTTGTTTGGGCTACAATCTCGATGGCCCATATTTTGCTTCTTCTACTTTCTTTCTTTTTTCTCTTCCTCTCCTCTAGGTGAAACATGAAAAATTATACTAATAACTAAAACATTAAGGGAAAAAAACACTACCAATTTTAGGTAGTTTTGAATAAAACTGTTTGTTATAAATGAATAATTTTTTTATTATTTAATCATCATTTTTATTTTTTAATATTTATTTAAAAATATACTTGTTTTAAAAAATTAAAAAAACTTACATAATGGTTATATTTAGTTGACATACAAATAATAATAATTTTAATTTTATTTTTAATCGTTCATGTGTTTTGTTTAACTATTAATTTATAATAAAATATAAAATATTTTAATAATAAGAGTAATGATCATTCATCATACATTGTTCATGAATACGCTAGAATGTTATATTTTATTTTCATATTTATATTATCATTTATAATTTGTCTTATTTCATTTAAAAGTCAAAAAAATTAATTTTATAATTTTTATTCGTTTATAAGTTTATAATTTTTATTTTTATTTTATAATTATTTTGATTAAACAGCTAAACAAATAAAATAAAAGTAATATTCTTTTCATTAAATTTTATTATTATTATTATTATTATTATTATTATTATTATTACATTTTCATTTTCATTATACCAACTAAACACAATCATTAATATTAGTTTTCGTTATTTAATTAATTAACATATGTTTTTAATAACCATCTTAATCCTACTTCTAATCGAGTAAGGCTAATTTTTTAAAACAAAACCACATTTTTACCAATAACCACCATTTTAACCATAACAATAAAATGTACATCTATAAAAGAAAGGTTAAATGTCAATGTACTAACATATTTTTTCTTAGTATAAATAGGTTATTTCTTAATTTTAACTTGCTTTTAAGTTATTGTATCATTTCTACATTGATCAAAATCTTTGGTTAATATTGATATTAAAATTTGATGGCCTAAGTAACATTAAATTTTTCACCATATGATATATTAAAAAATATATGGTTGGGTGGTGATAAGATCTAAAAAAATATATTCTATTTTTTATTGTTGGTAAAGTAAGAAAGAAACAAAGAGAAGAACGATATAAGGTGTAAGAAAAAATAAAGAGAATATTTAGAGTATAAATTGAAAATTTTCAATTTTTATATGACACAAAATTGGTGACATATGAAGAAAAAAAAAGAAAAGTAGTTAAAAATGGAGAAAAAACTAAAAATTGGCCCTTTTCTCAATGAAAAAGCTTTCATTTAATAGATTTTTAAATTCATTAATAAAATATTCATTTAATGTTTAGAGAATGATTGAAGTCACTTAATTTAAAAACTAAGTAATTTATGCATCATTTGTGTAGGTTAAGTGATCAAATCGTTCAAGTGATACAAACAAAAGACTTCTAGAGTAATTTATTCTATATGAAATAGCATGCAAAAGTTGAACCCTAAAGCACATGTAAAAAATTGAGAAAAACATAAAACATACTAAGTAAAAGATATAACAACCTAGTAGGCCTAAAAAGATGTTGTTTATATAAAATGACATATGAATGATATGATTGAAACACAAGAAAAATTTTTATACTCACACTACATGATGAAATCATATGACGTATGCTCATTCAAAAAGTTACAAAAAAAAAGTGAAACCAAAAAGTAAAACAAGAAAAAATCGAGAAAGTCTAGAGCCAAAGGAATAGAGCTTCCCCCTCAAGTTTTAGCCTTGAAAAACTAAGAGAATGACAAGAGATTTTATAGAAAATTTCTACCTCTCAAGCACCTTATCAACCACCCTTATTGACCTCTTGGCGAGCCCTTGTCAACCACTCGGTAAGGAAAATAGCACTAGATTTTCTCACTAGTAGTCACTTGGTGAACCATTGTTGGCCTTGTTGAGTCCTCAAGAAGACCTTAGTGAGCAACCTAGAAAAACACAAAGAAAGGTGTTTCTAACTCTAGAAAAATGCCTAGTCGGAAATATGATGATGCCACAATAAATAAACACCAAATCGTGCAAACTACATTCAATATAAGAGAGTGTATATGTGTTATAAGAAAATATGAAATTATGATCTGAGTGATACTGAGTCACCAGTAATCAACCTTACAAAGGATAAATAAAAAATTTAAATAAAATATAGACTCTATGTTTTGCTAAAGGAAATTCCAACACAAACTAACAAGATTTACAAAATGGATCAAGTCAAACAACAAAGTATGTAGCTACATTCTTGAATCGATGATTGATATGATCAAAATTCAACATAAGGAATAAAGACTACATGAGAAATCATGAGGTTTATTGAACTCATGTTTGATGCTTCATCTCATCAAAACAGATAAGGTTCTCAAAGCTAGGATGAATTTCTTGACATATAATGGTACACCTAATAAGATCCATGTGGTTAATATGATTAGTCACACAAACCACGCAGAGTTGAACTATAAAGTAGTGAAACGCTACTACCAAATTTTGAGTTGCTTATTTTGCTTGTTTTTGGGTTTTACTTAAAGACCATGTAAGGAAACCCACGCAAAAATATATATGCATGGGTTCCACTATAGAACACATGCAAAATTTTAAAAAGTTAAATTTTTATGAGTTAAAAGGTACTGAAGGAAAGCAGTAAGAAAGAAACTGAAATGTTATCTATTTAAGAAAATATTATTATTACATTAAGTTTTATCTACTTCAAATTATGTAATAAGGCCTAAGTAGCCATTTAAATTAGATATTTACATATGATTATTCAGTTATTAAAGAATAATTAAAAATATAATACAAGCAAGATTTCAAATCAAAGCTCCATATTTTCCTTCCAAAGCTCCATTTACAACTCCTTAAAGCAATGCCTAAGAGTAAGATATTGATTTAACACTTCTCATATCTTCCTCATCAATGCTTGAGAAGCTATGTGTAGACTATGGATACCAATATTACACCTAGTAAGCCTACAAAATAAGCCAGTCTTCAAGATTTGGTAATAAAGGAAACAATATTCTCCAAACTAATGAACCTTACTTACAACCAAATGGTTGGCCATGGCAACATGATTATTAGTGTTTGGGGGTATAAAGTGAGACAATCTAGTAATCCTTAGAATATTACAAAAAAAAATTCTCAAAAGCCATCTTGAAGGTTATTCATAAAAACAACCCTCAAGCATGTGGGTTGTACCTAAATCAAATGGTCTTTGTCCTACTTTGGTCCACCTAAGGACCGGCTTCCTTAAGCTAAGATGGGTTCAACATAAAACTAATCTTTTGAAAAGGCTCAAGGAAACACTCCCTATAATAGCTTCATGTAGGGAGTAAATTTCCAACAACTTCCCAAACAAGCTTGAAGCTAAGAGAATCACACCAAAAATAGCTTCAACCTAGGGATATAATCAATCCCAAGGAAGCTTGAAGATACATGAATTGTATTTAGAACAGTTTCAAGTAGAAAGTTGATCTCCAAGCAACTTCTACACTAACTGTAAATTCCTAAAGACAACCTCTTAGGCAAATTAAAGTAATAAAAACAAACAAGTCAATATAGGGAATGCAAATATGATGAAAACACCATTCATTTAAAATAAAATCATCTTCATCTAGCAAAATTGTCTTAAAATATTACAAATTGCACACCAAAATAGAGGGCATTGATGAGACAAGATCGATATCCAATTAAAAATACCGATTGTGTAGATACTTTGGTTTTATATTTATAAAATTCTTGTAAGTGTACAAATCAATTTATAGAAAATAATAAGTATATTCCCAATGTCGATTTAAAGAATAAATATATGTGATTTTTAATTTATTATTCAAACTCTTAAAAACTAAATTAGATGTTAAATATCATGTCACGCTGTTTTGATTTGTGCTTCCTAATTTAATAAAATAAAAAATAAACATAAATATGGATTTAGTAAATAATAATGTAATTTTTTTATCATTTATAACAATAGAATATTTATGGATATAATAATTAAGTTAATTATGTTTACTCATATTATTTAGATTATTAAAGATTTAAATTGATATTTATTGATTTTTTTCGTTTTTGGTATGAAAATGTCCTTAGGCGAGATCCAAATTCTTTTGTTTAATATTAATTAACTAATATTCTTAGGTAGAGCCTATTAATTAATTAAGTATTAAATTTCATCTTTATTTCTAAGAAAATTGCAAACCATCAATATCTTATTTTTATTATTTGAAATGGTTTCACTAATTGGAATTGGATGATTCATATCTTATTTTAAATCTCAAGGTGTATAGTTTAATATGTATTTTATGATTTGTTATTCTGAGTTATCTAGACAAATATATAGCAAATTAACTAAATGTATGTTCCGTTGAAATTGTGTTAAAAAATTTGTTTTAAGACTAATCGATATTCTATGCATTGAAAGGGTTCTTATGATATTTGAGTGCATGATAGCTTGTTTTAAAGATTAAAATGTCTATTTTTTGTATATTTTTATATAAATGACTTTGGACATTTCTAACAAAACTTATATTAGAAATTACAAGGATATGTTTAGGAGCACCCCTAAAACTATTTAAAATGCACCACTCAACTACTAGCAAACCCTATTTTAGAAGTATTAGAGTTCCTTTCAATTTTAATTAAATAAGCAAGCTATGACGTTATTCATGTTCAAACAAAAGTATGATTATTTAGGAAGAGTTGTGCAAGTGGACCCTATAGTGCACGTAGAGAACCAACAATGATTTAATATTGTGAATGAATACCTAATATCTTTTCTAAAATATTGATATCATTGTTTTAAACCACATTCATGTTCAAGTAAATCTAATTTTTACAAGTTGCATGTTTATGGAAAGAGCATTTATTTTCACTAGTATTGGAAAAAATATTCACGTATCAATTTCAATTCACTTTAAGAACATATACACCATGAGAATATATTTTATTTTCATTATTAGAGTTAATCAGGTACATGTAAGACAATTTGTAAACAAATTGAAATTAAATCAATTTTATTATGTATACTAGTTTTTATACAAACTTACAAGTTCAGTAAATATTTTACAATTGTCGGAGTAATTTTTTTTAAGTGTTTATGATAATTGACTCTACTCAGCATTTATATAATGCAATGATTTGGTAAAACATTATGACCAATAGATTTGGTCTAGATTTAGCTCACTATGATGTTTACCAACTCAATATGATGTTACAAGTTTAGTATCATATTACAAGTTCAATTAAGTTAGTGCCCACATGACTCTTATATCTGCAGAGCCAACTGAGCCATTATAATGGCTATATCAAGCAAGTTTCCTATATATGTAGTTGAGAGCTAGAATTAGTGCTCAACATTTCCTCCATGTGCTACCAGATCCGTAAGTAATCTTGGAAATAAAAAATACATTTATCATGGTTATACATTTTATTAGTATATTGAACATAATACAATATTATATTCTAAAGATCATGGACATATAATTTTTATTATAATTTCATTTCATTATAAGTCATAAGCATGTCATTTATAGCTTTCGCAGGTACCAAATTATAGTTATTTTATGAAAATCAAATTATATATTATAAGTACATTATTTTATCATAAGGATTATACATATGTTATTTTTATTGGCATGCAATTCAAGATAATTCATAGGCATTTCATGCGTAGTTTACATGAGTATTATGTTATTTTATAAAACACATTCACTTACTGAGCTTTCCAGCTCACCTTTCATATTTATTTTCCTCTTTCAAGTAACAAGTTTTAAGGCCACATTACATGAGTTTGGAAGCTTAGAATCCACTTTTTGTTATGCAATCTAGTTTGTTTTTATCTCATTGTCATGTTGTATAGTGTATTATGGCTATTGCGTTTTGAGTTAGTAACAATATCTTATGTGGTGTATAGTATGTATCTTACTGCATATAGTTATGTATGGCCTTGTGCCACTTTCTTGATGTGTAAAGTTATATGAAGTTTGATGGTTTGCAAAAAATGATCATTTTAGAATTATTATCATTTAGTCACCAAGAGGATAGTTCAATAATTATATGATAATTTACCCAAAGGTTCTTAAAATTCTTACATGAAATTTTCAAGTTAAATCAGAGTCATCTCAGGATACTAATTATCATGATCACTCAGGACACATCATATGCTCTAGAGTTGAGTAGGGGTGGATGTTGACAATTTGGTATCAGAGTAGGTTGGGTTTATTAATTTTTAGATAGATACTAAGTTTGACAGTACTTTCTTATTAATGTTTATTTTCCTTTGTTTTATAGTTTAGATAGAAGTATGCCTCTATGTGATCGAGCTTGTGCACATCTTAAAATACCTCTCCGTAATAAACCAGTTGCTATTAGGAGAGATGATAGTAGCATTGACACATATGTAGAATCCATAGCAGAAGCACATGTTAATGCAATATTAGTGAATGTTGACCCATTAAGGGCGCCACAACACCTAAATATTAGAGAGATTCACTGCATGTAGAAAAAATTTCTCCCCATCAATCAATGAACCTGATATGTAGGACCCTACTCGAGAGCTAACTTGTTCTCTTACAACTCTAATACATAAGAGAAACCATAATCCTATTGATATATATTATAGCATTAAGTGTGCTATCAAGCTTAGTGCTACGAGATTTTCTAGTACCTTAGATGCTACAGTTGCATATGACTGGATTACCAAGATTGAACGAATGTTTATAGTTATGGTTTGTCTAAAGGATCAAAAAGTTTTATTGGCATCATAGTTGTTTGAAGGTAGTGCTTATCCATGGTGGGCTTCCTATAAAAGGCAACATGTTGATCCTATAACCATCACTTCAGTTAATTTTTGATGAGCTTATGATGATTAGTATTTTCAAAGTGTTTACTAAGACATGAAACAAGTTGAATTTCTAAGACTTGTTCAAGGATCTATAGGGTTATAGAATATGAGCAAAAATTTACTGAGTTTTCCTATTATGCTTCTCGATTAGTGGAAATTAAATTAAACAAATGTAAAAAAAATTTGCAAGGCCTTCGAGAATTAATTAGAACCCTACTCTCCTCATCTGAACACACTCAATATGAGGCATTATTTTAGGTTGCATTAGGAATGAAGTGTAGTACTTCAGAAGGAAAATGTTATAAGGATATACAAATACAGAGAAACATACACAAGAGTTGGTTAAAAGGTGCCTCAAGTAATAGACCATCAAAGAAATAAACTATAAGTAAAGGAGGGATAGAAGGTAGTAGGAGTAGTTTCAAACCCTATGATCATACTAGTCAAGCTACAGTGGAAAAAAAGCTAGTAATCAAAGTCAATAATCAAATACTTTTTATAGACAAAGAAATCAGAGTGAAAAATAAAAGCACGTTTACTTTTCCTTAATGCACAACATATGTAAACGATATAAAGACTCCTATAGAATACGTAAAGAAAAACTGTCCATCTCTTACTTAGTCCAACAATTAGATACAAGGGTAGTGTCTTCTCAATGACAAAGTACATGTACTATCAATTGAGTACAACAAATTGGGTTAGACTCATCCATTAGTCAAGCTAAACCTAGCAATACAAATGCTAGTCGACAACTTCTTAAGACACATGGTAGAGATTTTTCATTGACATAATAAGAGGCACAAGCATTGTCTAATCTCATAATGATTACATTATCTATATTTAACCATGATGCTTATGCTTTGATTGATCCAAGTTTCACACTCTTTTATATCACAAGTATTTTCATTGCATGCAAATAAAATATGAGATCCACTAGAAAGCCCAATGGAAATAGTTACTCTAGTTGGTGATTCATTACTAGTAAAAAATGTCTTTAAAGGCAGTATGGTAAGGGTTGGAGACCATGAGTTGAAAGCCAAATTAATTCTTCTCGATATTCATTATTTTGATGTCATATTAGGGATGGATTGGTTAGTTACACATCATGCTTCTATTGATTGTTTTAGAAAAAAAGTATCATCTAGAAGTCCTAATCAACTAGAAATAATCTTTCTGAGAAAACGTTAAATTCTTTTAAATTACTTAGTATCTACAATTATTGCTAAGGGAATGCTTAGAAAGAGTTGCATAGCTTATTTAGCTCATATCATGAGTAAGTGAAATGAAGTTGAAGGATATTTTAGTAGTTCAAGAATTTCTAAATGTCTTTCCAGAGCATCTTTCAGGGTTACCATCTAATCGTGAAGTAGAGTTACCATTGATTTGCTACTAGGCACAACTCCAACATCCTAAGCACCATACAGAATGGCCCCATAGGAGTTAAAAGAGTTGAAAACTCAATTACAAGAGTTAATGGATAAAGGCTTCATTAGACCCAGTGTATTATCTTGGGGTGCTCTCATTCTCTTTTGTAAAGAAAAGGATCGCACCCATGAGATTGTGTATTGATTTCAGGCAACTTAATAAGGTGATTGTACATAACAAGCATCCTTGACCTCATTTCGATGATTTGTTTGAACAATTGAAAAGTGCAAAGGTATTTTCTAAAATTGATATAAGTTTCCCATACGTGTAGTTGAGAGCTAGCACCAGTTCTAAATGTCTCCTTCGTGTGCAACCATGTCCCCAAGTGCTCTTGGCAATAAAAAAATACATTTCTCATGGTTAAACATTTTATTAGTATAGTCTTTATGATAAAATAATGTTTTCATTAATGCATAATTTGAGTTTCATAAAATAACTATAATTTGATTCTTGTGAAAGCTATAGATGACATTGTGTCCTTTTTTACTTCTAATGTGTGCAAAAGTTGGGTGAGTATCAAGGTATTTATATCACCCTCTCTTGGTTGTGAATTAGAAAGAGAAGAAGAAAAAATATTGTTGTTTGCAAATTTAAAGAAGAAAATGGAAAACATGTTCACTCCATTTGAAATACCTTCGTTAAAGCTGGAGGATAAAGAAGCAAGAAGAAAATAACAAAAAAAATAAAAATTCCCATATAATCTGCAACAATCTCTAGCACTAATGCAAACAGATACAAAAATATATTTTTCATAAACTTATAAAAAAAATTATATTTGATCTTCAGGGGGCTACATCAATACACTCTTCTGTTCTTTCTTATGGATTGCTGATCATGATCTTTTCTTGAAGATAAGTAATTAAATTTCTTCATGAAATTAACTCTCTCTGTTACTTGACTATGCGCATTTTTTATATGAGACAAAAAGCAGCTGTTTAAACAGAAGAAGAAACATTTTACCATTTTCAAGATTCCCCTGCATTTTATCAAATGTAAAATTGTGAATAGAAAAAAAAAAGTACCCTTAACGTGTGAGTAGGTTCCTCTTCATCAAGTATAATTATAACTAGCTAACTAGCTAGCACATGTTGTGAATAGGATCTGAACCTCTTCTAACTCTTCTTTTGCTTGATTTATTTAAATCAAACTTCGTGTTTAGACAAGCTGGTTTCTTCTCTGCATTCATTTCATCCACCTTGACAACCTTAAGCAAGCGGCGAATATGTGGCAATAATAAGCTATGATCGTCTTTGAGAGCAATTTGTAAACTTGTCAAGCCAGAAACCTTATCTGTTTGAATTGATAGGAACCCAATACATATAACAAGTATAAACACTTTCTGAGAAATAAAAAACATGTTTTTTTTTTAACTCAAACTAGTAATATGATGAATGAAAAGTATTATGAGATCACAATGCCTCTACTCTTATATTGCATTCCTGTAGATATATAAATAAAGCCTTCTATTTTTGTCTGGTTGGTTTTGGAAGAGACTTATAAAAGTTAAAGCAATGAGGATCCTAAAAAACACCTAGAGGAGGAATTTTATGTTCACTCAAAACATAAGCCTGAAATCTAAGGAAATTAAGGCTGTTTTTGAAGAATCTGACTAGGATGAATAAAGGGATAGTAACAATACTGATCTTGAGAAACCAAGTATCTTTTTTTTTCCATATGTATCCCTATATCTCCATCATGTGCTCTGCTTTTGTAACCTAAAATTAGATTTTTTTTTCTTAAACGAAAAATAGGAGGAGTATTGAGGTATGAAGGTTTTTATTGAGGTGTTATGGTAACTTTAGTTTTCCTTTATTATTAAGAAAAGTATAGTTTTTGTGTTTTCAAGCGAGGAATGACTATTGTTTTTAGCGTAGTTGAGTCAGATTACACAATTTATTAGAGTTGGTTCGTGATTACACAATTTATTAGAGTTGGTTCGTGATTCAAGTGATATGATTTTTCATCTTATTATTATGGATCATGGTTTGAATTTCATCTGTAACATATTGTTTTATTTAAAAAAAATAGACTTTAACGACACTAAAAAAAGTGAAGAAGACTCAACGAAAATAACCTTTATGGGTCGACAAGTACAACCAAATGGCTACGGTATCAAAAAAGTCATATATAGAATAACATTTTATTTGTACACCTCACAAAAAGATTTTGATGCCAACGACGTAGTCAAAAAATAAATCACATTTATATTTTTCAAAATATTTGTGATACGTGTCATGTTATAATATATTATAAATGGTGTGTATAAAAGCATACTTCCTAAAAATTTTGGTGTGTATAAAAGCATGCTTCCTAAAATTTTTGGTGTGTATTCAATTTTGAAAGAATAGATGAGAGGAAATAGTAGCACTGAACAGCTTCCTCGAGAAACAAATAACTGACTTTATGCCCATTCTAAGATCCCCTTCCTTCTCACTTTAGAATTCCAAGCTCAATTCCCTATACAACAAAAAAATAAAAACAGTAATTGGTTTCTTTTTCTCTCAATGTAACTCTTTTTTGCTCTTTCTCTATTAGGGGAGTAAAGTTTTCTGTAACGTCCCATTCAATTTCTCATAGAATATGAATAGCCAATTTCAATTCTCTCTCTAATTTTTATGAAATTTAATTTTTGTAAGGCCATAGGAAGAACATTCTAAAGCATAATAAATTCATGCACTTTATGAAAATGTGGTGAGGCAGAATGTTAAGTTGAATGGAAACGAATTGTGGTCCCAAGTTATAAAAATCCCAATTGGTTTGTTTTGGGTTAAATGTTCTCATTCTATTCTTTTCTATCCACCAATTAAAGCGAAAAGAGTTAAACGAGGTGTTGCTTTCCAGTAAACATATCTTGTCTACAAGTTTTAAACTTTTCCTTTTGCTGTTAACTGCATCATCAATTCATATTTTATGAGTATGACGATCAATTCTGATATACAACCAATACAAATAGATTAAGAAAATGCCCGGATGAAAGGAAGCAAATCGGCTGGGTCTGAAGCACGCTGACATACATGAAGAAACTTGGACAAAAAAAAAAAGTAATTAGAATTTTTTTTTTTTTGAATTTTTTACTGTCATTATAATATTGATTAATATATAATTTATCGAATATTATTTGAAAATAAAAAGAGTGTATGGATTGAAATCAGACTCACAGTTTCACAAAACCCAAATCAGCATCACTGCTTGATCTGTAAATTGAAACTTAAAACGAACATAAAACTGGTTTTTTTTTTATTTTTAAAAGTGCCGAACTAGTTATGAAATTTAACTTAAAAAATATAATTTAATCCAAATATTATTGGGTAATTCTATACCCATTCTAACGACAAATGAGAAAAAAATCATGAATACTCCTAAGGTTAAAGAATCTTCAAAAATACCTTTCAGGTTTTAAAAAAATTCAAAAATACCTTTGAAAATATAACGGAATTTAAAACTAACACTCATCAGAAATACCCCTAAGGTTAAAAAAAAGAGTATGGAAGAGGAAAAAATAAACCAAGAAATATTAGATATAGAAACAGAAGACATTTCAGGATGTTTTTCACAAGAAATGGTAATAAGTAAAAAGAAATTTGAAGAAATTCAAAAAGTAAAATTAAATCTTAAAGAAGGAGATGGATTTAAAGACCCATCATTTTTATTAAGAAAGATATTTCCTAGAAAAAATATAATCTATTATGGTATTAGTAATAAGGAAATGAGCATTAAAATTACGGATGTAAAATGAAGATATAATATACCATTAATTACTAAAGAGACTATATTAAACAAATTATCAAAAATTCCTCGAAAGGATAAAGAAAAAATTTGATAAATTCATTTAGGAGGAATCCAAATATTAAGAAAAGCTCATTTTAGAGAATGAATAGATACACCAATAAAAATAGCTCTATTAGATAATAGAATAATAAACAGGCAAGATGCTTTATTAGGAATGATCCATGGAAACTTAGGATACCAAAAATTAAAATTTACAGCATATCTTAGATTTGCTATAAATATACAAGATAAAAATCTAAACCAAGTATTAAGTCTAGCTTATGAATTTGAAAGAGGAGATTTAATGAAAGAAGGAAATCATCCATTTTCAATACATTATCTAGTGGCATATTCTTTAACAAATAGTCATAATAGTTCAATATATGGACAAAATGAATTTATAGAAATAGATAAAAATTTTAAAGAATTAGGACAAATAATAAAACCAGAAATACTAACAGACTTTGAAATACCAGAAGAATGGAAATTAGATATTAAAGAAAAACCCTTAATAACAGGAAGAAAAAGTAATAGCATACCAAGATTTACTTTTGTAGATCACGAAGAAGAAACCTCAAATCAACAAGAAGTTAAAAACTAGAAAATGAAGTTAAAATAATGAAAGCATTAGTTCATGATTGCATATTAGGGAAAAATCATGTTTAAGGATAAAATAAAAAATATGAATTTAGAAATAAATGGAAGCCTAGTAGGTGTGGCAAAAAATCAAGCAACACTATTTGAAACTATACAATTATTAACAGAGGAAATGGATCTAGTCCAGGAATCAAACACAAAATATTTACAAGAAATAATAGATATACAAAGAAAACTATTAAAGGAAATAAAGGAGTATGGTTATAATAAACTACAACAAAATATGCATAAAAAATTTTCAGAATTAAGGAAAGATGTATACAGTCTAAAGATAGATCATAAATATGACCCCTTAGAAGGATTAAAAGAAGAACCACCGAGGAAATCAGATTCTCTGATTCCCAAAAATGAGAAAAGAAAAAATGAGGAACAACCTAAGAGTAAAGAGATAATTCCAAATTGATGGAATATAGGAAAAAATTAGAAAAAGAATTTATGAACCCTGAGAATAGAAATATAGAAACATTGGTCAAATTATTAACATTAACCAATGAAGAAATAGAAGAACATTATATTGGAAAACTTTGTACTAACAAAGAAGAAGATGATATGACAATAATCAGTGAAACTGATTCAGAATCAGAAAACATGACCCCAAAAGGTCATATGAAACCAATTTCATTACCAGTCCCTTACCAAGAAGAAACATCTGACCCACATAGGGAGGAAAGAAGTAGACAAAGATCAGAACAACCTGATACTACATATAGAAGAAGACAACCACCTAAAATGGAGGAAGGGTTGCATTGGGGAACTAGAGGTAATATTCCACCAGAGTTCAAACTCCAAGATAACTATAAATCTGAACTTCTAAATTTAGATTGTATAAGAGATAGGAAAAAAGCTTTAGATGAATGGTCTAGTGGGATGAGCGTCCTTATACAAACTTCTCCAACTACCCAAACAAATCCTTCAATTTGTAGAGTTCTTATAGCACATAAAATGACAGGAAATGTAAAAGTTTGGTTTTCAAACTTAACAGATCAACAACATTTATTAATGCAAGGAAATGCTTCCACAGGAAGAGAATACTTAGATACGGTAATAAATGAAATATACAAAGAATTTATTGGGGAAGATAAAGGAAGAACTATCACTGAATACAGTGAAAATGAAATCAATGAAGCTAAATGGCATCTAACAAAGATGGAAATTTGTAACATGTGTTATATAGATTCTTTTATTTGTGAATATGAAATGTATTACCATAAATTACCACCCTCTATACAAACAACCTATAAAGAAATGTTTTTTCAAAAATTACCAGGAACATTATATAAAACTTTAACAGAAAATTGGGAACAAAGGAATAGAGAAACTATACCAGATACTCTAGAAGGAAGAATAAGAAGTCTTAGAGATTGGATCATTATAAAATGCCAAGAAAGAAAAGAATACAAACAAATAAGAGGAAATAATAAAATTTGTTGTGATACAAGAGATTTTAGAATGCCAGAAAAATATGGATGCAATATAAAACCTTATAAACAAAAATATAAAAAATATAAAAGATTTAAAAAATATAAATTTAGAAAACAAAATTTCCAAAAATATAAAAAGAGATTCAATAAAGAAAACTATAAGAAAAGATATTTTAGAAGAAATGTTTATAAACCATCTGAAAAAAAGAATTATTGCCCTTCAGGAAAGAAAAAATGCAGATGTTGGATCTGTAATGAGGAAGGACATTATGCAAATGAATGTCCAAGCAGACTTCAACATAAAAAGGAATTTCCACAGAAAGCAAAAATCTTAGAAGAAGCCTTCAAAATGGAATTAGAACCAATTGAGGAATCTGATATAGATGATACTTATAGTATTTATCTATTAGAAGAAATCGAAGAAGAAATAACTGATTCAGAATATGAATGTTCAGATCATGAATATTCTTCAGAAAATGAATGATTTGTATAGTATTACAAATCCAAATAGTACTTACATTAAAGTAGGACTAAAATTTAAAGGCTATAACACTTATCATTTACATGCATATATAGATACATGAGCTAGTATGTGTGTAGCTAGTAGATATGTATTTCCAGAAGACAACTGGAAACAAGCACCTAAAGATTTAATTGTAAGAATTGCTAATAATACCACAATAAAACTCAATCAAGTATTAAAAGATACTGATATAATAATAGGAGGAGAAAACTTTCATATTCCTACTATATATCAACAAGAAACAGGTGTAGACTTGTTAATAGGAAATAATTTCTTAAATTTATATCAACCTTTTACACAACATTCTGACAAAATAAGCCTTACAACCTTAGAAGGAGATACAATATATGTCTCTAAAGTAAGAAAAACTCTAACTGTCTCAAACCCAACTTTTATGCAACAACATAAAAAGCAAAAACGTGGTTAGATAAAAGACCAGCAAAAACAAAAACCTTGTTTAGAAAATATTTCATTAGATATAGAAGAAAAGCAAAACTCTTTTCTCAATGAAATACAGGAAGATAAAGCCTTAACAGGCATTAGGAGATTATTAAAAACAGTCAGTTCAGAAAATCCTTTGGATCCAAAAATAAATAAATCTAAAACAATAGTCAATATAAAATTAAGAGATCCTAACAAAATCATAAGGGTAAAACCAATGATTTATACTCCAGAAGATAGGATTGAATTTGAAAAACAAATTGAAGAACTTTTGGAATTAAAAGTTATAATACCAAGTAATTCACCTCACTCTAGTCCAGCATTTTTGGTTGAAAAAGAAGCTGAGAAAAGAAGAGGCAAAAAGAGAATGGTAATAAACTTCAAAGCACTTAATAAAGAAACCATTGATGATGGATACTTCATCCCAAAAAGGAAGAATTACTATCATTAATAAAAGGAAAGAAATACTTCTCAAGTTTCGATTGCAAAAGTGGATTTTGGCAAATAAGACTAGATGAAGAATCTCAAAAATTAACAGCATTCAGTTGCCCTCAAGGACAATTCCAATGGACAGTAATACCATTTGGATTAAAACAAGCTCAAAGTATTTTTCAAAGATATATGGATAATATTTTTAAGAAATTACAAGATATTTGTTGTGTTTACATAAATGATATTTTGGTTTTCAATAATGAATTAAATAAACATTATTTAGATATTATCAATATATTACAAGAATGTAGAAAAGAAGGCATTGTACTATCTGAAAAGAAAGCAGTACTTGCTCAACAAAAAATCAAATACTTAGGATTAGAAATTGAAGATGGAAAACATAATCTACAACCCCATATATTAAATAATATTCAAGGTTTTCCTAGTGAATTAAAAGATAAAAACCAATTACAAAGATTTTTAGGATGTCTAACATATGCAGAAGCCTATATCAATAAACTTGCAGAAATGAGAAAACCATTACAAGCGAAATTGAAAAAAGATTATGTTTGGAAATGGACAAAAGAAGATACTCTATATATGGATAGAGTAAAAGCAAAAGTAAAAAATTTACCAACTTTATACCATCCAGGACCAGATGATAAAATGATAATTGAAACAGATGCTTCACAAGAATATTGGGGAGCAATCCTTAAAGCAAGAGTAGATGACAAAGATGAATATCTTTGCAGATACACATAAGGGTCTTTTCAAGGGCCAGAATTAAATTATCATAGTAATGAAAAAGAATACTTAGTCATTAAAAGCAATTAAGAAATTTGCAATATATGTCATAAGTTCTAGATTCATTATTAGAACAGATAACAAGAATTTTGGTTATTTTTTAAGAACTAATATTGCAGGAGATTATAAACAAGGAAGACTAATTAGATGGCAACAATGGTTCAACCATTACAATTTTGACGTCGAACATCTTCCAGGACATAAAAATAGCTTGGCTAATGCTCTTACCAGACAATTAGCACCTCCAACTAGTTTTATGATTGCGAGAATGGAACAAATTTTGATATTAAGATCAAGATAAAAGAAAAGGAGATAAAAATCCTACAGGAACAACTCGAGTTGCTATACCTCGAGAAATCTCTTACGGAGACAGGAATAAAACAGGAAGAACTTAAATGTTCAAAACAAATTCCAGAAAGCAGAACCTCAAATGAGGAATCTCTGTTAAAAAAGGAAGAACCTAACAGTTCACAAAAAACTTCTAAACCCAATTGGGCAGACGAAGCAGAAAAAGAAGAACAGAAAAAAGTTTATGTGGTCTATAATGGCCCAAAACCAGGAATTTATAACAACTGGGCAGAAGCTAGCAAATCTATTCTAGGATTTAGTGGAGTAACTCATAGAGCCTTCACCAACAGAATAGAAGCTGAAGGAAGTTATGCCAACTACAAAACACCAAAACTAATAACTCCAGAGGAGATAGTAAGAAATTATTCTGTAGTACTACAACAACAACCAACAGCTCCAAGCAGACTGACAAACCTTGGAAAAATAGCAAGACCTCCAATGCTATTCAAAGAAACATCTCCACCAGAGACATCAAAAATAACAAAACATTCAGTACTATTCAGGGAAACATCTTCTAGAACCACTCCAGTCAATGAAGATGAAAAAGACCAATACAGAAATCTCAATAAACAACAATGGTTAAGTCTCTATAATTTAGCCAGAAAATCTACCCAAGAACATATTGAAGATATGAAATTCTATACTACAGACAAGGAATTTCCTGCAGGTAGTAAATTCAATATATTGGAAGGAGCTGATCCAATTTTTGTGTATAAAGCATTTCATGCAGGATTAATAGAAAATATATATCCAGGAATTAATTTAAGTGAATTAAATTATTTCCCAGAAAATTTTAAAAGAGCAATTAAGAATTTTAGAAGAAAAATTAAAGCAGGTGATAAACCTGTTTATCTTAGATTTTTTAGTTCATTAATGGACTGGAATGAGGAAGGAAGTATTAGTCCCTACCACTTCATCAAGATAGGGATTTCCAACACAAACAGAGAGGTTCCTAAACCAAGGGCACTTCTAGAAAAGGAATTCAACGTAGAAGAACTCTGTGTATTAAGAGGACAAATGCTAAGCCAGATTTACTATGAACTCAGAAAGATCGACAATTCTACTGAGATTAAAGTAAATTATTCGACCAGTAAAGTTATCATCATCTCACACAGTAGCATGGCTCTGTCAGAAGAAGATGGTGAAAAAATCACCAAATATGAAACCAATTTTAATTGCAACAACTTAGAAATTGGTCAAGAAACCAGGAAAGTATTTTGCTTCTATGCCAAAAAGGCCACCAAAGACCATAAGTGCATTCTCTGCATCAAAGATCGAGAAGATGAAGATGCGTCATCATCAACATCATCAAAGGAACAATTGGCAGAAAATGACAAAGGAAATTAAGAAAAGCAACTGTCGGCAGAAGACTACAAAAGAAATAAAGATGTAGACCCCACATCTTAGTCGGCAGCATATGCCAAGGAAAAAAGTAACGGTTATCAGGAAAAGCAGATGAATTATTAAAAGCAGAAGAATTATTAAAGCAAGATGAATTATTAAAGCAAGGGTAAAATAATAAATTTGGTCTTGTAAATAGGGATTCCTTATTCTATAAAAGGAACCCTTATTATCATTTCTAGGACACACAGAAACGGATAGAAACCCAGAGCTCTCTACTCTGAAACTCTCAAATAGGAAAAACCTTTTATATCTAGAAATCCAGAATCCAATAATGAAATACCCAGTAACTATGAGCGGCTAAGCACCCCTTTCAAGGTTCTTAGTTGGCCTTAAGTTGTAATAATTATTATATTTTGAATAAAATGGAGTTCTATTACTCTTCTTTAGTAAGTCAACTTTTGGACACCATTCATGTACGGATGCAGAAAGCTTACCATTACCAGGAAGGTGTTGAGGTGTAAGTGTCGGCATAACAAGTGTAACAAAAGAAGACGAACGAAGGAAGGCAGTGGTGGACCCATTAAATTCAGGTATGATGATTATAAATTTAAGCTAATTAAGAATCTTGAATGTTGAAATATTCGCTTACTACAAGGTATAATAATTTTAAAACAGGAAAATAGAATTTATTTTTAGAAAGAAAATAATATGAATATCGAATCACTAGTTCATAAATTAGAACTATTAGATTTAACAAATGAAAGAGTAATTTTTAATTTTAAAAGACAATTAATAGAATCAGGATTAGAATTAAGTAATCAACATAATGAAGAACATAACATACTCTGCAATTGTAAGGAATACAGAAGAAAATTAGATTTATATAGTAAAATAATAAGTTTTTTAAATAATTTATTACCATCAATAAATACACAAAGACCTTCATCTATGTCAATTTTAACTCCAGATTAAGATTTATCGATCCTCGAAAAATGGTATCAAAGCCAAGGAATAGTAATTTAAATAGTAATGGATGGAGAATTAACACCATTAAAACACAAGGACATTTGTGACATTTTATAAACCCCAGGGCCATAATTGAAGATATAGCAAACCTCAAGGGCAATTTAGAAAATGATCCGACAAATGAACCCTTTGTTCCTAAAAATATTCCTTCTAATTTATTTATTTGTATTATAAGTATTTTTTTTAATAATTGAGTTACTATTAATGGTTTATGTTTATATAATTAAAAGATTAAAAATATTTATTTTTATAATAACGAGACTAAAATATAAAAATGGTTAGTCAATATACAAAAAACTTTGCATTTCTCATCAATAGAGAACGAAGACTCCATCCAATAAAAAATGGTGACCAAATAATACAAATGATCTAATGTAAATGATTTTTATGACATCTTTTTTTATAAAATAATAATATTTTAAATAAAAATATTAAAACAATATAATTTTTTATGAATTAACATTTTTTATAAAACTAAAAAATTAAATAAATCTTTTTAATCTAAAAAACTAAACGACATGAGTTATATTATTTTAATAATTTTTTATTAAAATATTATTTTTTTAAATGTCTAAACACAATTAAAATATAAATCTTTAAGAATTATAAAGTAAAAGTAATATACAAAGTTTATAAAATATTTATTTTTAATGTTTATTAATTATCACCATTTTATTAATTTTTAATTTTTATTAAAAATTTAAATAACTTTTTGTTTAAATTTTACCAGTTAATTTTTTCTTAAATAATTTCATATTAAATTTAACTTTTATTCTTATTAAAAAATCATTTTCAATCGCATTTTAATCACTTTATTAAAAAATAATAATATTTTAATATTAAAATATTAAAATTTATCCTTAATTTACCTTTTTTTATAAAACTAAAGAAATAAATGATATTATTTTAATCTAAATAAATAAACACCACAAATAGAAGTAACACCTCATCCTATTTTATTTCAAATAATTGAAATACGAGTCTTTTAACATAGATAAAATTGAAATTTAACGTGAAATAATTTAAGAAATAAAGAAAAATAAAACTCAATCTAATTTTTTTTTAAATATATATTTTTATTTTAATAAAAATTTTAAATTAATTGTGACTATATCATTGTTAAATACTCATATTTTAATCACGTTTAATCAGGACAAACTAGAAAAATTATTAAAATAATATAATTTGTCTTTAATTTGTTCTCTTTTGCAAAACTAATAGACTAAATGATACCATTTCTATATTAAGAGATTAAACGATAAAAATGACTATAAAATGCACAATATAATAAGGGACAACAATGCATCCAAATACTGGTAAAAACTAAGAGGTTAGCATAATTCCAAATAGGGTACTCAGAATTCCCTTTTAGCTTCTATCCTTTGTACTGTAAGGTAAAACGAATTTCATATTTACATAAACTTAGTACACAACCAAAGTTTTAAAGTAGCCTCAGAGGGTAGCTGCCTTTAAGAAAAGCTTCAGCGGTATCAATTGGTAAGACTTCACTCTTATGTTTTCTTCCCTAAATTTTGAACGAAAAGTACAGAAATAAATAAATAAATAAATAATTAATTAAAAAGTAAGATTTATTTTTCAAAACGTTAAACCACTAAATACAGCAAATTGAAGCTTCTGCCCATGCAAACAAACCTAAACAGCTTCTTGGTGTGAATTCACCATCGTTCCTGATGAAACTGGTGGCCCTGATCCTATTGCAAATTGTAGACGCCTATGTTGCCCTGATTGGAGAACAAAAGCAACTTGTGTTGCTGCCAATGCTGCAGCCTCCTGTTTCACAATATTATTTGGAGAGCAAAATGAAATCATAAACAGTTCAACATGATTTATTCAGGTTACTAATAAGTTATCATATAACATAACAATAAGTTCAACACTTAAACAAGATTGGGAATGGAGAGTCTAATATATGAGTTAATAATTTAATAGACCTGTCTTTGCCTCCGCTGCTGTAGGATGCTGATGGCCCAAGCCATAATGTAGCAGGGAAGGAGAAATCCAGCAGCTCGAAGCAAAAAAAGCTGCAGAGTATCAACTGGTTTATCAGAGCTTATAAAGACAGAATTATAAAGAACTTCACTTTAGCTAGTTTGCTGCACCGTGAGGTGACTTCATAGAGAGAAATACTTACAGAGAAGAAAGCAGTTGTGTCATCATCATCCCCATCAGCATCTGAGACACTCAATGCATGTCGTAAGAGCAGAAGGGCCATCAACTGTCAAAAAGAGCAAAGTGAGAATAAGTTGGACCTAAACTTAATATTATTGGATGAGGAATACTAGAACATGGAGAAAGACATCATTCAATCATTGGATCGATCTAACAATGATGTACTAACAATCAAGGCAGCTGAACGGCAAAATGCAGCACCGTTCGCATTTGGAGATGATTCTTCATAGTCAGATTCCAGAAAATGGTGTTCTGCCTCTGCAATTGCCAGTAGACGAGGATCCAATTCCAAAGGAGCTCCTGATATTGTCCAGCCACTGAAGAAAAATGCATATGACCAATAGTATAATGAGAATAAGATGTCAGAAAAATTGATTGCAACGATCAAAATACAGAATTGATAAAATACATGTTAAATGACTTGAATTTTGTAAAATGAGAATCCGTAAGTATCAAAGGATGACAGTCCAAAATGTTAATGGATGGTGACATCATGTTACTTATATAGTCTACTAGAGAGTCATCCACAATCATATATTATATTGTAACCTGCACTTTATTTTTAAATTCATTCTCAAGAGTGGGTCACAATCTTGGATCCATGTTCGCTCAAGTGTGGGTAACTTATCTTCTCTTTGAAAGGCCCAACTACTTGTGAATTCAGTTCTTTTTTTAATTAGGGCCCAAAGATTTAATCCCATAATCATGTGTGCTTTGATAGCATCTTCAATTATGTATAAAGCATGAGACCAAGAATCATGGGTAACACCCCAAAAGGTTAACGGTGGGGTTAGTTGAGACCATAATACTTATAAAATCTACTTGAGAGCTGTCCACAATCAAAGCGGAACTCTTTCATGTTTTATATTTCAACAAAAAGAATTTTCAAAAGAAACATAAATAGAAGAAAAAAAAAATACAAACATCTGAAAATTGACAAAGACTAACATACCCAATGTCAATAGCACTTTCTTCAGACTGAGGCGGAAGAGGTGGTGCGGTGTAACCAGGTTGGTAGTGCTGCACTCAAGAATAGTAATACTATAAGTTGAAGTATAAAAGCTGTGTATTTTACATGTTTGTAATCCCTTTGAATCATATTTATCTGGAAAAATAACTTGAAAACCAAACTAGAAGATTTTTTTTAAATTTATGGAACAGTGTTATATTCATACAATATAAGCATACAGAAATTTACAAGCTAGTGAAAATGAACACATAATAATGATAGTTGCCTTTCATATCCTTTCAAATACAGTTCTATTTTGAATGGTACATGATGCCATGTAATTTATTAATAAAACAATCTACCCTTACTTAACCATCACTCAGTCATTTCAGGTTAGGAACCAAGCATACTAGAGCTTAACCATGTCATCAGAGTTACATGACTCAAAATAACCATGTGATAAGACTTAGAGTACAGGAATTCATACATCCATCAATACCTCAGAAGGAAACTTTGTAATGACAAAATAAAAAGAGCAAAAATTATACCTGATGACAAATTTCACAAATTATATCTCCTTTTTCATTGCACCAGTGCTGTACGCACTTCCTATGAGCATACTGGAAAAAACATTGTTACAATCAATAGTTCCAACAGAAACAAACAAACAAAGATAACGTTTCACTGTGTATAAGTCAATGAAAGGATACAGCTAACTACCAGCTCCTCATGAATTTTCTCACACTAACAATAAATTCTAGAATCAAAATCCCCAAAAGGAAAACTCATAAGAATTTAGATTCCAATGCAAAATGGTTCTATAGTTACATAGGGGACGAGCTGTCCCTGTCAAATATTATGACATGAGCTATAGACATGCAGATCCACGAGAAACTTAGTAACAAAATAGATTAAATTGTTTGTTGTTTATGTAATTCCTTTATGAATACCCAAATTTCATTCAGTTGATGAATAAGTGCACCAAGCAGGCCAGCAACCTGCCACCACATTCCTTCTATTGGAGCTTATAACACATTCAGAAATGTAAAAAGGTATAGAAAGACAAAAAAATCAGAAAATTAAAGTACTTTCAAACGAAGTTTAAAAATTACATGCCTTGATCAGCTCCTATATCTTAGTAAACAATCAAAGATATTCACCTTTGACATAGCCCATATCATCAACAGCCTTATCAAATCCAAGAAATCAAAACCACCAAATGCCAGAGAACAAATTAAAGCTTTTACATTCCTTTTCAACATTTGAAAAAAAAAGTCCAAGAAGTTCACATCTCCTTCACAATACCAGGAACGCCCTTATCAAATCAAGAAATCCAAACAATGCAATACCAGAAATCAAATTTAAGGTTTCAAATTCGATTTCTATATTTTCTTTCAAAGATAACATATAAGTTTAGATATATTTGTACACATATATACCATACCTTGAGACTGCCACTACAAGCACAAGGGCTCTCGAAATTTTTTAGGCAATCCTCTTCCTGGCAAATGCGGCATTCAGCCATCTGAATCAAGGGCTCCCCCTCGTCATCAGAACTATCCTGACGCTCCAACACCCCTTCGTCAACAGCAGGATGAGACGACCCAGCTGCATCAGAAGTAAGGACAGCAATGGCTGTTGATCCATCAACAACAGCAGCTGAGGGATGAGGAACAGAAGGATCCGGAGATGGAATTTCCGGAACCGACTGAACGATGCCAGGCCTAACCAGGTGGTCCACGAACAGCACCAGGTGTTCACCCATGGCTTTCTCAGAAAGTCAAGACCACGACCAAAACCTTCCAATTTACCACAGTGAACATGTGAAAGCAATGAGGATTTGATTAAACAAGAAGAACACAAAGAAAGATCATAGAACCCTATAATCGTAACAGACATTTAATGAATCCGTGGAAACCCTGGATCACGCTGGACAAAACAGCGGATCAAAGTTTCCGGGATAATCAAGTAGCGAAAGAAAATGTAGAGGAAATTCGGATGAAAAAGAAGAAGAAGAAGAAAAAAAAACATACCGGGAAATTGCCGAACAAACCGCGTGATTTACCGAAAAGATCGGATAGAGGGACACACAAATTGAAGTAAGAAAATAAGAGAATAATTATTCTTTTTTTTTTTTAAATAAACTTACGATTGGGTTTATTAGTATGATTAGGACTTACTTGTGGATCAAACGTACCAACTTTGATTATTGAAACGCGTTTTCAAAGTTTGTTTCTACGTACTTTTATTAATTCTAGTTTCAGAAATGGTCAAAAATACCTTTAAAAATCTTTAATTGTATATAGAAAAAAAATCAATTAAATACAAAATATTATCTTTAATGATTTTTAAAATTAACAATAAATATGTTATGAAAATACAAAAATTAACGTGACAATAATCTTACTTTAATTTTTTTTTAATATTTTATAATTGTTATAGATACGTGTTGAGTTTCAATAACACTTACCCTTATTCATTTTAAGTCACAGGTTGTATTTGTAAGCTTTTAAGCTAAATTAAAGATCTCAATCTTAACACTATTTAGATTATTTAAATTTAATTCGATGAATTTATGAATTAAAATTTTTTAATTTAATTACCTCACGATTTTAAATAAATATTTTACTTGAGTTCGTAAATAATTAATTAGTTTATATAATAATTTTTTAAATAAATATATATTTTTGGGTGAATATATTTATTTTTACCGAACATGTTTTTAGTTAAATATAAGTTAAGTGTATACACTCTAATAATAATTAGAAACTATAATAAAATTGTTAATTTAGGAAGGATTAATGTTGTCCACTTATATAGTAATAATGATATTTATTATTATTAAATAAAGTAATTGATGAAAATTAAAATAAAATTGTTAATTTAGGAAGGATTAATGTTGTCCACTTATATAGTAATAATGATATTTATTATTATTAAATAAAGTAATTGATGAAAATTAAGTAACATTATCGAAGGATTTATAGTATGTTCCAAGCTCATTCGTATTTTTGTAAGCAAGTACATTATTATTTGTACGTGGTTTGCAAGTTGTTTCTTTAAAATGGTTTGCAAGATATGACTTTTTTTAAGACTCATTTTTCAAGAGTAATTAAAGAGAAAATATCATTATTATTTTCATATTTTTTTTATTCAATATCTTATTGAATCGAATCAAAGTACATTGAAAAGAATACTTTAATAGAATATATCCTTTACAAATACAATATTTCAAATTCGTATATTTACTAGACAAAACATGGCTAGAATCAGTAAACTTAATATATTTTTTAAGTTTTATTTTAATTTTTTATTTATTTATTTTTCAATATATTATTTCAAATTTTATATTTATCTTATTAGTTAAGATTTTTGTTTTGTCGTATAAATATATAAGGGGTCGAAATATGTAAATATACTACAAATTATTTTCATCAATGAAAGTTGTCCTCTAATGGTTCTTTTTAGAACTTTTTTCAAAACTTGTCATGCTTGGAAAGCCTTGTGGGGCTTCTATCTATCTCAAAAATCTACATTTTAGTTTTTTAGACCACGGTTTTACTTAATTTGTTGTTGGATTTTAAGATTACAATTTTTAAAGGTTCATATTATCTAACTTTTCTTTGTATTTTCAAAACTAATCATTCAAGATTCACATATTTAGTATCAGAACACTATTATAGAATCAGATTTATCTATAATTTTTTTGTTTTTTTTTATTTTCATATAAATTTTCTATTTTTGTTTCATTAAAAAAAAGTTGAGAAAATTTCTAGTAAAAGAGAGAGGAGGAGGGGAAGTAATCTAGTGTTGAAATTAAAAAAAAAAGAAGAAAAAGAGAGAGGCAATTTGGTGGTATTTTGTTATGCACGATGTAAACATGTCTCAAAAATATTTAAAAAGCTTATCTAATCTCCAACTTTTCCTTAAGAAATTAAAATAAGTTCTTGATCAAACCAGGTTGAAGATTTATGGAAAAAAAGGGAGAAGAAGCAAAATTGAATATAGTTTACAAACAAATCGACAACATAAAGCTCCTAGTATGCAACAAAGAGAAGAGAATCCACCTAGATACGAATATGAAGATGAGAAAATACAACGTAAAGACTTGTTTCATCGTAGATGTCATATCAGTGTTAAAGTACATTTTATAATTATTGACAAAAACAAACATACTAATCTGGCTAGTTCTATTATAGAAAAAATTAAATTTGATAACTTTGTAACATCTAAAATCATATAAATTACCTTGGAAAAATGGTTACGGGGGAAGATAAGATGAACAAACAAGTGATGGCGTCCTTTCCAATCGCAAGATATAAAGATGAGGTTTTGTGTGATGTTATCCTAATGGAAGCGAGACATATTCTTTTAAAGCGACCATGATAGCATGATAGGCAAGCAATGCATTGACTATACCAATAAATACCCTTTTGTCCTTAATAAGAAACAAACTACTCTTGTACTTCTAATCCCAAGAAAGGTACATGAAATCATGTGACGTTAAAGAAAATAGTAATTCAATTTTAAAAAATAGTGAATTAATTAAAAAAAATAGTAAGTTACAAAAAGAGAGCAAGTGAAAAACAAATAGTAAGTTGAAAAGAGACAGTGGTTTACAAATGGAGAGCAACAAAAAAAGAGATTTAGTTTAAAAAAAGAGTGTGAATTAAAGAAAGAAAATAGATTTGAAAATAAGTTATTTACAAGAAGAGAAGAGTGAAAAAGAGAATAAAAAAAGGTGTTTAAGAAAATAGATAAAAAAATAGGGTGAAAAATAAGAGTAAATCTAAGCTACTAAGGAAAGAAAAGAGGAAAATGAGGCATGTTTTAGTACTAATGAATTTTTGTCTCTACTTAGTATTCCACATATTGATTTTATCAAGATCGAGTTAAAAATTGATGTCATAGAAGTCAAGCTTCAAATTTATTTTAAATTCGAACAAACAAATTCAAATTTTCCAGCCATGAGATTGTTGAATCTTAAGCTTGAATCATCCTTATTGACGTAGGTTGTACCCAACATTATAGTGAAGATTCGAAAGTGAATCCTTTGAGAAAAGAAGGAAGTATGAAAATTAAGAAGCATCACCAAATGATCCATAATATGCCCAAATGAGACCTATTATTTAATGAATCACTTAGCATTCTCATTTGCCTTTGAGCCATGGAGCAAGAAAATTGGAACATTTTGGCCATAGTTTGTAAGTTGTTTTCTTGAAGTGGTATTTAAAATAAGGCTACTTTTTAAAAGAAGACTTCTTTTTAAAGAGCAAATTTTAATCAAATATCACTATTATTATTATATCTTTCTCAATCGGTATCTGATTGAGGAAGATTAAAGTGAATTAGAAAGCTAACTCAATAGACTACATTCTTTACATAAATATAATATTTCTAATCGATAATTACTAGGCGAAACAAAATTCACAATTTGTGCTTAGAAATTTGGGAAAATTTTATATAATTTTTAGGCTTTTATTTTGTAGCAAATAATTTTCTTAGAATTTATTTATTTTCTAGCATTATTATTTAGGATTTTGTATTTATTGTATTAGTCTTTTATTTTCTCTATACATACATAAGGGGATAAATTATGTAAGTAAATTATAGATTATTGTCATCAATGAAATTATTAAAAGGTTATCCTCTCTTGATTTTCGTATTAACTTTTTTAGAACTTATCAAGGTTTAGAAAACCATGTGACGTTCAAGAGCTTATCAAAGCTTGGAATCAAAGTTTGCATTTTAGCTTCTTGTATGATAATTTTACTCAATTTATTGTTGGGTTTCAAGGTTATAATCTTTAAGGATGCATATTACTTTTCTATGGGTTTTCAAGGCTAATCCTTCAGGATTTATGGTAATTAGTATCAAAACATGGTTCTTGAGTCATACTTATCTATAATTTTTTTTATATTTTTTTCTTTGATTTACTTGTAAAGTTTATACTTTTGTTTCACTCAAAAAAAAAAGAGAGAAAATTTCGAAGCAAAAAGTGATAGAGTGAGAACAAAGTAATCTAGTGTTAAAATTCAAAAAATCATAAAATAAAGGCAATTTTGGTGGTACTTTATTTTGTTGGTAGAAAACATTTTCGAATAATATTCAAAAAGCTCATCCGATTTCCAACTTTTTATTAAGAAATTAGAACAAGTTTTTGTTTAAATTGCTTTGATAATTTATGAAAAAAAGAGAAGAGACAAAGTTGAATCTTGTTTACAAACCAAGAAGCCTTTTAAGGTTCTTATTTTGCAGTAAAGAGAGGAGAATCCACCTAGATTTGAATATGTAGATGAGAAGATACAACATGAAGACTTGTTTTATACTAGATGTCATGTCAATGATAAGGTTTGCTGCTTGATTATTGATAGGAGTAGGCATACTAATTTGGCTAATTCTATCACGGTGGAAAATTAAATTTGAAAACTTTGCAACATCCAAAGTCATATAAGCTACCATGGAAGAATGGTTGTGGGGAAGTTAAGATGAACAAACAAGTGATGGTGTCCTTTTCAATCAAGAGGTATAAAAATGAGGTTTTTTGTGATGTTTTCCCAATGGAAGCGGGGTATATTCTTTTGAGGTGACCATGGTAGAGTGATAGTAAGCAACTCATGTGACTATACCAATAGATACTCATTTGTCCTTAATAAGAAATGAATTACTCTTGTACTCCTAACCCCAAGAGAGATGTATGAAGATATGAAAGTTTTTAATTACATATCTAATTAACTAAAGGGGTGAATAGATAATTAGTTGAAATATGACAAATTAAAATTTTCACAAACAGCTAGACATACAATCGCGTGTAAATAAAATAATACAAAAACATAAAAATAACACACGAGATTTTTAGGTGGAAAAAATAGAGGCCACAACAATAACTTAAGATAAAAACTACCAGTTCACCAGACTGCAAACTATTCACCATGAAAATAATGTTCGATTATAAGGTTAGGACTCAAACTACGCACCAAGGTAATTCCTCCCAAATAACCTACTTACAAGCTTCTACTATCTTTCACAATCTCTACAAGCAAGGTGTTTGTATCCAAACCAACATTTTGATAAGCAGGAGTCATACAAGTTATCAAACCTGTTTAATTGGCATCTAAAATGTTAGCACAAAAACACGAGTGCAATGTATGTCCTAGAAAGGAAATGAAAACCCCTTTCTGGATGATTTAACAGAACAACAGATAAATCAAAATCATAAGCAACCTTAGAACATATATTAAAGTATAATAACACAAATAATGTAAACTTGTTAATCAATCAAATACAACCATAAAATATTTGATAAATTAACTAATAAAAGAAGCTTAACAAAAAGATTTTTACAAAACAAATATAGACAGAAAACGTAAGTTGCAAAAATTGATTCAACTATGGTTAATTAAAATATGGACCATTAGATTCTTTATATAGCAAAGATTGAAGCCTTAATGCTATGTTAAAGTCCAATTACAATTTTATTCATTAAGAAATTTATAAAGCAATAAATAATAGGAAAAACAATAATTGAAATGTTTACCTCGAGTAAATATTAGGTTAAAGTTAAAAAATTGGTTGCTTTTTCGATCTAAGTTGAGCTCAATCGATTAAGCTAAATTTTTTGATTAATCTAGGATAATAAAAAATAAATTCTAAAACTAGTAGATCGATCTAATCAATTTTGAATTAATCTAGTTCTCGATTGATAAAATACTAATACCTCTAAAGTTGTGGTCTTGATCCTCATAATAATCCCCAATATCCATCAACCTTGTTGTATCACTTGATCTTAAAAATCTCTATGTTGCTACCTCTTATTTGTTATTACATATTCTAAATTATGTATAAACACTAAAACTATATCATAATCATATTCTATTCTCTGGATACTTAACCTAAAGATAACAATTTAATATATAGGCTAAGGGTGGTGTAGAAATGCTTTGACTAATTTAATGAATGAAAAATGCAGCCCAGTTATTCCACTACTGTTGTCTGATGTAAGTAAAGCTTCGCCAATTCCTACCCCAAATAGGTCAAGCCGTGGCATAGAATGAACAACGTGCCCAATGAATTCATGCACATAGGAGTGTGTCGTGGCATACTATATCTTTACCGTGGCACGAAATACTTTGCTTCAATTCTTGTTATGCATCCCTTAATTACATACCGATTGGTTCTTCATATAAGGCTTACATGCCTTATTCTTTTAATCTTTTAAAGTGCCATTAGAGTGCATAAGATGTTATTCTTCATGTATTAATTAATTTATATATTTGAAGCTAAAATACCTAAAATATAAAATAAATTACTTGTAACTTTGAACATATAGATTTACATAAATAATAATAAAAGTATGCATAATTAAATATATTTATTCACATGTAACTATAATAAAATCACGAAATATTAGTATTTTTCAAGCATTTATCACAATCCACAATCCACAATCAGCTTCTTGTTAATCTCTAGCAAGGAAAGCGATATCCTAAATTGTTTTCATAGATTGACATGGTTGTATTTTGCATATACAATGAGCCTTTAAACCCCTAATTTGTCCTAGTGGATGAGTTTAAGTCTCATGAAAGCTTTTAGTGATGATACCCACAAACATCCTAAAATTAAAAATTAAAATTAAAAAGAAATAACAAAAGATTAAAGTAAATAACAAATGAATAAAACAAAAATAAAAATTAAAAAAATAAAAACTAATAGTAAAAAAATAACAAAATTAAAATTATAATAACACAAATTTTCATGCTTTAGTTTCCTTTTAGTTCATGATCAAAAGTTTAAGCATAAGTTAAATTAATATCCTAAAGGATCACAGATCATTGTTCAAATCAATTAAAATCAAAAATTCATATTTAATTACAAAAATATATCAACTTTGACTCACTCAATCTTAGAGTTAGGAATCTGAATTCGTTTCGACTCTTATACTAACAAGACATACTCTTAATATCACATTCATCTATGAGTTCAAGCACTCAATAAAGATATATGCGAATAGAAGTTAAGTAAATAAATGAACAAATGAGTTTGCATATGATTAAACATGAAAGGCTCAAAAGTGTAAAACATTGATATCATGAAATGAATCAAATGATAAGATTTATCAAAAAATACATTACTATGTTCATGCATTAATTAAAATCATCAAGTAGATATTTCAAGTATATGCCTTAAGATGGATGAAAATGCATTGATTTCAAGGGGATTTATTTTGTTTTTTTTAGTAACCATCTTACTACTTGAAGAACTTCAAGATCATAATATTTAGTTATATTATTTATTTTTTCCTCTTTCTTATACTCTTTCTTTATATTATTTTTTATCTTTTTTTTAGAGAATGGCTTACTACTTGGCTAAATTTTGGCTCTTTTTATTGGTTTTAGTGAACCCCATATATATCCATTTTTTTTGCCAAGTATGAATTAAATAGGTATACACTTTAAATCTTACTCAAATCGTTTAATCTAAGTAATAAAAATAAGTACATGATTCTTCATCAAATTTTAAAAATCCTAACATTTAGTGCAAAACCTATAAATATCATCTAACAATTTGACTTAATAAGAAAATTGTTTAAAGAAGTAGAAAAATATTATCACTCAGAATAAAATGCTTATTGACACAAAATATTCTCACAAGTTAGTCTTCACTATTTTACTCCTAAACACTAACTTGGATTTATCTCAATCTCAACATTTAAGAATGAAACACAAACCATGAATTAAAAAGCACTAATTTCCACAATATTTATGACATGTTTGTGACATCAATCAAACAGTGCATATACTCAATCATGCATTTAAAATCAACTAAAAATATGATAATTTTATAAAGAAATTTAAAAATGAACCTAAATATAAACAACTAAATAAATGCAAATACAAGTAAACATATGTTTAATAAAAAAGTTTAAAAATGTCTAAATTCCTATGTAATTTTTCTTTCACTTATAACCTAGAAAATAAAGAAAATTAAAGATAAACAAGTCAAAGAAAATAAAAGTTACCTATTTATCTTAGCTCAATGTGATCAAGTATTAATATGGTAAGTCATAGGGCATCCATCATCTCAAATAATTTTATCACATGGACAGAATGTTGTGTACTTCTCATAAATCAAATCTTAACAAGCAATTAAAAATTTAACACTTCTAAATAAATGTAGAATAACATAAAATAAAATAAAAACAAGTGAACTAAAAGTTCATAAAAACAAAATAAATGAAACTAATAATAATCCAAAGCAAAGTTTGAGCTTAGTCCTACATAATGTTATGTCCTCGGTCATAACCACATGGGTGCTCAGGTAGTCTAAAAACAAAATCGTATCCTTAATTCTCGAGTTCTCTCGAATGACTAAAATTAACTCTGAGTTGAGAGGGAGAATCATTGCATCTGATAAATATTATGCATATATTAAATTTAATACTTCTAAATAAAATAAACATGGGTTCACAATAATAAGAAATAAAATAAATTACATTAAATGTAAAATAACATAAAATAGTATAAAAACACAAATATAAACAATTAAACTAAAAGTTCATCAAAACAAAATACATAAAAATGAAATACATGAAAATAATGATAATCTATAGCAAAGTTGGAGCTCACTCCTTTATATCGCCCGGTTCTTAATCATAACCATGTGGGTACTCAAGTCATCTAAAAATAAAATCATATCCTTGATTCTTGAGTTCTCTCGAATGATTGAAATCAACTCTGAGATGAGAGAGTGAGAACCATTGCATGTCATGGATATTATGCATATATTCATCATGATCACGATGTTTCCCACTTGTATACTCAACATGTCGGGTAGTGTATTCTTGGCCATAATTCTTCATATAAGTCACTTATTATTTCTAATGATGAATTTCATCTTTCATGGATAATTTTGAAGAAGCAGCTATCTTTTTTTCCCTTTGGATACCTTTAGTATTCGAGTGAGTTCACTCATGTATGTTAGAGCCAATAACTTACTCAGTTGTAATAACACCTCACCCTTTAGATAGTTCACCTTGGGAAGCAAGTCGATTCAAACATCAAAAGGCGTCTTTTTTGTAAAAGATATCTATGTGGAGGCCCAAGACTACAACGTTGTTGCTCAAACTAGTTCCTGACTAGTAAAGCGGCCCTAGCCTGGCATACATTTCTTTAATACGTCCTCAGCTTCGAACCTGTGACCTACCTCTATAGCCACAGATTCATAGAAGTTGGTACCATCTAAGCTAGTAGTCCAAATGGTATCAGGTTACTCCCTAATATGGTTTTAAGGGTCAAGACCGGGGTTCGAAATCTAGGGAAAGTGAAAGAAACATATGTCAGGATATGACTGCCCCACTATGAACATAGATCGATGCATAGCATCAATACCAGAACCCTAGGCTCCACATGAATATCTCGAGATCAGAGAACTCCGGTTCAAATAGTAACCCAAAAATTTGCATTCACCCTTTCTTAGACTAATTTAGAGTTTGGTACTCTTTAATCCAAAAATCATAGAAATAATTCACAAAAATTACAAAAAATAATCTGGTTTCACCATAGCATGGGATTACACCAGAATATAATTTTTTTATGAGCGTTATGTAGTGAGAGAGAGGATTTGTCATACGAATATGCTAAAGAGAGATTATAAGGTCTATATTAGTGTTGTAAATATTCGTGAACAAAATATACATATATAATTTTAGTTTCTAGGTGTGTTCTTCAAGAGTATTTTCAAGTTGAAGAAACTATCGAGCTCCAACAATTACAATTCAGGTATATCTTTGTTCTTATTAGATTTGACAGTAGACATGTAGGAAAATTTTGAGATTATGCTACTCGATCGATCGAGAATCAATCTACTTAATTTAAAAAAAATTGAATTAATTATTTTGTTGACTAGATCGATTGAGTAATTAATAATTGATTGATCACACACTAGATTGATCGATTTATTAGTTAGATCGATCGACCTTTGTTTAGAATTAATTATTTATTACATTGGATCAATCAAACATGTTTTGATCATTGTATTGGATCGATTGATAAGGGCATTCAATTGATCAAACTATATACTCGATCGATTGCGAATATGTTAGATCGATCAAGTGATTAAGGTTTTGATTTTGAAACCTTTTTTCTAACTCGAATTGAATTGACTTTTTACTAAATTGCCCTTTTATTTTAAACTCTTTTAACTTATTTTATAGACAACATAATAATTTTACTTTAACCTAGTGCTTCAAAAATATTCTATATATACAAACCTAAGCACACAACTTTAATCAACCACACAAGATCATTCTTTTCTTCATCTAAATTTTTCTTATATTGTTTTGCAAAAAAATGTTATAGTAGGTTTTTTCATTAAGTTAATTTATCAAACATTTGTAGTTGTGTTTAATGGATTAACAAGCTTGCAATATTTGTGATATTGTACTTTAAACTGAATGTTCTAGAGTTGCTAATTCATTTCGATTTATCAAATATATTTGTTAAATCATTTAACTAGAGTTATTCATTATTAAATCTATTTTAGGATACATATTTGTACTTGTACTTGTGTTATTATGCTAACGTTTCAGTTACTAGTAGAATATGTTCGATTGCTTGTGTAACTCAAGTTATCAGAACATTAGCTTGGATCTGAAAACCTTTCTTGTAGAGGCTATAATGAAAATAACAGTTTGTAAGTAGATTACTTGGGGGCTTTATATTGGTAGATGATGTAAGACCTGACCTTGTAATTGGACCTTATTTATTCATAATAGATAATTAGGTGGACTGTTAGACAAGTGATTTTCCTTTTAGGTTTTTTCCACCAAAACAATCTTGTTTCTCAATCTTTATATTTTTGCATTATTTTATTTATAATGTGATTGCATATTTGACCGTCTACAAAAAAATTAATTTACTATAATTCTATTGATTATCTATTTACTCCCTCTAGATAATTAGATCCATACGAAAAGAAATTTTCACGCTTTGAATGGTGTTCTAGACATTTTATCAATAAATTTGCACACAAATGCTTAGATAAAACTTCCATCATTTTTGTGTATCATATGTTGCAAGAGAAATGCTAAACGAATATAAATTAATACTTATATTAATTATGATGTGTTACTTAAAAGAACCTTTTGAAAGATAATGTTCACAATTTTAAAAACTATTTTTTCACATAACATATTATAATTAATAAGAGCGTAAATTTGAGATTAGGTATCGAATGATACTTTACTTTTAAGAAAGGTACACATAAGTACTATATTTTCTATGGGATATACAAGAAATCATTTTCTTTTGAAAAATGGTATAATTTATTCTAAAATGTCTATAAAAATATAAGTTTAATCAGGCTTGATCAACTTTGACATATGTAGAATTTTAATGAATAATTTTTTTTTTAAATAACAAACTTATTATTTTTTCATTTTCAATTCTCACGTCCATTTTATTTAACATTTCTTAAATATTGTTTTCTAAAAAAAAAGATCACTAATATACCTTTCCCTAAAGTAAGATAATAATAACGTAACCCTATATAATTTTGGTAGTAATTTATGCTTTTGTAAAAAATTAAAGCACCTTATAAAATTTTTGTCACATAAATTTGTATGTATTTAATATTATTCTCTGTTGTAGTACTACGATAAATTTGATAAATTTGTTTAATGTTGTTGTTCCCGTTTCTTGGACTAGTGTTAAATTTCATGTATTATTTTTTGTGTAATTAGTTCAAAACAGTGTCTTGTACATAAATTATTATACTTTCAATTTTTTTATTTAACTTTGCAACATATTTAAATTTAAGTGATACAATAATAAATAAATAAATAAATAAATAAAGAATAAAATTAATTTTGATTCAATTAGAAATCTATTATTATAAAAAATTCTTAACAAAAGCACATGTGCAATTCAAAAATAGATATGATAACCATTATTTATCCGATACTTAAAAATAAAAATATAAAAGATAGATAAGATATGTTATTTATTTAATAAGAGTAATATTTTCCCAATTTATTTTAGAATGATTTATTTATACATAGTACATAAATATGTTTAACTTTTGTAATCTCGAATGAGTTTTTGCATCGAGCTCAGTGAGTTCAAAGCTATAGATTCGTAATTAATGTAATATTCCCAACAATCCTCTTTTAATTATTCCATTTAATCTTATCATAAATAGGGGAAAGGGATACAAAATCAGAATGCATCTTATAAGAATGATTTCAAGGATACTACGAGTATATGCAACCGACATAATTGTAAAAGCTAAGCTAAGTGCTTATGCTATTAGGATTCATCATTCCTATATTATGTGTGTTTAAGGATTATCTTTCTTTATTCTACTGCTATTCTTTAATAAATATAATTGCTTTAATGCAAGATTGAAAGATGCAGTATCTATAAGCTCGCTCTTAACATTAGGAAAAAAAAAAGGAAAATAGGTGTAAGTGAAGTTGCATTTTAGTTCCATAATTTTGAACTAGAATGTTTTACTTCCACAATTTTAAAAAAAGTGCACTTAGTCTAAAAAAAAAGTATACATAAGTTCCGTAGCTTTGGAATTTTAGAATTAAAGTACACATTTTTTTAAAGTTATGAGATCAAAGTGTTCATTTTATATTATTGGACCTTCGACGCCCTTCACCTTAGAAAAAAACCATTTTTTAAGACAATCTTTGAAAATTTAAAGTTACAAATCTAATTAACCTAGAGGAATAAACAGGTAATTTTTCTAAATATGTCTAATTAAAAATTACCAAGTGGTCATATATGTAATCGTGTGTAAATAATATAAAATAAAGATAAAGATAAACTTGACATACGATATTTTAGGTGGAAATAACCTAAGTCATGTTCATAAAACCATTGGTCTACTAGAGTACCTAATCATCCATTATGAAAGTCAATTCGATTACAAAGTCAAGTATTAAACTACCCTTCACAGATAAAGCCTTCAAAGTAATCTACTTATAATCCTTCACTTTTCCACATTCTCTACGTATGAATCCAAACAAACATTTTAATATCTCGAGTCACATGAGCAATTGAACTCATTCAGGAAGCACTTGAAAAGTTAGCACAAATAACACAAGTGAAAAGTGTGTCTTAGGATAGATTCAATAATGAAAAACCCTAGTTAGAAAATTCAAGAATTAAATAAGTTAAATTTAAATAGCAAATCCTAGAACAAAGGTTTAAGTCATAGTATCATAAAAACAAGTAGGTTTATTAATCAATCAAACATAAATATACAATATTTTATAGATTAACTCAAGAACGAGCATAACAAAATATAGTTTAGTATTTATAAAATGTTTTTAAGAGAGAAAGAATAAGATGAATAGAATGTATGTAGTTATTTTAAATTGAGAGCATTAGCTTGTTTAAATAGTAGATTTGAAACCCTAATGCTAGGTCATTGGGCAATGACCATTCTATCCATTAAACAAGTCATAGAGCAATAATAAATAAGGACAATATGATAAATCATCAGTTTGACTTGAGTAAATAAGAAAGATTTTAAGTTGAAAACTTACACGATCAATCGATCCAATCCAGACTCCATCAATCATACCAATAAGGTCTATTGATCGAAACCTTTTTCGATCGATCTACCATCGATCATACCAATAAGGTCTATTGATCAAAACCTTTTTCGATCGATCTAGTAATAATTAATAAAAATATGAGATTAGGTAGATCGAGCACGATCGATCCTTGATATATCTAGCCTCTCATAAATCAAACCCAACCTTGATTGATTTACTCCTATTTGAAATCTAACTCGAGAGAACATAGATCGTACACAATCAATCCTTGATCAATCTACTACTTCGATTGATCAACATACTACTCAATCGATCGACCAATATATATATCAAATGTTACTAAGTGCATAATATGAATTATGCTACGTTTAAATAAAGAGTATATACCTGAAATGCATTAACATGAAGCTCGAAAGTTTCTTCTGCTTTAATAGAATATATGAAAATGTACCTAAAAACTAATTTATACTTTAAAAAAAATAATGAATACCACCAACACTCATATACCTTCCAATCTTTCACTTTGGCATATTCGTGTAACAAAATATCTTTCTTACTATATAGCGCTCATAAGAGAAATAAATTTACACAGTGGTACTATCCTATAATTTGGTGAAACCATCTTCGCTTGAATTTTAACAGCTCATATGTATATTGAAAAACAAAATCAAAAATAGGTACACGTGTATCGAAGGACTAATTGTTCATTAGTTTAGTGTACATAGTAATAGTAAATCAAAGTAACACGTAATCAAATAGTAGTAATAGATAGAACATTTAAATGTTAAAAGTTCTCCCCTTATATATGACGTATTAAATTGAGCATTTAATCATAAAGAGTTCTCCCTATGTGTAATAGAAAATCAAATAGAATACTTAAACAATGTATTCTCCTTATATGTGAAAACTCTCAAATTATTATCCATTCTCCTTTCTTTTTCATATAAAAATATATTTTAACTTTGAATCTTAAATTCAATATGAATATAAATGTGATGTATTTAAATAACAAACTTCCCATAAGTTTTGTGACTCCCAATAATTTTTTTATTAAATCATATATATATATATATATATATATATAATTTTCTTTTTAATTGAAGGTAGTAGACTTATTTAATCATGAGCAAAACAAAACAACAAATTTAGAAATTATTCTTATTCAAATTTTGACTATCATGTAAATATTATAATTGAATCCTTAATTTCACAAAATAAAATCTAACAAGAGACAAGTATACTTCCAAGTTCGAGGAATTAAATGGTTTCTAAATAATTCTACAAAAATTTTAAAAACAAAACATAAACTCAAATATTTTGTCACAACATTTGGATTTGAAATATCTATTCTAATAACATAAAATGAAAAGATAAATTTTATTCAACAAGTATCAAGCAGAAAAAACATTTAATTATTCAATAAAAAATTTATAAGATATATTAGCTCGTTAATTATACTTGTTTAATATTAATTTAGGTTATAAAATATATGAATTAAGATTATTGATTTTTCCTTTTTGTATAAAAAAGTCTTTTTACGGGATCAATTTCATTGTTAATCAGTATTAACTAAAATCTTTTAACCAAGATCGATAATTAATAGTTTATTGAATTATGCTTTATTTATAAGGAATTAGCAAATCATTTAATTGATGCTTTTAAAGAGTCCAATTTTATTATTCAATATGTCAAAGTTAAATTTAAGATTAATCCACGTGAGAACTAGCTTTCAGATTTTAAAATATACTACAAAAATATGTCATCAATATATTTAATCAAATCCAAAATCTGGCCATTGACTCTATATCATATTTAGATAATCAAATCTTAAAATCTAATTTTCATATTTTATTACAAAAAATACTTTGTCAATATATTTTTATGTAATAAATTTTATATTAATCTTAATGAAAAAATAAAACTTAATTAATTTTACAAAATTGTTTAACTACTTTAATATTTGACAAGCATAACAACATTACTAACATCTTATAGTATTTTTAGCTATATATGCTTAATTTATTAAACAATCATTAAATTAAACATAGTATTAAAAAGTACATAATTAATTCTAAAAATAAAAGTATACAATTAAAATTAATACATCAATTTTGAATTCAAAATATAAACTTTTAGTATTGATCTATATTTGAAAAATCAACAAACAGATCTGTTTAAACTATTATTGAATCAAAAAATTACTACTACTTAAACTAATTATGTTCAACTCTCAAAATTGAGAGAAGAAATTTGAAACTAAGATAAGAAAAATAAAAGAAAAAGGAGATAGAAATGAGCTCTTGAGGAATGATAGGGATGATTTAAAATGCAAGGGAGTGGACCTATTTATATTATTGAAAAACGTTGCAAAAAGAAAGAAAAGTGGATTAGAGGGTCATACGCTACAACATGTAACTTTTCAACGTCATGATATATGATGATTTTGAACGAGATGTAATATTGACCCAAACCAATCGCGTGGTGATATACATTAAACTCCGTCGTAGCACATGTCAAACTTTGTGTTTTCCATCTTCTTATGTTTCACCCCTTTACAAGCTTGATTGATATATATATATAAGGCTTTACATATGTTATCCTTTGTATTCTTTTTGTTTGCAATTGATAGATATCTTTACGTGTTTATCAATTGAATTATTTTAAAGCCAAAAATATCTGAAAAATAACAAAATATACTCGTGATTCTAAAAACATAAAGTTGCTAAAATGATGATAAAGTTATATCATTATAAATCTATTTTGTTATTTAAAGTGCATAAAATCACATAATATTTAGTGCTTTTCAAGCACTCGTCACAATCAGTCACCAACTTCTTGTAAGTCTCTAACAAGGAAAGCGAAAAACAAAAACTAACATAAATAAAATTAAATTATTCTAAATTATTTTTGCAAATTGACACAATTACTTTGATCCTATGGATTCGGGCACTCAATCAAATGTCTATGCGTATAGAAGTTATGTAAAGAAATGAATTAATGAGTTCACATACGTTTAAAGAAAAAAAAGCTCAAAATACTATGTAATATTTGATCTCATGAAAAGAATTAAATGATAAGATTTATAAATAAATCACATATTATTCTTATCCATCCATCAAAATTAGAAAGTAAAAATATCAAATATATGCCTTTAGAGTTGACTGTAAATGCAATGACTTTCAAATGATTTATTTATTTTATTTCTTTATAATATCAATTTCTCATAACTTTGACGTACTTTCGGGTCATAATATTTAATTTATACTATTGATTTTTTCTTTTTTTGGGTTCTTTATATATATATATATATTAATTATAAAGAGTAAACTCATGTACGGTTTTTACATATTAAGAAACCCAATATATATCTCTTTTTGGAAACCATGCATGAAAGAAATATGCATACACTTTCAATTTTACTTAAATCATTCAATCTAATAAATAAAAATATGTATATAATTATTCATCATATATAAAAATCATATTATTCAATGCAAAACCTATAGAGATTATCTAACAATTTTGAATTTATAAGAAAAAAATTTAATGGAGTAAAAAATATATATTATCTTTCAAAATTAAGCGATAAAAGGCTCAAAATATTCTCACAAGATAGTCAATATTATTTTATTCCTAAATACTAGTTTCGTGAATATAACAAAAATAAATTAATTATCACATTACTCCATAATATGTTAAAAAAATTAATTCAATAGTGTAAAGGCTTAATCATTTGTTTAAAATTAACTAAAAACATGAAAATTTTATAAGAATTAAAAAAATCGAACCTAATTATCCTTAAATAAATAAATAATTAAATGTAAACACATGTTTGAAAAATATTAAAATTACCTACAATTATTGTAACTTTTCCTCCACCCCAAACCTATAATCTATATTTCCCTTAATATAACAAATATAAATTAAATATAATAATATAGAAAAGTTACCCATTTATTTTTGAAAAATATTAAAATTACCTACAATTATTGTAACTTTTCCTTCACCCAAAACCTAGAATCTATATTGCACTTAATATAACAAATGTAAATTAAAAATAATAATATAGAAAAGTTACACATTTACTTTGCGTGATCAAGTTTTGATGTGGAAAGACAATTGCATCCATCATCTCAACAATTTAACCACATAAATAGAATATTATATACTTCTCATATATCACATCTCAATAAATAGTTATAAATTTAACACTTCTAAATAAAATAAGTATGGTTCACTAAACATAAAATAAACTAAAATAACACAAATTAAATAAAAATGTAAAATAACACAAAACAAAAAAAAATCTAAAAAAAAAACTAAATAAAAAATAAAAAAAATACTATCTAAAATAATAGGTTGTCTCCAATCAAGAGCTTAGGTTAACACCTAGTAAGATACTTTTTGAGGGGATTTTAATTTGTAGAATTTAATTCACTTAATGTCCCCATTGTCATTGAGTTTGTATTTGTATCTACTTGATAATATACAATCATTGCATCAAGAATGCCATTAATAAACTCCAATTATAAACATTAACAATTGTTTTGATAGAGGCTAAAAATGGTCTAACAAGAAGTACATTGCGTTCTTTGCCCATTTTCACGATATCTTGCATATTTGTAATAAAAAAATCTACATATATGATAAGATTTTTTTTTATCTATACCATTAAATTATTTATCATGTCCTTTGCATATATTAAAAATTTATTCACTAATTATAAGAATATGGTCGTTGGTTTTAATTTACACACTCCTAATTGTAAGTAAAAGAAATTAAAGCATTAAATTAATAATTATACCTAGATTAAACATATCATTTAACTCATTTTTATACCAACAGGTGATATTCAAATTAACATTTTCAAGACTTTTGAATATAGCTTTACATTTTTTTAATACAATAACTAATCTAATATTAAGTATTAAATAAAAATTAATTATTAAATAAATAAATAAATAAAAATAAAATAAGAGAAAATGATAAATAAAAATAAAAGTTAATAAAAAAATTAGTTAGATAAAAAGTTAGTAAATAAAAATACTAAGTAATAAGAAATAAAAGTTAGTAAATTAATAAATAAAATAAATAAATAATTAAAAGAAAAAATTAAATTAAACTAAAAATTTAAATTTAAATTAGAATAACAAAATTCATAAAAAGAAAATTTTAAAAAGAAATTAAGTTAATAATTAATATATAAGTTAACTAAAAAATAATTAGTTAAAATAAAATTAAATAATTATTTTTTATTTTCAAAAAAAATTGAATTTTTTTATTAAAATATATAAAATCAATAAATAATAGGATTTAAAAAAATGATTTTTTTTTATTTTGAATATCTAAATTCAATTAATAACCTGAATAGTTACAATATAAACTGTGTTTTAAGATTTTTTAATAATAAAAATTTAAACACATTATTCTTTCTTAACAACGACACCAAAAACTTGACACAGAAAAACATTATTGGTAAATTTGTAATTATCTCACAAGTGTACGAATCATTTTGTTTAAAACAAGAAATATATTTTAAAGATAGATTTAAAGATGAATTATGTGATTTTTAAATAATTTCGCAAAATTCTTAAAACTAAAAAATAAACCTAAACATTCTATCACATCATTTGGGTTTGGAATGTATATTCTAATAACACAAGATGAAAAGATAAATTTGACTTAATAATTATTAGACAGATAATCATTTAATCATTCAATAGAGAATCTATGAGATATATTAGTTTGTTAATTATGCTTCTTCAATATTAACTTAGGTTATTAAAGGTATGAATTAATATGATTGATTTTACCTTTTTTTTTATGAGAAACTCAAGATCAATTTTGTTATTAATCATTATCAATTAAAGTCTATTGGAAAGGATCATGATTATAGTTGATTAAATTATGCTTTATTTCTAAAGAATTAACAAACTATTTAATTAATATTTTTGACGAGACTATCAATTTAACCTTTCATTCAAGGTGTAAAAGTAAAATTTAAGATTGATATATTTGAGAAATAATTTTCGGATTTTAAAATATACTACACAAATATGACGTTAATAAATTTTTAAATAATAATTCTTATAAAAATATATTAAATAAAATATAACTCTAGTCCAAATATTCAAATCCAAAATCTAGACATTGACTCCATATTAGATCTAGATAATCTAATCCTAAAATCTAACTTTCATATTTTATTACAAAAATACTTCATCAATATATTTTTCTATAACAAACTTTGTATTAATCTTAATGAAAAAATAAAACTTAGTTCATTTTATAAAAATATTTACTTACTTTAATATTTGATAAACATAACAATATTATTAATATCTTATAGTATTTTTATCCATATATGTTTAATTTAATAAATTATCAGTAAATTAAACATAGCACTAAAATGTACAAAATCAATTTTGAAAATAAAAGAATGCAATTGAAATAATACATCAATTGTATCTTCAAAATACAAACTTTTAGTATAACTCTGTATTTGAAAAACCTCCAAACAGATCTGCCTAAACTTTATTGAATCAAAAAATTACTATTAAAAAAATTAACTTTGTTCACCTCTCAAAATTGAGAAAAGAATTTTAAAACTAAGAAAAGAGAGAGAAATGGGTTGAATGAGAGGGATGATTTGAAATGAAAGGGAAGGAGTCCTATTTATACGATTGAAAAACATAGCAAAATGAAAGAAAAGTAGATAAAAGGGTCGCACGCTGTGGCATTTGACTTTCCACCATCGCAACATGCGATGATTTCGTATGTGTTATAATCTTGACCTAAATCACTCGTACCACGACATACATTTAACACCATCATGGCACAAGTCAAAATTCATGTTTTTCATCTTCTTTTATTTCACCCCTTTAGTAGCTTGATTGATTCATTTGTAAGACTTTTCATATGTTATCCTTTGTATTCTTCTTGTTTACAATTAAATGTTTTTAGGTATGATTTTTTCATGTGTTTATCAATTGAATCATTTTGAAGTAAAAAATATCTAAAAAATAACAAAATATATCTGTGATTTCAAAAACATATATTTACTGAAATGATGGCAAAATTATGTAATTACAAATCTATTTTATCATTTAAAATGTATAAAATCACGTAATATCTAGTGCTTGTTCACTAATAAGGAAAGCGAAAAACAAAAATAAAAAAAATCCTAAATTATTTTCATAGATTTATACGGTTATATTTAACATATGTAACAAGCCTTTAAATCTCTATGTTGCCATAGTAGACAAGTTTAAGTCTTGTGAGGGATTTCAAAGATGATACGTACAAATATTAAACTAAAATGCAAAAAAATAAAAGAAATGTCAAAATTAACACACATAAATGAAAACTAAAATTTTAATAAAGTAAAATCTAAAATATAACAAAGTAAAAATAAAAATAGCAAAACTTTTCATAATTTCAGTATCTTTTAAGTTCATAATTAAAATTGAAAACATAAGTTATTTTAGCTTTCTAAGCATTTATAGTTTATTGTAACAATTAGTTGAATATCACATTCATATCCCACATCTAAAATGCATCAATATTGATTTACCCAATTTTAGTGTTTGTAATCCAAATTTGCTTCGAGTCTAATCCTCGTAAGTTATACTGTCAATATTACACTAATCTTATGGATTCAATCACTCAACCAAATGTATATGTAAATAGAAGTTATGTAAAAAAAGAACTAATGTGTTCACATATGTTTAAAGAAGAAAATGCTCAAAATAGTGCTTAACATTTGATCTCATGAAATTAATCAAATGATAGGAATTATAAAGAAATCGCATATTATTCTTATGCATTCATCAAAATCATCAATTAAAAATATCAAGCATAAGCCTTTAGAGATGAACGAAAATGCGATAACTTTTAGAGGATTCATTTCTTTTCTTTCTTTTTTATAGCCATTTTTCATCACTTTGATGTAATTTTGGGTTTTTTTAAATACAATAACTAATATAATATTAAGTATTAAATAAAAATTAATTACAAAATAATTTTAAAATAAAAATAACAAAAACATAAAATAATATAACATAAAAGAAGAGAAAATAATAAATAAAATTAAAGTTAATAAACAAAATTAGTTAAACAAAAAGTAAGTAAACAAAAAATTAGTAAATAAAAAATTAATAAATACAAAGTTCGTAAAGCAAAAAGAAATAAAAGTAAGTAAATTATTAAGTAAAATTAAATAAAAAATAAAATAAAAATTTAAATTTAAATTTAAATTTAAATTAAGAAAATTAAATCAAAGTTAAAATAAAAATTAGTAAACAAAATTACAAAAAAAATATTTTAATAGAAAATTAAGTTAATAATTAATAGATATAAGTAAAACTAAAATATCTAAATTAGTTAAAATAAAATAATTTTTTGTGATTTAAAAAAATGTGAAATTTTTTTATCTAAAAATATCTAAAGTCAATTAATAACTCATATATATTTTATTTTATTTTAAAAAAAATTTAAATTTTTTTAATATCACAAGTGCATGAATCACTTTGTATAAAACTACAAATATACTTTCAAGATCGATCTAAACAAGAATTAAGTGGTTTTTAAATAGCTCAATAAAATTCTTAAAAATAAAAAAAATAAACTTAAACATTATATTACAACATTTGGGTTTGAAATATCTATTCTAATAACATAAAATGAAAAGGTAAATTTGCTTCCACAAGTATCAGGTAGATAAAAATTTAATCATTCAATGAAAAATTTATGTGATATATTAGTTCGTTAATTATGCTTGCTCAATATTGACTTAGGCTATTAAATATATTAATTAATATTATTAATTCTTCTTCTTCTTTTTTTTTGTAGAAAAAAGTCTTTTAGCAAAGATCAATTTGTTTTTAATCATTATCAATTAAAGTCTTTTTGGTGGGATCGGTAAATGATATTTGATTAAATTATACTTTATTTCGAAGAAATTAACAAAACATTTAATTGATACTTTTGATGGGACTATTAATTTAAACTTTCATTCAAGATGTAAAAGTTAAATTTGAGATTGATGTATCTAAAAACTAACTTTTTGATTTTAAAATATACATAAAAAATAAGTCATTAATATATTTTCAAATAGTAATTCTTATACATATATTTGAAATAGAGTATAACTCATATTCAAATAATCAAATTCAAAATCTAGACATTAACTCTATATCAGATAAAAAAATCAAATCTTAAAATCTAACTTTCATATTTTATTACAAAAAATATTTTTTCAAAATATTTTTCTTTAATAAACTTTGTATTAATATTAATAAAGAAGTAAAACTTAACTCATTTTATAAAAAATATTTACCTATTTTAATATTTGACAAGTATAACCACATTACTAATATCCCATAGTATTTTTTTTGCCAAACAAGCTTAATTTAATAAATAATCAATAAATTAAACATATCATTAAAATAATACATAATTATTTATGAAAAATAAAAGAATAGAATTAAAATTAATACTTCAATTCTATCTTCAAAATATAGACTTTTAGTATTGATATGTGTCTAAAGAACCTCCAAATAGATCTGCCTAAACTTTTATTGAATAAAAAAATTAATACTATATAAAATAACTATTTTCAACTTTTAAAATTGAGAGAAGAACTTTGAAACTAAGAAAAGAAAACTAAAAGGGAAAAGAGAGAGAAATGAGTCGTTGAGGAATAAGAGAGATTATTTGAAATGAAGGGGAAGGGTCTTATTTATAGGATTGAAAATTGATGCAAAAGGAGAGAAAAATGGATCAGAGGGTCGTGCATTGTGGTATGCAACTTTCCACTGCCATGGCATGCGATGATTTTGTACGTGTTATAACCTTGGCCCGAACCACTCGTGTCGGCATACATTAAACTCAGTCGTAGCACACATCAAATTGTTTGTTTTCTATCTTCTTTTGGTTCATCCCCTTACAAGCTTGATTGGTTTATAAATATGGCTTTACATATATTATCCTTTTTGTTCTTCTTGTTTGAAATTGAGTGCTTTTAGGTATGATTTTTTCATGTATTTTATCAATTGAATTAAACAACCCTATCAAAGTTCTCACCTTGGGTTAGTTAAGAACTTAAACAAAAGTACCTAGTTAAACAATAAAGGACAGCTAGATGACTGAAAAAATAAATCTTTTCTAACCCAAATTTTCTTGAATTTTGGTTTCTCTATTTTTTTGGGTTGGAAATCAACTACCTTGGTTGTCATTGGCATGTTCTTGGACTTACCTTTAGATTTCAAATTCATCCTAAATGAAGATGTAGCGTGCATGGTAGGATCATGTTAATTAGTCATAGAATTAAATGTATTGAATTTCACTTGCCTCTTTGAACAAACAATTTTATGCTTTCTAGTAGAATTATTGGATATAATATGCATAGAAGGATGATAATAATGAGTCTTATAAATAGAAACATGGAAAGAATTATCAACATGTGTTGAATCAAGTTTATAAAAACAGTGTAGGAACAATATTACCGATAACTTGAAAGTAACTGCTTGGGTTGAGTCACGGACTAGGTCGCTCTCTTTAAGACGTTTCGCGGCTCTACCCAATTTGTGCAAGCAAACACAGCCTCGTCGTCCCCAGGATAAAACAGCCCAGAATCTTAATCTCTGTCTCAGAACTTCACTGCACTGATGAAGACTGGAATGCTACACCTGAAAAATTTGTTGCTCGGAAAACTACCACCTCACACACACACACGCGCACTCGGACTCGGCTCGGCTCGGCTCGGCCGGCCGGCCGGCCGGCCGGTCGGTCGGACGGTCGGTCGGACGGCGGCGGCGGCGCGTGTGTGGTATCACATTTGCCTAGGTCCTCTCCCCTTCCACAAAAGTGGGTGCCCCTTGGGGCCCAATCCCAATAGCCAACTCTTCACTATTTAAATCTCTTTAAAATAATGTAAAAAAGCAATGTGGGACAAGGCACATTTCCCAACAAATTTTTTTATTTAAATTTCATCTTTTCCAACAACATGTGTCGTTTGTTATCAATATGGTAGGAAAAGTCATATTTGGCCAAAATGTATATTTTTATCATAGGTGAAATGGTTCTTCGTGCATAATTAGTAACAATAAGAATAGAGTTAAAATGCCTTAAAAATGTAGTTTTTAATGTTATGGGTATGTGGTTCTCATTCTTATAACGAAGACCATGTGTATCATGTAAAGAAAAAGTGTTAAAAGGTTTTTTATAAACCGAGTTGTTTTTGAAGATGATGGCGTAGAGTGCTCATCTACATAGCCTAGTTCTCTTTTGTCTTCAATAGGTTTTCTATAGTTAAGTACTTTGTTTAGCTTTTCAATTCCAATGGTTAACCTCTTTATGACTTTCTTTGATTGTCTAAGTTCCTGCACAAGATTCTTGTTTTCTTGTCTAAGATTTATAAGACTTGAATTCAAAACATATACAAGTTCAATAACTCAGTTTCTTCTTTTTATAAGATGGAGGAATTAATTTAATTGGATTTGACTTTATCATTTAACTTTGTTACTTATACCTATTCTTTGGTCTCTTGCAATCCACTAAATCTATAAATATTTCATCAAGACTAATAGCAATAAATTTACTAAGTAGAAATTCATATTCACTTTTGGCACTATCTGAGCCAATGTTATACTTACTAGAGTGTCCATCAACAGTTGCAGTAAATACTAGGTAGTTGGTGCCACAATATTCTATGTCATTAGGATTGTTGTTGTCACTTTTTGAGACACTAAGAATAGCATTAAAAGCCCTTCCATTTATCTTCTTTTTGTTAGCACACTCAACTATAAAATGACCAATCCCATTACATTCAAAACATTTTGATCCAGTGGGTTTAGTTTTCTTAACTTTGGAACTAATAAGTTGGATTTTTCTTGATTTAGAATCCTTTGTACGACTTGGTTGCTAGTTACTTCGTGAGTTGTTCTAGTTGTAGATTTTCTTGAGTCTTTTAGGTAAGAGTTATTTATCGTCCTCATCATTCTCATTATTACAGTTGTCAATCATGGCAGTTTTGAAAGAACCACTTTCATTCTTTGTAGGTACTTGAAAGCTCATCTCAAAGGTTTGAAGTGAACTAATGAGTTCCTCAATTTTGATAGTGTTTACATCCTTACTTTTATCAATGGCATCGACCTTTACAAGAGACAAGCTGATAATGAGCAAAAGAATCTTCCGAACTAACTTAAGTTCATTAATTTTTTCTCCAAGATTTGAAGAGATATTAGTAGTATAATACAATTTAACATAAAATTAAAAAAATGTCTCATTTTCATCCATCCTAAGGTTTTCAAACATAGTGCCTAGTATGCAAAGTTTGGTTCGTTTAACTTGGGTGGTGCCTTCATAAGCAACCTTTAAAGTTTTCCAAGTTTTCTTAGTAGTATCAACATCAAAAATATGACAGAACTCATCAGCAGACACAACACTAAAAATAAACATTAATCCCCTTTTGATTCTAGTTACTACTAATTTATCCTCAGTGGTTTATTTGTTCCTAAGCTAAAGTGTGACATATTTTCTTTGGTAACCATAGGTGGTTCCCAACCATAAATAACAGAATTCAATACACTTTCATCTAGAGAACATAAAAAGACTCTCATTCAAGCCTTCCAATATAGCTATTTAGACCCATCAAAGAAGGGAGCATGAGTTATAGAAGAACCGTATCTAAAATGATCCATAACAAGGTCCTAGGAAACACTAATTATATCTAGTGATATGCTCTAATACCAACTGAAAGTTTAAAGTTATACACCTAATTAACTTAGAGGGGGTGAATAGGTAATTTTTCTAAATATGTCTAATTAAAAATTACCAAGTTATCAAACATGCAATCGTGTATAAATGATATAAAGAAAAAAAAGATAAACTTAACACATGATATTTTAGGTGAAAATAACCTAGGCTACAACAATGATCTAAAACCATTGGTCTATCAAAACCATTAAATATCCACTATGAAAATCAATTCAATTAGAAAGTCAGGTCTTAGACTACGCTTCATAGATAAAGCCCTAAAGTAATCCACCTATGATCCCTTGCTTTTTCACAATATGTACAAGATATGTGTATGAATCTGGACCAAGATTCTAATATCTCAAGTCACACGAACAATCGAACCCATTTGGTGAACACCTAAAAAATTAACACAAGTGTAAAATGTGTCATAAAATAGATTCAATAATGAAAAACCCTATCTAGAAGATTTAATAATTAAATCAGACCTAAAAAACATACGTTGTGAACTAATTTCCTGAGCTCTTCTTTGATAGATTGAAATCCAATTTCAAACTAAGGTTTAAATCATATTATCATAAAAACAAGTTTATTAAATAATTAAACATAACCACACAATATTTGATAGATTAACTCAGAAATGAACCTAACAAAATAGGATTTAGTATTTATAAAATATTTCCAGAGAGAAAGCATAAGATAAATAGAATGTGTATGCTTGTTTTAAATTAAAAGCATTAGATTTTTTAAATAGTATATTTGAAATTATAATGCTAGGTCACTGGGAAATGATCATTCTACCAATTAAATAATTCATAGAGCAATAATAAATAGGGACAATATGGCAAATCATTAGCTTGGCTCGAGTAAACAAAAAGGTTTTAAGTTGAAAACTTATATGCTTGATCAATCTAGATTAGGCTCGATGCATCGAACCACTAAGGTCAATCGGTAGAAACACTTTTTTGATTAATTTAGCAATGATTAATAAAAATATGAGACTAGTCTCTTGATCGATCAAACTTAACTTCGATCTATCTACACCTATTTGAAATCCAACCGGAGAGGACATAGATCATACACGATCGATCCTTGATTGATCTACCACTTTGATCAATCAACATAATACTCATTCGATCGGATATATACCAAATGATCCCAAGTGAATAATATGAATTATAGCATATTCAAGTAAAAAGTATAAACTTGAAATATATTAATATAAAGCTCGGTAGTTTCTTTGATTTGTATAGCGGACGTGAAATTGCTCATAGAAACTAGTTAAACTTAAACATTTTATTCATGAATATTTCCAATACGCATATACCTTACAAAGGTGTCATTTTTTGTAATTTTCCAATAAAGTTTGATATTGTTTAAAAAATTTGCATTTTTAAAAATTTCATAAAATAACACCCATAAAATTTATATTAAAAAAATAACATTGAATGATAATTAATTTATTGGAGTTCCATATTAAATGAGTAATTGGTTAGAGTTTGACGTTGAATATGTCTAATTAGTTACATTTCAATTGAAAGAGAAAGAGAATTGAACTAAAACAATATATTTCCATGGTATTATACATCAATTGCTACATGTATTTCTAGGATAGCTTATGTGCACTTAGCTAAACATGCAGTAGTGGCTATTGTAGTCCTACCAATTGATATAACTAATTCAGTTACAAGGGAGACTATATTTTGTATGTAATACATGAAATTATGATGAGAGCTATGTCTAATAGCTCCTTTCAAGTTGATGGTGGAGGAAGAACCATGAATTTGATCTTTAAGGGAATAAAACGAGCTTCTCTAAGGGGTTTTGTTATGATGTTTGCCACCTATTCTTCAGTGGGTGTATAACAAACATCAATCTTGTTTTCCATGACTAAGTCACATATAAAATGAAAATAAATCTCAATATGTTTCATCCTCCCATGTATCATAGGATTTGCTGCTAGAAATTTCGCACTAATGTTATCTGTGAAGATAATAGGGATATGAGACTCATTAACCTACAACTCACACATTAGTGACTAAAACCGAGTGATCTTAGAAGCAGTAAGTGCTAAGGCCCTATACTTAATCTCATCACTTGACCTAGTAGTGACTTTCTATTTTGAAGATGTCCATGAGACCAATGTTACGTCCCGCTCAAATTGTCTCGCAAAATCCAAAGAAATGGTGCTTGCTTAAAGGATCTAGACTTTTCTACATGGAAAAGTTATAGAGTGGCCTAGAGATGTCTAGAAAAGGCTAGAGATGGACAGACTCAACTCAAGCCTTGAAGACTCTAGAATGCTCAAGAGAATACTAGCATGTGCTTGAAGGTGCTAGAATGGGCTAGAATGGGCTAGAATATTCTAGAACGTGCCGGATGGTTCATGAAGGATGTAGAAGTCATAAGAAGCTTACGAAACATCCTAGAACTTGCATGAAGGAGCTAGACAAACCTAGAAGACTCTAGAGTTGGCTAGAAGGTCCTAGAACCTTGTGGCATATTGTAGATAAAACTAGAACACTCTTGTACATTATAGGCTTAGAATGATCTAGAAAGTTATGGCATAGCCTTAAGCTTGGAGTTGTACTATAAATAGACCCATTGGTTTTCATTTGTATTCATCTTAGGAAATCTTGGGAATTCTTAGCATCTTGTAAGATAAACTCTCTCTAGAGAAGTAACAAAGCATTCTTTACAAACTCTCTTCCTAGTCTCTTTGGAGTTTCATTCGGATTCAAAGGCAGGCTTAGTGCAACGGACGGTGCTAAGTGCCGCACGATCGCTACTTGAAAAATAAGGTCGTGACACCAAGCTATCTTCAATATATACATTATAACCTCTCGTACTTTTACGATCATTTGGATAGCTTGCTAAGTATAGGTCACTAAAGCCTACAAGTCCCAAAGTATCTTACTTTTGCATCAAAACTTCATGGGAGAAAGTTCCTTTTAGGAAACGTAAAATTCTTTTAGCTGCTACTAAATATACCTCAATGAATTGAGGCAAAAATTGGTAGAGGTGATTAACTGCATAAGCTATTTCAAGTCTTGTGATAACATAATACTGTAAAGCTCCAACAACACTTCAAAACAATGAAGACCTATTAGAGAGTCACCAGTATACTTAGAAAGGACATAAGTAGAACTCATAGGTGTATTGAGAGGCCTTTTAGATTGTAAACCAGTCTTGGCAAGGAGACTTTTGATGTATTTCAATTGGTTAAGATGAAATTTTTCATGCATTTAAAGAACTATTATGCCAAGAAAAAAAATGCAAGTCTCCCAATTCTTTGAGAGAGAATTTGTCATTGAGTTGGTGAATTAATGTGTCGATATAAGCTTGATCATTTATAGTCACAATAATATCATCAACATAGATAAGAATTATGGTTGTCCTTGTTGCACAGTGCTGGAAAAATATGAAAGTATCTGATTTGGAGTTGATGAATCCCAAATCAGCAAGCAAGCACTTAATTTTTGATACCAAGCGCTAGGAGCTTGTTTAAGTCCATAAATAGCCTTAGTGAGATAACACACCCAAGAAGGATGGTCCTTGTCTTCAAAATCTTTAGGTTGAGACATGTAAATAGTTTCTTACAAATCACTATTGAGAAAAGCATTATTAGCATTAAGTTGTTTAAGTGACCAGTTCATAGAGATAGTAAGAGTAAGAACCACCCTTATGGTTTGAGGCTTAACAATAGGTGAAAAGGTTCATGCATAATCAATTCCTTCAAGTTGGCTGTAACCATTAGCTACAACTCTAGGTTTATATTTGTTAAGGTTCCCATAAGCCAATAGTTTTTTGCGATAGACCCATTTATTAGCAATGGGTGTTGTATAACTGGGATAGGGAACCAATTCCTAGGTATTATTGGAAATTAGTGCTTGAAATTCCTTAGACATTACCTCTTTCCATTCAGATATACCTTTAGCTTCGAGGTAAGATTTGGATTCAGAAAGGATAATAGGAGTATGAGTAGAAAAGGCTTAAGGTTTTAAAGATCTAGTTTTAGACCTTATGAGCATATGGTGTGTATGAGTAGTATCAAAGGGTGGTAAGTCTATGACAAGCTCACTAGGTAAGGTAGGAATATGAGAGAGGAAAACATGTAGATCTATTACTAAAGAAGGATAAGAAACTTCTATAATTGATGGTGTAGAAGAATCACAAGGAAATGGTGCTAGAGAAGATAAATTATGATAAGGTGACATAGAGTTAGAAGTGGAACTGGTGTTAGGTGTGCTAACTGAAGAAGGAATAATTTGAGTAGAATCTAAAAAAGAAAGGTCGAGAATAGATGTATGATTAATGACTTTTGCATTAGAAAAACCTACACTATACAAGGAAAGAGTTATATAGGGTGAAAGAAGGGTATAGAATTGTTACACACACTTAGGTGTATAGGAATATGGCTAATCTTGAGAAGAAAAGGCAAGAAAACTAGTCTCATTAAATTGGACATGTCTATTGGTATAAATTATACTAGTAGAAACATGTATGCATAAATAACCTTGTTGTTGAGGAGTATATCCTAGAAAGATGCAAGGCAATGATCTGGGTTGGAGTTTGTGAGCAATATAATCTCATAGACAGGGAAAACATAGAGAGCCAAAGGTCTTAAGAAGGGATAATCAAGCTCACGATGATAAAAAATCTAATAAGGAATATTATTATGTAAGGATTTAGAAGGAAAACTATTAAGTACATGGAATGTTGTGCAAAAATCATATATCCAATATATTATGCCAAGACTTGATCCAATAAGCATCATTAATCTTTTTTCAACAAATCTTCTATGTCTAGTTTCCATAACACCATTTTGTTCATAGATATGTGGAAAAGTTTTATGATGAATGATATCATCATAACTTAGGGTGGAATGGAGAAAATACTATGTTTAATATTAATAAATTTAAGTAAATGGTGTTTAATATAAAAAAAAATTAAATAAATTTTTTAATGATGTGATTTTTGAAAATAATAGTTATAAATTTTACTTAATGTTATAAATATTATTTTATTAACAAACTTTTTGTGATTTTAATGTAAAAGATGACAAGTGACATAGTGCTCACGTCATTATCAGTAGATGACATGTAAGTTCGACCTAAAAACAAGTAACAATGTTTGGCTGGATATTGATAGCTTCTTTTTGGGTTCTCTTTTCCTGATTCCTGTGGCTATAAAAATTATTCTCTCTTCTTTATTAAAATGTTTTTAGCTTGTGACTAGTTAGATCTCTCCACCAGTAGTAGGTCACTTTGAAGAATAATAATTGATGATGATGAGGCTACCTTTGTTTACGTGGCTTTTGATTCACCAAGACCACCTTCAATTTATCTAAGTCGTTGGTAATTACTTTTTTTTTAAGTATCTTTAAATGGTTTAAATTGCTTTTATGGATGATAAGTTTTTTTTTTAAATAAAAGTATCAGAATATATACTCATTTTTAAAATTAATTATTAAAGTATCATTTCAAATCACGTCTCACAAATATATGTAAATTACTTTTAAGCAAACTACAATTCTCTTAAAATCAAAATCACATCGAAAAGGTTTGGGATAATCCTAGAATCTCCTTTACCTGTTATGGAATATATTAAAGCAATAAATGAAATAAAAGAACTTCAAGTACATCAGCAGCTAGTAAAAAAGAAATTATTGGTTCTTCCAATAACTATCCTCTTTTTTTTTTCTTCTTGTTTTTCAAACATTTGGGCCACATATCATGAGAGCTTCTCAATAATTTTTATTCCTTTTCTTTCATTTTGAAACTCTTATCAGCTTGTCACTTTGGATAATGTTTTTGTATAGCAAGCAGCAAGGTGCTTAGTCATTAAGGGCACACTTATTTTAATTAGGGTGGCAATCTTCTAGCTAAAATATTTGATGGTTAATATTTATAATAATAAAAATTCTTATATTTATTTATAATATTTTATTATAAATATTCTATATTTAAATATACAATATATTTCATTATTTTGTGTGTAAATAAACAATTTAATCACTTAAAGATGCAAAGACATACACATTAACATTTATTATGACATGAACACAACACATTTGACATAACAAGATTGTGACCATTTTTGAAAGAACTTGATCCCTTGTTCTTTGTGTCCATTATGATTTATCTAATTATGTGACAGTAAGATTTATCTACTTCATTTTACGTCATAAGTTATAACTAATCCGATTAATATTTTATTTAAAAAATAAAGTTTTAAGATGGTATGTTCATTAAATCCATGATAAAATCCTAATTTTGATATCATAATGACTCGGTGGGGGATGTAAAGGATTTGGGGATTACCCTCAACGCCCTACTTCATCTCCCACCTACTCTGCTTTCATAAAATTTTAGAGTTAAATCATATGAATTTTGATAAAAAAAAATTATATTTTCATCAATAAATTAAAATTTTAATTATGAAAATTAAATGTTATGATATATGATTATAATAAAGATTGAAGTAACAAAATATTATAGCTATAATTTATATTCTAAATTTAAAATTATTACATTTAATTACGTTACAAATAAATATTTTATGGGTTCTTATTAGGCTTTATATTCACTTGATTTTAATTTATTTATTAGTTTAGAATCTCAATCTCTATAAAAATATGAACAAAATTTTAAAAATTTAAAGATTAAATCATACGATTTAAAAATTAATTCACGTATATATAAAATTTTAAAAATTTAATAAATAAATCATATATTATAAAATTTAGAAGGTGATAAGTTAAAAGTTGTTAGAGCTCTTGATTTCTCAATATCTTGGAAAGGACAACAGTTAATAAATTTTGCTAAATCTTTGTTTAATATGTTTTCTACTAAATGATTTCTCAGGAATATAAATGTATCTACTCAATGTCTAGTTAAATGGATACTACTAAATAATTGTGTTGAAGGTATGATGTATATCTTTAATTTACCTGAACAAGTGATTTTCACTTTATGTAATTCTATTTTATAATCAATGGAAGGATATTTGAGAAGAAGAAGAAGAAGAAAAACTGGTGCTGTTTAATCTAATTTATATGAAGAAGAAGAAGAAGAAGAAGAAGAAGAAAAACTGGTGCTGTTTAATCTAATTTATATACTGGAATGTTTCCTATCAACGCTGCAGAGTGAAAACCAATTGAATGTGGCAATGGTTGGCATGGCTTTGAGAGTCATTGTATTTTGATTCCAGTAATCAAAATCTTGACCACAACCCAAGAAGTTCTTAAAATTGATCTCATATAATTGACTTTTACGATTTTCTGTTGGCATTTGGGCCTCTCTTTTTCTTTCCTTGGTGAATTTCTTTTCCTTAAGCTCTGTTATGGATTACAGAATTAAAGTAACACGAACTTTGGAATATTTTTCTTTATGGCACTTTTATGCAGAGAGAGTAGTGCTAGTTGCTTTTATGTTTTGATGGAAAAAAAATTTAGATTATTTAATTGGTAGAAGGAAAATATAATCACGGTATAATCAACACAACACATACTCAATTAATTGGAAACATTTTGTATGATTACATATTTTACACCCTATAAGAATTGGTTCTATTATTATACATGTTAAGTTATATTTTGTATTGTTTTGTGGGTATTTGTAAAAAATTAATCACTAATTTTTTCAAACAAAAAAATAAAATTTTTGTATACTCGTCGGGGTTTCACCACCTACTCGAATGGCTATTAATCTCGTCACAAAATATCCCTATCTTTTAAGTTGTTATGTAACTAGAAAAACGTAAAAAAATTCAATTTATTTGAAAATTTGAATTTTAAGATTAAATTATTTTCTGATTTCATATCACTGATATTTTGAGAGTTATTCGGTATTAGTGATTTGATAATGTTTATGAAAAAAAAATTATTTAAATTAAGTTAATTAAAAATGAATTAACATGGGATTTAGATAGCATGCTTAAGACTCTTATCTTATCTTTATATAAGTCATACCTTTAAGATTCACTGTATTTACTTTTGATGACTATTCATATTACTTAATGGTGGTAGGATTTAGAAGAGAGGTAAATTCAACGTAGATGCAATTAGAGTAGTTATTTTGATTGGTATAAATATTTATATTTATATTATTATTAAATTATAAATTTTTTGTTCATTCAATGAATTATTTTTCTACTGACTAATTGTAATAAATATTACCAAATAAACTATGTAAGTTTATCTCGTTATATCACGATATAAACATAATTTTATCTTATGTTATTACGTATGAAAATCTTACTATGTTATGTTCTCACGTATGAAACATAATTTTATCTTATGTTATTACGTATGAAAATCTTACTATGTTATGTTCTGACGTATGAAAATCTTACTGTGATCGGAAAACATTTTATTACATCTCTTGTACGATGATTTCTTCTATTTCTATTTCCTGATTTGCCATGCGTACTTCTCTGATTAGCTTGTTATTTCTTTCTTAGAATAGATTAAATTACCTACTTATATATTTGATTTATTTATGTGCCTTTATGCTCTATTTAATTGAATTTGTAATTTCTTTTCTGTTATTTATTTTTTACTGCTTGTGAATTGGGAATGAGTTTTAAAATATCTACTTATTTTGGATGTTTATCGGATGCAATACTCTTTCAATCACAATGATAAAAGTTATAGTAATGAAATTATTATTATTATTATTATTATTATTATTATTATTATTATTATTATTAATATTGTGGTGTTTGATGAATGGACAAAATTAAAGTAAAATAAAAAATAAAATTTATAATATTAATAATGGAGTAAAATTAGAAAATATAACATTTTATGAGGAAAAATCATGAGAAAAAATAATAAATAATAATATTAATAAATGAAAAAAATAGAATATTTTAAAATAATCTTTAGCATGTAGGAGGAAAGAATTTTCGTATTATTGATGAATATATTAAATTTATCCAAGATTAACCATCAAAACAAATATAATATTACTTAGATTCTTTCATATTGTCATTCTTAGAATCAAATATTCTTCTGGTTTGAGAGTGAAAAAAAAAAGGAAAAAAAATTCTTCTAGTGATTGGTTTTGAGCCTGGTTAATATTCTTTGCACATGGAGTTCATTTGCCCGAGATTCCCTTTTATTTAGATATCTCACAACACCTAATTTTCCATAAAAGAAAACATATTATATTATTCTGTTGATTACAAGGAAAATTGGTTTTCGTCTTACCTCCAATACAATTCCATATTTATTTAGGTTTAATCGTAATTATGTTAAAGAGTAATTTCAAATAGAAGTAACTTAAAGAGAATAATATAAAAAAAACACATATAATTGTGAAAAAAGTTCTAGAAGATTATATAATTATTACAAAATAATTACCTTAGTTCAATAATTATTTATCGATTATTAGAATTCTTATAATTTTTTTAAAATAAACATTTTAGTTTCGTAATTTATGAATTAGATACTACTAGTCTTGTTATTATGAAAATTAAATATTTTTATCCTATAATTTATTAAAATGATCATTTTCACTTTATAAAAAATGAATAATTTTAGTATATAACTTTTATAAATAATAGAATTATATGTTTTAGTCCCACATCGCCCAGAGAAGCCAAAGAATGCTTTGGTTATAAGCCCTGAAATTTCTTTCCGATAAGCGTGTTTTGAGGAACATCGCCGTCAAATTTTTCAATTCCAGATCGAATGATTCGTGTCCGACGCGCTGTTTCTACTCGGCTCGCGACCGTTGGTTAGGCAATCTGGTGCGGTGTTCCCGTCCGACGCGAGGGGAGTGGAGTCGCACATCGCCTGCAGAAGCTCAAAGAATGCTTGGTTATAAGTAGCAATTTTCCGATAAGCGTTTTGAGGAAACATCGTCAAATTTTCAATTTTATAGATACCCAATTTAAAAAATTATGAAAATAAAGTACTTATTTTAAAAAATTATTAAATTTTTTGTATTTAATTAAATATTTACGGAAGTAAACTACTTAAATTAGATAATTACAATTCCTCTTCTATGTATATTGTGTTTTAATAAATACAAAATATACTTTGTAAGTTTTGAAATAGCTTTTGATAGTTTTACATGTTTAGTCATAAAGCCCTTTTTCTTATTAAAAGCAATTTGACATATTGCTAGAAGTTGGATGGGAAAAAGAAAAAAAGAAAAAAAAAACCCTTACTATCTAATCCTAAAGTACTTCTTGTATAAGAAATATGGTATGGGTCCTAAAATCTAAGGTTAGATTCCTTCTTGTCCACAAACAACAAAAAGAATCTTCCGATCACACCACATCCTCCTCAGCAAAAGGGAAAAAACGGGGAAGATAAATTTAAAAGATTGAAAGAACCATTTGGTTCTCTTTTTCAATAAATATATATATATATATATATATATATATATATATATATATATATAAATCCATACTAACATTTCAATCTTTTTTTTTTCTTCCTTCCTTCTTCAAAGTTCCTGTTATAAAAGTTGTACCCATTATTAATCATGGTGGGGCTACCTAATTAAGTAGGGAATCAAGAAAAGAGAGATAATGTATGTTAGAAAAACATGAAGATATAAAAACAAACCACCTACTTTTTTTCTCCCTTTTTCCCTCTTTTCTCTTCTTTTAAGAATCACATTGAATTGTGTTGCTTTCTCTGTTTTTGCTTCAAAATATACTCTCTACTCCTTTCAAGTCAAAGAAAAAAAAGAAAAAATTAAAAGAGGCACAGCTCATGGTATATATTCCCTGAACAATAAACATCACCCCACTTATGTATCCAATTATGGAGTGAGAACATAGGACAGCCAAATTAAAATTATAAAAGAGAAGTCTTGAAACATATATAGCTTACACTAAACAAAAAATTGAAATATGAATTTAGTGCTATCAAATGATTCCAAACCCAGGCTTAAATGGACTCCTGAACTTCATCAAAGGTTTGTTGAAGCAATCAATCAGCTGGGAGGAGCAGAGAGTAAGTTAATTTTAATTAATGATAAATACTTTTAATTCAAATATCGATATACTTACAATCTATTTACTATTGTTTACAGAGGCTACACCAAAGAGTTTGATGAGAATGATGGGTATTCCTGGACTTACTTTGCACCACCTTAAGAGTCATCTCCAAGTACTACTTTGCCTATGAAATCATTAATCACATTATCATTATTGAGAAGTAGATTGTTACTTGTTATTGTTTTTCTTGTGCAGAAATTCAGGTTGGGGAAAACTCAGCTGCCTGAAAACTTGTATGACTATAATCATCAAGGTAAACTATTGATTCATATTTACATGAGTGATGACAAAGTACTTCTAATTTTAAGTGTCATGTTGGAACCAAACAAATATTTTTATTGATATTGCATAATGGATTCTTAACTTTACTTCCCTTGTTGCCAGATTACAATAACATTGAGGGCATTAAAGGGCAGTGCAGTAAAGAAACTAATGATGGAATCCAGAGTCAGTTGAATGAGTAATACAAAGATAGAAATAGAACTGAGCTGATTAATCAATTAAAATTGGAAATGTTAAAATCCAAAAGAAACTCCAACTAATTAAGTGTTGTGTGGTTATCAGAGGCTTGCAGATACCTCAGGCATTCAACATACAAATGGAAGTACAACGGAAGTTACATGAACAAATTGAGGTACAAGACCTTATGTTATACATGTTCAGTCCCACTTGTAGGGATGGCAATGGGTCGGTTCGATTTTGATCTTATTCAAACTGAATCCAACCATTTATGTGGTTTTGGGTATGTTTCGATTAGGGAATTTCTTATGGGTGGATGACCCGAACCGTAGACCCGTTTGGGAAAATAATGTATGATCATTAAAAAATAAAAGATGAAAACTTAATGCAAAATCATGAAACACGCACTATAGTGTTCCTGAACCAAAACGACCTGAATGGGTCAAGTGCCAGCGGGACACTGACCCATGAGTCATATTGTCATACGTCTTTTAGTACAGTGTGTGAAGGATTAAAATTCCTTAGTTAGAATTCCCAACTCCATAAAATATTTAAAGAAAAATAACGTTCAATCCCACTTTGGGTTGGGACTATTCATGTAATTATGGGAGTTGTATCAGCTGAATACACAGTATTAATTTTCAGGTACAAAGACATCTGCAACTTAGGATTGAAGCTCAAGGGAAGTATTTACAAACAGTACTGAAAAGGGCACAGGAAACACTTGCTGGGTATAATTCATCTTCAATGGGAGTAGAAAGTGCGAGAGCTGAACTATCTCAATTACTAATGTCAATGGTTAATTCTAGCTGCCAAAGTTCTTCCTTTTCTGAATTAACAGAAATTGGAATTTCATCAAGTGTAATAGACTTGGAAAGTTCATTGACTTCTTCAGAAAGCCCAGGAAGAAAAGAAGAGAAGCAACCAAGCATTGACCAACAAAAGCCTAACATTAGTATCTCTGTTGTTGAACTACCATTAATTGATGTCAATCAAGAATACAAGTCAAGAAATAACGCGAAGAAGAGAAATAGATCAAGTGCCTTCTCTGACTGTTATTGTGTTGAGCAATCAATTGCGAAAAGTTCAACAATTGACGGAGACAAAAGTAGTAACAATTTGAGAAATATGCTTGATTTGAATGCCCAATACCAGAATGACATTGATTCTGATCCTAAAGACATAGACTTGAACTGCAATGGAATATAAATATATATATATATATATATATAAGAAACTCATTGACTGCTCTAGTGAATGTTCTATCTTGATAATATCAGAGGGTCATATATAATTATATAATGCAGCATTAAAGCTACACTTAAAATCTTCTGTTTATAAACTATGTATATTGTGTATGTATTGATGTCAAATGACTACAAAAATCATATTCATATCAAAAGATAGTACAACTTATGTACAGGTACTCTATGCTTTTTGGAAAATAATTAATTTAGTTACAAAGTAAATACCCATGTAGTGTTTCTTAATGAAGTTTGTAGAATGACTTGATTCCATCATGTTAATCAGGTGAGTTGACCTAATCCAATAATCATTTTAATCTGGTCCAGTCCCATGTTCCTCTATTATGGTGTTCCTATGACAACGGACAATATAGACCATGTTTGGTCCGTGTTTTGATTTAAAAGGGCTGAAAGTGATTAAATAAAATCAAAAGTGATTTTATAACGAAACACATTTTGTATTTCTCAATATTCAAGTCCTCCGAAAATTCCCTTAAATTAAGTTATATGTAATGTTTAATATTTAAGATTATAATAATTAAATTCCCTTAAATCATCATAGCCTTCGACATAATTAGGTCCCTCAACAAACAATTATTAGTCATTACGTACCCCATGCGGGTGTTAACTATGAAAGCAAAAGGTATTTCTATAATCAATTCATGCCACTAACTCCTAAAAAACAATAATTATATAGATCAACAAAGGCACATAAAACATGTCTTCATCTTATCAAGTTACTTCTTTCTGTAGACACAACAAACATGAAGCTTACTCATATCATTGTTGCTGCATATGTCATCCTTATTTTCAATCCATGTTCTTCTTCACTATCTCATGGTAATCTGAATTTCTTTATCTATTTATGTGTAATAGTCATTTTTATATATGAATCTACATGTCTGTTTGTTTCTGGTTAAAGGACCATGTAGAAGCGTTTGAAAAAAATTCAGAAAGCACCTTTAAATTTGTGCTTGTTGAGAGAAACACATTATATGTTTCTGTCCGGAGCCACATTTTTTGAATCAGATTTTGTTAGAAACCCATTTTTAAGCAAATAAATCCTACATCATTCTTTCTCACTTTCTTCATTACCTGTAGGAAAGACACTTCCTCATATGACTTCAGATGTCAAAGAAGTTTCAGGCAAGTCCTTTGATTACATTATAGTAGGAGGAGGCACCACAGGCTGTCCTCTAGCTGCAACACTATCCGAAAAGTTTTCGGTCCTTTTGGTGGAACGAGGCAGTTCTCCTTTTGAAAATCCCTTGATATATGATAAAAGATACTATGGATTGTCAATGATCCAAACCAATAAATATACATCAGTAGCTCAAAGCTTTGTTTCAGAGGACGGCGTCTCAAACGTAAGAGGAAGAGTTCTAGGAGGATCATCTTCTATAAATGGTGGATTTTATAGTAGAGCTGGAGATTATTTTGGGAAGAAAGTAGGGTGGAATATGGAGCTAGTAAAAGATGCTTATGAATGGGTTGAATCAAAAATTGTTTTCAAGCCTGAGTTGACTCCATGGCAGACAGTCATAGAATTTAGCCTCCTTGAAGCAGGAATTCTACCATTTAATGGGTATAGTATGGAGCATTTAGTGGGAACAAAGATGGGTGGAACTACTTTTGATGAAAATGGAATTAGACACACCTCTGCTGATCTTCTAAAGGCAGCAAATCTTGAAAATCTCACAATTCTACTCAATACTACTGTAAAGAGTGTCATCATCAGCAAAAATGGTAAGCGTGTTTTAACAAACTTTAAACCATTGCAAAAATAGCACTGAAATTTCTTTAGCATAACATAAGTACCACTCAATCTCAGAAGGTAACGGAGAAGGCATACGTAATGTGCATGTGATCAGGGTGTTCCCAAGTGTTTAAATTTATCACATGACTATTTGCTGTTAACTTCTATAAGAGATTCAACGGTTGTACTTTGTTTCAATTTAGTCACAGATTAAGCTGCTTAAATGGTATGTTCCAACTACGAGTATGTATGGATGCAAACCACTTTTGATAAATGTTGTTTAAAGTCGTGCTTTTTTAAAAGAGTAAAGGGCCTTATTTTTGAAAAACTATTTCTAGTGTTTTAAACGTTGTCCACATAAATATTAAAAGCACTTCTTATTTCGTTGCCGAAGGCATGAAAAAAACAATTGTCATTTTAAAAGTGCTCTCTAATAATACAATAAAATGCGCTATACATATTATAAATATATTGTTCCACTTAAATGCTTGAAAAATGATGAAGCCCATGTGCTAACTAGACTGTTATCTGCAGCTAAAAATGAGAAAATGGCTCATGGGATAAAGTTCATAAGAAGTGATGGGAATTCAAAACCCACATATAGAGCCTACATTAACAAGACAAAGAATTCAAGAGGAGACATCATTCTATCAGCAGGAGCATTAGGCAGCCCTCAAATATTATTGTTAAGTGGAATTGGTCCTAAAAAAATTCTTAAGGAATTCAATATTTCAACTGTGGTTGATTTAGAGGGTGTAGGGCAAGAAATGAAAGACAACCCAGGCATTGCGCTCTTAGTAGACTCTAAACCACAAAATAGACTACCAGATACACCCCAAGTAGTAGGCATAGCAGATAACTTCAAAATCATAATTGAAGCTGGGATTTCACCTATAAGCTTCAATGCTACAAGAATGCCAATTGCTGCAAAAATTGCTTTTCCAAAATCAAAAGGAGAATTGAAACTTAAAAGCAGAGACCCCAAACAAAACCCATCAGTTAAATTCAACTATCTTGCACTGGAAGAAGATATTGAAAAATGTGTAAGGGCAGTCAAATTGCTTGAACGTGTAGCAACTTCTGAATCGATTTTTATGTTTTTGGGAATGGAACGTAAGAATAATTTGTTGTCTGATGGAGAGGACTTAAGAAAGTTCTGCAGGAAGAATGTTGGAACTTATTATCACTTTCATGGTGGTTGTAATATGGGGTCAGTTGTTGACAGTAATTATAGAGTTCATGGTGTTGAGGGGCTGAGAGTGGTGGATGGCTCAACTTTCTTGGAGTCACCAGGCACAAATCCAATGGCCACTCTTTTGATGCTTGGAAGATACCAAGGGATCAAAATTCTTAAAGAAAGGAAAAGTGCTTCTAGTACTACCTGTTTTCGAATCCAAAACCCTACATGAATTAGGGATGATCATCAGTATTTTTAATTCTCTTGACATATCTATAAATCAAATAAAATTATAGAAAGTCCTATCACAAGGAATGGAGTAAGGCTAAATTTGGTTGTTAGAAGGTTATAGGTGTGCCAGGTGTATCAGGGTATGTATTCTAGTGGAAGTATTGTAACTAAGTCAACTATATATAGCTGATTATAATCATATGTTTGTTATGAATGAAATTTAACTTTCTTCCTTATGCTTCCCCCTATCTCTCTCATTCTAGTTTTGCTATGCTTGTATAGTATCAAAGCAAGGTTGAGAGTGTAAAGATTTTAGGTTTTTTGATCGTTTTCTTCATTAGCTTTCATTCTTTTTCTTGTTCATCATAGTTCTCTTAATAATTAATTCATCAAATGTTCTCACTGTGTTTCTTGATTTTCTTGATTCTTCTAGAAGTTCTGAGATCATTCTTTTCAAGAAATAATGGTTGATATTGTTGACAGTTTTGAAAGAAGTGCAACAATGATGAACAATTCAAGAGTGCAATCTGAATTCATACCTCCAGTGAACATCAATTCCCTATCAAGCTTGATCGATCAAATTACTTGATTTAGAAAGAGTAGTTGTTATGTGTCATTACAATGTTGATGTGGAGTGAAGGAGCTCATTAATGATTATGGTATTATTCTAGAAAGTTCTTGTACAGAACAAAAAAAGTTTCATCTGAGTATGTCGTGTGGAATCATACAAATGGAACTATAAGGAACTAGATCTATGGTTCGGTCTACCCTGAAGTTTCAAGCTATCTTACTGAGAATAAGATTGATTATGAGTTATGGGAGACTGATGAATGAGTATTTGCTTCCTTTGCTTGTAGCATTACTAAGCATGCTAGCACTATCACTTTAGAAGAGTTTCATAGTAGATTGCTTATGTATAAGCATCGCTTGAAGCAACAGGACAAGGAAGAAGAGTAGTAAGTGTTTCAGGCTAACATTGTATGAATGAGTGGTATGAACTTGAACAATACAATGGAGGCACTAATGCTTCTAAAAAAAACTATGATAATTCAAGATCTCATATTCCATAGAATCATGATAAGTCTTCTACATTCAGAGGAAGAGATAGTAATCAAGGTAGAGGTCATGATCGAGGTGTTCAATGTCAATTGTGAGAATATTACCTCTAATTATTACAAGCTACAAAACTTGTTCTCAGGCAAGTCTAGTGTTCACTCCAACAATAACAAATCCTCACCATCAGCCTATATGGCAAGTAACAATTATGGCTCAAGAAACACTAATAGTGCATGGGTGTTAGACACTGGAACCACACATCATCTCACTAATGATTCAAATAATCTTGGCAGTCCTACACCTTTTTTTGGTTCTAATGGAGTAACAATAGGTAATGGTGATTCTAATCAAATTTCTCATTTTGGTCAAGATAGATTAGACTTATCATATAGCACTCTTCTTCCTAAAAATGTATTGCATACTTATCAAGTTACTACTAATCATGTTTTTGTTCTTAACTTAGGTGAGGATAATGACATATTTGTTGAATCTCATTCACATTCCTTTTTCATAAAGGAATTCTTCAAGTACCAATTGACAAAATTCTTACAAGCTTGTTTATGAAAAAGGAGTGGCAAAGGATTGTCTTCCTTAAGAAGCTCTTGGTTGTGACTACTTTAGAAATAAGCTCTATGTGGTATGAGATACTTGGTCACATGGCTAATCTTGTATTTCATCATATATTAACTACTAGTAACATAAATATAATAAAGTCTTCTACTAAATTATTGTGTGAGTCACGTGAACTTACCAATTTACATAAACAATCTTTTCCTTCTTGTTTACATGTTATTTCTCACTTACCATTGATTTACTGCACATGGATATTTGGGGCCTTGGCATGATTTAGAACACACAAATATATATGATCATGTATAAGTGATAAGTAATTTAAAGAACTAGGGTTGTTATACCCATGAGGATTGGTAACAATTTCTTCTACCACTTATTACTTTTTTAGTGAGTTAATTAAATTAGCAAATAGGGATTTTGAATTAATTTTGAGAAAAATAACATAAAGCAATTAAGTAATTTGTAAAAGGATTATGATATATACGTGATTATAGGACTATCCTTATCCTTAGCCTATAGTTTATTAAACATATCATGAATGTATATCAATTTTTTAGGTTCTAAATTACTTTTATAATTTAAAATAATTGTTGAGTTTTTAATTTTAGGTTTAAAAATCTAGGTCCTCTTAAGATTTCTCATATTTTCTTAACATATAATTGATTAAATGTCTACTTATTAATCAACCTAAATCCTAAATGACCTAGAGGTACGCTTAATAGATTTGATTAATTTATTACATTAAGATCTACAAAGATAATAACCAACTCAAGTAAGATCAAAACAATTATTTAACTTTTATCAAATGTATTCAACCAAATTTATGACGGTAGCCATAAGGTATCACTTTGAATAAGAATATTAGTGATAACGTACTAACATCTTAAATTAGAGATAAACATATTTATGTAGTAAACAAGTTGATAACTCTAATTCATAAATATACAATCATGTCATTCAAATATAGAATCAAACACATCAATAATTAAGAATTGAAATTAAAATTGTTCATGATATTAAATTAATTAAATAATAGTGTAGAGTTTGAAATTGTCCATAATTACATTAGAAGTTTAGCTAGATATGGATTCTAAATGAATCAATATTATAATCATGGAAATTAAGAAGAAAAGAAATAACAAGAAAAGAGTAGGAATTGTAGATGCTGAAGCCTGAAAGTCATTAAGTCCTTTGTATTTGTGTTAGCATTCCCATGTACAAAATGGGGAGTCTATTTATTTTACTTAGTGTATTGTCTTCCTTTTGCACAAATGCACTTAGTTAGATACACTCTATATATGAACATGTTTACATACATGATGGGGTTGGTTTTCATAATATGCATGCTAGTTTATGTTGTTTGTGATTGTGTGTTGTTTTTCTTGTGGGTATTTGTGGAAAATTACTTGGCAATTTTTGAAATGAAAAAAAATCATTTTTTAGAGAGCTTGTCGACCTAGCTCACCAACCCTAATCGGTGAGGTGCAATGGGTATTACCCCCATCGTGTATGGTATTATCCCTACCAACCTAGGGTTGAAGAGGTGATCGACAAGGCCTTAGACAGTTGAGAAATTTTCTATAAACCTCTTCTTTTATTGTTGTGGCAATTAGAAAATTCATAGCAAAGTTATGTCAATTTGAAATTGTATTTGTGAGTCATAATTATGTGAGAAAAACCATGTTCTCAGGTTGGGATAAGTTATAGCAGTGTGTTCCTAAGATGGTTTTGCTACTTAGGTTTATTGTTAAGGTGGGTGCCTTATTCTTTCACTATTTATCGTTGGTGAACGATCACACTGCTATGTGTATTAGGCTTTGGAAGATAGTTAGATTCTTGTGTTAAATCAAAGTTGTTACTAAGACATCAAATAAGGACAACATAAGTAGTTAGGGAATATAGTACCAAATGATAGAGGTATTTGTATTTATATTTTCTATCCAATTGTATTTGTTTCTTTTGTTTAGTGGATTGTTTGCTATCAAGTGGTTATCATAAGAAACTTGAGGATTTTACCATATAGATAGGGGATTTATATGGGTTTGCCTTGCTATATTGTTGTGTTTGTATGCTCTTCTTTTAAGTTAGTACAATCTGAGTGTCAGTGCCGACATATAAGATTTTGAATCTGATTGGAAAGTGTTTCTACCATTCTAAAATTGCATAATTTCTATCTTTCTATATGTCTCTTGTAGCATGCCAATTGCCTTATGATAATTTCGCCAGTTATTATTAAATTAATCTACTTGCTCTTTGATTAATTTAATTTGGTTATTTCTTTTCTTTTATTTTCTATATTTTTCATTGCTCGTGAATTAGAAGTGAGTCCCTAAAGAGTCTGTATCTCCTTACCCTTGTTGATCATCGGGTGTTGGACACTCCAAAACCACACCAATCCCACTCTTCAATCTTCAATATTTTCTTGTAAATCTCTTTTAAAGTTTTGTCTTAGATGTGCTTTTGATCTCAAACTTTGTATATTGTGTATGTATTGATCTCAAATTAATGATAGTACAACTCATCTATTTGTACTCTATGTTTTTGAGCAAATGATTAGTTTAATTAGAAAGCAAGTTGATGCGTATTTTCGCAAATGTATGAATCGTTCAAGTAATAAAGTGTACAAAAGTACGGATATCGAACCCACAAGGAATGGCGTTATTAAGTCCCGAAATTGACTAATCTTAATTTTATTTGAAAACAGAATTGTTGAATTTGTTTAAAAAGTAAATTAACTTAAAACTAAACACAAATAACAAAATTTAATGTTTTTCACAAATGATTAAAAACGCTAAGGCATTTGATTTTGCTAAATCAATTCAATCCGATTTCAAGTCATGTTATATGAGAATCAAAGTTAAAAGTGATGGTTGAAAAACCCAAATTTACCTAATACTCTCTCTCGAGTTATATTAGAATTACTTATCTATGAAAACCGACTATATTTCTATGAAGATTTAATCACAAACAAGCACATTACGATTTATGGAATTTCTAGAATAACCACATACATCATGCATTAGTTCTCACACTCGCATTCAACATACGGTATTTATCACAAGAAGCATTCATTACACATCTCCTCTCGGTCTCAATATAATGCAATAAATCGTTTAAATCTTGATGAGAAATTTAAAAGCATTAAGCATGGAAATAAACTTGAAAACGATGAATTCATATAACGATAACACAAGAAATTAGATTTTCTTGATTCAACTACATCATAGCCTTAACAAAAACAAATTAGTTCATAACGAAAATAAGAACAAACATATTCTCAATTGAATCCATGAACAAACAATCTGAATAAAATGCAGAAAATAAAAGCTAAGGAGAAAAGATGAAAAACTCTTGAAGATGAAGACTTGGTAGCAACAATGGTGATGATCCTTCAAGCTTCTCCAACCTTTCTCTCCAAAATTTCTTTTTCTCCTCCAAAAATAACTTAGATCTGCTCTCTCTGCCATCCCCCTCTTTCTCCATCATAATGTATATATAGATCTAGGGTTTGGGGGGCAATTTTGGAACAAAACAACATAAAAAATGTGTTTTCGGACGAAACTCGCCGGCGGTGACATTATTCTCGCTGCAACGAGATTTCTGGAAAATAAAATTTATGTTTTTCTGATTTTGGCCGGTGGCGAGATACTTTGGCCGGTGGCGAGATACTTTGGCCGGTGGCGAGAATTATTTGGCCGACGGCGAGATGAGTTAACCAAAATTTGTGCTCTCGTGAAGATTTTCGCCGTGTTTTCTGTAGGATTTTCGCCGACGGTGAGATAAATATGGCCGGCGGAGAGATTCACTTGGCCAAAATCCGTGCTCTCGGGAAACATTTCGCGGTGCTCTGAATAAGATTTTCGCCGGCGGTGGGATTTCTAAATTTTGAAACTTTGTTTTCTTTTTAATTTCATTCAATCCCGATCATTGTACTTTGTCCCTAACTTCTCAAAAATCATGATTTTACCTGAAATTGCACTTTAAACACGAAATACCCGTGAAATGACATTTGTGGATTAAATAATCAAATAAACACAATTTTCACACAAATATCAACATTTAAATCATAACAAAAAGGCAATAATTTAGCTCTCATCACAAGTAATCATTTTTAGTAATTATATTTAGAGCCAAACATATTTGTATCTATTTGAATGAAATTTTTTATTAATTCATCGAAATAACAATACATAAGACAACTCAATTACAAGAAACAAATACATAAAAATTGATAAACATATTAACGCACTAGTATCCTTCTTCATTGTTAAGGTGATAGCATGGGAAATAATCATACTTTTTATGAGCTTCTATTTGTTTGTTTAGATTGTTCTTAAAAGTTTTTTTCATGTATTCAATCAATCTATTTGAATCTATATATTTGAATTCCAATGTATCAATAATTTCAATTATAAAGCTAACAAATCTAGAACTAGATTTAGAATTAAAAACACAACAAAACTAATCAAAAACATGTCAAAAATAATATTAGAATAAATCTATAGGGGAAATAAATCCATATAAATTAAGATTTAAGTAGATATACACTACACATTAGTTGATTTTATTAAACCTAATAAAATAATAAAAAATAAACCTAATCAGATAGATCTCTCTCCCCAATTGTGCATATCCAAAGCAAAATAAAAAAAAAATGATTGAGAAAAATAATAGGAATGGTTAGGTTTTATGGGAGCTATTTATTTGTCATCTATTTGTGATACATACACTTGTACGTGTATTTTTCTTGTATTTCTCTTAATAAAGACAATACATGCATACTTTCTTGTATTTCTCTTATTAAAGACAATACATGCATACTAAACTTGTGAAACAAGTTTTGTATACATGCGAGGTATTTAATAATGTAAAAAACGCTTTTTACACGCTGTTAACAGCAGAAGCAAACAAACTAAAAAAAACTCTAAAATCATCATAGCCTTAAAATAATTAGGTTCTCAACAAACAAATTGAGTCATTAGGTAAACCATGTGGGTGTTGCCTATATGAAAGCAAAAGGTATTTCTTCAGTCAATTCATACCACTAATTCCTCAAAACAATAATTATAGAAACTGTTAGAAACTCAGGCCTAACTCAACCCAATAAGATCTCATTGAGTTAAGGGTTGTCCAAGCTTATAAGCAGCTTTGCTGCCTTGTTCCTAGTCGATGTGGGACAAGGATACTTAATGGCCTCTCTCCACACGGCGTACAAAGGTGGACATTAGCGCTACGGTGAAACTGTGGTAGAGCCCAATTAGGTCCAAACACATGTAGACTGGCCTACGTCTGTGTTAGAAACTCAGGCCTAACTCAACCCAATAAGATCTCATTGAGTTAAGGGATGTCCAAGCTTATAAGCAGCTTTGCTGCCTTGTTCCTAGTCGACGTGGGACAAGGATACTTAACAGAGACCAACAAGGTCATCGACCAAACTAACATGAGTCATTAGGTACACCATACTTGTGTTAACTATATGAAATTAAGCAAAAGGTATTTCTTCAATCAATTCATACCACTAACTAAAAAACAATAATTATAGAGACGAACAAAGGTACATAAAAAATGTCTCCATCTTCTCAAGCTACTTCTTTCTGTAGACACAACAAACATGAAGCTTACTTGTATCATTGTGGCTGCATTTGTCATCCTTATTTTCAATCCATGTTCTCCTTCACGATCTCAAGGTAATCTGAATTCCTTTATCTATTTCTAAGAAGTAGTCATTTTTAATATATCAATCTATATATCTATTTGTTTCTGGTTCTAGGACCATGTAGAAGTGCTTCTAATAGCAAAAAAATGCTCCAGGAACAAACAAGAAAACATTTATCATAAGCGCTTTCAGGGCTTAAAAAGTAATTGGACTTGCAAAGAGACACACATTATATGTTTCTGCCCTAAACCACTTTTTTGAATCTGCTTATGTTAGAAACCACTTTTAACAGGAGCACAAGCAAACGAATCCTACATCACTCTTTCTCACTTTCTTCATCAATTGTAGGAAAAACACTTCCTCCTATGATTTCAGAAGTTAAAGAAATTTCAGGCAAGTATTTTGATTACATTATAGTAGGAGGAGGCACCACAGGCTGTCCTCTAGCTGCAACACTATCCGAAAAGTTTTCGGTCCTTTTGGTTGAACGAGGGGATTCTCCTTATGAAAATCCCTTGATATATGATAAAAGATATTATGGATTTTCATTGATTCAAACCAATAAATATACATCTGTTGCTCAAAGCTTTGTTTCAGAGGATGGCGTCTCAAATGTAAGAGGACGAGTTCTAGGAGGATCATCTGCTATAAATGGTGGATTTTACAGTAGAGCCAGAGATGATTTTGTAAAGAAAGTAGGGTGGAATATGGAGCTAGTAAAAGATGCTTATGAATGGGTTGAATCAAAAATTGTTTTCAAGCCTGAGTTGACTCCATGGCAGACAGTCATAGTATCTAGCCTCCTTGAAGCAGGAATTCTACCATTTAATGGGTATAGTTTGGAGCATTTAGAAGGAACGAAGATGGGTGGCACTACTTTTGATGAATATGGAATTAGACATACCTCTGTTGATCTTCTAGAGGCAGCAAATCCTCAAAATCTCAAAATTCTTTTGAATACTACTGTAAAGAGTGTCATCATCCAAAGAAATGGTAAGCATATGTTAAACGAAATTTAAACAATTACAAAATGAGCACCGAAATTTCCTTAGCGTAACCAAAGTATCATCCAATCTCAGAAGCTAACGAAGAATGCTAATGTAATGTGCATGTGAATAGAATGTTCCTGTGCTTAAATTTGTCACGTGACTATTTTCTGCTAGCTTTTGCAAGAGAGTTAATGGTTGTACTTTGCTTCAGTGTACTCACAGTTTATACTTAAACAATATTTTTGTAATACATGCCTAACTTGGTGGTAAAAAGTGAACTAGCTTAATCTTAAACCAATTCTCTCTACGAATATGTTTGGATTCAAACCATTTTTGATAAAAGCTGTTTAAAAGTCATGCTTTTTAAAAAGAAGGGGACCTAATTCAAAAAATATATATATATTTCTATTGTTTTAAACGTTGCCCACACAAACATTAAAAGAACAACTTACTTCACTGCCAAATGAATGAAAAAACAATTGTCCTTATAAAAGTTCTTTCAAATAATGCATCCAGATGTGCTATACATGTTGTAAATATGTTGCACTTAAATGCTTGAAAAATGATGAAGCTCATGTGCTAACTAAATTGTTATCTGCAGGTAATAATGAGAAAATTGTTGGGTTTTCCTCTTATTTGGAGGAGCCCAAATAAAGCACATGTGCCTTAAAAGCTCATGGAGTAAGAAGGGGACAATTATGTCATTACATTGCTTCATTAATAAACCCATTTAGGGTTTGATGAGATAGTATTCTGCAGAATTTCAGAATTGCAGCAGCAAAGGCAGCAGCTAGGAGAAAACTGAGCAGTTTTTCCCTCTCCAGCCAGTCTTCATCAAGTGTTCCGATCGAAGGCCGTTTGTGGTCCGATTAAGCTGAAATTTTGCAGGCAGGTTCACGACTCAAGACTCTTTAATCTGTGCGGTGGGATTTGGATTTGGCTCACCGGTTTGAGAAATTCTGAGCAGTGAACAGTGACTACGAATTGGGTTAGATCTCTCCATTCTTCTTGAAATAATTGTTAGTTTCCAAGAAGTGTATTCTTGATGATGTTGTTGATTATTTGCCTCTAGTTTTACCTAGAGAGAACTGTTGTACAATTGTTTCTTGATAGTGGAAGTTTTGGAGAGAAGTGCCGTGGTTGTTTCCTTCCTACACTGGGAAGGTTTTTCCACGTAAATTACTTGTGTTGATTTTGTGCATGTTTCATTTTAAGCTCTATTTATTTGTTTCCTAAAAGATTCACACAAAGAAGGAGAATATGTTTAATTCCGCTGTTTAGAGCTTGATTAAGTTCGAATTGAAATTGTGATTCTCCTAACAAAAATAGCTCATGGGATAAAGTTCGTAAAAAGTGATGGGAATTCAAAACTCACTTACAAAGCTTACATTAACAATACAAAGATATCAAGAGGAGACATCATTCTAACAGTAGGAGCATTAGGCAGCCCTCAAATTTTATTGTTAAGTGGAATTGGTCCTAAAAAAATTCTTAAGGAATTCAATATTTCAACTGTGGTTGATTTAGAAGGTGTAGGGCAAGAAATGAAAGACAACCCAGGCATTGCGCTCTTAGTAGACTCTAAACCACAAAATAGACTACCAGATACACCCCAAGTAGTAGGCATAGCAGATAACTTCAAAATCATAATTGAAGCTGGGATTATACCCATAAGCTTCAATGCTACAAGAATACGAATTTCTGCCAAAATTTCTTTTCCAAAATCAAAAGGAGAGTTAAAACTTAAAAGCAGAGATCCCAGACAAAACCCATCAGTTAGATTCAACTATCTAGCACAGGAAGATGATAATGAAGAATGTGCAAGGATGGTCAAATTGCTTGAACGTGTAGCAACTTCTGAATCAATTTTTATGTTTTTGGGAATGGCAGGTAAGAATAACTCATTTTCTAATGAAGAGGACTTGAGAAAGTTCTGTAAGAAAAATGTTAGAACTTATTACCACTTACATGGTGGCTGTAATATGGGGTCAGTTGTTGACAATAATTATAGAGTTCATGGTGTTGAGGGGCTGAGAGTGGTGGATGGCTCAACTTTCATGGAATCACCAGGCACAAATCCAATGGCCACTCTTTTGATGCTTGGAAGGTACGAAGGGATCAAAATTCTGAAAGAAAGGAAAAGTGCTTCTAGTACTACCTCTTTTCGAATCCAAAACCCGACATGAAGTAGTGTTAAGCATGATTACTACCAAGTAAGCTTCTTTTTAGTACTTTTTAGCTCTGTTATTAAATAATGTTAGTAATGCCATGTCACTGATATGTGATTGGTTCTATTGTAACAGAATTAGATTCCTCCAACTCTTATAAGTAGCAACTAGTACTGTGTAATCGATGATCACTACTCTTTTACAGAACTTATCTTCTTCTATGATGTATTTTTCTTTTTCAGTTTTTAATAGCTTTCATGGTATCAAAGACATAGATGGCTCAAGCTCATGCTTCCACAGGCTCTGAGGGAGGTCTTCAATCTTCATCAGGCTCAAGTTTTAATTGGTTAGATTTTACTTTAGCGACAGTTTTTAGTGAGACTTGATGATTGTAATTACCTAATCTGAAGTCAGCGGATCAAGCATGTTGCACTCGTTTATGGCTTACAAAATTTCTTGGATGGTTTCGAAGTAGTTCCTGAAAAGAAAATTAAGAAATTGATTGAATCTTTAGTTGATGTCGTTGCGAAATCTCAAGAAGAACTTCAAGATAATCCTGAGTTTGAGATCTTTGATTGCATAGATAAGCCCAATAGTGTGTATTTGTTCTAATACCAATTGAAAATGTATGAGACTTGGTGTACAACCGTCTCTACGAGATACTAACTTCTTAGGATATATCTTAAAATTACGAATAGTAGAAACATGTAAATTGTAAGTCATGTCATTCTTGTATTGTCATTCCTATATATAAAACATGATATTTGTATTTTATTTGATATTTCTGTCTGTTCTTTGTAAGGTTGATTGCTGATGGTACAATATCACGTAGAACATAGTTTTTGTTTGCTTGTTATACACACTCACTCTCTAAGATTGCATTGTTAATGTTTTTTTTGTTGTTTTGCTATCTTATTGGGGACTTTGTTTGTTGTTGTGTTATCTTAGTGGGTCTCGATGTCTAAAAGGCTATTTTGTGTGGATTTCAACAAGTTTGCTAAGAGCTCAGCGACGTTCTCACTGAGGTACTTGCTCATGTGATTGGAAAGGTGGCCAATGAGGTGGTTTGGCGAGCTATAACAGGTATTACTTTTATTGTAGTGGTTGTTACCCTTGTTGAGTAAAGTTTAGAATACACAATTCTAAATTTACTAATAATAGATCAAAACAAGTAAACAAACTATTTGTATTATATCCATTATAACACCTTTCAAAGGCAACTCACAAATTGAAGAGAAATACAAACATACAAAGAAAAAGCTCTCAACTTACACTCAAACTAAGAATACAAAGACTTATTTGTTTTTGATGGAATGATTAAACCAAATGCAAGGTAGGCTATTTATAGTCCTCATTATGTGATCTGCACCACACAAATATAAAAATATGAAATAATTCTAGCAACACAAATATTATTTACACACTTCTCTTTTCTACATAATTCAATCACCTTATTTATTTATCCTTCAACCACCATATTTATTCATCCTTCAACCACCCTATTTATTTCTCTACATATTTCAACCACTATTTATTTTCCTATATCCTTCAACCACTTCATTTATGATGTTAGTGTTGATTTTCAACACTCCCCCTCAACACCAACTCTCATTATTTTTACTGTGTCAAGCTGACGACGAAACATTTCGAACATACCAACGCTTAAGCTTTTTGTGAACAAGTCCGCAACTTGATCATTTGTCTTGATTTGCCTCATCTCAATTTCTTCTTGCAGAACCTTTTATCTGATAAGTGATAATGCACTTTAACATGCTTAGTTCTTGCATGAAAGACCAAATTCTCTGCCAAACGAATTGTAGATTGATTATCACATTACAACGGTACTGCATAATCTACTGGTTGATGTAGATTATTCATTAGCTGTATCAACCATGTACACTCTTGAGCTGCCATTGCCGCTGCTCGATACTCAACTTCAATGGTTGATAATGATACCATTGGTTGTCTCTTGTTACACCAAAAAATTGTTCCAAAACCCAGCTTAAACACATACCCAGTTGTTGATCTCCTAGTGTCATGATCTGTTGCATAGTTTGCATCGCAGTAACCAACTAACTTGCAGTCTCCACATTTCTTGTAAAAAAGACCATAGTCAATTATACTTTTCACATGTACTGACTCATCACACTAACTGCATAAGAAATATCAGGTCGAGTCAAGGTCAAGTAGATCAGATTGCCTATCAATTTTCGATACATCGTTGCATCTTCCAAATCTTTTCCTTCACGTGTACACATTTTGGAATTTGGTTCCATCGGTGTCGAAATCGGCTTGCATTCGAGAATTTTGAACCTCTTTAACAAATCTTTGGAATATTTTTGCTAACAAAGAAATTCCTTCTTGTGTGCGATCAACCTCTAAACCAAGGAAGTGCTTGAGCTGGCCAAGTTCTTTCATCTAGAAACGAACTGAAAAATTCTTCTTTGTCCAAAGAATTACTGCCTCATCATCACCGGTTATGATTAGGTCATCCACATACACTAGCACAATAACTAGCTTTCCTTCATTCGCTTTGACAAACAAGCTGGAATCTGTATATGTTATTGAATAACCACTTTGTGTTAGAAATTCAGCAATCTTACCATACCACGCCCTGGGTGCTTGTTTTAATCCATAGAGTGCTTTCCGTAGCTTACACACATATTCAAGATGATCTTGGCTTTGAAAATCTATTGGTTGGATCATGTAGATCTCCTGATCTAGCTCTCCATAAAGAAAAACATTCTTCACATCCATCTGCCACAACTTCCAATCTTTGTTGGCTACAAGTGCAAGTAGGACTCGAACAATTGTAAGTTTCGCCACTGGACTAAACGTTTCATCGTAGTCTAGTCTATACTGTTGAGAGAAACCACGAGCTACCAATTATGCCTTGTGCCTCTCGATTGACCCATCTGGACGACGCTTTATCTTGTAAACCCACTTGTAGGACATGGGTTTCACATCTCTTAGCTTTCGCACCAGATCCTAAGTTTGATTTTTCTGAAGTGCATCGATCTCTTCTTTCATAGTTCTCACCCACTTAGATCTTCGCGATGCTTCTTCAAACGTCTCAAGTTCTATTGCTTCTTCAATTATGGATGCATTGGCATATTTGGGATTTGGCCTTCGTGTTCTTGTTGACCTACGGAGTTGAGATTGAGGAGTTGATTCTTCCATTTCACTAGGCCCACCTTCTTCATTTAGTTGATATATGTCAGTTTTCTAAGGATTTTGAGTTACTCTTTGTTCGGCACCATCATCGTCTGGATCTCTGGATTCATTTAAACTTGGTTTGAATTGAATAGTATGCTCCCCCATCTTTTGTTGCAACTTATCTCCAAATTCTCTTGAGTTTGGCAATGCTTCCTTCTCTAAGGACCACCAAGAAGATGCTTCATCAAACACCACATCTCGTGAAGTGTAACATCTTCCACTCGTTGGATCACAACATTTCCACCATTTTCTCTGGCTATCATATCCTGCAAAGATACATCTAACAGCTTTCTTGTCAAATTTTCTCTGTAAATAATCAGGAAAAAATACATAACATACACAGCCAAATACTCGAAATTAGCTAACTGTAGGTTTCATGTTCCATAGTTTCTCAAAGGGTGAAACAAATTCTAACCTTGGTTGAGGAAGTCTGTTGATCACAAAGGCTGCAGTCCTCATCACTTTAGCCCAAAACCTCCCAAGTATATTCTATTCACCCATTCTAAATTAATTAGATCCATTACCTTAAAATTTCAAATGGTATCAGAACGGTCACTAGATATACTTAGTGTTGTCTAGGGTATTGTTATGAATCATTTGAGAGAAGCTTCTTCTACAACCTACACATCTTTCTTTGATAGGTCTATCATTTATGGTTAGGAATGTCTACAGTTACCAAAGATAATATAAACACACTTAAGCCTAGGAATAAATGGACCGGGGATAAAACTCATAGTAACTGGAATCAAAAGGTTATTAGTGCTATCATTAGGGTTTTGTCTACTGAATTCTATTGTATTTCTTATGTTGATAATGCTAAGCATGCTTGGGGTACTTTAGAAGTTTCTCATGCGGGCACCACCCTAATTAAGCAAACCAAACTTTGCATGCTAGGAACTAGGTTTAAAAAACCTTAGGATGGAAGAAAATGATAATTTTTTTTTTGAATTTTATGTTGAACTTTGTGATATTACTAATACCTCTTCAAATCTTGGAGAGGAAATTGATGAATTTAGGTTAGTTAGGAAGATTCTTTGATCATTACTAGATCATTTCCATGCAAAAGCCACTTTCATTGATTAAAGTAAAGATGTAAACACCATAAAAAATTGAGGAGCTCGTTGGCTTACTTTAAACCTTTGAGATGAGTTTTCGAACACTTACAAAGAAAAAAAGTGTCTCCTTCAAAACCACCATGAATGATGATAGTGATAATGATAAAGGTGATAAAGAATTGGTACTCATAGCCAAAAGGCTCAAGAAAATCTTCAACCAGAACAACTCACAATCTAACTGGCAACCAAGTTGTACTAGGGATCAAAATTTAAAGAGAATTCAAACCTATGAGTTTTGAAGGTAAGAAAACTAAATCTACTGGACCATAATGTTTTGAATGTAATGGGATTAGTCATTTTGTAGCTGAGTATGCTAACAAAAAAAAAGAGAACTGGAAGAGCCGTCAATGCTACTTATTGACTTAGAAAGTGACAACGACAATCCAAATGACTCAAAAAGTAGTGACACCTAGTGACACCAACTATTTGGCATTTATTCCAACTATTGTTGGACACTCCAATAAGTCTTCCATTGGCTCAAATAGTGAGGAAAGTGATACTGAGTTTTTTCTTTCTAAATTTAATAGGTTACTAGTTGAAGTAACCAAATTAAATAATAAATTCAAATCCTATGATATTAATTCCTCCATTATAGAAAAAAATTGAGTTGTCTAAACTTATTGATATTTTGAATTCAAGTTTTGTTGGTCTTAAATAGGAAAATAAGAATCTTGTGCAGGAACTTGGACAATCAAAAGAAGCCATGAAGAGGTTAACCATTAGAGTTGAAAAGCTAAACAAAGTTCTTGACTATAAAAAACTTTTTGGAGACAAGAGAGGGCTAAACTATATAAATGAGCACTATATTCCATCATCTTCAAAAACAACTCAGTTTGTAAAACCCTCTAACCCTTCTTCTTAATGCTCCATATACATCACATGCACCCACTTCTAAATGTATTCCTATATGCCATAATTGTGGTAGGAAGGGACCTATTAGACCTAGGTATAGATTCATGTTTTCTTCTAACTACTTTGATCATAACATGCATGTACCATATTCAAGAATCAATAATCATGATTGTATGAACAAGTCTTATGTTTCTAAAAATAAATACATGAGTATGAAATCAAAGAAAACCCCTCCTAGGAAATATGAGATTGAGACATCTAGATCACTTTTCTATAGGTCTAGCTAAATCCATAAAAGGTTGGGTTAGAAAATCTAATATGCATTATTTTGTAACCTATATTGCATTTAAAGCTAAATCTTATACTTCTTGATATTTTGATAATGCGAGTTCTAGACACATGATTGGTGATCATTTTCTTTCTAAAACTTATCAAGATTATAATGAAGGAACAATTACTTTTGGTGATGGAAATAAATCTAGAATTATAGGAAAAAGGTACTATTCATGTTGAAGGTATACCTAGGATGGATGATGTTTTAAATGTTGATGAACTTAAGGCTAATCTAATAAGATATGAAACATCAATTTTAAGGATCTTGTTTACTTAAGTAGAAAGAAAATTGTGCGTGATCTATCTATACTTTCTGAAACTAAAAGAACCTTTTGTGGAACATGCCAACTTTGCAAACAAACTCACTCTTCTCATAAGAAGATCAAAGGAGTTAACATAAGTAGAATACTTGAGTTAATTCACATAAACTTTGAGTCTAGTGAGAACTGAGAGTTTGGATGGCAAGAAATATATTATTATTATTATTGATGATTTCTCTCATTTTAAATGGGTAAATTTTCTAAAAGATAAATCTGATACATTTGATTTTTTTAGTTTCTTTTGTCCTAAAGTGTAGATTGAAGCAAGTAATAAAATAATCAACATAATTAGAGTAAGGACTGATTATGGTAAGGAGTTTGAGAACTCAAGATATGTTGAATTTTTCAAATAACATGGAATAACTCATTAGTTTTCTACACTAATCACTACACAACAAAATGGTATAGTTGAAAGGAAGAATCGGGTGTTGTAAAAGATGGTACGATTCATACTCCAAACCAAGAACATGCTAAAGAAGTTTTGGGCTAAAGTTATAAGTACCTCTTGCTACATAGTGAAACATAAATATTTATGTCCATGTACAAATCAAACTCCCTATAAGATATGAAAAAGTAAGAAACCTAATCTTTAACATCTATATGTATTTGGAAGTAAATATTACATCCTTAGAGATCATGAGTATTTAGGTAAATTTGACTCTATAAGTGATGAAAGTATTTTCCTAGGTTACTCATTAACAATTCATGCATTTAGAGCCTTTAACTTGAGAAATAACAATGTGATGGAGCCTATAAATGTTGTTGTAAATGATGCAGGTACTAGTACTCTAGTCATTAGTGATAAGGATAACCCTTTGAGTATATGTTTGTCTACTGATGGACAAAATGATGAAACTTCATATATCGAAAAGGTAGAATCTGATATAGATGAATAAAATAGTTTGAATGATAAGGATGTAATTCCCAACACTCTAATTCAAAAACCAACACATACTACTATTAATCACCTTGTTGAGAACATCAATGGTGATCCAAATACAATCATAGTAACTAGAAGATGACAATTAAATAAGGTAATTCATCTCTACTATATTTCACAAATAAAAATAAAGAATGTAAATGATACTTTGAAAGATGAATTTTGGATAAATGTTATGCATGAATAGTTAACTCAATTCAATAGGAATGATGTATGGACTTTAGTACTTAGACCTAATGATAAGAATATCATAAGAACTGAATGAGTGTTTAAAATAAATCTAATAAATATGATAATGTAATTAGGAACAAAACGAGGTTAGTTGCTCAAGGGTATATACAAGTTAAAGGAATTGACTTTGATGAAACATTTGCTCATGTAGATAGGTTAGAATCAATTAGGATCGTACTTACCATTGCATGCTTTATGAAATTTAAACTCTATCAAATGGATAGGAAGTCTACTTTCCTAAATGGTTTTATTAGTGAAGAGGTATATGTTGAATAACCCAAAGGGTTTGTTGGCCTAAAATATCCTAATCATGTTTATACTCTATAAAGATCTTTATGATTTGAAACAAGCCCCTAGAACTTGGTATGAGAGGATTACAAAATCTCTTAGACAAGGGATTAGTTTGAAGGAGAGTTGATAAGACTCTTTTTATTAAGAGCATCAGAGAAGATTTATTCATTGCTTAAATATATATTGATGACATAGTTTTTGGGTCAACCTCCACTTCACTTGTCAAAGATTTTGTGAAGGTAATGACTAGTGAATTTGAAGTGTCTATAATGGGTGAACCTACATATTTCTTTGGTTTTCATATTAAAAAAAATAAATGATGGTATATTTATTTATAAAACCAAGTATGCACGTAATATTATTAGGAAATTTAGATTTGAATCAAGTGAGTATTTAAGAACTCCCATTTTTTTGGTAAGAGTGTTGATTAAATATTGTATAGAAGTATGATAGGAAGCTTACTGTATCTCATAACTAGTAGACCTAACATTTACTTTTATGTTGATGTATGTGCCCATTATCAATCAGATCCTAAGGAATCAGATATTGAACATGTCAAAATGATTGTCAAGTATGCTTTTGGAACTAAAAACTTTGAAATTTGGTTTACTAATGATACTACTTGTGAAATTAAATGGGTATATAGATGTAGATTGGGAAATAAATCAGGATGTAAGAAAAAACATCTCAAGTACATGCTTCTTTATTCGTAACAACCTTGTATCTTGGCATAGTAAGAAACAGAGTTATATCTCCTTATCTACTATAGAGGTAGAATATATTTCTCTTGGAAGCTCATGCACATAACCTCTAGAAATGAAAAACATGCTTAAGGAGTATGGTTTTGAACAAGGTACAATACATCTTTATTGCGATAACACTAGTGCTATATATATTTCAAAAAAATCTAGTTATTCACTCTCGATCAAAACATATAGACATTAGGCATCATTTTACTAGGAATTGAAGACAAAATCTTATCCCTTGAGTTTATGCCTACTTAAAAGAAATTAGCTAACTTATTCACTAAGGCATTCAATACCCAAATATTCAAATCTCTTAGAAGTGCCTTAAGAATATGTACTATTGAGTAATTTTTTAGTACTATTTTTTGTCTTGATTTATTGTTCCTTTATTCAATATAAAAGAAGGGGCCATAGATTTGTTTTAACAATGAAACAGATTTTACATACTACTTTCACTTCCAAACTTCTCTTAGTTTGATTTATTCTTTATTGTGTAATTCAGTATTTTGAAATATGCATTTACATACTCTTTCATAGGTGATGAGCGAGATGGAAAAAAACTTACTCACACACTAACTAAATACATATATATGCCATGCTTGAAGTTTATGGTTTCTCTTGTAAGCTTGAGTTAACCTTGACTGCAAAATTACTGTGATGTGTGCATCTACCGCAATGAGCGAAGAGTGATACCTCACAAATAGTCTGAAAGTCGTCATACTAGGTTTCTGGCTTGTGCATGTTTCCTTATCTATATACACATTATCTTGTTCTGTTCATTTCCAAACATGATGTTATTTTAGTTTTGTTTGCAATGATTTTTTGCATTTCTCGAAGTTTCTTAATGTATGCTTCAACATATGTTAAACATCCTAAAAAAATTTATAGTTGATTTTTGTCTTTCAATTCACTAGAAATTTTTTAGATGTTATTTAATAAATGAGATTGTAGATTATATTTTCCATGTTCAATCTCTAATGCTAGACACTTAATTTTTTGTTGAGCAATAACTATTTTCTTCTCAGAAAGTATAATGCCTTCTTTTTTGCATTCTTGTAGACTATTAATAATATCCAAATAATGTTTATTTAATTCATTATTGGAAACTAAAATATCATCTAAGTAAGCATATAAAATATTTTGTAATTTCTGAAAGATGTTGTCCATATATCTTCGAAAGATACCTGAAGCTTGTTTTAATCCAAATGGTACAATAGTCCTTGGAATTGACCTTGAGGGCAACTACATGCCATTAGTTTTTGAGATTCTTTATCTAGTCTTATTTTCCAAAATCCACTATTATAATCAAAACTTAATAAATATTTCTTTCCTTTTACTAATGATAAGAGTTATTCTTTCTTTGGAATAAAATATCATCATCAATGATTTATTTATTCAAAGCTTTGAAGTTTACTACCATTATCTTTTTTTCTCTTATTTTTTCAACTAAGAATGTTGGACTAGATTTTGGTAAGTAATTGATATTATAAATTTTAATTCCAAAATTTCTTGAACTTTTTTTCAAATTCAATTATGTTATTCGAAGTATAAATAATAAGTTTTACTCTAATGAATTTATAAGGGTCTCTTAGTTTTATGTTGGCAATTATTTTGGATTTGTTGACCTTTGGGTCTAAATGATTTTTCAAGCGTACTATTTTTAATAGGTTTTTTATGCTTGTTAAGGATTTATCTTCTTGAATTTCATTAAGAAAAGAGTTTTATTTCTATTTCATATCTAATAAAATATTTTCTAAATGAGGTTTTTGTTGCTGCTTTATATCTATCTCATCGTGTTTTCTCTTTTTATGTTTTTGCATAAAAGTTGGGTTTGATACAATCAAATCTTTTTTTATTTATTTTTTACACATAAATGATTTCACCATCTAGTGTTGTTAAACTTATTTTGTCTAAATATTGTGTAAAAGGCTGATATAAGTTTAGGAAATTATTTCCTATTAATAAATCAACTCTTGTTTCTTATCGATATATAATAGAAATATGAAAATTTTCTCATCCTATCATTATATTTGTATCTTTTAAGACCTTATTAAGATTGATTGTAGTATTGTTAGCAATTCTTACAATTAAATCTTTTGAGCTTGTTTTCAGAGTTCTAAGAATACATTCTTACTAGCTACACACATACTAGCTCATATGTCTATATATGCATGTAAATAGTAACTTGCATAACCTTTGAAGTTTAATCCTACCTAAATGTAGATACTATTTGGATTCACAATACTATTCAAATAATTTATATTCTGATGAAGAGTATTCATATTCTAAATAAGTTATTTCCTCATTGGTTCCTTCTAATAGATAGATACTGCAAGTATGTTCTATATCTGATTCCTCTATTGGTTTTGATTCCATCTTAAAAGTTTCTTCTAAGTTTTTTTTCTTTATTTGAAAATTCCTTCTAAATTCTCTCATATGTTGAAGCCTTTTAATGAATTTATTGACATAATGTTCTTCCTCATTGCAAATCTAACATTTATATTTCTTTTTTTTTCTGATGGGCAATAATTTTTGTTTTCTGGTAGCTTGTAACTTTTTCTCTTAAAATATCTTCTCTTATAAGGTTCTTTATTATATCTTCTTTTAAATTTATGAAAGTTTTGTTTCCTAGATTTATATATTTTGACTATTTTATATTTTTTTTATAATGTTTTATGTTGCATCCATATTTTCCTGACATTCTAAAATCTCTTATATAATAATAGATTTTATCATTTCCTATTATTTGTTTATATTTATGTCTTTTATTGCATTTAATGATTATCCAATTTTTAAGATTTCTTATTATTCCTTTCAAGGTGTCTCGTATAGTTTCCTATTTCTTTTATTACATCCTTCTGTTAAGGTTTTATGCAATTTTCCAGGTAATTTATGAAAAAACATTTCATTATAAGTTTCTTGTATAAAAGGTAGTAATTTATGATAATACATATAATATTCATAGATAAAAGAGTATATATAACACATGTTATAGATTTTCATATTTATTAGGTGTCATTTGACTAATTCAATTTTATTTTCACTAGATTCAGTGATGTGTTTTCCTTTATCTTATCCAACAAATTTTATGTGTATTTCATTTACTACAGTTTCTATGTATTCTCTTCCTGTGGTGGCATTCCCTTGTGATAACTGTATTTTATATAGTTATTTTCACCTATTTTATTGATTATAAATGCTATGTTCTCTGTATTTTTAGATAATTTTAGTTTAATAAATTAGTATTTACTATTTTTTATATATTTTAATAAAATTAAGTAAATTGTATCGAAAACGTACTTAAATGCTAATTTGTACCCAAAAATAGAATTTTAAATAAAAGAGTTATTAATTGCAATTTATAAAAGTTTAAAATATAATTTAAATTAAAATCGAGCTTAATTTCAGTCATTAAAAGTTTAAAATTTAATTTAAATTCTAAAAGGGTTAGATTGCAATTAAACAAAGTTGAAAATGTAATTTGAAATATATTTGTGGGTCAAAATAGAATTAAAAAAAATTTGAATTTTCTGCGCAGGAAAAGAATCGCACTTCGCCTGAAATCACGACGTCCGTCACCCAGCGTTGGATCATCGAAAACAACGATCCATATTTGGGAGTGCAATCCAGACGAGACCACAGTGCGTGCCGGTATTTCTCGCACGGCGGCGTGCGTACGGTGGGGCAGAACCGCTGTGTACCGGCGTGCAGTGGGACCACATACGTCCGGCTGTGTAGATTTCCGAGGCGCATCAACGGCCGTTGGATCTCTTGAATGGTCCAGATTGAAGCGAGTGGAACAGTACGGCCACGCCGAACCGTTCGTGTAACAATCGTGTGTGACGCGGGTTATGGAAACGGCGTTCATCCTCGGTTTTTACAAAATAAGAATACTACCACGCGTATCCCACTAATATTTAAGCAAATCATATTCCGAGCACGTGGCGATGTTATCGAGTGCGAGAGCACGAAGGATTACACCCACGTTTCGGCGTTGTCTCCGTGCGACAATCCTTCGCACGCCCGTTTCCCGCAGACCTAATGAAATTACGCACGTTTCGCTTTAAATCCTCGCGGCGAATCGAGGCCGACACGTGTATACGACTTTGAATTTCAAAAAATCAGAATGGCAATCCTGTTTCACGCGTAAATTAAAATAATATTATATCGAATATCGATACGCGTCGATTCTATTTTCGATACAAATTCCTTATACGTTTAAAAAAAAGAAGAAATGTATTATTTTTGGATGTATTTTTTAGCTATAAATAGGAGATAGTTTTTAGTTTTAAAGAAGTTTTTTTTTTGGTTTAGAATTATTGTGTTGTTCAGTTTTGGACCGCAGAACACGCAGAAGCCATTTTTTGGCTTTTGTTGTGTTCTGCGTGTGCCAAATATTAGTTCTATGTGATGTTTTAATTTTCCTTCTTGTTCTTCTAATTTTTATGCATCTGTTGTAATTTTAATTTTTAATTAATGAAGTAATTTAATTTTTCTAGGGTTGCATTTGATCTAAATTTATGAAGCTTTAATTTTAATTATTTTTTAATAGATTTATAAGACGTTCGATTTGTTCGTTCTATTTTGTGCTTAATGCTTTTTGGTTATTTACGAATCTTATCAAAACAATCTGTGGCACATAAATAAACTTGAGAAAGGCATTTGTGTGTGTATTGCTCGTAAATAGAATGACATGTATGATGAAGGATAGGAATATACCCTAATTGTATGTGTGGCCTTTGAAAACTTAGAACGTAATGAATCTTGGTGAATTTAATTCTCATAGAGATATAGTGAATTAATTTAACGAGGTGTGTCTATATGGAGCTCAGAAGAGATGTATGGATAAAAATAGAAGTTTTCGGTTGACAAATTAAATGTACTAAAAAAATATAGATCAAAAGAAAATAACACGATTTGAGTGGATGAGTTTGGTGAAAAATTGCAATCCTAGATTTCTTTTATTTTCTTATTAGACCTTTTTCTCAACGATTGTTTTGGATAAAATTAGAGAGATATAATTTTAGTACTCAACAAACTATAGTAACAAATCTCCGTGGGAATGATCTTTACTTACAAATCTTTATTACTTGTGACCGTGTATACTTGCACGACTTTCTATGTGTTTTAAAACACACAACACCTTGCATTAATAAATATTGTTGTTCTATTAAATCTATAAACCAAACTTTAATATTTTCAATCATTTTGTGAGCTACTAGGACTCTACAAGTTAAATGGTTTGATTATGTAGTTGGAAATGTTTGCACGATTATACTCATACCATTAGCTCATTCATCTAAGGCTTCTTTCTTATCAGTTATAAAGTCTAAATCTAAAATATCATACTTATAATTTTTATGGAGTTTGAATTCTGACGAGATACTACCTCTAGTTCCCTATTCTTACGGTTGTAGTTTTCTCCTATAAGAAATATCAGGTTCTTTTGACCATTGTCTATTTCTTTCTTCCCAATATGGGTAAGATATTTCTTCTTAGTAAGGAACTAGAACATGAATTGGTTTCATATGACCTTTTGGGGTCTTGATTTCTTGTTCAGAATCAATTTCGTTGATTATTGTCATATCATCTTCCTTTTTGTTTATAAAAAGTTTTTTATCATAATGTTTTACTATTTTTTAATTTGTTAGAGTTGAAAAACTAACTAATTTTCCAATATCCACATTCTTAGGATCCATAATATGTTATTCTAATTCTTTTATATATTCAATTAAAAATGATTATAGCTTTTTCTTTATATTTGGATTTTTTCTCATTTTTCTTTTCATTCTTAGGTATCAATGCATATGATCTCTAAGGTGATTCTTCTTTTAATCCTTCAAATGGATCAACCTTTTGACGTATAATTTTATTGTTTCTAAGCATGTTCTTTATATCTATTCTTAATTCTGTAAATTTTTCATGTATATCTTGTTGTAATTTTTTTTATTAAATTCTCTTATTTCATTTAGGAGTTCCGTTTGTATTTGATTTGTATTTTGTAAGGACTTGATGTTTGTTTTTTTGTACTATATATGTTTCTTCTGCTAAAAAACTCAAAGTTTTTATTATTGTTATTTGGTTTTTTGATACGCTTATTAAACTCCCATTAAATTCTAATTCTATATCTTGTAATTTGTTTTTAAACATCTAATTATTATTTTCTTCTTAATATTACATCATGTACTAATACTTTTATTAATTGAAATTCTTGCTTTAGTTCTATAACTTATTTTTCTTTGTTAGAAGTTTTTCCTTCATTATCTATATAAAAGTTTATAAAATATAAACCTAATTAACCTAAAAGGAGATGAATAATTTATTTTTAATTTTTATCGATTTATAACTTAATAACCTAAACAAAGTGGCTAGACATGCAATCGTGTGTAAGAATAAAGTGTATAAATAAAATAATAACACACAATATTTTTAGGTGAAAACAACCTAGGCCACAATCATGGCCTAAGAGAAAAACCTCCAGTCCACCGGACCACCTAACTTTTCCACTATGAAAATCAAATGTTTAAGTACAAACTTGGTCTTATACTACCCTCCTTAAGATACTACCCCAATATATTTTACTTACGACCCCCTACTCTATTTTCACAGTTTTTAATATTAGCGTGAGTGGTTTCTAGACCAACGTTTTAATAAGCTTCCTACCAATCAGATACGTTCTTGAATTAGTTGCAAAAGGATTAGCACAAAAACACAAGTACCCGTGTGTGTTGTAAAACAGATTTAACAATGAATAATCAAAACTAGATCATTCAAAATATGTCACTTAAATCAAATCAACTAGAAAATTCTAGAGTAAGCACAAATTCACTAAAAACAACTTTTTTAATATTTAATGATTAAATCAAATAATCATGATCGTTAATATAATTATTATATTTAAATATGCAAGTTACTAATAAAAAATAAGTTATATAAATATAAAAAATATGAAAAGTTTAAAAAATATCATCAATTTATAATTATGTCAATTAATATCACTTATATATATATTACCTATAGGATGCTTACATGCTTTAACAACAACCAAAACTGATGAAGAATGAAGGATGAAAGAGTGACAGACGAAAAGATTAATATCTGGGGATTTCGTGTATTTTTTTCAGCAGCTTGGCACGTTAGGTTTTCTTTTCTTTTCTATCTAAAGTTATTTCAACACACCTTTTTAACCCTAATTCTATGTGTATATATAAGAGATAATGATAACTTACTAAGGTTAAAATAAGTTAAAATATTTTGAGCTTTATTATTCAAGGCACATTCAAAGCTTTAATAAACAAATTAATTTTAAACCACATCTTAAAAATATTAAGACATAAAAAAAATATTTAAGCACCAAAAATAATTTCGGATATATAAACATTAACTATTAAATGTATGAATGTAATCCTATGTGTCGTAATTATAAAAGATATACCTAAAAAATAATTATCTAAAACTCGAGCATTTATTCGACTTTTCTTGATAGATTTAATAGCAGGCCTACAAACTAGTTTACAGGTAAATATTTTTTCCACAAAAATAGCCAACACTTATAGTCCTTATACTATAAAAGTAAACCATGCTATATTATTATTATTGACTATTTTTTTTTCTTCCTAGTATAAGAGGTTTTTACGTAGTATCTAAGTATCATTTTTATGATATTTCAAAGTCTGTTAATAGTTTTAGTTTTATTATTTGTACAAGTTCTTGAAATATTTTATCTATTTCTATAAATATATTTTATTCATATATGAAACCGTTATGACTATTTGTTAACAAATATCTTACTATGTAGTATATTGAAAAATGGTTGATTTAATTCTTTCATTAAATTTTCTCTTTCAAATTTATAAGTTAAACTTAACACTTTGTTTAAGCTCTTATCATGAATATTAACAACAAATTTAATATATGCTGTGAATTTTAACTTCTCGTATCCTAAGTTAACATAAATCATTCCTAGCAAAGCATTTTTCCTATTTATTATTCAATTATATAACTAGTTTTATTGGATTATTAATTATTTATATAAAATGAGCTATTATTATTATTATTATTATTTAAATTTCTCTTAAATTAAAATAACTAGTTTTTTTTTATAATTTTAAAAGATTTTTGATAAATTTTTTATTATAGCTTCTTTATCAATACATGTATATTATATATTTCTTTTGCATATGTCATATTGATACTCATTTTCTTATTATTTATTTCATAATAAATTATATATTTTCTTAGTTTTTAAGATAATAGAATCTTTAAATCTATCTCATTCATTGAGATTTAACCATATTTTTTAAATTTTTTCAAATTTCTTTTTACCGATCATTATTTCCTGTGAGAAAGATTGTGAGATGTATTCTATTTCTAATTCTAATATTTCTTGATTTTTTATTTTTTATTATTTCTATCATTTTTGTGCATAAAATTCTTTATTTATTTTTACTCATTTTAATTTTTGTTAAGTTAAAGGAATATTTATAATATTTTTGAAAATTTAAAGAAACTTTATGATATTATTTTAAAATTCGAGGAATGTGGTTGATAATATCCCATTTATTCCAACCATTATAATCTCAAAAAGAGCTCTAGAGGATGGTGGGCAGGCGACAAGACAACAAAGAATAGTTGGTTTGGGGAAAAAGATCAAAAGTACTCCTAAGCTTTAAAGAATCTTCAGAAATACCCTTCAGGTTTTAAAAAATTCAAAAATACCCTTGAAAACATAACGGAAGTTAAAACTAACACTCATCAGAAATACCCCTAAGGTTATAAAAAAAATGGAAGAGGAAAAAATAAACCAAGAAATATTAGATATAAAAACAGAAGACATTTGAGGATGTTTTTCACAGGAAATGGTAATAAGTAAAAAGAAATTTGAAGAAATTCAAAAAGTAAAATTAAATCTTAAAGAAGGAGATGGATTTAAAGACCCATCATTTTTATTAAGAAAGATATTTCCTCGAAAAAATATAATCTATTATGGTATTAGTAATAAGGAAATGAGCATTAATATTACAGATGCAAAAGGAAGATATAATATACGATTAATTAATAAAGAGACTATATTAAACAAATTATCAAAAATTCCTCGAAAGGATAAAGGAAAAGTTGGATACATCCATTTAGGAGGAATCTAAATATTAATAAAAGCACATTTTAGAGAAGAAATTGATACACCTATAAAAATAGCTCTATTAGACAATAGAATAATAACAAAGATGCCTTATTAGGAATGATCCATGGTAATTTAAGATACCAAAAGCTAAAATTTACAATATGTCCTAGATTTGTTATAAATATACATGATAAAAATTTAAATCAAGTATTAAGTCTAGCTTATGAATTTGAAAGATAAGATTTAATAAAAGAAGGAAATCATCCATTTTCAATACATTATCTAGTAGCATATTTTTTAACAAATAGTCATAATAAATTCAATATATTGACAAAATGAATTTATAGAAATAGACAAAACTTTTAAGGAACTTGGACAAATAATAAAACCAGAAATACTAACAGACTTTGAAATACTAGAAGAATGGAAATTAGATATTAAAGAAAAAACCCTTAATACTTGAGGAAGAAAAAGTAATAGCATACCAGATTTACTTTTGTAGATCACGAAGAAGAAACCTCAAATCAACAAGAAGTTTAAAAACTAGAAAATGAAGTTAAAATAATGAAAGCATTAGTTCATGATTGCATATTAGGGAAAAATCATGTTTAAGGATAAAATAAAAAATATGAATTTAGAAATAAATGGAAGCCTAGTAGGAGTGGCAAAAAATCAAGCAACACTATTTGAAACTATACAATTATTAACAGAGGAAATGGATCTAGTCCAGGAATCAAACACAAAATATTTACAAGAAATAATAGATATACAAAGAGAACTATTAAAAGAAATAAAGGAGTATGGTTATAATAAACTACAACAAAATATGCATAAAGAATTTTCAGAATTAATGAAAGATGTATACAATCTAAAGATAGATCATAAATATGACCCCTTAGAAGGATTAAAAGAAGAACAGGAGGAAATCGATTCTCGATTCCCAAAAATGAGAAAAGAAAAAATGAGGAACAACCTAAGAGTAAAGAGATAATTCCAAATTGATGGAATATAGGAAAAAATTAGAAAAAGAATTTATGCACCCTGAGAATAGAAATATAGAAACATTGGTCAAATTATTAACATTAACCAATGAAGAAATAGAAGAACATTATATTGGAAAACTTTGTACTAACAAAGAAGAAGATGATATGACAATAATTAGTGAAACTGATTCAGAATCAGAAAACATGACCCCAAAAGGTCATATGAAACCAATTTCATTACCAGTCCCTTACCAAGAAGAAACATCTGACCCACATAGGGAGGAAAGAAGTAGACAAAGATCAGAACAACCTGATACTACATATAAATCTGAACTTCTAAATTTAGATTGTATAAGAGATAGGAAAAAAGCTTTAGATGAATGGTCTAGTGGGATGAGCGTCCTTATACAAACTTCTCCAACTACCCAAACAAATCCTTCAATTTGTAGAGTTCTTATAGCACATAAAATGACAGGAAATGTAAAAGTTTGGTTTTCAAACTTAACAGATCAACAACATTTATTAATGCAAGGAAATGCTTCCACAGGAAGAGAATACTTAGATACGGTAATAAATGAAATATACAAAGAATTTATTGGGGAAGATAAAGGAAGGACTATCGAATCCGGTGAAAATGAAATCAATTAAGCTAAATGGCATCTAACAAAGATGGAAATTTGTTACATGTGTTATATAGATTCTTTTATTTGTGAATATGAAATGTATTACCATAAATTACCACCCTCTATACAAACAACCTATAAAGAAATGTTTTTTCAAAAATTACCAGGAACATTATATAAAACTTTAACAGAAAATTGGGAACAAAGGAATAGAGAAACTATACCACATACTCTAGGAGGAAGAATAAGAAGTCTTAGAGATTGGATCATTAAAAAATGCCAAGAAAGAAAAGAGTACAAACAAATAAGAGGAAATGATAAAATTTGTTGTGATACAAGAGATTTTAGAATGCCAGGAAAATATGGATGCAATATAAAACCTTATAAACAAAAATATAAAAAATATAAAATATTTAAAAATATAAATTTAGAAAAAACAAAATTTCCAAAAATATAAAAAGAGATTCAATAAAGAAAACTATAAGAAAAGATATTTTAGAAGAAAGGTTTATAAACCATCTGAAAAAAGGAATTATTGCCCTTCGGAAAGAAAAATGAGATGTTGGATCTGTAATGAGGAAGGACATTATGCAAATGAATGTCTGAGACTTGACATAAAAAGGAATTTAAAAGGAATTTCCTGAGAAAGCAAAAATCTTAAAGAAGCCTTCAAAATGGAATTAGAACCAATTGAGGAATCGATATAGATGATACTTATAGTATTTATCTATTAGAAGAAATCGAAGAAGAAATAACCGATTTCCGAATATGAATATTCAGATCATGAATATTCTTGAAAAATGAATGATTTGTATAGTATTACAAATCCAAATAGTACTTACATTAAAGTAGGAATAAAATTTAAAGGTTATAACACTTATCATTTACATGCATATATAGATACAGGAGCTAGTATGTGTGTAGCTAGTTGATATGTATTTCCAGAAGACAACTGGAAACAAGCACCTAAAGATTTAATTGTAAGAATTGCTAATAATACTACAATAAAACTCAATCAAGTATTAAAAGATACTGATACAATAATAGGAGGAGAAAACTTTCATATTCCTACTATATATCAACAAGAAATAGGTGTAGACTTGTTAATAGGAAATAATTTCTTAAATTTATATCAACCTTTCACACAACATTCTGACAAAATAAGCCTTACAACCTTAGAAGGAGATACAATATATGTCTCTAAAGTAAGAAAAAGCTCTAACTGCCTCAAACCCAACTTTTATGCAACAACGTAAAAAGCGAAACGGTGAGATAAAAAGACCAATGAAAAACAAAAACCTTGTTTAGAAAATATTTCATTAGATATAGAAGAAAAGAAAAACTCTTTTCTCAATGAAATCTGACGAAGATAAAGCCTTAACAGGCATTAGGGAGATTATTAAAAATGGAGTTTAGAAAATCCTTTGGATCCAAAAATAAATAAATAACTCTAAAACAATAGTCAATATAAAATTAAGAGATCCTAACAAAATCATAAGGGTAAAACCAATGATTTATACTCCAGAAGATAGGATTGAATTTGAAAAACAAATTGAAGAACTTTTGGAATTAAAAGTTATAATACCAAGTAATTCACCTCACTCTAGTCGAGCATTTTTGGTTGAAAAAGAAGCTGAGAAAAGAAGAGGCAAAAAGAGAATGGTAATAAACTTCAAAGCACTTAATAAAGAAACCATTGATGATGGATACTTCATCCCCAAAAAGGAAGAATTACTATCATTAATAAAAGGAAAGAAATACTTCTCAAGTTTCGATTGCAAAAGTGGATTTTGGAAAATAAGACTAGATGAAGAATCTCAAAAATTAACTGACATTCGATTGCCCTCAGGACAATTCCAATGGACGAGTATTACCATTTGGATTAAAACAAGCTCCAGGTATTTTTCAAAGATATATGGATAATATTTTTAAGAAATTACAAGATATTTGTTGTGTTTACATAGATGATATTTTGGTTTTCAGTAATGAATTAAATAAACATTATTTGGATATTATCAATATATTACAAGAATGTAGAAAAGAAGGCATTGTACTTCTCGAAAAGAAAGCGATCTTGCTCACAAAAAAATCAAATACTTAGGATCGAGATTGAAGATGGAAAACATAATCTACAACCCCATATACTAAATAATATTCAAGGTTTTCCTAGTGAATTAAAAGATAAAAACCAATTACAAAGATTTTTAGGATGTCTAACATATCGAGAAGCCTATATCAAGAAACTAGAAATGAGAAAACCATTACAAGCAAAATTGAAAAAATATTATGCCTGGAAATGGGACAAGAAGATACTACATATATACGGATAGAGTAAAAGCAAAAGTAAAAAATTTACCAACTTTATACCATCCAGGACAGGATGATAAAATGATAATTGAAACAGATGCTTCACAAGAATATTGGGGAGCAATCCTTAAAGCAAAAAGTAGATGACAAAGATGAATATCTTTGCAGATACACATCGTGGTCTTTTCAAGTGGCTAGAATTAAATTATCATAGTAATGAAAAAGAATACTTATGTTAAAAAAGCTATTAAGAAATTTGCAATATATGTCATAAGTTCTAGATTCATTATTAGAACGAGATAACAAGAATTTTGGTTATTTTTTAAGAACTAATATTGCGAGGAGATTATAAACAAGGAAGACTAATTAGATGGCAACAATTGTTCAACCATTACAATTTTGACGTTGAACATCTTCGAGACATAAAAATAGCTTGATGCTCTTACCGGAGAATTAGCACCTCTAACTATTTTTATGATTGCGAGAATGGAACGACTTGATATTAAGATCAAGATAAAAGAAAAGGAGATAAAAATCCTACAGAACAACTCGAGTTGCTATACCTCGAGAAATATCTTACAGAGATGAATAAAACGGGAAGAACTTAAATGTTCAAAATAAATTCCGAAAGCGAGAACCTCGAATGAGGAATCTCTCATTAAAAAGGAAGAACCTGAGTTCACAAAAAACTTCTAAACCCAATTGGGCGAGCGAGAGCGAGAAAAAGAAGAACGAGAAAAAAGTTTATGTGTGGTCTATAATGGCCCAAAACCGAGGAATTTATAACAATCAAGGTAAGCTAGAAAATCTATTCTAGGATTTAGTGGAGTAACTCATGGAGCCTTCACCAAAATAGAAAATTTGAAGGAAGTTATGCCAACTACAAAACACCAAACTAATAACCTGCAGGAGATAGTAAGAAATTATTCAGTAGATTTCTGACAACAACCAATAGCTTCCAAGCAACCGACAAACCTTGGAAAAATAGCAAGACCTCCAATGTTATTCAAAGAAACATTCTACCAGAGACATCAAAAATAACAAAACATTGATTATTCGGGGAAACATCTCTAGAACCACTCAGTCAACGAAGATGAAAAGACCAAATGCAAATCTCTAATAAACAACAATGGTTAAGTCTACATAATTTAGCGAGAAAATCTACCCAAGAACATATTGAAGATATGAAATTCTATACTACATTACAAGGAATTTCCTACAAGTAGTAAATTCAATATATTGGAAGGAGGCGATCCAATTTTTGTGTATAAAGCATTTCATGCGAGATTAATAGAAAATATATATCCGAGGAATTAATTTAAGTGAATTAAATTATTTCAAAAAATTTTAAAAGAGCAATTAAGAATTTTAGAAGAAAAATTAAAGCGGTGATAAACCTTTTATCTTAGATTTTTTAGTTCATTAATGGATTTGGAATGAGGAAGGAAGTATTAGTCCCTACCACTTCATCAAGATAGGGATTTCAACACAAAGGAGAGAGGTTCCTAAACCAAGGGCACTTCGAGAAAAGGAATTCAACGAGAAGAACTACGTGTATTAAGAGGACAAATGCTAAGCAGTTACTATGAACTCAAAAGATCGACAATTCTACTAAGATTGAAGTAAATTATTCGACCGGTAAAGTCCTTACATCATCTCACACAAGATCATGGCTCTGTCGAAGAATATGGTGAAAAAATCACCAAATATGAAACCAATTTTAATTGCAACAACTTAGAAATTGGTCAAGAAACCAGGGAAAGTATTTTTGCTTCTATGCCAAAAAGGCCACCAAAGACCGTAAGTGCATTCTACGCATCAAAGATCGAGAAGATGAAGATGCGTCATCATCAACATTATCAAAGGAACAATTGGCGAGAAAATGACAAAGGAAATTAAGAAAAGAAGTCAGTGTCGTAGAAGACTACAAAGAAATAAAGATGTAGACCTACATCTTACTTAAAGATATGCCAAGGAAAAAGTAAGGGTTATCGGAAGCGGATGAATTATTAAAAGCGAGAAGAATTATTAAAGCAAGATGAATTATTAAAGCAAGGGTAAAATAATAAATTTGGTCTTGTAAATAGGGATTCTTATTACATAAAAGGAACCCTTATTATCATTTCTAGGACACGCGAAACCGATAGAAACCTGCAGCTCTCTACTCAAACTCTCAAATAGGAAAAACCTTTATATCTAGAAATCCATAATCCAATAATGAAATACCCAAGAACTTATGGTAATTTAAGCACCCGCTTTCAAGGTTCTTAGTTGGCCTTAAGTTGTAATAATTATTATATTTTGAATAAAATGGAGTTCTATTACTCTTCTTTAAGTAAGTCAACTTTTGGACACCATTCATGTACGGATGCAAAGCTTACCATTACCAGGAAGGTGTTGAGGTGTAAGCTGAGGCATAACAGGTGTAATAAATGAAGACGAACAGAAGGGAAGACCGTGGTGGACCCATTAAATTCAAGTATGATGATTATAAATTTAAGCTAATTAAGAATCTTGAATGTTGAAATATTCGCTTACTACAAGGTATAATAATTTTAAAATAGGAAAATAGAATTTATTTTTAGAAAGAAAATAATATGAATATCGAATCACTAGTACATAAATTAGAACTATTAGATTTAACAAATGAAAGAGTAATTTTTAATTTTAAAAGACAATTAATAGAATCAGGATTAGAATTAAGTAACCAACATAATGAAGAACATAGCATACTATGCAATTGTAAGGAATACAGAAGAAAATTAGATTCATATAGTAAAATAATAAGGTTTTTAAATAAATTATTACCATCAATAAATACACAAAGACCTTCATTTATGTCAATTTTAACTCCAGATTAAGATTTTATCGATCCTCGAAAAATGGTATCAGAGCCAAGTAATAGTAATTTAAATAGTAATGGATGGAGAATTAACACCATTAAAACACAAGGGTATTTGTGACATTTTATAAACCCCAGGGGCATAACTGAAGATATAGCAAACCTTAAGGGCAATTTAGAAAATGATCCGTTGGTTTGATCGGTTTTGGAATTTCTGACGTTCCCGATTCTCCCGCTTCTTTCGAGGACCGAATTTGGCGGTTACCCGGTCGTCTAATGCAAAGCTACATGTAAGCTCATACAAACGCAAATCTTCAGACACCCTCCTCTGCCTTTTTCAATCTCCCTTGTCTATTGCCTCTACATTTCCGTTTGTTTTAACATCTCGGGCGTTTTGGATTATCCACTTTAAAGTTTCAACTTCTTTCTTATTTCCCTTTTCTGGTATTTCTCTAATCTTTCTTACACAACTTTCTTCCTTGATTTTCTAATCGTTGCTTAAGAAGGATTCTTTTTTTTTCTTTCTGGCTCTCTGCTTCAATCATAGGTATTTCTTTCATGGGCTTGTATCAGTTTTGATTCTTGTGGGTTGTACGATTTTTAATGAACTGCCAACTCTCTCAACCAAATAAAAGCGATTTTTGGAACTGGGTACAAGAAAGTGTTTTTTTTCCTTTTCTTATTCTTTCCAATTTGGTTATCCTTGTTTGCTGGGTATGCCTGATTTCTTTTTCATACTAATGTTCCAAATCGTTAGTTTATTTGGGGGAACAAAAAAAATTGCTTATAAATCATGTGAATTGAAATTGGTATTCTAATGTATTGAACTTGATGTAAACTTGATTCAAAAGTGAAGTTTCTGTATATAAGGTGCAACATGGGAAGGGTAAAGCTAAAGATAAAGAGGTTAGAGAACACAAATGGGCGTCAAGCAACCTATGCCAAAAGGAAGCATGGCATCATTAAAAAGGCTAGCGAGTTATCTATACTCTGTGATATAGACATCATCCTTGTCATGTTTTCACCAACTGGAAAGCCTTCTTTATGCAGCGGAAAACGCAGGTTTGCTCATTCATTCTCTTATTGTTATGTTTCAAAATGCTTTCCATTCAAATAATGATAGATGGTCAGTCAACCTCAACACATTGCTTGAAGGACCTTTGTTACAACTTCCTTAATATATGGTACTATCAACCTATGTTACACGGACTTTTTAGGATACCCAGAATCATAAATTTTTGTATACATATCCAAGAGGTGGACACACCGGTTTTTCTCAATTTTCTATAAATTTCCTCAAATTTAGAGTGTTCGAGGACCCACACTAATGTTTACTTCACGAAAAATAAAGAGCCTAAATAACATAGCTATCAACACTCAAACATGTTAGGACTCCTATCCATCAGATTGTTATAACTCTGCAATTCTCATGAATGGATATTTAAATGACTCTTGTGAGCCATGCAAATGAAAATGGTAATGTAGGGATTAAAATCATAACTGATTGCATGTATTTTTTATTTCTGATACTATATGTTTTGATATATGTTTACGACCACTTAATTTATAGCATTGAAGAAGTCATTGCAAAGCTTTCTCAACTCACTCCACAGGAAAGGGCAAAAAGGTATGACTTTCATATTACCTTTAAAGAACATGTAACTTTCATAATGATAAATAAGTGGAATGCACCTGAAGTACATCTGACATTTAAATTCTCTGATTTGATTGGAACAGGAAGTTGGAAAGTCTTGAAGTAAGTCTGTTTCTTCTACCCATTTTCTGACCAATTTTTAAGTTTTTCATGACTTCTATTTGTTGCATAACCCCTTACAAATACTTTTCTTATTGAGAGTTTAGGCCTTGAAGAAAACTTTTAAGAAGTTGGACCATGATGTAAATATTCAAGAATTTTTGGGTACAAGGTATTTGTGGCTTGTACCATTTGACGTCCGTAGAATTCATAAGTTAATTATGTTTTGTGATTTTCTGGCATACGTTAATCAAATTAATGCTCTTCTTTTATTTTTTGTGTCCCTGTCTCCCCTTTTGTTTCAGTCCTCAGACTTTTGAGGTATGGCCATGATCATTTTTTCAAATGTTTTCCACTAGGAAATTACCATAAAAGATTCTTGGATTGGTTATATTCATTTTATGAATTTTTTGGTAGGAAATGTCTAATCAAGCTAGGTTATTGTTCACCCAACTCTCTGAAATACACAAGAGACTAAGGTCAGTATCTCAAAAGATTTGTCTATAGGCTATTTATTTTTCATTTTTACCTGGTTTTCTTTGCCTATGGTTGAATTTAATTCACTCTTGCTGCATGCTAATTTTGCATTTGTTTTCATTTATCAGCTACTGGACTAACCCTGAGAAGATCAACAGTGTAGAACATTTAGAGCAGATGGGAGAGTCACTTTGGGAATTGCTTAATGAAATTCGAAGACAGAAGGTTTGCATCTTTCTGTTGAATGTTATGGATGTTTAAGGAAGTTTATCTAGTAGAATTGTTCTTCTCAAATGCTTTTGTTGATAATAACTTGGTGTTAGTAGCCTAGCCTCTCAGATATCTTTCTATAGAATAATAGTTCCTGCTGTATTTATAGTATCGACTTTCCTTGCAGGAAAATGCACAAAAGCAGCACCTTTTGTCATTAGAATGTACTGATCAGGTAAAATTGCCTATTTCAGAATATTACTCTATGGTTTTCCCTGTGGTGATTAAATTTTAAAGACTTAACATATATAAATCCCATCTTGCAGTGTCAAAATGGAATACACATGCCTTACAGAATGGGTGCTGAGCATCATTTACAGAAGCTTCCATGGATATCAAACAATGACAGTCAACATATGGTTGTACCCGAGGACCCAAGCTTGCTTTCTCAACGGTGAGTGGTTCTTTGGAAAACACTCATCAAAGTTCTTGCAATTCTATCTAAATTTAAGGATGAAAACATAATAACTGATAAATTTCTTGTGAAATTTAAGCTCTTGTAGAGAGCACTTAAGGATTCCTCTACCAAACGGGTAGACTTAAGAATGACGTTTTTTTTTCCAGGGATGTAGAGTGCTCTGGGAGTTCTTCATTTGGGAGTCATTCTGGTTACTTTAGCACGTGTAAAAATTCAGATATGTCCAACTCTGGGCTAGAAAATGGAATTCTTAACGAGCTGAGCAAAACAGTTCCCATGAGGCTGCAATTGGGTGGTCAATTCCCTTACCTCCCATACAATTTCAATGGGCTAACTGATGCAAAATTTCAACCTCCAGCAGAATTGAATTCGGTAGAAAATTTATTGGATTATCATGTCAATGGAAATTTGGAATTTCCCAGGCCTGGATATGAAACCAACCACCGTAGCTGGGCTTCATCCGCATCTGGTCCTTGTGCTGTCTCTATGTTTGATGAGCATCTATATACCTAAGTTAGTCTTGCCGTTGTTTTTCCCTATTTGTAATTTAAAAGTATTTTCATGCTGCACGTCTTAACGGATCACCTGTGAACTGATGACCAACAATTTTGCTGCTGAAAGTAACAAGTATAGTACATTAATATTTGTGCATGCCCATGCATATGTCTGCTTTTTTACACTGTTTGCCAAAATTTCTTCCAGTGGTTTCGTTTCAAAAGTTTATATATCTGTAGTTATATAGGTGGTTTATGGTACTTACAAGCTCACCTGCATAATGCTTCCTTCTATGCGTGTCATTTTATTCCCTTTACCTGTTATTGTGTTTTGAACTCCCATATAAATCTTGTGTACATGTGTATTCTTTTTTACAGACATTGAACTAAGACACACGAGTGACTTCGCACTCATGGATGGATGGAATTGTCTAATGCCAATAAAATTCGATCTTTTTCCTTGAGACATGTAAACTAGCCGTTGTTTTTGCCATGTAGAGATCAAAGCAAGCAGCAAGTTGTGTATAGTACAAGTAGTAAAGTGTAATTGCCCCCATATGGGTCACTGGCTAAGTAGGGAAGGCTATGACTACATTGGATGAGGCACCTGTCTTGGGTAGCATATATCCTGTTTTGTCTGTTATCTGTAGTAATAGGTTCGGTTCTATCTGTCAGGTTACGGTCCTGTCAGTCCAGTCAGTATTTTGCTTCTCACTCATCTTTGAATGTCAAGGTTGCTAAGGGCAGTCAAGAATACAATGATTACCCTAAGAGCCTGAAGTGTAAATAAAAAGTACATATATAGCAATATAGTATATTAATAATCACATGACACATGTATTTCATTTTTGTCGACATTGTAAACAAAAAAAGTGCAAAATAGTAGTCACTTTATTGAAAGAGCTACAAATATAATCTATTAGTATTTAGCAATGCTCACTCTATCGATCTACTTGGTGCTCACGATGTTCATTCAAATTTAAAAATAGGTGTCATAAAGTCGGGAGTTATTATAATAAGTTACAATTTACTATGACTTCATCGCAAGAGTTACGAGCCCAACTAATTTAATGTAAAGTCAAAATAGACTAAGGCACAAAATAAACCCATTTGCTAGAGTTGAATTGAAAACATGAGCAATTAAATTATTCTATCCAACTAATTGAATTTTGTTCCGTCAATGACCCCTCTTGCAGAGCCGATCAGAATCGAATTTGATACATGACTAAACAAGTATTTGACTATATACTCTCATCCCAATTTGTTGGAGTTGAATAGAACATATTTGATCAAAATAGATATGCAACATTCTCTCAAAGTGTATGCAAAATAGATAATCATGATGTAGTGTAAACTAACTCACCTTCCCATTCTAACAAGCAAACACAAAGCATAAATAAACAAACACAATGCACAAATAAACACAAGTTGTGCACATTTCTCCCTCTTCTTGAACTAGAAAGTCAAAGCAAGCACATACATAATATGCAACATAAAACATCTCTATATGAAGAAGAAAAGTTAAAAAGAAATGTAATAATCCTAATACTTATGCAATATAGCAGAGAAGATTAAGGAAAACACAAAAAGAAGTAACACATACAGTTAAGTAAGAAATACAAAGAATAACATTGAGATAATAGCAAGGTAAAAATATGTAACAAACAACATCCTGAATGTATAGACAAATTAAGAGTAATGTAGACAAAAAAAATTTATGTAATGCGATACATAGCATGGAGCCCCACATTTATACAAGATATGGAAAGGCATAAGGGGCTTTGCAACATGCATACAACACATTAACATAAGGGGTGGTCAAACACCAATGGCACATAAATGTGCCAACGAATTTGAAAGAAGACGCTGACTAAAAGTCCAACTATCTTCCAAGTTGGCACACTCTCAGTGACTCAACAATCTTCCCCCAAACATTAATGCCACTTAAATGTGTCAGCGAATCCCTAAGAAAGAGTTGACTTGGAATCTATATATCTTCCAAGTTGAGACACTTTTAGTGATTCAACTATCCCGAACAACATGTGGGTGCATTCAATCCTGTAACCTCACCCCATACTATACAAAACATGTTAAAAGGCATCACAGTCTACCAAAGAAAACATATGTCATGCATTCCAACGAAAAATAATGGGCTATCAACTACAAGCAATAAGCATGTAATAACTCATTACAATAGGGATGCAGGTAAACACATAGGAAGGCAGGTGAAACAAGACATTGTAAATAATGCATGCAACAAGTTATGCTAACATTCCTATTTATGCATGGTTCATACAAAGTGATGTAAAGAAGAAAGAAGCATCACAAGAAAACAACAACATAATATAAAATCATAAATAGAACAAACAAAAAAGATGCCAAACACACACAAGAATCTTCATTAACACCATGCAAATAACACACACTTCTCCTCCTAAAATTATGCATGTGAGGCAATAAACATGTTATGCAAAACTCCCCCAAAACAAAAGTATCAATACATAGTAAAAAAAACAAGATAGAAAGAGGAAAGTAAACTAAGTAAGTTCAAAGAACAAGATTGTCCTTAGATTAAACAATACACTCAACTTAAATATTCATAGGGCCATTAATCTAGGATGCATCCATGTAGAAGTATGACTAAAAATTGGATTTCATGCTCAGTATATGCAGTGCAAAACATCTTTATTCTATATGTCATCAATAAATACTTAAGTGGATCAAACAAATAGAAATATAGACTCAAATTGAACCAAACTTCCTAAGTCCACATATAGCCTCTCTTTCCACTAATGTAAGTACACGCTCAGAAGAAATCAAAAGGCCTTTCAACACTTGTAAAGATAGGTTGAAGTTTGAGTAGAAGAGAAGAAACATTTAAGGACAAGCATGTCTTTAGACAAACAAACTTTCACTTAAATCATAAAGTTGTAACCATAAGAGGTAATCCTTTAAAAAGAGAACCTTTTTCTTGTACCTCTCAAATTGAAACACTTAAATTTCCCAAACAAGGGAACTTCTTCATTTGTAATTTAACAATTATTCAAATGGTCCAAAGAATGTATGAATCATCTTTCTATCTAAGTAGCACCTATGATTTCGCATTGAGAGACACTACATATGGATTCTAAATCTTGTTAGAGGCATACAAATCATTTAAGCAAGGATCCACACAAACTTCTCAAAATATCCATATAAATTTGTAACGTTAAGACATGGATAAGAAACAATACATTTTAAAAAGACTACAAGAATTTGGTCATACATACGCTTCAAGAATTCACACATCAAGATTGTCTTATTGCAATTTAAGTCAAAGGAAAGTTAATCATAAAAAACAATGGTTCTTCTAGAATTATTTTACATGAAAAAGGATAGCAGGACATAAGAAGTTACGAAACTATACTGAGAAGAGAGAGAAAGATAGAAAGAGAGAAAGAGAGTGCCAAAAATACAATAAACTAGCGAGATGATAAGGATGGCCTCAAAGGAGATCATATGAGATCATAGGCGAAAAGACAAGGATGTATGTCAGGAGAGATTAATAGCACAAACCGTAAAATGTTGCCTTCAGAGAGAGAAAAGGCAACAAATAACACCTGATTGCCTCAAAAGAGATCATCGACAACATTCATATCACCACTAGTCAAAAGAAGGCAAGAAACTAACTAACTAATGAGCAACACAAGTAACACCCCCAAGAGAGAGAAAAGAAACAAGAGATGATATAAAAACATCTAAAAATGTGAAAAAGGCTCAAGTTCTAACGTAAAAACAAGAGACATAATTAGATAGAGTCAACACCCCAAACATCAAGAATTCCAACTAAACACATAAGTCTAGTCACATCAATTCATGTAAGTCAAGAGTCTTAAAGATATATATATAGATAATCTATATGACACACAGATGCACGAGGCAAACCCAAACAATTATAGTATAGAGAAATACTCATGTACTCAAGAAAATAATAACACCTCAGTTTTCTCCAATGATACATCTAGAGCACATGAAAATGAAGAGTATGAAAAAGATGACAAAAATCAATAGGAGACTAACAAAGAGCCAACACACAACATGCTAGGTATAAGGAAAAAACTAGTATGACATGATGCTCATGCAAACAACCACGAAAGAATAAGTAAGTAGCAAGCAAGGAAAACACACAAAAAGAGCATGTCAAAGCAGCTAGTAGGAGGAATACTAATAAAGGATCAAACATTCAAACATAATAACAAGTAGGAGGAATACTAATAAAGGATCAAACATTCAAACATAATAACAAGTAGGATAATTAACATACTATGCAAGATAAAGAAGTAGAGAGCGAAAAAGATACACATGAAAAATAAAATAGGGAACAAGCAAACAATAAAAGTTCATAGAGATACACCACCTTACAAAACAATAATATCTCACACCATAGGTGACAAAAGGTACAAACATACAAGGTGTGTATATATGTAGATAGATCTCTAGGATCAAGCACCCGTCAGTTAAGCCCAAAAAGGGGTAACCTGCTCTGATACCAATTGAAGAATCCCATAAATAGGAACAATTACTCAAAGGTCAATTGTTCTTCCGACTTAAATAGGTAATTGAGATCTAGATAAGAGGTGGAGATGCCACCCATGAAATCTTTTCAAGAGCTTTTTATCAATTCAGCTAAGATGACCTTACAAAAGTGAACCAAGAAACTTACACATTGGAAGTGTAAAAACCTTGCTTAATTCAACACACAATTATAACACTTAGCATATACAAAAACAACAATCTGTTGTAAAAACACTAATAACAATGTGCCTCACAAGTTCTTGTCCAGAATAACAACATACATATGCATGACAAATAATCAATAACATGTGAGACAAGAATGCATACTAAACAATAGAGAATTTTCAATCACTTCAAAACTTCATATGGGGGAACATATTCAATAAATGATAATTTTATTTTCACAACATACGATCAATCTAAACATAGCAAACCAAATATAAAGTCTGACATTTAGGACACAACCAGGGTAAGGAGATACAAACTCACATGGATATAATAGACATAAATAAGATAAATTAATCAGGAAGCATGCATATTAACTTAATACAGTATAAGCTATAATTAGAAAGTTATATGCATGTTACAAAGAAAGAAAAGAAAGCATGTCACAAAATTATATTTTTTTATGTAAATATATGTATATAAAATAATAATATTAATATATATTTGGTTTTAGTTAACCATAGTTTCAATATTATGATAATCATCTTCGTCCCACGCCTTTTCGGTTACGATTATTTTTGAAAATAAAACCATCAAGTATTTATAGATAACTACAGTTTCAATTATCCATGATTAAAATGTTCATCCCTAATTCTTACTTACATGTAACTGAGATATAACTGTAAGATACATATTAGTATTTAGGAGTTTTAGATTAGATCGAAAGAATTCCAATCATTTAATACTTTTTGAAAAAATAAGATACTTATTACTGATTATTTATTAATTTAAAATTAATATAAGATAGACCTATTAGTTATTGTAGTTAAAATATTTAAATTTAGTAGTATTTTTTATGACAATATAATACATTAGTTTTAAAAAAAAGTGACTTTAATCTTGTCAAATTCTAAGCATTTTAAAAGAAAAATTAAAGATGAAAGTTTTAATATAAATATTTATCGAAGTACTTTTTTAAAATAAAAATTTTCAAAATAAAAAAATGAAAAAATATATATAAAATTGATTATTTTGGCCTATATTATTACTTTTTTAATGTTAACTAACTAAACTATTGTTTAAAATAGCTATTAAAAATTAAGTGCTCTGTTATAAGAAACTAATAAACTTGTTATGTCACACACACTTATATAAGTAGTTCATTTTAATCAATCCATTAATTACATAAGTGGGTATTTTAACTATGAAAAGTTGAAATTATAGTTATTCATGAAAATCTAATTTTTTTTTCGAAAATAATTGTAATTGATAAGATATGAGATAATGATGGTTATTGTAATATCAAAACTGTAATTAATATAAACCAAAAATATACTAATATTTATTATTATTGTTATTAAATAATTACATAAAAAAATTAATAATAAAGCACATAATACTTTGAATATTTAGATTGAATTTTATTTATTCTTACCTTTATATTTTTATTTTAGTTAAATAAAGTAGTAAAATAAGAATTACGTTAAAATTTAATTTTTTTTTTAAACTAAACCTAATCATGAAAAGTTAATTCCTAATTTTCCATATAAATTTATATTTTACTTCTTTTTGATGTGTGATAGAACCTCCATTTTTTAAAGGGAAAGGACTCTACCCCTCTATCTACCAACACCTTTGCATTGGTCTCATCTTCCTAATTCGTTCTTTGTCCCACTGTCTTTTCAACACCCAATTCATTTTCCTGTAAAATTCACAATGTCGTCATCCACTCTGTTACAATTGATGAAAGTGGAAAACAATGGTACAGTCATTGTAAAAACCAATTAACTAAAAAGTCTGCATATATATTGAAAACAATGAAAGGAAAAAACAAGATAAGTTCTTCTTGTTCCAGTCTTTTTCGTGAACTAGACGACCATTGATTTCATATCTGAAACCAAAAAAAATGGATTACTTCTATTCTCAGAAGTACTTTCTCCTGACAACAACACCAAAAGAAGATGAAAACGCTATGGATCTTCTGTAGTCTTTATGTGAATGGATTATACTGGGACTAAAAGAAAAGAACAACATGTAACCTATGTTTAACGGGATGCATCATACATCCGTGTCTAAGAATTATCCTATAAAAAGACATTGAAATGAATTGTCTTAACGAATCTTTGAATCCAACTTACAATGCACCGTTATGCAACGAGTACAATTACCCCGGGTGTTGTTGACAAAATCATATTTGTTATTATTACATAAACAAGTTTATACAATAATAATAGCATTCAAATGGAAATATAATATACTATTTATATATTTTTATCTTATAAATAACAAAAGATATTATGATAATATCGTTACTATCCTGAAAAAAGTTTTCTTCAAAAATGATATATTTGGTCCCATCCATCCAACTTATAAATTTCCAACCTTTTACATTAAAATTTGTAGTGATATATACAATGATGACGATGGAGGTAACAAGTTATTTGTTTAGGGGAAAGGAACACCTTAATTTTCTTTCGTTTTGAAAGTATTTATTTAAGTATTTCGTTTTTTTTATGGATTTAAAAAACGATGGAAATTTAGTAACACATGCTCAATATGAAATTTTGTAAAATATGTAGAGTTAGATCCTTACACTATTTTTAATCAAGGTTTGATACAACTAGATAAAGTATTGTAATATTATTAATGCTTAGGTATGGTAAAAAGATCCATCAGATCTTAGCTACGTAGATATTTATTCTATGTGATTTATTCTGAATTTGATCAAAATAGATCATTTTCGGATATGATTAGACCATGATTTAAATATAATATCAACAAATCAAATCAAATCATCACAGATAAAATTTGATTAATTCGTAAATTAGATCTAAATTTAAAATATGATATCTTTATTTGAATTTTTATTCGAAAAAGCACCCTTGGTAATACTCTCATTTATTGTTGTTGTTGTTGTTATTATTAGTTAAAATATGTAATTTTTTGTTAATTTCTAATTAAATCGATCTAAATTTAAAATATGATATCTTTATTTAAATTTTCATTCGAAAAAGTACCCTCGGTAATACTCTCATTTATTGTTGTTGTTGTTATTAGTTCAAATATGTATAATGGATGTGAAATTTTTTAAATTAATTTTTTGTTAATTTTTAAAATATATTTAAAATCAAAAATTAAATTAAATTTCTTAAAAATTTTAAATTAATCGTAAAAGTTGTTATTGTTGTTGTTACTGGCTAAAAATATATGATTTTCACGTGAATTATTATGCTTCTTTTATTAATTTTTGTTAATTTCTAAAACATATTTAAAATAAAAAGGTAAACTGAATTTTTTAACCTTTTAAAATAATTATGAAAGTTGTTGTTACTAGGTGTCATCATGCACTGTAAATTATTATAGTTTTTATCATTATTTTTGAAAAAAAAATTTAAATATTTCTACTGCTATCTCATTTCCAATCTATTCCCATTTAAAAATAAATTAAATCTTTTATTAAATATTATGGTTCTCGTTTAATTTAATAATAAACCTATTATAAAAATCAATAAAAAATAAACACAAGGTAGGATGTAATCATACTATTGATATATAGTACTCTTATTTTTGTTAATTTATACAATATTTTTAAAATAAAAGACAATTAAAAATTTCTTAAGCTTTTTAAATTAATTGTAAAAGTAAATCCATTATATAACATATGTTTTTCAGTCAATTAAGAATCCGTAAAATTTCTTTGAAAAAAAATTAATATAATAAATATTGTTAATTAAACTCTTTGAGTTTTGAAACTATATTTAAAATCCATAAATTTGTTTAATATAATATTAAACTCAGTTCACACTTTTTTCTTTCTTTATTTTGTCCATCTTTTCTCTCTTTCTTTATTCTTTTCCCCGTAAAAATCTTTTATTTCTTTCTTTTTTTCCCCCCGTAAAAATGTCCTAAATACATACTTTTTTTATTACTAGTTAAAAAATATGAACCTTCCACGCTAATTGTTTCACTTCTTTTAATTTTTTTTTTGGGTAATTTCTACTACATAATTAAAAAAATACAAAATTAATTTTTCAAGCTTCCAAATTAATTATCAAAGTAAATTGAAGACGACTTAAAAATTGTTGAATCAATTATATTCATTATTGCATACTCTTTTTCCAAAATAAATACATGCACAATAATTAAATAAATATGATAAGCATTCATAATTAAAGTATTTGAGTTGAAACTATCTTTAAATTATGCATAAATATTTTTAAAAATATAAATTGTAAGATGAATCTTTATTTTAAAATATATAACATTTTTATCCAAATTTAAACTATTTTAAAGGTACATCATTTATTATTAAATATATTTTATTTACATATATTACTTATTATTCGATGATGTTTAAAGTTCTCATTGAATGCGGCATATAATTAAAATTGGATGATGTATTAGACTTGGCGGGTTAGTTTACTTCTTCTCCTTTTTTTTTCATAGGACATCTCTAACTCAAAATTTCATTTTATTTTACATCAAATTTATATCCCTCTCTCACCCAAACATTAAATATTATACTAAAAAATATATTCTTTTTATTTTTTTTATCAATTATTATATTCAACTAATTAAATAATTATATATTAATATTAATTAATTAACAATAATTAATTAAAAAAATTATATTTTTAAAACATTTAATAATTCACTAAATCAAATATTATATTTATTATATGAATTAAAAAATACAATTGAAAATACATACATATGGATAAATATTAACCTGATGAATTATTATATTTATCTCACAAATATTCAATTAATACATTTCGAAATACAACGTAAACTTCTCAACCTTTAATTTGTTTAAGTCGAGAAAAAAATTCTTGAAATCAAATATTTTCATCTACCATCATCTCAACATCTAAAATTAGCACTTTTATTTCTGAATTTAAAGAAAAAAATAAAATTTTATTTAAATATTTGAATACCATATCTGATCTAAAACTCTATAAATTTATTTAAAGTTAACAAATAAGAATTATGTAAAAAATGTCAATAACAACGACATTGAACTAAACAAGTAAAAAGATCTCAAAATAATACAGATATTTTTTATCAATATTTTAATAATATTAGAGGATTTGAAAATGATTTACCTAATTACTAAATCGTTATTTTAATCTATATTATATTTTTAACTCTATATTGTGTTAATATTTCTTTTAATTATATTGTATTATGCACTTAATTTTAATTTATTATAAGTTACAAAAAATTTAACAGTAATTTTAAAATTTTGATAAATCATTATTTTAATTTATATTAATTTTTTAACTCCGTTATATAATAGCAATTTTTTAATTATTTTATATCATATACTTCATTTTAATTTTTTATATATAATAAAAAATTTAACAATATATTTAAAATTTTAAAAAATAAGACATCATAAACGGTGTTTGCAGCACTGTACAATGTTTGGTGCAATGAATACTCTTACCAAATTTGGTGCCATACTATTCATCACACTAAATTTATTACAAGATTGGAACAAATCTTCACCACATTTAGAGTTTTAAAGTAGGGTTGGTGATGGTATTAAAAAGCTCGTTTTCAATTAAATAAAACATCCAAATTTTATAGATAAAAGCATAAAGGCTTACACCTTCAGTTGAGGCGTACATCTTCAGTTGAGGCTTTCGCCTTCTTAGGCAATTAGGTGGTGGCACAATTATTCAATAAGTAGGCCCTTCTCCCATATTCCTAAAATCACCATTTTTACTTGCTATCATGACCATTCCAATATTAAACTATTACTGTCACTATAATATTTTTGTTATGAATGTTATATCAAGTGTTTTGTTATTCATTTACAGTAAAATTTAAGTTGGGTCTATAACTTTCATGATGGGAGAAAATTGTCTCAGGACTCATAACACCTCAAGGCTTACGCCTTGCCTCAAACAGTTTTTGACATAGCTTCCTATTGTCTTCTCTTTTATCTCAAATCCTAACAGTTGTTGTGAGTTAATCCTTTGTGAAATTTTTGTTTCTATGAGTTATTAGATAAGAAACAAACTTGTTCCACAGAAAGGACACATGCCTAATATATTATAAGATTCTAATTCTTGAAAATTATAGGAAAAGTGGTCTAAATGTTGGTTCAGCTTCCTATCATCACCTAGTCCAATATCTTTGGCATGTTGCATAAGCAATTCACCACTTACGTATTCAGGTTTTCTTCAGCATACACAAAGCTATATCAAATAAGACTAGTTGGTTGTGACATTTTAAATTCATAATAGGGTAAATTTACAATCTGCAGTAGAAAGAAGATATCAACATCAAACCTCACATATCAACAACTGTCTCCAGAGCCATGCATGTGTTCGTAACTGTCCACCAAAGATAGTTATTCTATCCACATCAAAGGTACTTGAAGAATATGTTACGAGCTATTCCATTGATATCATGAGGTGTTTATTTACGAGCCATTCCATAGATATGAGGCTTTATAAGTGAGGCATTAGATAGGAAAGCCATGCTGAACTGAAGATCTGAAAACCCAGCTTCAAATATATTCTTCCCTGTGTCCCTGGTTAGATGACACCCATCAGCAACAGTCTGTTGCAAAGGATCAAGAGCCTTCTGCATGAATTTAAGGATTGTCCCATCTGTAAAATAAAACAATGGCAAAGACTATGTCATTGATCATAACACCAGTATCAAAATGCATCAAAGTTTTTCTGTTGAAATCACATTAACGTTATCAATGTAGTATTCAGTACCTTCAGCGGCAACATGCTCCACGAATAGGTAAAACCCACCAGGTCTTAGCACCCTCTTCACCTCTATTATGGGGAAAAGTGCAAGTTAGAATGTTATTTTTTTGGTAATTGTAGTAGCTTTCATGTCATAGTAACTGGAGACTACCCTACAAGTCCTTTTTTTACTAACCAAACCATTCTACGATGTAGCTCTAATCTAGAGAATAGAACTATGCATTCATACGCAACAGAAGCAAAATGGCATTCACAGGACCTGCATTATGCAGAAGCAAAACATTTTAACTAATTTAGTATATCCATATCTCTTCAAGAACATCACTTTTTGTTCATTCATGTAAGTGTTCAAATAAAATGGGAAACAAAATGATAAACAACCAACTGTGAAGGAAAAACATCCGTAGCCTGTTTAACACTAAAACTTGTTCCCTGAAATAGTAAGCACAAATGATGCCTTAATCAGGCTTTATCTCAGGCCAAACAGAAATCAGTTCCATATATTCACAATTTGCAATATTAAACCAACAAAGAATAGAAGAAGAAACCAAGCCACAAAAGCTCAATTACCTTTCAATGTCATGTTAACATCATTAACTGAACACAGTACAAGAGTTCCAACAATGGCATCAACTGAAGCATCCCTTAGCGGTATGGCCTCCCCAACCTGAATACACCTTCAAAAATCATAGTTTAAAAAATGAAATTCCAGTTTCATAACCAAAATTTTGAATTTTGTAGGGTGATAACTCATAAGTTCCAACCCAATCCAAGAAGTTATAAAATCAGCTATTATCACTTTCCCATCTTCACTTTCCCATCTTTAAAATGCCAAGTCAGTTGAGAAATAAAAAACGAAACAGAACAATCCCGTCAACGTGAAAAATTGCAATAATATTATCTTTGAAGGTAAGATTTTAAATCAGAATTGACAACTTTACACGTCAAATAGAAAAATAAATTATGTTGTAAGAGTTACCATTGTTACCATAAACACAAACTATGTTAAAAAAGTACACTAGGGAAGTTAACATACTGCTTGTATAAACTTAAAATTCGAAACTGGCAAGCCTGCAGAAATAGCAGAAGCCATTGAATATTTTTCCATCTTTCTATTTGGATCCACACCAAAAACCTGGATTCCATTATCACCTGCATAGTATCTCAGATTGGGACCTGTCCCAATTCCAATCTCCAAAACTTTTTCAGCTTTCCCTTTCAAATTAGCAAAAAGTTGTGACTTGTAACCTGCAATCTTACTCATGTTTCAACAAAAAAAAAAGTAAACTTCAAATTTCACATAAACAATTTCATGAAACACCGTTAATTTATTTAAAAACTCATGACTAACTCTGAATATAAAAATAAGTTTGTGAATTAAAGAATTGTTCAGATTTATAAACAGCATTACTCTCTTACTCTTTATCGATGTGAGACTTAACATCTCTTTTACATCGGCTAGAGTTCGGATTTATGGTACAGTTTGGATTTACTGTACAAGAAACTATGGATAAAAAAACCAAGAAACTAGCTCTGCTATCAACTTAAAAAATTAGAACTAACTTTGAACCCAAAAATCAACTTGTGAATTAGAAGATTGTATAGACTTATAAACAATATTATTGGTTTACTCTTGTACAATGTAAGACTTAACAAGTTCGTACCAAAAGGGAATGCACAAAATCCTCTACCAACCTCTGCTTCGTAAGCTTTCATGGAAGTATTCAAGACCGAAGCATAGAACTCCTCGTACCAATCTGGCCTAGGAGGATGAACCCTCTTCAATACGGCCTGAATACATACATATAAACTCACTAAGAGCAGTTAGAGCTCGATGAAACGACGTGGTGGGCAGTTATGGAGAAAAAAAATAGACATTTGCGATATCAGAGCGCGTACAGTATAATCAGAGGGAGAATCGGAAGCGTAAGATGAGGGGAAAATTGGGAAAAAAGATGCAAATGCTGCTTCGATAAAGCGTCTTCTTCCGCATAAGCAGAAGGTGTTTTTGCAGGAAGAAGCAACAGGTTTACGTGACTTGTCGTTGCTTCTCTTTGAGTTTGAGACATCCGGGTTGACATGCGTTGAAGAAGAATCGGCCCTCGGTTTGAAGATGATAAGTGGGTTGGCTTCGGGAAATCGTTTTCGAGAGTTGGGTGAAAAGGGAAGCAGAGAACACTGAAGAGAGGAACAGCGGAGCATTTTCACCGGCAAGGTGTATGGGTGGTGTGTACTCGACTTTGGTATACCTAAAAGTTATAGGTTATTTCCAAAATAAACCAATTATAAAAAATTTATAAATATGGCATATATCTAAGGAATAATATCAATAAAACCTAGTAGATTTTAAAAATATCATAAATATTTTCATAATTTAACAAAAATTAAAAGTAATTTTATGACAAAAATAATAGAAAATTAAAGAATAATAAAAAATAAATAAATATTAGAAGTACAAATAGACAATATCTCATAATGTTTTTCACACAAAAATAGTAATTAGTAAAACAAATTTAAAGAACTTCAAAAAATAAAGTTAAATTTTAAGAAATAAGATGAGTTTAAAGATCCATTATTTTAAAAACTAGGAAAAATATTTTTAAGAAAATATGGCTTCTCGTGTACAAAACATAGTGTTTATTATTTTACTTAGTGATTTTATCTTCCCTTGTGTAAGGTTAGTTACTACATATCAGTAATTCACGTGTATATATAATTAGATACATTTTATATGTGAACATGTTTATACACACTAGGAGGTTGGTTTTCGTAGTGTGTATACTAGGTTTAGAGTGTTAATTTTTGGCAAGCAAGCATGTCAAATTTTTTACTTGTAATTTTTGGCTTATTTAGGGTGCAAGTATTTATGAATTTTGCTTGTCATTTTTGAAAACATAAAAATGTACTTTTTGGCACCTCATTACCACCCTTGCCACCACCCTTAGCGAGGTGGCCATTGGCTATAAATACCAAATTCAAGAAAATTGGTGAAAATATACAAAAAAAAAAATCATTGATTTGAATTCCGTATTCATTAATTATATTTGTAAATGTGATACATTCGTGTGAGAATAAAATAGTATGAGTTGCTATTTTAAGTTATAAGTGAATACTTTTTTGTCTGAATAGTATTCAAAGGTTGTGTTAATTTATTCTACACATTACTGTTAAGTTATATCTAATCACATCACATCAAGTAGTGTTGGTTGTGGAGGACAACCAAGTTTGTGTGTCGAACCAAGTTAAAGTTGTTGTAAAAGCAACAATATGTAGTTAGGACAATGGTCTCAACTAATAAAGGTAATTTTGGTGTTATTTATTTTAAATTTGTAATTGTTATATTTATTAGTAATTTTTTGATATTGAGTAGTTGCCTTAAGCAACCCGAGGACGTTATCACATAGATATGATTTCTATGTAAGTTTATATTGTTATATCTTGTGTTATGTATGCTTAGTTGTAGGGTTAGTATAATATGATTTTAAATTATATATGTTAAAATATATGATTATTTAAACTCTGATTAGAACATTTTTAATATCTCTATCTAACTTTTAATTTGCTTATAATTTCTTACTCGGAATGTCATTTTTTGTTTTGATATTATTTCAATAATGCTTTTATTAAGCGTACAACTTTCATACTATTATATTTTTTTTCTACTTGTGGGAACGAATTTGTTAGGGATTTATATCTTCTTACCCTAATAGTGTACCATTTCATTGAATTTTTAAATTGGTATCAGAGCAGATACACCTTATTTGGGCTTAATCACTCTAGTATTGATCTTTTTCCCCTTCTTTGTGTGTTTAATTCCTTCAAAGATGTTATAAGTAATGATGTACGAGGGTTGGTCAGTGGACAACCTAAGTTCAATGGTGTTTTTTTTATTTTTACTAGAGGTTTCAAATGTGCTCCTATTTCAGCTTTAATAACAATGATATTTGGACCTTAGTTGAGGATGGTTGAATATGTCCTATGAATATCTCAAAGACTGGTGTTTTCGAATCTAAACATGTTAATGTCTGGTGTAAAGAGGAACTACATCTTAGCAATTCAAATTGTTAAGGATTGCACCTTCTCATTAACCCAATTACCTTAGAGGATTCTTCTATTATAAACAAGTTTACTATTGTTAAAAAAGCTTGGGAATTCCTAGAAAAGAAATATGGTGGATATACTTCCCAAACTAGTGTGTTCGTTTTAAAAAAGACAAAGACTATAACTCATAAATGCTATACTCGTATGACTTCTCATTCCAAAAATGCTTCGTCCAACTTTTCTTATTGGATTGATACTGGTGATAATGATCAATTATCTTTGTAAGATTCCTATGATCAATTTATTTATGACAATATAAAGCTAAAAAAGGGTTATAAATAAGATTCATAATGATATTTCTCAAAAAGATAAGGAACTTTTGAATCTTTCTGATCAATTGCTCAACCTCACTTTGGACAGTGATAAACTTGCAAACAATTTGAACTAAGTTTGGACAATCATATTTAAGTCTCACCACATTTTGTTATGGGATAATGAAAAGGGCCTTACCCGGATAAGTAAACTTGAGAAGGTAATTCAGGATAGAGAGTCCGAAGTTGACAGAGATCATTGCATATCTGAGGCTTCTTGTAATTTAGGAGTTGTATGCGATCTTAAGAAAGAAACTTGCATCTTGGTAGATGAAAAAAATTATCTTGGAATCCTTATTGGATGATTGTGATGTTGAGTTGATTAGATTTCAGTAACACGCTTCTTTGGTTTTGACTTAGACATACATTTAGACTTTCCCTTAGACCATTTATGTCTTTTATCGGACATTTCTCTAATGAGCAAGCTATTACTAATAGTACCCTTATTAGAGACTTTAGTATTTAAATCTTTAAACCTATGACTTGAGACAACAAGATCAAAAGTTAAAGTATCACTACTATGCATGATACCATATTTCAAATCTTTATACTTATTAGGCAAAGAGTTTAATAAAATAATGGCTTCTCATTCTCAATTTTATGATCTATATCATCTAAGTCAAAGGTCATTCTTTTGAAATCAAGATTTTATTAAATATTTCTATAAATAAAAAAGAGAAGTTTAGAGAATACCTTATCAAGGGTAGTTTCTTTTAAAACTTTTCTAAAGAATCTTATCGTAGAGGTTCAATAGAATAGATGCAAAGGCCTGATGAATGCTTAAAAGCCATGATATTTTGTAATTTTATTGCACTTGAATGTAATAAAAATATTTAAATATACATGATTTTATTATTATTTATACAAATCTATATATTCAAAATCAATTATATTTTCTATTGTATTTAAGGTATTTTTAGCTTCAAAAATACAAATTGATCAATATATGAAGAATAGCACCTGAAGCACTCATTTACACCTTACAAACTTAAAGTAACGATGCATGTAAGTCTTACATGTAAAATCAACCAATATGTAAGGGGGTGTAAATCAAGGATTGAAGTGAAGTGTTGTACGAATTGAAATGTTACGCCACAATGCGATATATTCAAGGTAACAATTGGTGAACCACTATAAGTCTTAAGTTGCGGTGTGGATTAATGTGATATGTGGCACACGAATAATAAACTGGCCCCAAGCCCTCTATTCTCACCTTTCCCTATAAATACAAAGTTATGCCTCTACGTATTGTTAGCTTTCATATTAAAATTTATTAGTAGCCATCTTTAGTTTTTAGTTTTAGAGTACAATTTAGGTTCTTCATTCCACCACTATGTACAAATACAGAGAGAAAATCCTTCATTTGTAAAGATGATCCAAGGATTTCAAGAAAGTAGTGACAGCACATTTAGAAATCTAGAATCGTTTTTATCAAAAATAGATAATTTTATTTTTATATCATTTATTTCTCTTTATAATCTTATGTCTTTCATAGTTTAATTAACTTTTTGTTAATTTAACTATGATTGGTTAATTTTGTATATAAGATACTAATAGTTTTTACTTCCAATGATTGGAATAAATACATGTTTTATTTATTTCTTGTTCATGTTCTTAAAATCTTTAATCATAAATCAATGATGGACCAAATCTTAATTTATGATCAAAGAAAATATTTTAAAATTTACGCATTAGAAAAACCATTTGTGTTTAATTGCGTATAAGTGAATAAGAGTTTAATTTAATTTCATTTATCAATTTCAAACCTCACTAATGAAGTTATTGATTAAATAAGATTAAACTTGATGGTTAAAAAATATATTAAATTATAAATCAATGATAGACCAAATCTTAATTTGTAATTAAAATAATATATTTAATTTAAGTTTATCCATTAATTGATTTGGAGCCCAACCAAGGAATTTTTAATTAATTGATACCTTTGATTTATATATTTTTCTCAAGTTTGTCACTTAATCAAATTTCAAGCTCGACCTTAATTGAAAATCATGTGAACTTATCATGATTATAGGAGTTTGCTTATTTAAAAAAAATTAATAATTATAACTCATTATTTGAATAATTTAATTCGTTCTATTCATAAATGATTATACTCGCTAAAATCTCATATTCATTCATCATCTTAAATTCGATTATCATTAATTTTACTACTTTAATTTATCTTCTTTCTTATATATAATTTAATTTAAACTTTATGATTCTGTTCACCCACCAACAAATTATTAAAATATTTAGTATTTTTTGTTTTTCCTTAATTGAATTAGAAAATAATTTAACTTTTCGAAACTATCGCCGTTTTTTAATAAACGATTTTGAGGATATAGTTATCATTTACTATAAGTAATTCATGCACTTGCGAGCTCTTTTTATAAATATAAATTTTAAAAATTGAGTTTTTGTACATCAATGCCTTTTTCTCAATTTTTTTCCTTATCACCCTCAGTGGCTTTTTCAAATAAATCATCTAGATCTATGGCCCCATACATCTCTTGTTGACCCAATAGGGTTTTTATTTTACATTTTTAAAAAACATAATTATCTTATATTGATGGACATGAAGAGATAATATATTTAAAAATAACAATAATCATAGAGAAGAAAAAGAAGAAACATAAAGGAAAATTCCCAAATAATCCAAAGGTCAAAATCCCTAGTTTCTAAATCACCAGATAAATCAACTCAAAGGGTATAAGGATGGATTTATTGAGAGTTCAGACAACTTTGATAGACAAACGAAAGGTATAAAATGCAAAACCACACTCTAATACCACTATTTGAGGGTGTAACCCTACAACAACCTTGCCAAGCCACCACAAAAAACTATTCAACAAACCATTGAACATAATAAAAAACAATAATCAAAGTAAAAGATAAAAAAAGATCAATAACATAAGATTTAAGTGATTCAGCCCATATATCTAAATGGTCTAATCTACTAAAAAAGAAACAATATATATCTACTATAAAAACCAAAGTACAAGATCACGAGAACTTTGTTACAAAGAAACCCTAGCTAACACAAAAAACTCGTTCAAGCATTTATAAAGAAACTAGAGATGAGAAGAAGAAGAGGAAACACACCAACGGCTTAAAAAGGGAGAAAAGAAAAGGAACAAATGAACGAGCTACGGTGAAAAATTTTAAGAAAGTGTATGTGTACATGAAATGTACATGACTATTCTACCCTTGAGTCTTTATGGGCTCATCAATTGATTAAGCCCAATAATCTTATGCACATTTAAACAATAAAAATAAATAATGTATCAAGTCAAATAACAAATGTAAATACATAATGTATGCTACAATAACAAATGCTCATGTTCAATAAATCTCCCAAATGATACATACCGGGCATACTAAATAAACAATTAGTAATTACATTTATTATGTTTTAGTTTTATTCAATCAAACTTTTACACGATTTAGATTAAAGGAATCATGTTTACACGGGCAACCCAAGTACAAAATGAAGATATATATATATAACAATATTGATTCATCAAACCACAATCACCACGATGCCTTTCATTGATGGTTCAGTTGAATATCTTTTCTTATCACACAAGATAACTTAGAAGCTTTTGATTGTCTATAGAAATACACCATTGTTTAGTTCTCTCTTTTGTTCTTCCATGATCAGTAAGCAATTTTTATTTATTTTTGTAAGATTTGGATATTATTCTTGCTTAGACCGAATGTATTTGAGATTTTAGTTTTAGAATTGTTTCTTTTTTTAGTGGTATTTTACTCTCATCTATTATTATTAATAGATTTTTCTCGATGCGTCGTTATCGGATAAATTTTTTCAAACATTTTAAATTTTTGTACGTGAGTAATTTTCATATTATGCTTTAACCTATTATTAGTAATTTGTGCTATCTAAATTGGTTATTGACTCCACTTCCTTATTCGTCATAAATTTAGAATTCAGAACTATAGAAAAAATGAGTGATAAAGTCACCAAAGCAAGACTAATCGGAGCTGGTAACGTTTCTAAGGCCCCACAAGAAAGAGCAGTTAATAGAGGACTCTCTATATTAGATTTCTTTTTGAGGATACTTGCTGGTCTTGGAACTTTAAGAAGTGCCATAGCTATGGAATTACCAATGAATCACTGCCATTCTTCACACATTTATCCGATTCAGAGCTGAGTATAAGGACCTTCCTACTTTTACGTCAGTATATATAGTTTAATCCCTCAAAACCTATTTTTTTAGAATGTAATGTTGTGGGCGGAAGCAATAAATAGTGGTATATGAATATATAAAAGCGATAAAATGAACACACAGAATTTATGTGGTTCGGCAATTCGCCTAGGTCCACGGGAGGAAACAGATATTATTTGAACCCGGGTAGGAAATATCTGTAATACGATCTGATTTCTCTAATAATATCTCTCAGTGTTTTCCCAGAACTCACAAGTATTTTCTCTCTTTGAGTTTGCTTATACTCTCGATTTTTTCTCGATTTTTCACGTGTTCTTCAATGCATGAACTCTTCCTCATTTATAGATGAAGCTTAAGGCTCCTTTCCTAAATGGCTTACATAATTTAAGCCTTAAATTAGACCACGATATCCTTAAATTACGCCACTAATTTCCTTAAATCATGCCACAAAATTAGGTACCAATTTCCTTAAATTATGCCACTAATTTGTTACTTTTGAGCCAATATTCAACAATCTTCACCTTGGCGAAAAAGTTCATAACGATGCCTCCAAATGCGCCCCAGCACTCTGCTCGAGAGATGTTGATCAAGTTCAAAGGTGTTGAAACTTGATCCACTGTAACCACCTTTGTAAGCATATCTATCTGAGTTCCAACTTTACGAGTATAACATTCCATTCATCGATGATTTCCCCGAACAAAATGAAACGAACATCAATGTGCTTCGTGCGACATGAACTTGGTTCTTTGCCAAACAAATGGCACTTTCTGTCATGAAAACTTCCACGTTCTTTTGAAAAATACCCAAATATTTGGTCAACTAGAGCGGACATAACTTCTTTGAATGCTTACATTACAGCCATACTCCGCCTCTATAAGTAGACAAAGCTACGCTGATCGCAATGTTGATCTCCAACAAACTGGTCATCCCGCCATTGTCAGAACACATAACCAAGTTGTAGATCGACGCTTATCTAGATCTCCAAAGATAGAATCTACATATCGACTAGGTGTTTACCTGGTCTTGTCTCTCTAACTTCAAACCAATATCCACAGACCGTAGATGTACCGTAGAATCCACTTCACCGTCAGCGGTGTCCTTTACTCCTGATTATGACATGTATCGACTCACCATACTAACGGCGTGGGAAATATCGTGCGGTGTAAACCATTGCATACATCATCAAGGTACCAACGGCATTTGCATATGGAACACGTTCCATTCGCTTCTTCTCATCGGTGGTGCTAGGTGACATTAACGCAACAGCGAAAGTGAGGAGCGAGGTGTACTTCTTGGTTTGGTTTTTTCATCAATGTCAAACCTTTGTAGTACTTTCTTCGAGATCTTGAGTCTATGTCGAGCCGGTATACTTGTAACTCTATCTCTTGTGATTTCCATCCCAAGAATTTTCTTAGCTTCTCCAAGATCTTTCATTTCAAATTTTGAACTCGATAGAGCCTTGATATGTCGATCTCCACTTTGCTCTTAGATGCAATCAACATATCATCAACATATAAGAGCAAATAAATGAAGGTACCATATTGGAGTTTCCGAAAGTATACCTGAATGATCAAACCGACTACGTGTGTACTTTTTCTATACGATGAAGCTATCAAAGCGCTTGTACCATTGTCATTGATGGTGCTTCAAACCGAAGTAATCGACTCGCCACTTGCAAGCCCAATTCTCTCGTCTCTGGAATTTTGAAGCCATCGGTTGATACGTAGATTTCTTCATTCAAAGTACCACGTGGAGAAAAGCTATTTTGACATCGAGTTGAGCTAACTCGAGATCAAACCGTGCTACGAAAGCCAATAGTATGCGAATAGATGAACGCTTAACAACGGTGAGAATACCTCATCAGTAGTCTTTTCCTTCTACGGCGTAGCTCACTGCTACGGTACCGCTTTGTATTTGATGTTGTCTTTCGAGAGCACCTTCCCTTCTCGCGTAGACATTTGCAACTAATAGTTTTCTTTCCTTTGGGAAGTTTGAACCAAGCTCCCAAGTCTGATTTTGATGTAGTAGACTTCATCTCTTCATCCATTGCCATTTTCCACTTCATACTTATCAACTCTTTCGCGACCCGCTTCAGCAAGTGCATGGACATCATCATCATTCGGAAGTGTGAACGCCATGTATGTCTGTGTATCTGGTAAGCCTCGCAATCTCCCTTACCTGGGTCGAGTAGTGGCAATAGATTCTGCCTGGTGATTAATCGGATGGTGAGAGAACCTCCACCTCAACCGAGATCTCTGATCATCAATTTCATCTTCACCTATGATCGGTAATTGGTGCAATATTTTTGGATCTACCGAGTCTCGCATCACCTTAGAAAGAGTATTTGGACTTTCATTCTCTTTCTCAAATTTGTTTGTCTCAAAGATAACAGATTTCGTCGAATGTAACATCTCGACTTAAGACGATCTTGGATTCACCACACCAAAGTCGAAATCCTTTAACTCGCTTCCTTAAAGCCAAGAAAATAACTTTCGCTTCTGATCAGGTTGATTCACTAACATGAAAATATACGTAGGACATCAAAATATTCGCAATGAATCATAATCGCATAGTTGTCCGCATTCATACCTCTTTAGGAGTTTTTCCATCTAATGCAGTAGTAAAGTTGTTGACTATACGAGTTGCATATGACAAAGCCTTAGCTCCAAAATGCCCGCTTTCAATTTGGAATGAGATAGCATACATTGAACTTTCTCAACCAAAGTACGATTCATTCGTTCTGCAACTCCATTCTCGCCGCGGTGTCTGAAGAACTGAAAAATGTCTGATTATCCCTTCATCTTGACAAACTTTAAAGAAAGGATCTGATTTATACTCGCCACCATTATCATATCTGAGCCTTTTAATCTTCCTGCCTGTCTGAGTCTCGATCATTTTCTTCCATTTAAGAAAGATATCCAACTTCATTTTTGACTACTTGAAGTGTATATCTAGACATATCTAGAGAAATCATCAATAAAAGTCACAAACCAACGTTTACCTCTGAAGCATTCTTGGAAGGTCCTCAGAACATCCGTGTGAATATAATCAAGAGATCCCCACGATGAATGGTAGTCTGAACTTGACTCTTGTTTGTTTTTTCCATTACACAATGCCGTAAATCAAACTTTCCAGGTCTTGGCACCTTTCAAAAGACCTTGCTTCATTAAGCCTTGCAAAGCCTTTTCACCGACCTGCTAAGCGCATGTACACGGTGAGGAAGAATCATTTGCCTTTTCTTGAACTACTTGAGACATTCCGCCATGCAGTACACGTACGTCTAGAAATACAAGTTCGCTTCCGAGGTACCGCCTTCTCTTCATTGCTAAATGCACCTCCTACAACTTTCAAGACTCCATTTTCCAATGTTACCTCAGAACCATAAAATCTAGAACACCTAAAGAAATAAGGTTTTTCTTTAGGTCGAATATACTACATTGTAAGTCGTCGTAATTACCATCATTGCATCTTTAATCGTATTGCACGATCCCTTGCCGGCCAGGCATTGGTTGCCGCCATAAGCACAACTCTTCCATCGAGCTCCTCAAACTTCGAAAACCAATGTATGTTTGGACACGTATGATAAGAACATCCGAATCAAGAGGATCCACTTATCTCGAGTAGGTTTTTGATGATGAAACCGAAAAGGCCGATTCTTCATCTTTATCTACTTCTCTACGCAACATTTGCATTTGACTTGTCCTTGTTTGGACAATCTTTCTTCGATGCCACTACGGTGACAATAGGCACACTCGTCATTCGGTAGGATGTCTACGGATGACTCTCCGGACGTTGATCTAGATTTCCCCCTATTATTTGATCGCGATTTTTGTTGTTAGTCCCACCTCGGGCCGTGATCAGTAACGATATTGGTCTCTACGATCATATTGATCCTTCTTCCGGTACCGTTATATTTACCAAAGCATTTGAAGCATCTACGAACTTAACCTCATCCTTTCCATATAACGGGGTTGTGGTTAAATCGCTCATAACTCTCGTAATGAATTCAACAACAACAAAGCTTTATCTTTCATCGATAATTTCAACATCTAAATTTTGCAGACGTAAAATTTTATTGAAATTATCTAAGTGCTCAATCATGTGTACCTTCAGTACTGAAACTAAAAGTTTCTTAAGTAGAATCTGTTCTCGATACTTTTTTGTCATGTATTTGTCCTCTAGTTTCTTCTGCAGAATCGACTACATTCTCTTTCACGACAAAGTACTTACGATCTTTCTAAACGCCGATCAATTGTGTGGCTTGTCGGTTGACATAATTCCAATCTTGTTTGAATAATCTCCTGGCCTGGTCTCCAGGCTATATTGCATCCTTCTAACAATAGATCTAATACTTCACATCAAGACACGTACGAGTTATCGATGCCGTCGAATTTCTCCACCTCAAACTTTGCGTTGGACAACATAGTTCTTCGAGTAGAACTTGGTTTGCCATAAATTATATGGTCAACTTGTTCACCTTCTTCGATCTCTCCTTTATCAGCCATAAATATAAACTGATAACAGAAATTTTGCACTTACAACTTAAAACAATGTTTTCCAAATTTTATACCTTATTTGAAAAAAATGGAGTCCATAGTTGAATCCGGAATGATCCAATTAGCTAGGAATAGATCCAACTCAGTTGAAAACAGATGAAAAACAGACCAACTCGGTCCAAATATCACTAGTGACTGAGTTGACTCGGTCCAACTCGACGAGTTGACTCAGTAGACCAGTAGGACCGGCTTCGGCGGTGATTCGACTTCCGATTTGAGCGATTCTTTCACCGATATGCGTTCGTCTCGTCGAGAGCTTCGATTTGATATATAATATTGCTATATTTGGCTCCGATACCAATTTGTTGTCGGAAAGCGATAAATAGTGGTATATGAATATATCAAAGCGATAAAACGAAAATTCCATTTACGTGCTTAAAACGACAATTCGCGGGAGGCGGAGATATTATTTGAAGTAGGAAATATACTGAAATACGGTCTAGATTTTTCACTTAATAATATCTTGAGTGTTTTCCCAGGCTACAAAAGTATTTTCAGCTATTATACTCTCTCGATTTTTTCTCGATTTTTGCTTTTCTGCATTTAACTCTTCCTTATTTAAGATGAAGCAAGGCTCCTTTCCTAAATCACGCCATAATGTTAAGCGCTTAAATTAGCCACCAATTTCCTTAAATTATGTCACTAATTTCCTTAAATCATGCCACAAATTATGCCATTAATTTCCTTAAATTATGCCACTAATTTGTTACTTTTAGAGCCAATATTCAACATGTAATACTCAACATTGGATAGGATATAGCACTTGCTAGCTAGCTATTTACATGGTAACGTACCTAATTTTTATGATGATTACATGATTATGAAACTAGCTCTTAGGTGTCATATCTGACGACCTCATGTACAAGATCATTCATCTTAAATAATATGCTAACAACAGTTTTATATGTGTCCCAAACAGGTTGGACACTAATAATGTAATTAGAAAAATCAAATCAAAATTATCTATCTGCGATGTGTATGACAAATTGGGTTAGTAAGTTATGTCATGTGACTAACCAATAGCCTAATTATATATATATTCTAAGTGTGCACTAAAATGAGTAAGTAATATGTTATTTCAAAAAAAGTTACCCAGTGTGAAATGTCTAAATGCTTGTCAAGTGTCTTTTACCTAGGCATTCAACTTCTAGCTCTAGTGTGCATATAATACATGACAGCATATGTAATTTTGCTTTTTCTTCAAATAACGACACATTATATATACAAAGAATAATGATATATGCATAAGTTATAAGTTATTGTATGTATCAAGTAACTTGTTTGTATTGAATTAAATATTAAATTAAAAATACGAAATATTGAAATAATTATGACACCAATCATAACTTGTGTACGGATAAAAATCATTTTTCTTGTACAAAATGATTGATTGTACTTATTACTTGTTTTTACAAAAGGATTCAACTAGACCATCCAAAAATCTCCACATAAACCGGTTCTTAATAACAGAGAGAAGTACTAGTCATAGCAAATGCACATTGTGAAGCACATTTGTAACTATCTAGGCCAGTATTGTGACAATGTTGTCTATTGACTTCAATGTCTTCTCATAGTACAAGTATGATTCATACACCTTCGGCGTCCGAACATAATAATCAAACTGCCAAACAAACAAACACGACATCAATATTACATAGCATTCACGTATTCTGTAACTCATAATTTAACTAACTTTCTAACACTAATCAACTTGTTTTATTAAATAAAACTCATGAATCAAACATGGAATACAAAGCGGTCCTTTCTTCTTACAAAGTTTTGACATATTTTACTAACCATTGGATGATTAAGCCAACCATTTTTATTTTTCTTTGCAAGCTTTATATTACATTTAATTATATCGCTTTTAAGAAAAATAATGAAGCATATATTCTGTTGAGAAATGAATATTTAAAACAAGAAAACAGAGGCCTACTTATTACTCTGGTTTGGTTGAATGGAAATAGAGAAGCAGCTCACATTAATATTTCAAAATAATTATTGGGCTTGTTTGGAACCGTTCTTAATTTTGTTAAAAGTGTTTTCAAATAGATAAAAACACTTATAATGACGTTTGCCAAATTTTATAAGAATTTAAAAAAAAAATTATTTATGCTTTTAAGAGAAATAACTCATGCTTTTTTAAAAAAAAAGTAATTTAGATACATGTTTCTCTCCTCTTAAAATATTTACCAAAATCACTTCTAATAAATTTATATCAGAAGACTTTGAATGTTTGTCTTAATTAAAATCACTTTCACTACATATCATCCATTGAAGACTCATTCCCTTAATTACTTTTCTTAATCTCAAAATTATCCCCTTTAAATACAACATATAAGAGCAATGATTATAAATTAACCCATAAAATTCCATGATTAATTAAGACCATATATAAATATAGGGATAATATATAGTAAAAGCATAGTTAACATAAATACCTCAGCCATATTATCCACCAATTCATTAGCTGCTTTAACATAATCCTTTCTGCGAGCTTGGGGCAACAAAGTCATAGCATTCTTCAAATCTTGGGAAAGATAGGCTGTCTTTAAACGAATATAGAAGATGACATACCTCCAAGCCATACTCTCCAACATGTCTCTAATGCTATGCAACCCTTCTGCAGTCTGCTTTATTCTGGCAACTGCATCTTCTGGTGATAACCCTTCTTCGAAAAACCTTTCCTTTATGAATGAACGTACTCCCCAATTCTGAGCCATTGCTTCTTGAATTTTCATTTGGCTCATTCCAAATGCCATTGAAGTTGTTATAAATGTTGTTAATATTTTCCTACGACATGTCGTATATTCTTCGCCTTGAAAAGAAGCTCCAATTTTTGGAAATGTTGGAGTTCTTGAGGGATGAGATTCAGGTTTGGAGACCTGAGTATTGAGAATAGTGGTTATTGCAGTGTTGATGAAATTACTACTCATGGCTTTTGTGTTATTGTGAAGCAGTTCAAATTCATGGTGTCTTTTTTTGTTTTTTAAGTGTGGAGGCTCTATGGGTCTTAAATTTGTGGTCTTAAATTTGTTGCCTTTCTTTTTTATATATCCAAAATAGATCTCACTTATTATTGTTTAGAGATAATCTTCATTAGTATTAATGATGTAGTTTTTCATGTGAATTAAATGCTTGTTTACTGTAAATATTATTTTATTATAATTTTAAAGTCAAAATAATTTTAAAAAGCCATTGGTTCAGAACATATAAATAATAATTAATAATTCAATATTGAACAGCAATATTATAATTTGTAAATTGTAAGAGGAATGCCAGCCATGTGTTTGGCTTCTCCTATCCAGCGCCTCTTTTAGTTCTGAGGATAAACATCCGCATTGATATCTTGTCTTCTTTTGGGTAAGTTCGTGTAAGAAAATCAGATCTACCACATTTTGAATATAGCTAAATGAAAAGTACATACAACTTCTACACATTTACATTTTTTTATGCGGTGTGGCGGTTTGTATTTACTAAAATAATAATTTTTTTAAATAACTATTCCACGTATGAATTTTTAGGTTATCTAGTTACTTTAGTCCTAAATAATTTTTTTTATCTTGTTGCTAGGTAAAAAAAAAGACAAATAATTTTGAAATTTTTTTAATTAAATTTATTACATGGTTTGCAAGTACGGGTGCCTAAATTTAAGTTTACATGAATTATTTTTTAATTAATATTAACTATTAATTCTTTTATAAAAATATTGAATATTCTTATCATTACATATAAATAAAACACCAAAAAAAATTTATTTTGTCATAATATTAAAAAATGTTTGAATTTGTATGGTCAGAGCAACAATAACATGAACACGTACAATACAAATAAATATGCACAACTTGCACGATTCGTTATCTCTACTAGCTAATGATTTAATTTATAGGAGCTAAAATTGTGGTTATAATCATTATTTATGTCATTAAATAACAACCAAAATAATTTATTGTATTATTCTCTTTATATTTTATTCATTTTTAGAGTGTTCTTAGGAATGGATGTGGGAATGGATGGGACGGTTATACTCATAGCCATAACCACTATGTATTAATTTTGAATACATTCGAATAATAACCATCGATTATGAGTGATAACAGTTTTCTCATGATTTAATAACTAATCTACATGAATTGTGTGTAATAGGTACGCAAGTACACGTATTACAAAAAATGAATTTATAATAATAAAAAAATATCGTTATTATAGAGATTATATTATTATATACTAATTTTAAAACTAAAGATAATTGTTTTTTGGTGTTTTGAGAAGACAAAATTAAAAGAACTAAAAATAAATAATAGTAATTAATTAACTCAAAATTAATAGCTAAGATGATATATAAGAAATTATATAGGAATACTTAATCTCTAATTTTCTAGACATGTGAATCGCTAAAATTCCTCTAATATAATTATCAATCAATTATATGATCAATTGAATCTAACTTAGTATGTATTCCACTCTCAAGTAAATTACACAATATATAGTAATTAATTTAATCACACTCTCGTATCAATTAAATTACATACTACTCATTAAGTTCAATAATTATAAATCATATACATAAGAATCGTATATCTTTGTCTAGAAACTATGTATATTATTTAATTAAGACAAAAAATTAAATAATTTTCTCAAATCTATTTAACGGTCTCTATAAATCAATTATTGGGTAAAAAATTAATAACATAAAAAATTAAATTAAATAATATAATTAAATTGAAATCATGATTGGTGTAAAATATTAGATCATCACATGCAGAAAATTAGGTTCATAAAACCCATGGATTAATAAATTATCTAGACATAATTTTATTTATAAATTTCATATTTTTCATAAAGAAAGATATAAAAATTGATAAAGAAAAGAGAAGAAGAATAAATACAATCAAGCTCTTGAATTTTAGGACCAATCTCCTTTTGAATCTCTACAAATTTTATCTACTTTTTAACTTTTTATGTACTTTTCTTTCTTCTTGGTATAAAAAACCGATAAATAATTATTAATTTTGGCTAATAGGGTTTTTGGAGCAATTAGATGGTTAATTTAGGCTTACATGGGCTCTGAGACAATCAAATCAACTTTAGATCAAGGGATGGGATAAAAAAGAAAAATTAAACAACACTGGCCAATGGGATCGTGACATGAGATATGAGAGAAACACTAAACAAATCAGCGTGTGACGCGTGGCGGGACAGACTGGTCATGGTCAACGTTGTTGATTCAATGCCACATGACATGTTATGATTCAATGATATGGATTGCATGGTGCCCTAGTGGAAAGAACGGACGAGTCCTATGATGATGCATGCATGCTCGTTGACCATGTGAGAAAACTCGGATTGAATGCCATATTGACACGTGGCAGCACCTACATCACCTTGTACATGCAACACACTTAGATTAGCTTCCTTTTGCTTGCATGGGATCCACATGGAAATGACTATCAACTATATATGCGATGCACTCCAATTGGCTCTCTTTACTTACATGGCATCCACGTGTTATCTTCTGATTGATCCTACATTAAAAAATCATAAATAATCTATAAAATTTCAAAAAAAATCTAGGAAAATAATTTTTCATCTCTTTTCACTAGAACATTCATATTTTAATATTTTTAACCTTAAAAATACTACTTATTAAATAAAACAAACAAATATTAAGCAAAAAAATGCATTGACAACCACTTTCATAGAGTCATCACACCCTCAAACTAAACTTTTTGCTTGTCTTCAGGTAAAACCAAGCCTAACTAGATAAATTGACATGAGCAGTATATTCATGTGTATATATATATATATATATATATGTGCATATTTAATAAAAACTATTACCCTCAATAGTCGTACAATTTTAATACAAGGAGGCTCGCTTATTCATCAATAAACATTCTATCAATAAAATGATATGCAAGATTTTTGACGAATTGATTCATGTGTGTTGCATATAATATTATCCAATACACTCATGAAATCAACCTATATAAGCATACTAATCAATTCAATCTTAGAACAAGTCTCATACGTATATTTTTCACATCTCTCTCTACTAATATAAATATTCACTTAGCTAAAGATCAATAAGGGTTTTATATGCTTGTAATGTGAGGTTTAGTTGGGAGTCGATAAATGAATACATTTAGGCTCTTTCCATATTCTAGCTTTCTTTTTATTCATTATGCACTTTTTAACTACAATTAATCTTTTATTTGATATTTTAATGCATCTTATCTTATCATTTTCATATTCTTTTATTCTACATCTTTTTTTTATGTAACTTCACAACATTTCTAAACTTATTTTCAATTTTATTTTATTTTTCTTTAGAAGGATAGTTGTGTTGTGAGTTTTTTTATAGGGTACATTACATTTCATCTTACTTTATAGCATAACACATTATTGTATTATTTTTATATAGGCTAAATGTGCAAAGGTAACAGTGAAAGGTAAAAGGAAAGAAAATTTTCTTAGTCTTGCCACACCACATCTATCGTTAAAATGCTCAATCTTGTTGCCCAATTTCTCTCCACATATATTCACCTACAAAACAAAAATAATAAAAATATAAGTAAAATAACATTAGGCTGCTTCCCAACCAGCATCACGTTTAACATCCTTGACTAGACGATCATATCAACTTCTAATGTACATCCCTCTATGTTTATTTACTATTAAATTACCAAAAAAAATTGAGTATTGAATTGTTCAATAATACTTTATGTTTTGGTTTAAAAACATGGTGCTCAATTCTCTTATAATGTCATATTTTTGTTTTCTTTTTGTACCTTTTGTCATTCTTATAAGCATTATACAATAGCTTATCTAATTTATGTTTTTATAGCATCTTTTTCACCTCTCTATTAAATTCTTCTACTTGCCTTCTTTATTGGGAATGATAAGGTAAAGATGTGAGGTTTAATCTTGGTGGCCCTTTAATAGATGGTTTGAGCTTAGATCATATCTTAAAACTCTCCACAACTACATTAGGTATACTTATAATTAACAATATGCATCATAGATTCTATACTATCAAAATTAAAATAGATTGAGTTGTTTCTTGGTGAGTTTGCTTCATTGTTCAGAGCATCATATCTAATAGTCTTAAGTGAGGGTGACTCAACAAACTTTTTTAAGTTATCATCATGATTAGTAACATATATCCTTAAGCATTCATTAACATTATTGATATTGGGGAGTTCAGATGCTTTAAAAACTTTAAATGTTACTTGTTCATCTTGCACTCTCCTTCTAAGCTAACATTTTTGTATATCAATAAGTGCCCTTCCGGTTGCTAAAAATGGACAATCAAGTATGATAGGAATGTTACGACTTCCATTTCCAGTATAATAAAATCCATCGAAAAGATAAACTCATCTACTTTTACTAGCATATCTTCTACCACACCTCGAGATTGCTTAATTGATTTATCTGCCATTTGTAATGTTACTGAAGTGGGCTTAGCTTTATAAACCCCTAATCTCTTGTAGACCAATTGTGTCATAAGGTTAATTCTTAAACCTAAGTTACATAGTGCTTTCTCAAATTTCATATTCTCAATTGTGAAAGAAATGTCAAAGCTACCCAGATCTTTCAATTTTTAGGGTAGTTTTCTAATAATGATGACACTACAACCTTTAGTCAAGGTTATTTCATTATCTCCAAGCCTCATTTTCTTATATAGGATATCCTTTAGAAATTTGGCATAAAAAAGCATCTGTTTAAGTGCCTTTGCAAATGATATTTTTATACGTAGCTTCTTGAAGACATCCATAAATTTTAAAAACTATGTGTATAACTTTTGTTTTTGTAGTTTTTGAGTAAAAAGAATGGTGAATTTGTAGAGGTTTCTCTTTTCTGGCTAAATTATTTATTTTCTAGTGATATGTTTATCCATTTGTTCCTACTCATCATTTTTAGCTTCATGTTCCTCCTCATCATTTTTAGTCTTATATTCATTCTGATCCTTTTGAGACTCTAATGTTCCTTCTCTAGAGTTCTACTGCTCCTTACCTTCTCTTCTTAGGTTTATAATTATGTCACTTGAAAGGTTATCTTGAAGCCTTTGACTTATGGCATATGCAATTTATCCTATTTAAGCCACTAAATTTTGAATGGAGGCCTTCTGAGTGGAAACTTTTGTATTTATTGACAAGATGAAGTCTTTCATCTTTCTTATTAAATCATTACATTGTCATCGATAGATGGCTTCTTTTCTTGGGCTTGTGATTATTCTGGTTGTTGAAAACCAGGTAGGAAAAATGATTAACAATTGAATTGAATATCCCCTTGATTGTTGTTATTACTCTAAGAGAAATTTGGATGTAGCATACTGATTCAGTATTATTTGAACAATTATCAAACAAATTAGCTCCATCATAAAAGACACAAGACACCTTTGGATTTTGGACCTGGTTTATACTCACTGATAAGTTTTAAGCCTTCAAAAGATTTACCAAAGATGACACTTGAGCTATAAATGTTGTGATATCATTTACCTCATGTACTCCAACTACTCTTTTTGTGACTATCATTCTGTCCATTGGTCATTGTTCATTATTGTTAGCCATTTTCTCAAGTAGATCATAAGCTTGATTGTAAGATTTTGCTAACAAAGCTCCATTAGGAAAATGCATTAACAATGGTTCTTATTTTAGCATTGAGACCATTATAGAAAGCCTTCATTTGAATCCAATAAGGGATATCATGGTGATGACACTTCCTTAGTAATTCTTTGAATCTTTCCTATGCTTCATATAAAGATTCTCTTTCTTATTGTTGGTAGGAGGTGTTGTCATTCCTAAGCTCGACATTCTTTGTTGGTGGAAAATATTTCATTAAGAATTTTTCCATCAAATCATTCTAAGTTGTAATAGAATCAGATGACACTCTTGTCTCATACCTTATCAAGTATAGTTATTTTTGAAAAAAAACTTTCAAGTTTTAGTGAATAACCAGAGTTAAAAAAATGAGAGAAAATAGGGCCATTCTCATTTACATGTTTACTTACTAGAAACATGATGTAAAAGAAATAAAGATCTCACAAATTTTATTGTTTCCCTACTATCCCTTTGTATTGATTCACTTTCTCAAATTCACAAATTATAATTATAAAATAACTCTTATTTTAATATATTTTTATTATTCTTTTTAAAATGATATTTAAGTAAATTAATATTTTGATTTTGATTTTTTACATTTATTAGTAAACACAAGGAAATGGAATAAGTTTTACTCTCCTTCACATCTCTATTTCGATTCATGTTTATTCTCATTATGGATTAGTAAACACACCCTTAATTTTAATATCTATTTTATCATCACTTAAATAATAATTTTTTAATCACAAGTGTCATAATAATATCTTATTGTAGATTTTATTTAAATTTAACTTTTTGTCTTTGTCCCTTTTGCAAAAACATAACAAAAAAACTCATTTTTTTAATTTTAAATGATTAAAAATTAATTAAGACCTAACTAGGTAAACATTTTTCATTATTATCTATTTAATTTATGATTCTAGACTCACCAATAGTCTTATATTATATAGAAAAAAGATCACTCAAGTTTCATTGGTGTTATTTAATAGCATTTTTTACAAAAAAAAAATGCTTTTAGATTCATTTATTTATGAAAAGGAGTGATTAAAAGAAAATTTGACTTTTTTTAAGATTATTTTACTATCAAAACTATAAAATGGATATCATATAATAAAATTATGAGATTAGTTAAGGATAAAAAAGACTACTTATGAAGATTAATATAAGTAATATCAATATGTTGATATTAATTATTTCATTTCTATTAATTATTATTATTTCTAACGATTTGATTCTTTTTATTCACTGGTCTTTTAATTTCATATATGCCTACTTGACATTTCTGACCAAAATATAGTTATGGATGCTATTTGTCATAAATTTATTATTCTTGAATTTTAGTTACGTAAAACATTTTGTAATTTTTTTTAAATCAATAACTTTATAAACTTTTGTTCAATTAAAATCTAATACAAATTTTAAGTATTTTGATAATGATTAATAAATATTATTGATAGCATTGAATGTTCGTATTATTGATATTACTGAAAGTGGCCAAACAATGAAATTAACCCAAATTTCTTCATTAATTTAACGTTTATAGGCCATTTATAATAGAAATACCAATTAAGAAAAGAGAAAAATTAATCTAATATAATGAAATTGGTATGATAGAAAAATAGGAAAGAATAAGAAGAAGCTGGTTAGAGATGAAGGAAACTTCTTTAAATAACCTATATGTCCTTAAAAAAATTTACTATATTTTTATAATAAAATATTGTGTCATACATTCAAATTGTCTTTCAATGGCCCCCTTTTTAACAAAAAATGGAAATAAAAACCCCATTTGTAAACAAGGTGTAACATGCTACTCCAACACATAGTTTGATATTATCCACTTTTAGCCTAAACCCTTGTAGTTTTTCTATTGGACTTTCATCCAAAATACCTCATGCCATTTAAAATGGAATCCATGCTTATGAATAATTACAATCCTCGTTCCTTAAGCATTATGGGATTGCATAGCTTACACCATTATGCCTTATCCAATCTTACCCAAGTTCAAGTAATTTTAGCTCAAGGGATTGATGACTTGCACAATTACCCTCATAGAGAGCCCGATGTCCTTATCAATCACATTTCTAGTTCAACCATGCTCTAATACCATCTGTAATGCTTAACTCCAATACATGGTATGATGTTGTCTACTTTGAGCCTAAGTTCTCATGGTTTTGAATTAGTCCTTCACCCAAAAGGTCTCGTACCATTTAGAATGGAAAGCATACTTATAAATAATTACAATCCTCATTTCTTAAGCATTATAGGACTATACAACTATCCTATCATGCCTTTAATGCCTTACTCCAACACATGGTATGATATTGTCAACTTTGGACCTATGGCTTGAGGGTTTAATGGGAAAGAGATGTGTGGAACGAGCAGACCTACAAATGTTAATTGAATAAATGAATGATGGTATGCATTGAGATTCTCCCAATGGATATATAAGATGATAAGCCCATCTAGGATCGCTGGTATATGTGTATGATGATTTGATTAGACCACACTCGTTAATGCCCTGAATACTATACTACCATGGATCTGGTAGTTGAAACAAGTTTTGAAAACCATAGCCTAATGGTTATGGAAAGTATAAATATCACAGAAGGACACTACTATAGAAGAATATGTAAATGATAATTAACAAGGGTACAATAATTGAGTGGATGCTATAGGGAAAGAGACATATAAATATGAAAAAAATAAACAATTGCATGAAATCCATGTATATTTATCATAGTGCATATTGCATGTGAATTTTTTTACTGAATGTTAGCTCATTCGTGTTTATTTTAACATTTTTCAAATGATGATGAATAGTGGCATGGACGGTAATGAGGTGACGACCAATGATGTAGCTATTTAGTGGTTTTTCAAATTAAGCAAACTTCAAAAGTTTATTTATTTTTAAAATACTTTTTTCTTATAGTTTATTTTAATGACTTCTAAATTTTTGATTGTTTAGCTCGTTATGATCGTAACTATATATAATTAAATGATAAATTATTTATTTAATGATTATTAAATAAAGAAAAAGTTTATTTTTAATAGATAGTTATTTATTAAGAAATTAGTCAAAAAGAGTGGAACTTTTTAGTTTATTCCCTTGACAAACTTGAAATCGTTACCGTTTGATATTATATGCAGGTTTTAATTATTTCTATTAAGTGACCGTTAGATTATAACATTGTAAACCAATTTGATATTATTTGATAAGTTATAATGTATATAAATTTTGATTTATTGCCTCATCATTGTTTTTCTAGTTTTATATTTTGTCATGCATGAAAAAGAGTAGTGATTTGTCATAATTTATTTCCTTGTAAAATCTAGTATGGTCGTTAATAATGCTAGATCATTTAATAATTACAATGTTAGTGCTAACCACTAGGAGGAAACATTTCAATTAAATGCTCTATTTATTATAGATATGTTCATGCAAAGCTTTAAACGCATGTGTTTATAGGATTCTAATGGTACATATGTTGTGATCAATTGGAGGATAATTTCACTTGAATTCACTAAGAGAAAGATAAGGGGGGTAAATAAATCCCAATTTTATTGTATTAACATAAGTTATGTATATGTTATATTATTATGTGAAAATTACATGTTTCTAAAGTTTTTTTTCATAAAATTACATGTCCATAAATACATCATATTCATATGATACATGAACAAGCTAAATATAATTTAAACATATGAAACAAAAAAAAAACTTACATATTTTTATGAATTTTGATGAAATTTTAATTTAAAAATATATATGGGGTAATTTTTGTCAATTTTTATCTTAATCTATGAATTTTATATAAATTTATAAAAAAAAATTATTTTCTCCCTCTAACATTCCCACCTCTTTTATATATAATAAAATTCACTTAAATTCTAATAAATATTTTTTAAAAAGTTTATAATTTTTTTCAAAAACTAATTAAATTCTAAGACTTTTTAAAAATTTATTAAAATCATATTAAATATACCATCTATGTTATTTGATATTGTAAAAAAAAAGATTTAATATGAAATTTGAAGATTTGTTTTTTTAAATTATAAGTTTGAAGCATCTTAAATATGATATTTTACCTATTTTATTTTTTATTATTAAATATGAATAATTTAATGTTAATTGAGTTAAAAATTATTTTCTACTTAAATATTATTATAAAATTCTTTTTTAAAACTAAAAAACTATTTTTTAAGTTTAAAAAATAAATAATTACACCACTCTTGCTTCATTATAATATTTTTCCTTAAATTTTATAATTTATATTAATTTTATAGTAAATAATTCTCTTTAAAAATAAAAAAAATAATGTTAATAAGAGATATAATTATTTTTTAAATTTACGTGATCTTTGTCATTTCAATAATTAAAAAAAAGATATTTATAATTAACCTATTTTTTATTAACAATTTTAAATTTATTACATATATAAATATGAACATTTCAAAACATAAATAAATAAACATTTCAAAAACAAATCGAGGATTGAGGTGTCTTCTCAGTCCCCAATCTCTATCTCGCAGCTATTGCCACTGCCACTGCCTTCCCTCACGGGTGGTGTCTCAGTCTCAATCCAGCCATGTTATGTCTTTCTATTGCGTAGAATCGAAGAAGAAGAAGAAGAAAAGGCAAGGCACCAACGAATTCTCGAAAGATAGAAGATCTTTCTGTAGTGTTCTCCACGGAAGTGCCGAGCCATGTAACACCCTTTGCAAATATGTACCCTTTTTTTAATATTTATGTATTATTTCCTAATATAAAAATATGAATTTGATCTCTGACATTTGAAATTCTGCTTGGTTTGGTAGAAAATTCGTAAATTAGATGAAAAAGTTTGAGTTATCGCTACTAAAATTTGGCAATTTGGGCCTTTTGCGTGGTTATTTAGCGGGTTTTTACCCAAATGTCCCAAAATTTAATAAATACTTGAACAAGCTTTTGATTTTCACAAACAGTAAACATACATATTTAATTCATATAATCAATTAGAAAGCATAACACGATTGATTCGCATAAATGGACAATCTCTACAGGCATCTAAGAACGTCTTGCTATGGTAACCTTCAAGCCATGTGCCATAGACAGAACTGTCATCATACGGTACTGAACTGGATGATCCGGAACCAAACTGAATTTGTAAAATCTACACAGAATTGCCACTGTCATTTTCATTTGTAGGTATGCAGAGTCCTTTCCTAGACATATCCTTGGCCCAGCCTGCAAATAAGTCCAACAATTAAAGAGAAGAACTTTAACTCCACTTTTTTTTTTTTTAAAAAAGCTGTTTTCTTTGTAAACAAACCTGAAAGGCTGTGAACTTAAATGGTGACACATTTTGGAAAGAACCCTCCTTGAGCCATCTCTCAGGCTTGAATGACGCTGCATCCGGACCCCAGTTGTATTCCATTCTCCCCATTGAGTATGGAACATAAGTCACCATGCCTCCTGCTTTTACTTTCGTTCCATCCGGTAACACATCGTCTTCTAATATGCCCTTCGGGTCCTACAATCACACACTAAATTTAGGAATCGCAGCCGTTTGTGTTCTTAATGTGCTTTTGGAGAAACTAAAATATACTTCTTAGTTTATGCATTTCATCCTAATTTCTGAATCTCTAAATTTCAGAAACTGCATACCTGAGGGACTGCGGGGTACAAACGCAGTGTCTCAGTGATAACAGCATGCAAATAATGCAGCCTTCCAAGTGACTCATAATTTAACAGTCCTGCATATTGTGTTACTCTCTTATTGAAGGTTTCATGATCCTCTATCTCATATTGAAGCAATGACATATTTTCTTCCTTTGCTCGAGCTTCTTCTAATGTTTTGAGCTCTGAATACAACTTTTCCCCTTCTTGGGGGTGTGTCATTATCATGTATATGGCCCAAGTAAGAGTTGTTGCTGTTGTGTCTCGTCCGGCTATTACAAAGTTAAGGATAACATCTCTGAGACTTTTATCATTTAAATTGTTTCCTTGGTCTTGACCTAACTCAATGAATCTTGATAATATATCATGCTTCATCTGGTCATGAAATTAAGAGGATAATCAGAAGAGGAATTGATACTAAAGTCACGTTATATGCTTTAATGATGTTACCTTATTTGTTTTAGTACCACTTTGTTGAGCTCCTTTTATCTCTGATTTTCTTCTTTGAATAACAGAGTATGTAAAATCATCAATGATTTTAATGCTTTCTTCGAGCAAAGCTTCTGAACCTACTTTCAGAAATCTCTTTACTCTCCACAACGGATCGATGAAACGAAGTGTAACAATGATGTTTGCACTATCAAAAGCCTTAGCAAATTGATTTTCAGGAAGATTGGGAGCCAAAGTCCCAATTTCTACACCAAATCCCACCTTGCATATGGAGTCTAAGGTCATTCTCATCAACAGTTCCTAGAAATATCAATTAATTTGCAAAATGAAGTCACATATTTGTTGTAGCAAAAACTCAGGCATAAACAACATTATTTTTGTGTGTTTCCAATACCTGCAGGTCAACTTCTAGGCCCTTGAAAGATGCTTGACTAAGAATATCATGAAGTTTCTGACTATAATCTTTAAAGACGACTGTGCTGAATTCTCTTAAGTTCTTGGATGCAAATTCAAAGCTTGCTGTTTTCCTTTGTTTCCTCCAAAGCTCTCCATCCACATTGAAAATCCCATCTCCGAGTAGCACTTCCATGTAAGAATGGTAAACTTCACCCTTCAAAATGGAAAACAGACGAGTAATACTCAATGATTATACTATTTTGTACTATGGAATATCGATGTTTACAAGCAAATGATATTATGTAAGTTATGTTACCTTGGGGTAATTAGTAAAGTTGGCCTTAAGGATATGTTCTACATTAGCAGGATCTGCAATGTAAGTATAAGTTGTGAATGGCATTGGGACAACGACTGTCTTCTTTTCGGAGAGGTAGTTGACAAGCCAATCATGCATTTTGTCATAGTTCATTAGTTGTTCAATTGCTGCTCCTACTAGTGGCCATGTTTTTGGACCTTTCTTGTTCCTCTGGTTCCATCTGTGTATAAAAATCCACGAAACTACCATGCAAATTACTACCAGAAAAAGTCCCATGTGTTCATTTTGTGTTTGTGAAGAAGAAACTACCAAATGATTCTTTCTTTCTGCTTCCATTTAAAATGAAACTAACCCAATTGCCTTGGAGAGAAGGCTAAAGCATTGAATGGTTTTATAATATGCATGGTTAACAGAAAGTTGATTAGTTGTGTTTTGCTGTCAGATTTTTGTATTAGCAATGAGGTTGCTACAATCTTGTTAACAATCTTTGTATTTTTAAGAGCAAATGTGTATAAAAAATAGTTTCACTCGCTTTGTGCCTTGAAGCTAATCGAATAACCTCATAAACTATTATTACACACTAAAGTATGACTTTAAACAACTTACATCAGCATATCCTAACTTTTAGTTAGAATTTTTGTATATAATCGAATTTATCGAAAGTAGCATTTTGTTTACTTTACTTAAACTAGAGAGGATAAGGGGTATGGTAAAATGTAATTTAGATTCATTTTTATTTAGAAGAGGAATACAATTCCGTCACTTATTATTAAATGATCATCGAAATTCATTTGATAATTTTAGGTTAAATTTTCAAAGGATAAAATTTAAAATTTTTTTACTAAAAATATAATAAATATTTAAATAATTATTTTTTTTATATACAACTACGTCGTAGTTCATCTTGTTTCAAAGAATGTTTTCATCAAAAAAATTTAATAATAAAATTTTTCGTACATATTATTTTAAATCATAAATTATGTATTTTTTTAAAAAATTATATAATATTTTATTATATTATTACTAAAAATAATGTAATAATAAATTATATATTTTTTATTTACATGGTTAATCATATTATCATGTCCAGGGCTCATTCTTTCAATTGGATTTCTTTGATATTATTGTTCAAAATTTTAGTAAAAATAAAATAAAATTCAAAAAATATCATGATTTAAACATATAGTAACTAATTGTGAATACCATGATTTTTCTTAGTAGGGTTTTGATAATATCAATAAATGGTATATTTTTTAAAATTTATATTAGAATGAAAGACATAAAATAAACAAAAAGAGAGTAAATAATAGAGAAATTGAAATAATTTATTAGACAAAGCATTAAAAAATCATTTTCATTATTGATATAGAAATCGTCCAGAAACAAAATATAACCGTAAATTAATAAATTATTCATTAATATTTTTGAATGAATAATATATGATTTAAAATAACAAGTACAAAATTAAATATTAAAAAATTACTAGCACTACTACTAGTTGAAAAATGAATTATTTGTATTCGTAAAAAAAATAATCATTTAAGAAGTGATTGTTGTCATTTTTGGTAAAGGAAATAAATATTTTTAACAATCTCAAGTTTATCCTTTAAAAATTTTTGCTTAAAATTGTTAAATGAATTACTGTAACTCTTTTACAAAAACTAACGGGCTTGTACTACCTTACCCCACCAAATAGCAACAAGTCTAAAATCCGTATGTTTTTATAGAATTATATATTGAAGATAAAAATACACAAATATTAAATTTGAATTGTATTGACTTATCACGTATAAAAAATATTATAAACCTAGATTATATTATCGTAAGAAAAGAGAGTATAAGGAACTTGAATGTGGTTATTTTCGTAGACAAAATATTTATTTATAAATTTATTTTTAGATTTGTTATCAAGAAAAATCGAACAAATTTTCAAGTTTCAGATATTCGTATTTTAGATATATTTTTTTATAACTACGACACATAAAATTGTATTCATGTATTTAATAGTACATTTTCATAAATTTAAAATTATATTTTGTGTTAAAATATTTATTTAAACTTTAATTAATTAATTAAATATTTTTATAATGTATCTTAAGGAATGATTTTTTTATAATATTAAGTTTTTTGTTTTTAATGGGTATTAAAAAATTAAATCCAAAATACATTTAAAGCTAATACTATTAAGTATTATTATTGTCTATATATAGATACGATAAAAATATAAAAAAAGAAGTAACAACAATCTGCGGGAGAATAAAAGAATTATTGAAGTTGCCAAATAGAGTTAAAAACAATTGTCAATCTCGCGATATTTTGAAAACTTACTAAAAGTTCTTGATATTGAAAGGTGAGTGAAGCTAATTGATCAAAAGTAATAAATATATGGTTGCTGTTGGTTTGTTTTTTAAGTTCATGAATTAAAGTAAAGATAATTAATTAATATTTGATTTTTAAATTTGCATATTCATCGTTCTATGCATTTAACATTTTATGGTTTTGGCTCTTTCGGGTTATTTAATCTTGTTAATTTGAATGTTGCTTTTTGGTTAGCTTTTGGGTTATTGTTTGTTAGACTTGAATTTCTACTACAATTTGTTTAGTGATGAACATAGAAAGTGAGAGTGTGGGCAGTAAAGTTAAGGAGAACTTGATTTTTATACATATTAATGTGGCGGCAGAAAACTGTAATATAGTTAATATATTGATTTGTATTATTTTTGCATGGTTGTGTCAAAATCTTTTTAGTGAAAGAGTTTAATGATTTGACAATTATGCTTAATATTTTTGCTCTAAAATTTACTAGTTGATTTGATTTAAATGACATATATTTTGAATCATCATTCATTGTTAAATCCGTTCTAGAACACACACGGACACTTGTGTTTCTTTTTGTGCTAACCTTTTTTTGCAATTGATTTGTAAAACATTTGATTGGCGAGAAGCTTATTGGAACGTTGGTCTGCAAACCGCTCACACTAATTTTAGAAACTATGAAAATAGAGCAGGGGCTCGTAAGTAAAGTACATTGGGGCAGTATCCTAAGGAGGGTAGCATCAGACCGAGTTTGTACTTGAACATTTAATTTTCATAGTGAAAAGTTAGGTGGTCCGATGGACCGGTTGTTTTCCTCTTAGGTCATCGTTGTAGCCTAGGTTGTTTCCACCTAAAAATATCGTGTGTTATTTTCTTATTTCTGTACTTTATTTTTACACACGATTGCATGCCTCGCCGCTTTGTTTAGGTTATCAAATTATAAATTAATAAAAATTAAAAATAACCTATTGACCCCCTCTAGGTTAATTAGGTCCATAATTTATAAACTTTCAATTGGTATCAGAGCCGACACTAGACATACTTAGTGAGATTGATCCTTAGGGATACATACACTTATTTATGGACTAAATGAAAGAATGTGGGTCATCTGTTAAACCCTCACTCTTTGATGGGTTTAATTACCCTTACTGGAAGGCTCGTATGCAAGCCTTTCTTAGACAAGATGAAAAAGTCTGGGATTTTATTCTTGATGGTTGGGAACCACCTTCGGTAATGAAAGATGTTGTAACAATCATAAAGCCAAGAAGAGACTGGACCACTGAAGAACGCACCCTTAGTGGGGCAAACCAAAAAGGTCTAAGCTCAATATTTGTTACAGTGTTAATGGATGAGTTCCATCACATCTCCAACTGTGAGACTACTAAAGATGCATGGAATGCACTTGCTCTTGCTCATGAGGGAACCTCCCAAGTGAAACAAACAAAATTGAGATTGCTAACATCTTAGTTTGATTCCATTAAAATGAGCAACACGGAAAGTTTTGGTTAGTTCTATGCTTGCGTCTGTGATATCACTAATTATTGTTCTAACCTTGGTGAGAAAATTCCACAACCTATACAAGTACATAAACTCCTAAGCTCTTTAACAGCAGACTACAAGATGAGATTTACAGCGATAGAGGAAAGCAAGAATGTAGACACACTAAAAATTGATGAACTTGTCGAGCCAATCCAAACCTATGAGCTTTCTCTAGATCCACCCAAGAAAAATAAGGATGTGGCATTCAAAAGCTCCAAAAAGGACATCTATGATAGTGATGATGATATGAATTATGAGTCACTAGTCTTGTTAGCACAAAAATTTAAGAAGTTCATGAAGAAGAAGGGTCAACAGAATAATCATTGCAACAAGGGACAATCCAGTCATTCAAATGACCGAAAGTCCAGGAAAATCAAGCCTCCTAACCTTGATGGTAAGAAAAGTAAGCCCACTAGTCCTCAATGCTTTACTTGTGGAGGATTTGGTCATATTTCTGCAGATTGTGCTAACAATAAAAAGAAATTTGGAAAAGCCTTTAATGCTACACTCAGTGACATAGAAAGTGAGCAGGACAATGCTAGTAACTCGAAGGATGATGACACTAATTATTGTGCCTTCACCGCAACTGCCAAAGCACATCAGAATGACTCCGACCTTAGCTCAGATGAAGAAAATAAGGAAGTAAATTCTTCTCTCTTATTGTCTAAGTTTAATGTATCGAATTATGAGGAATTATTCATGGATTGTCTAGGTGCCAGGGAAGAGAGATAAATTGCTTGTTGACGTAACTAAACTTAATGATATCATCAATGTTCATAAAACAAATTCCTCTAGCCTAGAGAAAGATAAAAAGGAATTGTCTGATCATACTAATGTCTTGAATATGAAACTTGTAGAAACCACTGAGGAAAACAAAAATCTTAGGCAAGAACTTAGTATTGCTAAAGAAACGATGAGGAATTTGACCATTGGTGTTGGAAAATTAACCAAAGTCCTAGACTATGTAAAGCCACGTAAAGATAAGAGAGGTCTTGGATACATAGATGAACAGTCAATACCTTCATCATCCAAAACTCAATTTGTAAAATCCATTATTGCTCAGGCAGGGAAGGTAGTTTCTACACCTTATCATTCTAAGAAAATTCAGTTTGTTCCCATCTGTCATCATTGTGGTAGGAAAGGACATATTAGACCTAAGTGTAGATTTATTTATGCTTATGATTCTATCATGAGTACAAATGTTTCTAAGACACCTCAAAAAAATTCAAAACGTAAATTTTTTACTACAAGAACTACACAAAAGAGGAACATAAGAAACCAGTAACTCAAATGTCCAAAATTAAAAGAGGATGGGTTAACAAATCTGAGTTGCATTGCTTTGTGGCCCATATAGCATTTAAAGCTAAATCAAATACCACTTGGTATTTTAATAGTGGATGCTCGAGACACATGATAGGGAATCGTTATTTGTTTAAAACCTTTAAGGAATACAATGAAGGGAAGTTACCTTTGGTGATGGTAAAACATCTAAAATTATTGGAAAAATCACTGTTCAAATAGAGGGTATCCCTAAACTTGATGAAGTTTTATATGTGGAAGGACTTAAGGCAAACTTGATTAGCATAAGTCAAATACGTGATAGTGATTTTAATGTGTAATTTACAAACAATCACTGTATTGTAACAGATCAAAAGGGTGAATATATGATTAAAGGAATCAGATCACATGAAAATTGTTATTGTATTGATACATCACCCGTAGCAACATGTAATCTAGCTAGCAATGACTCAACTACCTTATGGCACAAAAAGCTAGGTCATATGAATTTTAAAGATCTGGTTAGATTAAGTAAAACTGAGACTGTACGTGGTTTACCTATTCTTTCAAAAATTGAAACACATGTATGAGGACTATGTCAATTGGGTAAGTTTGATTCAGGAAGTGATGAAGGTATATTTCTTGGTTATTCCCTAAATAGTAGAGCTTGCAGAGTCTTCAACTGTAGAACTAATGTAGTTATAGAATCCATAAATGTAGTTATAGATGATGGAGGTAAGAAGATTACAAGTGAAGAAGTTGGAAATGAAGAAAATTTCATAACATCTCAATTAACAATGACTAGTGACACAATTGGAATAAAAGACTAAAAGTTAGAGGAAAGAGAAGAAAAGAAGGAAGAAGCATCAACCTCATCAATGATAAATCCAACTCGAACTTCAAAAAATCATCCTATTAAGAATATAATTGGAAATCCTAATGCAAGCATGGTAACAAGAAGAAGACAAATAAGTGAGGTAACCCATTTACGCTATATTTCTCAATTTGAACCAAAAAATGTGAATGAAGCCCTTAGGGATGAATTTTGGATAAATACCATACAGGATGAGTTATCTTAATTTGAAAGAAATCATGTGTGGGTATTAGTACCTAAGCCTAAAAACAAAAAATTTATTGGAACAAATTGGGTGTTCAAAAATAAATTTGATGAGCATGACATTATTGTTAGAAATAAGGCTAGGTTGGTAGCTCAAGGCTACACGCAAGTAGAAGGAGTTAACTTTGATGAAACATTTGCACCTGTAGCTAAACTAGAGTCAGTTAGAATTTTACTTGTCATTTTCTATCACATGAAGTTCAAATTATATCAAATGGATGTTAAGTCTGCCTTTTTGAATGGATTTTTGAACAAGGAGGTATATGTGGAACAACCAAAAGGATTTGTTTATCCGAAATTTCCAAATCATGTTTACAAACTCAAAAAGGCTCTTTATGGTTTGAAACAAGCTCCAAGAGCATGGTATGAGAGACTTACCAACTATCTTTTGAACAAGGGATTTATTCGAGAGGGAGTTGATAAGACTTTATTCATTAAAAGGAGTAGTGACGAGATCTTTATTGCTCAAATTTATGTGGATGACATAGTTTTTGGATCCACATCTAGTACACTAGTGGATGATTTTGTGCATGTTATGACAAATGAATTTGAAATGTCCATGGTAGGTGAAATGACCTTCTTCTTTGGTTTGCAAATCAAACATTCTCGTGATAATATATTTATTTCTCAAACCAAGTACGCATGTAACCTTGTTAAAAGGTTTGGTCTTGAAACTAGCAAGCTATTACGGACTCCTTTAGGTACTAGCATAAAAATTACAAAGGACAGTCAAGGTAAAAGTGTTGATCAAACCCTTTATAGGAGTATGATAGGTAGTTTACTTTACCTTACTACAAGTAGGTCTGACAAATGTTTTAGTGCTGGTGTGTGTGCCCGTTATCAAGCTGACCCTAAGGAATCACACTTAGAGAATGTAAAGAGAATCATTAGGTATATATCAGGAACAAGTAATTATGGTTTATATTTTACTACTAACACTACTTGTGAAGTAAGTGGTTTTACAGATACCGACTGGGCAGGCAACCAAGATGATAAGAAGAGCACATCAGGTGGTTGTTTCTACGTTGGAAACAACTTAGTATTATGGCACAGTAAAAAGCAGAACTCTATCTCATTCTCAACAACTGAAGCAAAATACATTGCTACTGGAAGCTCTTGCACACAAATGCTTTGGATGAAAAGCATGCTCAAGGACTACGGTCAACCATAAGGTATGATGCCTTTATATTGTGATAACTCTAGTGATATATGTATTTCTAAGAACTCAGTTCAACATTCTAGAACTAAGCACATTGACATTAGGCATCACTTTATTCGAGAATTAGTTAAAAAGAAAATAGTGACACTTGAGTTTGTACCTACTGAGAGACAATTAGCTGATATATTCACTAAAGCCATAGACACTCAAAGATTTGAGTATCTGAGAAGTGCCGTGGGAATTTCTCCCTCAAATTGAATTTCAAATTTTATTACCAAAAAAAAGTAGCACCATTGTCTAGCCAATACGGTATTCGACTTATTTAATACTTATATACACATAATCTCTTTTTTAGTAACTCAACTCATTTTGTTATTTATTGTATAAATTATTATATGATTTTTACTTATACACACACATATTCTTATACATGTGATGATCGATGTTGACATAAACTTCTTCACACACTCACGAACACACATATATGTTATGCTTGAAGTTTATGAATTTTCTTGAAAGACTCTAGGACTTTAACTAATCTTGATTGTAAAATTGTGTTGAATTCTACTTTTGCTTACTAAAATTTTATCGTATGGAGGCACCTAGTATTGAGAGGGCTATCTATTGTGATGTGTGAAGCTACCGCAGTGAGCGGAGAGGGCTACCTCATAACTAGTGTGAAAGTTATCATGCTAGGTTTATGGCTCGTGCAAAAAAAAAAAAGATTTTGCAACGAAGATGGATCTACTGTACCATAAGATAGTTCCACTATGGAGTCTGGGATATCATTGTACTTATATCTTATTTTTATAAGTGTCATGTAGTGAGTAAGAGGTTTTGCCACAAGAAAATGCTAAAGGGGGAGTTTGTAAAAATTACGAGTGTTGGCTATTTTCGTGGACAAAATATTTACTTGTAAATTTGTTTTTAGGTCTCCTAACAAGTTTATCAAAAAAAAGCTAAACAAATGTTCAAATTCTAGATATTCGTACTTCAGGTATATTTTTTATAACTACGACATATAGAATTGCATTCATGCATTTAATAGTACATTTTCATAAATCTGAAATTATATTTTGTGTTAAAATATTTATTTAAACTTTAATTAATTTATGAAATTATTAATTAAATATTTTTATAATGTGTCTTAACAAATGATTATTTTATAATATTAAATTTTTGTTTTTAATAGAATTTGAAAAATTAAACCCAAAATATATTTAATTAGGTATTATTATTTTCTATAGATAGATACATTAGGGTTGATAAAAATATAAAGAAAAAAAAGTAACAACAGTCTGCCAGAGAATAAAAGAATTGTTGAAGTTGCCGAATAGGGCTAAAAACAACTGTCAATCTGGCGATCGTTTGAAAAGTACTAAAGTTCTTGATATTAAAATATGAGTGAAGCTAATTGATCAAAGGTAATCAATATATGGTTGCTGTTGGTTTTTTTTTTAAGGTCATGAATTAAAGTAAAGATAATTAATTAATATTTGATTTTTAAATTCTCATATTCATCATTCTATGCATTTAACATTTTATGGTTTTGGTTCTTTCGAGTTATTTAATCTTGTTAATTTGAATGTTTCCTTTTGGTTAGCTTTTGGGTTATTGTTTGTTAGACTTGAATTTCTACTACAATTTGTTCAGTGATGAACATAGAAAGTGAGAGTGTGGGGCAATAAAGTTAAGGAAAACTTAATTTTTATACATATTAACGTGGCGACAGAAAAATGTAATATAGTTAATATATTGATTTGTATTATTTTTGCATGGTTGGTGTCAAAATCTTTTTAGTGGAAGAGTTTAATGATTTGACAATTATGTTTAACATTTTTACTCTAGAATTTGCTAGTTGATTTGATTTAAATGACATATATTTTGAATCATCATTCATTGTTAAATCCGTTCTAGAACACACACGGACACTTGTGTTTCTTTTTGTGCTAACCTTTTTTTGCAATTGATTTGTGAACGATTTGATTGGCGGGAAGCTTATTGGAACGTTGGTCTGGAAACCGCTCACGCTAATTTTAGAAACTATGAAAATAAAGCAGGGGCTCGTAAGTAAAATACATTGAGGCAGTATCCTAGGGAAGGTAGCATAAGACCGAGTTTGTACTTAAACATTTAATTTTCATAGTAGAAAGTTAGGTGGTCTGGTGGACCGGTGGTTTTCCTCTTAAGTCATGGTTGTAGCCTAGGTTGTTTTCACCTAAAAATATCGTGTGTTATTTTCTTATTTCTATACTTTATTTTTACACACGATTGCATGTCTCGCCGTTTTGTTTAGGTTATCAAATTATAAATTGATAAAAATTAAAAATAACCTATTTACCTCTAGGTTAATTAGGTTCATAATTTATAAATTTTCAATTGGTATCAAATCAGATACTAGATATACTTAGTGAGATTGGTCCATAATTTATAAACTTTCAAAAAGAATAAATTTTCGATGAAAAACTAGTTACAAAGTTGAGTATAAAATTTAGAGAAAAATATCATATTTAATTCCATAAATTAAAAATAATATCATCTAATCTTTTAATCATAAAAAATAGACGAATTAAAAAAAATTATATTACTTTAACACTTTTCTATTGAAATATTATTATTATTCAGTAAAGTTATTAAACGTTATTAAAATATAATTATTTAATAATAATAATAATAATAAAGTAATAATTAATATGAAAAAATTATAAAGTACTCTTTTTAACATTTGTAATTTCTAATAATTTACTTTAATGTATTATTGATTTGTAATTTTTATTAAAAATTTAAAAAAATATATAGATAAGTTTATATTTTAATATTATTATTGTTGATTTTTTATTAATAATATGATATTAAATTTTTAATATTTGTTAATTTCTACTTGTTATTGATTTGTAATTTTTATTCAAAATTTAAAAAATATATAAATAAGTTTATGTTTGAATATTATTATCGTTGATTTTTTATTAATAACATGATATTAAATTACACTTTCATTATTATTAAAAATTCATATTTTAATCAAGTTTTAATTATTTGATAGAAAATAATAATATTTTAATAAATAATCATTAAAATAATAATTTATCTTTAATTGGTCAATTTTTCATAACACTTTTTAATCTAAGATACTAAATAACTAATGATTTAATCTAAATAACATATATGACATTTCATTATAAAATTGATGGGAGTGTAATAGTATCTTAAATTAAGTTATTTAAGTCGTTTAACTTTATAATTTAAAAATGTCATTTTTTTATTATATTGATTTTAAGAAAAGGGTTTATGAAGGACAAAATTAATTTTTGAACATTATTTTAATCAAATTTATTACATACTTTTCAGATGACTTTATTAATAGGGTTATAATTATCATTTTAATCATTATTATTATCATTCAACAACACACTAACATTTTAATGTATCATTCTCTATTTATTTTATTATTTATCATCATTTAAATAATAATATTTTATTACAGATTTTATTAAAATTTGAAATTTTATTGTTTTATGACCCTTTTTCAATAACAATGTGATAGAAAAAATATTTTTCTATTTTAAAAGACGAATAATAATTTGAGAATTAACTTACAAACCTTTCAATACATTTTATTCTTATAATTTATCTCTATTTTTTTATATTTTTTATATTTAAATTTTTAAAAACTAATTTTTCATTAAAATAGTTATATTTTATGATGTAATTATTATATACAATAAATATTTTTGTAAAAAAAAATTACACTTAACCCGAGACTTTTAGGGAGCAGGATAGTACATGTTCTTGTTATTAGATAATTAATATTTGATTATTTAAATTAAAAGTAATATTATTTAATTTTTTTATTTTTGTAAAAATTTAAAGGAAAAATTATATTATTATAATAACATTTTAATTAAAATATTATTTTTTATCATGTTATTAAAATAAGATTAAAATGACACCTTATAACAAAATATAGTAACAAACAGAATGAAACCATTTAAGAGATATGAGTAAATATATTTGAATAAAAAAATTGTTAAAATATATTAAAGATTAAATGATCAAAATTTTAAAATAATAATTATTCAAAAAAGTATTAATTAGTAAATTACTATAATATAAAAAATTAAGATATATAAACTCATGAAAAGTATACTAACTAAAAGAACGAATAAAATTTATTTAATTGTTTGGTAAATAATTCAAGTGATAACTCCATTTTATAATTATGGGAAAAAGAAAAAGGTAAAAAAAAAAAAGAAGAAATACAAATGCATGGAAAAAGTGTACTAACTAAATGGACGAATACAAATAATCAAATTGTCTTGTAAAAATTTTAATCGATAACTTCATTTTATTTCTACGGGAACACATTAAAAAACAAAAAGAAAGCAAAATTAGTTAGGCAAAATTGGTCATATATTCTAATAACAATCACTATGTTAACTTCCAACTTTATTTATGATATTAGTTTAGGATTTGTATTAGTTTTAATTCAACAATTTAGTTTAAAAATTGTTATTCTTCTTGATCAATCGTGATCCTTCTAAGATAAATTTTAAATCATAGAAAAAAATATAAAAATTATTATCGATCTCGTCTTATCTAATTGATAATTCTCTCTAATTGTATTAATTTTTCTCATGTTTAACATATAATATCAAATATTATACTAAAAATATATTTTTTGATAAAATAGATTATTATTTTTATTTTTAATTAAATCCTTAATAATTATTAAATTGAATCAATTAATTATTATTTAAAAATATTTACCCGATTATTAAATTTTATTTTAGTTTATATTAAATTTTTATTTTATGTTGTATTTAGTAAAATATTTTACTAGTATCATATAATTAATTTTAATTTATTATATGTAATAAAAAATTAAAAAAATTATTAAATAATAAAAAAATATAATTGTAAGAAATTTTAGTGAAAGATATATAATTAAAATAAAACATAAAAATCAATATTTTTAAATTTTTATCTTTTATTAAAAATAATTCGTGAATAATATCATACCAAATGAAAATATTACACTAAATTTAATACAATATTATTTATTGTATTATATGTAGTGTTAAATAGAAGTAATTTTTAATAAAAAATCATACCATTTTAATAGAATAGTGACAAGTTAAAGATGATCTTATACCTCAATCCTCGTTAATATCAAATAACACGTCACAATATTCAAGAAATATTCAAGTAATTTACATCCTATTGTATACATAAGCCTCATCTATTGAACAATAAATAAGAAACATGAGATACAGTAATGAGATACTAGTTCCACATAGAAATTGAGGAATAGTGATGTAAATTCAGAGGGACTGGACTAACCCATTCCGAAATTTTAAATTTGGGCTTAGATTTTTTTAAATTAAACAAAAATTATAAAATAACATCATATTATATTTAAATAAAATTATATTTTATAAAATTTAAATTTAACTCGTATTTTAAGGTTGTTTCAAACCAGACTCATACTATAAATATTTAATCTTAAATACGATCTTAAAATTATTTAGATAAGAATCGATCAAATTTACTCAAACTTAATCAAATTTTTTAAATAAAAATGGTTAAATTTATATCCCTTCTCACACACATCAATGAATGAAAACATCTTAATTTAGAAATTTTAAGTGCAATATTACAGTTAATAAATGCAACATAACATTTAATGAGTGAAGCATTTGTAAAAATGAGGGTAATTAGTGCCTTAAAACATATCATTGAGATAGTCTGAAAGATATATTCAAATCTAATCCTATTACACAAAACAATAACTTCAACTCATATGTGAATAAAAAATATACATGTAAATTTGTTAACGTGGAATGCCACACCTTTACTTTTTAAAATATCAAAATGGGAAATCAAGTATCCTCTATGCCTCTTTCAAAAATATTGACTGTGTATACATGGTAGTTAAGGCGCCTGCATTAGGTCACCATGCTATTAGGGAACTATTATTCCTGGGAAAGTGGAAACCATTCCATTAGAATAGACTGCTTGCAATCAAGCGATTTTACTTTAATTACCATTTACCAATACTATCCAAATCATGGTATAATAAGGCGTTATATTGACTGTCACATCCTCCTCTCATGAGCTAATCGTACTGTAGTTGAAAAGTCATTCCAAACAAGTGTACCATTATGATGCAAATATAACAATTCCATAAGTTTTTTCAGATCTAGTACGATGCTTCTCTCAAACCCTAAATGCCTGGAAGAAAGGTTGAGCAGGTTTTCATTTATTGGCATTCCTATGTGCAAAACACATATATTGTTTGTTTTATTTAGTGTTTTGTCTTACTCTATACAAACAGTACTACACACATTCACTTAGATTAGAACACTTATGTGGGCATATTTACACACACCTACAAGGGTTACTTCTTATATTATGCATGTGAGATTGTGTTTCTTTATTTTGTTGTGTTATCGTTTTTGTGAGCATTTATGAAAAAATATTTGGTAATTTTTCGATAATAAATTTTTTTAGCTTATCACCTTCTTGCCACCATAAGTACCAAGTGTGTTAATGGCTACTATTCTCGTTGGAGTATAACTATTACCCTTACTACCCTGGTCGGTAAGGCTTAGTGAGTGGTGAGTGATTGGTGAGGTATCTAGACAGCTTAGAATTTTCTATAAATACTATCTCTTTCAAATGTTTGATCAATAAGAAAATGTGGGGAAAATTTTTCGGGTTTGAAACTTGTTTTTCAAAGATTGAAAAATTGTTTTCTTATTCCAGGTCACGAATACTTCATATGGTGTTTCAATATTAGTAATTCAAGATTGTATTTGCAAAAATTTTTTCGAATACGGTCATGTAAAATTGGATAAAATCCATAACTTAGATTGCATATTAGGTACTTATGTTTGGATAAGCTCTTTATGATTTCACTCTATACTAATCGTTGGTGACCGATTGTACTACGTGGTGGGGTTTCAGAGAAGAGCCAGATTCAGCATTGAATCAGAATAGTTGCAGAGGTAGCTAACGAAAGTAGATAGTCGCATTAGGGCATGTGTCTTGGCTTATAGAAGTATTTGTTTTTATATTTTTATTGAGTTATAAAATATTTGATTTATCAGTGGATTGTTTGTTGTTGAATAGTTTTCATAAACACTACAAAGATGTTACATATGATAGAGTTTCTATATAAGTTTATCTTGTTATATTGTTGTGTTTGTATGATCATTGTTTTATTAGAACAATTAGAGTTATATCCAATTATGTTATATGATAATCTTATTGTCTTTTCCTAATTTGTCATGCTTTCTGAATTATCTACTTAACCTGATATATCTTTTACATGTTTTTTTATTTATCTCCTTAGCCTGCTATGCCTTACATATATTAAATTAATCTATTTATTGGACTATTTAACTCCTTTATACTATTCTTTCTTTTGCTTTCTATTTGTGTATTGCATTCTCTTTATTTATTGTTAGTACGTTGCTTATAAATTAAGTGTAAGTGTCCAAGAAGTTTAATCTTTTAGTATATGATTTAGGTTTGTAAAATTTTTCAATGTAGTTTCAATGTTTTTGTATATCATTGTTTCTTAAAATTTATTTAAAAACATAATTTAATCTTTAAGTTTAAAATTTATAATTTAATCACAATTTATTAAAATTTAACAGTTTTAATCAAATTTAATAGTATTTGGTCCATAACCTTTTCACATAAACAAATTTTGGTTCTTAACATTTTTATAAAAATTGTTAAATTTTATAAAATTATGAGCTAAATTATGCATTTTAAAATATTAGATATTAAATAAAAATTAAGAAAGTATAAAAATCAATTTTAATTGAGCTTATTTTATAATAAAGATTAAAAAAATTACACCTATGACCAAATTATCAACGTATATAAATTAGTTACATAAATATTTAAAAGAAATTAAAATCTTTAATACAAAATTACTATATTATAAATTTTAAAAACATTTATTTCAATACTGTGAGTTTGACCGATATTTTTAAGCGCAAACGAGGTTTTTAGACACGACAACGTGTTTCATCGAATGAAAATCATCCACATGTCAAGTCGTATCAATTATTGGCTCTCGACGTCCATCGGCTACACTCAAATGAGAAACCGCTCCGAGTCTTTCTTCATTCTACTTGCAGTCCTCTGAGAGTCTGAGTTCAGATTTCCTCTACGAAAACCACGAATATCGACTTCTTCTTCTTTTTTAACTCTCTGATTTGCTACACTTTACATTGTTGTAGTGAGGTTTTCATTTTCAATATGATTGAGTTTGAGAATTTGCTACTGGTTGTTATAGCCTTAGGGTTTCTATCCTCTACATCTGAATCCCTTCGATTCGAGTTACAATCGGGTCACACCAAATGTATTTCTGAAGACATTAAGAGCAATTCAATGACCGTTGGAAAGTACAGCATCATCAACCCCAACGAGGGCCATCCTCTTCCTGATTCTCACAAGCTCACTGTTCGGGTTTGTTGCTGAGTTTGCAAAATTTATATTTTTATGATTTCTCATTTCGAATTATCATGGTAATTTTGTGCTTAGAATTTGAAATGATCTGGATTTGAAATATGTGTATAGGTGACTTCGCATTATGGGAATAGCTATCACTATGCGGAGAAGGTGGAATCTGGGCAGTTTGCATATGTTGCTGCGGAGGCTGGGGATTACATGGCTTGCTTCTGGGCTCCAGAACATAATCCCCAGACTACTTTGACTGTTGATTTTGATTGGAGGAGTGGCGTTGCTGCTAAAGATTGGTCCAATGTCGCTAAAAAAGGCTCTGTAGATGTAAGTTCAGTCTGTTTTCTCAATATAAATAATTATTAAATATTTCTGTCTGAATTGGTTTTTATTTATTTTTAGTCAATTGCTTTGATTTATTGAGATAATTTGTAGAATTTGCTTGTTTCTATTAATATCTCGTATGAAACTAAGCATTGGATTATGTTTTAGATGGTTGTAGAGCTTCCAATCTAATATATTTTATATTTCAGTCTAGATATTCGGAGTCCAAAAAGGAATTTTTTTGGTTATTGCATTATTGCAGCATTTTCCTAGAAGTGTATTATTTAAGATTTATCGGGCTTAGGTATCAAGATCGAATAAAGGAAGTTTAGTTTATTTTCTAGCCTTGGAGTGATTAGAGAAAGATTATGGTTCTTATTTAAAGGTGGTCAGGTGCTCTGGGAATTATTTTAGTTTTGGCAAGCTGCGGTTTTTAATTGGAGGGATTGAAATAGAAAATTTGAAAGACTGATACTTGGCGGTTTGATAAGTGAATAAAAATATTGTTGCCTCCTAACAGCTTAAGTTTTTGGGATAGGTAGTTTCTCTATAACTTTTTACATGGTATCAGTACTGGAAGTCCTGTGTTCAAATTCTAGTAATCTCAATATTGAATTACAAGTATTTGATATGAATGGTACATAGAACCAACATCTGGTGTTAAAAGCAAATATCCAATCTGGTATTATTAATCTAGTATTATTGGAAGGCGAACAATACTTTTTAAAACATCGATCATTTAGAACTAAACATGGTGCATAGTTCAATTAAAGATGCATGTATTTGCAAAGTTGCGTCACTGATTAAAATTTGCTTAGCATTAGGGTTGGTATGTGGAAATAATCTTATGCTTCTGTCATATTTTTAATGTCAGGCCATGGAATTTGAGCTCAAGAAATTACATGATACTATTGCTTCCATTCATGATGAGATGTATTATCTCCGTGAAAGGTAGTGGAACTTAGAATTATTTATTTTTTTCACCATTTTATAGCAATTGATGAGATTTATGACAATTTCTCTTACGATGGTATTTGTTTCAGAGAAGAAGAAATGCAGGAGCTTAACAGATCGACTAATACCAGGATGGCCTTGTTTAGTTTTCTATCCCTAGTTGTATGCGTATCTGTGGCTTCCTTCCAATTTTTGCACTTGAAGACCTTTTTCGAGAAAAAGAAGCTCATTTAATTCCATTATGATTGAGACTATTCACTTGCGACTTGCGAGCTTTTGTACAATATTTGGTTAGCAATATACTAAAATAAATAAATATATATTTATTTATTTATTTTCGGATCACATGGTTCATTTAGCTGCTGATGCTTTTAAAGCCGCATCGCTTTACACCTTGAAAAAAATCTGTTCCGGCAGTTTCAGCTCTGTAATAAGGAACGGGGATGAATAATCTTAGTTGGTACCCAATGGAATTTTGCTTTTGCCAAGATTGAGCCCTAATGTTTTATGATATTTTGGTGCCAAGTTCTCCCTTACTGAACCAACTGAAATGAATAGAATTTATATTTGCATGCAGAAGTGTTGACTACATTCTCCATAACTATGGCTTTACCATCGAGACAGTTGCAACGTGCAAGTTGCTTCCTTCTTTTGTGATGTAAATTCATGTAGGATGTTTGAAAATTATTGTGGGTGATGATAAAAGGTTGGATTGAGAGTACTGCAAGTATGGAGAATGTACCCAATGGAATTTTGCTTTTGCCAAGATTGAGCCCTAATGTTTTATGATATTTTGGTGCCAAGTTCTCCCTTACTGAACCAACTGAAATGAATTGAATTTATATTTGCATGCAGAAGTGTTGACTACTTACCATCGAGACAGTTGCAACGTGCAAGTTGCTTCCTTCTTTTGTGATGTAAATTCATGTAGGATGTTTGAAAATTATTGTGGGTGATGATAAAAGGTTGGATTGAGAGTATTGCAAGTATGGAGAATGGATAACATGGATCTAGGCAAGAAGTAAAATGACTAGGAGCTTGAATTAATGGTGCATTGAAGTTACATAGCATTAGGAATCGGTGTCTTTATGTAAGAATTGATCCTCTCCGATCTTCCTTTTATTCATAGTTTTTGTTTTCCTAATATTAAGGATTCGATTGATCAAGAAATGTAATATTACGGGTTTATTTTCATAAATAAAGAATTTTTTTAAGATCAAACAGTATTTTATGCGATCAAATTTGTGAAATGAAATGAAAAACGGTTAGTTATATTATCATAATACATATTGACTACAAGATTTGAATTTACAATGATCAAGTTATTCTCAGTCTCGTTTGGTTTATATATAAAATTTTACCCGTATTTGACCTATGTAGTCTAAAAACTAAAAAATGTTATTAAGGTGAGAAAGAACGAATAAATAATTTTAAATAAAAGTAATAAAAAAGGTTTAAATAATTGAACACCACAAATATAAATTGAAAAACTCTTAAAAATTAAGTTTAAAGATAATTGAGGATCGTGTTTCACATTGTACCCTTCAATAAATTCTCTTTTTCACGTAGTTGTTTGAGAATCAATAAATGTTTGTCTCTCAAAATACAACAGTCGAAGCCTATAGCTAGCAATCACACAAAAGGTAATTCCAGTGAATTGTTGTTTGATCTACTACCATACTAAAACCTAGGATTTTATGAAAAGTTTTGAAAAAAAGAAGACATGTTTTGGGAGATGATTGGTGATTACAAAATTCATATGAATTGTCTTATATTATTTTCATAAATATAGTTTCTGTGTATTCAACTGAGAAGAAAATATAGTCGATTTTAAACACTTATATGAGAGAGCTTAATTTTAATCCAACTTAAATAATGATAATATATTCTTATCAAAATTCAATTTCAAGTCGAATACACGTCTTAAATGGAAACTTAAACCAAATTAATCCAAAATTTCTTTATGCTTATCTCTTTCAAGCCATATTGCTTCTTTCTTTTTCCTTTTTTCCCCATGAAACATATTTCATAATCTCTTAAAAAGTAGGTCCATATTAAGTCTCAAAATTGGCCAAATTTTACCAAATTTTCAATAATCCTCACATGAATGAAAATTGACAGGTTAGTGAAAAGGATTGACATAATTTTTTTTTACTCAATAGTAGATTTTAATGGTTTGAAACCTGTGTGGGATAGGTCCATGCTATCCCTTAATCCTTCCCTTGTGAATGTATATTTAGTTTAATGCTTGATCAATAGATACAATATCTTTAAATTTTTTTACTATTTGTGTAAACAATGACATACCTCATCGATAAACATATTTTTGACCAATAATTTGTTATGCTTTTAAGCATTAGTTTTATATTGTATTTTAGAATTGAGTTATTTTGAAAGGTATTTTCATATGTTATAGGTTAATGTGCTTATGAAAGAATCTTGGATTAAAATAAGTAAAAATAGTGAAAATAGGGCAAGAATTGGCAACTCAGACATGTTGAAATGAACAAAATATCAATCCCCTAAGAAATCAGTGCGTATCGTGGCCCAAACATTTTACATGCCGTGGCAAGGGATTCTCAAGTCACATTTGGTGATTTAAGAATTTAAATGTGCGTCATGGCACAAAAGTATCATGCCACGGCACAGGAGTCTCGGGTTATAACTAGAGGATCTGTTTATTTATTGCATCGCAATGCATATAAAAGCATGCCAAAATTCGTGTTTTTTTACTCGTTAGAAGCCTTAATATACGTACATAATTTACTCACTCTTTTCCAAAACCTAACATATAAATACACTCTAAAACCTTCTTAACTGAGATCTAACCATTGTAGCGAAAAATATCAATCCACAACATAGAAATTAGAGAGAAAACTTTCAATTTGTGAAGATTTTTCAAGGATTTGAAGAAATGGATCAACTAATTCAAGGATTTGGATATCACATAGCAAAAATGGGTATTTTAATTGTTAGATCTTCTTTCTCTTTATATTCTAAACATGTATTTTGTAATTGAATTGATTACAATTAATTTAATTATGTTAGGTTAAATTTTGTATATAAGATATTAGTTTTGCTTATATGAGTAGAATGACAATTTTATGATTTAATTTAATAAAAGTTGATTTATTTCTTATTCATGTTTCTTGATATCTTTAATTATGAATGAATGATGAATAAAATTTTAATTTATAATTAAATAGATTATTTTAGAGCTAAGCATTAGACACGTCATCTGTTTTTTTTTTGTGCATTTATAAATAAAAATCTACTTTAATTGATTTCTTTGTGTTAAACTTGATGGTTCATTTATTTCCCTTAGGTTTTTTAATTACCTAATTTCAAGCCCGATTCAAAAATTTATTAGTTAATTGAGAATTGTGAGGGCTCACTATAATAATTGGAGATTATCTTATCTAAAAGTAAAAAATCAATAATTCTTACCTTTGAAACCATATTTTAAAATCATTTAATTCATTCTTTTCATAAATGGATAGCTAGCTAATTTTCCATATTTATTCATCCATAATTATTCGGCTATAATTTATTTGCTTTACTTTAGTTATTTAATTGATTTTAAAATTTACAATCTTTTTTTTTTCAAATTGACAATTATTAGCATGTTTAGGATTCTTCGTTTAGCTAATTAAGAAAATAATTAACGTTTTGAAACAACAATCAATTTCTTTAGAGACCGACATCGGGGTATTCTTATCAATAATATACTAATGATTCATGTACTTGCAAGCAATAAAATTTATGCATTAAGTTTTTTGCATCGTTTTCAAAGAATTGGTGTTTAAAATTGTAATTTATTTTAATTTTAATTTTTTTTAATTTCTTTAATTTTGTGATTTTGTTAATTTTTGTTTTTATTTAGGTATTTCATTTATTTTAGTTTCTTTTCTATTTCCTTTTGTTATTTTCTTTTAGTAGTTATATTCTCTGATGCATTGATTTCTTTATTATTTTTGTTAGTATATACAAGGTAGGAGATCTTGACTTGCACATTTTATAAACAACATTAATATATCAAGAGAGCACTCAAGTATGTTGGATACTAAAATCCAAGATGGTTATGATGGAGTATGTAAGGCCAATAATTGAAACTACTATTTTTCATTTACAGGAGGCAGCTAGAAATTATAAATAAAAAAATATTATTATTCTATGTTACCCTCCTTCTATGGTACTACTAATAAAGATCCTTTAACTTTCATTATGGATTTCTGAGTCTACAATAAGTTCATAGAAAAATTATATTCCCACCAAAAGACTTCCTACTCGAGGACTAAGATTAACTACATTTTCTCAAATAGAGGAAGAGCCATCCCATAAGGATTGGAATAGGTTCGAGCTATTTCTCATTTAGTTCCTACACCACTATTGTCCACTACAATAGAACCAAGTTTTCTATGATGGGTTAACACAATAGTGACAATTTATAGTGGAAAAGCTACATGTGAAGCTATGTGAGAAAAGATTACTTATGAAACTTATGATCTCTATGAGATATTGGGTGCTAATTCCTAATAGAAAAGTGATAGAGTAAGAAGAGCTTGAATGAATGAGATAGGCTATGGGAATGAGATGGCTATGCAGCTTGTGAAGTTAAACAAACAAGTCAAACTCCTCACCTCCAAAAATCCACTAACTCAAAAGGTATGTCAGGATTGTAGTACTTTTGGGCATGTGCTAATACTTGTCCTATTATTTGTGATTCTTATGTAGGTACTAGTCATGAGCAAGTAAATGTAATGAAGGGGTACTGACTTAGACCTAAGAATGACCTCTATGCAAATACCTACAATCTGGGTTTAGACCTAAGAATGATCTCTATGCAAATACCTACAATCTGGGTTGGAGAAATCATCTCAACTTCTCTTAGTAGGGAAACAACCCTACCTATGTTCAAAAAAATATGTTACACTATAAGTACCATTGTACTTGTGCATGTCTGTAAAACATTGTATCAATTTTATTCTTACTTAGTGTATTTGTCCTCTTTTGTGTAAGGTTTATTGCTATGGTTCAGTAATACACACACGCACATAATTAGCAACACTTTATATGTGAGCATGTTTACACACACCACGGGATTGGTTTTCTTATTATGCATGATAGGTGGAATATTGGTTTTTAATGAGAAAGTGTGTGAGCAAGCTTGCATTTTTGCTCATGTTTTGGTTTCATTTCGGGTGTAGGAATTTATGGAATGTACTCGACAATTTTTGGAATAAAAAAATGTGACTTTTGAGCATCTTGCCACCAAGATCTCCACAAAGCTTGCCACCACCCTTCGTGAGGTGGATGGCAAGGTGGTGAATTTGAGTTCTATAAATACCCCAAATTTCTTCTTATTTGGTATCTTGGAAAATATAGCAGAGCTCTATCAAATATACATCTCGTTCTTTCTATTTTCGGATCACTAATACCTTATGTGTTGTTTAGTATTATTATAGTGTTTGCAAGAGACTTGTGTAAGGTGAGTTGTATGTAGGCTTGTAGTTGCCTTCGTACAACTTTTTATATGTGAGAATATCTTTATGAGAGCGGGCAGAGTTAAATTCTTTCAGTTCTCACATCTTAGACTGTATGTCCCTTAGTAGTTTATGGTGGATTGTGTGTCCTTGGTTATTCATTGGGTGTTCGTGTTTGAGGGTGATTCTATTGATTGCACACGTCACTTATTATTGATTTGTGGTTTCTGATCACATCATATTGTTTAAAAGTAAACTAGGCTCGTGTGTCGAACTAGGTTGTTATGAAGGTAGCAAGCAAGAGCAGTAATAGATAGTTAGGATGGAGGTCTCAACTGATAGAGATAATAGTAGTTTTATTTTTTTCTGAGTTGTAACCCAAGGATGTTAACACATAGATAGGATTTTTATGTGGGTTTATCTTGTTATATCACAAATTATGCATACTCGAATGTGTAGCTAGTACAATCAGAATTTAAATGTTGTATGTCTTTACCTACTGCCATTTAAATTTTGATTGAAATATAAAATTATGGAAGAAAATTTTAGTGAAATCCCACTAAAACTTTGGTTAAGAAGTCCAAGATATTATATTTTAAAATTACGTAACCCTAATGTTATTATTCGAGTTAAACCTATGATCCATACTAGACAAGATATAAATGAATTTGATATTCAAATAAATGAATTATTAAATAAAAAATGAAAAGTCCACGTTCCATTCCAGTCTAGCCTTCATGGTAAGAAACCATAGTGAAATAAAAAAGGAAAAAACACGAATGGTTAATAATTATAAAAGATTAAATAAGCATTTATAGTTTGATGAGTGTTTTATTCCTATAATAGATGTGTTAATTAATCAAACTAAAAGAGCTAAAAAAATTAGTAAGTTTGGATTCTGACAAATTAAATTAACAAGACAGTCAAAACCATTGATAGCCTTTTGGTACACCAAGAGGACATTATCAATGAAATGTAATACCTTTTGGATTAAATATAGTCTAACAAGTTTATCAAAGATGGATGGATAACATTTTTAAAGATCTTACAAAATTTTGTGTGGTATATACTAATGATATTCTTGTTTTCTCTAAAACAATAGAACAACACAAAAAATATTTAAAATTATTATGTGAAAAATTTCAAAAACATGGAATAATTCTATATACAAAGAAAATAGAAATAGAAATAAAAAAAACATCCATTGAATTTTTAGGGGATAATTTTAAATCATTAGAGAATAAAACTTAAAGAACATATTATTTAAAAAAAATAGTGACAAAAAGCAACTGCAAGATACAAAAAAAAAAAAGACTATAAAATTTATTTAAAATTTTTATCTATGGAAGAAATTTTATAAAAAATCTATCTGAGTAATGAACATCTGTTGGACAATGAAAGCTAATAATCTTGATGAATGTAGAGTGAAAGAAATCCATAGAGATGTTAAGAATATATCATTTCTCATTGCCCTGCTTGTCATGCAGAGAATTATAAAGAAACAATTAGATATTTTGTTTGATGTTTTAGGTTATGAACTTGTTTTTTCAAATGTTTCTCTTTTGATTGTTAAGCAAATTATTTAGTATCTTTTAAACAGTGTAATAAAACTTGGCGATGTGATTTTTTCAATCCGAACATATTTTCTTGCTACTTGCCTCTTCGAATTTTGATTAGAATTTTTTAAAATTCTTAGTAAGGTGAGAAATAATAAACCAATAAATGAAAATAAAAGTAATAAAGCAAATTGAGAAATATAAGTTTGGAAATAACGGATGCTTGTGTTTAGACAGTGTCTTTAAACAGATATGTCCTCTTACTTGAGAATTCATAGACGTCTATCTCCTAAAATACAATGGATAAAACTAACAACTAATGAACACACGGTATTGATTCTGGCTAACTAAAATCTTCTGATTCTCTATTATACTAAAGCATAAGATTCTACAAGAGGTTTTGAAGAAAGCAAGGTAATTATTGGTGACTGTAAAATTTATATGGATTATCTTATACTATTTTTATAAATATCTTATACTATTCTTATATTGAGAAGATAAATGAATCAATTTTATATAAAACAGTTTAATTCTAATCCAACTTGAATAATGATTATCTTTTTATTAAAATTTGATTCCCGATTAGAATATACATCTTATTAAGACTTATCCGACAAATCTTAAACTTCGACCAAATCAATCCAAAATCCTTCTATGTATCTCATTCCAAGCCATAATGCTTCTTCATTATTCCTTTTTTTTCTGATAAAATATAATTCATAAACATGTAAAAAGCATGTCCACATTTATTTGATTTATTTAATTTTTCATCTTATTAGGTGACCTTTTAAAGTCAATTTCTCATTCACCTAAATACAATTTTGAGCTCATTAATCTAATAACACACAGTGAATCATATCCAAAATTAAGTCTCCAAATTGACTAAATTTATGCCAATTCCCCCCCCCAAAAAAAAAGTGCCGTAATTTATGAGCCCAAAAGCATCATTTGCACTTCCATCAACAGAATACAGTAAAATTGATTTATCCAGGAAAATCCCAGTGTAAAACCTGTTGCTTACAAGATGGCTGGTCTAAAGGGAAAGAATACAACAAACCAAAACAAACACTACCTAATCTTTCTTCTATCTATTCAATAGGACAAAATGGTTGTGATTGATTCATCACAACATTTGATTAGAAGGATTAAAAGAAAAGAAAAAACAATGTTTCAAAAAAGCTGGCTGTGAATCAAGATAATAATAGTCTATGGTCTGCAGAAAACGGTAGAAACAATCAAATCGCCTGAACAAAGATTTAATAGAACAGTAATAAGCTCCCCTTGTTAGCTTTCTTAGTTCAGAATATTCCCAACGATCTGCACAGTTTGTAGTACAAATTACAATTAATTTCCAAACACAAAATTATGTATCTGGTACTGCCATTACTACTGAAACTTATGAATTGAATATATTCCAGTGATGATCTGATGGAAGATTTTCCTTCAGCTTCTCAAGTGTTTTAAGAATTTCCAAGAAAGAAGGTCTTTGGTTGATCTCAGCATGCCAACACTGATCTGTTAACCTAAGACATTCATTAGTTAAAGTCAGCACTCAACAGTTCCAGTTGCTTCTCATTTAGAGCTCTAGATGGATCTGCAATACTAGTTGGATTAAACTGAGTAATATATATCAAAATTGATCGAAGATTTTCAAGCTTACTCCTTCAGCCCAGGGGGATATCCTTTTGCACGAAAGATGGGCCTATGTCCTTCAGCAACATATTTAGCCGCATCATAAGGCTCATAATTTGCAAATGGTGGGTCACCTTCAAGCATCTGCACCAGTATACAATTTATTTATCAAGATTCAAAACTAACAGTTTAGCACTAAAGTTAAATCTCATTACAATGACGAAGAGCAATGAAATTTACCTCATAGAGTATCATTGCAAAAGAAAACACATCAACCTTTTTATCATATTTCCGGTGCTTAAAAACTTCAGGAGCCATATACCGATCTTTTGCAAGCAAAACAAAGAAGTGAATTTTACATGAGATAAAATTACATTTCACTGGAAAGAACTTTTAAAGGGTGACTTACAACTTCCAGTCTCGCCAGTCATTTTGTAAACGTCGTGGGAGTGTTGAGCCATGATGAGTTTGCTTAACCCAAAATCTCCAACTTTTAAATGGTCTGCACTGGAATTAACTAAAAGAACATTCCTGAAAATATTGAGAGAGGTTATAGTGGGTTAAAATCCAAAACAATGCCAAGTAACAGTGTTTTCTCAGTAAAGGAGTAGAACACAGTAAGAAATGTACACATATATGAAGAAAAATCCACACATTCGTGTATGAATGTATGCATTTCCACAAAAAATGGTGCTTATCAAATTTTCAATCAAAATCTCGTAGACAACATTATATGACTACCTTATTCTGACACATAATCAACTCACCTCGGTTTTAGGTCTCGGTGAATAATGACATTTGGCTCATTATGAAGATAAGCCATTCCTCTGCCCACCAATGATTATCAAACTTCAGATTAGCATGTAATTTGAATTAACTAAGCTGTTTAACTAAAAGGCAAATGTAATGAATGTCCCTACAATACTGTACAAAATCTTGCATTGTTTTATCAACTGAAATAAAAAAATTTAGTATACTCGAGAAAACAGCAGGATACTACAAGCTATCTATCTTTAAGCAGCTTCCCAAGTTAATAGAGAAAATCTGATTTTCTTAAAGTAGAAAGATTTTTTTTTATTTTGGTATCGGGTATAAACGTCATTAAGCTTATGAATGTGAGGGAGGAAAATTTATCTACACATTTTGTTTCCTTAAAAAAACTGCTTAACAAATTAACCAAGCATTGCTAGTTTCACAAGTAGTTTTAGCTTCTAATAAGCAAAAATTCTCTAATCCGTAGTTTGCAAAGGGTCTAACTGTTCAATGCCTAGATCTAGTAGATGGATTCAATTACGCATGAGATAAGTTACCAAACATAAAAGATAAAATACAAGAAACCATCAATCTAACATCCAATAGCTACCCAGGTTTATGGAAAAGAATTGAGTGCTTCGGGTTGGAATCATTTAATTCCTTAAATACCTGGCAATATCCATTGCAAAGTTTATAGCAGTTGAAGGATTTAGTGAGCCTTTTTCCTTGAGGTACTGATGAAGGTCGCCCTACAAATTACAGGCAACTTACAAAATTAAGGATAGTAATTTTACAAATACAGTTAAAATAACTACCCAAAACTATGACAGGGAAATCTTCAGTAATACTAATAAAGTGTGCATTTATATATACCCCTCGTAAATACTCAGTGATCAGCATAAGTGGCTTCTTATCAGTGACAGCTCCAAGAAATTGTACTATATTAGGGTGGCGAAGCTTCACAAGCAAATTAACCTCATGCCTGAAGTCTTGACTGCATAAAGCAATGTATAACACAGTTATTTTGCAGGGGTAGGGGTAAGAAAGAAAGAAATGCTCCTAATATCCCCAAGACTGGAAAAGGATTGAACAGATCATTAAGATAAGTTTCCCCCCTCCCCCCCCCCCTTCTTTTTTTCCTTTTTTGGTCAACCATTTTAAAATTTATTATTATCAGCTGCTCTTTCATTCTCAAAAAGACTACAGGTCAGAGCAAATCAGAATAAAATAGTGGCATTCAAGCAACATGGGAGGTTCCTTTTAGCCACTAAACTAAAAATGATATATAAACAACATGAAGCTTACATCACCATTCTATCAGCAGAAAGAGACGGAAGAATGCGTTTGACAGCAACTGGTGTTCCACGCCAACAAGCTTTTAAAATCTCACCAAATGAGCCCTACAGGCATCATCCACTGTTAGTGAAAGCATTGGTGCACACCGATCAAAAAAATACAGCATATTACTATCTGTTAAAAGCGTTAAATGCAACTCAGAAGGAAGCAATTAATACATCAACATAACAAATAGCACATTCATCCAGATATAAGAAATTAACAAACTAGAAAATGAATTTAACAGTATACTAAAACGAAGGGAATTGTCCTCGCGTAAAAAAATCAACATCAGGGTGTAGTTAATGATCAATAGTGCTGTTAGTTGACTAAACTGAAAGTTTAGTTTACAGATTGGATGATATATAATTAACAAGTATAGTGGCTGGGCAGCAACAGAATAAAAGCAAGCAATATGTACAATCACAGCACTTCACGACGGCCATAACATATGAAATATATCTCAGTTTTCAGTATAATCATATTATGCTGGTCCAATAGAAACTATTCGGTTCATTTGTCAGAAAGAATCTTGCAAAATGAACCATTCTATCTGATTATCAAACAAATAAAGCTCAAATATAGAAGTTAAAAATATTGACTCTTGAAAATTTAGACTGAAGAAGCAATATTGGAACACTTAAAACTCATTAATGTATGGAAAACCAAGCAATATGCTTTAGATAGTCGTGACTTGCGAAGTTCTTTGCTAACTAGCCATGCCTTGCAATTGAAAAGAAGTATTATGAGTCATATTGTAACCTTCCTTAGTTCTGGATAATTTCATCCAACAAATTACTATGAATATCAATAAAAAAATAATTATGTACCTTTCCTATGAGAGTAAAGTTTGTTAAATCCAGCTCAGAAGGATCAATTTCCCAGTCACACTTGTTGGGCAGAGGTGGTGGAACAGGTTTTGGTTCAAAATGGCTTCCATTTTGGCCCTGCAGCACAAAACTCAGAGGACTCAAACCCGAGGATACTATGGCATCTAACAATCTCCTCAAGTAAGAGAATAAACAAACCAACCCCAATGACAGAACCCTTAATTTTAAGCATGTACATATTTATGGATGACTTGGCATACAACATGTGATGGATGAATCATAAAATGTATAATAATGTTTTGGATAACTAGGAATGGGTAGGGCTTAAAGATGGTAACAATATCCACCTTTTTGTACATCACAGCTAATATTCATTATGTATAATCCCAAATTTTTTCCTGAAGAATAATACGAGTTTACCCCAGTGTCAAGACCCCTATACGAATGCAACCCCTATAAGAATGCAAAATGTTGGTCTCAAGGAACCAAGGCCTCATTTCATGCTTGACAATTTAGATTGATATAACCTTAAAAATTAAGCAATTAAAGAACTCTATATTCTAATTCTACAAGAATATATATGAAACTTAAATCACAAAAGAATTCCTGGATCAACTCTTAAAGCTTGATAGAACGAGAATATAGGCATCATTTTCTCACCACTCCGTTAGTGGCTATTATAGTTTTATAGTTTAGAACGTGCTTTAGTAGTGATAGGATATGTGTTTAGTGCTCTGCTTCTCTTCCTTATTTGTAGGACAACAGCTTTAATATTTTGCTTATATATATTAGTAGAATCTGATTAATAAAGTAGAAGCCAATTTCTCTATCTCTTTTTATTGTTTATGGTATCAGAGCTCTATTATCATAGAACAATTATTTTCCTCCATTAATCTTCTCTCCTACAACAATGTAGGATAGATCAGACTCATCACAGGCAACTTTAGATGCTTCTCTTCTCATACGAAATCAGAATGATCCTCTTATCCATCAACCATTGGCTACACAAAATGCAAGCAACACCACAGTATTAGGTAATGCTGCTATATCTGGAACTAACTTGATTTCATTGAATGCCTCTTCTCAAATCCCTTTCAAGTTAACATAGGATGGAGGAAATTATGCTTCCTGGAAATCTCAAATGACCAATCATCTCTTTGGTTATGATTTACTTGGCTTTGTTGATGGTTTGCAACCTTGTCCACCACCAACCAATCCAGAATATCGTTTTTGGCTCAGACAAGATCGTCTTTTGCTTCAAGGTATTCAAGCTACAGTTCATGGTGCAATTGATCCTACTATAAACAATTGTCATTTCCTCCTGCTTCCTGGAAATCTCAAATGACCAATCATCTCTTTGGTTATGATTTACTTGGCTTTGTTGATGGTTTGCGACCTTGTCCACCACCAACCAATCCAGAATATCGTTTTTGGCTCAGACAAGATCGTCTTTTGCTTCTAGGTATTCAAGCTACAGTTCATGGTGCAATTGATCCTACTATAAACAATTGTCATTCTTCAGCAGATGCTTGGACAAACTATGAACAAACTATGCAAATCTATCTAATACCAGAATGCTTACTTTCTTAACCACTTTGATGAGGACTACCAAGGAAGGCCTCTCCATTTCTGAATACATGACAAAGATAAAAAGTGTGATTGATGATTTAACTATGATTGGTCATTCCATGAGTGACGAAGAGATCATTGGCCATACTCTGAATGGACTACAAGATGAATTTAAAGAACTGACTGCTGTTGTCCGGGTTCGTGGCTCAACTATTACATTTGAAGATCTCTATGACAAATTGTTAGATGAGAAGATGACTAAAACAAAGGTGAAACCAAGAAATTAGAGACTCCAATTACAGTTCAATTCACTCAAAAGAGCAGTGGCAAGAACAAAGGTGGATCACCTTATAATAAAACAAAACTACTTAAGCAACAGGCCATATCAAAGTTTTCCTGGTGAACAACAATACAATTTCAATCGGGCCCAATCAAGCAGCTTTACTCATCAAGCTAATAATTACAACTCTAGATCTTCCATTCAACAACCTCACTCTTGGCGGCCTAACTTTCAGCAGGGTCAACCCAAAATTATATGTCAATTGTGTGACAAAATAGGCCACACCACCAAAGTCTGTCGGTCAAGACCAAAACCAAGCCAACAACAATTTATGCCTTAGGCTAATGTGACCACTAGTGACATTGGCAACTCCACTAACAATTGTGTACTTGACACCGGTGCAACGCATCACGTTACCTCTGATATACAAAATCTTTCCATGCATTCTGACTATACTGGAAATGATGAAGTTATTCTTGGAAATGGCACTGGTATTTCAATCTCTCATATTGGATCTTCAACACTTAATACACCATCTATCACCTTTACTTTAAATAATATTTTGTGTGCACCTTCTGTTAAAAACAATCTCAATTCTGTAACCAAAATAATACGTCGGTTGAATTTTTTCCTAACTGTTTTCTTGTGAAGGATCTGATTACAGGGGCATCCTTGGCAAGAGGCCAGAAGAGAAACAATTTATATGAATGGCCAACATCACCTTCAATAACACCTTCTCTTTTCCTCACCACGACATCCAACTTATGGCATCAACAACTCAGGCATCCTTCCTACCCCATTCAACAAAGAGTTCTTGTGAGCAGAAAATCTCCACCTCTGACTCTTCAAAACCATTTCTGGCAATAAAAGTCACAAATTACCGTTTCATGTTTCTTCTATTCTATATCATGAACCTTTTCAAGTTGTTTATTCATATGTTTGGGGTCTATATCCGATTATTTCTATAGATAAATTTCGTTATTATGTCATTTTTGTTGATTACTTTACGAAATATACATGACTATATCCTATTAAATTAAAATCCAAAATTCCAATTATTTTTTAGCGTCTTAAAACCGTAATTGAAATTTTTTTTCATACTAAAATTAAAACAATTTACACAGATGGAGGTGGTGAAAACCAATCATAGACACATAATCTTGCTAAATTTGGTATTCAACACTTTATATCACCACCCTATACACCAGAACATGTTAGTTCTGTTAAAAGGAAACATCGTCACATTGCTGAGACTGGTCTCACTCTTTTTCACTAAGCTTCCCTTCCACTTTCATTTTGGTCATTTACGTTCAAAATCATTACATATCTTATTAATCGTATGTCATTCTCAACAACCAATTTTGATACACCATTTTACAAATTATTTAATGAACTTCTAAATTACAATTCCCTTCGTGTTTTTGGTTGTCTATGTTATCCTTGGCTTCGTTTCGTCCGTATAACAATCACAAACTGGAACCTCGTTCTTGGCCATGTATCTTTCTTGGTTATTTAACAAATCATCATGACTTCTACTGCTTTGATCCCAAAATAACTAAAATCTTTGTGACACACCATACGCATTTTGTGGAATCTATTTTTCCATATAAAAATCATATTTTCTCCAACTCCCAATCCACACAATCCACCTCATGTGACTTACTTTTCAAATCTTTAATAATCTCTTCTCATGACCCTTCTCTCTCTTCCACTAGCTCGAGTCCATGTAACCCACCTTACCCATTATCTACTCCTTCTAATTTATCTCCATAGCCAGATAACTCCAACGACTTTGAATCAAGTCCGATTCCTTCTCCTATCTCTTCACCCTCTAAAATTACCCAACAAGAGCCACTCTCCAACTACACATTGGCTAGTTCGCCTCAATCTCTATCTCTGCCTTTGAAGTCTATGGATGCTCCAGTATGCCAACCTGATCAGGTATGTTCTTCATCCCATTCTCATAATTCATCAACCTTCCAATCAAGCTTCTTTACCTAAATCAAACCCCACTAATTTCTCTCGAATCATTACTCGTTCTTAAAATAATAACTTTAAACCCAAACAGATTTTTGATCTCCACACTTCTATATCTCAATTTCCCTCTTCCTATGACAATATCGAGCCCACTTCATTTGCCCAAGCTCAAAAATCAAACATTTGGCAAGTGGCAATGAGTGAAGAGCTCAATGCCTTGCTTCAAAATTCCACTTGGACTCTTGTTCCTCCTTCTCCTTCACACAATATTATTGGAAGTAAGTGGGTTTATCATATTAAACGCCATCTAGATGGTTCTATAACTCGTTATAGAACTCAGCTTGTAGCAAAAGGCTTTGACCAACGTTCTGAAGAGGACTTTACAGAGAATATTCATCTTGTTCTTGCTATTGCCGTTTCTCAAGGTTGGTCCTTGTGCCAATTAGATGTTAATAATGCCTTTTTACAAAGTACATTAAATGAATATGTATTTATGCAACAACCACCAGGTTTTGTTCACTCTCAATTTCTAGAATATGTTTATAAATTGAAGAAAGTTATATATGGTCTCCGCCAAGCTCCTCATGCTTGGTACAATGAGCTACGTTCCTTCCTTCTTGCCAATGGATTTTCCAACTCTCACTGTGATACCTCTCTATTTATTTGGAACAATTCTACAGTTACTCTTTATCTCCTTGTTTACGTGGACAATCTTATTATTACAGGGTATAATGATGATGTTATTTCTTTGATCATTACCACATTATCTTCTAGGTTCTCTCTTAAGGATTTGGGTGCTTTAAGTTTTTTTTTTTGGACGTTGAAGCTTCTCGCACATCCTCTAGTTTACATCTTTCTCAACACCAATATATTTAGGATCTTTTGGCCAAAACTAAGATGAGTAATGCCAAGCTTGTTAGCACTCCCATGCATTCTACTGATAAGTTCTTGGTTCACTCCAATACTTCTCTTAGCCGCCCTGATGTTACCTTTGCAGTTAATAAGCTCTCACAATTCATGCATAGACCGTCTTTTGTTCATTGGGTTGCTGTTAAATGTGTTCTTCACTATCTAAAAGTCACTATGAATTATGGGTTATTTCTGCATTCTAATCCTTCCTTTACTTTACACGTTTTTGTTGATGCAGATAATGCCCATAATAGAGACAAGTATTCTTCTACTTCTACCAATGCTTATTTTCTTGGTCCTAATCTCATTAGTTGGAGCTCCAAAAAAACAAGCAACTATTACCCGCTCAACTACCGAAGTTGAGTATCATGTCATTGCCTCTACTACAATTAAAGTCAATTGGTTAACACATATGCTTCGTGAACTGGACATCACCCTTCCTAGTGCACCCACTATTTACTGTGATAATGTTGGGGCAACATATGTTTGTGTTAATCCTGTCTTTCACTCTCGTATGAAGCACATTACAGTTGATTTTCATTTTGTGTGCGATCATTTAGCCAAACAGCAACTTCGTGTCTCTCATGTACATTCTTCAGATCAATTGGCAGATTGTCTTACTAAACCATTGGCCAGGACCCAGTTTCATTCACACTGTTCCAAACTGGACATACTTCCAAATAGCCTTCACTTGCGAGGGCATGATAGAACGAGATTATAGGCATCATTTTCTCACCACTCTGTTAGTGGCTATTATAGTTTAGAACGTGCTTTAGTTATGATAAGTGGCTATTATAGTTTAGAACGTGCTTTAGTTATGATAAGTGGCTATTATAGTTTAGAACGTGCTTTAGTTATGATAGGATATGTATTTAGTGCTCTGCCTCTCTTCCTTATTCGTAGGACAACAGCTTTTATATTTTGTGTATATATATTAGTAGAATCTGATTAATAAAGTAGAAGCCAATTTCTATGTCTCTCTTTTTATTGTTTAAAGCTAACATTATCATGTGATTTGAGTGAGGGCAAGTGCAGTATAAGATGAACTTACATATGACAAGCCACCATAAGATTTCAACAGCTCTATCATAGTGTGCTTCTTGGCTCCTTCTGCATCCGCCAGAGGCTATTATTACCCAAAAACGACAATTTAGATTCCAACAAATCCTCATAGCATTTGAATTCGACCTCGTACGAAATACAAACAAAGCTCAAAAGTTAACAGAATTTATAAACAAAAGAAAAAGGAAAGAAAGAAAAGATTGAATTACGGTGTTCTTCCATCGATCTTGGGCGTTGATATCAGCACCATGTTCAATGAGACACTTGGCAACGTCGATCCAACCATGGAGAGCTGCCACGTGGAGGGGAGTGCGGTTGTCGTAGTCCCTGGCCTGCAAAAGTGAACGATCTTCTTCGAGAAGCTTACGCACCGCAGCGGCGTCGTTTTGATGGGCGTGCCAGAGTATCAGCGACGTCCTGCTCACTCTGGCCTTCTCCTTATGCTTCTCCTCCCCCGCAGCCGGAGTGCCTCCCATTTTTCCGACGGTTCCAGTCGCGTCGGAGCTCATTCGCAACGATCAAACCCCAACGTTCTGCTCTTTTTTTCTATTTTATTATATATATATTTACTGTTTTTCTTCTTTTTCTTCTCTCAGCAACAAGCACGATGACTTTTTTAAGCGTGGGGTATGTATGACGTGGAAGAAAAAAAGGACAAAATAGAAAAACAATTATTAATAAATTAAAGTGGCTGAAGGGTAAAAAGATACAACTAATAAGAAAGATAGTGTCTGTAGAACTTGGTTCGTGGATATCCCCTCCTATTATATTCGATTCTTTTTTTTTTATTCCTTTAGTTATAATAATCTCTCACTAATTATATTTATAATTTTTTTTCGATAGAATGGGAATAAACAACGGAAATATTCCATCATTATTTGTTCAAAATTTTTTATAATTTTTTTTATAACTAAAATAACTAACGAATAACTTTTTTATAAATAAAAAACTAATAATTATTTAAAAAAAATAGAGATTTAAACAATACTTTTATTAAAAGAAAAGTGACCAATTATTTTTTCCTATAGAATATGTTTAAATCATACATAAATTTCCAAATTTGGTATATAGTACATCAAATTTCTTCGAGAAATTGTTGATATGTTATCAAGTGATTCTTTGTCTTACTTTATTCTTCTTAGAAATTATCTTATTTGAAGTGTTTTAAAAATGATGAAAATATATACAAAAATATAAGCGTGTAAAGATCTCATTATCTTTTTGATAGAGGTATATGTTTGATATCTTCGATTATTTAAAGTATGTTCCTCAGTTACTTTCAGATATAGAAATAGCCAAAATTAGTCTTGAAAGGTCAACAAAAATCATCCAATTGATATAAGTTGTTTGTAGAGATTGTTGTCAACCATTAGAGGAATGGGGTCTTGGTTTGTAGGACCTCAACATCTTAAATGAGATCATGTTAAGAAAGCTCATACGACGTGTAATGATATATAACTCTAGCACTTTTCTTTACTTGCATAAAACATAAATAGATAGAGAGCTCCATAGCAATACTATGTTTGCTCTTTTGTATGTCTTTTACCACCTCATAATTTGACATTTTTGAAGGAATATAGATGGTTGGTTGGCAGTCACTCTTCATTGTGATTTCAAACTAATAATTGGTTGGAAACTATTCTAATTGATAGAATAAAAAAACCTTCAGTAAATTGATGTATAAGTTTTGTATTTTAAAATGGTTCACAAGTATACGAATCACTTTGTAAAAATAATATGTATATTTCTAAGGTCGTTTTAAGAGAAATTACGTAATTTTAAATAATTTAACAAAACCCTTAAAAACTAAAAATAAACCAAAACATTTTGACATAATTGTTTGTTTTGAAAAGTCTAACTAATAACATAAAAAGGATAAAAGTATACTAGTTCACATAAATTACAAGTAGATATACAAATAATAAATCAATGAATAATTAATGATGTATTTAATTAATTGATTATGTTTGGTAAATTTAATCGGGTTAATGAAATATAAACTTAGATTATAGATTTTTTTATATGTATAAATAACACATCCAATTAGATTGTTGCTCTTTGTTAATTAAATCACTTAATATTTTTGGTTAAATTGTTAGTTAATTTAATTAAATTATGCTTATTTTCTAAGAAATTAACAAATCATCTAACTTGTTACCTTTGGTTGAACCGACAATATTAACTAATATTCAAGCTATTTAAATTAAATTTTAGATTCATGTATCTAAAATCTAATTTTTAGATTTTGAATATATTACAAAAAATATGTTCTCAATATATTTTTAAATAATAAATCTTGACAAAATCTTTGAAATAGAATGTAATTCTAAATTAGATCTAGATTTATTTATCTAAAATCTTATTTTCATATTTTAAATTTATTTTTAAAAATATGTCTGATAAATGTATTTTATATAGTTATTTTCTTCAATTTTAGTAATGATAATTGCTATATTCTTTTAATATTTAGTTAATTTTTGTTAAATAAATTAATATTTTCCTTTTATGTGCTAAAAATACATTTTTAATAAAATTAAATAATTTGTATCGAAAATGTACTTAATTTCATATTTTTTGTCCACAAATATAATTTCAAATAATATAGTTCTTAATTACAATTTATAAAAATTGAAAATATAATTTAAATTAAATTTGAGCTTAATTATAATTATTAAAAATTTAAAAATTTAATTTAAAATTAGTAAAGGGCTTAACTGTAATTTAAGAAAGTTTTAAATGTAATTTGAAATATATTTGTGGGTGAAAATATAATTAATAAAAGTTTAATTTTCGCACAGGAGAGATGAAGTCCACGCGCAAGATCACATTCGCCCAACGTGGACCGTCCGATCAAAGAATCAATGGCTCAGATTAGCGCGTGTTCATCAAGCCCGACCAAGGAGAGTGGGTACAGATCCTCGTTCGCGCGGCTCGCCGTGAGCGTGGGACCCACATGTCGGCTGCGTAGATTTCCCGGCGCGCATCGGCCGACCATTGATCTCGCGAACGGTCCGCAGTTGGCCGCGTGGAACCAAGCTGTCGCGCACTGAACCGTTCATATAGCAATCGTGTGTGACGCGGGCTATGGTAGCAGCGTGCATCCTTAGTTTTTACAGAATAATAATCTGCCACGTGTCCCACTAATATTTAAGCAAATCAAAGTCCGACACGTGGCTATTTACAATGCGCATGACCGCACTGGATCACTCCCCGTTTCCAGCCGTTGCCTCACTTTCTCGGCGCCCCAATCCCGTGCTTTAGTTTCTACGTGCGCCCGTTCCTTTCAACGAATGAGATGCGGCCACGTGTCCCACTATTTGTTTCAGTGAATCAGACGCTGACACGTGGCATGCATAAAGGATTTAAAAAAATGCAGAATCGGTGCCCCTGTCTCACGCGTGAATTAAATAAGATTTTTTGATACAAAAATCGATACGCGTGATTTTTGTTTTTTCGATAAAAATTATTACGCATTTTTGATAAAAAAAATAAAATATAAATGTAATATTTTAGATGTATTTTTTAACTATAAATAGGTGATGTTATGATAGAGTTAAAAAGTTTTTTTTAGTTTAGAAATTTTGTGGTGTTCGATTTTGGACTGCAGAACATGCAGAAGCCATTTTTTGGCTTTTGTTGTGTTCTGCGTGTGCCAAATATTTTCATTACTTGATGTTTTAATTTTCCTTCTTCTTCTTCTAATTTTTCTGAATCTGTTGTAATTTTTATTTTAATTTAATGAAGTAATTTAATTTTTTCTAGTATTGCATTTGATCTAAATTTTACAAGCTTTGATTTTAATTATTGTTTTTGATAGATTTATAAGACGTTCGATTTGTTCGTTCTATTTTGTGCTTAATGCTTTTTGATTATTTACGAATTTTATCAAAATGATTTGTGGCATAAAAATAAACTTGAGAAAGGCATTATTGTGTATATCGTCAGAAATAGAATGACATGTATGATGAAGGATAGGAATATATCCTAATTGTATGTGTGACCATTTGAGAACTTAGAACTTAATGAATCTTATTAAATTTAATTCTCATAGAGATAGAGTGAATTAATTTAAAGAGGTGTGTTTATACGGAGCTCGGAAGAGATGTATGAATAAAAAAAAAGTTTTCGATTGACAAATTAAATGTACCAAAAAATATAAATCAAAAGAAAATAATATGATTTGAGTGGATTAGTTTGGTGAAAAATTGCAATCCTAGATTTCTTTTATTTTCTTTTATTACCTTTTTTGTTAAATCAACGATTGTTTTGGATAAAATCATAAAGATACAATTTTAGTACTCAACAAACTATAGTAACAAATCCTCGTGGGAACGATACTCTACTTACAAATCTTTATTACTTGTGATCGTGTATACTTGCACGATTTCTGTGTGTTGCAAAACACCACAACAATGTCAATAATATATTTTTCAATAATAAATTTTTAAAAATTTTGAATATAAAATAATATGCATTTAATTATTATTAAAAATATTCTCCTAAATAATTTATACAAGTAGATCAACATAAGTAAAATCCTACTATGCAAGACATATTAAAAATAATGAATCATTAGTAAATTATTTATAATAAATTCAATATATACAATATTATTTATTGAAAATAAATAATAATAATACATATTAGATTTATACCCAACAAATAGATAGAGAGATGCATGCTACTCAATAAAAGAGGTATTAAACTTCACAATATTCCCTAGATTTTAATAACGATTTTGTATTGTCTAATCTTTAATAACTCTCTATTACTACCTTTTATTTATGATGTCATAAATAATAATATAAAATTATAAAATAATTATAAAATAAAAAAATTTACTCTCAAAAGACTTAAAAGAAGAACTAATAAAAATCTATGATAAAAACTTACGAGGATCAATTGACTTGGTGGGTTGAACTGATGGTGAAGGCTTGATTTATAGTTATGAAAGTGCTAAAAATAGAGAAAATAATGAATCATTAAGGTTATATTAACGTGGCTACGGCCCATTTTTATCCATGCTTCAAAATGCATTGATTCTTATATGTGTGAAAATATGATCTGAGGCATATATATCCTTACCACAACATACTTTAAGCTATATTTATCTAACTTTCTTATTGTTTCACCCCTTTACAAGCTTGATTAGTATATATGTAAGGTTTAAATATATTATTCTTTTATTTATTTAGGTTACAACTGAGTGCTTTCATGTATAATTCCTTAAGTATTTATCATTTGAATAATTTTGAAGCTAAAAATACTTAAAAATAACAAAACATACTCGTAATTTCGAAAACATAGATTTGTTAAAATAATAATAAGTTTATGCATATACAAATCTATGTTTGATATTAAAGTACAAATAAATCATATAATATTCGGTATTTTTCAAAGCACTTATCATAACATCTAACCAGCTTCTCACTAGTTTCTTAGCAAGGAAAGTAAAAAACTAATATAAATAAATTAACTTATCTTAAATCATTTCTATAGATTGATATGGTTGCATTTAACGTATGCAACAAGCCTTAAACTCTATGTTGTCCTAGTGGACGAGTTTAAGTCTTGTGAGGACTTTTAGTGATGATACCCATAAACATCAAACTAAATATAAAGTTTAAAAGAAATAACAAATAAAAACAAATAACAAAACAAACACTAAAAGTAAAAAAGTAAAAAATTAACACAAAAAATAATAAAGTAAAAATAAAAATTCAAAACTTTCTTATATTTTTAAGTTTATAATTAAAATCTAAAGTATAAGTTAAATCAATATCTCAAAGATTCATATTTATTGTAAAAATTAGTTAAAATCACAAATTTATATTTTATATAAAAAAAATGTGTCAATATTGATTTACTCAAAAGCTCCTTTGACTCTAATCTTCACAGGTCATACTCTAAATATTATACTTATTTTATGGTTTATAACACTCAATAAAAGTTATATACAAATAAAGTTTATGTAAAGAAATGAACTAATATGTTTGCATATGTTTAAAGAAGAAAAGATTCAAAATAATGTGTAACATTTAATCTCCTAACATAAATCAAATAGTATTATGAGGCATAAATCAAAATCATTAAGTAAGAATATAATATATACATTTAGAGATTAATGAAAATGCAAGTAATTCAAGGAAATTTATTTCCTATTTTTCTTTTATAATAGTCATTCTCATAAATTAAAAGGACTTTTGGGTAATAATATTTAGTTATATTATTGATTTTTTCTCTTTATTTTTTTTCTTATATATATATATATATTTAACATAGTATACTCATGTACATATTTGTAGGATTTTTGTGAGGGATTAAGTTTGATTTTCTTTTATCTTTGTTTTAATGAATCTCATACATCTCTTTTCGTGGAAGTCATGTATAAATGAAGAAGGCATAAATATACTAATTTATACTTTAATCATCCAATTTAAGTAATAAAAATAAATATACGACATCTTATTAGATATAAAATTTCTAACATTTAATACAAAAATTATAGAGTTCATCTAGAAATTTAAAATAATAAAAAGAGTATTTAAAGAAGTAGAAAAATATTATTACTCAGAATAAAAAAATAAAGGCTCAAAATGTTATCACAAGGTAGTCTCCTCTATTTGATTCCTAAACATCAACTTCGGGTTTATATCATCTTCAACATTTCATCATGAAACATAAAATATGATAAAAACAAACTAAATATCACATTATTCTATGATATGTTCAAAATATTAATCTAAGAGTGCAAAGGGACTTAATCAATATTTTAAAATAAATTAAAAGCATAATAGTTAAAAAAATCCATACCCTATTCTACTACAAAACTTTTGTTTATCTTAACAGCTTATCAATTCTAAGTTTGGCCTTAGCACTAGGAAAATTTGTCCTATTGTATTCTACAGGGTTTCTAAACTTTTCCCTTTTTCAACTCTACACCTCTTAATTGTCATTCAAAAATCAACAAAATCTCAAAAATTCACGGTTTCATAGGTAATTCGAACAATTCAAACAACATAATACTAACAATCCAAAAAATAATTGCATCCTTTCTTCATCTAAATAAGGTTTGACACTCTTTTTAATCTAAAAATTTATATAAACAATCCACAAAATTAAATAAAAGACTTATTCTAAAAAATTTGGTTACTTGTATCGTTCAAGGAGATGAATCCTTTGAAGAATACCCCTTTTAAGAAAATGAAGATTTGAAGATTTCTTAATGATTTTTCAAAAATTATTCAATGTAATGGCTAGAAAATGGATAGGAATAGGATTTTTATGAAAAAATGTGAAAGATTGTGGAAAAAAGATGGGATTTTTAAAGGTGATTGGATATTTGAGAGGAGAGAAATCTTAAGATTTTGTGAAAAAGATGAGAGAAATTGAAAGAAAATATGGTTGGAACATTTTACGACTAATATTTTTGTGCAAAACTTACACGCGGGCCACAACACAAGTAGAATCATGTCGTAGAATGAGATTTTGAAATTGCATCAAAAATGTGTAGAAACAACTATGCCACGACGCAAGTAAAAGCATACCACAATGTATATATTATAACTCTATAACTAACTAATTACATTAAATCAAATTAATATTTAATCATAGCAAAATAAAATAAAATCACAATAACAAAAATAATTATATTTATAACTACAACTAATAAGTATTTAAAAAAATAGTTAATAATTATAAAAAATAAAAACAACTATAATTATTTATTTAAAGTTATAGAATCTAAGTATAAATTAATTGTAATAAAAATATCTATAACTAATAAAAAAAATAGTAGATTATAACAAAGGTAAACACTACTGTAACGAAAAATAATAAATAAAATAAAATAAAACAACAAAGAATAATGAATTATCTCTCATACATGACTATATTTATTGTCTTTAGTAAGATGTTGCTTGAGGGACTTCTTTTTTAGTAAACTCAATGTCTCCACATCTTTGAGTTCAATTGCTGCTCTAACCAAACAGTTGTTATTTTCCCTGCTTCTAGAAGTGTTCATCCAATTTCTCTACTTTTATCTCCACCCATTTCATGGATACTTCTAAGGAGTCCAACTTTTAATTTATTCTTAGATTGGTTGTCCTTGCAAACTTGAATGAAAGCATTCAAGTTATATTTCAAGGTTAGTTTATTAGGAGGATTTTGTGGCATTTGTTGGTGGTACTTCTAGGCCTGATGATTGGAGTTCTGGGAAAATTGAGGGTTTCTTTGCCTCTAGGAGAAATTGGAATGATTTCTCCACCCTGGATTATAGGTGTTTGCATTAGGGTCATACATAGGTTTTAGTTGGCACCCCTCTATTTCATTGTCTTATTTAGATCCTACAACAACTTCTCTTTGGTAGGGATATGTATCAGCACCATGCCTCAATGTACTACACATTCCATATTGTTCTTTATTAGAAATAGATTGTGTAGCGAGAAGTGTAACTTGCTTGGTTAGCTGTGCAAGTTGCATTTATACTTATGTATTGGAGTCTATTTCATGGACTCCAACCCTTCTCATTCATGAGTTTTTCTGTTTTGAATTAGCACCTAATATCTCAAAAAGATTATAAGCCTTTATGGCTATTTTCTCACATATAGCTCTTCCAATAGCTTTGTCAACATTGAATTGACATTATTGTCAACAATGAATTGATATTGTTGTGTCAATCTATGATTAAAGAATTGATATTGCAACTGTAAAGGTAGCTATGATGAGGGCATTAAGTAAGGAATAGTTTGAACCTATCCCAAGTTTCATGGAAGGATTCTCCCTCCATTTAAGAGAAAGTAGTTATCTTTTCTCCCAACTTTGATGTTTTATAATAGGAATAAAATTTCCCATGAATTTATTATATACATCCTCATAGGTCAGGAACCTGGATGGAGTGATATTAGCCAAGCCTTGGCTTTATTATTGAGAGTGTAGATAAAACATTGCATTCTTATTTGATTATCGATAAATATGTCGAGAGAGAAGGTTTGAACTATTGCATAAAAGTTTCTAATAAAAGACAAAGAGTCTTTATTAGGCAGTCTATGAAAGGAAGGTAAAATGAAAAAATAAATATTTCTTAATTCATAGTTCCTTTACCCTCATTCAATTGGATTGAGACAGTTATAGTACCAAAAATTGGCCTTGCATACGTAGTCTCCCTAGGTTGTGGATTTTCTCCAATATATAAAGGTTCAACAAGAAAGTCTAGGTTTGGTTCAAAGTTTTGTTCAATTAAAAAATATTGGATCTCAATATTCAACCTTCTCAATAGTTCTTTAGATCTATTAACACTATCTATGTAAGGTGTAAGAGGATACCAAAAAGATCTCTTATATCGTATAAACTATGAAAACACAAATTAAAATCACTTATCAAGTAGAAAAGGTAAAAAGATAAAATAAATATACAATACAATATATAATACAATAATATAAAATAAATAAAATTACAATAAGTTAGCAAAGTTTATCATACAATAAATACATGTTAGTGCACAAAAATTCTAAGCAAAATATTTAACAAAAAGAAATTAAAATAAAGTAAAGTAAAATTAAAAAGAATTGGGTTAATAATTAAATAAATAAATAGAAAAGAAAAGAAAAATAAAATACTTTTTTATTGAATTTCACAAAAAAATTGAATTTTTTAAATAAAAACAAATCATAAATATTTACAACACAAAAAGTTTTTAAGATTTTTGATAATAAAAATTTAAAATTCTATTCCTCTCCAATAATGACACTAAAAACTTTATGCACCAATTTCATATTTCATAATAGCTGATAAGTGTATGAATCAATTTGTAAAACAAATAGTATACTTTCAATGTCAATATAAAGAGAAATTACTTTATTTTAAATAAATCAACCAATGAATAATAAACTTAAACATTCTGTCACAATTAATTGAGTTCAAAAATTCTAATTAATAACATAAAAAGGATAAAATATAGATTGATTCACACAAATTACAAGTATATATACAATAAATAAATCAATGAAGAATTAATAGGATATTTAGCTAGTTGATTATGTTTAATATAATTAATTAGGTTAATGAAATATAAACATAGATTATTAATTCTTTCTTATATGTATAAATAACAACTTCAGTCGGACTCTTATCCTTTATTAATTAAATCACTTAACATTTTTGATTGAGTTGTTAGTTAATTTAATTAAATTATGTTTATTTTCTAAAAAATTAATAAATCATTTAACTTGCTACCTTTGATCGGGTCGATAATTTAAACTAATATTCAAGCTATTTAAATTAGATTTTAGATTCATGTATCTAAAATATAACTAAATTAGATCTAGATTCATTTATCTAAAATCTTATTTTCATATTTTAAATTTATTATGGAAAATATTTCGTCAATGTAATTTTTCATAATAAACTTTGTAAAAATTTTTAATAGAAAATACTTTATATTTAATTATTAGTAAAAATATTCTCTTATATAATTTAAACAATCATATCAACATAAATAAAATCTCATTATCATAACCAATCAAATATGTTAAAAATAATGAATGATTTATAAATTATTTATAACAAATTCAAGAAGTATAACATTATTTACAAAAAAAGAAAGAAATAAGAACATAGATTATATTTATACCTAATAGACAGATGGACAAATGTATCATACTCCATAAAATAGTTATTAAACTTCACAATATTCCCTAGATTTCAGTAATAATTTTGTATCACCTGATTTAAAATAATGATGAGTGTTTAAAAATTAATAAAATTATTATGATTTAATGTATTTTAATTGATTAAATAGAATTATATTTGTATGATTTTATCATTTTTTATATAAATTTATCTTTTCAGAATCACGTGTATTTTTATTATTTTTTAGATATTTTTGTTCAAAAATAACTTAAAGACTCAAAAACAAATACTGGAGGCAATACATTACAAATACATTGAGAACAAAATAAGAAAAAGTAAAAAAAAATAGAAAAATTAAACAAAATGGGTCAAAATGGTCAAAAATGCCTTATCCGTACACAACCACGTATATGTCACGTTGAGAGCTAGTGCCTATCTGCGTGTGCCAGCACCTACACATGCCCGCCAATCTATCCAAACGCATCCAAGACCAATTTTTGAGAATTTTTTCACTTTTTTTCTCTTATGAAATGACCTTCTCTCTATTATAAAAATCATCCCTCAAAATCACATCTCTTTCTCTCTCTAGAAAGCTTTCTTAGTTTTTTTAGTTTTAAAGTTTTTTTCTTTTTAAGAAGAACTAGTTATGCTTTTGTAAATTTCTAATTTTTGATTCAATGAACGAAAATGCAAATTCATTTGGAGGTTTTCAAAAAACAGAATTAACATCAAACATCTGTAAGGATTCTTTTGAGGTGTAATTTTAAAATGGATTCTTTACAAGTTATTTTTATGTTTTATTCTTATATGTTATATTTAATTTATTTGTGATTAAATTTAACATGCCTAACTATTTATAAATATGATATAATAATGACGTTGTTATGTTTGGGAAATATTAAATAAGTAAAACATTTCCATAAAATAAATTGATTTTATTTTTATTCAAGATTTTATATTAAGAATATTAAAGAGAAATATATTATTTTTCATTACAAACTTAAATCTAAAAATTAGATTTTAAGGTTTAATTATCCAGTCTGATTTAGAGTAATATCCTTTAATTTGTTGGTATCGTCGCCCAATAGTTAGAATAAATCTTTATTTCAAAAGTTTTTATAAAAACTATTATTTGAAAATATATTGATAACATATTTTCGGTAATGATTTTAAAACTTGAAAGTTAGTACTTGGATAATTAAATTCTTAGGTTTAATTTGGACACCTTGAATAAAGTTTAAAATGTTTAATCCTATCAAATATGTCATTTAGATAGTTCATTTTTAATCTCTTAAAAAAAATTAATTTAATTAACCAAATCAATTATTGACTACACTCATAGGTGTTAATTACAATAATTGATTTATTTAATTAACAAAGGATATCTCATCTTACAAAATGTGATATTTATATAATAAAAAAAAGAATCAATAAATATCAATTTATATATTTAATAACCTAAATAATATGAGCAAGCATAATTAACTTAACTATTCTATCCATGAATAATCTATTGTTATGAATGATACAAATTTACACAATTATTTATTTAATCAATATTTATGTTTATTCTTTTTTATTTTATTAGATTAGGAAACACAAAAAAATCAAAATATTGTGACAGGATGTTTAGGATTTAATTTCATTTTTTAGAGTTTGAATAATAAATTAAAAACTATGTATATTCTTTCTTTAGATTAACCTTGGGAGTATACTTGTTATTTTCTATAAAATAATTCGTGCACTTGTGAGAGTTTTTCAAATATAAAACCAAAGTATATGCAAGATCGATATTACTAACTTGATGCCGATTTTATTTCATCAAAATTTTGGCGCCATTGTTAGGGGAAAGAATAGCGTTTTAAAATTATTTATCAAAATTTTGAAAATTGTTTGTATTGTAAATAACTATGATTTTTTTATTTTATTTTGAAAAAAAATTTAAATTTAAATTTATTTAATTATTTTCTTTTCTAAAAAAATTAATTGTGTAATAGCATGAAAACTAAAGATCTAAGAGAATTATGTCTAAGAGACTAGTTTTAAGAAACTTTTGTACCACTAGTATTTTCTAGTAACGTTGATTTATTTAAAATAATGATTTTTAATGAGTCTTGGCCCCACTATTTTTTCCTGAAAATATTATTGGTTAATGCTAATTATTTTATTTTATTTAGAGATTAACTTAATTGTTGCAAATATTGTATGATATAACATGTATAAAAAAGTATTTGTATTATATATTAGATAGAGTATATTATATTCTATATAATTTAATCATGTATATTTATTTGTATAAAAATATGTTTAAATTATATATTAGGTAGCGTATATTATAAATATTTATTCTATATAATTTAATCATATATATTTATTTGTAAAAAAAAAATATGTTTGTATTATATGATAGTAGAGTGTATTATAAATATGTATAGTTTAAATATGTATCAAAATTTGTATCAAAATTGTTTGTATTATATAAATTGTAAAATCTGTATAATTTTTTTATTTTTTTCTTTATTTTATTGAATTTATTTTTATTTTACATAATTTTTTTCTTTTTCTTTTTCCTTTTTATTTGATTTTGTTTGTTTCTACAATTATTTTATAAAGATATCATATTTGCATTGTATACTTAGTAAATAGAAGAATAAAATTCATTTTCTTTAAAATTAGTGGACTTATAATATCAAATTTTTCAAATTTATATATATATAACATTAAAATATGTTTTATGTATGTTTAAAAATATAATACACATATTTTGATTATAATATAAAATATATATTTTTCAATAAGATTAAAAAAATGTTATAATTAATTAAATTATATATCAATTTAATTTGATTTAAATCACAATATTTCTAATAATAACAACAACAAAAACAAAATATATAAATAAATTAACATAACAACCATAAGTTTGTCTCATCTTATAAAGATAAAAGTGATTTGTATTAGTTATTTTAGTTTTATATTAAAATTAGATATATTAGTTATTTTTTTGTAATTTAGTTATTTTATTATTATATTTTAACTTTTTTTTCATTTTTTTTCTAATTTTAGTTTTTTATATTATTTTTTTGTTCGAAAAATTAAATGTCTTATAAGTTAAAAAAAAATAGAAAAAATAAAATGTGTGCAATTTGTAATTTTTTTTCTTCTTTTAGATCGACGGTCGGCGACAGAATTAAAGTAGGGACGAAAACGACTTTTACAGTTGCGGATTCCACCATGGTGAGTAAGCTTTCAGAGGCGCACCGTCGCTAACGTGATGTATCATCTTCCCATGTCTCCTCCTTCATTCACTAAATAATCCAAAATCCTTAATAATTTAATCAAAAACAAACCTTAGCTCGTTTTATCTTCCATTATCATCAAGCTTTTCATTCACTGATTGACACTCAGCTCACAAATCAAAAAGAGAGAGAAAGAAATGGGTCACGATAGCTCGACGGCCCAAAAACGAGGCTCGGCAGCTTTTTCTGCCGTACTTCCGACATCTACAACCAGAAATCGCTCGTTAACTCGTGGTCGGCAGATCAAGAAAACTTTCAATAATCTCAAGATCACTCTCCTCTGTGGTTTTGTCACCATTCTAGTCTTACGTGGCACTATTGGAATCGGTAATCTTACTGGTTCCTCCGATTCTGATGCTCAGAAGATCGCTGAGGAAACCAATAGGATCCTCGCGGAGATCCGATCTGATAGTGACCCGGGTGATACTGATGAGCCTCCTGAACCGGAGGTTAATCCTAATATGACGTACACTCTCGGACCCAAGATTTCTAAGTGGGATCAGGACAGAAAAGCTTGGCTTAACGAAAACCCTCGGTTTCCGAATTTTGTTAAAGGTAAAGCTAGGGTGTTGTTGGTAACTGGATCGCCCCCGAAGCCTTGTGATAACCCAATTGGGGATCATTATTTATTGAAGTCTATTAAGAATAAGATTGACTATTGTAGGATTCATGGTATTGAGATTGTGTATAATATGGCTCATTTGGATAAGGAGCTTGCTGGGTATTGGTCTAAATTGCCTTTGATTCGGCGTTTGATGCTGTCTCATCCTGAGGTTGAGTGGATTTGGTGGATGGATAGTGATGCTATGTTTACAGACATGGTGTTTGAGATTCCATTTTCAAAGTACGAAAACTATAACTTGGTGATTCATGGGTACCCAGATTTGTTGTTTGATCAGAAATCTTGGATTGCTTTGAATACTGGGAGCTTTTTGTTTAGGAATTGTCAGTGGTCTTTGGATTTACTTGATGATTGGGCTCCTATGGGTCCAAAGGGTCCTATAAGAGATGAAGCTGGTAAAATTTTGACTGCTAATTTGAAGGGCAGGCCTGCATTTGAGGCTGATGATCAATCTGCTTTAATTTATTTGCTGATCTCAAAGAAAGACCAGTGGATGGACAAGGTATTCATCGAAAACTCCTATTATTTGCATGGCTACTGGGCAGGATTGGTGGATAGGTATGAGGAAATGTTGGAGAAGTACCACCCGGGAGTGGGCGATGAGAGGTGGCCATTTGTGACACATTTTGTTGGTTGCAAGCCTTGTGGGAGCTATGGAGATTATGCTGTGGAGAGATGCTTGAGTAGCATGGAGAGAGCTTTCAATTTTGCAGACAATCAAGTGCTTAAATTATATGGGTTTGGGCATAGAGGGTTATTGAGTCCTAAGATCAAGAGGATAAGAAATGAAACAGCTACCCCATTGGAATTTGTAGATCAGTTCGACATTCGCAGTTCAGTGGGGAATTGATGGAAGCCACGAGTAGTTCATTCTTCTTGTGTTTTTGGTGTAGTTTAAGGTTATTTAAGGTAGTTTTTCAAATTGACGCTGATTGCAATGCCATACATTCTTTTAGTGACATAATAGTTTTGCTTCGCTTTTGAAATACTACTCTGGAAATTCGATTTTACACGAAAATAGGTTTAATTTACCTTTGGATGAAAACTCATCCTATTTATTATTCAATGTTAGTGAAATTTGAATTTAGTTGTAATTGCTTACAGGGAAATTTCATAATTTCTGCTATTAAATCTTCCAGCAGATTGCTTTACGTACCCAAAAGGCGGTATACAAGTTCTCACTTGTGTGTCTCTTTGGTGTGAGTTTGTTTTCTTCTAAACTTTATGTCACAAAAGGAGTCTCTTCAAACAATCAGCTTTCCACATAAGTGAATCTCCTTTAGCTGAACCCTGAAAGATTTTGTTTCGTTGTACTTTTTTAGTAAGGTTTATCGTGTTTATTCCTTGAGATCTTGTACTGAAGGAGCATGTGTTTCAGTTTTGTCGTGGTTAGAGCTTAGAGACTTAGACCTGTATGAAAGTTATGTATATGCATGGGACTACAATACCTTCATTTCATTTCAATGTATCAACGTAGCTCAAAGATTATTGAGTATAGCCTATCTATCAATGTACCAAAGCTTAAAAGCAATTCACAGAATCACTGTAAGCATCTGCTGGATTTTAAGCTCGAGACATTGATTTCTAACCATTCTAATGTTGTAAGCAGTTGATTATTCAAAGTTAAAATGCGCCTATTTCGACTTGAAAAACCCTCAATCTCAAACAAGCTTTACAATCCTTTGTAATTGTGCACAATCAGCTCAAACATAAATTTAGCCTTGTGATCGACTTGTTGTGATGGGTGATACTTCTTAATCATTTACTTGAACTATATTGGATCTACTTGATTTGGTACTGTTGATGTCAATTTTTGTCAACACCAAACATGATTGTTCTTCGTAGATCTACACGTTAGAAAAACTTGTTAGGACCTCAAATCAATAAGAATTGGTTTTTGGCCATCCAATGCTTAAGTTAGTAATGAGATTTGTAGAATATAGAAGAGTTTTATGCCTAACTCTGTGATGAATTGGAAAGAAAGTGTTTGTGGTTGTCATTATCCATTAAGAGAGAGAAGTTCTTACTTGTGTGAATATGTACAATATTAAATATTTATAAGAAGTATAAATAACCTATTATATATTCTTTACTTTATAACTATCTTTTTTTAGACAATTAGAATATAATTATTGGTAATTTGCCTCTATATATAGATTATTTAATAGTTATGATTATTTGATGACTCAACCCTTGAGAAGTTGGCATAAAACATTCTATTGATTGGAACCTTTCATTATTCGTCATGTGATATGTATTAAATTACTCTCTAACATTAGCCCATAGACCTCTTAGGCCTAATAAATGGGCGAGAAGGTTTGCCTGTAGTTTAAAAGTTGTCAAAGTTCATGATCCTTCCAACCACATTGGCATCATTGGGCATGTTCTCTTATGTCTTTCTACCTTTCTAGGTGAAGGATTTTATGTTGTACCCAGACATTCATGACGTGTGCGATGGCTTCCTGTCATTGGCAGTATTTTAATATTTCCAATCTGGTTTGATGTTAGAGAGTTATGTCGAAATCAAAGTTGATATTTAAAAGGTTAACTTTAGAGTTACATGGTGTATTCCACCTTCTGTGATGTCGATCATGCATGCCAGACTCTTCAAGTCTATGTAGAAAATGTTTGAATGAAAAGACTTCTCTAAGTATTTGAAGTCTCTTTCTTAACTATATTCCATCATTCTAGTTGGACCAAAATGACATGGATGTAGAGAAGGCTAGACACTTTTGAGAAGTCCAGAAAGTGGGGGATCACGTCTTGAACACCTTAAGTTCTGGTAGGACTAGTATCCTAGTGTACATAACAAATTCTTTTCTTGGGTAGTGTAGACTTTATGTAGATTGTAGACATACTATTGAAACCTTAGGAAGATATTTGAAGAAGGAGGAAGCACTAAGGTTTATCGTAGGAGGTGTCCATTCTCTAGGAGAACACATTATGGCACAACCTAAAAAGTCGATGGATAAGCTCTGTAGCCTATTAAGTAGAAGTCTTGTACTTCACAACATAGAGGGAAGAAGTTTGCATATTGAGACCTATGATGGCCTATACGAAGAAAGTCTAAAATAACTTACTTGATACGGATAATGTACCTTCAATTGACCTTAAAATCCAAGGATGACTTAACATTTTCTATGCTTTTAATTATGTTCTTTCTTTTCTATTATGTTTCACCAAGAAGGCTTAGGAAATTTATATGGTACATAACCTTTGGCTAGGACACTTTCTACACGAGTATGGATCATGATGATTGTATGCGAAGATAGAGGGCTTGGTAGTGGTGTACAAGACATGGTTATATAGCTCATAGTTGGATGGCTCATAGCTATATGACATGTGGCTATACATCATTTGGTTATGTGGGACTTTGATGTGTAGCACACAGTTGATTGGCGTGTAGCCAATCCATAGCTGGGTTGACAGGATATGACTGGCCAAGTCTGGGTAGTAGTTCTGTACCTAGGTGACTTGTTTTGATATGTTGGTGCACTCCATCTTTTCTTCTCGTAATGTTTCTTCATCATTTTTGTAGAGACATATGGTCCCTTTACAAAACTATATAAACTTATGCTTGGGTTTTGGTGGGGTGTATGGACCCTACACGATTTCTAGACCCTATGGGTGTTACATTTGGGCCAAGGCTAGCCTATCAAAGTCTATGGCTAATTATGGGGTGAAGAGAACCTATTAAGTTACTCTATGTACTAGTAGTAGTATGGATCGCAATGCCTATAGTTAGGATGCGTCTTATTTGTAATGTGATATGCCTCAATTTTAGTGGATGACCTTTGCCCAGGGGGCATAGAGCACACCTATATGGATGTTTTTTATTCCTCACCTTACATAAGTGTAGTTCACGTGGGGTATTAAGAGCTTGTTTGACTCTGTAAAGTCTAGGCAACGCAGTCCCTCTGTCAAATTTTCATTGGAATTTTTCGTCCTATTGAAATCCCCTAAGTATGGCCATGCATGGCCTAAGTACCTACAAACACACAATAAGTGATAATTTTAGTGGAGCACTATTCGTCCTTCTATCTTAGGACATCGATTCTATCCTATTTAGGTTTCATAAGCATAGTAGCATCACGTGCTATTTTATGTTCTTCCAAGGTAACTATTGTCTTTGGATCCTTAAGTTGAGATTATATATGGGGGTTATGGCCCTAATCATGTGTGCCTTTTAGAAACAATGTGAATTTTCATAATCTAATAGGAGTCAAAACATTACTTTGGGCTTTTAGTATGTGAGTGAACACATGATTTATCCTATTGTTGGATGGGAAGCAGAAAGACACATTGCTTCACTAGGTTTGTGTGCAGACTTGGTTAATTTTACTGATCTTTCCAAATGCTTTCATATGGACTTAGGTGGACTTATGGAGCACACATATGGGTACTCTTCTAGAAAACTATTGGAAACATTTTATGGGGAGATGTGCACCATTGGGTGCTATGTTCTAGTTGGACACCTTCTGGCAAGTATCAATCACCTATATTGATGGGGTTCAATTTTATGTTCTAGACTTTATCTCTTATATATATACACACTACGTTGTCTTTTGCTTCTGTACTTATGTTGCATTTTTGTAAATTATTTTTGCTTTTGACTTGCAACTTTGTCATAAGGCTGTCCATGATCATATATCAGTGAAATTGCGGGATATTTTGATACCTATCCCTTATTAGGGACTACCGTCCATTGAGTCGGTCCATAAGGATGGAAGAACACACTTACAAATGATGGGTAATATGTTGAGTATATGTGGGAAAAAGATGCACAAAATATGAAGCATGATTGACTAACTTGTAGCTCAAGCTCATTCAACCCAACCTTGTCTAGTTGGCATCTATTCAATTTGGCCATATCTGTCTGACCACACTTTCATCCTATCAGCCTTTATCTTTGTCAACAACATTATGTCAACTATGTGGCCAAAGGGCATGTGGCTTGTGTGCCCATCTAGTTGGACGGCTCATGGTTGGGTGGATGAAAGGTCTTGATGTTTGTGCTTGCATTCCTATTTGGTTGCTTTTTGTTTAGACCTTGTCACATTCTTATGTCTTGTTTATTTTTTCAAATTTTAGGTGATTCATTTGAAAAGATGTTGTTGACGAAGCCCTTAATCTGTTAACCTCCTACTTGGTGTGCTTGAAGTTGTTAAGTCATCTAAGCATATATTGCTTTTCTATTTCTAACTTAGAAGAATTTTTTGATGTTTGTGGAAGGATTTTTTTTATCATGTGAAGAGTGTTGATGTACTCTAGTATTTTAATTTTACAAGTCCCCTTGGGACTATGCAACACTTATTTATGTTCTTTAACAGGAATATGACCATCTCTCTAAAACATCATATGATAGGAAGCTATTGATTTGATAGATTCATGCAACATATTTTCGACCCAATGGATAATTCAGTATGTTTGTTATGATAGGTTGAGGTGCATCCATTGGGATCCGTCATGACCAACAATGGCTTGGACTCTAAAGCTGAATATCCATACTATATGCAATCAAAGCTTTGTCTAAATGATCTATCATGTAAAATGGTGCAGCCTATTTGGCATTACACTACTCAATCTGGCATAGTCTAGTATATGATGTTTAAACTTTATGCTTTTGACACGACTTGTATTACACAACCTAGAAGGTGATGCGTACTATCATTTCACATTTGCATATTTATTAGTCATTTATGAACTTCATAAGTTACCATTATAAATAAATATGCATTTTGATAATTTAAATAATTAATTTTATATCAATTATTCAAATTTTTCTTTGAAACAACATCATTTAGTCTTGCTATGGAGTAGACTTAGAGACCAATAGAAATATGATTTAAAGTTTTATTAAAACATTTATACATTAATTAACCTATTAATTAATTATCGATATTTATTAATCTCATACTCATTCTATTATAGACTTGAGACTGAACTTTTGAATATCATAATTGATATTTTTCCAACAATTTGATACTCACACATGATATGTATAAATAACTAATCATATTAAATATTAAGCATAGTTATTCAAGCTTTGTATAGCTAAACAAGTAAATTTCTATATAACATATACGAATAAACGAAGTTGATTCCACATCTTATGAGATAATCTCTCTACTTATCATAAACATCGAGATACCAAGATATAAAACATCTTAGTCTACTAATATAGACATTGCAAAATATGTCAAAAATCAAGATGATACAAGAATGGGTTAGTTAAAATACTCAAGATTAAAATCGTCTTATACATGGTCCTCAATGACATACGTAGAAACATTAGTGTTTATAATATGTCTTAACCAATCATTTATAATCAATTATTCTAGATGTCTTAACATCAGTTACTCTCGATAAGGATCATTTAACTCCAAATAGATATGGATTATACTAGTACCTTAATTAAACACCCCCTTTATGAACTTTAGTTAATCGACACAAAGTATTTTAATTATTTCACTTAAAATATATTATCATATATGTACACTAATATACTTAGTTTTATACATATAGAAACAATCATAAATTTTGTTATAATTTATTTGAAGAATATAATAATACATGTAAATAAATAAAAAATTTCTCTTATTTATTATAATTTCATAATAATTTACTTACAAACTCGTTTGTATTTAGAATTATGTCTTAATAACTAAAAGAGTGGTTATGGTGCCAATTGGACAAGGATTTGACCCCTCAATGATAAAGCTATACATATGTGATTGATCTCTATTAGGCAGATAAATTTTCATTTTAAAAAACACAACTCTTTTTAATATGTATTACAATCATTCTAAATGAAAACCTATATAAATTGTATGTGAGTAGTAACATTTTTATCTTTAAAATGAAGGTCTTTTGACTTTTTAACTCAACTTAAAAATACATAAGGTCTTTTGACTCTTTAACTCAACTTAAAAATACATAAATCAAAGAAGATTGATGTTGCATAATTCTTAAAATTTAAACATTATACAAATGGTATTTGTATACAAAATTTCTAATTATTTATATAGCTGTCAAACTCAAAGAACAACCTTATGGGAGGGAGTAATTTAATCATTCGTAAACTTATTTGGGTTATCGTATGATTTTTATATTGAAATCTTGTTTACTTTTATCATTCTATTTATAATGAATTCATTTTGTTAATTGACATGAGAGAAAAACAATGAGAAGTTAAAAAATACACATTTTTCTTTCTTTATAATTCTCATTAATCTATTTTTTTAATTGATTTATTTTAACCTCAGGGCTAATTAAAAAAATCAGTACACAATTCCTATTTTTTAATTACTTGAAACAATCATTTTGAAGATACTTAAAAATTTCGTAAATACTTGATTGAAATTTATTTGAAAATGTTTGATTAATTAATAAAATAAAAGTTTGAGTTGGTTTCAAATATCTAAAAAAAAAAGTTTCCAGAAGAATATCTAAGTATTATGTAAAGGACTCAATTTATTTGGGTCCGCAGTGTCAAAAACAAAAATGTAATACATAAAATATTAACTCACTTTTACCCATGTTTTAAAATTTAAAGTGTATGCATTTCCACAAATAAAGATATATATGAGCTTCCTTTAAAAACAAAAGAGTCAAAATAACCATTTATCAAAATACACGTATAAATATGGGTCTATTTAAAAAAAAGAATGAAAAAATAGTATAACTAAATACTATGAGTTCAAAGTAATGATATGGCTAGTATAAAAAAATTAATATGAATAATCCTTAAGAAATTAATTGTATTTTTATTCATCTTAAGTCACATACTTGAAATTTTTGCTTGATGATTTTAATTGAAGCATGAGATTGGAAATGTTATATCTTTATAAATCCTAGCATTTGATTCCTTTCATGAGATCAATGTTATGTACTTTTGAGCTTTTCTTGTTATAAACATAAGAAAACCTTTTTGCATTATTCTTTACATAACTTATGTTCGCATATACCTTGAACCTATAGAATCAGTGTGATATTAAGCTTATATCTTATGAGAATTATAATCAAAACGAAGTCAAATTCCTAATAGTAGAATTGGGCGAGTCAATGTTGATATGCTCTTGTAGTGGGACATGAGTTTGTAATGTATAGCTGGCTTGAACAATAAACTATGACCCTTTGAAATATTGAATTAAATTTTGATTATGAATTGAAAAGAAACTAAAGCGTGAGAATTTTTGTTGATTTTAGTTTTTATTTTTAGTTTTACTTTTTATTTTGTCATGTAAATTATTTTTAGTTTTAATTTTTGCTTTTTAGGATGTTCGTGAGTATCATCATTGAAAGTTCTCATGAGATTTCAACTTGTCCACTAGGACTACCTAGGGGTTTATAAGCTTATTACATATGTTAAATACAACCGTGTCAAATTACAAAAAAGATTTAGGTTATTATAGTTTAGTTTATTTATTTTAGTTTTTAGTTTTTAAATTGCTTTACTTGTTAGAGACTAGTAAGAAGTTAGTTGGGTGTTATGATAAGTTCTTAAAAACACTCATATTTTCTAATTTTATTGTACTTGATTATAATAAATAGATTTGATTATAGCATGTCTATATCATTATTTATGCAAATCCATATGTTCAAAATCAAAAGTATATTTTGTTGTATTTCAGATGTTTTAAGCTTCAAAATAGATAAATTTATCAATACATGAAAAACAACATTTAGAACACTTATTTTGCACCCAATGAGTTTAAAAGAGTAAGGTATATAAGTCTTACATCAAGAATCAACTATTTTGTAAGGTGTAATAGGCATAATTCAAGAAAAGCAAAGTGTGCCTCGATGAAGAAATTAGTGTGCCATGGTGCACACTATTCAGGATGAGTTACTGGGTACATTGAGTTTTCTACATTGTAGTGTGAAATATATGGTGCATTAACGACATCCTCTTGGGTTGTTTTGTGCGAACTAATCAAACTCCATGCCACAATGGGAAATTTGACATGCCATGGTACACAATGTTGATTTTCACTCCCATAGACTTTGTACACGCATTTTCCTATAAATAAGTATTTAGGCTATTAGGTTACATAAAGATACTTAGTTTTTCACATAATAGAGCTACCATTTTTTATATTTCTTTAGTACAATTTTATTTTGTTAAACACAATTTAGGTTAGATTCATAACAGATTAGAGGTTGATCTTTAGGGGTTTTTCGAATCAAGAAAATAAAAAAGATATATGAATACTAAAGAATACTTAGAAGATCAAGATCACAATTATGAGGTAGGATATGCCATCCATCCTTATTGGTATTGTAGATTTGATTTGTAATATTTTATATTTAGATTAATCTTTTTGAATTTTCTAAATATTTGAGTATGTTTGCTTGATTTTAACTTTGAGGATTTAGCTCTGATGCCATTTTTGTATAAATTTATTCAGATGAATATTTTTATAACATAAATAAATATTATTTCTTTATTTAAAATTCGTTACAAATTTATTTATGATTAATTTATTTTTCATAAAAGATTTAAAATGTGAGAATTAGGTTTTGGAAACTTTATATAGATCTAATTTAGATACTTTGAATAAGAGTTTAAATTTGTGACTCTACCAAAAACATTGACTTAGAAGGTTTACTATTTCCTTAAGAATAATGCATAATTTATCTATCAGTTAATGATCCACGTTAAAAGACTTTAATTAGTTTGATTAACAAAGAAACGAATCCCCATCAAAAGACTTTTTCATACTTAAAAGGAATAATCAATATTCTAAATTTATATTTTAATTAACCAAATTAATTCTAAGAAAATATGATTAACTAGTTAAATATTTCCATAAATTCTCCCTTGAGTATTAATTTTATATCTGTCTTGATTTGCTTGAATCAAATCTATATTTAGGTATTTCAATTAGTTTGTTATTAGATTAGGATTTTTAAAAATTCAACCATTATGATAGAGTGTGTATGTTTTATTTTCGTATTTGTTTAAGTTTTTAAGAAATTTGAAGAATTATTTGAAATCACATAGTTTCTCTTAGAACCGACCTTGAGAGTATACTTAACACTTATTATAAGTTATAAGTCTATTTGTACTTTGTGTTTATGTGTTGGCTTCCCATGTGAAAAATACATAGTTTGATTATTTTATTCAATGTTTTGTCTTTCTCTATATAAGGCTGATTATTATAGATCAGTAATGTACACACGTATATAGTTAGCTATACTTTTTGGGTGAGCATCTTTACACATATACCATAGGGTTGGTTTTCATAGTATGTATACTAGGTTGAGCGTTGTGATTTTTGACTAGAGAGCATGCAAGTAAGCCAATGTTGTCACTCATGTTTTTGCTTCGTTTTTGGGTAAGGGTATTTATGGAAATTACTATACATTTTTTGGAATGAAAAAAATATGATTGTTAATAGCTCGTCATACCTCTTAATAGGGGCCTTCCCATACCCATCGACAAGGTTATAATAAGGTGGTCAATAAAGACTATGGCATGGTCGTTGTGAGGTTGGCCATGATTTTGAGTAACTTCTATAAATATCCCCTTTCTCTTGTTTCTTATCTAGAAAATATGTAATAGAACTCTATAAAATTGACATGTCATTTTTCTATTTTCAGATCACTATTACCTTGAGTGTTGTTAGGTATTAATGATTCAGGACTATGTGAGTCATATGTTGGTTGATAGTTTCCTTCGTGCAACTTTTTCTGATGTAAGAAGCATGTGTGGCTATAATCCATGTGTCCACTAATAGTTGCCTTTGTGCAACATTTTTTGACATAAGGAGCCTGTATGGCTGAGTTGGGTGTCAATTAGTAATTACCTTCATCCAACTTTTCTTAAGTGGTGAGCCGTGTGTCGACTAGTTGTTTGTTGGAGGTTCATGATACGTGATTGAAAGTGCATCCCACATTGGTTGTTTGTGAGTTTATGAGTAATTGTGATTGAGTGGTTTCCCACATTGAGTGTTCAAATCTTGTCCACTTACTAATCTATAGTAGATAATAGCACTACATCAAGTGGTGCTTTGGGGTTTTGTGTTTTTAATCTAATAACAGAAAATTAAACATAGATTCAATAAACATTCATGCAAATTTTATCTTTTATAAATAGTGGAGTATTTATGGATATAATAACTAAGTTAATTATGCTTGCTCGTATTATCTAGGTTATTAAAGATATGAATTGATATTTATTGATTCTCCCTTTTTTGTATGAATACCACCTTTGGTGGGGTTAGATATTCTTTGTTAACTAAACAAATCAATTAACACCTATGGGTGGGGTTGATAACTAATTTGGTTAATTAAATTAATTCCTTTTTCTAAGAGATTGAAAATGAACCATTTAAATACCACCTTTGGTGGGTTAGACGATTTAAACTTAATTCAAGGTGTCCAAATTAAACCTAAGAATTTAGTTATCCGAGTACTAACTTTCAAGTTTTAAAACCACTACCGAAAACATGTCGTCAATACATTTTCAGATAATAATTCTTATAAAAACTTTTGAAATAGAGCTGCATTCTCACTACCTAGGCGATTGTACCATCAAATAAAAGAGCACTACTCTAAATCAGACGGATAACTAAACCTTAAAATCTAATTTTGAGATTTAAGTTTGTAATGAAAAATAATATATTTCTCTCTAACATTCTTAATATAAAATCTTGAATAAAAATAAAATCAATTCATTTTAGAGATTTTTACTTATTTAATATTTCGCAAGCATAACAACGTTATTATTATATCATGTTTACAACAAATAGCAGTTAAATTTAATCACAGACAAATTAAATATAACATGTAAGAATAAAGCATAAAAATAGCGTAAATAAAATAAAATCCTTACAGAACTTCGACGCTATTCCCGTTGCTAGAAAACCTCCAAGCGGAATTTGCACTTCCATTTATTGAATCAAAAATCTAAATTATTACAAAAACATTACAAGTTCCTCTCAAAAAGAGAAGAACTCTAAACCTAAGAGAATTGAACTAAAAACTAAGAGAAAAACTAAGAAAAGCTTAGAAACTAAGAAAAACTCAAAAACTAAGAAATGAGAGAAAGAAAGAAGAGAGAAGTATGGTTTTGAGGTGTTTTGAAGGTGTTTTGAAGGTGTGCTTTGAAGTGAATGGAAGAGGGGTATTTATAGGTGAGGATGGAGAGAAAAAATGAGTAAAAAAATGTTAAAAAAAATATAAAAAATTAAAAAACGTGTAGTGGACATCTTGAGGTCATCAATGACGTCGATGACATCATAGGGGCTGCTGCACGTGAAAAATGGGTCAAAAACGCGTTGGGCGCACGGTGCCGGGGCCTGGCGTGCCTTGTGTTGGCTTGGCTTGCGCGCGTGAACGATAACCCGCGCGATGCGCGCATGAACGATAACCTCGCGCGCGCGCGCATGAACAGTAACCCGCGCGCGATTGCCGCGCAAACAGTACGCGCGTGTTGGGCGGGCCATGGCGCGTGTACGCGGCAGCGTTTTTCTCCGTTTTGACATTTTTGACCTTTTTGACCCATTTTGTCCAATTTTTCCATATTTTTCGACCTTTACGCATTTATTTATTAATATTTTTGTGATGTATTGCTTCCAGTATTCCTCTTTGAGTCTTTAAGTTGCATTTTTAAGCGAAAATACCTGAAAAACAATAAAAATACCCGTGATTCCGAAAAAGACAAATTTATATAAATATATGATAAAACATATAAATATATATATTTTTAATCAATTAATGTGCATAAAATCATGGTTATTTTAGTGCTTTTTGAGCACTCATCAGTGCTAGCTTTAGAGGAAAGCATGATTCGTGCATCGAATCAAATCATTGATGAGGTATCAAGTAAGAGCACTACTTAGGGTTTGGATTGATAGAGGTAATGTGGGTTTTATTTCTATTAAGGTTGTAATTTTTTATTGCTTAGTAGATTTTTTACTACAGAATGGTTACCATATGCAATCCAAGGATGTTATCACATAAGTAGGGATTCTAAGTGGGTTTATCTCGTTATATTTTGTGTTGTGCATACTCAATTGTTTGGCTAGTAGAATCTGAGTTTAAATTGGATATATCTCTATATACTGAGTCTTAAACCCTAATAGAAAGCACTTAATATTTATTGCTTACTTTTTAATTATTGATAATATATCTGCTGCTCATTTACTACTTATCTATGCTTTTTTATATTGTTGCTATGAATATCAATTAAGTATTTATCTTTCTATTATATGCATATGAGTCCTTAAGAAGTTAATATCTCTTTAACTTGATTGTGTATCGGGTCTTAGACTACTTCAATATTGTTTTGCATAATTAGATTATTGTGTTAGTATAATCTAAGTTTCTATCGTGTATATGTAAACATACTTGATCTAGACTCTAATTAAAAAACTTATTTGTTTTGTGTTGATACATGATTTCCTTACTTTACTTGTAGCATGTCTATAGCTTTCTATTTATTATTTTCACAATATTAAATAATTTGCCTGTTATTTTGGGGAGGATTAATAGTCTTATGTTATATGCCTAAATTACATATTATATTTTAGAATTTTAATGTGTGTGCCTAGTAGAATCCTATCTAGGCTAGCAATATAAAATAAAAAGGCAAATACTACACAGTATATGAATCATACATATATACAATGAAAGCTGTAAAGGAATTTCAATTACTTCAGTACCTCATACGTGTAAATATATTAATAAATGATAATTGTACTCCCACAACATTAGAGCATAAATAATACTTATAACATGTAAACCATGGGTGGATAAAACCTTGACTAAATAGCCCAATCCATTGAAAACAACCCAACTTAGTCAAATTAGGCTATATTTCATAATATCATAGGTTAGTTTAGATAATGACTCGACAAATCTAATCTTACATGAGAAGGTTAGAGTGCTATAAATTATAATATGTGGAACCCAACCCGACCATAATTTATAACTTTAAAATTTATCTTGAAGAAATAAAAATTTTATATAGGGATTTATTCATGTTTAAACATCACTAGTTTGAAATTATACATAGTATAATGAAATTATCCAACATATATATATACCCTATTGCTTTTATTTTAAAAATTCAACGAATTTTATATTTTCTAAAATTATTTTTTTAATATCACTTTTAAATATTACCTATTTAAAAAAAATCTTAAAGTCTTCTTAAAATAATGATTTTTTAAAATAAAAGATAAAGAAATATTGCTTAAATAATTTTATATTTTTAAAAAGTTAAACATATTTAATTAAGTAAAATAAATTTTAATTTAACCCAATAAAACCAACCTAAATCTACTAATGCATATTGGGTTGGTTTGGGTTCAATTGAGATTATATTAATCAGTTTTGATTAGAGATTTCTTCACTTGATGAGCTTAAGATGGGTTGAAATTTTTGTGAAACCCAACCAATGTTCACCTTTAATAAAATAGTTAGGATATAAAATTTTATGCGAAAATGTCTAAAAGTTACACAACCACTAATAATAACTAATTAAGTAAGAATCAATAGCATACAACAAATAAGAATATAAATGTCAATATCTCTATCTCTAACTATGCCTAATCTAGTAAAAGCTATCAATACAACACCTATTCCAAGTAGATCGTAGGTCATCCTTGGAGCTCTATCACCACATGATGTGATCAAATAATGATAGCTCAAAACCTGTAAGCATGCATTTAACATCTCATAGGCTTCTCACCTATAATAACAATAGTGATCTCGTAACACCTATCTAACACATGTCACACTAATACCGATAGAACTTGGAATACCACCTAACAATTAATTCCTAAATGATTTATCATGCCATATTATACTTGAGTTACAATTATTGCTCATGTACACACCACATTTGTGTAATACTCGAATGTACTGATTACAACTATCAAGTATAACTTCTTGTGCCTTTGAGTATATAATCTCCCTAATGACTACCTTTAACCAATCCAATTTTTTTTAAAACATCACCGTTAATGACTAAAAATTATGTTGAGTTTTGGATGATTATCATAGCCATTGACTCAAGTAACAAGCACTGAAATATCTCATAGGAGAATATGAAATCACTTCAATTCATCATTGGTTCAGTCGAATAGATTTTGTATGCAAATAAACTCTACTTCAAAATATAATAAAGAAATGAAAAAATCATATTACTTCAAAAAAATCATTTTAATTCATTAATTGCGATTTAATAATATCTTCTTCTTTTTCTTGTGTTTTTTTTCTTCATTTTTTTACCAATTTACAGTTGTTTTGGACTTAAGTGGTCCATGAGAATAAATATTAAGAGACTAAAATGTTATGTTTAAAGTTAAAAAGTTAAAGTGTTTCTTTGAGTTTGAAAGATAATGGACTAAGCTAAGGAACAACATCCAAAATATCCCCAAACTTGAAGGTATCTTAAAAAATACTCAGAAATTTCAAAAATTTCAAAAATAATAATTGAAGTTAAATCTAACTGAAGTAAAAAACAACATTTCATAAATTAAAATGAAATAAGAAATAATAGAGAACCAATAAATAATAAGAAATAAAGGAATAGTAAAATTAGAAATAAAAGACATCTCGGGATGTTTTTCACAGGAAATTATAATAAGTAAAAAAAATTAAAGAAATTCAAAAGGTAAAATTAAATATTAAAGAAAGAGATAAATTCAAAGGTCTATCATTTTCTTTTTTAAGGAAATTATTCCTAAGAAAAAACATAATTTATTATGAAATAAGTAATAAATAAATGAGCATTAATATGACAGATGAAAAAAGAATGTATAATATACCATTAATTTATAAAAAAAATGTATTGAATAAATTATCCAAAATTCTCAAAAAAGATCAAGAAAAATTAAATACATTCATTTAGAAGGAATCAAAATATTAATACAAGCTCATTTCAAAAAATGAATAAATACACCCATAACAATAGCATTGCTAGATAACATAATAATAAACAAGAAAGATGTTTTACTAAGAATGATCTATGGTAATTTAGAATACTATAAGCTAAAATTTGTAGCATATACTAGGTTTGCTATTAATATGCATGATGAAAACTTAAACCAAGTATTAAGTTTAACTTACGAATTTCAAAGAGGAGATTTAATAAAAGAAGAAAATCATCAATTTTCAAAACACACCATAATAGGTTATTCATTAACAAACAGTCATAATAGTTTAATATATAGACAAAATGAATTTATAGAAATAGATAAAATCTTTTAAGAACTTTGACAAATAATAAAACCAGAAATATTAACGGACTTTGAAATACCTGAAGAATGACACTTAGATATAAAGAAAAACCTCTGATATCAGGAAGAAAAAGTAATGTGATTAGAAACAATAATATACCAAGATTTACTTTTATAGACCATGAAGAACAAGCTTCTAAAAAATAAGTTAAAAATCTAAATGATGAAGTTCAAGTAATGAAAACACTAGTTCATGACGTCATATCAGGAAGACAATAATGTTTAAAGACAAATTAAAAAATATACAGTTAAAAATAGACAGAAGTTTAGTAAGTGTAGCAAAAAATCAAGCAACATTAATGAAAGCTCTGTGACTTTTAACAGAAGAAATATATTTATTTCAAAAATCAAACACAAAATATCTAGAAGGTATAATCGAAACACAAAAAAAATTATTAAAAAAATTAATGAATGTGGTTATAATAAATTATAATAGTATATACTTATGAAATTTACAAAACTAAAATATTATAAGTTGTAAATACTGATATCATAACCACATACATAGAAATAATTCTTTAGACAAAGGTCATAAATATGACATACATAGAAGTCATAATGATATTACATACAGACATAGAAATAATGATTTTATAAGTCATACATACAAAGGACATACATAGAAATAATGATATTATAAGTCATAAATACGATCATTTAGAAGGATTAAAAGTATAGCTACTTAGAAAATCAGACACCTTGATACCTTGAAATAAGAGAAAAAAAATGAAAAAAATATAATTCCAATTCAATGGAATACAGAAAAGAATTGGAAAGACAAATCATGAATCCTAAAAATAGGGATATAAAAAAATTAATTAGTTTGTTAACTCTAACTAATAAAGAATTAAAAGAACAATATAATGAAAAACTTTGTACAGACAAAGAGGAAGATGATATGAAAATAATGAACGAGCTTGATTTTGAACCATAAATCATGACCCTAAAAGGTGATATAAAACCAATTTCATTACTAGATCCCTATCAAGAAGAAACATCTGACCCACGTGGGGAAGAAAGAAATAGACAAAGGCCAAGAGAACCTGGCACTCTCAATAAAAGAAGACAACCACTAAAAATGGAAGAAGGGTTGCATTTAGGAACTAGAGATAGTATCCTATTAGAATTGGAGCTCCATGAAATTGTATATTCGATCTCTTAGATCTATATTGTATAAGAGATAGGAAGATATTGGATCTGTAATGAATAGGGTATTAGTAGATCCAATATTGGATCTGTAATGAAGAAATACATTATGTTAACAAATGTCTTAGTAGACTTCAATATAGGAAATAATTTATAAAAGAATGTCCATAGAAAGTAAAAATCTTAAAAGAATCTTTTAAGATTGAATTAGAACCAATTGAGGAATCAGATATATATGATACTATGAGTATTTATCTATTAGAGGAAACTGATAAGGATATAACTGACTTAGAATATGGGTACTTTTCATGAGAAGATGAATGATTTGTATAGTATTAAAAATCCAAATATTACTTATATTAAGATAAAATGTAAATTTAAAGGCTATCTTAGTTATCATAGCTATCATTTACATGCATATATAGATACATTAGCTAGTATGTGTGTAGCAAGTAAATACATGTTTCCAGAACATTGAAAATAGGCACTAAAAGATTTAATTAAAAGAATTGCAAATAATACTAAAATAAATCTTAATAAGGTTTTAAAAGATACAAATATAATGATAAGATGAGAAAATTTTCATATTCTTACTATATATCAATAACAAACATAAGCTGATTTATTAATGGAAAATAATTTGCTAAATTTATATAAACTTTTAACACAATATTTCAACAAAATTAGTCTAACAACATTAGATTGTGATATCATTTATGTATAAAAAAGCTTTGATTGTATCAAACCTAAATTTTATGCAACAATACAAAAAGTGAAAACATGGTGAGATTGACATAAAACAACAAAAATCTTATTTAGAAAATATTTCATTAAATCTATAAGAGAAACAAAACTCTTTTTTTAACAAAACACATGAAGATAAAGTCTTAGCAGGTAACAAAAAATTATTAAAAACAGTAAGCTCAAAAAATCAATGAATCTAAAAAAATTGCCAACATAATATTAAGAGACCCTAACAAGGTTATTAGAGTGAAACCAATGATTTATACTCCAAAATAAAAGATTGAATCTGAAAAACAAATTAAAGAACTTTTGGAACTAAAAGTCATAATATTAAGTAATTCACCTCACTATAGTCTAGCATTCTTAATAAAAAAAGAAGTTGAAAAAATAAAAGGAAAATAGATAATGGTAATAAACTTTACAACATTGAATAAAGAAACCATTGATGATGAATATTTTATTCCAAAGAAAGAAGAACTATTATCATTAATAAAAGGAAAGATATATTTCTTAAGTTTTGATTGCAAAAATGGATTTTAGCAAATAAGGCTAGATAAAGAATCTCAAAAATTAACGGCATTTAGTTACCCCCAAGGACAATTCCAATGGATTGTTGTACTATTTGGATTAAAACAAGCCTTGGGTATTTTTCAGAGATATATAGATAACATCTTTAAAAAATTATAAAATATTTATTGTGTCCATATAGATTATATTTTGGCTTTCAATAATGAATTAAATAAACATTATTTGAATATTATTAATATTCTATAAGAATGTAGGAAATAAGGTATTATACTCTCTGAAAGGAAAGCAATACTTAGTAAAAAATTAAGTATTTAGAGTTGAAAATTGAAGATGTAAAACATAATATACAATTTCATATACTAAATAACATTCAAAGTTTTCTTAGTGAAATAAAGGACAAAAATAAATTATAAAGATTTCTAGAATGTTTGACATATATTGAAACATATATCAAGAAACTTGAAGAAATATGAAAACCTTTACAAGCAAAATTGAAAAAGATCATATCTATAAATTGATAGAATAAGATACCCTGTATATGGATAAAGTAAAAACATAGGTAAAAAATTTACCATCTAGGGCTAAATGATAAAATAATAATTGAAACAAATGCTCCACAAGAATATTGGGAGCAATTATGAAAGTAAAAGTAGATAACAAAGATGAATATCTTTGTAGATATACATCAAGATCTTTCCATGGTCTATAATTAAATTATCACAGTAATGAAAAAGAGTATCTAGCTATTAAAAAGACTATTAATAAATTTGCAATATATTTCATAAGTTTTAAATTCATTGTTAGAATTGATAACAATAATTTTAGTTATTTTTTAAGAACTAATATTACATGTGATTATAAACAAGGAAAATTAGTCAAATGGTAATAATGGTTCAACCATTATAATTATGATGTCGAACATCTCCCAAGAAATAAGAATAGTTTAGCATATGCTCTTACTAGAGAATTAGCACTTCTAACTATTTTTATGTTTACAGGAATGGAACATCTTGATATCAAGATCAAGGAAAAAGATATCAAAATCCTACAAGAATAACTCGAGTTGTTTATCTCGAGAAGTCGCTTATGAAGACATGAAATAAACAGGAATAACTTCATTGTTCAAAACAACTCTTAGAGTCCAAAAACTCTAAAGAGGAATCTTCATCAAAAATTCAATCTAAGGAAGATAAATCTTCTAAATAAAGAATTCAAGATGAAAAAATAACCTAATAGTTCAAAAGAGATCAACATTTGTGAAATAAGAAAGCTCAATTGGGCTGATAAAGTAGAAAAAAATGAACAAAAAAAGACTTATGTGATCTATAATGGCCAAAAACCATGAATCTATAACAAATGGATATAAGCAAATAAATCTACTCTAAGGTTTAATGAAGTAACTAATAGAGCCTTTACCAACAAAGTATAGGTTGAAGGCAATTATGCCCATTACAAAATACCAAAACTAATAACTCTAAAGGAGATAGTAATGAATTACTCTGCAGCAATATAACAACAACTGGCATCACCAAGCAAGTTAACAAACTTAGGCAAAATAGGAAGGCCTCCAGTATTATTTAGAGAAGCATCCCTTCTAGAGACATCAAAGATAATAAGGTATTCAATGTTATTCAGGGAAACATCCCCCAAAAATTCATTAGTCATTGAAGATGTAAAATGACCAATATAGAAATCTCAACAAACTATAATGGTTAAGCCTCTAATACTTGGCAAGAAAATCTACTTAGGAACACATAGAAGATATGAAGTACTACATTATAGAAAAGGAATTCCCTATAGGAAGTAAAGTTAATATTTTGAAAAGAGCTGATATAATCTTTGTTTACAAAGCTTTCCATGCATAACTAATAGAAAACCTATATACGGGAATTAATTTAAGTGGATTAAATTATTTCCCGAAAAATTTCAAAAAAGTAATCAAGAATTTTTGGAAGAAGATAAGATCAAGTGATAACCCTATTTATCTTAGATTTTTTAGTTCACTAATAGACCAGAATGAGGAAGGATGTATCAGTCTCTACCACTTCATCAAGCCAATTATTACTAACACAAATAGAGAAGTTTCCAAACCAAGAGAACTTTTAGAAAAATTGATAATTCTACTGAGATCAAAGTAAATTACTAAACTAAGTCATCATCACTTCTCATAGTAGCATGGCTCTCTTCAAAGAAGATGGTAAAAAAATCACGAAATATAAGACAAATCTTAACAACAATAACCTAAAAATTGGTCAAGAAATAAGGAATGTATTATGCTTTTATGTTAAAAAAGCCACCAAAGATCACATATACATTTACTGCATTAAAGATCGAGAAGACAAAGATATGTCATCATCAACGTCATCCAAAAAATTGTTGGCAAAAAATGACAAGGAAGAATAAAAATGAGGTACTGCCAGTAGAAGACTAGAAAGAAAAAAAATGTAATAGACCCACATCTTTAGTCGGTAGCATTTATCAAGGAAAAAGAAAAGGTTGATGTTTAAAGAAATAAAGTAGATAAATTATTAAATTAAAGATAAAATAGTAATTTTCATCTTATAAATATGGATTCCTTGTCTATGAGCTCTTATCTTCATTCGAGAAGACACAAAAAAACTGGGCACACAACTCAAAAAACATACAATTTCTAGCATAGTAATCCTCTATGTCCAAAAATCCAAACCATTAATTATGTACCCATTAATTATCAGCAGCTAAGAATTCTTTCAGGGTTATTAGTTAGCTTTAAGATTGTAATAATTATTATATTATGAATAAAATAGAGTTTAATTACTCTTTTCTAATAAGTCAAAATTTGACATCATTTATGTACGGATGTAGAAGGCTCATCATTACATGGAGGGAATTAAGGTTTAAGCAAAATTGAGGCATAACCAGTATAACAAGAGAAGACGAACAAAAGGGAAAATCATGGTGGACCCATTAAATCCAGGTAAAATAATTATAATTTTTAAGTCAATTAAGGATCTTGAATATTTAAATATTTGCTTATATCAATTTATTAAACTAAATAAGAAGATGAAGATAGAAATAACACAATATTATGATAAGAAAAATTATTTCTAATTAATAATATATAGGAATTATAAGAATTACATAAATTAACAACTAGTGTTAAAATAGCTAGCCCCTAATTTGGTATTAGAGTCATAGGAATATTAACATAATATAGATGGAAAAGTTAACACAATTAGATTAAGGGACATCAATGGTATTAACTATAAAGCCTAGGGGTATTATAGTATTTTCTGTAAATCTCAAGAACATAAGTGAAGATATGTTAAACATCAGGAGAATTTTAGATAAATATCCACTAAGCTAATAAACTAAGTACCCCTTCAATCCAAAGCTATGTTTTTCCATCATTAGTGAAGGGGAAGAAACCACCTACCCTACCAACATTTGAACCACAAACCCTTGCATTTATAAGCGGAGCTACACATTGATAACTCATAAGTTCTAAACCAAAGTTAATTATAGTGGACATTTTCCTTAAATAAAATGCTTAGTTGACATTTTTTACTAATAGGCACCGAGATGTTTTTTTCTAACCCAAAAACTAGCCAAATTTTTAGAATCTAACACATAAGTACTAATTTAACATGAGAAAACATGAATTAATTTATTTTTATGAATTATACACATTAATTATCTTGTTTTATATTACTAGACTTTTTTTGGTCATTTTCATTTTTTTGGGTAATCTGGTTTTGAAGAAATACATAGGTATAATCAAATTTGTAAAGATTATAAATGTTGGTTATTTTTGTAAACAAAATATTTGCATGTAAACTTATTTTTAAGCTCGTTATTAAGTTTATCAGGAAAAGTCGAAGAAATACCAGAATTTCAAATAATCGTACTTTAGGTATATTTTTTATAACTATCACACATAGAATTTCACTCATGCATTTAATAGCACGTATTTATAAATCTAAAATTATTATGCTACTAAAATATAGAATAAGATATATGTTAAAATATTATATAAGATATACTCTAAATTATAGGCTAAATTTTAGCACAAAATATACTTTAAAAGAACTCTTTTTTAAATAAGAGTCTTCTTGATAAATGAATCTACTTTAAAAGAACTATTCTTTAAATATGAGTCTTCATGATTATTGAGTTTACTTTAAAAAAAATTCTTCTTTAAATAAGAGTCTTCTTAATTAGTGATTATTATTAATCTTATTTGTCAATTACATAATATTAAGAGCTTTAATTTTTTCTATAAATAAAACTCATTGTTCATTATTTCAATCAATCACACGAGAACATTATTCTCTTCTTCTTAATTTCCCTATCTTGTTTTACAAATATAATCATACTTCTTTAGGCTTCTTTATTTAGTTAATCTATCAAATATTGATGGTTATGTTTGATTGATTAATAAACCTAATTAGTTTATGATATTTTGATCATATGTTCTTATAGCTTTTTTATTTTTGTTTTTAAATTGTTAGATCAAATAATTGTTTTTGTCATATCATAATTATTTGATTTGATTATTAATATTTAAAAGAAAGCTATTTTTATTGATCTTATGCTTAACCCTTTTGCTCTAATTACTAGTTGATTTGATTTAAGTGACATATGTTTTGAACCATCTAGTTAAGATTATTCATTATTAAATCCATTATAGAACACACACGGGCACTTATGTTTTTGTGCTAACCATTTTGTAGTTTATTCGAGAACGTATCCGATTGGCGGGAAGCTTATTAGAATATTGGTCTAGAAACCGCTCATGCTAATATTGAAAATTGTGAAAACATAATAATAACTTGTAAGTAAGGTACATTGGAACAATATACTAGAGAGAGTATCATAAGATCGAGTTTGTACTTGAACATTTATTTTCATAGTGGAAAGTTAGGTGATCCGGTGAAGTGATGGTTTTCCTCCTAAGTAATGGTTGCACGCTAAGTTGTTTCCATCTAAAAATATCGTGTGTTATTATTTTATTTTACACTTTATTCTTATAAGCAATTACATGCTTGACCACTTTGTTTAGGTTATTAAGTTATAAATCGATGAAAATTAAAAATAATATATTTAACTCTTTTAGGTTAATTAGTTTTGTAATTTATAAACTTTCAAATTTAAACTTCGTTAACAAAAGATGGATGGATGTTTGATGAAAAAATGTTCTAAAAATGACAAAATTAGATAAATATAATAAGTAAAGTCTCAAAAATGATAAAATAATAATGTGACTAAATGTATGAATTTAAAATAATATGATTGATATCTAATGATGTATACTTTCTTTTAAATAAGATAAGGTATATTTTTTAAGATTAACAATTCACATTTATTGGGTAAGGTTCTATCAAATTATTTATAAATTTATTATATTTGTGTAATTTTTTAAATTTATTTTTAAAGAAATATTCTTCAATTTTATGAAATAAAATTTTTAAGATTAATAATAATTATTGTTTGAGAATTAACACAGTTATATTATTAAATTTGAAAGTATCAAAAACTTAGTTTTTAAATAAAATGCAAATGATAAAACGACAAGCACCTTACGCTCACAGCAAAAACCCTAATTCTACTCTTTGTTTTTATTTTCTTTAGGGACGAAAAACCCCTAAATAGTTTAGTCTTAATTATTTACTTTCTCCACCAATGCCATTGAGCAGCTTAGGTACGTCGCCTTCTCACTTTGCCTCGCCCCGTCGTGCAATTGTTTCCTAACCGACATACTCGTTAATCTTCACAGCGATTGCTTCTACTGCTTATCTTTTAATTCGAATATTTTTTATTTGAATTCGAGCCACGACAATGGCTACCTCAAATGAATCTCCGAACGATTCTTCGATTCCAAAAGAACCAGAGAAACCTCCGATTGAGCCTTTAAGGTTGCCTACCATTGAAGAAATCCGTGGTCAAGACATTTGGAACAACTGTGCCGTTCGCAGCGTCTTTAGTGGAGTCATGGGTACGGCAAAACTTTTTTTTGTTCACTTAATTTTGTTTGCTTTGTTTTGTTTTATGGGTTTATTTTGTTTCTTAACTGTTTGGTTGCCTATATACAGTTAGGAGGATTTTCTGGGTACCTTTTTTTTGTTTTTTGTTTAAATAAAAAATGAAACGAAAACACATGCCTTATGTTGCGCGAAATTCACCTAGATATAGCGAGCTGTTATATTACATTTAGTTCTTCATAAGTGTATTCTATCTTTTGGGGTATTGGTTTTGTTGATGAGAAGACTAGCTTATAAGCTTTTGTTATTTTTGTGTGCAATGTTACTGCTGGATCTTAGTGTCACCTTTCTGGCTTTATTACTTTCTACCAGCTATATTTTTTACTTGCAACATTTTCGGAATTAATTTGAACTTTTCGTCAAAATTAATCATGAGGACAAGAAGCAGTTGTTTTCAAAGTGATGACAGACTAGAAATATAATACCCTACTCATGAGGGGATAAATTCTTAATAGTCATTTGGAAATGCATCTTAAAACAAGTCTGTATGGTTCTCCTTTAGATTCACTAGTGCTATTTGGATTAGGCAAAACAATTTCCATAATGAGGTAATTAATTAGGGCCATAATGAATTCATTTTGCATTTTCTACATAATTCATCTTTTCTTGGTTTTGGGAGCATACTTTTTTTGAAATTCTCTTCTTTTCTGTATATTTTGATCTTAACTAGATGAACATATGTCTGTCTGTTTGTTTTAATTTTTATCTTTGACAAGGTTTTAAAAATTGTGAAATTTATTGAGGGTTAATGGTTGTCATTGGAATATTTGGAATGTGTAGGTGGTGGACTAGGATTATTCATGGGTATGTTCCTTGGGGCGTTGGACAATCCTGTTATGCAGGATGAGATGACTACTAGGCAGCAAATTGCTTATACAGCAAAACAAATGGGCCGGAGAAGCTGGAGTTCTATGAAAGCATTTGCAGTCATGGGCTTTATTTTCTCAGCTGCCGAGTGTGTTGTGGAAAAGGTAATATGGAGAATGACAAATATTGATGTTACATATGAGACTGAATTTCTCATTGTATTTGAGTCTGACTAGACTTTTGCTTTTGTAGGCACGAGCCAAGCATGACATGACCAATACAGTTGTTGCTGGATGTGCAACTGGAGGTGCAATATCCGCAAAAGGTAAAGCTTCTTTTTCTCTCACATGATATGCGCTTTTTGTTGTTTAGTTGTGCAAGGTGATTAGCAATCTTGTTATTTGAATTGGAGTTCATTAGTCTTGAGTGATATGGTATTCTTTCTTCATTCAACAAAATCCCCATAATATTTTCTTCTGGCCTTGCTTATATCGAAAAAGAGAAGTTACAGATAATGTAAACTTCAATTATCAGACATTTGATTTTTGGTAATTCACGTGCTTGTAATAATCTACGATTTACATATACCACAGTAGTCTCAACTTTCATCTCAACCTATATCTGTTTTAGATTACACATTGTTCAAAAGCTTTTCTTTAGTAATGCTCTTGAAATGGAATGTTGTGCACTATTGTTTTGTTGTCAAAAGGTGATTGAGATCTTGTTATTTGAATTGGAATCCATTAATCTTAAGTGATATAACCTTCTCTTCATTCCATAAAACCCCCATACTATTTTCTTCTGGACCCTGCTTATACTGAGAGAAGGTGTGCGTTGCTTCTGAACATACTCATCCGTTAGCTGTTTGATGAGCTCTTCTAGAGTAATGAAAGGCATAGGCTATCATTAACATTCCCAAGGTTCAAGAAATTCCCAATAATTTTACATTATATCAAGTGTTCCTGAGGTATGAATTAATTTCAAAGAAGCTAGCCATATGCTATTGTAGAATAATAAAATACTGCAAATAAATTTTAGGATCTCAAAAATAAATATAAAAAATTATCTTAAAGTAAAAGAAAAACAACTTTGAAAGAAAATAATAGAGCAATGCAAAGAAAAAAGGGAAAAAAAATACAAAATAAAAATATCTAGAACTTAGTGTTCTCTTCCTCTCCCAACTAAGCAAGGGATGAGGAGCCAAGAAGGTTTACAATCAAGCTCTATCGGTAGGAACTCATAGATTGTTAATGGAAAACAAGCATTGAAGCTTCTATTTCAATTTTCCTTATAGATAGAGCAAGGGATGAGAGAGTGATGCAAAAGTTTGACTTCATAGATCCATTTTAGGACTCATTTCTTTTATTTTTTCTTTTTTCTTTTCTTTTATGAATTTAATCAATCTTTTTATATTTTTAAGAAAAAAATATTTTTTTATTTTCTTTTGATGATTAGTTTTTGGAGTATTTTAACCTAAAAAATAAATATGATCACTTTATTGAGCATGTGTTAGAATTGACTTTATTGATATTATTTTTAAACTTGAGACTAATATGCTATTGAGAAAAACCTTGGGAATGATATTAATATTATTTACCCGAAATGAGAAATATTGTAGGTAATGTGAACTTCAGTCATTCAACTTTTTGATTGTTGGTGATTCACGTTCTTGTACTAATCTATTGTAAACCATATACCATGGTAGTCTCGGCTTTCATCTTAATTTACATCTTACGTAGATTACTTGTCATGAAATACTACTTCTAACTACCTGCAATTTAGTAGCTTTGATCTAGTATTGCAGTTAAAAAGGACCCAAGTAATTTTATTAATATTGATTTTAGTATTTGGAGATGTATTGATTGGATTTAGTAAGCTTGTTGTATTCTGAAAAGTTTTGTTGATTTTGAGTAACCGGAAAATTGGTATTCCTTGCCAACTATTTTTTTGGCCAACATTGCTATCTAACGGGAGGAAAGGTTCCATTTTTTTATTTTAGCTTTCCTTAAGAGTTATTTGTTGAAGCCATTTTTTGCTCTACCTTTCTTATGATCAAAGAAAATTAAATGAACCTTGGGACATCAGTACGGTGCCTGCCAAAGAAACTTAAATGTTTAAGTTAGATATGAGCTTGAAGCAATAAAGGTTGAGAGGTGTTTATGCTATTTGTGTTATGAGTTTAAGTTTATGAGAATACATTAAGCGTAATTTGCACTTGAGTGACTGTGGTGATTTGTATTTATAGGAGAGGAATGTGACACACTGACAAACCTGATACATGTAAGACTTCCATGTTATCCTGGCATTTATGGTAGAGATATTATCTTATTCAAACTCTACCATAATCATCCTGTAAATAGAATATTACTTATTACTTAGTTAATATTTCCCTAAATATGTTTTTTGAGTTATTTGGACAAACCATAACTCGTGATTCATATGCCAAGCTAATTAGTTCATATAGGAAGGTGTCACGTGAACCAAAAGGAAATACACCCAACATCAGCCTCTAGGCCTATTAAGACCCATGTCATGCTTGACCAGATTCCCTAACTAGGGCTTTTCCACTTTCCATCCATGTACTCTGACCTCTTTTTATTGTTTTGTAAGGTAACTATGGAGAAGACGAAAAGTCAAACTTTGGATTAAAAAGGTTAACTCTTGAGATTTTGGGGGAGCTTTGAATTTGAAAAGTTAAATTTCCCCTTATGGCCTATAGGTGATGTGTACCTTCTTGTGCATAAGATCCAATGTTGCTTTCTACAATGTGCATAGGAGGGATAATCCCTTAGATAGTTTACTCTCTTAACTTCACTCTTGTAGAGGAAGTAGGTGATATACATAACAGGCTTGTCATATCTTTCTAGGGGTATTTAAGGTGAAGTGTCTGGGGAGATAGTCCAATCTCCTAACTTCACTTTTGTAGAAGTAGGTGTTGGACATAACATGCTTGTCATATCTTTCTAGAGGGCACTCATGTAATGAGAGTTCATGATCCTCTTGGTGGCGTGACCATACTAGATGCTCATATTGTTGATTAAGGTGAGGCATCTGGTGTGCATAGAGAGCAAAATTTGTTGAGAATTCAAGGAGGTGTGGAGATCACATCTTGTTCAATGGTGTGAATGTCCTTTATGGACTACTGGAGTGAACATGTGCTTTTAAGCAGCTAGTGGGTAAGCTTCTCTTAGATCGTTAGGGAGTTCCACACTTGAAATGCCTCAATTACTTTATGTTCTGACAAGTTCAATACTCTAATCTCGTGAAAGAGCTATGTGGATTGTACTCGTGTCTCCATCGAGGATTTGGACCCTATTCAAGAACATGTGGAAGTGCACTTTAGAATAGTGCTTGCTCGGGAAGAACACATGGTTGTGGAGGGTGCTTGCTTTGGATACATATAATGTTGCACCTTTAAGAAGTACTCGTTTAGGGAGGACACATGGAGGTGCACCCTTAGGGTGCCAGCTCAGCTCCACTATGGTCGAACACAACTAGGTTGGCCACCTCTAGTGTGGTGTTCTCGATCGCGTTAGAATCAATTCACTTGCTTTTAAGACATGTTATCTTCATCCCAGGTGGGAGACTGCGGTGTTGCATTCTTGTTTCATCCACATGCTGAGAAGGTGTCACATTTTCTAGCAGCAAATACACCCAACATTATGTATTTCCTCTTCCTAATTTAAGCCGATTGATGATTGATTTTGTTGAGTGAATTTTGCTCATGGAATCCAGGCCTTAAATAACATATACGTGTTATACATAATCGAATTGACTCTAAAATAACATGTTAGTTATACATATATTTATTATTTTTGGACCAATTCAATTATGTACAAATATACGTGCTATTTTGGGGATTCAAATCCGTACAAGTGGAGCGGGTAGTTATTACTAGTGTGGCTTATCAGAGTCTGGTTATCTTATGAATTGTCACTTTTTGCAGATAAGAATTATTTGGGGATGTAAAATAAGCAGAGATTAGTAGGACTTATACTCAACCAGCTAGTTGATTATTAACTTCCTTTACTTTTTTTGGGGATTAATTTACTCTGCTTTTTTTCTTTTCATACTGTAACTCGTTAACCCTCTTTTAATGTTGTTATAGGTGGTCCAAAAGCTGCATGCGCAGGTTGTGCTGGATTTGCAGCATTTTCAGTCCTTATAGAAAAGTTTTTGGATAGACATGATTGAGCATATTGGCACCAATTTTGCTAGCAATTAGTTATCCCAGAATATAGTAGAAATGACGGCTATACTTTATCATACGTCTACTTTCATAGTGCCCTCTATCAAAATATTTGTCCCTCATTTCCCTCACAAATAATTAAGGGAGCTTACTCAGGGAATGCACAAGCTCATTGATTTTGTACTATTTGATATATATTATTTTTTGCTAATGTTATGAGGGTTAGATATTCTTTCGGATCGGGAAATTGAATGGATGAAACATCCTCTATGTGCAATATCTGAACAATTGAGTGAAGAGTTTTTCTTATTAAGTCATGGAAATTTATATTTTCTTGTGCTTCATATTATCTTGTTTAACAAGAGTTGCATGATACGAGACTAGACTATTTAATTTCATGCAGTCATAGTGTCAAGCAATCTTATGGACAATAAGAAACTTATCATTATAATAGTGTATTATTTATAGATATAATAACTAAGTTAATTATGCTTGTCCATATTATTTAGGTTATTAAAGATATGAATTAATTTTATTGATTTTTTCTTTTTTGTATGAATAATATCTTTGGTGTTATTATGTATTCTTTGTTAACTAAACAAATCAATTAACACCTGGTTGATAACTAATTTGGTTAATTAAATTAATTCTATTTTCTAAGAGATTTAAAATGAATAATTTAAATGTCACTTTTTGTGGGGTTAGACAATTTAAATTTTATTCAAGTTGTCCAAATTAAATCTAAGAATTTAATTATCTGAGTGCTAATTTTCAAGTTTTAAAACCATTATTGAAAACATGTTGTCAATATATTTTTAAATAATAATTCTTATAAAAACTTTTGAAATAGAGTTTCATTTTAACTACTGGGCGATTGTACCAACAAATAAAAGAACATTGCTCTAAATCAGACCGGATGATTAAACTTTAAAATCTAATTTTTAGATTTAAGTTTGTAATAAAAAATAATATATCTCTCTAACATTCTTAATATAAAATCTTAAATAAAAATAAAATTAATTCATTTTAGAGATTTTTACCTATTTAATATTTTGCAAATATAATAACGTTATTATTATATCATGTTTACAAACAACCACCACAATTAAATTTAATCATAGACAAATTAAATATAACATGTAAGAATAAAGCATAAAAACTAACTGCAAAGAAAATAAAATCCTTACAGAACTTTGATGTTATTTCCGTTGCTGGAAAAACTCCAAACAGAATTTGCACTCCCATTTATTGAATCGAAAAGTAAATAAATTACAAAAACATAACTAGTTCTTCCAAAAAAGAGAAGAACTCTAAAATTAAGAGAAATTAACTAAGAAAAACTAAAAAAGCTAAGAAGAGAGAGAGAGAGAGAAGAGAATGTGTTTTGAGGTGTGGTATGAAGTGAAGAGAATGGGGTATTTATAGGTGAGGATGGGAAGAAAAAGTGGGTGAAAAAATGGTGGAAACACGGAGTGGTGGATGATGATGTCAGCATGACGTGGGGGCGGCTGCACGCAAAAATGGGGCGAGATGGCAACGACGCTAAGAGCGCGCCGTAGCGAGAAGGCGCGCGTAGCGTGCCAAGACGCTGGTCAAGTACCGGGCGCGTGCATTTTTTCATCTTTTTTGACATTTTTGACCCATTTTGTCCAATTTTTCCATATTTTGGCATTTCCTCATTTATTTATTAATGTATTTGTGATGTATTGCTTCCATTATTTCTCTTTGAGTCTTTAAGTTACGTTTTTAAGTGAAAAAACCTGAAAAACAATAAAAATACCCATAATTTCGAAAAAGATAAATTTATATAAATATATATATTTTTAATCAATTAATGTACATAAAATCATAGTAATTTTAGTGTTTTTTGAGCACTCATCAATTATCTCGAAAGTTCAATATCACACAATTCAAGATCCTTGATTATGGTGGATGATAAGAGTAGTAGCATCAGGCTAAAATCGTTAAACCAAGTATTTTATGAGAGGCAATCCACAAGATTTGTTTTCTACTCTTTTTTACTTATTTTTTACATTACACTCAGGACAATGTAATAATTAGGTATGGGAGAGTGTTAACATGTCATTATCTTGATTTTTTTTATGCTTTATTAAATTTAGCATATTTTAAGATACATGTTTTAGGATTAGTATATTTTATGTAGCATAATTTTTTTCTTTTTTAGTATTTGTTTATTGCATTCCTTAAAATAATTAAGATTAATAGATAGAGTCAAAACAATAACATATTCTTTCTTTATTTTTTGGTATCTGTGATGAAATTAACTAAACAATAGAAAATTTTGAATGATAATACATGTTAGTAGAATCTTGAATTTTTCTTAAGTAAAAGCATATTTTGTGATAATCTAGCTTAAAACTTGCATGCATAAATAACTAAATTAGTAATACGATAATTTATATACATGAATTTTTGAAATGCTAGTATTTTATTTCTAATTCTAATGATTAGGTTGATAGAACTTTTTTTAGATTTATCTAAGCGAATGTTAATAGATTATTTTTTGAAAAATGATTAATGCATTAAAATTAACTTTTTTAGCCAAATTGTTTGATCCTTAATGTTACTGTTCTTATAAGAATAACCCTACCCACTCCTTGTATTTGAACCAAACACATTGGACATGTTTTATATTGTTCAAGAAAAAGTGAAATTGCATAAAAAATGATAGACTATAGAAACACTAAAATAAGATTTAAGAGAATCAATTTTGTGTTATAATTCATAAATGTATAACATATACAAAAAAGCCATTTCTACAATATGTACGCCGCCATAATAATAATAATAATAATAATAATAATAATAATAATAATAATAATAATAATAATAATAGGATAAGATGAAATGAAATATCAAAAGAAGCTAAGTATAGAAAAAATTGGCAAAAAGAAAGAAAAAGAAGCCACGTCCAAAATAAAGAAATTTGACCCTAGTATTTGAAATGATTAGTTTTAGGATAGTGTTGTCACAAATCTCTTCTTCTTACTCCATGAATTTAGGAACTTTGGTTTTCCTTTTCCTTTTTCATTTGAATTGAACCAACAAGCTTAACCTCGTTACAACAAAATGAAGACCTTTTGATTTTAAAAAAAAAATTAATAAGTGGAGATATAATTTTAAGAGAAAGCATATTGTGCTTAATATAACTCTAAAAATATGGTGATGTTTTAGGGAATACATATGGGCATTCCTAGTTTAAATTACATAGGATGATTGTAACTAATAAGGTTGCTACATGCACTAACTTTGAGCTAAATTATCACGGAGAATGCTAGAACAAATGAATGGTTATAGACCCCTATTAATATTTATTAGATTTTGAAACATAAGTTCTATTAAGTCCTTAAGATAAAATGTCAGAAGGCTTACCTTCTCTATTAGGTGTTGATTTTGCTCGAGAACTAGCAAATAATAAGTGTATAAGTGTTTATTAAGTGTTATTTTATACATATTTTTATATATCAATTCATTTACATTTATATTTATTTATTTATAATAAGCTAAAAATATTAATTTTATATTTATTGAAAAAAATATTAATTTTAGAATTTGTTTTAGAATTTTTAGAATTATTTATGATTTTTATTTGATAGGTGGATTAACTTTGAAATAAAATAGATGTATTTAACAAACCATCACATCTTATCCTTGTCGCTGCTTATTCCAATCACAACTTATTCCCAATCCTTATTACATCGCAAGTTATCCTATAATTTTTACATGTATTGCGTACTACTTCTATCTCCACAACAATACCATCAAACTTATTTACATCTTGGTTCGATTTTTCTCTTATAAATACAAAAAAAAACATATGGAATAAGAGAGTATAAGAATTAACAAAATCAATTTAATAATTGCTACAAGAAACAAGCAAAGAGAACATCTAGAACAATTTTTGAAAAGATTTTGAATTTTTTCATTAGCTTTTCTACTCTTCTTCTATTTAGTTTTCCTATGATTATAATGTTGATTCCTATAGAATCTAGCTAATTTAATAATATGATTGTGGACAATTCCAAGCCCTAAACTATGGTTTAATTAAATTTGATGTCATGAACAATTTTAATTTCAATTCTTGATTTTTGATGTGTTCGACTCCATATTTAAATGTCATGACTATGCATGTTATGAATTAGAGTGATTAATTAATTTGTTGTATGAATATGTTTATACCTAGTCTAAGATGTTAGTATATAATCGATAATATTTTTATTTGAAGTCATTACTTGTGGCTATTATCACAAGTAGGTGTAACACATTAGCTAAAGGTTAAATGATTGTCTTAATTATAACTAGTTTAGTTATCATATTTTTATATCTTAATACAAATTAATTAAATCTAGTAATCATACATTTAGGTTGTTTAGGATTTATGTTGGTTAATAAGCATACCTTTAATCAATTATACAGTAACAAAAGATGATTAAGAAGATAAATTTCTAAAACTAAAGTTAAGAACTCAATAATGATTTTAAATTTTAAAAGTAATTTAAAACTTACGTAATTAATTTACATTCATGACATGATTAGTTAAATTGTAAGATAATAGTAAAGATAATCACATGATCATATGTATCTCATAACTCTTGTGCAATTCAATTTTAGTATTTTATATTATTTTATTTAAAAACAACAAAATCCCTTTTTATTAATATTAATTCATTTACTAACAAACTAATAAGTAAGAATAGATATTATTATCAATCATTATGGGTATGATAACTCTTATTCTTAAATTACTTATCACTTGTACATAATCACGTATATTTGTGTGTTCTCAATAATGTTAATCATATAGCACACAATATCTCTATTCCATGCTTACAAAAATTTAAAAAGCATAGGAAAAAAAGGCATATTTATTCATATCATAATACTTTAAGCTTTCTATGTAAGCATTATTGTACATCACAAATACCACAATCATAATTGATGTAATAATTTTTATTAAATACAATTAATATGGATTTGATTATATTTATTAATAATATTATGTCATATCATTTGAGATTAATCTTAAATTTAAAATATGTTAAAATTTAATTCTTGTCAAATCTTACTAATTGATAATATGATTCTCTTTAGGGTTGACAATTCTTGATTTTAGGAATTTAGTTAATTTGTTTCCTTCTTTGTTTGAGGTCATTTAAAGTAAATGATTCTTTACTTGTATATATATATTGTATTTGCCTCTCAAGATGAATATATGAGAAATATAGAGAATTTTTTCAACACTTTTTTCATAGTATCAAAGCGTTGATCCTAATGTCTCTATGAAATATTTTTTTGGAAGATCCTAATTCTCCTATCATTGACAATCCAATACATATCAAGATTTTTTTTCAATCGGTCTACCACAATAACTGATTCTTCTGATCCTCTATTTATCCATGTCTTTGATCATCTTGGGATGGTACTTATTTCCAAGGTTATTGACGGCACCAACTACGCCATGTGGAGACGTTCGATATTGGTGAGTCTCAGTGCTAAAAACAAGCTCGGATTCATCAAGGGCACCATTGCCAAGCCAAGCGAAACAAATCTCAAATATCAAGCTTGGTAGCGATATAATGACATGGTTTTGTTATGGATTTTCAACTCTCTAAGTAAGGATCTTGCCAATAATGTTCTCTACGTTGAGATGCCTTCCGAAATCTGGATCGATTTGCATTAACTTTTTTCACAAGGTGACTTATCCCATCACTATAAAATACAAAGGTCTATCATTGAATTAAAACAAAACCAAGACTCTATTTTTACCTATTACACTAAAATAAAAACATTATGGGATGAACTCAAAATCTGTAGTGTGTCCATAACCTGAACATGTGGTGGTTTAAAAGAATTAAATGCTAAAGAAGAAAGAGACAGGTTAGGACAATTTCTTATGGGAATCAATGAGTCTTATTATGCTATGAGAGGTCAAATCATGTTAATGCAGCCCCTACCAACTGTCAAGAAAGCATATTGTCACGTCCCGCCCAAACTGCCCCTAAAAATCCAAATGTTGGCTGCCTAAAGGATCTAAGACATGGAAAGTTCTAGAGTTACCTCGAGAAATCTAGAAAGGGCTGGAGTTGGACGGACTCAACTCAAGCTAGAAAACCCTAGAATGTTCTAGAGCACACTGGAGGGTGCTAGAATGGGTTGGAATATTCTAGAACGTGCCGGATGGTTCTGAAGGTCAGAAGTCCGCCGAAGTCATGAACATCCCTAAGGTGCACGAAGGAGCTAGACAAACTCAGAAGACTCAGAGTTAGATAAGGTCCTAGAACCTCGGGCAACAGACACAGAACTCTCTTGTATATTCTGCAGAGCTAGAAGGATCTAGAGAAACGTGGCATACCCTAGCTTGTCACACACCATAAATGCACCACTCGGTCTTCATTTGTAATCATCCTCGGGAATTCTTAGCAATTGTATCATAAACTCTCTCTGTAGCAATACAAAGCATTCTTGCAAACTCTCTTTCTATTCTCTTCGAGTTACATTTCTATTGAAAGGCGTGCTTAGTGCAATCTGGATGGTGCTAAGTGCCGCACGATCGCTACTTCGAGAAATTAAGGTCGTGGATGGGCTGGTATCGAGCATTAGGTTGAATCAATCTTACTCTCGCATAACGAAGAACGCTGTCCATCTACTCCAAGCGCGATGTTCCACCTATGGAACGCGGACGTGAGGAAACCCGGAAACCATCAAAAGAAGCCCGAGCCAAGTCGAAAGACATACTTTCTAGCTTGAGGCACGAGTTTGGAGTGCGCAGTGACAGCTCGGGAGCCGTTGACCGAGTGGACAACTTAGATGAGCCGCTGCAAATGGCTCGTAGTGCCGAGGACGTGGAGATCCACGCACGGTTAAGATGTCACCAACGAGCTAGATGGGCCGGCCAAGGCAAGAGATCACGGGTCGAAAGTCGAACTTGTCAAGGTAAGAGATCTTGTCCAAAGAGAACTCGCAAATGTCTTGCTTAGAACCGAGGATACGCGGTGATCTAGTTTCGTGTGCCGAAGGCGGCCGCGGAACCAGCACAACCACCGTAATCGAGGCCAAGAGTGGACGTTCCCAAGCCCAAGACCTTCAATGGCATTAGGAACGCTAGGAGCGGGAGAATTTCCTGGGGGGCTAGAACAATACTACGAGGCTACCGGCATAACGACCACGCCACAAGATCCGAACCGCCGCCATGTATTTGTCCGACACCGCGCTGCGTCAGGCGAGGCGTGAGACACGGGAGACGTGCGCAATGCAGTGGTTTGCGTACACCGACACCTTTCAAGATTTCAAAAGGGAGTTCAAGACGCAGCTTCTTCCCGTAAATGCCGAGGGAGAGGTGCGGCCGATTGCGACGATCAAGCAAACGGGTAGCATAAGGGATTACGTGGCCGAGTTCACAACCTCGTCGCTCGTTCCCCGACACATCCGACAAGGATGCCCTATTCTCGTTCATGGACGGTCTCCAATCGTGGGCTAATCCGGAGCTCAAGCGACGTGGGTGTCCAAGACTTATCTTCGGCCATATGCGACCGCAGTAAAGCTTTATCGACTACTCCACAAACAAGGAGGGCTCCAAAGCCACGTATAAGAAGTTTGAAGGAGAGAAGAGTAATGCCGAGGCCATGCCAAAAGTCGTGGTTCCAAAAATCATAAAGGCAACTCCTCATTCAAGCCACGGGACAAAGTGGAAGGAAAAGGAGGATCTAATGCCTCAAAGCCCTCGTGTCACGTGCTTCATTTGCGACGGACCGCACGGGGCACGTGAATGTTCGAAGAGGAAGGCCTCGAGCCTTAGGGCCGCTCCACACATGGCCGGCATGGAGGTGAATCGACGAAGGTGCTAAGACGGGTTCTTTGCGCTACTGGTGCAACGCAGTAGCCGCCCCAAAGACCCCTAAAGGCTTAATGCACCGTACGGGATGCCACCATTAATGCGAAGCGTCGCCAAAGCATTGGTCGACACAGAAAGATCTCACAACTTTGTTTGGAAGAAGCAAAGGGACTCGGCTACTCGACGTTTGTCAATGGAGTGGGTTCTTCAAGGTGCTTAACTCAAGAAGACTACCATTATACGGAGTCGTGCTGAGTTAAGGGTCGGGGCCCTCATGGCGCATTGGACCGGCCACTTATCGCCGGGCGCCGATGCACGACTTCGTCAGTATTCCTACGGAGTTCTCGGGTACCAGAGCTTTCGTGCCATGCTCAAACTCTACGTGTATCACGATGGTATGAAGGGCTGCCATGCGGTGCCGACGAAAGCGACCGAAGAAACCTACTATCCAAGTTTCCTCTCAAGACTTCAATTCAAGAAGGGATCAAGAGTGACGAAGAGAGTTACTTGGCCATTCTAAAAGAATACGACGACGAGAGACGCTCATCAAAGCCAAGCTTGCCAACCGAGGTGCAAGTTGTCTTGTTCCAAGATGTAACGCCTAAGCATTACCCAAACGTTTACCTGCGAGGGAGGCAGACCATGAACAGTATGAACTCCTAGACCAGTGCCACCAAGAATGCAGCGCCCATATCGGATGGCAAACTCGTAGTTGGCAGACCACTAAGCAACTCGACGAACTGTCGGACGAGATGGCTTCATAAGGCCCCTCTAAAGGCCCATTCTCGTGCTCAAGGTTATTTCAAAAGAAGAAGGATGGCTCGGGCCGCGAACGTGCACGACTATGAGCCTCAAATAAGATCACGGTCAAGAACAAGTATCCTATCCCTCTTATTGCCGATTTGTTCGATCAATCGGGGAGTGCAAAATACTTCACAAAATTGACCTACGACGGGATACTACTGTGCACGCATAGCTGCCGAGATTTGAGCCCAAGACTACTGTGGTAACTGTGTACGGTGCTCATGAGTTTCTTTTGTTATGCTGCTCGGTCTCACAAATGCACCAGCCCACCTTCTCGCACGTCACGAACAAGATTTTCCATCCCTACCCTCGACCGGTTCGTGGTAGTATATCTTCGACGATATCATGGATCTATAAATGGGACGCGAGTGAGCATCTGTGAGCATCTGGAGTGGCGTGTTCGAGGTCCCAAGGGAAAATGATCTATACATCAAGAAGAGATAGTGTTCCTTTGCCCAAGACGAGGTGCGATGTTCCTGCACAGGATAAAAGGACGGGGAAATTGACATGGACGAGCAAAGGTGAAAGCTTATCCAAGAACGGGAACCTCTTACCAAAGTTCCCGAACTAAGATCTTTTCTGACTATGGAACTACTACAAGGTTCATCAAGTCCCACTGGGCCGAGAGAAATTTCACTCACTAACTTGTCAAAAAGAACAAGGCTCGGGAATGGACATGAATGCCAAGCCTCGCTTAAAGACTTGAAGCAGGCCGTTAGCGAAGAGTTTGCTTTCTGCCTACGACCCTTCCAAGAGCTGGGCGAGCCACATACACGGATGCATCCGATTTTGCCATTGGTGGAGTATCGACGCAGTGAAGGACGCCCGATAGCTTCATGAGAGAGCCGCAAGCTAACGACACACCGAACGCCACTACACAAGATACAGGAAATGATCACCGTCATTCATTGTCTACGTGGCGACACTATTTATTAGGCTCTCATTTTGTTATCACGACGGACAATGTTGCAACAAGTTACTTCTGCACTCAAAAGAAGTCGAGTCCTAAGCAAGCTCGATGGCAGGATTTCTTGCGCAGTTTGACCATAGTCGAAAGACAAGCCCGGGCAAAGCTAACTGGGTGGCCGATGCCTGAGTCAAGACGAACTAGCAGCCTTTAAGGGCTGCCAAATAGTCCTTGTTAGAAAGGATCAAAGGCGGTTGCAGCACGATGCCCGTCAAAACCTCCTCGCTCACCGGCGGCGGAAGACAAGACGATTTTGGTTGAGTGACGACTACTTACGCCAAGCGTAGTCGCATCTTCGTACAAACGTGAGCTGCGGAAGAGCTTATCAAGGAATGCCACGATTCCCGCGGGTCGGACACCCAGGAACGAGGCGCACCCGCTTTCGATCAAATCCATCTACTATCGGGCCTCAACTTCTAGGATGACGTCGGTTTACGTGAAGACTTGCTTGTACGCCAACAAGACAAGATGTAGCAAAGTACGCACCCGGAGATTGCTGTAACCGTTGCCTCATTCCGCAGAGACCACGGGAGAGCGTCTCACGGACTTCATTACTTGTCCCGCCAAAATCCGAGGGCTTTCAAAAGATAATTGTCGTCATCGACCGCTTCAAAGAAATATGCAACATTCATACCGCCTCAACGGACGCACGCGTACTTGTAGACTCGCACGTTCATTCCTTAAAACACGTCAGGAAGCACGGGGATTCCATCCAATATAGTAAGTGATCGAGACCCACGATTCACAGGAAATTGGGCCTTGACGGAGTTGTCGCCGCCGGGACCGACTCTGAACTTCTCTACAAGCTTTCATCCTCAAAGCGACGGATGGACAGACTGCGCGTACAATGCATTGCCGAGTTGTATCTCGTGCACTTCAGGAGCTGCCAATCACGGGATTGGGGCAAAGCCGTCGGATGTAGCCCACCCCCCTCGTATAATCTACAAAGAAGCCGAGTCCACCGCCAAGAGTCCCTTCGAAATCGTCACGGGCAAGAAACACGACCCCTTCATGCCTCGCCACGAGTTACTTAAGGAAAGAGCCCACGCTTTCAATGTCCAAGGCTTGGCATGAACAAACGGAGTCGGCCCGAGCCTATCCGAATAAGGCGTCAAAAAGATGAAGAAACGGGGCCCGAAAAGAAGAGGATGGTAGAATTTCGGTAGCGTGACTCGTCCTTGTCAAATTATTACCCCAACAATCTGGAGTCCTCAAGGTTCATGCGGGTCGCGCGGAAGTACGAAGGACCATTTCGCCCCAAGAAAGCTCGAAAGGTGTCATACAAACCGCAACTCCCTCCAAAGTTTAAAATCTATCCGGCTCCTTTCATGTAGTACGTGAAACCCTTTCACGGGAGAAAAGGAAGACACTTAGCCTGGGAGAATCCAAGAGGCGCCACCGCGGGTAACCTCCTTCGATGCAGAAGTAGACTTGATTGGCGACCGCTGATCCGACGGAAGCGGCGACCAAGTTACAGCCATAATACTGGTCAAATGGAAAACGCCCGTACGTAGAGACAAGTCGGGAACTCCGAGGATTCTCAGGGCAATTCAAAGATGCTTACAGAGGTTTCAATCTCGGGCGCGACGAGGGCGTCGCGAACTCGGGAGCGGTGCAGGTGTCACGTCCCGCCCAAACCGCCCTAAAAATCCAAATGTCAAGCTACCTAAAGGATCTAAGACATGGAAAGTTCTTGTAGCCGCTTGCAGGTCTAGAAAGCGGCTGACGGACTCAACTCAAGCCTGCCAGAAAACCCTAGAATGTTCTAGAGCACACCTGAGGTGCTAGAATGGGGTTGGAATATTCTAGAACGTGCCGATGGTTCTAGAAGGTCAGAAGCCGTTTACCGGAAGCTCGCGATAACATCCCATGTAATGTAAAGGAGCTAGACAAAACCTAGAAGACTCTAGAGTTATGTAGGTCCTAACCTCGTGGGCAACAGACATAGAACTCTCTTGTATATTCTAGAGCTAGAAGGATCTAGAGAAACGTGGCATACCTCCTAGGCTTGTCACACACTATAAATACCACTGTCTTCATTTGTAATCATCCTCGGGAATTCTTAGCAATTGTATCATAAACTCTCTCTAGAGCAATACAAAGCATTCTTTGCAAACTCTCTTTCTATTCTCTTTGGAGTTACATTTCGGTTGAAAGGCAGGCTTAGTGCAACGGACGGTGCTAAGTGCCGCACGATCGCTACTTGAAAAATTAAGGTCGTGACAATATGCACTCTTATGTGAGGAGGAGAAACAAAGAGGATTGATGGAAAATAAGGGAAATGATCAGGTTTATGCTATGAATGTCAAAACTTAATGTTCATCCAAATAATGGGAATCTTCTCATTCAAAACCACAAGGTCTTAAAAGGATGTTGATGTATACCTACTGTAATGGCAATACACATACAATGGAAAAATGCTTTTACTTGATAGGGTTCCCAATTGGCCACAAACTGCATGGTAAAGATGTCCAGCCTCCAAACCAAACCAAAAAGCCCGCTACAAATCACACCAATACAGAGATATCATAAGATGCACAGACAAAAAATCCAGAATAGTCACTTCAATTCACTCATGAGGAGCTATCTCAAATCAAAGCCTTTTTTAGCCATGGTAACAACTATATTCATGCAAATTGCACAGGTATATCAAAACCTTTTTGCTCATCTTTTAATTTAACTCAATCCACTTTTAAAAGTTGGATTATCGATAGCGGTGCCATAAATCATATTGCCCACTTATTAACCTATGATAAACACTTGCCTTCTAAAGTGTCTTTACCAAATGGCTCATACTCAAAAATCATTGGAATTGCTTCAACACATTTCTCAAATAATCTGCATGTTAAAAATATATTATGTGCTCCATCATTTCATATCAATTTACTTTCCGTAAGCTAACTTAACTCTGTATTAAATTGCTTCATTCACTTTTATCCCAACTTTTGTATATTGTAGGACCTAGCTTCAAAGAAGACATTTGGAATGGGGAAGCAGCTTAATGGTTTGTACTGTTCAATTCAAACGTTACACTCTTTTGATCTTATTCATTATGATATTTGGGGGCCTCATAAAGCAGCAACACATAGTAGTGCACATTATTTTTTGACTATTCTAGATGATTACACACGTTTCACATGGATATTTTTAATGAAGTTCAAATCTGAAACACAAAGTCTACTAAAAACATCATTGAATTTGTTAACACCCAATTTGATTGCCAAATAAAATTTATCAGAAGTGACAATGGATCAGAATTTGTCTCAATGAAACCTTATTTCACGAGCCTTGGCATCCTCTTTCAAAGTTTATGCTCCTCAACACCTCAAAAAAATGGTGTAGTTGAGCAAAAACACATACATCTTTTAAATGTTGGTAGAGCTTTAAGATTTGATGCAAACCTTTCTTTAATATTTTGGGGAGAAAGTATGCTTACTGTAGCTTACCTTATTAACCAGCTTCATACCATACTACTAAAACAAAAGTCCCCATATGAACTACTTTATAACAAACTACCAAATTACTCACATTTACGAGTATTTGGTTGCCTTTGTTATGCAACCAATCTCCAACCAATGGCCAAATTTTCACCACGTGCTCGCAAATGCATTTTTGTAGGATATTCGTCCGGCAAAAAAGCTTATCGAGTTTATGATCTACATACTCGCCAATTTTTTTCAAGTCATGACGTAATTTTCCATGAAACAACCTTTCCTTTCCACACTTTTGAAACATCTCCAAAACATCCCTCACCACCCACTATCTCCACATATGATAATGACACCATCTTACCATTACCTCTACAACCTGATCCTTTTCCCATACCAAATGAATCAAATTCACTATTCAACACTTCTATGTCACCAAATTCACTAGTTCTTCGTCGTAGTACTCGTGCTCAACAACCCTAAATTCTTTTGCGTGATTTTCATTGTGGCAAAGTTAATATAGTGCCATCAGCTACAACTCCAAGTTCATCATCTTCCTCAAAGTCAAGTACTCGATATCCATTAGCTAATTTCCTTTCTTATGATTCTCTTTCACCTTCTCACACCCAATTTGTTAATAATATTTCAAGTATCTTTGAACCCCAATCTTATGCTCAGGCTACTTTAGATCCAAAATGGCATGAAGCTATTCAACTTGAACTTACAGCTCTCTCTAAGCAACAAACATAGTCCCTAGTTCCTTTACCTATTAGTCATCATCCTATTGGGAGCAAATGGGTTTTTCGTATCAAATACAAATCTGATGGCACAGTGAATTGATATAAGGCTCGCCTTGTCGCCAAAGGTTTCTCTTAACAAGAAGGACTCGATTACAATGAAACCTTTTTCCCTGTTGCCAAGTTGAAACTGTTCGATGTGTTCTTACCATTGTCACTGCTCAAAACTTGCCTTTATTTCAAATGGATGTCATGAATGCCTTTCTTCATGGAGATTTAGCTTAAAAGGTTTACATGACTCCACCACCAAGTATTTGTCGACAGGGGGAGAAACTTGTATATCGACTGCACAAGTCTCTTTATGGACTGAAACAAGCACCTTGAAATTGGTTCTCGAAGTTTTCTAAAGCCATAAAGAGAGCTCGATTCATTCAATCTCAATCTGATTATTCATTGTTTATCAATAGAAAAGGAACATCCATAACAATAGTTTTTATCTATGTAGATGATATGGTGATTACTGGAAATGATGCAAAGGCCATTCATAATCTGAAATAGTTCCTTCATCAGCAATTTCAAATGAAAGACCTCGATCAACTCAAATACTCTCTTGATTTAGAAGTTGCAAGATCAAAAAGTGGCATTATTATATCTCAACGAACGTATAACTTAGAAATTCTTGATGATGTTGGCCTTCTAGGTGCTCAGCCAATTGACTTCCCTATGGAGTCTAATTTGAAGCTCACAAACTCAGATGGTGATCTCTTACTAAACCCATCTCGCTATAGAAGACTAGTAGGATGGATGATCTATCTTACTATTACAAGACCTGACATTACCTACTCAATGAATATTCTAAGCCAGTTTATGCATGCTCCAAAAAAGCCTCTTTGGTATGCTACTCTTCACGTTATTAAGTACATAAAAGGAAATCTAGGTCTTGGATTATTTTTCTCTTCCAAAAATTGTCTTACCTTAAAATCTTATTGTGATGCTAATTGTGGAAACTGTCCTATGATAAGAAGATCAACTACAGGTTATTGTGTATTTTTGGGAAACTCTTTAATCTCATGGAAGGCAAAGAAATAAAAAACTGTTTCTCGATCATCTTCTAAAGCAGAGTACAAGTCAATGGCAGCTGCAACTTGTGAACTTACATGGCTTAGGTTCTTGCTCAATGACTTGCAAGTCTCAATAGGGCCAACACAACTATTTTGTGACAACGAGGCTACTCTCCATATTGCTACAAATCCAATGTATCATGAGCGCACAAAACACATTGAGCTTGATTGTCATATCATAAGAGAAAAGATTCAAGATGGTCAAATTATCACCAAGTATCTCCCATCTCATATGCAGATTGCTGATGTGTTTACCAAGGCCTTAGGAGAAAATGTGTTTAAAAAGCTAATAAACAAGTTGAACATGCTTGATATACATGCACCAACTTGAGGGAGAGTGTTAAGATTTGATTCTTGTCAAATCTTGCTAATTGATAATATGATTCTCTTTAGGGTTGACAATTCTTGATTTTAGGAATTTATTTAATTTGTTTCCTTCTTTGTTTGAGGTCATTTAAAGTAAATGATTCTTTACTTATATATATATATTGTATTTGCCTCTCAAGATGAATATATGAGAAATATAGAGAATTTTCTCAACACTTTTTTCAAAACATATAGACTTTTCATTTTTTGATACAAACCAAATAGAGAAATATGAGATAGAATGGAAGAAAAAGGATAAATAATAAACAAATTGGGGATTAGAGATTTAGACGAGTAAAAATGAGAGAAATAAATAGATAATTGTATTCAATTCATTATAGTCTAAGAAATAGATACAATAATTTTGTACTTTGTTGGTAACTCAAAAAAAACATTTGGTCCCTCAATTTTTTAAAATTTAACAGTTTCAATTCAATTTAATATTTTTCGTGAAAAAACTAAGGAACAAAGTATGTTTATGTGAAAATGCTAGGGACTAAGTTTTGTTAAAATTGATTGAAATTGATAATTTTTTTTAAGGTTATGACTAAATTATGAATTTTAAAAAGTTAAGAATCAAAATCCATTTGGAGGTAAAAGTTAGATACCAACAGAATACATAAATCTAAATACAATATCCTACAACTAGCAATGAGCACGGGTACGAATATGGATGGTTATTGATAAAACTTTCCCATAACTAAATTATAAAATCTATACCCAAAATTGCTTGAAAATTGTTACAGTTCAAAAACGGTTTTTACTCGCGAGTAACAGTTCAGGACAATTATTAAAAATACCCTAAAAAATCATTTTCCAAATTTTTAAAAAATTTATATTCAATCTCAAACAACCATTACATAATGAAAAATGAACAATTTTACATCTAACTTAAAAGAACAAGTCCAAAATTTAATTGTCCACACACGTATAAATGAGCAACACACGATACAAATAAAATATTGGAAGCTAACTACATAAATTTAAGAAAAATTAAGTACAATAAAGCAAAAACATTCTCTTCCAATATGAGTATCCTTCAAAAATCAAACATACAAAATCACTTATATAAACCAAAATAACAAATTGATTAATCAATAATGTAAAAATTTTACCTTAACATCATCTTATGCAATAATAATAGTGGATGCGGATGAACTAGGAGCTAACATATCTAAATAAATTATAAATTATTCGAATATATAATTAAATAATTAATATATAGTACATAAAATAAGTGTTAATAAAAATATGACGTGTACAAGAATAACTGCATTACAAAGCTCAGAAAATAAAGAAGACAAAACAATATTCATTGTCTCATTGTTAGGTCAATCAGTTATTACAAAGCTCAACAACTTTCATAATCTTATTGATCTATCAAACAACAATTTCAAACCTCTATTAATCATCATCATCCATGATCAAAACATTTTATATAAGAAAGGGAAAAACACTCCTTCTTATCCAATGAAATAGACGAACCTAGAAAACAAACCAAACATGCAAACCATACATAAGAATAATTGTACAGCTCCTACGTTAAACGACAACGAACAATTCAAACCTAACATTGATGGAGGAGATCACACCAATAATAGTCATTCATCTATAATTGATAACCAATTTAGAGAAGCAAAATACGTAAAACGTCAAATCTAACAAAAATAAGAGAAAAATTACCTTATCTTCTCCTTGAAATACAAAAAATAACACTTATCAAATCAATTTTCATCCATTTTTCTCAATAACAGAACACGAAAGAGAAATAAAACGTTACAAACTTACGAGAGACATAGAGAGAGGAAGATCGAGAAACTACAATGAAACTTACCAAAGATTGCCAAGAAGTATGTTGGCAGATTTGCCAAAGCGAGGACGAAAAACGCAAAGATAAGGATGGTAAGTCGACGACACACGTAGAGCGGTAGAGGGCAGAGCGACAGATATATATCTTTCGTTTATTTAGCTTCACGAAAAATGCAAAATGAATATCTTAATTAAAACAAATATATAATTTAATGTAATAAATATATAAATTAATTAAATAAATAAATATAATTAATTTTAGATATGGTTATAATATAACTGTATCTAAATTGTAGTTATTATTTCATGTTAAATTAATATTCGAAATCATATTCGTTTATGAAATTTATCGAATAAAAACTAAACTAACTGTGTAGATAACCGTGAATAACCAAACTCTGCATTTTTTTTACACATTCTTACCAGGAACTTATTGTTGCATTTGCCTAACTTTTAAATTAGAAAAAACGACAAGCGTTTTGTTTTAGATTTTAGTAGAAACCACTCCCAAAAATTGGATACAACCGGCGAACCAAAACAAAGCTCCGAACTCACCCTCTACTTCCGAGAATCTTCTACAGATGCCGATTGCTTTGTCTAATCAGATCATACGCCATACCAGTCATTTCCCAACCACCTTCTTCCTCCGTCGCTGTTGCTTCTCAATCTCAGCAGCCAAACACCCCACTAACCACCCCAGTCATGTCCAGAGCAAGAAAATCTTCAAATCCAAGCAATCATTCTTCAAGGAATTTTCTTCGCTCGCACCAGTCCTCTCTCTTCAAGATAATCCAACACTCTCCGATTCCCAAGCCATAGGCACGGTCGCCGCAGCTCAAGCTAACTTCATGCGCGTCATCGTCCATGAAGAACCTTCTTCTCCTTCTTTGGAAGATTCTAGAAGAACCGGAGTGGAGCTTCTGTGTGTGGTTAAAGCAGTGTTGAAGAAGATAAGGAGGAGGGTTTTGGTTGGTGATAAAGTGGTTGTGGGGTCCGTTGATTGGGTTGATCGTAGGGGTATGATTGAGAATGTGTTTCAGCGAAGCTCTGAGATTCTTGATCCTCCTGTTGCTAATGTTGATCGTTTGCTTGTGCTTTTCTCTTTGGACCAGCCTAAGCTCGAGCCCTTCACGCTCACTCGGTTCTTAGTTGAGGCTGAATCGACTGATATTCCCTTAACTCTCGCATTGAATAAATCTGAATTGGTTGACGAAGAGGTAGGAGTTTCGTTCTTTCAATTTTGTTGAGTTTTATTTGATCAATTTGGTGATAATTTAAAAATGGAACTCTTGCCTATTTTTTTAGCTGTAAAAATTTGATTTCGATGATTTTGTAGTTTTTTTTTTTTTGGGTTGATTAACTTTTAAGAGTTTCATTGTTTTATTATTATTATTATTATTATTATTATTATTATTATTATTATTATTATTATTATTATCAAACTTTTTGGTTATATGTTTTGTTATGTTAACAAAGTGGAAATTGTAAGAAGAACGTTCTTTTAGTTTAACTCTTTTATGATGAAATGGATCACATCAAAATCAACTAAAGATATTTAATCTTGAATCTGGAGCGAATTTGTTGTTAGAGCAATTATGTTTGCTTTTGGCAACTGTCACTAGACCATAAATGGACTAGGATTCTATGCTCTTTTTTTCTCTAATTGTTTGTAGTTATTTTTAAATCTCAACTGTCAATTTTATATTTAATGCATGTGGTGATTTGAAGCTATTATTAATAAAAAAATAATATTTTAATCCTAGATTAAGAATGCATGGCTTAGATTTGACAAGTAAAAAACAACAAGTACAAGATCATATTCCTCCATACATTGTTTTAGGAAATAGAAGATTTAACACTGAGGATCATATCTGTTATTCTGTTATTTTCTTGTGTTGTTACAGTGTTACTTATTGATCTCTTGTTTGATGAGAATGGGGCATAGAAGCCTTGCTTATGTGGAAATTTTTGCTATTGATAGAGTCGTGTAATGTTTACTAATGTTTGTTTTGATGATAGTGTTAATCTTTGCTACTTTAATATGTCAAATGTTGTAACAAATATTTTTGGAAAATTACTCAAATAATACCCTTAAAATCTATTAAAAAATAACATCTCAATAAAATTGTAAGGTTCTAATTGGCTGGAGTTTAAATTAAATGGCTTCCAACTGGCCTGCATTCAATGTAGAATTTTTGGCTTTTTTGTAGTAAAAATATATATATGATGGATGCAAAGGCTGTTATTTTTATGGTTACAAATTTTAAGAGTTATTATGAATGTTATTTTTCCAATAATTTTTTTAAAATGGTAATGTTGTATAAAAATACTTTGAAACTGTTTTTTGTGTCAAAGGAGAAGGTGCTAGTTGTAAAATGTTTAGAGTATCTTCTTTATTTTTTATTTTAACAAAACTTAACTACTTCATTGATCCCTAAACTTTGAGCATTTTTACAAGTAGGTCCTTTATGTTTTAAAAATCATTTAATCCTAAATTTTTTAAAAATTTACACATAGGTCCTCCAAACTTTTAGTCCTAAAATGTATCATTTAGTTCCATTTTTTAAAAATTCATACCAGTTTGTAAACTTTTAAATCGTATGATTTAGTCCTCAAACTTTTAAAAGTTCACGCATAGGCACTAACTTGATTACTAAAATACCTATATGTATTTCAAAATTCTAGAACTATGTGTAAAGTTTTAAAAATTTGAGACTATATTATATAATTTAAAAGTTTAAGAACCTGTGTCTGAAGTTTTAAAAGTTTGAAGATTAAATTATACATTTTTAAAGTCAAGAAATCTGTGTGAATCTTGTAAAAGTTTTAACCTTAAGTTCCAAGTTGTACCATAATTGTGGTTTTTGTAATTGGTTTGTTTAATCCTTTTAATAGCTACCACATGGGCGTTACTTTAGGTATATGAAGTGCCAAATAGCAGTACTTGATCTTTTATTGTCTATCAGTCAACCCCTTCTTCATTGGGGTTGGGGGATGGAAAATACGCTTCCAGTTCCTGTACACTTTATCTAACCTTAAGGAACTTATTAGGCTATCAACTTTCTGGTTTCTGCTGTTGATGATTCTTCTACTTCTGTATTAGGCAGTACATCTCTGTTACCAATTAACATTCAGGTTTGCAGTATTTTGATGGAAAATGCAGACTTTGGTTTCATGGAAGTCAAGGCTAAGCAGCTGGGGCTACAAGCCACTTTTTTGCAGTGTTGAATCAAGACGTGGCCTTGACTCCCTTGCTTTTGTTTTGAAAAACGAGACTACTGTAATTGTGGGTCCTAGTGGAGTTGGAAAATCTAGTATGATTAATGCTTTGAGAAACAACAACAATGCTTCTGCTGCTGCAGATGATAACTGGCTTGACCCAGTAAGTCAATTTCTTGCCACTTAATTCTTATGCCTGGTCTGTTTTGTTATCTAGTCAACTCATCTGTTTCCTTCTCCAGATTTTAGGCAGCAAATGGCTTGATGACCAGCGTGTTGGGGAGGTTTCAACTAGGAGTGGCAGAGGGAAGCATACTACTCGCCACGTTTCACTACTACCATTATCTGGAGGGGGTTACCTTGCTGACACTCCAGGTTTTAATCACCCTAGTTTGATGAAAGTGACAAAGCAAACTCTAGGACAAGCTTTTCCGGAAGTATGTTTGCCTTTTCTACCTTTAGGCCATTTGTAAATTTCATTTGTCATTGAGCATGTGTTTCTTTATTGGTCATGCTCTTCATACAGACTAATTCCTATCTGTTTCACTGAAAAGGGTAACTTTTTTCTCCAGATTAGGAATATATTAAGTACCAGTGAGCTGGAAAATTGTGCATTCAATGATTGCTTGCATATTGGTGAACCTGGGTGCATTATCAAAGGAGATTGGGAAAGATATCCTTACTATTTTCAGCTTCTTGACGAGATCAGAATCAGAGAGGAATTTCAGTTAAGAACTTTCGGCACCAAGAGGGAGAGTGATGTAAGGTAATTTCAAATAATATGTTTCACTACTATACCTATTTTTTAACCTAGGATTCTTGAATGATGGTTTTGTCTGATAAGAAACAAAATTTCATTGAAAGTAAGGAAAAAAAATTTCAACAAAACAGTTGGACTAGCAGTTCAATTTGATGTGGAAAACTAGAGAAAAAGAACACAACAATTATCCACCCCCTCTGGTACAAATTAAATGAACTTCTAGGTATTCCTTGAAGCAAAGTGGGATTAGATGACCAAAAATAACATTATTGACAACTTGCTTCTACAACTTGTCCAAGTTCCCCCGTCTTAAAACTCTATAATTTTCTCCATCTAAGCTACCTCAAGTAAAGACAAGATTGGATTTCTCCAAAGATAGCCCCCAAAACCACCAAAATGAGTTTATAACTATTGAAAAGCAGTGGGAGGCATCCCTAACTAACGTTTGAGGAAGGCAGAACAATCTAATCCACAACTTATTGTAGGAAATCAACCTAGGAAGTATGGTCAGTTTCCTGATTTCCAGGGTGGAACCAACCCCTGATTTTAGGAGTCCAGTTTCCTGATTTTCAGGGTGGAACCAACCCCTATTTTCTGGATGTTAGTTTCCTGATTTTTAGGGTGATTTGCAGCTGTATATTAATGACTTCCAGCAGTATATTAGGGATAACAAATGTATATATAAATGGATATGATATTAAGAAATAAATGAAGCAATTTTTCTATAAAATAAAAACAACTTCATGGTATCAGAGCCTTAGGCTCATAAACTGCTGCTCTTAGCCTCTTGTTCAACTAGTTCTATAAGTTCACCTAGTATGATGTCAAATACTCACGCAAGGAATGCACTTTTTCAGTTTCCAACTCAAGTTTCAGCTTTTGGGCATGAGAGCTATGAAAAAACTGAAAGTTTAAATGTTCTTAGTACACTGAAAGATGATATGGATGAAGAGGTTCCAGAGACAAGTAACAGAACTGAATTCAATATGGGAAATTCAGGCATCTTTGGCCTTGGATCCATTCTTGATCTTGCTCCTAAACATAATCCTTTTGGTGGTCTATTTAACAGTGCAACTATTAATGTTTCTGCTTCTCCTTTTGACAGTACCAGTCCTCAAGAAGAGCTATTTCGGCCTGTATCTTTTCCGTTCCATTCTCTCCAACCATCAGTACAAACTCAGCCTTCAAACTCAAGTGCATTTTCTGGTAATCCTATCCTATTCACTAAGGAACAGTTAGAACAGTTAGAACTTCTCCAACAACTTATACAAAAGGCAAATATCAACACCACATTTAGTAGCAACAGGAATAACTCCACACATTTCCAATAATTCAACAAAGCATGCTGAAAAATTTCCCTCCTCATCTTGGATAGTAGACTCATGTGCCTCCAATCACATGACAAGTGATCAATCACTTTTCACAACATATTCACCTTGCAACAGACTTCAAACAGTGTGTGTCGCCAATTGTACTCGCACCACAGTAGTCGTAATAGGGACCATTTGCCTCTCAAACAACCTCATTCTCAAATCTGTGTTATTTGTGTTTAGATTTTGCTGCAATCTCATATCAGTTAGTAAATTAAATCATGACCTTAACTGTGAAACTAAATTCTTGGCTAAATCTTGTGTTTTTCAGGACCTGAGCTCGGGGAAAATGATTGGCGGTGCTGATTTACGTGCGGGCCTCTATGTTCTTGATATCAACACTCCTTCAAACCATTATGTTAGTCATCAATGTCAATTGAGTCATAATCTTAAGTCTCATAATCATACTAATAAGGAAAGTGAAATCATGACGTGGCATTTTCGTCTAGGTCATCCAAATTTTTCGTATTTGAAACGTTTGTTTCCATCCTTATTCATCAATAAAAATCCCAATTTATTTCATTGTGAAGTTTTTCAGTTGGCAAAACATACTCGAAACACTTTTTCACCACGTACGCACAAACCAAGTCACCCTTTTTCCCTCATTCACGGTGACATTTGGGGACCATGTCGCGTTCCCAGTATTACTGGTGCTCGATGGTTCTTACTGTTAGTTGATGATCATACTCGATTATGTTGGACATTTCTTATGAAAGACAAATCTGAAACCACGCACATATTTCCACTTTTCATGCCATGATCCAAACTCAGTTCAATGCCAATATTCAAATCCTAAAAACTGATAATGCTAGGGATTTCTTTAATTCCGATCTTAGTGGATATCTCAAATCACATGGCATTGTCCAACAAAGCTCCTGCGTTGACACACCACAACAAAACGGTGTAGCCGAACGCAAAAACCGTCATATACTTAGGTTGTCCGAACTTTACTTTTTCAAACCAATGTTACTAAAAACTTTTGGGGTGAAGCCATTCTTACTGCAACACACTTGATCAACCGAATGCTTTCTCGAGTTCTCAACTTTCATTCACCTTTATAAGTGCCTCAGAGTCAATATTCTACCTCACAACTTGTGTCACCAATTCCTTTCAAGGTTTTTGGTTCCACTGTTTTTGTCCATATTCATTCATAATATCGTGGCAAACTTGTGGCAAACTTGATGCCCGTGCCATTAAATGCATCTTTGTTGGTTACTCAGCCAATCAAAAAAGCTACAAATGTTTCTCTCCCATCACTCGTAAGTTTTACCATTCCATGGACGTTACTTTTTTCGAAGAAACTCCATTCTATTCTAATTCTGCAATTCAAGGGGAGAATCACACTAATGAATTGCAGAATTGGGATTGGTCATCACTCATTGAACTGAATTTATCATCTCATTTACCCTCCACAACCTTGTCCTCTTCCAACCTGATACCCATTCTAGATTCTCCTTCAAAAACCAAACCTGATCAATCTCCCATTGTTTATCCTAGACATCTTCTCCTTCCTAATGATGCCATAAAAGTTTATGAAAGAAAGAGAAATCCTGACTTGCCCACACGAAATCAGCAAAGCCAAGAAACTCTCCTGAGCCAGACTGAATCTGAAAGATTACAAGATGAAGCAGAATTTAGTCCAAAACTTGGTTCTGACCCTGAGTTAGATCTTCCTATTGCACAAAGAAAAGGCGTTCGATCATGCACTCAACATCCTCTTCAAAGTTACATTTCTTACGCAAATTTGTCCCCAAAATTTCAGGCATTTGTGACATCCCTAGACAACATCAAGATTCCTAATTCTGTCAATGAAGCTCTAAAAGTTCCTGAATGGCACAAGGCAACCTTAGAAGAATATAATGCACTTGAAAAGAATGATACATGGATGTTAACAGAGCTACCACTTGGAAAGAAGACAATAGGCTGTAAATGGATATTCTCTGTAAAACAGAAGGCAGATGGAAATATCGATAGATATAAAGCTCGACTAGTGGCTAAAGGGTTCACCCAATCATATGGAATTGATTATCAAGAGACTTTTGCTCCTGTAGCAAAACTTAACACAGTTCGTGTTTTGCTGTCTATTGCAGTTAATGAGGATTGGCCACTTCTTCAACTCGATGTCAAGAACGCATTCTTAAATGGAGATTTGATCGAAGAAGTTTACATGGATGTGCCTCCTGGCTTTGAGACTAAAGATACACAAGGAAAAGTATGCAAGTTGAGAAAGGCACTATATGGACTTAAACAGTCACCTAGAGCATGGTTCAAAAAATTCACCAAGGTCCTCAAACAGGATGGATACTCTCAGACACATGCAGACCACACTTTATTTGTCAAACACTTCGCAAATGGGAGAATCACAACTTTGATTGTATATGTTGATGATATAGCTCTTACAGGAAATCATGTAAGAGAAATAAAGAGACTTAAGATGCTATTATCCAAGGAATTCGAGATTAAAGACTTGGGATATTTGAAATATTTCTTAGGGATGGAGGTGACACGTAGTACCAAAGGAATCTCAGTTTCTCAACGCAAATATGTTCTAGATCTCTTGCATGAGACTGGCATAAGTGGGTGTAAACCTGCTGAAACACCCATGGACCCTAACACCAAACTAATGCCTCGAACTGATGAATTGGCAACTGACAAGGGGCAATATCAACGTTTGGTAGGTAAGTTAATTTATTTGACCCATACACGTCCAGATATAAGTTTTTCAGTCAGTGTTGTTAGTCAGTTTCTTGGCAACCCATCAGTAGATCACTTGGAGGTAGTCAACCGTATTCTAAGATACTTGAAGAAAGATCCTGGAAAGGGGCTCATGTTTAAGAAAACAATTAATAGAAGATTGGAAATTTGTACTGACGCTGATTGGGCTGGATCTCCTAGTGACCGAAAATCCATATCTAGATATTGCTCATTTATTTGGGGAAATTTGGTGACATGGCGTAACAAAAAGCAAGCAGTGGTAACACGTAGCAGTGCCGAGGCTGAGTTCCGTGCATTGGCTTTGGGCATCTGTGAAGGAATTTGGCTAAAACGACTACTATACGAACTCAAGGTTGAACATTCAGAATCTATTAGAATCATGTGTGACAACCAGTCAGCAATTGCAATTGCCAAACCATGATTGAACTAAACATGTGGAAATTGATAAACACTTCATCAGTGAGAAAATTGAAGGCAAGATAATCTCTCTCAACTATGTTCCATCTAGGCAACAAGTAGCAGATATCTTAACCAAAGCATTGTTCGACCTAATTTCACAGAGTTAAATGTAACACTTGGTTTGGAAAACATATATCGACTAGCTTGAGGGGGAGTGTAGGAAATCAATCTAGGGAGTATGGTCAGTTTCCTGATTTCCAGGGTGGAACCAACCCTTGATTTTAGGAGTTCAGTTTCCTGATTTTCAGGGTGGAACCAACCCTTGTTTTCTGGATGTTAGTTTCCTGATTTTTAGGGTGATTTGCAGCTGTATATTAATGACTTCCAGCAATATATTAAGGATAACAAATGTATATATAAATGGATCTGATATTAAGAAATAAATGAAGTAATTTTTCTGTAAAATAAAAACAGCTTCACTTATAGTAGTTTCATAATGTAAGAAAAAAGTGACGTGGTGATTTTCCCTTGTTTTGGCTTAGAATACACGAATAAGGATATAACATGAGGTGTGGCTGTTGATTTTGGTTTGTAAAAATGGAAACGTAGAGTGGATGGATTATTTAGAATGCAGTGGAACATACAAACCACGTTCTCATGATACTATACATAATGAATATAGAACTAGAAGTTGTATCTAAAAAGATTAATTAGTTTTGATATTATATCAAGATGGGTTGAATAGGTATTTTGATTATTTTTTAAAAAAATGGAAATAAAGCAGTGGTAAATAAAAATGCAGTAAGAAAATAACACATGGAAAACTCCTTTAGTTTAAAGGAGAACAACCACTCGACCTAGAGCAACAAGTGCAATTCATTATGTAATTTTAGATGTTCTACAACATTTATGTGTAGATGTGTATTGGTCTTCAACTCCACGAACACTAGCTTTTTAAGATGAAGTCATATCTAACGGGTTGATCCAGGAACCCAAGACTTTTTCCGATGGCTGAGTTTTTACCATTGGCTCAAACTTTGAAACCTTAACTTAAATTTTTGGGATTAATTCAAACAACCCAGAATTTTCTAAATGGTTAAATCCTTAACTTCGACTGGTGTTTTTAGAGAGTTATCCATATAACTTAATCAAGCATGGAGACAAGCGAGCTTTGGGAGTAAAACATACCCCCAAATGAAAAACACTTTGAAGTAGATCAACAACCTTCTCAATTTTCTTAAGAAATGAGATCTTTTGAAATAATGATGAAGAAAAATGATCTTTTTTGTTTTTTTATAGGTAAAAATCCAAGAATCGCAAACAAAATCTATAAGTTAATTTACAACAGAAAAATCGAAGACTCTTTATAAGAGCCAGTAGCCTCATCTCCAACTTTTCTAAAGAATGGTCTTCTTTAGTATTTTAGGAGAGTAAGCTGATCTATTAGACTTAGTTGGTAAGAACACAACAAAAGAGAGAAAGAGAATGGTTTTTTATATTCTTCTTTGTACATCTAACCAATTTTCTTTTACCAAAACAACTTCACTCTTCACCATATTACATACAACAATTTACTCTTTTAAAAAGATTTGCACAAGGTTTGACTTAATTTTTATGTTCAGAATTCCTTTATTTTTGAGAGTTATTCTCTTCAACAAATCAGGATTAACTTTTATTTTCCTGCCGTATAGCATATAGTTGTTCAAGCTACAACTATAAGATTAAAGTTGCTCTATTTTTGTGTCAAAACTAGAGTAGATGACTGATTGGTCTTTACAAATATGTGATTTTTGCTCCTCCTTTGTTTTCTCTGTCCTGCGCATCTCATATCAAATGTTGAAATTAAGGTACAAGGTTGGAGATGGGGGAGTTCAGCAAGCAGAACCACTGCTGGAGCGCAAAAAGCATAGGAGACAATCTCGTAAAAAAACCAACCAGTCTATTTTAGACGAGGTAGATGAGCTGGATGATGATGAAAACTTACAAGACAAGGAAGCTGATCCCATGACACAACGGCAATGAGGAGTGGAGACCAAAGAGCATTATTTCACATGGTTCCTCGTTGGAAGTTAAAGAGATCCCCATACAAGTACAAAATGTTACATTAACTGTAACTGTAAACAGATAAAGAGTAACGAACTGAGACAATGTCTTCTCTGTAAACCAATTGGCAGAAGTTTTGTATATTCCTTTCCTGTCGAGGCAATTTTACAAAACAATGCAATGCTAGGTTTACAAGATATATAGCTGTATTATACTTGATGCTTGTAATCTTCAGGTGGCAGAAGCCAAGGCTTTCTCAGTGGTTGTTTCAATGGAAATCGTGGAATTATGTGATTTTTGAGGTATATAATCAAGTAGTCATTAATAATCTACTGGGAGATCTCTCTAATCTTCCTTGGTAGGCAGGTCCATTCGTGATTTGAGGCATGCCAACGTATTACTGTCATTGCGTTTTGAATGGTAACTTGGATCCCAAATGCTTGTCTCATCTCGTACACTTGCTTCTTTGGCTTTTAAATATTCCACATCTGGTATTATAAATGAGGATAACTTAGATTTGGATATTAGGGAAAGCTTGTGTAAAGATTTACCTTTGCTCTATGCTTTGATGTGTAATCTTGTTGGTACTATTTGTACTGCTTTAATGAAATGAATTTCCTTGGAAAACAAAACATGAATATATAGTTTAAGTCTGTATTTTTCTTCCTATGTACAATCACCACAATATGACGCCCAGTTTATTTTTATCTACTGATATTTTAACCATTTTAATTCTTAATTCTTATTGCTTAATTTTAGTTTTCAAATTTTATAAATTTTGAATTTAACTACTTTTGATAACTTTTTCAACTTTTATTTTTAAATTTTGAAATTTAATTTTAAAAATTGACCAAATTTTAAAATTCAAAAAGTCAATTTTAAAATTAATTTTTTTTCTTAACATTCAAAACTTATAACCTCATTAATGATAATTTATAAAAAAAATTAAAAATTAAGAATTGTTTATGAAACAAGTATATTTAATTTTTAATTTCTATTTTTTAAAATTAAAATTATAAAATAGTTATTAAACGACTTCAATAAATTGGAATTGGAATTGGAAATCCAAAATAAAGAAATAGAAATTGAGATGATATCAAACATAAGCTTAAATTAGTGAAGGCATACTTCCAAAGTTTCATAAATTCATTGGGTAAACAACTAGGAAGGTTCAATGTCATATAATATGGGGAAATCTTAGGGTTCGAATCGTAGAGTATTTTGTAGCTTTCCCTAAAAATACACAACACTATGAATTGAATGCCATGAATCTTATTCAACGTGGTGGTTTACACAACTTAAAGGGAAGAATAAATGGGAAGACCAGGCAAGGTAGCACCAGCATCAACAATGAAGATGTTTCCAGTGACAAACTCGGAAGAGTCATGTATTAGATATCGAATTAAAGACGTGATTGCAGGATTCGAGGTGCCATATGTTCTTAAAGGAACAATTTTTGTAGCCACATTTTGTACCCAATCTTTCAGCATCAGACCCTTTGTGATCTCTGACTTGAAGAGTCCAGGTGATACTGCATTTACTCTAATTTTATATTCTCCAAGTTCTGTTGCCATAATCTGTTATCTCAACCAATGTCAGTGGTTTAATAGAAATATATTTTGGAAAATAAGCTAACATAAAACTACTAAAAACTTATTTTAATATGTACACTCCACCCGTTTTTTTATACATATGTTATCACCTTAGAATAGAAATAGTAAAAAGGGATCATGTTAGCTTACTTCCCAAAAATTTTTCAATCCTAACTACTAAAAACTTTATAGTATGCAGATAGTGACAGATAATAAAATTATTAAAATGAGATGACAAGAATTAAGTAGAGTATAGTTATAAGGGTAAAAAAAGTACATACATATATATATATATAGAGAGAGAGAGAGAGAAGCTGAGCACATCAATTTAAATTTCATCTCCAGCTTCAAAGTCTCCTTATGCTCAGCAGAGAAAACTTCAAATGGTTGGTAAGTTGGTAAACCATGAATCTCAACTTGACGCAACCACTAGAATTGGCAACTTGAGGCCAGCTAAAATAACTATCAAGTCCTCGTTATTCCTCGCCTGCTCATCTTTTAGCTTAACTATGAGTGACAATTTGTGTAGGTTGTAAGTATTTGTGTTGTGCATGTTCGTGCTTGCTCATGTTTTTTTAATGTAAATAAAAAAAATTATTTTTAACTAATTTATTTATTTATATATTTACAAGCACAAATAATTAATAGTTAAACATACCCTAATAATGTTAGGGATCTTAGGAATAAGGGATACGTCTTCTTGTGCATGATGGGAATCATATCACCTCAACTAAAAAAACAAACAAACATATTTCTAGAACATATGATTATTTTTCTTTAGTCATTCTCTTATTTTATTTTATTTTTTCTGCTAACAAATTATTCTTTTTGGTCTCGCAATTCTTCTTGCATGAAAAAAATTCTGAACTAGTAGTGATGGTGCTTTTATATCTTTAATTAATAGTTACAATGAAGAAGAACATGACAAATATATTAACCAGATAAAGCATAATTAATATCTACTTAGTAGTAAAATTGTGTTTAGACTAAAGAGAAAATAAAGACATTGTTATTTTTATTTTCAAACTGAAATTAGTGAAATATGGCTTCTATCTTACAATACCTTAGTCAATGTATTTAAGCCTGCCTTTGAAGAAGCATAGGCAGTAGCTCCAGGCAGTTGTCCGCGGTTAAGACCAGCAATGGAAGAAATATTGATAACTGATCCTCCCAGATTTGCATCACGCATGCACAAACATACGAATTTAGACACCAACCAGGACCCCTTTAAATTTGTTTTGAAAACTTGATCCCATTCCTCCTCAGACAAATCCAATGGAGATTTCACATTACCTGAACTTCACACACACAATTAAAAATAAAACATCCTTCCATCAATATATCTTCAATAAGTAATAGAAATATGACAATTACAAATGTTGTCACTTAAATAATCATGCATGTATGTCCTTTTCCAAATTAGAGGTCCAATCCCTCTAGCAAAAAACGTCTAATCGATCATATCTAATAACTGCATACAGTTAAGTAGGGGTGGGTAAATTCGGTTTGGTTGGTTTTGGACCAATTTCACAAGCTGGTTTTGAAAAAACCCCCACAAAAACCAACCTGCAAGCAAATCTCAGTTGATTTGGCAGTTTTGAACCTATAATTTTTGCTTGAAAATTACTTCTCGGTAACTAGAATAAATCATTTGTTTACCTAATTTTTTTATAAATTTCAGCTACAAGCTGGTTTTGAAAAAACCCCCACAAAAACCAACCTGCAAGCAAATCTCAGTTGATTTGGCAGTTTTGAACCTATAATTTTTGCTTGAAAATTACTTCTCGGTAACTAGAATAAATCGTTTGTTTACCTAATTTTTTTATAAATTTCAGCTTAAAAAACATTATTGTAAAACATAACGATTGGGATAAAACATTCCAGACTGTTCATACAAGGCAAGGCTAGCACAGTGGCACGGTAGCACAATTAGAAGGACTAAACACTGATAATAGGATTAATTTAGCATAAAATTGATGATAGGACTAGTTTAGCATTACATCGACAATAGGACAAATAGTTTAGCATTACATCGACAATAGGACAAATAGTTTAGCATTACATCGACAATAGGACAAATAGTTTAGCATTACATCGACAATAGGACAAATCATTTATGCTTAGTGTGAGTCCTAGTTTAAACTATACAATATATCCCCAACTTAGCCACTGAGATTAGGTTCCCATCAGGGGACACCCTTTAAAAGGATATCCCTGCTTTACCAATCGACCTATTCGTTAGATAATGTCATAAAGCTTAATACATCAACTACTCCCATCGATAATGGATATTACCAAACTAAGATAGGCATAAAGCTATCTATGAAATATCATCATAGTGATTGAACGTTCTAATGAATAACTCAGCAGTACAAGTTTTATCCAGCCAAGCGCATAAAAAACCTAATAACCAAGTAGCAAGTAGAGAAAAATTCAGCAAACACAACTCATTGAATACTTGATCTTCATCATCAAGCTCAAATTCAATAGATTTTTCAGTTAAGCTAAGACTGTTACATCTTGCTGGAATTTGATGCACATTCTAGAACAATGAAGATAAGTAAAAAAAAAATGCACATGCCTTTACAGTCTAGCTGATAAGATTATGGTTGCCAAAGGTCCAAGTTTCAAATCCTAACCCCACATCCCACGTCAAAATGTATGCTTATCATCTGAATTAAAAAAATTAATAGAAGAAATATCTAGAAATGTATTAAAGAAAAATCTAGAAATTTTATAGATAATATCGAAGTGTTTTAAATCTAAAATAAATGTTGGAGGGATGTTGGGAAATATCTAGATGATAAACATGTATACCAGCCAACTAGAAATTGGCCTAATTGGTCTTTATAATAGTAAATTTCTAAGTTCAGAAAATTGAAGCTTCAATCTAATACCAAGCAACATTCTTTTATTACATTTTTTAATTTCCCCTCCAAGTCCTTCATGTTACCTATGTATGATTTTATATTGTTACTTTGAGGCTCTCCTCGATAAGCCTCGTCTATCTAATGTCTTTTTTCAGTTTATTCGAGGCTTGCACCTTTTTCGGTTTAAACTACTTACGTAATTAGATGGTGTGCAATAAAACTATTAAGGCTGCCTTTAAAATTCTCTATTGCTGAGATTGTCTTCTCATGGGGGGTTGAAAATCCTTGATAACACAATACCCAGCCCATACTATGCTAAAAACTAGTTTGTATGGGAAAACCAACCATTTTGAAATGTGTTAGAACTCAACTATCCTAATTTTGCTCATCAATTGCTTCTATAATATTCTTCAGTTTCTTTGAGTCTAACAACCATATCTTATTCATATTTTGCGTGTAAAAGAAGTAGGTATTTATCCCCTATTAATATTCCGAAAATCACATTTCGACTTATTTTTATGACCATTTCAATGTTAAATTAAAACTATGATATTATACTTTTGTTATTTTAGAAATGTTATCTCATTAGTGTTTATATATTCATTTTTAGTAAAAATTAAGTTATACTTGTAACTTGCATCATTGTTTCAAGACTCTTTAGAATGAGGCTAAGGCCTCGCCTCATGCGAGAAAAACATCTTAAGGCATAAAACCACCTTTTAAAACCTGGCCAACCCACATAAACAAACTATACAGCAAATACCACTAATGATAAAAGTGCCTCCTTAATTTAACATGATATGATAACCTCATCCGATCAAATTGGGCGTAGCTTGAACTATTTTTTATGATTAAAAATACCACACGATAAAAGGAGCGTTTGATGAGAATCAAGAAAGATTCCCAAGCACTAATGACCAAAAAGAGATGGCTTGACAAGAATCAATAAATATTAACATGGACTAGATAACTAAAAAAGAAAGTGGTTCATGAGAATCAGTATAGTTTTCCACTACATAGCTATATCACAGTGCATTGAGAAGAGCCAAACCATTCCCAAGAAATGCATATCTACAAAAAAAAAAAAAAGTACTTTGAGAAGCAATATTTATTTAGAGCATTATGAAGCTCAATGTCACGGAGGAGTCAACAAAACTATTTCTTTGGAGGAATAAACAATCGAAATCAACTTCAAAGTTTATATTGCTAAAAAGTGAAAGCATGATTTCTTTGGAGGAATAAACAATCGAAATCAACTTCAAAGTTTATATTGCTAAAAAGTGAAAGCATGACCAATGGACGGGATCCAGGTTGTGGTTCGCTTCAAGAGCATTGTAATCCTTGGAAATCAATTTGTAAAGATTCAAATTTATTCTTTTCCAATTTGAAATACTTACTAAGATATGAAGATAAAATTCATCTTTTGTCTCTATAGGTTATGTGCGGAAAATAATACTCCTATAAGCAAGTTGCACTCACTCTAACAATGGAACTTCATGTTTAAAAGGAACTTTAATGATTAGAAAGTTGAAGAATTTTCGATTTTAATGTCAGAGTTGAAAAGAGTCAACATAAGAGTCAGTAGTAATGATACAAGGATATGGATTACGGATCCATCTGAATATTTTTCTTGTAAATCTTATTTTGAGTTTTTTGTGAATTATTTTAATGGACAACTTTTCGATCACTTTACCTCTGTTTGGACTTGCCCAATTCCAAATAAAATCAAATTTTTGAAGTGTTGATTAGTCTTAAGAAGGTGAATACAAATAATTGGGTTCAACTAAAGCTTTTCAAGTTTTACTTTTTTTTTAATTAATGTGTGCTTTACAAGAACAACTTAGAAGATATTGTTCATTTATTTTTACTTTTTTTTAATTAATGTGTGCTTTATAAGAACAACTTAGCAGATATTGTTCATTTATTTTTACCTTGTCTCGTTGCTTATCTTCTTTGGTCAAAGCCACTAAGCAATATGGGAATACAGTAGGTGTCAAAAATAAGTCAAGAATGTTGTATGAAAATGACCGAATGATTTGGTCTTATGATTTCTTTCTATTTATAGACTTTACAAAATACAACCTATAAAATACAACAAAGCTGTCTATGAACAGCTGTGGACAGTTGTGGACAGCTGTTTATGGACAGTTTGTGGACAGCCATGGATTGTTGTCTATGGACAGCTATTTATGGACAATTATTTACAGCTAAATAGACTATGGACAGTAACTGTGTACAACTAAATGAATATGGACAACAAATTACAGCAAAGCTGTTATGGACAGCTAAGCTATCCATTGACAGCCCCCCTCAAATTGATGTGGGTTGATCAATAAGCATCAATTTGCGACTTAGGAAGCAATGTCGATGACGAGGGAGAGACTTGGTGAAGTTATCAGCAATTTGTAGTTCAGTAGAAATATGTGGAAGAGTGATAACACGAGCTTCAAAGGCTTCACGGATAGAGTGACAGTCGACTTCAATATGCTTTGTGCGCTCAGGATAGACCAGATTGGCCGTAATCTGAATAGCACTTGTATTATCGGCATGTAAAGGTGTAGGATCGGTCTCAGAGAAGTCTAACTCAACTAGCAAACCGCGAAGCCAAATAATTTCGGAACAAGCAAGAGACATTACTCGATACTCAGATTTTGTAGATGACTTAGAAACTCTTTCTTGCTTCTTACTCTTCCAGGACATCAATTCATCACCTAAGAACATGCACCAACCAGTGATGGAGCGACGTGTATCAGCACAACCAGCCCAATCAGTATCGTTATAAGCAACAAGACGAAGAGAATTGCCTGAAGGAAAGAATAAGCCACGGGCAGAAGTGCCCTGAACATAGCGTATGATCCGACGGACAGCAACCAGATGAAGATGACGAAGAGCCTAAAGAAATTGGCTGACTTGTTGTACAGCAAAAGAAATATTTGGTCTAGTGATGGTGAGATAGACAAGGCTACCTACCAATTTCCGATATAAGTTGGGATCAACAAGTAAGTCACCTTCCTCTTTGCGAAGCTTGACATTTAATTCCATGGGAGTATCAACAGAGGTAGCTTCTTGTAGTTCAGTTGTAGTCACCAAATCACCAGCATATTTGTGTTGATTGAGTGAAATACCAGAGGGGCTACGATGCACCTCAAGACCAAGAAAATATGTAAGAAACCCAATATCCTTCATATGAAAGGATTGTGAGAGATGGGTCTTGAGCTGAACAAGTAAAGTAGAATCAGAACCAGTGATCACAATATCATCAACATAAACCAAAAGGACAACAATGCCCATGTCTGATTTTCGAAGAAATAATGAAGTGTCATACTTGCTCTGTATGAAAGAAAATTGTAATAAAGTAGTTCGAAATTTTTCAAACTACGCCCGTGGAGCTTGTTTAAGATCATAAAGAAAGCGACGAAGTTTACACACATTGGATGTCGGAGAGGAAAACAACCCTGGAGGTGGCTTCATATAAATACATTCTTTAAGATCTCCACGAAAGAAAGCATTCTTAACATCCATCTGATGTAGTGGCCAATCATTGGAAGCAGCAAGAGCTAGAATCGTTCGAACAGTAGTCATTTTAGCCACAGGAGCAAAGGTCTCTTCATAATTAACACCACAACAAGCCGAGCTTTATAACGATCCAAACTTCCATCAGAGCGAACCTTGACTGAGTAAACTCATTTGCAACCCAGAGGAACTATAATGGAAGGACAAGACTCAATGTCCCAGGTGTGATTGGCCTCAAAAGCAGCAATTTCTTCCTGCATAGCTTGGCACCAACAATCATGCTTGACAGCATGTGAATAGCATGTGGAAATATCAAAATTGGACAATGCAGTAGTAAGAGTTGAAATAAAATTGCCAAAAGAAAAACCATACCTATTAGGGGGTACAGACACTCGAGAAGAGCGACGTACCAGAGGCTCTGGAGGTGCTGTAACTGACTGACTTTAGTGTATGTTAGGATCAGATATCGGGTGAACCACCGAAAGAGACTGTGGGCGAGATTGTCTTGTATATACCATTCCTGGTTTGAAGCGAGAACTGTTTTAAGGAAGAGCTAAGAACTGGTGCTCAAAGGAGGGAAGGACTACAGTAGAAGAAGAGGGCACAGAAGACACAGGAAAAAAATGTTGATTTTCAAAGAAAATAACATTCCTAGAAATACGTGTACGATGTAATGTAGGATCATAGCAAACAAATCCCTTTTGACACACATTATATCCTAAAAATGCACATTTAACAGATTGAGCAGATAATTTATTTCGCTCATGAGGTGGTAAATAAACAAAACATACACAACCAAAGATACGAATATTATCATAATTAGGTTGCTTAGTAAACAAGCAAAAATAGGGAGATTCCATGTGCAAAACTTGGGAAGGTAAACGATTAATCAAGTGAGTAGCAGTCTTTAGAGAATCAACCCAAAACATGGATGGAACAGAAGATTATAACAAGAGAGTAAGTACCATATCAAGAAGATGACGATTTTTGCGTTCAGTTACTCCATTTTGTTGAGGAGTAGTAGGACATGAACGTTGATGGATAATACCTTTAGAAGCCAAAAATACCTGAAACTCAGTGGACAAATATTCACCACCAAAATCTGTGCGAAATGTCTTAATATTTGAAGAAAATTGATTTTCAACATATGCTAAAAACTTGGTGAAAATACGAAAGACCTCAGATTTAGAGCGAAGAAAATAAACCCAAGTGAATCTGCTATGATCATCAATGAAAGTTACATGGTATTTAAATTTGTCATGTGAAGTAACCGGGAAGGTCCCCAAACATCACTGTGAATAAGATCAAAGCAATGAGAAGCTCTACTAGCATGCAAAGGAAATGGAAGAGTTTTGCTTTTACCAAGTTTACAAGAGTCACATTCAAAAGGTAAAGAAGAACGTTCTTTATTACCAAGAAAGCCCGAGTTCATTATATGAGATAAAACTTGAGTATTAGGATGGCCTAAACGACGATGCCACACCATACTTAGATTAGGAATATTATTACAAGTAAAAGACTCAATAGAAGGAATTGGATAAAGTGCTAAAATAGATAAAAGTAATGGAAACAAACGTCCCACTTTAGGTCCCTTCGCGATCGACTCCCCTGTTACCTGGTCCTGCACAACACAACCATCACCAGAAAAGTTAACATTACAATTGTTATCAACTAATTGACCAACAGAAATGAGATTTGTAGAAAGTTGAGGAGCAAGAAACACATCAGTAAATGTAAAAGAAGCATTTCCAACAGCTTTGATTGGCAAAAAACTGTCATTGGCTGTCTGAATAGTAGATTGACCAAAATAAGGCCGAACATGAGACAAAGTTGTGGGAGTATTTGTCATATGATTAGAAGCCCCTGAGTCTACATACCAAAGTGTAATAGAATTTTTACCTTGAAATCCCATTGCAGATAATGCCGAAATTAGCATCTGTTGCACCATTTCAGGAGTGCAGTAAGTTGTTGCAGGAGGTGGAAGATTAGGAGAAGCACATGAGGAAGACACATGTGCTACAGTAGGTGCTACTGGAAGAACAGCAACAGAAGTCTGTAATGCTTGGGCCTGACGATTCTGGGGATGAATACGACATTCTTTGATAATATGACAATTTTTCTTGCAATAAGAATAACATTTTTTAGGACAATTGGCAACAATATGCCCATATTCTTTGCAGCAGAAACATTGCATATTTTTAAAAGGCATAGATGATCCACACCCTTGGGCTGCATAAGCCATAGTTGTCGTTGTGGAATTGCCATAAGATTGTTCCAGAATAGCTTGAGTACTTAGACGTTGTTCTTCGCAAAATAACTCACCAAAACAAATATCTAAAGAAGGAACAGGAGATCTGTTCAATAGAGAAGAGTGAACTTATTCATATTCCGGGCATAATTTCATGAGAAATTGATCACGTTGACTAGTCTTGTGAAGATTTTGAATAGTTGATATAGCAGTAACAGGAACATTTGCTGTAACTAAATCAGCATATTCATGCCAAAGAGTCAAAAATGTTGAGTAATAATCCTGGATGGAAAGACTACCATGTTGGAACATGGCAATCGCATGTTCCAACTGAAAGCGACGAGCATCATTGTCTTGATGATAAACTTTTTTCAAATAATTCCATATGGAGTGAGCAGAGCGATGAGCCATCAAGTTGGTGACGATATGTGGTTCCACTGAACTAAGAAGCCAAGACATGATTCGAGCATCAAGCACAGCCCAAGAAGGAGAAGACACGACTTCCTTAGAGTTGACAATATCAAATGTTGGTGTAACATCTGTGCCATTAATATGGCTCCATAGGTCTTTTCCCTTGAGGAAAAGTTCAAACTGGAAAACCCAGGTAGAGTAATTTTTTCCCATAAACTTAACACACACTGGTGCAGTGTCCATTGCAAGTAAATAAAACCCGAGAAATATTCAAAAAAATTAAAGAAACCAAGATAAGGACCTTAAACAGAGATTGTCGAAGAACACTTGTTTGACAAAAAAACGCTAGAAAGTATCAATGAAGATTTCCTCAGAAATATAATGCTGAAATTAAAGAAACCGAGAAAATGACTTTAAACAGAGATTGCCAAAGAACACTTGTTTAGCAACAAACACTAAAAAAATATCAATGAAGATTTCCTCAGAAATAAAAAACCAATTTTTTTTTCTCAAAGAAGCTCTGATACCATGTCAGAAATAAGTCAAGAATGTTGTATGAAAATGATCGAATGATTTGGTCTTATGATTTCTTTTTATTTATAGATTTTACAAAATACAACAAACCTACAAAATACAACAAACCTACAAAATACAACAAAGTAATACATGAACAGTGTATGATTAATGGACAATTTGTTTATAGACGGTTGTATGACCATGGATTGTTAATACATGGACGGTATAGATGATTGTTTATGGACAATTATTTACACTAAATAAACTATGGACAATGATTGTGTACAACTAAATAAATATGGACAACAAATTACAAGAAATCAAGCATGATTGACTAAGTCACAATGGAACACAAAGAAAGTTTGTCCATCGACAAGAGCTACTCCAAGATCTCATCAATCTTTATTTCTAGAAACCTTTTACACTTATGGGAGGAGTAGAAAGTGATACGATAAAAAAAACATCCAAATATCCAAGATTTGTCAAGTGGACCAAATATGAGGCCAAGAAATGTCCAAGATTTGATCAAACTGTGGCTTATGGTTGAGTGTTTGGGCTTGGAATAACTTGCAAGCAATTTCAAAAAATCCTCATTTGAAAGTTATTTTGAACAACTATCACTATTATATTTTCAGAAATGATTCAAAATTATTTGAAAAGCTTACTTAATGGCCTACAATTTATATAAAAATAAGATTTTCTCAATTGACATGTTTACTAGGTCAAAATAGCACCACATTCTATACCACAAAATCTAGACAAATTTGCATTACTTTCTAGAATCTTTTTTTATTTCTAGGATTTTTGTTATTCCTTTATTAGTTAGGATTAGTAATTTATATTTTTGGCTATAAATATATGTTATCCATCCATATGTAATCAATTATTATGAAATAAAATTCAAAAAAGTTGAGCTTTAAGCTCTTTTTGTGTTCCTAACACGAACTATAGGCTTAAGAATTCTTGTGGCATTTAAATAGCTTATCAAGGCTTGGGAAACCTTGTAGCACTTCTTGTACCACAATGATACCTTTGGCTCTTCTATAGCCAATGGGTCAAAGTCCTTACAATCTGAAATTTAGCTTTCTTGGGTTGGATCACCATATATGGTTGTTGGGTTTTTAGGCACGCTCTTGAGGTTCTCTAACATAGTTTGGTTGTGGGTTTCAAGACCTATTTTAGGAGGTCCACATTAGTTGATAACAGACCTCAGGTTCTAAAATTCAGATTTCTATCCCTTTGTTTTCTATTATTTTTTATTTCTTTTAGTTCTTGATTTTCAATTCTTGATCTTGTTCTTGAGTCCAATCTTTTTATTGTTGATTAGTTGGTGTTTGAGTAAAAAAAAAGGCCGAACAAAAGAAAAAAGAAAAAAAAATGGAAGAGAGAGGCTAAAAAAGAGTTTGATTGAATTGAGATTCTTGATTCATTAAACAATAAGAATTTAAATTTAAAATTAACTCTAGTTGATTGTGCAAATATTGTTAATATAAAGTTTTAATTTTTCTACGACTCTAAAGTCCTCATTTTGATTTAAAAACCAATCCTATTTTTTTTTGCTCTAACCTAAAATTTAAGTGCTTGTTTTTTTGTTGAAATTGTTGCCTAAAATTGCTTAGAGTTCTACCACGAAACTACTCTTGGTAACCGAAATTTTGGAGAGTTTGTATGCAAATCAAATTCTAATTTTTGTTGTCTAATTTCGCTAATCTTCTTGCAAAAATATGAAATCTAGAATCGATTATTAAGGTTTTGAGAAAAAATCCTCTTGAAGGGGGAATGATACGATAAAAGAAACATTCAAATGTCCAAGATTTATCAAGTGGGCCAAAAATGAGGCCAAGAAATTTCTAAGATTTGATCAAACTGTGGGCTATGGTAGAGTGTTTGGGCTTGAAATAACTTGTAAGCAATTTGAAAGAATCCTCAATCTTAAAGTTATTTTGAACAACTGTCACTATTAATATCGTATCTTTCTCGTTGAATATCCAATTGAGACGATTCAAAATTATTTGAAAAGCCTACTTAACGGCCTACAATTCGTATATAAATAAGATTTTCCCAGTTCGCAAGTTTATTAGGCCAAAATTACCTCATGATCTGTACCACGAAATCTGGGCAGATTTGCGTTATTTTTTATAATCTTTTTTCTAGGATTTTTGTTATTATTATATTAGTTAGGATTAATGCTTTATATTTTTTACTATAAATATATGTTATACATTCATAAATAATCAGTTATAATGAAAAAAAATTCAGAAAAGTTGTGAGCTTTAAGCTCTTCTTATGTTCCTAACACGAACTAAAACTTCTTGAGGCTTATGAAACCTTGTAGCGTTCAAAATAGCTAATCAAGCTTGCGAACCTTGTGGCACTTCGTATCCCACAATGATGCCTTTAGTTCTTGGCTCTTTTATAACAAATAGGTCAAGGTCCTTGTTACAATATGAAATTTAGCTTTTTTGGGTTTGATCACCATATATTGTTGTTTGGTTTCTAGGAGCATTCTTGATGTTCTCAAACAAGGGTTGTTTGTGGGTTTCAAGACTTGTTTTATAGGGATCACATAAGTAAGGTTTCAAACGCAAGTGGTGTGGAATTATGGGACGGAAGCAATTCTTTGGATGTTATGGATGGAGAAGAATAACAGAATCTTTAATAATAGTGAGAATGGGAGTACTTTTATGTGGAAGAAAGTTTTATTTTTAGCATTTTATTGGGCATCAGTTTCAAAACAATTGAAAAATTATTCTCAATTTCTTGTAAGTTTTATTTGGGAAGCTTGTTCATCCTAGTTAGGTTTTGGAACGTTATTTTGGATGGGGATTATAGCTTTTATTTGGTATAGTTTGGTGTCTATTTTTGTAAGTAGATTACTGATCTACTTTGTACCTTTATAATTATTATTTGATTAATATAATATAATGTTTTTTATTTAAAAAAATGACCAACAATACAAAGATTCATCATTAGAAGAGACTGAAATGAGAAGAAACGTATAGTTGGAGCAAGAAAACAACAAAGGCAAAACAAAAGCCAAGAAGAACAAAGTAATAGAAGATTTGATTGGAGCTCTAGAATGAGCATCGAGGGGAGTTATGGAATTCGATGCACATTCTATAACAATAAAGATAAGAGAAGAAATATTTAGAAATGAGTTGAAGAAAATTGTTGACATTTTATAGATAATATTAAGCGTTTTAAATTAAAAAAATCTGAATTTTAGAGGGATGTTTGGGAAATAGCTAGATGATTGATTCGAAAGAAAAACAATTATACCCTCCAATAACTATATATAAACCTAATTTGGTTTTTGCAACCTAAGCTCCAAGTTTTCGGAGCTTCAATCAATACTAAGCAATTCCTGCATTTCCTATACTTTAACCCAAGCACTTCATGAGACCTATATTCACAACTATCTAACTAAGCTCCAAAACCACTTCACCCAAGCAATCTACACAAAATATATATCAAATAACGAAAACGAAATAAAGGCCTTATAAATTTAACACGTCTAATAGAATCTAAAACAGCACTATAACAAAACAGAAGTCATCCATTTTAAACAAGAAAGCATAATGTAAATTAAAAGGAAAAAGAAACCTCTAATGCCAGCATTGTTCACCAAAGCATCAATGCGGCCAAAGGAATCCCAAGCCTTCTCAACAGACTTTTTGATAGTAGGTCCATTGGCACAAACATCAAGCTCCACAGCTACAGCTTTTAGGTTTTTCTTTCCATCGACAGACGAAGAAGAAGACGACAAATTTAATGAGGGAAGTTGGTTGATTTGATCGCAAAGGATTTTAAGGAGATCAACTCGTCGAGCAGCAGCGACGATAGAACAACCAGCTTTGGCCAACTCGAGACAGAACTCAAGGCCAAGCCCAGATGACGCACCAGTCACCATAACCACCTTGCCGCTTAGGTCCGTCCATGGCTCCATCTGCTCCGACATTGGGCTCTACAGTACAGTCTACTTCACACACGACTAAGTTACGGTTTTTATTTATATATATATATCCCAAAATATTAAACCGTGAAATTCTTATGTTTAGATCTCAATATTTCAACGATAAAAAAATATGAAGATAATATAAGTAAAAAAAAAACATAGAGAAAAGAGGTTCAAAATTTCAAGAAGAATGTTATAAACTCTATTTTAGCTCGTAGAATGAAAAAATAATAAAAATATTAATAGTAATATAATTGAACGTAAATAAAACAATATTATTATTATAGTGTTTGGTTTAACTAATAAAATCAAACAATGAATCAATATTATAATATTTGGTTTACAATTGTAATAGAAAATGATGTATATTACCTTAATATTTTTATGTTCAATAAAATTTAAATAATTTTTTTAATTATTTTTTTTTCATTAGACAAAATATATTATTAAAAGTTATTATTATTTTAAATAATTATTAATTAAAGAATTATTTATTAAAAAAATTTAAACACAAGAAAAATACTTTTGATAATTTTTTCTTACAAATTATTTGCAAAATAACACTCAAGTATTAATACATGATAGTAAAATATTATTATTGATCCATCATATCAATATCGAATATCGAATATCACATAATCAAAATAAAAAAAATGTATGGTTTAAGATTTTAGGATTTTTAGATTCAGAATTTTGAGTTTTGGGTTTAAATTTTAGGTTTTAGGATTTTAGGGTTTAGGTTTTGAATTTAAGATTTTACGGTTTAGAGTTTAAGGGCAAAATTAGAATAAAAAAGATTTATACGATGGGTATAAGAATGGAATAACAATTCTATCTCTTTGTAAAAATAATTTCATTCACGATCTTACTTTTACCAATCAAACATCACCTTAGCCTAACACTATGAAAAAATATCACACATGACCTAATCTAGTCTCCACGAACTTAGTTTAAACGGTTTTAATATAAAAAAAATTACAATTATAATTTGTTATATTAAAAGTTTATTAATTTCCAATAAACTAAATATTTTTATTTTTTTAAGATTACGAGTGCCGACAGTTTTTGAATAATTTAATGTGTTCTCATGAAAAGTTACGTGGATCATAGATTAATCAAGTCAAATCATGTTTAGAAGTTTACAAAGCTCCATTTTCAAGTACCAATACATGCTTATTTATTTTCACTATCCGTAGGATTTTGTTTGGAATGTTTATTTAAAACAAAAGTTATGGAATTTTTTTATATATATGGATTGATCACTAGTTAGATCAACCCACAGTGGAGCCATGTTTTTTGCTCATTTTGAGTAAAGAATGTACTTCTCGTGAAATGGATCAATCCACAATGGATTGATCACGTTTTGAGTTTCATTTAAGCTAGTCATTTTGCCTGTTTTTGAAAAGCTGTAGAGGCTTGGATTGATCCAACGTACATATCGTTGGTGTAATTGGTTTAATGAATGGATTGATCTATATTAAGTAATATCGATTCAACTAATATAAATTTATGTTTTTTAACCCCATTTTACATTTTTTTAGTACAATCTACGTCAAATTAAAGATGTCACTTCTTAGGATAGTTTTAGGATAATAGAGTATTATTATCTTTGCCTTCCCTAATCACACATTTTATTGATTTTTGAGCTCCTATTCTTAATGTATAGAATCTATTTCTCACGGAAATTACACCTGAATCTCTATGGTTTTTTTATTATGTAACTCTTATCTTAGTACTTTGAAGTTATAACTTATATTAGAGAGTTTATTCAATGTTTATCATATTATCATAAATACCATTGAAAAAATAATGTTAATTTTTATTTTTCATATGCTCTCATTACACATATAAATAAAAAATAATATTTAAAAAAAATTGCTATTATGATGGCTCATAAGTAGAATATATTAGGGAGTTATCACTCAATAGTAGTCTAATATATTCATTTACTTGAACATAAATCTTCATAATGAATAGATTATGTAGTCCAATGAGCTCATGGTTATCCTTATAGATTGTGCTTGACTTAGTTTGTTTTTAGATAAAAATTGCTCATCTCGTTTTATATTTCATCATTTATTTTTATGTGTATTGTTTGTCTAGCTGTTAATGATTTTTTTAGTGAAAATATCATATTCATACCATGTACGTTTATTAGAAAAATAATTAGAGCTATCAGTATTTAGAAAATATTTATATATGCTTTTGTATATTATAATTATAAAGAGAGAGATATAGTTTTGTGCTTTTAGTTAGGGAATACATTCCCGACTTTACCCTGTTTCGTGTTATTAAAACGAGGATCCACATTGTGTGTTTTATAGTTCCTAATCTTGTATCGTGTCGAAGAAGCAATGTTACTCGATCATTATCAATCTAGTTGCAATCTTTTTATGTCCGTGAGGATCCCACCAGAACACCTTCTATTTTTAATAGGCTATGAATTAGATCAGAATCATTTTCAACGAATCCATAAGAAGTGATCCCATTTTTTCATCGAGTCTGGATAAAGACAAAAGGTTTTGAGCAACTCATCTAACAAACCTAATACAGACCTCACATAAAGAAGTGAGACTAGAAGATCAATTTTAATCTCTTCACTAGGAATGTTTTAAATTAAATTATAAAGATAAAGAAAATTATGTTTTACATGCCACACTTAAGAACAATGAGAGATATAATTGATAAGTCTAAGATGAACACTACAAGAATTAATCTTGATAAGTTCGATAAAGTTTTTAAAAGAACTAAAGAGAAAATTTTTATAACATATATTAAAGTTTATTAGTTTCAATTAATACCTTACATAGGTATTTATAGAATCTAAAACGTAATATAAAAACTAGCTAATAAAACATAAATATATAACTCTAAATATTATTGTTGAAAATTGAGTAAAAACTCCTATAAAATAAAATAAATATTAAACCTACCAAATAAATTATGAAACTAAGAATGATAATTATTTGGTAGATATCAAGGAGCTTCTTTAAAGCCATTTTTAACCTAATAAACTTTCGAATTATGAAAATTGTATCTCATGAAATATTTTAGTCCATTGAGTAGTATTTTTAAAACATTTTGTTTTGCCTCGATTGAATATCAGATAGAAAAGATATGGTGAAATTATTGAGAGTTTCTCAATGAAATTTTACAAAATTAGATTTTATTTAGTCCTTCAATTTACTTTTTGCCCAAGCATCCTAAATAGCTTGTAATTATGCGCATACTTGCTCCATGATCCATTGTGTAATTTTTGATTAATTAGCCCATTTGGAACGTATCATAGAATCTTTGATAATTCTCCTTTATTCTTATCAACTAAACTAAGGTTTATATTTCTTTGTCATAAATCAAATAATGTTCAAGACCTAGGATTCTGTTAATCATCAATCCAATCACCATTCGTGTTTTTTTCTTTTTCTTATCAATTAATATATCTCTTTACCTATATGACTTATATGTCTCATATTTCTTGAAAAAGTAATTTGATTGATGGGATTGAGTATGATATTTATAAAATTGATGATATCGAGCCTTCTTTTCACTATAAATACGAAAAGAATGAGAAAAATTGGATTTAATTATCGATTATTCCTATTGAAAATAGGTTAACTATGAATTTGAGCCATACACATTGTTTCATAAAATCGTATGATTTTTTTATATAAATAAAACAGGTTTTACATGAAAAAGATAAGAGTCTGATTCAATATTATTAAAAAAGTAAAGAAATACAAATCAAGTCAAGATAATAGAGATAAACTCTTTCTTCTTGTGCCTAAGATCTTACCATTTCCAAAGAAACTGGAGTTACATCTCTTTTCACTTTCATTCAAGAGTTCTTATGTGTTTCCACGCCTATTGACACCTCACAAAATGGAAAAATTTCATTTCTTAGGAACATATACAAGAATCCTTACTAGAAAAAGGATAATAATAACCCTACCATTAACTACTTCATTTATATTTATTTATTAATTTTATAGTAATAGAAATGCATGTCCTATCAAGAATATCCTACCAAGATAGAATTTGTAACTTATTATCTCTTGTCTAGAGGCAAAGGTTGACCTCTATGGAAAGAATAATTCTTTCGGATCAACATAAGATTCCAACTATATTGCATTGCCTGAAAACGGTTGACCCCTTTGTTGGAATTAATTTCAATTAATTACAACATATATGAACATATATGTGATATAAATATATAATGAATAATAGACTGTCAAATATTTAATTAGACCTATTATAAAGTAATTGAATTAAGTATTATTTATCGGGTTTAATATGTGTCATGAGAAGTTAGGCCTTTAATGTATAGAATGTGTATTAATAAGTTTATGATTTAGTAATGGTCTAAATTATATAAAGTTTGGAAATAATGCAATTATGTTATTGGTCCCTTGAGAACACAATTAAATATGACAATGTTCTTTAAATAAGAAAATACCCAATAAGATAAGTTTTGAATTCAGAATTTGAATCCGCGTAGGATTAAATAAGGAAATTTCCAATAAAGTAAGTTTTGAATTCAAAATTTAAATCTACATAGGATTAAATAAGGAAAATTCTAATAAGTCAAGTTTTGAATTCAGAATTTGAATCCGCGTAGGATTCAATAAGGAAATTTCCAATAAGGTAAGCTTTGAATTTATAATTTGAATTCGCGTAGGATTCAATAAGGAATTTTCTAATAAAACAAGTTTTGAATTCGCTTAGGATTCAATAAGGAAATATTAAATAAGAAAATATCTAATGAGGAAATAGATTACACATCACCTCTTGAAATTTAGAGGCATCTTTTCCTCTACTAGCGTCTATTCGCCTCTCTCTCTTAATATAGTTTGGCTCTCTCTATATATATTAAATATATAGAAAACAAAGAAATAAAGAGAAGAATTAAAAACAAAAAGTGAAGGGTTTTTGGTTAAGAACTTTCAGTTTAAGTATCTTTTATTGTATAGAACAAAACGTTGTTACTACTGCCTCTCTTGCTCTCTCCATCGGACTTGAAAGGAATTACTTGGAGATCTAAAGGCTTCTAGTGATCATTGGTAATTGTGTCTCTCTAGAAGATCATGACAATAGACCAAGGTAATTTAGAATCAAAGATTGAACGTTCACTAGAGGATCATGGTAAATCTAAAATTTATGAATTGCAATAAGGTTATGCATGATCATAAATAAATTCTATCACCCTTTGCTTCTCTCTTGTTGCAATATTTTTCCCGTTAAGCACCATTTCTCCTCGATCTACTAATAAGTGCTTCAAAGCACTAAATATATCATATTTTTATGCATGAATAATTAAATAAATTTGTATTTTCTTAGTTTTACTATCTTTTAAAACAAATCTATCTTTTTAAAATTACGGGTATATGTTATTGTTTTTATATTTTAGCTTCAAAATGATTTGATTGATCAAACACTTAAAGAATATATCTGGCACTCCATTACAACATTGATGCTTAAAAAGGAATAACATATATAAAACATTACATATGTTTTAAACTATGAAAAATGGTATACAAGAAAATAAAGGTTCCAAGTTTATCAAAAGAACATGGATCACAACGTGGAATTTGTAAGTGTCGTAGTGCTAAGCTAACAGACTGAATATCATGTGTTCCAGAATTGATAAGGGTCGTGGCATGAAAATTTTGTGTATTGTAGTGCAATGGATTGTGTTCAACCCTATTACAACTTGTATCATGCTTCAGTGTGTAAAGAATTGTGTCACAATGCCAGTCTTTTAATCCATTGTTTTCTTCCTTTTCTACATCTATCAATTGGACCATAATTGCATTATATTCCATATTCCTATCCCTTACAACTCTTTCTAGTTTTCTCTCGAGATTTCTTTAGCTTTTTATTTTCTTTAGTTTCAAAGTTCTTCTATCAATTGAGAGTTGAACAATTTTAGTTTATGTAGTAACTTTAGTTTCAATTCAATAAATGATATTGACAATTCTATTAAGAGGTTTTTTAGAACAGAAACAATAATGAGATTCTGTAAGAACACAATTGAGATATAATTTAAATGTATTATTTTTAAATTATCTTTATATATTGTTTTATATGCTATTTTGATTTATTGATAATTTATTAAAATATGCATGTTGATTTATAATAATATGAGATATTAATAATATTATGCTTGTGAAGTATTAAAATAGGTAAACATTTTTTTATAAAATGAATTTTTACTTTTTTATCAAAATTAAATAAAAATTTGTTATAGAAAATTAAATTGACTTAGTATTTTTCATAATAAATATAAGAGTTATAAAATGTGAAGTTTTTATACAACCTAATGAATTATTGAATCTAACATACTATGATAAACTCACTTTTGGTATAAATATTCTTCCAAGGGAAAGAATGGTCATTCCTTCATTAAGATTGTCCATGACGGAACAATTTCATAATTTTGGTGAAAGATTGAACTATATAAAAGAATACAAGTAAGCCTGTAGTGTCCAATAAGTTACATTCCTGAAGCAACAACATCGTGATTAGATTAAACATAACCGGTTAATATATGAAATTAATTGGTTTCAACTAAGTAATCTCGAGATGAATACAATTCATTTAGTAACACCTAAGTATCTTCATTATGATTTCACCTTTGCACCTCCAGAAAGATCATGGCAACAATATGAAAAAACAAGGTCCGAATCACATGGAAGTGCAAAGGTGACAACCAAACTATGTGACTAAAGCTTATGTGCATTCCCTGGAATATTACTATAATTCTATAATTATATCAAGTTATATTTGTTTTTTTAATTTTCATCTCCATTTAAAAGTAATTCCTAAGATCAAAATGTATTTCATTTAGTTATTATATGATTAGGCTTGTTGGTTGTATTAAATCAAAAAAGTGGGAAAAAAATTAATGAGTATAGAGTAAAAGAAAGAGATATATAAATAATACTATTATAAAACCAATCATGTCAACAAAATTGAGTGAGGTTTTATTTCTTTATACCCAAACATCATTACTAGCTTATTTTATTTTATTTTTGCCCAAAAAAAATTTATTTCAAACCTTTTTTATATTTCTTTTAAGCCTTTTTCCCTTATTATTATTATTTTTGTTGTTGTTATATATTTTCTTCTTCTTCTTTATATATATGGGATACATATTGTAATATGGTTGTTTTCTTCTATAAATTGGATATTTAATCATTTATAGCACAACTGATATTCATAAATTTTATTATATTATTTTCATAAAATATATTCTTTTTTTATGGTACTCCACTTTTCTTAAACTATATGGTATGCTAATGTATTTGGTTCAATAGGTCTGGTATGTGTACAAAAAATTGACTTATGTATGCTCAAATGGATTCACTAAATGAGGTTGTCCTTGAAACAATAACAGGGATATAAAAATTTGGCCAAAGATGTTATTCCTATTGCTTTAATCATTTTTTAGAAATATTCAATCAGTATTCATTTTGATAAACCCAAGACAAAGTTCTAAGAACTTGATCATGTTCATTAGAATTAAAGTAGCATTCTAAGAAATTAACATAGCATTTCAAAAATTCAAACACTTAAGTCATCATGTCACCAATTTAGTTACTTATGCATGCAAATTTTTGTGTTAGATTATTACAAATTATGTCTTCGTTTTAAAATGTAATCAAGATTCCACTCGTATTCATTATCATTCAAAATTTCATGTTCTTAAACATTTATGATTGTTTTTTCCCAGCTCATTTATTAATCCTTACTAAATATCCTAATAATTGCAAATAATAAGAAAAATTTCTAACCTATATACTAATATTATAAAGATAGAGGTATGTTACCACTTCCCCATACCTAATCCTTACATTATCTTTAACATAAGCACGTGCATATATATAATGTAGAAATATGTGGGAAGGGAATAGAAAACATATTTAGTAGGTTGCCTACCACAAAGAGCTTGGTTCAATGTTGTCAATCCAACGTATTTATGCTTCAACTAGAAGTGTATGCTTGCTTACAGAAGTTGATTTCATTCATATAACTCTTGTCAAATGTTTTATAGTAAGGTTTAAGTCTATATCCATTAACTTTAAATTCTCTTCCAATTCTCTCATCCCAGATTCTACTGCACCATTAGCAAATACATAAATTATGGTAAAGGTAGCAAAGACATAAATTATGGTAAATGTCACAATCCAACGTGAATAAAGCTTACATAGAAATAATTTGAGATGATAATTGAATAAGAGAACTTTTTGTCCAATTTGGAATTTCTTCCTTAATATCATTATATCATGTACCTCCTCGTTCTCTCCTTATAGATTCATGTATTATCATAAGCTTCATTTATAATTCATGTTGCACTATTTTACTACCCAAAAGCTCTATACTCTAATTCTATTGGAAAAGGATATGGTTTACCATATACTAATCAAAATGGTAGCATTCTAGTCGTTGTTTTATATACAATCATGTGTACCCAAATTGCATAATCCAATCTTAAGCTTTAGTCCTTTCTATTAGGTCTCATATTATTTTCAAGAATGGACTTGACTTCTTTGTTGAACAACTCAACTTGTCCACTTGTCTGTGGATGATATGGTGTAGAGATTTTATGGTTTACATATTTTTTTAGAGCTTAGAAGCTCTTATTATAAAAATGTAATCCATCATCACTAATGATAGTTCTTGGTGTACCAAATCTAACAAAAATGTTAGCTTCCACAAAATTCAAGACAACTTTAGAGTTATTAGTCTTAGTGGCTTTAACTTTCACTTATTTAGATACACAATCCATAGTAAGTAAGATGCACATGTAACTTTTAGAGGAAGAAAATTTCCATGAAATTAATACCCTAAACATCAAAAATTTCAACATAAAGAATGAGTGTTTGGGGAATTTATCTCTAGGCACTATGTTACATGTTATTTAATAGTGGTCACATGCTTTACAAACGATATGTGTGTCATTGAACAAGGTGGGATAATATAATCTACTTTCAATAACCTTGAGAGAAATCCTTTTGGCACTAAAGTATCCTCCACTTGCATAAGTATGACAAAATATGAGTATATAATGTAATTTAGTTTTAGGTATGCACCTTCTTAATAGTTGATCGAGACAATATTTCCTTTTGAAGCTTGTGTTTCTATACCATTGATAGACTCCTAGACACTTGTTTGGATGCAAGGTAATTGACAAGGTCAACATACCATGGTGTTAGTTCCTCTATAGAAAAGTTTTGCTTATTTGGAATTATTCATGTAATGGTAGGGAATTTTCTTCTTGTATGATCCGACTTAAGTGGTCAGCCACTAAACTTTCAATCCTCTTTTTTTCTTTGATTTGAGTTCCTATATAGTAGGTGAATCCACCTGATTAGTCTGGATTTTGCATCTTTAAATACTTGAAAGTTACATGATCAGAAAATACAATTACTTTAGTACCTATTAAATATGATCTAAATTTTTCTAAGACAAAAATAATTATAAGTAATTCTTTTTTAGTGGCAAAGTAGTTGAGTTGAGCATCATTGAGGGTTCTAGAGACTTAATATACGAAATCTAGTTATTTTTCACTTTGTTGCATATTCATTAATATCATACGTTATCTCAAACGATTTACTCTAGTCAAGTGCCTAAATTATAAGAGTTATAGTAAGCAGCTATTTTAGATTTTCAAATGACTCCTTACTTTTTCATCAAATATGAATTGGTGTCTTTTTGGTGTAGTATGCATAGTGGTTTTGCAAGTTTTGAAAAGTTCATACTAAACCTCATGTAAAAATTTGTATGACCAAAAAAATAATGAATCTCACTCACAATAGTAGGAGGTGGTAGGCCATGTATAGTATTAATATTAGCCTTATCTACTTCTATTCCCTTAGACGATATTACATGGCCCAAAACAATCCCATGGTCTACCATAGAATGACACTTTTTTCCAATTCAATACTAAGTTACTTTCCTCGTATCTTTTAAGGATAAATGTTAGATTATATAGGCATAAGTCAAAAATATCAACACAAACTATAAAATCATCCACCTTTGAAAGGGGACGAGTGCATTATAGATTCCGAATGAAATTCTCCTAAATGCAAAGGCTATAAAGGGGCAAGTAAGTGTAGTATTTTCTTGGTCTTCAGGTGCTATAGTTATATGGTTGTAAATTGAATAACCATCAAGAAAAAAATAATAAGAATGGTCTGCTAATATTTACCATTTGATAAATAAAGAGTAGAGGGAAATGATCCTTTTTCATATTAGCGATTACTTTCCTATATTCTATGCACACTCCCCAACCTATTTTAATTCTTGTAGATACTAATGCATTCTCATCATTTTTTTACCTCAATTATACAAAATTTCTTTGGCACAACCTGTGTTAGACTTGCCCATTTATTGTTTGAGATAAGGTAGATAACCCTCACATCTAGTCATTCATGTATCCATTTCTTCACTACCTTTATCATTGGTGGATTTAATTTGCATTTTGCCTTCTTATTGGTTTAGCGTCATCCTTTAGCATGCATGCATATGAAGGGACTAGTGCTTTTGATATCAATAGTAGTCCATCCTATAACAATCTTGTGATATTTCAAGACTCTCAAAAGCTTATCTTCTTATGTATGAGACAAATGGTTTGCAATGATGACTGGTAGTTATCATTGTCTCCCATATACATGTATTTCAAGTGGGATGGAAGAAGCTTAAATTCCAATATGGGTACTTACATAATAGAAGGTAACCATTTCTCAATTTTAATGGGTAGGGAAATGAAGTTCAATTCATACCTTTGTGAAGTTTCAAGAAGAGATTCCAATGATGTCAATGCAATTTCTAATTTTGTGCTAAGTTGTATTATACTAGTAGGCCTTTTGGAATCTTTCGACTCTAGACTAGGTGTCAAGGCTACTTGTAGGTTGTCCTTCTGTCCTAACTCAAACATAGGTTCTATGATAAAGTCTATAATATCAATGAAATAACAAGAGTTAATATTATTAGGGTGCCTCATCGCTTCAAAGATGTTAAAGCATATACTCCCTATCAAACTCTATGGTTAATTTTAATGCAAAAACTTTTCCTGAATGGTCTACCTAATAAGAAAGGGGTAAAGAGATTATTAGTCCCAGGGGGCATACCAAGAATATAAAATAATCTAGGAATAATATTCATTGACTTACAGCAACAATTCCTCCTAAACTCTCTTTAGTTATGTGGTAGACCTGTTAGCTAACTATATCATAACACTAGTATCCTTAAGAGGACCAATGTTTGATATTTGTTTCTATTTATAAAATTCTTTTGTACAATTTACATAATAAAGAGAAATCACAAGGTCAACAATTCGGCTATTTCATACAGTTTTTTTAATTTATTTATGACAATATACACTTTAAGGATAAAGAGAAACTTCATTGAGAAAGACAAGCATAAAGAAGGAGCTTGATGGGAGGCAACCCACCATATCCAATAATATTCTTTCCCTTTTTTTTAGTTTGATTATTTTCATTTATTTATTATTATTTCATTTTCTATTTGTTTTTTTTAATGCTTTCCCAAACATATGAGTAATGGAAAATATTGAAGACAATGTTTAGTTTAGGCTTGTGGTGCAAATAGGTCCAATATAAAAAACTTTTCGATACAAAATTTTCATGTATAAGGTCTATTTATGATGCATAATTGAGTATTTATACATTTTTGTGTGATTTTCTAAGCGTGTTTAAAGTTTATTGTAAAACTTAGTTCTTATTCATGGTCTATATTTCATGCTTGTGAATTTTGAAATTGAGATAAACTTGAATTTGGTGTCTAAGAATCAAATAGTGGGGTTACCTTATGAGATTATTAGGCCTATAGCGTTTCATTCTAAGAGAGAGTTTTTCTTCTACTCTTTTAAACACCTTCTCTATGATTCTAAATTGTTAGATAATCTCTACAGATTTGCATTGAATGATAGGATTTTAAATAATAAAATGAAGTCTCATTTGCTTATTTTCATTACTCTAATTGAATGACTTGAGTAGGAATTGAAAGTGAATGCTTGTTTTTATTTCATGCTTGACTTCTAGTTAATAATGATACATATGGGGTTCCCTTAAAAAAAAAGAAATTATAATTGCCACTTTCTATAAGTACTATATATATACATGTGTCTATTTCTTGATAAAAAAATGGTGTGAATAAACATTATGATCCTTAAATCTTGAAAGTAGTAATGTGGTGGTTACAAGATCGTAAAAAATACCTTTTGAAGTCAAATGCATTTTCATTCATCTATATACACATACCTGATATTGCTTGCTTAATGGATTTGATTAGAGTATGATATGAGTAATATGGTGCCTTCATAATCTTTACACCTGATTCTTTTCATGAGATCTATTTTATGCATATTTGAGTCTTTTTCTTGTTTATGAACTTATGCAAACCTATTTATTTCTTCTTTACATAATTTATATTCGTATATATCTTATTAAGTGCTTAAACCCATATAATATGTGTGTTATTAATAATGTATCTTAAGAGGCTGAAAGGAAGCAAATTCAAATTTTTGACACTAAGTTCGGTGGAATTGATATTAATACATTTTGAGTATTGATGTAAGGATTTGTGAAGCGAAGCTAATTTGCATGATAAGCCTTGATATGTTTAGATTATGGATGAACTTATATATGAGCCTTAATTATAAACTCAAAAGAAACTGATGGATAAGAAATTTTTTTTATTTAAGCTTGTAGTTTTTGTTTTATTATTATTGATTGTCTTTTTAGTGTTGTTTTGCTCAAGTAGTAGCAAAAGTTAAGTTTGGGGAGAATTCGATAAACATATTTTTAACTTATAATTTGACATGTTTTTGAGCATTGATTTTATATTTTATTCTAGGAATTTTGTTATGTTGGAATGTATTTTTGTGTTATGCATGTTCATAAACTTTTGGAGAAATATGAGATTAAAACAAGTAAAAATAGTGAAAATGGGGCGAGAAATGGCAACTGAAACATATCGAAATGAACAAACAATCAAGCATTTTTGGATTTCATTGAACGTCATAGCACAAACATTTTCAGGCAAGGCCAATAATACTCTTGAGAAACTTTTAGTATAGTTCTTGCACTACAACATAACTTTTCCAAGTTGCTTTTAAGTTGTTTTATAAGATTTTAGACTAACCTCGCACCGTGACACCACAAAATCTAGGCTACAACCTTCCTTCATTTTTTGGCCACAAATCCCTTCATGAACGGTGATGGATTTACCCAATTCTTCTATTAAACCTAACCTATAAACCATCAATAGAATTTTGAAACTATTATCAATCGAATTCTACATTATTTTATACATAATTAGAGAGAAAAATCCTAATTGTGAAACTTTTTCAAGAACTTTAAGAAAGAGATCAATTAATTTCAAGGATTTGAAAATAGGAGATCAAAATGGGGTATTTCAATTTTAAATTTCATCTTTCTATATTTTGATTATAGTTTTTGTAATTAGATTAATCATAATTAATTTAATTATTTTAGGTTAGATTTTTGCGTGAGATTTTAGTTTTGTTTAATTAAGGTTTAATGATTTCTTGTTCATACATTTTTTGGCATTTATTAACTATTATAGGTCATTTTAATTGGTAAATAAAGTGATTATTTTAAAACTAAGCACATCATGTATGTTTTAATTGTATAATTATGAACAAGTATCAAACTTAATATAATTTATTCATGTTAAATTATATGGTTAAATTATTTTTCTTACGATTATTAATTAACTGATTATAACTCAATTAAGAAATTAATCAGTTACTTTATATTTTTGAGACTTACTATGATCATTGATGTTCTATTATTTAAAAAGAAAAAAATCAATAATTTTAACTTTTGAAACTAATTTTGAAAAATCATTTAAATAGTTATATCAATGGGTGATTAATTAACTAATTTTCTATACTTGTTCAATCATTATTATTTGTTACATCAATTTACTCATTTTATTTTAGTTTATTTAAACATTTTAACAATTAATCGTTTTTTTAACTAAAATTGTTAGAGTGTTTATGATTATTTAATAAGTTAATTAAGAGAACAAGTGAAAATTAAAATCATTGTAAATTCTTTTAAGGATTGACCTCTGGTAAAATTATCGTTAATCTGTTAAAGATTCATATACTTGTAAGCATTTAAAATTTGTACATCAACTACTAAGTCATAGTATAAATATTAAGAGCATTAGAAGTTACACTATCAAATACATCATTACCCTTTTTATAAACCTGATAACAATTGAAGTCAATACAAGCAATTTTTTTTTTGAATAATTAACCCAAAAAAAATAACATTTCCACATCACCAAAACTTATCAAGTCTAAAAGAGAGTGGCAACCTAAACAAAATTCAACTCAAATGCTTGACGATTTAAAAGCAACCATAGCTTTTAAAAATATTTATTTTCTTTTCTGACCTTTCTCAAAATAAATATTTATCATTAAAATAAAGTAAGTATTACTTTAATTAGTTTCAAAGTATTATAACGACATAGATTATAAAATCAGATTATTTACTTTACTTCATATATTATCATCATTTATTTTTATTACTTATCTATTGTTTGATTAATAATTAAAGTTATTTTAATTTAATATAACTTTTAATTTTTAAACATAATTAAAAAAATACAACTTATTTTTAATTATTATACATATATTTTAAAATGGATAATTCTAAAGAAATAAATTAGAGGATTATAATACTCATATAAATTTATAACTAAGAAATTAAGATTACAAACAATCAAATATTTATTTATTAGTGATTTATGCGAAATTGACTTGTATATCATTATCTAAAAAAATCTATTATTTTTCACATATTTACTTTAAGCAAAATAATAAATTATAAAGGAAGTATATGTGTAATGTTACAAATAATATTTTTGCTTAGTTTTAAATTTTTTATTTGTTAATTAGAATCATAAATTAGGATGCTAATAACTTAACTAAATAGTGACTAAATCATTAAAAACAATTGTATAGAATTCTATAAATAATAAAAAATATAATGTTTGTAAAAGTTTTCTTCAAAAATAATGCATTTAAAGAAGAAAAATAAAAAAAAATAGAAAAAATAAAAATACAACACATTAAATGTAATTTTTTTATAAAAGATAATTACATTATCATAAATATTAAAAAATTTAGAGAAATAAAAAGATAAACTTTTTTTTCTAAAAGATATAATTTTTTTAAATATTTAAATTTAAGGAAAAATGGTAACTTAAATTTGATATCTTTAATAAAAATACATTTTAATTTCGCATTTAAACGATGAGGGTATCATAAATCTAAAAAAGATAATAAAAGTTCATTATCTTAATAAAAATAGAGCAGTATTAATATATTATATTTACAAAATAAATTTAAGTGATATTTTTTTTATAAAAATAATGAAATTGTGTTGTTATACTTAATAAATACGTATCTAAAATTTACTTTTATTAAAGGTAATGAAATGTTACTCTTTAACTTAATATTAAAATAATATAAATTGTTAATAAGTTAATCCTACCTAAAATATCATTTTTTAAAAATTCTTTTTATGATAATTATGTATTTAAAAATGAAAAAAATAAAATAAGAAAGAAAAAAGCTTTAAAAATGAAACTACTTAATTTTATTCTTCTTTCATATTTTTTATTTAAATGGTAATATGTGTAATTAAAATAAAAAAATTTGTTAAAAATAGTAAATAAGGTAATAAGATAAAGAGGATTGTGAGTGAATTGTATCTTATTTTAAAGAAAAATATATAAAAATATTATATTTTTTGTAACACTTTGATTTTTTTATTTTAAAAATGATATAATTTAATCTAAAATAATATTAAAAGATAAATTTTATTAATATAAAAAGTTAATAAATAATTTTTTTGAAAAAATAATATTTTTTTATTAATAAATATACTATAATGTGTATTTTATTTTAAATTTTTAAATATTTTTTAAAAATAATTATTAATATATTACTTGTTAAAATAAGATACTAATTATACATCTATATATAATTTTGTAAAAAATGATTTTACTATATAAGACAATAAGATAAAGCAATTAGATTCGTGGGTCTGTTAGTGTGATTAAAATAACAAATTAATTTAAAAGCCCTAATCTGCCCCCAGTTCATAGTTCACTTCGCTGAGATTTTGATATGTCCAATTTCGCTTGCATGGCTATTTTCTGATATTTCTGGTACAATATTTCATCCCTTATAAGTTCTACATTAATAAAATTTTGTGTTTTATTGGATATTTTAGCTTAATGTTGATTTTCACTTTTGTTTAATCTAATTTTGGTTTTCTACACCCGAAAATTGAGAAGTTTTTTATTTTTTCGTTGCGTGTGTGTCTACAGATTTGGGGGTAGATTGGGAGTGAGAAGTCTGATTGAACAGGAATGAAGCGAAAGTTGGCTAATGAATTGGAGGGACAGTCCGAGCTTGGCGAATCATTCGAACGGACTCGGACTTCATATGCTGAGTCACATACGAGTTATTGTACTGTAGCTTCAGAGAATTTTAGCTCTAAGAGGCTTAAAGGATCTGTTGTGAATGGTGTTATCGTATATACCCGAATGAAGAGGTCTTCTATCGATGCTCGAAATGGGTTTTATGAGAGTGAGAAAATTGAGAAGCGTAAGAATTCTTCTGACGAGCCTAAGAATGGTGCAAAGCCGAGTGCTGAGGAAGTTTTACAGGGTGAATTAGTTGAAGTTATGATTGAAGATGAGTCCAAATACAATTTGGATTATTTTGGCGTCAAGGATGAGTCATTGAGGGGGTTTACACCATCTTTAGAGGAGGGATTTACTGTGGAGGTTCCAATTCTGGTCGCTGATGATTATCATGGAAATAAGGAATTATGCCAAGTGGCATTTAGACAGTTTACACAGTCGGCATTGAAACCAAAGGTTGAGTCTGTTGATTTTATGCCCTTCGCAAACGTAACAGAGGGTACAGAAAATGAATTTATGTCACATTTGGATGGGGAAGATATTGTTGCAATCTGTTCATCGAAAAAAAAGTTGGAACTGAAAATGTCTAAGAAGATTGCATTGAATTCTTTGAATAAGAAACCTACTACTGTCAAGGAGCTTTTTGATACTGGCTTGATTGACGGTTTATCTGTCATTTATATGGGTGGCAAAAAGGTTTGTTCTGGTTTTCAATTTGTTAATGCATGTTTCAGTTAGTTACTTTGTTTTTTAAAATTGTATTTGGTGAAGTTGAGACATGAAATTAGTGTTCTTTTTGAGAATTTACTCAGTATGCTACCTCTATTTCAGGCATTTGGTCTTCGGGGCATAATTAGAGATGGAGGCATTTTGTGCTTTTGTTCTTTGTGCAAAGGAACCAGAGTAAGTAGGACTCGTCGCATTAGAATGTCATGGGTTTTAACTAAAATTGCATAGTGTAGATGCTATAATTTATTTCCTTTATTTTGTCTAATTAATGTAGATTCTTCCACCATCCCAATTTGAGATTCATGCTTGTAAACAATATAGACGAGCTGCGCAGTATATATGCCTTGAAAATGGAAGGAGCCTGCTTGATCTATTGAAGGCATGTAGGGCTGCTCATCTACACACATTAGAGGCAACAGTTCAGCGTTTCATTCGTTCTTCCCCTGAAAAAAAGTATTTCACTTGTAAAAAATGCAAAGGTGGGAACTGTAATTGAGATTCTGTTAAACTGTTTGTTACTTTATCAAGCAAGCTGAGCATATACTTATTACAATAATTTTAAAATTCGGTTGGTTGCTTTGTACATATGAATGGTTTTGCAGTGTCTTTTCCTCCATATTGTGCTTCAAATGATGGAGTAGTTTGTAATTCCTGCATTGAGTCAGAGAATTATTTTAGCTGCTCAATCCCTGCACATGGTAAGAGGCTCAGGTATGCCATTCTTTCAGGTTTCCTTACGTGGTTTTTTACTTTATAAACAATACAAATAAGTGCCACATTTATTTGATAAATCATTCTCATGAAAGCCTGACTGTGAGAATCATAACAATTTGTCTCTAATGTTTTCGCTATGTATGGCTTAAGCTTGTGTCTTCTATTATCTACTTTTACAAAGTTATTATTATTGTTGCTAGCCAAGTGAAGCTTTTTATTTTTTATTTTTTGAGAAGCACATGGATGATTCAAGGATGTAGTAAAGCAACGCTCCTTCGTAGTCTTTAGTTACTTTTTTGAATTTAAAAATCTAAATTCCTTAGGTGCTCAAATCTGCATAGTTTCAGGTCTCTCATGCCAGTTTCAGTCCCTCAGTACCATATAACTGCTCATGTATCATGTTCTTAACCAGTTAGGAGTCGATGGAAAATAACGACAAAGTAGATTTCTCTCAAATAATGGAATGGAAATCAAGACTCTCATCCTTTTAGAACCTTTCATGATTTTTGTATTGTCTTTGCATTCATCTACTAGCTTAATATTGAGTACTCTAGCCATGTGTGGAAGAATTTTTTTTGGAATTTATAGGAGCCACATGGATGGTTCAATGCTGTACTTTGATTGATGTTACAATTATAGTCAGCTGCTGTCCAATATTGTCCACCTGATTCCTTGTGTTCTCACATCTATGTAATCTCAGGTCTCCAACACCAGTTTCATTCTCCCATTGTTCTAAAACTGCTTCAGTGTCATGCTTGTCACCCAGTAGGAGGAAATGGAAAATTACAAAAAAGTAGGTATCTTATTCACCATCTTGCTCTGTCCCTTTTTACTAGGTAATTAAATAATTTAATTTAACATTTCTGAGGCAGCATCTTATTAGATTCTTTTATTGTGACATGATCTGAATCATGAAATACTATTAAGTTTTTTTTAGAAGTTTCTTTTGATGGCCATTTTTTCTGTACACTTGATTAATTCTACACGTTTTCTATATTTTCCCATTGCTTTGCAGGTCATCAACACCAGTTTTGATATCGAAATGCCTAAAGAATACCTCTCCCATGAGTATGTCATCATCATATAAGAGTCAATGGAAGACTGCGACAAAGTTGGTACCTTTTGTTAGATTTTAGTGTATTTTGCTTGTTATTTTTTTTCATCTTTTATTATGTGTTGTGTTTCCTGCTAGTTAGTAATTATTAGGTTATTAAACCATAAAATGGCATGGTATAATAAATTTAAGTGGCTTCTCATATCTTAATTTAGGATGTTCCATTATTTTAGTGATTTTTCTGAGTGGCTACTCATCTGTACAAGAGTAGTTATCTTATAATTCCTATCTCATAGCTTTTTGAAGTTTGTGAGGTATTGTTGTTTTTGCTTGTGCATTATCAGGCTGAAAACTCACTACTTTATTTTCCTTCATAAAGTGCTCATTTGTACAATCTTATACTTGGACTGCTGAGTGTACACTTGATTAGTTATTCTAATTCCAAAACTCTCAATTTGGCTTGATTCAAAGTTGATTGATGATGTGTTCAGATCTTTTACTTTAGGGTAAAAATTCCATGTAGTACTAAAACTATCATCTTTTTTTCCGATTTACTAATAATTTTTTTGGTAAAACAACAAAAATAACACCATTAAAACTTGTAACTACAAAAATAACATCCTGACTAGTTCATATATTTTCATTAGTGAAAAAAGTTTGACATATTATTTCAGATTGAAAGCTGTTGAATTAAATGTTGTTGAAATTGAATTATGACCATTTGGACCTTTCAATGTTGAATGCTATCCAATTGACCTTGTTTAATTTATTGGGATTTTATTTTTGTTATTATAAGTTTTAGGGGTGTCATTTTTTGTAATTTTCCAAACTTTGTGTTAACTTACTACTAAAACTAGCTAATTTTGTTTCATTTTAGTGTTCCATTATTTTAGCCATCCAAATTAATAGCAAATTCAAAAGGGTTAATTCCGTAATTAGCATGTGATCACTTTAAGGACATTTTTGTAATTTTTATCTATAATGTGAAAACAATTAATTGAATCAAGCCTACAATGATGGACATTGATTTCAGTCCATTTCTGGAGTCATCAACGACCTTGGAAACTCAAAAATAGGCTACTCGAGCATCATCATCCAACAAAATATTATTTGATTTGACATCTCCGTGAACAATTGGAGGAATACAGTCATAGTGCAGATAGTAAAGTCCTTCAGCAGCATCCAAGGCAATCTTATACCTTCTTGGCCAGTCTAGTAAACCTCCTTTGCTGCTATGCAACAAATCACCTAAACTACCATTTGGCATAAAGTCATGAACCAAGAGCTTACAATCTCTTGTAGTACAACAGCACCAGAGCTTAAGAATGTTTCTTATTCCTGATTTTCCCTAAAGTTTTAACCTCTATTTCAAACCATCATCTTTTACTCTTCCTTTTGCAATATCTCCACTCCCATACTCCTTTTTGATTCCTCCCCACAGTTCCTCACCGCCACAGCGTCTCCATCCCTAAGGACAACCTTGTAAGCTTTCCCAGAAGATTCACTTCCAATCAAATTGTCTACATAAGACATTCCAAAACCTCATATTCACTGAAATCCAGTTTGTGAATGACATTAATGTCCATTTGGACAATGACATTAATGTCCATTTGGACTTGTCTATATCTCTCTTTGCCATTTTGAAATTCTTGTATTTCAAGTAAAGTCAAACTACTCCCACAAGGAAAACTACGCCTGCGAGTAAAATGTGCAGCCAAGAAACCATACATAGTCTGTTTTTGGGTTCTTCTCTGCTATCACACAAACCTTTTAGACTTCCACAAAGACAGGATTTCCCCAGAAACTGTCTTTATGTATGTTATTAGCGAATGAAGGAGGAAGATCACCCGGAATATAATTGTTGGTTAAGTTTAGTAGATTAAGCTTCAGATTCAGAACGAAAGCTTGTTAGAAGACAACAAATCATTGGGGAATTTGTTTTTTACTTTTTCGTTACCTTTTTTTTATTATTACATTAGAGATGTAAAATGATGAAATGCCCTTAATGGTGATACATGCAAAAACGTTTGACCTTGACTTTACATAGGTTTTGATTTAAAGTATATTATTTTAGGTTGTCAATGCCTATCTCAAATTCTGTGAAGTGTGCTTCAGCATGTATTCCTCTGAAGAAGAAAACTCAACGGAAGATCACAAAGTATGTATCTCTCTTTTTTTGTTTTTTAATAAAGTCTGTTGATGTTTGATGAACCATATTTCTCTATTTGTTTTACTTTCTGGAAACTAAAGTTTCAGTTATATTCTATGAATTTATATGTTCTATAGAGATCAACGGCTTCATAAGTTGGTCTTTGAAAAAGATGGATTACCTGATGGAACTGAAGTGGCATATTTTGCACGTGGGCAGAAATTACTTGAGGGTTATAAGAAAGGCTCCGGAATCTTTTGTTGTTGCTGCAACAGTCAGGTATTATTCTGGCATTTGTACTTGATGAATTGTTCATCTTATATCTTTATGTTGTTTAAACATTTGTGTTGCAGGTCAGTCCCTCGCAGTTTGAAGCTCATGCTGGCTGGGCATCACGAAGAAAGCCGTAAGTATTTTTTAGTTCTATGTTAACACCCTAAGGTTATTTTCTCTTAGTACTTCTATGTATCTATGTATGGCTTAAACTAAAACAGTATAGTAATGCTATCAAATAAACACTTTTGTATGAAATTCTTGAGATACTAAGATTTAATTCATGAAAAAGCTTTGAGATATGAAAATCAAATAGAGTAGATTGGAGAGTTAGAAAAGTAAATAATTCCATTACTAATTTCAGGTTAGATAATGAGAGATTATATCTTCTTTTTTTTTACAGGCTTACTAATCTAAATATCTAATAGGACTTAGACTATTGATAATACTAAAAGACTTAAAATCTTATCTAAGGTAAATATAAACAGTAAGTTCGTAACTAATAGATAATAATATCCCTAACACTCCCCTCAAGTTGGACAGCTTGTTCAATTACAAAAGGCAAAATAAAACACTTGACAATAATAAAATGATAAATAGACAGCCAAAATTGAGTAGTGCCTCCATAAATGTTTTAGCCATGCAGTAGCATCTCTTTACTGAGGACAATCATTGCTAAATAAATGGAGAAGTGGTTATCTCATAGATAGAGATAATAGATAACTCTTGGGTAGAGACAAAGAAACATACAAGAGACCGTATAATTAAAAGAGTGGAGAGTTCTTTTGGATTAGAGACAAACAAAGATAAACCCATGTAAAATTCAGATACAGACAAAGAAATTCATTTTTTATGGGTACATACTGTGTAAAATTGTGATGAAGTTAACTCCAATAAGAACAAATGATTGCCTTAATCTTGAAATGCCCACGACGATGAAATACAAATGATAGAAATGGTGATGATCCAACAAAAAGAAATGGTTCTCTATTTTTCACATTTAGTTTTAAGAAATGAATGCTCATATAATTGGTGGCAATTGCCATCTTTGTTTTCTGTAAACAATAAAAAAAGCCTTCTAGGTTTTTATTTTCTTTAAATATCTTCAATTGTTTGCTGGTTTTGTGTCATTTGGCAGCTACGCATACATTTATACATCTAATGGCGTGTCTCTTCATGAATTGGCAATAACATTATCCAAAGGTTGCAAATATTCGGCCAAGGATAATGGTGACTTGTGTGTCATCTGTGCAGACAGTGGGAATTTAATACATTGTGATGGATGTCTGAGAGCTTTCCACGAAGGTGAAATATTCTATTATTTATTATATGGTTGAGTGCATATCTCTTGTTTTTGTAGCAAGTAATTCATTTTGTAAAATCACTTGTTTTTTTAATGTTTTGATAAATGTTGTGGGTGAAGGTTAGGTTATGAGTCATATGGGTGTTATGTGATCTACTATAGTTAGGACATTTAGCCATCACAAGCCAAAAGGGTAGGAATATTTTGTACCAAATAGCAGTAGTAACTTACCCAAGAAAGAATTCCTGGTAATACCCCTGGCTCAATAAAGATGGGATGAACGCCTTTGGATCAACTTGAGATTAGCTCGACTGTTGCAACTTTTTTTTTCACCTTTGAAGGCTGACCATGAAAAGCTTGCATCTTTCTCTTATTTGACACCCATAAATTCTTAGGAATCACGTGGAGGAGCCTGTCTTTATTTTTTCACAAAAAAGACTTTGATTGCTTGACTTCGCCATGTGTCTTGGTCTTGTATTTGAATCGAAATATTGTGGCACCTTTCCAAGTTAATTCACTCAATAATTGTAACCCATAAACCTAGTATATCCTCAATTATTTGGCACGTACTGTGGGGCTTGAACTCATGACACAAGGGTTACCTGGGAGATTTAGTAGAGAATGATGGTAAAAAAGCTTAGAACGAGAAAAATTAAGTTTAATTTTAAACTAGATAAGGAGGACCTCGACCCTTGCTCCTGCTTGGCCAAAATAGTACGACACTCGAGAATGTGAGGATAATTTATTAGATTCATGAAAACCTTATATGGGCTAACTAATAAGGAAAATGCATACAAGGGAGGCTAGAAGAGGAGATAGGCCAATGTATAACTTCAGGGAAAAGGAGATTGATCCACCAATAGTATTCATCATAGTTAAACACCTCCACCTAACGCTTCTTCATTGTTAATAACGGTTAGGATAGAGGCGTGTTACGTTTGTAGAATACTTGTTGACAATGCAAGTTCAATAAATTTTGCTATTTTTTTTTGGCATTGCAAGTTCAAGGGGTGTCAAAAGACATAACAGGAAAATACATTGATAGGATTCAATGGGAGCACCCATGTGGTTGTTAGACAGTGTTCCTGCTATTGTAGTGACATATTTTGTTGTCCTAATGCCACTATTCCTTATATTGTAATTTGAGGGAGATTGAGTATAGGCCGTTCATGTCTACTTACCATAAACTAATCAAGTATCTCACTAAGGATAGGATAAAAGAGATACATGGAGATCAGGAGAAGGCCAAAAGTTGAAACACTATGAATTTGCCTTTTCTCCTGTACACTCACATTAAGGTGAACAATTGCTTGATTGTTTATTTTGATAAGATCCCAACAAATAAGGATAGATATTAGAAAATTGTAGGATGTCTACTTGGAATATCTGACATTTTTAGAGGCAATTTGGTGACTTAGAGTAAGAAACATAATGTTATATTGTTGTCTCGTGTAGAGGTCGAGTATCACACTCTTCATCATGCAACTACAAAGCTTACTTGGTTAAATATTCTATTAAATATCTTAGTTTTGGTTCTAAGGAACCCATGACTTTGTTTTGTGATACTTAACAATTAAGTGCTTATAACCCAGTGTATCATGATCAAACAAACTGACAATTTAGACTCTAGTGTAATGTTCCTTACATCAAGATTGTTGACTAGCTCGTTAATATTATGACTCTCGGTACAACTAGAAGCTCCTTTTCATGCTTAACTATCCAAGATATGTATAATATTTAAGCTCCAATTTGATGGAGAGTTGGATTGTATAATGGATTAGCTAGCATATACATATTCTAGGAAGGATGAAGGGTCGTCTTAGTTTGTTACCTTTAACGAAAATACATTTTAGACCTGTATCTATTAGGTAGGATAGCATAAATCTAATAACTTTACAAAAGGGTTGCAGAAGTCTACTTTGTAAAGGTAATAGATTTATGATGTTACACTTTTTTTATAAAGATAATGGATTTTTGTTACTCTTTTTGGACTTGTACTATTCCAACTAATAGATTCGTGATTAAAGTGTACTTTCGTTAAAGGTAGAGGACTTAGATTACCGTTTTTCCTTTTAAGGATGTCATATGTGTCATTAGTTGTCGTACTATGTGAATAATTAGGAGTAATTATCCTTCCTAAATTAGAATTGTACATGCATAAATACCCATTTTGGCTAATGGCATGAAACAAGCTTTTCATAATTCATTTAATATCTCAATGAGATGCTGAGCTGCCAAGGTTGCTATGCTTTCATACTATTTCTTGTTGATTTTCTTAATAACTTGGTTATCACTAAGAACTGGGACAGTGTGGAAAATCCATCCAATGCCTTGGAAACTCCTAGTAGACCATCAATAATCATAGTACTATATGTTGGTTTTGAAAACGGTTTTCATAACAAAAATAATATTTTTATCGAATCAAAGGGATTTATATAAATTACAATAATTTAACATTTTGAGATCCTAATGGGATTGATAATTTAATCATAATAAGTAGAATAGAAAAATCATACCCTCGTAGCATGACCTTTAAATGGAACCTTTGGGCTTCCAAATCTTGTTTTCCAACGGAAATGAATAGAACTTGTTGGCGTTCTTGCAATTCAAGTTGACCAATGAACCAATTCTAGTTCCCATCTAGAGTCCCTTATGCATGTAGTATGTTTTTCACCTAGAACAATAGATAGCCAAATTTAAGAATCAAATTCTCTCCAAATGTTTGGGAAATTTTATCTTGCAAAATTTTCTCAATTGAGTGTAGAAGCTTTTTCAATTTCTTATAGTGGTTGGCCATACGGGTAGGGTTTAGGGTGTTTATACAGCATGTGTTTGCTGGCACAAGTTGAGTAGGAAATAAACTCCTAATATGTCTCAACTTCAAGTATTTTGGTCACAATTAACTTGTTTCTATGTAGATTCCCATTCCCCTAAAAACATTGGTTTCCATGCCCTAATGGAATTCCATTCCATGTGGGATTATCAAATTTAAATTGAATTCTATATTTAGTATAAAATCAAATCTAATTTTACAATTATGAAAATGTCCTTGTCCTACAAATATACACGCTTATCATGTGTTTTAATTGGCATTTTATTTCCATTAATTAATTACATAATCATTAACTCTCACTAAATAATACATAGTTCAATTAATTAAATCAAATAGATTAAATATATGACTAGCACTATCAAGGTTTTAAAAGGCTTGTTAAAGCCTTAATGTGTAGCCCTTCCATTGAGGGCGAGGCGCAAGCCTTGAGACGGTATGAGCTTGAAGCCTCAAATTAAAACAAAATAAAAATAAAAAACTTTTAAATAAATAATAAAAAGTATAAAATATCTTAAAATAACACCATAATAATTCTAATAACCTCACATAGTTCATAATATAACAATCTAATTACCATTAAAATATCTAAACATGATAAAGCTAAGATCCATAAAAATTAACTTAAAAAAGACATTTATAAAGTTAATCAAAAAGCTAGCAGCTTAACATTGGACTAAGATATCTCGTGTTTAGAGTCCATCATTATCATCACAATATTCTTTAATCTCATTCCCATCATCACAAGCATTATTATCTTTCTCATTCGAATATCACCAAAAGGATAATTCACATAATCACCAAAAGGATTATCATTATCATAATCATCACCACCAGATTCATCATAGAAGTAATTAATTCATTCATCTCTCCTCATCATCCTCTACTTCAACATATTATTCTTCCTTTTTTTCATCAACCAATTTGATCAATGGACTCATTTCTCCTACTCATAGCAAAAAAAAAAAAAATCAAATTGTTAATACTTAAAGCTCAAAAATACAATTTGATAATCTAAAATTTGCTCAAGCAATTTCTTCTCTTGGTATGAATCTATTTTACATCGTTAACAATGGTTTTTTCCCACATCTTCTAAAATCCAAGTGGTAAGGACATACATTATGGAGCTTTATGGCCTCTTCCATAATTTCCGACAGATTGAAGCATATTGAGAAAATAAGTACTTGTAACCACATTAAATGGAATTGCATTTTTAAAAAAGTGCCCCAATATCCTTTTGAACATTTTTTAATAGCTCTTATGAATTTGTAGATTTCTTATGGAAGTTTCCAAGTATCTTAACATCATTATCATTCTTGTTATTGAGATATCTATCCATTGGACCATAAATCCCTCTTGAACTAGTGGCACCATTGGTAGCATTGGTTGTATTTGAAGTTGGACATGATGTGATCAGACACAAAGTGTTTAATGAATACGCAAGTATATGTATCGCAACAAGTAATATAATGATAAGAAAATATCTTTCCCATAGAAATTATGTTTTTAGAAACTTATTTTTAAAACAAAAAAACAAAAATCAATTTTTTTGTTTTTATATTTTAAGAAAGCAAAATTAAAAGAAGTAAAAATAAGTAACAATAATTAATTAAATCAGATTTAGCAATTAAGAAGATATATGAGAAAATATCTACAAATACTTAATATCCTAATTTTCTAAACATGTGAATCACTAAAATTCACCCAAGATAATCATCAATTAATTATATAATCGATTGAATCTAGTCTAGCATTTATTCATTTCTCAAGTAAACTACACACTATATGGTAATTAACTAATCATACTCTCATGTCAATTAAATTACATACTATTCATTAAGTTCATCAATTATAGATCACATACACAAGAATTATACATGTTTGCTTATAAACTATGCATATTATTTAATCAAGATAAACAATTAAATAATTCTCTCTAATCTATTTAATTGTCTATATAGATCAATTGTTGGCCAAACAATTAATAGTATAGAAATCAGATTATATAATATAATCAAATTGAAATCATAATTAGGGTAAAATATTAGATCATTACATGGTAAAAATTGAGTTTATAAAGCCCTTAGATTAATATATTAACTAGACATTATTTTGTTTATAAAGCTTATATTTTGATAAAGAAAGACAAAAATTGATAAAGAAAGGAGTAGAAGAAATATAATAAATCTCTTTAATTGTAGTACCAATTTCCTCTTTAATATCTACTAAAATTATATATTTTTTTGTATTTTTATCTCTTCTTAGCTCCAAAAATTGATAAAAATTATGTTAATTACAACTCATTAGGATTTATGGGGCAATTAGAGGATTAAATATATCTCAGGTGGAATCTAGACCGTCAAATTAGCCTTAGATCAAGGGCTAAGATGAAAAAAGTAAAAATTAACAGTGCTAGCCAATGTAAAGGTGACATGTGGCACGTAGAATTCAATAGGCCAATCAGAACGCGACCCTTGGCGGGGAGGATTGGTATCGATCAACGCTATCTGAGTCAGCGACACGTGGTGATTTGTGATTCACTATTGCGGATGGCGTGGCGCACCATTGGAAGGAGTGGACGAATAGCGTGATGACACGTGGCATGAGTGTTGACAGTGTGGAAAACTTGGAAGGAACGTGGTGCTAACATGTGTCAAAGGGTTGTCACTCTATACACGTGGTTTTGCGTGATTCATCTGCTTCGATTGCGTGGCATCCACGTGGCTTTCTCCGTCAGCTCACCTATTAGCATGGCATCCACGTGGCAGTTTTTGATTGGTCATGCGTTAAAATTCATAAAAAATCCATAAAAAGTTCCAAAAAATCCCAATAATTCTAAAAGTTATATTTTCATCTCTTTTCACCAAAAAATTTATATTTTAGTATTTTTAATCCTAAAAATACTACTTATTGAATAAAACGAGCAAATATTAAGGAGAAAAGTGCACTGATGACTACTTTCGTAGTCATCAAGATGCAATATCTTCGTAACCTCCACAATATGAACCAAAATTGACCATCTCATCTATTTTTTCTTTGTGATTCAACCTTATTCATTTATGCTATTTTTTAGAACACAAATAAATTCATGCACATCTTGTGGAACTAAAAGACATCCTTGTATTTTTTTTGTTCTTTGCAAGGTGCTCTTTAAGTTCTGCTATATCACCAGTGATCTATTTATTATAGTAGTTGCAGTTGATATAAAAATAATTTTTACCTGGTAGAGTTACTGCTATTTAACAATATTTCCAAGCCGCATCCTTTTTAGTGTTGCCATTCTTCTTTGCAACTTGAGGTTCAACAACATATGGTGGTTGTGGTGCCTATGGTGGTGGTAGTGGTGGTTATGGTGCCGATGGTGGTGTTGGTGGAGGTGCACCACTAGTAGTAGTAGAATCATCTCCACCTTGACTTGTAAGAATTGCAAGTCCACTTCTATCTCTATCTCTACGTCCACCCCTTTTTGCAACTTCTGGCATGTTCTAGTTCTATATAAACTTATCTCAAAATTAGCACCTGTTTCAAAAAACAATTCATCAACTTAAAGAAAAATTAGCTACAAAATCAAAATGAAATTATTATGAAAATAAATCAATAAAAATAGCAAACTTAAAGCTTTTGCAAACATAGAAGTTGAAGAGAAAATTGTGAGTTGTGATGATTGAGGTACTTGTGCAATGTGATATGTTAAACAAGTGGTTACCTGTAAGCTTTACATTGAGTGATCAGTCAGATTTAAAGCCTTACATTGTGGGTAAGACCCAAGTATTTGCATTCTCAAATGTAAGTTTTATAAAGTTTTAATTCAAGTTATCAAAACAGTTTATATAAAAAAAGAGAACAAATAAAACAGTTCATAAAAGAAAACAACTCATAGAAAAAAACAGTTCATAGAAAATTTAGCAACATAACAACGAGTAAGAAAAAACTAGGAAAAAAGAGAACACAGAAGAAAGAAAGAAAGAAGGGGAAAAATGGATTTGCAGAGAATAAAAAAGAAATAAGAAACAAGGAAAAAGAAAAAAGTAGTAAGGAAGGAAATACATGTTTGTGTGTCTTCGAATGCTTGTTGGATGAAAGGAATCGAAAAGGAAAAAAAGAGAAGAGGAAGACATGTTGTTGAGAACTTCTACCGTAAAATATTTTTTTCACTTTTACTCACTTTGGGGATATTGAGGCCTTAAGTTCCCGTAACTATTCGATTATTATACTTTAGTCAGATAACTTTTTAGGTGAGCTTTAGTAGTTTTATAATTAAAATTAACGGTAAATGAAGGAAATGTTTTACCATTTTTTCAAATGTGAGCCATGTTATGGCTACATGGCATGTGGGAGAGGGGCAATATTGGTATTTTTTTAATGACTTAAGTACTTAATTTACCAACCGGGGAATTAAAAGAAAAAGAAAAAGAAAAACAGAAACAAATGAAGGGGATTTGAATTTTGAATCAAAAGCACCCATTCCAACTCTACCTTCCTCTATGAAATTTATCCCGCATCAAAAATGCCAAACTAGGAATCTACCATTTCATCATGTATCTCATTCGGGGCAATAAGCCCTAGAATAGAACCATTTATCTTGCTACATAATTGCATAAATTATTCACCTGAATAAATGAGTATAAATGAAACATGGAAAAACTATTTACACAAAAATATTAATATTTTTTTTTTGAACCGGGACAATGATAATTATTGAATATAGCAAATACCATGTTCTATACATTGCTGCCCAAATTCCATAAAAAATATATATAAAGCCAGAATCTTCAAGACCCCAAATCCTATCCCAAAAATAAATGAAATATAGAACAGAATGTGGAACAAAATTTATTATGACACTTCTAACCATGGACAACATATATGAATCAGCGTGTTTCAAAAGTAAACATTTGGTCTTGTTTGTTCCACAGATTTTTGCCTTACCATCAAATAGTAAAATTCTAATATTAACAAATGTAGCAATCAAAGCTTAGGCATGCTATTACATGAGTTGAAAATTCTTTAGATTGGACGAGAAAGTCACGTATATGATTTTTAAACGTGAATAGGTCATTTCTCAACTCTAGCCCATTAACAAATTGATTAGCCTGAGATACCATTCAAATGGGTCAAATACTTGCAGGGGAAATTGAGATTAAAGAAAGGCGAACAAAGGAGTGATGGATGAGTCATGAAAAAAAGGGTTATGATAAAGAATCAGAGGAAAATAGGTGGTGGAAGAGTTCTGTATTTTTTGGCTATGGCATAAAAGGGGTGTCTAGCTATAAAGGGTGGGTGGTTGGTTGATGACTGTGGGTGGGGATGGATTAAGAGAGATTTTTCAAAATTTGAAAAAATCCTTCTAATAAATTCCATGTGTTTGCCACGTTTCATTGATCATGATTTTGGGTCCTAATTTTCTTTAGTATCATTAATTTTAATTATATGACTAATTGAACTCACCTTAAAAGTTACAGGACCAAAATGTACGAATCACATAATTATTGGACTAGAATGCCTTCAAACCCCACTTTAGAGGTAGTTTTTGGTTTTATCAGCTTGTATTTTATTTATTGGTACAAAATACTAGGCTTTGTCTAAGAGTCAATTGGTGACTTAATTTTGCTTTGAAGTCCACGATTTTTCTTTTCATGGCAAGTTTAGGTTATAAGCCTTAATAGTCTTAATGCCTAGCATCAATGCTCGAAAAAAGGCTTAAGCCTCAAAAGGGTAAAAGGTGAATGAATTATTCATCTCTTAATGTGCTAGCCTCAAGGCTACTCAAATAGGAAGAAAACCCCTAATGGGCTAGCCTCGAAACTTTTTTTTTAACCATGAGCTGAATTACTATTTTATTCTTACATATTCGTTTAACATTTATGACTTTCATAAAATATCATATTAAACAATATGCACTATGATTAAAAAGATAAATAATCACAACTAGTTATTCATTCATCTTGAAATGCAACATCGTCTTGTCATCTTTATGGAGTAGAGATTAACGAAACTGTGAATTCAAGCTTCAATATAACTTGATTAATTAATTGATACCTTAATTAATTCTAGAGTTAGTCTCTGATAAACTTAGAATTGATCTCTCGAATATCAGTCATCATTTACTTAATTTAATATAACTTTTGCAATAACCATAGGTGTAACTCAATCATCCATAGCTAGTTTATAATTAGACTTTGGTCAAAATGTGTTTTTTACCCTTTAATTACATCTTCTCCTTAACCCTAAACCCTCGTTTTTTTTAAAAAATATCTATATCATATCATAGATTGCATGCAACTACTCAAGTGTTGGAATCGCTAAGTAAGGGAATTGTTATATAGTATCTGAAAATAGACAGAGTGGGTTGATCATCTTGTGAGATAACCTTTTAAACCACCATAAATATTGTGACACCAAGATACAAGACATTTTAGCCCAACAATCGGGCATTGCCAAGTAAGTCAAATGCGAAGGTGCCACAGTAAGGAATAAGCTAAAACATTTAGTATTAAGATCGTCCTGCACATGGTGATCATGTGGCATATAGAAACAATTGTGAGTAAATGGATATTAATAATATTTCTAATATATCTGATCAAGGCCTATATAATCAATTATTATACAAAGTGTTTCAAACTAAATATTTTCACATCAGTTGCCTGGTTATGGTCACTTTATTCCCAATGGATATGGGTTGTACTTACTAGTGATATAATTAAAGATCCCAATAGGCTTTATTCCCAATATATATGGATCGTATCTACTAGTGATATAATTATCGCAGACTATTTAGATTATTTTGCCTAAACTCAATCATCTTATATATACTCTTATTTGTTAAGTTTAAGATATAATTTTATATATAATTTCAACAATAATAAAAGCACTTATTTGCTCTGGGGGATTTCTCATATTGCTTGTCCTCATTCATCTTTTCTTTTCTGGTGTCTGGCTTGACGAATGTTCTAGACTTCTTGGGTATAGGCAAACGATGGAGCAAATTGTCATAGTTATAGCAAGGAGTTCCATAATTGCAGTGACAAAGATGAAGTTAGATACCAAGTAAACCACATAAGAGAAAGGTAATACAAGAAAATATAAAAAAATATCCTGAAGTGTCACGCCAAGTCACATCAACTTATAAGCCCAACATTACCTTTTTTCATAGGCTTAGTCTAATGTGCTATTTTTTTTCTTGGTCGGGCCTCATTATATTGCATCAGTGGGTAGGCGGCTTAACTATGTGTCCTTCGACCAAACAAATTTTGTTTAGCTCAGGGTGAGTTATTGGTATTGCACTGAAAGATCTTTTTATAAGACTCTTTGCATTAACCTAGGAAGTATAGAAGGATAAACTAGAAATTATATATACTGAGTAAACCACACAAGATACAAGAAAATATGAGGGTGGGGGCTCTCTAAGTCACTTTGCATGTATCAAGTGAACATTTTAGTTACTTTACTTTTATAAGAGACACATGGGTTACTCTTTCAGTAAAAGGTTAGTCATTTTTTAAATAATATAATATTATTTTATTAATAAAAATTTATGATTGAACAATAAAGTATATTCAATGGGAAAAATTTTCATTTTAAAGTTCTTTCCTTTATACACTTCCCTCTTTTTCTGGTTTAATTTTGGTGCTTTTTTTTTGTTGTAACGTTGAAAATATCAACATTAATTAACTACAATCTCTTCAATTTTTTATAGATTTTTTTGTCGATCATTTTTATTCTCTTTGCAAAAGAAAATGGACTACAATATACTAACCGTCATACCAACTGTTGCTTCAAACTGGTTCGTGGTAGTTGGTATGTTGTAGTCCATTTTATTTTTTAGCTATAGAGAGAATAGAGAGAATTGACAAAAAAAAATTCTATGAAAAAAAAGAGAATGTAGCTGAAAATTGTTAGAATTTTCAGCTTTATAGCTAAAAAATGACACCAAAATTGAATCAGAAAATGAATGAAGTGTATAAAGGAGGGAAGACTTTTTTTATAACAATTTTATCCCATTGAATATACTTTATTATTTTGTCTGAATTTTTTATTAATAAAATAATATTGTATTATTCAAAAAGTGATCAATCTATTGCCATTTTTACTTAGACAGTGACCTATATGTCTCTTATGAAAGCAAATTTACCAAAGTTTTACGGTGATATAAACAAAGTGACTCTTAAGATACTTCATTCAAAATATAAAGAATATCCTAAAGTGTCATGACATATAACCCCAACCCTGTTCTTGTGTAGGCTTGGTCTAATACATTTTTTTTCTTGGTTTGGTCTCAGGTATGTTGCACCAGTGGGTAGGTTCAACAATGTGTCCTTTGACCAAACAAAATTTTTTTGAGCTTGGTTTAAGATGTTGGGATTGCACTGAACCAACCCTTCATTGCTCTCCCAGTCGCTTGAAAGATAGAAAAATGTACTTTTACACCCCCTTATTATCAGTAAGGATTAAATTTCATGCCCAACGTTTATTGTCAGAGCAGTATATCCATTTTGGATCGACACCGATAGAACTATTTATTTACAATGGCTAGATTTTGAAATATTTGAAAATTGACTTTTTGTCAGCACATATGGTATTGAAAAGTTTGATGTTGACAAAAGTTGCTGTTGGTATGAGTAATCTTGATGTTGTGATTCACTGTAGTGTCAGTAGTTGGATTTCGAAAAGATTGAAGGTGGACCTTCAGAGAGTTGACAAATTGACAATGTTCTCATTATTGTCACTTATGGCTATATAAATCTTGTTGAATTTTGTATATCAAAATGAAGGTTTTTGTTTCATATTAGAAAGATATTACATCTTATTCAAATTTCTAATTTTTATCGTGCATCTCTTCCGTTTATTACTCTTCTGAATGACCATTTCATTGAGATGTTAATATCATAATTCAATGTCTGTGCAGAATGTGCATCTCTTACAAGTGTTCCTCGTGGTGATTGGTATTGTAAGTTTTGCCGCAACATTTTTGAAAAAGAACGATTTGTAGAACATAATGAGAATGCTGTTGCTGCTGGGAGAGTTGCTGGAGTTGATCCTAATAAACAGATTACTAAAACTTGCCTACGTATTGTCAAAAACATAGAAGCTGAAGAACTTAGTGGATGTGTCTTATGTAGGTAATGGTTGCTACTAAAGTTATATATGATCGATCTTAGGGTTTTTGTGAACATATCATTATTTTCTTCTGACTGTTCTTTTTATTATATTGTTCTTTATGCTACATTATCAATTCATTTAATATTTTCTGCAGAGGCTATGATTTTAGCAAGTCAGGATTTGGTCCCCGTACTGTAATACTCTGTGATCAGGTACTTTTATTCATTTTTATGATTTTATTTGAACAACTTTATGGGTGCTTTTGGCACGGATTGAACTGAACTGTAGCATATTAAACTGCATTGAATTAAAATAATAGTATAATACAGTGTTTGGTGCAACTCCATGTGAAGAAGTCGGAGAAATTTAAATAATACTATTTTGAAAGAAAAAAATTGGGCAAATATAACAAATAAAAGATAAAAAAGAATAGTGAATCAAATTTATTATATCAAAATTTGTAATAAAATTAATTTTTTTTTAAGTTGTTTAGGCTAAACCCAACCCTCCCCGGGTTTATTTTACTGCTTTTAGAGGTTGTACCAGGATTATACAAGACTGCTTTTTATACAGTCCTGATCATGTCAAACACTTGATTGATTATAATCTACATTATCTTGTCATATTATACGGCATACCAAGCACGCCCTAGAGTGCTTGGGGTGGGGTCTTTGTTGAAAAATAATATTTAGGTTCCTATTTATTTTCTTCAGGGTTTGTCATTAAGGTCTAGCACCCTAGTTTTCATATAAATGTGTACGTATTCTTTTCATTTGTATCAATGAAAACCTAAGAGTTATTTTCAATTTTCTAATATTTTATTCTTCTTTCGATCTCTCGAAGCAGTGGGTCCAAACTCTAGCCTTTGCATCATTTCTCCTCTTTCTATACACTTGGTGGTCTCCTATTTTCTTTAAAAGTCAGATTATCAGAAAATGATCAAACCTAGCAGTTTCCAGCCACCAATTTTCTTTCTCATGTTCCAAGCCTAGCCACAAGCCCACAACCATCAATACTTGCTCGCATAACCCCCATCTCAAAACTTTGACCACTGTACCAGCATGGCTAGCAGTGGTGGATCTTCCTTCGCTGCTACTGGAAAATCCATCCCTGTCAACATCTGGGTTATTACCATCAAATATGCCATACTGCATCTCTTTTCCTCATGCCCCATTCTATGGTCGCAGGTCCTTTGCCAATGAGGTGGTAAAGAATATTAAGAACTATCTTAATATTGTTAGACTGAAACTTTATTTCCACTTCCAAAATTAGAACTCTCTTCTATCTGTGTGTGTCTGCTATCTGTTATGTTTATTAGTTAAAGAAAATTGTGCTTTGCTTTTGAATCTTGGTGGAAGGCCAATGGTTAGTTCTCTTGGTGCTTTTGAAACAATGTCTTGATCCTAGTGTGTCTTGGCTAATCAAGAAACTTTTGGTGATGCTCCATTAAATTTGTCACTTAGCCTTTCAGTAATGTGGTCTGTACGCTCTCAATTAAAAAAAAAATTCTTAGTTTCTATGAATTCTATGTGGGTCTCTACTATATCGACTTGAGAATTATCAACTGTGAATTGTATAATTTTTGTCCACTTGTTGATTGTCCAAGGAAATAATGGTGCAATTTTGAGACAAGTTCGATCAAACTATCTACTTATGTGTTCATTCCATTCAACTCTAAATCAAGCGGCTCTTCTTGATTCAACTTCAATGTGAGCAGTCTAATCATTATTTTAGTTTCTTTGGTGGTCTAATTTAATGTATTTGACCAACTTCATATTAAGATTGTGTTGAGTATTTCGAGGCATGAATCAACTTATCACAAATGCACCACTCCTTACCAAACTGGAACGGATTTTGGCCTCCACTTTGCCGGTTAGAAAACCCAACCACCATTGACAATGTTTTAAAAGGTGGAAATTAACGTTGAGGTGTTTTACTTTCATTGAGGCCAAGCGTAAGCCCTAAAACAATTTGAGGCTTAAGCCAAGGCAAATTTTTTAAAGAAACATAAAATAAAATAAAAAATTACAACACATCAATTATCACAAAATATCATAGAGAATTCATAACAAGTTAAAAATCATCGACTAAAAGTCAAAAACCTTGCAAGCAAGCAATAAACAATTTGCATTAGCGTAAAAAGTAAGTAATCTTTTAATCTTATTGGGGAGAGAACAAACAAAAGAATTAGGAGATAGATAGTGAACAATATTAACACTATCCTAATAAGCAGAATGGGAAAAAAGAAAAGAGACTTAGGAAGAAAAATAGATAAAAGAATAGATTTCTTAACAGTTTCCTGATCATTTTTTTTAATTGGAGTTGGTAGATGGAGAGTAAGAACAATTCAAAAGGGCGAAAAAAAGTAAGACATGATTGATAAATTTGAAAGCACTAAGCACTAAACTGATAGTGATTTGTGCTATATTTTAATCTTTCTTGTCTGTTGGCTCATTGAGGCTTAATTTGATAGGTGTTTTCCTTCAAAACAAAATTGACATACCTTCTTGATTGCCAAAAAGAATTCCTATAATTCCCATGAACAATACAAGTATATGAATTGTCCCTTTTCACTTGTAGTATGGGGAAGAAGTGGGCTCTAAGAGTCCTACTAATTGAGCTTAGGAATCAAATTGTATCAATTTTTTTATAGATCGTTTTGTAAAGCCTTTTTTTTCTAGTTTCACTATTTTTCAATTTTATAATGGAAAAATCAGATATATGAGAAATGAATCATTAAAAAAAAACTCTTTTTTTGAGTTTCATCTTTGAATTAGAGACATAACTATCTAGTTGTAAGAACTTCTAAGTTAATAAATTATGAAAAAGCCCATTGTTAAGTTAACAAAAACCAACGTGTAATTAGAACAATTAAAAGAAAGATTCTTATAAAAAACATTATGGTCAAATTAATAAAATTTAAACAGCTTTTTATTCGTTAATTTGACCCCTTCTTAAAACAGTAGATATTTCCTAAAAAAATATATTGAATCGAATATACTTTTTTAATCTTGACGATTAAATAAAAATAGGTTATTATGATTTCGAGTAAGTCACCATGGTGAAATTGGTAGATAGACACACTGCTCTTAGGAAGTAGTGCTAGAGCATCTCAATGCACGAAAATAATATTTCAAAACTTTTGTATGTTCTCCATTCCTCATGTGGATAAGTCTTGTTCTTCATTGACAAACTTAGGATATGCAATCCTAGGTAAGATTAGTTCAAGATCATGGGATCCTTGCTAAACCTATTGATGGTTGAGGTGAAATTGTAGCTTTTGAATTTATGTTAATTGAATCTCCTGCTTTGGGTATTATTTCGAGACGTTCTGTATACGTGTCTCTCCAAATAAGACTTATTGCTATTGATTCAATAATCCCTATAGGACGCATTCAACAAGAATTAATTATTTGGGACATGTAATTAAAACCTCCTATTCATACTAGAACCACGATGATTTAATAAAACACTTTCAAACTAATTGCAAAAATCTGAGTAAGAATTTTGGATCATCACTTAATTTAATAAATAAATATAATGACAGGTAGATCCCTTTTTCCATCGAAAGAAATGATATTATCGAGGATATAAAACATAAAATAAAGAATTATTCAAATTTGCCTGACGTAGAGGTAATCAAGAAAGCCGCATAAGTGAATATATAACTTACAAAAAGTAGGCTAACTCCCACCAATCTTGCTTGCACAACGGAAAGAGTTGACTTTGCTTGGCAAATGGGTTGATTATTGGGGGCGTTTTGTTAATGTCGTGGGTCCCTCCCTTTCATTACATCGATGTGGGTTGCCTCGCGAAATAGCAAGAGCCTTTCCAGACATTTGTAATTTATGATTTAATTAGACAACATTTTGCTTCGAACATAGGTTCTTTTTAAAAATATTAAAAAAAAAATGCGCTTGGAAAATGTAAATTTTATTATTTATAAAATTGTTTATTGAAAAGATACACGGATATCTTTTTAGGTGTAATAAATATTCCTAAGATTAGTGCAACTCTTTCTATGAATCAACAAATCAAATTCTTAATAAATACGTTTATAATAAATATATTTACAATCCACGCCAGGAAATCAAGAACATAAATCCAATAGCCCAAACAAGATGTCCAAATAAGAACATCCATGCCTAGACCGACCCTTTCAATTTATATATGGAAAATATACTTACGAAGTTAACCCAATTTATTGATTGATACTAACCTAGATTCTTGCCTCTAATAAATGAATCAACACTTTCTACTCTTTATTTCTTCCATTGATATACACAAATTATTTTGCCATTTCGTATTATTTTGTTCTCATATGTTACATATGCTATAACATATAATACTAAACGCATATTCTATATATTTAAAATAAATAGAAAACCCATCATAAAAACGAAAGATTTTATGAGAATTCTTTGGTAAGGTAAAATGGTTGTATTTTTTTCCTTTTAAGAAAATGAACATATCAAGTGGTTGGTCATTAACTTTATAGAATTTAATTAATTATATATAATATATATAATAACCATATACATTCCGTGAAAATGAGCTTTACCTAAAGGCATTATACATGGATAAGATATCTGATTATCTAATATCTCTGTGTATTTATATATATACATTTTTCATCAAATACAACTTTCTACAAAATTCTATATGTATCTATGAGATCGAGTATGAAATTCTTTTTACTCACTTTAAATTGAGTATCTGTCTTTCTCCTTTTTTTGCTAGGATTGGAAATCCGGTATTTTACATATCCATACGATTGAGGCTTTGGGATTTTGAAATAGTGTAAAAAGAAGTGCTTAGCGAAAACATTGAGGCGTGAGCCTTTTTAAGCCTTAAGGCATAAATCTTAAAAAATTAATGAAAATACTAGTCTTAATGCGTTTTTCATGAAGAAAAAGCCTTAAGGCCAGCCTTGAGACTAGTCTTAAATAGTTTTTAAAACCATGACTATTGTTTTTTTTTCCAGAGAAATCCATGAGACTGGAAAACCCTTTTTTCTAATAACTAAGCGAATCTCTACCCTCCCTCACTCATTCCAACTACTACCCATTTCGAACATCGCTACCTTCTCTGCCAAACATAAAGCCCATGGCACAAACAATCATTTTTTTTATTCAAGAATGGCCAAAAATCCAAACTTTTCCCACAACCCACCTTAACCTCTATAGCTAGTTATCAGACTCTCTAAGTTGTTAGTCCTACCCATTACCTGTTCCCTGCCATCAGCTACTCTGGTTGTCACCAACTTTTTTTCCGATGACCCACATTTTTGAGGTTTTTAATGAAACTTTGCGGTATGTTTTTTTTAACTTGAAGTTCTTTCCATTCCGTCTTTAATATGCCACTTTATCCTCTCTGCTAGTGTACCTGCAACCTTCTTGGTTTTACTGCTAAGCCATAATTTTTTTGTACTAATTTTGGATTCTTAGTCTGCCTATGACGTTTGCATTTGCTAGCAGCTAAATTCCTATTGGTAGTCAATGTTCCTTTAAACCAATTCCCTCTTTTCAACCATACAAGTCTTCTAATAATTGTAAAGAAATCTGCTTGTGCATAGAGCTTTTTCACTGTTATAATGATTTGGGTGTTTAAAAGGAAATGAATAAAAAATTGTATGGTCATATGGGAATAGAGTTCCAGGTTCTGAATAGTTTTATTAGCATATGAATTTTTTTTTGGTTGCTCATTGTTATTTCTGACAGAGGATTACAACAGTCATTGCTTGAGATGTGATTTGGTATAATTAAGATGGATTGCAGATTGCTTGAAGGATATTGATGCATTGTAGTATAATGCTCGTTTTGTTTAAGAAGCTTTGGAGGGATAATTATTGGTTAAGTTATGCAACAGACAAATATTGTGGTGGATGCTTTGCTTTGCAACTGTGTCAAGATGGTTGATAAATAGGAGAAAGGATATCATGACTATCCACGTAGATAAGGAAAAGAAAGTGTGGTGGGCTTTGGCATAAATGATTGAGTGGTTCTTTTAAGGAAGGATTCCTTGGGGTAAACATAAATATAATACTATCATAGGGGAAAGGAAGAAGGGTGGTCGAACATAACTGTTGTTAGGTCAAAGATCCTATATTTGGAGGAAGAGATTGGAATGACCCTGTTATATCGTAGAGATAATACCAGTCATGGCTGGTTGTATCGTAAAAAAAGATTGAATAAACACTTTAGGTGCATAATTACTTAATTAGTTCTATGCTTACATGGTAGATAAAGCTTTATTGTTTTGAGAGTTTCTGTAGAGTTTTAATGAATTATTTTTGAAATTATGCATGGAGAAAAGCTTGTTTGTGAACATAGAAGGTTGGGTATGAAGTGTGTTTGAGAATGGTTTCAAATGATTGGTTTGCTATTGAAGTTCTACCTTATATTTGTGGAGTGAGGGTGTGTTTAGAAGGATTGGAGAATTGTTTAGGGGCTTTTGGCAGTTGACAGAAGGACAACCAATTACTCCATTTTGGTGCATGTAAAAGCCAAAGGCTGAATATTTTAATTCCTCTTTTGTTGACTTTTGCTTCAATGTTAAGAAATCAAGCTGTCAGCTAGGATGGTTCTTTTTAAGAAGAGAAAAGAAAGGAGGAGAAGGGGAGAAGGGGGGTGGGGGGTCCCTAAATATCTCCAAAAGTTGCATCTTGGGTTTAAGTTGAACCGAGTTAGGGTGATGTTTCCAGCCAACTCTTTGAGTTTTGAAGTTGGGGCTTAGCAATTGAAATTTTTTGTCTACCTCTCAGGCGAAATCCTAGGCAAGTGCAGTTTTGGTCACCGATCATCAGTGATTTGAGAAAAGATGGGAAGGATGGAAGCATGTTTTATTCTGTTGAGGTGGCTATTTAGCTTTGATTATTGTGATTTTGTTGAGTCTTCCAAATTAATACATATAAATTTTCAAGATTTTGGTGGAATTAGGGAAGAAATTAGAGAAATTAATGAGAATTTATGGGAATGTGTTTGTAAAGGGAGCAAGAATCATTTGGTTTAAGACAAAAGAAAAAGGAGATTAAGCATCGGTAGCATCATTAAAAGGAAAGTGGATGAGTGTGGTGAGATGTTGGTTGTGAAATGCAAAACGTTGGCATAATCTTAGATGACAACTATTAAAGAATTTTTTTTAAGATTTGAGGTGAGAAATATTGTTAAAATTTGTTTTTGGAGAAATATTGTTGGATGATGATTCTTTCGAGAAAATTCCAAAATTGTTAAGATTATGTATGATCCAGAATGTTCTCGACTTGTAGGTTCGAATTTCAAATATAAAAAAAACTTAAATGATTGGGAAGTTGATTATTCTCTTATACGATGTCACTTTTGGAATGAGTAACAATTGGAGTCAACAAATGTGATAGAAGGTTAAGAATTAAATATAATAGAAACATAAAATAGGTAAAGAGAATGGGAAATGTGATAGAAGGTTAGTAATTAAATATAATAGAAACATAAAATAGGTAAAAAGAATGGGAAAGCTAAAATACCGATGAATCAAAATAGGTTGAGAGGATAACTAGAAAAGCTAAGAAAGACATTCTAATTTTTATATGAACAAGAGGGATTACATCTATATTTATAGTGATAATAAGACTGAAAACCGTAATCCTAATAAGATTTTAAATAAGACTTATAAACTAATAAAAAAAACATAATAATTATCTGATATTCCAATTCTCTCCCTCAAACTGAATATAGATAAGTTCAACTTGGACAATTATTAAGTACTTATAATAAAAATAACCAAAAAAGCAATAATATATCCACTATAGTTGAAGTTAAACCAAGAAGTTGGTCATACTAATTATGAACATTAATAGCCTTGCCAAGAGTGAATACTAGTTATTGGACCAACTATTCTCTAAATGTTAGTAAGAAGTGTCCTAGGCTCGGTAAAGTTTAGGTGTTTAAGTTATTGTTTGATCTTGGTAAGGTGAACACAAATTATAAAGTTCAGTGGTTGATTGGTTTTGGTAAGGTGAATACAAATGATTGTGTCTATTAAATATTTCAAAAGATTTGCTTATTGCCTACTTTATGTGTAGTTGGGGGTTGCTATGCAAGAATGGTTTAAAAACCTTCATAAGAGGAAAAATTAGCAAAAGTTAGCTCGATGTACCCAAAAAGAGCAATTTAGTTGATTTTTTAGTTAATTGGGCAACATAAATCCATTACATTCAAAACATGTTAATGAAATCTAAATGACATTTTTGGTCAATTTTGACCGGTGAAATTGACTTTTTGAAATTTTTTTTTAAATGATGCTGTAATATTTAGAAAAATACTTATTTACAACCACATTGTGCCTTTTCTTCCTACTAAAATTTTATTTTTGGACTGTATTTAACTTTTCATTTGCGTAATCTTTTAAACAATAAATTATTAAATTTAGAAAACAAAAAAAAAATCATACACCCTAGATCCCTTAACCCACAATCCACCTTACACTAGGGGCAGATCTTTGTAGAGTTGAGGAGAGAACTTATAATCAGGGATCGACAAACTAAAAAAGCACATGTTCTACCTAAACTCTCAACAAATAAAATTTTAAATATTATATTTATGAAATTATAGACAAATTATATATATAAAATTGAATTTTATCTCACTTGAATTTTCAATTCTAAGCTTTTAACAGTCAATGTCTTATAAAAACTCAATAATTTAAACATCTTTGACTAAATGAGACACATATATCATCATTTCAATTAAAAACAAATAATAACTAAAAAATAACTAATATTAATTTTTTAGTGTACATGTGGTGTCCCTCTTGCATATAAATCCTAAATCCACCAATGCCTTTCACCATGGGCATCACAGTCCGGTCACCATTGCCAACCATCATGCTCACCATTCCTTGAGGGAAGGCACCTCATAGCCAATCCATTTAATGGGTAAATATTTCTGTGAAATTAAACATTGCTCTGTGCACCATGACAAACACAAGAGGAGTCAAATTACTATGCTGTTTTTCAACACAACGCAATGAGTGAAGAAAGAAAGGATCAAGGCACCCAAATTAAATAGGGTTTTTTGTCCTGGTTATTTTGATGCCAAATAAGCAATTTTTTTCATTTGAAATGCGTCTCCTTTTTTGCTCCATCACAGCTGCTGCATACATTCAGCCTTTGTCCAGCGGTTTAGGTACATCGTCTGTTATAAAACTATTTATTCCATTAAAATGTGTTGTTTGATTATTATATGCCAATTGCCTATACTACTTAAAAACAAATCATGAATATGGGTTCACTTACGCAACCAACCGATGTTTGGGAGGTATTTTATCCCTTAGATTAGTCTTAAGAACATAGTGGCACTTAGCAAGATATGTTCCTTTAAATCGCACTAGTGTTTACTATGTATTCTTATTTACATTCGTCATTCATGTTATTTCTTATTTACCATTTTTTGTATATTTTTTTTATTTAAATATGAGACTTAGGCCTCAGTAGGCCTTGAGACTTACACCTTACCTTGGGAGAGGATTTTTCCTTGAGGCTTAAGAATGCCTTTAAAACCTGGTGCTCAACTTGTAAAATAATTTCTATTATGTAGTATCCTATTTAGTTTCTTTAGGTTTTGTGGTTTATAACCATAAGGCCATAACTATGGAGGTACTCTCATTTTTGATGACTATCTTCACTTTTCTAATTGTCCTTTCTTATTTCTTAACAGTCTGCAATCTTTGTTCATTCTATTTCCTTTCTTGTGTCAGTGCGAGAAGGAATATCATGTTGGCTGTTTGAAGAAACATAAAATGGATAATCTGAAGGTGTGCACATAAATAGTTTTTTTTTGTTTTTGTTTTACCCAAACTAACGGAAGGTACTTTCTGTTTGTACTGTGTGTCAACTATTTCTTGATTAATTTGTTGATCCACTGATATAACAGGAATTGCCAAGGGGAAAATGGTTTTGTTGTGTGGATTGCAGTAGGATTCATTCTGTTTTGCAGAAATTGCTGGTGTCCGGAGATGAGAAGCTCCCAGATCCACTCTTGGATATTGTCAAAAAGAAACACGAGGATAAAGCTTTGAACACTACAATTAGATTTGACGTGAGATGGAGACTTATAAATGGAAAACTTGCTTCACTTGACTCTAGGATATTGCTTTCAAAGGCTGTTGCCATCCTTCATGTAAGAACTGCACCCTACTGATTTACCATTTATTTGTGGGTTCCTTTACTGAATTAATGGTCATGCTACTGATGATGTTTTGAAACTTGGAGGTAGTTTATCTTCTGTATATTATTATTATTATTTTAAGCTCTGGCTACTGGTTAACATCTTGGTTAGATTCCATCTTTTGATTGGTTATATATTATTTCATTATCCTTTTATATATCTTTCCAGGTTAACAAAAATCTTAGAAGATCCTTGAAAGAATTAAATGAGCCCTTGCTCCAAATCTATAGGACCTATTTGGAATTTTGAATTAGATTCTTTGTAAGCATTCTGCCTACTTGAGAACATTTCTGCCTTTTTTTCACTAGACTTGTGTTTAGCGACTACTTTCAAGAATTTAAAGGAAATTATTTGCCAACTGTGGAAAGTCAAAAGGAAGTTGGTTTCGTAGGATGTACCTTATCTATGTTGGTGGTTGTTAGTTCCATAACTCACATTGCTTTATAATGAGGATTTGTTGAGTGTTGTGGTATGTGGTTTATCAAAGAAGTATTAGTACTTTTTCATAATAATTTTACTTATAATTGCATTTTGATAATCAATTCTAGCATTCACGAGAGTTAAATTGATGTAGGTGGGAATTGAAATGGAAGCAAAGAATTGTAGAATAAAAAAGAAAGAAGAGAAATAGGAGTTTGGGAGATAAACTAGAGAACAACTTGTTATCAAAACTTCATTCATAATTGTCAATATTCAACATTCTAATTAAAACATGAAATAAGAATATATATATATATATATAGACATATATTTAATATGCTAGTGGGTCTTTACTAATGAACCTTACAATAATTAAAATAACAAATAATAAAAGACTATAGTATCCTTCTTCCTGCATTATTCTCCTCTACTTGAAAAGAATTAGATTTTGACGAGCTTGTAGAACCATAAAGTAACAACCGAAATGAGAGATTAACCACCTTGGAATGTGCATGGTAAGTAACATGGGGCGAGCATGAATAACCCAAGCCTACAACACAATACATGAGACTAAAGAAAGCTTTGACCCTTGGTTAGGTAATGATACATCCTACTTGAAATGTAAATGCATAATCATACGAGTAGAACATCCTCGGAAGCATGCATTATGATAAACAAGTGGGTAGTAGGTTATTATCAAGCCAAGCTCTGGATTTTAAAAATGATAACAAATGTCAATAAAATAAAAGAATCAATTATAGGGTTATTGGTCTCAACCAAAATACAAGGGATAACATGATAAAATATTGTAGTTAGGGTCTCAACTGTAATTACAAAAGGTCTCTTATCAGGTGGTTTTGGTTTCAATGGAACACAAGGAAATGATTTAGGTGGAATAGGTGAAGGAATGACCTTTTTAAATATATATATATATATATATATTTTTGGAAGAGTTTTGGTTTCAATGAAACACAAGGAAATGATTTAGGTGGAATAGGTGAAGGAATGACCTTTTTAAATATATATATATATATATATATGTAGGAAATCCACCTAGGAGTATGGTCGGTTTTCACGATTATCCGAGTGAAACCAACCCACGATTTTAAGAGGCAGTTTCTGTATTTCGGGGTGGAAAACCACTGTTTTAGGATATTAGTTTCTACGATTTTCAAGATGATTCTGTTGTACATACTTAATAACTTCAGTATTATTAGGCGTAAAAATGTATATATAAAGGGATCTAATATTAAGAAATAAAGATGAGAAGTAATTTTTGTAAAATAAAAAGGCCGTAGGTATCGAGCCTTAGGCTCGTAAGCTAGCACTCTTAGCCTCTTGTTGACTAGTTACGTAAGTTCACCTAGTATGATGTCAAATACTGAAGTAAGGAAGGCAACTTTTCAGTTTCCAAAAGTTTCAGCTTTTGGGCATTAGAGCTGTGAAAAAATTGAAAGTTTAAATGTACTTAGTACACAGGAAGATGACATGGATGAAGAGGTTTCAGAGATAAATGTGACTGAATTCAATATGGGAAATTCGGGCGACTTTGGTCTTGGATCCATTCTTGATCTGCTCTGCTTGTAATCCTTTTGGTGAGTACATTTAACGGTCGACTATTAATGTTTTACGCCTCGCTTGTGATGCGGTACCGGTCGCCGAGGAGCTATTTACGACTTTGTATCTTTTCGGTTCTGTCTCTCGACCATCGGTACAAACTCGGCCTTGAAATTCAAGTGTATTTTACGGTAATCTTGTCCCGTTCACTAAGGAGCAGTTAGAACTTCTCCAATGACTTATACAAAGAAGGCAAATATCAACGTCACGTTTAGTAGCGGCCAAAGAATAACTCCTTTGCGTATTTCCGGTAATTCAGCAGCATGTTGAAAAATTTCCCTCCTCGTCTTGGATAGTAGACTCGGTGCCTCGATCACGTGACAAGTGATCAATCACTTTTCACTGACTTTATTCACGCTACGACGGACTTGAAGCAGGTGTGTGTCGCCGGTGTACTCGCGCGGTAGTCGTAATAGGGACCATTTGCCTCTCAAAACAACCTCGTTCTGAATGTGTTATTTGTGCTTAGATTTTCTTTGCAATCTCGCTATCGGTTAGTAAATTAAATCATGACGCTTAAGCGTGAAACTAAATTCTTGGCTAAATCTTGTGTTTTCGAGGACTGAGCTCGGGGAAAATGATTGGCGGTCTTCGATTTACGTGCGGGCCTACATGTTCTTGATATCAACAACTTTCAGCGAACCGATTACATTGGTCATCAATGTCAATTGAGTCATAATCTTAAGTCTCATGTCGTATGCTAATAAGGAAAGTGAAATGTGGCGTGGTATTTTAAGTCAGGTCATCCAAATTTTTCGTATTTGAAAGCGTTTGTTTCCATCCTTATTCATCGATAAAAATCGATTTATTTCATTGTGAAGTTTTTCGGTTGGCAAAACATACCGAAACTCTTTTCACCTTTCTGCCTGAAACTAAGTCACCACTTTTTCATTCCGCGGTGACATTTGGGGACAATGTGTCGCGTTACGGTATGTGCGGTGCTCGATGGTTCTTCTTGTTATTTGATGATCGTACTCGATTATGTTGGACATTTCTTATGAAAGACAAATGCGAAACAGTACGTATTTCCACTTTTTCATGCCGTGAAGTCCAAACTTCAGTTCAATGCCAATATTCAAATCCTAAAAGCTGATAATGCTAGGGATTTCTTTAATTCGATCTTAGTGGATATCTCAAAATCACGTGGTATTGTCAATAAGCTCTGCGTTGACAGCATGACAAAGCGGTGTAGCGAAACAGCCGTCGTATACTTGAGGTTGCCGAACTTTACTTTTTCAAACCAATGTTCCTAAAAAATTTTGGGGTGAAAGCGATCTTATTGCAACAGCGATCAGCGAATGCCTTCCGAGTTCTCGACTTTCATTCCGCTTTACAAGTGCTTGAAATTAAATATCACCTACATGACTTGTGTCGCGAATTCCTATCAAGGTTTTTGGTTGTCTTGTTTTGTCCGTATTCATTCGCGATATCGTGGCAAACTTGATGCGGGTGCGATAAATGCATCTTTGTTGGTTAGTCGGCCAAAAAAGGCTACAAATGTTTCTCTCCCACGTCACTCGTAAGTTTTACCATTCCGTGGGCGTTATTTTCTTGAAGAAACTCCGTTTCTATTCTAATTACGCAATTCAAGGGAGAATCACGCTAATGAATGCGCGAGAATTGGGATTGATAATCATTTCGTTGAGCGAATTTATCATCGTTTATACTCATGACCTTGTCCTCTTCCCGGCACGATACCCGTTCCAGTTCTCCTTGAAAACCAAACCTGATCAATCTCCGCTTTGTTTATCTGACATCTTCTCGCCACAATGATGCCGTAAAAGTTTATGAAAGAGAGAAATCGACTTGCCAGCGCGAAATCGTAAAGCCAAAGCTTCACGAACAGGTGAAGATACGAAAGATTACAAGATGAAAGCAGAATCTAGTCCAAAACTTGGTTCGACCCTGAGTTAGATCTTCATTGCCTGAAAAGGCGTTCGATCATGAACTCGACATCCTCTTCCAAAGTTACATTTCTTACAGCGAAATTTGTCCCCGAAAATTTCAGGGCATTTGTGACATCCACCAGAACAACGTCAGATTATAATTCTAGTGCAGCCAATGAAGCTGCAAAGTTCCTGAATGGCACAAGAGCAACCTTAGAAGAATATAATGCCTTGAAAAGAATGAGTACGTGGATGTTATGAGCTACCACTTGGAAAGAAGACAATAAGTGTAAATGGATATTCTACGTAAAACGGAGCGGATGGAAATATCGATAGATATAAAGCTCGACTAGTGGCTAAAGGGTTCGCTGATCATATGGAATTGATTATCGAGACTTTTGCTCACTGTGGCAAAACTTAACACGATTCGTGTCTGTTTGTCTGTCATGATTAATGAGGATTGGCCCTTCTACTTCCAACTCGATGTCAGAACGCATTCTTAAATGGAGATTTGATTGAAGAAGTTTACATGGATGTGCCTCATGGCTTTGAGACTAAAGATACGTGAGAAGGTATGCGAGTTGAGAAAGGCCCATATGGACTTAAGCAGTCGCGCAAGCGTGGTTCGAAAAAATTCACCAGAGTCACTCGAAACGGGATGGATACTCTCGGACACGTACGGACCGCGCTTTATTTGTCAAAGACAACGCGGATGGGAGAATCCTGACTTTGATTGTATATGTTGATGATATAGTTCTTACGGAAATCATGTAGGAGAAATAAAGAGACTTAAGATGCTATTATCCAAGGAATTCGAGATTAAAGACTTGGGATATTTGAAATATTTCTTAGGGATGGAGGTGACACGTAGTACCAAAGGAATCTCGGTTTCTGTATGAGTATGTTCTAGATCTCTTGCGTGGGGCTGGCGTAAGTGGGTGTAAACCTATTTGAAACACCGTGGACCACTAACACCGAACTAATGCCTCGAGGCCGATGAATTGGCAATGACGAGGGCAATATCAACGTTTGGTAGGTAAGTTAATTTATTTGACCCATTACACGTCCAGGATATAAGTTTTTGATCGGTGTTGTTAGGCAGGTTTCTTGCTTGACCCGTGGTAGATCACTTGGAGGTAATCAGTATTCTAAGATACTTGAAGAAAGATCCTGGAAAGGGGCTAAATGTTTAAGAAAACAATTAATAGAAGATTTGGAAATTTGTCTTGTGATTGGGGCTGGATCTCTAGTGACGAAAATCCATATCTAGATATTGCTCATTTATTTGGGAAATTTGGTGACATGGGCGTAACAAAAAGCAAGCGGTGGTAACAATGTGCAGTCTGCGTGAGTTAGTGCATTGGCTTTGGACATCTGTGAAGGAATTTGGCTAAAGCATTGGCTATCTGAACTCGAGTTGAACATTAGAATCTATTAGAATCATGTGTGACAACGGTCGAATTACAATTGCCAAAAATCCGATCCCGTGATCAGACTAAACATGTGGAAATTGATGACAAACGGCATCGGTGAGAAAATTGAAGGCAAGATGATCTCACTATATATGTTCGTAAAGCGTAAAGTAGCGGATATCTTAGCAAAGCTTTGTTTCGACCCCAATTTGTGAGTTAAATGTAGCACTTGGTTTGGAAAACATATATTGCCTAGCTTGAGGGGAGTGTAGGAAATCAACCTAGGAGTATGGTCGGTTTCACGATATCCGGGGTGAAACCAACCACGATTTTAAGAAGCGGTTTCTGTATTTCGGTGGAACCAACCCTTGGTTTTAGGATATTAGTTTCTGATTTTCGGGATGATGTACTGTTGTATACTAATAACCCGTGATGTATATTAGGCATAAAAATGTATATATAAAGGGATCTAATATTAAGAAATAAAGATGAGAAGTAATTTTTCTGTAAAATAAAAACAGCTTCAATATATATTGGAAGAGAATCAAGTATACTTGGACTTGGTATAATGGAAAGAATTAGTTTTGGAAGTGAACCAAGTATATTGTTTTCCACAATAGGTTTTGTTTTGATGAAGGACTTGGAATACTCTCTAATGGTGAAGGAGTCTTAGTGGTTTTTGGCGATCTAGAGGACAAGGTACTATCAATAATTCTTTCTTGATAGAGAAATCAAAGAAATTGGTAGAACCAACATTATCTTTCTACTATTCCAAGGGAATAAATAGCTATTTTGCTTTTCTTTATGGATTGCTTTCACTTGGTCTTGCCAAGGTTTTCCAAGGATATGACAAACATTCACATCTACTATATCACACAACACTTCATTTTTGTAATGCTTTCCAATAGACAACGAAACTCTACACACTTCACTAACCTTAGTGTCCATTCCTTAATCCATCTATCAATGTAAGAGTTAGGATGTGTTTCGTTTTCTAGGTTCAAGGCTTTGACAACATGAGAAGAAATGATATTGACATTGAAAGCCCAATCGATTATCACATTACACTTTTTGTTTTATGGTGACTTTAGTCATTAAAGTAGCATTTTTTTGTAACTTTTTTGTCAACTGGGTAGTGGTTTGGGTTTTTGATGTGAAAGTAGGGGCGGGATTTGATTCACCCTCCATAAGACTCTTGACAATTGGTTCTTTAGCCTTTGGCTTACCATGAGTCACATTTGGAAAATTTAGGATCATATAAAGGTAAATATGAGACAATAGGTGGGGTTTATTGTTTGTCCATTTTTACAATTGGTTTAGTATTTCTATGAGGTGCATGTGAGATCATAAAGGTAATGTGATCATTATTTGCCCTTAACCATGGTGTAGGTTCAAAAAGGTTTGCATATTGAGGAAAAAAATTTAGTATAATTAATATTTCACCTCGAGTCAAGTATTATATCGTTCACCAAGAGAAACAATTATTATGAACATGCTTTCAATATCTCATAGCATAATCACTCCGTAAATTTAAGGTATGAGTTATATAGTCATAACCATAGAGATCATAATACACAAATGCATTTTCAATCTTATCAATCTAATTCAAGAAAGTTTCAGCACCCATTGTTCCATCATAGAAAAATGCACAAGGTTTTCTTAATTGGGTATGATGAATTTGGTAGGATAGTTTGAAATGACTTTGGTCTATTGCAAGCTTACTAAAATAACTACACAATAAAAAAATGCAAAACAAATAAAGAGAAAGGGATTAGAGATATACCAAACCAGCTAAATGGATTTGTCTCCAATTGCTTCATAGAGAAAAATATTTTTTCTTTCTCTTTTACAATTGCTCAGTATGTAGAACTTCAATAGATGGCCATGTTCAAAATTTAGGACCAAGACTTCAAGAGAACTCCAAACTTGCTCCACTAATTGTCAAACCAAGCAAGTGAATAAGCCTCCAAACTTGTAACAACTGGGCATACAAACATGCAAACAACACCAATAACACAATTCTGCTCTAACTGTATGGTACCCAAAAGATTCCAATCAAATTTTAAATGAATGAGGTGTATGTGAGGATGGGTTCTATGTCAAAAATGGAAGCATGTTAGTAGAAGAGGCGAGAGAGTTTTGGGTATTTAAGTGTTGTGGAAGGTGGGATAACTGGCTTGGGTCACAAGAGGTGGTGGGGGCTGGGTAAATATGGTTTTTGGCTACCGCAAAGGGTGGTAGGATTGTGTAAGTTTTCTGGTTGGATTAGAAGGCAGGTTTTGGTGTTTGGAAATCTAAGAGGAGGGTTGCGTTGGTATGAGGGTTTATTGTAGGCGGTAGGTCGATGGACTATGGAAGCTTTTATGGGTTGTCTGTGTTATGGGTGTTCAGATAGTCTGGAAAGTTGGTAACTATGGTCACAAAAAGGGAGAGGAAAAGGTGGCCAAGGGTTACAAGGTTGTTGGGTATGGGTGTCACTTTCCGACGATGGTAAATGTTTTTGTGGTGGTTTTTGACTTAGATGCTGTAGGTTGAGGGGGCAAGGGGTTGGGTTGTGCAATGATATGGGTTTTGTATTGTTGCGATTTTCAAGTGGGATATGGGTTAGGGGTGGTGGACGAGGGAGGAGGACGATGGTTGTGGTGTCTATGAACTGTGACTCAGAAAAATGGTAATGAGAGTATGGGTTTTGAGTTTTTGGATTTTCTAAGAACATATATATATAATTTTTTTAATAATCAAAAGTTAAAAGATACGAGAATATATTAAAGAGGAAGATAGAATTGGGTAGAAAATATAAGAGAATAATTGAATTTTGCATGGCAATTTTCTTATAAAATAAAATTATGTTTGCTCTGTACCAATTTGATGCAGGGAGAAATTGAAATGGAAGCAAACAATTGACCAACAACAAAAAAGGAAGAAAAATTGAAGACTAACTTGCTCTCAAAACTTCATTCATAATTCTCAATATTCAAAATTTTAAATAAAACATGAAATAAGAAACATATATATGTATACACTACTAGGTTTTTAATATGCTAGTGGGCCTTTATTAATGAGCTTTATAATAATTAAAATAACAACAAATAATAAAATATTATAGTATCCTTCTTCCTACATTATACATGCAAGTCAGTTGGCATCCGTAGATGATGTAATCATTGCTAATATTTGAATGTCAACATATCCATTTCCATATTTCAGGAATGCTTTGATCCTATTATTGATTTGGAATCTGGACGTGACCTCATTCCTTCCATGGTTTTTGGGTAAACGCTAGATCTTGATCTTATCATAGATCTTGTAGCTGAAGTTTTGTTATGCATGTTACATCTTTATAAAGCTAATATTTCTTGCTCTTTCTCAGAAGGAATATCAGGGGTCAAGAATTTGGGGGGATGTACTGTGCAATACTGATGGTCAAGTAAGAGCATGATTTGCCTATCTTAATGATTAACAATAAAGAAAAAATACTTGTGTATCTTGATGGAATTTTATTGTGGTATCATCATGATTATTCCAATTTTGTCAATAGTAAAACTGTTGTATCTGCTGGAATCCTTCGAGTTTTTGGGCGAGAAGTTGCAGAGCTTCCTTTAGTTGCTACCAGTAATGCCGACCATGGCAAGGTGAGTCTAATGCTACCTATGCTACCCTGAGCTGATGTATCTATTTTTAATATACTTTTTATGTGACATACTTTATTGGTGGGAGCTTGTGGTGCCAGGCATATCATTATTGCATTTATACAAATATAATTTTCTTTTTGAATTTTGAAGGAAGGTTGCTTTCTATTTTCACCAAAGACATTTGGTTTGGTGATTGTCATTTTAAAATTAGGAATTCTATTAGTTAGTGTAAAATTAGAATTCTCTCTTTTTATTATCATTCAAAGACACTACCTATTTATATACAAAGATAGAAACAATTTTAGGTGACATATACCTAATACACAACTCACACCACTAAGACACCTAGTGTTAGACACCTAATACACACTCATAAATCATCTTTAACACTCCCCTCAAGTTGTAGCATAGATATTAATCATGCCCAACTTGTTACAAAGATAATCAACCCGAACCACACTTAAAGCTTTCGTGAAGATATCTCCTAGTTGTTCTCCAGTCTTCATATATCCTGTAGAAATCAACCATTGCTGAATTTTCTCGCGAACAAAAATGACAATCAATTTCAATGTGTTTAGTTCGCTCATGAAACACAGGGTTAGAAGCAATATGAAGAGCAATTTGGTTATCACACCACAATTTCGCTGGTACTGAAGTTTTAAGACTTACTTCATCCAAGAGCTGATATATCCATATTATCTCAGACGCAGATTGTGCCATAGCCCTATATTCTGACTCTGCACTCGATCGTGACACAACATTCAGCTTCTTACTTTTCCACAGACCAAATTTCCTCCAATGAAAATACACTGTTCTACGTGGATCTTCTATCCACTTCTGAACCTCGCCTAATCTCGACATGAAAAATATTCAATACGAAGTATGTCCATGATTTGTATACAAGATGCCACGTCCAGGCTCCTTTTAAGTGACACAAAATTTGCTCTAACGTTGCTCAACGATGAACCGTCGTGATGACATAAATTGGCTAACAACACCGATTGAATATGCAATATCCGGGACGAGTCACCAGAAGGTAATTCAGCCTTTCCAACCACCCTTCGATATCTCTCAAAATCTTTAAAGTGGTTCTCCATCTCCGTAAGGTGGATGTTCGAGTCATCGGGAAGCACTACAAGGTTTTGCTTCCTAATTTTCCTATCTCGGCTTAATAAGTCCAGACATTTTCTTTCGAGATAGAAATATACATTTTTTACCCTCGTGACTTCAACACCCAAGAAATACTTTAGCATCCCCAAATCCTTCGTGTGAAATCGAGTACGTAGTGAAAGACTTAAGAGATGAAATTCCCGTAGTATCACTTCCAGTAAGAATAACAATGTCATCTACATACACAACTAAAAGAATGATACCAAATTGATTGCTCAGTAATCACGTAATGGTCGACTTGCTTTTCATCATACCAAACATTTCTATAGCTTGACTAAATTTTCCAAACCAAGCACGAGGACTCGTTTCAAACCATACAAAAATTTCATGGAGACGACAAACGTGCCTAGACTCCCCCGAGCAACAAAACCAGAGGTTGTTCCATAAACACCTCTCTCAAGATCACCACAAGAAAACATTCTTGATATCTACGATGCAAAGGCCACCAAGGAGTAGTCGCCATAGAAATAAATAACCGAACATATGTCAATTTAGCAACAGGAGAGAAAGTGTCGAATAGTCCACTCCATAGGCTCGAGCATATCCCTTATCAACAAGACGGGCCTTTAATCGAGCAACCGACCCATCCGGATCGATCTTAATCAGAACACCCATTTGCATCCGATACTCGTTTCCTCGGCGTAAATCAACCAAGTTCCAAGTACCATTGTCATCCAACGCATTCATTTCCTCGATCATTGCATTATGCCAACCATGATGAGATATGGCTTCATGAACAGCTTTCTAGGATAGAAATAGATTCAAGAGAAGCAATAAAAGAGCAAGAGGGAAGACGACAAGCAATTATACGAAACAAAAGAAGAAATAGGATAAGTACATTGACGTTTACCTTGCGTAATGCAATAGGAAGATCATCGTTCGCATGGATCTAATGACGGCTGAGTTATGCGTGACATGAATTGAAGGTCTAAGGCCCGAGTAGACTTGAGTTATAAGGTGAGGCCTACCAGAATCGGATCGAGACAGTGCCCGGGGATGATGCGTGATGAATAGACTAACAAATACATCCTCCCCGACACGCAGTGAGGAGAGTAAGACGAAAATGTGGCATGTCTTCCACAAGGTAACATCAACGGAGACAAGATATTTGTTAAGTACTAGACAATAACATCTATAACCTTTTTTGGAGATTTAGAATAACCACAAGATACACTTCAAAGACTTGGGATCTAATTTAGTAACACGTGGACGAACATCCCGAACAAAACAAATGCTACCAAATATCCTGTGGTCAACCTGAATAAGGACTCATTAGGAAACAAAATTTTGTAAGGAATCTCACCATTTAAGAATGATAAGGGGTACGCGATTACACAAGAAAAACATGCGGTGGAAACTCATGACGCCCAAAAAGGTTTAGAAACATTCATTTGAAATAATAAGGCACGTGCGCCGAGAAGATGTTCCGTTTCACGTCGCCACTCCATTTTCAGATGGAGTATCAACACACGAAGTTTCCGGTAAGCATGCCATTTTGAACGTATAAGATTGAAACAAAGTCGATGTATATTCTTTGCATTATCACTTCGTGAAAGTACGAATTGAAACATTAAATCGAGTTTTAATCTCAACACAAAATGCACAAAAATAGAAAACAATTCAGAATCCACTCTTCATTAAATATAACCAAGTTACACGAGAATCATCATCCACAAAAGTAACTAAATACTTAAATCCAGGTTTAGACAAAATAGGACAAGTGACCCCAAACATCGAATGAACTAATTCAAAAGGAACACTAGCACGCTTTATTAACTCTTGATTTGAACTAAGACGAGCGATGTTTTGCAAATCGACAAGACTCACAATCTAATAAAGAAACCTTACTAAACTGCGGACAAAGAAGAGATGGACGACCCAATCTACAATGCCTCAAGGCGGAGAGGTTACACTGTAGAAGAAGCGACAAATTTTGGTATCACAAGTGTCAAGAATATGTAGGCCTCCAAACTCATGTCCTTTTCCAATAGTCTTTCGTCATAAGATCCCGAAATAAGCAACGACGGGAAAAAAATGAGATACAACAGCTTAAGATCATGAGTAAGTCGACTTACGATATCAAATTAAAGGATAGGCTAGGTAAATGTAAGACAGACGACAAAGGAAGCAAGGAGCTGGAGTAATCAGGTTAGACCCAAGAACACTAGATGGTGACCCATCGGCTAAGGTAACAAAGAGAGAGGTAGAAGCGTGACTCAACAAGAAAAAGAGATTAGAATTACTCGTCATATGATCCGTGGCACCGTAATCAATAACCCATTTGAAAGATGAAGAAACGAGACACGCATTTGATTTACCCGAATCAACAAGAATAAGCTGGACAAGAGGGCGACAAGACCTAGCGATTCTCGACACGTGAGAACTTGGTAAATTCATCCGTAGAGATAAGAACCGATTTTTCAAGCATCGTTGATGATGCAATACGAACCGAGTGACCTTTTCCGACGTTTGTACCGAAGCTTTCTACATTTATGTTTCGTATGTCCTGGTTTGTGACAATAGTGACGTACAATACCTCCGAGGTCCTGTGGTCGAGTTTCAAACCCGTGCGAGCCGCCTCCTTTATTTCTGTTCATATAAGTTGACCGTCCATGCTCATAATTAATACTTCGGCTGACCAAAGCACCGTTTAATTGAGCAGGTGGAGGTGGAGTGACTTCTGTACGAAGTACTCGACTAAACACCTCTTGTAAAGAGGAGATCTCAGGACCAGAAAGAACCTGGGACTTAGCAGTCTTAAAAGTAGAGGGAAGACCGGCAAGAAAACTCATAACCACCGTTTGTTCCCGTTGACTTTGTTGAACCTTGACATCAGGGCTAAAAGGCATCAAACTATTGAGCTACTCATAAGTCCTTTTAAATTCCATAAAATAATTTGTGAGTGACTGATCTTGTTTTTCTGCACGGTAAAATGCTTTGCATACCTCATATATGTGAGAAAGATTTTCCTTACCAGAATATAAGAAATCCAAATAATCCATTAATTCCTTAACGAATTCACAGTGATTGATCAAGTCAATTACATTGCTTTCAATAAAATTCCGAATCTGCAGAAATAAGCAAGCATCATCTCTAAGCCATGTCTGCTTTGAATCATCTTTAGGAGGATCATTAGTCAAATGAGTATCTTTTTCGATACTTCTCAAATAAATTCGAATAGTCTTGCTCCAAGCCAAATAATTTGAGCCATTGAGCTTATGGTTCGTGATTTTAGACATCACAGGCACCATATCCGTTACAACATTAGATTTCTTTTCAGCCATAACTCTTACAAACGACAAGACAGCGAGCAAACGAACAAACAAAATCCAACAACAGCAGCGACCAAACACGCAACGACGAAACACGCAGCGAACAAGAACACAAAATTGGAAAAACGCAAACCTGAACAATCACAAGCGATGAGTGCCAAACCACCACAGATGACGCAGGGGGACGGAGGAGAGCGGCACGGTGTCTGCCGGAGAAGAATTCTACACGGACGCGCTTTCACGCGCCGGCGCGTGGAATTTGACAGAAAGTTGCGCTGGCGCGTGGGGCCCACTTGCGGCTAGTCTAGTGACCGGACTTTGGGGTTTGGTCGGTCGGCGGCTGTTCTTCCCCCCTGTGCCAGCGGTGAGATGCGTGGAAATTTTGACAGAAAGTCGTGGTGGCGCGTGTGGCCTACTCGCGGCTCGTATGGTGGCCGGACGGCGGGGTTGGGCTGGCCTGCGGCTGTTCTTCCTCCCTGTGCCGGCGGTGAGAAAAAATGTGCACTCCAAAAGGGTGTTCCGAGTTGGAACTCAAAAATGCACCAAATCGTTTACCCAAAATCTACCCCAAATTTGAACGGGAAATTTTTTTTTTCTTAAATTTTGTAACCCAAATGCTCTGATCCCATGTAAAATCAGAATTCTCTTTTTTTATTATCATTGAAAGACACTACCTATTTATATATAAAGATAGAAACAATCTTAAGTGACATACACCTAATACACCACTAAGACACCTAATACACAACTCATACCACTAAGGCACCTAGTGTTAGACACCTAATACACACACTTATAACTCATCTTTAACAGTTAGAAAATATTATATATTTAAAAATTGTGTTTCTATATTAGTTTAGGAGTTCTACAATGAGTTCTACTAGGATTAGAAATTCAATCTTATCATCTAGATGTATTCTCTCATAATCATTATGAATGGATAATTAGAATTTTTTTAATAGATTTCTTGTTATTCTATCAACTTAATTTGATTTCCTAAAATTCTAGCTTTCACATTTTTCTATTTTCTATTTCTACTTGTTTGGTATCTGATCAGGAACATTTTTTTATATATTTTTAGTTTTATCCTTTCTCCTTTGTGTTAAAGAAAGAAATTCGCAACACCTATTTTGCATTGTGTTCTACCTTGAATACACCTTCTTTTCTACCCATCCAAAACTAGCACAACTATTAAGCATTGCCTCACATTTCATAAAGAGCCATCACTCACCAATGAGCTTTGATGACACAAACAAGCACTTCCTCCAACACCTTCCTTCTCCATTTTTGTCGTCAACAGACATATAATTGTGATATTTGCTATATCGAATGATTATTTCGATTTCATCTCACAATTCAATTGTCCTTCATTGAGCACTTATAGTAGTTTTTCTAATTCCCTTTGCCATCGACCCAAGTCATCATGGAAGCAAGTCACTTTGGGTGACATCGTTTGGCCTTAACACTAGGTGTTTTTGCCATTAAAGGGTACCCTACTTGCAGACTTGCCTAGCATCGAGGAATAGCCTTGCCATCGACACTGCCTTTCCTTCTGCTAGTGTCGTCTGCCTCCATTGCTCCCTCCCTAGCCATCTAAATCTTAGCCATTCTATTATTGTTGTGGGTTTGTTTGCATATCTATTTTTTTTGGCTGACCCCAATTGCATATGGTAGAGATTTTGTGTTGTCTACCACCAATTGCTTATTCTAAGTGTTGATTGGCTTCTTCTATGATGTAGTTGTTGGTTCTTCTCTAGTTTAGTTGTTGGATTTCTTGGCTCTACTGTTCTTGCTATGTGGTTTGATATATTTGGTACTTTTATGTTGCTGTACTGTGGGTTATATACATTAGTTGATGTTCTTATTTGATTGATTAAAGATCCTTCGCTACGTGGAGCCCAATTGTTGGGTTCTTATTATTCTCTACTTGATAAAATTTGGATTCTACCCCTACTACCTTTTAAAGAGTTCTTATTGGAAGATTATTTTCATACATTGTCATTGAAATTGAGCATGTTTGATATTTATGCTCCAATTTGAAGGGGAAAAGTTTAAGCGTATCTTCTTTCTACTTGTGTTGACAACTAGTTGCGTATTTTCTTGGTGTCATCGCTATCTACACTGTTATCGGTTGCCTACACCACTACATAAGCCTGATGTCTATCCCAGTTTAGAAATCCCTTTTCCATATGGTTTTGCGATGCTGTTTAACATATGCCACCATCATATGTTGTTTTTTGTGTTGTGTATTTTTCTATGTTTCCCTTAGGGATTTTACTCTGCTACCCTATACTCTCAGGACCTTTTTACTACATGTGGCGCTTTAATTAAGGTTAACTTTCTCAATAATATTGCATATTCCATTATATCTGTTAGATATATTAGTTGTGTATTAAGTGTCTATCACTAGTTGAGTTGTGTATTAGGTGTCTATCACTAGTTAAGTTATATATTAGGTGTCAAACACCAAATAGTGTCCCTAGCTTTGTATATAAATATGTAGTATCTTTAAATGGAAAACTTATAAAATATCCCAAGTATGCTTATCAGTATCCACATTAGAGATACAACAGAACTCTTCAATACACAGTACTAAAGATATCATTAATACATTTTTGGTTCTAATTTATCTGCAATGGTCCATTCATTCTTAAGTTTAAGAGAGAACATTATCTTTGGTAACTGTAGGTGGTTTCTAACTATAAATAACAGAGTTCAAGACACCTTCATCTATAGAATGTAAAAGGCTCTCATACGATTCTTCCAATATGATAGTAAGACCCATCAAAGAAGAGAGCACGGGTTATAAACGAATTGTTTTTCAAATGATCCATAACAAGGTCTTAGGCAACACAAAGTGTATCTAGTGACCGCCCCTAATATCAATTGAAAGTTTTTAAGTTGCGGATCCATTTAACTAGAATAGGTGAATAGATAATTAACATAAATATGCCAAATTAAAATTTCATAGACGACCAGACATGCAATTATGTGTAAATAAAATAATGCTTAAAGATAAATTGACACACGAGATTTTTAGTTGGAAACAACCTAGGTCCTAACAATGACCTAAGAGAAAAACTACAGGTTTATTGTACCACTTAACTATCTACTATGAAAATAAGGTCTAATTACTAGGTAATGACTTAAACTACCCTCCAAGATAATGCTCCCAAGTAATCTACTTACAAGCTGTTGTTTTTCTTCACAGTCTTCACTTTGAGTTGCACAAGTAATCGAATACGATGAACCAGTATCTGAAATGTTAGCACAAAAACACAAGTACAAAATGTGTTGTAGACCAAATTCAACAATGAATAACCTTAACTAGAAGATTTAAGAATGTATCTGCTAATATTAAATCATCTAGCAATCTTAGAACAAGCTGATTAAGTATAAGTTCCATAAAGACAACTTCTATAAATATAAACAATCAAACAAAATAATTATGATATTATATAATTATTTGATCCAATAGTTTAAGAACAAAATTAAGAAGCTATATGAACATTTAATCAAAATATCATAAACTAATTATGTTTATTAATCAATCAAATACAACCTCTAATATTTGACAGCTTAATTAAAGAACAAAGGATGAAAAAATAGATCTTGTTTTTGGAAAGCAATTTGATAAAGAGAGAACTTAAGATGAAAAAATTAATGCTCTTGTGGTTAATTAAAATATAGAGTATTAAGTTTTTTATATAGGAAAGATTGAAGCCCTAATGCTAGTTTAAAGTTCAATTACAATTTTGTCCATTAAATAATTCATAGAGCAATGAATAGTAGAGATAAAATGATTATTGGAATGTTTGGCTTGAATAAACAACTAGGTTAAAGTTGAAGCTCTCGTCGCTCGATCGATCGAATCAATAAAGTTGATCGATTGAAATTCTCTTTTATCGATCCAGGCAATGATCAATAAAACATCGATCGATCTAAACAAATCTCGATCAACCCACCCTATAAATAATAAAAATTCAAGACCAAGTAGATCAAATGTGATCAATTCTCGATCGATCGAACCTAAAACTTTGATTGATCTACCCTATATTAAAATTAATTTCGAGAGGACTTAGATCGATCTAGTCATTACTCGATCGTTCTATCTCTTGATCGATCTAATCATTTCTCGATCAATCGATATATATATATATACACACATTAAAAGTCTCTATATGTCTAATATAAAATCTAATGTGCATAAGAATAGAAGTATACTTGAAATATGTTCATTTGAAGCTCGGTAGTTTCTTCAACGTGAACAGTGATATTAAAAAACGCGTTTAGAAATTAAATTACATTTAAATATTTTATTGACAAATATCGTTAATACTCGTAAACCTTGTAAGATTTTTTGATAAGTTCATATAACTCATGGATCATGTCACTATATATCATGGGCAATCTAGTTACGTATATGCTTATTTTTCTTGTACTAACTTATGAAGTGTTAATTTTAAGGGTGGGTAATTGTGCATGTCCACTTCCTTTTTCAACTAGAGCATTTATCTTCCATTTATTTTGTTGGCATCTTTTTTTGCTTGTTTTGAAAAAATAATACCACAAAGATAAATAAGTGCACTTAATTTTTTTACATAGCTGTGGTTGAGAAAATCCAAAAATAAATTAAATATATAAAATATAAAAATAATCATTTGTTATTGCGTGCATCACCCTTTTAAATTAGGAAATTAAATTGCTAAAAAATAGTTAGAGGACTTGCTAGCTCTAGTTCCAACAACTGATGGGGACTTTTGTCTCAATATTTAACTTTTCAAATTTTTGTTAAGTTATCAGTGATCCTACAATATTTGTTTTAGGTATTCTTTAATTCAAATTTCTGAAATTACAGGGCTACTTTCAATTGCTATTCTCATGTATTGAGAAGTTGTTAGCATTTTTAAATGTGAAGAGCCTTGTTCTTCCGGCTGCTGAAGAAGCAGAAGCCATATGGAGAGAGAAATTTTGTTTTACGAAGATAACACCAGACCAGGTTGTGTAACATTTTGTCTAAACATTATTTAAATGGGAAACTCAAAGTATAGGAACGAGTTCTACGAAAATTCACATATAATTTGAGTTAAGTCTTTTTCGTAACGAAGATTTTCCAAATCATTTATACATCTGTGTAACCACATTATGGTTACACGAGGAGTGTAATTCTTTTTTTGAAAATTTTCATTGCGAAATAGGTCTAACTTAAATTGGATCGTAAATTTTTGCAAAACTCTACTATATTAAGTTATTACAATTATTTAGATTCCGTGTTGTGTCTGTCTTTTGAACTACATGAGATATCGATTGTGTATATCTTACTTTGCAGCTTATCAAGTACAGAAAGGCTTGCTATCAAATGGTGACCTTTAAAGGGACTTACATGTTGCAAAAGAAAGTTCCTGAGTATCGGCTTGTCCATTCATAATGGAGGAAATAAACATTTCAGTTTTCTCAATATTTTTTCCCCCTTTCTCTTGAAAACTTTATTATCTTTCAAGTTATATTTTGTTTAATTTAAATAATGAGTTCGTTTGACTTGTGTATCAAATATTTATGAATTGGATGGTCAAGATAAATCCATGGGTGTTATAATGACAGAAGATAACAATGCTCAACCAAAGATGATTTTTACTCAACAAGTTCCTACCTGCCAGGTACTTCAAGTTTGTAAGCTTTATGCATTAAGTTTATATGGATTTCTAGAACCAGTAATAAGGTAGCTCACGGTGAAAATTTGATTGTCTAATATCTTAACGTCTTAGATGATGAAAATTTAATTTGAATTTTATCAAAAAATTTGAATAATTTTTTTAATTAAAACTTATTTCATTTGATATATGTTTATCGAAAAAAATGTATGTATTAAAAGTATGACACGTGTTATTTTGTTATATTTAATAAAATTTTGATGGAGAGTTAATTTTCATATTTGATAAATTTTTCATCAACAAATAGACTTAAAAGCATTTTTTTTAAATAAATGGATTAAACAATCCTTTAGATTGATACAGATTTTCATGGTCGTTTTTTATATTATGTGTCTAGTTTATTAAACAATATAATCATAGTTTTTTTCCCCTTCAAATGGTGTATGATTATATAAAGATTTTTTTAATCAAATGATTATGTTGTTATTCAAACCTATTATATGAAACGAGGGAGGTGTAAGTTATTTAATGATTTGTAGATACAAGATGGTGTGAAAAAAAAAACATAGGTTTGAATCAAATTTTTTTATTATATTATTGTTATGTTTTTACTTGTTTTAAAATGTGTAAATTTTAATGCTATGAAAAAAGAGTTATCAAATTTATTATGATTAAAATTTTATTTATTTTACTACGTAAAAACTCTTATAAAATTTATCAAAAAAATAGTTGGATTTGATGAATCTTTATTGTGTTTATGGATGTCTTAGCAATTCTAGTAATGGTTTAATTTATAAAATTTTAATACTTTATAACTTATAAGTATTTCTTATTTTTTTCATATATATATGTTACATATTTTTTTAGTTCCTATTCTTGAAGCATTGATCAAGAAAATTATTTTATTTGTTAGAGTATTGAAAAAATAATCAATTAGAATAATAAAACATCACTGATAAAGAAAATTTCATAAATTTTGTGTAATGCATTTAGTGATTACTAGTAAATATTTAATTGTGATAAAAACAATTCAACACATTTGAAGTTTGTACAAGAAAGATTATACTTTGAATCCTAACTCTAAATATGTCATTTTTTTTTTGCTAGAAAAAAGAAAATATATATTAAAATTCATATTCATGATGACAACAACAAAGAACTATTGGGGTAATATAGAACTATGAATGAAATGTTTAACATGGTTATGAGAATACGAAAAAGTTAGACAATGAGTAACTTTATTTAAATTTTGAAGAATTCAAGAAACAGATATAGTATTAAAATACGACAGGAGGAGTTTGGCTTGGTTGATAATATTCTGAATTTTTCAAGATATGATACAATTATTATGCATTATAGTCTTTATAACATTTTGATTATCACCTTCCACGTAAAAAGATTTGAAATTAAGTTGTAGAGCTATCTAAGAAAAAATAAAGCAAAAGCCTCATCTATTTCAACATAATTACCTTGATAGAATTTAGTTCAACAATCAAGAATATAACCATTAGAATGTTCAATAACAACCGCAACAATAATATTATGATTATAAATAGTTGTATCAAAATTTATTTTAGTAGAATCTTTAGGTGGTTTCTTCCGAGCAAAAGGGTGATAATCTTCAATAATAGAAGAATCTAGACAATTTGTACTGTAAAATAGTACTCTAAATTCTTAAAATTTGGATTTAATTTAGAAACAATAAAATTAAGATTTAGAGGTTTAGAGTTAAAGATAATATCATTTTTTATTTTTTAAATTTGTTCAAAAATAATACATAAGATATAATGAACTTAAGGTAAGTTAAAAAGGAATGTATGAAAATGTTATTAAAGATTACTTGGAGAAGAGAATCAAAAGAAAATATATTTGAATTAATCAAAATATAGGTGGGATTAAGTAAAAATAATATTGATATTTTTAATGTTTGAATACAAAAGAGGACAAGAGATATCATATAAAGTGATTCTTTCATTGATATTATCTTGAGTATGGAGATAATTAGAAAAAATTCCCAACAAAAAACTTTTATGTTTCCAAAATAACTTCCAAAAAGAGCAAAAATTCTTGAAAATTTAGTATAAACAATTTTTCAGTAAGAAAATTTAGAATTAAACTTACCTTTTGAGTTGTGAATCTAAAACCAAGAATCTGATTTGTTTGAAATTTTCAAGAAAAGCTTAAAAATATAAAAACACGTCAAAGAACTTCAAATATTACAAATTAATTAAAAATTTCAATTATTACTATGAATATTAAGAAGATCGGGAACTTTTACAAGACATTGATTGAGAAGATTTATATCAATCAAAGGAGAAACATATAAAATTAATACATCAAGGAATCCAAGGATCATTTTAAGTAAAGATCTTGAAAAACAAACATTTCCAAATAAAAGAATAAGAGGACTTAATATTGTACTCAAAGAAATCTTTACAATTACCATATTTATGTTTGAATAGTTGTAACTAACTTTTGTTATCATTATTTAAGAAATACCAACCAAGTTTAGACAAAAGGTTGAGATTAATATCTTTAAATTTATGAAAACGCAAACTATTAACCTTCTTAGGTAGTTAAATTTGATCCCAACTTTTAAAAGTCATATATCATGTATCTAAACTGTCTTTATTAGAATCAAAATTCCACAATAATTTCTTTAGAATTAAATCATCTTTATCACATATTAAACTTGAAAATTTGAAAGTACTAATAGAATATGTGATAGAAATAGAAGAATATTGGAAAGTAGACAAGATCTTCAACTATCATTTTCTACGATCAGATTGTTAATAACTCTTTTGAATTCTCTGTTTTTTCTGTTTATGCAAAAGTAAATTGTGCTCCAAATGTTTAACACCGCTAGTAGTAGAGAGAACACTTAAAATATTTTGGATTTAGGATCGAAGAGGAAAGAAGACATTATTAGAGTAAAAAATGCATGACTTAGATAAATTTACTTTTCATACAGACCACCTAAAATAACATTGTAAATTCTGTTGGATCACATTAATCTCAGTCAAGTTAGCCCGAAAAAAAAGGAATTATATTATTAGCAAAGAGAAGATGGCAATATCAAAAACATTTCTAATAGTTTTAATACCATAAAAACTTGAAGAGTTTTAAGCTCGAAGTATCAGTCTTGAAAGAGGTTCAACTCTAATAATAAATAAATAAATAAGGAAAAATAGGATCATCTTGTCTAAACTCTCTTTAAGTAAGACAATATTAAATTGTAAAATTGTTTTGAAAAACCCAAATGCTTCATCATTTTGATGATAAAGTTCTATTCCATACTATTATGAACCTTTTGCATATCCAATTTGATTCTTAATAAACTACATCTATCTCTTTTCTTTTTAATAGTATGGACAATTTTTTGAGTAATAATAACATTAAAGATATTCATCTATTAGGAAATTGAAAGGGAGGAATGAATTAAGTTTACCTTTAAGTCTATTGAAGAGAATCTTAGAAATAACTTTGTAGATGACATTATATAAGATGATAGGTCTAAATTGATGAACTAAGGAAGTTTTATCAACTTTTTCAATAAGAGTGATAAAATTCTTGTTTAATACAAGATGAAGGTAGCCGGTATTGAAAAAATTCTGCATAACATCAATTAAACTTTCACCAAGAATTTCCTAATAATTTTTGTACACAAAACTGGAATACCATCAACATTAAGTGTTTTGAAAGGACCCCAACAATTAAAACATTTTTTTATTTTTTTATGATTAAGAATACTACACAATAAGTCATTATTTTCAAGAGAAATAAAAAAATTGAGATAGTTCACAATCCTTGTTATCAGTTTTATTATGAGAAGAGGAAATGGAGACTTCTTTATAATAATTGATGAAGCCGGATCCTATGTCAAATATTTGAGATAACATCTTTCATTTGGATCTTTAACATGATGGATGATATTATGTCTTCTCCTAATCATAATGGAAGCCTGAAAAACAAAATTTTAAGATCACCTTCTAACAACAAAGTTTCTCTAGATTGTTGTCTCTAAATGTTTTCTAATCTATTTTTTATTTGTCAATGTCATGAAGTAAATTTTTTTATAAGTTTCATTTTCATCGGGAATTAAATCACTTTGAACTTTTAATAAAATATCTTTAGTTATTTTCAATCTATCTTCACAATAATTAAAATAATGTTTCTTCTACCAAGTAAAATCTTTAGCCAATTGAATATAATTTAAATGGAAGTTTGATGTACTTGATGGATATCTTTGAGTCTCCAAACTTATGTAACTACATCCTTGGAAGATGGGTATCTGCACGAAGCAGTAATAACAACAGAGAATATGTATATTCCTTATTAAAGCATTTGAAACAGAGAAAATCAATCTGTAAAAACTAAAATTCTATCAATTTTTTGTTTAATATTGTATCATCCTTTCTTTTTATTGTTCCAAGTAAATGATAAACCAAAAGAATCAAGATCAACGGCTTGAACAGAATCCATAAAATCTCACAGTCTATTTGGCAAAGAAACAACAGGTAAACCCCCCTTTTCTCATTCTAAGAAAGTTTTTCATTAAAGTTGAAATAAGAGTAATAAAATTTGTCCAAAAATCATCATTAAGCTTCATACTCAGGAGAGTAATAACAAAACATATTCCAAATTGTTGCATTAGCTGTAGTATTACATAATTCCAAGCAAATGAGATGGTGATCAAAAGCAATTATAGACAGAGAGATGCCTAACTTCAACATAATACGTAAACTACCAGTATTATCATCAAATATGCTAAAACTATTAAAAAAACTAGTCGTTGTTGGACAGAAGTACAAAATTCACTATTAGGTTTAGTTTCAGAAAGAAAAATACAATCAGAATTATAAATACTAACTAATCTACATAAGTACTTAAAAATCGAAGATTTAACCAATCTATGATAGTTCCAAGCAAAGATCATTATTTAGTAGTTGCAAGCTTAATATGGGCTGCCTCCTCGCCCATTTGGATTGAAAAGGAAGTCATAATAAGAATGGAGATGTTTGGAGTTTGTGAAATAGGAGAATAATTAGCAACTCTTGATGTAGTAGTACAAATTGCATCCGAGAGGATGGGCTATGAATTGGCAGAAGAACCACCAGATTGAGGCAAAAGTTACTTAACAACAGCAAATTGAGGCAAATGAGACTCAACAACAATAGATACAACAAAAGATGATACCATCACTAGTAGCTTCATTAGACATAATTCTTTTTCTGCTTGGAACAACATTTGGGGAATGTTTCCTCTTCTTTGCATCACTTTGAGAAGAATCAACTTCAAACACCTGTTGATTTCTTAGCCCTTGGCGAGGTTGGTATTCCTTTTTGGTTTGGCTACCATGAAACTATTGAGTGTTAAATCAATAGGACTTTTAATTCTTATGGTAGATGAGCAATTATCAAGTTCACCCGAACAAAGGTTCAAGTTAAGGTTAGAGGATATAAGGAAAAGAGATGGTATTAACATAGGCACATCATCAATGGAAGTAAGGTAGGGTGTGATTGATTGAGTACTGGTTGAGGATGAGTGTGGGTTGAGGATTTTGGCAATGAGATAGGAAAGGTCATTAGTAGTATGGTAAGGAGGCAAAGTTGTGGTAGATGAGTTAACTGGAAAGTTCATGGATAGAGACTGAGCAATTGTACTTAAAAGTATAGTGAGGATAATGTGAAGGTAAAGAGAGAAAAAGTTGGGGCAGTAAGTTATGAAGTCATGTAGTTTAGGCATTGGGGTTATACCAGTTCATAGAGTTATGGAGATGCTCGGTTAAAGCAGATGTAAAAAAGGAGGCTATATCTGCTGCAGAAGATGGTGAATTTAGAGAATTAACTGTATGTGAAGTTAACTTGTCGAAATTATGTGTTGATACATCTGTGTCCAAAGATAACATTAGAGAACAATTATTTCTAGCCAATAGTTCAAAATTAGGCAACGAGCTTGAGTTATCATGGACATGTCTGGTAAGGGTAGCTTGGGGAGGCTTGAGAAAAGTTAAATTGATAGTAGGTTTTTCTAAAGGGAATACACGAAATGGAGCATTGTTTCTCAGGTCATGAAGAATAGGAGCTTCCTTTTAAGTGAAAACATCCAACGTTGATACAATAATTAACATTGATTTGGACTCTCAATCTAAGTTATTTTTCAATAATAAGGTCACTATTATATAAGAAATCAATCTCAGTAACAGTTCCAAGCAATTTCCTAGAGTAATGGCCATAAATTTGAATCCAAAAATTAGTAGAAGAAAAACCAAATTTAGGAAGAGGAGTTATAGTAGACCACTTTTTTATGATCAAGAGATGGCCTTAATATTCCGAATTCTAAGTCTCCAAATTTTATTACAATCTATCTCATACTGAAATTTAAGCCCAAACACATTGTTAGCTCTATCTACTACCGAGACCTCGATACCAAAAGAAAGATTTCCAGCTAAATCAAAGGTGGATTGGATAAAAAATGAGTTTATTTCTCTGTTAACCAAAAGTTTAGCCAAGAGGATTAAGGAGGTGGCATTCCCAGCTTTTTCCCATGAGCTGGAGATAGTGAAATATTGAGGTTACCAAACATCCTTTGATTTTTAGATATCATGGCTAGATACGAAGAGCTTTCAAGAGCTTGCGAAATGGGTTCCATTTTGAGCCAAAGAAAGAAAAAATTAGGAAAACAGTTGCATAAAATATTATTATTTAGTTTATTAGGAATTTTGAGGAAAAACACTAGCTGTTATAAAGAGGGGTTAAGTGAGAAAATCATAATTAGAGAAGAAGAATGAGAATATGAAGAGAGTTCAACATGCATGTGCAGTTTCATACGTTTGTTAAACAAAATAAAGAAAACAAGCTTATTTTTTAATTGCATGAAAAGGGAAAGATTCATAGAACGAAAATGCTCCATATGTTCAACAAATCAGTAGAAAAAATGGCATGTAAGAAGGTGCAGTGATCAGAAGTTAAAGGTAAAACGAGAAGATATAAAACACAAACCTTTTTTTGTTTTTGGTAAATGATTGGAATTGATTAAAGAAGGTTGCTTGAAGACAATAGAATCAAACAAGAGCGAGGCGTAAAGAAGAAGAAGAAGACAAAAGTGACTTTATAGCTTTCAAAAAAATGAGGCAATCATGAGAAATCTTGGAGAAAGAGAACAGTTTCAGAGGAGACAGTTAGTTTCAAGATTCTTAGATAAGGAAATGCTAAAATTTTCTGTCTGAAATGGTTCTTCAACAATGCATGTATGGCCACGTGTAAGAAGGAAATAAAGTGAGATTAATTTCTTAGATATTACAAATTGTACAAAAATAATTGTTTATCTTAAAATTTTATTTTATGACTTTACATAAATAAATACATTATGTTGGTGTGTGCTATAACTGTGACAGACACAAATGCTCAATGGAGTAAAACATGGAGCAGACAATAATATTAGTGGAGCCATAAAACCTGGATGTGCAGGTTTTATGGTTATTGTTTAATTTTCGTTTTCCTTATATACATATATTGTAAACTCTTGTAAAAAAACAGAACAGAAATAATAATGAAATATACTGATAATTATCAGAGAAATACAATATTTTGACATGGTATCAGAGCAGGATATTGCTAACTAATGAACTACCTGCTGATTTATGATGAAACTACCATTTTTTGATTGCTTATTTGTTGATTTGTTGATTGAATCAATTCTTATTTCAATTTCGATTGATTTTTGGTTTCGATCAATTCTGATTTCTGATTTCTGGTGTGGATACTAATTGTAGCTGCAGTTTTTCGTTTTTTGAGTTCTGTTTTCTGGTTTATATTGGTCCCGAAGCTGTTTCTCCGAAGTTGTTTCTGGTTTCTAATTTCTTATTGCTGCAACCGATCAGTTGCATTACTAGAAAAAAAAACAAGCAAAACAACAACAGAGGTTCAAAACAACAACAGAGGTTCAAACCATATAGTATTCAGAGTTGCCATTTCTGCTCAGCGTCAGTTCTGTCGTCGCAAACTCAATAGAACCCTTCAGGGAGCCATACTGATCTAAGCTGCTCGTTGGAGCCGTCGCTTACTCGTTGGGGCTGGTGCAAAGAAAAAGAAGGGCACCGCTTCACATAGAGGACCAGGTAGAGGGTTGACTCCGACTAGATGCTTGTAGTCGGCTAGGGCTCTTCCATCAGAAGAAGAGAGGTGCCGTAGAGGGCAGTGTGAAGAAAGCGCAGAGGGTTGCGCGGCGGATGAAGAAGAAGGGATTTAGGGTTACGAAGAGGGCTGCGTGAAATGGAGAGGGAAATGATTTAGGGTTACGATTTTTTCTTTATATAGTGTACGAATTGTAAAAAAAGTTTAGATTTCATGACAAAATCTAGAGATTTAACTACCAATTTCGTGTTGGAAGATTTGACGACGAAAATGACGGAAGTTCTAACTAGAACTCAGATCAGCTCACAACCTTCGCCAACTGAAGCGTCGACTGCTCCCATTAGTATCAAGTTGGGAGGATCCAACTATGCCTTGTGGTCCCAGGTGGTGGAGATGTATATCTCTGGCAAAGATAAACTAGGATATATTAATGGGGATCTTCCTCAACCTATTGAAACCGACCCCTCATTAAGGAGATGGCGTACTGAAAATGCCATTGTCAAAGGATGGTTGATCAATTCGATGGACCCCTCCTTGATTGCAAACTTTATCTGATTCCCAACTGCGAAATAGGTTTGGGATTCGGTTTCTACCACTTACTATGATGGGACAGACACGTCTCAAGTATATGATCTTCGCCGTCAAGTTACTCGTACGAAGCAACCGGGTGGATCCATTGAAAAATACTCCAATGACCTTCAAGGGTTGTGGCGTGAAATTGATTTCCGTCGTCCTAATCCAATGGAGTCCTAATCCAATGGAGTGTGCGAGTGATATACAAAAATACAACTCCATTGTACAGGAAGATCGAGTGTATACCTTCCTCGATGGACTTGATGATAGATTGGATAAAACTAGAAGTGATGTGCTTCAGATCAAACCATTCCCTACGGTGGAACAAGCCTATGGATTCGTCCGTAGAGAAGAGGTCAGGCAGACCGTGATGATCACAGGTGTCGATACGACACCCGGAGCAGTTATGACTTTTAAAGGGGTCAAGGGACACCATAATCTAATGCCACCAAAAACAGGACCTTCCTTGGGTAGCAAGAAATCCACGGGAAATCCACCATCTCTTGACATAAAATGTGGCCATTGCGGAAACTCCAAACACACCCGTGAAAACTGCTTCAAACTACATGGGTATCCAGAATGGTGGAATGATCTTCAAGCACGGAAGAAACGGGACACCACTGGGCGAGCAGCGGTGGCTACCAATAATGCCTCACTATCCCTTACTTCTCAGGCCGAATCTTCCCAGGATCTAGGTATTTCAAGTAAAGTATTTCACATCTCTACTCGTAATGAGAAAGATGAGTGGATTCTGGACTCTGGAGCTACAGATCACATGACATTTGACCCAAACGATCTCTCCAATACAACCCAGCCAAGACGGAGCCGTGTTGCCAATGCAAATGGGGTCACTTATCCAGTTACAGGAGCTGGAACAGTGACCTTATCTCCTTCATTATCATTATCTAATACTTTGCTTGTACCCTCTCTGTCAAACCGACTAATGTCTGTAAGTCAGGTCACTTCAGACCTTAACTGTGTAGTATTGATGTATTCTACTTTTTGCCTTCTACAGGATATTCTCACCAAGGAGATCATTGGGCGTGGTACTAGGAGATGAGGGCTATATTATGTGGATGACCTCAGTTCAGGAAGAGCCAATCACATGCAACATACTGTTGGTAACAAGGAACAACAGATTTGGCTATGTCATCGTAGATTTGGGCATCCATCATTCGGGTATTTAAAGCACCTACTCCCCAGTTTATTTTCAAATATCACACATTCAGATTTCAAATGTGATACTTGTATCCTAGCAAAAAGTCATAGGGCGTCTTATCCTATGAGCATGAATAAAAGTGTGACTCCTTTTGCTTTGGTACATTCTGATGTTTGGGGACCTTCCCCGGTCATTACGTCATCGGGTCATCGTTGGTTTGTTATTTTTGTTGATGATTGTACACGAATGACATGGCTTTACCTTCTCAAACATAAAGATGAAGTATTTGCTACATTTCACATGTTTCACACCATGGTTCAGACACAATTTTCTGAAAAAATTAAGATACTTAGGTCTGATAATGGAGGGGAGTATGTTAATCAACAATTCCGGACATACTTTGACAACCATGGTATTCTCCATGAAACCTCATGTTCACAAACCCCACAACAGAATGGGACTGCGGAGAGAAAAAATCAGCATATTTTAGAAACGGCTCGAGCCTTACTAATCGGTGCATATATGCCTAATAAATACTAGAGTTATGTTGTTACTACAGCTGTGTATCTACTGAATCGAATGCCCACAAAGACCTTACAATTTCAGACTCCATTAAAGGTGTTATCTAATCATCTTCCTTTGCCTACTATTTTGATGCTTCCGCCCCGAATTTTTGGATGTGTTGCTTTTGTCCACCTCCATAAAAATCAACGAACTAAGTTGGATCCATGTGCTGTCCAATGTGTATTCTTGAGGTATGGTGTACAAAAAAAAGGGGAACCGATGTTATGATCCAATTACTAAAAGAAACTATACTACCATGGATGTCACTTTCCTTGAATCAGAATGTTTTTTCCCATCACCGGTATCCAATTACACTCTTCAGGAGGAGAGTTATGGTGAAGAACGAAATTGGCTTGATGTTGAAATATTAGACACGATTCCAACATACTCGGATCATGCCAATAATATGGAGGAGCCCGTATCTAGACCCGAGCTTGAACTTCCAAGAACTGAAGCTGAAGTAGTAATTGAATCTCCAGAAGATGAAGTGGTTGATGTACCCCTCAATTCTCTAGTACCCAATGATCCTCCTGCTGAGAACACTCCTGAGGTAAGCTATCCTATCACACCTTTACAGACTAATGCTATAGATACATCTGTTGGTTATGTTTTACCTTTCAGACACAATCGAGGTAAACCTCCAAATCGATACTCCCCAGAAAGAGAAGAACGACAACCCAAGTATCCAATAGAAAATTATGTATCTACTCAAAGGTTATCAGAACCAATCAGGGCATTTGCACAAACACTCTCCTCGTGTCAAATTCCGAGTAGCATTGAAGAAGCCTTATCTGATCCAAAATGGGCTCAAGTTATAAAAGAGGAATTTGAGGCACTGTAGAAGAATAGCACATGGGTGTTAAGCGAGTTGCCTCAAGGGAGGAAGATGGTAGGATGCAAGTGGATTTTCTTCATTAAGTATAAAGCAGATGGGTTAGTTGATCGTTACAAGGCAAGGCTTGTAGCAAAAGGATATACACAGAAACATGGGATAGATTATCAAGAAACCTTCTCACTTATGGCTAAACTAAAAACTGTGAGAGTTTTTTTTATCTCTTGTAGCCAATTTTAGATTGGCCATTGCACCAACTTGACGTGAAGAATGCCTTCCTTCATGGTAACCTTGAAGAAGAGATTTACATGGATATCCCACCAGGATATACTGTTACATCAGGAAAAGAAACTACATGTAGATTACAACGAGCATTGTATGGACTAAAACAATCACCTCGAGCGTGGTTTGGTAGGTTGAGTTCAAAGAATGAAGAAATATGGGTTCCAACAAAGTAACTCGATCATACTCTTTTCCTAAAACATCGATTAGAGAAGATAACAGTCCTTATAGTCTATGTAGACGACATGATCATTATAGGGGATGATAAAGAAAAATCCCTAAGCTTCAAGAACAACTGTCAAATGAGTTTGAAATGAAGAATTTGGGAGGGCTCAACTACTTCTTAGGTATTGAGGTAACAAGATCAAAACAAGGCAGATTCTGTCTTTCCCAAAGAAAATATACTCTGGACCTACTGGCAGATGCAGGACTACTAGATTGTAAACCTGCCGATATTCCAATGATTCAAAATCATAAACTAGGAGAATATGTGGACCAAGTACCGGCAGATAAACAGAGATATCAACGGTTAATAGGTAAACTCATATTTATCTCATACTCGACCTGATATTGCTTATGCTGTAAGTGTCGTGAGTCAGTTCATGCACTGCCCAAGTGAAGACCATATAGATGCGGTCATGCGAATACTTCGTTATTTAAAATCCTCCCTTGGGAAAGGACTTATGTTTTCAAAGAATGGTCAATTGGAAGTCCTTGGATATACATATTCGGTGGGCGGGGAATATGAAGGATAGGAAATCTACTGCTGGGTACTTTACTTTTGTGGGGGGCATCTTGTCACATGGAGAAGCAAGAAGCAAAATGTAGTTGCCTTATCCAGTGCTGAAGCTGAATTTCGAGGAATGGTCAAGGGAATATGTGAGCTCCTTTGGTTGAAAAAACTTCTAACTGAGATTGGTGTTGCTCCTAACTCTGAAATGAACTTATTTTGTGATAACAAAGCAGCCATTGCCATATCTCACAATCCAGTTCAACATGATCGCACGAAGCACGTTGAAGTGGATCGGAACTTCATCAAACAGAATCTTGAAGAAAAGATTATTAAGCTTCCATTTGTTAAATCAGAAGATCAATTGGCTGATATACTCACAAAATCTGTGTCTGCAAGGAACTTCTACAACTCACTTGACAAGTTGGGCATAAGAGACATATATGCACCAACTTGAGGAGGAGTGTTGGTGTGTGCTATAACAGTGGCAGACACAAATGCTCAATGGAGTAAAACATGGAGCAGACAATAATATTAGTGGAGCCATAAAACCTGGATGTGCAGGTTTTATGGTTATTGTTTAATTTTCGTTTTCCTTATATACATATATTGTAAACTCTTGTAAAAAAACATAACAGAAATAATAATGAAATATACTGATAATTATCAGAGAAATACAATATTTTGACACATTATTCTAATACATTTTAGAACTTGGTATTAAATTAATATTATAAATCTATAATATAAAATAAATCCAAATAGCACACCAAAGGAAAAATTCAAATAAATTAAATACAAAAATGAAAGAATTGAATACTAAATTGATCAAATTCAAAATAGTTAAATTATCACATATTTTTCTCAATCACACTGTCTTCAGGCTTAACATTGAATACTTTTTTAAGTTTGGTTTTTGATACACATAACCATTAGTATCCATTATATAGAATTTATTATTTTTTAAAGATAACCATTGTAATATTAAATTTAATATAGTTTAATTATTACCTTAATAAGTAATCACTTCATTATCTTCTCTAAAATGCATGAATAACTAAAAACATATACTCTTCTCGTTAAGTTTTAATATCAATTAAACTTTTATCCGTCCATATAATAGTGCAATAATAATACTCTTTAGACCCTCATTATTCTCATAAAACACATGGAATTATGGGTGTTTATATTCCGGTTAAGTTTTGAGTAAAACAAATTTAACAAAATAAGATTAGATCTTTTGGTTATTTAAAATGTTATAATCGAACGGTTTGGTCTGACTTGTTTAACAGTTTTGAACGATTTGATCCGATTAATAATATATAAATATGATATAATCAATCAAAAAATTAATTAATCATATATCCTTCGTAAATAATTTTTATAATAATCAATTTATGACATATAGCCACCAGCCTAGAAAAAATAAAAATCATTTAGATATTTTAATCTAGTATTATTACCCTGTCTTAGTATTTTCATTGGTATGTGAAAGAGAAAGAATAAGACCACTGTTTACATTACTGTTCTCATAATCTAATAATTGGTCGGTTCAATTTTTCAGTTGTAGCTAGCCGATCAATGATGAAATTTGAGAGTAAATATACAGTAGAGATGGTGTTGGGTTGTTGGCAAGGAGGTAGATACAACATTTGTTCATAAAATTGTACTCAACATATCAAAAACTAAAAAAATAAGTATTGCCAACCAATCCAAAATATAAACAATGTCTCGTATAAGAAATTGTAATAAAAACGTTTGGAGAAGTCACATGCAACAATTCGTCCATAAACGAAAAACATATATCAGTCAGAACTCGCATATCTATTTCGTCCAAGGATGACAGGACTAGAGGCATCGTGAGGGGAGGTCGGCTAGTTAGTGGTGGAGGCGACGCAAGGATGACTAGTTGCTGCTGGAAGCGGTGGCGGCGAGGAGACAGATACCGTTTTAAGGTTCGATTCGAAGAGGGAAAGTGCAACTACGCGAGGGAGATGAATGGGAGAGGATGTTTTAATTTTCGTATATACGTCGTTTTAAAATTTAGTATAATTGAATCGGACCGTTTGAAAATAGGTTTTAGTTAATACAAATTAGATCAGACCGTTTTATTTATAAAACTGTTCAGATCGGTCTGATCCGATCCAGTTTTTCGATTTACTTTGATTCGACCTGATTTTTGGACATCCCTACATAGAATTAAGAATGGACACATATTGGTTGGTTTGGTCTAAATTTTTAAAAATTTATAAAAATCAAAACAATCATTTAAACATTGTGAGTGTTAAAATGTAACGTGGGAGATTTCATTAGTTGTTACTTTTGGAATCTGGCTTCAATTCCCGATTGTTGCATTTTCTTGTTTTAATTGAAAGAGTAAATAAAATAACATAAGGTAATGGCTAGGAATCGAACTAGTTGTAAATGTATATCATTTTCATTTAGCTACATTAACTTCTTAGAAGAGAATGATAATTTTAAATATATAATTAATAAAATGATACTATCAAATTTAAATAATTTATAAAAAATATAACTGTATCCGACTAAAATAAATAAAAACTTGAATCAAATTATCTTATTAATCTGATTTATTAATTTATTTATAGAACTCGATTAAATTTAAATAATTCATAAAATATATGGGTAGATTGTAACAAACTATTTGATGCAATCCAGTTTACCAATTTTTTTGCCAACCTCTACTCCGAAGTAAAAAGTAATGAATTATGTTAAATAGCATATTAATTATAATTTTTGGCTTTCCATTTATTAGGATTAAACTTAACGTTTTTAATAATTTTTTTTTAATTTAATTTTTTTGACATTAACTCCAACAAAAAAAATATTAATATATCTTAATAATATGATGAGTTAAAAGCTACAACAAGGGAACAAAATTTCTCTTTCATGTAAACTAAGGTTTTTTAGTTTTTGGGATTTAATTTTTAACATTTAAAATTTAGTTTTCAGGTTTAGTTTTTGTTGCAAAAAACTTATTTTTCATTCTTCCTTTCTTTTCTTTTTTCTTTTCCCTAAATGATTTTACTCTTATATTCTAACTGAAACTCAAACCCTTGATCATGCCGTTTAGACACAAACTTGTTAATTGATACTTCTCATTCTATTAATTTTCATATTTTTGTTTTATAATATGATAAAGTTTCAGTGAAGTATGCTGCTGGTGTAGCTAAGGGTAAATGAATTATCTTTTAAATTAAGATGTACACTTGTTTTTACCATATTTTTGAACAATTAAAAAATATATATTTTTTACGTTTTATATATATATATAAATGGTTCGTTGCATTTTTAGAAATACAAAAATTATAATTTTTTTAACCATATAAGAAGGAATTAAAAATAAAATTCTATCTATTAAAATGAATTATGTTATTAAGAAATGTTAAGTTCTAATACATAAAGAAATAAAAAAGAAACATTTATACTATAAAGAATAAAATGAAATGAACAAATTTTAAGGGTGATCGGGGTCTACTAGTCTCCCACCAGCAGGATTTGGATGGTTTTCCTAACATACTACCAAATACCAAATCTTGATTAAAATAATTTTAAAAAAAAAACTAAATGCATGGATGATCTGGTGAAGCCAAAGAGCGTGCAATTTTGATTCTTGATAGTACTTGATTTTCCCCTAATGTTTGCATTGCCAGTAGTCCCTCAACACCATGAAATGCAGAAGATTCATGGACATAAAGATTCAGAGCCATGACATGAACATCAGTAGTAAATGAATACTCTTTTTTAGGGATGGATTTCAAGCAATAACCATTTGTTATAAACGGATAATAATTTATCTACGATTTAATAATACTTCTTATTTTTTAACATTAAACGAGTAACAGTTTATCTACGATTTAACCATATTTTTTATTTTTTAACATTTATTTAAAAATATATATAGTTTAAAAAATCAAAATGTTAACATAATATTTATCCTATTACATTATTTAAAATATTGACATTAATTTTTATTTTTTAATTATTTCGCATATATTTTTAAATAAAATAAAAAATATAAATGTAAGAATAAATAAAATTAGGAGGATTTGTCTAAAAGTGACATATTTTTTATAATAGTTTGAAAAAGTGTTAAGATTGTTTTTAGTTTAAAAAATGCCACACTTTAACCTTAAACTTGAAAATATATATTTTAATTAATTTTATTTAAAAATAAATAAAAATATATATCAACTCTATTTTACAAAACATAATTATTATAAACATAAAAAAATATTAACAATTTATAAATTTATAATTAATTTTAAATACACAAATATCTTTTATCATATTATATATTAAAGTTTTATTTTAAAAAATAAAAATAATTTATTTTATAATAAAATAAATATAAATTTATATGAAAATGATATGCTAAGTATTTTCATAATTCATAAATAATATAATATATTATTATTATTATTATTTTTAAATATAATTATAATTATAATTATATTTAATAAAAAATTATAATATTAATTATAATTATGATATAAAAAATAATATTCATAAAAATAATTAAATTATTAAAAAAAATAAAAACTCTCTATATCCAACTTTCTACAAGATATAAATACAAATATAGAACATTTTAACGCAAACTTTGCGTCAAAATATTATCTAATATAATATTATTATAATTATTTTTATTTTTATTATTAATATAATAAACTATATCTAATTAATTATATTTAAATATTTAAATATAATTATTATTAATAAATATTTTTTATCTTAATAAAAATAACAATTACAATAATATTAGAAATATGTGTTATAATGTAATCTATTTTTTAATTTTTTAATCTTAAATAATTTATTTTAAAAAAAATATCAATAATTTTTCATAAAAATGGTTGTAACTATTTAGTAAAGTTTTTAATAATTTAAAATTTTATAATTTATTATTATTATTTTAAATTATTATTTATTAAAATTTTGTAAATGGGGATATTTTATTTTTGGTTTTTTTAAAAAGAGAAAAAAATGTACAGTTTAATTTTTTAAAGAAGAGAAAAAAGTGGATGAGAAGGAGGGGATGAGAGAGAGAAAAATATAATTACTGTAAATTGTTAAATAGGTTTCAATTTATTTTTTTTAAACTAAAAACAATATTAACTCTTTTTTAAATTATTATAAAATATATGCCCTTTTTAGAGAAAAACCCATAAAATTATTTTAATTATTCAAAGTTTTTAAATTATATTTTTCTATATAATTATATAGATATAAAAAAAATATTAATATATGTTTGATTTTAATTAATCATAATTTTAAAATTACAATAACTATCTCACACACGCCTTAACCAATTATAGTTATTTTCTTACAAAAATCATCAAATATTCGTGATTATCCATGATTAAAATGTCATACCATACTCTTTTGTCATCAGAACTAACCATTAGACTCTTGTTGTGAATGAGAGTTGGGAAGGTGACGGTGGTTGATGTGGTGAGGAAGGATTCAAAAGTAGGAGCAGATTGTCTCCAGAGTAAAAGACTAGATGAGGATAAGGAGGATAATATCACCTAGAACCAAGTAGGTGAGGTTTGTTGAGTTGGAGATAGGTTACATGGCATGTAAAGCACAAGCAAAGAAGGCAACACAAAACAACTTGATGATAGAGAATTGAACATAGCATCTAAATAATAGCATTCAATTGTTGGTTAAATGGAAAGTTTTAAAGTAATGATCGATGAGCAACACAATCGATCAATAAGGTAAAAGACTGGGACTAAAAATGTTGTCATCTTTATAATCATTAAAGGGTGAAGGGAGACCTAAGTACAAGGAAAGTTCAATGATATATGTTGAGTATTTTGTTTTGCTAAGAGATAGTTCAACTATGTTGAGTTGGATTAGTGGTTGTACGAGAAGTTAATTTCTACCATTTTCTTGAATAACATTATGACACGCTAAGTGTAAGTATATAGGTTGGGTGAGTAATATAATGTAAAATATAGATATCGATCCCCAAAGAGTCGTATAACTCATAATTGACTATCAATATGACTATTTTGAATACTATTTGGATAATAGAAAATTATAAAAATGTAAAATAAATAACAACTAATTACTCAAATCAAAATTCAACAGTTAAGAAAATATATGATAGAACAACCTAAAAATCTTTAATCTCTCAATTTTCTAAACATGTGAATCATTAAAAAAAATTCCAAAATAATTACCAATCAATTACATGATTAGTTAAATCTAATCTAACATGCATTCATCTCTCAAGTAAACTAAACATCATATAGTAATTAATCTAATTATACTCTCATTTCAATTAGATTGCATACTAATTAAGATCATAAATTATAGATAACACACGTAAGAATCATATATCTCTACCTAAAAACTATGCATATTAATTAATCAACACAAAATATTAAATAATTCTCTCAAAATTATTTAACTATCTCTATAAATCAACAATGTTAGACAATTAATAGCATAAAAATTAGATTAAATAATATAATTGAATTGAAATCATAACTGAAGTAAATATTATATCATCACATGTAACAAATTGGGTTTATAAGAACACTACATTAATAAATTAACTAGACATAATTAAGTTCATAAAATTCATATTTTTCATAAAAAAGACAAAATAATTAATAAAGAAAGGAGAAAAAAAAAATACACTCAAACTCTTGATTTGTAACACTAATCTTCTCTTAAATTCTTCCCAAAATTGTGTCTTCTTTAATCATCTTTTGAATTTTTTTCCTATTTTCTCCTTTCTTGACAACGACTATAGGGTTTTTTTATTCTTAATTGTGTTTGATAAATATCTCATTAAGGTTAATTAATATGAGAAACGATCTAATATCGGTCCTTCAATCATCTCTTAAATGATCCAGCAATTGAGATTAGGTTCACGATAAGATTTATTAGCCAAATCTTCCCAAGATTTTCGCACATCACTGCTAGGTTTCTTACGCGTCACAACACATTGTCTTCGGGTCACCAGTGATTGTGCGCATGTTGCAACACTCTTTTATGCTCGTTGTGGCATGGTCCTCTTTGATTTCCACTCCTTAATACGTGTCGTGGTATGAATTGATTTTTCCCATTTTTACTCATCTTCACCTCATTTTCCATCGTTCCACCTACATTGAAATAATTAAACACAAATTAAGCATTTTCATCATATTTAGCATAAAACAAAATAAATAATTGGTTTAGAAATGGATAAATAACTCTACTTTTGTAGAGTTATCACACCCCCTCAAACTTAACTTTTTGCTTGCCCTCAAGCAAAGCAACACCTAACTAACTAAAATGAAATGAGCATCACATTCATAAACATATATCTATTAATACATGCATGTTCAGTAAAAACTATCCCACTCAAAAGCTATACAATTCTATGACAAGAAGGTTCAAATATCCATCAATCAATATTCCATTAATACAAGGATATGCAAGGTTTTTGACGAATTGATTTTTGTATGTTACACACGATGTCATCCAATGCACTCATGAAATCAACTTATATGAGCATGCTAATCAACTAAGTTTTAGAAAAAGTTTAATAAGTCCATTCCTCACACCTTTCTCCATTGTAAATTATGTATTTAGCTACAGTTCAAAAGGGTTTTACATGTTTATAATATAAAGTTTAGGTGAGGGTAGATAAATAAAAACATTGACACATTTTCACACCTTAGCTTTCTTTTTATTAATTATGTAATGTTTAACTGCAATTTTTCTTTCACTTAATGTTTTACTGCTCCCTGTCTTATCATTCTTTTTATTCTTTTATTTCACATATTTTTTCTAACTTCACAACACCACCAAACTTATCTTTTATTTTATTTATTTTATTTTTTCTATTTAAAGGAATAATTGTGTTGTGAGTTGGTTAGGCTTAACATGTGACTTAAAGATACGAATGGTTCTTAGTTAGGATAAAATGGGTGACTAAGAATATAAGAAATGGTTAGCATAAGCGTGTGTATAAAATTTAAATCAATCCTATCAAAATTAGCAAGCATATCATATGATTAATATAAGTATCCTAACGAGCATGTGACATTCTTTTTCCTAATTATGACAGGAAATTCTATCATTTGATTCATATGTTTCATATCAAGTATGTTTGTATTTATTTTTCATGTACTCATCAATTTCTACCCAAATCATGATTAAAAACATCCTAAAAAGAATAATATAAAATAGCTACTAAACACTAAAGTAGAGAATGAAGTTTCATCCCCCATACTTGAGTTGTACATTATCCCCAATGTGCACATATGAATATAAAAGTGTGAAAGAAAATAACACTCCCTTAGCCTCCACACCACATTTTATCGCTAAAACTGTCTAATATTGTTGCGACATTTTCCTCCACATTTATTCACCCATAAAACAATTAACGATAAGTAACATAATATTGGGTTGCCTCCTAACATGTGTCACATTTAACGTGCTTGGCTTGATAGTCATATCAACTCCTAAGGTACATCCATCAAGGTTATCAGAGATGTTTCATTTGGTATTTGGTCTACATGATAATGCTTTACTTTATGTCCATTAACCATGGACCATTCTTTTTTTATCTAGTTCAATGGATCCATGGTTAGTTATCTTAGTGACAATGAATATACCTGACCATCTACACTTGAGTTTTTTCGGAAACAATTTGAGTCTTGAGTTGTATTGTAATATTTTCTGCCCCAGTTCAAAAATACGGTGCACCATTCTCTTGTCATGCCATTTTTTATTTCCTATTTATAAAGCTTGACATTCTTCTAAGCACTCCATCATAGCTTATCTAGCTCATTTATTTGCAATATTTTTTTCTCACTAGTTGTATCCATGGTCATATTCAACTTTTTCAATACCCATAATGCTTTGTGCTTCAATTCCACTAGTAGGTGACATGCCTTGCCATAGACTAGCCTACATAGGGTGGTACTAATTAGTATTTTAAATGCAATTTTGTATGCCCATAAAGTATCATCTAACTTAAAGGCCTAATTCTTTCTAGAATTATTCATTGTTTCTAAAAAAAAAATTAATCTCTCTATTGGACACCTCCGCTTGCCCACTTATTTGGGGATGATAATGGGTAGATACCTTATGTTTAATCTCATGCTTTGACAATAGGGACTTAAATTCTCTACTGCAAAAGTGACTACTTTCATCATTAACAATGATCCTATAAGTTCCAAACCTAGTGAAATATTTTTTCTTAGAAATTTCATGACAACTTTGGCATCATATTTATTGTTGGCTATGACTTCTACCCACTTTGATACATAATTAACACCTACTAGTATGTATTGGTTACAAAATATGAAGGAAACTGTCCCATAAAGTCAATGTCCAAAATTAAACAATTCAACTCCAAGTACACTGTTCATGGACATCTCATCACTCTTAGATGTATTACCTATCATTTTTCATTCATCACATGTCTTTACATAAAGGTAAGTATCTTTAAACAGTGTAGGGAAAAAATAATAAGAGTGAAATGCCTTAGTTGCTCTTTTTGCGCTTCCAAAATGGCCTCCATAGCAATGGACACATCTTCTAAGTTGTAGTAATGGTGAATAACACTTTCAACTTCATCATAAGGGACAAGTCTTCTCAAAATACTATCATTGTATTCTTTATAAAGGTAAGAGTCATCCTAAAAATGTTTTTTAACATCATGAAATAATTTCTTCTTTTATTACCATGTGAGGTCAAGTGGATAATGTTAGGATTTCATGTGTATGCCTATATGGTGAGAATTTAAAATTTTCCTATCACTACTTGGCTCAATACACAAAGGATCTCATTTATATGACAATTGCAAGTAAGATTTTCTCTTAAGTATTTCAACAAACACATAATGTGTACTAAATAAAATAAACAAATCTCATCTACCTTATTGCTAGAGATTAAGAAGATTACATTTACCTAAAGAGATTGTCAAATCTCTTGAGTAGAGGGAAGTCGATTTCCCTTCTAGATCTCTTAGAAACTACCTTTCTTTCAGGAGCACCTCTTGGTTCACCTTGAACCTAAACAACAAACTACCACACCTCTTAGATAAATGGATGTAGAGTTCAAGACTTAAATCCAACCACCTAGCAAGAAGAAATGAGAGAAGAGACTTTCGACCTAGGGTTGAAACACCTAGGTTTTGGCCTTGTAGAGGGAAGTCGATTTCCCTTCTAGATCTCTTAGAAACCACCTTTCTTTCAGGAGCACCTCTTGGTTCACCTTGAACCTAAACAACAAACTACCACACCTCTTAGATAAATGGATGTAGAGTTCAAGACTTAAATCCAACCACCTAGCAAGAAGAGGTGAGAGAAGAGACTTACGACCTAGGGTTGAACCACCTAGGTTTTGGCCTTGTGCAAGCCTTTCCAAATTTTTGGCCTAAGAGAAGGAAAAACTTGACTGCTGAAAAATGCAGATTTCAGTTAGGGTTTAAAGAGTAGCAAATGGAATATCATTTTCCTTAATAATGCCTCTTTAAATAGGCTAGGGTTAGGACAACTCTTTGTGTAAGGTTTGAATCAATTACACAAATGTCACTAGCCTTCTTCAGCCATATTATTCTCTCTTTAATCTCAACTTGTCATTGATTTATAAATTAATTTATGATCTAAGCATGTCATATTATGACATTTTATTTTAGCATTTTATCTCATGAATTTTATCTTATATATCATAATGAAATGTAAAATACTCGTTGTTTCTCTTCAGTTGGTGTAACCGTATAGATGATATATATCATCTTGGCAATAATATAAAACTTTATATTATAAACTATAAGAGGTTCTATCATTACATTATAGTTTTCCAAATGATATAGTAATTATTTACTCGATCCACTAATTTTGTGTCTATCCTTATCACATGATATTATGAATAATATGCAAAATAAGATTGTGTTACTTTTGCATTATATTTGTTTTCTTGGTCTCTTAAGTGAATTATAATTATAACTACATCAATTATATTGCATGCGATATAATTCCACTTTACCAAGGGATCCAGTAATATCATAACTCAAAATCGAGGGACAATGATAATAGTAACATATAGATTTCTCCCGCACAAGTTATACACAACGAACTACTATTTCATTCCTATCATAAGATAGCATTTAAATAGCAATCACGTTATATACTTCTCATGTAAAAAACCTACACATCTCATATCTAAGATTCTAAAGACACAATGGAAACATTAATGACACAAAACACAATCCATATAATGTTCCATCTAGTTAGGTCATGTTCAATTTATAAAATACACATTTTATATACTCAACTCGTGTCATTAAATGATAATCCATTATCAACATTTATAGAACTACAATATACTTTTAATCGACGTGACAATCTTTCACGGTAATTAATGTTCCTTCTTAATTACCACAATTGTGAACATATTTAGGATTACATGTTTCTCATTTTAAGAGCTCTATGGTTCAAGACCAAGTGCATCTTCTTGAACACTTCCAAAATATAACATATTAATCTCAAGGAACAAGAATACATAATATTCAAAATCATGAACAATACATAAATCTTTATCAAAAATAATAACTTTTAAAACACACATCCTTTATATGAATGTTGGCAGCCATAAAATTTGCAAAGCCTACATATAATATGACGTCAATTTGAGTTATCGAAAGAAGTTGGTCATTTGAAAAAGATTCCCTAATCACCATGTTATCATCTATATTAGCTTCCCTCTCCATTCTAGATAGATGGTTTATCACCTGATTTTCTATCTCTTTTTTATAACGAATTTCCAAGTCAAACTCTTATAGAAGAAGAACACATCTAATCAATCTTATTTTGGCATCCTTCTTTTCCATGTGGTATTTTAATGTAGAATGGTCCATGTAGATAGTTACTTTGGTTCTAAAAAATAAGATTTGAACTTCTCAAAGGCATACACAATGGCTAGGAGCTCTTTCTATGTAGTAGCATAATTCATTTGAGCAACATTGAGTGTTTTATAATATATGGTATGGAACATTTGTCTCTTTGCTACCCAAAATGATCCCCAATAGCAAAGTCACTTGCATCACACTCAAAGAAATTTCTCTAATCTAGTGCTACTATAATTGGTGTTGATACTAATTTCTCTTTAAGCGCTCAAAATGCCACTAAATATTTATCATCAAATCTAAAAGGCACATTTTTTCTTCACTCTAGGTGATCCACTTTTTGTATTTACTGAATGAATGAAATCTTTCATCATCCCCAATAAGGAACTTGTATTATCCTCTAGGTGGATTCTTCTTTTGGGTTTGTGGTTGTCGAAAACCTAATAGTGCGAAGAGTTAATGGTTAAATTGATTACCACCTTCATTGCTGTTATTGTTCTAAGAGAAATTTGAATGGTTTCTCCATCCTCAGTTGTATGTGTCTGAGTATGGATTCCCTAGCTATTTTTATTGTTGATATAGTTTACTACTTCAGGTAAGTTCCTACATGCCTCGGTAAAATAAGGTCCATTGTAATAATCACACACTACGAATTAACTTTATATCATATTTACCCTTAACACCTAACTTCTTAATTAACCCTAATAGCAAAGCATTTGTTTGAGCTTGCAATGATGTTATGGTGTCTACATCTATTACTCTAATCACTCTTTTTGGGTTGAGCCTTTTTACAATGGGCAATTTTTGGTTTCCATCTCATTAAGTAGTACAAAGGATTCCCCTTTAGACAAAGAAAAATATTCAAAATATCTTCTACATATATTTTTTAAAATGTCATTCACTAATTAAATTCATCAATTAAAAAAAACTAATTTAGCTTTTAAATAGTAAAATCCCAAAATGCCTTCAATATTAATTATTAGACAATTATACCACTAATCCACCTTGTGATCTTGAGAAAAAAGTCCAAAATATCCTCTACATATATTCTTTTGAAATATCATTCACTAGTTAAATTCATCAATTAAATTTTTAATATGATAATTTCTTCTTAATGGAAAAAGCAACAGTTAAATGGCTAATTAAGGTTTAGGTATTGAATAATTTGCAGCTCAAGAAAATTAAAATGAAAACTATTAAAAGCAGCATATTATCGGGCACTTGTAGTCATTGAAAAGTTTTGTAACTTAAAAGGGTAATTAATTCAATTTATGATAATTATATCATCCACGTTAATTGTTAATGAAGGTTGATACCCAAACATCATACCAAACCACCCACACACCCATGCAAACCAACCCCAAGCCATCCACCCACCCACCCCTCGCAAAAAGGTACATTAGATGGGTGGTCAAAACAAGTCAAAAGAAAAAACAAGATTGCAGAAAGGTACATTAGATGTCTGAATGATATTGTTGGATAGTACGGAAATAACAAACGAAAATTTAGTGATATATTTATAACAATTCTTGAAATTAGATGATATAAAAATCAAATTAAGGACTATTAATAAAGAAATATAAAGAAGAGAGAAGAGAAACATTTAATAACAGAGGATTAGTAGATTTATTGTCATTGAATAATAATATTATCAAACAATACTATTAACCATTTCCTTTCAACCTCGTTTTATGACTTTCATCAATATCCTCGGCTAGAACATAGAAAATACTTTGCTTCTCTACTAAAATTTCTCAAGTTCTGGTTTGTTTCACCAAGATCTTCACTACAACTAGAAAAATAAAAAAGCTCAATGCATCCTTCCTCACAAGATCTGTTCCAAATCATTATATATTCTCCTATTATATGGTTAGTCTTATTTGTTCTTAAAATCTAAATGTCTTCTTTTTTTATTTTTCAGGGAAATTTACTACATCAAAATTGCTTCAAACAACAAATTGAAACATCTAATTTGCCTTTGTTAATTGGCGTTGGATAATTTGAAAAAACGGAATAACTTAATTTTCAAACATGTGATGATAGGCCGCTTTATTTATCATAAGGAAGGGATGGATGATGAGAAGTTTGGCATGTACCATCTAATTCTTTCCGACTCATTGACTCAGTGGTAACTAATTACTCTTTAATTTTTTGTATGTATTGTTTTTATCTAGCTATATATGTTCATAAAGATCTAAAATAAATTATCACATTTCTTCTCAAATATTATTTATTCATGTTACATAATGATTTAGTAAGACATTTGAATTATATTACATTTTTTACCCAAATTACTCTCGAGATAAAGGTTATCAACTTTGTAGTAAGACATTATCTTGTCATAAAAAGTCTTACCACAACACTAGATGCAAGTGATAACTGATAAACCTTCTCATATTAGATAAATGTCTTACCATATCAAGTTAATGTTTTATCACAAATTTTATTATTTTACCAAAATCACTCTGAAGTAATGCCTTAACACATAAATCTTTCTACATTGGGCTAATGCCCTCACACAAGTCAATGTCTTATCACAAATGTCATTTTTTTACCAAAATCGTTACGAAATAAAGCTTATCACTAGTGTGGTAAGACATTACCTTATCATAATAAGTCTTAGCATGACACTAAATGACAGTAGCAAACATTGTCACACTGGATAAATTCCTCCCCATATCAAACAAATACCTTACTATTAATTTCATTTTTTTACCAAAACTGATGTTGTGATAAGCCTTACCTCCAAATGATTTTGATAATATATATATAAAATCATGTATCATATTTTCTATCTTTTACTTATTTGTATCCTTTAAGTCCGTTAGGAAAGAATAAGATTATCTTAATTAGTATCGTCTCATTAACATCTTATCTTATTAAAAATTAAGTAAGATAAGATAAAATTGACTTTAAAAACTAATGAATTATATCATGAATCTCATTATCATATCATCTCAATTTACATCCCTATATGTACATAATATTCTTCTTGGATGATTTGATTAAAAAAATTAATATTACCTTATCTAAAAATAATAACAAAGGCTAATCTTCTTTAAATTTGTTGCAGCAATATTTCAAAACAGATGCAAAACATACATTTAACAAGTAATTAAAAAAGGTTATATATGTCAAAGATTTTATAACTAATAATCTACCAAGCTTAACAAAAAAATAAAAACTTAAAATGCACCTTATAGAATGATTATAGCTTCATGACATATCATAATAGTGTTTGCTATTAAGGTCACATTATAGATTATATTAATATACTGTGTTCATTTATATATTAATGGAATAAGATAATTTATGAAAAAGAAAAAAACCCAATGTATACAACAAAGGAGAAAGAATAAACTCAAATTGTAAATCCAAAATGCCTTTTTTCTTTCTATATTTTCATACTTTATCTATCTATTTTCTATTTCTACTATAAAAAGCATGCTTGCTATATTAAAAGAAAAATACGCAATTGTCCTCGTTTTTAATTATACTACAAAAATGCCATCATTTAAATGCCATAATTTCATTTAATGCATTTTTAAATAATAAATTTAGTTTTAATGTATATTGTTAAGAGAGAAATTCTTGTATGAGTTCATTAAAAAAAACTCATCATTCTATTAATTATTATATACAAATTCTTAATATTTGAATAATGTAATAGATGATATATATTTGAACCTCGCCTAGTTCGACAGAGAGCACAAGACTCCGATGGGTACCAACTTCATAGAATCTATGTACTTAAGGGATAGATCATAGGTTCGAAACTAGAAAAGAGTGAAACAAATACATGCAAATGGCAAAATAACCACTCTCTAGGGACCCACACGTGGATATCTCGAAATGTCTTGTAAACTCCGGTGAGCTAGACGAGTTTCAAACAATATGGTTATATTAAATTTAATATATCAATAATGTTAATTCACCAAAAAAAAAAGAGTACTTTAATTATTTAGTCAATATTTTTATAGTAGAACAGAATAATAAAATACTAACTATTGTTTTATGTTATGTGCTTGTTTTATGTTTAACATTTAATTACTTCATAGTTTATATAATGCATGTCTTTACTTCTAGGTTATTAATTATGAACTTGCATAATTTTTCTAGATAAATTTTACTTTTGACTGAGTGTAAATTAAATTTATTGATTAACATACTTCACATGTATCTATCTCCCTCTCTATTTTTAGTTTTATCCGTCTGGTTAATTTCATTATAAAACCTTTTTGGTGAGATATTTAATGTCATCTTAATCTTAGTGTTTATTAAGGCCAACAATATTGTGAAACAATAAAATAAAATTAACGTGCAAATATTGTCAAGAAACTGATTTATGTACTAAAAATTTTTATGGTCGTGTGAAAATGGTTTGAATATTTTAGCATTTTCTTTCTTTTTTTCTCCCTTTTTTATGGAATTGGCTTGAATGTACAAAAAGAAAATATTTTTAAACATATGTACAATATTAAAGGTCATCTCATATAATATTTCCTTAAAAGATTGTTACGAAGCTAAATTTTTAAGAACAAGTAATTAAATTGAAATGAACAAATTTATTACATTACATTAACCAATCTCATTATGATATTTATTTATGCATTTCATCTTCTATAATAAAAAGAACTTTTTTTATTTGAATGGAAAAATAAAAGGGAATTTTAGATTTGTCACCACCTCCTAAAAAAGCCGGTCTAACTTCCACAAGAAGATTTAGCAAACCAAATCCTCCCTCAAACAAACTTTGATTGCATCATGTTGAAAAAACATGAAAGTTGAATACTTGTCTCAGATTGTCACTTTTACGGAGCACATGTATTCCGATAAACAAAAGATAGAAAGCATGCACAAGTATTACTTGTTTTCCCAACGTAGGTACTTTGTGGTCTTGTAATGGAAGCATGCTGCATAGTCTGTATAATGGGACACCAAGTAGGAAAGGAAGGAACTATTTATATCCACTTAGAATGCTAAGAGCACACATATTTGAATACACATTTGTACTCGCATCAATTATTGTGTACAACATGACAAAATAACTTTAAAAAATAGATAAGTTATTCATTTTTGGAGAAAACTTTGCCATATCACACACCATAATTGGTGTGACTGCAAATGTGTGTGCCCAATCTCGAGAAGATCAAAATAAACTCGGTCCAGGAAGCTTAAAGGGCTAGTTGAATAATGCATTATAAACTTTCAATACAAACAACAAAATTAGAGTGCAAAACCTGCAAGCCTCCTTGTTGAATTGCTTGTGCTTAAGCTTTAAGAGCATTCTTGAACAGCTTAATTGTTGCCTGTGTTTCTTATTGAGCAATTGAAGTTATCCAATTCCTTTGAATCAGAACCGTAAATTGCTTTAATTGTGTCCCTACAGCTACTGCAATGAAGATGGAGCAGGAGCAGTAAACCAAAAATGAATGAATGAATATTTCTTCATGCTTCTTAATCATCAAGATAAACACAATTATACATGGCCTAAAAGATGAGAGTGCAAAACCTGCAAGCCTCCTTGTTGAATTGCTTGTGCTTAAGCTTTAAGAGCATTCTTGAACAGCTTAATTGTTGCCTGTGTTTCTTATTGAGCAATTGAAGTTATCCAATTCCTTTGAATCAGAACCGTAAATTGCTTTAATTGTGTCCCTACAGCTACTGCAATGAAGATGGAGCAGGAGCAGTAAACCAAAAATGAATGAATGAATATTTCTTCATGCTTCTTAATCATCAAGATAAACACAATTATACATGGCTTAAAAGATGAGAGTGCAAAACCTGCAAGCCTCCTTGTTGAATTTCTTCTTGGATATTCCATATAATGTTTGAAATACCTCTGTTTCCACACGACAAAAGTATGGACGATCTGCAACCAAGGTTTAGATGAGCTAAAAGACTTGAAGGTGGAAGTTTCCGAAGGACTTATTACGACCAAGTTGAGCACTGACCAGAGTAAATGGAACATTTTCGAGTGCTTTTCTCATAGTGTATACACCACCCGTCTGGACCTATCATACTTCTGTAAAGCTGAAGTTTACAATCATAGCATGAGGTTTATTTTTCCTACATTTTGATTTATGTAATAAGTATGTACTGTTCATCAAGCACATGATTGTATAAGCACCAGTTACAAGAAAACATTCACGAAGAATCGTAGAAGGATAATGCTTTTTATCACAATTTGATACGTGTACCAGTACACATCTCACAATATAATTGGCTTCAACATCTCACTTTGTCAATCTAATATCCAATCCAACAATGACACATCACTTGATGCATACAACATCAAGTGACATGTCAATTGCAGTTACAAATCATGATAATGTAATTGCTTGTTTCTTTTCCTTTTATGGACAATCTACAAAATATGGAGAACCACAGTCTTCGTTGATTAATTAACTTACAATAGCTAGTGTTCAGTTCATTGCAATGAATCAGGGCATGCCACGTAAAGTATGTAATAAAACAATGTTGAAGTAGCACCTAAACTCGGAGTCACCCAAATATAACATTGATTTGATAGTGAAAATCAACTTAATTAAGCAAGAAAGTGAAAAACAAAAACCCAAAAATAGGTAAGTTAAAAGCTTAAGATCGCGTAAAAAGCAATTGATAACTAGACAAATCCTATCAAGATATGCAGTTTCTCCCTTGTGAATGAAAAACAAAGAAATGGGATAACCTAATGTTAGATTGTATAGATCATCAATTTTACTAAGATTGGTCTACATATCATGTATTTCCTAATAAGCTGGTGGTGGTATGGAATCAGATCACTTGTACTATTTTTGACGTGCAACCTATAGTTAACAAACAAATGGGCATAAGGTATACTTTTATGCAATAAAGACCATCCTTTTCAGTCATTTTTGCTCACGTGTATGCCACATATTAGTGACGCATGCAGTAGCAGAGGAAAATTGGAAACATGATGGTATTAGAGAGATAGTTACTCATAGAGCCTACACTTAAGAGAAAATTTAGACAATATATCATATTGTTGGCCATCTTATATCCTCTTAAACCTAGGGATTCCCATAAAACAAATAAAGAAACATGATAATTTAGTTGGGTAAACCTTTTAATCTATTTACTTAATAACTTTTACTCTTTTTATATCAATTTACTTCATCATATTTTGGTATGTTTAAACGTGGCTGTTGAAGAGGGGAGGAATGTAAATAGTAAAATGTATGAAAGTATTGGTGGTAGTGAATGGTTATGTCTTTATTTATTTCATATTTTCTATTACTACAAATACCCATTAAAAATATAACAAGGTTCTATGCATTAAGTTGTTGTAAGTATCAATTAACATGTCACCATTTCATTGAAGATTAAATTATGAAGATGAAATATTAAAGTAATTGTGAAAACAATTAGTACTGAGACCACTTATATTGTTACATGTCGACGATGCATCTTACTTGAGATAAAAAGCATTTTCCTTAAAAAAAAACTCAAAACAATAGGGCAATTCTATTCAAAGAATTAGAATAACAGTATGGCAGGTTTTCAACCAAATGCTTCAATCAATCAACTAGACAACTTCACATAAGCCAAAAAAATAAGTAAAAAGTCAAGGCAAAAAAAAATATCAGAAGCCATAGTGGTAAAAGCAAAATCTGATTCTCAAAGAAATCAAAATACAGACCTGAATGTCAGAAGGGTTAGTGAAGATTTCTTCGGGAGAGCCAAAAGAAGGATCTTTATCGAGCTTACAGCAGGCACCACAACCCTCCACACAACGCCATGGCGGCTCCTTCCTCTCAACACCAAACCCTAAGCTGGTTGTCTGCTTTTGCTTTGTCTTTGAAGCCTTCCCTGGCCTTTGAGCCTTGCTTAATATGCTCAAATTGGCTAAAGCTAAGGCGTGAGACATTCTGGCCAATTTCTTCCTATCGAATATTTCTAGAATCCAGAGTACACTACTACTCCACGGGTATTAGTGTAAAGAAAATATTTAACCCCATTTTATCAAATCATGGCCCAACCACACGTAATACGAGCAAAGTGCTCAAAAATATTATTTTAAATTACTGTATTTTTTTTGTGTATTTATTGTTATATTTATAAGATTTTTATTCATTTTAAATTAATTTTGATAACATGGTATATTTTATTCTTAAAATATCTATTAAAAACTTACTAATAAAATTAAATTAGATTAAATTTAAGATTTTTTACTAAAACAAATATTTACTAAAATAATTAAAAATAAAATAATTAAATAATTAAAGTAAATTAATATTAAAAATATAACTTATATTCTTAAGTTGCGAAAATAAAATAATCAAGTAATCATACTTTTTTAATTTTTATAAAATTATAAATCTATCTTATCTATCATATCAACGTTGATGACTTCCTTAAATGTCATGTTGGATGCTATCCATTAATGTTACAAGAGTTGCTAAACGTAATATTTTTTTATTTATGTTTTCTTTTTCATTATAATCATTTTCTTTCTTTTCTATTTTTGAAAGCATGATATTTTATTGATTTGTTGATAAGTATCATTATATATATATATATATATATCCATTAATTTATATAAAAAAGTGTATGCAGAGTAAAAATATAACACTCAGTCAAGTACCAGATCGATCAATTATGAATCGATTGAACATTATAGGGTTGGAAATTACAAAGGTTAAATCAATCGATCAAGACATTCAATAAGCACTCAAAATTAGCATTTTTCAACACCAATATTGAATAAAACAGACAATTGAGACAAGGAACAATAAAAATCAAATAACAAATCAAGTATAACTTTTAGAGGAGATTTTAAAGAGAATATTGGATTGGAGATTGAGTCACATTAGCTTCATCATCTACCTTTCATAAGCATTTTTTAATCCTTTTTGTTATAGTTTTCATGAAAATAATGTTAATTCTTAAAGAATTCATGTCTAACTAATCTAATAATGTGATGGTAGACAATTTCAAGCCCTAAATTATGGTATAATAATTTAAAATCATAATAAATTTTAATTTTAATTCTTAATGTATTCAATTTTATATTTAAATATCAAAACTATGCATATATGGATTATAGTGATCAACTAATTTATTACTAGTTTAAGATATTAGTATGTGTTGAAAGAGATCCTGAAATCGCTTTCTTTTTTATTAATATTGAGGGGATATATACATATACAAAAGAAGATAGGTGTCACTATTACAATGATGGGCACTCCATTCTAAATGTACCAGAGTAGATCCTATATGATAAATAATTGACAAGTTGTTACTAAAGTTGTTTCTACTTAGGCCATGTCCCATTTATCAAATCTTGTACATCATGTTTTGTTTATCAGAGCCTACCTAAGGTCTTCTGATCAAAGTTGGATTGATTACTTCCAAGAATTAGGTTGTTATTGAAATTTTATAAGATATAGATCTAATTAACCTAGATGGGGTGAATAGGTTATTTTTAATTTTTATCAATTTATAATTTAATAACCTAAACAAAGCGATCAAGCATGCAATCGTGTGTAAAAATAAGTGTGAAAATAAAATAATAACACATGATATTTTTAGGTGGAAACAACCTAGACCACAACCATGATCTAAGAGGAAAACCACAGATCCATTGGACCACCTAACTTTCCACTATGAAAATCAAATGTTTAAGTATAAACTCGATCTTATGCTACCCTCCTTAGGATACTGCCCCAATGTACCTTATTTACGAGCCCCTGTTCTGTTTTCACAGTTTTCAATATTAGCGTGAACGATTTCCAGACCAATGTTCCAATAAGCTTCCCGCCAATCAGATACGTTCTTGAATTAACTGTAAAATAGTTAGCACAAAAAACACAAGTGCCCGTGTAGATACTAGAACGGATTTAATAATGAATAATCCTAACTAGATTATTCAAAACATATGTCACTTAAATCAAATCAAGTAGTAAATCTTAGAGAAAAAAGATCAAGCACAAATTCAATAAAAATAATTTCTTTAAATATTAATAATCAAATCAAATAACTATGATATAATAAAAATAATTATTTGATCTAACAATTTAAGAACAAAAATAAAGAAAAAGCCATAAGAACATATTATCAAATATCATAAAATAATTAAGCTTATTAATCAATCAAATATAACCACTAATATTTGATAGATTAATCGAATAAAGAAGTCTAAAGAATTATGATCTTATATTTGTAAAACAAGAAAGAGAAATTAAGAAGATTAGAATAATACTCTTGTGTGGTTAATTGAAACAATGAACAATAAGTTTTATTTATAGGAAAAATTAAAACTTTTAATCCTATGTAATAATACTCATTAATTAAGAAAACTCCTATATGATTGATAAATATATTTTTTATTTCAAATAGGATTAGTAATACTAACTAATTAAGAAGACTCTTATTTAAAGAAGAGTTATTTAAAATAGATTTTATGATATCTTTTATGCTAAAGATTTTAACTATAATTTAGAGTATATCTTATATAATATCTTTTAAAAATAGATTTTATGCTAAAGATCTCCACTATAATTTAGAATATATCTTATCTAATATTTTTTAGCATATCTTATTCCATATTTTAGCACTAAAAATAATTTCAGATTTATAAGCATGTGTTATTAAATGCATAAATATAATTCTATGTGTCGTAGTTATCAAAGATATACCTGAAATACAATTATCTGGAACTCGAGCATTTGTTTGGCTTTCTTGATAGACTTGATAGCAGGCCTAAAAACATATTTATAAATAAAAAATTTGTCCACAAAAATAGCCAACACTCATAGTCCTTACAAACTCCCCCTTTGGCATTTTCGTGTGGCAAAACCTCTCTCTCACTACATAACACTTATAGGAATAAAATAAAATACAATGATTTCCTAGACTCCATAGTGGAACTATCCTATGATACGATCAATCCATCTTCGCTGCAACTTGACAAGCTTGTAAATAACTGAAATGACATAAACAAAGCATATAACAATTTGGCTTGAAAGCCTTATTGTACATTAATTCAGTTTACATAGAAATAAGCGAAGTGTAAAGAATAGTCATATAGTATGCATTCATACAAATCAAGCGTAATTAAATATATTCTCCCCCTATATGCATAACAAGATAAAAACATGGTAGTAAAACACATTATTCTCTCCCCCTTTTAGACATACGAGAAGGACAAAGTTTTAGATAAAGCAACGAAACAAAATTCTCTTAAAGATATAACAATGTAAAATCAGAGTAATACAAAAGTGCAATGTGTTGTAAACTCTCCCTAAGTTCTATGACTCTATAACTTAAAAACCAATTAAAAATGTAATAAATAAAAATAAGATATAAATGAATAAAAATCTGATTTTTTTTTAAATTTTCATAAATAGCCACATAAGGTATTAAACTTATTTAATCACAAATGAGCACACAAACAATTGAGAACTCGTCATATTTTAACTCCAATTTTGATTATTTATCATATAAATAAATAAGTAGAATAGAAGAGGTGCACATGCACACTTCGCACATATAATGACATATTGACATTTACTTGAAGTAGTATATATGTTTAAACTCCACAAATATGTTAATTAATTCAATTATGATCTATCAAAAAAGTCTCAAAAGAAAAAATATCACATATCATGTAAAACTATAATCGAGTCTTCAATCTCACAAAATAAAATATATCTACTAAAGGAGGACTTAATTTTTTTCTTTAGTTATTATTATTATTATTATTATATATATGAGGTAAATGATATTTTTTTATAACTTCTATTGGCTCTTTCTTTTTGTGCATTCAATGTACAAGATTTATAAGTAGTAATTTTTTGCATAATCTTTCCTTTTTTTACACGAGTCATAAACCTAGCATGATGACTTTCACACCAGTTGTGAGGTAGCCCTTTCCGCCCACAACGGTAGCTTCACACATCACAATAGGTACCCTTCTTGATACTAGGTGCCTCCATACGGTAAAATTTTAAAAAGCAAAAATTAAAACTCAACACAATTTTACAATCAAGATTAGTTGAGATCCTAAAGTCTTTCAAGAAAATTCATAAACTTCAAACATAACATATATGTGTGTTTGTGGGTATGTGAATAATTTCATGTCAACATTGATCATCACATGTACAAGAATATGTGTGTGTGCATAAGCCAAAATTGTAGAATAATTTATACAATAAATATCAAAATTAATTAAGTCATTAAAAATAAGGTTATATGTTTGTAAGTGTTTAATAAGTTCAATACCAAGTTGGCCAAAAAGGATTTTGCTTTTTTTTTTGTAAGTTTAGCTAATAAATAAAATAAAGATTGCTCACCTAGGTTCATTTAAGCACAATAACAAAAATAACTAGATGAAAGAATAAAAAATGGTCAAGTGACTAGAAAAAAAACCTTTTATAACCCACATTTTCTTGCATTTGGGTTTCTCTATATCGTTGGGTTGGGACTCAACAACTTTAAGTTTCATAGGCGTGTTCTTGGACTTATTTGTACTTTTCTCATTCATCTCAAATGAAGATGCAATATGCATAGTAGGATGATGATAATGAGTCCTAACATTAAAAGTACTGAATTTTACTTACCTCTTTAAACCTAAGACTTTATACTTCCTAGTAGAATTTTTGAACGCATTATTATAATTTTTATTAATCCTTAAATATGATGTAGCATACATAGATGAATGATGCAGCATACATAGATGAATGATGCTTATGGGTCCTACTATGTGAAACATGAAAATAATGAATAAGTTCAAGAGCATTCCTCAAAAATCTACATTTTGGTCTTATATGACCTTTCCTAACACAATGATGACAAACATGCACAGATTTAATAACTTTGTCTACTACAAGTGTAATAGTTCTTTGTGCATAAGTGGTGACAGTAGGAGTAGATTTTAAGGGCCTTACAAATGTGGTCTTTGATGTTGAAGATGTGGAACTCTCATTTTTGTAACCAAACTCGTGTGTGTCACTATGTGACTTACCAATGTTCAATATTGTATCTAAGTGTTGAGCTCCAGTAGTAAGTCTTTTCACTACTTGACATGGTTTTTTGAGCTTTTGTACTTATTTTTTATTATATTCAACAAGCTTATTATTTTCTTCTTTCAAACCTACAAAATACAAATTCAAAGCATTATTTTGCTCTTGCAAAATATTATTCGCTTATTTTAATTTAATAGAAAAAATTTGCGTCTCAAGTTGTTCATTTAATTTTTCTATTGTTGTATTTAAATAATTATTCTCTTATGGCTTTAAGACATTTACATAATAATTCTTTAGATTTTTTAACATTATATTTAGAGAGAAAAGAATATTCAAGTTTCTTATCATCTGAGCTATAATCCTCAAAAGAATGATCCATAATAAAAATCTGTAGGACAAACACTAAGTGTATCTAGTGTTAGCTCTAATACCAATTGAAAATTTATAAGATATAGATCTAATTAACCTAGATGGGGTGAATAGGTTATTTTTAATTTTTATCAATTTATAATTTAATAACCTAAACAAAGCGATCAAGCATGTAATCGTGTGTAAAAATAAGTGTGAAAATAAAATAATAACACACGATATTTTTAGGTGGAAACAACCTAGACCACAACCATGATCTAAGAGGAAAACCACAGGTCCACTGGACCACCTAACTTTCCTCTATGAAAATCAAATGTTCAAGTATAAACTCGGTCTTATGCTACCCTCCCTAAGATACTACCCCAATATACGTTACTTATGAGCCCATGTTTTGTTTTCACAGTTTTTAATATTAGCGTGAGCGGTTTCCAGACCAACGTTCCAATAAGCTTCCCGCCAATCAGATGTGGTCCCGAATTAACTGCAAAATAGTTAGCACAAAAAACACAAGTCCACGTGTGTGTTCTAGAACAGATTTAATAATGAATAATCCTAACTGGATTATTCAAAACATATGTCACTTAAATCAAATCAACTAGTAAATCTTAGAGAAAAAAGATCAAGCACAAATTCAATAAAAATAACTTCTTTAAATATTAATAATCAAATCAAATAACTATGATATGATAAAAAATAATTATTTGATCTAATAATTTAAGAACAAAAATAAAGAAGAAGCCATAAGAACATATTATCAAAATATCATAAAATAATTAAGTTTATTAATCAATCAAATATAACCACCAATATTTGATAAATTAACTGAATAAAGAAGCCTAAAGAATTATGATCTTGTATTTGTAAAACAAGATACAAAAATTAAGAGTATTATAAAAATGCTCTTGTGTGGTTAATTGAAACAATAAGAAATGAGTTTTATTTATAGGAAAAATTAAAACTCTTAATTTTATATAATTGATAAATATCTTTTATATTACAAATAAGATTAGTAATACTCATTAATTAAGAAAAATTCTATATGATTGATAAATATCTTTTTTATTTCAAATAGGATTAATAATACTAACTAATTAAGAAGACTTTTATTTAAATAAGAGTTCTTTTAAAATAGATTTTATGATATCTTTTATGCTAAATATTTTAACTATAATTTAGAGTATGTCTTATCTAATATCTTTTAAAAATAGATTTATGCTATCTTTTATGCTAAAGATTTCCACTATAATTTAGAATATATCTTATCTAATATATTTTAGCATATTTTATTTTAAAGTATATCTTATTCCATATTTTAGTATTAAAAATAATTGCAGATTTATAAGCATGTGCTATTAAATGCATAAATATAATCTTATGTGTCGTACTTATCAAAGATATACCTGAAGTACAATTATATAGAACTCGAGTATTTGTTTGACTTTTCTTGATAGACTTGATAGGAGGCCTAAAAACAAATTTACAGATAAATATTTTGTTCACGAAAATAACCAACACTCATAATCCCTACAGTTATATATAGACTATTAAACGATAATGTTACATTCAACATATGTGTAAGGTACCTATGGTCAATAAGATCGCATATTTGCTACCTAGATAATACCAAACAACATGTAACCGCTAATATTCTTATTTGGAGTAGCATCTTATAGGTGCTATCATAAGTAAGATTTAATATATATCTTAAAGGTTATCAATAGTTTTAATATTATATATTTTAATTATCACTTTTTAAAATGTGAATGAAGTCAATGAATTAAATGTAACTCTGGGTATTTTTAGTTTCTTCAAAAGTTAGGTTAATTAATAATTATATTATGAATCAAGATACATTAAAAAAATGTGAGAAATCTTAAGTGTATTTAAACTTGTGAAGTTAAAATTAAAAAATTTAATAATAATTTTAAATTATGAAATTAATTTACATTCATGACATAATTAATTGAATTTATATATTAATAGTTTAGATAATTAACTAATCACAAGTATCTTCTAATTTTTGTACAATTCACCTATAGGGTTTTATGTTTGCTTTGATAAAAAATATTATTTTTTTTACTTTAATTAATTTACTAGTATTTAATTGTAAAAATTGTTTATAATTTTTGCAAGTTAAGTTATTACTTTAACTATATTATCAGTTATATTATTTTTAATAAAAGTAAGTTTTAATTATGACACATTTTTGAGATATGTTATTTTTTTTAACTAAATTAATAATTCATAATACTTTTCATTTCATTAAATACACATATGAAAAATACATTGAAAAAAATTAAACTACTTATATAATTTCTTCAAATAAAAAACTTAAGATATACCACCCTTGCATCCTTTTGTAAAACGAGGGATTGTTATTTTAGTAATAATCATGTTTTTTTTATTATTTTAAAATGAGTTTTATACCGTATCTAAAATATTTTAAAAAATTATTTCATATACACAATAATTTAAAAATTATATTTAAAATTTTTTAATTCTATTTTAGTATTCATGTATTAAATTTAATATCTTAATCTTTATTATTTAATGTATTAAAATAAATAAACTAAAACGTTTTAAATTACATAAAAATCATTTCAAAACATAAATAATATAAAAGTATCGAGCTTGTCAAATCCCGACCCAACAACGCGTAATATAAGAAAAGAACAAGCTTGGCATATTAGAATTTTAAGCCAAACTTCGACTCAAAAAAAAAAATATTATATATATAAATCTAGCTTATATGCGAAGTACTATTTCTAAAATTAAAATAAAAATTCTATTTACTACGTCAGCATTCATCATGAATGACCTGTTGAACTTTACAATAGATGTAGAGTTGTAGTCCACTGGCGACAAAAATTACTCATATGATATACTTTTTACTTATTTTTACTTTTTTATTTAATTTATAGCATAATTTTCATGTCGTTATATTTTATTTTTAATCAGCTAAATTTTTTATTAAATTCATGAAAAAATAAAAACATACAAATTAAAATAATTTATATATAATCCATTTATTTAATAAAAAAATATTTATTAATTTATAATTTAAATTTTCTTAATTTTGATTTTTTAAATTTTATTTGCGCAAAACAATCCCGAATACCACTTATTTAAAATTTAAAACAAGGTTTGAATATTAAGATTTAAATTTTATAGATATGTCATAGATACATAGTACACTGAATTTTTTAGTGGGATTGAAGATTAAATTTTTTTATAAAACATAACAAAAAGTAATATTTTTAATATTTTTTAATTTTAAGTTTATTTATAGTTATCTTTTACTATAATAAATTTTAAATTTTAAGTTAATTTATAAACTTAATAAATTTTTATTTAGAATTAACTTTGAACGTGGAATTAAATGTACTTTTTTATTGTAGTAAAATTATTTAAAATAAAAAAAATTCATACATAAATATATTTAATTAATTAATATTATTTTATAATTAAAAATAAAATAAACATATTAAAATCTAAAATATTGATATAATTTAAGTATTAAAGTCCAAAAAAATATTAACATAAGATTTCAATTAAATTAAAAAGATTTTTAAAATAAAACATCAAATATTATCACATGATATATTTATAAATAAAATATAAGTTTTTAAAATTAAAACTAAAAGATGAGAGAATATTAAAAGTATGTTTCTAAAGATTATACATAAAATAAAAAGATGAGTATATTAAACTAATTTTAGAAGAAAATTTTTACCGCCACATGTAGCCCCTTTTACATGATTCAAGAATATTATCATTATTGATATAAACATAAAAAAAAATTTATGAAAATTATAGACTAATAAAATTACAAAAACTATAATAAATTTTTAAAAATATAAAAAAATTAATTAATTATTTTTTAAAATTAATTATATTATTTAATATATATAAATATAAATACATTTTATATTCATTTATACCAATAAACTAATATATATATATATATATATATATATATATAAATAAGTAGTTAAATTGTTTAAAATAATTATTTAAATTAATAAATTTTATAATTAATAAAATTAGATAAAAATATTTAATGATAAATTATTTTAAATTTAATCATAAATAATATTTTATTGAAATCCTTATATAATTTATAAATAATATATATACACTATTAACTAATATTTTATTAATATAAATACTGTGAATGTTTTATTTAGAATGCTATCATTTTGAATACTTACTATTTTTCTGATCAATTTTTGAAATTTCATACAAATTTTTTTATGATACTATTTTCTTGATTGAAAACTAAATAATTGTCTATAGTTTTCAGATTATTAAAACAATGATAATTAATAAAGTTAAAAAATTACTTTAATTAATAGACTATAAGATAAAATTTTATTTAAATTAATTTTTAAAATGTTAGATAAGTATATCTCATCAAATAAAAAATTCAAGTTTGACATATGCATTAACTATACAGTTTTCTTTTTTTCTTTTTAATTTTAAAAGCCTTAATAATACTTCAATCAAATCTAATCAATGGAATTTCTTGTTTAGATTTTCTAAGATTATTTTGTATATATAAATAAAATGGTAATATAAATCACTCATTAGCATGCAATTAGAGAATCAGTAAAAAGCATAACAAGCTAAAATTAACTTAGATGATGAAATGAATGTTATTATTTAAAATTGAATGTTAATTAATTAAAAATTAATGAAAATGATAACACTATATCAAGTAAATAAATAAAACAAATTTTTTTTATTATATAAATATCATATTCTTATCTAAAAAAACACACAATATCATACTCGATCAATTTTCACTTGATCAAGCTTAAAGACTAACCCATCCTTATATCTATTTTTATTGTATATTTTTTTGAAGTAAATTTCTACCTAAAAATTATGTTTTCTATATTGACGTGTAATACTCATCTTTCTCCCAACCTAATCAAAACATCAAAATCATGAAATCTTGATTGACCATACTTGCAACACAAGGATTATCAATCAACCATTCTTGATTCAAAAGCCTAACAGAGATAGGCTAAGAGAATGGTCCAAGCCCAATCAAAAATGGCATTTCAGATACTCCTCTTTCTTTTCCTCTCACTCTCAACCTCTCCTGTCCAATCTCATTCCTCCACGTCATCCATCCTTATCAACCCCTTAACCACCACAACTAAACTTGCCGTTACCGACTTTGGAGCCGTCGGCGACGGCGTTCACTACGATACTGCTGCCATCCAGTCTGCGATCGACGCTTGTATACCATCGGCGCCATGCGTTGTTAGATTCCCGTCTCCAGGAAACTACCTGACGAGGACCATTCGGCTCAAATCAGGCGTTGTATTGGAAGTTGAAGAGGGGGCGACTCTGTTGGGTGGGACAAGAATGGTGGACTACCCTGAGGAGCAATCGAGGTGGTATGTGATTTTGGCCGAGAACGCCAGCGACGTCGGGATCACGGGCGGTGGGGTTGTGGACGGTCAGGGTTTGGAATTCGTTAAGAGGTTCGATAAGAAGAAGAACGTAATGGTTAGCTGGAACCAGACTGGGGCTTGCCTTGGAGATGAGTGTAGACCTAGACTCGTTGGCTTCATTGGATGTAAAAACGTCAGGCTATGGAATCTCTCCCTCTCTCAGCCCGCTTACTGGTGGTGCGTTATTTTTTCTTTTCTCTCTCCTCTTATTCAATTATTTTACTATTCTTTATTGTTATAAGGTGCACTTCATCCATGTGGTTGCCTATTTTTGAACAAAACGTAATCTATAACAAAATATTGAACAAAAGAATATGCATTGCTGAAAATATTTCTTATTCCTTTACAAATAAAATGCCATAATATATAAGAATAAATCTGAAAAATACCACCGAACCATGCATTTATTTGGTTCATACCATCGAATTATTTTTCATCTCATTTATACTAACTAATTATTGTATTTGTTTTATTTATATCATTCTATTCTATTAGTATCCATCGTGGTTTCACACGTCAAATAGTTAAGTGGTAGATTTGAAACAACTCAGATGATTAAGTGGTATATTTGGATCAAATTGTTGTTTCAAATATAACACTAAAATATATGAATTGTTGCAAATCTACTGCTTAATTATTTGATTTTTTCTAAATCTAGTACACTAACATATGATGCTATTAGACGAGAATTAAAACAACGATATAAATGGAATAAATGTAATAATTGGATAATATAAACGAGATGAAAAATAGTTTTGGTGGTATGAATAGAACAAAAGGAACAATTAGATTGAATTTTTGGAAGTTTACCTTAATATTGAGATATTCTAACAAATAACAAGCCACTAAATTAGGAAATAAATCAACAACAATTATAGAGAAAAAAAATCAAATAAATTCAAATGGGATAATGGTACAATAATTTTGATTTTATTCCCTAAAATAACCGGTTGGACTAATCAATCCAATATTGGCTGAAAGTTTGCCGGATCATTATTGAGAGGGATCATTATTGAGAGGCTGATTTTTTACACTGCTGCTCAAGTTAGATTGTACACATCAAACAATCCTAGCTTGAATATCAGCTTCTTGAATTTCTACGCAACCCTTTAGTTAGAATATCAACTATTTGCTCAGTTGAAGTTGTATAAGGGATGCAAAGTGCTGATCAACCAACATATGTTTAGTTGGTCATGATGCACATGATTGTGAATTATGTTCATGGCTGTTTTATTGTCACAATATAACTTCATGGGACTTTTTGTTGCAACTTGAATTCTTCTAAGAGTACCTTTAGCCAAATTAATTCCCTCACACCTTTTGCCATGGATTTAAATTTGCCTTCTACACTGCTTCTCGTCACAAAGTTTTTGTTTTTAACTTTTCCAAGTCACCAAGTAACCCCAAACATAAGAGCAATATGCTGGTGTAGGTTTTCTATCCCAACTGACCAGACCAATCTGCATCATTATAGACGTCAATCTCACAAGATTCTCCCTAGATTTCCTTTCAAATTCTTTAATATCCTGATGGCATGTTTGTCGTAGGATTAATGCATAAACTTATTGCGAAAGCTGTATAAGATCTTGTGTGAGACAAATCAATAAGTTTTCCAACAAGTAGTTGGTATCTACCCTTATGCACAGGTGTGCTTGTGGTTATGCTTTGATCAGTATAAGCTTGGTTTTTAAGGCCATAATGGGATTTTTTAAGTTTGCACAATTGTCCAGTTTTCCTGCACTATAAAAACATAGAGGGAGTTCCATGTAAACTTCTTCAGGCAAGTCCCCATTGAGAAAAACATTATTGATGTCAAGTTGTTGAAGCGTCCAATTTAATTAGCTACTAGTGAGAGACGAGCACAAATTGTATTGAGCTTAGCTATAAGGGCAATGTCCCTTGATAATCTATCCGAAAAGTTTGAGTGAATCTTTTTGCAACCAAACATACTTTATACATCTCAATTGACCCATCTAATCTATACTTCATTATGAATACCTCTTACATACAATGCAAGTAACACTACTAAGTTTTTCAACAATCTCCCAATTCCCATTCGGTTTAAAGGTCTTATAAATGTTGTCTTGGAAGTCGAAGGGGTAGCACTGTCACCTAAGTCCAAATCCACCCTTGTTACATACGATTTACCAATGCTCAAAATTTTGTCTAATCTTTCAACTCTAATGTATTTTAATCTCGCTCTTTCTTCAAGTCTTCTAACATGTATGTCTGATTCAAATCAACGGTTTAGTTTACTCGAGTCACACAATTCACCGAACACTTAAACATCTTTCATATGATAAGGTTAGCACAATACCATATATGCAATATATGTCCTAGAACGGGTTCAAAAAGAAATAGCCCTAAGCTAGTGGCTTTAATAGATAAATCAAATAATAAAAAATCAATAAATCCTAGAATATGAAACTCCACACAAGTTCAATAAAATAACTTCTTTAAAACTTAACAAGTAGATCAAAAACTTAACAAGTAGATCAATAAAGCATGATCATACTCATGATGAATTGATGTAAGTATAGAATAATACTAAGTAAGAAGAAGTTATATGAATATGAAAAATATGAAGAAAAAAACTCTCTAAATTCTTATGAAATAAATAGGTGCAATTGTTGCGTACATGTCGGTTGTGGTTAGTGGCACAAGTGATAATCTATTTATATTAAAATATGATATACAAGTGAAATATAATTGTTAAAAGTTTAGGAGTGGGTATAGAAACATCCCCATATGGCGTGAAAATGTGAAGATAAAAGCTGACTACGCTAAAAAATGGCGAAAAACATAGTGGAAATCACAAAAACAAGTTAGGTGGATTGATCCAACCTCTTGATCCACTCAAAACTAGCAAACAAAGTAGAATGACAGGCTCAATAATGGCTCAATAATGGACCCATCCAGCATGTTAGATTGATCCACTCATCTGCTGGATGGATTCACTCACCTTAAAATACACATAACTTACAACTTCATATCAGAATCAGTGCAAACGAAAACCTATACTATGTGCATGTGAAAGGGGACATTTTATACCTGAAAATGACGCTTTTGGAAGCTTTAAAATAGAGCAACTTAAAAACAATGAAGATTGATGTCACACTATTCCTAAAAATCTAAATATTACACAAATCGTACTTGTCTTTGAAATTGCCTAACACTTGTCAACCTGATACCATTGATTCAGTGAGTTCTCTACAACTTTTGACCATTTTACTTTCATGCCAATGGAAAAAGATTTAAGACACGCATTCTACTCAATATTCATTCTGGTATAGCTAGCAAGAGGACTGAATCATGGACAATACTTTGTCTTTATCGCTCTACTTAAAATTCATATTTCTTGTACTATGCACAAGTCTTTGAGTTGGCTTGATCAACTATATCATAAAATATTCTTCCACTAAATGCTTTTATTTGATGGATATGATGCCTATTGAAGCTTGCACATAGTACGATGTGTAAACACATCCATCGAAGACGTTTCAATTTATGGAGATTTCAATACACCAAACAACGATGGAATAGATATTGAGGATTCAAATAATACAGCCATTACACGATGCCACATTGATACAGGAGATGATGCCATCTGTCCAAAAACTTACACTGGGCCTCTATATAACTTAACGGCAACAAACTGTTGGATTCGAACCAAGTCTTCAGCTATCAAACTTGGTAGTGCTAGTTGGTTCAATTTTAAGGGTCTCTTGTTTGACAATATTACTATTGTTGATTCTCACAGAGGATTGGGATTCCAGATACGTGATGGAGGTATATGTCTCTAGCTTTCAGTACAATGTTTACAAGACTTTTCTTAGTGCGTAAGGAGACCATAAAGGTTGATTTTTTTATGAAGTTATAAAATTGAAGAAAAATTTCCCGAGACTTACTTTTAATTCAAACAGAATTTAAGTGGATGCAGAGCTGCTGCAACAAGTTACTACTCTCCGATGGATATGATTGTAGAATTTATGTTATCAGGGACTTAGTAGTATGGTTTTGGAGACTTCAAAGTCCTGTTCTAAATTCAAATGTTTTGTAGGAATGTTGGGTTCATACTTGAGTTGGTTTGGAGGAAAGTGAGAATCATTTGTATGTCATAGACATCTAAATGGGACGAGCTGTTCTAATGGGTGGTGGAACAAACCAGTAATATGTCGAGAAAGATCCATTTTGTCCCATTTATTTTTGGGATGAGATGTAGTGGCAAGGGCTGGGTCAATCCTTTTATGCACAATGAGCTATTTAAGTTTTTATTAAGCAATTTTTTTTTAATTTAAAATATGAAGCTTTCAAAGATTGTGAAAAATGAAGGGGAAGAATAGGGTAAATAGTTGGCACTCATCTCAAATGGGTTTCCTTGATCTGTTGTCCCATGTGTGCCATGCCTGTTTATATCTCTGCATTTGAATTATATTTATGATATTTTCTAGAAAGTCCCTGAGCAAACTTTGGATCTTTATAATCTTCTATAGTGTACTATTAGTTTGTAAGTTTGTAATTGTGTTTTCCGTCAAACTTGTTTATAAGTTTGCCTATGTTACATGTCAATTTTAGTGGCTATATACTTGATAAATGCAGCCTGGAGTGACTTTTGAACAGTTCACCACGTGATCCTTTTACTCTATAGAGAAGGGTGCAGGCAGTCTCGTACCTTTTGGAAAAGGAGTGCTTTACCTTTGTAAAAAGGTGCACTTGAGTTCTAAATATAGGACCAAAGGTACTGGACTAAAAGGCACTGAGATTAAAATATACCAGTTAAAAAGTATGGGGCCCTTAGCAAAAATTATGGGACTATTTGCCCACCATACCGTTTATTTAAGTTAACTAACTTGAGCCTAGTTTAATTGCGCGTCTAAATTTGTGCATTTTTTTCTCAATGTTATATTTAACACCTTTTTGCAGGAAATGTAAGTGATATTACCTTCTCAAATATTAATATCAGTACCAGATATTATGATCCATCATGGTGGGGAAGAGCAGAGCCTATTTATGTGACTACATGTCCACGATACTTATCTTCAAAGGAAGGTTCAATCTCTAACCTACTCTTTATCAACATCACTGTGAATTCCGAAAATGGACTATTCTTATCAGGTTCTAAAGGTGGACTACTCAGCAACTTGAGATTCATCAATATGAACATCACATACCGAAGACGGACTAAGTATGCTGATGGGTTGGTAGACTATAGACCAGGATGTCAAGGACTTGTTAAACACAATTCAGCTGGAATATTGATGGAACACATCAATGGCCTTGAGGTTGAAAATGTATACATGAGATGGTCTGGTGATCGTACGTGGAAGTGGAACAATCCTTTGGAATTTAGGCCATCAACTGTAAATGACATATCCTTGCTTAATTTCCATTCACTCATATACCAACAGTGAATGATAGAGAGAGGGAGAGGCAATCAGACCATAATCTTATTGTTGCTGCAAGATTCATAACTTCGAATGCAACTGTATTTGCCATACTGTGCACTTTAACAGCGTGACATCGAGTCTTGTCCATGTGTTGTGTGCGTGCTAGCTCATTTATTCTAAAAAAGTCTTGTTGTATTTGATGGTCAGCTAATCCTAAGGGTATTATAAGAGTTACAATTCATTTTGGAATAATGCATTTTTCACTCAAAGTTTTTTGTAGTACTGTTTATCGGATCAAAACCGTTTATTTTACACTCATCTGATCCGATCTGACCATTCGTTCGGATTGAAACATCCTAATCTGTAACTGATTCGATCACCTTTCACATCCGCTCAATCCGATCCGTAAACTATTCGGATGGCATCCGATCTGTAAATTATTCGGATGGCATCCGATCAATCCGACCAATAAACTTAATTAACTCTATTTTTTGTATTTTTAAATAAAAAATTTAAATTTTTACATAAATCATAACATAAAATTATTTGACTTAAAAAATATTAAAAAATCAAATAATTATATATTAATTATATATATATATATATTTAATTTAATAAATATATATTAATTAAATATATATATAATTAATTTCGGTCGGATCGGATGAATCGTAGTGAAATCTGCCATTCGATTCGCACTTAACGGATTGAAAAAATTTTCATCCGATCCGACCATCGGATTGATCGGATGATTGGATTTTTTGTACACTCTTAATTTCTTGTGATTTTGAAATGCATAAAATATAGAACTTTTGTGCAAAATAAATAGGACATGAGATGAAATGAAATCATTGGTGATATGGGTAAGAATGATAATATTGACATATTTTGAAGATATATAATTGGTCAACTTAGATTTGTAACTCAAACATGCATTAGGAATGATTTCATATTTTGTAACTACTTATCAATTATTGGTGATTAAACATGGGTGCTATTTTCGTTTAGTTGTTGAATTTAGATTTGTAACACTCTGGGGACATGTATTAATAATAACTACATGTTTTATAAGTAATTACTAATTATTAGTGTTTATGTCTAGTTACATTTAAGTCTACATTCTCCATAGGTGCCTAACCAAAGCTGTGAAGAACAAAACACCAATACAATCATGGAGCGGAATCAAGCCTTCTGTAAATCATTTTAATTTTTTATGGTAGTATTTGTTATTCACATATACCAAATGAAAAAAAGTCAAAATTTGATGAAAAAAGTGAAGACGTATTTTTATTGGTTATAAATTAGATACCAAAGGCTATCGCTTGTACAATATTGAAACTAACAAACTAATAATCAATCGAGATGTTATTTTTGATGAAAATTTAGTTTGGGATTGGAATAAAAAAAAAAAGAGCAGCAGATTTTGTGCCAAATCAATTTGTTGTGTCCCCATAAAGCTATGAAGAAGAAGAGATACAACTCAATCTCAACAAAGTCCAAGCTCATTCACTTCAATATCAAGAAGTTCAAACTCCAAAGAATATGATTCCTCATCTGAAGCTCCTCCAGGAGGAATTAGGATTCTAACTGATGTGTACAATGCCAGTAAAGAAATCACCAAAAGTGGTTGCATTTTGGGAGGTCCATCTTCAGAAAGCCAACCAAGAAAACCAAAGAACTTGAATCAGGTATATACTACTTGTAATTTTGTAACGGTTGAACCTGAAAGCTATGAAGAAGTAGCAAAATATAAAGAATGGATCAAAGCTACGATGGAAGAGATGAGTATGATAAAAAAGAATGATAATTGGGATCTAGTAGATCCACCTAAATATAGAAAAATCATGAAATTGAAGTGTATTTATAGAGCAAAACTGAAGCAAGATTGAAGGTTGCAAAAGCACAAAGCCAAAATTGTGGCCAAAGCATCGAATTGATTTTTTTTTTGATACATTTGCACATGTCGCAAGGTTGGAAACAATAAGAACATTGATTTCTGTTGTTGCCCATAAAGGATGGGAACTTTTTAACATTAACATAAAATCAGCTTTTCTAAATGAAAAGCTTGAAGAAGAAATTTAGGCCGAGCAACACGAAGGACTATTTGAAAAGGGGAATAAGATAAAATCTATAAGTTAAAAAAAGCTATTTATAATCTAAATTAAGCGTCATGTTACAATAAGATTGATACTTGTGTATCAAAAGTGATCTGATCCTATATACGTAAAAAGGTTGTTAAAACTATATTGATTGTTTGTATTTATATTGATGATTTAATATTCAAAGGAAATGATTTTGAAATTCTTAAAAGTTTCAAGAAAGACATGATGCAAAGCTATTAGATGAGTGATTTGGGATTGTTTCATTATTTTTTGGGCATAGAAATTACTCAAAAAGATAATGTAATTTGTATCTCTAAAAAAATTACGGAAAAGAGTTGTTAAAAAAATTCAACATGGAGAATTTCGAAGCAGCGATGTTCCTCTAGCCTAAAATGAAGAGAAAAATAAAAATGAAGAAAGATGATGGTGCAAAAATGGCCAATGCTTCTATGTTTAGAAGCTTAATTGGAAGTTTTCTTTATTTTACAACTACAAGGCCTGACATTATGCTTGCGGCAAGTTTACTTTCAAGATTTATGCAAAAACCAAGTCAAATTCATCTTGGAGCTACCAAAAGAGTGTTGAGATACATTAAAAGCACTTTTGATTATAGAATCATGTACAAGAAAATTAAAACTCAAGCGTTAATTGGGCTATTCGAATAGTGACTCGGCTGGAAGTTTAGATGATATGAAGAATACATCAAACTATGTTTTTTCTTTGGGTTCGGAGCTTTGCTCATGGCTTTCAAAGAAGCAAAAGATTGTTGCACAATCATCTGCTAAAGTTGAATATGTGGCAGCGGCTAAAGCTACATTGAAAGTGATTTGGGTTAGAAGAATTCTTGAAGATCTTGGAGAAAAGCAGAGGATGGCACAACATTGTTCTATGACCATAAATCAAAAATTGCTATTGTTAAAAATCCAATTGTTCATGAGCGCACAAAGCACATAGCCATCAAGTATCACTTCATAAGAGAAGCTATTGAGCATGGAAAAATTCGGCTTCAATAATGCATATTAGAAGAGCAACTTGCTGACTTATTTCTAAAGCACTTTCAAAAGAAAGGTTCTGCTTCCTTAGAGAACTGATTAGATTTGTCAAGCAAGTACATTAAGGGGTATTGGTTTCAATGCACTTGCTCATTACCTTTGCATTTACCTAAGAGTCTTTAATTGTCATTTCGTGTCATTTACATTTTCCTCTGTAAGTCATTTAATTTTATGTATTTTCCTATGAGCCTTTAAAGCTATATAAAGACTGTTATGTAATTGTCTTAAAAGTGAGATTTCAAGAAGTGAGTTAAGAATAAAATTCTAGTACTTTTATAATTCAGTAGCTTCTTAGATATAACTTATTTATCTAGTTATTTTAAATCAGTTTATACATAAAAACCTTCAATTTCTTATACGTTTTTGACAAATATATTATTTACAGAAGATAGAATGAATAGTTGTAAATAAAAAATAATTATTCAAATATTTATTGAAATTAATTTTGGTAAAAATAATATAAATATTTTCAAAATGCGAATTCTATTTTTGAAAATGAAATCTAATTTTTTTTTGACAAACTTCGATGTCTCTTTCAAAAGAGTTTGAAGATAATAAATTTGTATTGTACTGTTGAATAACTACGGATTAAAATATATTTTTATCAAAATTAATAGATTTTTACTACCATTCATAAAATGAGAAAAAGAAAGGGTTTTTAAATTATAGTTAGTAAAATAAATAACATGTATATTCAAACAAATGTAATATGTTTTTTTATATAAAAATATGTCAAAAATTCAACATAAAACTTAAATGGGATAAAAAAAAATAAAATATATAAATATGTCTATAATTCGTTTAGTTTTAAAAAAATTCATTATAAAAAATACGATAATAACAATTATAATTTAGTAATAAATAATATATTTTATTTTTCATAACAATATTAAATATTAATAATATATTTAGAATAAATGATTCATAATTCAAGGTTTGTTAATTGCTAACATTAAACTTAATTCATCGTTGTCATACCGCTTAATGATGTGAAAAATAAAAAGCATCCTCTTTATTTTAAAATCAAGTTTAAATTATACTAAGTATTGTTATTAAATAGTTAATCTATATATTTAGAATCATCACTCGTAAAAATTTCTTCTTTGTTCATTTGTATGAATAGAAAAAAAAATCTTAACATTTTAATAAATTATAAAAATATATATAATTTAAATATAATTATTTTTATTATATAGTAAAAAAACAATAATAATAAAAATTTATTGTCAGAGAAAATAATTTATTATTATTATTATTCTTATTATACAGAAAAAGTATGATTTTTGTATAATATTTTTAACTCAAAATTATGAATATTTTTTCGTATATTTGAAAATTATTCAAAAAAATAAAATTATTTTTTATTAATTTATACATACAGATATAATAATAATAATAATAATAATACTTTTTTATACGTAAAGATTAAGATAATATCCATAATAAAGATAATAACTTCATCATTCTAACATTTTTATAATGGCATCTAAAGCAACCTAATCATGTATACATAAAGAAGAAGCAATCATACTTATGTAGTTTAATGTATAAATTCAATAAATTAATCTATAATTTAGGATTTAAAATTAACCATCAATCATATATTAAAATCTAACAAGATGTAGAGCAAATTAGACCTACCAAACACCAAAAATTATGGTTTAATTAGCCATCAATCCCAAAATAGACCTCTACAGTAAAAATAAAATAAAATAAAATTATGATAGACCTATCAAACACCAAAAGAATCCAACGCTAGGAAATTATGCTGTAGAATGCAAAAGGCTAACCATGTTAGCACCTTTTTTTCTATAGTGAATTCACATTTTTCTATATAAAGAATTTCAAAATATTTGACATAATACATAACCAGCATCAGACCACCACCACCACGATGCAACACTAGAAGTGGTGACCAAACATGTATGACCAAAATTTAACAAGAAATGTAAAACAATAAGAAGAAAACTCAAAGAAACAGATGTGTTTTGATGATAATTACTTTTGAGAAGTATAAAAAAAAACAAAGATACGAGCATATTGATAATACTATACATGATTATTGAGCTTCCATTGTTTATTTAAAGCCCTTTTCCTTCATCTTCATTCAAAATGCGATTGCGGAAATCACTCACCATTAGAGGCAGTCCATCCCTGAGAGAGATTTTCGGTTCCCAGTTCAGCAGCTCCTTCGCTTTGCTGATATCAGGTTTCCTCTTGTGTGGATCATCAGCAGTATTTGGTCTAAAATCTATTGTAGCACTTGGATCAATTGTTTCTTTCACAACCTGTAAATCAATGAAAGTTAGGCGGGATTGTCTGAGTGCGTCTGTGTCAGAAACCATATTCCAGAAACCATATTCCAGAAACCTGTGGGCTTCACTTTGAAATTTCAATATTGAACATTCAAGGTAAAACGAAAAAGGGGCCAAACAGCTTAAGGAAACCAATTCTTCAAGCTCAAGAAAAATGGTTAAGTCTCATTTCAGTACAAACAGCACCCGAAAAGACATTTCAGAAAAGTAGAAGGAAGAATAACCTGTGCAAGCTCTAGCATGGTGAACTCTCCTGGGTTACCAAGGTTGAAGGGTCCCACATGTTCACTTTCCATTAGTGCCACCAGTCCATCAACCTATCAAAGTAAAACACCACAAAAACTTCTTTTAAATACACACTTATTTATTCAGTGTCAAAAGACTTCAGACCAACTACCCTCCCTAAATCAATCTCAAAATAGAAGGCAGAAACTAGCATTGAGGCATAGACCTCGAGATGGTTTGAGGCTTCAAAAACATAAAATCAAAATAACTAATAAGAATACATTGATTTATCACAAAATAACTTCATAGTAAATCCATAACTAAATCTGCAGCTGAAGATATCAACAAAAACTAAAGGTCAAACATTCAGATTAGTACGTCATCATTTAGAATGACATGTACTAAAAAAAACGAAAGAAAAGGCAAGCAAAAAAGGAAAAATAAAACTAACACCTTAGTAAGCTTTCAACTAAACTGAGAGAGAGAAGAAAAATTAAAAAATATATATGTTTATAGCAGATAGGTTGTGAACAATACAAACACTATCATAGTATGCACAATAGGATTGACCAAAAGCAAAATGATATACACAATATGGAGTAAAAGATAGGAGAGGCTCAGAAAGATTGATTTTTAAAAACTACAACGAAACTTGAAGCTTTCAGTTACTTTTACTTGCATAGAAGTAAATCCATCATTTTTTAGCATGAGAAACCAATCTGTGATTCATATATGTCAAACTCATTGTATGAAAATCAAACCCATAAACCAGACAATATTGATTTCTAAATAAAACTTGTTCATCTTGAAGCATTTAACTATGGTTTCTTGTTGGCTCATGATCTTGGGATCTTTAATGCAAAGAAGACATAATTAAACTCCATAATGGAAACAGTAATAGCCTTAAAAATCAATAAAGAGGACAAGACTAAAAATAGCATGAACATGAGAAACATTGAAAAAGGAAACTAAAGGATTCCAACCAATAGGCAGTAGCAAAGAAAAAATATAGATCTTCCATACCAAGTCAGAGACATATTGGAAGCTTCGTGTCTGTTTACCATCACCATAAACAGTCATTGGTTCTTTGCGGATAGCCTGGAAAGCATTGTCACTATAGTCAGCAAGTTACTCATGACCAATATCTTGTAAGTATTCAAGTAGCAAACCATTTGAAGAAATGTAAGAATGAAAATGGAGAGAGCTTAGATGATTAACCTGAGCAACAAAATTGCTAACAACACGCCCATCATCTAAACACATACGAGGCCCATATGTATTAAAGATACGTGCTATACGCACCTGCAGAAAGAAATTTCCATCATGAGTCTGAAGGGTCACAAACATTTCAAGTGTACCATAATCTGAACTATAATTATGATTTCTGCGTTAAAAAAGAGCTCCTACAGCACTCAGATCTAAAAGAAAAATGCAGTTCCAGTCAAGGACATGGAATAACAAGCTAATAATATGTTAGATTCAGCTGCCAATGAATGAGATGGGACTCATCTCATCTGAGAATGAACATAGAATAATTTGTTTAGAGCTCAACTAACACTCAACTACGTGGATTGTAGACAGAAAACTTCAATCATCCACCACCAATCCCTTAGTTGATGGAATTCAATGTCATAAATTAGTTCTTCCAGATGAAATTCCAGTTATATCATTCTCCTAGCAGCTTCCTCCAAAATATTCATAGAAGTTAGAGCATTCTATATAAAGAAAAATCTAAAGCTAAGAGCTTTGACAAAGAAAGAGTTAATTGAATACACAGTGCAAGTGACTATCTTGGTCCTAATTAAAGAATCAAATTAAAAATATTATGCTGTGATTCTTGATTTCCTTCTCAAATACAATGTTCATAGCAATAGGAGCAATTCAATTTCAACACTTTTTTTTTTTTTTTGAGAAAACAGTTTCAATATTTATAGCATCACTCAAAATGTCATGACTCTTGTCAATAGCTAAGAATGCATAAGCACCCAAGATCAGCATGTCAATCTCATTCTACACTAAAGTAGATATTATATGTATTATATGATGAAATTTGCAAGTGGGGAATGCAACCGGGAAAAAAAACCCCTCTTTTCCTGTTAGTATGGCAAAAAGGTCATTAGAGTCCCTTTATTGTTAGTGGATTCATTAGAGTCCACTGCTTATACAAAATGGTCAGCACAAGGACATTGTGTTAAGTAGTCATTATCTTAACATAATGTAAGTAGTCACAACTTTCAAGATAAACAATATTGTAAATTTAAAAAAGTTACATAAAAGAAAACTAACAATAAATTTATATTATTTTTAAAGAGAAGATAACTAAAGTAGTTTGTTCCTTATTTTGTTTTTCTAGAGAGCGTGTTTGTACACTCAAACTAAGTTTTATTAGTTTTTATTGAGAGCATAACTAAAATACTATGTCCCTTTTTATTTTCATTGAGATACTGTTCATACTATCAGGCTTATCTCAATAGTTAGTTACAAAATTTTCTCTACAATTTTAAATTTTTTTGCTGAACTTTTGTTATTTTGTTATTTGGATAATATTTGTTATTTTTTATCATAATAATATTTTTTGGAGAACTTTTTGTTAGTTTGACTATTGTTTTTATTCTATCATTTGAAAATTGAAACTTGTACATCAATGGCAAGAGGGAGGAATGCATAAAATTCCATAGTGTCCATAAATAGATGAAATGTGCTTGGCATGTCATTATTTCGTTGGACATTTAACGCAATCCTTCAAAAATGTAGTATGACCCTTTCTCTCAAGTTGTGGGACTTTAGTGAACTATTGTTTACAAATTATGGGACTTCTAATAAACCACTTGACAATAAATGGACTCTAGTTATCCTATTAGCAAAACAAAAGGTAGTACAACCCATGTACAAGAAAGGGTTTTGTAGCAACTCATGTACAAGTAAACTTAGAATCCTTTACCTCAACACCTGCACCTCGATGATAATCCATAGCTAATGTTTCAGCAGTGCGCTTTCCTTCATCATAGCAGCTTCTCTCCCCTATGAAATCGCAAGTTTACACCATAAGCACATCAATGGACAACTAATAATAATGCCTCAAATAAATTCAGTTTTAGCTTACACAATACCAATTGGATTAACATTCCCCCAATAAGTTTCTTTTTGTGGATGCTGAAGTGGGTCACCATAAACCTCACTGGTACTTGTAAGCAAAAACCTTGCCCCAATTCTCTTTGCAAGACCCAACATATTAAGGTTACCCATCACATTGGTCTTGTAATAAAGGTTAAGTATCCCAAAACGATTTCAAACTCACCATAAATTAATTGCTAACCATGAGAAATTCTAAATGCACACAAATTTTCTCTTTCACCAATTATAGTGTGCCATGTGGCAAAAGTTTCTTATAAATGAATAAGTTTATCATTTCCAATGTTATTTTTAACACATGTTACACCATAGAATTAGTGTGAGTAGAAATGTGTGTTTGTTCTTATCATTCCTCTACAACCACAATCATACTAAACAATAATATGCTAACTCAACAAAACAATATTTCAGATTGAAGAGATAATTATCAGGCAGAAAAGGATATGATTGTTTTCACCGGATTATACTTGTAGTGCACTGGCGAAGCAGGACAAGCCAAATGATAGATCTGATCAACCTCCAAAAGTATAGGCTCAACAACATCATGACGAATCAGCTCGAAATGAGGATTTCTCAGATGATGAACAATATTATCTTTCCTCCCAGTAAAGAAATTGTCAATCACGATCACATCATTCCCTCGAGCAATAAGCTTATCGACCAAATGACTCCCTACAAAACCAGCCCCACCAGTCACAACAATCCTCAACCTGCGTTGAGTTAACCCAACTGGAATCCTACCCACAGTGTGACCAAACCCAAAATCACTCTTGAAATACGACCCAACAGAAGAAACTTGATCGTGGGTTGTTGTTAAACCACCACGAAACGACCCGGTCACAACTGCATTGTTATCAGAAGGGCCCAGTTTGGAAAGGGTAGATTGAAGAACGAAGAATGTGGACCCAATCAAAATACCCACAAGAATAAAGAGAAGCCTCTGTTCTTTGATGAGGTAATTGATGGATCTGGGGAGAGATCTGGGGTGTTTAAGAGCTTTGGGAGAGTATGGAGCTGGTTGAGAAGTCGGGATCTCCTCGTCCCGTCTGTGATTTACGCTTGATTGCTTGTGTAATTGCTTCATACTTTCAAATTGTTCTATTTTTCCCAATTTTCTGAGAATTTAAGGTCCTAGAGCTTCAAATTCGAGATTAACAACGAGGTGAAAATTCTAATGGAACAGAAATGGCAACGAAATGGGATTCGATTAGATTGAGTTATTTGAGATCAAGCGTAACTGTATAGGCATTATTGCTGCAAGAAATTTTGGTGCCCATATTGGTGGTTATTAAAAAGGTTAATATTGGAGGCAAAAAGTAGTATGGTGTTTTAGTGATATATTTATTAAAAAATATATTTATTTTGATTTATATTATTAAATTAATATTTTATAATAAAAGATATAACAAAGATATAATTTTGAATAAAGAAAAAACTATTTTATAAAAAGATAATTTTATTTTTATAAAATATTTATTATTTTATGTATTTTTTATTTGTTTTTGTTCATTCTATTATGAAAACATTTTATACTATCCTAATAATTATCATCAATCATCATCATTTTTTTATCTTATCTTTGATATTATTTTATTCTTTTATCGTCAAACCAATTTTTATTATTTGTTATAAAACAATCAAAAACGGTACTTTTTTATTGAATCTTTAGACACCATTACAAACTATTTTGAAATTACTCATATCTATTGTCATTATCCCAACTCATTTTCTATTTCACTTGTTTCTTTAACCTTTCTTGACCACCTTATATTTGATCAAATATAAAATGAAAGTAATTTTGATCGAACACAATGTGATCGATAAAGGATAATACAGTCAAAAAGATCAGAAAAAATGAGCTAACGATAATCATATTTATTGACATGTATGATGTTTCAAATAAATTGATAGTTGATTAACTTTATTTTCAATAAAAATTACATTTTTGAATTATTTTGTGATAAACAATGAAGGATGGTTAGTGGACGAAAGAATAAGATGATATAAAGGGTAGGAGAAAAATGATATATGATAGAGTTGGAAATGGTTGCTAAGGTGGATACGATTTTTTTCTTAATAAAATAAAAAAAATACGAGAGAAGACATAAAATAATAAATATTTTCATAAAGATAAAATAGTTCTTCTATAAATTAGATTTAAACAAATTAGATCATTGTTGTACTTTTTATTAAATTTAGAGAGTAAAAGTATATTAATTTGATAATATTAATCAAGTGTGTTATCATTTGTTTAATAAAGATACCACTAAAGTATCGAATCATCAAAACATTGTTTCGAGTCATTATGGTCAATTGTCATGTAAGTATTGATAAATAACCCTTAAATCCTATAATTTTTCAAAAGTGATTTTTTTCCACCAAAACAATGATGGTTGTTTCAAAAGTAGCAATAAATCTTTAATCATCACAAAACTATTATCAAATTTTTGATGTTGTTATATAAATATCATTATCGTTAAAATTTATTAAAAACTAACCAAAAAACTGTCACTAAGTACCATCAATGTTAAAACACTTCTATTAATTTTTTTAATGATGATGTTACTTATTTAGTAACAATTGAATTTCGTTCGTAATTTTGTAAAAATTCAAAATTTAATAGTCCTTTTGCAACAACCATTATAATTCGATGGTAAAAAACATATTAGCATTTTTAATCATGCAAAATTAGTCCATTAATTTAAAAATTAGTCAATTTAGTTCATATGGTTAAAAATTTATCATGTGATCAATACATGAGTTTTCTTATGGTTAAAATTAAAAATTTCAATTTTATACATTTAAAAAAAACATATTCATAAAAAAATTAAGAAAACACTAAATTTAGACATATCTATCATTTGGGTTACTTTGATAACAACCAATTTACTAGCAATTGACCATGTGATCTAAACTTAACCATCGATGTTGGTGCAAATCCCATACCAGATTTTTCATTAAATGTACCATGAGTTACCACAAGCCTACATATAAAATTTGGTTTATATGTCCTTCCTTGCACCTAGTTGTTTTATTGTTATCTACTATCATCATTAACACATTAGACATCAAATGTTATTGAGTAGAATAACTCAAGTGATCCCTCCACAAATCATTATTTATAATTTTTAGATTAAATTTTTTGTAAGTGAATAAAGGTGGAGAGATATAAGAAAAGAACATGGACAAATTTGGTGGTGAAAATTATCATGCCAAAGTCTAAGGGATTTTCTATCTTCTCTTTTTGTTTCTTTTGTCTATTGTACACTAAGAACAATGCACAATTCAATTATAAGAAGAAAAATTTATTCTCTATTCATTAGCATTTTGTTTGTTTCAATTAGGTGTTTAGTATATATATGTGTGGTAACTTTATGAATCATTAGCATTTTGTTTGTTTCAATTAGGTGTTTAGTATAGATATATGTGGTAACTTTATGAAGATATTGTAACCATTTGCATGTATAAATGATTATAAATATATTAAATCAATAATAGCATTGCTTGTGTTGTTTATGATGATGAGTCTAAGATGTTTTTCATTGAGATTATTACATAATCTTGTTATATGCTTGTCAATTTTGATTGAAATACTTCAATAACATGCGATGTATCTATTGGGAAAACATGTGTGTGAATCATGTCATATGCTATAAGTCTTTCCCAAATTTTAGAATTCATTTTATCATCCCTTATGGCAAAATGCTATATAATAATTTTTTAAATAAATGATTTAGACCTTAATTAGATCAATTGATTCTTGTAAGTCAATCATTACCATTTACATCCATATCCACTCATTTAACTTTTATATGAATACCATTCATGTTTTGTAGTCACATGTTAGCCTAGAAAAAATATTGCATCCAACTTTCCCTTCCTCCCTAGCTTGTGCATGTAATGTAAATTTAATGTATGCTAAATTGTATGAGAAGTCTGATGCACTGTAAAAAAAAATAAAGAATGAAAAGTATATGTGATGCAGATCAAAGAGCATCATGAAGATTTCATGGCATATTTCAATTAATCTAATTAATCAAGAATCACTTAACATATTATGGAGTAAGTAGGAGCTTATTTACAAGTTATTTGGACATGAAGTAAAGTCAATAACTAAATAAAGTCCAAATTTGAAAAGTTTCATCAAGCAACTATTAATATATTCACCATATATTTTACATCTGATATTCAATTGAGGCGAAAGAAAATGTGTTGCAAATCTTACTCAATAGTTAACAATATTCTTGCAGATATAATTTTTGTAATTCAGATGTTTACTAGGTCAAAAGTGACTTTAAATAGTAGCTAAAAATATATCAAATAATTATCTTTCTTAGTTTTATAATTTATTTGGTAGGTCTAATATTTACTTTATTTTATAAAATTTTATATTTAATTTCTAACAATAATTTAAAGTTTTAAATTTATGCTTTATTAACTAGGATTTATGTTATGTCTTAGAGTCTATAAATGACTATGTAAGATTTTAATTGAAAGGAACCAACTTTGAATATAATTTTAATGAGTGTTTCTCTTAAGTTCCATTGATAACTTTTATCGAACTTATATCAAGAGAAATTTTGTGTTCATTTATAGACTTATCACTTACATATCCCTTGTTCTTGAGTGTGATATCAAAAGTATCATTATTTGATATCAAGGTGAAGATTCCCACACTTCGGAATAATTACATGAAGGCCAACTGTTCTTTTAACTCAAATAGATAACCATGATCTAGATGAAGTGTGGAGATGCCAACCCATGGAGTCCTTTCGTGACCTCTATATCAATTCAGCCAAGATGACCTCATAAACATGAATTAAGAAAATTACATGGTAAAAGTATAAAACAACATGTTCAATTCAACACAAAACTAAAACACTCAGTAGAAATGAAAACAACTATTTATAGTTAACGCACTAGTGACGTGTGCCTCATAAGCTCCTGTCCAGACTAGCAACATGCATACATGATAATCAACATATATATGACACAATACTACATATTGAAAAGATAAAAGGATTTTCAATCACTTCAAGAACTCATATATGGGAATATATTCGGTAAATAATGATTATACTATCACAATATGCAAACAAACTATTATAAAGAGTCTGACACCTGGTACACTTCATACTCCTTAGAGGCTCACAATAAACTTATATGCAAATAAAAGGTAGATTATAACAATACACAATTTGATCATGCATGATTACAAAGAAGAAGTTCTAAACCTTATACACAATCAAGTTAAAGATATACCGATTCTTTAAGGACTCAACCCAAATAGGCAAACAACAGATAAACAAACCCTTGACAAATAATCTTAGTTGTTTTAAAAATAATCATAGACATGAAGTATAAAACGGAAGTAATATTCAATAGTTAGGAAGCTAGAAATAAATAATAAGAGCTTTCTAATCAAAGTTTAAACTTCAGTGTTAAGAAACAAATATCATTTAAACTTTGATTATACTAATCATACATTATAGCATGCACAACACTAGTATAAAAAAATGAACCTACATAGAGACCCTATCTATGTTAACATCATCGGGTTTCTTAAGGCAATCACTCAATAAAAAACAATACACTAAACAATAAAACAATCATAACTCTAAAATAAATAAAATCACTATTACATTTATCAATTTTAACCTCTATCAGAATTTCCTACTATTTCTTTTGATTGGTACTTCCATAATAACATGGTTCAACTCATGAACCTAGCTCTCATTCAAAGCCCACACCACCAAATATGATGTAATAAGTAATCACAGATCAGTAACCAGAAGTGTAATAACTCACATTCTTAAGGACTTCTCTCAAACTCAAACACTCTCTCTTACTGCATATAGCAAAAGATAAGAGAACTCAAAGTATTTAACTTACCTCACTCTCACAAATAAGTTCTCACAACATCAATAAAATAACCTTAAGCACTCACATCTTAATAATTTTATTTTACTCTAACCAGCAAATACCGTCTTGAGTACTAACCATTCACAAGCACGATTTTACAAAGTCACGAATCACTAATATAAAACAACATTGAAGGTAGTGATCCAAAAATAATAAAAAACGAGATGTCAATTTGATAGAGCTATACTATATTCTTCTAGATAAAAAAATAAGAGAAAATAGGAGTATTTATAGAATTCGACTGGCCACCTCACCAACCACCATGCCATGGACCTTGCCAACCATCTCGCCGAGGGTGGTAGCGAGGTGCTAAAAAATCACATTTTTTTCAATAATTGTCGAGTAATTTTTATCAATACACATACCCAAAATGAAACAAAAACATGAGCGAGAACATCGGCTCACTCGCATGCTCGCTCATCAAAAATCATAACACTCAACCTAGCATGCAAACTATGAAAACCAATCCCGTGGTGTGTGTAAATATGTTCACATACAAAGTGCACCTAATTATGTGCGTGTATACATTATTGATCTATAGTAACCAACCTTACATAGAGAAAGACCAAACACAAAGTAAAAATAAATAGATATTGTGTGTTGTACACGAGAAGCTAATACACAAATACAAAGTACAACGGGACCTATACAAGGTTCATATCTTGTTATAAATAGCAGGTCATGATCCACATTTTCTTTATCTTTACAATCTGGTTAAGGACATTCCTAGTGAAGATCTCAACATTAATCTTTGGGTATTAAGTCTTTACGTGAGATTCATATCATTTGATATCAGAACATGACTTTAAGTCAAGTTAATCTATCCTTTTATTTTTGTTTCTTGCTATTAATTCTCATGTTGTTTTCTTATCTTCTTGCTTGCCTAATTTACCAAAATATATATATATATATAAAAGGCCGAATACAAAAAGAAAAAATAATAATCATCATCAAATTGATACTAGTTGAATTAGTATTTGCTATCCAGGTTTGATTTACAAACAAGGGGGAAAAGAAAAAGAAGAATAATCACATTGATCCTAGTTGAATTAGTGCTTGTTATCCAAGTTTGATTTCAAAAAAAGAACCATATTTTGGCCAAGTAAGCAAGGAAAGAAATATCTTGAAAATATTCCAAAATATAGATTATTTATTCTTTAATTTACCTTCTATTGTATTATTTGTTCCTTTCCTTATTTTTATTCTCTTTCCTTATTTTTATTCTCTTTCATTGTTCCCTTTAATTATCTTTTTTTCTTTCTTTACTATGAATTTTCTTTTTTGCATTCTTTTCATTATTCTTTTCAAAATTTTGAAAACACAAAAAAATATTGTTATTTCCCTTTATTCTAATCATGTGATTGATTTGTATGGTTTGAATTATTGCAAGGTGCTTTTAATTTGAGTTTGAATCAATTTAATAAAGAACCCAAAGATATGACTTAAACGAGGATTTAAATAGGAGCATGAGTGATAAAAACAGGTGCGTAAAACTAGAGGAGTATGATTAACACTAAATTTTACTGTTTTGTGTTCTAGTTGTTTGTTCTTGTTACGATGTCTTTAAAAGGGTCTGCAAACATAGAAGCAAAGCCTGAATCTAACATTTCAACTCAATGCAATATTATAATAGATGAACAAATTACAAGAATCATTTTTGGACCAATTTGAGAAACAAAATCAATTATAAAGGAATTGAATGAGAGGATCTCCAAAATTAGAGAACTAATAAAGCACACACCGATGGATAACTTTAATGACCGAGATGGTTACCATGAGTATGAAGAGTGCTATGGTTCAATGCATGGCATAGGCAATTTTTTTTTTTGCCAAGAGGAAGGAGATGTGGAAAAGGCCATATGAGAAAACCTAGATGGCAAAAACCAATTGCCAAAAACTTTAGCAACAACAAGATGAAGATTCCATCTTTCCCAGGAAAAAGACCCTAAATTTATATGGAATGGAAAAAAAGATGGAGTTTGTGTTTGATTGTTATAATTATTTTGAATTGAAGAAGGTAAAATTAGTTGCAATGGAATTAACTAATTATACTATTATTTGGTGGGACCAACTTGTTTTGAGCAGGAAAAGGTATGGCAAAAGGCCCATGAAAACATGGGAAGATATGAAGGCTGTTGTGAAAATGAGGTTCATTCTAAGTCATTTCCATCGAGATTTGTTTTAAAATTTGGAAAATAAGCAATCCAAAAGAGCCCTACCTAGACAAGATGTTCTGTTTGAAGATATTAGTTATCATCGTAATATAATAAGCAAAAACAAATTGACTTATTCCCTAAAAGAGATAGTGAATTGAAAGGAGAGAGGAAAAAAAGAGATTAAATTTGAAAAAAGAGTGAGGTGAAAGAAAAATATAGAGTAGAGAAAAAGAAAAAGAAAATAAAAAATGAATTGAATTGAAAAAAGAGAGTGATCTATAAGATAAAAGCAAGGTAAAAGGAAAGATTGAATTAAAACCCTAGAGCTTTAAAAAATAGAATAAAACAAAAGAGATCAATGAGAAAAGAGACAAAAAAAAAAGATAGTAAAGAAGAAAATAATATTTCAACTATTGAGAAGACATTTGAGAGAAAAGTGGTTTGTTCTACCACTAGTGAAATAAACTCTTATTTTCCAAATATTTTTGTTTCTTTGTAGAACTTAGAAGTTAAGATCCTTGAAGAGATGCCTAATTGTTTGCAAAAAATAAGATAAATTAAGCAATAAGTTGTTTTTATAAGAATTGAGCAACTAGTTGAATCTATAAAAATTAATGTTGAAATTAACTTCATACATGGACCATCAATTCCAAAAAGATTATTCATGATATTAGTGAGTCATGATCTTGAATCAAACTTCATGATGGAATCAATTCCCATCATTAATGAGAAAATTTGAAGATGAATCGTTTTGAGAAAAAGGAAAATTATGCGAATAAAGGACGATCATCGAAGATTCCATAACACATTCCAATTAGACCAATTAATCAAGAATCATTAAATGGGTCATAGATAATGCATGAGCTTATTAACCATATATTTTACATCTAATATTCATTTAAGATGAAACAAAATAAATTACAAATCTTACTTAATGGTCTACAATATTCTAAAGATATACAATTTTCATAATTCGGACATTTATTAGGTCAAAGGTGGCTTTGAAGAGTCACCCAAAAATCTGTTAAATAATTATCTTTCTTAATTTCATAGCTTATTTGCTAGCTTTAATATTTATTTTATTTTATAGGTTTTTAATTAAATTCAATTTCCAATAATAATTTAGTGTTTTATATTTATCTTTTATAAGTTAGGATTTATGTTATGTTTTAGAGTCTATAAATACCTATGTAATATTTTAAATAAAATAAACCAAATTTGAATATTATTTTAATGAGTGTTTCTCTTTAGTACTTTTGAGAGGTTTTACCAAGTTTATCAAGATTAATATTGTGGTATTCATCCTAAGACTTATCACTTACATATATCCCATGTTCTCGAGTGTAGAGTCTAAAACATCATTCCTTGATACTAATTAGGTTCATATCTCCTTATAGATAGTAAGTTACGGTTTTTATTTTCTTTATCTTTATAATCTAATTTAAAATGTTCCTAGTAAAGATAAACATTAATCTTTGGATCTCACTTCTTCAACTGAGATTCGTATCAATATGACACTCTAGTATGCAAAAGTAAAAAAGAAAAACAAAGAGAAAATAGGAAAAAAAGAGTAAGTGTAGAGATATTATAACTTAATAAAAAGAAAATAAGAATATGGGAAGAAATATTAAAGATAATAAATGGTGCACTAAATGACAAGGAAATATTTATTGCAGGATAAATGAAAAAAAAATAAAGGTAAGTTTATTTGTGGATCTAACTTAAATGCTTCTCATTTACCTATCCCAACCCAACCTATCTTGTATTACAAGCTTTAAAAAAATCCATTTAATCTCTAACTAATATATATCTATATTAGTGGAGAAGGATGAGAATAATGTACCTCTTGTCCTAAGTTTCTATGCTAATTGTATATTCATATGAGCTTATCCCATTAGTGTATTGAGTTACATGATTTGAAACTTCAAACACATGAAGCTTTTTATTAAAAAATATTGTATACACTTATATTAATTGTTGTTGCTTGATATCATTGCAAACTTTCTTGTTATACAATTATGCAATTTTTGAGGGATATAATTTTGTCAAACATGCATGCTAGGATGATGTATATTCATGAGTTGTTGTTCATATATTGATAGTTATTATTTAATTAGTTATTTTTACTTTACTTCAAGACAATAAAGATTTTAAGTTTAGGGTGTAATAATTCTATTTGTATAGAATTATTTAATCATTTCAAAGTTATTTTTGACTTGTTTTGTGTTAAGTTCATTATAGAAGCCTAAGATTTATTTAGTAGTTTAATTGTAGATGGAACAACATGAATCAAATCAACAAGGTCAATTTTAAAGAGTTTTAGCCAAGATTCGATCAATCAAACATATATCTCAATCGATTAAGCAACATCGAATTAGTTTTGTAGAACCACCAGATAAAAGGGGTTGGAACAAAACTTTTGGTGATCAAGCGTTGTCACTGCAATAAATTAAACTTCAATCAAATATCAATCTCAATGTTTCGATAAGATTTTGAAAAAGTAAAAAATTGGTTTGCATTCAAGCACCCCACTAAACAATCTGATGCCCTCCTCACGATAAAATTTTGTAGCCTAGCTTGATGGTATCAATCGAGCGATATAAAATTGTCAAAAACAACATTGTTTTGAGTCCTACTTTTATATTTCAGCCCTTGGTTTGCATGGATTAGATCTCATGGCTTAGATTATGTCATTTTACGCCTATTTCTACGATAACAATAGGAGTTTACACTCATTTTTTAGCAACTAAAACACATTTAATAACCCTTTTGGTAATAGATATTCGGGGAAATCAAGGTATATCAAGAACCAAGCAAAGTTTTGTCACATAATTGATTGAATATTCATGCTTATTATTTTTATATTCTCTTATTTTTATGTTTTTTTAATATAAGTTGTTATTTATAGTTAGAATTTTATTTTAACTTAACATGTAATCAAATTTCTTATTGAATTTACTTTATTAAATTGTTGGTTTAATTAGTATAAATTGAATGTTTTAACTATTTTGTATAATGTTAAGATTTGTAATCCAACTTATGAAAGTTGATTGCAGATTAGTCCTTGATATTAACATGCATATTGGAATGGTACAGAAGCATTATTGCGAAATAATGTGAATGTGCTCATTTATGTGAAGTCAATTTAAATGTTTAAAAACGATTCAAACATATTAGATCATGTAGTTAATCCTCAATTCGGAGAACCTTTGGGTAACTTTCCGATATTTAACATATTTATAAGCACAATAACTAACCTTTTTATTGATTTAAATCTATACTATATGATATATGAAGGTGAGTTGTTACTTAATATTTATTTGATATATTTTTGTTTTACAATTATTATTTAAATTTTATTGATAAAAGAGAGATAAATATAGAAATAAAGTGTCTACCTTCCAACCATTTATTTAATACTTTATTTTCTTTTAAAAATTTATTACTTTATATATCTAATACTCGAAAAAATAAAGGAGAATTGCTTTGATTAACCAAACAACGTTTATTTAAAAAATAATTTTTTTGAAATTTTATATTTTCTTTTAATATTTCAAATAAAAAATGAAGTATTAAAATTCTAGCATAAAAAATATATTTATGATTTATTATTCTATATATAAGAGAGTTGCTCCATAATATTTATTTGACAATAATTGTTTTTGATATATATATATTTTTTTAAATTGTAAAATTTTTTTTTTTGGGTTTTTAAAAGGGACAAGGAAGGAATGCATTATTTTCTTTGATGCTTTGATCCATATATTAATAGTGAAACAAAAGTAATTTCTTATTTTATTTTCCTTTCTTTATTTTATTTTATGTTCATGAGTTTTTGTTTTTGGCTCCTGTTTCCTTTGACATTTTTTAGTTGATGTTTAAATATACTTTTGCCAAAAGAAACTATTGAAATATACTATAGAAAATGTTATATCAATTTATCATTACTCATTGCATTTTTTTTTTATTAATCTCACTTTATGACTCCATTTATTTTCATAACTTATTTTTTTTTCTTTTACTAATTTTAATTTGTGAGCATTTAATATAAATAGTTGTTACATGTTATTGTCACTTCGTATGCATATACACTTTCTCGTTTAAGTGTTCTCAAATATGACTCCATTTTCTTAGCGTTAGAAACAAATTTGAATAATTCTTAACATGAGTTCTAAACTATGGTATTATATTAAAGAATTTTAGTAAATCATAGTTAGTATAATGTAGTATTATATATATTATTTTTATTGATCACAATTAAAGTTTTTTTTTTTAAGTTTTACTTTTAACAAGTGACTCAATTTTTGTTTAAATTACATAATAATTATTAAACTTCTTATAATCTTAAAAGATGTCTAAAGGGGTATTTTAAGTAGTTTTATTATTTATCATATTGTTGTAACGCAGTGACACTAATCTGAGACGAATAAACTTTATTTTTAAAGTTTGATCTTCGGTATGTTTAAATTATGTGATATTATTTTTAAATAATATTACTATTAAAATTAAAAAAAATTACTTTTAATTTTAAATTAATCCTTTTAACTTATAATTGTTATTGACACACAATCACTTGCCTTGCAAGTGACCAAAACTATTCCTCTTAAAGTACTTGAATCTGGTTTCTTCTATGAAAAAGGTGCTGAATAATGTTTAAATTCTAAATGAAAGAAAAACAAACATCTTAAATCAAACAAAGTTGGGAGAATTTTATAAATGTTGATATTTATGATATTTATAAAAATTTCACAAATAAATATTTAATTCATATTTATGTTTTTTTTAATGTAACCTCATTAAGTTGTTATAGAATATACTTGGGATCTTGGAACTATAAATATTTATTGATAAAAAAATATAATAAATAATTTTATATATATATATATATATTCAGCTTTATAATTAGAGGTTATAATCATAGGTCAAAATGTCTTCTTTTTCTCCCTTAATTATATCTTAGCCTTTAGTGTAAATGATCTTCTAATGAACAATCATTCACAATCGTATGATAATTGCACATAGTTGTTTAACCTTTTAGGTAATAGACACACTTTAATGACTTAATTTTCAGCAAATGCGCATTTCTTTTGGTCATATTCATTAGAAAATTAAGACAACTAAATCCAATTAGTAGAGCAGCGTTACAAAATTGACAAAAACAACGCATGTTAGGTATGCTCTCACCATTTTAAATCCCAAAAAAAATCACATCAGAAAATATTATCTTATTTTAAAAGAGTGATCAGGTACCAAAATGTGAAATTTGGGTCAATTGTTGAGCATTATTGTACTAATTAAACTTTAAATGTCTTAATTTTTGAAGCAAAATGACTTTTAAATATGTAAAAAGGTTCTATCTAAATAAGGGAACCGTGTCTCTTATACTTAGAAAAAGGACTTGCTCCATCCCTCGCCCATTTCACATGCCATGTAACCAAGTTCATTGATCAGAAAAATTTGCAAGTAATGATCTAATTCTGGATCAAATCCAAAAGTTTGCAAAGCTTCGTGACAGGAGCAACAATAGTATTTAAAGAGATTTTGCAGTACATGCCATGTTCATTATACAGAATGCACTTATTTATTTAAGCCCAAAACCCTAAGTTCAAGCAGAGATAAATCTGGATAACAAAAATCATAACTCATCTTGATGGATGTTTAGCAAAAGAGGGTTTCATCAAAAGAGAAAAATCATCCATTGCTTCTAAGTAATTGATGATATAATATTTCTGACCAATGAAATGTCATATTAATGCATTTACTTTCTCAAAACCATAAATATCTAATATTTTTTAGATTAAACGATATTTCTAATTTGATGTGATTAGAACGTGTGACTTGAAATAGATAAGGGATAAGTCTTACCGCTAAAGAATTAAATCAACAACCACAAATACCCGATGCTTGATTAAAAAAGCAAAGAGAAGGACCTCTAAAGCAAAGAGATAGAACATGACCTACTCCATTTATCTCATGGAACAATAAGTTGTCAGACATAGAACATGAGTACAGCACCCAAAATAGCAAGAGCCTTACAAAATATTTTGGAAATGCAAACAGCGGCACACAATGCCTGATACTGAAGAACAGCAGCAACAACATTGACAGATATTTTCCAATTGATGAATGTAATCGTGAATATGAAGTAAATATGACAAGGTAAGTAACCATGACTTCCTAAAAAAAATTTTGAGCAGCAACAAGGTACCAAAGATACTTGTAAAATTCCTTTTCCAAAATATCAAAATCAATACAGAAGAATAGTAACATAATGAGGTTCCCGGTGAGAGTAGCTGGAATCAGAAGATTAGGTTAATGAGTATTACACTACGCAATTTTATCTTCATGCAGTGATCTATATAGAGAAGCATGTTAAGTAGATACATAATTTCTTCAGTGGAATTTTAACAGGTGACGGCCAAACAGTTGACATAGGATTTCGGAAGATATGCGGATTCAATGTTTAGAAAAAACATCAAGGAGCAAATTTAAATTTAGAGGCTATTTTAAGAAATCGTTTCACATCAAACCACAAAAATTTACAGTCCAACTCTACTTGTTGGAGATAATCAATTTCAAAATCTTTCAAACAAAACAATGCAATACGGGGGCACAAAGTTTCCAATGATAATTCTATGAAAATAGTAATTATGCACATTTCAAGCTTAATATGTATTTAAATTAGTGAATAATTGATGCATGTGTTAAAATTGATTAAAACGAATTGCGTAGATATTTGGAGGTAAAAGGATGCATTCTAAGACATCTTCATACAATTTTGATCGTTGTGGATTGATCTGGGTCGGTAGAGGATCGACCCAAACAGAGGGATAGATCTCCATTCGAGCCAGCCATTCTACACCAAATTGAGGACCTGCCCAGCAGTAGCCACTCGTGCAATTCAGTGTGATTTGGACCACTTAGGGCCATCGGATGGTGCTCAAAAATGTATGGGTTGATGATCCTAGGGCTGAAATTTCAAAACCCTTCACACACACACAAATTCCAATTCATTTTCTACACATTGAAAGAAATAGAGAGACCTTGAGAGTCAAAGGAAAAGAGGGCAAGGGAAGAGGGCTTTTGGATGCAAAGGAGCTCATTTGGGATTCAATATTTGTTGACTTCATCATTTGGTTTTCATTTCTCTCATTTCCTTATTGTATTCTTTGTGTTTCCTATGGCTTTTTCCCTTGCGATTGTGTATTTGAATATGGGCATTAGTAGCTAAACCCATTTCTAGGGTCTTGGTTAAACTCATCTTGAAGCATGTATTTGTTTTAATTACTTAATAGACTCCAATTACTATATATTTAATGCCTTCAATTATATGGCCAATAGTTTATTGATGTTAAGCCTTTTATTCTAGTTTGGAAAAGTAGCTTAGGAGTTATTCATTGGATAACTGATATTGATGGAAAAGTGTGGAAACATGACTAATGAATATGTGGTATTTGTACACACATGCTTAATGTTCTTGTGAAATAAATAGCATGGTAATATAACTTATTCCATTAAGTAGCTTGGAAGAGATTCATGAATATATTAGAACATATAGTCAATCATCCATATTAGTATAGCAAACTAGTAGTTACTATTAGGTGCATGTGAATTCATTAAGGGATACCTAAATCGTAGGTCTCTATAATCGGCTATTGTTGAGTTGTGTGCTTGTTCATTTTAGATTAATTATCATTAGTTAATAATTTATCATTATTTTTGTTTGCCAAAATAGTACCAACCATGAGAAAATTGGTAATCCCTTTAAAGTTAAAATACACTCCTTGTACCCATACGCACGTGGGATCGCGGCAACCAACTAGGATGTTTAGTGAAAAATAAAAGCAGCATTGGCTGCATCCTTGATACTTATAGGCTGGAGTCTTGTGTCATTGTATTTCTAGACAAAAAGTAAGCTCTTTACTACCCTCGATGCATCCTCTATAGTTAATACCAAATAGATAATGGAAGAAAAGAAAATTTTATTTTATTTAGAGTTTTTTTTGTATTACTAGAGTCTCACATAAAAACTTTATGAACTATTTTAGAAACTTTTCAACGAAAATAATCAACTAAGTAATATTAAAAAACCTATCTTTATTTCTCATTCCTAATTTTTAAAAATAGCTCTTTTTTCTTACATTTGTAAGCTGAAGTCCTCTTATTCGTGAGAGAAAAATATCTTTAGGCTAGTCCTACTCTAGACTTGCTAGAGTGCTTGTTTAAAGATAGATAACATAACTAAGTTTGTTTTATTCTAGATTTGTTAGAATACTTGCCTAAATAATTGTTTCATTGTGTTTGTTTCATAACACAAATACGAGGACCTCTTATCAAAGAGTGAGTCTGACTAGTTTAAACTTTACTCATATTTTTCTTATTTTCTAAGTGCTTCCATATTATTGGTGCATTCATGCTTCCGTCTTGCGTCAAGTGATATCAAAGCCAAGTTTAACTTGGAAGAATAGAACATAATCAAGCAACACAAGAAGAATATCAACAATTTTTTAAAGAGATTCGACACCAAATAGAGGAACTTACTGCAATCGTTGCTCAATTAACTAATAATGAAAATAGGCCCCAAGTCTAAGATCAAGAAGTAGAGGGTGCACATGGAGATAAGATCAAGCCAATACAGTATAGAAGACAAGTTGAAGGATTAATCCTAAAGAGACTTGTTGATCCAACACCCCCAAGAAGACATGCTGCCCTCATTGATAGTTCTAGTGATGAAGATTTAGAATAAGAATATTTCAAAAGTCGAGTCAGAAGAAGTCATCAAAGAGACCATGAACCACAAGATCATCAAAGAGACCATGAACCACAAGATCATCGTATCAAAATTGACCTTCTTGTTATCTATGCAACATAAATATAGAGGATTTTCTTGATTGGATCTCAAAAGTAGAATAGTTCTTTGATGTTATCAACATTCCAGAGGAAAAATAAATCAAGCTAGTAGCCTACCGACTCAAACAAGGAATTTCAACATGGTGAGACCAACTCCAAAAAAATAGATTAAGACAAAAAAAAGCTCCCATCAAAACATGGCCTCAGATGAAGTGATACATAATGCATATGTTTCTTCCCTCTGATTATGAGCAAATATTATTTCAACAATATCAAAATTACAAACAAGGAAATCATTCAATTCAAGAGTATACCATAAAAATTTACTATTTATCTGCTCGAAATAATTTGGTAGAATCTAAAGCACAACAAGTTGTACGCTATATTGGTGGACTCTACCTACCAATACAAGATCGAGTATCCTTGCATCTAGTATGGACAGTCACTGATGCCTATAACATGGCCCTCAAAGTGGAGATGCAGTTGGGTAGGACAAGTTCAAGTACAAGATCACAAGGTCCGTCAAAGCCATCAGTTGAAACAACTAGGCCAACATATAACAAAGGAAAAGCACTTGAGGATGACACATCAAAAACAAAGCAAACTAAATCAGAGGAAAACACTACTCGTAATCCTCCACAAAACCCTCATGGACGCTCAGCACCATAAAAATGTTATAGATGTGGACAAGTGAGTCATCGTTCTAACCAATGCCCAAAGAGAGGAGTCAACCTGGTGGAATAAGACTATGACGATCGTGAGGAAGAACTAGAATATGATGACTATAAAGGTGTCGATTTTACTGAAGTGGATGAAGGAGAACGTGTTAATTGTGTTGTTCGTCGACTCCTCTTGTCGCCAAAGCAAGACACACAAAGGTACAATATCTTTCGCACTCGCTACTTAATCGATAACAAACTATATAATGTAATTATCGATAACAAAAGTAGCAAAAATATTGTTTCTAAAGCTCTTATGGAGGCATTCAAATTAAAAACTGAACAACACCCATCACCATATCGAGTTGGGTGGTTCAAAAAAGGAGAAATAAAAATAAATCATATATCTTGAATCCCATTCAAGGATGAAGTTGTATGCGATGTTGTTGATATGGATGCATGTCACATACTATTAGAGAGACCATGACGTAAATGCAACCCACAAAGGCAGAGATAACATTCACCTATTCCATTGGAAAAAAAAAGATTACATTGGCTCTTTTACTAGCAAAAGAAGATGTCAAAGTTTCTAAAGTGGAGAGAAAATCATTCCTTACAATATCTCGAGCATTATGCTTTGTAGAAGTGAAACAGAGTAAAGAGATATTTTCTTTGGTAGTCAAAGAAGAAGTCATGTCAACTTAATCATTCCTACCCATGTACAAACAATCCTTAATGAATTTGAAGAAATCATGCCAGAAGAACTGCCAACTGGTGGGCTACCACAAATGAGAGGTATCCAACCTTCCTCATTACCGTCTAAGTCCAAAAGAGAGTGAAATTCTCCAACAAAAGGTTAAGGATTTAATTAGAAAAGGGATGATTCAAGAAAGCATGAGTCCATGTGCAGTACCAGTCTTATTAGTTCCAAAGAAGGATGGAGATTTACTTATGTGTGTGGATAGTCAAACTATCAACAAGATAACAATAAAATACAGGTTTCCAATACCACGTCTTAATGACATGCTTGATATGCTTTCTGGAGCAATCATATTCTCAAAAATTGACCCACCTAGCGAATATCACAAAATTCGAATCAAACCTAGAGATGAGTGAAAGGCTGCGTTTAAGACAAAAGAATGATTGTACGAGTGGTTAGTGATACCTTTTAGATTATCAAATGCACCCAACACATTAATGTAACTTATGAACCACATCTTGAAGTCATACATTGGTAAATTTGTAGTTGTTTACTTTGATGAAATCCTAATTTATAGTTTAAGATAAGAAGAACATTTGGAGCACTTAAAGAAGGTACTCATTGTTTTGAAGGAAAATAAATTGTATCTTAATTTGAAGAAATGTAGCTTCTTGACCAATAAATTGATTTTCTTGGGTTTTGTTATCATTACCAATGGAATTGAAGCTGATGAGGAGAAAGTAGGTGCAATTCAAGACTGACCAACTCTCAAAATCAAACTGAAGTTTGAAGCTTCCATGGGTTAACAACCTTCTATTGAAGGTTTATTAAGAATTTTAGCACTATTACCCAATTATCGAATGCCTAAAGAAAGGAAAGTTCAACTACGGAGAACAAGCTGAAAAAGGTTTCCAGTTACTAAAGGAAAAGCTTACTTTTGCACCAGTGTTAGCATTGCCAGACTTTGATAAGATCTTTCAAGTGGAGTATGATGCCTTGACAATAGGTATTGGAGCTTTTCTATCTCAAGAAGGGCGACCGGTGGCTTACTTTAACTGACGTTTGGTTCACATACTTGAATTGGAATGGAAATGAGAATAGGAATGGAATGGAAAGGAAATTGTATTAGTATTATATTGTTTGATTTGATCACTGAAATAAAAAATGAATCAATATTACAGTGTTTGATTTACAACTAAAATGAAATAAAAAACACTATATATTATAGTGTTTAGGGATTGGGATTTAAGGTTTAGGGTATAAGGTATAGAGTATAGGATTTAGGGTTTAGGATATATAGTTTAAGGTTTAGGATTATATTTATGAGTTAAGGTTTAGAATTAAAATTATTATTTTTAAATATGGTTTAAGGTTTAGGATTAAAATTATAATTTTTCTAAATAGGGTTTAGGGTTTAGGATGTAGGGTATAGGGTATAGGGTATAGGGTATAGGATTTAAGGTTATATTTAAGGTTATGGTAAAATTGGAATTAAAATATTCCTAAAAGAAATAGAATCATGATTCTTAAGAAGGGAAGATGGAATCATGATTCTTTTTCTTTTAGGAAAAGATTCCATTCCATTCCAAGTTTATACAACACCAAACACAAAATTGTGATGAAACAATTCTAATTCCATTCCATTCCTACTAACCAAACACCATCACCTTAGTGAAAAGCTCAACTAACCACGATGAAAGTAGACTACATATGAACTTGAGTTTTATGCAGTATTTCGCACTTTGAAATATTGAGAACATTATCTCATCCAAAGGAAGTTCGGTTTGTTCACTGATCATGGGGCATTGAAGTTTATCAACTGTCAAACTAAGCCCAACAGGACACATGCCAGGTGGATTTCCTATCTGCAAAAATTTCCTTTTATTTTAAAACACAAGTCTAGTCAACATAACAAAGTCGTTGATGCATTGATTCGTAAGGAAACCCTCTTAGTCCCTTTGAGCATTGAAGTTGTAGGGTTCGAATATCCTATGGATATATATGCCAAAGATGAAGATTTTAAGAACCTTTGAAAAGTGTCAACTAACACAATATGAAGGAGACATGCACATGCATGAGAGATACTTGTTTCGAGATACCCAACTTTGTATCCCTAGAACTTCACTAAGGAAGAAAATCATTTGAGACTTACTGTTGGAAGACTAAGTAGACGTATTGGAAGAGACAACCATCGAACTTGTTACTTCTGGCCTAAGTTGAAAAGAGATGTTAGGAAGTTTGTCCAAAGGTGTTATGTGTGCTAAACATCCAAAGGTTGAGCTCAAAATACCAGATTATATACACCTTTACATGTCCCTAAAACCATTTGGGAAGACTTGGATTTTGTGCTAGAACTTCTAAGAACCCAACGGGGTGTAGACTCAGTTTTTGTTATTGTTGATAGATTTTCCAAAATGACGCATTTTATCCCACATTATAAAACTACAAATGCATCGAATATTGCAAGACTCTTTTCCAAAAAGATTGTTCGTCTACATAGAGTTCCACGGTCAATTACTTCATATCGAGACACAAAATTTCTTTCTCATTTTTGGAGGACATTATAGACACACTTTGATACGACACTCAACTTCAGTAGCCCTACACATCTTCAAACTGATGGTTAAATAGAAGTAATAAACCGAACACTTGGTAACATAATTCGTTGTCTCTGTAGCAACAAACCAAAGCAATGAGACCTTACTCTTGCACAAGCTGAGTTTGCCTTCAATAGTACTATGCATAGTTCAACTTGCAAGACCCCATTCGAGGTTGTATATGTGAAAGCTCCAAAACATATATTAATTTGGTTAATCATTCAAGGATTAATAGGAGAAGCAAGACTATTGAAGAAATGGCAAATAAGATTCAAACTATTCATTCATAAGTGAAACAAAAGATTATAGGGTCCAATGCCAAGTATAAAGCAACGGCCGACAAGCACAGAGGAAAGAAAATTTATCAAATAGGAGACATGGTGATGGTATTTTTGCGAAAAGAATGCTTTCTTATTAACAAATACAACAAGCTTAAGGATAAGAAATATGGGTCATGTCGAATATTGAAAAGGATCAATGATAATGCATACATAGTGGACTTACTCAAAGCTATGGTCATCTCAACAACGTTCAATGTATCAGATATTTATGACTACCATTCACCAGAACCAATCTATCCAGAAGAAAACTCGGGACGAGTTTAAAACAATTAGAAGGGACTAATACCAAATGGATATAGGAAGAAAAAAGAAAATAATTTATTTTATTTAGAGTTCTTTTTTTGTATTACTAGAGTCCAACATGGAAGCTTTATGAACTATTCTAAGAACTTTTCAACTACAAATAACTAGGCCCTATGTTTGTATAAAACATCTAAGAAAATAATCAACTAAGTAATATTAAATAAGTTCTCTTCTTTTTTTCTTATTCCTAATTTTTAGGAATAGCTCTTCTTTCTTCCGTTTGGAAGTTGAAGTTCTCTTATTCATGAGATATACGAATATCTTTAGGCTAATCCTATTTTAGAATTGCTAAATAACTCGTCTAAAAATAGATAACATAACTACGCTTGTCCTATTCTAAATTTGTTAGAGTGCTTGCCTAGATAATAGTTTCTTTATATTTACCAGAGAATGAGTCTAGCTAGTTTAAACTTTGCTCATATTTTTCTTATTTTCTATGTGTTTCCATATTGTTGGTGTATTTGTACTTCGTCCTACGTCAATAACAAATAGTAACGAAACCAAAATCTTAACTAGACAGCCAAGTATAAGTAAAGTCATATGCCAAAAATTATATACCTAACAGGTTTAAGAAATTTAAGTCCAAGGCAAATCCCAAATGCACTCTAATAAGTTCATACGCAATAAAATAGATTAGGAAAACAATATTTATAACATAATAAGCATCCTTAAAGAGAAAGCAACACTTATGTTAAGCTCAAATACTTTTACCATAAAGAGAAAGGAAAACCCTTTCAAAATAAGAAAGCATAGGAACAATACCTATATGAAAGATACAGAAAATTTGTATTACCATTCTAACTGATTGTTAAGAGTAAACAGGCAACTCAGCTACACACGGAGCTACACATTAATTTTCATGACAATGATCTACAATCAAAACATAACTAGATACTATTAAATATACTGACTAAAACAATATGAAAACTGAAGCAGAGAACCAAGGGATAAGATCATTCATGGCAAGTAGTCCATAACTCACAAAAGAAGACAAAAGCTACCCACCTCAGTTCCTTGCAAAAGCAGTCTCTCTTTATGGTTTCTGTGAGAAAACCTTTGTGGCAAACATATTGTCATCAAAGTACTCCTTATAAGGGTGATTCTTCGGTACAAGCCTCCGAAACTTCTCAAACTGTTTATCAGCTTCTTTTTTCTTCTTAAGCAGAGTATATATAATTCCTTGACACAAATATGGCCTGAAATCTCTAGGCTCATCCTTTTCAAGTTCTTGATAAACTTTCAAAGCTTCATTATAATTCGACTCCATCACTCTAATTTGAGCCATTAAGAGCTTAAAATCCCTCAAATCAGATTTCTTACTCTGCTTCTCACAAAGCTTCATTGCCTCGTCAACCCTTTTTGTCGCTTTCTTCAAATCCTCTGGAGATTGGGATGACACCATAACTAGTCCATGATAAGCTTCCACACGAAGTGGGTCTTTCCCCAAAATCTCCTCAAACTCAGTTTTCGCCAATTCAGGCTCACCCATGTAATTATGGATGTTGGCTTTCAACAGCGGCCATTCTAAATCATTGGGTTCGATCTCAATCAAACGGTCAATAACTTCAACAGCTTCATTAAGCTTATGGGATTTGATTTTTACCTCCATTAAATACCTAAGTGCTTCAACATTATCAGGATCGCGACTCAATTGCTCCTCAATGAGCCTCTCTTTTTCCTCACCCGAAACATCCTCAACCGATTCTTTAGCGGGTTCAACCATCGAAGGTGAAATTGGGGCAGCAATGGCGGTGGGCATGTGCTGAAACCGCATAAATAAAAATGCGGCCGCGGCTATGGTGGCACATGTTGCCTTGATTAGTGGAGGGGCGAGAGGGGTTAGGGTTTGGAAGAGTGAGGGTTTAGGATTTTGGGAAGAATGGTGAAGTGGGTTAGAGCTAGAGCCTTTAATAGTGAAAGATGAAGCGTTGAACGAAGATGAAGTTTGGGTTTTGAAAGAACAAAAGGGTTTTGGAAATGATGGAAGGCGAGGATTGAGACAGAGATTAAGAGGTTGGTGAACGTGGTGGAGTTTAGCAAGAGACTCCATGGAAATCGTATAGAGAGAAGGTTAGGTCTAAAACCCTTGTGTACGGGAAAGAAGGGTATTTGTTATTAGGGTGGGTGGGTATGTATATGGAGGGTAACATTAAGTTCAAAATTAAATCATTTGGAGAATTTGCCTTTTGGGTTTTAGGTTTTAGGTTTCGGAGAATTTGTATATTTATTGGTTAATTATTCAGTACGTTAATTTAGTTTGCTAATTTTAAATTTATGTAACTAGAAAGATAATTTTTAAAGAAAAATGTTATTTAACATTATTTTATCAATACCTATGATTATTTAATTTTTTTTAATTTTAATGACTCTAAAGTCATGGTTAGTAACATTATTTTTTTAAAAGCATGTAAATCATTTCATTAAATTATAATATGTACTTATTCCGTAATATCCCAAAAAAAAAGATTTATAGTAATCTATTTGCACAAAAGATTGATCCAAAAGCATATAATTTTTGGTGAAGGGGATAGGAGATTCTAATTTTTACAAAAAATATATTTTAATCTCGTTGTTTTTAATTAAAATATTTTAGTTCTATAGCTTTAAAAAATATATATATTTTAGTTCTAAAAATAATGCATATGAATTTTATAATTTTAAATTTTTAGTATTAAAATATATATATTTTTTTTAAATTATAAAATTAAAATATTTGATTAAAAATTAAAAGACTAATATTTTCATTTATCTAAAATTATAAAATAATTAGTGCCCTCCTCCATGTAACTTTTAAGAGTATAAATAAACTTATAAATTTTTTTCAAAGATAATTGTATTATTTAATTCAAATTGTGTATGCCTACAAAACATGGTTAGTTATAGGTTGATGAACTCTAAATTAGAGTTGATTCAACGTAAAAACTAACTCTAAAATAATTTTTTTAAAAAGTAAAAACATGAAAAAGTATATATTAAAATATATTTAAATAAAATAAAGTTAAATTTTTTTTATTTTTGAAAACAGTTTGAATTGTTTTCACGTTATAACCAACACAAATATATTCTAATTGTTTCGATGTTACAAGTAAGTTTTCGCTTACATGATTCTTTTATATTTTCATGTTTTTATTAAAAAAAATTCTATTTCATCATTTTTTGTGTTACTTAGGTTATGAAATTCCTATAACAAATTATTGGCTAGCTTTTGCTTAAAGTTTTAAGTTTAAGGTATTTTCCCTTGTCAATTTATAATTTTTTATTTCCACAAATTAGTTATATAAATATATGTTTTATATGTTATATTAATTGATATATAAGGTTGTTGTTTTATATATGAAATTAATTATTTATGTGCATATATATACTTCTAAATGTTGATTATATCATTTATGTCATAGAAAATGTACATGTGTTGGATGTAATTCTATAAAATTGATCCTAATTATGTACTTTGAGAATATGTTTTTTTTTTGTAAGTCCAAATGGTAATGGTAATATTATTGTGATTAGATATCTATCTGTTAATTTTAAAAATAAAAAATTTAATCATACGAAAGATGTTAGAAATCGCCTTATTTGTTGAAAAATTCTTTTCAATTATAATTGTTGTTATTAGCATGGAGAGGATGACATGAAAATATTTGATTATGTTAGACAATAAATAGAAATGTAAATATGGAGACAAAAACTGTATTTCATGCAATGAAAGATGAATTACATGAAGATTATGAAACTTTTAGAAAATATTGAAAAATTGCTATACATAGAATGCTAGAAATTTAGTAAGATTTTTGGATTGATTAAGTTATATAATGTAAAGGCAATATCTAATAAGGGATTTACAAAAATATTAGAGGTACTAATAGAGATGCCTCCCTAGGGAAATGAATTGCTATCTTTTATCTACGAAGTTAAGAAATCCCTTACTCAGTTTTGTATGAAATATCATATAATTCATGTTTATCCAAATGATTGCATCATTTGTAAGAAGTAATATGAGACACTTATACTTGTCTAGAGTGCAAATAAAGTTGATGGAAGCAAACTACAATCAACTTAAAACCTAAGGTTGTTATGCCTGCAAAGGTTCTTTAATACTTTCCTCCAATCCTCCACTTAAGAGAATGTTCAAAAGTAAGAATACATCAAAAATGTTAAGTTGGCATGCAAAAAATTGATCTCACGATTGCTACTTATGCCACCATATAGATTCTTCATGTTGGAAGTTAATTGACAATATATCCCCTGAATTTGCTTCTAACCCCCAAAATCTCTCAATAGCATATGTAGTTGTTATGCAGTCTTTATGATAACATACAACCTTCCTTCTTGGTTATATTTGAATAAAAAATTTATGATGCTAATATTATTATTATTGTGTCCCAAGCAACCTAGTATAGATATTGATGTACACCTGGAACCTCTAGTCGATGACTTGAAGTTATTGTACAATATAGGTATCAATGTTTATGAGACATATAAGGAATAATACTTTAACGTGTGACGAGTCCTATTAGGGACAATTAATGATTTTCTAGCCTATAGAAACTTATCAGGACATGCGATAAAGGGATATAAAATATATCCCATATGAAGAGGTAACACTTCTATAAAGTATCTTATACACGTGCAGAAATTGGCTTATAGAAGACATAGACATTTCTTGGTGTTTGGACACAAGTTTTCATACCAAAAGAAACCTTTTGATGGTAAAGAAGATTATAACCTCACACAAATCCTTTGCAAAGGATTGAGATATTATAAAAAAACAACAATGAAGGTTAATGAAACAGTGAAGCGAGATTGTTGTAAGAAGAAGTCAATTTTTTGGGAATTACCTCATTAGAAATACTTGCATGTTTGTCACATGTTAGATGTCATGCACATTGAGAAAAATGTATATGAAAGCATGATTAGTACATTACTACATATTAAAGAAAGAAAAAATGATGGTATTAAATATATAAGTCTTGTAAGTTCTTTATGTCTGTGTTAGAATTCTTGTGTGCAAAACATGTAGTCTATTTATTTTAGTTAGTATAATGTCTTCCTTTATGTAAGGTTGGCTACTGATGGTTCATTAATGCACATATGCACATAGTTAGGTGCATTTTATATACAAGCATGTTTACATACACTACGGGGTTTAGTTTTAGTAGTATGCATGATAGATTGTATTGTTTATGATTTTGTTTTGCTTATCTTGTGGGTATTTATAGAAATTTGGTTGCCAATTTTTGGAATAAAAAATTTTAGAGGGTTCATCAACTTAGTTCACCGACCTAGCTTGCTAACTTCTTTCCAATCCTGGTCAATGAGGTGCAAATATTATCGTTACCGTGTGTGGTATTACCTCCATTGACCATGGGTTAGTGAAGAGGTTGGTGAGATCCCAGGCAGTTGAATTTTTTTCTATAAATACCCCATTTTGTTGTTGTGTTAATTTAGAAAATTGGTAGCAAAACTCTATAAAATTGGAATCTAGTATTTTGATTTAGGTTTACTTTTAGCTTGAGTGTTTGTTTGGTATTTGTGAGTTGTGACTATATAAGTATAACTGTATTATCGGGTTGAGATAAGTTATAATAAGGTGTTCTCAAGACGGTATTTGTTAGTAAGGTTTGTTATTGAGGTGGATGCCTCAATCTTTCAATATTGATCATTGGTGATAAATCACACTATTGTGTGTAATGGGGCTCCGAGGAGAGTCATATTCATGTGTTGAATCAAAGTTATTATAGAGGCAGTAAGCAAGAGTAGCATATGCAATTAAGGTAGGTGGTTTTGACTGATAGAGGTACGTGTGTTTATATTGTCTATCGAGTTGTATACTGTTTATATTGTTTAGTGTATTATTTACTGTTGAGTGATTTTCATAAAAAATCTAAGGATTTTACCATATACATAAAGATTATATGTGAGTTTATCTCGTTATATTGATGTTCTTGTATGTTTTGCTCTTGAGTTAGTATAACTTGAGTTTCATTCGACTATGTGCCAACATATGAAACTTTGATTAGGAAGCATTTCTACTTTTCTAATTTTGAATGTTTTTTGTCTTTCCATCTAGTTCATATAGTATGCATATTGCCTTCTAAATAATATAACTAAATACTATGATCCTATTCTTGAAAGTAATGAGATTTGTATTACAAATAATAGGAAATAATCCCCTTGAAGTCAATAGAATTTTGTTTAGTGGATTATTAGGGTAAATGGTCTTGATTGATAGAGGTATTTGTGTTTACATTGTCTATCGAGTTATATACTATTTATTTTGTTTAGTGGATTGTTTATTATCGAGTGATTTTCATAAAAAATATGAGGATTTTACCACATATGTAGAGATTCTATATAAGTTTGGTTTACCTTGTTATATTGATGGTGCTTGTCTGTTTTTCTATTGAGTTAATATAATTTGTGTTTCATTCGACTATGTACCAACATATGAGACTTTGATCGGAAAGTGTTTCTACTTTTCTAATATTACATGTTTTATGTCCTTCCATCTAGTTTTTATAATATGCCTAATGCCTTCTAAATAATATAAGTAAATAATATAAGTAAATACTATGACCTTAATCTTGAAAGTAATGAAATTATTATTACAAATACTAGGAAATAATCCTCTTGAAGTCAATAACATTTTCATTCATCTTGAGATACATACTTGACATTTTTGCTTAATGATTTTTATTGAAGTATGAAATTAGTAATGTGATATCATCATAAATCCTAACATTTGATTCTTTTTATGAAATCAATGTCATGCACTTTTGAGCCTTTTTTGTTATAAATATGTAAGAACTTTTTTGCTTTATTCTTTACATGATTTCTATTCGCGTATGTTTTGTTTAATGCTTGAACCCATAAAATCGGTGTGAAATTGAGAGTATCTTGTGAAGATTAGAGTCAAAGTAAATTTGGATTCTTAATATCAAGATTAGATAAGTCAATGATGATATTTTTTTGTACTAGGTATGAATTTGTGATGTGTACTGATTTAAACAATGAACTTTGTTCTTTTAGGATGATGAATGAACTTATGCTTGAGATTTTGATTATGAACTAAAAAGAAACTAAAGCATGAGAATTTTTGTTGATTTTAGTTTTTATTTTGTTATTTTTAGTTTTACTTTTTATTTTATCCTATGAAATATTTTTAGTTTTAGTTTTTACATGTAAGAATATTTGTAACTATCATCACTAAAATTTCTCACGATACTTTAACTCGTCCACTAGGGCTATTTAGGGGGTTTAAAAGCTTGTTGTATATGTTAAATATAACCATGATAATCTACAAAAATAATTTAGGTTAATATCGCTTAGTTTATTTATTTTAAGTTTTCAAATCACATTACTTACTAGAGGTTAGCAAGAAGCTAGTTGGGGGTTGTGATAAGTGCTTGAAAAATATTTATATTTTGTGATTTTATTGTGCTTCATTGAAATAATAAGGTTTGATTATAACATATTTATATGATTATTTATGCAAATCTATTTGTTTGAAATCATGGATATGTTTTATTATATTTTTGGTGTTTATAGCTTCAAAATAGACAAACTCATCAACATATAAAGAACAACACTTGGAGCATTTATTTTGCATCCCAAGAGCTTGAAAGACTAAGGCATATAAGAATTACATCAAAAACCAACCAATTTGTAAGATGTACAAAGCAAAATTCAAGACAAATAAAGTGTACCACAACAAAGAATTAAGTATGACATGGGGCACATTTCTCGAAAAAAAATTATTAGGCACATAGAATTTTGCATGTTGTGGTATGAAATATAGCATGTTGTAGTAAAACCTAGAAACCTACGAGTATGCTCTATCATTTGGTAATGTAGCCCTAAGTTCCATGAAATCAAGAACCATATATTTCTTCTAGCTTAGGATCATTTTCTTTAAATAAAGATTGTACCAATGCCACCTTGAGGTACAGAGCCTCCAAAGAGTAAGATAAAATAGGTAACCCTAATAACTCAGCAAGAGTTTCATCACACCCAATAGGCGTTTGAAGAGAATGAGAAAGGGTACGTTCACTCGACATGATTTGAAAAGTGATAAGTAAAGAGTGATCATAAAAGAATACAATAAAATTCTAGGGAAAACGCTAAGAAGATCTAAGATTAAGGTTTGTAGAGAGATTCTGAAAATGAGAGCAAGAAATGTGAACATTAAGGCACTTTAAAGCCCTATTTATAATCGAATTCCCTCTCTCCTCAAATGGATCCTTAATGCCAACTCATATGCCCATAAAATGAGTAACGCCTCCTAAATAATAGCTAATCTCTCTATCTTCTTAACGATTAGAAACAAATAGACTATCTAAGTACACTTCACTAAGCAGGCAAATAACAGCCAAACTCATGCTTTCTAGTAGAAAAATCACACCACTGTAGAGATAAGATGTTTCATTAACTACCCAACTTTCTTGAGAAGCTATAGAGTAAGGGGAAAACTGTAAAGGAAAAAAATCACCAACATCTTATCACATCATTCCAGGACCTGAAGTACTTAAAATCCTTATAAAGAAGCTCATCGCATATTAAAAGCTCCCAAAAGGCTCATAAATACTAACAAAATCTCATTATATATGCATATATAGCTATTACATAGCTCCTAATAATGAACAAGATTCTTCAAGTGGCTCTATCATTATCTAGGATAAGGCTCCATAGGCTTAGATCTTAATAAATACTCATAGAGAGCTCCTAGTAGCTTTCACGAGTCATATTTCAATCAAGAACAACTCCTTCACATATCATAGGACCTCTATTAACCTGCAAAGTAATCTCAATTACCTTAGGGGTCCTAAAGAGTCTAAGAGATCAACTTCTCAAGTCAATAGCAATATCCACAATGCCATTTACTTAAATAATAGAGCACATATCTTGAGAGAAGAGCATATCATCTCCCAACATCTGGTGCATTATTCTTTCCATTATTCTCTTTCCTTGTGCCCAATTGTGGATAATTATGTGGGATTCTCATTCCTTATATGATTTTATTCCAAAAAGATAGCATTCCTAACCAATAAGGGATTAGGATTATCTCCAAAATCCTCTAAAGTCGCTCATACAAGTCCCTATAAAAGAATAATATATTCTACGATTAAAGATACACTAAATCTTGTAGTCAATTCTGAGTCTGATTTCATATACAATCACGAGCACTCGAAACCCTAGAAAAAACATACTCAACATTACTTTCTCCTACATTGATCACCTAATTAACTTGAGTGTAGAGTCCAATTGAAAGTACCACCCCACTTCGTGTGATCTTCCAGGTTCTAACATTTGTTACTCCTTTTCAAGTCATAAAGAAACTGAACAAAAACCTACATTAACACATAAAACATAGGAAAACTCCTAAAAAAATAATGGCATTATCATATATTAAGAAAATTTGGATAAAAATAAAAGCAATCAATTTTATTTATTAAAATATATAATCATTTATCTTAATATTTAAAATAATTTCAATTATTCATGAGTTATTTTCTGCATAAGTTTATAGGGTTTTTTTCCCTAAATCTCTTTTATGATAGATATGCCTTAAAAAATAGTCTATACATAATAGAGAAGAAAAATATTAAATGATATAAGATAAAATTAAAAGACTCTTTCTTATAAAACAAGTCATAGATAAGATAAAAATATTGTATTTTATTAGTGCTTAAAATATCATGTTATAACTTACTCTCAAATGAATAAACAATTTATCCCTTGTATTATTAAATTTTTATATAATTTTTATTCCTTTAATAAATCTAAACATTAAGATTTATAAGATATATAATAAGAAAATTATTCTTTAAAATATCATCCCATAAATAAAAAGTTTATAAAAACTTGTAAAATAATTTAGAGCTAACAACTAATCGTATCCTTTAGGTATATATATATATATATATATATAGTATATAGTACAATTGGTAATTAGTATATATATAGTACAATTGGTATATATATAAAAGAACTACAAATCTCTTGAAAAATATTCTCACTATCCAACAACATCGTCTTTTAATTAAGAGATTAACATATTTACTAAAAAACTTTAGAATTTTTGGTAATTATTGTCACTTCTTATTTTATTAGTTATGTGTATATTATATTTAATTATATTAAAAATTAATTTTAAAAATTAATTAAAATATTTTTAAAAATAATTTAATTAGTAAGAAAAAAAATATAATAAAGATAAAAGAATATTTTTATTAATTTAAAAAATTGATAATAAATGCATATGGGAATTATTTGTTCTTAACATGGGAATTATTTATTGTTTATGATAGATCAATCTGAACTTGACGTGCAATGAAAAAAAAAAAAGCCTACATAATCAAGAGGTACGCACTTATTACCAATTAAAATACATAATTAATTTTCTTCTTTTATGAAAATAAAATTATATTTATTTGAGTTGATCTTAATTAAATCAACAGTTTCTGCATCAAATCTTAGTAAAGCTAAAATGTGAGGCTACTGAACAAGGTAAACACTCAAGGTTATATAAATATCTGTTTTTTCATTATTTTTAGAATATACATTAGTATTATTTTCTTTTTTTATCAATTATTAATTTTTTTTTTACAAAAATAAAATTATATTAACCTTGAATTTTATTGCCTTATAATAACATATCATAAATTTTATAAAAATAACCAATAATTTATCATTTTTTTAATACAACTTGTTAGTTATGTATGTGGTTGAGCTTGGTAATTGGTATGTTCATTAATTTCCTTTTATATTTTTCATGTTATACAGCACAATGAGCATTGGTTATGGTCTCGAGGTAAGTTTACACTTATTTTCACCAAAATTTAAATTTCAAGTTTGGAAAATTCTTTGCAATCATAAATTTGTGATAAATATTGATAATAACGTTATCAAATATATTTAGATAATTATTATTTTCAAACTAATATCTATTTTTAAAAATAATATTTTTACTGTAACTATTTATTACTTTGGCAATAAGCTAAACATATACATCATTCATCTAGCAAAGCCACTTTTAAAAAAAAGTAAATAAATAGTTATATATATTGTCAAGTTTATGTAAAATACTTCATGATGTTTTTTTCTTTCTTTCTATTTATAAAAAATAATATAAAATAACAATTTTAAAAATTATAATAATATAAATAGCATTTTAATTATAAAAAAAATGGAATCTCATTTGATCAAAATTTTAAATTAAATAAATCTAACTAAATAGGATTTAAATAAAAATTCATCCAAATGGATGACAATACCGATTAGCGTAAAATTTTTAAAAATAGAATGGATATAATAAGTATTATTTTGTGATTATAGATGATAGTTATAAATTATAAATGTTGTTATTTCAAGTTTTTTTAATAACCAAAATATTGCATTATTTATAGGAGATTCAACGAGTAATTGATAGCTATAAATCTCTGTAGGAAGAAATTGAGAATCTTCTAAGTTATTCATTATCTTTTTATTTATGATAATCTTCTAAAGTATTTATTATCGATAAAACCTTATATAAGTTAGATGTACAATATTTACTTATATAAGTTAGATGTATAATATTTACTAGGATAATTATCATTAATCTATCTAACACTTGCGAGGTTTTATTTTACTTTAATTAGGTCCCTATATTTTGAATTAATATCACTAATGTTCTTAAATAGTTAATAACATTAATTTTTTATCAAATGATGTATTTTTATTTTCTATAACTATGATACCATTGTAACTAATTGTATTTAACTATAATCGTTATTTCATGCATATTACTTAAAGGAAAACCTTTCGGTTTTTAATCAAAATATTGTTTTAATTTTGTAATTTCTTTATATTTATTTTCACATAGACTTATGGCTAGTTTATTTATATTCATTTTCTTATTTTATTCATTTTATAAATATTACAAATAAATATTTAATCATTCAAGATTTTTAATTGATTGAAAATTATAATTATTATACATAAATTTAATGAATCTATCATAATCTTTCTTTACTTTGTTCATCTTCTTTTGTTACATCTGATATGACATAATTTGCTCAAATCTTAATACATTTATAGCAACAGTGAAGCTTGTGCATATGTACATGGTATAATGTCTACATTTGACTTATTAGAAAATAAAAAAAAATAGTAATTATATTCTATTTTATTCATAATATTAATAATTACTATAATTCTAAAATCCAACAAAGAATTTTGAAAAGATTATTAACCATTCATAATTTCTAAATGTATAATTACTAAATGAATAATTTTTAAAGTAGAGAGGTTATTATTACTAAAGTTGTGTCAAATTATTAGGAATAAAGGTTCCTCTCATAAAGTAAAGAATCTCTATTTACAATAATAAGAAATCATTATTTTAATAATTTACTTAACTTTCCACTTTTGGCTATTGAATTTAAGTCTTTCATTTCATTGGCATGAGTTATTAATTGAAGATATGAATTCTACATCTTTATTTATCTTTATCATTTATTGTCGATAGTCTTTTTAATGATGTGCAATATCTTGATCTCTAATACAGTTAGTGCATTTATGACCTTAATGGTTTTCTTGGCGTAAAAAAACATTTTTATTATTTCTTGATAAATTTCTAAATTATTATCGTTAATTTTTTTCTAAAACTTATTGATTTTTTTATCATATTTTTCATTGAGGATCATATTGCTATGAAAAGTGACTGTTATTTTACTAGTTGAATAATTTACATTGATTTTAGAAGAGTTATCAATTTTCTTGAGTTCATGATGAATTTTACCTAACATTAGTTCTCTTAGTATACAGAGTTTGTCTGTATTGAATTCCTTTTTTAAAAATGCTCTTGGTTTAAAGCTTCTCAATTAGTGATGGAAATTCGTAATTTGATAAAATGATAGAGACTAATACAACCTTCTTGGCTTTAGTCTATAAGTATATTAAAAAAATCTGAGATAGATAAACTTGTCAACTACTTTGATCTTTTTCCTAAAGTTCTTGATAGCCTTCTTGAAATTTTTAGAAAAATAATTTAACTCACTTAAATGAATTCTCGCTTAAATTAATTCCTATATATAAATTCTCAATTAAACCGCATGGAAAGCTTTATAAACAACAATTTAATAAGTTCCTTCAAGAATATTAAATTTACTACCTATAGTGGTTTAAAATTTCATATCTTTGATATGTTTATGGGTAGATCTTTTTGCTAAGTTATAGAGATTCAACCATTGTGGTTTACTTAAATTCTTGTATTGGTATTCCTATGAGATGTTTCTCTAAATAGTAATGGTAGTCACATTATCTTTCCAAAGGTTTTCAACTTGTTTGGTGGCGATGGTTATTGCAGTAATAATGTAGAGTGATTTTTAACTATATCTTTTAGAGTCATTAGTTTTAGTACTATATAGTTGGCATAACTGACGCTTTGATTTCTTTAGGTCAATTGTTATAAATTCTTGATTTTTGACCATTATAGACTACATAAGTCTTTTTATGGTCTTCTTTTTCAACTTATTCAACCCAACTTAGTTTTTCCTTTTTCTTTCAAAAATGTTACTCTTTTGAATTGTTAGAGTCTTCCTTCTCATTTTGAATTTCTTCTTCTGAAGTTTTACCTTCTTTAAAATGAATCTCTTGGGGATTTCTCTTTAGAGTTTTTGAACTCTAATGATCGTTTTAAACTGTTAGGTTTTTCATGTTTAATTCATGTCTCCAAAAGAAACTTCTCTGGATATAAAACCTTGAGTTCTTTCTAAAGAATTCTTATCTCTTTTTCCTTTATCTTGATCTTGATATCAAGATGTTTTATTTCTGTAAGAACAAAAATAGTTAAATGTGTCAATTCTCTTGTAAGGGCATCTATTGCTATATTACTATTCTTTCTTATTTATAATCAACAACAATATTGGTCCTTGAAAAATTACCAAAATTTTTGTTATCGATTCTAACAATAAATTTATAACTTATTATGTATATTACATATTTCTTAATAACTTTTTTAACAATTGAATATTTTTTTCATTATTTTGATAATTTAATTTTAGACCATGGAAATATACTAATGTATATGTACAAAGGTATTCATCTTTGTTATTTACTATTTATTTTAAAACTACTCTCCAATATTCTTGTAAAACATCTATTTCAATTATCATTTTATTATTTAGTCTTGATGATTTGAAATTGGTAAGTTTTTACTTGTACTTTTACTTTATCTAGACACAAAGTATCTTGTTTTGTCTTTTGAACATGATCTTCTTTCAATTTTATTTGTAAAGGTTTTTTTATTTTGTAAATTTTTTAATGTATGCTTCAACATATGTTAAACATTCTAGGAATCTTTATAATTGATTTTTCTCTTTTAATTCACTAGGAAATCTTTGAATATGATTTGGTATATAGAGCAATATATTATGTTTTCTATCTTCAATTTCTAACTCTAAATACTTAATTTTTTATCAAGTAATTACTGTTTTATTCTCAAAAAGTGAAATCCTTTATTTCTTGCATTCTTGTAAAATATTAATAATATCAAAATAATATTTATTTAGTTCATTAATAAAAACTAAAATCATCCTTATAAACACAATAATTATTTTGTAATTTTTTAAAGATGTTATTTATATACTTTTGAAAGATATTTATAGCTCATTTTATTCCAAATAGTACAACAGTTCATTGGAATTATCTTCGAGAATAATTAAATTTCGTTTGTTTTCTAGATTTTTCATCCATTCTTTTCTTTTATTAATGATAATAATTCTAGAATAAAGCATCAATCATTAGTGTTTTTTTTATTTAATCTTTTAAATTTTATTTTCCTTTGTTTTTTTCAGTTTTTTTTCCGACTAAGAATACTAAGCTAGAACATTGTGAATTATTTGATATTATGTCTTTTAGTTCTTAAAGTTATTTAATTTATACTTTCTGTATTTCTTTAAAAAGAATTACTATTACCATTTTGTTGTGAGAAATACTGAAACATCTTTTATTTTTATTATTTATTGATGTCTTATTATTTTTTGTTAATTTTATGTATAAAAATTACCATTTTTTTTAGCTTTAACTTCCATTAAATTTAAAGATAGTTATGATATTTTTAAAACTTTTAAAATATTTATAATATTACTAAAATATTATCCATATTATCCTCTATCTAATAATATAAATATAATTTATAGGATTTTTGAAGTTACTCCCTTAGGAATCACAACATTAAGTCAAGACTCTTTTACCGCGAACAAATTTTGGAGGATAGTCTTAGACGTGTCTGTATGCACAAGGTAAATATATAATTATATATATTCCAAAATTAATTATATTCTTTAATTCTATTGCTGACAAAAAAAAAATCAATTATATTCTTTGGATTAATTTATTGGTATGTTTTAATTAAATATAATTATTAATTAAAATATTTTGCGATGTACATTGCATGTGTATGTAACAGCAAGTTCTGGAGAATTATATTAATTCACCGGAGGCGCAATTTACAGCTCAGGTAGGGATCCTCAATAATGATATACAATAATACATGTATCGGTAGCTTAATTGTACAGAACAGTTATATACGACAAAGTTTCTTAAAAACTATACAAATATATATACGAGATATTTTATTTTGAGTATATAAAAAAATTTAAAATTCAATTTTAATTACAAATTTATAAATAATATTATTATTTAAAAAAAATACATCTATTAAGTGACCAAATATGATCGGCCCTTATATCTGGGCTGTCCCAACCCAACTTAAGGAGAGTTCGATTCAAATAGTGTATTTTATTTTTTACAAAATATAATTATAAAAATAAATTTACTTTTTTTTTCATTTTTCATTAAATACATGCCTAATATAATTTATTTATATCTATGTTATATATAAAATTATAAATCACATTTTATAAATATTTGAACAAAATCATTCACATATTTTAAAGTAATTACTATTATTATATTTAGTTATTGTATAATTTATATAAAATTCTTATTTTTTATTAATTAAATTATAAATTATTATAGTTTAAAATATTAATAATTATTTATATTATAATTATTTTTTATAAAGTTATTTATATGAAGTAATATAAATAATCACTATATAAATTTAATATTATTATTAGTAGTTAAAATATTAATAATTTTTATATTATAGTTATTTTTCTTTTTTTCTTACAATATTATTTATTTTGAGTAATATAATAATTTTTTTCATAATTAATCAATTTAAATCTTATATTTAATTAATTAATTAATAAATTAACATTTACAAACTATGTAAAATTGACTAACTGGTATAAAAAATATTTACAATTATCATACGCATAATTAATAATAAATCTTTGCCTCCTTTTGTCCAATTTTAGCATTGAATGTGAGGCCCTATTCTTTTTTAATTATGTATACACACAACTGCTAATTCTACGTAATTATTATTTTTTTAATTATCTTTTACTGACAACATTCAATTCTTTTGCTATCTCAATTATATATAAATATATATATATATATATAAATGAATTCTTTCTAATAAATTTAATATTTATTATTTTGTAAAAATATTAAAAAATATGATATATTTATTAAATTTTTTAGAATAAATTATTTAATACATGGTAAATAGTTACACCCACACTTCATTTTCATTCAAATATATTTTAAGAACTTAAATCTATTAAATTTAAAAAAAATAAAAAAATTAGTTAATAAAAAAAAACAATTAATCCATATGGTAATAATCAACCATTTTTCAAAGCGGATGAATTCCCTTAAAAATCATTTAAATTAATTTCTTAATTGTTTTAGTTACGTAAATTGTGAAAAAATATTTTTTGGTGTACATGAAATAAATTTTATTTATCGTTTTAAATTTATTAATTTTCATGACTAAGTGATTTAATAAGAAACTTTTAATCATAATACATAAAAATTATAAAATATTTATCCTTACAATTATATTATTATATATTAAAAAATAAATAGAATAAAATGAGTAACACAAATTTATCTAAACATAATGATAATAAATTGTAATTAATATTTAAGTTAAAATGAAAATTTCATAACAATAACAAAAATATTATTATCCATAAAAATTAGTACATATATATACTTGTATTTTTTATTTAATCTTTTAATTTTGTATATTAAATATTAAATTAAATATCTTTAAAATTTAAAATTTTAATAAAAAATATTATATATATAAGCAACGTGGAAAAATATTATATATATATATATATATCCCTCGTGATTTGCAGTCTATGAATATGGAAAAACTCTACATATATATCTCCTACTACATCCCAGTAGGTATAAAAAGAATATTTATGAATATTAAATATTTGATATTCATTTTAGCACATAAATATTAAATATTTGATATTCATTTTAGCACATAAATATTAAATATTTTATAAGTGAATTACAATCTAGCAAGCTATCTGAAATTATCATAAATTTGGGATATAAAGATAAACATTGTATATATTTGTATAAAGAAAAAGTATCATTAAAATTAATCTATCTTTGTAGGTATTTAATAATAATATATATATATATATATATATAATCTCTAAATTGTAATTTTTAAGTTTAGCATTATAAGTATTCATTCTTACTACTTTTTATGAATTAGATGTATTCATTTTAATAAATTATAAGATTAAAAGTAATTATTTTTTATAATAAAATGAATAATATTACTTAACTCATAGATTATGATAATAAATTGCTTCATTTTAAAAAAAATAGAGAATATCTAATGCTTAATTCAATAGTTATAGAATTAATATATACATTTGATAAAGATTAAAGTAACTCGTATAATTTTGCTAATTGTAAATACAGTAGCAATTATTTAAAATGTTAATAACTTCTTATGTCTTTAAAAGCTTAAGTTATCACTAACCTCACGTTTGGTTGGAGTGAATGGAATGGAATCAGAATCGATTCCTTCCATTTTGTGTGTTTGGTTGGACGGAATGGAGAACAGAATGTAATCTGATTAATAAAAGAGAAGGAATCACAATTCCTTCTCCCACCTTTGGTAATCATTATTCCATTCCCATCTAAACATTTTTTTTCCAATTTTACCCTCACCTAAAATATAACCTTAAATTCAAATCCCAAATTCTCAAACCCAAAATTCCAAAACCCAATTTCAAAACCCTAAAATCCTAAAACCCTAAACCCTAAACCTCAAATCCCTAAACCCTAAATCCTAAAACCCTAAACCTTAAAACATAAATCCCAAAACCCTAAACACATAAATCCCAAATCCCTAAACCCTAAATTCCAAATTCCAAATCCTAAAACCCTAAATCCTAAACCCCAAATCCCTAAACCATAAACCCCAAATCCCAAATCTCTAACCCCTGAGCCTTAAAACATAAATCCCACAACCGAAAACCCTAAAACATAAATCCCAAAACCCAAAACCCCAAATTCCAAATTCCAAATTCCAAATCCTAAAACCATAAACCCTAAACCTTAAACCTTAAAACTCTAAAACCCTAAACCCTAAATCCAAAATTCTAACACTCTAAACTATTTTTAGAAAAATAATAATTTTAACCCTAAACCTTAACCTACAAATATAACCCCAAATCATAAATCCCTAAACCCAAAATCACACATCCCAAACCTCAAAACCCTAAACCCTATTTAGAAAAATAATAATTTTAATAATATATTTCTTTTTAATTAAGTAATACTTATTTAAAAAAATAATGATTTCAATAATGTATTTTGTCTGACGAAAAAATAGTAATTAAATGACATTATTTGAATTTTACAGCATGTAGGGGTATTAAGGTCATTTACAGCTTTTTTCATTCTATTCCAGTGGTAAACCAAACACTATAATCCTGATTTTGAGCTTGATTCCAATGGTCAAACCAAACAAAATTGTTTCATTTCCTTTCCATTCCGATTTCGATTCCGATTCCGATTCCATTCCACGAACCAAACGCCACCTAAAGATTTTACTATAATATAATATATGTGGTAGTTTTTGGTCGAACTGATAAAAAAATGAATGTACAATTTGAAATATAATATTCAAAATCTTTACCATATATATAATATATATATAGAGAGAGATTTGAGATTCTACAAGTGATTATGCTGGACATTATATAACAAAAAAGAACACATCCACGTAACTTGCATAATGTTTCTCTTAGATGAAATTTTTAGCAATGACTCTATCTCTAAAAAAGTAGGGATGGCTTGGTTAAAAAAAAATAAAAAAATAAAAAAATATTTATATCACAACTTAAAAAATTATTGTAACATGACATGTTATATCTATCTTATATAATTTTTATTGTAAAGAGAAAGAAAAATTTAGACATTTCACGTTAAATGATATAGACAATTAAATATCTTTCAATTTTAATGGTAAATAATTAGACTTTATTTAATATTGAACTATAGATAAATAGAAATCATTCAATATTTTTGGTTATTTATTTTGTTGTTATAAGTTTTAAAGATATTATATAAATTAATTTTTTTTTTAAAATTCAAATATAAAATAAACCATAACATTTAAAAATTATTAAAAATCAATTCCATTGTAAAATAGTTTTTTTTTCTTTTAATCATTTCACTACTCATACACCCCTAATTAAAACTTCTTATCTTTTTAAGTAATTAAATTATACTATATATCATTGAATCAAAATCTTTTTACATAGTTAAATTATACTATATATCATTAAATTATACTATTTTTAAAAATTATTAAAAATCAATTCCATTGTAAAATAGTTTTTTTTTTATAGAAAATGAAGTAGACTAAGCTTGACAATGTATTAAGAATTATTGGTGTAGTTATATAGTTTAAATTTTTATTTTTAAGATTTTTTCATTTAAAAATAATTATTACATCTATAATTTAAATATATATATATATATATATATATATATATATATATAATTCATAAAAAACAATCAGTAACTAAAAATTAAAATCGTCAATCCAATTACTATAGCAGGAGATGCCAGAATCAACTGTCATGGTAGCTATACGCGCACCCAGAATAAATATACCTAACGTTCAAAAAACCTTCATTCTAAATGAAATACCCGCCAATCAAATTAAAAAAAAAAAAACGGTTAGTTGTGGTAATCCCCAAACACCTACTAGTCTTTTAACTCCATCATGCAATGTTACCTCTTCTTCTTCTCCTACATTGGACCATTAGCTCTTCTCTTTTCCCCTGTTTAAGACACTCAGCCCCGGTTTCGATACCATTCCCGTTGTTCCGGTGAACGATCGATGTATCGAATGTTATCTAACACTCCTCCTCCTCCTCTTCCTCCTCGCCCTCGCGGCCAGACTCAGCGGTGGCAAGAGTCTTGGACTCGTCTACTAACTCCACTCACAATTTGGATATGTGGCATGTAATTTTACTTCTTGTATGAGAATTTCACATCTCCTTAGTTTTGAATTTGATACTTATATCCTTTTACTTGTATGCAGTTTTGGTATTTATCTGGTATGGATTTTACGGAGATTTTCGAATGGTGCTTGGACCCAACTCCTCAAGATTGATGAAAACAACTTCTGTTTTTGTTCAACAAATTCAAGTTAGAGATGATGATCATAGAGGTGTTTTTCTTTATGCTTTCTCTCATAAGCCTCAGTTGACCTTTGAATCGAATTGGAGCACTTCCAAATACTTCATTGTTGGATCCTATAGTCGTAAGGTATCATACTCTCCATACAAAAAAAAAAAAAAGAAATTAAATTTACTGATTTATCACTTTTCCATCTGTATTTTTCAGATTTTAGTTTTTTTTTCTCTTCATTTCTTATTTGGTATCCGTATTCAAGCAACATAAGTGAATACTGAAACACTCTAATTTATTATAAGTTTATAAAAAATTAAAAAAAATGTCAAACATTTTTACAATTCTGAAAAGTATTTAAAAATTTAGGGAAATAAGTTATCATAACTTCTCTCACTAACTTTATTCTAATATCCATGTGAAGTCACCTTAAAATAAGAATAGTAAAAATAGGACATGTTAGCTTATTTCCCAAAAAGTTTATGTTTCTGGTAAAAGTGTCTTTGTAAGATAGGATTTTAGTTTGTTACCAAAAACTAACTGAGCTTTCTTAAATTTTTTAGGGATTTCCTTTGTGGTTAAACAAGGGTTCAAAGATAAAGTTGAGAGTAGAAGCTCAAACTAGTATAATAAATCAACTGAACTTCATGATTATTAAAGGTAAATTTTGCAAAGAACGTTCTGTTTGCTAGCTCTATCTCAGTTACAACATATAGTAGATCGAACTATCTCAGAAATGTTGCACCTGTCTCTACAGGAGAAAGAAAATTCGAAATATTGGAGGGGCATTTTACAAACTCTCTTTATACCAAGGTGCTCAGTGAACCCATAAATGGTAATTAAATCAACGCCTAACCTTTTTCAATTTCAATATTTTTGTACTCATTTTTTTATTAAATATGTGTATATATATAAACAATTTTTTTTTACAAAGATAATTGAATATATGTTTTTCTAAGGAATATTTTGGATTCGATTATTTTGAACAACGTATATTATTTTGAAGCTATCTTGTTCACACTTATTCTATAAATGAGCCATCAAAAAGATCAAATTATAAAATGGATTGTATTCGTTTCAGAAAAAGAAGTTGAATATATTATTGAAGAAGATGACAAGTACTACCTTGAAGTCATCAATACAAATCCAAGAAGCATAATTATGAAGATGAACTTAAATGTTTCATCAAAAATGTATGATCTTACCAAAGCTCAGGACAAGTGCTCAACAACAAATGGTTCATGTGTGCTTGGACTTCTTTTCCCTAACACTCATTATGTTATAGTCACCACACCCAACAATGTATGCTATAAATCTCAACTCTTAAAAAAAAAATTGTTCTGTTGATTAAAAATTAACAATATTGATGATCTTCCTTAACATGACCAAACTAATTAATGCAGGGTGATCTTAGCATGTGGTACCTTGAGCTTTCTTTCATCGCTCGTGTTGTAACATACATTGCAATTCTAGGTATATAAATTGAAGCTTTAAAATAACAAGTATATAATATATAAATAGATTCATTATCACAATATAACATGTACATATAAACATAGTTGAAGATAATAACTAAAGCATATTTCTTAATAGCATGAGAATTATCGTACCTTGAGTATAGGTTAGAATCTCTATCATCTCCTATGTACATATGTTAGGCTTTTGCACATCCATGATACGTTTGAATCTTTTGGCAGTGGGTGGTTCAAATAGAATTAGGTACTTGGCTGAATGAATCCCTCCAGACCATACACACAACATTCTCACAACACACCTACACTGCATAGCACACACACACTTTTCCCTAGGCACTATCATATATATAGTGCTTAGTGTGACTGTTTTTAGTGTCAATAATATAGTGTGCTAACTTAATGTGTCGGTTAGCCCATTTGGAAGAGAGGACCCCTTGGACTTTATACACATAATAAAAACTATATTTTGATCTGTTTTTTATTTTCTATACGTGATTAGTTTAATTAAATGATTATGTTAATTTATAAAATAAATTTAACATATTTATGTACTAAATTTGTAAAACAATTGCAGGGTTTAGTACGGTAATTATATTTTTGATATTGAAGTACCTTGGTGCCTGTGATGCTGAGAATAGCATAGTTGTTGTAGACGCAACAATAGACGAAGCAACTGAGACTGAACCTATGATGCAATCAGAGAAACATGTTGGTTACAATTATGGAACAGTTGAAGAAGATGAAGAATCAGGAGGTTCAAGTAGTTGTTCTGAGGATTTATATGATGCAAAATTATGTGTAATTTGTTACGATGATCAAAGAAACTGCTTCTTTATTCCATGTGGTCATTGTGCTACATGTTATGAGTGTGCTCAAAGGTATATATTGAACAAAATCAGCTTAGAAACAAAATTAGCTTAGACTTTGATTTTATTTTTTATTTTTTTTAAAAGATAATTATGAGGATGAATTATTATTTTTTTGCAGGATCATGGAAGAAGAAACAAAGGTGTGTCCGATATGCAGAAGGCTTATTCATAAAGTGAGAAGATTGTTTAAGCCATAATTAAGGACTAACAGTGGTTTGTAAATTTTTATCCATGTATTTATTACTAAGAATGGTGTCATGATTGTCCCTCGATATAGTAAACATGTCACGTGAGTTTTTTTTTCTTGAAAAGAGGTCCAAGAACTTTTGGAGGACTCTTTTATGTTTTTTTGTAAGTTCAACTCTTTACTAACAGTATGATATGACTAACATTATTACTTTAGAATCCTGAAAAAATGTTCATGGTAAAATATAAATATATTATGGGATGTGTTATTAATATAATTTAGTGGATTAAAATATAAGAGATATTCATAAAAAAAATTCTACTGATGGTTATTCTTTGGATGTATTTTTTGTTTAATAAATAAAAATAATTTTACAATTAAAAATATTATTAATTTACCATAATTGTATAAACAATGATTAATTAATTGAATTTTTAAATATTATTTAAATATTTATAATATTTATATATATAAACAATGATTAATTAATTGAATTTTTAAATATTATTTAAATATTTATAATATTTATATATATATACATTAAAAGTAAAAATTAAAAGAGGGTAAATCTTTTATAAACATACTTATAAGCTATCTGTATTGAATTTTAACATTAACATGTATCACTTATTAATAAATAATGATCGAAATAAAGTATGCAATATCAAACTATATATTATGTGCATTTTTATACATCTTATGTTACATATAAAAAGTGATCTTACCTAATTAAAAGTCTTAATCATGATCATGGAATAATCTTAATAAAGAGATAAAGGGTTAACAATTATTTTCTAATTATCCTAATGAGATTATTACATAGATATAATTACAATATTACAACAAGTTTATTTACCGATAAAAGATATGTATCATATTAACTCTATTCCTTATATATATATCACTATTGTACACATTCACATGAAAATTAACTTGGATCTCATGACAAAGAACTACAATCAAATATTTTTTTTCTCTTTATCACATGACGAGATCTAGATCTCCTTTGCATTAATCAAATCACATTACCTGTTTAAGTATTAGAGAGCCAAATGCCATCCTACATTGATTTGAGATCCTAATGAGTTGTTCTATCTCGTAGATCTATATAGATCGTCATATTTGATGTTGACAAAAATCGATACGAACACTATTTAACTATGAACTTTTCAATTATAAATAACTAGACCTTATATTTGTATAAGACATCCTAGAAAATAATCAACTTAATAATATTAAATAAGTTCACTTCTTTCTTTCTTTTTTCTCTTATTCTTAATTTTTAGTAATAACTCTTCTTTATTCCGTTTGAAAGTTTAAGTCCTCTTATTCGTAAGATAGAAGAATATCTTTAGGTTAATCATATTCTAGAGTTGCTAAAGTGCTCGTCAAAAGATAGATAATATAGATAGGCTTGTCCTATTCTAGATTTGCTAGAGTGCTTGTCTAGATACTAGTTTCCTTGTGTTTGTTTCATAACACAAATACGAGGGCCTTTTGTCAGAGAGTAAGTCTGGTTAGTTTAAATTTTGCTCATATTTTTCTTATTTTCTAAGTTCTTTTATATTATTGGTGCATTAGTGCTTTCATATTACTGGTGCATTCGTGCTTTCGTCATGCATCAGGTGGTATGAGATCCAAGTTCATGTAGGTCCAATGAAGCATAATAAAGGTATTTCACGAAAAGAATTTCAAGAATTTCGTCAAGAGGTTAATTAAGCTCTTAATAAACTATTTGCATCATTGGCGTTATTAAACCAAAATATGAATCAAGCTCCTATTCAAAAAGATTATGGAAAAGCTTAAAAATCAATGTCTTACTCAATTGAAAAAGATGATCCAATATAGCGTTAAATATGAGCTGCAAAAAAAAAGACTCACCTAAAACTTTAAAAATGGAAGAGCAATTTTTTGAAAATAAGGTTAATGAGATAGTTTTTGTCGAAGATAAAAATGATCATAATATTGAGGCCAACAAACCTATGTTAGGGATCATACAAATTCAGAAGAAAAAAATTGAAGAAGAAATATCTTTACAAGATGAGTTAGTCTCAGATCTCAAAATTATCTCCATAAAATAAGATTTAAATATCATGGCACTTGTAGATGTTCTTAAAGTTAAAGAATCAAGTGTTTTCACTACTTTTAAATGCAATTAATTATTTGAGACCACAACAAATTATTTTCCAAAACAACAAGAGTTGTCAAATAATCTTCAAGATACTTTCATTATTCTAGAACTTGTTGAAAATATTAATATTAAAGGTGAGCATATAGACAACATTTGGCTAATATTGTTCGAGGAAGTGGAACGATAAGAAAAATAAATTTTGAAGATACATAAATGCTATAATTATTATCATCCTCGTTTGAAGAAAACTCGAGGATGATTTTTAAATAAGTGGAGGGGAATGATATGGAACAAAATTAAAAAAGAGAAATTAATTTATTTTATTTAGGATTTTTGTTTATTGTTTTACTAAAGTAATAGCTTATTTTGTTTAGATTTTTAATTTTTATGTACTAATAAAGTCATACATAGAAACCTTTATTTAGAGTTCTTTTTTTGTTTTTATTATTAGAATCTCACGTAGAAACTTTATGAACTATATTTTAAGGACTTTTCAACTATAAATAGCTAAGCTCTATACTTGTATAAAAAATCCTAAAAAATAATCAACTTAGTAATATTAAAAAAGTTTAATTCTTTTTTTTTCTTATTCCTAATTTTTAAGAATAGTTTTTTTTTTCGTTTGAAAGTTGAAGTACTCTTATTCGTGAGATAGAGAAATATCTTTAGCTTAATCATACTCTAAAATTGATAGAGTATTCGTCTAAATATAGATAACATAACTAAGTTTGTCTTATTTTAGATTTGTTAGAGTGTTTGTTTAGATAATAGTTCCCTATATTTGTTTCATAACATAAATAACAGAGTCTCTTGTTAAAGAGTGAGTCTGATTAATTTAAAATTTATCAATATTTGTTTTATATTTTAAGTACTTTCATATTATTAATGCATCCATGCTTTCGTACTATGTAAATTTTTCTATATTTTTAAATGGTATTCTTAGCTGGCTACTACACGAGTTACCGATTTGTATTTAGCTATAGCATCTAAATAGTTTATAATGAATCACTAATATTTTTCTTTGGGTAAAATGAGTCACTAATATATATGACTCATATTATATAATGTAAATAACTTATAAACCGTTTCCGGCTAAAAAACAATAGAATCCCACCCAGCACTTAATTTCAATAAGAACGGTGCTTATTCATCGAATTGTTTTGATTATGAACAAACAAACAATTTAAAGAGTTTGTGAATATTATTGACTAATGAACTAGTTGCTTGCTATGATTAACTAGTGATAATCTTCTATTTACTTTCAACTTTAATTGTCGTAATTAGTTCTAACTATTTGTGTTTTATTGTTTTGAACTTCTTATTAAATTGTATTGAATCTACCAATACAAATAAATGTGAGTAACTACCAGTTAATCCAAGAACTTAAATTCTTTTTATCAAAAATTTTAGTTTTGTTGTTTTGCTAGGTATGCTTATAGATTGTCAGGGTAAATTTTATTTAATACCGTAGATCACAAATCTCCCTATATTAAAAAATCTATCACTGACATAGCTTTTGTTATATTTTTATAAATACCCTTCTAAAGTAAACAACTTTAAATATTGCATTAATTATTTAAGGTTATTTTTTAAAAAATAAAAAATCCTAAAAAATAAATTAATGTTAAACCAACATATTTTAACGTATTAGAATAAAATAATATTTTAAACCAAGACATAACTAAAGCTTTATGAATTGATTTCAAAATAAGGAATAAAAGTAGTTTAAATCTATTATTTTTTTAAAAATTATACTTTATATATTTATTTGCATGCACATCATAAGTCTAATACCTTTAAAAAAGAAATTACAGAAATTTATTTTCAAAAAAGTTTTCAAATACGTACTTGTGTTTGATTAAAAAGGATGACACATTGTGCATGTTTATCATCTTTTTTTTTTTAAATGAACTTTCAAACCTTTTTATAAAGATAATCAATTGACATATGATGTCTAACCAAATAAATATGGATTTAAAACTTCATTTTTGTTAAAATAATGGAATTGAACTAACTTTTATCCTCGAGATAAAATGCTTAAGCTTTGTTGTACTTTAAGACACCAAATTACCTTCCATACTAGTTTATCATATATTTGTCAAAAATACTCCTAAATTTTAAAATAATATCACAAATATCTTAAGATTTTAAAATTATCACAAATATCTTAAGGTTTTAAAAATATCACAAATATTCTTAAACTTAACAAAAGTTAAAGTTAACGGAATTTAATAGTAAATTTTTATACATAAAAATGACATAAATAATAAGAAAATAAGAAATAATAGAAATAGAAACACAAGATATCCTAGAATATTTTTCATAGTAAATAATAATTAACAAAAAAAATTTTGATTAAGAAACTGTGTAAAAATGATAGAGATTTCATTATCATTGATTTACTATCTAGATAATCAATTTACATATGATGTCTAACCAAATAAATATGGATATAAAACTTCATTTTTGTTAAAATAATGGAATTGAACTAACTTTTATCCTCGAGATAAAATGCTTAAGCTTTGTTGTACTTTAAGACACCAAATTACCTTCCATACTAGTTTATTAGATATTTATCAAAAATACTCCTAAATTTTGAAATAATATCACAAATATTTTAAAGTTTTAAAAATATCACAAATATTCTTAAACTTAACAAAAGTTAAAGTTAATGGAATTTAATAGTAAATTTTTATACATAAAAATGACATAAATAATAAGAAATCAAGAAATAATAGAAACACAAGATATCCTAGAATATTTTTCATAGTAAATAATAATTAACAAAAAAATTTTTGAAAAAATACTAAAAAAATCCATGACCAATACAATACAAGAGTAAGAATATGCAAACTCTTTTAGGACTCAACCCTAACTCGCACAGAAAAGAAAAATAAACATTAAAGCAGTATACTCAGTCGAAGCACAAACAATATAATATTAGATAAGCTAAAAGCTTTGAACAACAAATATTATGTAAACTCATCATAAAGCATGAAATCAGAATTTACGCTTTTAGTATGCTATAACATACACAACTTAAACTCAGATTATACAAACACAATATCAGATTATACATAACATGTGATATAATGAGGTAAACTCATATAGAGACTGTATCTATGTGGTAACATTCTTGAATTGCTCAGGGTAACCACTCAACAATAGATAATTCACTAAAAAGTAAACAAGTTACAACACTAATAGACAGTAGAACCACAATTATCTTTATCAGCCAAGACTTCCATCCAAACTGTCTATTATTGTTCTTAACTTGCTACTTTTGTAATGACTTGGTTCGACACATGAACCTATGTGTTCTCCACAGTCAACACCACCCAATACGATGTGATTGGAAACCACAGATCAAGTAACTGGAAGTGTAAATACTCACACTCTCAAAGGACACATAATTCAATACTAAAATCAAATCATGTATGAGAGACACATAGTCAAACCACGTATGTATATAGCCTATGATTTGATTACTAAACTCATAAATGACCCACTCTCAACAATAAGCTCTCCATAATAATTTCAAAATTAGATAGAAATCTTAGTGTATATTTTGGCATAAATTTAGCTCTTGAACAAGGGTGAAGAAGAGAGAAATGAATGGGGTATTTATAGCACTCGAAATTGCCACTTCTCTAGCCACCTCGCCAAGGGTGGTGGCGAGCTTGCTCACGAGGTACTAAAAGTTGCATTTTTTTGTTCCCAAAAATGTCAAGTACTAACTATAAATACCCATATAGGAAACATGTCAAAAACCATAAATAATAATGCTGACTTGTTTGCATGCTTGCTCGACAAAAACCAACACTTCATGTAGTAAACATGCTCACATACAAAGTGTACTTAACTATGTGTGTGTATAAATTACTGATCCACAATAACAAACCTTACACAGAGAAAGATAAAACACTAAGTAAAATAATATACACCATGTTTTGTACACGAAAAGCCAATACACAGACATGAGTACAACGAGACTTACATTCTCTCTTTTTGGTTTTCTATGTCAAAATACTGCATAACTAGGTACATACTCATAAAAATATGAAAAGATCATAAAAATGTTCTAAAGTTTTTTGTTCATATGAACAACATAACGACATACACAAAAACCCAAAAGACACTAATTCCAAGTGCGTTCATCTAACTTCATGAATCAACTCATGGATTCTAACACTTTGAAACATAAAGGTCTCACCACCACTGCACACAAAGCATTTAAAGCTTAAAGACTTCACTTTCAACCTGTAATCTGCACATTCGTAACAAAAAAATATCTCATGAAACATATCCTATAGAAATGTGTGTAGGCAAACTACATAACTCCTCCTTATTTCATGTAACACTCATACTGAATGCATATAAGTCAAACAAAAATATGTAGTGTAGTCCTACACTTATAGCCCATGCGGTACATAGCATGGCAACAATTATATAGTTGTTGGCAAAAACTTTTCTCCCCATTTTTGATACAGAAAGTCAAAGGTACAACCCTAATAATAATGCAATGAGCTAGATAAAGTTAAGGCAAAAAAGAATCAATCACAGAAGAAAATAACACCATCAAACTTATATTCACTAAACAAACTTTATTTCACATAAGAAGTTACGAGAAAAACTAAAGCAATAAATAAAAACTCAAACTATGAGGACAAGCAAAAAGAGATCACCACTATCTATATACTTCTCTAGTATCATTATTTCTTTGAACACCAATGCGAGAAGATTGTTTAGCATCATAAGGTGCAGTAGTTTGTGGGTTGATAAAGGTGTTTGCAAACTGATAAAAAGAGTGGTTAGGCTCAAAGAGAAAATTGAAGTCATTACCACCATACATAATAAACACGATGAATAAGGATCTAAGGGACGAAACACCAAAGTAAGGAGCTAAAAATTCGCAACCCCCTGAGCAAAATCCTAAAAATGATTCATATCAAGAACATTCATGTTCAGAGTTTGCAACTTAGACACTATGGAAGGTAGGAGAGTTTTAGACCCTGTATCAAGGGAGATAGAAGTGGAAAGAGTAGAGCAAATATAAGTGGACTCGCAACAAGTGGATTGGGTAGCATTCATAGAAGAAAAGGAAGCAGATGAACGCTGAGAATCAGAAGTGTTAAACAAATAATAATAAAAGAAGGAAACCATGAATTCTCATTACATTACATAGTAGTATATTTATTAATAAACAGTCATAATAGTTCAATATATGCAAAAAAAAATTAATTCATAAAAATAGATAAAACTTTTCAAGTAATTGGACAAAAAATAAAACTAGAAATATTAACAGAGTATAAAATACCTGAAGAATGGAAACTAGATGTTAAAGAAAAGTCTTTGATGCCAAGAAGAAAAAGTAACATACTATGAATAGAGTTTACAAATGATCAAACAAAAATAAGCAAACATGAATATTAAAGCAAGAAACTAAAGAACTCAAAAATCTTATCCATGGAGTAATGGATAAATAAAAAAATTGATAAATTATAAAGTAAAAATCTCTTAAAGATGTCAAATGACATATTACAAGGAATAGAATTAGAAAATAATTGTACTGTAATAAGCATAACAAATAATCAAAAAGCTATAATGAAATCCTTAATTCTTTTAGAAGAGAAAATATAATATTTACAAAATATAACCAAGAAGAAATCCTTAAGGAAATAAGACAAAATAATTATGATAATATATTATAAATAGACATTCTAAAAAGAGATCCATTAGAAGGATTAAAAGAGGAACCACCAAGAAAGTATGATGGAATAATTCCCTATAATGAAAAAAGAAAAGATGAAAAAAAATCTATAGTTCCAATCTAATGGAATATAGAAAACAATTAGAAGAACAATTTATGAATCCTAAAAATAAAGATGTAAAAACATTATTAAGAAAAAATATACTTTAATATAGAAGATGATGATATGACAGTAATTAGTTAAATAAATTCTGAATTAGAAATTCTAAAATTATTATGGAAAGAAACACAATAATACTCCTATAATTCAGAGAGAAACTTATGATTTTTACATAAATGAAAAAAATATACAAAGATCATATGAACCTAATTCTCCTAATAGGAGAAGACAACAACCAAAAATAGAAAAAGTATTATATTCGGAGAAGATCTATACTACCAAAATTCAAATTTCATGAAAATAATAATAAAATTGGCTATCTAGACCTAAATTGTATCATAGATAGAAAAAAAATATTAGATGAATCGACTAGTACAATAAGTTTACTAATCCTAACATCTAGGACTATTAGTACAAATCCACGATATATAGAGTATTATTAAATCATAAAATGATTGAAAATGTTAAAGTATGATTTAATAATCTACCAGATGATATACATTCTAGGATGCATGGAAATTATGCAATAGAAAGATAGTATTTAGATAAAGTAGTAAATAAAATATATAAAGAGTTCATAGGAGAAGATAAAAAAACCATTTTATTGAAACAAAGAAATAAATGAAGCTAATTGACATTTAACAAATATGAAAATATGTAATATGTGCTGCATAGATTCTTATATATATAAATATAAAACGTATCATCACAAGATACATAAAACACAACAACAACAGTTTAAGGAAATGTTTTATCAAAATTTACCAAAAACTCTATATAAAACTCTTGAAGAACGTTAGAGAAATAAAAATACAATAGTAATACAAGATACTTTAGGATGAAGAATAAAAAAACTAAAATCTTAGATAATTTTACAATGCCAAAGAAGAAATGAATATTATTATGCTAAAGAAAATTCTAAAATATATTGTGATAATAATAATTTTCAAATGTTAAGAAAGTATGGATGTAGTATAAAGCCTTATAAATAAAAAATATATAAAATGTTCAAGAAATATAAATTTAGAAAACAAGACTTTTATAAATATAAGAAAAGACATAATCAGGAACCTTATAAGAAAAAATATTTTAGAAGAAAAAAATTTCATAGAAAATAAAATTATTGTTTATCAGGCAAAAAAACTTGTAGGTGTTGGATATGTAATGATGAAGGTTATTATTCCAATGAATTCTCTAATAGGTTAACCTATAAAATGGAATATAAGAAGAACTTAAAAATACTAGAACAAGCCTATAAGATAGAATTAGAACCTATAGAAGAATCAGACATTGATGAAACAAAATCAATATACGTAATGAGTGAAACTACAGAAGAAGAAACAGATTCAGAGGAAACATTTGAAGATGAATGACCTATACTGTGTAACTAATACTAATAGTACTTGCATAAAAATAGGATGCAAATTCAAAGGATATAATATATACCATTTACATGGTTACATAGATATTAGAGCCAATATATGTGTAGTAAGAAAATAGGTATTTCCACAATAACTTTGGCAACCCCATAGGACTTGATAGTGATAATAGCAAATAATACAATAATTAACCTCAACAAAGTTATAAAATATATTGATATTAAAATAGGAAGAGAAAAGCTTCATATTCCTACTAGAAAATGAGAATTGATTTCTTGATAGGAAATAACTTCTTAAACTTATAACAATTATTTACACAATAAATAAATAAGATAAGTATAACAACATTAGAATGAGAAATAATATATATATAAAAGATTAGAAATGCTAAGAGTGTGCCATTAGAAAAGTTTATTAAACAACATAAAAAGCAAAAACGTGATGAGATGTATAAAAAACAGAAATCACATTTAGAAAATGTAGCAAAATTATAAGATGAAGATAATTTAGAATTTAATAACTAAGAAAATCCATTCTTAAGAGAAATATAAGAAGATAAGAAATTAGTATAAATAAAGAAATTACTTAAAATAGTAAGCTCATAAAATTATTTAGATCCAAATATTAATAAGCTTAAATACTTAGCAAGTATAAAACTAAAAGACCCTAATAAGGTTATAATTGTAAAACCTATGGTCTACACTCTAGAAGACCGAGAAGAATTCTGTAAAAAAATTTAAGAACTTTTGGAACTAAGAGTAATTGAACCAAACATGAGTTCACACTCAAGTCCAGTATTTTTTTTATAGAAAAAGAAGCTAAAAAAAGAGAGGAAAGAAAAAAAATGGTGATAAATTTCAAATCATTAAATAAAGAAATCATAGATGATGGATATTTTATCCCTAAGAAGAAAGAGTTATAAGCCTTAATCAAAGAAAATAAATATATTTTTAGTTTTGATTATAAGAGTGGATTCTAATAAATTAGATTAGATAAAGAATCTCAACTATTAATAGCGTTTAGTTGTTTACAAATATAATCCCAATGGACTGTTGTACCATTTGGATTAAAAGAGGCACCAATAATATTTCAAAGATACAAGGACAACATTTTTAAAGAATGTCATCTCATTTATTGGGTCTATATTGATGATATATTAGTCTTTATTGATAATAAAAAGCACTCTCTAAACATATTAAAAATCTTAATAAAATATAAGAAATAAGGAATAATATTGTTTGAGAAAAAGATAATATTAGTACAACAAAAAATCAAGTATTTAGGACTTGAAATAAAAGATGAAAACCACCACCTTCAACCTTATGTGCTAAATAATATACAAGGATTTTCTAGTGTCATCACTGACAAAAATCAATTAATTTTTTTTAAGATGTTTAACATATACGGTAACATATATTAGAAAATTAGCATAAATGAGAAAACCTTTACAAGCAAAACTTAAGAAAGATTATGTATGGAAATAGATTGATCAAGATATTCGGTACATGAAAAAGTAAAAATACATGCAAAAAATTTACCAGTACTTTACTATCTAGAATCAGATGATAAAATGATAATAGAAACAGATGTTTTACATAGATATCGAAAGTTATATTAAAAATAAGAGTGGGTGATAAAAATAAATATTCATGCGTCTTTACTTTAGGAGCTTTTTAAAGAGCTGAATTAAACTACCATAGTAATTAAGAAGAATATTTAACTGTAAAAAAGGTAATAAAAAAAGTTTGTTATATATGTTATATCTTTAAGATTTATTGTTGGAACATAAAAAAAATTGGATATTTTTTGATAACTAATATTGTAGAAGATTACAAGTAAGGAAGTGATGAGTGCTTAAAAAGAACTAAAATTACCATGATTTAATATACTTTAATTGATTAAATAGATTTATATTTGTATAATTTTAACATATTTTTATATGAATTTGTATTTTTGGAATCATAGGCATTTTTTATTGTTTTTCAGGTATTTTAGTTCAAAAATAACTTAAAGACTCAAAGAAAAAAATATTGGAGGCAATACATCACAAATATATTGAGAAAATAAACGAGGAAAAGTCGCGCAGCGTGCCCATCCACGTCGAGTCCCACGCGCGCAATCGCTTATCGCGCCAATTCTCGCATACACCAGCGCGTGCACCATTCAATCCGCGCTGAGTCTAGTGCCCGCTCCCACGCCTACACACTTTTCGTCGTATCCCGCACGCGCCAACCGCCCGTCTGCCAAGATTTTTGTGCCCTATATGCGCTCAAATTCAAATTTTGAAATATTTTTCCCCCTTTTTTGACATTTTCCTCATCTATAAAAGGACCATCTTCCCTCATTCCAAAATACACATAATATTTTAGCTCTTTTCTCTCTAATTTTCTCTTTCTAGAAAGTTTTCTTTATTTATTTATTTTTTTTTAGTTTTTATTTTTAAAGTTCTTCTCTTTTTGAGAGAAACTAGTTATGTTTTTATAAATTTTTAGTTTTTGATTCAATAAGCAGATTTGCAAATCCGTTTGAAGGTTTTTCAATAACAGAATTAACATCAAACTGTTGTAAGGATTTTTTAAGGTATTATTTTAATGAATTTTTTATAGTTATCATTTTATATTTTATTCTTATATGTTATATTTAATTTATCTGTAATTAAATTTAACATTTATGACTGTTTATAAATATGATATAATTATAACGTTGTTATGCTTGCAAAATATTAAATAGGTAAAAGACTTTTATAAAATAAATTGATTTTATTTTTATTCAAGATTTTATATTAAGGATGTTAGAGAGAAATACATTATTTTTTATTATTAGATTTTAAGGTTTAATTATTCGGTCTAATTTAAAGTAGCGCTTTTTTATTTGTTGGTACAATCGCATGATAGTTAGAGTGAAATTTTATTTCAAAAGTTTTTTTATAAGAACTATTATTCAAAAATGTATTGACAACATATTTTGAATATTGATTTTAAAACTTGAAAGTTAGAACTTCGAAAATTATATTCTTAGGTTTAATTTGTAAACATTGAATAAAATCTAATTATTTGACTCCACCTAAAGCTGTGATTAAATGGTTTTCTATTTTCTTAAAAATAAAACTAAAATTTAATAGTTAATTAATTAATAAGCCCCGCCTAAGAATATTAGTTAGTTAATATTACACAAAAGAATTTGGGTCACGCCTAAGGACACTTTCATACCAAAAAAAGATATCAATAAATATTAATTTATATCTTTAATAACCTAAATAATACGAGCAAACATAATTAACTTAATTATTATATCCTTAAATACTCCAATGTTATGAATGATAAAATTTGCATTATTATTTATTGAATTTATATCTATGTTTATATTTATTTTTATGTTATTATAATAAGAAACAAACAAACCAAAATATCGTGACAGGATGTTTATGATTTAATTTTGTTTTTAAGATTTTGAATAATAAATTAAAAATCACATATATTCCTTTCTTAAATCGACCTTGTGAGTATATTTATCATTTTCAATAAAATGATTCGTGCACTCACGAGAGTTTTAAAAATAATAAAACCATAAAAGGATAATTTTCGTAAGATCAGTATTTGCAATGCCGGTATTGAGATTTCATTATCATCCATCAGGAAAATTAATCAAATGGCAACAATGGTTTACTCATTACAAATTTGATGTTGAACATCTACCATAAAAAGAATGATTTAGCTTATGCTTTAATTGAGAATTAATCTCACTAACAATTTTTACAATTGCATGAAAGATGGATAATCTTGACATAAAAATTAAGATCAAAGCAAAGAAAATAAAAGTTTTAAAAAATCAACTAAACATTTTATATCTCAAAAGGTTACTCTTATGTGAAAAATAGAAAAAAAGTCTAGTTTTCCAACAAAATAAGAGATTAAAATATCAAAGAAAGATGATAAAATCTTAGAATTAATCAAAAGAGAAAAAGGGTAATCCCTCAAAAGATATGGTCTAATATAAAAATTGAAGAAGAGCTCAAAGAAAATATTTAACAAGAAAAAGAAAAGTATTATGTTGTCTACAATGGGCCAAACCCAAAAATATGTAAGACACTGATAGAAGCAAGTAGAGCAATAATTGGATTTTCCGATGTAATACATAAAACATTCACTAATAGGATTGAAGTAGAAGGAAGTTTTTCTAATTCCAAGACCCCTAAGCTTCTCGGAATCAATGATGTAGTAGCCATCCTAGAAGACAACTATGCAGAAGCACTCAAAAACCAAAAAATTGTAAAAGAAAAAATGACAATGCTAGGAAAAATACCAAGACCAGCAATCTTCAGTGAAAAAGATGATACATTTCTTATTACTCAAGGAAGAAAAAGAAAGAAAAGAAACATAAACTCATATCAATGGTTAAATCTTTATAATTTAGTAAGAAAATCAGGAAAAGATCAACTTAAAACCATAAAAATTTCACAATAAAAAAGTTCATATATCAAGAAGAAAACCGATTACATCTATCAGATCCAAAGCTTTTTTTAGCAATTATTTTATTATGGGTCGATTGAAAATATTTACACAAGTACCAATTTAATGGAATTAAACTATTTTCCTGAAAATTAAAAAAAAACATTAATTTTTTTAGAAAAAGAGTAAAAAAAATAATTGTTCAATCTTTTTAAGATTTTCAATTCCATAATGGAATGACACAAAGAAAGCCTATCAAGCCTTATCATTTTATTAAAATAGGAATGACATCCTCAACAAAAGTAGTATACTAATCCACGCTTCTACCTAAAAAGAATTTGATGAATAAGCTTTTAACCAGTGAAGAATAGTAATATTGAGTCAAATATAACATGAAAACAAAAAAAATAAAAAACATCCTCTAAAATTAGGATAAATTACTCCACAAGCATTGTTATAATGATATCATATATTACTTGAATATAATTCAAGAAAATATTAAGAAAATTGTCGATTATGAAATATTATTCAATTGCAATAAATTGAATGTAGTTGAAAGAATCGAACATCAATTTTGTCAACTAGCAAAAAAGCAAATTGATGACCACAAGTACCTTTATTGTTTAAAGGATATAGAGGGATCTACATCTTCAATATCAATGGGAAGCATGTCGACAAGTGCTTTTTACTAAATAAGTGTTGGCAAAAAAATTTAAAAGAAAGAAAGATATAAGATAAAATGTAATCTTTATCCTTTCACGTATCTTTATTTTAGAAAAGTAAAAGATCAAGATAATATGTAATGATTATCCTTTCACATGTCTTTAGAATAGGTACGTAAAATATTTGCTCTTGTATAATAACAGAGAGCATATCAAGCTCAAACCTTAGAACCCAAACATCTCTCCCTTCTTAAATAATGTCTCACCAAACTCCTATGGAGTAAATTAGTAGGGAATTATGATTGTAATAATTTTATTTCCGTCAATGTATAAAAGTATCTTTTTCTTCAAAAACTAGTATCTTTCTTATATCTGAACTAAAAGTACGGATCTTATCCTTGATTGAAGGCAGAAAGTTATTACTCCAAAATCTAGAAAGTGAGACTTCTAACAAGGTAATTAAAAGTAAGATTAAATACAACACTAGATTTTATTTGTTAAAAATCTAAAAATTAGAAAACTAATCAATATTTATATGTTAAACCAAAATTTTAATTAAAGTAAAAAAATTATTTAATATCAAAGCCATAGGAAAGAAAAATACATAATTGTATGAAAAGTTAACGTCGTTAACACTCAACAACATTTGTGATATTAACTATAAATCTTAGGGGCATTAGAGCTCTTTTGATTATCCACGTATAAAATGTTCATCACTATCTAATTAATATTCACTTATCATTGGTTCTCTAAAGAAAGAGCCATCGTTACCCACTTGCCACCATATACTTACATGTATGGGTGGACATTTTTTTCAAAAATCGACCAACCTATTCGAATATATAACAAATCGAGCCTATACTTTTCTTTTTAGAGGTTGTTTGTTCAAATAAGTCTGAAAATTATGTAAACCGATTTAATAAGTTCAGTTATAGGTTTCAAAAATGACAAAACATGAATTAAACCAAATCTACTCTTTTAATATACTAACTTTTTAAGTGTATAAATTATAATTTCTATTAATATTTTATCAAAATTATAGATAAAAATAAACTTGTAACAAAAACATGGCATATAACTTTATCCAAATAATATACAACTTTAACATTTTACGTAAATTTTAACAAGTTATTTGACAAAGTACCCTTAACTTACCACAAAACATTCTTTATAGTGAATGCTAGTGATTTTATGTTAATGATAATATTTATTTGCTTTATTTTTCTTTTTTCTTTCTTTAGAAAATTATATGCTATGTTTTTTTTCTATTTCAATTAAAGTATGTTTTTATATAGGTCTAAAACTGTTAAGTCAATTTTTCTCGTACCAACATTATAGGTTGATTTGAAAGTTAATTTTTTGGGTTATAAATTGTTTAAAGTTTTAAATTTAACAAAACAAATAATATCTAATAAGCTTGTAAAATGATTTAATAATCAACCTAACTAATTTATACTCACCTGAGTTACCTAACTTATTGAAGTGACAAACATGCACATTTTTAGTGACTCTTTGGTTAAGAGGTCATCCCAAAATAGAAGTTTGTTCAAACATGTTGAAAAGTTCACCAACTAAAGCAGATCGTGAGTCTGCATCAATAAGTAGTTGGTTTACCCAAACCACATTAGGCATTGGGTTGGAGCTTGGTTTGAAAGAGGGAGGCATTGGCAACCAGGGATCATCCCAAACTTTGACTAAAGAATCTCTATCAATATTCCACCTCATACCTGCTTTCCACACTTTCAAATCTTTGTAGATACCAATCCAAGCCTACGAGGATGAAGCACCATGAATTTGGGAATTGGAGCAAACAGTGGCAAATGTATATTAGGACGAGAAGGGGCACATGTTACTCTTATTTTTTAAAATATTAAATTTTAAGTATAATATCTATAAATTTATAGATAAATTCATGTATTAAATACTATATTATCATAGGAATTCACTTTTTGACTTTTAACATTCAAAAACTCAATAAAAAATTTATTATTTAACCGTTTATACTTAAGTGATGTAAATATTAACATCTATTTTCAACGAGAAACAAATAAAACTATTTTTTTTTATTAATTATGGTACCCTTTTACATTTAAATCATAAATACTGTACTTGAGCGTATGCCACCATTGTTTTGCTAACATTGCTAAATTAAAACACTTAGATCTTAAAGCCATGACCACATTCCTTCTTGTCTTTAGTTAATCTCTTAAAAGAAATCAAGTCTGTGGAACTCACCAAAATCTCTTCCTGATTTTCTCAAGAGTAATTCATATAGTATTGGGACTATAAAACAACTAATGTGGATAAGTTTTTTTTAATTATTAATTAAATTTCATTAAAATAAAAACATTAGATTTATAGTGCTCCTAAGTGTTTTTTTTTCTTTTCAATGTCTTGGCATCCCAGGTTATTGGCTTAAGGAGAAAATTATACATTTTACAAAATATTTTTTTAAATAAATTTTAATAAATGAGATTAACTTAAGCAAATTAAAAAATAAGACAGAATATCATGTTTCACAATTTCTTTAAATGTATTTTGACATTTTAGCAAAGTGAGTTATTAATTGGACCATTGATATGCAATAGTTTTATTTTGCCAGCAAAATAAGAAATTTATCATGTTTCATTTTTCATATTTAGTATTAAAAAAATTAAATTTATAATCACAAAATAACTCCATCTTACATTCAATTTATATATTTTCTATTTTAAAAGATTGACCTCTATTAGTCTAAATGAATCCCTCTAATATTATTAAAATACTATTTTTATTATTATAAATTTTAAAATATAATTTTTTAAATTTTCCTATTACTTTTTTTAACTATCATAATGATTTGACAATTTACTATGAGATAAAACCCTTTTTTAATTAGGCGAAAAAAAACTGAAATACATAAACCACAACATTATAATAAAAAAGGAAACCGCAAAAGACAAGAATTTCTATAAAAAAAAAATAAACGTTTACCAAAAGCACACTCCAAACACCCTTTTTTCACCATTACAAAGGTTTGCGTAACTAAGGAATAGCATAACAAGTACAAAATATTACACAATTTTTCACACTAATGATTGAGTAAAAAATTGTGTAAACAATTGAAACTATTGATCATGTACCATTATCAAAAGCTGCATTGACTGAGTTCAAGTAGAATAGGTCCATTGAGTTCAAGCAATTATCCAACTATAGCCGAAAGACAAAATGGAGAAAGATTTAAGCCAAAAGATTTCATTCAACATCAACCTCAGATTGAACAATCATAGGACTTGAGGCTGAACTGTTCCCTTCATCAGATACTTCATGAAATTTATTGTTCCCTCTGGTCTTTGCTCCACCCTTCTTCCATGGACTACCCGCAGCAACTGCTTTGTTACCTAGTTTTCGCTTCTTGATTGCTTTAGAAACTTCAGAATCTCCACCTAATGCTTCAGCGCCATCAACTACCATATTTTCTTCCTCTCCATTTTTATCTACCAAATCCTTCTCGGCATCAACTTTCCTCCCTTCAGGATTGCCTTTCCTTTTAGGACTTGCTTTGCCTTTAGAGCATGTTTCTTCAACAATCCCTGCATCATCACTCCCAGATGAAAGAGCAGAAACTTCATTCTCACTTGACTCCTTATCATTATCCTCATTCTCTTCAGCCTTAGCTTTCAGGGATTCAATCACATCCTTCAACTCTGTGTTAACCTGGACATTTTGAAGAAATTCAGAGATGTCTGTTGAACAAGAAGGGCAGCTCATAACAGTCTTTTGTGATCGAAGTGACCTTCCACCTCTACTCCTTTCTCTTACAAAAGAGATACCAGCAAATGCACCTTCTAAACATGACTTACAAAAGTTGTGAGCACAAGGTGTTGTTACTGGATGAGACATCACATTTCGGCAGATGCTGCAACTAAATTCTTTTAATAGCCTTTCTCTCACAGTCAACATTTGCAGTTTCCTATTTCCTTTCTTCGCCCTCCCATGGTCAAAGGGATCCTTACTTACAAAACCTTTCTTGCTGGCAGGTGGAGGTTTTTTCCACTTCCAACTTGAATCATCCTCATCATAGTCCCAAGATGGAGTTGATTTCCTCTCTGCTATGTTTTCTGCCTTCTCCAGCTCCGGAATAGTTGGTAAAGGTCTAGGTCGATCTCCATGTTCATCACTAGTCCATGGGGCAGGTTCATTATCACAACGAACAAACAAATATCGGCAGACCTTGAAACCCTGAACTCCCACCTTCCTCCAACATTTTTCAATTCTGTAAACACCATCATAGCGCAACCCTTTAGTAGGAGCATATGCAGTACGTTTCTCCTTGTAGGACCTCACCACTCGAACAGGATAGCCCTTCAGACAACTGAGTTGCAGAGACTTATTATAACTGGCAAACTGTTGGTCAAATGACTGATTCTTATTGGTCCTCTTATTTCCGCTAAGATCTCTACCACCACTGCCAACCAGGAAGGGGAAAAAAAAGAGCCAACACCTCAAACTCATCATCTTACATGCAAAAGGTAAAATGTAATCATGAGGAACGCTAATAACACATAAATTTGTACACATTTTTGCACTCACCATTTACATTTTTATCACATGTAAATATTATCTAAAAAATTAAACCACTTCTCTAATTTCCAAAACAATTATAATACATGACAAGATATATGAATTGAGTGTAAATATGCCATCTAAAATTAGATGATATTAAGGTTTCTCATATAATCATTTCAAATTTCAAAATACAAAAAAGGTAAACCACAATAAACGAGAAAAATCATAATGGAAAGCCTCGGATAGTCCAGAGGCACAAACAGGGAGGATGACCTCAAACAAACAAGTCACAATTTTAATGATAATTGATAAGAACATTACATGAAACAAGTGAAGAAATAGATCCGTTTTAACAACAAATATTTTCAGTCAATGTAAAAAATTGAAGCAATTAACACAATTCAAAGTCACTCATAGTGGTTGGTTTTAAATTAACTTTAAGCATTATTTAAGGAACTAAAACAAGATACAGGTTTAGCAACAAAAACAATGTCCAATTCTGAGAAAACATGATAAAAATCACATATGATGATGCAAAAGATCTAGCAACAAACCTTCCAGTGTATAAGAACCACTCTCCATGGTCCTCATCATCTACATATCCTCCAGAAAGAACAACTGATTGTGCCCCATATTCAGACTGTCCAGCAATGCCAGATACATGTGGAAAGTGAACCCCCCACTGCCTACATTCTAGCCTATCCGCCCAACATTCTCCAACAAGCACACCTTGATTTCTTTCAGGATCATATTCAGCGGTTATAGGTCCAAAATGATCATGTGGAATAGTGACAAAGATCTTCCCACTTGCAGCATTAGCCTTTCCACTCTTACGAGCTCGCTCTGTAGTGAAGGCTTTGTCTGGCCTGTCTTGATTGTGTAGAAAATGGTGAATTTTTGAAGGCCCTCCAACAGGATTTGATTTTGAAATTTTGGCCATCCTAATGGCCACAACAAGTGCAGAATTTATACGAGGCTGATTAACCATTTTCAAAGGAATTGAACTTCGACACTTTGCACATGATTTTTTCCCTTGCCCAACCCATTTTTGAAAACACTTTAGACAGAAGTTGTGGCCACATGGTGTCTGAAAAACAAAAGATTGATCTAAGCGGGACATTTATATAGTTCACATCCCAATTTTCATTGAAAATATATACACTCAGCCAAGCCACTATCATACACTTCGTTTTTCTTTTCGCGAAATGACATGTTCATTGAACGCAAAGGAGCTGGTCTCCAGCACCACATGACTCTTAATATCAGAAATTGCATAGAGCCTCGAGAAGAGCACCCAAAACCAAGGTCAATTTTTTTAATTTAAAAAAAATCATCCAAATAAAGGGAAAAAACACAAAATGCAGATCTAAAGCAAGAGAACAGTCCGTAGCAAAAACCCAAAATGCAAATCCAAATCTTAGTTAGAACAGTTACTAGGGAACACAAAATCCAAAATGCAGATCCAAAGCAAGAAAACAGTTCGCAGTAAAAACCCAAAATGCAAATCCAGATCCAGAGAACAATTACTAAGAAACACAAAAATGCAAATTAAAACCCACAAAACAATCAGATCAACGCAGAACACCGAGATATACACTACATGCAATCGACTAAAATAAACACAAGAACAATAAAAAATAATAATAAATGGGAAATACAAAAAATCAAACAAACAAACCGTGACGGGTCTCTCCGGTAGCTGCATGCAGAAAGAACAATTGATACTACCATCAAGGACCTTCAAGAGGTCATCAGAATCATTTTCATTCTTATTTTTTTCACCGTCTTCATCCACAATAATAGTCTTTCCACTAAGCAACTCCTGACGCTTCTTCGCCTTCTGTTGCTCAGTGAGCAATGAATCAGCTTCTATCGCTCGAATGGCGGCGACCAGAACATCGCCTTGAGAGTCGTTCATTGTGGCGGGGGCCACAGGAGACTCTCCGGAGGGAGCAGAACAATCAGGACATTCCCATGAGAGAGTTGAGGCAAGGGTTGGTGGTGGGGTTTTAAGACAAGCGGCGTGCCACGGCGTGACGCAGGTCTTACAAGTGAGCTTCTCGGCTTCGGACGGCGTTAATTTACAGAGCATGCAAACGCCGTCTCCGTCACAGGGTAGTTGGCTAACGTGCGCCATAGGGAGGTGAAAGAAAGTGTCAGATAAGGAATGACTTGAAAGTCGTGGAAAAGAGAGGGAATTTAAAGAGAGGATTTGGAATCGGAAAGAACAAGCAAGTTGGAGAAATGGAGGGAGTCGAAAAATCAAAATAAAAAATCAACACTTATTTGAATGCAATTTTAAGTTTTGACAAATGGTGACTTGATTTGACGTCGTCTGTAAGCCTAAACACAATATAGGGTACAATTTCTAACCCTAATTTAAGATGAGTTTTATTTTTAGGGTTAAAATTTTAATATAAAATACATTTTTTAAGATTAGGTTAGGTTGATAGTCATGTCAATTTATTGCTTTTATTCTTAATAATTTTAACACTTTAATTATTTTTTAATGGAAAAAAATGTTGGTTTAATTATTCAACCCAAGGATGGATATGTGTTTATTTTTATTACATAAAATATTTATCTAAATTATTTAAAATATTATGATTAAAAGGTTGAATTTTAATGATAAAGACAAAGTTAATATTATGTTGGGTCACGGTGGTCCCGATCTTCAAAATTTGTAATTTAAAACTCGTTATTAGTTTCTAAATTTTAAATAAATTTATACATAGCTATTTAATTTTTAAATTTTATATCGTATAATTTAATTTTTTAAATTTTAGATGTATATTTTAAATTTTTAATTAATAAATATATATTTTAATAATTAAATTAAAATTAATGTATAAAACTTTAAAGTTTAAGAATTAAATTTTTAGATTTAAAAATTTAGATTCCAAATCATAAATTTAAAAAATTTAAATTTTAGGTAAATTTAATTAAATTTTAAAAATAAATAATACACTTTGATTTAATTTATTATTATATGTATAATATAATAAACTAAATATCAAAAATATGAATCGTAAGTTTTTTTATAACCTGATAACGTATGTTTGTAAATCCATAAATGTATTAAATATATTTTTAATTTCTATAATATTATTTTTTTAAAATAACATTAACACTCATTCAACCAAAGAATATATATTTATTGTAATATGAATATTATTTATATTCATGAAAATATATTTATAACAAAAAATTAAATATATATGTTAAACATATGTTCAAAATGTATGAAATTTCTTAAAAGAATATTATATGAAATAGCTCCTTTTTATAGATGCTTTCATTTTTAACTTTCTTACTATTTTTAAACATATGTTAATTTTATACACATGTTAAGGTCATCATAATTAAATCATATTATGCTTAAAAAAAATTCTCTTAATATTTTATTTAATTTTTCTATCAATCTAGATATAATTGATCTAATTAGATTCTTAATCATAGTTTATCTCAATTAATAACCACACATACGTTTATGGTCATGAAAATCTCAACCATACGATCATAATCCCCGTGTATATAATCATTTAGTATTATATGAATCATTAATCATTAATAAATCACTATCTTAATCATAATTTATCTCAATTAATAACCACTCATACGTTTATGGTCATGAAAATCTCAACCATACAATTATAATCCCCGTATATATGATCATTTAGTATTATATGAATCATTAATCATTAATAATTCATTAGCGATTGATCATGCATAAATAAACAATCTCATAACACATCATTTTTTCACTAAATAAACCTTATTAATAATAAGTTAATTAGTAGCATTAAGAATAAAACAAATTGACAAATAATAATTAATTAAATATAAACTACTATGTAACCATTTATATACAAAATTTAAAGAAATACATAAATAAAATACAAAAAAAAACTAAAACTAGGTCATGAAAGAAAAAATGCAATGAGAATGCATAAGATCTCATGCCCAAAGGTGGCTCTCTTATATGTCATTTCTATCTTTAGAAGCTTCATTGAGTGTGTAGAGACTTTCTCTATCTAGCCTCCAATACTATAAAAATTGCAACGCAAATTAACAAGTTGTTGTTTCATCCACGCATAAGAGACCACAAGCATCAACAAACAACATTAATAAAGTTGCTACGGTTAGAAATAAACGTCAAAAACTACTTGTTAGTATTTTAGTTTCATTTTGTGTTAAATAACAAACCATCATATTCATCTACATTGTCTCAATTGAGATCGAACTCACTCAGGAATGAGGTTGTATTTAGGCTTTTGGAAGCTTAAATGTGTTTCTAATATGCACTTAAGAAGGCCATTTGACTGAAAATTGTGCTTGTAATATGTAAATCTTTTGAATTTTGATGTACTATGTTGTTCTAAATAGAAGAATTGTTGGCCATTTTGGCGTACGTTTTAAATACACTGATTATTGAAAAATATTTATTATAGATGGTTTGTTTATATTAGCTTTTTTTTTCTAATTCTTGTTACCTCTCGTTTTTGGGCTTGATTTGGGACTTTATAAGTACTAGAAATACAAATATTTAAATTTAAATTTACATTCACGTTAATTATACTATATATCTTAAAAAAAAATATTAGTCATATATCACATTATATAATTACAACATTATAAATGACTTATATGGCGCTTGTCGAAGCCTTAACCTTGTACTAATTGGTGGCTGCCTTAATCTACTTAAATCACCCTCAATGTCAGTCCACCAATAAATAAAAAAACTATCGTTTGATCTTTCCCGCGCTTTTTTCCCTCGCCCTTAAAAAATAGTAACGTGGACCAAAAAATATATATATATATTTATAGTTATGATAGTTACAACGTTGAGGACATATAAACATATCTTTCAAAACGTGAGGGATATAAATGTTATAAGAACTAAAGATGTGTTTTACTTCAAAATATATAAGAAAAAAAAGTAAACGATTCCTCTTATTCTCAAATCAATTGAAATTTCATTATGTTTCAAGGTTTTTTATATAAACTTTAGTACAATTTTACCCTCTAATAATTATAATATTCTAAAAATACCCTTAAAACAAGAATAGTTTTATCAAGTGTAAAATTATTATATTCTAAAATTTATAGAGTTTAAAATTATAATATTTTAAAAATACTCTTAAATAAAATTTAATTTTTAATTAAAATTAAAGATATTATTATATTAATTATTTTTTAAAAAATAAAACTAATATATTAATTATAAATAAATAGTTTTACAAAACGTAACGTTTATTACCCTTAATTCCCTTTCTAGATGTTTACTTTAAATTAAACTTAATTTCCTTTCTAGATGTCTACTTTAAATTACAAAGGTGTTTTTTTGATCATTTCAATTCTTATAATTCATACAAAAATGTTAGTAAACATAATATAAAAAAACTATACATCTATTCCGCTTCATTTTTATTTCGATTATTTCTTACCATGATTCCGATTGATTCCTTTACACACACCCTTAGGAATAAAAAAAAATGTAAACACATTAGGTACTACTCCAAGGTGAAGGAAATCCAAGCTATAAATAGCATATAAAGTTTATATATAAATGAATTAGAAAAAAGGTAACACCCCAAATAATGGAAATATACTTTAATCCTCCTGTTAATTAAATGAAACACTAATTCACTATCTTAACAAAATCCTAATTTAGAAGTGAATAAGTTTTACAACACAAATCCATGAATATACAAAATAAGCTTTTGTAATCCTTTTTAAAAAAACATAATGGATTTGTGATTCCCCACCTAATAGGTCTAAAGTGCATAGCATATAGATATACTAGGCATATATACTTGCATGGCATATAGATATGCTAGGCATAAACTAAGATTATTTTGAGTCTATTCGATTATGGATAATAAATACCTAGTTATCTTGAGGCTTCACATCCAAAAGTTGTCTGAGGCACGAGCTAGAGCAGCTCGTGTTCATTTCTAATTTCAATTAGAAAGAAAAAGGGGCCTCTAGTCTAGCCAAGACACGGCATAGTCCCATGGCATTTAAAATAATAATAATAATAATATTATTATTAGCAATGAAATTTCAAGAAACAAAAAGAAGTTATTACAGTACCATACAAGTATACATGTGGATAGTGGTAGATATTACAGTACCATAATAGTTAATAAATTATTTAAATCTGAGAAAATTTACCATTTAAGGATGCATCTTCACATTATATTCTTCTACCAATCAATACCTAAATTTCTCGAGCTGAAAAGAGTATCGATGTACATAATTACATGTGCAGATGCAGTGATGTAGTTCTGCATTTGAATCCTTGCTGACGTCTCTGAAAGCACATAATTGAAACAAATAGACAGTTAATGTAATTGTCGCCCAGATGCCCTTCAGTTTGGCTTAACTACATTACCCGGACATTCATACACTCTGCACATTTTATATCAAATGATAATTGGTGGTAGAGGTATTTCAGCAAAATACAAAATCTTTAACCCTGGGCGGTCGGGCACAAACTCTGGCATTTGGTCCCCCTCGCCTTCATGAAAGATTAAAAAATTTTCATTTCTCAAAGCTCGCATATAAGGCTTTTGTGGTATTTTCTCAAAACATAGGGCCCAAATTGAATGTTTTTAAAACCTCGTGATCATTAAAAAGTCTAGTAATGCATGCCAAGAGATCAGTTTGAGCCAATATGAGGTTTCTTAGGTTCCAAAAATTAACAAAGAGATAGCTTCCATTCTATCTTTATTCATAGTAAAAGATACATCCTGGCTAAAAATTCAACTCCAGAGTTCATCGTAATAGAGACAAAAAATTTACCAAAATAAATGGGCCAACTGTCTATGAACTCCAATTTAAACCAATCTAATGTAAAATAGGTGTTAATGATTTTAAATAGACCAATCATCTGCACCCTCATTTTTCCGCCTTACACAATCAGTAAAGAATCAAGCATCTCAATTTCCATTTAGATAGATATTTCATATAAGAACCAAGAATTAAATTTAAGTGTATCACGTACCATCTTCATTTAATTTACTGAGCAGTTGTGCTCTAGTAGGAAGGGCATACATCCCTGCACCAACAGCTTTCCTGATGGCCCATCCATGATAAGGAGCAAATACCTGTGCATAAGCCTTCGAAGCAGGACTCTTCAGTGAATTGCCCCTGCAATGTGAAGATATGGAAAGGTTAATTTCATCTATGTTTTGAATCCCTCACTATTCTTAAATTCTTCATCTTTTCATTTTATATCAGTGTGCTATTTTCCATATTTTCCCAGATTATTGGCCAAAAAACATGTATTTCGTTTAAAACATAACATATCCTTCAAGTTAATTTCATAGCTTCCCTTCAAGTTAACTTCATAGCTTCCCAATGAAAAATGACAGATGAGATCGAAGATACCCAGACGAAAGGCGAATATGCATAAAGACGGACAGCTAGTTATAAGGATCTAAATCAAAAAAACAATAAACTGAAAACAAATAAGGGTAGCAGATAGAACATACTCAGTAATTAGTATTTGTTCGAAGAGTACCCTAACCATGTCCAGTCCACGCTTCACTTTCAGAAGATTTCTCGTATGACTACCAGCTTCCCTAACTCGATTAGCTTCTATATCGCGTTCAATCATAGATCGTAAGGTATAAAGCGATTTCGAAGCCTCCGTAAGATCTTTAACCTGTTTATTATCATCCGAATTTTTACCAAAATCCAGACCAAAAATTAAATTTTAAAACATGGATTCGAGGATTTTTCTTAAATTTTTTTGTAGGTAATAAAAAAAAAAGTACCTTGGAGACATAGTCCATCTCGGCGAACTTGAAAGCGATACCTAAGCAACCAAAGAGAGGTGAGACTAGAGAGCAGGCTTGAGAAAAAGGTGCCATTTCAACTTCGACCGTCTCGGATTGGGAATTTACGGTAGCCGCGAGACCTTCAAACGCCTCTGATATTTTCCTTAGAGGCCTTTCTTCTTCCGCCATTGATGGAAGCTCCCTGTTTTTTTCTAAAACAAACGAATTTTCTCCTCTTCACTTCGAAAAGCTAAATCGTTAAAGAAACATGCATATTTGCGGTCTATGTCCCTTCCATTTATAAAGTGGCCATATGCCCTTAGGTGTAAAGTACATCGCGAACAGTTCCTTTTTTTTCTTTTTTTTTTTAAGAAAATAATTTTCATCATAATTTATAACCGTAGCTATATAAATGAATGAGTGTTTTCATAATTATACCGACAACTTACTTTTTAAAATTTGATATTTAATTCAATATTATTACGTGTATAATATGTAATATTATTCTTCTTTTTATTATAAAAAAACTCAATTTAAGTTAGATTAGTAAAAATATAGATAGTTAGGTAAATGAATGAGTGTTTTCATAATTATACCGACAACTTCTTCTTTTTTTTTCTTTTTTAGGTAAGATTAGTAAAATATAGATAGCTATATAATTAAATGAGTTTTTTCGTAATTATACCGACAACTTATTTTTTTAAAATTTAATATTATTATGTTAGTCGACGCATACAATATGTAATATATATTTTTACTTTAATATATAAGGTTAGATTAATAAAATATGATAGAATCAAAAAATAATATATTTATATATGTTTTTGTTATATATTGCTTCCCAAATGGTAAAATTGTAAAAGTTCCCCACACGTATAGAATTTAAGACAATGGCGCTTGATTTCGCGCTATAAATAAAGTTCTCCTTCACCATTCAGAACATCCCAAAATTGTAGAATCTTCCTCTCTTTCAGAAGTGTAATCGACAATTAATTTTCGCCCAATTAATAATTTCAAGTCATTCATTCGAGATAATGGAAGGTCAACGACGCCGGCGACCTGTAACATTTATACCGAACCTCGTTAAATTTCAGGTTATTATTTTTCTCGCTTTAATATTTCTCGCTTTCAATATCCTGCTTTTGCTTTATTTTAGCATTATATTTCCAATAAGATTATTTTGTTTTGGAAATAGTTCTATTCATTTAAATCATGTCGAATCAGAACTTCACTGTAATGCGAAATTATACCCTTGATTTTCCCAACAATTGGTATCAAAGCCAAAGGTTTTCTACCTAAGATTTGTTTTGTATTCCGCTTTGTTCGCTATCGGAATATACAATATTGTTGTAATTAAGAAATGGCGGAAGAAAATTTCTTTCAAACAAAGGCCAATCATCCACGCCAAGCGTAATTACGCGATGAACGCAAGGTTCGAAAGCGGTAAGTTCTGATGGAACCTGGCCATTTCGCAATGCGTGGCAAGGCGAAGTTCTCAGATGCTCAAGCTTCAACAAGGTCTAGACATCGCTTATCAAGAGAACCAGATTGTGAGATCGGCAGAAAGGGAAAAATATCAACCGATCGGGTACGTGGTACAATCCGCTCGCGGTTCTCAAGAGAACAAAAGTACATCGCTCACGAAGCGAGACATTCGCAAGTAAGTCATGGGAAGGCGCCATAACAAGTTCTACGAAGAAGAGCGACAAAATCGGCATCTATTTGGAAGAAGTTGTCGGGCTTGAATACCTTCCAAGTACTACAATAAATCCACCACATTACCGCTTTTAATCAATTAGTACAGTATTTGTTAAATATGGATGAAACTTTTAAAGATGAAGATTTAGCCACGTTGATGTTCCTCCCTTCCCACGTAGTTTGATCATCTTATTACGAAGCTTACTCATTGGGAAGGATAAAGTTGTCTTTCGAGGAAGTTTCAGACCGCTTTGTATAGTTATGAAATTAGAAAGAAAGATAAAAGAGAAAGGTGAATGAAGAAGAGAGGCATCATCGTAGTGAGGACGTCCGCAAACACAAGACAAAGCGAAGGAGAGGTAGATCTCTATCAAAAGGAAGATTGAGAAAGATGAACGTGCCTTTTGTCACGAGAAAGGCCATTGGAAGAAAAATTGTCAAGTCGCAAAAGAAAGGAAAAGTCAGCAATAACTGATGTACGTGTAACAAAGCAATTCAGATTCAGATTTTGCATTGGTTCATCAACAACATCTCATCCTGGTGATTGGATTTTTGATTCAAATGTACTTTCCATATGTCTCCTAACAAAGAGTTGGTTCTTTAACTTTGAAGAACTAGATCATGGAGTTGTTTTCTACGGGTAATGATTATCCATGCAAAGTTTTGGGAATCTGCATACAAGCTTGAAGAATCAAGATGGTTCAACCAGGGTCTCGATGATGTTCATTATGTTCCGTGAGATGGTTAAGAATCTCATTGCCGCGAGTCTTAGAATCAAAAGGCTTCATTGCGACCATACAAAACGGGCATCAAGGTTACTTCGGAGCACTTCAGGCAATGAAAGGTGTTCCTGAAGAATAACCTCGTACTACTACCTTGGTAGTACGGCTATCGGGACAAGATCGCCAGCAGCTTTCAGATGAAGAAAGAGATTTAGAAACTACCAAGTCATGGGCATACGCTGCGTTGGGACATACGCTGTGAAAAAGCTTTACGTATTCTAGTAAAGCAAGGCCTCAAGTAAAAGCGCGAGAACCCAAGTTAGAATTCTCGAAGATTGCGGTATCGGGAAGCGTAAAAGAGTAAGCTTTTGCACCGCTTCTTCATAATACAAAGTGGCATTTTCGATTACATCCATACCGATGCATGGGCCAACAAGAACTCCATCCATGCAGTGGCAAACATTATTATGTCACTTTCGCTGATGACTTCTCCGTAAGAGTATTCGGTATTCCGCAAGAAAAAGGATGAAGTTGTCGATTTTTCTGGAAGAAGATGATCGAGACTCGACCGGCAAAAAGATCAAGCGTCCGAGGTCCGATAATGGCACCGAGTACAAAAAGGGCATTATGAAAGTTTCGCGGAAGAAGCGGATAGTGCGACACTTCACTATTCGAAAAACACCACAACAAAACTGAGGCAGTAACGACGAACCCACTGGACTTTACCGGAGAAGCCTGCATGTACTTGTCAAATGGCCGGTTTGTGCAAGCAAGATTTGGCCGAGGCCGCGACCTATGCATGCCATCTCGCCAACCGCCTACCATCGTCGCAGCTCTGAAGGCAAAACGCCATGCGAGGTACGGTCCGGAAAACCTCGCTAGAGATTACGATTTCTTACATGTGTTTGGTTCAATTGCATACTACCATGTAATGTAATCAAAGTTGGACCCAAGAGCCAAGAAAGCCATTTTTTTTGGGATCCCTTCCTGCCTCAAGTGTGGATATCGACTATGGTGCCTTGAAACGAAAAAGATAATCTTTACAAGAGATGTTACCTTTGGATGAATCTCGCATTGCCGTAGAAAGGTAAATCCGAGAAGATTGATGGCACTTTTAGAAAGACGTATGAGCAAACTCAAACAAGCGAGTTTGAAAGCAAAATTGTTAATCCAAGTAGCGAAGATAAGACAAGTTGATCCTCCGCTGACAAGATGAATCGATGAAGAGGTTTTAACCCAAGAACCTCCACAAAGAACAAGAAGAAACTGCAGCTTGATAGGCCACGATGACAAAATGTCAAGGTACTGGCCGATACAAGGATTTTGAAGACCTACCTCGCCGCTTTAAGAATACTATGGCCTCAGTGCACTTTCAACAGGTATGCGACGTTCCTTCCATATATAAAGAAGCAATCGAAGCCCCGAAGTTGAAAGATGGAAGCCAAGCCATGGATGAAGAACTTTTTGTCCCTTTAGAAGAATAAAACATGAAGTCGACACAACTACCTAAAGGCAAGGCAATTGGATGCAACGGGTGTACGCAAAGAAAGATGTATTTCCTAACAAAGATGGTATTCGCTACAAGGCAAGTGTAGCGGGCGGCTACACTCGTATGATGGAATCGATTATAATGAGGTATTTTTCTCCGCTTGTAAAACATTCTTCCATTAGAATTTTGTTGGCCTCGTAGCACAAGCCGATTTGGAACTAGTTCAACTTGATGTGAAAACCGCGTTTCTACACCTGACTTAGAAGAGGAAATCTATATGTCTCAAATGTAAGGTTTATTGTCAGCGGTAAAGAGAATTGTTTTTGTAAGTCAACAAATCATTGTATGGATTGAAGCAATCTCCAAGCTGGTACAAACGATTCGATCGGCTTTATGTTGCAACAAAAAGTATACCGTAAGCACACACGATCATCAGTGTGTATTTTCGCAAGTTACAAAACGAGTCTTTCCTCTATCTCCTATCAGTACGTCGATGATATGTTGATCAGATCGAAGAGCTGGGCAGAATTGAAAAGTCAAGGCTCAACTAAGTCGAGTTCGAGATGAAAGATTGGGGAGAAGCGTTAAGATTCTCAGCATTTATATGCTGCAAGTATGCAGAAGAAGGAAGCTTAGTTTGACCCAGTAGTCAATACTCAGCGGATACTACAACGTTTTGGTATGAATGAACGTACAAAACCCGTAAGTACTCCGCTAGTTCCTCAATTTAAGCTTGCTCAATTATCTCCCTCGTAATGATGCAACGAGAATATATGGCAAAAGTACCATATGCAAATGCGCTTGGTAATTGATGTATGCAATGGTGTGTACAAGACCCGACATTTCACACGCGGTTGGCGTTGTAAGTTACATGCAATGATCCTGGTAAAGGACATTGGTTGGTCATGGAAATGGATTCTACTGTATATTATAAATACCGTAAACGTTGGTTTAGTATTTCACAGATAATACCATTGGTCAACGTGCGCCACGGATATTGTGATTCTCGACTACGCAGAGATTTAGATAAGCCGCCTGGCCAACTACCTACATGTGTTTATTTGCTGTGAGCACCGGGGCCACGTAAGTCTACCTGCAGTTCAGCTTGCTTGCCTACTGCTGCAGGTAGTATACGGCGCCATACAGAGGTCCGGGAAATCGAAGCTATTTGGTTACGAGGTTTGCTCAAGACTTGGGAGTCGGGTCAAAAACATATCAAGGTGTTTTGATAGTCGTAGTTGCTATTCATTTAGCAAAGAACTGAAGTCTACCATGCACGCATAAAGCACATTGACGTCATATCATTTCGCAGGCGAGAGATTATCGCGTGAGTACTAGTTCTAAGATTAGCAGACGACAGAGAATCCCGCAGCATATTTAATTTACCAAGGTGGTAACAAAGAATCAAGTTCAAACATTGTCCGACTTGATTAACATCCTACAAATCAATCGGCCAAGCGTCATTGATCTAGCAATTGAAGAAATCATTTAAAACCACTAAGTCGCTAAGGTGGAGATTTGTTATATATCGCTTCCCAAGGGAGAAAATTAGAAAAGTCCCACATTGGTTAGAATAAGGCATTGGTGTTGGATTCGTGGCTATAAATAAAGCCCTCCTTCACCATTTGTAAACATCCCAAAATTTGTAAATCTTCCTCTCTTTCAGAAGCAGTAATTGACAAATTTCAATTTTGCCCAATTAGTTGTAATTTTGAAGTTCATTCATTCGGGAGATAAATGGTGTTTCAACGACGCTCGAGGACCTAGGTAACATTTATACCGAACCTCAAGTAAATTTCTCTGGTGTTATTATTTTTCTCTCGCTTTAATATTTCTGCTTCAATATCCTGCTTTAGTTTATTTTAAAGATTATATTTCCAATAAAGATTATTTTCGTCAGTTTTGTAGCTTCTATTCATTTAAATCATGTCAATAAGAATTACTAATAAAGGAAATTATACCCGATTTTCCCAACATGTTTTATAAAGATTATTAATTTTTTTAGATATTTTGATTATTTGTTATTGTTATATTTTATTTTATTTTGTTATTTTTAAGAATTTTTTTTTTGTTATCATTTAGAATATTTATGATACTTAGAACCTTTTACCTATCTTTTTTGATTTTAAAGCAAAGTCATTATTAGACCAAACAACTCCACTTTTCACTTTTTACGTTGTGAACTTGTGATGATGGTTCGAGGCTAAATACATTTTCAGTTACTAAGTGGTTTAATTTATGCCTTAATTCGTTATTAATTGATACTCTAATTATATGAATGATAATTTAAATAGGTTTGTTAGGTGTTTCACCTGGTGGGGTTTTTATATTTGAACAAAAAAATCACACCACGATTTTTAAATAGAAAAAATTAATTAATTTTTAAAATAGAAAAAATTAATTTAATTAACATAAAATAGATGTATAAAAAAATGATATTTTTATCATTTTAAAATTTACATTATTATATAATATGGAACCAATAGAAAGTAATGAAACAATAAACTCAACCTTTTTTTAATAAATAAAAACTTCTTTCCAACACTTTTGGACAAATATCCTACCATAATAAGAGAACCTATAGACATTCTAAATTTTACTTAATACGTATTAAAATATTTTATAATTAATTTAAATATAAATAAAATAATTGATTTTTTTTTCAAATATCTCAACCAATATTAAATAACCTACAAATTTTCCCATTTGAATCGGTAGCCATGAAGAAGATTTGATTTTTTCATCCATAAAGAAAATGTTTTTGTAAGGTAGATCAAGGGATTCCATTCTCCACCTTATCAAATCCCCGAGCTAGAATTGTTTTTATAATTTATTATATATTTACGTTAAATAAAATACAATATTATAATTAAAAAATATATTTTATTTAAATTTTTTTAATAACCATTCAAATAAACAATTTATTATATCTATAATTTACACACATCTATTATTATTAAATATAATTTTAAATTCATTTTATTTTCAAACATAATTTTTTTATTAATTTATATCATTAAATATATAATTAAACATATAACGAGAAATGCCTACTCTTAACAAATTCTCTAAAACTTTGATAGAAAATATTCGATCCATTCTTCCAAACAATTAACGTAGGGATGTAGATGTCAAACTCGATCGCGCCCCATCCTATTGATAAAACTAAACATATCTTCAAAAATTTCCTACCATAAACACTACTTATTCTTAAATCCAAACATCTCTATCCAATGATACACTAATATTTTGATCTTAACAACTTTTAATACTTAAAAGTGAAGATATACACATCAAATATACAAAAGAAAAATAAATTAAGTTAAAATCATTTATAAAAAGTTCATTGATTCTTTGATTCTCTACAAATCACAAATAAGTTCAATAAACCCTATTGAACAAATTTAGTATATGTATTAAGGCTTATCGAACATATATTTGTACGTTCGATAAACTCTACCAAATCCTTTATTTATTTGAATTTATTGAAAATGAGCATCCCAAACTTACTTAAGATGTAGACACTATCGAACCTACAATTATCCTAAAAATTAGAAAAATATTTTTATCACAACTTAATACATATATCAATTCACATGTCACAATCTAATTATCTCTCTATTAATAAATGTATCACAATAATTTTATCATCTCACATCTTAATTTTACATCAAATCAATAACTAACATATTACTTGATGCATACAATACTAGTTTATAAATTATACTTTATTCCTACACCTTTAAAAAAAGTGCTTCTTTTCATTTGAAGTTAAGACGAGGTCTTATGTTACAAGATGTGAATAACTGTTATTTATTTCATTCAATCATATCATATCACATACTATCAAACAGTTGGTGGGGTCAACTTGTTATCACCCAACCTGTTTCGTCCAATCTAGACCCAACACATTTAATAAATATAAAATTGAACGATGTGTTTATGACTCCCAAATTCATTCAAAAACATTGAGTTTGTGTCAAGTTCTCAAGTTATAATGCAATTTTTATTAATGGATCATATACATGGCAATCTATTTATGACACAACCCATTAAGCCATAACCCGAACCCACCTTATTCAATAAATGTGTACAGATAAGTCGATCATGTATGACATAACTTAATTAATATTTATCTAAACTCTTTTAAAAGCTCAAAATTCATAGAATTTACAAGTTGTTTTTGAAATTATCGACTGTTGTTGAGGTCCCATTTCATCGTGAATTTTTTTAAATACTTCTAGAGTACAAAAAATAAGTACTCTTGAAAAGAGATATAGATTCATAATTTTAAGTCAACCCATTTACTATCGATTTAACCATCTTTGTACAAATTTATTTATTTATTATTATTAAGGAAGTATATATTTTTTGGAAACAAAAATATTTGTTATAAAAATATAAATTTGTGTATGACTTGTTTTATATATGACAATAATTCATAAATAAATTTTAATATAAATCTAACCATAATCGATAAAAAAATCTGATTTATTTGGATTCAAATTTATTCGAATTAATTATATCATCGGATCAGATTCAAATTGAAAATATTCAAATCCATTCGGATTGGATCGGGTTTGGATTGATTAAAAATAAGTAGTTTTGATCTATTGCTCACCCCTAGTAATTAGCAAAAAATATTGAAGAAATACAAAAGGCAAGATTAAATCATAAGGAAGGAGATGGATTCAAAGATTCATCATTATCAAGAATATGAAAAATATTTCAAGAAATATATAGTATATTATGGAATAAATAATAAAGAGATGAGTTTAACATTATTGATGCAAAATGAATGTATAATATATCATTAATTGACAAAGACATTATTACGAATAAACTATCAAGAATCTCCCAAAAAATAAAAGAAAAATTGAATAAATCTATTTAAGGGAAATCCAAATATTAATAAAAAGAACATTTTAGGAAATAAATTGATACATTAATAAAATTAACACTTTTGGATAATAGAATAACAAATATAAAAGACATTTTATTAAGAATGACTCATAGAAACCTAGGATGCTAGAAATTAAAATTTATAACATATCTTAGGTTTGCCATTAACATTAATAATAAAAACTCAATCCAAATGTTAAATAGCCTACGAATTTGAAAGAGAAGATTTAATAAAAGAAGAAAACTATATATTTTCAGTACATTATATAGTAGGGTATTTATTAACAAGCAGTCATAGAATAAAACTTTTCAAGAAATTGGATATTAAATAAAATCATAAATATTACCGAACTTTGAAATACCTGAAAAATGAAACTTTGATTTAAAAGAAAAACCTCTGATACGAGTAAGAAAAATTAACGTATCATGAATTGAATTTACAAATTATCAAATGAAATTAAGTGAATAAGAATGGGAACAAGAAGAAGAAATAAAAGAATTAAAATAAGAAATTAAAGAATTCATAAATATTATACATGAAATAATAGGTCAATAACAAAAGACTTATAAATTATAAAGAAAAATCTCTTAAAAATATCAAAAGACAGACTATAAAGAATAGAATTAGAAAAATGGTATCCTAATAAGCATATCAAATAACCAAAAATTTATGATGAAAGCCTTAATTCTTTTAGAAGAAAAAAATACAATCTTTATAAAATATAAATAAAACCCGAGAAGAAATCCTTAATGAAATAAGAAAAATAGTTGCAATAAAATATTACAACTAGACATTCTAAAAAGAGACATTCTAAAACATAAAGTTCGTTTATTTTACTTAGTATTTCCATCTTTCTCTATGTAAGGTTGGTTATTGGAGATCAATAATACAAAAACGCACAAAGTTAAGTACACTATGATTGAAAGCATATTATACACATACCACATGGTTAGTTTCTTAATATACATGCTAAGTTATGAGTGGAGCTTTTTTGTTCGTTTTAAGTGCATGTATTTATGAAAATTACTTGATAATTTTTTAATGGAAAAAATTTGAATTTTTAGCACCTAGACAATGTCCTCGATAAGGGAAGAGGTCCTCGAAAAGGGCCTCATTGGATCCCTTACTGAACCCCGACGAGGTAGTCGATAAAGAGCTTGGACGAGGGTGGCTGTTGATGGCTAATTTCTTCTATAAATGCCCCCTTCCATTTTGGCTCTTTTTATCCATTTTTTTTACACACCAAAACTCTGTCAAAATTTTCTATAAAAATTAATTTTGTATCACAAATTACTTTTAGTGTGTTGTAGTATTTATGCTACATTGTTATGGGTATAATAGTGTGTCTGAGTGTTAATAGCTCTTTATTATTTTATAATCTATGTTATAAAAACACTATGAGATTGGGTAGTGCTATTTTGGTGGTGCTCCTAAATCAATGGTTGTTCATGTTACGTGGTTGAATGTGTTTCCCATGATGATGGTTTGTGGTATATGTTTGAATGTGTTTCCCATATTGGTTGTTAGTGGTTTATGATTGAGGGTAGTTCTCTTGTTTGATTGTTCACATTCTATTTCACATTACTAATCTTCGATTATTGATTACATTATATCAAGTAGTATTGGCTTTGGAGAAAAGCTAAATTTGTGTGTTCAATTAAATTATTATAGAGACAGTAATATAGGGCAACAATAAGTAGTTTGAGTATAAATCCCAACTGATAGTGGTATTTGTGTTTTTATTTCTATTGAGTTGTATTTGTTTTATTACTTAGTGAATTTTTTTGCTATTAAGTAGTTGTCATATGAAACTCGAGGATGCTACCACAGAGATAAGAGTTCTATGTGGGTTCACCTCGTCATATGTTATGTTGTGCATGCTCTACTATTTAGCTAGTATAATCTGAGTTTAAATTGTAAATTTTTCAATATATTGAGGTTTAAACTTTGATTAGAAAGCTTTATTTATTTATTTCCTTCTTTCTAAATATTGAATATCATATCTGCTTTATAATAATGTTTGTTTGTGATTTTTGTATACTATTATTGTGTTTTTCTGTTAGGTGTTTTCTTTCTATTGTTTGCGAGTTTGGACGAGTTCTTAAAGAGTCAATATATCCTTAATCTAATTATGTATCGAGTCTTGGACTACTTTTGAATGAAATATAGTAATGCCCTCTACAATTCAAGGAGAAACATTTGATCCTCGTAGAAATGAAAAGAATAGGCAAAGACCAAATGAATCTAATCCTTTAGATAGGAGAAAGCAATAACCAAAAATGGAAGAAGAATTATACTTGAGTACTAGATGATCTATACCATTAGAATTCAAACTTCACGAAAACAATAATAAAATTGACTATTTAGACCTAGATCTTATTAGAGATAGCAAACGACATTAGATGAAGTGGTTGGAATAATGAGTGTATTAATCCAAACATTATAAATTACTATTACAAACACATTAATCTATAGAGTATTAATAAAATGATTGAAAATGTTAAAGTATGGTTTAGTAATCTACCAAATGATATACATCTTAGAATGCAAGGATATTCTACAATAAGAAGACATTATTTAGATAAAGTAGTAAATAAAATATATAAAGAGTTCATAAGAAAAGATAAAGAAAATCATATTGTTGAAATAAGTGAACTAGAATTAAATGAGGCTAAATAGCATTTAACAAATATGGATTTATGTGATATGTGTTACATAAATTCTTTTATATGTGAATATGAAATGTATTATCATAAGATACCAAAAATACAACAACAATTTAAAGAAATGTTTTATCAAAAGTTATTAGGACCTTTATATAAAACTCTTGAAGAAAATTAAAAAAATAGAAATACTATAACAGTGCTAGATATTGCAAGAGGAAGAATAAAAGAACTAAAAGCTTGGATAATTTTATAATATCAAAGAAATGAATATAATTATACTAAATGAAATTCTAAAATATGTAGTGATAGTAAGAATTTTTGGATACCGATAAAGTATGGATGCAGTATAAAACTTTATAATCAAAACTATAAATGATTCCAAAAATATAAGAAAATAAGACCTTTTAAATATGAGAGAAGATATAACTAGAAACCTTATAAGAAAATATATTTAGAAGAATAAATTTTTTTTAAATATGAGAGAATATATAACTAGAAACATTATAAGAAAATATATTTAGAAGAATAAAATTTTACAAAAAAGAAATTTATTATCCATCAGGCAAGAAAATTTGCATGTGGTGGCTATGTAATGAGGAAGGTAATTGGTAATGAATTTCCTAATAGGATAACTCATAAAAAAGAATATACGAAAAATTTAAAGATACTAGAACAAGCCTATAAGATAGAATTAGAACTCATTGAAGAATTAGATATTAATGAAACATAATCAATATACTGAAAGAGTGAAATTGAAGAAAAAGAAACATCTTTAGAGGAAACATCTTATAATAAATGACATATACATCATAACTAATCCTAATAATATTTAAATAAAATAGGATATAATATATACCATTTACATGCTTTTACAGATACTGGAACCAGCATGTGTGTAGGAAGCAAATATGTATTTTAACAAAAACATTAGATTATAACCCTAAAGGCTTGATAGTAATAATAACAAATAATACAACAATTAACATTAAAAAAGTTATAAAAGATTTGATATTACAATAGAAAGAAAAAAGTTTTATATCCCTATTAGATATAAACGTAAAAAATGGGAGTTGCTTTTTTGATAGGGAATAACTTCTTAAATTTATATAAATCATTTACACAATATATAGATAAGTATAACAACATTAGAAGCATAAACAATATAGATTTCAACAGTTAGAAATACCAAAAGTGTGTCATAAGAAAAGTTTATTGAACAATATAAAAAGCAAAAACATCATGAGATGTACCAAAAACAGTAACAACATTTAGAAAATATAACAAAATTACTAGATGAAGATGTTCAAGAATTTAATAATTAGGAAAATACATTCTTAAAATAAATACAAGAAGATAAGAAGTTATTGAAAAAAGGAAATTACTTAAGATAGTAAGATCAGAAAATCTTTTAAATCCAAATATTAATAAGCTTGATTACATAGCAAGCATAAAAATGAAAAGCTCTGATAAAGTTATAAGAGTAGAACTTATAGTCAACATTTTAGAAGATTGAGAAGAATTTAGTAAACAAATTCAAGAACTTTTGGAACTAAGAGTAATTTAACCAAGTATTATTTTACATTCATGCCTAGCATTTTTGGTAGAAAAAGTTGAAAAAAGACGAGAAAAAAAAATGGAAAAAAAATTAAATCACTAAATAAATAAATAATGGATGATTGATATTTTATTCCTAAAAATTAAGAGTTATTGGCTTTAATTAAAAGAATAGGTATTTTTCTAATTTTGATTGTAAGTATGATTTTTGACAAATCAGATCAAATAATGAATCTCAACTATTAATAGCCTTTAGTTGTACACATAGACAATTTCAATATATTGTTATACCATTTGAATTAAAATAGGCATTAGGAATATTTCAACGATATATGGACAATATTTTTAAATTTCACCCTTTTTGTTGTGTCTATATTGATCATATATTAGGCTTTAATAATAACATCAACTAGTATTGTCTACACATATTAGAATCCTAAAAAAATGTAAGAAGTAAGAAATAATATCTTATGAGAAAAAGTCAATACTAGCATAACAAAAAATCTTAGTATTTAAGACTTGAAATAAAGGATAGGAAACACAAAATTCAACCTTTTATGCTAAATAATATACAAGAATTTCTCCTTATCATTACTGAATAAAACCAATTACAAAGGTTTTTATGATATTTGATATAAGTGAAAGCATATATTAGGAAATTAAAAGAAATGAAAAACCTTTACATGCAAAACTTAGGAAATATTACACCGAGAAATTGACTGATCATGATACTTAGTATATGGAAAAGGTAAAAGCATAGGGGAAAAATTTACCATCACTTTACCATACAGGACTAAATCACAAAATGATAATAGAAACAAATGTTTTACATTAATATTAGAAAGCCATATTAAAAGTAAGAGTATATGATAAGGATAAATATTTGTATAGGTTTACTTCAAAAGCTTTTAAAAGAGGTGAGCTAAATTATTATAGTAATGAAAAAGAATATTTAAATGTAAAAATGTAATAAAAAATATTGTTATATATATAATATCTTCATGATTTATTGTTAGAATAAACAAGCTAACAATAAATTTTTTTTGAATATTTTTTGAAAACTAATATTATAGGAGATTAAAAATAAGAAAGATTAATCGAATAGTAATAGTTATTTAACCATTACAAATTTGTTGTTGAATATCTATTAAGAAAAAAGAATAGTTTAGCTAATGTTTTAACTAGAGAATTAGTCTCACCAACATTTTTTATAATTGTAAGAAATGTGGATAATCTTGACATAAAAATCAAAATCAAAGAAAAGGAAACAAACATTCTAAAAGATTAACTAGAGATTTTATATCTTAAAAGTAACTTTTATATGAAAAACATGAAGAGTCTAGTTTTCCAATAAAGAGAGATTAAAATATCAAAGGAAAAGGATAAAATCTCAGAAGTAATCAAAAAGATAAAAGAGGTAACTCCTAAAAAGATTTATAGTTTGAAATCGCAGATGAAAAAGAGCTCAATGAAAAGATTTAAGAAGAAAATAAAAGTATTATATCATCTATAACATACCAACCTCAAGAATATATAAGACATGTTAAGAAGCAAGTATAGTAATAATTGGATTCTTTGGTATAACACACAAAACATTCACTAATATGATTGAAGCAGAATAAATTTTTGCTAATTTCAAAACCCCTAAGCTTCTCAGACCCAATGATGTAGAATATAGCCTAGAAGACAACTATGTTAAAGCACTTTAAAAACCAAACAGCTACGTAAGGAAATATAACAATGCTAGGAAAAATTCCAAGGCAAGTAATCTTTAATAAAATAGATGATACATATCTTATCCTCGAGGAAAACAAAGGAAAGACAAAGAAACATAAACTCATACCAATGTGGTCTACCTCCATCTTTTGCTACTTCGTATCTAATATTTAGTTACCTTAATAAAAGTTTCACTATCTGGATTAGTGAAGAGTGCTCAAAAAGCACTAAAATTACCATGATTTTATGCACATTAATTGATTAAAAATATATATATTTATATGTTTTATCATATATTTATATAAATTTGTCTTTTTCGGAATCACGGGTATTTTTATTGTTTTTAAGGTATTTTCACTTAAAAACGTCACTTAAAGACTCAAAAAGCAATACTGCAAGCAATACATCACAAATATATTAATAAATAAATGGGGAAAGGTCAACAAATATGGAAAAATTGGACAAAATGGGTCGAAAAGGTAAAAAATTTCAAAAAGGAGAAAATCGCACCGGAGCTTGACCCATCCGTAGCGCGCCCAGCGCTGTCATGCGCTGTGATGCGCGTAGCCTGCGTTCACGCGCGTTGATGAGTGCTCAAAAAGTACTAAAATTACCATGATTTTATGCTCATTAATTGATTAAAAATATATATATTTATATGTTTTATCATATATTTATATAAATTTGTCTTTTTCGGAATCACAGGTATTTTTATTGTTTTTCAGGTATTTTGGCTTAAAAACGCAATTTAAAGACTCAAAGAGGAATACTTGAAGCAATACATCACAAATATATTAATAAATAAGTGGGAAAATGTCAACAAACAAGGAAAAATTGGACAAAATAGGTCGAAAAGGTCAAAAATGTCAAAAAGATGGAAATCGCGCCAACATTTCAATTCGCGCCTAACGCGCCATACGCTACAAGGCTGGTATCGTTTCACGCTAAGACCTGCGCGACGCAATGATCTCTGTGTATGCCAGCTGCCCCAAGCACTCCGCGCTACTAACGCGTTTTTGCCCCATTTTCCACGTCTGTAGCCGCTTACGACGTCATACGCCGACGTCATTGATGACCTCAGCATTTCCATTACACGTTTTTTAATTTTTTAATTTTTTTTAACATTTTTTTACTCATTTTTTCTCTCCATCCTCACCTATATTTTTATTTTTTTAAAAATATTTTTGTGCTGTAAATAATTATGATTTTTTTTGTTTTTGTAAAAAAATAAAAAAAAATAAAAAAATTTAATCAAATTTCAAATTTTAAATTTCATAAGAAATAATAAATAAATAAAAATAAATAAAAAATAAAAATAAAATAAATAATAAATAAATATAAAATAAAATAAATATAAAATAAAATAAATATAAAATAAAATAAATATAAAATAAATAAAAATAAAATAAAATAAAATAAAAATAAATAAAATAAAAAATAAAAAATAAAAAATAAATAAAATAAAAAATAAAAACCAAAATTTTAATTTTTTTGAGTTTAATTGTTACTACTTTTTTTATTTATTTTAAATCATAATTTTATTTTTTTTATTTTCTTTTACCTTTTTCAATTTTATTTTATTTTATTATTTTTTTTATTTTTCTTTCTTTAGCTATTTTTTTCTTCTTGATTTTTATTTAACTTACTTAACTTAGTTTTTTTTTTACTAACTTAATTGACGTAGATTTTTTTTAACATTAACTTAGATTTTTACTTAAATTTTCATTAACTTAATTAACTTAGATTTTTTTTTACTTCACTTAACTTAATTAATTTTTTTCACTTAACTTAATTAACTTTTTTTTTCACTTAACTTAATTAACTTAGATTTTTTTACTTCACTTAGCTTAATTAACTTTTTACTAACTTAATTAACTTAGATTTCTTTTAACTTAACTTAATTAACTTAGATTTTTTAATTCACTTAACTTAATTAACCTTTTCTTTAAACTTAATTAACTTAGATTTTCATTAACTTAAAGTTTTATTTAACTTAACTTAATAACATGAAAAGTAAAGATCTAAGGGAGTTTTGTCTAGGAGACTAGTTCTTGGAAGCCTTTGTGCCACTAGTCTTTCCTGGGAACGTTGTTCTGTCTAGGAGGATGGTTTTTAAGGAGCATTTTCACCACCATTCTTTCCTGGGAGCACTCTTGGTTAATACTGATTATGTTATTTTTAAAAAAAAAAACAAAAAAAAACAAAATTTTTTGAACTATCTCCAAAATTTTAAAGTTTTAATTACAATCTAAGGAGTTAATTGCTTTGTTTAATATAGGTAAAATTGTGTTTTTATGCCTTAATTATTTGATTTGTACCTAGATGTGGGTTATCTAAAACTCAAAATATGCCTCTAGTTTTAAGTACAGAAAGAAATCTGAAAATCAATAGGGCATGACTGAAAAAGTATAGGTAGACAACATTGTCTTACCTGCAGGTTTGATTGACTCAATGATGAGGGGACATTGAGTTTACTTAAAATGCAATCCCCAAGTTACGTCTTGCTAAGACGTTAAACTAAGCGCTGGATGGGAGGCAACCCATCATTTTAGGTAATTTTCTTTTATTTCTTTTATTTCTTTTATTTACTTAATTTTATTGTTTATTTCATTTTAATTACATGTGAATAATTTTTAAATTGTTAAAACTAAAAATATTTGTTGAGATGTTAGAAGTTCACAGCGATCTGTCTGTATACACTTTAATGATGAATATGATGGATGCACCTGCATTTTCCATTACTACTTGCACATTCTCAGGAAATAGGTAATATTTCTTCTCTATTCTCTTTATCTTTAATTTACAGTTGTTACATTGAGGACAATGTAAGTTTTAGGTTGGGGGTGGTGAAAAGTTACCATGCTTAATTAAAGAAAAAAAAGTTTTAACAATTTATAAAAAAAATAAAAAAATAAAAAATATATACTTTTTCATTTTTTTGTGTGTTTGGTTTTATTTCTATTTTGTGTGATTTAGTAATTTTTGGAATAAAAAAAAAAATTTCTCACAAAAATTTATCATTTCTTTAAATCAAATTTAAGTAAATAGTTAAGTCTTTTGTACTGTTAGATTAATTTTTGAAAACATATCATGGAATATTTTGTAATTATTTTTGATAATTAGTTAGTTTTTGTCATAACTAGTATTTCTTGATAAGATGTAGAAATTATATTAAACCCAAAATCGGTGTTTATGAATTTTTTTTAGTGGAGACTACCTTTGTGAGATATAATTTGAGCCTAATTTCCTTTATTCAAAGTGAAATATATATTTTTTCTACTCCAAACACATTTCTTATTTCTTCAAATTTTTAGATGATCTCTATAGGTATTAGCATTGAATGTATGAATTTTTTTTCTCATCTTAATAGAGTATCATATATTTTTTATTATTATTTTTGCTTAGATTAAATGATTTGAGTAGAAATTGATAGTATATGCTTATATCTCGTTCATGCATGACTGCTACAAAAAAAAGACATATCTGGGGTTACCTAAACCAAGATCAAACAGAAAAGCCACAAAATTAACCACTCACCAAAATTCAAAAAAAATGTACAATCTGTACATGGGTTGACTCTCTAAAATACATATATTGAGAAATATCTTCAGAAAAAATAGAGAGATAAAGAATATATAGTATAATCTACATACTATAACCCACATTGCCTACAAAGTTGTGAGTAAAAGTTAATTACAAAAGAAAGATATAGGAAATAATTCCCTAAAAAGTCATTGCACTCTCTTCATTTGTAAAAGGCATATATCTTGAAATTCTTTCTTAATGATTTTGATTTATGCATGAAAATAATTTTTATATATGATATCTTTATAATTTATACATTTGATTCCTTTCATGAGATCAATGTTAAAATAACACTTTGAGCCTTTATTCTTTATACATATGCGAACATATTAGTTCATTTCTATACATCAACTCTTTCGCATATAAAATAGTATGAGTGTTTGAACCCATAGGATTCAGTGTTTTGAGAGTATTGACTTGTGAGGAATAGAGTCGAAGCGAATTCTTATTCATGACACTGAAATTGGGTGAAATTAAATTGATACATTTTTGACATGAAATATGAAAATGATTTTCGACTAATTATTATAATAAATCATGATTGTTTAAAGAGATTAAAATAACTTATGCTTGAGATTTTAATTATGATCTTAAAGGAGATTAAAAAGTATGACACATTTTTGTGATATGTTGTTTACTCTTATTCTTAAAAATTAAATTTTGATTTTGTTGTAATTTTAGTTTTTGAGTTGATTGTTTTTATTGTTTCTTTTGATTTTTACATTTAGTTCAATGTTTGTGGGTATCATTACTGAAAACCCTCACGTGACTCAAACTCGTCCACTAGGGCAACCTAGGGGTTTAAAGGCATGTTGCATAGGCTAAATGCAACCGTGTCAATCCACGGAAGTGATTTAGGATAGTTTAATTTTTAGTTTTTATCGCTTCTCTTGCTAAGGGACTAGCAAGAAACAGGTTAGGGGTTGTGATGATTGCTCAAAAAGCACTAAAATTACCATGATTTTATGCTTATTAATTGATTAAAAATATATATATTTATATGTTTTATCATATATTTATATAAATTTGTCTTTTTCGGAATCACGGGTATTTTTATTGTTTTTCAGGTATTTTGGCTTAAAAACGCAATTTAAAGACTCAAAGAGGAATACTTGAAGCAATACATCACAAATATATTAATAAATAAGTGGGAAAATGTCAACAAACATGGAAAAATTGGACAAAATGGGTCGAAAAGGTCAAAAATGTCAAAAAGATGGAAATCGTGCCCCAGCGCCCCACCCGCACGCCCCAACGCGCCCCATGCCGCGCGCGCTGTATCGTTTCACGCAGCTGGCACGCACGCAATGACGACAGCCAGCCTATGTAGCCCTAAGTAGCCCACTCCGCGCCCAACGCGTTTTTGCCCCATTTTCCACATGCAGCCGCCCCATGACGTCATGCTGACGTCATTGATGACCTCAGCATTTCCATTACACGTTTTTTAATTTTTTAATATTTTTTTTAACATTTTTTTACTCATTTTTTCTCTCCATCCTCACCTATAAATACCCCCCTTCCCTTCACTTCAAAACACACCTCAAAACACACTTCTCTCTTCTTTCTTTCTCTCCATTTCTTAGTTTTTAGTTTTTTTTAGTTTTTCTTATGTTTTAGCTAGTTTCTCTTATGTTTTAGTTAGTTTTGCTTAGTTTTAGAGTTCTTCCTCTTTGGGAAGAACTAGTTATGTTTTTGTAATTTATTAGCTTTTTGATTCAATAAATGTGAGTGCAAATTCCATTTGGAGGTTTTCTAACAACGGAATGGCATCGAGAAATCTTGTAAGGATTTTATTTTCTTTGCGAGTTATTTTTTATGCTTTATTCTTACATGTTATATTTAATTTGTCGTGATTAAATTTAAGCGTACTAATTTGTTTGTAAAAATGATATAATAATAATGTTGTTATGCTTGCGAAATATTAAATAGGTAAAAATCTCTAAAATGAATTGATTTTATTTTTATTCAAGATTTTATATTAAGCATGTTAGAGAGAAATATATTATTTTTCATTACAAACTTAAAATCTGAAAATTAGATTTTAAGGTTTAGTTATCCGGTCTGATTTAGAGTAGTGCTCTTTTATTTGTTGGTACAATCGCCCGGTAGTTAGAGTAAAGCTCTATTTCAAAAGTTTTTATAAGAATTATTATCTGAAAATGTATTGACAACATGTTTTCAGTAGTGGTTTTAAAACTTAAAAGTTAGTACTCGGATAACTAAATTCTTAGGTTTAATTTGGACACCTTGAATAAAGTTTAAACTGTCTAACCCCACCAAAGGTGGCATTTAAATGGTTCATTTTCAATCTCTTAGAAAAAGGAATTAATTTAATTAACCAAATTAGTTATCAACCCCACTCATAGGTGTTAATTGATTTGTTTTGTTAACAAAGAATATCTAACCCCACCAAAGGTGGTATTCATACAAAAAGGGAGAATCAATAAATATCAATTCATATCTTTAATAACCTAAATAATATGAGCAAGTATAATTAACTTAGTTATTATATCCATAAATACTCCGCCATTATAAATGAACATAATTTGCATGAATGTTTATTGAATCTATGTTTAATTTTATGTTAGTAGATTAAAAACCCAAAACCCAAAATATCTTGACAGTATGTTTAGGATTTAATTTCGTTTTTAAAAGTTTGAATAATAAATTAAAAACCACATACATTCCTTCCTTAGATCGACCTTGGGAGTATACTTATCATTTTCTACGAAATGATTCGTGCACTTGCGAGAGTTTTATAAATATAAAACCAAAGTATTGGCAGGATCGGTGATGCCGGTTTTCGCTCATCAAAGTTTTTGACAATCTCGATACTGTTCATCAAGTTTTTGGCGCCGTTGCCAGGGATGACTCCGTTGCGGGGATGGCATCTAAGTTTTTGGCAATCCCGATTCTGCTCATCAAGTTTTTGGCGCCGTTGCCGGGGATGACTCCGTTGTCGGGGATGGCATCAAAGTTTTTAGCAATCCCGATTCTGCTCATCAAGTTTTTGGCGCCGTTGCTGGGGATGACTCCGTTGCGGGGATGGCATCAAAGTTTTTGGCAATCCCGATTCTGCTTATCAATTAGGAGCAATAGCTTTCTACCTTCAACCAATGATAGGTTTCATACTTCTATTTAAGATAGAAGAAAGATACTAAGTTTTGGTGAAAATGGTACTTTTATTCATAAAGAAAGTAAATTCATTACAACTCTATTTTTAAGCTAATTTACTCTATTGGAGTTTATTAAATATTTTCTAAGAAGATATGGATGTTTGGGTTCTATAGTTAGAATTTATTGTGTTAATCTTCCTTATACAAAAACCCTTTTATATACATAAGAGTAATTATTTTACATACATAACCTAAAGACAAGTGGAAGGATAAAGATTACATCTTATCTTTATCTCTTCTTTCTTTTTGTAAAATAAAGACACATAAAAGGATAAGGATATATTTTATCTTATCTCTTCATTCCTTTTTTAAAATAAAGACACATAGAAGAATAATGATTGCATTTTATTTTATCTTTTCCTTTCTTTAAAAATTTCTATCGACACTTATTTAATAAAAATCACTTGTCGATATACTTTCCCTTAATATTGGAAATGTCGATTCAGCTCTACCTTTTTATACAATAAACGCTCTTGTGGTCCTTAGTTTTCTTTTTTACCAATTGGAAAAATTCATGTTTGATTCCTTCTATCACGTCCAACTCATTGCAATCGAATAGTGCTTCATAATTGATAATTTTCTCAATATCATTTTAAATTATATTCAAGTTATTGTGTGAGATAATTATAATCTTATTTGTGGAATAATTTGTCTTGATTTCAAAGGATGTTTCTATTTTCTTGATTTCACTGTATATTTGACTTAACATTATTGTTATTTCTTAATTAAGAGCTTCTTCATCAAACTCTTATTCTAATAGAATCCTAAGTTGGTCTACTTTTTTTGGTGAAGATGTCATTCCTATTTTAACAAAATTATAAGGACTGATAGGATTTTCTTTATGTCAATTCATTATGGAACTAATTTTTTTTAAAAAGACTAGACGATCATTTTTTTTCTTTTAAAAAAAAACGTTAATGGCTTTTTAAAAATTTATAGGAAAATAATAGATAAATATTTTCAATCAACCCATAATAAAATAATTGGTGATCAAGATTTGGATATGCTACTTTAATAATATTGAATTTGATGCATGTAATTGGTTTTCTTTCTTATGGACAATGTTTTTTTATTGTGAAATTTTTTATTGTTTTAAGTTTATCTTTTTTTGATTTTCTTGCTAAATTATAATTCATTAAAATAAGGTAAGATCAGATACAATTCTACATTATGTTTTTTAGAAATAATATTTATTTATTTAAAATCCTAGAACTAGAAAAATAATTAATATTTATTTATTAAAATATTTTAAATAAAAAAATTAATTAGAGCTTAATACTCTTTGGTATTAGAATCATAAGAAAGAAAAATACTTTATGGGTTGTAAAGTTAATGTTGTTCACTATTTAAAAACATTAGTGATATTAACATAAAAATCAAGAGCATTAGAATTTTTTTTATAAATATGTTAAAGTTCAAAAATATCCCAAGTTTTGAGGTATCTTCAAAATATTCTTAAGGTTTTAAAAAATTTCAAAAATATCCCCAAACATAAAGGAAGTTAAATTTAACGGAAGTAAATATTAATATTTCATAAATAAAAATGGAAGAAATAATTAAAAATTAAGGAATAATAAAATTAAAAATATGAGATATCTTATAATGTTTTTCGTAGGAAATGATAATAAGTAAAAGGAAATTTGAATAATTTCAAAAAAAATTAAATATTAAAGCAAGATATGGATTTAGAGATTCATCTTTTTCGTTTGTAAAGAAATTATTCCCAATAAAAGACATAATTTATTATGGAATAAGTAATAAAAAAATTAGCATTAATATTACAGATGTAAAAAGAATATATAATATACCATTAATTGACAAGAAAACTATATTGAATAAACTATCCAAAATTTCCCAAAAGGGTAAAGAAAAAATTATATACATTCATTTAAGAGGAATCCAAATATTATTACAAGCTCATTTTAGAGAAAAAATAGATACACTTATAAAAATAGGATTGTTAGACAATAGAATAATAAATATGAAAGATTCTTTACTAGGAATGATCCATGATAATTTGGGATACTAGATGCTAAAATTTACAACATATCTTAGGTTTGGTATTAATATTCATGATAAAAATTTAAATCAAGTATTAAGTTTAGCTTATAAGTTTGAAAAAGAATAATTAATGAAAAAAGAAAATCATCGATTTTCAATTCACTACAAAGTAGGGTATTCATTAACAAATAATCATAATAGTTCAATAAATAGATAAAATGAATTTATAGAAATTGATAAAACCTTTCACGAAATTGGATAAATAATAAAATCAGAAATACTAATGGATTTTGAAATGCTTGAGGAATAACACCTACATATCAAGGAAAAACCTCTCATACCAAGAAGAAAAAGGAATATGGTTAAAAACAATAATATAACAAGATTAACTTTTATAGACCATAAAGGAGAAAATTCTAAAGAAGAAGTTAAAAAAATTATAAGATGAAGTTCAAGTAATGAAAGCACCAATTCATGATGTCATACTAGGAAGACAATAATATTTAAGAAAAAAATTAAAAAATATACAGTTAGAAATAGATGAAAGCCTAGAAGGCGTAACAAAAATTCAAACAACATTAATGAAAGCTTTGAGACTTTTAACAAAGGAAATAAATTTAGTCCAGGAATCAAATACGAAATATCTACAAGGTATAATCGAAACAAAAATAATTTTTAACAGAAATAAATGAATGTGGTTATAATAAACTATAACATGATATATATGTGAAATTTATAAAACTAAGAAAATATGTATATAACATACGTAGAAACAATGATATTATAAATCATAAATAAGATCTCTTAGAAGGATAAAAAGTAGAACCACCTAAAAGATTAGATGCCTTGATACCTAGAAATGAAAGAAGAAAAAATGAAAAAAAATCTAACAAAAAAATATAATTCCAATTTAATGGAATATAGAAAATAATTAGAAGAATATTTTATGAATTTCGAAAATAGGGATATAGAAAAATTAATTAGTTTGTGAACACTAAGTAATGAAGAATTAGAAAAATATTATAATAAAAAACTTTGTACAAACAAAGAGGAAGATGATATGACAATAATATGCAAGATTGATTCTGAACCAGAAATCATGACTCTAAAAGGTCATATAAAACCAATTTCATTATTATTTCTTTACCAAGAAGAAACATATGATCTACACAGGGAAGAAAGAAATAGGTAAAGGCCAGGAGAGCCTGACACTACCAATAGAAGAAGACAACCACCCAAAATGGAAGAAAAGTTGCATTGGGGAACTAGAGGTCGTATCCCACCAAAATACAAGCTTCAAGAAAATTATAGATCTGATCTTTTAGATCTAGATTGTATAAGAGATAGGAAAAAAATCCTTAGATGAACGAGCTAGTGGTATAAGTGTGCTCATACAAACCTCCCAAACTACACAAACAAACTCTTTACTCTATAGGGTATTAGTAGCTCATAAAATGAAAGGAAATGTTAAAATTTGATTTTCAAATTTAACAGACTAGCAACATTTATTAATGCAAGAGAATACACTTACAAGAAGAGAGTATTTAGATATAGTAGTAAATGAAACATATAAAGAATTTATCGTAGAAGATAAAAGAATAATTATCACTGAATCCAGTGAAGATGAAATAAATGAAGCCAAATGAAATTTAACAAAAATGGAAATCTGTAACATATGTTACATAGATTCTTTTCTTTATGAAAATGAATTTTTTGTCAAAAGATCATCTAGAACATTACATTAGACCTTAACAGAAAGTTGGAATCAGAGAAATAGGGAAACCATACCAGACATCTTAGGAGAAAGAATAAGAAGCCTTAAAAGATGGATAATCATTAAATACTAAGAAAAATATAATATAAACAAATAAAGAAAATGATAAAATCCTACCAACAGAAATATAAAAAATACAAAATACAAAAAAATTTAAAAGATACAAATTCAAAAAACAAGATTTTAAAAAATAAAAGAAGATTTAATAGGAAACCTTATAAGAAAATATACTTTAAAAGAAAAAAAGGTATAAAATTCTTGAAAATAAGAATTGTTGCCTTATTTGGAAAAGGAAATGCATATGTTGGATTTGTAATGAGGAATGACATTATGCCAATAAATGCCCTAGCGGGTTTCAACATAGAAAATAATTTAAAAATGAATTTTCACAGAAAATAAAAATCTTAGAAGAAGTTTTAAGATGAAATTAGAACAAATCTAGGAATGAGATATAAATGATACTTAAGTATTTATCTATTAGAGGAAAATAAGGAAGAAATAATTGACTCAGAATATGGAAACTTTTAATCAGAAGATATATGATTTGTATAGTATTATAAATACAAAAATACTTATATTAAGGTAAGAATTAAATCTAAAGGTTGTGCTAGATATCGTTTACATGCACATATAGATACATGAGCTAGTATGTATGTATCAAGTAAATATATGTTTCTAGAAGGGCACTGAAAATAAGTACCAAAATTTTTAATTGTAAGGATTGGCAATAATACTATAATAAATTTTAATAAAGTTTTAAAAGATAAAGATATAATGATATGAGCAGAAAATTTGCATATTCGTACCATGTATCAAGAAAAAATAAGAGTTGATTTATTAATAGAAAATAATTTTCTAAACTTATATCAACCTTTTACACAATATTTAGATAAAATAAGTTTAATAACACTAGATGGTGAAATCATTTACGTGTCAAAAATAAGAAAAGCTTTGATTGTATCAAACCTAACTTTTATGCAACAACATAAAAAGCGAAAACGTGGTGAGATAGATGTAAAAAAACAAAAACTTTATTTAGAAAATATTTCATTAGATATATAAGAGAAATAAAATTCTTTTCTTAATGGAATAAAGGAAGATAAAGTTTTAGCAGGTATCATAAAATTATTAAAAACATTAAGCTTAGAAAATTCTTTGGATCTAAAAATTAATAAATCTAAAACGATTGTCAACATAAAATTAAGAGACCCTAACAAGGTTATAAGAGTAAAACCAATGATTTATGTTCTAATAGATAAAATTTAATTTAAAAAAAATTCAAGAACTTTTGGAACTAAAAGTCATAATATCAAGTAATTTATCTCATTCAAGTCAAGTATTCTTAGTCAAAAAAGAAGAAAAAAAAAGAGAATGATAATAAACATTAAAGCATTAAATAAAGAAATCATTGATGATTGATACTTTATTCCAAAGAAAGAAGAATTATTATCATTAATAAAAGGAAAGAAATACTTCTCAAGTTTTGATTGCAAAAATGGATTTTGACAAATAAGATTGAATGAAGAATCTAAAAGATTAACGGGATTTTGTTGCCCCCAAGGACAATTCCAATGGACTATTATACTATTTGGATTAAAACAAGCTTCAAGTATCTTCCAAAGATATATGGATAATATCTTTAAAAAATTATAAAATATTTGTTGTGTCTATATAGATAATATTTTGGTTTTAAATAGTGAATTAAATAAATATTATTTATATATTATTAATATTCTATAAAAATGCAGGTAAGAAGGTGTTGTACTATCAAAAAGAAAAATAGTATTTGCTCAACATAAAATTAAGTATTTAGGGTTGAAAATTGAAGATGAAAAACATAATCTATAACCTCATATACTAAATAAAATTCATAGTTTTCCTAGTGAATTAAAAGACAAAAACTAATTACTAAGATTTTTATGATATTTGACATATGTAGAAGCATAAATCAAGAAACTTGTAGAAATGCGAAAATCTTTACAAGCAAAATTGAAAAAAAGACCATATCTGGAAATGGACAAAACAAGATACTTTGTATATGGATAAAGTAAAATCACATGTAAAATTTTTACCAAATTTATACCATCCAAGGATAGATGATAAAATGATAATTGAAACAGATACTTCACAAGAATATTGGAGAGTAGTTTTGAAAGTAAAAGTAGATGATAACGATGAATATCTTTGTAGAAAGCTATAGGCATACTACAAAGAAAAGAAATAAAAAATGTGATAATATATAATGAATAAACTTTCTAATCAGAGTCTAAATCTAGTATGTTGGTACATACTAGATAGAAAACTCAGATTATACTAACACACAAGCTGATCATGCATAACAATGGATTTAACGAGGTAAACTCACATACAATCCTTACCTATGTGGTAATATTCTCATGTTTTTTATGGCAATCACTCGGTAGCAAACAATCCACTAAAAAAATAAATAGATACAACTCGATAAAAGTATAAATAAAAATTCCTCTATCAATTAGGACCTTTGTCCTAAATTCCTATTGTTACCCTCTCTTATTGACTTTGTAACACATCAGGATCTTTCCAAAGTTTAAAATTAAATTATCATAATAATGAAAAGGAATACCTAACTGTTGAAAAGGATATTAAAAAATTTGTAATATATGTCATAAGTTTAAAATTCATTGTTAGAACCGATAACAAGAATTTTGGTTATTTCTTAAAAACTAATATTATAGGAGATCATAAATAATGAAGATTAGTCACATGGCAAAAGTGGTTCAACCATTACAATTTTGATGTCGAATATTTTCAGGAAAATAAAAATAATTTAACAAAATTAGCACTTCTAACTATTTTTATGCTTACATGAATAAAATATCTTGATATTAAGATCAAAATAAAGAAGAAAGAGAAAAAAAATCACACATGGACAACTCGAGCTGTTATACTTTGATAAGTCTCTTATGGAGACAGGAAATAAAATGGAAGAACTTGATTGTTCAAAACAACTCTTAGAGTTCAAAAACTCAAAAGAGGAATCTTCATAAAAAAACAATTTAAAGAAGATAAAACTTCTAAAGAAATAATTCAAGATAAAAAGGAAGAGAGTAATAGTTCAAAAGAGAGAAACATCTCTGAAATAAGAAAGCTCAATTGTGTTGATCAAGCAAAAAAAAGGAACATAAAAAGACTCATGTGGTCTATAATGGTCCCAAACTAAGAATTTACAACAACTGGGTAGAAGCCATTAAATATATTCTAGGGTTTAGTGGAGTAACTCATAAAGCTTTCACCATCATAATAAAGGCTGAAGGTAGTTATGTCAATTATAAGGTACCACAACTAATAACTCCAGATGAGATAGTAAGGAATTACTTTGCATCACTACAACAACAACTAGTGGTACCAAGCAGGTTAATGACCCTAGGGAAAATAGTAAGGCCTCAATTATTACTTAAAGAAGAATCTCTCCCAAGGATATCAAAGACATTAAGGCATTCAATATAATTCAGGAAAATATCTCCCAAAAATTCATTAGTTATTGAAGATGAAAATGACCAATATAGAAATTTCAGTAAACCATAATGGTTGAGCCTTTACAACTTGGCTAGAAAATCTACCTATGAACATATTGAAGATATGAAGTTATACACCATGGAAAAGGAATTCCTTACGGGAAGTAAATTCAATATTTTGAAAGAAGATAATCCAATATTTGTTTACAAAGCTTTCCAAGCAAGACTAATAGAAAACATATATCCATGAATTAATTTAAGTGAATTAAATTATTTATTGAAAAAATTCAAAAAAGTAATCAAGAACTTCAACAAGAAGATAAGAACATGTGATAAGTTTGTTTATCTCAGATTTTTCAATTCACTAATAAACTGGAATGAGAAAGAATGTATTATTCCCTATCACTTTATCAAACTATGGATTTTCAACACAAACAAAAAAGTTTCCAAACCAAGAGGACTTCAAGAAAAAGGAATTCAATACAAAAGAACTTTATGTATTAAGAGGTCAAATATTAAGTCAAATTCACTATATATGAACTTAGAAAAGTTGATAACTCTATTGAAATCAAAGTAAATTATTCAACAATAAAGTTATCATTACTTCTCATTAGCATAGCTCTCTCAGAAAAGGATGGTGAAAAAATCACCAAATATAAGACAAATTTTAATAGCAACAACATGGAAATTGGTAAATAAACAAGGAAGATATTTTGCTTCTAAGCCAGAAAAGTCACCAAAGATCGCATATGCATTTTCTGCATCAAAGACCGAGAAGACGAAGATGCATCATCATCAACGTTATCTAAAGAACTGTTGACAGAAAACAACAAGAAAGAATAAAAATGAGGAATTGTCGATAGAAGACGACAACGAAAAAATAAAGATGTAAACCCACATTTTTAGTTAGCATCATGTGCCAAGGAAAAAAACAATGTTTAATATTTAAAGCATTAAAGCCGATGAATTATTAAAGGAAAGATAACATAGTAATTCATATCTTGTAAATAGAGATTTTTTGTGTTATAAAAGGAACCCTTATTTTCATTTGAGGGACATAGAAAAAAAGAGAGCACATACCTCATAAAAACACACCAACTATAGCATATTGATGAGTGCTCAAAAAGCACTAAAATTACCATGATTTTATGCTCATTAATTGATTAAAAATATATATATATATATGTTTTATCATATATTTATATAAATTTGTCATTTTCGGAATCACGGGTATTTTTATTGTTTTTCAGGTATTTTCGCTTAAAAACGTAACTTAAAGACTCAAAGAGGAATACTAGAAGCAATACATCACAATTATATTACTAAATAAATGGGGCAAGGTCAACAAATATGGAAAAATTGGACAAAATGGGTCGAAAAGTTCAAAAATGTCAAAAAGGAGAAAATCGCGCCCGGAGTAGCCATCCGTGCCAACGCGCCAGCGTGTCTTGTAGTCTGTTCATCCGCGCGTAACCGCACGCTTGCCACTCCCCGGCGCGACGCCATTTCGCCAATTTTTCACGTACTGGCTGACGTCATCGCGATGTCATTAATGACCTCGGCATTTCCATTCGCTGCGTTTTACATTTATTTAACATTTTTTTACTCATTTTTTCTCTCCATCCTCACCTATAAATACCCCCCTTCCCTTCACTTCAAAAACACACCTCAAAACACACTTCTCTCTTCTTTCTTTCTCTCCATTTCTTAGTTTTTAGTTTTTCTTTAGTTTTACTTATGTTTTAGCTAGTTTCTCTTAGTTTTAGAGTTCTTCCCTCTTTGGGAAGAACTAGTTATGTTTTTGTAATTTATTAGCTTTTTGATTCAATAAATGGGAGTGCAAATTCCGTTTGGAGGTTTTCTAACAACGGGAATGGCATCGAAGTACTGTAAGGATTTTATTTTTTCTTTGCAGTTATTTTTTATGCTTTATTCTTACATGTTATATTTAATTTATACGTGATTAAATTTTACATTGTTAGCTATTTGTAAACATGATATAATAATAACGTTGTTATGCTTGCGAAATATTAAATAGGTGAAAATCTCTAAAATGAATTGATTTTATTTTTATTCAATATTTTATATTAAGAATGTTAGAGAGAAATATATTATTTTTCATTACAAACTTAAATCTGAAGATTAGATTTTAAGGTTTAGTTATCGATCGATTTAGAGTAGTCTTTCTTTTATTTGTTGGTACAATCGTAGGTAGTTAGAGTGAAGCTCTATTTCAAAAGTTTTTATAAGAATTATTATCTGAAAATGTATTGACAACATGTTTTCAGTAGTGATTTTAAAACTTGAAAGTTAGTACTCCGATAACTAAATTCTTAGGTAGGTTTAATTTGGACACCTTGAATAAAGTTTAAACTGTCTAACCCCACCAAAAGTGGCATTTAAATGGTTCATTTTCAATCTCTTAGAAAAATAAATTAATTTAATTAACTAAATTAGTTATCAACCCCACCCATAGGTGTTAATTGATTTGTTTAGTTAACAAAGAATATCTAACCCCACCAAAGGTGGTATTCATACAAAAAAGGTAGAATCAATAAATATCAATTCATATATTTAATAACCTAAATAATATGAGCAAGCATAATTAACTTAGTTATTATATCCATAAATACTCCACTATTATAAATGAAAATAATTTGCATGAATGTTTATTGAATCTATGTTTAATTTTATGTTAGTAGATTAAAAACACAAAACCCAAAATATCGTGACAGAATGTTTAGGATTTAATTTCGTTTTTAAAAGTTTGAATAATAAATTAAAAACCACATACATTCCTTTCTTAGATCGGCGGGAGTATCTTTATCATTTTACGAAATGATTAGATGCGTTCTTGAGAGTTTTATAAATATAAAACCAAAGTATTGGCAGGATCGGTGATGCCGGTTTTCGCTCATCACATATCAACCATTTTTATCTAGAAATCTCAACCAGTAATTATGTACCAATAATTATAAGCAGCTATAAATCCATTCATGGTTCTTAGTTGACCTTAAGTTTGTAATAATTATTATATTATAAATAAAATGAAGTTAAATTACTCTTTTCTAGTAAATCTAAATTGGACACCATCTATGCAAAGATGTATGAGGATTATAATTACCAAAAAGGTATGAATATTTGAACAAAGTCAAGGTATAATCTGTATAACAATAAAAGACGAACATAAAAAAAATCGTAGTATACCCGTTAACTTCAAATATAATAATAATTTATTCTAAACTAATTAACGATATTTAATATTTAGATATTTATTTATATCAAGTTATCATACTCATAAACAAAAAGATAAAGATAGAAATAACACAATATTATGATAAAGAAAATAAAAAATCAATTATTATGATAAAAAAATAAAAAAAATTAGTTTTAATAATTACAAGAATTAAAAAAATAAAAATTAAATTATCTTTAATAATTATTAATAATGATAGTTAAATTATTAGCCTCATTTTGATATTAGAATTATAAGAATATTTATATAATATTGACGAAGAAGATAACATTAATAGATTTAATAACATTTTTGATATTTATCATTAATTATAACGATATTATAATATATTTTACAAATTTTAAAAACATAAATAAAAATTTGTTAAAATTAAAAGGGTATTTTAGTTAAATATCCGTCAAAGTTCAGCAACAATTTTTCCGATACGTGGGTGGTGAGAATTAAAAGTAGAGAAGGAATAGCAATAGAATGGATGGGAATGAAAAAAAACAGCACAAGAGAGAGAAACGGATTTTGGTGTCCGGCGTTCTCAAAATGGAAGAACACGGCAGCGTTAACGACTCCATTTCGTGAATGCCCTCAGAAATCACCAAAACCCAAAACAAAACAAAACTCACTCAAAGGGCCAGCCAAAAACTTGTTCTCCTTCGTCGTCGTTACCCTACCGTCCGATCACTTCTCAGCTCATTCTTCTTACCGCCTGCTCTCCGTCTGATCCTACGTCTTGATTTCACTGCAATGATATAATTAGCCTATATTTCTTATTAGCATTCTTGCTATGGGTTCCGGCCCAGAATATGGTCAGTACTCATATATTGATCTGCATTTTCTTTCGAATTTATTCGCGTTTGGTTGTTGAGATAATTTAATTCTTGCGCAATTACATAACGTTATTATGGCTTTTTTTAATCTTCTTTTTATTTGATATCGGGTTAACTTTCTTTGGTTTCGTAAGAAACCTGAGAATTTTGAGAGAAAAGCTTTTACCGCAATGAATTTTTTCTACATTTTTATGTCCTGTTTAACGGTAAGCCAAATAGCGGTTAAGATTTAAAATTACTGGAAAAATGTGAATTTTTTTTATGTTTAGGGGGTGAGAGGGACCTGGAGAAGGGATATGCGATGTCCTCGATGACGATCCCTGCGGCGTCGAAGGCAATAGCTAGTCCTTTATCGATGGTGAGCCCAGTGAGGACGACGGCGAGTGCCAGTCCTTTGACGATGACAAGCTCTTTAGCTGAGTCACCGTTTCCATCTTCTCCGAGAACTCCCACTCTGGTTCTATCTAATTCTGGCAACGCTCTCCTGGTTTCCAGTTCTAGTAAGTCCCTTGGGACATCAAATTCTGGTAAGCGTTTTGATCGATCAGGGAAAAAGAAGTATGTCAAGCAGGTGACTGGAAGACACAATGACACAAAGCTGCACTTGGCGGCACAGCATGAAGATTCTGCTCTAGTGAAGCAGATTTTTGAGGAAATTGATGCTCAAATGATGGAAACTGTTGGTCCTGAAGAATTCAATGTTGAGGTAGCAGAGATAAAGTCAGAAATCGTTACTGAGGTGAATGAGCTGGGAGAGACTGCTCTTTTCATTGCAGCTGAGAAGGGAAATCTTGATGTGGTGAAGGAACTCTTGAAGTATACAAATAATGAGGCCCTTTCCTTGAAGAATCGATCTGGTTTCAATGCATTGCATATTGCTGCAAGTAATGGTCACCAAGGTAGATATGACTGGATAAATGTTTTTTATATTATTTTTGTACAGTTGGAACAAAATAAGATGAAATTTAAGATGAAATTTAAGGTAGCATGTCATTTTTGTTTCTATAATTTGTAAAGCTATTTTTCTTTTTTAGTAAAGTAACATTGATTGTTTCGGCCATAAATGAGTTTCATTGTTTTACACTAGTAGTGTGGTTATGGTATAGAAAGGGTAGAACTACGATTGTGGAATGTTACTTTGAAATTTACATGCTCTGAAGGATATTTCTGGCATTATGCTTGAAAGGATATTGCATTTGGTAAACATGAAGTCATAAAACTTTAGTGAGGTCATTTACTTTTGACATGATATCATAACAATGCATCCACAAAATTTTACCATCAGTTATGCAAGATAATGGAAAACTAGTTTAGATAAATAAAATACAAATTTTCATTCGTTTAAACCAGAAAATTTATCTATAGCAATATTTCAAAGGAATTGAAAGGTTACATGAGCGAGTTCCACTTTCCACTTTATTGCATTCCCTTGTCAAGAAGAGTTATTTGCATACTACCTTGTCATCTCAAATAACTGCCTTTTATAGCTATTGTTCGGGAGCTATTGGAGCATGACCCAGGACTAGGCAAAACAGTTGGTCAGTCCAATGCAACTCCTCTTACGTCAGCAGCTGCAAAAGGGCATGCATCTGTAGTAGATGAATTGCTGTCAGTAGATTCTAGCATGATAGAGATATCTAGATCCAATGGGAAAAATGCTTTACATCTAGCTGCTAGGCAAGGACATGCTGATATTGTGAGAACATTGCTTGAAAAGGATCCCCAACTAGCTCGAAGAAATGACAAGAAAGGACAGACTGCATTGCATATGGCTGTAAAAGGGATTAGCTGCGAAGTGGTGAAGTTGCTTCTTCTAGTAGATCCAGCTATTGTCACTCTTACTGATAAATTTGGCAACACAGCACTGCACATTGCCACCAGGAAAAAGAGGGCAGAGGTAGATTTTGATTTATAAATTGTTTATTTTGCATCTAAATATTTTTGCTGTTGTTGCCCACTCTTTTTATCGTACATATTCTAATCTTCTTATCCTACTTGTTTCTTTGCCTGATTTAGTTTGAGTTTTATATGAAACATGAACTTGATCATATTTGCTTGAAATTTACCTCTAGTTGCCTACTCAGAAGAGGATAAGGAAGTTTTCTCTTTTACTAATCCTTGAAAAAGAATCACACTATAAGACTTGTGATGCATGACATTCCATGCAACATATGGAAGTAACTCTAAGCAGTTTTGTTTTCATTAATGAGGGCTTTATTTGCTGCCTTTGGTTGAGTTTTCAGCTTCATCTCTATGTCCCTCTAACCTTTCTATGTTCCTCTAACCTTACCTGTGTTTCGACGTTCGTTTTTATTCTTTGAATGACATGGATACATCGATCATTGATTTATTGTAAAATTTCACAACAATTGATTTTCGAAAATTGAGTTTGAAACATTTACACAGTTTAATTTTAGAGTGCCTTTTGTTTCTTGCAGATAGTAAATATGCTTTTACTCCTTCCTGATACCAATGTAAATGCTTTAACTAGAGACAACAAAACTGCCCTTGACATAGCTGAAGGACTCCTCCTCTCAGTAGAATCTTCAGAGATAAGGGACTGCTTGTCTCTTCATGGTGCTGTTAAAGCAAAAGAACTTAACCAGCCACGGGATGAACTTAATAGAACTGTGACACAGATCAAAAGAGATGTCCATGCTCAGCTTGAACAAACACGGAAAACCAACAAGAACGTAAATGGTATTGCCAAGGAGCTCCGGAAGCTCCATCGTGTGGGAATCAACAATGCAACTAACTCAGTCACAGTGGTTGCCGTGCTATTTGCTACAGTAGCCTTTACTGCTATTTTTACAGTCCCCGGTGGTGATGATGATGATGGGTCGGCTGTGGCCGTGAGCACTGCAGCATTCAAGACATTCTTCTTTTCTAATGCCATTTCACTCTTCACGTCTTTTTCTGTTGTGTTGGTGCAAATAACTCTTGTGAGGGGAGAGACAAAGTCGGAGAGGAGGGTCACAGAAGTCATAAACAAGTTGATGTGGTTGGCCTCTTGTAGCACTTCAGTAGCATTTATTGCTGCATCTTATATAGTGATTGGTCGGCATCATATGTGGGCTGCTATTCTTACCTCTGTTATAGGGGGAATTACAATGACTGCAGTTCTTGGTACCATGACCTATTATGTGCTGAAGTCCAAACAACACTGTAATGTAAGAAAGAAAGAGAAGATTTCAAGGAATGTAAACCATTCTTGGCACCACTCAGGGTCTGAGTCAGAAGTGAACCCTATTTATGCCCTTTAATGTTGATCCAAGTAACCTCTTGAAGTGACAGTTGATCCTGGAGCTGTTTGTTAGGGCATAAAAGGGTTTTGAGCTGAATGTGAATCTGGAGAATGGAGACATAAAAAAGAGTCTTGAGCCGAATGTACAGAATATGGGAATCCGTAAACGTTTAATACTTGTGTTTTATTGAAATGATTGAAGTTTTGGGTGTTCTGAAGGTTATTGAGATTTGGAGATAAAAAAGCCCAATGCTCCTGAATCTTAAGAGGTACTGGCTTGGAAATCATCTGGTTGTTTTCTTCTATATTAATGCATAGGTTTGAAATTATTTAAATGCGTATAAATTATATAGGTTTTAAAGGTACGATGAGATTTTAAATCGTGAATAGATAGAGTTTTTTTTTTTTGATCTAAAATTTGAATTTTGGCTTGAAGTGGTTGTTTATTTTAAGCTGCAAGTGTATGCTGATGAATCAATGAAATCTGAAGCATGGTAGTCCATGCAAACAAACTGGATCATAATTGGATTTAGTGTAATAAAAGTTTTGTGACGATGAACACAACATGACTCATGACAGTTTCTTCAGCTTCTTACTTCTCCCTTTTTGTCTAAGTTCATTTATTTATATGTTTTATGCCATTCACATTTATTTACCTCAAGTACATTATAACCTAATCACAGTCACCACTATTAATATTATTTAATAACAAAACCTTTTGACGATAGTTTATGAAAAGACTTAATCTAATAGTATATTCTCCATGTCTTGGTGAGCATAGTAGCTCATATTTACAGGAGCTTTGTATGTTTAATTAAAAAAATTGATTTAACTCAATTCTTACAAAGAAAAAACATTGCAAATATGGATGTGATGTTGGGTAGTTAGACAGTGTTCTTCCTTTGAATACTATAAATTGATAAATACAGAATTTTCAGTACTGCTGGGGTTGTCCATGTTGCTACTCATTTTTGTACTAATCATTTATGCATACAAATTATGTTGGTTGATTCAGTTTCTATATTGGAAATGAAAGAAGTCAGCTCACTGTCTTTTTCAGATGCTCAGGTACTAATACCTTGTTCAATTTTATTTTTCGTATATTCTGCTAATCCCAATTTTTTGTGGGTCATTTGCTAATCACGTGCTTGATATTCATATTCTTTAACAAGATCAGCAGTACTGGTATTTTCTTTTATTTCCTAAAATTTGGTTGCCAAAGATGACAGAATATCTCCCAAGTCTGCGTTTGCATACTGCTCACTTCAGGTATCAACCAAACCATCTTGTCAATATTAGTTCACTTGTTCATATTTTTGGTGTCATGATTGATTTTTGATGTCAAAATTGGTTGGTTATCTAAATTTCAAAAGGTTGCAAGAAAATCTTAGATACGGATACTAGAAATGGTTAAGGGGGTTATTTTTAACAATGGGAAACCAGAATTGAAGGAGTTTTTATTCTAGCAGGAGGCAAAACTGCTCATTGTGTAGCTGCCGACTGCCGAGTGTGGAGTTGTCGATTGGGTGAAGCAAATGATAAGTAGTATGATGTTAGTTTGGTGGGTAGCAAAACTAGAAATGGATATTTTGCATTTCACGTTGCTAGAAAGAAAGTAAATTTCGATTAGTAAAGCTGCATAAGAGTTCAAATATCCCCTCCTTTATTTGTAATCTGCATTTCCTGCCATCCCATAGCTTTGCTCCCACCCCCATATTTTAATTTTTTCAGTTTGGTTAAATTACTAAGGGTCTTTTTGAAACTAATTTTGGTTTAAAGTGGTTTCTAATGACCCAAAGCATCTCTTAAGTTGTTAGGCAATCTCCAAGAGAAGTGATTTCAAAATTTTGCAAAGCATTATTAATGCTTTTAGAAGAAGTAATATTTACGTTTGGAAGAAAAAGTTCTCATCTTAAAATAATTACTAAATAGTGTGTCACTCGAAGCTACTTCAGTCATTTTTGTCCAAACATGCAAGTGTTTCTCTTAAAATTACTTTTAACGAAACCACTCCATTTTAAACTACTTGTCTCGAAACCATTTCTAAGAGAAGTACATTCAAATGGGCCTTGATTGTTTTTTGTAAATGTGGTACTTGTGCTCCCTTTCTTTTTACCTTTTCACCCTCTTGCTTTTTGTTGAATAATTGTGCTATGATATTAGGGAAACCCTTAAATGCATCACTGTATATGAAATTATAGATGCAAAACATTTACCTTAACCTTTTGAGAGCAATTTTGTGGTACCTATACAAGTACTTCCTGAACTGCCATCAGTGCAAGCTTGCCTTCTCTTTTGACCTTTTCCTTCTCTCCACAATTATTTTAATATCTGATAATAAGTAGTTGGCTAAGCAGAAGTCATTGTTCTTTTGCTTTGTTTAGAGGCGGCGCTGGAGGACCTATTGGAGGCCGTTCCAGATCTTTATGATCGAACACCACCACAGCTACATGACCGATATGTAGATGTCATTCACAACTTGGTGGCCCTGATACTGATTTGTCTTGATTTTAACTTCTTCCACTGACTTATTTTTCACTTTATTATAATTTTTCCTTGGGTATTTTGTGTCGGTTAAAATATATTTGAATTTTATTCCCATCCATATATGTTATTTCTATTTAAATATCTAATGTTTTTATTTTTAATGATGGTATTTTGAAGTATTTGTGATATAACTTTGGACCACTATTGTAAGCAGCTGTCATTTGTTGAAAATAAGGATGGTAATGGGTCGGTTCAGGTTTGATCCGAAGCAAACTGAATTGAGCCACTGGGAGAATTAAATTGAACCATTTTAAGTGCTTCGGTTTAGGAATTACCTGCGGATCAGTGGCTTGAACCAATGGCCTGTTTGGAAACCATTTTAGTTTTTTAAAAAATGTAAAAACCTAAAAAAAAAAGTGAAAAAACGGACAAAATCTTATCTGATTTGTGACTTGACCTATCTTGAATTGGTATGATATTACAAACAACAGGGCATGTATTGAACTGTTTGAGAATGAATCCAATAGTGGGTACTAACCCGTTGGGTCAGATTGTCACCTTTAGTTGAAATAATTTTTTTATCATATAAATGGAATCGCTAAATTTTGATGGCACAGGGGAGGGGCGTTTGAAAGGTCAAACCAACATAAAAGGATTGAAAGGTCCGTCCAAGTAAATACAATACACCAAATAAGCTGAATTATCAATTAATTTAGCAGTATCAATGGAATCGTACATACATAATAAACCAACATAAAATGATTGAAAGGTCCGTCGAAGTAAAAACAATAAACCAAACAAATTGAATTATCAATGAATTTAGCAATATCAATGGAATCGCACAAAAAAAAAGCAATTTTTAGGGCTTTATGAATTATATAATGCCTTCCCCAAACATAAGCATCAGCATGCAGGCAACCCTTCTTATACCTGCAATAGGTCTGGGATTCCTAAGTTTGTGTTCGTACTGGGATTTATCTCATCTATTGATGTAAGCTCATTTTCTCAATTCTTTTCATGTCTTCCCAAATGAGTTCTGAATCGAAGAAACATCAGTTAAACATTTTTCCCTTCAGAAATTTGTTTTAGGTTTCATTATCATCATTTTGTCGGATGGTTTTCTCAGGTTCGACACCAAAACAGAAAGAGACTAGCAGAGGAACATCAATGGATGAGATAAATCCCAGTACAAGAAGCAATGTGAAAATATCAAAAGAAAAATAAAAAATAAATATCTTACATTAATATTAAAAACTTAACACTACCTGATTACTCCGAGTCTTAAGGTTTCTACTATCTTTGGCTTCCCTCTAATCAACGAATAAATGAGGAATGCCAAATTTTAAAATAATAATAAAAATAATAAATAAATAAAACACAAAATAAAGAATTCCCAATACAAAATCAATATATAACTAAACAAAACTTTCCATTCATTGATGTTATTTTCTCTTCTGAAAAGAAAAGTGAAGGCTTTGGGATCCTTTCTAGCTAAATTCCTTACTTGGGTTGTCTCCAAGACGTGTTCATACTTATTAATGATGAGTTACTGCATTCTAATATTCTTAATAAGACATGACAAGAAGAACAGGAACATCATTAGCATGGGTTATAGCATGGATTAACTTCATAATCACCTTGAGTCAAGTGAAGAAACCTAATTTTGAAAAAATACATTTTGACGAGGAAATGCAAATCTTGCGTTCCATTATCGTAATGGTGATGGACATGACGGTGATTATGATGATAATGTACATGCTGAATTTGAGTTTCCTAATGTACACTATTTGACTGATCCATGGTTATGCTACCTAAAGGCATCATTAGTAACACAACTAACTTACTGAATGATATCAAAGAGTAAAAGAAAGAGAGACTTTGAAGATAAATGTACATAAACTGTATTTAAAACAAGAATTTAAGCATCAAATAATCATTTGACAATTCTATCAACCAATAGTAAACTTACAATAGTAAACTTACAATTTCTAAATTATCAAAGTTCGAAACCAAGTAAAACAACAGATTACAACAAAGTAAAGCAAATTAAGTAAGCACAGTAAAAGTAGACCTGATCAAGAAATTCCTTATGGTTATACGATCAAGAAAAGCATTATTGGCTACCCAGTTCAGAGCTCAAACTCTTCATCCTTGAGAGCCATCTCTGCAGCCTCTTCTTCCTCTTCATCAATTATAAAGTACTCATTCTTCTCCACCGGCCTGAACATATAGAACATCACCATGTAGAACAAAAGACTAGCAATCTCCTCAGCTGCATTGCTCACCCATTGATACTTATAAGCTGCTATTGTCTTGAGGGCAAAAACCGCAATCCTTGTAAAATACAAATACCCAATAACAACAATGTAAAATTGCCTGAAAAGGGTCAACTTGGCCAAGTTTCTCGCGGCTTTACCATCAGTTTTTGAGGTCTCTTTCAAAGATCGAATTGACCAAACAATTGGAAATATAATAGCACAACAGCAAATAATATCAACTAACAAGAACACTTGATTCCAGGTTACCCAATCTTTAATAAATGGCCCAGTCTCACCAATTACAACAGAGGCCACATTAGCCAAAACCTGAAGTGGAATCACAATCATCAAAACCTTCTTTTCCTTCTCTTGCAAAAAGGGTTTCAAAAATGACCACCCAGTACCAATCAAAATGATCACAGTAAAGAGCAAAACAACACGAATAAACTGAAAGATATAAAACAGAACATCCCACCCATGCGGCGTACCAGTGACCTTTACGTAATGTTTGTCCTCCGCAGCACATATCAAATTCAAAGCCTTCATCATCAACAACCCAGCCATCAACAAATGGATCCGATGAACCGAACCCTTATTCGTATAACAAACGTAGATCCAACACCCTAAGAACGCAATATACGCAAAAGAAAAGAGAAAGTACAATGTGGGAAGCCGAGTTAGCCCAGCGGAAAGAAAATCCTTAGACCCATCGCGATCGAGATTGTAAACTTCCGTTCGAACCTGCATTGAAACGGAGGTCCCAGGAGCACAATTGGCAAAGAAGAGACTGTATTCATTTGGTGCCGAAACTGGGTACGATTGGTTGCAGGATGAGACAGGTGGAGGTGATAGATCTCGGAATGTGAAGAGATGAAGAGTATGCCGAGAATCAAGAACACAGAACTGGGAGTTTTGTTGGATCTCCATGAGAACTTGAATTAGAGATTCCTCAGAGAGGAGAAAAAACCCTAGGTGAGACGGGTCTGGATTAACGCCCACGGAGGATGCGACGGACACCTTCGAGACGGAGATGGTGACATGACCGCTATGTGTGAAGCCGAATTTTTCGAAAAGGATCATCGATCTAGTGTCGGAGTTAATGGACAGGGTTTTGATCTCACCGGCGGTGAGGGAGAGGAGGGTGAAAAGGAGAAGGAGGAGAAGGGTGAGGGGTGTTTTCGTCATTATGGCGGTTGCTCTGATCTGTGTGAAACGAAGATTGAAGAGGATGTAAGACTAGCTTGTTTGGCGTGGATTTTAAGATGAGTTTTTATATTGGACTAAAATGCCCTCCGTGATCTGGTTGGTGTTCTGATCTCGCCTGGGAGAGGTGAGAATATGAGATCCAGCCACAACCTACTTTTGGGATTGGGAGAAAATGGAAAGATGTGTGTCTTAGGTTAAAGGACGTCGGCATTTTTAGGTTAATTTTGTAAACATATAATGTTATAAGTAAACGTTATTTTACATCAATAAAATATAAATACATACAATTTTTTTGTAATAATTTTAATTTTCTCATATTTTTTAAATAATTTAATAATTTAATTAATTTAAAATACTAACTCAACATATTTTATAAATAATAAGTAATTCATCAACCTGAAAAATAAAAAAATATATACAGTAACATATATTAATATTATCTTAAAAATAAATTATCATTTTTAATTTTTTTAAAACAATTGACACATCACAAGAAGTAAAATATGAATGCAAATTTACAAGAACACTTTATATGTCACAATTAAAATCAAATCCCCATCATATTTCCTTTTAAAAATAAATTTTACAATTTATAAATATTCATAGATGGCATACCTATACGTTGGGTAGATCATGCTTTAGTTTAAATTAATATTTTATTTAAGATAATTTATTAATTTTTATCTTACATATAAAAATATATATTTTTACTTTGTTTCTAATAAATTATATTTTTTAATTTGTTTCTAATAAAATTTAAGGATAAATTTATAACATATAAAAAATAATTAAAATTTATTTTTGCATGTTGAAGATTATAAAAGGACAGCATAAATCAACTTTTTTTTTATTAATTGGTCAATTTAATTTTTTTTTATTTTTTGGTTATGCAGTATAAATTTTGTTATAATTTAAAGTTAATACATTTAGTTCCATAAATATTAAAAATTAATATTTTAGTTTAATAATTACTTAAAATCTATTTCACCTTATAAAGGATACTTAAAATCTTTATCTCAATTATAAAGTTTCTGTTATTATTATTCAGTAAAAGAGTTTTTTAATATATAATTATAGTTTTTTTAATTTATAAAATATAATAATTATTTTAATTTCAAAATTTTAAAATATCGTAATTTAAATTTTAAAACATATACACAATTTGAGTATTAAAAAATTTATATATTTAATAAATATTAATAAATATTATTTTTAACACGTATTATCTTTTAAAAATGAGTAATTTAATTCAATAATTAGTTGAAATTGTGTGCTTTAGTCCTAGGATTAAACTACATTTTTACACTAAAATTTTCAATTTTTATAAATTATGAGACTAAATTGACCAACTCTTAACAAAAGAGATTAAATTAACACATTTAACTTAATAAAATAACATTTTGAATCTTTATCTTAATTATAAAGTATCTATTCTTATTATTTAGTAAAAGTTATTTTTTTAATATATAATTATAATTTATTTCTTCTTAAATTTATAAAATATAATAATTTAAAAATATTATAATTTAAATTTTAAAACATAGAAACAATGTGAGTATTAAAAAATTTATACATATACTAAGTATTAATAATAATTATTTTTAACATGTATTATATTTTAATTCATAAAATTTGTAGACTAATAAATCTTTTTTTATTGCTTATTATTAGAAGATGACATTATTTCCTAAAAAGATAATGATTATATTAAAAGATTTTATAATAGATATGATTATAAATAAAAATAATAATAAGGATTTGTTTTATATTAAAATATAAATTATATATAATTATGATTGGGTTTTAAATATGTATGTATTATTTCTATAATAGTTTTTGGTATACAATTCGACTAATATTATTTTTAATTTATAAATTTAATATTTAATTTTCTAAAATATATATCAATAAATTCTGTATATAAACTTTTCTACCTTCGACATTGTGTAGCAACTAATATAAAAACTAACGTAATGTGATGCTTTCACACCAAATATAAATAGAATTACTCAATTTATGCTATATAAACTTTTCTAGAAAAATAGTTTTTTTTTTCCTTAACGATCTAATCTCGAATATTCCAAGGTCGAATCAAGTAATTACGAAGTCCTATAAGGTGTATTTAAATAAGAATTTGATATATTTTAATTTTTTTTAAAGAATTTAGATGTATTAATTTAATTTTTTTTCAAAAAAATTATAAAAATATTAAATTATGAAAAATGTCAATTACTTCTAAAAACTTCAATTAATCATAAACTTTTAAATTTTTTAAATATTTTTTATGTTATAAAAAAATATTTTATCTGTAACATGTATTGATAAAATTTAATACAAGTAACATCTTCTCTCAAGGAAGATTTCAGGAGATTTGTTTTTACAAAAATAAACCTTTCAACTCTCTTTTTTCTCTGACTCTTTACTCCCTATTTTTAAGGGTTGAGCTTAACTACCAATACAATGTTATTTTTTTTACATTACATAAAATTTTCAATGAGTCAAATATTCATAAAACATAAATTGATTTACAATTATTTATGTTTTCTTTTATAATTCTCACCTATTAACTTTAAAGAAATAATTTTCTTAATATAATATTCTTTTATTAGCTATTAAAAACTAAGGATTTCACTATAATAAATTTTATCATAAATTAAACTTAACATGTGTCTTTTTTCAATTAAAACAAATTTATACAAAAACTTTGAATATTTTCACAGTTTAAAAAATAATATAGATTTTATTAAAATTTTAAATAAAATATATAATAACATATTGATTATTTTTTATAATAGCAAATGGTTCATTGAAAATTTATAAAATAATTAAGAGTACATTAAAAAGGTGAATATAATAAAAAATTTAAAATATATTAAGTTTTACAAAAACCTCTAAAAATCTATAAAAATTTATGAAAAAAACAATATAAATCTATTCAAATTTATTAAGAGTTTTTAAAAATTTAATAAAATATATAATAAAATCTTACAAAAACTAATAGAATCCGTAAACTTTTTAAAATTAAAAATCTATCAAAGTTTTTCTAAATCTTAGTTGAATATACATTATTTAAGCAAAACTAGTTACAAATTATTTTTATATTCATATTTAATAATTTTATTAAAATTTTAAAGAAAATTATTAAATATGCATATAAAAATTATTTAAATACTAAAACATTCGATAAAAATGAAAATGTTATCGAGATTATTTTTAGTATTGCTTTATTTAAAAAACCATTGTAAGCAAAAATAATGTTTCTCATTTTTTATCAATTAGGACAAATTTTTTTACTAACTTAATTTGTAATAAAATTAATAAATTTAAGAAGATGAATAAAATCTATTTTATGGATACCATTGACAAACTTGGAATGTCAAAAGTTACCTTTTTTTATACCTAAAATGTGTGTCCATGTAAATATAATTACAAGAAATAATCATTACTTACCGAGAATTTATAAAACCATCTTATTAATTACAAGCCAAAAATAAAACCAAAAATTTTACTAATAAATTAAATGAGTTTTTTTATGTTGTTTTACAAAAATAAAAAATAACATAAAATGATAAAATAAAAAGGATATGATTTTTTTGGAGCAAATAATAAAAAGAGATGTGGTTATAAGATTACCTTCACCACTGAATTATGATTCAACTTATTATACTATGATACATTTTCTAAATTATAAACCTATTACACAATTTAAAACTTTTTTTTTATTTTGATAACTTTACCTTTAGTAACTTAAATACGAGCAAGTTTTCTTATGTTTTCTTTCATTAACAATTTTGGTATTAACAATTTAAATATTGAACAACTTAGAATTATAGCTATCATATTTAATTTATTTGTTACATTTTAATCCAAAAAGAAAATAATTTGACAAGGCAAAATTGAATCCATTAATCATCTTTAATCTTGATGTTTAATCTCAAAAATTACAAACTTGGTACTTTAATGATAAAAATTAACAATTACATACTAAAATTATAATTTAACATTAAACATAACTAAAAATCAAATTAGTTATATACCTAATCCAAAACCTAGCATGTTCTTAACATTTAAATATAAAATTAATCACATCATTAAATTAAATATAAAAACTTTAATTAAGTCATAATATAAAAATTATATTGAATCATGATCTAGGACTTAAAATCATTAATAATCATATAAAATATTTGACTAACCATAAAATTAACAAAATTAAATAAATAAACTAAACAATCCATCATAAATAAAGAAATAGTAGATAAATAATTTTGATTTTAATAAATTATTAATGCCAAAAGAACCAAATACACAGGTATTCAACTTCTTCAATATTACTTCAAGAATATTCAAGAATGGCACAAAAATAATTTTTCTCTCAACTTTCTATCCAAATTTTGTGACTTTTGGTTGCTAATATTGTGTAAATAAGGTGTTATTTAGATATTTAAATAGAATAATTAGGTTTTCATATTTAGATTAAATTAAGATCATTGAACAATGAAAAATAGATCACGATCCATACATCCACATTTTATTGAAGAGCCAGTCAACAAAAGTCAATACGGGTCAACTTGAGTCAATGCATGAACAATGATAGTCTTTTTTTATTTGTACTTGTATAAAATTAAAACTTTAAGGAAAATCCTTCAAAATGGTTACATCGAATCTTATTACATTTAAAATAAAAATGAAAAATAGTAATTCCAAATTCACACTCTACCAGTATCACTATATACGCGACCACCTTATGAGCAATCGAATGCACTTTCTTAGGTCTGTATTGAAACACAAACTCCCTATCCTACTTCAATCTCCATATTTTCTCTATAAGATATCATCAATATCAAAACAATGCTCAAATTTATTAAGTAATCTAAATGCATTTACACATTCAGATTAAAAAATAATATTAAAGTAACTAGAATTAATATCAGCCTTCCACCCAAGTATAAGAGCTAGTAGTTCGGCACCTAATAGAGATAAAAACACACAAAAGGTTGCACAATAGCCCATAATAATATTCCAAAAATATCTTTAACTATAAAACTCAGTCTAATTTTAGCTTTATTAGTTCTAATAGCAGCATCAATATTAATTTTGATCCAACCTTCCCAAGGTTTCTCATATTCTCATTCAAGCAAGTGACAGTCCTAAGATTATCACAAAGGATCTCATTTTTGTTTATAGCTTGAACTTTAAAAAACTACTCTGTCAACATATTAACCCAAACAAGAGTACTTTGAGCACATCTTCTACTCTTACCATAGACTACATCATTTCAATTATGACATAAAGCACAAGCTAAGTAACAAAAAAGACTAACATCCTTAGCAGAGAAATATGATCAATATCAACAAATGATAGATTCACACATTTAGAGAAAAGGCTATGAAAAATTGAAAACTTGCATACATCTTGAATTTTATCACATTTTCAAAGAGCGTGTAAAATATCCTTAAAATAGCCATTGCATACACTGCACCAAGGAAATATGACTACTTTTATTCTACACATATTGGCATTTGTTGGGAGAGCTTTATAGCTACCTTCCAAAAGAACAATTTTACCTTGTTCGAAGCATTATGCTCTATATATCTTTCCACCAAGTCTAACTACTTGCATTAGTACATATAGCCTCTAAATTATCCTTAGAAATCAATTTTCAATATTTCCCAGCCAACCAATACGCACTTTTAAAGAGAAAGTATCATTAACACAATTTTCCCATATAAGCCTATCTTCATGATGATTAGTAGCTAAAGAAATTCTCAAAATGGCCTTCATATCTTGCTCCATAAAAGCGCTTCTAATTAAACTTTCTTTCCACAACCCAATTTCATTAATCTGATCAGTTATATAGGTATTCTCATGGAGTATACTAAGGGAGATAACCTTGAAAGAAGTATAATAAGGTGGCTAAGGGTCTTTATAAACCCTCATATTGTCCTTTTTCTAGTTTGCCAATTAAAACTGATTTTACAGTTCTTTTCCCTAACAAACACTTCTCCAAAAATAAGAAGAAAAATCAAGTACAGAGGCATCCAAGAGATCTCCATTGAAAAAATATTTACCCTTCCAAACTTGTGTCACTAAACTTTTGCCTACTTGTAAAAATCTACAACTATGATTCGAGACTAAAGCTTGATTAAAAGACGACAACTTCATAAAACCAAATCCACCTAATGTCTTTGCCTTACAAAGCTTTCCTAAGCCATCCAGTGGATGGATCTCTTATCCAATTCATATCCTCTCCAAAATTTTGTCATCAAACTTTGTATTTCAGTGCACAAGCTTATGATAAACTTAAAACAAATCATTGTATAAGTAGGGATAACTTGTATTATTGACTTCAACGTATACTCTTTCCCAGTTATGGATAAACATTTCTCTTTCCAACCCTTAAACTTCTTCCACACCCTGTCTTTTATCTTTCCAAATAGTCTTTTTTATTTTTTTATTTTTACAAATCATAACAGGCAAACTTAGGTACATTTTATGGAAATTAACAAAGAGAATACCTAATATATCAAGAGATAACTTTTTGGTTTCCTCATAACTGTTAGGACCGAAACATATAGCTAATTTATTCAAATTAACTCTTTGTCCAGAAGCATCTTCTTGACATTCCAAGATCTCTTTTAAGTTTCTTACAAGAATTTCCATTAGCTTTAATGAATACAAAACCATCATCAGCAATAAAAAGTTGTGAAACTCTTGGACTTTCTCTTGCTATGGCAACACCTTTTAAGTGATTATTGCGATACGTATACTTGTGTATTTATTGTACACACAATTTGTGTGGTGATCAAGTTTTTGGCACCGTTTTCGGGGATTATAAATATTAGAAATTAATAATTTTTTATTAATATTATATTATTTTATTTTATTTTAGTTATTTTTTTTATTTTTTTTTCTTTACTTTAATTTTAATTTTAATTTACTTATTTTTTTTACTGACTATTTATTTATTTATTTATTAACTTTAATTTATTTATTTAGTTGATTATTTTTTATTTTTTAATTTTTATTTATTATTTATTTTTAATTTAGACAAATCTTTTAGTGCTATTAGAAACAGAGTAAAAAATGGCTAGTAATAATTATCCATGGTCAATGAATGAAATGATAGCCACAAGAAGAGTAGGTGAAATGCATGAGGTAAATGATACCATGGTACTTACTACTCAAGTGTCCTCTTTGGTAAATCTTTTGATAGTTCAAAATTTGGCAGCAAGTATAAACCAAGTCTAAGATTCAATGGTGTCTTGTGTGTTTTGTGATTGAGCCCATTTGTTTGATAATTGTCCACATAATCATGAATCAATCTTCTATACGGGTAATGTGAATCAAAACAACAATTTTATCCCAGGATGGAGACAACATCTAAATTTCTCTTGGAATAACAATAATCAGGGTAATAATCAATTCAACTATCAATCATTTCCACCTCATAATTTCCAACAACCACAACAATTATAATCTTAAGAAAAAGAGCCACATATTGAAGACAATACAAATGCCTTAATAAGGATGATGAAAGACTTCATCCAATCATTTAATATAAAATTGTCAACTCAAGAGGCTTTAATTCGAAATTTGAAGAATCAAATGGGACAACCTGCTCAGGTTATAAGCCTAATGCCTCAAGATAACTTTCAAAGTGACACAATTATAAACCCAAGAAGAGAAGGTGAGGACTATTGTAAATCATTAGCCTTGATGAGTAATGAAACTTTAGAGCAAGAAGATGAGACCCAAAAGGATAAGGAAGACTATGACACTAAAAAGGATAAAGATGAACCAAAAACTAAAAAGAAGGAGGAAAAATTAAAGGATAAAAAGAGTAATGAAAATGAAATAATTCAGCCAAAAAAGAGAAACCTCTACAAACCCATTACTTCTTTCCCTCAAAGACTGCAAAAGCAAAAGTCATATACACAATTTTCAAAATTTCTTGAAGTATTCAAGAAGTTGCACATAAACATATCATATGCCAAATCTCTGAAGGACATATTGTTTAAGAAAAAGAGACTTGGAGATAATGAAATAATAACCTTAATTGAAGATTGTTGGGCCATCCTTGCTAGAAAAATACCCTAAAAGTTGAAAGATCTAAGTAGTTGTGACATTCCTTATACAATTGGGAACATCCACTTTGAGAAAGCATTATGTGACTTAGGTTCTGGCATTAACCTCATGCCAATATCGATCTTCAAAATATTAGGTGTTGGTAAAGCCAAACCCACTTTAGTAACATTACAAATGGTAGATAGATCAATTAAGAGAGCTCAGGGTGTGGTAGAAGATTTGCTAGTAAAAGTAGACAAAATCATCTTTCGGCGGAATTCACTGTGCTAGACATGGAAGAAGACCGTGAAATTCCTATCATACTTGGTTGTCCATTCTTAGCAACCGGAAGAGCACTCATTGATGTACAAAAAGGTAAACTTACAATGAGAGTGCAAGATGAACAAGTAATGTTTAAAGTTTTTAAAGAATCTGAACCCCTTGATATTGATGATGCTAATGAATGTTTTACTATTTATGGAAGTAGCTTAAAAGAATCTATTGAGTTTCCCACACTTAAGACAGTTACATATGATACTATGAACAAGGACATAAACTCACTGGAAAACAACTCAACCTATTATAACTTTGAAAGTATGGCATCGAAGGTTGATATTGTGGACTATGTGTATTTTTTTGGAGGATGCATCTCTCATGTATGTATCAAAGGCGATAATGGAAAATTTTGAGATAAGATCTAAACTCAAACTATCAATTGAAGACCTACTAAGTTTAGACCCCGCACTTCTACCCTCCTATCCTCAATCAATTATGAAAGTGAAAGAGCCCAATGGAGAGGTGAAAAAGCTATTAGAAATACATAAATTGGATGAGTTATGATGGAGTGCTTATAAGAATGCCCACAAGTTCAAAAGGAAAACAAAAATATGGCATGAGAAGAGAATTGAGCACTGTGTTTGCGAGCCAAAACGTAAAGTAGTATTGAATAAATCAAGACTCAAGCTATTTCCAAGCAAACTCAAAAGTAAATGGATACAAAGAGATGTGCCTTAGGACTTGATAGGACCGTCTAGTCAAGGACGTTAAACGTGACCCTGGTTGGGAGGCAACCCAACGTTATTTTGCTTATATTTTTATTGTTTTTGTTTTGTAGGTAAATAAATATGGAGAGCAATGACACAACAAGAATGAGCATTTCAGTGACAAATGTGGTGTGCCATAACTAAGAGAGTTTTCTTTCCTTTTATTTTTTCATATTTATATGTGCACATTGGGGACAATGTGTAATTTAAGTTTGGGGGAGGAAACTTCATTCTCTATATTAGTATTTAGTATGCATTTTAAATTTTTAGGTTGTTTTTAATTATGATTTGGGTAGAAATTGATAAATATATGAAAACTAAAGCATGCATGCTTGATATGAAACATATCAACTCAATGATAAAAATTGGTTGTCATGACTAGGATAAGGAATGTAACATATTTGTTAAGATATTTACATTAACCATGTGATATGCTTGCTAGTTTTGATTGAATTGATTCAACTTTTATGCACATGTTCATGATTGATTTTGGTGTGCTTATTGAGAGAAAATTTGTAGTGAGTTATGCAAGTCAATTAGATCTACCAAGTTTTAGAATCTATTTGATCATCCCTTGAGACGAAATCCTAAATAGTATTTAGCAAGAGAAATGATTTAGGCTTTATTTGGATCGATTGAGCCTTTCAAGCTAACCATTGTTAATATCTTTAGTCACCCATTTGAGCCTAACAAAGAACCTTTCATATCTGTAAGCCACATTTAATGCCTAACTAATAAGTATTACCTTTACCCTTGCACCTTTAGCTTGTATGAAAAAAAAAATGCAATCACGTGTTATGCTTCAGAGTAAGGTGAAATATAATGCACCTTAAAAAAGAAGAAGCTAAGGTGTGGAAAGACCCTAAAATGTCTTCATCTATCAACCCCCACCTAAGCCTTACATTACAACCATGTAAAGTCTTTATTGATCTTAAGCTAAGTGCATATTTATATTAGTGGAAAGAGATGTGAAAAATAGACTTATGAGACTTGTTCTAAGATTTAATTAATTAGCATGCTCATATATTGATTTCATGATTGCATTGGATGATATCATGTGCAACACACACATACACGAATCAATTTTTCAAAAACCTTGCATATCCTTGTATTGATAAAACGTTGATTGATGAATATGTGAACCTCTTTATCATAGACTTGTACAACTTTTGAGAGGGATAGTTTTCGTGAAATAGGCATGTATTAATAGAAGTATATTTATGAATATACTACCCAAGTTCTTTTATTTAGTTATACTTAGTTTTACTTGAGTAGAAACAATGATTTAAGTTTGGCGGTAGGATGACTCTATGAAAATAGAGTCATTAGCACACTTTTTTACTTAATATTTATTTTTTTTATTTAGTAAATAGTATTTTTATGGCCAAAAAGATTAAAATATAAACTTTTTAGTGAAAAGGGGTGAAAATGTAATTTTTGGAATTTTTTGGGATTTTTTTGCATTTTTAATGCAGGACCAATCAGAAGCTACCACGTGGCATGTCATGCAAGCAAATGAGCTGACTGGGCAAGCCATGCGGACTCCATGCAAGCACAGAGAGTGAATCACGTCGCGTTGCGTGTGAGGAGGACAAACACGTGCCACATGTCAGCACGACATTCAATCTGAGTTCAAAAATTGGTTAATGTGCCATGCCACGTGTCACTATGCCATTGCTCCGTCATTCCACATGTCACCATGTCATTGCTCCGCACGTTCCACCTGTGCACCACACCTTCCATTCCCACAAATCACATCGCACAACGTGTTGTTGACTCGACAAGCGTTGACTATGATCGGTCTCCCCTACCACACGTCGCTTCCTGATTCGCCCAATGAATTTCCGATGCCATGTGTCGCGCTGTGATTGGCTAAAATTGTCAGTTTTGCTTGTTTTGATCGTAGCCCTTGATCTGAAGCTAATCGGACGGTCCAGATCACACCTGAGCTTTATTTAAACCCCTAATCACTCCATAAACCCTAATTATCCTCCATTAGCATAATTTTGGTAAGTTTTTAGAGCTAAAAAGAGATAAAAATACAAAAACAAATTAAGAGAAGACACAATTTTGGTGGAGATTCAAAAGGAAATTAGTTCTACAATTCAAGTTATTGATTGTATTTGTTTTTCTACTCTTTTCTTTATCAATTTTATGTCTTTCTTTATAAAAAAATATGAACTTTATGAACACAATTATGTGTAACTAATTTATTAATCTAGGGATTTTATGAACTCAATTTTCAACATGTGATGATATTTAATTTTTTCCAAATTATAATATTAATTTAATTATATTATTTAATCTGATTTTTATGCTATTAATTGTTTAGCTAACAATTTATCTATAAAGGAAATTAAATAAATTTGAGAGAATTATTTAATTGTTTGTCTTGATTAAATAACATGCATAGTTTATAGGCAGAAATGTATGATTTTTATGTATGTGATCCATAATTGATGAACTTAATGAGTAGTATGTAATTTAATTGGCATAAGAGTGTGATTAAATTAATTATTATATAGCGTATCGTTTACTTGAGAGAGAAATATATGTTAGGTTAGATTCAATTGATCATGTAATTAATTGATATTATATTGAAAGGATTTTAACGATTCACATGTTTAGAAAATTGGGGGATTAAGTATTCCTAGATATTTTCTCATATATCTTTTTAGTTACCAAATTTGATTTAATTAATTATTTCTATTTAATTTTAGTTATTTTAATTTTGCTTAATTAAAATATAAAAACACCAAAAAAATTGATTTTTATTATTTTTAGTTTTAAAAATTAGTTTTTAATAAAATAATCTTCGTAGTAATGATCTTTTCCTATCATTATATTACTTATTGCGATACGTATACTTGCATATTCATTGCACACACAATTTATGAAACTCTTGGACTTTCTCTTGCTATGGCAACACCCTTTGAGTGATTACTCATATATGCCTTTCTGAGCACACTTGACAAACCTTCAGCACATAAGATGAAAAGATATGGGGATAAGGGATCCCCTTGCCTCAATCCTCTTGTGAGTCTAAACGGATCTAAAATTTCACCATTAAGAGATCCTATATAGTTTCTGATTAAGTCCACCCAGTGCTTAGAAACCAAGCTTGGTGAGAATAAACCTTAGAAAGCTCCATTTTACTCTGTCATATACTTTCATCATATCTAGCTCAATAATTTCTCTTTCTTTTTTGTCCTTCAAAATTCTCTTGATTGAGTGCAGCATTTCAAATGCCACCATTGAATTGTCAAAAATTAATCTTCTAGGTAAGAAAGCACTTTGACTTCTAGCGATTGTAGAAAGTAAAATGGACTTTATCCTATTAGTAATACATTTTGCAATAATTTTCTAGAGAACATTGCATAAACTAGTTTATCTAAATTTTGTTACTTTCTTAGGTTCCTTCACCTTTGGGATAAAAAAATGATAATACTATTATACTTCCAAAGTTGGTCATTATGATTGAGAATCCTTAGGCAAAGAAAACCACATACATTATGCCAATCTTTTTGGTAAAAAAAATGTTGTCAACCCATCAGACTAAGGAGCCTTGACTGGGTGCATCTGCTTAATTGCACATTCAATATCCTATCTATCATTTATAACTCTTACCTCAATACAATCATCAAAGAAATCAAAATTATAGGAACCCTCACTTGAGAATAGATTTAGATAAAAAGTCTAGAACATAACTTTTATTTCTTCTACTCACTCGATCCATTTATCATTGTCATTTATTAAGCCACGTATATATTCTTTTTCTTTCTTTGATTGGCTTTTTCATGAAAATACCTCAAGTTTGTATCTCTGTACTGAAGCTAGAGCTTATGAATGGGCAAAAAAACTGCGGATTCAGTTATCCGCATCATCAATTCTATTTTTATGAGATAAATTTCGGAAACGGGTACAATTATATTGATAACCGTACTCATACGTACTTAAAATTAATTAATTATATTTAATTAATTTGTATATTTATTAAATTAAATTATATATTAATTAATAGTTAGGGTTTATTAACAAAAAAATTTATAAAATTGGAAAAATGATTTTTTCGGGTATTTTTTAATAATTGTCCCGAACCAGTACCCATGGGTAAAAAATCGTCCTTGAAACGTAACAATATTTTGGGAAATTTTGGGTAAATATTTTATAATTTAGTTCGAGGAAAATTATATCAAAAACCATCATCGCTCGTACTGGTACCCATCCCTACCAGAGCTACCTAGAATGTTGTCTCCACATTATTTCATCATACTATAGTATTGTAAAACCTTGTAAAATTTCAATATAGATAATTAAAGTACCCAAAAAGAAATTCTAAATGATATTTTACAATGTAGGGACGTATTGTGATGTTTCATGTGAAAAGTTCGATCAAACGAGAAAAATTGAAAAAAATCTCCACCATCTCACCATCACGTATGGCGAGCTTGTTGGCCAACTTGATGTCAAGCTCCTCAATTTTTTCCTATTAAAAGGCTAAGCTTTACCCTTTTTCCCCGCATCCCATTTTTCCTTTTCTCTCCCTCTATCTAAAAGATTTCTCCCTCTAAGTGTTTAGGGTTTTTGAAGCATATTTCGGGAATAAATATACAAATGTTCAAGTCAAGGATTCAAGTTAGAGGCTCTTAGTCTAATTTTTTAAAATTCATGCATTGTTTTTATGAACGAAATGTCATGCATCATATGTTATGAATAAAAGTAAAAAACTGGATACCGTAATTTTATAAGTAATGTTATAATGCTATAAATGTTCTTTAGAATGAGAGTTGTCATAATGTTTTATTGTGCATAAAATAGGTAAATTTCATGTATAAAACGAGTATCAAATGTTGATATGAAATGAGCATTGAAAATGTAACACAACAACTAAGAATTTTATACATGCATCATGAAAATAGTTTTATACGTGGGAAGTACAACTATATGTTGTCTTACGAAGTATGGTAACCATATGCTACTAGTTGTAGTAGACTATTTTGGATGGACTACAGGTACATATTGTATCACATGTATTCTTAGTGTTTTTTGGTCTATGGTGCCTCTAAGTGTTGATTGTAGATTATTGAGTTATTATGATTGTGGTACCTTGGATTATTAATCATGGATTGTTGCTCGTAGATAGGCCTCGGAGTTGGACATTCCGTTGTTTTTGGATTACTTACACATAGGCCTTATAGTTGGACCCCTTGTTTTGTTTGGAGTTTTTTCGTCTATTGGGTCTCGGAGTTTGACCCTATATTGTGTCCCACACCATAGTCAAGGGTCTATAGGATGTTGATTTGATCGATATACATGCCATTTATATTGTGATCGTACATGGGATCAGAGATGGACCCACATGCATCTTGACAAAGGACTATGCATGTGCCCATGTATTTGAGTGGCCAATATATATGGGGTTACATATTCATACATTTGATTTATATTACATTGCGTAATTTGTAATGAATAAGCATGCATTGGATTACCTGGAATGTACACTCCTTTGGTACCTCGAAAGTGAGCAAGTACAAGTATACCATGGTTTTATGCCTAAAATTTTCCTACATTGTATAATGATATTGATAATTATTATTACCATTAAGGAATTTTATAAATAAAATATATCATGAATAATTATTTATTAAAATAATAGTTTAGAATAGATTCCTATTAAGTTATGTGTAGTTCACCCTGTTCGTTTTCCTTAAGCGACTTGATGTTAAAGATAAAGAAGAAGCTTTCAGGTTCAAAATTGTAATTCATTTTGTATGCTGTATTTTGAGATAATACCGAGACAATGTTGTAAAATCTCAATATATGTGATGTTTTTCTATAATTTGAAATAATATTTTCATAGGGATATCTTTAATTTAATATGAATTTTTTAGAAGATCAAACTCTTGAATGTATTTAAATAATTTAAAAATTTATCATTTTCCTATCACATGTAACTATTTTTCAAGGTGTGAAAAGTAAGGAATTGATTTCCTTTTCAAGAGCTTTAGTCTTCTCTAAATTAGAGAGAGTATATACTTCTTGTAATTGTTTCTCCAAAGTTGCTAATATTTTCTATAGATATCCTATTGTGTTCCAATTAAGAGGGAAGCATAATGTTTTATCTTTACTTTTACCATATGTAGGTTTCTTCTACTTGGGCCAACTACACTCCAATAGTTTCTAATAACATCATCACAAGCATCAATCCTCGTCCAAAATTCCTTAAATCTAAAAAGTTTTTTTTTTTTGAGAAATAATACTACCAATCTTAGGTACTTTGAATACAATTGCAAGGTGTCAGAATATGAGATCTTCCAATGTAACGCTTGCTTCAAACAAAAAGAATTGAGCCACAAAGCATTGATAAAGACAATGTCCAATCTAAAATGGGTAATAGCTTCCTCACTTCTCTTGCCATTCCATGTGAATTTATACCTTTAAAAATCAACATCCAAAAAGCTACGATCTCTTACCACTTCTCTGAAAGCATCAAGTTACCACTCAAGTCTTGAGTTTCTTCCCAATTGTTCAAGTTGAAAGATCACTTTATTAAAATCTCCAAGAAGCATCCATGGAGGGTGATTCCATATAGTCTTCCCAAAAGTTCACACGACTACTTTCTGAGCATCCTATCCATGTTCCCATAAAAACCAATGACTAAAATTGTCAAACTCTACATTTCTCACAATACTATCAATACATATAACTTTATATCCCAAAATGGTTACATTAAGATCACTATTTCATAAAAGCAATAAACCTCCACTTTTTTTATGTCTTGGAACTTCAAGGCAATTGTCAAACCTCATATTCCTTCTTATTCCATCCTCTTTTCCTTTTTTCAACCGAGACTCCATTAAGAAAATAATGCTTGGGAACTTGAAAATTGATTGCCCTGTCAAGAGCTTTAACGCTCAGAGGGTTCCCAAGCCCCATGGCGTTCCAACTTAGAAAATTCATAGCTTGTGATGGGATTGAACACCAAACTTTGTCATAAATTATGAAGCAACAATCCCACTCAAATCAAAAGAGAAATGTTTACCTCGATCTCAGTCTCCTTACCCATATTAGAAATACTCAAAACACCATGAGATCTTGAGAATTTAAAAAAGTCACGCCTTAAGGGCGTTCTAACCCACAGAGCCTTTTGTTGCTTACCAGAATCAAATTATTTAAACAACTCTGATCATCACAAGCCATAATAGTACCTCGGTTTTTCTCGCTAGAATAAACACCTTACACAATTGATAAAGAGCTATTAGCATTCTTAATCCCAATAGATACTTCTTTCACCACTTCGTTGGAGGCCTTTCATTTTTCTATCATTAGAAATGATTATCATTGCCTAAATTGAAACAACTCCACTATTTCCAAAAGCAAAATCTATTTGAACATTTTTGTCACAACCACTACCATTTCCAATGCAATCCTATTCCTTTGAAACACCATTAGGAGCTTTGAAACCCTCACAAAACCACCTTTGAACATCATTAGGTGTCCTCATTCATTCCTTCACTCTCATCCATAAACCATAAAATTTAAGCTAAATTGGCCCACCTTTAAGCACTACCCAACTCGAGGAAGAAAGGTCAATTTCAACCACCACACTCAATGTCGACCCAATTTTAGCTAATTTCCTTTCATTGAGCCAATCATGTGTGAGGCTAACAACATGGATCCAAAAGGGCAAGAGCTAAAATCCACCTCCTTTGCAACCATTCTCGCTTAAAATAGTTTTAATACAAGTAGAGCTCCATCAAAAGTCCAAGGATAGCGATGAAAAATAGATAAACAATCTTTATAATCAACAAATTCAAAGATAAAAGTAATTTTTTTCCTTCAACATGCACATTTATCTTTAAAGAGCATTTCTGTATTTTCAACAACACTTTCATCATCGTCTCAATCGGAATAGATCGAATCAAGAAGCATTTGCTCACTAGACAATATAGCTTGGTTTCTTACTTTTCATCATCTGAGTCTTTAAGGTCCAAAACCTCTAGAGAGATGTTCATAAACCTCCTCCATCAAATAAGGTTTCAAGTTCCAAAAAAACAATGATACAAAATTAAAACAAGATGCTTAGAAACATAGACAAACACAAGATTGTTGCAATAAAGCTCAAATCAATACTAGCACTACCAAAAAAACAAAATAAAGAGTAATAAAGTTTTTAATAGCTGGACAAAAATAAGACAATTAATACCCATAATGTTATGCAACTTTTCAAAACCCAGAGTTCCTTTGGGTAGTTTTTAACCCACGAAAACAATCACATATGAGTTGTTAATTTGACTAAGAAGAATACAATTGTGGTGTGAAAAAGAGAATAGAAAGAGAAGATAATCTATCTATTTTATGATTACTTATCAAAAGCAAAGAGAGGAAAAATACATGAGATCAAGGTTTCGTAATCACCACCAAGAGGAAACAGTAGAATCACATTGTAAATATGAGATAGAGTTTTTATGAGATCATAGCAACGTTTTTCTTACTCACCAATCCACTATGAAATCACCAAAAGCAAATGGCGAAATCACCTTGAACAAAGGAGATAGGATTTTCGTAACAACGATGGTTAATGCCAAAAAGGTGCTTTTAAATTCATCAACATTCTAATCTAAATTCATCAAGAAGAAGAAGAAAGGTTTCACAATCACCACAAAAAGCAAACACCATAATCACATTGAACAAAGGGAATAGGGTTTTTGTGAGGTCATCACAATGTTTTTCTTACTCATCAATCCACAGCGAAATCATCAAAAATAAACAACGAAATCACCTTGAACAAAGGAGAGGTTTTTTGTAACATTGATGGTCAATACCAAAGAGGTGGTTCTAAATTCATCAACGTTCCAATCTAAATTCATGAAGAAGAAGAAGAAGGCGGCAGCTTGGTTGGACAGAGTTCTATGAGTTGAAAGGCATACCAACACTAAGAGTGTGAGAAGACTAAAGTTAGCTAAGGTTTAAAAAGTAGATAGAAAAGAGTTCAAAATGGAACCCTACCCTGGTATACTACGTAAGGAATTAAAATATGACGCAAGGAAAAGTAAACAAAACAAAGTCATTCTTAATCTCGTAATAAGGAATACATCACCTATTATTAATAAATAACCCGCAACACTAAAACCCTACATTGATACATAAGGAAAATATATTATATTTCTCTAATAAGGTCAAATACACCATAAATTGAGTCCAAATCATTACTTGAACCAAGTACATCTCGTGGCAGCAAAATTCTTCATCACTGATGGTCATTTATTTACTAAAATAAATGTATTACAATGGTACAGGGTGTATAAAATTGAGCAACTAGTTTTGCTTGAAAATATGCATATTCCAATTATAAGTTGCAAATAGTGCATACCAAGCAAACTAAAGATGAAAGCCAGAGCATCATAAGCCAAGATGAGAGAATAGGGATGGAACAAAATCAACAACAGACCAGGAAAGGCCAGCATATTGGAGGAATCTTACACCAGTGTCAATGTCAAAAGAATCTTGGTGGGATAAAAGGAAAAGCTTTTGGAGACAAACTGTTTGCTTGAGATCATCAAATCTTTTCCCATTTCCGCTGGAGCTAGTTAACGTCGGAATGTAGCTTGTTGATCTCATTGGGATTCCAATGGTATTTGATAGAATTGGTAGAATCCATTTAGCAAGAGTCTTGCTACAAAATTTTACAGCTAATATGGATGGAATACCCACAAGCACTCTCCCCATAAAAGCATAAACTGTTAGGTCTGAGGTGAATAAGTGTGGAGCTTTTTCATGGTGAAACTGGTGATACGTTTGCTGGATGCCAGCTACCTGGTTAACAATTTCATGTGTTAATCTTAAATTTCAGAGACACAGGAAAGTATGATAAAGAGGTGAAATTTAATCTTGAAAGAAAGAAGGGAAGAAAAAAAAGGAACTAATTGTTAGCAAAAATTGGTAAGGTTACTCGATTTCTCAACGGAGTTTGACGAAAACTGCATTTTGAAATTGACACTCAGTTATGCTACATAATATTGCAGGTTTTCACGTGTTTCACCTAGATAAGATAGAAGTACAAGATCACAGGATAATATGACAAAGGAATGAGCTGAAGTTAAATGGGTAGTGAGATTGCTTACGATTCCCAATGAAACACCAGTGAATGCTGTGTGGTACTCAAAACTTGGAGTTTGAAGCTCAGGAGTAGGATAAGCAAAGAGCAATAGGACACTTAGGGCAGCCCAAAAAGTTGTAACTGCAACAGTAATACAGATTAAGTCGGAGTCTCAGAAAGCTTGACCAAATTACAGACTTTAAACTTAGTGCCTGGAAATAAATAAAGAGTTTAATGCGTAAAGATACGAAAATAATTTAATTGTCATGAAAACCTTCAGTACAGCCATCAAGTATAACAAGAAGATTCATGCACAGAAATTGTAAACTTGCATTTCAAAATGCTAAAATACATCTAATGTACACAAATTTTAACCAAGTTCTAACTCAACGGTAACAACCCAAACGTGTAACATAAAATGCATATGTCCCAATTTGACAAGTTTGGGTACCTATGTGTTGTAAAGTTTTATAAGTTCACCTCTGTGAACGAAAAAAATAAAGTTAGTGTACCTATGTCTAAAGGGTCGAGGTTTAATACCTAAAGAGTTGTTAAGCCATTCCAGAAAGGTTTGAAATAAATAACATTTGCCAACATAATTTCAAACATTACAAAGAAAGTGAAGCTATTTGTGAATTCAAGTCACCATGACCAGCAATTTCCCTGAGGTCACATCATAGGTCAGCTGCATATTTGTATTTCTTATGTTTAAACTCTTTTTTGTCTTCACTAATGAGAAAACTTATCTGCCATGAGCTGAAAGCTATCTGGCTATTAGGCCAAACCAACTCTAAAAAAAGTATAGTTCTAACTCATTTTCCTTTAATAATATCTAATTTATCCAACTTCAGAAGCACTATGACACGGGATGCAGCTATTTATCCTAATGGCTATAAGGTGCATCATCACAAGCTTTGGTTCAAATGCAAGACGATTAGTTGGTTCGAAAAAGAAAATGCAAGAAGAATGGATCTATGCTTTGGAGACAAGGTAGAGGAAGGGAAGATTCAAGATGAGCCAGTAATATAGTCAGTCATAAGATAAAAGTTAGAATTACATGCGCCCATGCACACAACGCTCGTACGCACACAGAAATTAATAAAACTGCAAGAATTTCTTCTTTATATTTAGTTTCTTTTTTTTAAAATAATTAACATCATATTATAATTAATATTTGTAATCATTACAAAAGTATAATGCAAACTAGCAATCCACTTGCAAAAGGAAGCACCAAACTATAACACATAATAGCTATCAGTTACAAAAACTCAAACCCTAACTAAGACATAAGCTCTCAAATTAAAACTCATAAGAAATTGAAAATGATCTTTCAATGTCAATCTTTTAGCTAATCATTTTTCGGAACATTGAGGTTCTTCTACAAACAACCTTTGTCTGTTATTGAAAATCATTGACATAATAAGTTTTTTGTAGCTCAGGTTTGTGTCTTGCAAATCAATAAGATATCTGATAAAAAGTAGAAGTATAAAATATGATATATACTAATCAAGTGAATTGAAGGGGAATAAAGATTATAATAATATAGTGTTCTATCTTTTTGAGATATATCTGTCTATTATTCTGACAATTTAGTTTCTTCCTTTTTTCCATTTATTATTTGGGCATAAATAACTAACCAATCATTTTTTTTGGCTAGGAAAATTTAGTTCTCATGTAATTCAGTTCAATCACTATTAGACTACGATTATTTATATGTAATGCCTACTAATTGGGAACATATCATAGTCACTGAATTGCAGCAGAGCAAAATTGAGATTTGAATTGTCAAACAAAAAAGAAAGAAAGATTTGATTACTTAATAGTGATATTATGTTTCTCTCCTGCTAACTATATTGTTCCTCTTAGACCCATATCTTATATGTCTAATCCTTTCCCCTTCTCTCTTTCTCATCTATCTTTCAAGTAGTAAGATGGTCCAAAGTGTCTGAGCAATTTCTAATAGAAACTATACATACCATTTTGTCCAGAGACAATAAAATGGTCAACATATTCATGAACTGCAAGCCAAAATAAGAGGATCGCCAATCCTAGAGTGAGCCCACCAATGACATCAATCACACTGTGCATCCCAAGGTATATTCTTCCTGACACAGAACAATATTACTTTTGGAACATACCAGAGAGAGTAAAAAATCTGCAGGCGATAGTAGAAAAGTCAACTTACCCAGACCAACAAAGCTCACAATCAAGCAAACTAGTAAAAACCCAACATATTTCAAATAGCCATCTTCATGTTCCAAATTAGATAGGACGTAGTGCAATAGGTATCTGTAATACACTCAACCCAAAAGGAAAAAATTTAATCCACAAAGTCTCTAGAATGTTAAAATGAGAGGCAATGCATGACAACTCTTTGAAAATAGAGTTATCTAAACTTTTGTAGCTTAATAATTGACTTAATTTTTGATAAAAAGTAATTTTGAGGCTTTTATTGTGCTTAAAGAAAGAAGAAAAGAGACAAAAAGGAGTCAAAAAGCAAAAATGGCACACGATTCAGCAGGGTCAGTTGATTAACTTGTATGATCGATTGGGCGAGGTCTTTGTTGGGACTAGCTTCGATCCTGAAACCAACAAAGACCATTGTTTTGGCATGATAAATATGTTGCAACAAAGCGGTTGATCAATCAACCTAGTCCTAGAGTTGGGTGATCGAGCAATCTGAAAAGCGGTAATTCTCCCATTGGTCGGCAACTAAGGTGGGCTAAAGGGGTTATGTGTTGCTATTAAACCTTATTATAATCTCCCGCTGAATATCATTGACCAATTGAAGATGATAAACTCACCACTTAAATAAATAAAATCCAGATTCTCTAAGAGCAATTAAAGAAGGCAAACTATGCTATGCAGAAACCAAGAGAAGGATTAGTACCCAGCTAAGCAAACTGTGTTAAGGGTATGAGATGATGGAAAACCATACTCCTGTGCATTATCTTCCTCGTCCGTGGTGGCTATTATTCTTCTTACCGATGGGGAATTTGGTCTAGGAGCAGAAATCACATCCTGTTAAGCAGAAAGAAAGGACACTTACAAGCAAAAATGAAAGAGAATCATATAAAATTATATAAGTGAAGAGGAGACAATTACCTTTATACAATTCCCTATATAATCACAAAAAACCATCAACATAGTCATCTGCCTGGCCAGTTTTCCATGCCCACTCTATGAATATAAAAGCATAATTATCGAAAACTAAAACTTAACATGATCATCATCGAACAAAATTGACCACAGCCATGATAAAGAAATCATACCCAGAAGAGAAGAGGAAGAAAGGTGGTGTAGAAAGGCACAGAAACAACCAAGGATAATGCAGAGAAAAGAAAATCCAAGAACCTATGTTGGTAACTCTGCAAAACCCAACAAAACACATAAAAATTGAAATTAAAAAAAAAGAAGGGTTACTTGTTTAAGAAAAAATGGAAATAAACCTGGATCTGATGGATGAGAGGAGTGTCGGTGATGACATGGTTCGTCACCCATGGCTGCAGAAAGTACCTAATCTTTTGGGTAACATGAAGATATGAAGCTATAACAATCCACAACACAATTCCACACAAACCTGTAACTTGCCACATTGATATAGCCTCCATCCCCCTCTCCCCCTCCAATTATGGCGGAAATAGAAAACTGAGAAATGAAAGACTGAAAAACAAAATTACAAAATACTATTGCCAAAGCAGTTTTTGATAATCCAACAAAGTTTCTATTTTTCAAAAATTTTAAATTATTAGGTTCGATTGCACATTAGTCTTCATGCTATTAGTCGTTTCTGTTATGTAAATAGCAATTCCCAATACAAACAAAATAAATAAAAGATGAGGGACACGAAAAATTCCATAATTTTTACAAAAGTATCACTTTAGTCTCGTAAGTTTCATCTGCAGTCCTCTAGTTAATAACTTTGAAAAAAAAAAGATGCACTTCGGTCTTAAAAACCCAAAATTACAGGATTTATATGCAACTTTGACCTGAGGATATAGAGTTTTGAATTTGTTAATTATTTCTAAAATTTTCATCCTAAATACTTAATGAACCACACAAATTTAATTTAGCTTGGGGGTCTCAACTTCTCACAGATTAAAAGTATGCCATGTATTTTTTTTTTTAATCTAAAGAAAATAAGCTTGGCTTTTGTTTCAATGATTTATCATGGTGACTCAACAAGAAACTTGAAAGAGATATAAGGTTACCTTTTCGGTGATGAAGGGCTTGATCAAACCTTCAATGAAGACTTGTAAAGGTTGAGAACGAGATCCAACGAAGCACTAATACTAAGAATCTTACGCTCCATGTTAAATTTATTCTAGTGAATTGCTAATCCGATTTGAGGTTGGTTCGAAAATGATGGGTGGGTTTAGTAATAGAATCAGAGAAGTAAAACTGGGATGTTATACAAGTGGCCAGGACAACCAGATATGGATGGGGTAATCACTCCAAATGTGCTGAGAATCCCACCATAATACACTTCTAATGTCAACATATTCCAGCTGGACGCCATGTCATGACTAACAACCACTGACATGGCATCTGAAGACCAGATTTTTTTTAAAAAATTTTCTCATATGTTATTAAAATTTATATAAAAAAAAATTACTAATGTCTTTAAATTTATATTTAATATAAATAATGAATAGATTAATTTTCATATTTTAATATTTTTTATTTATATATAAAGATTAGAAAACTAAGTTAGTACAAATAAGTTGTATTTTAATATTCTTTATTGAGATATAAAAATTACAAACTAAATTATGAGCAGAATAAGTTGTACTTTAATATTACTTATTTATACATAAAGATTAGAAAACTTACTCATAAATATAATTTGTACTTTAATTTTCTTTATTTATATAATGGGATTAAAAAACTAACTTACCTAAGTTAAGTGTAAGTTGTAATTTAATATTATGTATTTACATAAAAAAAATTGCTTTATGTATATATGAAACTCAAATTTTTAATTTTATGAGAAATACTTAATTGTTTTTGAAAAATTCATGTTCATTTATTCATTAAATTTGAGCTTTTTTTAATTTTATCATTGTTATTGTTTATGTAAAGTATGAATTGTTTTTCATTAATTAGTTTTATAATAAGAAAAATAATATCATAAAAATCTTTTAATTTTTTTGGATAATCAGTAAGAAAAAATAGCTTTAAAGTAATAGTATTATAAATGAGTAGTATTATGGTTACTCAATTATAAAGTGATTAAATTGTAAATAAAAAAATAAAAAAAAGTAAGAAATTAAAAAGATTTTAATTCTAAATTATTATATATATTAGATAATTTATTAATCAAATAGAAATCATATTATTTATTTAAATTTATGTATTTTTATTTGTTCATAAATTTAATAAAAAAAATTAGTTAACTAAAAATGAAAAAAATAAAGAAACAAATATTATGTACAGAAAGAAAATAAGAGAAAATTATAAATGAAAAATGAGAAAATATTGGGTTTAAAATGTCATTTCGGTAGTTTTTGCTGCGTCAACAGTTAATGTCGGAAAGAGAGGAGTGCCCAAAAGAAGTCAATGACGGTGGTGGGCAAATTTACGGGAATTTGTCTATAGAGATCTAAAAACGTCAAAATCTGTATGGGTGATATGCCCGGTAATCATATTAATTATTATATTAGTATTAGTCTTTTCCCTTAAAAAAAACAGCTTCTTTATTACTAATAAAATTTTAGAATACAAAACTTCATCTTGAATATATTATAAATACTAATAATTTTTGTGTATAAAATATGTATTTATATACTAATTTTTAGGTTTATTAAGATAGTATTAAATCTCAATTAAATTAATTAAAAACTTTTTTAAATAAAAATCATATTAGTGAGTGAATATTACTAATTTTATTTAAAATATAAATATCATTTAATAATGATAAGAAATTTTAATTTTTCTAATAAATAAAACTCATTATTCATTGTTATAAAATATCACATAACTCACGAGCCAAAAAGAATTAACCTAATCTTTCGTACTTGCATCAATTCATCACTTTTGTGGTTTTTATTTATTGAATTAATTGTCAAAGTTTAAAAAATATTATTTTATTGATCTTGACCTAAATCATTTGTTCTAGGTTTGTTAAAGATTTTCTTCATTTTATTTATTTGTTGAATCCATTTAGAATAAACACGAAAACTTATGTTTTTTGTACCAACATTTTTACAAGTTATTTAATGAACGTGTCTAATTAGTGAGTATTTGATTAGAACATTGGTCAGTATTCGTTTACGCTAATCTTGAAGGTAATAAAAACAGAGCAAAAACTTGTAAGTAAAATACATTGATGTATTATCATAGGAACGGTAATACAAGATTGAGTTTGTATAAGAAAATTTTAATTTTCACAGTGAAAAGATTAGCTAGTTCGATAGATCGATGATTTTTCTCCTAGGTCATTAATGTGACCTAGTTTATTTTTATCTAAAAATATTGTGTGTGAATATTTTTCTTTATGCATTTATTTTAATATGCAATTGCATGTATGGTCATTGAGTTTAGGTATCAATTTTTTAAAAATAACCTATTCACCTTTAGACTTTATTTAGTCCTATTGTAAACTTTCAATTAATATCAAAAACTACACTAGACATACTTACTCACTTAGTGATTTTGAGTTTTAGGTACACTCACGCAGACCAAATGAAAGAAGATAAGTCATATTATTGACCCTCGTAATCTTTAATGGGTATAATTATTAGAAGGTTCGCATGCAAGTTTATCTCAAACAAAATGAAAAGTTTTGAAATGTTATTTTTGATGGTTGAGAGCTACCTTTGGTAATAAAAGATTACATAACTCTATAAAACTAAGAAAAGAATGGATTATCGAAGAAAGAACATCTTAGTGGATCAAACCAAAAAATGTTAGTTTCAATATCTATTATTGTGTTGCTGGACGAATTATATTGCATCTCTGATTGTGAGTTTGCTAAAAATGTTCGGGAATATCTAGCCCTTGCATATGAGGGTACTAGTACTTCTCAAGTAAAAAAACAAAATTGAAACTTTTCAAATCTCAATTTGAGTATTTTAAAATGGCTAAAACTGAGATCTTTAATGAATTTTATGTAATATTTTGTGATATTACTAATACTTGTTCAAATCTTGGTGAGTAAATAGAATAGCCCAAGTTAGTTTGCAAACTACTTAGCCTTGATTGAACCTTTCAAGATAAAGGTCACTATTGTATAAGAGAGTAAGAATGTTGATACTCTGAAGATGAAAACGCTTGTTGGATCAATACAAACCTATGAACTCACGCTTGTACCTCCCATAAAAAACAAGAATGTAGCTTTCAATAGTGCTAAAAAGAAAATTTTTAATAGTGATGATAATGATGATACTTTAGCTCTAATTGCACGAAGTTTCAAAAAGTACTTAAACTAAAAAAACAAAAGGATAACAAAGGACAATCGAATTAAGTCAAGAATTTAAAATCAAAGAAACTTCATTCCTCAAGTTCAAAAGGTAAGAAATCTAAATTCACGAATCCTTAATGTTTTACTTGTAGTGATTTTGGTCGCATTATTGTAGAGTGTGCAAATAACAAGAAAAAAGTTAGAAAAGCATTCAACATCATACTTAGTAACATAGAAAGTGAGCACGAAAATGCAAGTCAATCTGAATAGGGTCAAACCAATTATTATGACTTCACTGCAGCTACCAAAGCACTCTCTAATGACACTAACTCTAGTTTGGATGAAAACGAGATGAGGAAATTGACTCTTCCATCCACTCGCAATTTAATGTTAAAAGCTTTTAAAGAATTTTTTCATGATTGCCTAGGTGCTAAAGAATAAAGAGATGGTCTTCTCATTGAAGTAATTATGTTGAATGATATGATTAGTGTCTATAAAACAAACTCTTCATCTTTAGAGAAAGAAAAGAAAGAACTATCTAAATATATTTATGCTTTGAAACTAAGTCTTGTAGAAATATAATAGGAGAACAATAAGCTCAGGCAAGAATTGTATGTTGCTAAAGAAATAGTGAGAAATTTGACAATTTATGCTAAAAGGTTAAAGAAAGTCATAGACTATTGAAATCCATATGGAGATAAAAGGGGCCTTGGATATTTAGATAAAAAATAAACACCTACTACATCTACAACTCAATTTGTGAAACTCGTTGCTCCTTTAATAGGATAGGTAAAATCTACCCTTATCTTTCTAAAAATAAGTCTTTTGTTCCTATATGTGAATATTGTGGTAGATAGAGATATATTAAACCTAAGTGTATATTTCATTATGACCATGACTATTCCATGTATGCAAGTACCTCAAAGAGACCTTAAAACCTTTATAAATGAAAATTGTTTACTATTAGAAACAAATAAAAAAGGGCTACTAAAAACCTTGTACCTTCAACTCTTAAACCCTTTCCACTTATGGTTCCAAATATCATAAGAGGATGGGTTAAGAAGTTTGAGTTATATTGTTTTGTAGCCCATATTACATTAAAAACAAGCACCAAAAGCTTGGTATGAAAGACCTACTAACTATCTTTTGAACAAGGAATTTGAGATGATAAAACTCTATTCATAAAAAGAAGTTGTGTTGATATCTTTATTCCTCAAAAATATATGGATGACATTACCTTTGGATTCAAATCTATTTCATTAGTGGGTGACTCTATGCAATGTCAAATGAATTTGAAATGTCCATAGTAGGTGAATTAACCTTTTTTTTTGTTTGAAAATTAAGCAATCATATGATGGTATATTTATTTCTTAAACCAAGTATGCTTGCAATCTAGTTAAAAGGTTTGGCTTTGAATCTAGAAAGCCATTAAGAACTTCGTTAAGAAGCAGCACCAAAATTACAAAGGGCACACAAGGTAAAAGTGTTGATTAAACCTTATATAAGAGCATAATATGTAGCCTATTGTACCTCATTGCTAGTAGGCCTGATATATGTTTTTGTTGATATATATGGATTCCATCAAGCTAATCCAACAGAATCACACTTTGAACATATGAAAAGAATTTCCATGTATATTTCAAGTGCAATTAACTATAGTATAGGTTTTGCTATTGACAATACTGGTGAGATAAGTAGTGACACAGATGTAGATTAGGCTGGCAATCACGACGATAAGAAAAAACACATTATGTGAACGATTCTACATTGGAAACAACATAGTTTACTAGCACAGTAAAAAACAAAACTCCATTTCACTCTCTACAATTGAGACAGAATACATTGATACAAGAAGCTTACGCATACAAATGCTCAGGATTAAAAATATGCTCAAGAACTATGGTCAATCATAAGATACAATGCCCTTATACTGTGACAACTCTAATACTATATGTATCTCTAAGAATCATATTCAACATTCTAGAACAAAGCATATGAACCTCAGGCATAATTTCATTAGAGACTTAGTTGAAGAAAAGATAGTCACACGATTTTGTACTTATTGAGAGATAATTGATATATCTATTTACTAAGGCTTTGGACACTGAAAGATTTGAATTACTTAGAAGTGTGTTAGGAATCTTTCCTATAAAGTAATTCTTTATACACTTCATACAAAAAAGTGGAAGAGAGAGACATATGAGCTTTACTTATTTTAGGACAAGTTATACTATGATTGGTGGAGCTTTCTTTTTCATAATCAATATATTTCATCTCTACAATTCACATGTTTAACTGTAATTGAAAGTTCTTTTAGACATACCCACGTAATTCATGTTTAAATTAATTTTTTAACTTTGTGACTTGTATGTTAAAAGTCTTAAATCTCAAATTTATTTATGGTGTAAAAAGTGTACCCCCTTTTGAGTTCAAACTCTATAGTGCACTAAAGTATAATATCTAATTGAGAGAGTTATCTACTGTAATAAGTAAATCTTTCAATAAATTTAAGAGAACTATCTCACTATTAATATGAAAGTTATCAATTAGGTAGAATCTTTATCCATAAAATTATCAAGTAATGATAATAAATAAATAAATTCATTCATTCATTAAAAACATTATAAAAGCCCGAAAGACAAGTGGCTATAATTATATTCTCTTAAAGTAACGAAGAGATGGGGTCACTTCAACACTGATGATGAAATGTGAATCAAGGGTGATTTAACTTAAAAGAATAGTAATCATTGAACCTAGTTGAATGTGTTTCCATATGAACATATGTACTATACATATATTTCACTTATAACTAAATATTGATGTTGGTTACTAATTATGTGCAAATTGCTATAAATCTATTTGAATGGTTCTAAAATAATTAATCTACTTGATTAGTGCATCATGATTAATAATTTATCCTTTTTAAAAAATAAAGAATAATTCATAAGGTTGTGCATGTAGGAAGAGAACACAAATTTAGAGGGAGCATTTTGATGAGCGAAAACCGACATCGCCGATTCTCGCAAATACTTTGGTTTTAATATTTGTAAAACTCTCGCAAGTGCACGAATCATTTCGTAGAAAATGATAAGTATACTCCCAAGGTCGATCTAAGGAAGGAATGTATGTGGTTTTTAATTTATTATTCAAACTTTTAAAAACGAAATTAAATCCTAAACATCCTGTCACGATATTTTGGGGTTTTGTGTTTTTAATCTAATAACAGAAAATTAAACATAGATTCAATAAACATTCATGCAAATTTTATCTTTTATAAATAGTGGAGTATTTATGGATATAATAACTAAGTTAATTATGCTTGCTCGTATTATCTAGGTTATTAAAGATATGAATTGATATTTATTGATTCTCCTTTTTTTGTATGAATACCACCTTTGGTGGGGTTAGATATTCTTTGTTAACTAAACAAATCAATTAACACCTATGGGTGGGGTTGATAACTAATTTGGTTAATTAAATTAATTCCTTTTTCTAAGAGATTGAAAATGAACCATTTAAATGCCACCTTTGGTGGGGTTAGACAATTTAAACTTTATTCAAGGTGTCCAAATTAAACCTAAGAATTTAGTTATCCGAGTACTAACTTTCAAGTTTTAAAACTACTACTGAAAATATGTTGTCAATACATTCTCAGATAATAATTCTTATAAAAACTTTTGAAATAGAGCTTCACTCTAACTACCGGCGATTGTACCATCAAATAAAAGAGCACTACTCTAAATCAGACCGGATAACTAAACCTTAAAATCTAATTTTCAGGTTTAAGTTTGTAATGAAAAATAATATATTTCTCTCTAACATTCTTAATATAAAATCATGAATAAAAATAAAATCAATTCATTTTAGAGATTTTTACCTATTTAATATTTCGCAAGCATAACAACGTCATTATTACATCATGTTTACTAAACAGCAAAGACGCTTAAATTTAACCACGACAAATTAAATATAACATGTAAGAATAAAGCATAAAAATAATCAGTAAAGAAAATATAATCCTTACGAACTTCGACGCTATTCATTCTTTGGAAAAACTCAGCGAATTTGCACTCCCATTTATTGAATCAAAAAGCTAAAATATTACAAAAACATAACTAGTTCTTCCCTAAAAAGGGAAGAACTCTAAAACTAAGAGAAATTAACTAAGAAAAGCTAAAAACTAAGAAAACATAAGAAAAACTAAAAATCTAAGAAAAGAGAGAAAGAAAGAAGAGAGAAGTGTGGTTTTGAGATATGCTTTGAAGTGAATGGAGGGGGGGTATTTATAGGTGAGGATGGAGAGAAAAAATGAGTAAAAAAAATTTTAAAAAAAATATTAAAAAATTAAAAAACGTGTAATGGACATGTTTGAGGTATCAATGACGTCAAGATGACGTGGGTCGCTACACGTGAAAAATGGGGTGAAAACACGCTATTGGCATATTGTTGTTAAAATTGGCGTTTGTTGGCTGGCGCAAGGGTCATTGGGCACGCTACTGGCGATTTCCATCTTTTTGACATTTTTGACCTTTTCGACCCATTTTGTCCAATTTTTCCATGTTTGTTGACCTTTTCCCACTTATTTATTAATATATTTGTGATGTTTTGCTTCAAGTATTCTTCTTTGTGCCTCGCCAAAATACCTGAAAAACAATAAAAATACCCGTGATTCCGAAAAAGACAAATTTATATAAATATATGATAAAACATATAAATATATATATTTTTAATCAATTAATGTCCATAAAATCATGGTTATTTTAGTGCTTTTTGAGCACTCATCACATTTCATGAATGATTTCTTACTACATAATCTTCTATTTATTCTTTGAATGTTAATTAAACTAATAAAAAATGAGGTTTCAAAGTCAAGTTATATAGTCTTATTCATGTGATTTTAGTTGAATACAAGCTTGTCAAGATTAATCAAAGATATCTTTATTGGATTATAGGATAGTTCCACTATAAAATTTATACCTTTTATGTAACCTTTTTTTTAATGAATGTCATGTATTAAGAGAATAGTTTTATCACACAAAAATATAAAGAGAGAGTTTGTAAGGTATTATGAGTATTGAGATTTTTATGGACCAAACATTTATTTATAAAATAGTTTCTAGGCTCGTTATCAAGTATGTTGATTAAGGTAAAAGAAACACCCGAGTTTTGGATAATCATACTTTAATTATATTCTTTATACTATCACACTTAATTTGAATTACATTCATGCATTAATGAGCACATTGCATAGTATTTAGAATTTTTTGTATTGCTCAAATTTTTGTTACTAAAATATAAGCAAAATTATATTCTAAAATATAGGATACAATGTAGCCTAAAATGTAGGCTAAAAGATAGTTTAAAATCTTAATTAAAGTACTTCAAAAATAACTATTCTTTGAAAATGAATCTTTTTTATTAATGATTATAACTACCTATTTAGAGTATGGGAATAAGGTTTTATTTTCTTAAAAATAAAATTCTATTACTTATTGTTACAAAATACCATACAAATTATAAGCCCAAGAAGAATTAACCTACTCTTCCTACCTTATCCCTATCACCTATTATATGCATTAATAATCTTTCAACAAAAGAATCTAGTAGAAAATAAGTTAACTTGAATAGCACCAGTGATGCTCGATAAAGTATAGACATTGTATAAACTATTGGCGATCAATGAAAAAACTATATATATAATGGCATAAGGAATTAGATTGGGGCAATTGGCTAGGAGGAAATTGGTAAAGGAATAATTAATTCATATGATTGAGGCTATCAACATAGGGGAATATTAACTATTTGCATATCCAGACTTAACAGATGCCCGACCCACGCAACCGCTTAAGCAAAGTTACCAACTCGAGATAGAAGATGAAGCACCCCAGATGTCCTACCTGTAGATCAACTTGAACATAATGATCAGCAAGCTCAATGATCAACCCGAGTTGGGGTCGACTTTAACCCATGATATGTTGTACTTTATACCAATTATATCCCTCTAACATGTAAATATGTGTACTCATTATGTGATTGACACCTGTGTATGTAATTTCTATAAATAGATGAATCTCTTATGAGATCCACATATTCAACCAATTGTCTTAACTTCTCTCTCTAAAACTAGGTTGAATCTTAACATTAACTATTAGCTTATTAACGAGATTGGGTGAACTAATTAGAGGTACTCTTTGCCAAGGTTAAAAATATAAGACTATTTAGTAAGGGTAGAGAAATTAATTTCTACTTTTTAATGATTATATAACTTCTTATTTCTTAGGTTCTTTCATACTTGCATCTATTCATTAGATGTGTGATTTTTTATTTATTAAATTAATTATCAAGGTTTAAAAAAGCTATTTTGATTGATATTTAGCTAAATTATTTGTTTTAGGTTTGCTATAGATTTTCTTCATTTGATTTATTTGTTGAATCTATAAAGGTAGGGTTATTCATTATTGAAATCTATAATAACACTTTTATTAATAACACTTTTACAAGTTATATACCGAATGTATCTAATTGATGAGAAGTTGGTTGTAACGTTGGTTAGGATCTACTCACGCTAACATTAGAGGCTATGAAAATATAGTAAAGGCTCGTAAGTAAATTATATTGGGACATTATCCTAAGAAGTGTGGTTTAAGATCTAGTTTGTACTTAAAATTTAATTTTGGTAGTGAAAAGATTAGGTGGTCCGTAGAATGCAATTTTTCTCTTAATTCATTGGTATAACTCATACTATTTTCACTTAAAATATTGTGTGTTAATGTTTTACATTCTGCATTTATTTTAATACGTGATTATATGTCTGGCTGTTGAGTTTAAGTATCGATTTTAAAATTGTTGATTTTTAAAAATAACCTATTCACCCCTATGTTTATTTGATCCTATTATGACCTTTCACTATATATGGGATCCTGCTTAAAAATATCTTGATAAAAAAGAAAAAAAATCATAAAAGATTTATTACAATGAAACTTAATCTAAATACATAGAGAATAGGAAAAAAATATTAGAAATACATGCACAAAAGCGAATTTTCTTATTGTTGCATAACTCAAATAATATTGAATGTCGCCTAATACCACACCCACATGAGATCTATTATAAGACTAGATTGAAGCTTGTTAATTCCCACCAAGGATTCACTCTCTAATATGAATGGTGACATACCTAATTCAAAAACTATCTTTACACCTTCCTTCAAAGTTGTTAGTTTTACTAGCACGAATTACCTTGTCATAAAGAAAGTCCTAAATGAAGGGGAGTACTTTCCATATCACCTTAATTACAAAAAGTGGTCATCGTAAACTGAATCAATTGAAAATCATCTTGCCATTTTTGTCATGAACTTTGTTATTTATTCTTCTTCTTCTTTTCCTACAAAGCCCATATAAAACATAAAAATAATGGAATAATTTCATTAGTGATTAGATACAAATATAATGATATCCAACCTCATATAACTTAAAATTTATGCTAGTAAGTTTCCACACTTTCAGAGACAATTGACAGTTATCCAAAATATGTATTTATGACTTATAATCATTACCATATCATTTGTAGGTTTTTGTATCATAATTGTCAAAGCTCTTTGGTGGCACCTTAAAGTCATTATAATTTTAAGTGGTTTATGACTTATTTTATTGGGAATATGTTTCGTATTTTTTGATAAATGCTCTCATAGGGATGTTCTTTAGTTACCAAAATCATACCCACCCTTAAAATTAAGTAATAGATTCAAACATATAAAATGCAGTCAATATTGTTGCGGAACAAACTATTATTGCAAAAATAGGTGAATACAACCAACTATAGTTAAGAATTACATTTTTGGATCAAAAACAGGTAAAGAAGAATACCAGAAAGAGAAAATGTTCATAATAAAACACCAATTTTTATAATTGGTATATGTTTTCTTAACTCATCTATAAGAATAATATTTTGACTTTTATTCTGAGCATTAAAAATATGCAAATAAAGTCCCACATTGATTAGACATATGGTGATTCATGGGCTTACAAGGACTTGGGTAACTCCATCTAATATGTTAACCTTTTGAGATAGAATCTTAAGTTCTTCATAATTAGTATTACAGTAAACCCCAAACTTAGGCATTGTGGGTACTTATGTGACACTTCTTACTACATGAGCTCCATTTGTGTGAACTTAAGGCTCAATGTGGGCTCCATCTTACTTGAACTCAAGGCTCGTTGTGAGTTCAAGAAGAGTTGAACTATAATATAAAGCGTAAAGGTAAGAGTTTCTTCAATTGAGAGGAGTTGGACACAATGTAAAGTGTAAAGATAATATGTATTTTCTATTTAATGGGAGCTGAATCATGTGGTCCTTTGATTAAGGGAAAGATTGTTGAAAATATGCAAATAGAGTCTCACATTGACTATACATGAGTTGATTTATGGGCTTATAAGGACTTATACTATTATCTAATAGGTTAAATTTTTGGGATGAAATCCCAAGTTACTTACACGGAGAATATCCAGTAATAGTTTCCAAATAATGGGTCCAAATCCTAAAAATAACGATTCTTTGTAAGCATGAGTAATCAAATGAAATAAGACAGTTAGATAAGACCTCATACAAGAGTAACATCATATAATCCAATTGAGACATTATAAAATAAGTTAATGCTCTCTTAATATCTTTTTGAGCAAGAGCTAAGGTGGCTTTCAAAAGTAATGTTATTATACCTATCAAAGATATTATCTTCATTATAAGGTATAATTAGGAAAAGTGGAAGAAGTTGAGCTACGAGAAAATTCTCACTATTATCATAGTAGCCACATGTACAAGATCTGAAATAGGAGTAGGTCCTTTGTGGGATTTCATGACGTTATGACCATATTTTTCATGTTTTCATGTTGTCTATTATAATCTATGTAAAAAAATGACATCGAAAATTTAATATTATTTATGTGAAGTATTTTTTTACTTTAATTTCACATTGAAGGCAAGATTACAAGCGAATATCTACCGGAAAAATTAATAGAACAATTAATTTAAGATAACAGAAATAAAGATGAATATGTGTTCACTAATATCTAACGATTCAAAATCTACTATTCAATTTTACTAATCATAAAAGTCATTTAACTAGTAGATTTAATTTATTTCCTTTATTGAATCATGAAAAGGGGTTACAATCAAAATAAATTATTAGTTATTTTATAGCCATATAAACTCGTTAAAATCACATATAAAAGGTTTTTTTAAAATGATATATCATAGTATTAATAATAGTTAGAATGTAATTCTGTTTTAGTGTTAGTTTTCTGTTATAAAGTTTGTTACAACTTCCCTCCTTTTCTTTGTATATTAGAGGACTCTCCTCTTTGTAAATCTGTATCAACATACAGACCATTTTCTTCCTCTCTTCCATTTCTTGTTTTCTCAACATCTCATAAATCTAACTTGGTGTCAGAGCATAGGTTACTCTCTCAAATTTTTCTGGGCGTCTTCTTCTTCTTCATGGCAAAGACAAGAAATCACAGTGCTAACAATGGGGCTGGATCAGATTCCTCTACACTCAATAGTAGTGCTCACCCGACCAACAATGAAGACCCTATGAGATCTATCATCAACCCCCTCAGCCAGTTGATCACGATAAAACTTGAAGAAGACAACTTCCTCATATGGAAATTTTAGGTAGAAAACATGATCTTGCGTTACGGTCTTGAGGATTTCATCCATGGAACTTGCAATGTTCCACCTAGAATTCATGATGGAGAATCAAATCCTACCTTCATTTTCCATCAAAGACAGAATAGATTACTCGTTTCCTAACTTCTTGCCTCGATCAGCACCAGCTACCTCCCTAAGTTGATTGGATGTTCTTCCTCTCAGCAAATTTGGGCCACTATAGAAAAACTCTTCAATTCTCAATCCACTGCCAAGGTGATGTTTTACAAAAGGCAGATCTAACTTCTCAAGAAAGACAATCTTTCTATGAGAGAGTATATCTTGAAGATGAAATCCTAATTCGACATGCTTGGAGTTGTTAATCATAGTATGACAGACATTGATCAGATTCTTGCCCTCCTCAATGGCCTAGGGGATGAGTACGAGTCCATAGTTTCTATCATCTTCTCAAGAGAGATCCCCTATACTCTCCAACATATCAATACGCTTCTCTTGTCTCATGAAGGTCGTATATTGCAAAAACACTCTGTTGCTAATGATCTTTCTGTCAATCTTGCTAACAACAGGAAAAGCTACAATGGTACTTCACATAACAACCATCAAGGAGGAAGAGGATACAATGACTATCGTGGCAGAGGAAGAGGGGGCAGATCCAACAATGGCAGACCCCAATGCCAACTCTGTGGCAAGATTGGACACACAGTCATCAAATATTACTATCGTTTTGATCAAAATTTTCAAGGAAGTGGAGGCAGTAACCCCTCAAGTTCTTCCAACCAGAACTAAGATCCTACTCAGAACTATAATTCCACTCAGAACCATGCCAATCTTGCTTACACACAAGAAGAGGCCCCTTTTGACCAAGTCCCTACTGAAGACTTAATTGCTACTGCTCAAAACACTACCATTGACAAGTATTGGTATCCTGATTCTGGGCCACCAATCATGTGACCAATGACATCCAAAACCTGTCATGTGGGACTGACTACAATGGAACTCAAAAGATCCATATGGGAAATGGTAAAGTCCTCTCAATCAAACACATTGGCAAAACTACTATCCCTTCCTCTTTCTACTCTCATTCCTTATCTCTAAATAATATTCTTTATGTACCCTCAATTACTAAAATTCTTTTTAGAGACTCTAAGTTCTGTCTTGACAATAAAGTTTTCTTTGAATTTCATCCCTTCTTCTGTTTTGTCAAAGATTAGGTTACTAAGAAACTTCTACTCAAGGGGACTTTGCATAAAAGACTATACCGGCTTGACCTCTTGCTGCCTACCAAGACCCCTTGTCCAACTTGCCAACCCTCCTTCCAATCTCTCATGTCAGAAACCATTCCTCCCAAAGAAAAACTCTCTCTTGACCTTTGGCATAGAAGGCTTGGTCATCCTTCCTTTCAAGTTTTTAACAAAATTCTAAATCATTGTAATATCAATTTTTCAGTAAATAAAATGCAACATTACTTCTGTACAGCTTGTCAAATGGGAAAAAGCCATAAACTCCCTTTTCCTACTTCTCAAACTACCTATTCTGCACCTTTACAGCTTGTGGAAGCTGATATATGGGGCCCCTCTCCCATTCTTTCTACCACTAGCCACAAATTCTACATTACCTTTGTAGATGTTTTTTTAAGATTCACATGGATTTATTTCATCAAACACAAATCTGAAGCTTTAGATTGCTTTATTCGTTTCAAAACACAAGCAGAAAATCAGTTGAACACAAAACTCAAGATTTTTCAAAGTGATTGGGGTGGTGAGTTTTGATATTTTCAAACTTTCTTGATAAATATGGCATCATTCATAGAGTTTCATGCCCTCACACCTCTCAACAAAATGGTATTGTTGAGAGGAAGCATAGACATGTTGTCGAACTTGGGCTTAACCTCCTTGCTCAATCCTCTGTCCCTAAAACTTACTGGCCAGAGGCCTTCTCCACTACTGTTTTCCTTATCAACAGATTTACGTCTACAGTTCGGCAGCAAAAGTTCCATCTTCAAGTCCTTTTTCAGGTAAAACTCGACTATAAACCTCTTCGTGTTTTTGGTTATCAATGTTTTCCTCATCTAAGACCCTACAATTCCCATAAGTTTGATTTTAGGTCCATTCCCTGCACCTTTCTAGGTTATAGCAGTAAACATAAAGGTTACAAATGTTTAGATAACAATGGAAAAATATATGTTTCAAGGCATGTCATCTTCAATGAACATATCTTTCCTTTCCAAAACAATACTTCTCAAACTTCCGAGCCACCCTCTCTTGTCATATTTCCTCCACCTATAGTTGCAAGTCATCAACTTCCAACTCCACATAATTCTCATTTTTCTGGTCATATACCAGATAATACACCTGAAACAGGTCTTATACCTGTTAATCAGGTCTTGTCCCCTCCTTTTATCTCACAAAATACCTTTTCAAACAACTCAAATCAACCTATTTATCATTCTAATTTAGACTCAGCCAATGAAGTCTCTAAAACTATTCTTCACAATGTTGTTTCTGAGGTTACTCCCACTAATCACTCTATGGTTACACGGTCCAAAAATGGCATCTCTAAGAAGAAAGCCTTTACTGTTTATCTTTCAGATCCTACTTGTATTTTAGTACATGATGCCCTTCTCCATGAAAGATGGAAGGAAGCCATGCTTGAAGAATACAATGCACTTCAAAGGAATCGGACTTGGTCTTTAGTTGAACTACCTCCTGACAAAAAAACCATTGGCTGTAGATGGGTATTCAAGGTCAAAGAAAACCCAGATGGCTCCATTTCCAAGTACAAGGCAAGACTTGTTGCCAAAGGTTTCCACCAAAGACATGGTTTTTACTTTGATGAGACATTTTCACCTGTTGTTAAGCCAACCACTATCAAAGTTGTCCTCACTGTGGCCCTTTCTCGTGGTTGGTTTTGAGACAATTAGATGTTAACAACGTCTTTCTTAATAAAGATTTGAAGGAAGAGGTCTATATGGCACAACCCCCTGGTTTTAAAACCAAAGAAGCTTCTCACATGGTTTGCAAACTCAGTAGATCCCTTTATGGTCTAAAGTAGGCTCCCAGGGCCTTGTTCGAAAAACTCAAGGTCACCCTTTTTCACATGGGGTTCTCCTCTTTTAAAGCTAACAATTCTTTATTTCTAAGGTTCTCTACCACCTCAACCGTTTTTCTTCTTGTCTGTGTCGATGACATAATAGTGGTTGGAAGTCAGAAACTTGAACTTGACAACTTCATATCAGTTCTTAATAAACTCTTCTCACTCAAAGATCTTGGAGAATTGAATTACTTCCTTGGCATTGAAGTCCGGTCCACAAATAAAGGTCTCCATTTGTCTTAAAAAATACATTTGTGATCTCCTCAAAAGGTCAAAGATGGATCAAGCCAATCCTCTACCTACTCCTATGAAACCTCTTGATCATCACTGGAAAGCAATAAAGAGGATCCTCAAGTACTTGAAAGGGACTGTTGATGAAGGAATCACCTTGAGGAAAACAAACAATATGTCTCTAATAGGGTACTGTGATGTCGATTGGGGAAATGATTTGGATAATAGAAGATCCACTATTGGTTACTGTATTTTCCTTGGAGATAGTTTAATTTCCTGGTCTTCAAAGAAACAGAGTGTAGTTTCCAGATCCACTACTGAAGCTGAGTACCGCAGCCTAGCCAATGCCACTTCAGAAGTTGTTTGGCTTCAGTCCCTTCTTAGCTAACTCAGAATTGATGTGAAAAACATGTGGAGCTAGACCTGTATTTCGCCAGGAAGAAAGTTATCTTAAAGCAACTTCTTGTTCAGCATGTTTCTTCTGCTGATCAAATTACAGACATTCTAACCAAATCTTTGTCGTCACAGTTCTTCAATAGACTCAAGCTGAAAATGAGTGTTTGTTCACTTCTTCAACAAGCAAGGGGAGAAAAAGGAGAGTGCTTGAATTGAGGGAGAAAGTTAGAATGTAATTATGTTTTAGTGTTAGTTTTTTGTTATAAAGTTTGTTACAACTTATCTTCTTTTATTTGTATATAAGAGAACTCTCCTATTTGTAAATCTATATTAACTAGAGATTATTTTCTTACTCTATTCGGTTTCTTATTTTCTCAACATCTTATAAATCTAACTATAATAAAGGATAGATTAAAATAGAAACAGAAAATCTCGATTCCTAAAATCATATAATATTAATTAATATGTCTTTATAGAAGCATTTGTCTAACAATATTAGACGTTCGGCTTCGTAAAACATAAATTATATATAAAGCACATTGTTTTATGCCTTTATCCGCCCACCTTATTCAACTTTTCGTTTTTTGTTTTTTGTTTTTTTTTTTTCAAACCTTGGCTTTCGACCAACTAATCCTAACAAACCAAAACGCTCACAGTATACACGAAACTGACAAGATATTTACGAAACTATCCTCATTGGGCCCATTTTTTGGACCTCAACAACAAGCAAAATAATAAATACTATTTATTAAGAATAATCACAAAACCTGACTCGAAGTGAAGACCATGGAAGGAAAAGAGATGAATAAACAGTATATGAGGTGATTGGGTTGTGCGAAATTTGGAGTGAAGTGGGCTTTTCAACGTCAATGTTGTCAAAGAAGTATCTAATTTTGCGTTATTTGTCGCAAGTTGACATTGTCAAATTGAGAGGAGAGAGAAAGTAAAAAGTGAGAGAATGCATATAGCTAGGCGAATCTTATTCATCGATGAACTGAAACAATGACAAAAATGTAATTTCGTTGGGCCGTAATGACCATGTACAATGAGCTATGAAAAAGCAATCATATGTGCTATTATGCCTCTCTATCTTATAGACCTAAAACAGCTTAAAGTCTTATAGTGGGTTTTTTTTTCTTCCCAAAGTAACCATTCAAATCATACCAATATATATATTATTTTATCAAAAAATTAAATCTTATACACAACAAAATTTAATTATTAAATATGACACATAAATTTATATCTAAATTATTTTTTTTAATTTTTAAAATAATTATAATACATATAAAAAAAATATAGATATAAAAATTAATGTGTAAAACTATATGATATTTATCATTTCTTATATTAAATTTAATTAAAATTTTCAACTCTTAAAATAGGAAAGAAATTTTTTTTAAAGGAAAATGCCAAAGTAGATTCCACTTGAGCATATATTAAAATAATTCATAATATTAATATATTTCCTCTTTTTCGCTTAGTTTGAATATATAGCTTTTACTAGGTTTTAAAATCAAAGTAGGTTCCGCTAAGTCTTTACTGCCGGATGTTTTACTTTATATTATATTATTATTCAATAAATTTTAAATATATATTATTAAACATACATAATTTAAAATAGATAGATAATAAATATTAATATAACTTGAATATATTTACGATTCTATCTTATTTTTCAATTAGCCTCGTGGATATTAAAGTTATAAATTTTAAGCATTGAAATTTAAAAAAATACTAAAAATAAATAAATTTATATTTAACCTAATTATTTTGTATGTTTTTAATGTTCTAATTTTTATATATATATATATTTAAAATTATTTAATACTATTTAATATTGTGCGCACATGTTTTGCTTAAAACATTAACGTGTATTCATCTCCAAGCAAAACATTCATTTTATGGGGAAAAGTAATTCCTCTTATTCAATTTGCACACAAGACAAATCCCTATTGACATCTCCCACTTTATTACACAACTTTAATTATATCGGCTACTTTGATGACACAACTTTTTCAAATGAAGTTTTTTTTTTCTTCCCTTCTTTACTTTCAATATCATTATATATTTAACACATTAAATACAAATTTGAAAATGATTAGTAATTAGAATTGATATCTTAAAAAATTATTTTGCTTTATATAATACTTTAATTTTTAACATATTTAATTTAATATTTTTTAAATTTAGATTAAATATATTAAATTTAAAAGGATAATGATCTTAATATTTTGGAGAAAAAAATTAATAGATTAAAATATAAAATTTAGAGAAAATTGTATAATTTAGCATATATTTTTGTGTATGAAATCGTGTCAACTCGTATTAATTTATAAGTTAAAATACAAAAAAAATAAAAGGTGCGACTAAGCATGGAAAAATCATCTGAAAATAATTCCCACAAGCAAAAACAGATTGAAAGCATTTCTTAGAACAAGTCAATATTATACACTCTATGCTTTATCCTACTTTCAGCAAGATATTTACCTTTTAATAATACATACAATGATCAGAGACAGCATTAAAAAATTTAGCAGTGCCTCATTTGGAAAATTCATATTCATGAATTACTTTAATAATATTAAAGGGAGCTAGAGTAGAGTTTCTTATATTAAGATATTGGTGTGTTTTAATTTATTAGATTAAAAGTTGTGATATTTAGTTACATAATTAGTATTTATATTTAAGAGGGCAACATGTATATAAATAAAAAATAAAAATAGTATAAGTTATTTTTTATTAAAAATATTATATATATATATATCATTTTAATAAAAATATGTATAAATTATTAAATTTTAATGAGATATTGAGTTTTAAATTCAAATAGGACACAATTTTATCATATATATATAATTTATTTATAATTTTATAAATATTATATGTAAAAATTTATTCGTCAAAAATTAAGACGAGATACCGCCTTTAAATATATTCGTCCTTATTATATTCTTTAAAAAAAGTGTTTAATTAAAAACAAAACATAATATTTTAAATTGCTTATTAAGATATTATTTTTAAAACGTTATTTTAATATTAAAATATTAAAATAATATAGTTAGTTGTTAAATAATTTTTTTTTAAATTTAAATTACATCTAAATATACGATAACTCGGTATCACATAAATTAAAGGATAAACCATTGCTAGTATTTCATAGTTTCATAAGATTTACTATATTTTACATCTCAAATTAATGAGTATTGACATTATATTTTAAGTCTTAAATTAATGAGTATTGATATTCATAAAGAACATGACTACTTATATATATATATATATATATATAAAATCTAAAATCCATTAATACAAACAAAGTTTAACTCGATAGACAAAACCTTTTATATAACTAATATAAAACTGCTTTAACATAAGCGTCATACCTTTGTATCATGAATCAAACTTTCTTGAAACCTCGATCTCTTGAGACTTTTCTCCCAATTACCTTGAATAGAAGATGCAGGTGGGTAATCTTGAACCTTTTAGAATGACTAAGATTCAATCTTTATATTTAAAAAATTGTAGCAGGTATGTAATATATATTTATTAATGTGATTAAATAAATATTTATTTAAATTAGTAGATTCATTTTTGCTAAAAAAAATCCTAATGGGGTGTTTGACTTCGAGTTTAATTAGAATAAGATTATAAGGTGTTTCACTTCAACTCAAAAGAAGAAAGTTTTTGACAAATTCTTAATGGTGTAAGAATAATTAATGCAAACTTAAAAGGGAGAAAATCCTACATAGGTATGACACAAAAGGGTAGTAAGGAAAGGCAATGACTACAGTGGTTATATATATATTTTTAAAGATAACAAGATTCTTAAATTAATTAAACGTAATAAATTTTATAAGAATTATAGTTTTTTTTATTCATTAGAATTAACTTTTTATGATCGAAAGAGTTATAATTTATATGAACTTTTACGTGATATCATAACAATGAGGTTTTACAATTAAATATATATTACAATCTTTAAAATTTAATTTAAATTGTTAAATTAATTGGATTCTAAAAAATATAAAAAAAAATTAATTTCTTTAAAAGGTATCACTAATATGTCTTTGTAAAGACAAAGTAATTTATAATTGAAAGAAGTGTTAAAGGGATTAAATGAAGTTTTAGGTCTACCTTTCTTAAGTTTGAATTTTGAGGAAGATTATGTCAGACATAACATGAGGAATCAATTCTCTCCGTTAAATCTTTTCGCAGATTTCCTAACCTATTTTCTATCTATCTAATTAAATACCTCAAATTTTCTTCTTCGAAAATCCCAAATACATCGATTGATTTGTAGTCTTGGTCTTGAACACCACCTTACAAGTCATAAAAACCAGCAAATGAACTTATTGATAATGCTGGTAAGAAAACATCGAATCCAAATCATGTTGCTTGGATCAATAATGATGGTCTTTTTAACATCTTGGCTAGCTTCTCGAAAATATGATCGAAGAATAGCATTAGGTATAATCTTTGGTGGCCTGGGTATACAACATACGAAGTTTGGAAATCAATTGAAGAAAACATGTTGGCCAACACCGAAAAGAATGAAGCCCATTTAAAGAATAACATTTATGCCTTATCCTATGCTATCTAAATAACCTCATTCAAGGATAAAGCAAGAATACCATTTATGCCTAAGCATTGGTTATCCAAAATCGATCATTCAACAATAACTAGCAGCCACAATACAGGTAATTTATAAACAAACAACCTTACAAAGTCGCTTGTCAAATATGTGGCATAACTAATCTTTCTATTAAATATATAAAAGTATACTTCATCGTAATTTTAATAGTTTAAGTTTCGAAAGAGTTAATTTTTTAATAATTTTTTAATTTATAAATTGTAAATGTTTAACTTCATTGATACATAAAACAAACTTTTATAAAATATACTTGATTTTCATTTAAATAAGTTAATTTTTTAAGAGAATTAATTTTCTAATAACTTCTACAGGATACAACTATCAAATGATTTTATTGGTATGATAATTACTTTGAAGATACCAATCAACAAGCCTCTGTAGCCATGACTTTGAAGGACGAAACAAATCCAAATTTGTATGATAAATGGAGGTAAACTAAATTAAACCTTACTTTGTCACATACTCAATATATATTGGTAATGGGGAAGCTTTGCATATCACTCACACCGGTATGGCCATGGAAATCTCAAGTTAATAATATATTAGTTGTGCAAAAGGTAAAGAATACTTTTTTATACGTTAGTTGACTTGTTGATGACAACTCATGTACTTTTGAATTTAACTCTCATGTCTTTGTTATAAAGAATTCCAAGCAACAGGTTCTTGCAAAGGGACATAGAAAAGGATATTTATTTGTGCTCGAAGAAGATCTTCAGGTAGCTCTTACCGCGGTTAGAAATCATGAATACCAAAAATGTAGATATAGTTTATTTAATTTACTTAAAATAGAATAAATAAAATATTTATTTAATCATTCTCATTCTCATTTATTTTATTAAATAAAAACGAAAAATTGTTTATTATTTAAATCCATTTAAATTCAGTATATAAAATTATACACAATAAAATTAAATTTAAGTGAAATAATATAGATATCGTTCATGAAAATAATTAATGTTAAAATATTTAAGTCCATCACTACTCGGAGGTAGTTTATGCAATAATAGATTGCATAAATCTAGACCATATATATTTGAAATGTTATAAAGATTCATTTAGTCTAAAATAGTTTGAGGATATCATTCTAAGATAATCTTAATCTTGAGTGTGATAAATAACCCATTTTTTATGACCTTTATATTTGACTTACTTAATGAGTTAAGATGTTGGTTTTGAAAATTCTTTTACGTAAAATATCTAGTCCTCAGCCAGAGGAACTTGTTGGACAAAGCAGTACATAGCATTCCGACACACCACAACCTCTTACTCCAGCTCCTGTATTGAGAAGGTCTTCTCGACCTCGTGTTCCTAATAGGAGATACATGAACTATATGTTGTTGACTGATGGAGGGGAGCCTAAATGCTATGATGAATCTTGTCAGACTCGAGATTCCAACAAGTGGGAGCTTGCTATGAAAGAAGAAATGAAATCTCTCATCTCCAACCAGACATGGGAACTAGCTGAGTTACCTATGGGAAAGAAGGCACTTCACAACAAATGGGTGTACCGGGTGAAAGAGGAGCATGATGGTTCCAAGAGATACAAAACCCGCCTAGTTGTCAAAGGGTTTCAACAGAAGGAAGGAGTTGACTACATTGACATTTTCGCTCCCGTTGTGAAGGTTAATACTATCAGATCAGTATTGAGTATTGTAGCCATCGAAGATCTTCATCTTGAACAGTTGGATGTGAAGACTGCATTCCTTCATGGAGATTTAGATGAAGAGATATACATGTACCCGAAGGTTTCTCGAGAAAGGGGAAGAAGACATGGTGTGCAGACTTAAGAAGAGTTTGTATGGCCTAAAACAAGCCCCGAGACAATGGTACGAGAAAAGTTTGACCTTCATACGCAAGGAAGGTTTCAAGTGCAACGATCATTGTTGCTACTTCAAGAGATATAGGTCCAATTATATCATTTTACTACTTTATGTTGATGATATGTTAGTAGCAGGTTCAGATATGGATGATATTAAAAGGTTGAAGCAGCAATTATCAAAGGAATTTGACATGAAAGACTTGGGTCAGCAAAGAAGATTCTTGGAATGCAAATCACAAGAAATAAGAAGAAAGGATCCTTGTAGTTATCTCAAGCAGAGTACATCAATCGTGTTTTGCAAAGATTCAACATGGGCGATGCCAAGCCAGTTAGCACACCCTTGGGCAGTCATTTTTTCCTATCCAAGGATCAGTCCCCTCAAACAGAGGAAGAGAGAGAATTCATGGCTAAGGTTCCTTATGCCTCAGCCATTGGAAGTTTGATGTACGCAATGGTCTGTACGAGACCAAACATTGGCCATGTAGTGGAAGTTGTTAGCAGATTTATGTCAAATCCAGGAAAAACTCATTGGGAAGCAGTCAAGTGGATTTTGAGGTATCTGCGAGGCACCATAGAAAAGTGCTTGTACTTTAGTAAAGGAGAGTTAAAAGTACAAGGGTACGTAGACGCATACTTTGGAGGTGAAGTTGATCACCGAAGAAGCATTACCGGTTATATATTAATTGAGCTGGGATTCAAACAAAAGAAGAATGTTCTGCATAGCGATAGTCAAAGTGAAATACACTTGGCGAAGAATTCAGCATTTCATTCTAGAACAAAGCATATTGGACTTCGTTATCACTTCATCAGATCTCTATTAGAAGATGATGTGTTAATACTGGAGAAGATTCAAGAAAGCAAAAATCCAGCAGATATGTTAACAAAAGTGGTGACTATTGACAAACTGAAGTTGTGCTCAACTTCAGTTGGTATGCTAGAGTAACAAAGACTAGAAAAGCTGCTGCATTGATCAAGGTGTGAAGACAGATTGAAATCAGTCTTCAAGTGGGAGATTGTTGGAGATTGTTATAAAGCTCCTTAATTTAAGGAGCAAATTAAGGAACAAAACATGGAGCAAAACAAGGAGCAAAATATGGAGCAATTCATGGAGCAAAACAAGGAGCTTAATTCAAGGAGCAATTTAAGGAACCATTAATTTAAGGAGTAATTCAAGGAGTGAATTTTCCTATAAATAGATGTGTAATTGTAATGAATTAATCATCCAAAATGTCCATTCCAAATGAGAGAAAAGCCTTTTTGAGAGAAAATTGAGAGTAATTTTCTTGGGTGTTATTGGGTTGTGAGTTGTGAGTGTTGTAAACACCTTATGTAATTTCTCCCCTTTCAGTAAAAAGATCTACAGCAGGTCCGGAGACGTAAGCAAGATTGGCCGAACTACGTTATCAAATTTGTGTGTTATTTTTCTATTCTTGATTTCTCATAAATCTGGCTTATCGGGAATTTGCGTTATTTTCCAACAAATTGAGTGCTAGAAAATCTCTCAATTTTCTATATATTGGCCGGTCAAACAAGAAAAAAATATGGTATATTTAACTGATTTCCATTTAACCTATTTTAATTTGAATTAGAATCCATAGAATATCTTTAATTAGGAATCCTACACATGCGTCATAACAAGAATCTTATCTTAGCCCTCTTTCACAACAATAAGAATCTCACTCTAATGATATCCTACAAAATTAAATTATATAATTAATCTAAAATTGAATTCAATTTGATAATTATTAAAATACATTTCTCGTCCTAGAAGTATTTAAATGACTATCAAACATTTAAATTTAACATTTTAATATTTTAATTAATTAAAATAAATATTTAATCAAAATAAATATTATTTAACTAATTAATTACAATAATTTGATTTTATTGTTTGAATTCAATTTGATAATTATTAAAATATATTTCTTGTCCCACAAGTATTTAAATGACTATCAAATATTTAAATTTAATGTTTTAATATTTTAATTAATTCAAATAAATATTTAATCAAACTGAATATTATTTAACTAATGAATTACAATAATTTGGCTATACTAAATTATCATTTTATTGTTATATATTTATTTGACATTTATGACTATTATAAAACATCACAATAAATAAGTATGCATTTGGATCACATGAAATAATTAATTACAAAATAATAATTCATTTATCATCTTTATCTTGGAAGAAACATTGTTCACTTGTTGTTATAGAGAAAAATCGTAACATTATTCACTTGTTATAAAACAGACTCGTGGAACGATGAAATTACAAATTCAAGCTTAAATAAAATATTAATACATTAATTAATTTTTTAACTCTTTAACTAATTATCGATATTTATTAATCTTAGAGTTACTCCATTATCAATTTAAGATTGAAAACTCTTGAATATCATAGCTACTATTTACACAACATGATGTATATGAGTTATTCGTTGATATAACCATTTGGTGTATGTCAATCCTCCACATCAAATTCGTAATATGATCGAGATCATTAAGTTTATTTTACCTCATCTATTACATATTTGTCTTGAATAATCATGATGCTTATGAATAACTATGTGTAATCATATTATAGAATACTTGTAGTTAATCAAGCTATAGATTATTAAACAAGTGAACTATTATCTAACATTTATGAACAAAGAGAATGAATAATAATTTTACGAGATAACCATGAAACCCATCACAAATATTGAGATACCAAAATAAGGTATTGAGATACCAAAATAAGGTATCTTAGACCAAAACTTTGAACATCACCAAGTTATATATCAAGGTGCTACAATAAAAGATTATCTAAATCACTTAGAATTAAAATCCTCCTCTATATCGTCATTGGATGACATAAGAAACAACTCGAAGTAAACATATATTAATAATGTTTCTAATATATTTAGTCCAATCTTGGATAATTAATTATTATATAAAGTATCCTTAATTATATTTTTCGACATCAATCACCTCAAATAAATATCATTCCATCCAAATGGATATAGACCTTATCCTTAATTTAATTGAAGATCCTACTATCTAAACTCTAATTAATCTTCATAAATAATTTGATTATTTAACTTAAAATCAATTATGCTTTGTATAAGTTGATATACTGACTTTTAAATAGACATGAATAATTAAAAAAATTATGATTTATTTGAAGAAAAAAGCATCATATATAAATAAATAAAATATTAATTTTATATATTCTAATTTCAACTTAAATTTAAATACAAACTCATTAAGGTTAAGGCTCTATATATAACATAAGATGCCTTATATCTTATCTCACAAGATAGTCATTGGCTTGTTTTAGATAACATTCTCCTTGTTTAGTTATTCATGGTGTTTATTATGTATACTTTAGTATCTATTTTATTATAATATGGACACTTTGATCCATTTTTATAAGGAATTGTTAAAATAGGGTTAAAATTTCTAACATCTCTCATGTGGGGATAGTTGTGGGGATGGTTTTAGTACCTATTTTATTATAATATGGACACTTTGATCCATTTTTATACGGAATTGTTAAAATAGGGTTAAAATTTCTAACATCTCTCATGTGGGGATAGTTTTGAAGGTCAAAATAGACTTTTCACGAGAGAAAAAAAAATTTTATTTTTTAAAAAAAATATGGAGAAATTAAAACACCCAACTTCTTCCTCCCTCTCGTCTTTTTTCCTTTCCATTTTTTAAGATCAAAAGTTCTTCCTTGCTAGGGGAAAAATATAGAGCACAATTGAAAAAACACCTCAAACCCTTGTGGAGAATACAACAACCCCTCCAAATTAAGTTCATGTAAATAATAAATTTAAAAAGAGAATAAAAGGAAACAAACAAAAGTCTTGAATTATGTCCCATTTAATTTCTGATCCTAATATTGAACTTTACTTGAATTTGTTGATTCACTTCTTTTAAATTTCTTTTTTTTATGCGAAAAAAAGGAGAAGAGATCAAAATATAGTACAAATTAATATAGAGAATAAAGAAGGGAAGAGAAACTAAGAGAAATGGGCACATAAATGAAAAAAAAGGAGATATAAATAAGAGAGAGTTAAATTTAAATGTGTAAGAAAAGGAGGAAGGTTTTGTTATTCACATATGTTTATTGTAGTAATTTCATATAAAATATCTATTAAACAACATCCATGTGATTTACAAGTTTTAATTTTATCAATTTATTAGTAATTATGTGTAAAAATGAATTAAAACGTAATGAAAGGGCACCTTTTAAGTTAAAGAAGGAGATGGGTTTTATCCCATGAGTGATGCTACACAGCTTGTTTCAAATTTGTTCACGTACGTAAATGCATTATTTATTTTAGAAAAAATTAAATGATAAATGATAAATTAATTAATTCATTGGACCTTAAAAGAATCACGTTTTTAAAATAGTTTTCCTTTATCCAAAACATAGGTATAGATACATGTAGCGTTGAGAGCCAAAAAAAAAAAAAAATTAAAAAATAAAAAAGTGTGAGAATATGATTCATATTAGTACATTAATTTATATGTATAATTACTAAAATCACCCACCTAATATATATAATATCCAACCTAAAATTTAACAATGAATATCGTTTTTACGTATTTCAAATAATCCATTAAATGTGATATCAGAAGACGGTAAAGAGAGAAAAAGAAAGTAATCGGCAAAAGAAATAAGAACACTAGCTCTAGTTTCCTCTCTTTCTATATCACTCACCATTACTACACTTTCCATAATTTAATTAAAATTACTTTCTAAAAAGGTGAAGCTATGCTCTCATTCAATGTAAATTAAAGAACATCAACCCAAAATAAATAAATAAATAAATAAATAAAACTTGATAACAGAGATCATACATCAATTTTCACTGGTACGTACATATATATAACATGTTTAGCAGTAAAGATCCATGTCGTGATTGATCACTAGTTGTGAAGAGGGTTTGGACCCGTATGAACCAATCTCTTATCTTCTTCGTATACTTTGTTTTGACCATCGTCAGCTGGACTACTTGAAGGTATGTAAAACGATGTCGTATCCAGAAAACGTCCTTTCCTTGTTATAAAAGTTGATTGTGATGAATATGAGGTATGTAACTGCCGATGAACATTAACGAGCAACAAACTATCTTGAGACAAAATTAAAATCACCCAGAAGAACAATGTTGAAGCTAATAATGCCACACCAACTGTACTTATTCTTCTTCCTTTGCCTCCACATTCTACCGTATGCATTGTACCGACTACTACAACTGTATACGAAATTTGATAACAAAGCTCAAAAGAGAAGAACTTAATTGCAATGAAACTAGAGTTTTTGACACTGTTGAGTGGAAATGCAACTGGGTTTTTGGTAATTTAGATTATAAGAAAGGAATCGAACAAGAAGAAGAAAATTAAGGATGTTCTCCTTATCTAAAGGGTGTTGCATGAGTAAAAATTTCATTGTTATATTTTTGATATACCAATATATGTAACACCGGATACAACATATAAAATTATATACGAGGTAATTAGTAAAAGTTGCTGAAAAAAGAATAATTTGTAGTCACATATACTGTTATACCGAAATCTTGAATTGAATTAGTAGTCACATGCATGATCGTGATCCTTGATTCCTGGAACCTTCTTTTACTTTCAGTTTTGGACTCCGAGCCCTTAAGTTGATTTTTTATTTTACCTTTTTTTTCTTTCTCTAATTATTATTATTATTATTATTATTATTATTATTATTATTATTATTATTATTATTATTATGCAGGTTGGGAAAGGTGTGAGACAGTCCAGTATTAATAGGCGATGTCTCCGGGACACATTCAAACAATAGTGTTAAAAAGGGAAGATTTTATTATATATAGCAGGCATTGGTAAACTCAGATTTTGTACGATCTTTATATATGTAAAAGTGAGATTTTCTCTTAATTCATTGCAGGTTACAATTTTTATGTCCTTTCTTTTCTGTGTTTATGATTTTTATTTTATTTTATAATATATACGTGTTTATGATTTTCTGATTATTTTGCCCCCCATTTTTTATTTTTATTTCTTAAGACGAAAGATACCAGATACCATGTAATTACAGCGTTTTAACTTTTTAAAAAGCAAACATTATTAACTTCCGCTACTGACAGCGATAGGAAGTCGCCACTACGTTTTAACCAACCGGAATGGCAAAAATTTCGTCCAACATAACAGGTGTGTTAAGTATCCTTTTTCTACATCGATTATGAAAAAAACAGCATTGTTGCTTATAAGTTTGGATAATCCTTAAATTAATGAGATTTTATTGGGTTGAGTTAGGCCTAAGTTTCTAACATGGTATCAGAGCTGAGCCTAGTCTCTATGTGTTTAGACTTAATTGGGCTCTACTACAGTCTCACCGTGGCGCTAATGTTCACCTTTGTTCGCCGTGTGGAGGGAGGCTGTTAAGTATCTTTGTTCCACATCGATTATGAACAAAGCAACAATGCTGCTTATAAGTTTGGGCAATCCTTAACTTAATGAAATCTTATTAGATTGAGTTAGACCTGAGTTTCTAACAAGGTGAAACAATGCATGAAGGTGTGTCTAGCACTACCAGTGTGACCGAAAGGGCCCTGATACCAAAGAAATTAAAGAAACAACACAACGCATGAAGGTGTATCTAGCACTACTGTCCTGATACCAAAAAAATTAAAGAAAAAGTTCATCACCCATTCGTCCAAATCCAAATGCCTGTGGATTAATATTGTGTAAATTAATACACACTATATATAGGTTGATAGAAGAATGATTTCTGTCCGCATGAATGATTTAAAGACCAGTTTAGTAGGAGTTCATTTATCATGCAGATAAACGTACATATCAAGTGGATAATCTCTTAAAACAAAGAGATATATGTGTAAATTAGAGTGGTGCAACGTTAGTGAACCGTGGTGACGGTTCGGTTTCGTCGGAACCGTACGTCGGTTCCGAAACCGATCGAGGTTCTTGATGGAAGAACCTTAATAAAGTATCAGGTCCTCTCACTATTAACTGCATAACAATTCAGATACACCATCAATACGTAGAGAATAAGTGTGAGAAACCAGTGAAAGCATCGAACAGAAAATCCATTGGAATTCTCGTGTAAGTGCTGAAAATTGATCAATGGCAGGAGGTATGTTTTCAATCCAATTTTGTTTCCGCTGCATTTAAATTATGAGTTCATATGGTTTTATGAACGTTTCTGGATTGAATTGAGACTCTAACATTTGGTATCAGAGCCATTTGAAAACAACTATGTTTTGCTCTATTTCACGAGAACTGAAATTTTGGGTTTTTTTATTGTTTTTGATGCATATGGGAATTATAAAGTGTTTCACTATTGATTTTTGAGTGATTCTGTAAAATTAAACTTGAAAAACAATGAAGAAAATAAATCCAATTTGCCGTGGGTATTTATTTGCTTCATTAATTAACTTTTTATTTAAAATGATGTTTTTACTTCAAATTAATATCATGAATCACTCGAAAATCGAATTCTGAGAATTTTGATAAAAAGAATGCCGGATTTCATCACCGGAATAGAAATATACGGCCGGGTATCCATTAAGGTCAAATCGGGTCAAGTTGACCCGGTTGAAGGTTGAAGATAAAGTTAAAAAAAAAAAAAATTTCCCTCTTTTTGCTTCGTCTGGGAATTGAACCAAGATAATCTTCTTAAAGATATAAAAAGCAATCCACTCGACCACCAGTTCTATTGCATTATTATATGTAACAGAACACATTTATACTGATTCATAATTTTGTTTTAATAAAAAAAAAGGTTTTATTAAAACAAAATAAATATATATATATATATAAAATAATTCTGAATGTGATTAATTATTTAACTTAAGTTTGTGATGTGTATAATAATTATTATATATGTTATATTTATTTAAATAATTTTTGGACACATTAAAATTTTATTTAAATACATTATGCTTAAATTATTTGTTTTGGGTATTTATATGTATAAATTTTGTAATTAATTATACATATAAAATTGAGTTAAATAATTTATGCATAATGAAATTAATATTTAATGGCTCTTATGGATTTAATTAGTGCTTATATTTTTTGCTTGTATAATTTATTCTCATATATGCAATTTAAGATAAATAATATTTGAAATTAAATTAATATTGCTTATGATTTTGTGCAATAAATTGAACATAAGTATTTAATTAATATTTAAGTGATTCATATAGTTTAATTAATTAGGGAGTAGCCACAGCATCTTTAATTAATTAAAACTATAATAAATTTTATTTATAATCACATTTAGAAACTAAATATTAATTGTAATAATCATATGTGATATAATAAATCTTATCCAACATGAATTTTTATTATATTTTTGTGTGATTAATTAGGATATAATATTAAATTATATTTTCTAATTTACCCACAAGGATTAGGAAAAGGAACATAATTTGATAGTTTTATCGTAAAGTTAGGATGAATTTAATTGAATTAAAACTTTAGCCCACATGCAAGTTTTATGTCACTAGATTCATATTATTCATGATTTACATTGGTAAAGAATGATTATAGTTTAGGCCTCAAATTTTAATAAGCATATAATCTTTAATTGCAGCTTCTCAACCTGTAAATTTCTCTGATATCCGCTGTGATATTCCCGATCTGAAAGGGGATAACTATAAAATATGGAAGGAAAGAATTCTCCTTCAATTAGGGTGGATGGATATTGATTATGCTATTAGGAAAAACGAACCACCTAAAATTACTCAAACCAGTACTCTAGAGAATATCATGCTTTATGAACAATGGGAACGATCTAATCGCCTTAGTATGATGTTCATTAAGACTAAAATCTCTGCTGGTATTCGTGGTTCCGTTGATCAGCATACCAATGTTCAAGACTTGCTAAAGGCCATTGATGATCAATTCGTCACTTCAGATAAGGCTTTAGCAAGCACCCTTATTATGAAGTTCTCTTCTTTAAGACTCACCAATGTGAAAGGTGTGCGTGAGCACATTATGCAAATGAGGGACATTGTGGCTCAACTTAAGCATCTCGAGGTTGAGATGTCGGAATCCTTCCTGGTGCACTATATCCTTAACACTCTCCCACACCAGTACGTGCCATTCAAAATCTTGTACAATACACATAAAGATAAATGGTCAATCAATGAACTAATGACCATGTCTGTTCAAGAGGAAGGGAGGCTTGTTATGGAATTTGGTGAAAGTGCAATGTTGGCTACAACGTACCAGAAAGAAAAATCTCAATACAAGCATAAAGGAAAGGGAATAATTCCACCTCATGTTGATATTAAGAAAGAATCCAAGTGTTTCTTTTGTAAAAAGAAGGGACATATGAAGAAGGATTGTATCAGATTCCAGAAATGGCTTGAGAATAAAGGTAATCCAACCTCGTTTGTTTGTTATGAATCTAATATGGTTAATGTTAACATTAACACTTGGTGGATTGATTCTGGATCTACAATCCATGTTGCAAACTCATTACAGGGTATGCAAAATCTAAGGAAGCTAGTGGGAAGTGAGCAATACATCTTATCCGGTAACAAGATGGGCTCACATGTGGAGGCTGTAGGGACATGTAGTTTGATTTTAAGTAGTGGTTTTATTTTAAAATTAGAAAATACCTTTTATGTTCCAAGTTTCTCTAGAAACTTGATTTCAATTTCAAGACTTGTACCTTATGGTTATTCCTTTCACTTTTCAGAAACATCTTTCAATTTATTTAATAAATCTGATTGTGTTGGGAATGGTATTTTGTTTGATTGTCTTTACTGCATTAATTTACAAAATAATGCCACTCATAACGCTATGCATGTTCAAGCTGGCATTAAAAGGTGTATTATTGACGATGACTCTTCTACATTATGGCATAGGAGATTAGGACATATCTCCATAGAAAGAATTAAAAGATTAGTTAAAGATGGGGTACTTAGTACTCTAGATTTTACTGATTTTGAGACATGTGTGGACTGCATTAAGGGAAAGCAGACTAACAAGTCAAAGAAAGGTGCCAATAGGAGTTCAAACAAATTAGAAATCATACATACGGATATATGTTGTCCAGACATGGACATTCAAGGTCAGAAATATTTTATCACCTTTATTGATGATTTTCCTCGATATATGTATCTCTATATGCTTCATAATAAGAGCGAAGCATTGGATGCCTTCAAAAGCTTTAAGGTTGAAGTAGAGAAACAATGTGTAAAGTAAATAAAGATCGTGAGATCAGATAGAGGTGGTGAATATTATGGTAGATACATTGAGAATGTACAAGCGCCTGGTCTGTTTGCTAAATTTCTTCAAGAACATGGGATAGTTGCCCAATACACTATGCCTGGTTCACCAGACTAGAATGGTGTAGCAGAAAGAAGAAACCGAACACTATTATACATGGTGTGGAGTATGCTTAGCAACTCCAATCTTCCTAAATCTTTGTGGATTGAAGCTTTAAAGACGACTGTGTATATATTAAACCGAGTTCCAACCAAGGCTGTCTCAAAGACACCATTTGAATTATGGAAAGGTTAGAAATCGAGTTTGCAACATATGCGCATTTGGGGATGCCCGTCTGAAGTGAGGATTTATAATCCACAAGAGAAAAAGATGGACCCAAGGACCATTAGTGGGTATTTCATTGGATATGCCGAACGGTCTAAGGGTTATAGATTTTATTGTCCATCTCACAACACTAGATTTGTGGAATCAAGAAATGCAAAATTTCTTGAGAATTACTTGATTAGTGGGAGCGATCGATCCCAGGGCATTGGTTCTGAGAAAGATCATTCAGATGCTCAATGTACCACTTCAAGTAATGGACTGATCATTATTGTTAACAACACGCCTCGAGTACAAACACGTGTTGAAGAACCAGTCTTAGAAGTACCACAAGCTGTTGATCCTGATTCAGTAGATGTTGAAGTTCAACAGATGCCTACAACTGTTGAACAACTAGTTGAACAACATGATCCTGCTCCTCAGGAGAATGTTGATGCAACATTAAGAAGATCTACTAGAGTAAGGAAATCAGCGATTCATAATGATTATGTTGTGTATCTACAAGAATGTGACTATAATGTTGGAGCTGAAAATGATCCTAAAACGTTTTCACATGCCATGAGTTCTGAGGTTTCGAACTTATGGTACAATGTCATGAAATAAGAGATGGATTCTATGGCGTCTAACCGAGTCTGGGATCTCGTCAAGTTGCCTGATGGTGTGAAAGCCATTGGATGTAAATAGGTCTTCAAAACAAAGAAAGACTCACAAGGCAACATTGAGAGACATAAGGCAAGACTCGTTGCCAAATGATTCACTCAAAGGGAAGGAATCGACTACACAGAGACATTTTCTCCTATATCTAAGAAAGATTCACTTCGTGTGGTCATGGCATTGGTTGCCCATTTTGATTTTGATTTGCAACAAATGGATGTGAAAACGACTTTCCTTAATGGTAACCTAGAGGAAGAGGTTTATATGAAACAGCCTGAAGGATTCTTTTCTAATAATGGTGAGCATTTGGTTTGTAAGCTTAATAAATCCATATATGGATTAAAACAAGCTTCCCGTCAATGGTATTTGAAATTCCATAATGTCATCACTTCATTTGGTTTTGAAGAGAACGTCATGGATCAATGTATATACCAGAAGGTTAGTGGGAGTAAGATTTGTTTTTTGGTGCTATATGTGGATGATATTTTGCTTGCAGCCAATGATAGGGGTTTGCTACATGAGGTAAAACAATTCCTCTCTAAAAATTTTGATATGAAGGATATGGGTGAAGCATCTTATGTCATTGGCATTAAGATCCATAGAGATAGACTTCGAGGTGTCTTGGGTTTATCTCAGGAAACCTATATCAATAAAGTTTTAGAGAGATTTCGGATGAAGGATTGTTCACCAAGTGTTGCTCCCATTGTGAAGGGTGATAAGTTCAATTTGGACCAATGCCCAAGGAATGATTTTGAAAGAGAACAGATGAAAACCATTCCATATGCTTCAGTTGTTGGAAGCCTGATGTATGCTCAAGTCTGTACCAGACCTGACATTGCATTTGTTGTTAGGATGCTAGGGAGATATCAGAGTAATCCAGGTGTTGACCATTGGAAAGCTGCAAAGAAAGTGATGAGGTACCTACAAGGAACCAAGGATTATATGCTCATGTATAGACGAACCGATGAATTGGAAGTAATTGGCTACTCTGATGCGGACTTTTCTGGCTGTATTGATTCACGAAAATCAACATTTGGTTACATTTTCATGCTTGCCGGTGGAGCTGTGTCTTGGAGGAGTGCGAAACAATCCTTGACTGCTACTTCCACTATGGAGGCCGAGTTCGTATCATGTTTTGAGGCCACATCGCATGGTGTATGGTTGAAGAGTTTCATTTCTGGGCTTAGAGTAGTTGACTCAATTTCTAGGCCATTAAGATTATACTGTGACAACTCAGCTGCTATATTTATGGCTAAGAACAACAAAAGTGGTAGTCGTAGTAAGCACATCGACATTAAGTACTTAGCCATAAGAGAACGTGTTAAGGAAAAGAAAGTGGTCATTGAGCACGTAAGCACTGAGTTGATGATTGCTGATCCTTTGACTAAAGGCATGCCACCAATGAAATTCAAGGATCATGTAGAAAAAATGGGTTCCACTTTGTAAATGTATATATACAATTAATTAATGAAACTCTTATATATTGTGATATTTTCTCATATTCATGTGCACCTTAATTTATTTGAGAAAATTTATATTGGACCAAGAATAAATATAGGATTTATTCATTAAGTTTAGTTGCCACATAAAGTATAGTATTTGAGAAACTAAATACATTGTAATACATGTAAGATAATACTCGCTCTTAGAGGACCTATCGCTATGATTCATGTGTTTTGTTACTAAAAATAATTTCGCTTAATGTTTGCACCAAGTGGGAGAATGTAAATCAGAGTGGTGCAACGTTAGTGAACCGTGGTGACGGTTCGGTTTCGTCAGAACCGTACGTCGGTTCCGAAACCGATCGAGGTTCTTGATGGAAGAACCTTAATAAAGTATCGGATCCTCTCACTATTAACTGCATAACAATTTAGATACACCATCAATACGCAGAGAATAAGTGTGAGAAACTAGTGAAAGAATCAAACATAAAATCTATTGGAATTCCCGTGTAAGTGCTGAAAATTGATCAATGGCAGGATGTATGTTTTCAATCCAATTTTGTTTCCGTTGCATTTAAATTATGAGTTCATATGGTTTTATGAACGTTTTTGGATTGAATTGAGACTCTAACGATATGATCGATAATTATATGAGATTATGGAAAGATAATCATGAAATATATTATAAAAAATTTAATCTAAAGGGAAGATAGATACGCATGATTTAGAATATATCCTCCGTAAATATTCACACGTTTACTTTATATATGAGAACGAAACACAATAATAACCACCGAAAAGATACAATCTCCACGCTTGCTTCCTTTCCCTTTTATCACAAAAAGAACTTGAACTCTTATATCAACTATGAATACACATACTGAATTAAGGATCGGAAAGCTAATGACCACCGACTCATAATGGTCAGAGATCTTAAAGAGTTCTTTTCAGAATCATAAGACGACGAACAAAAAAGACATCAATATCCCTCATTTGATGTTAACAATAATTGACATCAATATATTAATTATTATAAATATCAGGAATCACTAAGTGGTCTAAGTGATTAAACTCACCGTCCCCACAGAAAGACCTGATTCAATTATCATCTGAAATGATTTGGATATTTGATCCAGATATTGGATCATCTTGATTTTGTCGAATGGATGCTCTAAATCACTTCCACAATCTCTAAAAGAAACATTATTATAAATATCAAACAATTTGTTTGCTTTCACTCCTGATACATGTTACACGTAACTATAATAAAAATATTTTATATGGCTATCAATTTGCCACTAGAAAATTTTGATAACTTCTTATAATCAATTAACTTTCTTTTGAAACTATATCTTTCAAACCAGACCAAGTATTCTACGCTTAAAATCACAAGCTTTAACTCTTAAAAGTATCTCTTTCAAAGCAAAACTAATAAGAAACTTTTTTATTATATTATTTCCATTTTTACTATACTTTTTTCAAAAACGATAATAAATTAAAGTCTTTTAATACATGTGATTTATTTGTAATATTTAATAAAAATTGTATTTCTCACATTAAGTGTAGAAATTGCTCATTTTGGATAATATGTGTTGAGTTAAGCGGTTTGTTTCTTTTTTCCCTATTGTCTTGAAGTCTTTCTATATGCTTTTTATGTGCTTTACTTTGTTCGTATGATGTTTATTTGTGTTTTTTTTTTGCTTTTATAATTTTTGAAAAATAAAAAAATATATATGTTTGTTGGTTAGATACTCTATTTCTCTCTCTTCCTGGGACGCATTTCACGTTTTTTTGTTAAGCCTTGCCATCCTCTTGCCTAGGTGCTCGACGAGGTGTGTTTTGTTACACACTCATTGAGGGTCTTATCGAGCACCTTGATGAGCTAGTTGACGAACTGTGTGCGATGAAGAAATCAATATTTGAATAAATAATCAGAAGAGAAAATAAATGTTCTCAGAGTATATTTTCTTAATTTGTATCGGATATTTACATTGTTTATATAGACAAATATCAATTACTATTTCACCAACCACCATGATTGAATTGCATGGTTTACAGCATGCTTGGTAGGCGCCGTGTATATTGGAAGAAATGTTTGGCACGGCAAAGGTTTATTGAATCGTGTCAGCGTTGATTGTTGAATTGTGTTGCATAGCTTGCTCGTTGAATTCAACACTCCCCTCAAGTTGGTGCATAGATGTCTTTTCATGCCCAACTTGACCGAAACTTCGTGAATATTCGATATGAGATCAAGTAGCGAGGATGTCACCAATTGATCTTCCGACTTAATTTTTGGCAATTCCAATGAATTTTCTTCTAACTTTTCCTTAATAAAGAATCGATCAACTTCAACATGTTTTGTACGATCGTGTTGAACTGGATTACGAGCAATATCACGCTTTATTGTCACAAAATAACTTAATTGATTCTTTAGAAGGATATCCCAAATCTTTCAAGAGAGATTGTAACCACAAGCCCTCACAAAGCCCAAGCTACGCTCACGTATTCACCGCTTGAACGGCAACAACACGTTGTTTCTTACTTCCATGTTACAAGGTTTCCTCTACAAAAGTGAAGTAACCTCGATGTAGTATCGCCTATCATTTATTGATCCAAATTCAATCAAGATCGTAAGATATACTTCTATTCTTTGAATTCTCGAGTTTTTAGTGAACAATACTCCTTTTCCGTGAGTAGACTTTAAATACCTCAAAATACGAATAATCGCATTCATATGTTGTTCTCCAGATTATGCATAAATTGGCCGACAATACTTAAAGCATAGGCAAGATATGGTCTTCAGGCGTGCTAAATACATCAACCTTCCAACAAGCCTTTGGTATCTTTCTTTATTAGCTGGAACTTGATCAACCTTGATACATAACTTTAATCCTTCCTCTATCGATGTATTAAATTGGTCGACATACGCCGACATACCAGCTTTCTTTTAATAAATCTAAGGCATACTTTCTTTGAGATAAGAAGATTCCTTCTTGATCGAGAAAACTCAATCCCAAGAAAATATTTTAAGGAACCAAGGTCTTTCATTTCAAATTCCTTGACAAATAACTTTGGAGAGCTTTCCTTTCTTCAAGATCATTTCCCGTTACTATCATATCATCAACATATACAATAAGTGCAAGATCTTACCATATCCTTTTTTCTAAATAAAGTATGGTCTCGAATTGCTTTGCTTGTAGCCAAATGCCTTCATTGATTTTGTGAACCTACCAAACCATGCTCTTGGGGATTATTTCAATCCATACAAAGGATTTTTTTTAATTTACACACCTTTTCATCATGGATTTTGAATTTCTTGATTCTGGTGGTAAATCCACGTCGACTTCTTCAATTAAATCTCCACGTAGAAAGGCATTTTTTACATCAAACCGATATAATGGCCAATCTAAATTTGTAGCTGAGATACCAAGACTCAAAGGTTAATTTTGGCTACATGCGCAAATGTTTCTGTATAGTCGATCCCATATGTCCAGTGTATCCTTTTGCCACCAATCTTGCTTTATAGCTGCTCAATCATACCATCTCCGATACTTCATCAAAAAATCCATCGACATCCAACAATTTTCTTCGTCTAGCGACGATCGACAAGTTCCCAAGTTCTATTTATTTCTAAGGATCTTAGTTCTTCATTTATAGCATCTTTCCATTTGGGGGTCACTAAAAGCTTCCTCGCACACGTTAGGAATAGATACAGATAATTGATTCACAAATGATACATTTGATTTTGACAAACGATGTTTAGACATATAGTTACTCATGGGATATTTGACTTTACTAGAAATCTCAAGTTCATACATGGCTTTAGGAATACCTCGTTAGACGTGATGGAAGTATTTTCCTGGCCGGGTTCAATAGTTGGAACATTCTCAACAAACGATTGGTTAGGTATATCAATGCCAATTGCGGAAGGAAACTCAGACTACTTTGTGGTAGTAAGGAACTTACTGATGATCCAAGGTTGATGAGGACTTGATTCCATTTCCCCGAGTCTTTTCTATATTGAGAGTTATTACCATCCGAATTCAAGTTATTTATATTTTCCTCACATATAATTTGATTTTCTTCATAAGGAAACAATTTATATGTAAGTGGTCCGAATTTCAAAGATTGGTTGTACTCCCCCCAAATTCAGGTGTAGATGAGAAATACATTGTATCTTTATGAAAATAACATCCACGGTGGTAATCATTTGTTTTGTAAAGAGGATGATAACACCGATACCCTTTTTTGTTGTATGGCATATCCTTAAAAATACAACGTATTGCTCGTGATCCAACTTGCTACGTTGTCATGGCGTAGGTGTAAAAATGCCACACAACCAAAGACACAGTGAGGTAAATTGGGAACACTTGGTGCAACAATTGCTTTCAGTAATGGCTTGTAAGTGGTGTTTGGAAGTGATGATTAAAAACCCAAGACGCCAATTCTCGCAAATACTTTGGTTTTAATATTTATCATACTCTCGTTAGTGCACGAATCATTTCGTAGAAAATGATAAGTATACTCCCAAGGTCGATCTAAGGAAGGAATGTACGTGGGTTTTTAATTTATTATTCAAACTTTTAAAAACGAAATTAAATCCTAAACATCCCGTCACGATATTTTGGGTTTTGTGTTTTTAATCTAATTACGAAAATTAAACATAGATTCAATAAACATTCATGCAAATTTTATCTTTTATAAATAAGGGAGTATTTATGGATATAATAACTAAGTTAATTATGCTTGCTCGTATTATTTAGGTTATTAAAGATATGAATTGATATTTATTGATTCTCCCTTTTTTGTATTTAATACCACCTTGGCGGGTTAGATATTCTTTGTTAACTAAACAAATCAATTAACACCTACGTGGGTTGATAACTAATTTGGTTAATTAAATTAATTCCTTTTTCTAAGAGATTGAAAATGAACCATTTAAATGCCACCTTTGGGCGGGTTAGACGCTTTAAACTTTATTCAAGGTGTCCAAATTAAACCCAAGAATTTAGTTATCCGAGTACTAACTTTCAAGTTTTAAAACCACTACCGAAAAACATGTCAATACATTTTCAGATAATAATTCTTATAAAAACTTTTGAAATAGAGCTTCACTCTAACTACCGCGATTGTACCATCAAATAAAAGAGCACTACTCTAAATCGATCGATAACTAAACCTTAAAATCTAATTTTCGTGTTTAAGTTTGTAATGAAAAATAATATATTTCTCTCTAACATTCTTAATATAAAATCATGAATAAAATAAAATCAATTCATTTCAGAGATTTTTACCTATTTAATATTTCTCAAGCATAACAACGTCATTATTACATCATGTTTACTAAACAACCAAAGACGCTTAAATTTAACCATTGCGACAAATTAAATATAACATGTAAGAATAAAGCATAAAAATAATCAGAAGAAAATAAAATCCTTACAGAACTTCGACGCTATTCCCGTTGCTGGAAAAACTCCAAGCGGAATTTGCACTCCCATTTATTGAATCAAAAAGCTAAAATATTACAAAAACATAACTAGTTCTTCCCTAAAAAGGGAAGAACTCTAAAACTAAGAGAAACTAGCTAAAACATAAGAAAAACTAGCTAAAACATAAGAAAAACTAAAAAAACTAAAAACTAAGAAATGGAGAGAAAGAAAGAAGAGAGAAGTGTGGTTTTGAGGTGTGTTTTGAAGTGAATGGAAGGGGGGTATTTATAGGTGAGGATGGAGAGAAAAAATGATTAAAAAAATGTTAAAAAAAATATTAAAAAAATAAAAAACGTGTTTTGGACCTGCTGAGGTCATCAATGACGCCGCGATGACGCCATGGGGCCAGACGTGAAAATGGGTCAAAACGCTACGCGTTGCCTGGTCAAGGCCACGACGCTGGCAAGGCTAACAGAATTGACCTCAGCAAGCACAAGGCATAACAGAGAATCGGCGGTTACGCGATGAATGTAACGCAAATTGGTCGCTGCTGTACGTAATCAAGAATCCGCTACAAGGCAGCGTCCGGTGCGACAATGCACAAGCATTGGGCGGAGCCGGTGCTGCAATGGCGCTACGCGCGCGCGCGTTTTTCTCCTTTTGACATTTTTTACCTTTTTGACCCATTTTGTCCAATTTTTCCATATTTGTTGACCTTTCCCCATTTATTTATTGATATTTTTGTGATGTATTGCTTCAAGTATTCCTCTTTGAGTCTTTAAATTACGTTTTTAAGCCAAAATACCTGAAAAACAGTAAAAATACCCGTGATTCCGAAAAAGACAAATTTACATAAATATATGATAAAACATATAAATATATATATTTTTAATCAATTAATGTGCATAAAATCATGGTTATTTTAGTGCTTTTTGAGCACTCATCACAACCTCAATCCGGGCTTTCGCTAGTCCCTTAGCAAGAGAAGCGATAAAAACTAAAAATTAAACTATCCTAAATCACTTCCGTGGATTGACACTATTTGCATTTAGCCTACGCAATTTCAAGCCTTTAAACCCCTAGGTTGCCCCAGTGGACGAAGTTTGAGTCTCGTGAGGGTTTTCAGTAATGATACCCACAAACATTGCACTAAATGTAAAAACAAAAGAAACAATAAAAACAAACAACTTAAAAATTAAATTTACAACAAAATAACAAATTAATTTTTTTTTTTTTTTTTTTTTTTGAATAAGAGAAAACAACATATCACAAAAATGTCTCATACTTTTTAATCTCCTTTAAGATCATAATTAAAATCTTAAGCATAAGTTATTTTAATCTCTTCAAACAATCATGATTTATTATAATAATTAGTCGAAAATCATTTTCATATTTCATGTCAAAAATGTATCAATTTAATTTCACCCAATTTCAGTGTCATGAATCAGAATTCGCTTCGACTCTATTCCTCACAAGTCAATACTCTCGAAACACTGAATCCTATGGGTTCAAACACTCATACTATTTTATATGCGAAAGAGTTGATGTATAGAAATGAACTAATATGTTCGCATATGTATAAAGAATAAAGGCTCAAAGTGTTATTTTAACATTGATCTCATGAAAGGAATCAAATGTATAAATTATAAAGATATCATATATAAAAAATTATTTTCATTCATAAATCAAATTCATTAAGAAAGATTTTCAAGATATATGCCTTTCACAAATGAAGAAATTGCAATGACTTTTTAGGGAATTACTTCTTATATCTTTCTTTGTAATTAGCCTTTACTCACAACTTTGTAGGCAATGCTGGTTATAAGATGTAGATGATACTATTTTTATCTCTCTTTTTTTTTTTCTCGTAGATATTTTTCAATACGTGGTATTTTTGTAGAGTCAACCCAATGCATGATTGTACATTTTTTGGATTTTGAAAGTAGTTGGTTAATTTTGTGGCTTTTTCTGCTTGATCTTGGTTTAGGTAACCTCGTATATGTCTTTTTTGTTTTTGTAGTAGTCACGCATAAATGAGATATAAGCATATACTATCAATTTCTACTCAAATCATTTAATCTAAGCAAAAATAATAATCAAAAATATATGATACTCTATTAAGATGAAAAAATTCATACATTCAATGCTAATACCTATAGAGATCATCTAAAAATTTGAAGAAATAAGAAATGTGTTTGGAGTAGAAAAATATATATTTCACTCAATAAAGGAAATTAAATAAATTATATCTCACAAAGGTAGTCTCCACTAAAAAAAACTCATAAACACTGATTTTGGGTTTAATATAATTTCTACATCTTATCAAGAAATACTAATTATGACAAAAACTAACTAATTATCAAAAATAGTTACAAAATATTTCATGATATGTTTTCAAAAAATTAATCTAACAAAGACAAAAGACTTAACTATTTACTTAAATTTGATTTAAAGAAAAGATAAAGTTTTGTGAATTTTTTTTTTATATTCCAAAAATTACTGAATCACACAAAATAGAAATAAAACCAAACACACAAAAAAAATTTTTTATTTATTTTTATTTTTTTATTTTTAAATTGTTAAAACTTTTTATTTTTTTTTTATTTTTTTTTATTTTTTTTTTTAAGCATGGTAACTTTTCACCACCCCCAACCTAGAACTTACATTGTCCTCAATGTAACAACTGTAAATTAAAGATAAAGAGAAAAGAGAAGAAAGATTACCTATTTCTTGAGAAAGTGCAAGTAGTAATGGAAAATGCAGGTGCATCCATCATATTAAATCGTTAAAGTGTATACTGAGACGGTCATTGTGAACTTAATATCTCAACAAATATTTTTAGTTTTAACAATTTAAAAATTATTCACGTGTAATTAAATAAATGAAACAAATAAAAGAAAATTACCTAAAATGATGGGTTGCCTCCCATCCGGTAGCTTAGTTTAACGTCTTAGCAAGGCGTAACTTGGGGATTGCATTTTTAAGTAAACTCGATGTCCATCATCGTTGAGTCAATCAAGCTGCAGGGTAAAGACGAGTTGTCTACCTACTTTTTCAAATACGCTATTGATTTTGATTTCTTTCGTACTTAAAACTAGAGGCATATTTTGAGTTTTAGATAACAGCGTCTAGGTACAAATCAAATAATTAAAGCATAAAAACACAATTGTACCTAGATTAAACAAAGAAACTAGCTCTTAGATTGTAATTAAAACTTTAAAATTTTGGAGATAGTTAAAAAATTTGTTTTTTTTTGTTTTTTTTAAATAACATAATCGGTATTAACCAAAGAGTGCTCCGAGGAAAGAATGGTGGTCTGCAAAGGCACCAAAACCATCCTCACCAAACGGCAAACAGCGTTCCCAGGAAAGACCCTGACAAGGCTTCAAACTAGTCTCTGAAAGAACTCCCTTAGATCTTTACTTTTCATGTTATTAAGTTAAGTTAAATAAAACTTTAAGTTAATGAAAATCTAAGTTAATTAAGTTTAAAGAAAAGGTTAATTAAGTTAAGTGAATTAAAAAAATCTAAGTTAATTAAGTTAAGTTAAAAAAAATCTAAGTTAATTAAGTTAGTAAAAAGTTAATTAAGCTAAGTGAAGTAAAAAAAATCTAAGTTAATTAAGTTAAGTGAGAAAAAAAAAAGTTAATTAAGTTAAGTGAAGTAAAAAAAAATCTAAGTTAATTAAGTTAAGTGAAAAAAAAAATTAATTAAGTTAAGTGAAGTAAAAAAAATCTAAGTTAATTAAGTTAATGAAAATTTAAGTAAAAACCTAAGTTAATGTTAAAAAAAATTTAAGTTAATTAAGTTAGTAAAAAGAAACTAAGTTAAGTAAGTTAAATAAAAATCAAGAAGAAAAAAAAAATAGCTAAAGAAAGAAAAAAAATAATAAAATAAAATAAAATTGAAAAAGGTAAAAGAAAATAAAAAAAAATAAAATTATGATTTAAAATAAATAAAAAAATAGTAAAAATTAAACTAAAAAAAAATTAAAATTTTGGTTTTTTTTTATTATTTTTTTTATTTTTTTTTATTTTTTTTATTTTTTTTATTTTTTTTTATTTTTTTTATTTTTTTTATTTTTTATTTATTTTATTTATTTTTTATTTATTTTTTATTTTTTTTATTTTTATTTTAAATTTATTAAAAAAAATTATTTTTTTATTTTTTTATTATTTCTTATGAAATTTAAAATTTAAAAATTTTTTATTTATTTTTTATTTTTTTACAAAAACAAAAAAAATCACAATTATTTACAACACAAAAATATTTTTAAAATTTTGATAAATAAATTAAAAACGATATTCGCAACTAGCGTATGAAAACTGATGTATCCCACGTGACGGTAGCTTGATGCCATCCCCATTCGCCACGTAAAACTTGATTTAAAACCGTCGCCAATTCCTCGCAAATACTTTGGTTTTAATATTTATAAAACTCTACCATGAAAGGTACCGAATCATTTCGTAGAAAATGATAAAGTATACTCAAGGTCGATCTAAGGAAGGAATGTATGTGGTTTTTAATTTATTATTCAAACTTTTAAAAGCGAAATTAAATCCTAAACATCACGTCACGATATTTTGGGTTTTGTGTTTTTAATCTAATTACAGAAAAATTAAACATAGATTCAATAAACATTCATGCAAATTTTATCTTTTATAAATAGTGGAGTATTTATGGATATAATAACCAAGTTAATTATCTTTCGCGTATTATTTAGGTTATTAAAGATATGAATTGATATTTATTGATTCTCCTTTTTGTTGTATGAATCTGCGCTTTGGTGGGTTAGATATTCTTTGTTAACTAAACAAATCAATTAACACCTATGGGTGGGGTTGATAACTAATTTGGTTAATTAAATTAATTAACTTTCTAAGAGATTGAAAATGAACCATTTAAATCTCTGCTTTGGTGAAGTTAAAATGATTTAAACTTTATTGAGGTGTCCAAATTAAACCCGAGAATTTAGTTATCAGTACTAACTTTCAAGTTTTAAAACCCTTCTAGAAAACATGTCGTCAATACATTTTCGAGATAATAATTCTTATAAAAACTTTTGAAATAGAGCTTATTTCTAACTCTGAAGGCGGTGTACCGTCAAATAAAAAAGCACTACTCTAAATCGGTAGGATAACTAAACCTTAAAATCTAATTTTCGGGTTTAAGTTTGTAATGAAAAATAATATATTTCTCTAACATTCTTAATATAAAATCATGAATAAAAATAAAATCAATTCATTTAGAGATTTTACCTATTTAATATTTATGACATAACAACGTCATTATTACATCATGTTTGCTACAAAATACGGAGTTAAATTTAACCAGCAGACAAATTAAATATAACATGTAAGAATAAAGCATAAAAATAAGCTCAAAGAAAATAAAATCATACGAACTTCGACGCTATTCTAGTTCTTGGAAAAACTCCAAGCGAATTTGCACTCCCGTTTATTGAATCAAAAAGCTAAAATATTACAAAAACATAACTAGTTCTTCAAAAAGGAAGAACTCTAAAACTAAGAGAAACTAGCTAAAACGTAAGAAAAACTAGCTAAAACATAAGAAAAACTAAAAAAGACTAAAAACTAAGAAATGGAGAGAAAGAAAGAAGAGAGAAGTGTGGTTTTGACGTGTGCTTTGAAGTGAATGGAAGGGGGTATTTATAGGTGAGGATGGAGAGAAAAAATGATTAAAAAATGTTAAAAAAAATATTAAAAAAATAAAAACGTGTTTTGGGACCTTGAGGTCATCAATGACGTCGACGCTGACGTCGTGGGCGGGCCAGACGTGAAAAATGGGTCAAAACGCGTTGGGCGCGCGCTGGGCGTCAAGGCTGGCAGGCTAACGCGCGCGTGAGCAGTAACCCGTAGCGCGCCTTCGCAGACGGTAATAACCAGCCTTGATGCTTAGCATGAACGATAACCAGCGCAGCGATCTTTGCGCTGCACGATAACCAGCGCGCGATCTTTGTGCGTGAAACGATACGCCTTGATTTAGGCGTGACTGGAGTCTTCGGTCTGTGAAAGCGTATGGCCAGCGTTTTTCTCCTTTTTGACATTTTTGACCTTTTTGACCCATTTTGTCGATTTTTCCATATTTGTTGACCTTTCCCGTTTATTTATTGATATTTTTGTGATGTATTGCTTCAAGTATTCCTCTTTGAGTCTTTAAATTCGTTTTTAAGCCAAAATGAAAAACAATAAAAATACCCGTGATTCGAAAAGACAAATTTACATAAATATATGATAAAACATATAAATATATATATTTTTAATCAATTAATGTGCATAAAATCATGGTTTTTTTAGTGCTTTTTTGAGCACTCATCGAAGTTAATGGAATGGAAGGTACCCGATTGATCAAATATGCGTGAAGTTATTGCTTCTCCCCGATAAGATAATGACATATTAGCTTGATCAATGAAACGTGGACGACTTCCACAAGTGTCGATTTTTTCTTTTCTGTGACTCTAGTTTTGTTGAGGTGTATCAACAAAAGTAGTTTGATGAATAATCATACTGTTTTAAGATATTCTTGAAGCTAATAACTTTTATATTCTCCTTTGTCACTTCAGTAGAACTTGAATCGTGTTTTATATTGGTACTGAACCATTTTTATGAAATTTTCTAAATAATACATTTACCTCACTTTTAGATTTCATTAAACAGGACCCCGATTCATTCTACTAAAATCATCGATAAATGTAACAAACCAACGTGATCCTCCCAAAGATAGAGACTTTGGAAGGACCAATACATCTGAGAATGTATAACCATAAATGGAAATGGACTTTTATTTAAATTCACGAGGAAATAAGGAAACGATGACTTTTTGCTAGTTATGAGACATCACATTTTAAAGTAGAAAGATCGACGAAAAATAAACTTGAAAATAATTTCTTTAAATATCCAAAGAAGCGTGACGATCTCTTTATGCCATAGCCATATATTTGATTCATCCTTGTTAGATCCGATTCTTTACCAATGCATGATTTGTTGAATCCAAGTCTAAATATCTGAGGTTTCCTTGCTAACACCACGAATCGTTTGCTTTGTTTGAATGTCCTTGAACACACGAAAAGTCCAGGCCAAAAAATAACAAAACAAGATAAAGCGATGGTTATTTGAGAAATAGATATAAGGTTATACTATAAAGAGAGCAACTAGTATCTTGAGTCTAAATTCAAAGTACTAGTGAGACAAAGATCTTTCCCCGATAATTTGGGGTTGTGTTACCATTGGCAAAGCAGTTTTGTGTGATGATGGTTTGAGATTTGTCTAGAATCGAATATCATATGATCAGTTGCACTGAATCAATTATCCATGTATTATTAAAAGCAGGAGGAAAAAATTTAAGTATCTTACCAATATTTCTTTGAGGAGTTTGCAACCTGATCTTTTGTTGTTTCAATGGTGGCGGTGAACATTTGTCGTGGGTTTTTCTTCCGAGAGTCACGGTTGTGATCCCTTGATCGAGGATATCTGAAGTTCAAAACATCGTTCTTTAGTATGACCTTTTGATGACATTGGGTACATTTAAATGATGATTTATCGGTCAGCCGTTCTTCTTTGCGATTGGAAAAAGAACGATTTTTAGAAATAAATGGCGGAAGTGTCAATGTCTCGGATTTTTCCTTGATGAGATTCGACGTACTACCTCCCGTCCGAATCAAGGAATAACAACCTTCTAAATGGTATAGTTTCTTTTCGCAAAATTTCTCCACGAACACGCTTTCAAATTCATCATTTAATCCGTGAAGAAAAATATGTATCCTTAGTCTTTCAACAATTCTTGATATGATATTAGATCATTAGGGTCTTTCATGACCACCTTATCACGATGGTTTAGCTCTTTGAAAATTTCAATCAACTCTCTCCAGGCAATACTACGAAAGTGATTTTCCTTTTTGTCGGAAATTAATTGCCTTTTGGTTTAAGACAAATACTTGTAATTCGTCACTTCCATCATAGAATGCTTTTTCCAAAGCACCCCAAATTTCAAGAGCAATAGGTATGCGTAAATATCGCTTACATGATTTACGGATTTCGTTGACATAAGGATCCATCTCTTCACTTTTTGATTTTACGCATACCACTTATTGTAATTGTTTGATGTTTTTCGGTTGCAAATTTTTGTCATGAATATAAGAGATTTTTTCTCTACGCAATATGCATTTCCATTATTTTGAGACCAAACATCATAATTAGTATCGAAAGAACAATTCGATTAAACACACTTGGTCGAACGATTGTATAACAGTTGGAGTTGATTGCTCCATAGGTAGTGAAATTATACCCTCTGTCGTGATATTATGGAAAACAAACTAGAAAATGGTGTAATAATTTTAGAACTAATTTTTTTTATTTGTTTTTTATTTTTATTTTTTATATATATATTTATACTAAACCGGATAAAAAACCAGTAAACCGGTTCAAAATTGGATTAAAAACTTAAAAAAATGAACCAAAATGGTTTTAGAAATCCAGAACCGGAAAAAAAACCGGGTTTAGACCTTTAAAATGGACCGAACCGGCCAAAAAGAGGAAAGCTGAAAACGGCAAAACAGGGTTCAACAGTGGCCGGACCAACCTGACAGAGGCCCGAGGCGGCTACGCCTTCATGTCGGCCGAATGGCCGGCCGAACCGAGCCGAGTACCGAAGCCGAGCGGAGATGACACGTCATCATCTTTAACCTCCAGACGGTGCGTGACGGCGTGTGGACAATGGACCCTCTACTTCAGGCGGCGCGTCAAGGCGCGTGTGGAGGTTTTCTTCTACTCTAATTTTACCAAAATGTTCAGAATTGTGTTTAGAGTAATCTGGTAAAATTAGGTGGGACAAATATTGCTTAAAAAATGATGTTTGCAATTAATATTTGTACGGGTGTTTGAGATTTTTTTTAGGAGAGTAAGGATTTTCAGAGAAAGAAATCTCTGTTTTAGAGAACAAGAGTTTTAAATATGTATAAAGCAACGACTTGGCTTTGATACCATGAAGAAATCAATATTTGAAGAAATAATCAGAAGAGAAAATAAATGTTCTCAAAGTATATTTTCTTAATTTGTATCGGATATTTACATTGTTTATATAGACAAATATCAATTACTATTTTACCAACCACTATGATTGAATTGCATGGTTTACATCATGCTTGGTAGGCGCCGTGTATATTGGAAGAAATGTTTGGCGTCGGTGCAGTGTTTGTTGAATTGTGTTGCAGTAATTGTTGAATTGTGTTGCAATTGTTTGTTGAATTCAACATGCGATTCTATAAATTTGATCTCTTAACTGTTCATTTCTTCACACCATAGACTTGTAGCCTTCTCTTCTTACTAGCCTCTCTAGTCAAGCACCAATCCTCTGTGAGTAACCTATTATTATCCATTACTTTCTCACTATTGAAGAAAGGTTTAACTATTTCTCTTGGCTTTCTCTTTATAGCCTTTCTTTTTCTTACGATGAGGCTTTTGTTATGTAGTTTATGCTACCGTATCCCTTTTAGTTACTTCTAACTTTTCTACCAACCTCGTCCTTAGAAGGCAAAGTTTCATTTTTCTAAAGATGACATCATTAATTTATTATGTCTTTTAATGTTGAGTAACCTTCTTTCTTCATCATCCCTTTTAAGTATGAGAGTCCCATTGCTCCTTATCTTTATTTTGAGTATTCTCTAGTGATTGATCATGACCTTCCTAACTAGTTGGTAGGGACTGGCCATACCTATGATAGAGGTGCCTTTACAGTTAATAAAGATGCCCCTGGTTTTTGTCTTAATGATGTCGTTAGTGCAATCATTCATCCTAGTCTCCATCATCATATTATTACTCCATGTAGAGTACACTTCCTTTGTGCTCTAGTGACTGATCATGACCTCACTAACTAGTTGGTAGGGCTTGGCCACACCTATGATGGAGGTGTCTTTACAGTTAATAAAGATGCTCTTGGTTGTCGTCTTAATGATGTCGTTAGCACAATCATTCATCCTTGTCTCCATCATCATATTGTTACTCCATGTAGAGTACATTTCTTTTGTGCTATCCTTAAAGATGATACTATATATATGATAGACATGAGTTATAAGACCATCATTTTTCATCCGATTGCTCCCTTTCTTTCTTTTCTCCATTATCCTTCATTGATTTCTAGATGGGTGACAAATTACTTTATAGCATTTATTTTTCTTCTCATAGTTGAATCCCCCTTTCACTTGTGTTGTTTCCTTTTAGTTGAGCTCACAATGTTCTTCAACTACTATTTCTTCTTCTAAAAATGCTACTTAATCCACATGTTGTACTTCTACTCCCATTTCTTCTTAGTCTTCTTATGTTCCTCTTAAACATGATGTTCTTGTTGCCATCAATACTCTTTCTAAGGAGTTGTGTACTTTCAATTGGAATTTCATGGATATTCAGAGGGCTTAGGACTTCTCTTTGATTTCTACTTCTATTTCACAATTCAATTTGAATTTATTTTAGTGTTTATGTTATGTTTTTGTCTAAGTAAAATAGCGTTCTTAAGTAAAGAGGGCTTGAGACTATATTACATTTCTGTTGTGAGCAAAATTATGAGTTTAGGTTGGATTTAGTATTATTTTGAGATTTCTAAAACAATATTTGTTAGTTGATGTGAGGTATTTTTCACATTATTCACGTTATTGATCACTAGTTACCAATCACATTTCTAAGTATGGTATTGGCTTTGGAATAGAGTTAGATCCATGTGTCAGATCTAGTAGTTGTAGAGGTAGTGAGTGGGGACAACAATAAAAAATAATGCAGTATGGTCCTAATTGATAGAGGTATTTAAGTTTATATTTCTGTTAAGTTGTATTTGTTTATTATTTAGTGAATTTTACCGAGTGATTCCCATAAAGATCCTAAAGATTTTAGCACATAGATCGATATTCTATGTGAGTTTATCTCATTATATTTAGTGTTATGTATGCTATGCATATGTGCTAGTATAATCTTAATTTATTACCAAAAAGTTTTTGTTATTTATTGTATGCTTATTATTTTCTGGTCATTATCTATGTTATTTAAATTAATCTTTCTATCTTGTGATTAATCTTTATTGATTCTATTATCTATATGGTATGTGTTTATTTTTTGTTGTTTGTAAGTTTATAACGAGTTTTTAAAAAGTCAGTGTCTCTTTATCCTGATTGTATATTGTACATGTTCATACCATGAGATTGAAATTCATATTCCTTTGATCTGGTAGCCACCTCCCAAAAACTCTCAAATACAATTTTGATGCAGCTTGGCATCAAGGAAAGGGAACGGTTATCTTTGTGGTATCAAACTATAAAGGCGTCATTGTTGAAACCTGGAGGTATGATATGTTCACTCAAAGTGTGAATATTGCATAATCTCTAACCCTTCATGCAACCCTTATTCAAAGTCTTTAATATAATAAGCAGGCAATATACATGGAAAGGGATGCCAAATTTTTCATTAGAGAGCTTAAACTCAGAAGATATTTCAAAGTCGTTTAGAACGATTATACAAAATCTTCAACATATTCTCAAAGAGTTCTATATGATTTGTCTATGCTGGAGACCCATATATTTGAATTATAAAGCTCACAAATTAGTTTAAAAGGAAAATTTAATTTGTATAGTAAAACAAGCTCAGTATGAGCGTTCTTCTCCTTAGTAACTTGCCTTTTTACAAGAGGCAATCAGGCCTTTATTATTAGCCAAAAAAGAAAAAAAGTTATAACTCTTAATATAGGAAAAAAATAGTAATAAAATAACGAGGATGAGTGTAATCTTTTTTTTTTATAAAACTTAAATATACTAAAAATAAGAAAAATTAATTAATTAAAGAAGAAAAATAAAAAATGTAATCACATTAAATATTGTTTATATAATTTACTTTTAATATATATTTTTTTAACATTTATTTTACATTTTAAATAATAATTGTATTGCACATTATTCTAATAGCTTGATAATAAATATAATATCATATGTCTTTTTAGATATAGTTTTGAGTTTCCTATTATAAATTTAATAGATTATGTTAATAGAATGAAATATATATATATATATATAAATAACATATTTTAAAAAACTTGAAACTATAAAAATAAATAAAAACAATATACTTTAAAATTTAAATCATAAAAATAATATATTTTATGATTAATAAATATTTTTTTATTATTTAATAAAAGTAAAGTTTATCATTTTAAATTGAACATAATTTAATTATACGTTAAATTATGACTATTTAGATTCGTTTAATGTTTAATTTCATCTAATTTAATAATATTCAATATTATTTTTATTATTATAAATTTTAGCTATTATATTTGAGATAATTTAGGAAATATCGGGAATATATGCTTAATTTTAGTAAGTTAAAACATATTAACTTTATGTAATTAGTATAATTTCATTTTTTTTCGAAAATTTAAGCGACCTTCGTGACAGTGAGACAATACTTCCACTACTTTCCTTAACCACGCAAAAATCAAAATTCTATATTCTAACGTTACAAAATCGCCTATGACTTTGATAATTTCTTCTGAATTCTAGGTTCATAGAGATTTCAAAGTGAAACGTAATCCATTAATGAACTAGATCAAAGAAGACTTTACACCTGAAACTTCTAATTTGATTTTTACATGAAGCAAAGCATCCAAAATCATCCCAATTTTAAGAAAAAAAATCATAATATTAAATAACGTGCCTAAAGAATAATTTAAAACGATTACGTAACTATATTTGTAATAAATTAAAATAATTTCAAAATTTAACTAATGATTATAAATAAATAACAATTTTTTAATAATTTAATCAAGAATACTACTTATTAAAATATATATATATATATATATATATATATATATATATATATATAGTTTAAGTAAAAAGATTATTTAAAACTCTGATAGAAAATCTCCATCCTGCACGTGCAGCCATTTAAACTAGTGATGTGAATAAACCTCCCCGTCCTTGTCCTTGTCCTTGCCCTGCACCCGACTCCACCACCACCTCGACATCCCTAACTATAGCATAGCACCATAAAAAGGTAAAGATTGTTGGTTACTACTATATTAGTGTAAGTCCCTCCAACATTTAAGAGGAAGAAAACACTAATGGTAGGTGCAACCACAAATGGTAGGTACAAACACAAATGTTAAGTGTATCTAATATTGATATGCAATTTTACCCATAAATAGGCAATGTCTTTGCCTTATAGAAACATCAACACAACAAACAAGAAGAGAAGCTAAGCAAAGCCAAAGGAACAATTTCCTTTGAAGAAAAATAGTGTTGTGTGAGAAAGTGGGAGAAAATATCTTAGAAAAATATTGGGATATTGGGATATTTTTCTAAAAGGGGAGTGACAAAATAGTGAGTTTGGGAAACACTTGTGTGACATTATTTTGGGTTTATCTCAATTTGTTGTATTGCCTCTCACTTTGTACCCATTAATCTTATTAGTGGAAGAAATAATTTCGGAGTTTGTCCCGTGGACTTAGCCCAAATTAAAGGGTGAACCACGTTAAATTTTTGGTGTCATTATTCTACTTTGTTGAATTCATTTTATCTTTACTCGATGTGCCCAATAACTGGTATCAGAGATGGTCTAGTAAAATTCTTAATATGCTCTGTGATTACAGCATAGACTGATCTTCCACATCAGAAAAGATTTTATTAGGTCCAGGGTGTATTGATTTACAGAAAAAGAAACACAGCGAAAAAAAATGTCAAGCCAAAAGGTAGATATTGAGAAATTTAATGACAATAATAATTTTTCTTTATAGCAAAGGAGGATGAAGGATATTCCCATTCAACAGAAGATCCATAAGGCATTGCTAGGAAAAGAAAAGAAGATAGTAATCATTACCGAGGAACAATGGGATGAGATAGATGAGATTGCAGCCAGTATAATCTGTCTAAATCTCTTAAATAATGTCTTGCAAAATATTGAATCAAAAAAATATAAGACTGCAAAAGAAACATGAGAGATTCTAGAAAACATGTACATTTCAAAAAACCTTGCGAAGAAAATTTATTTGTTGAATGAACTATATCATATGAGGAAGGAAAATAAGGTGAGCATGATGCAACACATTAGCGATTTCAACATCAAGTTTTCTCACTTAGCAAGATTCAATGTGAGTTTCGGCGATGAAGAGAAAGCTGTGATGTTGTTGGCATCACTACCCTCATCATATAATAATATCACAACAACTATGACTTATGCAAAAGGCAAGATGGAGTTTGAAGTTGTTGTAGAAGCCTTGTTCTCATATGAGAAACAAAACAAGGAAAGAGATTCAGAAGTACAAGCCCTTATCACAGAGTCTAGAGGAAGGAGACTGTACAAAGAACAAAAACCCAGAAGTAAGAGTAGAGGTAAATCAAACAAATTTGCCAATGTTGAATGCCATCACTATAAGAGGAAGGGACATATTAAGAAATTTTTTTGGGTGTTCAAAAAGGGACAAGAAACGAACAAAGGCAAAGTAACGAAGAAGGATGACAACAGTGATGATGAGCAAACAAATACCATAGACGAGTTCAATATCGTTTATGATGAAGATTTTATCAATCTTGCATCACACGAGACCAGTTGGGTGATTGATAGTGGTGCTACAGTTCACGCTAAATCGCGTAGAGAATTTTTCTCATCATACACACCTGGAAGTTTTGGTGTTGTTAGAATGGGAAATGAAGGCCTGTCAAAGGTAGTAGGCAAAGGAAATGTTTGCTTGGAAACAGAGAACGGAACTAGACTATTTCTGAAGGATGTTAGGCATATTCCAGATATGCGCTTGAATTTGATCTCTGTGCGCAAACTTACAAATGAAGGATATTGTAGCTTCTTCATTTATGACAAATGGAAACTTACAAAAGGCTCCTTAGTAGTGGCTAGAGGTGAGAAGCATACAACTATGTATATAATGCAAGCAAAGCTCTCTACTGACACAGTAAATGAAATAGAGAAAGATAGTGCAGCTGAGTTATGGCATAAGAGACTCAGTCACATGGGTGAAAAAGGTTTGACAAGTCTAGCCAAAAAGAAGATATTGCCTGGAATGGATGAAGTACATTTAGAGAAATATGTTCATTGTCTAGCAGGAAAGCAAAATAGGGTTGCTTTCAAGAGCTTCCCTCCTTCCAGAATGAATAATATTTTAGATCTGATTCATTCAGATTTGTGTGGACCAATGTCAAAGTCACTTGGTGGTGCTAAATACTTTGTGACTTTCATTGATGATCATTCAAGGAAGATGTGGTTATATCTTCTAAAGACAAAGGATCAGGTGCTAGATGTCTTCAAAGAATTTCATGCCTCAGTTGAGAGACAGACTGGAAAGAAGCTGAAGTGCATCTGGACAGACAATGGTGGAGAATACACAGGACCTTTCCATGCTTATTGCAAAAAGCATGGTATTCAGCATTAGATGACACCTCCAAAGACACTGTAGTTGAATGGCTTAGCTGAGAGGATGAATAGAACTTTGATGGAGAGAGTTAGATGTCTAATCTTACATGCAAAGTTTCCTAAAACTTTTTGGGGTGAAACCATACTCACAGTTGCACATGTGTTGAATCTTTCACCCTGTACTCCTCTCAAAATGGATGTTCCAAATAAAGTGTGGTCAGGAAAGGATGTTTCCTATGATCATCTACGAGTGTTTGGCTGCAAAGCATTTGTTCATATCCCCAAGGATGAAAGATCCAAACTTGATGCCAAAACAAGACAGTGTATTTTTATTGGCTATGGTCAAGATCAATTTGGCTATAGATTTTACGATCCAGTTGCAGAGAGACTTGTGAGGAGCGGTGATGCTATATTTGTTGAAGATGAGACCATTGAAGATATTATCAAAATGAAGAAAGATGTTCCTAATTGCAATGGTGACTCATCAGATTTGGAATTAATTCCTCCAACATCAGTGCCAAGACAAGTTGGAGATGAAGACCAGGTTTATCCATCCGATGAAGATGATGCCCCTATAGAAGTTGGTTCTGAAGATGAGAGAAATGATGATATTCATTATCCAGTACCAACACCTGTGGCTTCTCCTGTTCCACTGAGAAGAAGTGATAGAGTGAGACGACCCTCTATCTCATATCCTCCAGATGAGTATGTAACTTTCACTGATGGGGGAGAACCTGAGAGTTATGAAGAGGCCATGGATGATGAATCCAAACAAAAATGGATTGAAGCCATGCAAGATGAGATGAAGTCCTTGCATGAGAACAAAACCTTTGAGTTGATGAAGCTGCCCAAAGGGAAGAAGGCCTTGAAAAATAAATGGGTGTTCAGGGTGAAGCATGAAGGACACAGTTCCAGTCCGCGATACAAAGCCAGATTGGTTGTCAAAGGATTCAGCCAAAGAAAAGGTATTGACTTTGACGAGATTTTCTCTCCAGTTGTAAAAATGACATCCATCCGTGTTGTGCTAGGGTTAGCAGCAAGTCTTGACTTAGAGGTTGAGCAAATGGATGTCAAAACTGCCTTCCTACATGGTGACTTGGAAGAAGAGATATACATGGAGCAACCAGAGGGTTTTCAGCAAAAGGGAAAAGAAGATTATGTCTGCAAATTGAAGAAAAGTCTCTACGGCTTAAAACAGGCACCAAGACAATGGTACAAGAAGTTTGAGTCTGTTATGGGGGAGCAAGGCTACAAAAAGACTACTTCAGACCATTGTGTTTTTGTGCAGAAATTGTCTAATGATGATTTTATTATTCTTTTGCTCTATGTGGATGATATGTTGATTGTTGGTCGAAATATTTCCAGAATCAACAACTTGAAAACACAGTTGAGTAAGTCTTTTTCCATGAAAGACTTAGGACCAGCAAAACAGATTCTTGGCATGACTATTATTAGAGACAGAGGCGCCAAGAAATTATGGTTGTCATAGGAGAAGTACATTGAGAAAGTACTTCAGAGATTTCATATGAATAAGGCTAAAGCGATTAGTTGTCCTCTTGCTAATCACTTTAAGCTAACTTCTAAGCAGAGCCCTTCTACAGACAAAGAGAAGGAAGAGATGGAAGAGGTTCCATATGCTTCAGCAGTTGGAAGTCTAATGTATGCCATGGTTTGTGCACGGCCAGATATCACTCATGCAGTTGGAATTGTGAGTAGATTCCTTTCAAATCCTGGAAAGGAACATTGGGCTATAGTGAAATGGATTTTCATGTATCTTCGAGGTTCTTCCAAAATATGTCTATGTTTTGGAAATGATAAACCTGTGTTAGTTGGATACACAGATGCAGATATGTCTGGTGATGTGGATTCTAGAAAATCCATTTCAAGTTACCTAATTACGTTTGTAGGGGGAGCTGTGTCATGGCAATCAAAGTTACAAAAATGTGTTGCATTGTCCACTACCGAAGTAGAGTTTATAGCAGCAACGGAAGCATGTAAAGAGTTGCTATGGATGAAAAAGTTCTTGAAAGAACTTGGGTTGCAACAAGACAGTTATCAGTTATTTTGTGATAGTCAGAGTGCTATCTATCTTGGAAAGAATGCATCCTTTCATTCGAGATCAAAACATATTGATGTGAGATATCACTTGATTAGGGATGTAATGGAGAAGAAGCTATTACAACCTGAGAAGATCCATACAGAAGAAAATGGATCAGACATGTTAACAAAAATTCTCCCGAGACAAAATTTTGAATACTGTCGTTTAGGTGCTGGATTGGTGGAGCCCTCTATGTAGTCGGGAGGGGGAGATTTGTAAGTCCCTCCTACATTTAAGAGGAAGAAAACACAAATGATAGGTGCAACCACCAATGGTAGGTGAAACCACAAATGGTAGGTGCAACCACCAATGGTAGGTGAAACCACAAATGGTAGGTGCAACCACCAATGGTAGGTGCAACCACCAATGGTAGGTGCAACTATAAATGGTAGGTGCAACCACAAATGGTAGGTGCAACCACCAATGGTAGGTGCAACCATAAATGGTAGGTGCAACCACAAATGGTAGGTACAGCCACAAATGGTAGGTACAACCACAATGGTAGGTGCATCTAACATTGATATGTAATTTTGCCTATAAATAGGCAATGTCTTTGCCTTAGAGAAACATCAACACAACAAACAAGAAGAGAAGCTAAGCAAAGCCAAATGAACAATTTCCTTTGAAGAAAAATAGTGTTGTGTGAGAAAGTGGGAGAAAATATCTTAGAAAAATATTGGGATATTGGGATATTTTTCTAAAAGGGGAGTGACAAAATAGTGAGTTTGGGAACACTTGTGTGACATTATTTTGGGTTTATCTCAATTTGTTGCATTGCTTCTCACTTTGTACCCATTAATCTTATTAGTGGAAGAAATAATTTCGGAGTTTGTCCCGTGGACTTAACCCAAATTAAAGGATGAACCACGTTAAATTTTCGGTGTCATTATTCTACTCTGTTGAATTCATTTTATCTTACAATTAGTTACATGACCTAATTTCAAGTCTTGATGGCTACTAGGTAGTATTTTAATTTTGTTTTATTCTCGTTTAAAACAATTAAAAAAAACTACATACACCAAGTTGTTACCTTAGCTTTACCAATTGAATTACTCACGTTCGTACTCAAATGTAGAGTAAAATTATTTATATAAAAACAATCTAATCATACTTCAATAATTTAAGTTTTTACAAACCAATCTAGACTAAATCATAAAGCAAATCACATTGGATTTTTTTTTATACAATTTCATTTTTCAATCCAACTTGATTTACTAGCTTTTATGTAACAAAATTGTATTAATTAATTTCCTTTACGTTTAATCGATTATGGTTATTTTTACGAAATTTTTTATCAAATTTTTATACATAATTACAATTTTAATTTTATATAAAGGTAAAATATTCGTTCATATATTTATAATATATGTAAATTCTAATTACATCTAACAAAACCCTTCAAATAGATAGCTCTGAAGCTTATATTCTTAATAATTTTAAATATTAAGGTGTGCATTTGGAAGCTTCGTATCATCTAATTAGAAATGGCCATAATATATCGTTGAGATGGGCCCAAAAATGCACTTGCACCAGGGACTATACACCCAAATGCTGGGACTACCCACTATGAATCATATGTTGATTATAGGTTATGTACCTTTTTACATTGTTTTATTTACTTATATTTCTACACGGCTGCCAGAATCCACATCCAGCAACCACCAATGCAATGACTCCCCATCGCTCGTCTTGAGCATTGGAAGTATCCAATATTTAGATACGATAAATTTAAACGATAAAAGGGTCCATAGAGGAAGAACAATCCACATCCTCCACATTCCTTCTCAGTCACTTTGGAGCTTATCAGACATCATCTGGCTTTTCTGGTGAGCATTGATTATCTATGACCTGCAGGATAAGTAACTCATATAAGACACAGAGAAGACGGTAATTTAGAAATGAACTTTGGGATGCACTCTCACTTTGACAAAAATCATTAGATGGACGCTACTATATATCACAAATATATCATAATTTTATTTGACGTAACATGTTTTCATTTCATATGGTTTTGTAACCCAATTTGTACTTATAATATATTATGCAACATCATGTGAGACCTAGAGATCATACCATCTTCCTTTTAACAGATATAGATTCAAACCACCAAAACAATGTAGAAAACCCATGAAATATTTGACAAAATTCCCTCCCCTTTCTTTAACAATTTTAACTTCGACAGTTAACTTCAATCAAGGATTCTTTGAAGTTCGAAACAATAATTACCCATTTAGAATATTGAGGAGTTACTGCGATTTAGGGTAGAATTGAATTTAGAAAATATTTTGATGGAAGAAACATGCGTAGGGTATCAACACCTCACACATGCACTATATAAACAATAAACCACATGCTCATCAGCTTTTTATGAAATGTTATAAGGAAAAGCATCAAAAATCTTCTCTCTCCAAGATCAAATAGTACCAAAATCAATACCTCTAGAATGCAAAGCAATTAATTTGCGAAGCAATTCCAGAAACCTGCCAGTCAAGAGGCAGTTCTGGTGCACTTTATCCTGCTGCAATCTAATGGGATAGCTGCAATAAAAAAATAGCATCAGATAAATGATTTTAATCAAGTAAATATGACATGATCAAATCGAATTAAAAGAAGTGGCAGGCTGACACCAACCTCAATCAACTGCTCAACCAACTGTTTGGTCAGAACCACTACTTTGCACATATTGAGGAGTTGAAACGAGAATTTGTGGTTGACCCACAATATAGGTGCAGCCATACCTGATAAAACTGGAGATTAGATGGTGGACAAGATCTTGATGAAACACTAACGAAACCAAACCCTTCAAACTCTATTGCTGAACACTGGTAACTCCATTTACAGGTCATGCTCATGCCAGTCAAAAGTTTTCTATTTCAATTACCCATAGTTACCTTTTCCTATACAGCATATATATTCCACGCATTTAGCTTCTGATGATCACATTCTCATTTATATTCAATATCATAAAACTGCTAAATGCATTTTCCTAATCATTTCTATTAATGTATTCTCTGATGATGTTTTATTAAAACATTCATCCGGCCATTTTCCTAACCATGCCCTTCTCCAATTAAAAGGGGAAAAAGAAGAAGCTGTCAGTGGGAAGATAAGTATTGATTGTACTAAACTGTTTCAGGTTCAGTAAAAGTGATTGTCTTCTCGATCTGTCAGAAAGGAAAAAAAAAAATTTAAGAAGGCTTTAATAGCTTCTAAAAACTGGGACAGAATTAGCGAATGAAAGTAGACAAGATGAAGCATCAGAATTGAAATTTTAGGTGATACTTTTGTTGGAAAATTATGAATCAAAACTCTCAAAACTTAAGAACACTCAAGAACAATTTTCCAGAAACACTCAGAAATTATTGAATTTTTGTTTCTGATTTATTTTACTTGATTATTACATTGTTAATGAGAAGTATTTATAGAAACAACAAATAAATCTAAGCCATACAATCTAAACCTTCCAAAACAATCTAAACCATACAATTATCTTCTTACCTAACCCATTGATTTTTCTTCTTCTCACCAAAATTTGTCCGTATCCTCAATCAGATCATCACCATGTGTCTTCCATGAAATTTGGACTTCAAATGGGCTAGAATGTTTCAAATTTTGTTTTTGATTTCTTTGGGCTTTGTAAACAAGTTTACAAACCAACACTCCCCTTAAACTTGTTTTATGATGCCGAGCAAATTTCTCAATTTGACAAAGTCTTTGCTTCGAGTGGTTTAGTGAAGATGTCCTGCACTCTGATCTTGTGATTTTACATACTCGAGTTGTACATCTTTTCTTGTGATGCATTCCCGATGTAATGATATCCAGTATCTATGTGTTTGCTTCGATCATGGAAAATGTGATTTTTGGCTAAGGCAATGGTTGACTTGTTATCGACACAAATTTTGGTTGGCTCTTCTTGTGTCAAACTTAGCTCCTTTAACAAGTTTCTCGGCCAAATTGCATGGCAAACACACGAGGTAATCTTATATATTTTGCTTCACTAGACAAGGTGACAATCGGTTTTTTTTGACATCCATGTAAAAGCGGTATCTCATGAAAAACACAAATCTGGAGGTGCTTTTTTCGATCATATATATCTCCACCAAAATCGCTATCACTATATCCAACAAGCTTGTAATTATTAAGTCAATAAAAACAAGCTAAAATTAATTGTACCTTTTAGATAGCGTAGGATTCTTTTTCAGCCTTTAAAATGGGTGATTTCGGTTTCTCCATATAGCGACTAATCAATCGGCCATCTGAGATGTCCAGGCCTTGTACACGTGAGATAACGCAGACTTCCAACTAAACTTTTGAAAAATGTTGGATCCACATTTTCACCATCTTCATGCTTGGATAGTTTGATTCCACATTCCACTGGTGTGTTGACGGCTTGCAATCGTTCATCTTGAACTTCTTTAGTATCTCCTTTGCATAGCTTTCTTGAGAGATGAGGATACCTTCTTCCTTTTGCTTCACTTCAATTCCAAGGTGTATGCGCCATTAACCCGAGTCTCGTCATTTCAAACTCTCGGGTCATCACCTTCTTAAAATCTTCAAATAGCTTCGGATTACTTAGGTGAAGATGAGATCATCTACTTATAGACAAACGATTAGAATATCGCCATCTTCAATCTTGATGTAGAGTGAATGTTCACGTAGGGACACTTGGTGAAGTTGTTCTCTAGAAAGTACTTGTCGATGCGCGGTTATTCCATGCTACTCTTGGTGCTTGTTTTAACCCATAAAAAGCTTTCTTCAACTTCAATACCTTGTCTTGGCGACCTTTTGCTTCATAGCTTTGATGGTTAGCAATGTAGACTTCTTCTTCAAGGACTCCATTTAGAAAAGCAGATTTACATCCATTTGATGTATCTTCCACTTATTTTGAGTACCGCCAAAGAAATGATTAGTCTTATAGTTTCTAATCGAGCAATAGGAGCAAATACCTCATCATAGTCAATTCCATCCTTTGACTATATCCTTTGCTACTAGCCTCGCCTTGTGTCTTTCAATCTCTCCGTAGCATTCCTCTCTTGTCTTGTACACCCATTTGACACCTATTTCCTTATGCCCTGGGAAGTGAAACAGTTCCTACGTGTGTCATTCTTCTTCATAGCATTGATTTCTTCGTCCATCGCATCTCTCCACTTCTTCTCTGTACAACTTCTCGAAAGCTCACCGGTTCACAATCAATGAGATGAGAATAAGGTAAGATTATCTTGTCGTTCTGTTACCTACGTAAAGATCTTGGAGATTTCTCATGACGTGTCACGTATTTCTTTCACTTCCACTTCAAAGATGATGACGAATCTTAATGAGTGATTGGCATTAGTGAAGTAGGTGGAGTCATTAGCTCTGTTGAATTTCTACGGATTGCTCCCCTCATTTTCTCTCGCTTCATCGTCTTAACACAAGCGAGGAAAGAAATTGAAGTTATCTGCACGTGGGAGTTAAAATCCCATTCTCCTTCTTCGTCCGAATACCACATCTCGACTAATCACAATCTTCTTATTTTGTGGTCAGACAGCTTATAGCCGCTTTGAATTAGTATCATAATCGATGAAGATAAAACTCTCGCTTTTATCATCAAGCTGCTTCTTCTCTCATCCGGTACACGAGTACTGGGCTATACTTCCAAAGAACTTTAGTGGGAAATACCAGTTTCTTCCACTCCACGCCGTTGTCTTTCCCCATACACACGTCTTGTTGGAGATCGGTTTGGCAAGTAACCGCATCTTTACTGATTCTACCAAAACTCTTTGGGTAGTTTCTTGCTTTTGAGCATGCTTCGTGCCATATCGAGGATTGTTCGATTCTTTCTTTCACCTACACCATTTTGTTGGGATTCGCACCGTTAAAGATCTAGCGACCCATTTGCTTTCACAGAACTTCTTGAAACTCGCTTGGATGTAAATTCTCCACCTCGATCCGATCTCATGGCTTTGATTTTTCTACCACTTTCTCTCTCACCGTAGCTTTGAACCTCTTAAATACTTCAAAAACTTCGATTTAATTTGAAGTATACCTAAGTTTTTCTTGAAAAATCATCAATAAAAAGAAGAAAATATTTACCGTTACCGCAGAGAACTAGGCTTGATGGCCGCACACATCAATATGGATTAGCTCGGCGAACTGGCTGCCTTGAACCGACTCTTTGGAAAGCTTTTCTGAATTGCTTCCCGGTAGGCACCCTTCACAAAGTTGATTAGGATGGTTAATGCAAGGTAGTCCTTCACCATCTCCTTCTTAGACATTGACTCAATCCTCCAAAATGGAGATGTCCGAATCGAAGATGCCATAGCCACGATGCATCTTTATAGCTTTCTGAGACACTTTGCAAAGTCATTTTGTATGTTGATCAAGAACATTCTATTCTTTGACATCAGACATTAGCAATGAGGTTATTCTTATCATCTTTTATAGAAAGATTACAATTCTTCATATGAATATCATAACCTTTCTCTAACAGCTTGTCCTAAACTTAAAATGTTACTTTTCATATTTGGGACATAGTAAACATTGGAAATAAATTGATGTTGCCCGTCTTTCAAGCGAATAAGAATGTTACCTTTTCCTTTCACCGGCTACGTTTGAATCATCTCCAAAATGAAACATTTCCACTTCATCGACTCATCTAGTTCCATGAACATGTCTTTCCTTCCACACATATGGTTGCTTGCTCCGCTGTCAAGATACCAGGCATTTGGTTGACTACTATTACCCTCCTTTCGTGCTAGAAAAAGAGTTTCTTTCTCATCGGTTTTCTCCTCTATGTAGTTGATTTTCTCATCTACTCTATTATTGGGAGCTCTACATTCTGAAGCATAATGTCCAAATTTCTGACAATTATAGCATTGAACTTAAGATTTTTCATACCTTGAGTTCATATTACCTCTTCCTCGACTTTGCGTTGAGCTTTCTGCCCTTTCAAAGTTCTTGGAATTGTTGTTATAATTTCAACTTTGTCCACGACCGTGGCTTCCACCTCGTCCACGACCTCTACCTCTACCTCTACCTCGGCCATGTTGGTTTCTGTCATTGCTTTGGCTTTCATGCTTATCCTTAATTGCATCTTGAAGAGTTGCTCAGTGATCCCTTGCTTCTTCTTATGCTTTTCTTCATATGCTTGTAATGACCCATTGAGTTCATCAATGGTCATTTCTTCCAAATATTTTGTTTCCTCAATCATTACGACGATATGTTCAAATTTAGAATCTAATGAACAAAGTATCTTCTCCATTATTCTAACATCTCCCAATATCTCACCATTTCTTTTTAATTGATTAGAAACAACTGCGACTCTCGAGAAATAGTCGAAAATAGATTCGGAAGCTTTCATATTTAGAGATTCAAACTCACCTCTTAGTGTTTGGAGACGAACCTTCTTCACTTTCTCGGCTCCTTTGAAAGAAATTTGAAGCTTATTCCACGCTACTTTGGAAGATGTTGCATCTGAAATCTTCTCAAACCCATCATCATTTAAGGCTTGATAGATAAGAAAAAGAGCTTTCTTGTCTCTCTTTCTCAAATCTTTCAAAGATTCTTTTGCACTACAAGAAGCTTCATCGTCTGGCTCACTTAAGCCTTTCTCTACGACTTCCCACACATCATGTGCACCCAAAAGAGCCTTCATCTTGATACTCCAATTATCATAATTGTCGTTGTTGAGTATCGGGACTTGAAACAATGACATACTTCCATTTGACATAACTCTCAATATAGTGAGAATTTGTAAATTCTGATCGCACAGATGGATTTAGAATGTCAAAAAACCTTAGAAGGAACTACGTGGGAAAATCTGATTTTTTGGTCAATGGTCAAAGTCAAATTTTTGGTCAACTGTCTCGGCAGCTTGGTCAAACGGCTTGACGACTCGGTCAACTCGGCTCCAACTCGGCTGACTCATTGAGTTAACTCACTTTCTGGCAAAACTTCCAGAGGATCGTGGCGGCGCGTCCAAACTCCGATCTGGATGATTCTTGCGGCGTCGGATTTGTCTCGTCGAGAGCTTAAATTTGATATACAATAGTGTATATTTATATTTCCAACTACAGCTCTGATACCACTTTGTTGGAAAATTATGAATCAAAACTCTCAAAACTCAAGAACACTCAAGAACAATTTTCCAGAAACACTCAGAAATTATTGAATTTTTGTTTCTGATTTATTTTGCTTGATTATTACATTGCTAATGAGAGGTATTTATAGAAACAACAAATAAATCTAAGCCATACAATATAAACCTACCAAAACAATCTAAACCATACAATTATCTTCTTACCTAACCCATTGATTTTTCTTCTTCTCACCAAATGAAATTTGTATCCTTATCAATCCAGATCATTACCGTAAGCTTCCAAATTTGGACTTCAAATGGGCTAGAATGTTTCAAATTTTGTTTTTGATTTCTTTGGGCTTGTAAACAAGTTTACAAACCAACAACTTTCTCTTCTTAGGTTAGTTTCTAGCAACTTAGATTTCACAACTCGATTAGAAATGAAATCAATCAGTAAGTCTTCAAATGCTTGTTCTGGATTTGAAAAATTAAAAGATACAAACCCGTTGGATAGGAGGGTTGCATTGCGGGCATAAGTGAAGATGTTATAGCATTAGTGCTAGGTCCACCAAAGTGCATAATCTGGTGAAGGGGCGTAGCATACCCTTGTAAAGTTGGAAAACGTTGACCACTAGGAAGACTTTGACCCAATTGTCCATATGGATAAATAGCTGTATTAACTGTCCCAGGCACTCCATATAACTGAAGGTATCGTTGACCTGTGTGAGGATTATATCCACCCTACATGAAAATAGCATAGGAAAAAATTTAGCACCACGTGCATTACTCTCAAAGTCACGCAAGATGCTGCCATTTGTAGTAGAAAACTAGAAATTACCTGAGGATAAACATATTCAGGTCCATATCTCGTATTACCTGCACAAGACAATTTCCATGGAATATTTTAAAAATAGCCTCTTTAGACAAGTATCTAAAACAAAAATATCTGAGTGAAAACTCAAAACAGAAAATTAGACCAAATCGCATTGAATAGATATAAACATTGTAAGAAATCCATCATCACTCATTGCGACAAGACCAAAAATTCCTAAGGACAGGTTAGTAAGTGGTCTAAAATAAACCATCTCATGAGTGAGTCTAATAGCTCAATCAGTGATCCTCACCAAACAATATCAATCCTAGGCATTGCCTGTTAAATAAACATTGATCTGGGGAACACATCTTACGAGGCTAACAGTTTTGAAATCCAGTAATTACCCATAACACCATGTCCCATCAATGTGCTTCGACAAAAAGCAACCCTGACTGTGTGAATGTTGTTAGGAGAATCGCAATTTCAATATGAACTTTAATCAAGTTCTAAACAGCAGAATTAAACATATTCTCCTTCTATGTGTGAATCTTTAGGAAACAAATAAATAGAGCTCAAAATAAAAACATACACAAAATCAACACAAGCAATTTACGTGGAGAAACCTTCCCGGTTTATGAAGGAAACAACCACGGCACTCCTCTCCAAAACTTCCACTATCAAGAAAAAATTGTACAATAGTTCTCTCTAGGTAAAACTAGAGGCAAACAATCAATAACATCATCAAGAATATACTTCTTGAAAACTAACAATTATTTCAAGAGAATGGAGAAATCTAACTCAATTCGTAGTCACTGTTCACGGCTAAGATTTTCCCAAACCGATGAGCCAAATCCAAATCCCACCGTACAGATTAAAGATTCTTGAGTCGTGAACCTGCCTGCAAAATTTCAGCTTAATCGGATGACAAACGACCTTCCATCGGAGCACTTGATGAAGGCTTGCTAGAGAGGAAAAACTGAGAGCTTTTCTGCTTTTCTTTTCTACAGATTTCTCTAGCTGCTGCTCTCTTAATTTTTCTGCAGAATGCACACACAACAAACCCTAAATAGGTTTATTAATTAAAGTAATGAAATAACACAATTTCCCTTCTTACTCAATGGGATTTTAAGCCACGTTAGCTTCACTTGGGCTTCTCCAAACCAAGAGAAAAACCTAACAAATCTCCCCCTTTTTCCAATTAGATGGAGGGATCCACCATACCGACAATTGAACAAAAAACTTCAAGTTTTTCTCTTGACACTGTTTTTGTAAGCATGTTAGATCCATTCTCATCAGTATGGATTTTCTCAAGTTCAAGCAACTTATTATTAAGAGTATCCCTTATCCAATGATACCTCACATCAATATGCTTTGATCTTGAGTGAAATGCCAAGTTCTTCGCTAGGTGAATAGAACTCTGATTATCACAGAATAACACATATTTCTACTGCTTGAAACCAAGTTCTCTCAAGAACTGTTTCATCCATAAAAACTCCTTACCGGCTTTCGTTGCTGCAATAAACTCTGCCTCTGCTGTAGAAAGTGCAACACATTTTTGCAATCTTGACTGCCAAGAAACTGCTCCACCAGAGAAAGTAATTAGATAACCTGAAGTAGACTTATGAGAATCTTCATCTCTTGCCAAATCTGAATTAGTATATCCAACTAACACTGGTTTTCCACATCCAAAGCTAAGTGTTAACTTGGAAGTACCTCGAAGATATCTCATAATCCACTTTACGGCATCTCAATGCTCTCTTCCTGGATTCGAAAGAAAACGAATAACAACTCCAATTGCATGAGCTATGTCTGGCCTCGTACATACCATTTCATACATTAAGCTTCCTACTGTTGAGTCATATGGAATCTTTTCCATATCTTCCTTCTCTTTATCTATTGAAGGGCCTTGACTCGATCTCAACTTAAAGTGATTAGATAAAGGAGAAGAAACCACTTTAGCTTTATCCATATGAAACCTTTCAAGTACTTTGTTGATGTACCATTCCTGTGACATGTACAACTTCTTTCTTTTCTTGTCTCGACAAATTCGAATACCAAGAATTTGTTTTGTTGGTCCCAAGTCCTTCATGGCAAAGGACTTACTCAACTGCTTCTTCAAATTATCAATTCTTGAAGAATTTCTGCCAACAATCAACATGTCATCAACATAGAGCAATAAAATGATAAAGTCATCATCAGAGAATTTCTGCACAAAAACACAATGATCAGAAGTAGTCTTCTTGTAACCATGCTCCCCCATAACTGACTCAAACTTCTTATACCATTGTCTAGGTGCTTGCTTCAACCCGTAGAGGCTTTTCTTTAACCGGCATATATAATCCTTTTTTCCTTTAACCTCAAAACCCTCTGGCTGCTCCATATAAATATCTTCCTCCAACTCACCATGAAGAAAGGCAGTTTTCACATCCATTTGCTCAATTTCTAAATCCAAGCTGCTGCTAGACCTAGAACAACACGTATGAAAGATATCTTCACAACAGGAGAGAAAATATCATCAAAATCAATACCTTTTCTCTGACTGAATCCCTTGACGACCAGTCTAGCTTTGTATCGTGGTTGTGAATTGTGTTCTTCTTGCTTCACTCTGTAGACCCACTTGTTCTTCAAAGCTCTCTTACCCTTAGGCAACTTTACCAGCTCGAACGTGTGATTTCCATACAGTGATTGCATCTCATCTTCCATAGCACCAACCCAGTGTGCTCTGTTTCCATCTTCCATCGCTTATGCATAACATTGAGGTTCTCCCTCATCTGTCAATAACACATACTCATCTGTATCATACCATTTGGAAGGACGTCGGTCTCTGGTAGACCTCCTGGGTGGAATTTTTGGTTCTGGCAACTGATTAGTAGTCTGGTGATTTGTTTCAACTTGCATATTTGCATCATCTGAACATTGTTGGTCATCTTGAACATTTTGTTCCATCTGTACTGATAAAGGAACCAAATATAGGTCAATCAAATCATCGCTATACTGATGGACTCCTTTTTCTATCTTCTCAACATCTTGTGTGGTTTGATCTTCTATAAACACAACACCACGACTCCTTACCAGTTTCTTCTCAACTGGATCATAAAACCTGTAGCCAAATTCATCCAGACCATAACCAACAAAGATACATTGTTGTGTCTTCACATCGAGCTTAGATCTCTCATCTTTTGGTATATGCACAAATTCTTTGCAACCAAAAACGCGAAGATGATCATAAGAAACATCTTTGCCAGTCCAAACACTATTTGGTATATCAAACTGAAGAGGAACACATGGTATGAGATTAAGAACATGTATAACTCTATTCAAAGCCTCACCCCAGAAAGATCTTGACAACTGAGCCTGTGAAAGAAGACATCTTACTCTTTCAACCAATGTACTGTTCATTCTCTCAGCCAACCCATTTAACTGAGGAGTCTTGGGAGGTGTCTTTTGATGTCGAATGCCCTGATGCCTACAATACTCATCAAAAGGACCTGAATACTCTCCCCCATTATCTGTTCTGATGCATCGCAATTTGTTCCCAGTTTGTCTCTCAACTAAGCCTTGAAACTGTTTAAACACATCTAATACTTGATCTTTGCTCTTCAAAGTGTACACCCATAACTTTCTTGAACAATCATCTATGAAGGTCACAAAATAACTGGTACCACCAAATTTTTTTGTCTTCATAGGACCACATACATCTGAATGTACCAAATCAAGTATGTATTGTTTTCTTGAAGGAGGGAAACTCTTGAAAGAAACTCTATTTTGCTTCCCTACCAAACAATGAGTACATCTTCTTAAACAAACATCATTCATTCCAGAAAGAAGATTATTTTTAGTCAATACTGCCAAACCTTTCTCACTCATGTGAGAAAGTCTCTTAACCAAAATTCTGATGTGAGTTCATCTGTCACAGCATTAATAACGGCTTTGAAAAGTCTTGCCTGCAGTATATAAAAACTAGAATGTTTGTTCCCACGAGCAACAACCATAGCACCTTTAGTAAGTTTCTATTGACCATTACTAAAGGTATTGCAATATCTTTCATCATCAAGTTTACATGCAGAGATCAAATTCAAACAAATTTCAGGAATATGTTTTACCCCTTTAAGAAGTAGCCTCATGCCATTATTCATCTCCAAACACACATCTCCAATACCAATGACTTTAAACAAGCCATCATTACCCAAATTCATTGTCCCAAAGTCACCTACTCTATAGGATGTAAAGAAGTCCTCTCGAGATGTAGCATGAATGAAGGCTCCACTATCAATAACCCAACTGATCTCGTGACATGCAACATTGACAACATCTTCATTATAAACAATGAGAAAGTCTTCTGAACTAGCGGTGGCAACTCGATCATTTTCCTTGCCAACATCACCCTCTTGTTCTTTGTCTTTCTTCTTGTTATCCCGCTTCAACTGTCTACAATATTTCTTGATGTGCCCTTTCATGCCACAGTGATGACACTCAACATTAGAAAACCTGTTGGACTTGCTTCTTCCTTTTTCTTTGCTCTTGAAACCTCTGCTTTTACTCCTCCCTCTTCTTTCTTTAACCAAAATCTCTGACTGTAGAGAAGACCCATGTGATTTTCTTCTCATTTCTTCATTCAAAACACTACTCTTAGCCAGATCCATGTTGATTACACCATTTGGAGCTGAGTTACTTAATGACATTCTAAATGTTTCCCAAGAGTCCGACAACGTACCCAACAAACACAACCCCTGAATCTCATCATCAAACTTGATACCCATTCTAGCTAATTGATTGATTATTCCTTGGAATGTATTCAAGTGATCTGTCAACGGAGTTCCATCTTGGTACCTTAAAGCCATCATCTGTTTTATAAGAAACATTTTATTATTTCCTATTTTCCGAGCATACAACTCTTCAAGTTTATTCCATAGTGACCATGCATGTATTTCTCCACTAATATGATTTAAAACATTATCATCTACCCACTGCTTTATATACCCACAGACTTATCGATGTAACAAAGTCCATTCTTCTTCAGATAACTATTCTGGCTTCTCAAAGGCAAACACCAATAAATGAAACTGTTTGACATAAAGGAGATCTTCCATTTTCCCTTTCCAAGTATGATAATTAGAACCATTCAAAGTAATCATTCTACTCAAATTTGCTTCCATTATTCAACACAAGAAATTTCACAATAATAACCACAGCTCTGATACCACTTTGTTAAAAGAATCGCAATTTCAATATGAACTTTAATCAAATTCTAAACAGTGGAATTAAACCTATTTTATTTCTTTGTGTGAATCTTTTAGGAAACAAATAAATAGAGCTCAAAATAAAAAATACACAAAATCAACACAAGCAATTTATGTGGAAAAACCTTCCCGGTATAGGAAGGAAACAACCATGACACTCCTCTCCAAAACTTTCACTATCAAGAAACAATTGTACAACAGTTCTATCTATGTAGAACTAGAGGAAAACAATCAACAACATCATCAAGAATACACTTCTTGGAAACTAACAATTATTTCAAGAGAATGGAGAAATCTAACCCAATTCATAGTCATTGTTCACGGCTAATATTTTTCCAAACCGGTGAGTTAAATCCAAATGCCACCGTACAGATTAAAGAGTCTTGAGTCGTGAACCTGCCTGCAAAATTGCAGCTTAATCGGACCACAAACAACCTTCCATCGGAGCACATGATGAAGGCTTGGTGGAGAGGAAAAACTGAGAGCTTTTCTGCTTTTCTTTTCTGCAGATTTCTCTAACTATTGTTCTCTTAATTTTTCTGCAGAATGCACACACAACAAATCCTAAATGGGTTTATTAATTAAAGTAATAAAATGACATAATTTCCCTTCTTACTCCATGGGCTTTTAAGCCACATGGACTTCACTTGGGCTCCTCCAAACCAAGAGGAAAACCCAACAAATACTAACTACGAGTTTCCTATAATTATTCTAAGAATGCATGTTTCAGAGAAGATGCGCCCATGCTAGTCATACCATAGTTGACTAAATAAGTATCACAACTTTCTGACACTAGAGATCTTTTGAAGGCATTCTGCTTATGTCACAATTATAATCTAATATTGTTACCAAATCCATAAAACTAGATTAGAAGTTGGGCAAAGATTCAGCCAGATGGAAAACCAAGCATGTAATTTCTCATAAACAAACATAGAAACTAGACAATAATTTATACATTTTGTTATATATTGCTCCTTAGTGAGAAAATTAGAAAAGTCCCACATTGATTAAGAATGAAGATGCGTGTTGGTTTTGGGGCTATAAATAAAGCCCTCCTTCACCATTTGTAAACATCCCAAAAATTTGTAAATCTTCCTCTCTTTTGTAAGGGTAATTGATTAGCTCAATTTTGCCCAATTGGTTGTAATTTTGAAGTTCATTCATTTGGAGATAGTGGAAGTGGTCAACGATGCCTGAGGACCTAGGTAACATTTATACCGAACCTCGTTAAATTTCTGGTGTTATTATTTTTCTGCTTTTATATTTCTATTTCAATATCTGTTTTAGTTTATTTTAGCATTATATTTCCAATAGCATTATTTTGTCGGGTTAGTTTGAGTTCTATTCATTTAAATCATAAGTGAATAGTAACTACTTAGAATAGGGAAAATATACCCGATTTTCCCAACAATTGGTATCAGAGCCGAAGGTTTTCTACCTAGGCATTTGTTTGTATTCCGTTTGTTTGCTATTGGAATATAGTTTCTAGTTGTTATAATTTGAAGAAATGGCGGAAGAAAAATTTCTTTCAAACAAAGGCCAGTCATCCACGTCAAGCAGAACTATGGTGATGAACGTAAGGTTCGAGGTGGAGAAGTTTGATGGAACCGGTCATTTCGGCATGTGGCAAGGCGAAGTTCTAGATGCTCTGTTTCAACAAGGTCTAGACATCGCCATTGAAGAAGAGAAACCAGATGGAGCAGATGAAGTAGAGTGGAAAAATATCAATCGATTGGCATGTGGTACAATCCGTTCGTGTCTCTCAAGAGAACAAAAGTACACGTTCATGAAGGAGACATCCGCAAGTAAGTTGTGGAAGGCGTTGGAGAACAAGTTCATGAAGAAGAGTGGACAAAATCGGCTCTATTTGAAGAAGAAGTTGTTCCGGTTTAAATACCTTCCAGGTACTACAATAAATGACCACATTACTACTTTTAATCAATTAGTAGCAGATTTGTTAAATATGGATGAAACTTTTAAAGATGAAGATTTAGCCTTGATGTTGTTAGCCTCCCTTCCTGATGAGTTTGATCATCTTATTATGAGCTTACTCATTGGGAAGGATAAAGTGTCTTTTGAGGAAGTTTGTACTGCTTTGTATAGTTATGAAATTAGAAAAAAAGATAAAAGAGAAAGCAGGAATGAAGCAGCAAAGGCATTGTCTGTACAAGGACGTCCGCAAACACAACATAAAGGAAGGAGAGGTAGATCTCTATCAAAAGGAAGACTTGGTAAAGATGAATGTGCCTTTTGTCATGAGAAAGGCCATTGGAAGAAAAATTGTCCGAAGCTGCAAAAGAAAGGAAAAGCTGTGCAATCTGATGCATGTGTAGCTGAAAGCAATTCAAATTCAGATTTTGCATTGGTTGGTTCGTCAACAGCATCTCATCCTAGTGATTGGATTTTTGATTCAGCATGTACTTTCCATATGTCTCCTAACAAGGAGTGGTTCTTTAACTTTGAAGAACTAGACGGTGGAGTTGTTTTCATGGGTAATGATTATCCATGCAAAGTTTTGGGAATCGGTACAATTCGTTTGAAGAATCAAGATGGTTCAACGAGGGTCTTGACAGATGTTCATTATGTTTCAGATATGAAGAAGAATCTCATTGCTGTGGGAGTCTTAGAATAAAAAGGCTTCACTGTGACCATACAAAATGGGGCATTGAAGGTTACTTCTGGAGCACTGGTGGCAATGAATGGTGTTCGGAAGAAGAACTTGTACTACTATCTTGGTAGTAAGGTTATTGGGATAGCATCAGCAGCAGTTTCAGATGAAGAAAGAGATTTAGAAACTACCAAGTTGTGGCATATGCGTTTGGGACATGCTGGTGAAAAAGCTTTACAGATTCTAGTAAAGCAAGGCCTGTTAAAAGGTGCGAGAACCGGCAAGTTGGAATTCTGTGAGCATTGTGTATTGGGGAAGCAGAAAAGAGTAAGCTTTGGCACTGCTCTTCATAATACAAAGGGCATTTTGGATTACATCCATACTGATGTATGGGGGCCAACAAGAACTCCATCCATGAGTGGCAAACATTATTATGTCACTTTCGTTGATGACTTCTCCAGAAGAGTTTGGGTGTATCTCATGAAGAAAAAGGATGAAGTGTTGGGGATTTTTCTCAAGTGGAAGAAGATGATCGAGACTCAGACTGGTAAAAAGATCAAGCGTCTGAGGTCTGATAATGGCACTGAGTACACAAACGATCCATTTATGAAAGTTTGTGAAGAAGAAGGGATAGTGCGACACTTCACTATTCGAAAAACACCACAACAAAACGGAGTTGCAGAACGTATGAACCGGACTTTGCTGGAGAAGGTTCGGTGTATGTTGTCAAATGCTGGTTTAGGCAAGCAGTATTGGGCTGAGGCTGTAACATATGCATGCCATCTCGTCAACCGTCTACCATCGTCTGCTCTTGAAGGCAAAACGCCTATGGAGGTATGGTATGGAAAACCTGCTAGAGATTACGATTTCTTACATGTGTTTGGTTCAATTGCATACAACCATATAACAGAATCAAAGTTGGACCCAAGAGCCAAGAAAGCCATTTTTTTGGGGATCCCTTCTGGTTCTAAGGGATATCGACTATGGTGCCTTGAAACGAAAAAGATAATCTTTAGCAGAGATGTTACCTTTGATGAATCTGCATTGTTGAGAAAGGTAACCAAGAAGTTTGATGGCACTTTAGAGCAGGTGGAGTAAACTCCGAAACAAGTGGAGTTTGAAAGCAAAATTGTTAATCTAGTTAGTGAAGATAAGACAGAAGCTGATCCTCCATTGACAGAAGATGAATCAGATGAAGAGGTTTTAACCCAATAACCTCCACAGCAACAAGAAGAAACTGCAGTTGATAGGCCACGACGACAAAATGTCAAGGTACTTGCTCGATACAAGGATTTTGAAGACCTACCTGCTCAATTTAAGAATACGGTAGCCTGTGCACTTTCAGTTGTGCATGATGATGTTCCTTCCATATATAAAGATGCAATCAGAAACCCTGAAGTTGAAAGATGGAAGGAAGCCATGGATGAAGAACTTCTGTCCCTTCAGAAGAATAAAACATGGAAGTTGACACAACTACCTAATGGAAAGAAGGCAATTGGATGTAAATGGGTGTATGCAAAGAAAGATGGATTTCCTAACAAAGATGGTATTCGCTACAAGACAAGGTTGGTGGCTAAGGGCTACGCTCAGAAGGAGGGAATCGATTATAATGAGGTATTATCTCAAGTTGTAAAACATTATTCCATTAGAATTTTGTTGGCCTTGGTAGCACAGTTCGATTTGGAACTAGTTCAACTTGATGTGAAAACCACGTTTCTACACGGTGACTTAGAAGAGGAGATCTATATGTCTCAGCCAGAAGGTTTATTGTTGCTGGTAAAGAGAATTGGGTTGTAAGCTGAACAAATCATTGTATGGATTGAAGCAATCTCCAAGGCAGTGGTACAAACGATTTGATCAGTTTATGTTGCAACAAAAGTATACCAGAAGCACACATGATCATTGTGTATATTTTTGCAAGCTAAAAAATGAGTCTTTCGTCTATCTCCTATTGTACGTCGATGATATGTTGATTGCATCGAAGAGCCAAGCAGAAATTGAAAAGTTGAAGGCTCAACTAAGTCAGGAGTTCGAGATGAAAGATTTGGGAGAAGCCAAGAAGATTCTCGGTATGGAGATAAGCAGAGACAGGAAGAAGGGGAAGCTTAGTTTGACCCAGAGTCAATATTTGAAGCGGATACTACAACGTTTTGGTATGAATGAACAGACAAAACCTGTAAGTACTCCGCTAGTTCCTCAATTTAAGCTTAGTGCTCAATTATCTCCTAAGAATGATGCAGAACGAGAATATATGGCAAAGGTACCATATGCAAATGCAGTTGGTAGCTTGATGTATGCAATGGTGTGTACAAGACCTGACATTTCACATGCGGTTGGTGCTGTAAGCAGGTACATGCATGATCCTGGTAAAGGACATTGGTTGGCTGTGAAATGGATTCTACGATATATTATAAATACTGTAGATGTTGGTTTAGTATTTCAGCAGGATAATACCATTGGTCAATGTGCAGTCGGATATTGTGATTCTGACTATGCAGGAGATTTAGATAAGCGCCGGTCAACTACTGGTTATGTGTTTACTCTTGCTAGAGCACCAGTCAGTTGGAAGTCTACCTTGCAGTCCACAGTTGCTTTGTCTACTACAGAGGCAGAGTATATGGCAGTTACAGAGGCTGTGAAGGAAGCTATTTGGTTACGAGGTTTGCTTGAAGACTTGGGAGTTAGTCAAAAACATATTAAGGTGTTTTGTGATAGTCAGAGTGCTATTCATTTAGCAAAGAACCAAGTCTACCATGCACGTACAAAGCACATTGACGTTCGTTATCATTTCGTGCGAGAGATTATTGAAGAAGGTGGAGTACTAGTTCAGAAGATTAGTACGACAGAGAATCCCACAGATATGATGACCAAGGTGGTAACATCAATCAAGTTCAAACATTGTCTGGACTTGATTAACATCCTACAGATCTAAATTGGCACTGGCGTCGTTGGTCTAGCAATTGAAGAAATCATTTAAAACCACTAAGTCGCTAAGGTGGAGATTTGTTATATATTGCTCCTTAGTGAGAAAATTAGAAAAGTCGCACATTGATTAGGAATGAAGATGTGTGTTGGTTTTGGGGCTATAAATAAAGCCCTCCTTCACCATTTGTAAACATACCAAAAATTTGTAAATCTTCCTCTCTTTTGTAAGGGTAATTGATTAGCTCAATTTTTCCCAATTGTTTGTAATTTTGAAGTTCATTCATTTAGAGTTAGTGGAAGTGGTCAACGATGCCCGAGGACCTAGGTAACATTTATACCGAACCTCGTTAAATTTCTGGTGTTATTATTTTCTGCTTTAATATTTTTGTTTCAATATCTGTTTTAGTTTATTTTAGCATTATATTTCCAATAGCATTATTTTTTCGGGATAGTTTGAGTTCTATTCATTTAAATCATAAGTGAATAGTAACTACTTAGAATAGGGAAAATATACCCGATTTTCCGAACACATTTTCAAGCTAAATATGCACACAACAACCAGTTATGGATTGCACACCTTCTTTAGAGCTTTACCAATAAATTTCCAAGACAGGTCTTAGGTTCTTTAAAAAAAAGTAAAGGCATGTCTTAGGTTCTTTAAAAAAAAGTAAAGGCATGTCTTAGGTTCTTTAAAAAAACATGGAGAACTCGGCTGAATGCAAAACACACCCCTATAGAGGATATATAAGCCCTTGTTGGTAGTCATAAGGGAAAGGCTTATGGTAGCCAAAACTTCCAAAGTAAGCCCCACGGGAGGCTCACACATTTCTTACGAATGGGCAAGGTGATCTAGGACGTCCTGTAGAAAGATGACAAAAATATCAAATGTGGGCCACACATATAATGAACTAATAGCTAAAAGTAAAGGCAACCAAAAACCCTATTTCAATTTTTCAACGTCAAGTATAATCGATGACCTTATGCTACAGACTTTCTTGTTCAAACATTTTAGGAAAATGGGCATTAAAAACAATTAGTGTCAACATTGAAACCAATTAAAACATAATACCAATAATCATAGGTGGCCAAGGACGCCCTAGAGAAGCCAGATTACAATTTGCCTGCCTGCCATCGATAATTGGGGTTGGATCAGCACATGCTCTTCTAGCAGCCTCTGCCTCCCGGAAAGTGACCTAAACCCTCCATGTAAATACAAACAGAAAGTAACCAATGAGAAATGTGCTCAAGAGCAATAGCAAAGAAGAAGAAGAAGAGGAAGTGTAGTACTTAGTGTAAACAATGCTCATATCATTGATTCTATAGCAAACTAAACGTACGAGCAGCATACTGATTTCTGTATGAAATACATCTATTTATACTAACAAAACTTAACATGCAAGTAATTACAACTAGCATTGTAATTGGGATTACAATCAGCTACATTTAAACTACCAATACACTTAGTAGTCCCAACATTTAAGGCTTAGCCAGCACAATGATCCTTGGCATGCTTATTTTCTGATTGTTACTGCTATTGGTTGGTGCTAAATTCTTATTCTCAATACCCCCCTCAAACTTAGAGGCATAATTAAGACTGAGTTTGAAGTGGTGGAAGAGAAATCAGTGAATGGAAAAGAGGCTTGGGAAATATATCAGTAGGTTGCTAATTAGAGGGAATATGCAAAACTAATAGCTGATAGGCAACAACACGTTCACACACAAAGTGAAGGTCAATCTTAATATGCTTGGTTCGAGCATGACAAGTAGGAATTGAAGAAAGAGACAAAGTGTTCATGTTATCACACCAGATATTGGGTATTTCAACTAAAAGAACACATAATTCATATAGTAGTGAGCTTAACCAAAGCAACTCTGACGATGTATCAACCAATGCACAATACTCAACTTCTGGACTTGGAAACAGTGCATTGCTTCGTTGAACTCCACATTATTGAATTTGGGCCAAAAAAGACAACTATACATCTAGTGGATTGCCTATCATCAGGATTGGAACCCTAATCAACATCACAGAAGTCATGAACCTAAAATTGAGATGATAGTTTTAACACAAAGTCAAAGTTTAATGTGCTACATAAATATTTGAGAATCCTTTTAACTGCAGTCCAATGAGGAAGCAAGAGATTGGTCATAAAGTAACGCACTTTATGTACAACAAAAGAAGAGATTAGGTCGTATGATTGTAATATATTACAAGACACCCACGATACTCCTATAAAAGGATGGATTTCCAATGGCTCACTCACATGAGCAAAGAATGTAAAATTTGTAGACATTAGTGTAGATATAGGCTTACATTGATCCATATTGACTTTGAAAAGTAATTCCCTTATGTACTTACATTGATTGAGCATGAGATCACCATTAGACAATGTAGTGACCTCTATGCCTAGGAAATAACTCAGTGGCCCAAGATACTTAAGAGAAAATTGATCATTCAAAACAGAAATGAGCAGAGTGTAAAATTGATCATTCAAGACACCTACAAAACTCCTATGAAAGGATGGATTTCCACATGGCTCATCCACATGAGCAAAGAGTGTAAAATTCATAGACATTGGTGTATATATAGGCTTACATTGATCTATATTGTCTCCAAGAAGCAACTTCTTTATGTACTTACAGTGATTGAGCATGAGATCACCATTAGACAATATAGTAACCTCTATGCCTAAGAAATAACTCATTGATCCAAGATACTTGCAAGAAAACTGATCATTCAAAACAGAAATGAGGTGTTTTACTTCTATATCATTATCACCAATTATTATAATATCATCAACATTGATGAGTAAGTATATTGTATAAGAGGTAGTAAACTTGTTAAATAGAGAAGCATTAGTTCTAGATTTAGTAAAACTCATACCAATTAGTGCACACATAGTGAAAATAAGTAGGATCTTTAAACCTTCTTTTGTAGCTTGCTATTGAGGAAGACATTATTGATATATAATTGATGAACACACCGGTTCTTATGGCGTGCAATTGTTAACACTACTCTAATAGTAACCTACTTCACAACAGGGCTAAAAGTTTATGAAAAATCAAACCCAACCCTTTGATCATAACTTTTGGCAATAATCCTTGATTTTCTTTTATCAAGCTTACCACTAGTCAAGTTCTTAACTCTAAATATCCAACGATTCCCAAATTTTTTTATGTCTTTAGGTGTTGAAACAAGAGTCCATGTCTTGTTATTTACTAGAGCATTGAATTCTAGTTACATTTAGGCTTCTATAAAGGATCAGCCGAAGCTTGTTTGTAGAGGTAGGTTTTGTGGATGAAAAATCAACTAAAGCAAACAAGTAGGTTTTTGGTTTAACAATGCCAACTTTGGCATGAGTTATCATTGGATGACTATTAGAAGGTAAAGAAGTAGAGATAGATAGGGTTGCTAAAGGACAAGATGGGTTGAGAAGTGTAGGTTGTAGTATAGGGTCTGAAGTCGTATGAATTTTACATAAAATTACTTTATTTATTTCTTGATACTAGATACATATATATACAGTTGTTATGACCTTAACATTTTCCTATAAATCAAGATCTAGATTAAATCTTAACTAATGTATTGCTGGAAATCATAATGTACATCAAATTTTTAGGAAACTAACCTCTTGAAAATCAGGAGCTAATTACACCTTGAAAATTAGGAATGAATTTAGGAAAATGACCTCCTAAAAATCAAGAGCTAATTACACCCTGAAAATTAGGAATCAATTTATCGGCTAGATTGATTTCCTACACTCTCCCTCAATCTAGGTGATATATGTTTTCCAACCCAAGCGATATACTTAACTCAGTGAAATTAGGTCAAACAAAGTTTTGATTAAGATATCTGCTACTTCTTGCCTAGATGAAACATTGTTGAGGGAGATCACCTTGCCTTCAGTATTTCACTGATGAAGTGTCTATCAATTTACACATGTTTAGTTTGATCATGGTGGACTGGATTTTTGGCAATTGCAATTGTTGATTGGTTGTCACACATAATTCTAATAGATTCTAATTTTTTAGTCTTGAGTTCATTTAGTAGTCGTTTTAGCCAAATTCCTTCATAGATGCCCAAAGCTAATGCACGGAACTCAACCCTGGCACTGCTACATGCTACCACTGCCTGCTTTTTGTTACGCCATATCACCAAATTATCCCAAATAAATTAGCAATATCTAGATGTGGATTTTCGATCACTAAGAGATCCATCCCAATCAACATTTAAATTTCTAATGTCATATTAAGTGTTTTCCTAAACATGAGCCCCTTTCTAGGATCCTTCTCTATGTACCTTAAAATACGATTTATTGCCTCCAAGTGATCTACTGATAGTTGCTAAGAAATTGGCTAACAACTCTGACTGCAAAACTTATATCTAGACGTATATGAGTAAGATGTATTAACTTACCTACCAAATGCTGATATTGCCCCTTATTAGTTGCCAATTCATTAGTTCGAGACATTATTTTGGTGTTAGGATTCATGGGTGTTGAGAAACTAAGATTCCTTTGGTGCTACGTGCCACCTCTATCCCTAAGAAATTTTTCAAATATACCAAGTCTTTAATCTTGAATTCCTTGGATAATAATATCTAAAGCCTCTTCATCTCTCTTATATGATTTCCTAAAAGAACTATATCATTAACATATACAATCAAAGCTGTGATTCTTCAATCTGTGAAGTGTTTGAAAAATAGAGTGTGGATGTATGTGTCTGAGAGTATCCATCCTATTTGAGGATCTTAGTGAATTTGTCGAACCATGTTCTAGGTGATTGTTTAAGTTCATATAGTGCCTTTCTCAACTTTCATACCTTCCCTTGTGTATCCTTAGTCTCAAAGCTAGGAGAAACATCCATGTAAACTTTCTCGATCAAATCTCCATTTAAGAATGCATTCTTGACATCAAGTTAAAGTAGTGACCAATCCTCATTGACTACAATAAATAGTAAGACATGAACTATGTTAAGTTTTGCTACATGAGCAAAAGTCTCTTGATAATCAATTCCATATAATTGCGTGAACCTTTTAGCCACCAGTCAAGTTTTATATTTGTCTTCTGTTTAATTGAGAATATCTATATATAACTCACTATCTTCTTTCCAGGTGGTAGCTCTATTAACATCTATGTACCATTCTTTTCAAGTGCAGTGTATTCTTCTAAGATTTCCTTATGTCATTCAAGAACCTTTAGAGCCTCATTTTCACAAATGCTTGAAATTTTGGAGACAGATTTGCACAAGAAATGTAACTTTTAAAAGGATGTTGAGTGCATGATTGAGCACCTTTTTTCTTCGCAATAGGAAAATCTAACTCAGGGTTAGAACCTAGATTTGGACTAGATTTTGCTTCTCTTATAATATTTCATATTCAGTCTGGCTTGGAAGAGTTTCTTGGCTTTGCTAATTTCGTGTGGGCAAGTCAGCATTTATCTTTATTCCATAGACTTTCATCGCATCATTAAGAAGGAGAAGATGTCTAGAATAGACAATGAGAGATTGATCAAGTTTAGTTTTTAAAGGAGAATCTAGAATGGGAACCAAGTTGGAAGAGGACAAAGTAGTGGAAGATAAATGAGATGGTAAATTCGGTTTAATGAGTGATGATCAATCCCAATTCTACAATTCATAAGTGTGACTCCCTCCATGAATTGTAGAATTAGATTAGAATGGAATTTCTTGAAAGAAAGTAACGTCCATCGAATTGTAAAACTTATGGGTGATGGAAGAGAAACATTTGTAGCCATTTTGATTGGCTGAGTAATCAAGAAAGATGCATTTAATGGCACGTGCATCAAGTTTACCATGATATTGTGAATGAACATGGACAAAATCAGTGTAACCAAAAACCTTGAAAGGAATTGGTGACACAAGTTATAAGGTAGAATATTAACCCTGAAACATTTGTAAAGGTGAGTGAAATTTGAGAACTCGAGAAGGCATTCGGTTGATTAAGCACGTTGCAGTGAGAATGCTTCACCCTAAAATTTTTTAGGAACATTGGTTTGAAAAAGAAAAGTTCGGGCAACCTCAAGTATATGACAATTTTTACGTTCAGTTACATTGTTTTGTTGTGGTGTGTCAACGCATGAGTTTTGTTGGACAATACCATGTGATTTGAGATATGCACTAAGATTGGAATTAAAGAAATCCCTAACATTATCAATTTTTAGGATTTGAATATTGGCTTTGAACTGAGTTTGGATCATGGCATGAAAAAGTGGAAATATGTGCTTGGTTTCAGATTTGTCTTTCGTAAGAAATGTCCAACATAATCGAATATGATCATCAACTAACAGCAAGAACTATTGAGCACCAATAATACTGGGAATACGACATGGTCCCCAAATGTCACTATGACTTGGTTTGTGCGTGTGTGATGAAGAAGTGTTTCGAGTATGTTTTACCAACTGACAAAATTCACAACAAAATAAATTGAGATTTTTATTGATGAATAAGGATGAAAATAAATGTTTTAAGTACAGAAAATTGGGACTTCAGGAAAATAAATTGAAAGTTCCACTGCATGATTTCATTTTCTTTATTAGTATGACTATTAGACTTAAGACAATGACTCAATTGACACTGATGACTAACATAATGGATTGAAGGAGTATTGACATTAAGAACATAGAGGTCCGCACGGAAATCAGCACTGCTAACCATCATCCTCGAGCTCAAGTCCTATAAAACACAAGATTTAACCAAGAATTTAGTTTCAGAGTTAAGATCATGATTTAGTCAACTAACTGATATGAGATTATAGTCAAAATTAGGCATAAATAACATAGATTTGAGTGTAAGGTTGTGTTAGAGACAAATGGTCCATGTTTTGACCACTGTGGTACATGTACCATTGGCGACATGCACTGTTTGAAGTCTGTTACAAGGTGAGTAGGTTGTGAAAAGTGATTGATCACATGTCATGTATTAGAGGCACTTGAGTCTACTATCCAAGATAAGGAGGGGAATTTTCCTACATGCATTGCTGAATTATTGAAGCTATAAGCGGGGTTAATGTTTGATTTTTGTATAAATTGCTGGAGGAGATCCAACTGATCCTTATTGAATGAGACAATATTATCATATTGAGATACTTTAGTAATTGCATCATTTTCCTTTGCCTCTCGGTCTCAATTTTTTTTCCAATCAGAAGATTTTCCATGTAATTTCCAACAGGTCTTCTTCAAATGCCTAGGCTTTCGCAAATAGTCACACTATAGGCGACCTTTCCTTATTTGATTAGTGTCGGTATGTTAAGTATTGCTTCGTGCAATGAATGCACCAGAATCTAGTGAATTGTCTTTGATTGTTGCAAATGCTGGGACTTCAGGAATCATGGAAAGATTTGATTGTTGCAGTATGGCACGTTTTTGGCTCTCCTTTCTGTGCACCTTAGAGAATGTCTTTCACAGACTTGGTAATGGTTTTATTCTAAAAATTCTACCCCTTACTTCATCAAGGGATTCATCAAGTCCCATCAAAAATTTGAAGACACACTTAGTCTCCACAATCTTTCTAAAATATGCGTGATCTTCTAGACATTTTCATTCATGAATCTCAAACAAGTATAGTTGTTGCCAATGACGAGTAAGAGTTATGAAATAAATAGTCACAAGGTTGTCACCTTGACGAAGGTCTTGGAGAGAACTCTCTACATAGAAGAGTTCGGAAGTTTTTTCACTGCTGGAGAACGTTTCTCGTGTAGCTTCCCATATTTCCTTTGTTTTTGGTGTACAACAAGAAATTCTCTCCTATTTCGATTGTCATAGAATTAATTAACCAAGACATAACCAGATTGTTTTCTGCTTTTCAAATCCTGGAATCAACAATATTGGGATTTGGTTTTGGGATTTCTTTAATGAGATATTTATCCTTGCTTTGCACGCTTATGAACATCATCATTGATTGAGACCCTTAAAGATAGTTTTGGTCATTAAGTTTGTGTGTGGTGATAGGAACGAGATTATTGTCTGTGTTACCTGATGTAAACCGAGGAGTAGTGGGAATATTAAAAGAGGGATTGGATGTAGAGAAATGCTCTGCCATGGCAGGATGTTATTTGGAACTAAAAGAGATAGATAAAAGCAACGGTGTTGATAAAAGCAGTGGTTTCTATGCCCAAAGCTCTGATACCATGAAATTTTATAAATTTTACAGAAAATTACTTTATTTATTTCTTGATATCAGATACATATATATACAATTGTTATAACCTTAACTTTTTCTTATAAATCAAGATCTAGAGTGAATCTTAACTAATATATAGTTGGAAATCAGAATTTACATCATATGTTTAGGAAATTAATCTCTTGAAAATCAAGAGCTAATTACACCCTGAATATCATGAATGAATTTAGGAAACTTACCTCCGTATAATCAAGAACTAATTACACCATGAAAATCAAGAATCAATTATACGTTTAGATTAATTTCCTCCGAGATCAAATGTAGATGGTAAATTGGAGAAAAGAATCGTAAAGTCACAAACAGTAACTGATGGAGTAATTAACGATCAAGGGATAAGAGATTTAGACATTGGAGATTCGAAAGTGTGGTAAGGTTAGGACCACTGGACAAAACTGTGCAACACTCTGAATGGTAGGTTGTACATTATTAGAAATAGAAGGAATTGACACTTCACTAGTGTTTTATTTGGACAGTTAGGGGCTAAAAAACAATGGATTCAGTATGTGAAATAGCAAGGTTCTTACCATTGTCAATCATAACTTGATCTGTACCAGTATAGGCTAATGCTGCGGCTAGATGATTGATGCCATTGGTGACGTGATGAGAGGCTCCAGAGCATGGAAAACACTAAGGTTCAAATGAGAAACAAGGACGTGAAAGTGGTTGTAGTAAGGGAAAATGATATGCAAGAAGATAAGGAAAATGTGTGGGATATAGGTGGCTGTTGAGGTAAAGTAGGTGTGTAAGTATTAGGTGCTGACATTGCAACAATATCCTGGGAATTGCAAGATGTAAATTGCATTGCATAGTGCTATTAGCAGTAGGTATACATCACAAGGCTTGCAAATATTGTGGAGAAACAGGTGGTGACCGAGGAGTGGAAGGATAACATGGAAGTGGCACAAAATCCTTCTCAAAACGAAACCAACAGCTTGACACAAGGTGTCCCATCTTTTCATAGAGTTGGCATTGAGGCCTACCTCTACCTCTACCTCTACCTCTACCTCTACCTCTACCTCTACCTCTACCTCTACCATTAGGTTTGAAGTCTTGTTGATAAGCGCCTTATTGATTATAGTCATCCACGGACAGATAGTTATTGTAAGCAACATTAGTATCAGAGGAGTTTTGAGAGTTTAAATTCATTTTTCCAAACTATACAATTACTTCACCAGAACTGTATGCCTTTGCATCAACACCAGGCATATCAGTTTGAGCTCCATTCTTGCTTACATTCATGTTTATAGAAAGCAAAGGTGAGTGCATAATAGCTTTTCTGTGATCTAGTCTACATATGGCTTAACAAAAGTGCTTTGGCATCATCTGTTAATAAATCACTAAAAGGTATATTAGTTGTATGCAACTAATATACTTTATAAGCTGTATATTAGTTGTATGCAACTAATATACTTTATAAGCTGTATATTAGTTGTATGCAACTAATATATTGTTTCTTAAAAACACTTTTAGGAAAAGCAGATTCCTTTTCTTCTATATTTATACATGTATTGCACCTCAGTATTCAACATCTTGTAAATACATTAAGTAAATTCAATTTGGTATCAGAGCAGAAAAGAAACAAAAAAAAATATTTTACCGGTTTCTGAATAGAAGCACCTCCCAAGATCTGTGATCTCAACGCGCCGCCGTATTCTCGCACTGTTTAGTTTAGTCGCGGCTGGGATTGCCAGTCTGTTGTCCACCCGGTCCGGCCCAAATTGTCAAAACCGGTGTCATTCACCGACTCTGCGCCGTTCAACCTATGCGCTTGGCGCCACACCGCCGCGCCGATTCGACCTGTATTCGGCCACAGGCTCTGACGTCCCAGCCCGCGCGACTTCGTGACTACGTGTGCGCGATTGACCCGCGAACCTGCGTAGCGTCCCAACGAAACCTGGTGTGCGATTTCTTAAACTACGCCGTCGGCCATACTACAGACTGCGCCGATTCGGCCCAGCCTCATAGCGCGTTCATCCCGTGCCTGCAACGCGGTTCGATCCGCGCTTACATGGCGCGTTAAATTCGACCTTACGCTTTGCCGAGCCGTTCACCACGGTGTACGTTTGCTTACATTTTCAGAGTTTTTTTTCAAGTAACTATGATATAATAGTCTGGAAGCAAATGAGAATAAGATTACAAGGGTGGAAGAAATTAAGAGCGAAAATTACCAATGTGACGGACTGATTGACAACGATTACATTAAATTTCGGCAATCACTTCCCACCATTCACCAACCCTACGCCGGTTAGTGACCCTAGCCCGGTTAACCCTAAGACATCACTCGAGCCCATCTTAGCCGTCTAATCCAAGCCCATCTAATCTATCCCATCCGCTCCAACAGGCCCATCAACACGCGAAACATTCAAAGCGTTTATTTGATTTCCAACCCGCAAAAAAAAAAATTATTATTCATTTGCACAATATACTTGTTATTATTATTTCAATGGAAGATTCCAGGACAACATCAAGTTTCTAGAATTCATGAAGTTCCAAATTTTGAAGTTTAGTTAAGAGTTGAAATTGGTTCTTTCGGGGTACTAAACTTAATGGTACAAATTTTCGAACATGGAAAAAAGTTATGTCTGTTTATCTTCGTGGAATGCATAAGATGGGGCATGTATCTGGATCAATTAGGGATCTAGTCAAGATGATATAGCAGCCTATACTGGTGGGAAGATGATGATGGCTTTGTCAATGTCGATCTGTTAGAGCAATCGATGATATATTACAAATGGTGGAGGAATGTGAAAGCTTCTTGAGGAGTATATGGAATACCTTAGCGATCTTTATACAAATGAGTCGACTTTATTCAAGTTAGCGAACTCATGTGCGAAAACCTATTGGCCGCAAAAACGGGCAACCAAGTATCTCTTTTTTTACCAAGCCGAAAAATGTATGAAATTTGGCCGAAATCGACTTCAAAACGCCCATGCAAAATTAAAAATCGAGAAGATCTTGTGGTACCGAAGGAGAAGGAGCTTGAACGAGTACATGCTTTCTTAAGAGGCCTTGATATAAAACATAATAGTGCTAAAAGGCGAATTGCTTGAATGTCGAGATCTCCGAGCTTGACTACCACGCTTTACATACATGCCGTAAAGACGAATCTCGACGAGAGTCTTCATCGACACATGTCAAGTATCAAGCCTAGCCATTCAAGCTAAATCAAAGGCACCTTTCCTCCGTGAGCCAACTCAATTTCATCTCATCACGGGGCTCTTCACCGAGCTTTCCCAGTCGCCACGTTCTCTCTGCACTCTTGTGCAATGAACGCAGGGGGCATCTTCGTGAAACGTGTTGGAAACTATATTCACACTGAAACCAAAACGACAACATGTGCCTCGTTCTAAAGCAAAAGCATTGCAGTGCAAATTGTCCAAGAACCGATTACTACGGGACAGAATCATCCTTTGGAATGTGGAGGTATCCCTACGACCGATACCGGCAGTCGTGGTAAGATTGGTATGACACTTAAATGTTTCTCGCTCTGTTGGGTCTAATACTTGGATTATTGATTCTAGTGCATCCGATCATATGACTTATGATAAATCTTTTTTTAATAATAAGTTATCTCCACCGGTGTCTTATGTTACAAATGCTAATGGTGAGGCCTTTCCTGTCTTAGGACGAGTCGATTCATATCACTCCATCTTTACGGTTCCCATAATGTTTTATATGTACACGACTTATCTCATCACTTAATATCCTCAGTCCCACGGTTGAATATTGAGTCTAAATGCTTTGTAACCTTTTATCCCATGTATGTGATTTTCGAGTTCTTCTTACCGGGAAATAATTGGTCGGGGGTATCGAGAGCAGATTGTTAAAACCGCTTGGATGTGAGTACTACGGAGGAGAAACCGGGAGAGAGCAAGCACCTCATTGGTGGTTCTAGTTACGATAAGCTAAGTGAAATTTGGTTGTGGCATCGCCGCTTAGGGCATCGATCTTTTAGTCTTATGAAAAAACCATGCCTACTTTATTTATTGGAAATTTGTGTTGCATTTTGAGACTTGTGTTTTGGCCAAGAGCCATCGTGTTACTTATTCTCCTAGTATTTCTAATAAAAGGACTATTCCTTTTGAATTAATTCATTCGATGTTTGAGGACCATCTAAAGAACCCACTATATCGGGTATGAGATATTTTGTTTCATTTATCGATGTATCGTGAGGTTATCGTGGATTTCTCTTCTTAGAACAAAAGATGAAGTTTTTTCTGTTTTCAAAATTTTCATACCTTTGTTCAAAGACAATATAATGGCATCATTCGGATCTGGATTCGACAAGGGGAATATGTTAATCATGTTTTTCAACAATTTTTCAAAACAAATGGGATTATTCACCAAACTACTTGTCCACAAACAGGAACAAAATGGAGTGTCTACGAAAGAAAAATCATCATTTACTTGATATGGCTCGTGCAGCTCTTATTTAGTGCTTATATGCCAAAATATCTTTGGGGTGATGTCAGGGCTTTCCGCCCATCTCATCAATCGTCTCCGTCTAGTGTCCTTGCCGGAAAAATCCCATTTCAGATTCTCGCATCTTACGTTATCCTTATCATCCTTTCATAATCTTCCCACGCTCAAGTATTTGGTTGTGTGGTTTTCAGTATGTTCTAAAAATCAACGTTCTAAATTAGATGCTCGGGCAATTAAATGTGTGTTTGTTGGTTATGGAAGTTATCAAAAAAGTATACGAAGTGCTTTCATCCACCAACCGGAAAGTATTATGTTACTATGGATGTTACCTTAACGAGGACATGAGGTTATTTTTCCTCAATTTGACATCGTCGGGGGAGAATACATATTTTGAAGAATCGTATCATGGTGAAGGGAGGCAGTGGGTGAGTCACCAGCGATGTTTCAATGAGACCAGATGAGACTTCTATTTCATTGAATCCGGTCATTGCGAAGCAGATGCTTCGGTATCCAAGCCGGAAACTCACTTACGAAATGACATTGTTGACAGAACTGTACCCTCAGGCATTACTCCTACCCTTGTTCAACAACTCCTCACAAATCGGGCGTCACTCATCGAGTATGTACACCTGCGATACTAATAACATTGAGTCTAATGTTGGACAAGTATGTGTTACCAAATCAGGTCTACTCGAGGTCAAATGACCAAAAGGTATGAACCAAATATTCATGCAAAATCAAAATACCCAAGTAGCCAATTTCATGTCCACTAAAGATTATCTAAGTCATACAAATCATTTGTGAATCAAATATACGGTGTATCAAGACTCAACAAAGTGCGGATGCGTTGGGAGATCAATATGGAGGAAGGCAATGGATGAAGAGATGGATGCATTAAGAAGAACGATACTTGGCAACTTGTGTCACCACCACAAGGAAAAAGCGATTGGTTGTCGATGGGTGTTTACTATAAAACATAATGGTGATGGATCCGTAAATCGGTATAAAGCTCGTCTTGTAGCAAAAGGGTTTACTCGAAACGTATGGTGTAGATTACGATGAGACTTTGCTCACCGTTGCCAAAATAGACACGATTCGGGTTCACGCTCTCACTGGCCGCTAACCTAAACTGGCCACTTCGGCGGGCTTTGATGTCAGAATGCGTTTCTTCGTGGAGAATTAGCCGAGGAGGTGTACGTGAGTCTTCGCTTTGGGTATGTAGTTGATTCTCACTGGTAATTTTGTATGCGAGGAAGTCTTTGTATGGCCTCGAAGCGAATCCCCTCGAGCCTAGTTTGGAAGGTTTTCACACAATTCATGCAAAAGGTTGGTTACGAGACAGTAATTCCGTGACCACACTCTGTTTGTCAAACATCAACGAGGGAAGGTAAATGACTCTAATCATTTATGTTGATGATATGGTAATCACTTTGGTGATGATACTATTGAGATGGATAAATTACAAAGACACTAGCCTCACGAATTGAAATGAAGGACTTAGGTGAACTAAAAGTACTTCTTAGGAATTGAGGTAGCCGGGGGAAGAGAAGGGATATATCTTTGTCAAAGGAAGTACATTATTGACCGCTAACGAGAGACGGGTATGTTGGATTGCAAACCTATTGATACTCCTATTGAACAAAGCCATGGTTTAGCGAGTATCCAGATCAAATACCAGTGATCGAGCCCAGCTATCGGAGAGATTGGTTGGACGTTTGATTTACTTAGCTCATACTAGACCGGATGTTGCATATGCGATAAGTGTGGTGAGTCGGGTTATACCTGATCCAAGTGAGAACCATATGAATCTTTGTTTTGAGAATTTTAAGGTATTTGAAATCGGGCTCGAAGGGGAGTAATGTTCTCTAAACACAATAATCCTCTTGAAGTACGTGGATTCACGAGATGCATGTGGGCAGGAAGTATTACGGATAGAAAGTCAACATCGGGTTATTTCACCTTTGTGGGAGGAAATTTGGTTACATGGAAAAGTAAGAAGCGAGAGAAAGTGGTGGCACGATCTAGTCTTTGAGGCGAGCAATATAGAGGTATGGCTCGTGGGGTTTGTGAATTGTGGATAAGAACTTTGTTATTAGATTTGGGTTTCGAACTCAAAAATACTGTCTGCATGTATTGTGACAATCGGGTAGCCATTGATATATCACAAAATCCATGCACAACATGATCGCACTAAGCATGTAGAGGTTGATCGTCACTTTATAAAGAGAAGTTAGATGCCAAACTTATTAGTTTTCCTTTTGTTCCATGAGAAGAGCAACTTGCGGAATATACTTACCAAAGCGAGTCTCGAAGTCATTATATGTACCATACGAAGTTGGGCATGATTGATATCTATGCGCCAACTTGAGGGAGAGTGTTAATAAATCACTAAAAGGTATATTAGTTGTATGCAACTAATATACTTTATAAGCTGTATATTAGTTGTATGCAACTAATATATTGTTTCTTAAAAACACTTTTAGAAAAAGCAGATTCCTTTTCTTCTATATTTATACATGTATTGCACCTCAGTATTCAAGATCTTGTAAATACATTAAGTAAATTCAATTTCATCTAGTGTAACAACCTCCTTCAACATTCTTTTTGTGAGTGTTGAAAACACATTATCGTAACTCTCATCTAATCCTCCTAGAACAGTCATCAATTTTTGCTCTTCAGATATGCCACATCCAGCAGGCTCCAATTCATCACTAAGCATCTTACTTTTCAACATGAATTCTAAAACAGATAGATTACCTTTCTTAAGGCTTTGCTTCATGCTCTTTATCTTGATGTGTATGACTTCTCCAATCTTATCCAAGCATCAAGAGCAGTATCAAAACCTAATATCTGCTTCAGTACATAGTCATTTATGCATGACATGAGTCAACAACCAAGCATCTTGTCTTATTTCTTCCAAGCTTTGTAAACTGGGTTTTTTTTATCATTCGTAAGAAGGTTCTGTGGTCGGTCATATAGTATATACTCCTTTAACTCAAGGCTTTTAAGAATTTTCCAAATCTTGTGTTTCCAGATCACATAATTGCTATCATCTAACTTTATAGAGACAAGAATGTTACGAAAAGTGATAATCTCACGATCAGCTTGACTCGTGAAATCATTATTTATTTTCAGGTTGCTCTTAAGAACCATAGGTGTACGATCATGCTTATCTATCATTGATTATCTTCAAGCTCTTTGAGCTTATAACTCTAATACCATGAAAAGTGTGCTCAAGAACAACAGCGAAGAAGAAGAGGAAGTGTAGTACACAGTGCAAACAATGCCCGTATCATTGATTGTACAAAAAAACTGAATGTAATAACAACATACTGATTTATGTAACACATCTATATATACTAACAACAAAACTTAACCAGTAGTAAAGTAATTATAGCTAGCTAGCATTATGACTAACTAATTGAGATCACACTCAATTACACGATAAACTGCCTATTACATTTAAATCATATTTGGTTGGAATGAATTAGACTAAGAATTAAATTATTTTCATACATTTCTAAATTTAGTTGTACTATAGATATGGAATGGAATTTAAACAATTTCTAAAAGACATGTAATTTTTATTTCATTATTCCTTTAAAAATTCTTGTTTCATTCCTTTCTCGTTATATAAAAATGTATTATTCTAATTTTATTTTCAAATCATAAACTTTAAAATCTTAAATCATAAAACCCTGAAAGGTTGAACTTTAACTCTATATCCTAAACTTTAAACCCTTAACTTTATACCATAATTTTTTTTTCAATTTTGATTATATGATATTCATTATTGATATGGTAGATAATTATAAAACTTCGTTACTATATATTCATATTTTTATTATTTTATAAATAATATGGAAGAAAATTTATCAAAAATATTTTTTTTTATTTTTAAATTTTTTAAGATTAAATAAAGCAATAATTATTTGAAAAAATAATAATTTTAATAATATATTTTATATAAAAGATAAAATAACAAATAAATAATATTTTTTAAATTTTACTGATATTAAAATAATATAAAATATTTTTTATTTTATTACAATTATAAAATAAACAACCTAATATTAATCTCTTTTTTTTTTAATTCTATTCTATTGATATTTTTATTATTTTTTCATTGCCAATCAAAACCTTAATAGCCACATGATTTGCAGATACTTGGCATGCGTATTTCCTGATTGTGACTGCATGCTATCAGTTGGTTCTGAATTCTTATTCTCGATAACAAAGCCCGTCAACAGTCAACAATACAAAACCACAGATACTTCCAAAATGGCAATTCAGCGTTCTTCTCTCTCCCCCCCTCTCTCTCTCTCTAAACTTTTAAAAAATGCAATTCAGCATTCATGCGCAATAAATTGAACTGCCCATAAAACTCAAACACATAGAAATTGTTGCGTGCAAACAAAAAAAAAACTAAAGGTTAAAAAAATAAGAGATAAACATCAAAGTTCAATAAATTGAATAAGAAATTGGCATGCTCACAAAGCCATAGCCTTTAGATCGTCCGGTGTTCTTATCAGTGATGACGATAGCTTCAACGATATAACCAAACTGCTCGAAGTAGCGTCTCATAGTTTCGCTCTGTGTCTCCCAAGCAAGCCCACCAACAAAGACTTTGCTGTAAATGGTGTCTCCAGAAGGAGAATTCTGGAATTGATACCCTGAACTTGAAGTCAAACCAGAACTTGGACCAGGAACGTGCTGATAAGACATGAATCACCAAATTTCTTTCCAACCAAAAAGAACGGAAATTAGAAATTCAGATAAACAAGATAAAAATTCCCCTAAAGAACCGATCGGATTGGACAATCGCTAAGATATACTGATAATCCATTGAATTCTAAAATATTCTAAGAGGTCAACTCATACAGAAAAGGGAAAAAAAGAGATGGGAAACAGTGATCAATCCATCAACCCACTAGGCCCACAATTACCAAAAAAGAATTATAAGAAAGTGTAAGAAAATAGAGATGGAGAGAAACCCTAGATGGGTGAAGAAGAAGGCAAGGCCAGTGGGAGTGGCGGGATTGGATGGTACGTACAGAGCATGGGACCGAATCAACACTGCTAAAAAAAACTCAAAAAAATAAAAATAAAAAATTTGATGAAAAATAGAGAGCTAAAAGGAATCTTGGGGAAACTGATGATTAATTGTAGAGTTAATAGAGTATAACCATGAGAAGGAGGGATTTTTTTTTTTTTTTTTGTTTGTTTTCATTTTGTCAATATGGAAACAAAAAGTAGGAAAAGAGATAATTATCATGATCTTGGTTTTGGTAAGAGGGTGTAAGTTTAAATAATATTATGGGATTTTTTTTTATGTAAATATAAATTGATAGTATTTTTATCAGGTATCATGTATAATTAATTATGAAGAAGAACAGATGAATAAAATATTATAAATAAATAATTTTAAAAAATAATAGCAAAAGGAGAAAACTAACAAGGCAGCCACGGTATGATGGAAAGAGAGTTCTCATACGTTATATTTGGTTATATTTTAATACTAAATTATAATATTAATATATAATTCTTAATTTTTATGAGTTCTTCTGGCCGGACTTCTGGTGTTGAATGGATGTTTTTGTTAGGAACAGTGGCTCAAAAGCAAAAGGCAAAAATGGTAATTGTGAAGTGAGGGCTCTTGATTAATTATTTCTTAATTTAATATATTTGGTAAGTAATACTGATAATGATGATGATGCTTTTAATTAATAAATTAAAGGTATTTTGGTGTAATGATCCGTATTCTTATTTTACGTTATAAGACATGCAAAGAGGCCTATATTATAGGTGGGTGTTGCGCAAAATATTTAGAGAAAGAAAGAAAAAAAAAAGATTTTGCAGCAATATTTTACACGTGAAAAACCAAATCTCTTCCATTGTGATATTACAAAGTAGGGGATATTATGAATATCATTGGATTTTTTTTATTTTAACTTTGTATATATAAAAATTTCTTGTGTAAGGATGATTTAGATTTGAGTGATATTTTGAATTCTTAATATTATTTTTAAGATATAAAATGTGTTAAATATTGAGTTAATACTCTTCTTATATTAAGTAGTGATATTAGAAGATTTATTCGTAACTTTTAGTATAGATTAGATTAATTTATTGAAATATATTGAATTTTTTATTGTTGTGATGTATGATGCAACAGTGAAAGACATTAATGTTTAGTGAAACAAAACATGGAGCAAACAATAATATTAGTGGAGCCATAAAACATGGATGTGCAGCACCTAGGGTTATTGTTTAGTTTTTCGTTTTTCTTGTATACATATACCTAAACTCTTGTACAGAAACAGAATGAGAAATGATATGAAATATATATGATAATTATCAAAGAAACACAATATTTGTCATAGTATCAAAGCTAAGTTAATGTTCTCCTAATGAATAAAATAGCTACATGCTCTACTGGAAATAAACTGATTTCTGTTCTCACTTACACTGGTTTGATCTGGTGTGCTACGCTGATTTATGTTCCTCTCTGAACTGGTTTGATATAGTGTACAGACGCTCAATAGTTTGTGTTAATCTGTGGGTATTTGGCTAGTTATTTGGTGTCCTAATGAAGCCAATAGCTCCTACCACACTACTTATGTCTCCAATAAATGGAAGCATTGCTGCAAAGAACCCACAAAATATCATATAAACCGCTCGAAGTATTATTCGAGGAATAAGATTCTTTTTCGAAAATATCCCTTTTCCATACTAGAATCATAGCCAAAACAACGTATGATTTCTAGGAAAGTTGTTCGTTAAGAACTTCTCTCTCATTCAATAACGTCTTGTATCCAAACTTATCCGAAGATTTCACTGCCATAATTGAAGGAAATTCAGAAGAAGATTTTTTAGGCGTGGCTAAACAGATAGTTGCAAAGCTTCCACTTCTAATTTCTCTTCCATGAATCTCATAAGCAACCTGTGAATATATCAGGCCAATGGTAAGAAGTTGAAGAAGAACAAAGATCACAGCTAGTCCGAGAACCCAAGTGACAAATAAAAGCCCCAACAAAGTTGTGCTACTCTGATTAGCCTTACGCTTGTGGTCTAAAGTACGACTAACCTCCCAACTCCGAAAGCAGCTTGAGAGAACATCATAGCATCGTAAGTCTTCAGCAAATGTGGCTTCACAGCAACAAAAAGGGATGACTAGCTCAGACACAGTTGAAGAACGTAGTAGAAGAAGCTGCGCGAATTTGGGAAAAACAAAAATTAGGGTTACATTATGTTTATATATATATATAGAAGTAATAGATTCATGGTAGAATCTATAAATTTAACCACCAACTCCATATTGAATGAGTTGACTACAAAAATGACACCTCACAACCTTTGCTAACTGAAGCGTTAACTACCCCTATTAGTATCAAGTTGGGAGGTTCTAACTATGCCTTGTGGTCCCAGGTGGTGGAGATGTATATCTCTGGCAAAGACAAACTGGGATATATTAATGGGGATTTTCTTCAACCCTGAAACCGACCCCTCATTTAGGAGATGACACATGAAAATGACATTGTCAAAGAATGGTTGATCAATTCGATGGACCCTTCCTTGATTGCAAATGTTATTCGATTCCTAACTGTGAAACAGGTTTGGGATTCTACTGCTACCACCTACTATGATGGGACAGACACGTCTCAAATGTATGATCTTCATTGTCGAGTTACTCGTATGAAGTAGGCGAGTGGATCTATTGAAAAATACTACAATAACCTTCAAGGGTTGTGGCAAGAAATTGATTTCCGTCGTCCTAATCCAATGGAGTGTGCAACTAACATACAAAAATACAAATCCATCGTACAGGAAGATCGAGTGTATACCTTCCTCGATGAACTTGATGACAGACTAGACAAAACTCTAAGTGATGTGCTTCAAATCAAACCATTTCCTATGGTGGAATAAGCCTATGCATTCATACGTAGGAAAGAGGTTCGAAAAACCATAATGATCATAGGTGTAGATACGATACCCAGAGCAGTTATGGCTTTTAAAAGGGTCAAGGGACACCATAATCCGATGCCATCAAAAATAGGAACTTCTTTAGGTAGCAAGAAATCCATGGGAAATCCACCATCTCTTGACATGAAATGTGGCCATTGCGGAAACTCCAAACACGCCCGTGAAAAATGCTTCAAACTACATGGGTATCCAGAATGGTGGAATGATCTTCAAGCACGGAAGAAATGGGAAACCATTGGGTGAGCCACTATGGCTACCAATAATGCCTCACTATCCCTTATTCCTCAGGCCGAATCTTCCCAGGATCCAATTATTTCAAGTAAAGCATTTCACATCTCTACACGTAGTGATAATAAGGATTGGATTCTAGACTCTGGAGCTACAGATCATATGACATTTAACCCAAAAGATCTCTCCAATACAACCCAGCCAAGATGGAGCCGTGTTTCCAATGCCAATGGGGTCACTTATCCAGTTACAAGGGCTAGAACAATGACTTTATCTCCTTCATTATCATTACCTAATACTTTACTTGTACCCTCTCTTTAAAATCGACTAACGTATGTAAGTCAAGTCACCTCTGATCTTAATTGTATAGTATTGATGTATTTTACCTTTTGTCTTCTACAGAATATTCTCACCAAGGAGATCATTGGGCGTGGTACTAAGAGAGAAGGATTATATTATGTGGATAACCTCAATTCAAGAAGAGCCAATCACATGCAACACACCGTTAGTAACAAGGAACGACAGATTTGGCTATGTCATCGTCGATTTGGGAATCCATCATTTGGGTATTTAAAGCACCTACTCCCTAGTTTATTTTCAAATATCACACCCTCAAATTTCAAATGTGATACTTGTATCTTAGCAAAAATTCATAGGGCGTCTTATCCTATGAGCATGCATAAAAGTATGAATCTTTTTGGTTTAGTACATTCTGATGTTTAGGGACCTTCCCCGGTCACTACGTCATCGAGTCATCGTTGGTTTGTAATTTTTGTTGATGATTGTACACGAATGACATGACTTTACCTTCTCAAATATAAAGATGAAGTATTTTCTACGTTTCACTTGTTTCACACCATGCTTCAGACACAATTTTCTAAAAAAATTAAGATTCTTAGGTTTGATAATGGAGGGGAGTATGTTAATTAACAATTTAGGACATACTTGGACAACTATGGTATTCTCCATGAAACCTCGTGTTCACAAACCCCACAACAGAATGAGACTTCAGAGAGGAAGAATAGGCATATTTTAGAAATTGCTCGAGCCTTACTAATTGGTGCACATATGCCTAGTAGATACTGGAGTGATGCTGTTACTACAACTGTGTATCTACTAAACAGTATGCCCACAAAAACCTTACAATTTCAAACTCCATTAAAGGTGCTCTCTAATCAAGTTCCCTTGCCTACTATTTTGATGATTCTGCCCCAAATTTTTGGATGTGTTGCTTTTTTCCACCTCCATAAAAATCAACGAACTAAGTTGGATCCATGTGCTATCCGATGTGTATTCTTGGGGTATGGCATACAAAAAAATGGATACCGATGCTATGATCCTATTACTAAAAGAACCTACATTCCCATGGATGTCACTTTCCTAGAATTTGAATGGTTTTTTCCATCATCAATATCCAATTACCTTCTTCAAGGGGAGAGTTATGGTGAAGAATGGAATTGGCTTGATGTTGAAGTATTATACATTAGTAACAATCCGACATACTTAGATAATGCCAACAATATGGATGAGCCAGTACCTAGACCCGAACTTGAACTTCTAAGAACTGAATCTGAACTAGTGACTGAATCTCCAAAAGATGTAGTGGTTGATGCACCCCTCCACTCTCTAGTACCCAATGATCCTCCTACTAAGAATACTCCTGAGGTAAGTTCTCCTATCACACCTTTACAAACTAATGCTATAGATACATCTGTTGGTTATGTTCTACCTTTTAGACACAATTAAGGAAAACCTCTGAATCGATACTCTCCAGACAGAGAGGAACGACAATCCAAGTATCCAATAGCCAATTATGTATCTACTCAAGGGTTATTAGAACTTATCAGGGCTTTTGCACAAACACTCTCCTCATGTCAAATTCCAAGCAGCATTGAAGAAGCCTTATCTGATCCAAATTGGGCTCAAGCTATAAAAGAAGAATTTGAGGCACTGCAGAAGAATAACACATGGGTGTTAAGCAAGTTGCCTCAAGGGAGGAAGATGGTAGGATGCAAGTGGATTTTCTCTATTAAGTATAAAGCAGATGGGTCAGTTGATCGATACAAGGCGAGGCTAGTAGCAAAAGGGTATACACAGAAACATGGTATAGATTATCAAGAAACCTTCTCACCTGTGGCTAAACTAAAAACTGTGAGAGTTTTGTTATCTCTTGTAGAAAATTTAGATTAGCCATTGCACCAACTTGATGTGAAGAATGCTTTCCTTCATGGTGACCTTGAAGAAGAGATTTACATGGATATTCCATCAGGATATATTATTACATCAGGAAAAGAAACTACATGTAGATTACAACGAGCATTGTATGGACTAAAATAATCACCTCGAGCATGGTTTGGCAGATTGAGTTCAGCAATGAGAAAATATGGGTTTCAACAAAGCAACTCTGACCATACTTTTTTCCTAAAACATCGATTGGGAAAAATAACAGCCCTTATAGTCTATGTAGATAACATGATCATTATAGGGGATGATAAAGAAGAAATCTCTAGGCTTCAAGAACAACTGTCAAATTAGTTTGAAATGAATGACTTGGGAGGGCTCAAATACTTCTTAGGCCTTGAGGTAACAAGATCAAAACAAGGTATATGTCTTTCCCAAAGGAAATATACTTTAGACCTACTGGTAGAGGCATGATTACTAGATTGTAAACCTATCTATATTCTGATGGTCCAAAATCATAAACTTGGAGAATATGTGGACCAAGTACCAGCAGATAAACAGAGATATCAACGGTTAGTAGGTAAACTCATATACTTATCTCATACTCGACCTGATATTGCTTATGTTGTAAGTGTCGTGAGTCAGTTTATGCACTGGCCAAGTGAAGACCATATGGATGCCGTCATGTGAATACTCCATTATTTAAAATCCTCCCCTGGGAAAGGACTTATGTTTTCAAAGAATGGTCAATTGGAAATCGTTAGACATACAGATTCAGACTAGACATGGAATATAAAAGATAGGAAATCTACTACTGGGTACTTTACTTTTATGGGGGCAATCTTGTTACATGGAAGAGCAAGAAGCAAAAGGTAGTTACCTTATCTAGTGCTGAAGTTGAATTCTGAGGAATGGTCAAGGGAATATGTGAGCTCCTTTGGTTGAAAAAACTTCTAACTGAGATTGGTGTTACTCTTAACTCTGAAATGAACTTATTTTGTGATAACAAAGCATCCATTTCCATCTCTCACAATCCAGTTCAACATGATCGCACGAAGCACGTTGAAGTGGATCGAAAGTTCATCAAACAAAATCTTGAAGAAAAGATTATTCAACTTCCATTTGTTAAATCAGAAGATCAATTGGCTGATATACTCACAAAATCTGTGTCTGCAAAAAACTTATACAACTCACTTGACAAGTTGGGCATAAGAGATATATATGCACCAACTTGAGGGGGAATGTTCGTATGTGTTGTAGTGTATGTTGCAACACTGGTAGACACCAATGTTCAGTGGAGTAAAACATGGAGCATAAAATAATATTAGTGGAGTCATAAAACATGGATGTGCAGCACCTAGGGTTATTGTTTAGTTTTTCATTTTCCTTGTATACATATACCTAAACTCTTGTACAGAAACAGAATGAGAAATGATATGAAATATATATGATAATTATCAAAGAAACACAATATTTTTCATTTCTTATGTTATTATTTTCTTTACTTATTTTTAAGCTTCTATTATGTCTAATAAGTGGTATCATAATCAAAGGTTGGAGGTCTTGAATTGAGAAATATGACAACAATAATATTTGAGATAAACAAATTTGTGGGAAAAATTAACTTCAAAATTTGACAAGTAATGTGAAAGACATATTGGTCCAACAAGTGTTTCTTTAAGGCATTGAAGTTAGAAGACATGAAGAAAGATGATTGGAAACAAATGAAAGCAAAGACAGTGAACATTATTCACTTAAATACAATGTGTTGAATGAAACTTCTCCTTCAAAGTTGTGAGAAAAATTTAAAAAAATATATATGTCAAAGTTAATTACAAATAAATTTTACTTGAATAAACAATTGTTTTTTTGAGGATGGGTATTAGAAGCCATCTAAACTTGTTAAGTAGAAGTATTTTTTAAACTCTTGAGTGTTGGTGTGAAGATATATGATGTGGACCAAGCAATGATTTTAATGTGCTAATTGCCAAAATCATACAATACATTGGTGACAACATTGCTTGTTAGAAAGACAATGTTGACATAGGATGAGGTGTCAACAACACTTTTAAAAACTAGTAATGTGATTAAATCAAAAGTTTCTGCACGTAGAGATGTTCTTACTACCCGAAAAGATTCAAGAGTAAGTTCATCAAGTAAATGAAAAATCAATTCTAGAGGAATAGATTCTAGTAGAGATAATAATCATTTTTATGTTTCATTCAAGAGATGACACTAAATACTTTCATTATAAAAAAAGAGAGACACATCAAGGGATTTTGTGAAGACAGACTAACACATATAAGGTTTCTTGATGAAAAGAGAAAGAAAGATGAAAAAAGGTAAATATCATTGAAACTTATGATTCTGAGTCTGATGTAATATGTATGATTACAGGTGACGGGTCCATGGATGATTGGATTTTGGATTCTATGTGTTTTTTCATATGTTATCAAACAAGAAGTTGTTTGATACTTACAAGCCTTATGGTGGTAGTGATGTTATAATGGCTAATGGATTAAGGATCAAGGTTATTAGAAAATATACTATCAAGATAAGGATGCATGATGGAGCTATCTAAACAGTTTATGATGTGGGATTTGCTCTTGGTTTAAGGAAAAAATTTAATTTCGTTGAACAAGTTGGATTCTCTTTGTTTTGGTTTATATGAAAGGAATGAGTCTAAGGAGGTAAGTAAAGGTTCTTTGATCATAATGAAAGAACGAAAGAATGTTCAAGTTGGAGATGCAACCATTATTAAGGATAAAGTGACTATTGGTTCAAAGTTAAACTTGAAATCTTGCATTGGTGATCATAATCTCAGGCAAGAAAAACAAGTCAAGTTTAATGAGAATGTTACAATTTTTAGTTGTAAGAGTTAAAATGTTACTCTTAAGGTGGAGAAAATTCAAATATAGTTATCTTTTATTGAAAATAAAATGGTGGGTATACCTTACCCATAAATAGGGTGTAATAAGGATATATATGAAGATGTCATGATATATTACTTGATGCTGTTAGCTTTTGAGTAAAGGTGGAAATTCTTATAAATATTGAATCAAAAGACAAAGTATATAATAAAAACAACAAGAGACTAAAATGGTAACTGTGAAGTGAAGGGCTCTTGATTGATTATTCCTTAAATGTGATATATCCATTAAGGAATGATGATATTGATAATGATGCTTTTAATTAAAAAATTAATGGTATGTTCGGTGAAATAATCAACTTTCTTATTTACGTATAAGATATGCAAAGAGGCATATTATGCCCATATATATAGGTAGGTGTTGCGCAATATGGTTCGATAAAAAAATGAAGATTTTGCAACAATATCTCACATATGAAAAAACTGGTAATAGCTGGTAATAATAACCTCATTCCTTCGAAATCATATTATCATTGTATTAATTTTTTGTTTATAAATATGAAACTATTTGGAATCAAGTTGGTATTTTTAATGCTATAATGAGCTCTAAATAGAAGTCTAGTGTAACTCTGATTTGTTATTTGGGTTGGTTGGGCAAAAAACAGTTGTTCCATAAGTTTATGGGCACCAAAACTCAACCAACCCAAGTAACAAATCGGAGTTACACTCGACTTCATATTTAGAGCTCATTATAGCATTAAATCATATTTATAGACAAAAAAATAATACAGTGCTAATATGATTTCGAAGGGATAAGGTTATTATTATATTACTTTGGTGTCGATGTGATAATCTCTTTTACTAATTTTTTAACATATATAAGTTATTTTTTGTGAATTCATGATATTATATTCTTATTTTGAATTTAATTACATATAGTTCTTTAGTTGGAACAAGTGGAGCTATGATTTGCAAATTTTTGATGATTTATTAGAAGAATGGACAGAACACTTGGTTCAAATTATAACATAAGGAGAATAATTTAATGATCTTGAATAACATAGGACAACACTATGATAATTTTTATAATGCTTTAATTTCTCCATTCCTATGTCTCTAAAGTTTGGACTACTTGTTTGATGGATGTTTACGAGCTCATGTATTTAAAAGAATGAACTGTTATATGAACCAACTATTTTTTGCCCAAACTCCATCTCATCTCTCTTGCCTAGTTTCTTGGTTACTATGCTGGTGATTCTAAGCAAACCAAATATTCTCTCCTTGAAATAAAGTAAAAATATCACAAAATCTATGACAAAAGAGACGGCATCATTTTATTTGTAATTTAAGTTAAATATATATGTATTGTATATAAATTATTTTTTGTAATAAATTTGATTCTCAAGTAATTAATTAATATTTAATTTTTTAATTTTTTGTATTATTTAAACTATTTGTTAAACATATTTTGGTTTTTTCCTACTATTATGTGATCGAATACATGTTTTGAATATAATAAAAAATGAGTAAATTTTGTTAAAAAAAATTAAAATTTAAAGTCATTTTACATGTTGAACCGATTTTAAATTTTTAAGTCACAGAATTTAAAGAACTCAAAATTATTTTTTCTTAATTTATGACCTATTTCAACTTCTTAACCTATTATTATCGATTTTATTTTTAATTTGTAAACAAATTCTTCATTATATACATGTATAGGTATATAGTGGCTAAGAAAATAGCTAAAATAGGTTACCAACCATTGATAACTTATTGATAACTTACTAATGTTCTAAATTAAGAAAAACATTTTTGGGGTCTTAACAAAAAAAAACAGTAATACTCTCTAGGGATCCTATACAAAATCCCTTTATATATAAAAGCTAATTTAGACTACTTTTAATTTTTTAAAAATTTCTTTCTTGTTAGATTATATTTGATAATTGTTTTGCTAGTTTTTTGGTTAATTATTTGGGTTTCTATTATATGGGATTTTAGGGCTTGGTATTCCTTAGATTTTTAGATTGTGCTTGTATGTTACTTCTAATTCACGTGTCCCAATGACTGTTGTTAGATTGCCAATAGAACTCTTACCCACTTGCATTGATTGGCTTTTCGTTAAAACGAAATTTTCTCATATTTAGTACCAAGCCAAAATCTTCTGTTGCCAAAGCTCTCGAAGGCTAGTTACATATCCATTATGGTATTGAAATCAAGCAATTGATCTTTGAGCAAGAGCAAAAATATGGGCTTTTTATTATATATTCTTCAATACTCTTCAAAGGGTAGGGTGTGCACGGTCGGTGGGTTTGATGATTATTTACATTATAAATTAAATTACCATATATAAACCAAGCTTTTGAAGGTAATATTCCTAACTAGTGTTTTTTTACACATGGATGTAGTATACTCTACATGCAATGAATTCCTTACACCATATTTTGAGCATCAATAAGACAATTAGGACTATACTAATGCTATAGGTAGATTTGAAAGCCAAAGACTTAAGTATGATCTATGTTTTAACATAGATAATGTAAGACCATGGGATACTTAATACCTAAGCTATTCATATAGGAATCCAATAGAGCAATTTGACATCACACTTGCTTTTCATTCTTGATACAACAACCTACTTCAACCGCTTAAGGTAAGCCTTTTGAAGATTTAGTAAATACCATCGTTGCTAACATTTTTGAAATTCAACAGGATATCTAAGTTTTCATGAAAAAATCAAAAATTCATTCAAAGAAACTCAGACTTCGATCAAAAACCTCGAGACTCTAATTGGCCAACTGGTCACAGTAGTTGATAGATTAGAAACATAGACAGTTTTTGAGCTCGCTTCCTAAATAGATGATAAATCTTGAGAGACGGTCAATGCCATTATTGTAGAGGATGGTAAACAACTAAAAGACCCTCAAAGAATCCTTACAAATGATATATCCGAAGAAGAGACTTGTGAGGAAGAAAAGACCATCACTCCCAAAGGATCCAATGTGGCACCAAAGGTAGGATTCAAACCTTCCTTTTTTACTCATGACCATGTTTTAACATTTTCCAACAAGTTTGACAATTTAACGAAACAAAATTATGAAAAATAAAATTTGGAGACATTCTCTAAGGTGCAAATACACATACATTTGATGGAATATATTAAGGAGGAACATTGGTATGAAAAGCACCTCAATAAACTTTTTCTTAGCAAAAACAAGCTTAAAGTTAACAAAGAGATATGTATGAGGGAAAAGTGTCTAATATACTTCAAAAGAGATTATCGTCAAGGTGCAAGGATGTAAATAATGAACTACTAGCTCAAAAGTTTGATATCACACACTTCAAGATCTTTGATGAAGAAAAGTATATTAACGTCGGCCATGGTTGTGGAAACATCGGACCGTAATGCAACCTTCCCAAGATGTGATTTCACGCAAGTGATATAGGTCGCGACATGGATAAAACTGGGCCACGATGTGCTGTGATTGTTTCTTCATGATTCACATTTTTCTCCATTTCCTCAATTATAAATAAGAGTCTTTTTTCTTGTTTACAAATATACTAATTTTTTTTTGTATATTTGTAGCAATTTTTAGTTTTATTTTCATTAATTTTATGTAGTAGTTTTGATTCAGTAAACAATTTAGATATATCTTTTTAAAGGTTTTTTAGATTATAGATTGGTACTAAAATTCTGTCTAATGAATACATTTAAGGTATAAATTTTAATTATATTATTTTATTTACATATTTAATTTTTTGTATTAGTCTTAATGTTATTTTTAATATATTGATTATTTATTAAATTTGAGCATGCTTGATTGGATATTGTTATATGATATTAACTATATTGTTATGTTTGTAAAATATTAGTTTAGGTATATATTTTTATAAAACAAATTGAGTTTATTTATTTATTCAAGATTTCTATAAAATTTATTACTGATAAATATATTGATAACATATTTTTCATAATAAATTTAAAATTTGAAAATTAGATTTTAAGATCTAATTTTAACACATTAAATAAATATTTAAATTGATAGCACCATCAAAAGTATCAATTTACATGGTTTGTTGTTTCCTTAAGAACATAGCATAATGTAATCTTATCAGTTAATTATCACGGCCAAAAGACTTTAATTAATTTGATTAACAACGAAACGGATCCCTATCAAAATATTTTTTCATATAAAAATGAGAGAATCAATAACTTTAATTTAGATTTTTAAACATGGTTAACTAGATAATATATTTCATAAATTCTCTATTATATGTTAATTGTTTATTTGTCTAATATTTGTTGAATCAATTCTATACTCACCCTTTAATTTTAAGCCAATAGATTAGATTTTTCAAAACATAAACTATTATGGCAGAATGTTTAAGTTTATTTTTCATGTTTGTTTTTAAGAGTTTTGTTGAATTATTTAAAATCACATAATTACTCTTTAAATTCACATTGGAAGTATATTTGTTGATTTTTACAAAGTAGTTCGTGCACTTACAAGCTATTATAAAATTTATAAAATTTGACTACAAAGTTTTTATGTATCTGTTTTAAAGAATAAGAATAGGTTCCTAGTACTTTTTTTTAATTTTATCAAGACGAATGCTAATTATATTTTTAAAAAAATTATTAAGACAATATGATTAAATTCTTTAGTTAAATTGTCCTACCGTTAAAGTTGTTGGACTTTAAAGGAGCTTAAGCCATTTTTTTTAATCTACTTTATACTTTTTGAATCAAACACATTGACCATGTCCTATAATTCAATAACAAGTGGAGTTGCACAAAAAAAACTATAGATTTTATGAAAATAATAAAATAAGATTTAAGAGTGTTAACTATATTATAATTATTTAAATGCCTAACAAATACAAAATAACCCTTATATCCAACTTAGAAAAAAATAAAAAATAATGAAGACAAAAACTAAAAATAAATATTAAGAGGGGATGATTGTAGTGAAAGATTGACAAAAATAAAAAAGAAGAAATCAATAAAGATGTTTGACTCCAAAACAATTAATCTAAACTTATTTAATTGATGATTTTAAATGTATTTTATGTATAAATAAATTCTACTACAAATATCATTTTTTTTAATTTGTGAAATCTTCTTTTAATCCTTTTTTTTTTAATTTCATTCTTTTTTTAACTCTTGACTTCCTTTTTATCTTTTCTTTTCTTTTATAATATTTGTTGAGCTTAAGTAACAATTTAAGGTTGAGTTTTTTTTTATATCATCACATAAAATTATCTAGAAGTTTAATTATCTTGATTTTTTATTATTTAATAATTCACGCTTATTAAACTTAAAAGAATCATTTTCTTAATATAATTTTTTTTAATAACTAATGGAAAATAAGAAAATCAAGATAATAATTTTTGATATAAACTAAGTTGTATATGTGTGTTTTTTCGATTAATGCAACCATATAGTTATTTTTATTTATAAAAACTCTAAATATTTTTTCAACTTAAAATTGAAAATAGGTTTTATTAAATTTTAAACAAAATATATAATATTTTTAATAATATTAAAGGATTCATTGAGTAATTATAAAATAATTAAGATTACAGTGTAAAAAAAACATGAATATAATAAAAATCATAAAATATATATATTGAAGTTTTTTAAAAGTATATCAAAATTTCTCAAAATCTTAATTGAATAGACATCTTTATTCTTTCTCTCCTCTCAGGTATGGGTTCATAACTCAGTGTAAATTCTATGGGTACTTTCATAGGCACTCTGATAACTGACCTTTTGGTTACTTCATCCACTATCATTCTATATTCTAATAGTCCAAATCCTTTTTCTTTCCTTCTTTATAATGTTTAAAATATTATTGTTTTTCTTCCTTTTGTTATTAATTTATTCCATATGCAGCTGTACAGAATTTCCCTTACTGAAAGATCGATCTGATATCTGACTAACAATTTTTCTATTCCTAGCTAGCTAGTTCATCATCAAGCATCAAGACTGTTAATCAATTACTTTCCTCAAGCTTTTGTACCTGCCGTTCATTCCTGGGTTTCATTTTTCACCTTTTTGTGTACTCTCTCTCTGTCTCTCTCTGAAGATCTCTCTTTTTAAGGAAACAAAAGGGTTCTATATGTAACTGACCTCAGCTTGTTTGTTACTTGTAAAGAAACTTGTGTGTAACAGCAAGTGTTCAACCTAGCTACTCTAATTTTCAATATCATCGATCAGTAATTAATTTCCTCTCTTTATAATTTTTTTTCTTCTTCAGAAAATCAGTTTCTATTCAGATCGGATCTCTGAAGAGGGGGAAAAAAATACAGGCAAATAAGTGGTGGGAAGAAGTAGATGTAGCAGCCATGGCTGGTTACAACAACGATCCTACAGCTGGTTCTCATAATCCCCACCTTCACTCTCTCTTCAGGCCTGAACTCCATCTCCAAACTTCTATTTCTCAGCATCAACAACAACCCTCTTCTGATTCCAAAGATAAAGACTACTCCTCTCCACCTGACAGAGATCATCACACACCAACCGACTCCGGAACTGGTGGCACCACTAGCTCAGGAGGTGGAAATTCGACTCGGCGACCAAGAGGTCGGCCTGCAGGCTCAAAGAATAAACCCAAATCCCCTATCATCATCACAAGTGACAGCCCCAACGCCCTCCGATCTCATGTGCTTGAGTTTTCAGCTGGAGCTGACATAATTGAAAGTATATCAAACTATGCTAGAAGAAGAGGTAAAGGCCTTTGCGTTCTGAGTGGGAGTGGAACTGTGGTTAATGTTAATCTCCGTCAACCGGCGTCTCCTTCTGGGAGTATAGTTTCTCTTCATGGAAGGTTTGAGATACTTTCTCTGTCTGGGACAGTGTTACCCCCACCAGCACTGCCAGGTGTTGGAGGATTGTCCATATTTTTGGGGGGAGAGCAGGGTCAGGTGGTGGGAGGGAATGTGATGGGACCGTTGGTAGCTTCAGGACCTGTAATTTTGATGGCGGCTTCATTTGCAAATGCGGTGTATGAGAGATTGCCGCTGGATGAGGAAGAAGCCGCATCTGGAGATATTCAAGTTCAGCAATCTTCCGCTTCTCATGAGTCTTCAGGAGTAACGAGAAGTACTAATCAATATTTGGGAGAGGGTGGAGGTAACAGGGGTGTAGATGGTGGTGGTGTCCCTTTTTATAATATCGGAGGTGGGAGTATGACTGCAGCTGGGAATTATCCGTTTTCAGGGGATTTGTTTGGATGGAGAAGTGGTGGTAGTGCCAATACCAGGCCTCCATTTTGACAATATCATCATAGGTTTGTGTTGGTTCATGAGATCCATGATTAATGTGATGTTTTTAATAGTTGAAAGAAGAAGCTAATTATTTTCAAGCCTTCAAATATATTATTATTATTATTATTATTGAGGATGATACAATTAATGGGGTTCAAGGAGTTGTTGATGATGATGATGATGATATACTTGTAAATTGAAGTATAAGGAATCTATGAAAATGATGATGAAATTGGAAATGCATTTTGAAGCAAAGGAACAGATTTTCTGGAGGTAAATTATATATATTTAGAAGTGATATTGTCTGTTTTAATATATAATACACTTATAAACAATAGTATAATAGTTGGTTTTTCCCTGCCCTGCGTGACTAAAATCTGTTTGTGATACGCACAAATTAGATCTTAAAGTTGGATCTCAGTTTGTATATGTTATTAAAAAAGAAATTAGGTTTTCACCTTAATTGTATCTAGTAATTTTCTTTGCTCTCTTCAATTTCTGATCAAATGCTTTTTTTTTCCAAAAAAGAATTTTTTTTTTATAAAAGAACAAATTGATTATATTTGATGTGGCTAGTGTGTGATCTGTAACTGTTTTGCACTGGGAAACCTCCATGTTCGATGCACACTTTTAGGGTTATAATTTTTGTGTTAATATATATGAGAAACCTATTTTTGATTGTTGCGATAGGATTCTGCGTCAAATATTATCATTTTTGCATAATTTGATTTACTAATTATATGAACTATTTAATTAGGTTTTAACTGAATTAATGTTGTTTGGATAATCCAATATGTATTATTTTTTTTTAACAAATTATTATTTTTTAATTAAAAATATAGTAATAAAAATAAAATTTATTGTTTTAGGGTGACAATCCTAACACATCAAAACACCGTATTGGATTAGAATTTATTATTAATTATTTTATAAATTTAAATTTTTATTATTTTTAATATTATAAATAATTTAATTCAAAAAATTTAAAATCTTCTGTTTGATCAACTAACACAATACAAAATCATCACCCCAATAAGATGAATAAGGTACGAACATGACACAAATTTTCAAACCTATATATAATTTATTAGGGCAAATAAAAATGAACATTGTTAAGGCCTAATTAACATGCCCATACCACACTAGAACTTCAAAAATAACAAATTTGTATCTCTTGTTAGTCCCAAATCTACAAGTAATTGGATTTGAGACATTATATTTATATTAATTATTTTATGTAATTATATTAGTATACCATTATTATTTTTATTTTATAGTAATTTTTTTAATTAATGAACATTCTATTGTTTTCTCACAAAGATTTCAATCATAATCTTATATTGTTATAATATACAATAAAGCATTTTGATAAAAAAAAATGGTTTCTTCAATTCACATAAATTTAATAAATATATTACGTGTTGAAAATTTAAATTATGATAAATTTATTAAATTACTTGAAGAATCATTATAGACACATTTATAAATACTTTATATTATTTCAAATATTTTATAAAACTTAAATTTATTAATTTTACAAAAATTTACTAAATCTTAAAAAGATATAACTATGATAAGTACCTCTATTTTCCAAAGTAGAATTTCAAATTCTTAATCACATTTTAAAAATTTTAAAATTTAAATTAATTTTTGAGTTTTTTAGCTTTACAATTGTAAAGGGAAAAAAATCTCACATAAAGTTTTATCAATTCTCTTAAAAAGTATCAAATATTATTTATTTTTACTGTTGTTATTAATTAAAATAACGTGAATTAAAATTAGTACACTATAAAAAGGTATTATAATGAGTCTCGCATAGCGCCTTATAAATGCTTGGGTCGGCCTTGCTTTATGTAATAATTTAAAAAAAATAGTTTAATTACATATTATTATATATTTTATAAATAATTTTTTTTAATCATATGTTTATATATATATATTTAATATAACGTAATAAAATATAAATTTTTTTTACATGTTCAAAAATAGAATACTTACTTATGATATAAAAAAAATGTTTTATAAGTTGTTAAAAATAAAATTATATAATTGTTAAACAATTTAGTGATATCATGTATACATTTTTTCCCTTAATTAACGTAGTTCTTTTATTAGTATGATTAATGTTAATTATCACCATTTATTTGATGGTTGTTAATTATATAAAAATACTAGATGTTACATATATATATATATATATAATTGGATGAAGTTATTGTCGCATCTTATTTTGTTTATTTTAAGGTTAATTTATTGTTAAATTTAAAAATTATTAAAAATGAAATTTTATCTTCAATATATTTATTTTATATTAATTAAAATTTATTAGGAATATTTTTGAAATTTCTTAAAATTAATAATAAATATGATGTGAAAGGTGTATCAATAACTTCACCCGATGTAATATTTTATGGTCTTTTAATATCTCAAAACCGGCAAAAAATGCAAAATGCAAAATTGCAAACTGGAAAGTGAAGAGTTTGCAAGTGGTTGAAGTATTCTCATCTTTTGTGGTTTCCTTCGTTTTCAATTTTCCCAACGTCATAGAAAAAGCAATTTGAGTATCACCATAAAGAAAGCTAGAAACATATATCTGCTTATAATTATTTATCAGTTAAGCCTAGTTAGGTCTGAAACTTAAAGAAAAGATGGTAAAACACAATCAAAGCATCTCTTTATCGATCTCCTAACAAATTACATAAGTTATTTTATTTGACCAGACGTTACTTCAGTAGAAGTTAACCATGAAAAAGCGTTTCAATATAGTGTCAGTTACAAATAATATAATAATAACATTACGGATAGAACACTTTACCACATTACAACATTTAGTTTGCACGTTAAAAGATGCCTCCTGCAGCATGCATACTTATTATAACTTATCTTTCGGCTGCATCTGTATCTAGTTAGACATTCTATGTTCATAGAGAAAGAAAAAAGATTATTCTTGATGATCTTTGAACGAAAAAGGTTACACCAAGACATCACAATTACTTTTTTCATCTAGTTACTCGATTACAAATATTATTAAATAAAAAAAGATATATAAACTAAATCTAAGTTAAATTTATTTATAATTTAACTTACTGTTAGCTTATAAATAAACAAAAAAATTAATAAATAGTAGAACATCCTATGGTTCAAATACTATGAGCAATAAATATTATACTATCACTTATAACATTATCTTCTAGAACAGTGAAACTCCATGCAAACAATTTTCTTTAAGAAAATTGTTCTTCATGGTTTTGGAACTAAAAAACTTGAAAATTTGAATATTATAAGAGAATATAATTTATAATCAGATTAATTATGACGTATCATATGTAAAAACAATGTTTGAAATAGAATTTTTTTTTCATTTTTGAAAGCACAATTAGGCCCCAAAACCACCTATAGCTATTAGGGGTGTTCATGGTCCGGTTCGGTCTGGTTTTTCTTAAAAAAAATCTAATTGGATCGAACCGTTCATATTACTAGAACCGGACCGGACCGGACCGTGTGAAACGGTTTTAAAAAATAAAAACTGGACCGGACCGTTTGACTTATAAAACCGTTCGGTCTGGTTTGGTTCCCGATTTGGTTCGATTTTTTTATAATTTAATGAAGAATAATTTGAAATTTTTAATATATTATTAAACCGGTCCGGTCCGGTTCGAACGGTTTAAAATTAATACAAACCGGACCGGACCGTTTGATTAGTAAAACCATTCGGTTTGGTCCGGTTTTACGATTTAGTCCGGTCCAATCTGGTTTTTGGACACCCCTAATAGCTATAGATGGATAATTTTTTGTTAGATTACATTAAATACTTGAGACCTTTACTTTATGGCATGTAAGTGTTATGTAGTTGTTTAGTGGTGCTGTCAAATATTTTCTTAAAAAGGAAAATATCACTGGTTATATCATAATTATAATGTATGTATAAATTTATAAGCGCTAAATGCACACATATTTGTAGTTATGAGGAATGCCAAAGACACAAATTTACTCACTTTTGTACTCACACCTCTTATGTTATATCATGTGTCAGTATTATTTTAAAAAATAAATCATTTCTTTAATTTTTAAAATAATTCTAACACATGATACTTGTTACAATATAAAATGTGTGTAAAAGTGTGTGAAATTTGTATGGTATTAGTATTTTTCTTATAGTCATATAAATTATAATGTTAATTATCAAAATTTTCATAAAAAAATAAATAACATTTGCTTTTCAAAATTATTTTGTATTTGAAATATGACATTTTAATAATTTTACTTTCACAAATTCGATACATTAATCACATTTTTTAAAATTAGTGCATTAAAGTCATTTTCATGTTTTATTTTTGAACAATTTAATTAGTTATTTGTTATCAATTTTGATTTTTTTGATTTTTTTTTGAAGAAAATTAAGGTTGATCTAATTAAACCTTAGAGACAAGAGGCTAATAGATGTTTGAATAGAAAAATATCTCAAAATTAGTTGATAAAAGTGAAAACTAAAGTGAATAAAATGATCAAAGTTAACCTAAAATAATTAAAATATTCAAAAATATAACAACAAAATTACTAAATTATATACATTTAGAGCAAGATGATTGTGAAAGTAAAATGATTACATGTTTACTTTTTTCTTTTAAGATCGGAGAACTTCATCTTACACAAAATTGCATGAGTAATATCTTATAGTTCATTCATTCCAACTCGTATTTCGTGCTATTTCATACATCATCTTTATCTTTTCTTTTTTCATAAAAAAACTTCATCCAGTATTAAGGTATTATTGTCTTAATTTTGATATACTAGTTTTGTACTAGCAAATAAGATGTGACTTAATTCACCATAAAAGTACGTAGTCATTAAGATTTAAACTGCATGTCTCTTATCCTTAAGGACACAATATCAACTTGCATTTAGCCGATTTGAGAAATTGAGTTTTCACTATACGAGTATTTCATACACCATCTTAGGTCTTAGCAATGTATGTGCTTGTATGTAGCAATGAGATTGACATAAATGTTCAATGGTTTAGTTTAGTCCAAATAAATCAAATCGTAAAAGCACTAACATTTATCTTAATTTACATATAAGATGTAAGATAGAATCACGTGTAAAAAACTTCTTAATTAGTTTTCAAAATGATCTTAAACCTAAAATATCAAAAAATAATAAGAGAAATTATAAAACTAGAGAGAAAAGAGTAATGCAACCTAATATATTGTAGTTATAGTATTGAAAGATTTAAAAAGAATGCTTGATTATTTCATTGATCATTGTTGTATTTATATAACAAGCCTAACAAACTCTAGATTGTTATATCGGTAGCTTTAGTAGCTACTAATGTGACATAACCACCTTTCACTTAATCATAACAACCTTGTTTTTCTAATATGCTACAACCATACACAATTACATTGTCTAACATCCTTTCATAAGCTCAAGTTCTAAGCAAAATAGTGAGCTTAGTTCTCAACTCTTGAATTTTTGAGTTCCCAAAGGCTTTGTCATGATGACTTCTTCTCTAGTGAAAAATAAATTTATATCCACGTGTTTTCCAGTGAATGTAAGATAGGATTTCTTTCCAAATATCCAACACTAATATTGTTGTCACAATATATTGTAGGAATGCAAATTAGTTTAATATTCAATTCTACAATAACATTTTTAATCCATATTACTTTAGAAACAATTTGTGCTAAAGACATGAGTTCAACCATAGTGGAGGATCTTAAAACCACCATATACATCCTAGATTTCCAAGACACCAATGAATGAATCAAGTATATACACCACCCACTAGTGCTTCTCCTATCATCAATACAAGCTGCCCAATCAGCATCAGTATATGCTATCAAATCAAGACTATCTGATTTATGCAAAGGAAATCCATGAGAGGCAGTTCCTCTTAGGTATCTCAATAACCTATTCATTGAACACCAATGTACATCTATAGGTGCAGAAGGAATTGGCATAGTTTTTTTACAAAATAATCTATTTCGGGTCTCATTATGGTACATAATTATAAGGCCACAACCACTAATCTGTACTAAGAAGGATCCTTAAGTACTTAACCATCTTTGAGAGAACACTTTTACTGAACTAAGAGGAGTAGTCACAGGTCTAGTTTCTAAAAATTATACCTTTTCTAACAACTCGTGTATATATTATGTTGACATAAGTGAAAAGATCATGACTCCTTGTCACTTTCATCCCAAGGAAAAAAATTCAAGTCCCTTAGGTCTATGAGAAAAAAAAATAGAATTAAGCTTGGTAATAGTATATTGTATCAACTTTGGATCATTCTCTGTAATAATAATGTCATCTACATGGATGAGCATAATCAAGACAATGGGGGAAGTAGTGGAAACCATCATAGAAGAATCAACTTGAAAGCATCTAAACCCGCATTGCATCAGACATGTAATTAACTTGGTAAACCAAGTTCTTAGAGCTTGTTTAAATCCTTACAAATCCTTCTTCAACTTACAAATATGTTGTCAAAATTCAAAAGAAACAAAACCCTAAGGTTGAACCATGTAAACCTCTTCTTCTAGCTCTCCACTGAGAAAAGAATTATTAGCTTCCAATTGCCTTACCACCCTTGCCTTTGTCAATGGAAAAGTAAGCACAATTCTAATGGTAGCTTTCTTTACCACTAGAATAAATGTCGCAATATAATTCAATACTTCCCCTTAGTCATGCCCTTTTTCCACCAATCTGAATTTGTATCTCTTCAAGGACCTATATGGTTTGAGTTTCACAATGAAAACCCACTAGTTTCCAATCACTTTCTTGCCTTTAGGGGGAGGTACCAACTCCCATATACCATTGGACAAAAGAGCTTTGTACTCTTTATCCATTGCTTCAGCCATTCTAAATGATGAAGTTCCTTTGAAACAAAACTTGGAATAGGTAAGATGACACTAACATTAAGAGCCTTAGGTTTGAACACACCTTACGTAGCTCTAATTTGCATTCCATAAGTATTGGAATGAGAATGTGGTTTATGAATACTAGAGACACAAGGTATATCAAAAGTAATATTAATACCATGTGGATCAAATATTGTGTGACCAATTGGCAAAGAATCAAACATAGGCTTAGTGACTAGTGCTACATCAGTTCATATAGGTAAAGTAGAAACAAGTATAGAGTTGTCAACATAACTAAAAGTGTTATGGGAAGCTTGATGTGCCGCTAATATAAGATTAAAAGATTGAGGTATTAATGAAGAAGAGATAGAAGTGGTAGATAATACATTGGTTGCAAGTGTTTTAGAAAATGTAGGACTATTTGGTAGTATAGGAATAGGTCTAGGTTGATTAGTAATAGGCATATGAATAAAGTGAGTATGATTCTAAGAAATTGTACCATTTTTCGATAAATAAGACTAGAGCACTAAAAAGGTATAAAAAAAGGGAAAATATTGTTTATGAAAAACGACATGCGGAGTAAGATAAAATTTTACAGAAATAGAATGAAGGAAATTATAACTTTTATAATGATTATCATAACCAAGAAATACACATAATATTGACCTCAATTCCAACTTATTCTAAGCATATAACCTAATAAATGGATAACATATAGATCCAAATTCATTTAACAGACTATGATCAGGTTTAACTTTAAACATAAATGCATAAAGACTTTTTTGAGTCTAAGGCTAATGGAACCACAACTCGTATCATTATAGACAGTCCTAATTCTACCACATGTTGATTTTTTCGTTCAAGCACACCATTCTCTTATGGAGTATAAAGATAAGAAATCCTCCTCAAAAAACTCTCTTAAAGTAAATTTGGTTCCAAGATTTTAAACTAAATTCCTTAATCACTATGCATTAGTTTAATCTTTGAATTAAATTACATCTCCACTATAGCATCAAAATGAAGAAAAACTTGTGCTACTTGACTTTTAGAGTGTAAAAAAAATAACCATTGAAATCTTGTGCAATCATCCATAAACAAGAAAAAATACTTCATTCCATTTACCCTAATAATAGGAGCAGTACCCCAAACATACACATGTATTATGATCAAAAGGATTCATAGTTTTAGCTTGAGTGTGAAAAGGAAGCATATGTGATTTCCCTAACTAACATGCCTCACACAATATTAGAAGAACCAAACTTCAATGATGTATTAATATCACTAAGCACTTTCTGAACTATAAAGAGATGGGGATTCCCCAATCTCTCATGCCATAAATTACCATCAACTATAGTAGTACTATTACAATGAAAACTACTCATGCCATCTTAAGCCAAAGTTGCAAAGTTACATGTCCTTCTTTTGACTTCTTCCAAACTATTTGGTAAGGGTAGTTTGTATTATCCTTACTCAACTCTACCTATTAGCATAGGTGTTTTCTTATCCATATCTTTTACACAAAAGTTGAAGGGATAAAATTTATTATTACCTATGCAAAGCTATCTGACATATACTAATTTTTTGGCTAGATGAGGTACATGTAAAAGGTTATTCAGTTTTAGTAGTAAGATTATAGAAGTAATTGTAATATTACCAAAGTGTGTAATAGGTAGTATTTTTCCATTACCTAGCATCACCCTTTCACTTCCAAGATAAGGCAAAGCATTTGAGATGTTATTGCTATCTGTTGTCTAATGATAGTTGGTTTCACTATCCATATACCAAGTAGGATCAACAAGAATACTAAGTACATAAGGTTGGAAAATATGTGATGGTGTTGATGCCCTACTTACAAGAAAAGTAGTGGGATTAATGGGAAATTTCGGTTAAGTAGGAAAATAAGTTTATGTAGGAAATGATGGTTGAGATTATGGTGGTATTAGTTGAGGGGGGGAAATTATGGTAAATAAGGAAGGAAACTTGTTTGTGTAGCAGCTTGATTATTTGTATTGTATATTTGCATGGCCTGAGGATAAACATGTCAAGATGTAGATAGAGGGTATTGCACCTGAGACAAGTGCATTTGGGGTTTTGAAGAAGAATCCTCTGACCTTGATCCCTTGGGATTTCCACCATTATTGCCACTATTATTATTGGACTCCATATATTGGTAATAACATCTTGCATTGCTATGGCCAACTCTTTTACAAATTTGACATGTCTTCTTATACTTCCCATTATTGAAATTACTATCAAACTGAGGTCTAACATAATCTTGATTTTGTATACTGGAAGAATTAGAATCTTGAACTTGTTGAAAAGACTTTTGATTTTGATTCTGAGACCGTTACATACTAATAGGCTCAGACATTCCATAGTTCATTTGCACATTCTTGAATTGCTGGCTTGAATCCACTACTAAAGAAGGCACAAAATTGAGGCAAAAATTAAAAGATGAGAAAAATTGTTATTGATTGCCAAACAAACATATACTCATCATTCCAATTGTTATATAATTTTCTTGTGACAACAGAGAATCAATAGTTTGCATTCTCTGCAACTATTGTTCATGTACCTTCATCATAGTGAAACCTTGTAAGTCAGTTTGGCTACAGATAGTTACACTCAAAATTCAACCCTCTAAGTAAATACAAGATTTTTTTTCTCTATCATATTATCTTCAATAGCAATTAAGTGATTAAACAAGTCATTTGCCTTACTAATACAGTCATTTCATATACATATTGTCTTTTCTAATAGTCTGAAGGTACTCCCAATATCCATGAGTCGTGTCCTTCCCAAACACATATTTTAGGTAACTTTTTGAAATTAAATTATAAATCCAATATATAGCTATTTTTTCTTTTCTATCCTATATCTCAAATTCTTAATTCAAGGCTAATTAATCTAGTAATTTAGGAGAACTAACCTATCTTTCTAATTCTTGTACAGCTTTCTTGATGAATCTTGGAGGAATTTTTGAACCATCGAGAAAGCCTTGCAAGTAATACACCACATGCACATGTTTGATATGTTGTTTCCACATCAAATAGTTTTTTTTGTCAAGTTTGACTGAGAAATTAGGATGGATAGGAATTTTTGCAATAGAAGAGGATGAAATGTTATACATAGTTCAATCTCCAATGGAGTTCATAGTCTGTAAGTTATGATCCATAGTGTTATGATACCATATAAAACTAGAGAGAAAAGAGTATTATAGTGTTGAGAAAAATTTAGAATAAATAACTCTAAATTTACTAATATTTGATCCGAACAAGTTAATGAACTACTTATATTATATCCACAATAAAAGATACTATAACGCATTTCAAAGGAAAATCACAAATAGAAGAGAAATACAAACACTCAAATGGAAAGCTCCCAACTCATACTCAAACTAAGAATACAAAGACTTATTTGTTTTTGATGGGATGATTAAATCATATGCAACGTAGGCTATTTATAGTCCTTATAGTCCTCACAATGCAATCTACACCACACAAATATAAAACTAAGAAATAATTCTAGCCATACAAATATTATCACATTCTACACACTTCTTTTTTTCTACATCCTCCAACCACTCTATTTATTAAGTTGGTGTTGATTTTCAACAATCCCACTCAATACCAACTTTCAATGAAGAAAAGTGTTCTTCATACTCATCTACCATTTTGCATCTAATTCCCTCCAACTGTTAGGTGTGCCTTCTGAGTCCACCGTTATTTTAACCTACTCTCCACTGCTTGTTTCCTGAGGTGCGACCCCATTAAAGATGAACGATTTACTTACCAATTACAGTTTCATTAAGACTCTCAATTTCATCCTCATCATTTTTCCTATCGACAAAATATACAAAATCACATGTTTTTCCAACTAGTATTTTATTATGAATTAACTCACCAAATTAGCTAAATACTTGTTTTAGCATGTCATTACTGATGTTTGGATCCAAACGACCAATCAACTCAATTTCACATGCTAGGTCTTCCACCTGTAGCAATTTTAGCTTTCTCATTCGTTTACTTCTTCTTCACAGTATCAATTCAATTCTTACATTGAATATCAATCTTAGGATTCTTTGAATAGTCCTTTCAACTATTCTAAAATATCAGTAACCTCTTTCCAATGCTTTTTCTTGAGATTTCCTCTACTTAGTTCCATATACCTTTCACCCCAAGCATTGATCAACACTGTCATAGCACCTTCACTCCAACAATTCTCTCTTCCACCTCCTCAACTACCATTCCTCATTTGTTGCTATTACGGGATCAGTAGAGCTAGGGTTAGGTTACTCTGACTCATTTGTTGTTTTGAAGATGCCACTGATGCCTCCATTATCATACCGTTCAACCTCAGAGATGACTTCGGAGATCTACTCTCCAATGAAGAATGCGACTGGATCTCATCGTCTTCTTCCCATGGAATCTCACAATCAGTAGCATCATCCATTGCAATATCAGATTTTGTGCTATCATAACTTGATATCCCTGTCAATCTATTTTATTTTCTATCACCCTCAGACTTTGTATAAGAGGTTCCTTGTTCATAGTTGGAATCCATATTACCCTTGTCTGTCTACCGATCAGATGGAACATGAAGCCCTTCTATAAAATTCTATGTGTTTAAATTTTCTATCCAACATTCCATCTTGCTATTGTCACCAAGCTCTTTATCTTTATCTCTATAGCGATCTTTGTGCAAAGAGGAATTGGTGTCTCTTTCCTCATCACGTCATCGATCATGACTACTAGTTTCTATATCCAGCAAGAATGACCTGAACATATCCTTTTTCTTCTGAATATCATGAACCTTCTCACTATTTTCGGATAACTTCATGATGTCTAAGCAATTTCCAAAGAAAGGATTTGAGCTAGAAGGGTGATAAGTGCTCAAAAAGCACTAAAATTACCATGATTTTATGCACATTAATTGATTAAATATATATATATATATATATATATATGATTTTATCATATATTTATATAAATTTGTCTTTTTTGGAATCACGGGTATTTTATTATTTTTCAGTTATTTTCTCTTAAAAATGTAACTTAAAGACTCAAAAATGAATACTGGAGGCAATACATCACAAATATATTAATAAATAAATGAGGAAAGGTCAACAAATATGTAAAAATTGGACAAAATGGGTCAAAAATGTCAAAAAAGAGGAAAATGCATCTTGTATTTCCAGTGCCGCACCTTTCCGCGCGTCTTTGCTCCTGCCTTCCACGCGCGCCTGTGCGCGCCCCAACTACCTTCCACACGCGATGCTGCCATCTCGTCCCATTTTCGAGTGCAGCCGCCCCAAATCATGCTGACGTCATCAATGACATCATCAATTGCACTAATTCCCGTTACCACCATTTTTTAACATTTTTTCACCTACTTTTTCTCCCCATCCTCACGATATTTTGGGTTTTGTGTTTTTAATCTAATAACATAAAAATAAACATAGATACAAATTTAATAAATATTTATGCAAATTTTATCATTTATAATAGTTGAGTATTTATGGATATAATAACTAAGTTAATTATGCTTCCTCATATTATCTAGGTAATTAAATATATAAATTGATATTTTATTAATTCTCTCTTTTTTATATGAATACCACATTTGGTGGGTTTAGATATTCTTTGTTAACTAAACAAATCAATTAACACCTATGGGTGGGGTTGATAACTAATTTGGTTAATTAAATTAATTCATTTTTCTAAGAGATTGAAAATGAACCATTTAAATGCCACCTTTTGTGGGGTTAGATAGTTTAAACTTTATTCAAGGTGTCCAAATTAAACCTAAGAATTTAATTATCCGAGTACTAACTTTCAAGTTATAAAATCACTACTGAAAACATGTTGTAATTACATTTTTAGATAATAATTCTTATAAAAACTTTTGAAATAGAGCCTCACTCTAACTAGTAGGCGATTGTACCAACAAATAAAAGAGCACTACTCTAAATCAGACCGGATAACTAAACCTTAAAATCTAATTTTTAGATTTAAGTTTGTAATGAAAAATAATATATTTCTCTATAACATTCTTAATATAAAATCTTGAATAAAAATAAAATCAATTCATTTTAGAGATTTTTACCTATTTAATATTTCACAAGCATAACAACGTTATTATTATATCATGTTTACAAACAGCCAGCAAAGTTAAATTTAATCACAGACAAATTAAATATAACATGTAAGAATAAAGCGTAAAAAATAACTGCGAAAAAAAAATAAAATCCTTACAGTACTTTGATGCTATTCCCGTTGTTGGAAAACCTCCAAACAGAATTTGCACTCTCATTTATTGAATCAAAAAGCTAATAAATTACAAAAATATAACTAGTTCTTCTCAAAAAGAGAAGAACTCTAAAACTAAGAGAAATTAACTAAGAAAAACTAAAAACTATGAAAGAAACTAAGAAAAGCTTAAAAACTAAGAAATGAGAGAGAGAAAGAGAGAAGAGAATGTGTTTTTAGGTGTGTATGAAGTGAAGAGAAGGTGGGTATTTATAGGTGAGGATGAGGAGAAAAAGTGGGTGAAATGTTAAAAAATGGTGGAAACGCAGAGTAGTGCAATTGATGATGTCATCATGATGTGGGGGGTGGTTGCGCGCAAAAATGGGGCGAGATGGTAGAACCTCATGCGGAAGGCAGCTGGGGCGTGCACAGGCACGCGCGAAAGGCAGGAGCAGTGCGCGCGGAAGTGGGCGCGGGCGCACGCGGGCTGGGCGGCTAGCGTGCGCGTTTTCCTCCTTTTTGACCCATTTTGTCCAATTTTTTCATATTTGTTGACCTTTCCTCATTTATTTATTAATATATTTGTGATGTATTGCCTCCAGTATTCCTTTTTGAGTCTTTAAGTTACGTTTTTAAGCGAATATACCCATGATTCTGAAAGAGACAAATTTATATAAATATATGATAAAATCATATAAATATATATATTTTTAATCAATTAATGTGCATAAAATCATGGTAATTTTAGTGCTTTTTGAGCACTCATCAGAGGGTTTCCTATAGTTGTCTTTGTCGGCTTAATATCTCTTGGCTTTGGTAGAATCCACTATGGTTAAAGTAAAATAGGATTGTCAGATCATGGAGCATCTTTGACCTTTCTTCCCCTAGTAGAGGTATCTATCTCTTCCCACTGATTGTTGGTTGAACCATTGGTAATTATCTTTTTATCCCATTCAACAAAAAAGATCATGATCTGCACTTTTCTGAGAAGTAGAGTTGATAGCATTTTTCATAGTTGTAACCGTGAAAGCTAATTCTTCTTCCTTTGTAGCGAATAATGTTTCGACATCCCAACCATCTTTGCTATTATCCTTAGAGCTGGAGGTAGCTGTATTACTTTCAATAGGTTTTTTCTTATTCCAAAAATCTTTTAGCATGTGACCCATCTCCCCACATTTGTAACACTCACCATCAAATTTTCTGTTGTTATTGCGATTCTTCCAAGCTCCCCCTAGACAAAAGCCTCCATTTCCTTGAGAAGTTTTTTCCTTTTTTGCCATCCTTGTTTGATCCACTACCATTGTACCGCTTGATAGTGCCAAAGATTTTGCTGGTTAGAGCGCTTCTTCCTCCCCCTTCAATAAGACTCATCTCATTTGCTTAGCCATAGCTTCTTGACTGCCCAACAAATTCTCAAATTCAAAAAAGAGATGGTTGTGTCGTCCATCCTTTTATAGCAGTAACAAACCCTCGATATTCAGGTCTTAAACTATGAATAATTATTCTCTTTATCTTGGTTTCCCCAATAGGAGCTTTCAAATCTTACTCTGAAATTTCGTGACATAACGACTTCACCTTGTGAAAGTATTGGGAAATCGTCATATCGTGTTGCGCCATCGATAGCAACTTGTTCTCGAGAAGTTGCAGTCTTGTATCATTCTTTTTTAAAAAGAGTGTAACAAGAGTGTTTCATGTTTCCTTTGGTTTTTTGGCATCCCAAATGTGCTCTAACATTTCTTCTTCAACTGTGGTCTTTAAAGCAAACATCGTTTACCTATTTTAATTTTCCACTTCCGCAAGATGTTGTTTGCATCTTCCACTGCTGGTTATGTAACTTTGTCACCACCGAAAACCCCCCACAAGTCTTGACCTTGTATGTAACACTCCATACATTTTGCCCATGTGTTATAGTTTTTGTTGTTGAGCTTCTTGATTCCTCCAACTACTTGGATCACCCATCGTGTTGGCAAGACTTCAACTATACCAAACAAGCTTGACTAATAAACTTACAGAGTATCAAAATCTGCATGACTCAAGATAGCTCTACTAAGAACGATCATTGACCGACCCGCTCTAATACCAATTTTTGAGAAAAATTTAGAATACATGACTCTAAATTTACTAATATTGGATCCAAACAAATAAAAAAAATATTTGTATTATATTCACAATAAAAGACATTATAACATTTTTCAAAGGTAACTCACATTCAAACTAAGAATACAAAGATTTATTTATTTTTGATTGGATGATTAAACTAAATACAAGATAGGCTATTTATAGTCCTCACCATGCAATTTATACAACACAAATATAAAACTAAAAAATAATTCTAGCCACACAAATATTATCACATTCTACAAAAAAAATTTCTACATCATTTAACTACTCTATTTATTTTTCTACATCCTTCAATTACTCTATTTATTTTTCTACATCTTTCAACCACTCTATATATTTTTCTACATCCTTCAACCACTCTATTCATTGAGTTGGTATTGATTTTCAACATATAAAGGAATACATTATAGTATAGTATTGAAAGATTTAAGAAGAATACTTGATTATTTCATCTATCATTGTTACATTTATATAACATGCATAACAAACTCTAAAATGTCATATCAGTAGCTTTAGTGGCTGCTCACGCGTCATAGTCACCTATCACTCAATCATAGCAATCTCATATTTCTAATCTAAAACAATATATATATATATTATAAAATAACTTATATATACACATCTAATAAAATATAATAATGCATATGGTGTAACACTATACTATAAATGTTCATTGCTACATTCAAATTATATCTATCCAGAAAAATAAAATAAATAAATTCATGGTTCTAATATAGGCTTACATAATTAATAAACTAGGACTATGGATAATTATAAAATACATAAATTTTATCTCTAAGATAAATATAAAAAAAACGTTTTTCAATAAAAAAACATCACTATGAGTGCAATCCTAGATCATATGCTATTTTTGTTAATACAAATCTCATGCTAGTAGGAGAACCGTGCTCATAATTTAAGCTGAGAGGTCTACAGCTCAAAATGGGAGATGTGCACCATCCCAATCTACCAACTGTGATATCGCTCAATCAATGATAAGTATAAATCTTAAACATAATTGTTATCTCTAATCTTAACTAATATATAATTACTTTCCAATATCAATCGTAATTGAATTTTAAAATTTCAATATATTTGATATTAGTTGCTTTCTAGTATAGTTAAAAAAAAGTTGACACTTTTAGAGAGTTTCCTAGCTCAAATCCCCAACCTAAAATATATCTTTAAGTGTGCTCGGTGAAATATCATTTTTTTAGAAAGAAAAAATAATATTAATTCATTGAAATCATAGTATACAGTAGAATTCAATTACCAGCAAGATACAAATAAATAAAATTGATAAAAATATTAAAGCACAAGCATATTTCTTCATCATTTCACACTCGCAATAATAACCTCTTTTATGAGATTTCATTTACTTTCTGATTACTTTTAATAGTGTTTTTCATTACTTCAATCAATCTAATTGAATCTATATCTTTGACTTTTAAGGTAGGAATAACTCTAATAAAAAAGCTAAAAAATTTAGATCTTGATTTAGTATAAAAAACATGTCATAACTTAATAAAAACTTGTCGAAAATCTTACTAGATCAAATCTATGCTAGAAATAAGGCCATTTAAATTAAGATTTAGGCAAACATATTAGCTTTTTTTGAAATGAAATACTTTGATGCAACAACCTTTTTTGTAACAATTTAGTTTGCGAGTTTTGAAAAAGTGACATCATAGGTCCAATGATATATTTTTATGTTTTTCTTCATTTTTTTATTTTTGTAAAATTTTATTCAAAAAATTGTTTTAGTAATTATTATTGTTAAAAACTTCTTTTCCAAATGGATTGAAAAAATAAAAAAAAATTAATTGTTTCAAAAACCTAAAAATTGACCATGGTCACCACAGTAGTATTTACATTCAATAATCCAAACAACTTGATAATCTCAATAAAGTTATAATAACCTTTGAAAACACATTCTTTCTTTACAAACCACTTAATTTTGTAGCCTTGAGTCATAAGTTGTTCATAATTTTTTGTTGTGAAGATTTTTTATCGATTATTTTGTCAATTAGTGTAACTGAATTTTGATCATTGTTGCAAAGAACCATTATGTAATGAATTTGGATCACGTCATGAGTTAAAATACCACATCTATTTTCATCATTATCCCTTTTCCAATCTCTATATCCCTTAAGAGTGAATATTGAATACAAAGGATTCCACTAAAAAAGAAAACATGGAGAGAAAAAGACGTCATCATTTTATGGAGAGTACTTGCGGGAAATTTTGTGAACCATGAATATTAAAAATGATATTATTGGCTTCCAAAAGAAGTGGATGGATACAAATCAAATTTGGGTTGACATTGTCTCATGTTAATATATTTCCTTTGAACATTATCTGATTCATTAACATGATATGACTATATTGAACAATGTAAACTTATATCCTGTTCAAGAGAACTAATATTTTTTTTTTCAAGTTCACCTATTTGAGATTTAGAAATAAAACTTTCATCAAGAATTAGAGTATCAATATATATTTGTTTTTGTTTGATTCTCTTCCTTTCTATTAAGAAAATAATGATGTTTTTTAATTGACTTTTTAAAGTTTTTATGTTGATGTTTAATTATTTTATGACCATTATTGACAATTAATCAAGTCTTCTTGTATGTTTAAAATGCATCATAAATAAATTAATCAAATATAAAAAATTTAATCCTCATAATTATTTAAAATGAATAAATGGTTGATTAACACAAGGCATAAAAGTAATAAGGTTTAAATAGTAGAATTTCAACAAAGCAAATATATAATTTTTTTGAGAAATAATATATAGACAAAAAATAGTATATCAAAATAAATAAAAGAAAGATATAAGAACATTATGAACATTTAAAAAATTGTGAATAATTTGGTACAACTGTTTCCATGGCACGTGGACGCCTTCACGTTAATATATTGGTGGACACAATGATATGATCCTTTGGAGCAATTGTTCTAGTTATGTTAAAAGACCATGGGTGAGATCAGTGAGCTACGACTAAGTGGTTACAACCTCATGAATATAACTTGCTCTATTGTTATCCATATTCCAACTTAAACGACCTAAGAGTATAACCCATATATAGCAACTTAGTGATTATTTGTACTTTTATCGCCTGGGTTTGTTCTAACAAATCTCGAATAGAGTACATTAACAATTCTTTAAAAAAATTGTGTTTATCATCCTTTGCAAGAATTTAAGCACTTTCATTTTATATCCAAGGAGAACTCATTCTTGTTGTAATGACTAGTCATCACATTCACCTTAAATTAAAAAGCAATCCAACTCACCCAACCCTTAAATTCAACCTCAATGATCATATACCTCACATCTCACCTATATTCGCCTCACACCACGGGTTGGGTATGACTCCATACAGCCCGTAGTGCATGAAAGTAGACCCAAGGTGACTAGAATGATCCCTCATATAGCTAGTTTAATTAGTTATAGCTTAAAAAGTACATCGCTAAAGAAGGATAATAGAATGGAAAAACATCAATAAGTAGTAGAATTACAACAAAAATTTATCAGGTCACAAAATGATAACAAGGAATCATGTTTGGTACAAGGAAAGCTTTATTTTAGACAAAAACTCTTCTCATGAGACCACATCATCTACGAAGGTCAAATAAGCCTCTCTTGAACCTACAAGACATCCAACCTATACCAACCAAATATTCTACTTACGAGTAACCCACTTCTATAGCTCCAATTCAATAACTTGCATGACATACCAACACCCCAAACACACCACCTTCTAATAGTTGTCAGGACTGCATGGTTTGGAAGCTTTTGCTCCAAGGGATACCAAGCACAACCTAAACCTTCTAGTGGTGATTAGGATGAGAGGTTTAAAAAGATTGGAAGAAAGAATGGAAACAAAAATGATTGAACTAAAAAGACAAGGAAAGCTTACACACTTTGATTAATGTCCCCCTTTTTTCTAATAATATTGAACTAATATTACTTCCTCCCAAGTTTTTCGCTTCAAGTGTCTTGATGGGAATTTGTGTATATAAGGCATATTATTATTTTAAACTATTTTATAATAAAATTTTGATAAGTTATTTGTTATAAAAAAATATATTTTTTATTATATAAATATAAATTATTTTTATTATTTTTTATTTATAATTAAAATGAACATTATTATTTATTAAAAATTGGTGGATATGAGTATTTTATTTTTGGTTTTCTTTTGGAAAATAAGCAAAAAGAAAAAGAAAATAGTGATTAAAAGTAAGGAATGAGAGAGAAGAGATTGGAATGGTGAGTTGAAAAAAAAAGAAGGAAAGAGAAAAAAAAACATATATCTCTAATATTATTATAATTTTAATTATTACTAAGATAAAAAATATTTATTAATAATAATTTTAATAATAATTAATTAGATATAATTTATATATTTTATTATATTAATAATATTTTCACGCAAAATTTATGATAAAATGTTTCATGTTTGTATTGTATCTTATATAAAGTTGGATATATATAAATATTATTTTTTATATCATAATTATTTATTAAATATAATTATAATTATATTTATTATTAATAATAATAATGTATTATATTATATTTAAAATTAATTATAAATTTATAAGATATTAATATTTTTTATGTTTATAATAATTATGTTTTGTAAAATGAGATTTTTTTATTTTTTTAAAAAATAAATATTCAAGTTTAAGGTTAAATTTTGACCAAACTAAAACACAATTCAACCATACTATATATTTAATATTATTATAAGATAAACTATAATAACAATACTCCTTTTTTTAAAGTATTATATAAGATAAGATAATTTTGGACAAAACCCCTCTCTTTATTACGAGGGGATGGATCAAATGGTACATGTTATACACTTCAAAATGGCTACCCTAATTAAAAAACAATACACTTAACAAAGAATTTGTAAACACTTGCAGGCAATCGTACACAAATACAATTCTTTTAATTCTAGGTGCTGTATAGAGTACAAATGAAACCGTTTTCCTTTTAATTTACTCTCCAAGCAAAATACTAATTGTTTGAAGTTAGGGGGAGGATCAGTGATCTATTATAGAGTTGTGTTGGTCTGATGGTCTCATTATGCTCCATATAAAATCGTTTCACAATATAGCACAATCATATTAATCCTTCATCGATAAAAAAAAAGCAACTATTTGATTAGTGCAGGGTGAGCGAAGTACAGATTTATCAAATCCAAGTTTTGCTTGAGCCAAGCAATATTAACTACATATTTTGATTCAGGCAATCTTTTGCATCGTAGTAAATAAAGGGAAACAAATTTCACGTGACTGGTGACTCAATGGTTCCAAACATCAGCCTTTGAGAAACTTCCATTAGTTAATTAAAGACCATCCTTGTTCAAGTCATCAAAGTAGGGATGTTCCATGGCTTTCTTAGCTGAAATACGCTTTGAGGGCTCATAATGCAACATTTGCTGCAAAAGGATGTTTATAAATTATTAGGCTTTAGAATGTTTGATTAAGAGGTTTGCATAGTAATCAATTCAAAACCAACTATCCAGGTCTCTTACCGCCAACAGATCTAAACCATTTACATCCAAATTAGGAACAACCTTTGACAGACTTTGAGGACCCCATAGAGGGTACTCATGCCAATTCACTAGTTTGCTAACACCTGGCCACACTCCTTCATTTGGGGTACCTAACAACCTGATTATGACCGAAGCACCAGTTTTACAAACTTACAGGGAACCAACCAAAAAGGCACATCACGTTAGCTTAAGTGACTTGAAAAAAAATAGGGAAGATTTTGCTTGACCTGAAAATATGAAGGAGCTGCTGCAGCTCAGAATCTCCAGGGAAAAGTGGTTGCTTGGTTACTAATTCGGCTACATAAACCAGATTCGTATTCAACACTAAACCCCATGAACCAAAATTAAAGATTGGATGAAATAGACATTTATATGTCTATGGAAGCATTACCAAATATGCAAGCAACAGACCACATATCTACAGCAGTTGAATAATGAGTAGCCCCAAGAAGGACTTCGGGAGCTCTATACCACAGGGTCAATATCTGCAGTAACCATACCAATTTGGCTAAAGTAATGAAGCTAGAGAATCCAATTTTAATATCCAGAATGAATGTGTTGTGTACACAACCATATTGATATAGTACCTCGTGAGTATACTTCTTAATAGGCACAGTAAAAGCTCGAGCAAGCCCAAGATCTGCAATTTTAAGGGACATAGTCTTTCTCTCCATTAAGAGATTGTGTGGCTTAAGATCCCTAAAAAGGCGACACAGAAAAGTTAAAACCAAATGGAGAAAACCACTCAACAAACAATTTATATTTCTTTGAGTAAAGTGAAAATTAAATTTTAAAAAAACTTAACCAACCTGTGTAAGATCCCATGACCGTGACAAAAAGCAACACCTTTACAAAGTTGGTACATCAAACTCTGAATTAAAAAAAGATTATTTAGACCCAAGTAAAAGATATTAGAACAAATGTTAATATGAATTGATTAAAATACCTTGACAGTGTTGGAAGGAATGTTTTCCCCAGTTTGACGAAAGCTCCTTATATATTTCTTGAGATCGGTATCCATGTACTCAAACACCAGATACAACACGGTCTTCCCTTCCTTATTCTGGCCTTGTTTTACATCTATTAATCTGTTGATTTCATAATCAAACCAATAACATGATCAAGAACCAAGGAAAAAAACCCAAGAACCCTAAATTGAAAATCGATATAAACAACCAAGAATCAGAGCAAGCCAATTGAGAAATGGGAAAAGAGAAAGAAAGAGAGAGTACTTGACGACATGGGGGTCCCTCGAGAGCATTCGCAAGATGGAAACTTCACGGAGAGTGGTTGGAGGAACACCTTCTTCGTCTTCATGGAGGCGAGTCTTCTTGAGGGCGACGATCTTTCCTGAAGATCTTTCTATGGCTCTGTAAACCTTCCCATAAGTTCCTTCACCTACCTTCTCAAGCTTCTCGAATGCCTCCTTAGCCGATAATGTCGTTGCTGTTTTTTCCATTTCGTTTTGTCTCAATTACTTTCTTGTTCAAATGGTTCTCATCAATCTTAAAAGAGCAAAAAAGCGACAGAGTACTTATGTAATGAGATTATAGGGTTCAAATTATGTGATGAGATTTAGGGTTGAAAATATATAACCGTTAAACAGGGGCGTGTTTTTTGAATTTTGATTGAATGGAGGGATTTTTTATCGTTGTTTAACGTTTCTTTTTTGAAATTCAAAATTTGTTATAAAATATCTAATCCGCTTACTTAGCTTTTTATTTCCTAAATATACCACGCGACTTGTGCCTGAGAAAATCATACTTTATATTTACTTAAGTCGGGTTAAGATTTGAAAATTGATATAAAATTATCGATTTTAAGTAAAATTAATAAAAATAAAAAATTATATTTAGTATTATTTTATTTGTTATATAGTACTCTTTTATTGATCGTTAAAAAAATAAAAAATAAAAAAATATTGATAATAATCAAATATTAAAATAATTTTTTTTTATATTAAATGTTATTTTATCATGGTTAAAAAATCAAATTTCGATCACATTTGAATAAATTAATATGAAAGAGTAATATTTAAATAAAAAATTATTAAAATAATATTATTTATCTTTAATTAACTCATTTTTTAAAAAAATCAATGTAATATAAAACATCTTTTTGAATATGAAAAATTAAATACACATAAAACTTAGTCCAAGAGACTTAACTAATATTTTTCTTTATAAAATAATAACATATAATATTCAAAGTTATATATATATATATATTATAAAATTTAAAACTTACTTGCACTTCAAACAAGATTCGATTCGAGATTGAAGAATAAATGTTTGGTCCTAATCTTGATCCTAAAATTATTTAGGTATGACTTAATCAAATTTTGACCTGAGTTGATTATGCAAAGTCATTTGGTCTTTGATCAATCCTATCTAAATTTATAACCCCACGTATGTTTTATGTCCTTGATAGTATAGTTGTTGATTTTGTCTCTATCTTTTATTTTTTTCAATTTTTTTGAAAATAAAGAGTTAAGATAAAGTTATTCTACCATGTATCCATCCTATTATATGCAATTATCACTCCAAAATCTTGATTGTATTGTTCTATGAGCTTGAACCCATTTTTTTCTCCTTAAGATGATAAAATTTAAAGTAATATCATATACATTAAGTAATTTTATGCAATTAAGTGATGTCTCAATTTTAGATTAAATAAAGTATTTTTTTACCATTTATTGCTAAGTTGTTATTTTTCACAAATTGTAGTAAAAAACAAATTTTTAAAAATGTTCCAAAAATAACATTTCTCAAAATTAAATGTTAAAATATACTAGTTTGATCCACATTCTAGTTAATCAAGATTTAGATATATATGATTCAATTGTTGTTTAAAAGACAATTATTGTAGACTCATTAGTACGTGTTTTCTAAAATACATATTACTACAATAAGAATCAATTTCGTTACTTTAATTTCATCATTTTATCAAAAAAATTGGACAAAGTTTTTTTATTTGTTATTGGTACTAAAATTTAAAATGAAAATTCTTGGGAAAAAAATTTTGTTTGTTTAAAATAAGCAAAAAATTAATGGATCAATTTTTTTATTTTTTGTCAATTCAAAACCAACAAATATTTTTTATAAAAAAAACCTAATACCTTGTCGCTCCCTCTTTTTTCTCACTCACACCAGATCCATTCACACAGCCTCTTCTCGCATAAGTTCTAGCAAAACCAGAAGTTGTTATTGCGTTCCAAACCATTTGTTAATGCCATCTAAATCGTTTGTCATTTTTCATCAAGTTCTCCATTTCTTCCCATACCATGTCAATCCCAAGTGAGTTCTTTATCTACTTTTTTATTTTTTTTATTTTCATATATGATAGTTATAAAAAAATTGTGTTTTTTACACATGTATTGAAGAACATATTATTTTTCATAAATATTGTTTACTTATTTATCTTTATTATATATAATTTTTTTATATTTTTGTACGATAAATAATTATATGTTGTAGTTAGTTTTAAATTAGTTAATTTAAATGTGAAAATATAATTTATCAAAAAAGGGTAACTGAAAATATATATAGACAATAATTAGTTAATTAATGTCGGTTTCTCATAGATGATGTTTTACAAAATATTTATAAGCGATGATCATATGGATGAGATTATGAAATGACTCATGTTATATAATAGAAGATGAATTCAACAAAGATCTAGATGAATTCAAAAGTTTTTTGGAAGATGCAAAGAAGTTGATTTACGATGTTGTAAAGATTTTATTATAATATTTGTGCTAGTAAGTTTGCACAACTTGAAAATGATGAAAACATTTTTTTTATAAATGTTTCAATCAAACGTTGAAGTGGATTGAATATATGCTTCATCCTTGTAACGAATTACCTTTGTCCATGTATGGCGTTAAAAAGAGCCTAAATTGGTTTGAAATGGATTATGTAAAAATACATACATGATCAAATGATTGCATACTTTTGCTAGAAATATGAGAGTGCAGATGAGTGTTCGATATATAAAAAGTCAAGATAGAAGTTGAACTCTGAAGGAACCAAAGTTAAGAAAGGAGTTCTCATTAAGATTTTGTGGTACTTTCTACCAATTCTTAGATTTTAAAGAATGTTTCAAAGCAAAGAAACATTTAAGATCTTGACTTTGGATGCTAAAAATGCATCAAATGATAGGTTATTGTAGCATATTGTAGACTCAACATCTTGAAAAGTTGTAGACAATATAGTTCTTTAATTTGTTGAAGAGTTAAAAAGCTTGCATCTTAATGTTACTACAAATGGTATTAATCCCCATGGTTCCCTCATTAGTACGTATAATTATTAGTCTGTCTTAATGAAGACTTACAATTTTTCAACATGGGTTTACGTGAAAAGTAAATTCATAATATTGATATTATTGATTTTGGATCTTAAACAACCTAGCAATGACATTGATATATATTTAGAGCCTTTAATTGGTGATTTGAAGTTGTTATGGAATGATGTAACTAAAGTGTATGATGCATTTAGAAAAAATATTTCAATCTTAAGGTAATACTTATGTGGACAATAAATGACTGCTTGACATATAACAACTTGTCATGTCATGTAACTTCTGTGTACAAAGTTTGTCCAACGTGAAACAATAATGATGTCATTTACTTGTTGAATGGGAAGAAGATGTCTTACATTAAACATAAGAAAGCTTCAATTTAAATAAATTATGAGAATTTCTCATCCTCTTTTGATCGTGAAGAAAATATTATGCATGTTAAAAGGCAATACATGTAAACGATTGGATAAGCAAAACCTTAAATGAAAGATTGTTGATAAACAAGTGAAGGGTAAGAAAAGAAAAACAAAGACAATATTGATAAAACAGTTATCGAAGATGTTGAAGCTATTGGAAGAATAAATCTATATTTTGGGATTAATCTTATTGGTCTACCTTATATATTTGGTGTGTATCGGATGTCATGTATATTGAGAATAATGTGTATAACAACCTTATTAGGACGTTGTTTGATATTCCCATAAAAATAAAAGATGATCTTATAAGTTGCTTAAATATCAAACACCTTGGTGTAAGGGATGAGTTAACTCCTTAAGAAAAATGTGGAAAGTTATATCTTGTTAATGCTAAGTACAACCTAACAAATGAAGAGAAATATATCATTTGTGGTTGTTTATCAAGTGTTAAAGTTCCTGATAGATATTCTTCTAGCATTCAAACATTGGTTTATTTAAAGAAAATGAAACTCTAGAGGATGAAATCACATGATTATGATGTCTTTATATAATCTCATTTAGTTGCTATAAGGTACATACTATCTATGAATGTATATTTTGCAATTATTCAATATTATATTTTTAATGCTATTTGAAAGAAGACAATCTCTTTATTAGAGTTGATTGAACTAAATGAAACTACTAGAAAGTTAAATTGTAAAAAAAACACATAATATTCTACTGCTAAAGTTGAAATTGCCTCCCAAATTACATAAAACCTTCTACCAACACACTATTATGATCTCTTATTACCATGTCCATATCACTATATAGCTCATTCACATTGCATGAACCATGGTCACATACTCGAAGGTAGCACTAGGAAGTAGATCAAAATAACATATTTTTGATCAATTTGAATCCTATCCTACTCGAATTGGATTTGAAAATTTTTAATCCAAAATTGATTAGATGGAGTAATTAATAAAATATGCATTTATCTATAGTGTTAATAGTAATTCAGTTCAAATCAAAATGTAACGATTATAAAATAAGTCAATCAGAACTTGAACTAAATGCGGATGGATTATGTATTTCCATTCAATTCAATTATAAAATTTTCTAATCCAATTTGATCAAAATCTAAAAGATTGGATCAAATTTATCAATTTAGGTAGACTAGTATGATTATTTTCTCATTCTAAAAGGGTAGTTAGGTATCAATGATAATGAGTCATGTTGGGTTCATCTAACTCTATTCCTTAAACTTATGATTTCTTCTACTATGACACAACCCCATATTTAAAGTTAAGCATATGAGCTAATAAAATAACTTGTTATGGATCAGGTTCCTCACTTGTAAATGTTTTGCAACATTTTTTTCTTCCATACGTACCACATTGTAAGGTTTATAAATGTTGGCTATTTTAATGGATAAAATGTTTACTTGTAAACATGTTTATAAGCTCGTTATCAAGTCTATCAAGCAAAGTCGAAGAAATTCTGAGTTCTAGATAATCGTACTTTAGTTGTATCTTTTACAACTATCACACATAGTATTGCAATCATGCATAAAATATTACATATTCATAATACTTGAAATTATTTTTTGTGCCAAAGTTTGTGTTGGTCGATCGATCGACTAAAAGTATCGATCGATTGAGTTTAACTCAACTTCAATTAGTCCCCTCAAGTAAAAATTGAGTGAACAAGTCATCATTTATAAATCGATCAAGTCCGGTCAATCAATCGAGCTCAAGATTTTTTCTTCTAAAATATCTATTTAAACTCAAGTCAACCTATGAAATTATCATTTAGCCTCTTTTTCTAATGTGTTTCAATATTTTTAAAATATGTCTTAAAATATAGGCTAAGATATAGCCTAATTTATAGGATAAAATGTAACCTAAAACTAAAATATTGAATAAGATATAACTTAAAATAAAGTAAATTACAACCTAAAAACGTAGAATAAAAGTTACCTTAAATTCTCAATTAAACTACTTTAAAAAAGAACTTTTATTTAAATAAAAGTCTTTTTTATTAATAAGTATTATTAATCTTATTTAAAGTATAAACGATATTTAACAATGACCTTGGATTAGGGTTTTAATTTTTCTATAAATAAAATTCATTATTCATTGTGTCAATAGACCACACAACTCACAAACACATAAAAACTATATGTTTTTATTTTTCATGAATTTTATAATTTTTGTGCATTATTTTTTCTGATCATATATCTTTTTCTTTATAGGATTCTTTCATGGTTGCTTCAATTCATCAAATGCAGGGTTTTGATTTATTGAATTAATTTTTATGGTTTAAAGAAGCTATCTTCACTAATCTTGATATATATCTTTTGTTCTAGTTTTGCTAGAGATTTTTTTGTAATTGATTTATTTGTTGAATCTACTAGCTTATGATTTATTTATTATTGATATCTATATAGAACACACAAATACTTTTGTTTTTGTACTAACCCTGTTTACAGGTTAATCTGTGAACATGTCTAATTTGTGAGGAACGAATTAAAACGTTAATCGGAATATTCTCACGCTAACTTTAGAGGCTATGAAAATAGAAAAAATTCTCGTAAGTAACGTACATTGGGACATAATCCTAAGAATAGTAGTATAAGATTGAGTTTGTATTTGAACATTCATTTTCATAATAGATAGGTTATGTGGTCTGATGGACTGATAATTTTCCTCTTAGGTCATGGTTATAACCTGAATTGTTTTCACCTAAATATCTCATATGTTATTTTTAATTCCCATACTTTATTGTTTATATGTGATTATACGTCTGGTCATTATGATTAAGTTAGGAAATTATAATTTGATAAAATTAAAAATAACGTATTCACATTCTCTAAGTTTATTTCATCCATTTTGAAAATTTCACACATTATAAACACAATTAGATTTTCAATGTTACTAACATCTTACTTCAATGATCTTAATTTCTAGTCACCCGGAACAACTATTCCTGAAAACTAGTATAGTTAACACCAACAATAGGAGATATTTCACAAAAGCATCCTAAAACTTCTACCCAATTACTCTAATAAAAATAAGGATATTTTAATGCGTCTTATTGGATAAATTAAATATAGTTATATTAAATTGTATTATATTTAATAAAGATGTTTAATATTGTAAAACATACATGTCATAAGTGTATTACCTACTTTCTTTGCCATAGACGAGTTTTCTCCCAAATTCCCAGTACCAACCTCGTTATGATCCCAATGGTAACATTACTTCACCAAATAATCCCATTATTTTTTATGGCCAAACCTAACCAAATTCATCAAATTTCTCACGTCGTAGTCACACTATCGTGTGCATTAATCACCTACATTAACATTCGCATCTCTATTCAATTATCTTCAATAATATCATCCGTTAATATATATTTTAATGGTAGATAAATAATATTATAATTATATATAAAAATGCGATGATTGTTTCTCGAAAACAACCGTAACCAATAAGGTGTGAAACGATAATAGTTATTACAATATTGAAACTAATGTTAACCGAAACCAAATATATGCTAATATTATTTTTTTATATATATAATTACATAAAAAATACACTTAATAATAAAACACATAATATTTTTAATAATTAGATTGAATTTTATTTATTCTTACTTTTATATATTTTTATTTTACTTATAAGCATATACTAAATGGTTAAAATAAAAATTAATATCTAATAATTTAAATAATATAGTAAAATAAGGAATATTTTAATATCTATTTTTTAAAACTAAATATATTTTTAAATAAATATTAAAAAATAAGAAGCGTGGTTAAATCGTGAAAAAACTACTATCTATTTATAACCGATTATTATTAACCGAATGTAATCAAAATTGGTGCATAATAGTTATAGTTATTAATAACCGAATGTAATCAAAACTGGTGCATAATGATTATAGTTATTAATCTCATACCCGATATACCTACCATTTCTGCGTTGGATGCCACTCTTGCATTAGCATGGTTTGAGTATGTAATCTCTCATCTAAAACACATTCATCAAAAGTAGGTAGTCTTGTGACATAATCATCAGGATAAATAACAAATACTTCCTCCTAGTCCTCATTAGAAAAAAAAATTACATATTTGAAAAATAACAATTACACCCCTTGTCACTATTTAAAATTTGTTCGTGATAGGTATTTGCAAAAAATTAAGTCTTGCAAAAAATCAATAAAATTCAAGAAATTTAAAAATCTAACGGAGTTTTCTAATAGTATTCCAGTATTAAAATGTAAGAGATGTGACATTCTTGGAAGTTGGAAGCTACAGTTACAAATGTTGAAGTTTCAACACAAACTCTACCAAAACAGTAAAAAGGAAGATAAAAGAGCAAAATTTGTAATACAAGTTCCTTAATTATTCCTCATGAAAGGTTACTACAGATAAAGTGTAGCAAAAATTTCTTAATAACTTACCCATTCTCAGCACCTACAGTTCTGGACATGAACTATGACATGATGAGAAACAATCGCCTAAATGAGCTTTTAGGATTCTGAATATATATGGTCTTAAAAACGGATGAAAAGTGCAGAAGTATACCCTTAAAGGGAGGTCTGTCCATTGGATGAAGATGAAGACTTCAAAGCTGCTTTCAGAATATTCTGAGAGCACCCAGGTTTTCCAATAGCACGCACCTGGAAGGGAAGAAAAATCTTCTGTTAGAAAATATATCAAAGCAAGGGAAACCATGTTTAGGAAATACTTAGAATATTGCAGTCACCCAAATAAGAGTATATCTGAATCATTGCATTCTCAAACTCTACACCATTTCCCTTGGAAAGAAGAAAAGGAGAAAAAATAGACATGTTTTCATTCACTACATGATCTTATTTTTATATTAAAGAAAAATTAGCAACTAATTTTCTTAAAAACTCGGGTTATTATGACGTGGACTAACTATCCTCTTACATGTTATTTGGGTCTTAACACCCATCCACTTGGTGGACTTTCTTTTTTGTGATTTTTTTAGGACTCTTTCGAATTAATGAGTTCTCATTTGTGAGCTGAGAAATTAAATAGAATCTCAAGGACTGAGTAGATGATTGTGATGAACTCTTTTTTAAGGGTTGAGAAAAAAATAAGACCCATCAAGTAGAGATAGATAAAATTTCATCAATTAGATAGATAAAGAACTCCGACGTAGACTTTAAAGTTGGATAGAAATGAAAGAAAAAGATGCTAATTTAATATTAGTGGAAATTTGAAATTAGACAGGTTTGAATAACCTTACACTCTAATACCATATTAGAGGAGAGTTAGCAAATAATTCTCCTAAAATCAATCGGTCATTAGATGAGTTACCTATGTTAATTGGGCCTTTACATTTTTTAAAGCATTCATGAACACCTAGGTGAAGAAATTGTAGCACATGATTGAAAGTACAAACCTTGTCAAGATATTCTTGAAGTTTCTTGATACGGCCCATGTAGTCCTGGTCTTCAACACACAAGGTTACACAGCCTTGGTTTCAGCACTAGGACCATCAAATTGGAGAGGTCCAGGATTTCTGTAGAGATCCTCCATCAAAAATATTGCTGCATTTTGCCTCAGAAGCCTACAACCAAAGTCAACAACCATCAAAACAAGGGGTTCTCAGACAACCAACCTTTTCACTTGGGGTGACATGCACCAAATCAATTATTTATCATAGCTCTTAAGATGACAATCCATATAGTCGTAAAAGACCCAAAATAAAAGCATATACTCACTCTATCCTTTGCCTTTCAAATCAACAGTAGCAGGGTGAATAGCAGGTTTTCCAATAGATGTAGCACCAGGATTTTTAGACCACCTCTTCACAGACATCATTGCCTAATAAGATTGGTGACATATAGGTAGGAGTCAGAACCATGAGCATATAAGAAAACAAACCAGAAAAGAAACATAGAAAATAACTATCTAATGCATAGCAAAAACATACTGTAAATGGAGTAGCACCACAACGCCATTTATTCACGGGATTCTTCAGGTTAGTTATTGTTGCCATGTAACCATTCAAACCAGCTAGTAAAATATGGTAACAAATGTGTCCAAGAACCTAAAAGGATATATCAATAATTTAAAGAAGAAAGAAACTAATAGCATACTGGAGCTGATTGTGGGCTTTAGTGGTAACATACATATGCATAGTCACAATCAAACTTAGAAGGCAAAGATCCCCGAGCCTGATATCCAAAAAAGTGGCAGATAGCGTTGAACTTTTTCCCCTTGTATGTGCCTTCTTTCTGCTCAAGACATCAAAGGTATCAGGAACTTGAGGCTTTCCAGTACAAAAGGTAACTCGGGAATGACAAATAAAATGAATTTGTAGTTTTATTTCCTTGATAATACTTCCATGGTACATATGAAGATTATTCAATCAGAATAATTTTGCACTGACAATGATTACACGAATAGGAAATGATATCAGGAAAACTCTAGTACTAAAGAAAGAACAGAGAGATTAATCATACCAGACGCTTTTCCATTTCTGCCTCCTCAAGATGGGCTAAAAGTTTCTCTGTTTCAATCTGAACAACAACAAAAAATCAGTAATGCAAAAGTTTAAATATAAAAAGGTACGTATATCAAATCCCAATTACCTGAGATAACTGTGCAGAGTCATCTGATTCAGGATGAAGGAGCAGCTGTAACAAAAAAGGCATCAAATTAAGACTAAACGTTCAGGGAAAATATCTATGGGACTAGAAGCAGGTAATAACATATCAGAACCTGTTTCCTCATAAATAGTGGCAAAAATTCAAAAAGCTGATGCCCAGGGTGAAAGTTGAGAAGAAATGCTGTCAACAGAAACACCTTGTCTGAGCAGACCATGAATTTCCTGAAAGAAAAGATGAAACCTCCATAAAAATATAAAAAAAAAATTCAAAAATGCTTCCAAGAAATATTATGCCGTGAGGTTCTGGGGATAGGAGAGTGAAAACCATAGAATGATTTATTTGTATGAGTTACCTTCAGCAGAGCATAGACTTCTGGTATGCTTTCTATGAGTCCTTCAGGCAGTAGGATGACCCTTATTGGAGATTGCTATAAAACTCTTTAATTTAAAGAGCAAAACATGGAACAAAACAATAATCTTAATTCAAGTAACAATGCAAAGAATCATTAATTTAATGAGTAATTCAAGGAGTGAATTTTACTATAAATAGATGTGTAATTGTAATGAATTAATCAACCAAGTATTCATTCCAATTGAGAGAAAAACTTTTGTGAGATAAAATTGAGAATAATTTTCTTAAATGTAATTGATTTGTGGGGTGTGAGTTGTGAGTATTGTAAACACCTTGTATAATTTCTCCCCTTTCAGTAAAAAGATCTGTAGCAGGTCCGAAGACGTAAGCAAGATTGGCCGAACTCCGTTATCAAATTTGTGTGTTATTTTATCTATTCTTGATTTCTCATAAATTTGACTTATCGAGAATTTGCGTAATTTTTCAACAACGGGTATCAGAGCTTTTGGTGGTGATTTCTATCAATTTCCTACGATGTTACTATTCACGTGAATAGTGAAATTTGTCAACGATATTTGTTTGTTGACGGAGGTGTTCTAATACACGGTGGTTTGTAGAAATAGTCAGAAACAATTTGGAGGAAGTTAGATTTGAGTGGGAGCAATGGCCACAAACGAAGGAAAGATGAAACTCGAGAAATTCGATGGCACAAATTTCGGGTTTTAGAAAATGTAGATAGAGGATTATCTGTATCAAAGAAATCTATATCAACCTCTCTCGGAGATTCTGCCAGAGGCTATGAAGGAAAAAGATTGGAATCTTCTAGACAGACAAGCCCTCGGAGTTATTCGATTGACACTATCCCGCAATGTTGCTTTCAACATAGTAAAGGAAAAGACCACAGTGGGTCTTATGACAGCTCTCTCCAATATGTATGAGAAGCCATCGGCCTCAAACAAAGTGCATTTGTGTCAACTATTGTGTTTTCTGATAATTATCAGATATATTTTCATATATTTCTGTTCTAATATTTCTGTACAAATGTATAGTATTTGTATACAAAAAGAAATGGAAAGGAAACAAATTATAACAATATTAATTTCCATTATTATTCTTGTCTGCTGATTATCTACCATAATTCCTGCATTGTTGTCTCCTTGTTGTCTGTCATATAACTCACATGCCAACAATTTGATGAGGCGTTTGTTCAACTTGCGGATGACAGAAGGCGTATCGGTAGCTCAACATCTCAATGAACTCAACACAGCCACAACCCAGTTGAGTTCAGTTGAAATTGAATTTGATGAAGAAGTACGAGCATTGATACTTTTGTCTTCTTTACCAGAAAGTTGGAATGCTACTATCACGGTTGTGATTAGCTCGTCAGGAAGCAATAAGTTGAAATTTGATGATGTTTATGATCTGGTTCTCAGTGAAGAGATCCGACGTAGAGAATCGGGTGAATTGTCAACCTCTTCAGTTTTGCATACAGAGTCAAGAGGAAGAGATTCAACCAAAGGGAATGGATGTGGCAAAACAGACTACCAAGGTAGATCAAAGGACAGGAGATCCAAATCCAGGAATCCTAATAATTCTCATAGCTCGAAGACTATCGAGTGTTGGAATTGTGGAAGAACCGGGCACTATAAAAATCAGTGCAAAAGTGCACCGAAGGACAAACAAGTGAAGGCAGAGGCAAATGTTACTTCCACCTCAAGAGGAGATGGAGGAGATGATGCATTGATATGCTCTTTGGAAAGCAACGAAGAATCTTGGATGTTAGACTCTGAAGCATCGTTCCATGTTACTTCACAGAAAGAATTCTTCAAGAAATATGTCCCCGGAAACCTTGGAAAGGTATATATTGGTGATGATCAACCGTGTGCTATTATTGGCAAAGGAGTAGTGAAGATTTAGTTGAACTGTTTAGGAACTGAAGGATTTCAGTCATATTCTCGACCTAAGAATCAATAGGGTAATTGGCTAGTGAAGGCTACACTACGATCTTCCATGGTGATGATTGGAAGATTTCAAAAGGTGCAATGATAGTTGCTCGAGGCAAGAAGAGTGACACTCTTTACATGATAGTAGGGGCATGTTGTTGAATCATAGTTGCATCTGGAAATGAAACACCAAATATGTGGCACCGGAAACTAGGCCACATGAGTGAGAAAGGGATGAAAATTATGCACTCAAAGGAAAAAGTTTCAGGCCTACAGTCTATAGAGATAGACATGTGCGAAGATTGCATATTTGGAAAGCAAAAGAGAGTTAGCTTTCAGACAAGTGGCAGAACCTCAAAGAAAGAAAGGCTAGAGCTCATTCACTCTAATGTTTGGGGACCAACGACCATCTTATCCATTGGTGAGAAACACTACTTCGTGACTTTCATTGATGATCACTCTCGAAAGGTATGGGTTTACTTTCTAAAGCATAAGTCTAAAGTATTTGAGACTTTTAGAAGATGGAAAGCTATGGTGGAAAATGAGACAGGTTTGAAGATCAAAAAGCTCAGAACCGATAATGGTGGTGAATATGAAGACACCAGATTCAAAAATTTATGCTTTGAGTATGGGATCAAAATGGAAAGAACTGTGCCAGGCACGTCTCAACACAATGATGTAGCTGAGCGTATGAACCGAACGTTGACAGAAAGAGCCAAAAGCATTCGTATACAATTAGGTCTACCGAAGCAGTTCTGGGCAAAAACAGTCAACATGGAAACTTATTTGATCAATCGAGGTCTATATGTTGCATTGGAGCATAGAATACCAGAGGAGGTATGGAGCAGAAAAGAGGTAAAACTATCACATCTAAAAGTTTTTAGTTGTGTAGCATTTGTGCATATTAGTAATCAAGGCAGGAATAAGCTTGATCCCAAATCTAAGAAATGCACATTCATCGGCTATGGTGAGGATGAGTTTGGCTACCGCATTTGGGATGATGAAAACAAGAAAGTGATATGTAGCAGAGATGTGATTTTCAATGAAAAAGTGATGTATAAGGACATGCATAAAACAGACACCAATGAATCAATGTAGAATGAGTCAGTATTTGCAGTGCGCAATAGTCCGACACACCACAACCTCCTACTACAGCTTCTGTATTGAGAAGGTCTTCTCAATCTCATATGCTTAACAGGAGATACATGAACTATATGTTGCTGACTGATGGAGGAGAGCCTGAATGCTATGATGAAGCTTGTCAGACTCGAGATGCCAGCAAGTGAGAGCTTGCCATGAAATTGAAGTTGTGCTCAACTTTATTTGGTCTGCTAGAGTAACAAGACTAAAAAGTTGTTGCATTGATCGAGGTGTGAAGACAGATTGGAATCAGTCTTCAAGTGGGAAATTGTTAGAGATTGCTATAAAGCTCCTTAATTTAAGGAGCAAAACAAGGAGCTTAATTCAAGTAGTAATTCAAATAACCTTTAATTTAAGGAGTAATTCAAGGAGTGAATTTTCCTATAAATAGATGTGTAATTGTAATGAATTAATCAACCAAGTATTCATTCCAATTGAGAGAAAAGCTTTTGTGAGAGAAAATTGAGAGTAATTTTCTTGGGTGTAATTGGTTTGTGGGTTGTGGGTGTTGTAAACACCTTGTATAATTTCTCCCCTTTTAGTAAAAAGATCTGCACCAGGTCTAGATACGTAAGCAAGATTGGCCGAGTTCCGTTATCAAATTTGTGTGTTATTTTGTCTATTCTTGTTTTCTCATAAATTTAACTTATCGAAAATTTGCGTAATTTTCCAACAACCCATGGTTTTTTTCAGTTCATATAGACAAGTTCTTGCAAGTTAGATTAAAAAAATATGAGAACAAAATACAACATAGAGTAACTTGAACTCTTTGTACCTTTCTTTCCACGTGCTTGAACTGCATCACAAATTTGTGTTGTCAAGTCAAAAAGAGTTAGCTTTGATGCAGCCATCTCCTCACCAAGAATTACCTGTAGAAAGATGAAGAGCATAGAGCTTGAAGTAAGAAACACAAAATGTAACAAGAAAAAAGTTTATGCATATCAGGATCTAAAGAAAATATATGATGGCTAACCATGTTTGGATAACACTGGAGGGTGCACTCTAGGGCAACTGTGATGCCTTCCGGCCCATCAGTCGAATAAAGTAATAATACTGTAAAAGCAATTAAATTTTTTTTAAAAGGACTAACAAAATGATTATTTCGATATGGAAAGCCAAATAATGATCAAGTGCATCACCTTTTCTGCAGAGAGAGCATCAGTGCAAACATTGCTGATAAGCTGAGAATTGACTTGAGCCATAAAAGCAACAATTTAGTATTCTTCTTCATGGTTATATTCACCTGAACAAAATCTAAAAGCAAAATCCCATACATGCCCAGCGATATACAGAAAATAGAACCAAATTGTATTAACGAGTTTGTAGAACACAACAGTAATATTATATCCAACCGGTCATACCGTGTAGCCCCAATTTAAATTCAATAGTGTTGGAAAAAAAATAGATGGGTGTAAAGAAATAAATTTCGCACACCAAATAATTTCCCAAATCAAAATAGAACAAAAATAACTCTAAGATTTTGCGTGAAAAAACCTTTCAAAAATGAAAGAAACAACCACGGGACCCGTAGGTCACTTAAACTTCCACTATAATAAGATGTGATTACACACTTCACCTTTATGTGGATCTCTCATAAAAATACAACAAATATGTATCTTCAATTTGTGGGTAAAACTTCACAAATTGGCTCTCTTAATTTTTCCACTCAAAACTCTCTCAGAAAAACTCTCTCAATTTTATTTTCCTCCGCTTCTGATGATTTTCTATTGAGATGAAGCAAGGCTTTTATAGAGCCAAAGCTTCATCCTTCTCTCTGGATTATATGGAGAGATTTTTTACCTTTTTTTTCTTTTTTTCTTTTTTTCTTCCTTTTCTTTCGGTGCCACTCCAACCCCATTATTTCTTCAATCTGCTGGCCCACATTAGTTGACCAACAAATCTCCCCCTCCACCTTATGTGGGACAGGGCTCTTCCACACTTTCAATCTTTCTATAGATAACAAGTTTTTCTCTAGTCACGGTCTTTGTCATCATATCTGCCCCGTTATCATTAGTGTGAACCTTTTCAACTTCCAGTAGTTTATGTTCCAACACATCACGAATCCAATGATACCTTACGTCGATGTGTTGGACCTTGAGTGGAAGGTTAGGTTCTTGCTAAGATGAATTTCACTTTGACTGTCGTAATAAAGAACATAGTTTTCTTGGTTCTGATGCAATTCTTGTAGGAAATTTTTCATCCACAGGATCTCCTTACAACCTTCAGTGATTGCAATGTACTCTGCTTCTGTGGTACTTAAGGCAATACACTTTTGTAATCATGATTGGCATGAAACAGCTCCCCCTCCAAATGTTATTAGGTACCCGGATATAGATTTCCCCGTAACTATGTCGCCAGCCATATCTGAATATGTATATCCTTCTAATACAGGTTTATTATTAACAAAGCATAAACAATGATTGGAGGTTCCTCTGAGATACCTGAGTATCCATTTGATAGCTGCCCAATGTTCCTTTCCAGGATTTGATAGGAATTGGCTCATAACGCCAACAGCATGTGCAATGTCTGGTCTGGTACATACCATAGCATACATTAGACTGCCAAATGCCGATGCATAAGGCACCTTGCTCATCTCTAATTTCTCCTCCTCACTTGAGGGACATTGACTCACATTAAGTTTGAAATGGCTTGCAAGTGGACAACTAACAGGTTTAGCTTTGCTCATGTTGAATCTTTCAAGAACTTTTTCAACATACCATTTTTGGGAAAGCCAGATCTTTTGCTTTTGCCTGTTGCGTGTAATCATCATGCCAAGAATATGCTTGGCAGGTCCTAAGGGCTTCATTGCAAAGGATTTGCTCAAATCCTTCTTTAACTTGTTAATCTTGTCAAGATTTTGACCCACAATTAACATAGCATCAACATAAAGCAAAAGAATAATAAAATCACCATCAGAGAATTTCTTGATGAAGATGCAATGATCAGCTATCGTTCTGTTGTATTCATTTTTCTCTATGAATGAGTCGAACTTTTTGTACTACTGCCTTGGTGCTTGTTTCAGACCATACAAGCTCTTCTTTAGTTTGCATACCAACTTTTCTTTGCTTTTGACTTGGAAACCTTCGGGCTGCTCCATATAGATTTCCTCATCAAGATCACCATGTAAGAATGTAGTCTTTAGGTCAAGTTGTTCAACCTCCATATTAAGACTAGTTGCCAAACCAAGAACAACTCGGATTGAAGACATTTTAACTACTGGTGAGAATATTTCATCGAAGTCAACGCCTTTCTTCTACTCAAATCCTTTCACAACCAATCTTGCTTTGTAGCGTGGTTGCGAGCTTCCTTCTTCACTTTTGATTCTATACACCCACTTGTTCTTGAGAGCTTTTCTTCCCTATGGTAGTTTCATCAGGTCAAATGTGTGGTTCTCATGTAGAGATTTCATTTCTTCCTGCATGGCTTTAAACCACTCAGTCTTATGCTGATCAGTGATAGCTTCGTCATAACTCTCTGGTTCTCCACCTTCAGTGAGAATCACATACTCTTTAGGAGAATATATACGACTTGGTTGTCATACTCGGGTGGATCTCCTTGTCTGTACTTCTGGTTGGACTTGTTCAGAAACTTGTTCTGGTTCTGAACTGCCAGCTGGTGGATTAACATCATCAGTATCTAGTGTGACTCCCCCGTTATTAGGATTTATTGGTGGAGAGACTGGGTCCAGATTAACTGGAATTCATCTGACTGTGGTTTCTCGGATTTCTCAAAATCCTCGATTGTTTGGTCTTCAAGAAACACCACGTCTCTACTTCTGACAATCCTTTTGCTAATAGGATCCCAAAGTCTGTAACCAAATTCTTCATGGGCATATCCCATAAAGATACATTGCTTCGCTTTTTTGTCCAACTTGGATTGCTCATCTCTTGGGATGTGAACAAATGCTCTGTAGCCAAATACTTTCATGTGTTTGTAAGAAACATCTTTCCCCTCCAAACTCTTTCTGGTATGTCATAGTTCAGTGAAACTGATGGAGAAAGGTTGATTAAATCGACTACTGTCCTCATTGCCTCCTCCCAAAAGGAGTTTGGCAGTTTTGCATTTGAGAGCATACATCTGACTCTTTCATAGATTTTTCTGTTCATTCTCTCTGCGACACCATTGTGTTGAGGTGTCTTTGGTACTGATTTTTCCAACCTGATGCCAAAACTTCTGTAGTACTCCTCGAATGGTCCACGATACTCACCACCATTATCTGCACGTACACACTTCAAACGTCTGCCAGTTTCTCTCTCCACTTTTACATGAAACTGCTTGAAAACTTCATACACTTGATCTTTAGTTTTTCAAAGCAAAAGTCCATACTTTTCTAGAATGGTCATCAATAAAGGTCACAAAATAGTGAGCACCTCTTAGTGACTTACAACTCATTGTACATACATCTGTGTGTATTAAATCTAGAATAATTTCCTTTCTAGATGGTGTGAGACTACGAAATTCAACTCTATGTTGTTTTCCCATAATATAGTCAACACAAGTTTGCAAGGGTGTACCTTTCATTCCTGGCAAGAGCTCATTTTTGGAAAGAATTCTGAGGTATTTTCACTCATGTGGCCGAGTCGCTTATGCCATAGCTCGGTAGGATCTTCTTTCCTTGTGGCATTTAATTCTCCTCTATACAGTCTGGCTTCTGTGATGTAGAGTGATGTATCTTTCTTGCCTTTAGCTATTACGAGATTGCCTTTGGTGAGCTTCCACTTTCCTTCACCAAAATAATTATTGTATCCATCATCATCAAGCATACCGGTAGAGATCAAATTGAGGTAAATATCAGGAACATGCCTCACATCTTTCAGAAGTAATTTGCATCCAAAATTAGTCTCTAGATAAATATTTCCAATGCCGACAATTTTTGATGCATCATCATTTCCCATCCTCACACGTCCAAAATCACCTTGAGTGTAGGTTGAGAAGAATTCTCATCGTGAGGTGACATGATAGGAAGCGCCTGAGTCAACTACTCAAGTAGTGTCTTGGCATGAGATTGACATAATCAGCATCTCAAACAATGACAACTTCTTCGATGACAGTTGTGGTGTCATTTGTTTGGGTTTCTGCTTCCTGATTTCTGGATTGTTCTGCCTTTAACCTTCTACATTCTCGAATGAAGTGTCTAAGCTTTCCGCAATGATGACACTTCTTGTCATACCTTGATCTAGACTTCGATCGTCCTCTTTATTGACTTTTGTTATGGGGATTTCTACTTTTACTTCTCCCGTTCCATTCTTGCTTGCCTTGTTTTTGCATGACAAGCGCTTTAGTGTCAGGAGTATATCCTTCATCTTTTCATCGAGACTCTTCATTTAACATTCTATCTTTTACCATATCCATGGTAAGCTTGCCATCAGGAGCTGAGTTGCTAACTGATACAACTAGAGTATCCCAAATTTTTGGTAGAGAACTCAACATCAACAACGCTTGTAGCTCATTATCTACAATCATCTTTATAGAGTTGAATTGATCTACAATGCCTTGGAACTCACTCATATGTTCTGATACGCTGCTTCCGTCTTTATACTTCAAATTGACTAATCGTCGCATCATATTTGCTTTATTCTGTGCGGTTGTCCTCGTATACATTTTCTCCAACTTTTGCCAAAGAACGTAAGCATCATGTTCATTAGAAAAATTTTGAAAAATGCTTTTGTCGATCCATTGTCTGATTTGAGCAGCACGCTTTCGGTTCAAAACGGCCTATTCAATGTCTACATCGGTTACTTCTTTCTCCTTCGGCATTATAATTGGCTTCCATAGATCTTTAATGTATAAAAGATCCTCCATCTTCGGCTTCCAAATTGCATAATTAAATGCGGTCAACTTTATCATATTATATGTGCTCTCCTCCATTTGAATCGTCAGTCATCAGGTGTCGCCGAACTTGATACTTTTCTGACGATGAATAGTACCCTTGAATAGTACAATACAGTATATATGAATAGTATTGTATATGTGTACAGTCTCTTGCTAAAAATAACTTGGCTTTGATACCACTTTGTTGGGGAAAAAATAGATGGTGGTAAAGAAATAAATTTCACACACCGGATAATTTCCGAAATCAAAATAGAACAAAAATAACTCCAAGATTTTGCGTGGAAAAATCTTTCAAAAATGAAAGTAACAACCACGAGACCCGTAGGTCACTTAAATTTCCACTATAATAAGATGTGATTACACACTTCACCTTTATGTGAATCTCTCATAAAAATACAACAAATATGTATCTTCAATTTGTGGGTAAAACTTCACAAATTGGCTCTCTTAATTTTTCCACTCAAAACTCTCTCTCAATTTTCTTTTCCTCCGCTTCTGATGATTTTCTATTGAGATGAAGCAAGGCTTTTATAGAGTCAAAGCCCCATCCTTCTCTCCGGATTATATAGAGAGATTTTTGACCTCTTTTTCTTTTTTTTCTTTTCTTCCTTTTCTTTCGGCGCCACGCCAACCCCATTATTTCTTCAATCTACTGGTCCACATTAGTTGACCAACAAATAGTCAAAAGATTCAAAATCATACAGATTTATTTTAATTACATAATTAAACAAAATCAACTTATTGCTTCTTCCACCATAATTTGACAGAAAGGAAGCATCATAAGAAAGTTTAGACCGTGCCCAGTTCTCTTGGCTGTGAAGTGTTTAATGTCACGTCCCGCTCAGAATGTCCCTAAAAATCCAAAATAAATGGTGGTTGCCTAAAGGATCTAGACTATTCTACATGGAAAGTTCTAGAGTTTCCTAGAGAAGTCTAGAAAGAGCTAGAGTTAGACGAACTCAACTCAAGCTTGAAGACCCTAGAATGTTCTAGAGCACGCTGGGGTGTGCTAGAATGGGCTGGGATGTTCTAGAACGTGCCGGATGGTTCGGGAAGAATGTAGAAGCCGCTGGAAGCTTACGGAACATCCCGGAACGTGCATGAAGGAGCTAGACAAACCTAGAAGACTCTAGAGTTGGCTAAAAGGTCCTAGAGCCTTATGGCACATTGTACATAAACCTAGAACACTCTTGTATATTCTAGGCTTAGAATTATCTAGAAAGTAGTGGCATATTCTTAAGCTTAGAAGCCATACTATAAATAGACCAATTGGTTTTTATTTGTATTCATTTTGAAAATTCCTAACCATCTTGGGAAATCCTTGGGAATTCTTAGCATCTTGTAACATAAACTCTCTCTAGAACAATACAAAGCATTCTTTATAAACTCTCTTATTAGTCTCTTTGGAGTTTCATTCGGATTAAAAAGCAAGCTTAGTGCAACGGATGGTGCTAAGTGCCGCACGATCGCTACTTGAACATTAAGGTCATGACATAAAGCTCACATAAATTATCAACATGTTTTGGCTATTACCTTGCATATTGTATCAAAGCCAACATCAGCTTCAACGAATTGGTTCTTGAGGTCTCCATGCAAAGTGACAGGAACTCCTACCACCTGAAAAGTCCAAACCGTGTAATCAAGAGATTTTACTAATGTAGTTAATATTCCAGAAATAAATTTGCAACAGGAGCCATGCCAATACAAAGCAACAGGGAAAAAGTCCTAGTAAACCATTACTCATATGTCATAATGTATAAGGTACCTTTGTTAGACATTTTGCTTCAGCAAATGTTTCTGCAAGCTGAGCAGCATCAGTGTTCGATGTTACTCCTACAGTAGTTTCAAGACTTCAGAAATTAGTTCATCTAATTCAAAATTATATAGAATAAACTATACATTACTGTGAATATTTTACCTCCAATAATACCAAGCCCATCCAATTTCAAATCCTTGCAGGTAGTTAGTGCAGCATTAACTTGCTCAGTTGTTCTAATTTGATCTTGTGTCCGACCCAACAAATCACAACCACCTAATCCAGCACAATAATTATATATTACTCAAAGGTTTATTGACCTTTGGCCGAACAAAAAGGTTAACTAACTACCATGGTAAAAATCCAAACTATACCTACCTTGGTTCTTGTAGGTTTTGAGAATGTCATCAGTTATCTCGAGAGTTTTTCTGGAAAATAAACCTTCGGTACCACCTGTTGCAGAAATAAGTTTCATATAAGGTAATCATGACTGTACTGTCAGGAAAATCTAAGGTTCTATGATGCAGGAGCATAACTGGTGCTTTCTTTTCTTTTAATAAACTAAATAGACTATGTCGTTTGTTATTTTGGGTTGTCGTTTTTGCTGAGTTATGCCGTTTCTTTAATTACCGGCTTGTTATAATTCCTTTGCCTGTTGTGCTGACTATATTATACATGATAACATCTGCAGCTTGCTCTACCCCTTCTATGTTAAAACGAGTCTATGCTTCACTACTAGATCTAAAAGAAAACTTTTTTACCTTATTCTTTAGATGAAATGCAACAATACAAAGGTCTAGAATTGGAGTACTTACCGAATCTTTTTCTTGAGTTGATTATGTTTCACTTTCATCTTTATTTACTTACTCAATCACATAAAGTGTATTATTATCTTTATCTAAAGCCATCTGTATAGTTGTAGAAAAAAATATTAGACATTTGTAATAAATAATTGTAAAAATGTGCACATAAATGTGGGGTGATGTTGGACATGATTGCTTTTATGTGATTTCAAATATGTATTGAACATTTATAAATAATATAACTAAAAATTTAATAATACGAATGAAATGTTCAATTAACATGCACCATTTATAAAAAAATGTTTTATGATATTGGTTTTTATAATTATGTAAATAACTATGATGTACTACAATGCTGACATTTGTTCCACCAAGCCACGATAAGTCTCAATATTTTAAAAGTAGCTTAAAATTTTTTGTAACTTAATTAAAGCATGAAAAACTCTAGACAAATTGCCTTTGGCATTTTGGCGTGACTAGATATCGAAAAGTTACATGGAATCATAAAAATATTCGTCCAAAACAGACCTCTTAACACAAAGTTATGACTATTCAAAGTTTTCTTATAATGTCATCTAATTTTTGTTCTACAATACAATCACATTTTCACTCAAACTCGTAATTTCATCTCATAACTCTTGAAAATTACTATAAGAAAACGTAATTTGTACTGTGATGAAAAATAGCAAGCAGCAACATAGAAGCCTTAAAGTCTGAAACCAACAATGGAGGCAGGGAAACAAAGAGAGAGATGGAGGCAGGGAGGCAAATAGAGAGATGGAGGTAGCTGGGAAAATATATTAGGTTTTGTATTAAGAATATTAGAATAAGAGATACGGTAAAGGTTAGGTTAGGTAATTAGGTTTATTAATTATTATATATATATATTTTTAAATAATATATTAAATATATTGGATCGGATTATATTGATTTGAATATTTCTAATCCGAGCAGATTAATAAAATACAATCTGAATCGGATTCGACTTCGAATCGAAACCACTCAATTTTATTGAATTTTTTGGATTTTTTGGATTGATCAGATATTTTGCTCACCCTTATTATCAGGTATATTGCCTAAAACTTTTAAATATATATTATTATGTTTATTAGCTTATTATTTATGTATATTTTTAACTTTTTAATTTTTCATCGTACAAATGTTCTTGATTATATTAGTGACTTAAACCTTAAAATGATTATCAAAAAGAGTTCTTGTTATTGTTAATGTTTGTATAGTGAAGTTAATTTATGTAATTGATATTTAATTTTTTGGAGTTAAATTATGTAATTATGTTGAATTTTTTCTTTTTGATCATTTTTGTTGAATTATTTTTAATCATGTTGTCACCTACTTTTAAATTTGTATGAAAAATATTTTTATTTTAGATTATTTTTTATTTTATGTAATTTTTTATTTTATATGTTTAAATTATATTAGATTTGGATTTGTTTCAATTGATATTTATAGCGATTCGGATCGGATTGATATTTCATAATTTATTTATTTATGTAAATTTTTTAACAGATTTAAATTAAAATTTTGACCCTATCCAATCAAATTGGCATTTAAAGTGAATTCGGATTAAATAATTTTCGGATTGAATCGGATTCGAATTGACTTAAAATTGACAGATTTAGATTTGTTCACTTTGGCATGTACAACGGATCAGATTCAGATTGAATAATTTTCAGATCGAATTTAGATTGACTTAAAATTAGTGGATTCGGATTTGTTCAGATTGACATATACAGCATATCGAATTCGGATTAAATAATTCATAATTTATTTCAAAATAACTTAAAATTTCGGTTTCGAACCGATATTCACCCTTCATTTTGCTGTATTGAGCTTACAGTGAGACTCAATCGACTTATTGAGCCCTCGTCTCTGGCCTAGTTTGGTTCAGATTAAATTTTCTTTGATTAGATGCATCAGAATTGGTATTAGAGCGAAAGGATGTCCGGAACTCCATTAGCTGATGTTGGTGCTAGCAATCGACGAATCAAAGACGATGATCGCAATTCAAAAGTTCTATGGTCAACAATGCGAGATATGGAAGCCTGATGGGAACTAAGATTCAGCGACTTATCTTGAGATCTCCACCATTCCCTAACAATCATCAATCAACAACTCATCACAATGCAGGAAGAGCGAGCTCGAGAAGAGCGATTTTTATCTCGTAACCCTCCTCCAATGCAACGAGATTCTCAGATTTTCAACAATTGGCCTCCAAACATTCCTAGGTATGAATCTGACTCTGATGACGGAATTGTTCCGTGACAGAGGGAATTTCTAGCACACCCAGAACTTGGGATAAGAGAGCGAGAATGGCATCCTTGTGAACCCAGGTATGAACGAAGTAACCCTCCTAATCGAACAATGGAACAAATTGATTACAAGCTCAACATAGGCTTGCCTTATTTCTCTGGTCATGTGCACGTTGAAGAGTATCTTGACTGACTCAACTCTGTCGAAAAATTCTTTGACTATGCTGAAATTTTTTATGACAAAAGAGTTAGTTCGTTGGGTTGTAAAGTTAGGATTTAGCCTTTGAAATATATGAACTTACCACTAGGAGGCAATTCAAGTAAGATAGAGTTTTGATTATTTTGAAAGAAGATCGGCAAGTTAGAAGAAAGGGGACGGTTGAATTTAATAAATTCAATTTTATCGAGTCTTCTTATTAACTATTTGTCAATTTTTAAAATAACTATAAGAGTAACCGAAAGATTAGAGAAATTAATCATAGATTTTTTGTGGAAATGAAGTCGTGTTGGAAGAAAAAATCATTTGATCAATTGGATAACTATTCAAAGATAAAAGGAAAAATGGTGTTAAGTATCGATAACATTATCAAAAGAAATAAAACTCTATTAGAAAAGTGTCTTTGTAGGTTCCCTTAGAGGATAATTCTCTTTGGTATAGGGTAATTAAAAGTAGATATGAATTGGATGAAAATGGGTGAGATACGAATCAGGGTTTTCTGTAGTCCTTGAATGACAATTGTTAAAGACAGCTTTGTATAGTTTCGTTCTTTTCTAACTTGAGGTATAAGGTGGGAGATGGAAGTAAAATTTGTTTTTTGAAAGATGATTCTTTTTCAATAAAATTTTCAAGGTTATATAGTTTGTGGTTGGATCATAATATTCCTATCAACATGTTATATTTATCAAAAGTTTGAAATTTTAAGTTTAGAAGAAACTCGAAGGATTGAAAAGTTGAAGATTTTTCGAACTTGTTGTTAGAGTTGAAAGGAGTTACGATAAGAGCATATACTTATGATGTAAGAATATGGATCAATGATTCTATTGGATGTTTCTTGTATAAATCTTATTTTGAGGTTTTTGTGGATAATCCTAATGTACAAGTTTTTGATCACTTTAATTTAATAAAGACAAGTCCCTTTCTAGTCAAAGTTAAATTTTTGAAGTGGTTGTTTACTATTGGGAACTCTAACACAAATGACAGGATGTAATCAAATTTTTTTTAGTATTACATCTCTCTTAATTGGTGTGTACTTTGCAAGAATAACTCTTAAGATATAGATTATTTATTCTTATACTATCCTGTTACACATTTTCTTTGGTCACTCTTTTTGAAAACTTTCTATATGTATGAGAAGAATAATAAAACTTTGAAGACAAAGGGTATGTGGATTTATAGGATAGGAGAAATTATCTAGGTGTTATGGATGGAGAAGAATAGAAATTTTTTTGATGATTTTGAGAATGATCAAAATGTATTATGAGAGAAAGTTTTGTTTTTCGCATTTAATTGGGCTTCTGTGTCTAAAGTATCATTTTCAATTTATTATAAATTTTAATCGAGAAGATTGTATATCTTAATTTGGAGGTTAAATTTGTAAAGTTTATAACTTCTAGTTAGTTTTATGTTTACTTAGTATTTTTGTATTTATCACTTATATAAATATAATATAAAAAAAATTATTTAAAATAAATCTCACTAATTTAGTTGTACATTAGGATTTATCACTCTAAATCTCACTCTAGAAGAACTTCAAGAGAATTACCACATATGAGAGAAATCCAGCATCAAATTGGCCTAATATGGGGTGCCAATTTATATAACTTGTCAAATTAACTGCAGAAAATGGTTGATTTATTGCAAAAGAATTTGATAAAAGAAAGTTTAAGCCTATGTGTCATATCAACCTTATTAGTCCCAAAAAAGGATGTAACTATTAGGATATGCATAGATAATCTAGCCATAAACAAAATCACCATCAAGTATAGGTTTCCTATATCAAGAATGGAGGACATGTTTGACAGACTCCAAGGATCTCAAATCTTTAGCATATTAGACCTTAGGAGTGGTTATCACCAAATTCCCATAAAAGCAAATGATGAGTAAAAAATGGCCTTTAAAACTAAAGAGGGATTATATGAGTGGCAAGTAACGCCATTTGGCCTATGCAACTCTCCAAGTACATTTATGAGGCTTATGAACCAAGGTCTCAAGCCATTTATCAATTGCGTTGTTGTTGTTTGCTTTGACTACATACTCATCCATGGTAAGTATGAGGAAGTGTATATGGAGCACTTGAAGTTGGTCTTACAAGCTTTTAGGGAGAATAAACTATATTTGAATCTTAAGAAGTTTGAATTCGGGTTTTTGTCTATAATGATCATATTCTATTCAATAGTTTAGAAATAGATTTATTTGTGCTTTGGTTTAGAAATAGGCTCTTTATGACCCATTCAATAATTAGCAAGTCATTTTTTTTTCTTTTTTCAACTTTCCATCCAACTCTATTTTTTCTCTCTTTCTCTAATCACCGTTTTTTTCATCTTCTTATTTTCTAAAAAAAATCAAAAATAAAATATTCTCTTCCACCAACTTTTAATAAATAATAATTTATATTTATATAATAAAAAAATATTTTTTATAACAAATAACTTATTAAAATTTCATTATAAAATAATTTAAATAATAATAAATTATAAAATTTTAAATTATTAAAAATTTTACTAAAATAAATTATTTACATTTTAAAAAAATAAATTATTTAAGATTAAAGAAATTAAAAAATAGATTACATTATAACACATATCTTTAATATTATTATAATTTTAATTATTGTTAAGATAACAAATATTTATTAACAATAATTTAATTTAAATATTAAATTATAATTAATTAGATATAATTTATTATATTAATAATAAAAATAATTATAATAATATTATATTAGATAATATTTTCACACAAAATTTATGATATAATGTTCTATGTTTGTATTGTATATTGTAAAAAGTTGGAGAGAGAGACTTCACAATTTTTTTTAATAATTTAATTTTTTTATGAATATTATTTTTTATATCATAATTATAATTAATATTATAATTATTTATTAAATATAATTATAATTATATTGAATAATAATTTCTTATATTATTTAAGTTGTTTTTATTATAATAAGATAAAAAATTAATATTATAAAATTTTGTAAAATAGTTAAATAAGTTATAGTTTTTACATTTTCTCTCTCTCTCTCTCTTTTTCATTTTGTTTTTTCTAACTCTCGTTACATTTTCTCTCTCTCTCTTTTTAATTAATAGCCCATCAACTGCGTTTTTTTAAAAAATAATTATTTTTGTCTTTTACTTCTCTCTCTTTCATTGATTTTCATAACCTTGTTTTTTTAAAATATAGTGATTCATCAATTTTTAATAAATAACAATTTATTTTTATTATAAATAAAAAATAAAATAATTTATATAAAAATAATAATGTATTATGTTATTTATGAATTATCAAAATATTTAGCATATCATTTTCAATATATGTATAAATTTATATTTATTTTATTGTAAAATAAATTATTTTTTATTTTTTAAAATAAATTTTTAATATATGATATGATAAAAAAGATTTATATATTTAAAATTAATTATAAATTTATAAGATGTTAATATTTTTTTATGTTTATAATAATTATGTTTTATAAAATAGAACTAATATATATATTTTTTAAAATAAAATTGGTTAAAAATTTTGCTTTTCAAGTTTAAGGTAAGATTTTTATTATTTTTAAAAAAAATTCTAGTTATGCCCATTTTTAAACTATTGTGTAAGAGTTGAATTTTACAAAAAAAAAAAAAAATACCTTTGAATTCGTCACCAACAAACTGTTATTATTGGGATTTGTTATCAGTTCAAAAGGAGTGTCATAGATGAACAAAAAGTACTGCAATTAGAGAATGGTCCACACCCACTAGTGTACAAGAAGTGCAAAACTTCCACGGTCTAGCCACTTTTTACAGGACGTTTATTAAAAATGTTATCTCCATTATGGCACCCATCACCAACTGTCTCAGGTAGGGTTAATTCCATTGGGGAGTTGCGTAAGGAACTAGCTTTCAAATTGTAAAAGAAAAGTTTGAGTATTGTACCTGTACTAGCATTGCCCAATTTACAAAAGGTATTTTTAAGAGAAAGTTGATATAAGAAGGTTTTATGTTAAAAGGAAGTTAACTTTGTACTCCTAAAACTTCTCTTGGGGATCAATTAATGAAAGAACTACATGAAGGTAGCCTAGCTACCCATGCTGGGAGAGACAAGCTAATTAATTTGTTAGAAGAGAGGTATTATTGGCCATATATGCGTAAGCAAGCTACTAGTTATATCCAAAGGTGTTCAATCTGTCAACAAGATAAATGTGGTAGTATGAATACAAGACTCTACATGCCATTATCTGTTCCTGACACCATTTGAAAGGACTTAAGCATGGACTTCGTACTTGGACTTCCAAGAACTCAAAATAGGGTGGATTTCATCTTTACAATTGAGCTCTAGACATAAAAAGGAGCAGGATTTAAAAATAAAATAAAAAGTTCTGCATTGTCTTTCACAAACCATTACATGTGAAAGCCTTGTAAATGTAAAAAAACAATTAATGCACAAGCTACCAAGCAATAGAATAATAATAATAATAATAATAATAATAATAATAATAATAATAATAATAATAATAATAATAATAATAATAATAAACATTTTTTAAATTAAATAGATTGGATGAAAACATTTTTTTCTTAAATAAATATAATAAACCACCCTATTAAAGTATTCATTATTAGCATGAAATTACTGAAATTTCTTTCAAAATTAAACAAAATTTTCATTTTTTATATCCAAAATCATAATAAAAATTAATTTAAATTTGATTAAAAAATTTGTTAAAAAATTAAATATTTTTTTAATTAAAGATTACTTTATTAAATATATATATTAAAAATATAAATATATATGTGTAATATGTATTATTCCATTATATTTAATAAAAAATTAGATTGAAAGTAAATTTTTTTATTAACTGATATTTTTTTAATAAATAAATGAATTTAAAAATACATTTTTTAAATAAATAAACTTAAAAATATATTTTTTAAATAAAAAGAATGAACAAGCCTTAATGTCTAAAAAAAACCTTCTAAACTCTTTTTTTTAATTAACCAGTATCATGATATTAACGAAGATTGTAAATTATAAATGATGAGTTATTGATATATCTTATTTTTTTTATAATTTATTTATTATTAAATTTAAAAATTATTAAAAATATTTTTTACATTTATATTAACCAAAATTAACTAGACATATTTTTAATAATTTTTAAAATTAATAATAAATATAAATAAAATACGTCAATAATTTCATCCCATTATAAAAATTAATATCATATTCTCTGAGAGTATTGATGTTAATGTCCTGCAGTGGACCCTAAAGTTTTGGGCCAAAACAATAAACAATAATGACACTGCACGATATAGAGAAGAATGTGATTACAGGTTTCAATATTACGTATTTGGTTAGTTAATTGTAATTTTATATTTGGTTATATAAAAAGTAAGAATGAAATGAAATAAATTCTTTAAATAGAATGAATGTAAATTCATTCTCCTCTAAATAACTCATCTTAATTTTTTATTCTAATTTTACACTAAATTTAAATATAATCATAAACCTTAAACCTTAAATCTCAAATTTATAAACTCCAAAACTCAAAATTCTATTTAAAAAATAATAATTTTAATCCTAAAGTTTAACCTACAAATATAACCATAAATCATAAATATTATTCTCTATACTCTAAATCCCAAAATCTTAAATCTTAAATCCCAAACACTATTTAAAAAAATAATAATTTTAACCCTAAATCTTAATCCAAAACCCCAAGCTTAAACCCTAAATTATATACCCTAAATCTTATACTCTATACCCTATATCCTAAATCCCTAAATTCTAAACCCTAAACCATAAACCTTATTTAGAAAAATAATAATTTTAATAATATATTTTATTTTTAAGTAATAGTTATTTTGAAAAATTATGATTCCAATAATATATTTTGTTTGACGAAAAAATAATAATTAAATGATATTATTTAAATTTTACTGAATATATAGGTATTAAGGTAATATAAAATATTTTTTATTTAATTTCAGTTATAAATCAAATACTGTAATACTGATTCATTCTTTAATTTTAATGGTCAAACCAAATAATATTGTTTCATTTTCATTTCATTCGCATTCTTACCCCAATTCCATTTCGTGAAACAAACGACATCTAAGTATTCATTGTTTAAAAATTAATACTTTTTTATACTTGTTATTAAATAATTTTAATTTAATATCTCTGTTTATTAAATACTTTTTAAAATTAAAAATTTTAGACATTATATAAAATTAATTTGTTGAATTCAATTGGTAAAATGCACTTAATTTAAAAAAGAAGGGCATTTGGTATTTTTACGTGAGTTTAAAATTATTTAATGTGAGATCTGTCGGTTAAATTTTTAAATTAAACTCATATGTTATTTAAATTTGTATAATAAACAAAATAATAGATTGAAATTTTTAAAAATATAAGATATCGGTTTTTAAAAATGAGTAGTACTAAACCCATCAATAGGTTTCTGCGCATGATTTTCGCGCATCTAATGTTCAAAAATTCCATTCAGTCGGGTGGCAAAATATTTTAAGCATAATCTTCGCGTGTGTTTAACACGCGCATCATCTTCAACCAGCAAGCGGGTATTTTACAAAAAGCATGGGTCTGAAAGCGGGTCGAGTAAACCCGATGAAAAATCATTTATTGGTGACTGTTTTGGGAAAACTTTACATCAATTTTTATAAATAAATAAAAACACAAGAATTCAACCACGGTATTAGTTTTACCAAAAACCACCTGATAAAAAAATGACAAATTTAACCATTCAGTTATTTTTCACTCTTTAGGTCCAAATTTCATTTTGGATCAATTTATAAAAATCAACTTGAGACGTATATCCATAAAATTATTTTATTAAAAAATCACCCCAGGAAAAAATGAAAATTCATGGACACATATATAACTTCTAAAATTTTGTAATATATTTACAAAATGATATTAATAAATATGAATTAAATTTTTGATGTACTAAAAAAAATCAAGACACAATCATATGTTGAATAATCGTGGCTAAATTGTTCGTGTTAAACATAATACATGATAAATATTTGTAAAATAATTATTCTAACATGATACGTGATAAAAAATAAAATTTGTATATAACAAATATATACCAAATTTTAGAAGTAACCATATTAAGACCATAATTTTTTTTATATAGAGATCATCTTTTCTTTATCTTTCAGTAACTCTATCTCTCTCAATAATCAGGTCACAACTCTAAAAATGGAAGAATAAGATAAAAAAAAAATCATATTTTGACCTCATATATATAATAATGAGTTTACAATATGGACTAGTTTAATAGGCTAGCTGTCAATGGGCTTTGTACGTAATATTGCAATATTTAGTACATTTCATTATGGTGTAATAAAATTTTACATTATTTATATGTAATTAATTTAATTAAATAATTATATTATTTCATAAAATAATTCCAAACACGTACAATCACGTATCACTGATATTTAGTTTGATCTATACTAATCTTTACAACATGAGTATTCCAACTAGGAAGAGTAACGTTGATGTATTGTTTTTGATATACTTGATTTTATACATCCATATTTTTTTTTGTTTTGATATGCATGTAATTTATAAATTTATGAATGTTAGAAACTAAAGTTTAACTCAACTTAATAAGATCTTAACTTATATGAATGTTAAAAACTCAGGTTTAACTCAATCTAATAAAATCTCATTAACTTAAGGGTTGTTCAAGTTTATAAGCAACTTTGTTGCTTTGTTCTTAGTCGATGTGCATAACGTTACTTATGATCTCCTCCACACGACAAAGGTAGACATTAAGCGGTAAGATCGTGGTAGAAATTTCAGTGGCCCAACACATAAAGACTAGGCCCAGCTTTAATACCATGTTAGAAACCCAGGCCTAACTCAATCCAATAAGATCTCATTAAATTAAGGGTTGTTCAAATTTATAAACAATTTTGCTACTTTGTTCCTAATCGATGTGAGATAAGAATCATTAACAATGAATATTAATGTGCCGATCGAAGATGGAAGAAGCAAATGTTATTACTTTAGTTTAAGATAATCTATACTATCTGCACGTTACCTTAACGAAACAAAAAATATATTATATGTATCTCATTTTAATGAAAAAAAATATAAATTATTAAATTTATAATGAGTTATTGAGTATTAAAAATTTAAAATTTAAAATTTAAAATATGGTTATATTTTGTATATATAATTTTAAAAATATTAAATTGTATTTATTGAAAGTTAATAACTATTTATGTACTATAACATAAAATAATATTAAAAGACATACTTAATGCTACCATCATTCTTTTAACTTTATTGAATCTAACACCAAGAACACCGATTCTCAGTTCTTGTGAGAAATAAACCTCACAATAATTTCTCCGTATTTGAGTAAAGGGATCTGTTCATATATTTATAAAAAGTCATTATGCTCTCACTCATCACAAAACTCAAACCCTATTGGATACATGAAGCTTATCACACCATTAATCAGCCCAAGCCCACACCAAAGTGTGACAAATCTATATCAAATAAGTGAGCGTTTATGCATATTAGTGATACTCGAACTCAACCATCTTTTATAAAACAATAAAAATCCAATCATTAATGATTACCCCTCGTAATAAAACTTCATAACATTTTTTTATTAACATTACTTAACTCTTTAACTTGGGTTTGTACACTTTATAGAGAGATTTTAGTGCCAGTACGCTACAACGATGCAGTCATGGTTAAAACAAAAAAACAATAGACCAACTTAAGGATGCTCATGCGGATGCAGAACATAAAACAAAGCATATTAGTCTAGATTTATATAAATAAAACGAAATTAATGGCACTAAAATGTGCAGAGAATAAATGACCCAACTTTCACTGTGTAAGACAAAAATTGAAATTGGGAAAACAGCGAGCACATGTTGGATTCTAGAAAACAAAGGGGCTATTAGTCTATTACTATAATGCTTCATGTGGCTTCATGTGGGAATCAAAATAGGGCTAAGAGGTTCCTTGCTTCTACTGAATTCTAGCCTAATAAAGAGTCCCTTTTTTTTCATTTATGATAAAATAGACATAATATTATTAATTGCGTACTGGTTTAATTTTCCTTTTTTCATTGTTTCAAACGTTGTTAGTGACATGTACGTTTTGAAAACTAGTACATAACATATAAAATGGTTTACCGGTTTACCCAACTTTCACTCTACTTACGAAATGGACTTTTGAACTCCCTATAATGAATATCTACGCTATATTCCAGTGGTCATAAAAAATTTCATAAACCTATTTCTCAAGCTAGGTATTACAATTCAACTCATATATTTGTAATTAAAACTCGAACTTCGTATATTTGCAAATAAAATTCGAACTTCAGAGATATCTTTAAAGTATAATTTATTTATAGTTTAATAAAATATATTGTTGATAATAATAACCAAGATTTTATATTCCAGAGACCATAAAAAGCTTCATAGCCCTATTTCTTAAGGTAAGGATTACATAAAGCTTAACAAGGCTAAAAAGAGAAAAGGCTCATTAGAATATCCATGCCCTAGAGACATTAGTCTTTCTTTTCTTTTTTAATAGATACAACACACACTTATTATTAGCTAATTTCTAAATTAGCTGGGGGGATTCGAACCAATATCTCAAAAGATATGGAACACTACCTTAATCACCTGAGGTGATTGCCATCTATAAGCATGACTTTTCAGTTTTAAGCCCTATTCTTCCAAAGATTTGCATCTATTCTGTTGATAAAAATAAATTATTATTTTTTCCAAAGTATTGGGACTTAATTTTTTTAATTGTTAAAATATATCTTGAAGTAATATTTAGTATCGAATATATGTCATTTAATGAAATTTACGACATATATGTAATTTAATTTAACCAAACCGATGAAAAGTGTGATTTAATTTAAATATGTTAACAGGATTAATGACAATGGCATATATATGATACACAAAAACAATACAATGGGAATTTTTTTAACATTGAAATGGTCGAGAAATATTTGCAATCATCCTAATACGTTGAAACAAAAACATAATCTACTTTTGATAATAATAGCAATCAATTTTGATTTTTTTTTAAAACAAAATTAGTATTCTAATTTTTCCCATATTAATTTTACTATTTTTGAAGTAATAAACTTATTTGCTGCACTTTTAAAAGAAAATTGACTAAAATGCTCATGTTTTTAAGTTTTAACTAATAAATTATCTGATTTATAACTATTACTCACTTGTGATTATATATATATATATATATATATATATATAATAGGTTAGTTTACTAATGTAAGTTATGTATATTTGATGAAGTAAGAAGACTAATAGATTCTAATGGAATAACAAAATAATATATATAATACAAAGAGCAAAACTTAAAGTACGTTGTTTAATATTTATAAATAAAATATATTATTTTAGGTCATATATGTTGTAAGGTAAGAAATAAGAAGTGATTTATTTTTAGATAATTATTTAATAAAATTGATATAATTGATACAATTATAAAATTTAAAATAACATTATAAATTACTTAGAAAATAACAAAATAATTTTTCTTATATTATATATTTTTTAGTTTTTTGTCTAAATTACATGTGCATGAACGTAATTATTAGATTTTTTTAAAAAATACAAATAAATTAATTCACTAATCTATAAAAAAGAATTATTGACCTAGATAATAATATTACAAAAATAAATTTAATTGTAATTTAATTCACACACGATTTAAATAAAAAAAATATAACCATAACTTTATAATGACATGATAAATATAGAGTATTTTATATAAAATGTAAGTTTAAGTTTTAATATTTTATTATACGCATTATATTAAAAATCATATTTTAAAATTCTTATTATAAATTTAAGAGTCTTAGTATTACCATTATGTATAAATAATGCTTTAAAATTTTAATTTTTTAAATTTATTAATTTTTTAAAAAATATACGACGACGAAGAAGTCGAATAATTACATTTAAAATTTTAATTTTTTTAAATTTATAATATAAATTTTAAAGTCTTGTATTATTATTATTACGTACAAATGATAATTTAAAATTTTAATTTTTGAAATTTATAAATTAAAATATATATCGTGAAATTAAAGGGATAGAAATGTCTTAGAGACACAAGTGAATAATTCAAAGATATTTTATTACGAAAATAAAATGATTAAAATGATGTGTGCGTCTAATTTATTAAGAAACGTAAAGTGTTGCAAATGTGAACGGATAACACCGTGTTTTCAAGGAGAGACTGGAAAAAGACTGAAAAAAGGGGTCCCCACTCCAATAGTGTTCTTTTTGCCAACAACATGTCAACATATTTCGTCGATGTCAAATCAGTAGATATCTTCATCAGTCGAAGAAAAATAATGATAGGCGGGTGAAATATAATAATTATAAATATAAAATATATTATAATTATAATATACAATAAATATATATTATATTTATAATTATTGATATTTTATTCATTAAATAAAATAAATTCTTCACTTCTGAAAATATTCAATATTTTGTAAAAAGAAGTGATTCCGTAAAAAATGTTATTTTTAAAATATTTTTCATAATATTTAAAAAAAGGAAATGTGAAACTTTTATGGTACTTCTATAAATTGTAAAGTAATTTCTAAAAGTTTCTAGAATTTTAATAAAAATATTGATATAGATATATTATAAAATTTTAATTTTATCGGATTAAAGACAAAAGTATTTTTACTTGTAATTTAAGAGTATAAACTTGAAGAGAATAAAACAAAAAGTAAAGATTTATATTATTTGAAAATTAAATTAAATACAAACAAAAAAAATTATATAAACTTACACCTAAAAAATTATAATACCTTCAATAAAATTAATAAATTAGACTAATTCTTTTGTTATCTTCTCAAACTCACCATTTAACGACGAAAGGAATCAAGAGTTTATTAAACAAAAATAAAAACGAAAAATCAAATGTATTTTCATAAACAAGTTTACATTCTACATAGAGGAAGAAAAAAAAGGCAGGGTGAAAGTGACTATCTAAAGATGATATCGGACAATATGATAATCAATTTTAATATGTTTAGTTCTCTCATAAAATATCGCTTTACGTTTAATTTGAATAACACTCTTATTATCACAATAAATAAAATTAGGAAGAATAATAAGTTTTTACATATAACCAAGCAATTAATATGACTAAACTACCTTACGAGTAATGTATGTCATAGTAGACTTACAATCAGTATGATTAGTACCCCCTAATCAATATCACAACAAGCATGCAACTTTAAGGATAAAGCATATGAAAGTAAAAGACTTTAAAATTAAGTCCCCTAAAGATACATCAAAATATAAAAAAAATGATTACCCAATGAATTTTAGTAGAAGAATCAATAAATTGAATAACAACATTAAGAACATATACAATATTTAAGTGAGTCATAATGAGATAAACTAAGTTGCCAACAACAATGTGATATAAATTAGGATCTAACAATGGAGAACCATTAGAAAGAGTGTATGGAGCATTAGTTTTGATATGAGTATGCATAACCTTATTATCAAAAGGACGAGCATTATCAAATATGTATACTATTGTACTTAGACTGTGAGATAAGATAACATTTGGGATAAGATGCAACTTGAATATCAAAAAAATAACATAATGGGCCCAAATCCTTCATTGTAAATTGGTAGGTTAATGTTAACTTAAATACTATAATACCATTAATATCATCTCCAGTAATAATAATATTATCAACATATAAAGAAAGCAAAATACAACCAACAAAAGTACATTTGTAAAATAATGCAGAATTATGATGGCTAGAAGAGAAACCAATGGAGATGATTACAATATAGAACTCTCAAACCAAGCACAAGATGCTTGTTTAAGACCATAAAACGTTTTTTAAACTTACAAACTTCACTAGGTTTATGAGGAACATTAGAAGGACATATCGTGTAAACTTTTTCTTGAAGGTCACTATTCAAGAATGGATTTTTAACATTCATCTTAAATATACATCACTAACAAGTAGATGCAAGGACAATAAGTGTTCGAATTATAGTCATTTTTACAATAAGGACAAAAGTCTCTTTAGAATCAATACCACTTTTTTGAGAGTATTCCTTTGCAATTACTAGTGACTTTAAATTTCAATATATCCATTAGAATGATTTTTTTATTTTATAAACCCAATGGAAACCAATAGCTTATTTACCTAACTGTAGAGGTACCATGACCCAAGTGTTTGTTTAATGCAAAGTAGTAAGTTCTTCAACCATAGATTACTGTCAAAAGGGATCAATAACTACCTCCTTATAAAACATAAGATTATAGGCATTGTGAATGGTTGCTAAGACAGAAGCAAATGAGCTAAAATAACAAATGTAAATGAAATTAGCCAATTTAGATTACTTATGTGAGCACTAAGGATATCAAAAGAAGAAGAGGAGACATAGTCTTAGAAGTTGTTTAGGAAGTTGTAAAAAATAAAGGATCAATGGGAGCGAGTATCTGAAAGCAAAGTATTAGTATATGTTGAACTATTAGTGTTAATTCTACATGAATCATGATCTATAATGATAGCAAGAAAGTGAAAAACAATGGATGGTATAACCTTTATATCATCCCTAAAGGGATCAATATGAATGAGACCAAACTTAATTACATTATGAGAACTAGCGGGAATAGAAAATAAAAGTATATGCTCAAGAAGTACAAATGATAAGAAATAAAAAACTTTTGGTTAACTGGATCAAAACAACGATATCTCTTTTGACCTGTACCATAACCTAAAAAGCACAAATTATAGATCGTGAATACAATTTATTACGTTCAACATGAGGTCAAATAAAAAATCATGTAGAGCCAAAAACACGTAATTCAGAGTAATTAAGAGCAGAATCATAAAAATCTTTCAAAATGAGATAAACCTAAGTTATGAAAGGTTGGAATTGTAATAATCAAATAAGTATGAGTAAGGATCTTATCCTCAAAATTCAATCAGAATATGGATGGACAATAAAAGAGAAAGAGTAGTTTTAACAATGTGTCTATGTTTCCTTTTAGTAACACTATTTTACTCGGGAGTGTTTGTATAAAAATGTTGGTAGACAGTACCAACTAAGACAAGTAATTCACTAAAAGCCTTAGATGTATACTCCCTACCCAAATCATGCTAAAAGCATTTGATAATAGTAAAATGTTGAATTTTAACAAATATTGTAAACAACAAAAAAATCATAACAACGAGGCATAACAATAACTAGTTTAATCATCAATAAAAGAAATATAATAACGAGAGTCCCCTTCATAGTGTCATAAAAAGGTTCTCGTACATCAATATGAATATGATCAAATGATGCAACAAAAGAGGAAATACTATTATGAAAAGGTAAGGAAGAAGTTTTTCCAACTTTCATCTACAGTAGTAAGAAATATCATTAGATTTCAAATCTCTTAATACTCATGTAGAAACTAAATATTATAAAGAAGATGCAAAACCATAATCAAAGCAAGAATGACATAAATAAAAACTAGAGGATGAAAGACAAACACAAGATGATAGATAAATACTATAAGTTATAACATCTAGTATTTTGAGTTGATCCAAAATACAAACTCCTTATTACTTATGATTGGTCCCAATCATCTCCTAAGGTCGTAGGTCTTGTACATAACAATTAGTAAAAGAAAAGAAGACTGAATATATAGAATAACACAATTTACTAACAAAAATAAGATTTAATGTAAGACGATGAATATGGTAAATATTTGAGAGAGATAAACTATGTCTAGCAATGGAGCCAACACTTGCAAAAGGCATGGGAGTATTGTCAGGAGTCATAACTGATACAAATGGTTTGGGAGATACAGATACAAATGATGAAAAATTAGGTGATATATGATGAGACATATAGAGTCTAAGATCTATAAGGAAGAAGACATACTTGAATAACTAGATGATGAAAAACCTATATTAAAGGGAGACACAACATGTGATTGTGTTGTAAGGAACTTTTAAAACTAATCAAGCATGCCTAGGCCTAATGATTGAGCAACTGATGTAGTATTAAACTGAGGTGGCATGTAATGAATCTGCTATTAGTGTAACATATTTTCAACTCTTTGACGTTGTTTTGCTCTATTAAACTTAGGATATTGAGCTTTCTAGTGACCTTTATGCTTATAAAAGGTACTTTCATTAGGTTCAATTCTCAAAGAATTTACATTCTGGTTATTGAAAGGTGATATTTGCAGTGTCACTAAGATATATTAAGTGCTAGGGTTATGCCCTTCTCAACTTGTGATATAAAATGTATCTCCTTAGCAAACAATTCACTAATTAATGAATCAATAGAATGAAAGATTTTGATGTACAATTTTCCCACGAATTATTTCAAAATCATCATAAAAAGCCATAAAAAAATTACATCAATTACTACACTTCTTTACCTATAATATAAGGTTTATTTGCTTGTAATTTTGTTGATTTTGGGATTGCTATTTGGGAATGCTAATTGGTCCCATATATTTGTCATAATTGAATAAAATTCTTGAATAATTAGATTTTTTTGTTGCAAGATTTGAAAATCCTAACTCTAAATGATATTTTTTTTACAAAATTAGATTGTGTGTATAATTTTTGAATTATTAGCATCCAAAGCTTCTGACAAATTTGCATGCTTTTTTATTATCACATAAGTAGGTTTTGTAGAGATAACAACAACGAAACCACACATGTTTTTATTTTTAAAATTTTTTTCATCTCATAATTCTAATAAAAGTAATTTTTTTCATTTAATTGTACACTGATTAATTGAAGTGAATCATCTTTATCTCATCATTGTTAAAATATAAATAAATTTTCAAAATTTAATAAATTACATATTGTGAATGAACAAACATATTATGAAAAATTAGCAAACGGTCGCTAGATAAAGAATAATCAAATTCATCGATTAATGGAAAAAAAAATATTCATCGAGACCAACAAAGGACAAATCGAATAGCCAAGCGTGCATGATGTACAGATTTATAGCTTTAATATTATATAAAATTCAATACCATAGATTTTGAGAGAAGAAAAGAGACTACGGCTTCTATTATTCATAATTTAAATTAAATAGAAGCAAAACAATGATTTATAGAAACTTACAACAAAAAAAACTAAAATGTTATAATATCTTCAATAAAGTTAATAAAGATGATAAAAGTAGACTAATTAATTTAATAGTATTATATATCATTTAAGTATTTATGTAAATGTAATTAATTTTAGTTTTCAAATATTTTTTCCATTTTAGTGGTAAATATTTAATTATAAATCATTAAATGATGATATATTACATGCTTAATTAGTTACATGAATTGTTTTTAAATTATGTTTCCACCTCTCTCTTTCTATTTTCTATTTTGATTTATTATATTCTTATTTTTAAAATATATTTATATTGATAAAAGTTAATAAATATTTATTTATTCATGTAAAAATAATGTTAATTATAATATGTTATATATATTATATGTTCTACTTGAGTTAAAGATATAATGTTTAAATAAAAAATTTATTTAATTAGTCTTTATTAGTTTTATTATAGTTTTAACAAATTTATACAAAAATTTAAAAATAAATATATTTTATAATTTCATAATTTTTTAAATATCAAACAATATGATAATATTCATAAAACTTTTTAAAATTAAAATTTTGATATATTTTCATTAATATCAATATTTTCTTCCATGCTTATAAGCTATGGGATTACACACCCTTTTACCCCTAGTTTTCTTCAACGTGCCTTTTCATCATCATGACATATGCTATGAAAATAAAGTTGGGATAAAGTTAATTTTTGAAATAATTATTTAATTTAATTTACTTTTTAAGTTGAATATGTAAATATAATAAATTCCTTTTTAAATAGATGTTAAAATTTACTTATCTTTTTAAAACTAAATAAAATAAATTGTTATTCTTAAAAAAATTAAATGATTTTTGATATTTATTATTAAAAAATCTTACCATTATAGTTGTATCGCAATAACATTAAAATCAAAATTAAATAAAATAAATTGTTATTCTTAAAAAAATTAAATGATTTTTGATATTTATTATTAAAAAATCTTACCATTATAGTTGTATCGCAATAACATTAAAATCAAAATTTTAAATTAGGGGCTTATAGTAAGAGTTATGTAATTAACCTTAAAAAAAAGTTAATTGATATATAATATTATATTTTTGAAAAAATTAACTTTTGGTGCTTATTTACAAGCAAATCTTTAACGTAACGAGTATAAAATGAAGAGTTATGGTTCTTGTAAGTCTTATAATTCTTTAAAAGAGATTTTAATTCTCTAATTTTTAAAAATCTTATTTAATTAATTAAAATATATATTTTTATTTTTTAAAATATACATGTAGTATTATAACATTTATAATTTTTCAAATTATCTCTATTTTATTGTTTTTTTTTTACTAATATCAAATAATTTTATAATTGTTGATAGTGGAAATAATATAATATATATTTTTTGTAATATAATCGTGAAAATATTTTTGATTCTTTTGTTAAGTTTAGGTGGGTTGTTAATGTTATATTAAACGTTAAATTAATGCACAATTTTAATATGGGATGAGATAACTTATTAAAATAAACATATTAATATTATATGTTTTTTCTACAAATATTAATATTAACTTTAAATGTAAATTTGACTTAAAAAAATGAATCATTTTTCAAACATATAACTTATTAAAATAAACATATTAATATTACATGTTTTTTTCTACAAATATTAATATTAGCTTTAAATGTAGGTTGATCGATAACACACTTTGACTAAAAAATGAATCATTTTTCAAACCAATAACGTTAGGAAAAAACAAAATCAAAGCATTATTATATTTGCCTCTTATTGAAAGCATGTCGCTTTCTGTCCCACGCGGTTGTCCATTTGAAATTGTGCCCACGCACTTAAATAACACAACTAGGGACCATCTTAATCTTAATCCATATGGACCCTAAAATAATCCACCATGTGATTATGATGTTTTAGATATATTATTATTATTATTATTTAATTTGTAAATGATATTCTAGACTTGCATAGTATATATATATATATATATATGAACGAATCTCATTTCCTTTATTTTATTATTTTCTTTTTAATCAAATAAATACCTTCTTTACCTTGAGAACATAAAATTCAAACTTCCAAGTCAATTTTCCAATTATACTGAAACTTGAAAATAAATCTGAAAACTTATAGTCTATTACAGTTGTGTGAGTGGCATGGCCCAAAAAGAAAGATTTTTTTTTTTAAATATAACTTTCATCCAGAAATGACGAGAATGATGTCATGGATGATTATATTGAGTTGAGATTTTTATAATTAATGTAATTATTTAAAAGATATTTTTTAATTTTTTAAATTTTTAAGATATTTATTTAAGATATTGTAAATGATCTTTTAATTCTTTAAAATTTTAAATATAAAAAATAATATTTTTTTAGATATATATTAAAAAACCGATTTTTAAAATAAAAAAATAAAAAAATAACGTATATTTGAAATGTAAAAAATTACCATACATAAGTTTAAAATAATTAAACCTTTGAAAAATAGAAATTTTCAAAAAATATTAAAAATTTAAAAACATAAAAATTTTAATTTTTTTTATTTCAAATGTAAATTGAATATATATATATATATATATATATATTATTTTTAGTATTTTTTCAAAAATCAACTTCTTTATTATTTTGATTTTTTTAATGTTTTGAGTGTTATTTTTTAAAATTTTAAATTTATCATTTAAAAAAAGAAGAATACTATTTGACTATATTAAAACTTTTAAATAATTAAAATATCTTATATATATATACCTTAAAATTAAAATATTAAAATATATATTTTGATGAATTATAAGATCATGAATATATACTTTAAAAGATATATGATTAAAATATACATTTTGAAGAATTATTGAACTTACGAGAACTTAACTCAATTTCTAAATCTATCAAAAATTTGGAAACTACTTGACACAATATTATTAACAAATATTTTATTATTAACCTTTTTGATTGTTGTATAATTTTTTTTCTTCTTAATTTCTTAAATTGATATATCTATTAAATTTTGTAATTTTTTTATAGAATAATAATATTTTATAAGAAGGAAAAGATCCTTTTAAATATATATTTTACTAATTATATTTATATGATAGGTTTAATATAATTTTTTTAATCTAAGTACATGTAGTGTGCAGAGCATTCTTCTATGTATGAGGTAAAGGGTTCGAATTTTGGTAGTCTTTAATCTTCACGTCTGTGTAATTAACAATCATGCCATTAGTACTTGTTTGATAATCTTATAATTATAGATGATTTAAAAGATGTGGTTTTCTTTCTAATCTTAATTAGATTTTTTTTTTGGTTAAAAGAAAAAAATTATTGTCCAAACAAGTTTATTAATTAGATGAAAAAATTTGATGTATATGTAATCCAATATGAATAATTAAAGGTTAATTATACATTTCTCATATTACATTAAATAAAAAAATTATCTAATAATCGTAAAAATGGGTTTTATACGCAAAAAATTAAAATAAGGGACAAATTTGTCACAATCTAGTAGTCCCGCTCTACCGGTAGGTCCAAGTATATTTCCTTTGGGAAAGACATATGCCTTGTTTTGATCTTGTTACTTGATACCTAAGAAGTATTTGAGCCCTCCTAAATTCTTCATTTCAAACTCATTTGTGATTGTTCTTGAAGCTTAGAGATTTTTTTCTTTATCATCCCCTGTAATGATCATGTCGTCTACATAGACTATAAGGGCTGTTATCTTCCCTAATCAGTGTTTTAGGAAAAGAGTATGATCAGAGTTGCTTTGCTGGAACACATATTTCTTCATTGCTGAACTCAACCTACCAAACCATGCTCGAGGTGATTGTTTTAGTCCATACAATGCTCGTTGTAAACTACATGTAGTTTCTTTTCCTGTTGTAACTGTATATCTTGGTGGGATATCCATATAAATCTCTTCCTCAAGATCACCATGAAGGAAGGCATTTTTTACGTCAAGTTGGTGCAATGGCCAATCCAAATTTGCCGCAAGAGATAGCAAGATTCTAATGGTTTTTAGTTTAGCCACAGGTGAGAAGGTTTCTTGATAATCTATCCCATGTTTCTGTGTATATCCTTTTGCTACAAGTCTCGCCTTGTATCGATCAACTAACCCATCTGCTTTATATTTAATGGAGAAAATCCACTTGTATCCTACCATCTTCCTCCCTTGAGGCAACTCGCTTAACACCCATGTGTTATTCTTCTGCAATGCCTCAAATTCCTCTTTTATAGCTTGAGCCCATTTTGGATTAGATAAGGCTTCTTCAATGCTACTTGGAATTTGACACGAGGAGAGTGTTTGTGCAAATGCCCTGATAGGTTCTGATAACCTTTGAGTAGATACATAATTTGCTATTGGATACTTGGATTGTCGTTTTTTCTCTTTCTGGGGAGTATCGATTTGGAGGTTTGCCTCGATTGTGTCTGAAAGGTAAAACATAACCAATAGATGTATCTATAGCATTAGTTTGTAAAGGTGTGCTAGGATAACTTACCTCAGGAGTATTCTCAGCAGGATGATCATTGGGTACTAGGGAGTTGAGGGGTACATCAACCACTTCATCTTCTGGAGATTCAATTACTACTTCAGCTTCAGTTCTTGGAAGTTCACACTTGGGTCTAGATACTGGCTCCTCCATATGATTGGCGCGATCCGAATATGTTGGACTAGTGTCTAATATTTCAACATCAAGCCAATTTCGTTCTTCACCATAACTCTCCTCCTGAAGAGTGGAATTGGATACCGGTGATGGGAAAAACCATTCTGATTCGAGGAAAGTGACATCCATGGTAATATAGGTTCTTTTAGTAATTGGATCAAAGCATCGGTAACCCTTTTTTTGTACTCCATACCCCAAGAATACACATCGGACAGCACATGGATCCAACTTAGTCCGTTGATTTTTATGGAGGTGGAAAAAAGCAACACAACCAAAAATTCGGGGCAGAAGCATCAAAATAGTAGGCAAGGGAAAATGATCAGATATCACCTTTAATGGAGTCTGAAACTATAAGGTTCTTGTGGGTATACGATTCAGTAGATACACCGCTGTAGTAAGAGCATCACTCCAGTATTTATTAGGCATATGTGCACCGATTAATAAGGCCCGAGCCGTTTCTAAAATATGCCGATTCTTCCTCTCCGCAGTTCCATTCTGTTGTGGGGTTTGTGAACACGAGGTTTCATGAAGAATACCATGGTTGTCCAAGTATGTCCGAAATTGTCGATTAACATACTCCCCTCCATGGTATGAAACAAGTGAAATGTAGCAAATACTTCATCTTTATGTTTGAGAAGGTAAAGCCATGTCATGCGTGTACAATCATCAACAAAAATAACAAACCAACGATGACCCGATGACGTAATGACCGGGGAAGGTCCCCAAACATCATAATGTACTAAAGCAAAATGAGTCACACTTTTATTCATGCTCATAGGATAAGATGTCCTATGACTTTTTGCTAGGATACAAGTATCACATTTGAAATCTGAATGTGTGATATTTGAAAATAAACTGGGAAGTAGGTGCTTTAAATACCCGAATGATGGATGCCCAAATCTACGATGACATAGCCAAATATGTCGTTCATTGTTACCAGCAATTTTTGCATGTGATTGGCTCTTCCTGAACTGAGGTCATCCACATAATATAGTCCCCCCTCCTAGTACTACGCTCAATGATCTCCTTGGTGAGAATATCCTGTAGAAGGCAAAAAGTAGAATACATCAGTACTACACAGTTAAGATCTGAAGTAACCTGACTTACAGACATTAGTCGGTTTGACAGAGAGGGTACAAGTAAAGTATTAGATAATGATAATGAAGGAGATAAGGTCACTGTTCCAGCTCCTGTAACTGGATAAGTGACCCCATTTGCATTGGCAACACGACTCTGTCTTGGCTGAGTTGTATTGGAGAGATCATTTGGGTCAAATGTCATGTGATCTGTAGCTCCAGAGTCCAGAATCCACTCCTCCTTATCACTACGAGTAGAGATGTGAAATACTTTACTTGAAATACCTGGATCCTGGGAAGATTCGGCCTGAGAAGTAAGGGATAGTGAGGCATTATTGGTAGCCACAACGGCTCGCCCAGTGGTGTCCCGTTTCTTCCGTGCTTGAAGATCATTCCACCATTCTGGATACCCATGTAGTTTGAAGCAGTTTTCACGGGTGTGTTTGGAGTTTCCGCAATGGCCACATTTCATGTCAAGAGATGGTGGATTTCCCATGGATTTCTTGCTACCCAAGGAAGTTCCTGTTTTTGGTGGCATTAGATTATGGTGTCCCTTGACCCCTTTAAAAGCCATAACTGCTCCGGGTGTCGTATCTACACCTGTGATCATCACGGTCTGCCTGACCTCTTCCCGACGGACGAATCCATAGGCTTGTTCCACCGTAGGGAATGGTTTGATCTGAAGCACATCACTTCGAGTTTTATCCTATCTATCATCAAGTCCATCAAGGAAGGTATACACTCGATCTTCCTATACGATGGAGTTGTATTTTTGTATATCAATTGCACACTCCATTGGATTAGGACGATGGAAATCAATTTCACGCCACAACCCTTGAAGGTCATTGTAGTATTTTTCAATGGATCCATCCGCTTACTTCGTACGAGTGACTTGACGGTGAAGATCATACACTTGAGACGTGTCTGTCCCATCATAGTAAGTGGTAGCTACCGAATCCCAAACCTGTTTTGCAGTTGGGAATCAGATAAAATTTGCAATTAAGGAGGGGTCCATGAAATTGATCAACCATCCTTTGACAATGGCATTTTCAGTACGCCATCTCCTAAATGAGGGGTCGGTTTCAACAGGTTTAGGAAAGTCCCCATTAATATATCCCAGTTTGTCTTTGCCAGAGATATACATCTCCACCACTTGGGACCATAAGGCATAATTGGATCATCCTAACTTGATACTAATGGGAGCAGTCGACGCTTCAGTTGACAGAGGTTGTGAGCTGATCTGAGCTCTAGTTAAAACTTCTATCATTTTCGCCGTCAAATCTTCCAACATGAAATTGGTAGTTAAATCTCTAGATTCTGCCATGAAATCTAAAAAAATTTTCCTTTTTTTTACAAAGCAGCCACTATATAAATGACAAAAAAGAAAAAAACTTATAACCCTAACCCTAATTTTCCGTTCTCTCGCAGCGGCTCCTTTCTTCTTGCGCGATTTCAGCAGATTGGTCGAGCGTAGAGAAAAAAAATTTCCTTCCAAAGTCGTGCAGTTTCCCTGCGTTCCTCAGCGCAGTTCCGTCTGCGTTCCTCAACGCAGCTTCTTCTGTGCGTTCCAAACCCTAAGAGAATCTCTAAACTCGCGCAGCTTCTTCTCAGCCAAAATCTCGCAGCCCTCTTATTCTCCTCTTCTCTCAGATTCTTCGTAGTGGCGCTCTTCTTCGCAACAACTCTTCTCCTCTCGCAAACTGCCTCTGTTACTGGTTTTTTTCCTTCATTCTCTACTCGAAATGATAGTTTCAAGAACACAACACCACCTATTCTGTTATTCTCAGGAACTTCATCAACGGCTGCTTGTGAGTACTTGGTTTCCAAGGAACTACGCCAACGGATGCTGTGAGTACTCGGTTTCCAAATGGGTCCGACCTTCTTTCTATGGTTCTTCGTTGAGTTGGTGTTGCGAATCCCTTGACTCCATGTAAGTTGTATGCTGATATTTTTTTAAGTGTAACCCGTAATCTTCTATTGAATTTCTGAACAAATAAACGTGAAATAACTATCTTGCTTTCATTTCTGAGCTGCACATGTTCGGTGTTTGAAACGGCTACAAGAGCTGAATATGAACTCAACCAGATCGGCAAAAAACCGAACAGAAACACCACCCCTGATCCTATCAGAAAGTGATCTGCCAAACCAGATTGGCCAAACAACAAATCGGGAGAACAGAAAATTACGTTGTAATAGGTAGCAACGTAATTTTTTATTTCTTTAGATAATATGCTCTGTGATAACTGTATTTTATACAGTTATTTTTACCAATTTTAGTAATGATAATTGCTATGTTCGTTTAATAATCATTTAATTTTTGTTAAATAAATTAATGTTTTCAAGCCTGCTTATAGTAAAAAAATACATTTTTAATAAAATTGTATAATTTGTATCTAAAATGTACTTAATTTCATATTTTGTCCACAAATATAATTTCAAATAATATAATGCTTAATTACAATTTATAAGAATTGAAAATATAATTTAAATTAAATTGGGCTTAATTATAATTATTAAAAGTTTAAAAATTTAATTTAAAATTAGAAAAGTGGTTAAATCAGAATTTAAGAAAGTTGAAAATGTAATTTGAAATATATTCAGGGTGAAAATCTAATTAACAAAGTTTAGTTTTCGCTACAGTGAGATGAAGTCAACGCCAGATTACAATCGCTCATCTCGACCGTCCGATCAAAGGATCAATCTGATCGACGGGCGCGTGTTCACCAAGGTCGACAGGCGAGAAGTTGGCGACGTTAATCAACTTTCACGCGGCCGGCTGCGTCGGGCCTGACTCACGTGTCGCGTGGCCGGGCCGAAATGGGGTCCCACATGTCGCCGGCAAGCAGTATCTCGAGTGATCGCCGACCGCCGGATCGATCAACGGCCCGGGGACAGTTGCCGCTGGCCCATCCAAGCCGGCCGCGCACCGAGCCGCCGTGGTTACAATCCCGCGTGACGCTGTCCATAAAAGTCGGTATCTTCGCCACATTGCACAAAATCGCCACGTGTCCATCGAATATTGAAGTCAATCAAAGTCCGACACGTGGCTATTTACCATGCTGGCGCGCCCGCTACCGCTGATCACGCCCGCTTTCCAACCGTTGCCTCACTTTTTCTGGCTGGGCGCCAATCCGGCGCGCTGCTCCTACGTGCACGGCAGAATCCAATGACGTTGGCCGCTATCGCAGCCACGTGTCACACGAACCGTGTCCGCGAATCGAACGCGACACGTGGTACGCGGAAAAAGAAAAAATACGCAGAAACGGCCTCACCTGCGTGTATTAAATAATAATTCGATACAAAAAAATCGATACGCTGCTAATTTATTATTTTCGACACAACTTTTTGTCCCCTCGCGTAGAATTAAATTTAATATTTTAATGATGTATTTTTTTTTTGCTATAAATGGAGATAGTTTTTATAAGGTAGAAGAGTTTTTTGGTCGGGAGAAGAGTTTTTTTTGGTTTACAATTTCGGTGTGTTCGCTTTGGATCGCAGTAACACGCAGTAAGCCATTTTTTGGCTTTTGTCAGAGCTCTCAAGTGCCAAATAATTTTATTTCTGATGTATTAATTTTCCTTCTTCTTTGCTCTAATTTTTCTCAAGACCGTTGTAATTTTTATTTTTAATTTTAAGTAATTTAATTTTTCTAGGTTGCATTTGATTCAAATTTATGAAGCTTTGATTTTAATTATTTTTGATAGGTTTATAAGACGTCAGATTTGTTCGTTTTATCTTGCGCTTAATGCTTTTTGATTATTTACTTAATTTTATCAAAACGATTTTGTGGCATAAAAAATAAACTCGAGAAAGGCATTTTTCAGGTATATCGTCAGAGATAAAATGACATGTATGAAGGATAGAATATACCCTAATTGTAATGCGTGGCCTTGAAAACTTAACGTTAATGAATCTTGGTGAATTTAATTTCATAGAGATATAGTGAATTAATTTAACGAGGTGTGTTTGTACGGAGTTTCAAGAGATGTATGAATAAAAAAAAGTTTTCGCTGACAAATAAAATGTACAAAAAAATATAAATCCAAAGAAAACAATATGATCGGGAGTGATTAGTTTGGTGAAGAATTGCAATCCTAGAGTTCTTTTATTTTCTTTACCTTTTTCCATATAAATCCATTATTTTGGATAAAATCGTGAGAGAAATAATTTTTAAGATTCAACAAACTATAGTAACAAATCTCCATGATCGATCTTTACTTATAAATGTTATTACATATGACCGTGTATACTTGCACGAAGTTCGTGTGTTGAAAAACACGCAACAAGTTTTTGGCGCCGCTGTCGGGATTTGTTTTACTATTTTCATTGTTGATATTAATACCAATCAACTGGTTTTAATTCAAAAAAAAAAAAAAAAAAATTTATTGCTGTTTGTTTAATTTATTTTTCAATTTTCTCGTGGGTCGAGATTTGCTTTGACAAACAAATCTTATCTCGCACAAAGAAAAATAAAATTTTTTTTATTTGTTTTTATTTATTTATTTTTTTTGCTTATTGTTTGTTGTTTAGTTTATTTGAAATTTTCTCGTATACAGATTTTGTTTGACACACAAATCTTAACACACAAAAAAAAAAAAGAAAATTTTTTTTGTTGTTATTTATGTTTGCTTAATTTATTTTTCAATTTTCTCGTAAGTTGAGATTTTGTTTGACACACAAAATCTTAACTTACAAAATGTAAAAACAAATTGAGAAGTCGTCAAGACTATAAAACAAGCGCTTTGAGGCAACCCACGCTTTTATATTTATTTTTTTTATTTTTCGGATGTGTCAGGTTTTATATTTTGTTATGTTGTTATTTTATTTCTTTCTTTTCGTAGGTGCAAATGGAGATAATAAAGCTATTTTGGCTTAACCAATCAAACAAACCAGGAAGTTTCTTAAACCCATCCGAAATGTTCTTAACTTTCACAATATCGAGGACAATGTGTATATTAAGTTTGGGGGGCAGGATATATCGAACCGAATTAAAATACTTTCCGGATGTGATCGCTTGTGAAATTTTTTTTTGTTTGGTTGATCAAGATACGTTGCTATGAATAGTGATTTATTTTTGTTTTTTCGATTTAAATGATGCATATCTCTTTGAAAAATATGAATGTTGTCTAAGTGATGATTAATTTTTACGTATATTTCATTTTTACAAGAATAGATATTCATGAGCACTAGTCTTGATTTTTGATTTGCTATGCTAATTTAGAGAATGTTTATGTAGTATGAAATTGATTGATTTTAGCGGTGTTACAGCTTCTTAGAATTTGTTTGATTTTCTCTCGAGAAGTAAATTATAGATAACATTTAACTAAGAAAATGATTTAGGCCATCTTTGGATCGCTTGAACCTTTCTATCTACCCTTACATCCATTAACCATAAGATGCCCCATTCAGCTTCAAAGTTTATATATATATATGTCTCATTTCAAAAGCCTATCTAAAAAGTATATATATATTTGTTTTTAGATATACATATTGTTCTTATTCAACTAACATGTACAATTGTTAGTAAAAGTTGAAGGATATATCTAAAAAAGGGGTTACTAAAAAAAAAGCAGTAAAAGAAAAAAAGATTCTAAAAAAAAAGAAAAAAAAGAAATAAAAAAAGCGTAAATAAAAAACAAATATGGTGTATGTGATGATAAATCCCAAATTGGGTTGTAATTATCATGCGATGATAGAATTATCTTGTTCAACTCAAATGTTATGCTCGAAAAGTTTTAAGCTAAATATTGTCCTTCATTCCTTCCTTTACCTAAGCCATACATTACAAGCTTTATAAAGTCCTATTGATTTGGTGTTTTGTGTTTGTTCTACATTAGTGGAGAGAGAAATGAAAAATAGACTACAGATTTGTGATTTCACGATAATTTGTTTGATTTTATATTTGTATAACCGATCCTGATTGCATGTGATAAAATTTGAAAAGACTTCACACACACACACTTAAAAGTTCATTGTAAAAAGGTTATATGCTTTTAAATTAATTTTGATGCTTAGATAAAATTTTTTTATTTCTTTGAGTTATGTTATATGGAATGTTTAAAAAGAAATATTTGAAAATCACTATTTTAAATGCAGCTTATCTTTGTTTTATTTTTCTTCCTTTGCTCGAGGACTAGCAAAAACTTAAGTTTGGTGTTGATAACCGTATTTTATACGCTTATTTTTACCAATTTTAGTAATGATAATCATGCTCGTTTGCTTTAATAATCATTTAATTTTTGTTAAATAAATTAATGTTTTCCGCTTATGTGCAAAAAATACATTTTTAATAAAATTGTATAATTTGTATCGAAAATGTACTTAATTTCATATTTTTGTCCACAAATATAATTTCAAATAATATAATGCTTAATTACAATTTATAAGAATTGAAAATATAATTTAAATTAAATTGGGTTTAATTATAATTATTAAAAGTTTAAAAATTTAATTTAAAATTAGAAAAGGGTTAAATCGTAATTTAAGAAAGTTGAAAATGTAATTTGAAATATATTTCGTTGGTGAAAATCTAATTAACAAAAGTTTAGTTTTCGCTACAGTTATGAGATTTAAGTCAACGTACATGGATTACAATCGCCATCTCGACCGTCCGATCAAAGGATCAACGGATCGATTGGCGCGTGTTCACCAAGGTCAATACAGAAATGGGCGACGTTAATCAACTTTCACGCTGGCCTGCGTCGTGTCACTGACTCCACGTGTCGCAGTTGTGCCTGGCCGTAGCCGGCCCCACACGCTGGCCGCGAGATTCCCCCGAGGCGATCGCCGACCGCCGGATCGATCAATCCGCCCGCGATTGGAAGTTGGCCCATCCAAGTCGCGCGCGACCGAGCCGCTCGTGGTTACAATCCCGTGTGACGCGGTCCATGTGCCGCTGCATATCTTCGCCACAGACAAAATCCGCCACGTGTCCATCGAATATTGAAGCGAATCAAAGTCCGACACGTGGCTATTTACCACGCGCGCGCCCGCGCCGTGGATCACGCCCGCTTTCCAGCCGTTCCTCACTTTTTTTGGGCGCCAATCCGGCCGGCCGTTCCTACGTGGGCAAATTCTGGCCAGGTGCACTCCAACGATGTGTCGCCACGTGTCACACGAACCGTGTCCGCGAACCGAACGCGACACGGGTACGGAAAAAGAAAAAATATGCGTAGAAACGGTTCCTCACGCGTGTATTAAATAATAATTTCGATACAAAAATCGATACGCGTTTAATTTATTATTTTCGACACAACTTTTTGTCCCCCGCGTAGAATTAAATTTAATATTTTAATGATGTATTTTTTTTGCTATAAACAGGGAGATAGTTTTTAGGTGTGTAAGAGTTTTTTGGTCGAGAAGAGTTTTTTTTTTGGTTTACAATTTCTGTGTGTCTGTGCTTGATCAGAACACGCAGAAGCCATTTTTTGGCTTTTTGTCAGAGCCGTGGTGCCAAATAATTTTATTTCTTGATGTATTAATTTTCCTTCTTCTTGTTCTAATTTTTCTCGCATCCGTTGTAATTTTTATTTTTAATTTTATGAAGTAATTTAATTTTTCTAGGGTTGCATTTGATTCAAATTCTATTAAGCTTTGATTTTAATTATTTTTGATAGGTTTATAAGACGCTTGATTTGTTCGCTTATCTTGCTAATGCTTTTTGATTATTTACTTAATTTTATCAAAACGATTATGGGCATAAAAATAAACTCGAGAAAGGCATTTTTGGTATATCGCTTCGTAGATAAAAATGACATGTACGGCGATGTGAATATACCCTAATTGTAATATGGGCCTTTGAAAACTTAACGTAATGAATCTTGGTGAATTTAATTTCATGTAGATATACTAATTAATTTAACGAGTGTGTTTGTATTTCGGAAGAGACAAGATGTAAAAAAAAAAAGAAGTTTTCTATTGACAAATAAAATGTACAAAAAAATATAAATCCAAAGAAAACAATATGATCGAGTGATTAGTTTGGCGAAGAATTGCAATCCTAGAGTTCTTTTATTTTCTTTTTACCTTTTTTCCATATAAACGATTATTTTGGATAAAATCAGAGAGAAATAATTTTAGTACTCAACAAACTATAGTAACAAATCTCCGTGGGATCGATCTTTACTTATAAATGTTATTACTTGCGACCGTGTATACTTGCACGAGTTCGTGTGTTGAAAAACACGCAACACTCTGATACCATGTCAAAATATTATGATTGTATTTCTGTAATTTTCTGTTCTCATATTTTCTGTACAGATGTATAGTATTTGTATACAAAAAAAGAAACGGAAAGTAAACACATTATCTGCCATAATTCCTGCATTGATGTCTTCTTGTTGTCTGCCATATTACTCACATGCCAACAAAAATAAATATTTAGGGTTATGTTAAAGAAAAGAAATGGATATATATAAGCTAAAACTTTAAAGTTGGAGAAAGTTTTTTTAAAATGAAAGGTTGTGACATGTATAATTTTTCATTTTCACCTATATTTATTAGAAAGTTCATATTTTAATATTTTTAATCTTAAAAATATATTTATTAAATAAAACTAACAAATATTAAATAGATAAGTATCCTGATGACTCTACTTTTATAGAATCATCACACCATTAAATTTAACTCTTTTTTTGAACTCAAATAAAATCAAGTCTAACTAAATAAATTAATATGAGTAGTATATTAATAAAATATCTATCAATACATGTATATTTAGTAAAAACTATAGCTCTCAAAAGTCGTATAATTCTACGACAAAAAGATTCACATATTCATCAATCAACTTTCTATCAATACAAGGATATGCAAGGTTTTTGATGAATTGATTCGTGTGTGTGTTGCACTTGATATCATCCAATACACTCATAAAATCAACCTATATGAGCATACTAATCAATTTAATCTTAGAATAAGTCTCATAAGTTTATTTTTTATATCCATATTCACTAATATAAATATGCACTTAGTTAAAGATCAGTAAAGACCTTAGCTTTTTTTTTAATTCATCATGCACTTTTTGACTATAATTGAGCTTTAACTTAATATTTTAATGCATCTCCTATTTTCATTCTTTTTATATTCTTTTATTCTACATATTTTTTTTATAACTTCACAACACTTTCAAATTTATTTTCTTTTTTTAGAAGGATAATTGTGTTGTAAGTTTTTTTTTCTTCTTATTCTTTTTTCATAGGGTGCATTACATTTCACATCATTCTATAACATACACATGATTGCATTTTCTTCTTTTCATACAAGCTAAAGGTGCAAGGGTAAATGTAACACTTATTGGTTAGACATAAAATGTGGCTTAAAGATATGAAATGTTTTAATTGGACACAAATGCGTGATTAAAGATGTAAACAATGGTTTGCTTGAAATACTCAATCGATCCAAATAAGGCCTAAATCATTTCTCTTGCTAAATACTATTTAGGATTTTGCCTCAAGGAATGATCAAATAGATTCTAAAACATGGTAGATCTCATCAACTAGCATAACTCACTACAAATTTTCTCTCAATAAGAATACCAAAGTCAATTATGAACAAGTACATAAAAATTTGAATTAATCCAATCAAAACTAACGAGCATATTACATAATTAATGTAAGTATCTTAACAAGCATATTATATGATTAACGTAAGTATCTTAACAAGCATATTACATTCCTTATCCTAATCATGACAACCAATTTTTATCATTAAATTCATATGTTTCATATCAAGCATGTATGTATTTAGTTTCTATATATTTATCAATTTCTACCCAAATCATGATTAAAAACATTATAAAAATGAAACAATTCTTATAAATTGAAAATACATACTAAATACTAAAGTAGAGAATAAAGTTATTTCCCCTAAACTTAAATTATATATTGTCTGCACATATAAATATAAAAAAGTAAAAGGAAAGAGAACCCTCTTAATCCTGGTACATCATATTTATCGTTGAAACTGCTCAATCTTTTTATGTCATTGCTCTCCACATTTATTCACCTAAAAAAAACAATAAAAATATAAGTAAAATAACTTTGGGTTGCATCCCAATTAGCATCATGTTTAACGACTTTGACTAGATGATCATATCAAGTCCTAAGTTACATCCCTCTATGTCAATTTACTCTTGAATTTGCCTGAAAATAATTTGAGTCTTGATTTCTTCAATAATACTTTATGTTTTGGTTTAAGAACACAGTGTTAAGTTCTCTTATCATGTCACATTTGTTTTTTTTTTGTATTTTTTGACATTTTTATAAGAACTCCACCGTAGTTAATCTAATTTATGTCTTTGCAACATCTTTTTTACCCTTCTATTGAGCTCTTTTACTTGCCCACTTGATAGAGGATGGTAGGGTAAAGGTGTGAGGTCTAAACTTGGTGTTACTTCAATAAATGGTTTAAGCTAAGATCTTATCTTAAAACTCTACACAACCATATTAGATATACACACAGGAGTTATAATCTCCAAATAGTTCATACAATCAACAATATCAATCATAGATTCCATACTTTCAAAATTAAAATTGATTGAGTTGTTTCTTGGTGAGTTTACGTCATTGTTCACCATATATTGTTTAAAAATCTTAAGTTTAGGTAACTTAATAGATTATTTTAAGTTATTATCTATCCTAAAGCATTCATTACCATTATCAATATCAGTGGGTTTAGATGCTATAAAATTTTTAAATGTTACTTGTTCATCTTGTACTCTTATTGTAAGCTCACATTTTTGTACATCAATGAGTGCTATTTCGATTGTTAAGAATGGATGACCAAGTTATTTTTATGTTAGTGGTTTTGAATAACTTTATTTGTGTTTGTGGTTTTTAAAATTTATGTTTTTATTTTATATTGATTCACTCAAACTTTTTGAATGTTATTAAAAAAACTCAATATCCTATACTTTGATAATTAAAAAAATTGACTGATGTAAATAGTAACTATATGATCATGAAATCTTAATATAAAATTAAATGTGAATATTAGAAGAATAATGTGGTAAATTACTACTATGTGAAATCATTTAATATACATATTATTCTTGTAATTTATGAAAAATAATTTAATTTTAATAATATTATATACAAATAATTTTTTTTATAAAAAAATAAATGAAATTTCATATCTTATTCTCAAACCATAACTTATATTGGATAAAATAATAACTAATGAATAAAATTGCATACACAATAAACATAATAATCTTTATAAGCATTTAATCTATATTTATTATTAATTATTAATGATAAACATTACACTTTTTTTAAATTTTATTTACCACAAGAAACACATTTGAAGAAAAAATATGTGAAAATAAATAATTTTTATGTTGCCTTACATATAAATATTATGGCAATTGAAAATAAAAACATTAATATTTAAATTTCAATAAACTAGTAAAACACACTGTACCTTGTACGTAAAATGTACTACTTTTTCAATTTATTTTATCTTTCATTTTTGAAATTTATATGTTACAATAAAAAATAAATAAATATTAAAAATTAATCTTAAATTTTGAATTAATTAAAATAAATATTGTTAATTAAATACCTTGAATTAAAAAAAATTAAATATGCATTAAAAAAATAAACTTATTAATATGATAGAACTTTTTTTTAATTAACATGTTTATTGTATTTATTTATTTTTATACTATGTTTAAAATATAAAGAAATTTTTAACTAACATTATTATCTTAAGTAGTCACATAAATAATAGATTAGAATTGATAATTTTTTAATAATTTAAATTCGATTCGATTTAAAATAAAATTAAAAATTTTTAATCTAAATTTGATTCGATAATATATTCAATATGAATAAATCTAAATCCTAGGAGATCAATTTTTTTCGAATCAGATAAGGTCAAATTGGTGTTAAAATTTATTTATGAATTATTGCTATATATAAAATAAGATATGCATAACATTTAAATTTTTAATTAATATATTTTTAACATAATTTATTATTTATAGTTACGACTGATAAAATAAAAAGGAATAAAAAATATTATTAGATAAAATTAAATTATTATAAAAAATTAACATTTATATTTATTTTTTAATTAAAATAATAATTTAATGTAATTGTTATTTGTATAATATTTAAATATAATATATTATAAAATAAATATATGGATTAATTTATAATTTTAATAATAATTTGGTCATTGAATTAAAGAGTATTATAAAATATATTAATTTGAATTTAAATAGATTGTATGATTTAAAATTTAAATTGATTTAATTAATTTTTTTTAATACAATTAGATCCTTATTCAATTAATCAATTCATGTTGTATTTGTCAATTTAATTGTGATATATGATTTAAAATTTTGATAATTGATATATTAACATTAAGTTTTTATTAATAATTTATTTTTATTAATAATAATGTTAATTGATAATAAATAATAATCTATTAATAAATATGTATCATAAAAGTAAAAACTTTTGCAGTTGTTTTTATTCACGTATGTTTTCAAATGAAATAATTATATTTTGAAGTTCAATAAGAACAATCACACACAATATATACGATAGTTTTTCTTCATGTCTCTGTTACGTCTCCTGGTCTAGTTGGTTACCTGAAGCTGTTCCGTTTTGGAGTTGTCTAAATCTTTTTTCTCCACCTGGAACCCTAATATAAACATTTGAAACTGCATTTGCTCAGGATCCGCTTCATTCTGCCGACACTGTTCCGGCTTGTAGGCATTTCGATCTGAATTGGGATTTGTAAGTTCCTTGTTCCTGTATCTTTTACTCCAGTAGTAATGTTTGAGCTTTATTAGAATTAATTCAACGTAATTTATTTTACACTCCTTGATTCATTGGTAATAAAATCAAATTACCGTTATCCAAACTTTGATACCGTTGTTCGTGATTTGGAGAACGATGACGGTGGAAGTGGACGTGCATGGTCGAATTGAAGTTTCTGAATCTGAGGTCGCTAAAGGCGAGGTTAATGAGGAACATAGTGGATTGGATACGAGTTCTTATCACGATCTCACCAATGGCAGTTCACACTGCAATGGGATTTCTCATAGTGATGATGGCACCAAAAATGAGGTCAATTGGATTTCCAAGGGCGATGTTGATGTCTCCTACGTCTTTGTCAATGTCAACGATGCCAAAGACGGCGATGTTGTTGATGCCGAACTTGTTGGAAATTCTATTGGGGATATGTCGGTTGGGAGTGGGGTTTCGGAATTGAAGATGGAAAGCGGGAAAACTCAGTTGGATGGCGAGGTGGGAGACGCTGGTGTCGTAAAGGTCCAGAATGGGGACGTTGGAATTTCCAAACTGGAGAAGGAGAGTTTCAATAGTGGTTCCAAGGCCACTGAGGAGGTAGATGAGACTGGAGGATCTCAGGTTACCCATATAGAATTTGCTGCATCTGATTGTAAATTGAAGACGTTTGAGAATGGGAAATTGGAGGTAGAGGCTGAGGGAGAAGAAAGTCATGGAGCAAGGTTTACCCTGAAAGGCTCAGATGAGTTTAACTCATACAGTGCTTGTGATGGAGGGGAGAAGAGCGATAGAGAAAGCAATTTAGAATCTGTTCAAAGTCAACTTGAGCATGAAGAGTCGGAAATTGCTATTGAGGAGAATGTTCAAAACGTTGCCCCTTCAGATAAGGAGCAAAAGGTTTCTTCCAATGAGGTATATGTGGAAGGTTCATCTAAAGTTGAAGTTTGTGGAGATAATTTGCAGCAGAACTCTTCAACTGTTTTATCTTCTGATGTCGAGATTTTGTTAGAAGCAGCAAATCATAACGATCATGTGATCGGTGAGAATGCAAATGGCTTTCCTGCTTCTCATGAGCAAGGTAGCTCCTCTGAGAATCTTGATATCTGTCAGAAGCCAGCTGAGTCACCTGGATCTTCTAAAAACATTGACATTTTTCTCTCTCCTGTCATGTTGGGAGATGCCTCGAGTGCTAATGGTCAAGTTCCTACTTCACATCCTGGCGATGATAAATCACCCAATGAGGGCCTTGTTAAAGGCTCCATAGCTGCTGTTGGGATGAACTTTGAGCAGAGTTTAGGTGCTTTAGGTTCTGAAGTGAATGCTATGCTTGAAACGGATGTTTCCGTTTCCATTTACCCTCTCTCTTGTGTAAGTGAGACAGAGGATAGCTTACCCTCTGGTCTTGGACAAGATAGCATTCCTGGGACTGTTCAGGAACAGAATGTTTGTTCTGAAAATTTTGAAAACATGACCTCTGGTTCTTGCTGTGACATTGTCACTGCTGAAATTGATCAAGACGTTGCCACACCAATTATTAACAACACAATTGTGAAAACATACGTTGGAGATGCGGTTTCCCTGTTTGAAAATTTGTCAACTTGCAATGTTGAAGATGAAACTGGGAAATCAGTTGAGAAGTGTGGTGAAAAACCTGAGGCTTGTCCAACTGATTTTTCAGAAGTAGCAATTCAAGCTGATAATGGTGCAGTTGCTAATGATACCATACAAAGTTGCTTAGTTCATGAAAAATCTGAATCTAAGGTCTGTCTTGCTTCTCTTGAAGATGTTAAAGATGAAGTGACTAGTGATGCCATGAATGGAGAATCCAGAATTTTGAATAGCATTTCTGAATATGGTGGCAGCAATGATGCATATGGTGCTCATGCAGATGCTGAAATACAAATATTCCCTCCAGTTGATAATCAAGATAGCTTGCCTGCTTTTGTCGATGATGCTGTAAAACCCGATCCGGAAGTTGATCATACATCTGCTGTTAGCAGAGATATACCCAATGATGATAATATTGTACCTGAATCCAGCCTTCCAAACAGCACCATTTTGGAAACTGGAAGTGTAGTGGATGAAAACTTGAAAGCCAAAAGTGGCGAAGCCTCAGAATCTTCCTCTGAAGGTGTTGTACATATCGAAAACAATGTTGATAATATCAAGCATATATCTGCTGTTCGCAGAGACAGACCAGAAGATGATAGTATTGCACCTGAATCCTACATTCCAAACAGCTCCAGTTTGAATACTGGAAGTGCAGTGGATGAAAACCGGAAAGCTAAAGGTGATGAAGCCTCACAATGTTCCCCTAAAGGTATCATACATAATGAAAGCAATGTTGAAAATATTGCGCATATGTCTGCTGTTAGCAGAGACATCCCCAGTGATGATAATATTGCACCTGAATCCAACATTCCCAACAGCACCAGTTTGATTTCTGGAAGTGAAGTGGATGAAAACCTGAAAGCTGAAAGCGATAAAGCCTCAGAATCTTCCCCTGAAGTTATCGTACATATCAAAGACAATGTTGATAATATCGAGCATATGTCTGCTGTTAGCCAAGACATACCCGATGACGATAATGTTGCACATGAATCCAACATTCCAAACAGCATCGATTTGTATATTGGAAGTGCAGTGGATAAAAACCTGAAAGCTGAAAGTGATGAAAGCTCAAAATCTTCCCCTGAAGGTTTTGTACATATTGAAAGCGGTGTGGAATTAACTTTTCACAAAGCTAAAGCTGTTGGGATTCACAAGGATGAAACCTCAAAATCTTTCCCCAACAATGTAGTGGAAGGAGACAATATGGGTCCTGATGTGGTAAAAAGGCCATTATGCTTTTTGGTTCGGATGCCTAGATATGATGATGAAAATATTAGAGAACGGATCAAACAAGCTCAATTACAAGTTGAAGAAAAGACCAAAATTCGGGATGTTATTCTCACAAAAATCCAAAAGAAAAGGGTAACTAATCAGACTATTGCCTTTACCAAACTATGAATTTTAGCCCTTTATCTTATGAATTAATGGAAGATTTTCATGACTAGGAAACTTGTAAGGAGTATGATGATATATTCCAAGCTGCTGCATCAAAAGAGAGAGCTGCCAGGGATTTACTCAAGTCCAAACGTCAAGAAATGGATTCTGTTCAATTTATGATCAACAAAGTGAAGAGTGCTATGTCAATTGAGGATCTGGATGGGCAGGTAACGTACAGTTCTTATTCTAGATTTATTTATCAGATTAAATTAGTTGCTGTTAATATTTATTTATTTTATACATTTATGGTTTTAATTTGTTGTTCAAGGACAGATACGCAGTATGGAACACATGATAGAACATGAAACGATGCCTTTGAAAAAAGAAAAGGAATTAATTCGTGATATCAACAAACTAAAGCTGACCCGTGAACATATTTCTTCCAACATGGGTAAAGAAGACGAAGTTCAACAGGCATTAGACCAGAAAGACCAAATTGAAGAGCGCTTAAAGGTATGGCATTCATTGCTTTTACTCATGCAATAAGCTTGTAAGATATTTTTGGAAAGAGAATGGATGTGTGCTTTGCAAATGAGCAATTTCAAACGTATTTTTCAATTAGATTAGACGAGTCATGCAAGAATAAACAGAAATTGACCCAACTTTTCCTTTTATTTTATCTTCAGGATACTTTCTTTGCACTTAGGATTAGGTGCAAATTTGTATCGTTGTATACCATTACTTTTCGCATGTTCATGTTGTTTCTGATTTTCCATTAACACAGATTTTGAGGAGGGATATGGACCTACTCAGAGACAACCTTTTCAGAGCTGAGAAAGTCACTCAAGCTGCTAAGAAGAAACTTAATGTTGAAAAAGACGGGGTGAATGAGTTATTGTCTAAGTGTAGGGCTGCAGATAGCATTCGCCAAGATGCATACACCCATATGCATAGTTTGAAGAAACAACTCTATGAGCAGGTACATCGGTTTTACATTGTTTTCCCCTCCTTTGTTTTGGTGCCATTGCTAATTGGATATCCTTAAATGAGTTGCAACATGGTAAAACATAAATGTTGAACTCCCATTGGCATAAACATCACTTATCAAACAAGAAAAAAGAAAAAGAACTAGATTTTATGCATGGTGATCTTGATGCTGCTTTTGAGAAGGTTTTTGAATTAGTTTTGGTTTGATATTGCTCCTGAAGAAAATTTATTGTCTTCGTCACAATAGTTTCTATGGCATACCTCTTTTCCATAGGTTGTGTTTTCAATGTTATTCTATGATGTTATAATCTTCAGCATATTGTCTTCCAGTGGGATTGAAGTGCATAACTTTGCTAATTTTTATTCTAAATTTGTTGACGCTAATGGCTTGAGGTTGTGGTTGGCACAAGTCTTTTTCTCAGATACGATTCTTTAGGAATATTTTTTCCGAGTTACATGCGCTTGTCCATATAATAGTTGTGGGTGAGAAAACTTTGCACAGTCGTCTTTTGCTAATACTAGGGTATTTCTTTAGGATGTAAACAATTGCACCATTGGTTTCTTAGAGTTTTGCTAAACCATAATATGTTGTCCTTTAAAGGAGTTGGTGATTTTGCTGTTGAAATAAGTTGATCGAAGCACCTTGATTGACTCTTACTCCTTTGTATCACAGAATAAATATTTTTGGAAGTACAGGGAAGATGCAAAGACAGCCTACAATTTAGCATTAATTGGACATAGGGAACAGCTACACCGTCTTTGTTCTGAGCAGGTGAAATGCACGTTGTCCTTTTGTTATATTTATCAAAAAAATCCTTCTTTCTTGGTGATAAACTGCAAATGGACTTAATTTTAGCATCGACTTATTGACTATTTAGGTGGAGATAATTATGGAACTATGGAACAAAAATGATGATTTTCGGAGAGAATACCTCAGATGCAACAGCAGAAGTACATTGAGGAGATTGAAAACTTCGGATGGCCGATCTCTTGGTCCTGACGAGGAGCTGCCTGTAATACCTAATAGTGCTCATGAAAGTGTCAGCAAAAATAGTTCAGCAGCTCAGGTTTCAACTCCAACACAAGAAAATCTAATTGTTCCTCATGAAGCTAAAATGCAAGTTGATATACCGGTTGATAAAATAGTGAAGAAAAAGAATCAAACAGATAAAGCTAAAACACCTGCAAAAGTTTCTTCTTCAAGAAATGACTCTGCAACTGTTTCCAGTAGGGATGTCATTATAGAAGAAACAGAAGAGCATAGACGGACAAAGGAAGAAGAAGAGTTGGCCAGAAAGGCAGAGGAAAAGACAAAGGAAGCAGCAGCAGCTAGGTTGAAGGAGCAACGCAGGCTGGAAGAGAAAACCAAAGCTAAGGAGGCACTAGAAAGGAAAAAACGAATTGCTGAGAAAGCCCAAGCCAGGGCTGCAATTAAAGCACAGAAGGAAGCTGAAGAAAAAGAGAAGGTAAATTTTAGAAATTTCATTTCATGGCCACTTTATGTAGAAAACCTTATCATGAGCACATGAAACGATTCTTTTTTTTCCTGTGTGTTTAGTGTGAGAGTAAAATTCTGCTTATAAGTGGTAGCCCTTGCTGATTTGTTCTTATTTATGACATTCTCTATATACAGGAAAGGGAGAAGAGGTTGAAAAAGAAAGAAAAAAAGAAGGCTAATGCAAATGCAAGAAATGCTACTACTGATGGGGGTGAAGGTAAGTCTGTTCCAACTCCAAGTTTTGAGATTTCTAGCGGAACTCCGGAAGAATTCGAGTCTATAGACAAACCCACTACAGTTACCAGGAAGCCTCGGAAAAAATCACAGTTGATGAAGCAGTCGAAGCCAAAATCCATTTCTCCACTTCGAAACAAGGGTAAGAGAAGGATTCAAGCGTGGATGTGGGTCTTTCTTACCTTTGTGGTGGTGTTTGCCCTGCTTTTTGTGGGCAACACCAGCTTCTCTTTTAAATCATCTCTGCAATATTTGGGCTTCTGAATTATTCCCTATGCTAATGAAGTAGGCTTAATAACATGATTTGGCAGGATATTCCCATATATTTTTAAAAAGTTTTATACGAGCCAGGTTCATGGACATGTGGTGCACAAGAATACACTCTTAATCTTTGTATGAAAATGGGTCATCTATATGCAAATAGCTGAACCTGGTACATATAATTTTTTTTCATATTTTATATACCTAATATAAACATAGGTGATTCGTTTGCGAGTCTATTTTCAGATTTGCTCTGGTCTGCAAACCATTATTAGGAATGCCTTTTTTTTCACCCACACGCAGCCAGTTAGATTGGTCAAATTTTTAATATATATGTGCTGTTAGTGTAATAAAAAACGAATTTCATTTGATGTTTCTATTTGTGTTATGATGATAACTATAATTTAAGTTTGGCGATTTGGTTTCCTTCATCTTTTATCCCCTCATTCCTCTTTTGTGTACTTATTATTGTTGTCTTCATTTGATCAGATCTCTTCAATATTCATTTGTGGTTTAGTTGTCAAAGCTCTCATTTCGGCTTCAAGTCTCATGTATTATTTGCAGTGAAAAAAACATTATATGCAAAGGTACATGTGGTTAAAAGAAAGAGATTATTTTCGTCTCATGTGTGGTTTTTCGATGCTTCAGAATTGGTCGAATGACTTAAAAATTGTTTTCTGTTATTAAGAATAAAGACGTATTTTTATAAATAATAATGCATTTGGTCATTATTTTCTAAAACAATATGTTTTAAAAAACAAAAAACTGAAAATAGTTTGAATATGTTTTCATTATTTTTAAGAAAATTAAAAACATGTAGAATATTAGCCAATTTTTTCTTTGATAGTATGGTTTAAAGTTTTCTCTACCTTTGTAGCTTATAGTGTTTTTTTTTTGTTTTTCTTTTGTAATAATTCTTTTTTTAATAACATTCAACAAGTTGTAATTATTATAATTATTAAAGCTTTTTTTTCTTTTTAATAATATTCCCCAAGTTGTAATTATTATACTTATTATATTAATTAATTAAATTATCATATTATCAAAAAAACAACAATTAATGGAAATTCTTGTTTTTTGTTTTTAAAAATAATTTTTTAAAATATTGATCAAATATATCATTATTTTTAAGTTATGATTTGAAAATAACTTTTGAAAACAATTTTTGGGTTAATTGATCAAATCCTTAACATTTCTAGTCAATTTTAATTTTTATAGATTTTTTGAAAAAAATTTAGTTGGATCAAATTTAATTTTACTAGCAAATTAGTGGAAGATGTTTGGATAGTATAATATCTCAATAAGTTTTAAAAAAATGAAAAATAAAGTGATTAAAATCATTAAAAGTGTTATAAAATAAAAAGATTTAAGTTTTTTTTTATAAATATAACATTAAAATGACTTTATATCAATATAAAATAAAATAATATATATATTCAATTTATATAGTAAATTCGCTGTTTACTTTTGCTAACTGATTGCGATAATTTTGTTCAAATTTAATAGATTTTTTTCTCCTTGAAGTCAACCCTAGTCTAACCTCCGAAACAATGGAACAAAAGCTGCATCCTAGTCTTAACCTCAGGAGCCATGCAAATAATAAAATTTGCCCTCAGAAAGACGCTTGAACCACGATACCTTAAACGTATAGGCTTTAATCACTCTGTTTGGCACTTTTCTTTATCCACTCCTATGTAACATAAAGGGAATAACAGTAACAATTATAAAAAAAATTAGTCATTTCTTGTTTAATATGTGATAACTTATATTTCAAATCAATAAAATTTAAGATTAAAATTGTTACAATTTTAAAAAAACAAATATCTATTAAGAGATAGAGAAAAAAAAATCTAATTAATGATAAATATACTCAATAAATAATGAATAATATCTTATGGTTACTAATGAAATTTGAACTTTAATCTTATATATTGCAAAAGGGTTCTCTACTGCTTAATTTATTTATAATTTTTTTAATGTGTAATTAAAAGTACTAATATGAACGAAATAAGTTTAGAAGGATGAATAATTTATTTAAAAATTTATCAATTCTAAATTTAAAACCTAATAGCTATGCCAAACATATAATGCATACAAATAGTAAATGCATAAATAAACAAGTGAACCAATTTTTTTTAGGTAAAATAACTTAAACTATAACAATGATTAAGAAGAAAACTAATTATATATTGAACCAATCTCACTTATCCGGTATGAATGTTTAATATTTTAATAATAGAGAAATGTTTTATACTATCTTTACATAGATAAAGTTCTAATGTAATTTACTTACAAGTTACTACTATAATGTAGTTTTACAAATCATGGCCAACATTTAGATCATTTTAAAAGCAATTGATTTAACACATCCATAGAATAATATTCAAAATTCTTAGTATAAAAATATAAGTTTCTATGTGTGTTCTGTATAGATTTCACTATGAAAAAAAATCCTAACCCTAGTTTATAGAGATCATGATAATTGGAATTAAGATTTCTAGAACATATTAAACATCAAATCTAGATAATAATCAATCTAAAAATAATGATGACGATCACATGATAGTCATATAATAACATTAAAGTTTACCTAGATTCGATTTTCACAAGAGATTAAGAGTTGAGATGAAAAGCACATATGCACAAAAAAACAAAAAAAAAAACTCTAAAAAAATGCAATATGAGTAAAAAGAATTTTGTAGCATGTTCTTATTTATAAATGTTTTTTGGATTTCACGTACTCCAATTCAACAAGTCAGCTATACATTCTAAAAATTTGTTGAACATTATTAATGAAAAGGATAAAATGTAATTTCACCATATGGCTCAAGTTTTAAAAAGTATTAAGAATAAAAATTTCTCAAGCTCGATCGATTGATCTAGCAATGATAAGTCATATTACACAATTCTATTATAGAGGACTTAATCGAAGTTCGATCTATCTACCATAGGTTGATGGATTGATCAACTCTTTAATTCTAAGAAACTTGTGAAGGCTCGATCGAAATTCAACTGATTGAGAACCTACTAAATTGATCGATCAATAGACTCAATTTTTCACGCAAAATAGTGCTAAGTTTATGGAGACAGTGCTAGTAAATGCATGCACATGAACACTATTAAGTGATAGTTTAAGTGATATACTATACAACTTTCTAATCAAGATCTCTATTCAGATGTTCCTTCACCTAATTTGAATAGCTTGAGATTCGAGCTTAAAAACTAGATTACATAAAAATATTTTGTCCACGAAAATGGATAAATCTCATAGTCCTCATAAACTTTCCCTTTGGATTTTTTGTGTGGAAAAACTATTCTCTCGCTACATGTAATGTACATGAAAGAAAATTACATTATTGAATTATGTGCCTAATTTTCATAGTGAGACTATCATATGATCCAGTAAAACTAACTTTTCTGTTTCTTGACCAAGCTTGTACATAATTGAATTAACACATAATACAGGATAATCGAGCTAAAAAGTTGATGAGTGTTTGAAAATCATTAATATTACGTAATTTATTTGTACTTAAATGTTATAAATAGATTTGAATAAGCATGGTTTTATCATTATTTCAAGCAAATCTATGTTTTTGGATTCACATATATATTATGTTATTTTCTAGGTATTTTTAGTTTAAATTTGATTAAATTGATTACATGAATAATCATATCTATAGTACTCATTATTAATTGCATATCTACTTGTATTTGTGTGAACCAATCTATTTTTTATCTTTTTATTATTTTTATCATTAGATTAAAATTTTTAAAATTTAAATTATTATGGCAGAATATTTAGGTTTATTTTCATGTTAATTTTTAAGAGATTTATTAAATTATTTAAAATCATATAGTTCCTTCTTAGACTGATATTATGAGTATATTTATCATTTTTTATAAATTGATTCGCACACTTGCAAACTATTATAAATTTTACAAAATTTAACTACTAATTTTTACGCATCAAGTTTTTTGGTAACGTTGATAGGCTAGAATAGCATTTTAATTTTTTTTATCAACAATCCTAAAAACTATTGTATAAATATTTGCAAGTTGTTTAGTTTAAAAAAAAATCAAAATTTAAAAAAAATGAAAAAAAATCTAAAGAGATCTCAATACAAGTTCAAAAAAATTTAAAAAATTTATGAATCTGAATATCTAAAAAATTTCAAAAAATAATAAAAAAAGAAAAATCTAAAAAAAACTCAAAACATAAAATAAATATTTTTATCTATTTTAACTTTTATTTTATTAACTTTACTTTAGTTATTAATTTATTTACTAATTAATTGTTTTTAGTATTAATTTTTATTTTTATTTTCTTTATTAATTTACCTATTAACTAAATTAATTTCATTTTACTAACTTTAATTCCTTATGTTTTTATTTTACTTTTTTGTTATTTACTTTTGTTTGGTATTTTTAGTGTACTAACTTTTTATTTTTGTATAATATATTTTCTTTTCTTTTACTATATTATTTAACTTTAATTACCTAACCATTTTCTTGTATCATTCTCTTTTATTTTCTCATTGTTGTAGTTTTATTTTCTTATTTTTATTTATTTGTTTATTTTTATTTATTATAATTGGGTAATACTTATTTTGATTTTGTAGCTCGTATTATGTTAGTTAAAAAACATTTGGACCATAACATGATTGTTTCTCTTTATTATGTTATAAGACTTTTGGGATACAATTGGGTTAAAGAAAATATATATATACATGTGGGTCCTTGTTGAAATACGTCGAGTTCTATTTTTGTTCGAGTCGTAGCCCACGATGAATTTATAAACTAAAATCCCAAAAAACGCATTTCAAATAAGGCCTAAGCAAATTTTCTCTTCTTCTTCTACCAATCCTATTTTCTCATGCTCTAAATAAAAATAATTTTAAAGCTACCTCTGAAGATTCTGGAAGTGTTGATATCAGTATCATCATTGGTGATAAAAATGAGCTAAATGCTACATTAGACTTAGGTGTAATCGTTAATTTAATGTTTTATTTATTATGCTTATAGTTAAGAGTGGGTGAACTGAGACCCACAATCATTTCCTTACAATTATAGGATACATCTCAAATATATCCAAAGGGTATGGTAAATGATTTATTGGTATAAGTAGATAATCTTATCATAATTGCAGGCTTTGTAATCGTAAATGTGCAAGAAGCCCTAAAATTGGAAAAAGGAGCACAATGTACTTTTTAGTAGGCCAATCACGAACTCTACCAAAATAGTTGTTAGTGTCTATTACATGAGTTTTTCAATAATAGTCTTGATGCAAAGACTATACATTTTAAAACATATACTAACACAAACTCAATAATGAGGAGGACATTGAGTGAATTAAATTCTACAAATTGTAATCCCCCAATAACGTCTTACTAAGACATTAGACTAGTGCTTGATGCGTAGCGAACCATCATTTTAGGAAGTATTTTTTTCTTTTTCTTTTTCTTTTGTTTTATATTATTTCTATTTAATGTAATTAAATCATTTTACATTATTTTATTTTTTCATTAATATGAACCAATTTATATTTTATTTAAAAGTGTTAAATTCATAACTGTTTGTTAAAATGTGAGTTACAAGAAGTACACAACATTAAATTCGATTATATAATAGACGCATCACATTACTTGTGTAATCACATTGAGCTAAGACAAATTGAAAAATTTTCCTTTTCTTCTTTATCTTTAATTTATATTTGATACATTAACAAGAATATAGAATCTACGTTGGGGTAGAAGAAAAGTTATACATAATTTTAGGAATTTTGTTTTTGTTAAATATGTGTTCACTTTTGTTTGCATTTGTTTTCTTTAATTGTTTAGGTCATTTAGGTTCATTTTTAAACTTTTTTGTAAAATTATCAATTGATTCAAAGTAAATGATTGAATCTTTGCATTGTTGGATTGATGTCTCAAATATATTATGGAATATTATGATAATTAGTTTTTTTTATAGTTTGTGTTTTATGATTGAATGTTAAAATTGAGACAAATTCAAAATTGATATTTATGAATCAAATAGTGGAGACTACAATGTGAGAATATTTTGAGTTTATAAGCGTTTTATTCTAAGTAATACTATTATTCTACTGCTTTAAACACTTTCTTATCATTTCTAATTGTTAGATGATCTTTATAGGTTTTTTGTATTGAATGTTTAGATTTTTAACATATGATGAAAAATCATATACTTATTTTTATTGCTTAGATTGAATGATTCGAGTAAAACTTAGAGTGTATACCTATTTGACTCATGATTAACTTCCATATACACACACACACACACACATATATATATATATATATATATATATGTGTGTGTGTGTGTGTGTGTGGAGTTTTCTAAAGCCAATACAAAATAGCCAAAATTAGCAATCACTAAATACATATATATATATACATGGGCACTCTCTTTAAAAAAGAAAGAAAGAATATAAAAAAAAAGAAAAACAAATAGTATAACAAATTTTTATGGCCCTAAATCCTTCGAAGTTGTGAGAATGGTGATTATAAAATAAATATAAGAAAGAAATCTCTTTAATGTCATTACATTTTCACATCTCTAAAGACATATACTTGATTCTGTTACATGGTGATTTTAACTCATGAATAAGAATAGTAATGTGATTTCTTGATAAATCCTATCATTTGATTCATTTTATGAAATTAATGTTATGTATTTTTTTGAACCTTTCTTCTTTAATCATATGCAAACCCATTAGTTTATTTCTTTATGTAACTTCTACTCGCATATATCTTTGATTGAATACTTGAGCCCATAGAATCAGTGTGATATTGAGAGTATAACTTGTGAGAATTAGAGTTGAAGAAAATTTGGATTCTTAGAATTGAAATTGAGTGAGTCAATATTGATACATTTTTTATATGAGATATGAATTTATGATTTGCAACTAATTTTTACAATAAATTGTGAATCTTTGGGATGTTGATCTAACTTATGTTTTGGATTTTGATTATAAACTTAAAAGAGGCTAAAGAATAAGAAGTTTTGTTATTTATTTTTACTTTTTTATTTTTCATTATAGTTTTTATTTTGTCAATTGTTATTTGTTTGTTTTTATCTTTTTTATTTTTACCTTTAGTAGGATGTTTGTGGGTATCACATTGAAAGCTCTCATAATACTTCTACTCATCCACTAGGACAACCTGGGGATTAATGGCTTTTGCATACGCTAAATGCAATTGTATTAATCTATGAAAATAATTTAGGTTTATTTTATTTATTTATTTTATTTTTAGTTTTTCACTTTCCTTGTGAGAGACTAGCAAGAAGTTAGTTGGGGTTTGTGATGAGCGCTTGAAAAGTATTAATATTATGTGATTTATTTGTACTCAAATGTTATAAATAGATTTTAATATGCATAATTTTATCATTATTTAAAGTAAATATATGTTGTTAAAATCAAGTCTATGTTCTTTTATTTTTTAGGTACTTTTAACTTCAATTTGACTAAATTGATCAATAAATGAAAAATCGTACCTAAAGTACTCATTTTCAACTTATAAAATTAAAAGAACAAAACAAATAAAGCTTACATATAATTCAACCAGTTTATAAGGAGTGAAACAATAAAGTGGAAATAAACAATGTGACATTTTTAGGATTGATTTGATGAGTACCAAGTGAGACATGAGTTGCATGATGAATCATAAAAGCACTAAATATATCATAATTTTATACATGCTAAATAGTTAAATAGATTTGTATTTTCTTAGTTTTACTATATTTTAAAAAAGTCTATCTTTTCGAAATCATAAGTGCTTCTTAAAGTATTTTAGCTTCAAAATGATTTGATTGATAAAACACTAAAAGAATATATTTGAAGGACGTGGGTCCTAGAATGGAAATTGTTAGTACGATAGTGCGAGACTAATAGATTGAATATCATGCATTCAAAAGTTGATGCGGGCTGCGACGTGAAAATGTTGTATGCCATTGTGCATGTGTAATGGATCATGTTCCAATAAATTAAATCTTGAATTGTGCCACAGTGCCAGTCATCTGAACCACCATTTTCTCATTTTCGACACCTATAAATTAGACCCCAATTGCATTGTATTCTATATCCATATCTCTTTCATCTTTCTCTAATTTCTCTAAGTTTCTTTAGCTTTAGTTTCAATTCAATAAACGATGTTGGTAATTCTGTTTGGAGATTTTATAAAACATAAATAATATTAAGATTCTATAATGATACAATTGAGATATAATTTAATATATTATTTTCATATTATCTTTATGTGTTATTTAATATATTATGTTTAATTTTTTGATTATTTATTAAAATATGCATGCCTCGTTATAAATAATATGGGATATTAGTAATGTTGTTATGTTTGTAAAATATTAAAGTATGTAAACATTTTTTATATAATGAATTAAGTTTTATTTCTTTATTAAAATTTAAATAAAAGTTTGTTATAGAAAAGTAAATTGACTAAGTATATTTCATAACAAACATGAGAGTTAGATTTATGATTTAATTATTTGAATTTGATTTAGAATAATACTCTTAGATTTAGATATTTACTATCTAAATCATATATTGATTCATGCTTCATTTTAAGGATTTTTAAAAAATTTATTATTGAAAAACATGACAAAATATTTTTTAAAATAGATTTAAAATCTAAAAATTAGTTTAGAGATATTTTTTAAGCAAATATCATTACATTCTTGACCTTAAGTAGTAATTAGATGGGTTTTTTTAAATTCTTTAGAAATAAATTAGAATTTAATAATTAATCGACTGATAATTCCAATTTTAGGATATTAATTGGTTTGTTATTAACAAAAGAATATGATCCCTATCTTAGGATATTTTCCTATTAAAAAGGGATAATGAATAATTGTACTTCATATATCTATTATCCTAATTAATATTGAGTAAGCATAATTAAATAGCTAATATATTCCCTAAATTCTCCAATTTATGATTAAAGTTTACTTGCCTAAATTTTTATTAAATCTATCTTTATTTTTATGTTATTAATTTAGATATTCAAACCAAAATAATTGTGATAGGATGTTAGGTTATTATTTTTTATTTCAAAATTTTGTTGGATTATTTAAAAACACATGATTCCTCTTTCGACCGACTTTGAAATTATACTCATTATTTTTTATAAGTGATTTATACACTTGCGAACTATTTTTTGGCATTGTTGTTAGGAAACTAGTAGTAACATCAAAAACTAACTAAGTTTTGTATCATCAAGTTTTTGGCGTAGTTGTCGAGAAGGAATAATATTTTTAAATTTTTGTTATCAAAATATTAAAGAAACTAAGATGTAAATATTGTCACTTGTGTTTTTGATTTATTTTGGGTGAGTGTATTTATGGAATTTACTCAAGATTGTTGGAAATGAAAAATATGATTTTTTTCGTACCTGACCATGACCATTACCCTTTCCACCTTTTTGGGGCTAGCAATGTGACTGGTCGATTGTTATAAATACCCCTTCATTAATTTTTTAATTAATTATATCGAGACTCTACCAAAATTTTCAATAATTTTGAATTCTGTTTTCACTACTGTGTTATGATATTAGTGATATGTTTAAGAAAGTATAAAATTGTGAGGTAGACTATTTTTACCAAATTGTAAGAATCTCATTGTGAGAGTGAACTATATTAAATTATTTGAGTTCTCGTATCCCTTGTTGTGTGCAATAATAGATAGGTTGTTTTGAGTTTGAGGGTGGTACTCAAGATTATGAGTAGTTACACTTCTTATTATTGATATGTGGTTACTAATCACACCACATTGTGTAGTATTGGCTATGGATAAGATGTAGATTTGTGTCTTAATCCAGATCGTTACAATAGTAGCAAGTAAGTACAATAATAGGCAGTTTGGACTGAGGTCTCGGTTAATAAAGATAATAGTGATTTTATTTATTTAAGAGCTGTAATTATTTATTACATAATGAATTGTTTGATATCGAGTATTTTTCAAAAGAAACCCAAGGATGTTGCCACATCGATAGGGTCTATATGTGGGTTTACCTCATTATGTATGCTCTATTGTTGTTGTAGTACAATCTGAATTTAAGGTATGTATGTTAAAATATACTAAAAGCTTAAACTCTAATTAAAAAGCCTTTATATTGTTTATTTGTATTTTTGTTATACTACTTCCTTAATTTTTTACTATCCTATTGGTGTGAGTTACATTGAGTCTTTAAGGTGTCTGTATTTCTTTACCATAGTTGTATATCGAGTCGTGTACTCTTTCAGAAATCATTCCTATAATATAGGACATATTATGAAGATTAATACATATTCTGTAAAGTAGGACACTTATTGATTATTCATTATTTTTAACATGTCTCATTGATTGTGTTAATGGAGTTTTAGTTATGTTGATATGTTGGTATATATTATTTAGGCGAATATTCTTAAAAATTACTAACATATATTATTTTCTATTTCAAGATTTTTTCCCAAAGTTTATTATCGAAATGTATATTAACAACATATTTTTCATAATAGATTTAAGATATGAAAATTAGGTTTTAGATACATCAATTTAGATCTAATTTAGATAGCTTAAATTTTTGGTCCGATCGAAGGTGTCAAGTAGGATAATTGTTTAATTTATTAGATAATAAACACAATTTAATTAAATTAACTCACACCCTGATCGAAGGCTTTATGTGATTTCATTATAAATGAATAGTGATATAATTGAAGGAATTATTTATACATATAAGAAAGAATCAATAATATATATATATTTATATTTCATTAACCTAATTAATTATAACAAGCATACTAAATTAGCTAAATATTATGTTAATTCTCTATTGATTTATTAATGGCATATCTGTGTATAATTTATGTGGACCAATGTATCTTTTATCTTTTAATTATTTTTCTCACTAGATTAGAATTTTAAAAGATCAAAATATTATGACATGATGTTTCGAATTATTTTCACGTTTGTTTTTAATAGATTTATTGAATTATTTGAAACCATGTTGTTCCTCTTTGATTTGACCTTGTGAATATACTTATCGTTATTTACAAAATGATTCGTACACTTACAAATTATTATAAATTTTACAAAATTTGATTACCAATTTTTTTTACATAATAAACCTAATTGTTTATTAGCTCAGTTAACATATAAAATAATAATAATAAGTCTATATATTCCATGGATTCACCTATCATAAGTTGTTTAGTAAATAATGAACTCTTTAGAATATAAGCTTAAAAAATATTACTAAGAAACAAAGAGGAAGTTTTCTCTGACTTTTGACACATGAAAAAGTTAAAATACTAAACAATAATAATAAATAACAAAACTAGCATATGAAAATGAACATAAAGAGCAAAAATTAAGAAAAAATACTAAAAAAATATTATCTATATGAAATAAAAAGGAAGCAACACAATAAAAAATGAACATAAGCAAGGTAACATAAAAAATCAGTCTTCACTCATATCGTCTGGTTGTTAGTGGGAGGCATGTGTATCCCTAATTGTTTGGATATATGGACCGACCAGGAGACCAACCTATCTAATAGCTCGAGTTTAATCAACAACCTAAGTCGTATGACAAGTCACTCTAAATGACCTACCTGACCTTATGCTCATAACATATCCACAAAAAGAGACTCGTCCTAGGGAATCATATTACTTATAAGGTCAACCACCAACTTGAACTATAATTGACCTAAAACCATAAAATGTATCACATTTTACCGTTTGTACCCCTTTGAAATATCATGTATGTGTACATCCTATGTAATCTACATTTCTACGTGTAATGTTATATAAATAAATGAATATTTTAAGGAATCCACACATTCAACCAATTACTCTAACTTCTCTCTATGTTCTCTTTCTAAAAATCGGACCAATCCTAATATTTTGATGCCCACTTTAGGGCATTGAGAAGGGTAAGGCCCCTTACGATGTGGATAGAGACTGTGAGAAACTTTTTGTCTCCTTATTCTTCGATGAGAAAGAAAATGATGAAGTACCAACCAATTTCAATGCTTTCAAATGCCATAATTATCTATAAAATAAAGACCCTATCACACATGTACAACATTTCAAGATAGCCATGGCCCCTATGAGTCACACAAAGGAAAAACGAGATGTCATGACGTGTAAACTCTTTATTGCTACCCTCTATGATGGTGCCCAAAAGTGGTTAAACAAGCTGGCACCCTGCACTATAACATCTTTCTCACAGTTTTCCACGCTATTCATCACCAATTATGCTTGTAATAAGCCTCTAAGGAAAGAGTCACAACACCTCTTCTTAATTATTCAAGATAAGAGTGATTATATCGAGGAGTATATGAAACGATTTAGGGAGGAAAAGTTATAAATCTCTGACTATCCTAGCTCTATCATTGAAGAAGCATTTAGATATGGCATATTAAATAACTCTGACATGTTCGTAGAGCTTACCAAGACAATTTCTCGTACTTTTGATAAAGTATATGGATAGGTGAGGAAAATTTTCAATCTCAAAAGAGAGTTAGTCCTTATCAAAGGCTTGAGATCTAATGTAGAGGTCTTGCTAGCGAAGAAAAGAAAAGAAGATGATAAGTTCTAATAGGGGAAATCGGGGTGGTAGGACCAATAGAAATAAGCGTTTTGTGCCCAACAAAAAAGGAGGTGGACAATGGTCAAACAATAGAGAGCCCTGGGGGAGATCAATCTCACCTTTTAGAAGGCTTCTATTGAGAATGAATTTGGCCGAGGCTATATTAATAATAGAGAAGGAGCCGAATGTCAGATGGCCCCCAAATATGAAGTCTCCACTTAAGAATACAACTAAATGGTGCACTTTCCACAAGATGTGGTTCATTAGAAAAGAGATTTTAGAAACCCTAAAAAATAAATAGAGGATTTGTTGGCCAGAGGGTATTTGAAAGACCTTATAAAAGGAAATGGTAAAATAAGAGTAAATCAAAATAGGTGAGAGGCATCGAAATTACCCACTTCATTAAACAGCAAGAGAGATCCCCACAATATGCCCAATGTCAGAACTATCCATACCATACATGAAGGGTTTGGAGTCAATGGCATCTTAATCAACTCACACAAAATATTTACTAGGGATCTGCGTCATGCCCCACATGTGTATGCCTTTGAAAAGGCAAGGTCTTCTATGAAGATTATTTTCACTGAGGAGGATAAGAACTCATCCCATTATGAAGACCCCTTAGTAATCACTCTAAGAATTGGGTCATGCGATGTATGTCGAATCGTGATTAACATGAGAAGCTCAATGAATCTTTTTTCCTATCTATTGAAAAATCCCTAAGGGTAAACGAGATTGACATTATAAGGATAGAACTACCCTTGGTAGGATTCGATAACAACAAAACCTATGTTGTAGGGGCTCTAGTATTACTCGTCCTTTCAATAAGGTTAATAGCGATGACTAATTTTATGATTATTGATGTCCCAGCTCACTACAATGCCATCTTGGGTAGGCCATGGATACATAAAATAAAGGTGATCCCATCCACCTTCCACCAAGTGATTAAATCCCCTACTACCTAAAGTACATAGGAGATAAGGGGAGATCAAGAGAAGGCCATAAGTTGTTTCAATGCCATTATGAAAAAGCTTACCCCCAAGTAGAAATCATTGTAGGGCCTTCCTCAAATGAGGTTAAGAGGTAAAGTTTTGGCTAGGACTATCAATTTAAATGAGGTGTGAGATCTACTAATATAAGGTAAGGGTAAGAACTATTTTTAAAGCTAAATGCAAACTTAACAACAAAGATGGAAGAACAAATTTCACATTTCCTGAGAGAAAATTATGACATCTTCATATGGACCTTGGTAGGCATGCCTGGGATTGGCCTAGAGATCATAACTCATATGTTATATGTCAACCCATAGGCTAAACCTATCTAACAAAGGAAGATAAAATTCCCAAGGGATAAGAATGAGGTGACTAAAAATTAGGTTTCCACCCTCAAAGAAACATGAATTATAAGGGAAGTCGGATACTTTACTTGGTTGTCAAATGTGGTGTTAGTAAAAAACGTGTGTGGTTCACTATGTATGTATGTGAAATTTATATACTTAACAAGGCCTGCCCTAAAGATTTCTTATCCCTTCCAAGCATTGATCAACTAGCAAAAGCAAGATTGGAAGAAGCTGAAAGAATAGTCGAGTGTGTGGATGTTCATACCAACCCATGGTTCACCCTGATCTATAACTTCCTAGAAAGGGAAGACATACCCAAGGATTGAAAGCTTGCAAATAAAATCAAGGCCAAGACAGGTCAGTACATGATCGAAGCAATTAGGTTATACATAAGAATCACACTCGAACCAGGGCTCTTGTGCATAGCTAAAGAAGGAGATGGAAGATTGATGTTTGAAGCACATGAGGGGGATTATAACTCTCATTTATATGGAAGGAAAGTGTCATAACATATTATGTGGTATGGCTATTATTGGTCCATTATATTGATAGATTGTACAAAATACACCCAAGAATGCGATAAGTGCCAAATATTTTCCCCATTGTTACACACACCTCCCAACACTATGATGGGGGTGGTGATTCTATATCCCTTCTAATTGTGGGGGATAGACATAACAATATCCTTACCTTCAACTAAGGGTCAAAAGAAGTTTCTACTAGTGGCCACTAATTACTTTTCAAAATAGTTTGAGACGGAACCCCTTGGAAGAATACGAGACGAAGAGGTGATTAGATTTATATAGAAGTTTATAATTTATTGGTTTATCCTACCTAATGAGCTCATCACCGATAACATGAGGCAATTTATAGATCGTAACATTAATGAGTTTGCCCTCAAGTATAACATCAAGATTTTCCACTCAATGCCATATTATCCCCAGGCCAATGGTCAAACAAAATCTTAAAATAAATTAATTATCAACCGAGTAAAGAAAAGGTTTGATAGTGCAAAGGGAGGATGGGTTAAGGAGTTTCCTGGAACATTATGTGCTATCACGACTAGCCCTCGGGGAAATACTAAGAGACCCCATTTTCCCTAGTCAATAGGACTAAAGCAGTAATACCAACTGAAGTTACAATAACCATTGCTAGGTCGACCTTGACAGAAGAACATAACGAGGGGAGTAGAGTAGTCGAACTGACCCTTACTAGGAGAGTATGGATGAAGCTTTGAGGAGGATGATTGAGCTAAAAATAAGAGTATAAGATTATTACAACATGGATATGCATTTCAAATAATTTTCCATAGGTGATTGAACTCTCAAAAGGGTTTTCCCTAACAAGAAGGAATGAATGATTGGTAAAATGGGTGCAAATTGGAAAGGTTCTAACCAAATAATTCAAACAACACTAAGAGGGGCCCACTTGTTGATAAAAATCGTAGAAATATTACTTTTGATATATCTTAATTTAATAATTTAATGTACCATCATTGTAAGCATACTTATGAGAATACTTCCCTTAACAAATGGTTTTCTCCTATGAGCCTCCTACTATTACAGGTCAAGGCCTGATCACCTAGGTTAAGAACCAGGTAGAGTGTCCTAACACTTGCATAAGTCACTAGTTATTCACCTCGGTCAGTAACCAGGTTAGTGCTTTGACATTTAAGGAAGAGTTGAGTACTTTGGTCAAGAACCAAGTGTAGCTTCTTCCTCCATTGTTACAGATCAAGGGTTGATCACTTTGGCTAAGAACCAGGTAGACCACCCTGACACTCACAAAATTCGCTAGCTGATCACCTAGGTTGAAAGCCAGGTAAACTACCCTAACACTTGCGGAGTTCGCCCTATAATAGACAATGAAAATACATATGAAAAAATGCAACTGTGGGGCAATGGAAATGAATTCTATTAAGAATATTTTTATTTTTTGAGCCTATAATGCTTTTGAAAAAACTTATTATTAATAGCTTGGCCTCCTACAAAGTTATAAAAGCTTCAGGCACTTCGATGCTCGACGTGTATCCAGGTCATCAGCCTCTTCCACCAATGGTAATAGCTTGGCCTAAATCTTAATGATTTTCTCCAAAAGATTGGACATTGCCTCAGAAGGGATTGAGTTCAATACAAGCATAGAACACTCCATTTCTTTATAAACTCTCATCACCTTAAGGAAAACCCCCTCATATCGCTTTATATAGAAATTTTCCCAATATGACTCATTGTCCATGAGGACAGCCATTTTGGTCATGGTCTCCCTCTGTGGAGCTTGAGTTTGAGATAACTATTCCTTATAAGAAGTGAACTCACACTCAATCTCTTTATAAAACTTTCACCTAGCCTCAAGTTGGGATAGTTCAATTTTCAAGTCTCACACCTCGGTTTTAAGTCATACATTTTCCAATTTCAAAGCTTGAACTGAATTCCTTTTACCGCAATCAGATCCCATAACTTTCAAATAAAAAAGATGGATTAATAGTTGAAAAATATTTTGGCATGGTTGTTTGAATCCAATAAATTCCATTAACCCTTTTTTTATTAGGGATGATGCCCATAAAAAGTTTAAATGACACACGTCCCAAAAATAGAGAGGTGGGTCAACATCATAAATGGGTACAAAAACAAAATGATATAAATATATTACTAAATAATCAACACAATTTCCAAAATTAAAAATGATTTTCATTGATGATTAAAAAGATAAATTAAAAGACATTGCCCATGACTACACAGGCATAAGTGGTGTCTAGCTCTAAACAATGGGGTAAGGACTTAAAATCAACCCCATCCTTGAGTCATCACACATAAACTATCCCTGGCCTCCTTTTTAAAAGAGTCTATTGCTAGCCAAACCCAATTTCTATGCTCAAGGTGAGCTGCTTGGCCATAGCACCAAGCTTGCACTTAGCTTCTTCCTTAGCCTCCTCAATTTTGGATGCTTTGCAATTACTAGCCTTAAGGTTAGCCTCATCCTTTTTCTTTGCCTCCTTGAGATCTTCTACACGATACGTGTAGTCATTTAGCTCAGACATAGCCTTGGTCATTTTCTCTAACTTATCTATGGCATTACCCTCCTATTTAGTGGCCTTGACCAGAAACAACGCGCACTTGAACCAAGTCAAGGCACGCTTCTCTTTCTCCTGAGAAAGTTCATGCTTCAAGCTTTCCATGCCTCGGGTTCTGTTCAACCCAAAGAGTAGCAATGCCTAAAAATTCCAGATGACTTGGGGTCACACATCCTAAATATACATTTACAATAAATTAAATAGGGAATGGAAAGGATAATGGCATACTTGGTACATCAGGTGAATGATCATAGCCTCTAAAATCTCCCCATCATATATGGTATCGAGAAACTTCTCATGCGTCATAACAAGAAGATGAAACACATAATGGTTGAGCTTCTCTGGTGCCATACTCTTACATAAAGTGACCTATCCATATCAGTTGTAAGGTCATTGACTATGATTTTCCTATTTTGGGAATCCCTTACAAGTTGAGCAAATAATGTAGGAGCCAAGCAAGGATGGAGAGAGGTGTGTTGACCTGAGGAGACTTGTAAGGGCTTGAAAACATTTAGCGGCTCAGGCCTAAGCGGGGGTTTATCCATAGTAACTTTTATTCCCTTTTGGATGATGTGGAGAGGCCCTCTTTGATCCTTTTCCTTCCTTTAGAGGACTTTCTCCCTTGAATAGGGGTGTAGCTCTTTGAACGCTAGTCCTCTAAGGACCAACCTCGTTCTTAAGCCAAGCCAAGAGAGCTTTAGTGTAAAACTCTATAGTATCTGCAAAAATAAGAGGCAATGAGGTTTTTATATAACGAGGTTACGCTAATAAACCGAGAGAGAGAAAAAAAGAGAGAGAAAGAGAAATTTTGAAAGTCTCAGGGCTAGTTCAACATCATATAGGACCATCTCAAACATATCCCCATAATCTATGGAAGGGGTCTTGTGCTTTGGAAGAGTTCAAGGCTTATGGATAATCCTAAGAGGAGTTCTACCAAACCATGCTTCATCAACTCGCATGCGAAAAAGCGTGTGGTATTTAATAGATGCCTCCAAGAGGTCTTCTCAGATAGATAGTTTTGGATATCAGCCAATGTTGTTTTGCATCCAACATTAGGGTCATGATGAAGGAACCCATGTTCCATATCATGGCTTTAGTATCATTCGAGGCACTCCTAATCAACCTGGTGTTATTGGTTGGAGATTCCTACAGACTTGAGACATACAAGAAATTGTCCTTCAAGTTCTTCTCATTCTCAGGAAGTGCTATATATATACCTCTATTCTGCTTCACAAACATGTACACCCTTCTTGAGTATGTTGGGTTATATTTCAAGATGTAGGCTTTGTTAAAATAAGAAATTTTCAAATACACACTAATCTCTTAGAATTTTACTATGAGGTAGAGAAGATACCTCTAGCCATTGGGCATTAACTGACCCAACGCGAGCTGAGTCATTGCCAAAAATATCCTTATAAAAGCGTATAAGGGAAACCTGGCCCCCAACCATAGAGCTTTCTTATGAAAGACCATCCACCAACTTGGGGGAGGGTCATTATCACGAGCTCCTACCATTGGAATCATTATTCCACCGACGAAGAAATGTTACATGTTCTCTTTAATCTCTCCTCATCCAGTGGCGACAAGCCACTGGTCTTAACTTTGGTCGACCAGCCCTTAGTACGACTTTTGAGCTCCCTAATTCCTATGTTCCTCTCTTATTTTCTCCATGACCTAGAAATGGGAACATTTAACTTAATAGTTGGCAAGGCCTAAGAAGAGGCTTAGGTAGAAGGTTGAGGCTGAGATTTCCCCTCATCACTTGAAGAAATTTTCTCGATAGAGGACCCCACATCATTGCTTGTATTGGGATATTAAAGGCTCTCCCAATAGCTAGATCCAGAGGTATCTTCTCTATGCATAGTTGCTACAAAATATCACAAAACATAAAAAAGGAGGTAGGACAAAAGAATAAGAGATTACCTAAGGTCAAGTTTGAAAAGAAAAAAAAAATTCTTTAAAACCAATCTGAAAAGAAAGTAGAAAAGTGGTAGACTCAGAGTGTTGCACTCTTATAACTCGAGCAAATAAGCTATGTGCTTAGCAGATTTCTTACCACCAAACTAAAAACTTTTCTTTGGCTCGAATTGAGGTGACAGATAATTTTCCCTCTAACTTTTTGTCTGATGTGTAGGAAATAGTGAAAAGGCTCAGCCCAGACACCTCTTATATAGAGACCTATATTTTCTCTCTTCAATCAACTGACATTAATTTATTAGAGGATCTGAACGATTCATATCTACTACTCGAGAATTAATCTTTCACCTAAATCAAAAACTCGAGTTGAAAGAGTAGTGGGACTATATGTTTGGACATATGGACCGACTAAAAGCCTGGCACATCTAACAACATGAGTCTAGTCAACAGCCCAATCTGTAAGATGAGTCATCCCAAATGACTTACCTGACCCCGTGCTCACAACACACCAAGAAAAGAGAGACATGTTTAGGGAACCATGTTACCTATAAGGTCGACTACTAGCTAGAGCTATGGTCGATCTCAAACCATAAAATGTATCACTTTTACCTTTTGTACTGCTCTGACATCATATGTAATCAACATCTATACATATAATGTTCTATAAATAGATGGAACTCTTAAGTAATCCACACATTCAATCAATTACTCTGACTTCTATTGAAGTTTTCTCTCTAAAAATTGGACCAATCCCAACCCTAACTATCAAGAGTAAGGTAGTGATGTCAATGCATATGTCTTACTTTCTCTCATCCATCTTTTGGAAGCAATGATTTTTTATAATATTAAGGTTTTTAATGAGCTTTGAAAATATAAGCCCAAAATATATTTAGGGTTGAAAAGTGTGTGCTGAAAGAGTTTGAAAAGAAAAGGAAAAAAAAAACTTAATGGCCAAACAACACAGCCGAAAAGACTTTAAAGAAAATATAGATCATTGTCTTATCTGCATTATCAGTACTTCATAGTATATTGGCGCAAAGGTCATATACACAATTGATCAACATTATATATTAATATATCCACCGTTAGAATTATGGCCAATGATCCTAACTTGATATTGGAAAGTTTAGCGATGATTAATATCATACGAAGAATTCAATTTTTGGTGCAGTTCATTAAAGGTATGCAAAGTAGAGAAATTAATTTATGGTATTTGATTATCTATATTTTCATAATTTATAGTGAAGTTGGTTCATATTTTTCATGTTGATATAACTTCTTCTTAATTATGATCTTTCATATTTAAATCAAATAATTATATGAGTGATCATAATTATTTGATTTAATTATTAAATTTTAAATAAGTTATTTTTATTGAACTTGTGTTTAATTTTTTTGTTCTGAGATTCCTTAGTTGGTTTGATTTAAGTGACATATGTTTTGAATAATTTAGTTATGATTATTCATTATTAAATACATTCTAAAACACACACGAACACTTATGTTTATGTGCTAACCTTTTTGCAATTTATTTTGAACGTATATAATTGACGGATAGATTATTGGAACGTTGGTCTGGAAAGTTCTCATGCTAATATTAGAAACTATAAAAATAGAGCAATGATTCGTAAATAAGGTATGTTGGAATAGTATCCTAGGGAGTGTAGCATAAGACCGAGTTTGTACTTAAATATCTGTTTTTCATTGTGCAAAGTTAGGTGGATTGATAGATTTACTCTTAGATCATGGTTGTGACTTAAGTTATTATCACCTAAAAATATCGTATATTATTTTTTTTTATTTTTATATTATATTTTTATCCATGATTACATATATGGTTGTTTTGTTTAAGTTATTAAATTAAAAATTAAAAATAACTTATTCATCGTTATAAGTTAATTATATCTGTGTTTTATAAATTTTTACTGCTTATATCAACATGAACACTTCTGTTCCTTAGATGAGTGTGGTCTATGGATCTTGAGATTGTTCCATGATCAATGGCGTCTATATGGCAAATGGATTCTGAGTCTTTGGTAGGTTCAATGCCAACAGCAAGGTGCAACTTCATAAGCAAACATTCATAGGGTAGTCCAACCCCAGGGTTGCTGCTATCTGTGGCTTGGGCGAGGATTTCATCTTGGATGATGAAGCCAGGCAATCCCCTGACCGATCCAATATGAGATTTTGACATGTGTGATTCCAATCTCGAGAGGGTGGTTGGAGGGAGTAAGTTTGTGCATACCATTATATTTAATATTATGTAAAAATAATTTAAATTCACTCCATAAGTAAAGACCATTGGAATTCGGGACCCGGTTAATTATATTCAAACCCCCTAGTTACTTGGATTAAAATAATCCAAGTAAAAATTATCGTTGCCAGTGTTGGCTATTTCAAGAACCTCATTGATACTACTAGCAGACATGTATATAGTCTTGTTTTGAATAAAACCTATATAAATCATTGGCCCTAGGCCCTAGCTTACGAATGAAGGGCTCAATAATGGCATAGCACAGCCTAAGGAGTGTAGGCTAAAAATGTTTTTAGGTGACAAAATGATTCCCATCCAAGAGCCGTAATGCCGATTTTGTGGAAGTCAATCCACATGCCAGGTCATTCTAACACAATGAGTCACTTAGAGAATGTGGATTTATTCCTCATTTACGATTCTCAGGTCCACCATTAGTTGTTGCCAGAGAAGCTGCCACTTTTGGAGTTTCGTGCAATCGTGAAACCATGGTAACGACAGCAACTCACAAAGAAAATACCCAAAAAATACAAAATGCCCAAATATGTCCACAAATATACATCAATGGATTTGTACGAAAAATGTGTTTTGTGATTGGAATGGAGGAGAAAGTGTTTGATAGTGATTTGGGGATGGTAAGAGGGTTTTTGGCTTGAAAAAAAATGTGGGAAAGTACGGAGAGTAAGTCTCAGATTGCTGGATTTTTGAGCCGATTTTGGTCTTAGATAAGTGTTGATGAGGGATTTGCTAGCAGTTATGCACAAAGAAATATGGATTTTGGTGAAACATTGAGAGAAAATGAGTTAGAGGCACCGTAGGAGGAGAAATGTTAACGCTCACATTTTGCGTGGAGGAAAAAATATAAGATATATAAACTGAACTCGCTCAATCAATTTAGTTATTGATTGGTCGATTTAGATTCAATTTTTTAAATTTAGATTTCCCCCCAGCTTTTGTATTTTTTCTCAAAAAGTACCCCCTAACTTCATCCCCAATTAGAAAAACACAGATTTATTTAATTATTTTAGCACAAATCAACAAGATTAAAATTTTGATTTTCACATAATCAGTAACCATAGCTAATATTGTTCTCACCATTTAACGATTACCCATATAAACTTATAGTGCATATGCTCATGTGATCGCCTATTCATCTAAGTTCAAGAGTCATATAAACTTATATATTTACAATATATTTTTGTAATTAAGATTTCAAAGTTATTTTCTCAATACCTAAATTATTTATCTTGAACTTTGATAAGAGTTTAAATTGTTAAACCCCACCAAAAATGACAATTAAATAATTTATTAATATCTTAAAAATAAGCATAATTTAATTAAAATTAACTAATAGACCTAATTAATCTCTTATATATATATATATATATAAGATAAAATTAATAATCTTAACTCATATATTTAACAACCTAGTTAACATTGAATAACCATGACTAACTCACTAATTTATCCCATAAATTTTCAATTGAGTATAAATGTTATTTATCTAATATTTGTTGAATCTATTTTTAATATTATGTCATTCATTTAGTTATTTAAAAACCCAAATTTTGTGATTGAATGCTTAGGCTTAATTTTTGGTTTTAAGAACTTGTCAAATTATTCAAAAAATCACGTTATTTCTCTTTAGAACGACTTTTACAATATACTTATCATTTCTTACAAAGTGATTGGTGCACTTACGAGTTATTTTACAAATATAAAAATTGAGCATCACTTATCTTAACCTCAAACCAGCTTATTCCTAGCAAAAAACAAAAGTGATATAAGAATTAAAACAATAAATAAACTAATTAAAGTAATGTAAATCATTTCCATAGATTGACGCGATCGTATTTAGTGCATACAACAAGCTTTTTAAATATGATACCACAAATATCCTAACATGTAAAAATTAAAACTAAAAATATTTTAAAAAAATAATAATAATGCATAAATAACGAAATAAAAGAAATAAAAAGTAAAACTAAAAATAATAGACATGCTCTTGTATAGAATGATATCCTTAGAAACATGTAAATATACGTGATCAAATTGTATAAACCAAAGTTCTCGAATCCATAAGTATTGCTACAATAAATATTATTAATCATTAAATTATTATTAAATTAACAAGGGGTTTTGAAAATAATTTTTAAATAGAAATAATAAATAAAATGCACGAGCACATAGAACAAGATAAATATGTGATTACGAAATAATGCTTAATAATAACTTATTATTTAACCAATTATATCATAAATTAATATTAAAATTATACTTTAATTAACTACAATAGCTTGGGAAACGTATGCACTAGTTAAAAACGAATTTTAACCCACATTTTCGTACTTTTAATTATAGTATAATACTTCTTCAAATCAATCATAAATAATAATATAAACCTAATCATCTTTATTGGACAAAATTCATTTATCATATTACTAACAAAAAAGGAGATAATAAATTTTACAAAATCACAATTCTCAACAACCATAAATAAAGGTAACAACTCTATTTATGACACTATCACAAAGAACTAAGTTACGACTTTGAATTAATATATTAGCAAATATCATAACTTACGAAACAAATAAAAATCTATACATTCCCAAGATAAAATAGTAACATCTTAAACTAGTTATGTAGCACCCTTAATTTTGAAAAATGAATGTTTTGACACATTCTTGATGTATCTTGTATAAATGTTTGCATTTAGGTCCTTCCTCATTGTATTATAATTATGCCCCTAGTAATGAGATTTGATTAGGCTTTTGTCATTTGAATCTTTTAAGTCCAAAAATACTTGAAATACATCAAAATATATCCCTTGATTTTGAAAATATAATTTATAAAATACTTAGGTTAAAATACGATATTAAAACCTAATTTATTTTTTTAACTCCAATAAATCACAAGATATGCATGCTATTTAGGCATGTATCATAGAACATTTACTTTTGTCTATTAAATATGAAAAAAATTAATATTCAATAGTTAATGTAATTTAAAAAAAATTAGTTTTGATAAAGTGTGTAGGACTTCTTTCATCAACTTCCTAACATAAAACCCAAAAAATTGACACCAATTTACTAAACACACTATTAAAATTAAGTTATGTTTGCTGAGTATATCTAGTATTTAGTACAAATTAATGACAAAATTAAATATAAATCTATAAATTTAAATATATAAAGTTTGCAGTTAACGTACATTCGGGTACTTCTGTACTAATAGTTGTTTTTAACATTTTCAATTTTGTCACACCATAGTCTATGAGTTATATATAATTTCAATATAATATTTATTAAATATGTATAATGATTTAAGAATTTTGGATAATTATAATATATAATCAATTAAATTTACCTATTAAGTACATCGTGAACATCTTGTTTATAAGAGTCTTTAAAAGAATTCATAAAATAACATGTATGAAAATATGGCTCATCCACGACCTAAACTTAATAATGATTACAATAGTTAAATAAGAAAAGTTAATGTATAAACATTAAAATTGTAGCTCTATTATATTGATCATATAATGAGTATAAATAAGTTAAAATATAAATTACTTAGTGAGAAATGAAATAAGAAATTTTTGATTCAATCGTAGCTCTAAAGCCATATTTCTTACTCTAATAGCTCTATTTGATACCAATTCATCTCTTATTTCATCAACAAAGTAGGGTCGATGACTTTCTAGCTATCTACGAAGGTTTCTTTGATTATTCCTTGTATTTTGATTACAAATATAACATTTTTTTTAGAATTCTATTCCTTTACTTCTTCACATTGCATTCAAGAATTTTATGTTCCATGTACTTTGAAGGGATGTTCAATCACATTTTCTAGGGATGATGTTATTAGAATATTGACTTTTCTAACCACAAAGGATTTCACATTTCATGTGCTTCCCTTCGTGTATGAAAACATACTTAGTGGGAACTTTCTTAATGAATTTAAAACATCAATTGCTAGAACATACTACAGTGGTTACCATGTTGGCTAGCCTTAATCATGGGTAGAATAGAGGTGTTTTTTATCTAAGTACAGTTGGACTTGGTTTTGTTTTAATTATATTTTGAACACCTAAGTCCATTCTCGCTCTCATACTTCTTCTAGGACTCTTACATGCAGTCACTTCCTTGTCGTTATTGTTAATAATTAGACTATATACATTATTGGCATGATCTATAGGACCATCATCCTTCCTTATTTTGATTCCCTTCATTGCACTCTTCATTATCCTTCTTTGATGACATATTGGGTAAAGCTCTCTTTCGTGCTAAGTCTACCACACTATTCATCATTCTTAGAAGAGCTTTAATCCTTATTTTACTTCTTCTCAAAATGTCTCCACTTCTACTTATTTTCCTACGATTCCTACTTCTATTTTCTCTTCTTTTCCTATTTATCAACCATTAGAGCTCACTTTATTGCGATAGAAGTTTGTAGCTATCAAATAAGAGGTTGTTGTAGTTACCAACCAAGTATACCTTTGATTGATAGTCATTGGTGTGTATCAATGCCTTCAAAGTATACCTTTGATTAACATTCATTGGTGTAGATCAATGATCATCTTTTCAAATTAGAGCACATAACTCCTCAATATTGCTCTCCCAAGTTCAGTGGTTTTTCCCTTTTATCGATGCTTAGGTAAGTTCTTATGCTTCTCATTTTTTCAAACTAGTGGAGCTATAATTGGTGATATTACTACCTCTCTTTAAAATATGATCGATACTTCCCTTCTTAAGGACCTATTGGATACCTTTCTTAATCTTGTTTTGTCTTCTTGTCATAGGTTGTCTTATGAAGGGACAAGGTGAGTTCACTTAGAGGATGGGAAGGGATAAATTGAATCTTGATTTTTATAATATTTATATATTTTTTACATATTATTTTCAAAAATTGCAATATAAAATGTGTTATTAATAAGAATAGTGTGATTTAAGTTTTTTAAAATTTTAGTGTTGTTTATGTAATTGTTCAACATTGTTTTTGAGTTTGTTAGCATATGTTGTTGAGTATTTATATGTTTTTGTTTAACTAACATAACTGATTAGATTTATGCTTTATAGGTCCAAATAAGTTTTTGTTTTCGAAATGAATAAAATAACTCATGTTAGGTCAACTTAGGTTTAAAAGTTTGTAAACTGAAACTTAACTGAATCGACCTATATATATATATAATCATCTTATTTTACTTAAAATTTTATGTTAATTGAGAAGGGTAAATAAATTATATTATGTTTTTGTAATCATCATTTTGAAGAAAACTTTATTATAACTAATAAAAATCTAAATTATTTTTATTCTTGAATTCTGAATAATTTATTAATTTTTAAGAGTTATTCTTAACTTGAAAATTGATATATAATTCTAATTTAAATACTAATATACAATTTTTTATTTAAATGGTTGATTAAATAATAATCTTATTTATTAATTTAACATTTATATAAAGTAAAAATAATTTAAATTCGCATAAAAGATCAAGTATTGCAATATTTGTATTATTGTAAATGCTTTGTAAGTCCATTTTTTTCTCTCTCTCTTTCTCTTTATTTTTTTTTATTATAAGTAACGTTGTATGGTTTAAACCTTTTTTTAGTTTCATTGGAAGAGCTTCAACGCAATGTTGTAATGTAATTTTTTTTTTCTTTTTTCGGTGACATGCATGGAAGTTATATAAGTCCGGTAAAACCATAATGAGTTTTTAACTACTAATTATTTTCTTTAACCAATTGATCATTAATTGAAAAGTGAGATTCTCGAGTATCTACAACTTAACCAACATGGTATTTGATTCATTTTTCATTAATCATGCAGTACGTCCGAGGATTATTTACTTAAGATTTGGTGATGAATACGATTAATAATTTATTTATTTATTTTAATTTTTAATAGAGCAAATGAACATGGAGCTGATAGAATAATATGAATAATTTATTTATTTTTTAATTCGATGAAACAATTGAACAAAATTTAATTTCGTGATTGATGGAAACCATACTAATATTAAATTGAGCACTCTATTAAAAAGTCAAAATACTATTAGGGGGGAATTAAAAAAAAGTTAATAAATTTTATTTCTATTCAAAATTAATAAATATTTAACTGTTAAAAAACCCAAAACTGAAATAGACAAAGACAAATGATAATGAAGAAATGGTAGAGCTAATTAAAAGGGCAGGGAAAGAAAAATTAATTAAATAAATAAAAGACTTCCTTTTGGTCCCTTCTTTTTACGATCCATATATATATATACCATCAATATACAGAATCCCTAAATCAACAGATTAATTAAGGCTTGCAAAAAGCAACATTCCATATACTTTTAACAAATTGTTTAAGAATTTGAAGCATTGTTGCCTTTGGAAACGAGAAAGGGTTTTGAAAAAACTACTTTAACGGGGAAGTAGAAGTCTTAATTGATAGATGAATTTCAGTTTGGTTTTTTCCTTTTCATTGTTTTTGGTTTTTGGTCAGGTTTTCTTAATTTTCATTTTTAAATTCAGTTTTTTCTAAAATTAAATTTAAAAATTATTTATATTAGTAGCATTACCTTACTATATCTAGGGTTACAATTGTATTATATTAGTTGTGTTTTGATATTAATTGTGTTAATTAATAAATAAAATTTTTATTTTTTATTTTTTAAATACTGATTATTTATAATTGTTATAACTAATAAGACATTTAAAGATGTAAAAAAAAATTATTGATTAAATTTTTTATAAATATATCCCGTAAAATATTAACACCTTTAATTATATGATCATATCCATTTCTTAATATTTATTAAAAAATGAGATGAAACCTACAAATAAAATAATATTTAGTTTATAGTTAAGTAAATATATATGGTATGATGGATGACTAAGTATGCATCTATTATTATCATATTGAAAATTAGTATACCTATATGCTCCACTTAACTCATTTTTAATAATTTGTGCTTTAACCATATTTTTTTTTTATGTCACTCCTTTTCTTCAAAATGGTTGCCACATTTACATTACTTGCGTAAGGGGGTGGGGTTTATACAGCTTGAAATCGACACATGCACCCATATATAATTAAAAAATAAAATAAAAATTTCTTACATGTCACCTATAACTGTAAAAATAATATTTTAATAATATTAAAAAAAAAATTAATCAACTAAAATACAATATCAACATGGATTAATACTTATCCACTCAATATCCTTACATTTGTTGTCTTATTATATGATATTTTGTAAGTAAATTTTAGTTCAAAATCACTATATTTATAACTTAATTGATATAATTTAACAATAAAATTATTTATTATGTCTATTGAATTGTAATTAATAATATTTTATTAAATTTTATAACTAAAGTTATTTTTTCTTAATTTTGTATTAAAATAACTAAAATTTTGTATGTCTTAATGAACCAAATTGGTTTTAAATGTGGCTTGACTAATAATAGGTTGATGGCAAGATTTATTTCAGTAGTTTTAATTTAAAATTTAGAATCATAAAAAAAATTATTTAATATTAAAAATAAAATATTTTTATTATTTAATACTTCTTTTTAAAATTTTGAGAATTAATTTTTCAAAAATCATTAATTAACTGTAAAATAAAATGAATATCCCATCAAACTTACATCACCCATTGGGCCCGTCTGTTGTTCCGTGAAATTACCATCTTCTTAAGTGGACATATGACATGTACGGGTCCCGCTAACATCCAATGGTAGTGGAATCGAATAGACCCAGACCCAGACCCAGACCCAGATTTTATTAATCCTACTTTTAAAATGAATAATTTCTCCAGAAGACCATCCACAAATTTTTTTTTCCAGTAAAATATTATATTTTCCAAACTAAATTATTCTTTATTTATTTATTTATATTCTTCTAGTGACCGCCTTGTACATTTTTATCATCTCACCACTATAGGTTCATCCTCTTCATCTTTTCCCCTTACATCACAATATATATATTTACTCTCAGCTTTCTCTGTCTTTCAAATATTTACCCTAATCTTAATAGGCGATTTCTGCAATACAGAAAGGGTTTTTGAAGGTATAGATTTTAGAAATCAAACTGTATTAGTTTCTCAATCCGTGACTCTGTTTCCCAAGTCTTTTTTATGCCTTCAATGGCGGTTTAATATTCTATGGTTTTATAGCTTTAATGTGGGTTTCTATCTTTCAGATTCAATCTTGAAAAATGGTTTGTATTTGTTTTTCTATAGGGAAGCTGGATACTCAAAACTTGAATTTATGGTATGTACAGTATGATTTTTCCTATCAGTACCTTGTGGTCTGTTTCAGATTTGGTAAGCTCTGAATTTATGATTTTTATAATATTCTTTTTTTTTTATTTTGTGTGTAAAAATATAAAAATACAATCAGGTGAGTCCAATAGGAAGAATGGGTAATGGATATGATGATATGGGTCCGCCATGGCTAAAGCCAATGTTGATAGGTAACTACTTTGTGCCCTGTACTATCCATGGAAATTCCAACAAGAGTGAATGCAATTTGTTCTGTTTGGATTGTATGGGAGATTCCCTGTGTTCTTACTGTTTGATCAATCACAAAGATCACCATGTTGTTCAGGTTTGAACTAATTCTTTTTGTTTACTTTTTTATTTTTCAATGAATTAAAAGATTGCTTTTTTAACCATGAAATATGCTTATTTTTGCAGATTAGGCGATCATCTTATCATAATGTTGTGAGGCTTAATGAGATTCAAAAGTACATCAACACTGACTGTGTTCAGACATATATCATTAACAGTGCAAAGATTGTGTTTTTGAATTCTAGACCACAACAGAGAGCTGGCAAAGGTGTTACAAATACTTGTAAGATTTGTAATCGAAGTCTTTTGGATGCGTTTCGATTCTGTTCTTTGGGTTGCAAGGTAAGTTTTTTATTTATTTATTTATTTATGAAATATTCTTTCATTTCTTATTGTTTGACTTTGCTTTGCTTTGCTGCTTTTCATCATTTGTTTAGATCAATTTACTTTGTTGCTACATTCTCACTGATTTGTATTCATACTTTGATTCCGTAATATTCGTGTTTGTGGGTTACTAAAGTGCTCTTTGCTATATGAACATTGTAAATAGCTTGAAGCAATGAGAGTCGGAGACCCAGAGCTCACATTTACACCAAAAGTGAAGAACAACAGAGATGGATTTTCAGAGTCTGATGAATCATCAACACCAAAGAAGATTAAGAAGTCGCATTTTTTCAATCGTTTGATGATGGATTTTAACAGTACAATCACATCTGATTGTCATCAACACTTTGATGGAGTTGACAAGTCATTAAGCTCAAATGATGAAGCCACAGGCAACATTTCTCCTTCAACTCCACCCATTTTCAATCACAACAATGCAAGAAGAAGAAAGGGTGTGCCCCATCGTGCTCCTTTCTAAAAGCGTTTTCACTTCTTTGATCAACCTTCATAACAGAGGGAGGGAAGGAAATAACTATAGTATCAGTGAAGTTTATATATAAGTATGTGAAAAATACAATGCTGGCCGAAAAATAAGGAAAAAAGAGGGGGGATGATACAGCTTTTAGTTACGTTGTTGTAAATATTAGAATGGAGTTTAAATAGTTTTGTTTATTTATTTATTTATTTATTAATATTTAACTTTGGTTGTGAAATAGTTACTATTAACCGTAAAATATATATATATATATGAATATGTAAAAATTTATAATTTGAGTTATACAGTCTAATTATGGTTGTAATTTTAAGTTTTATAAAAAAAATATATTTAATTATGTTACATAATGTTTGGTCATCAATCACTCTTTCTAAATTAGAAAAAAATTTAGGAATTTAATTTAATAATGATTACCTTAGCCTATGTACAGAGAAGTTGACATAATATCGGTTTTTGGTTGTTAAAAAGGATAGCAATAATAATGGAGTGATATATTATATAAATTCAATATGGGTTATAAGCATTTTTTTTTAATATATATATATATATATAATAATTACATTTAAGTAATTTTAATTAAAACTTGAATATTAAATATTTTATAGGTTAAAATTAAATATATGTTATTTAATTACATCATGTTTGTGAGTATGTTTTAATAAAAATAATAATATTATTACAATAACTTTTATAATTATTATAATAAAAATACATAAAATATTAACTATATCAAATTTCTTTTATAATTCCAAGTGATTGAAGTTTGGATATCAATGATTTTAAATTACACAATAAAGTTAACAGCACGATTGGCTTTTTATTAGAGTTTTAATGTGTGAATCGATTACCCTCCATTTATATAGTGAATGATGACTTCAAATTTGATAGGCATGCATAGCATAGCATAGCATAGGATAGGATTGTATTGTATCGTATTATAATATAATAAAGGATGAGATCACATTTAATAAGTTTTTTAGATTATATTATTTATATAGTTTAATTTTTTAGATTAAAAATAATATTTTTTTAAAAAATAACTTAAAACAAAATAATAATTAATAAATATTTTTTGATTTTCTTTTTATTAAATATGATTTTACAATATTTAAAAACTTGTAATTTAATTATGTTTAATCAATTCCATAAGAAATTATTAATATTTTAAATAAAATTATTAATAAAATTATTAATATTTTAAATAAAAAGGAAATTATTAATATATATATATATATATATGTACGAAAATTCTTTTCACGTTAGATTGTGATATATTGTTATCAAATGAGGTGACAAATTTTAATAAAATGAAATTTATCGCCTACTTTTATCATTCCATTTTAATAATTCATCTGAAATTGAGACGGACATAGATGCTTTTATATGTATATAGAATTCAGATATGATGGGTGACTCGTGTCATGTGGAGATGTTATTTGTAACTTTAGTAGTAACTTCATTTTGTACTTTAAAAGTAGGGTTAATTATGTTTTTTTTTCCGCTATATACGAGATAATTTGTAAATATATTAAAAAAATATTTTTGTTATAATTATGTCTAATAAAATAAGAATAATAATAAAAAATATATTTAATTTTAAATATAATTATATCATTATTCATACATTTTTACATATAATTGTTACCTTTAAAAATATACGTGTCAATCAGTTACTCATATATTATTATTATGAAGATAATTGTAACAAAATAAATATTTTACGTATTTTTATAAATTATTTGTGAAAAATAGAGTTAAAATATTTATTAAAATATTAAATAAATAGTAAATTTTACTTGATAATTCTTATAAAATATATAAAAAAAATTAATTAATTAAAGTAAAATTTTTTTAGTAACCTTTACGGCAGCTGACAGTCAGAATTACCATAGTAACAGTAGTATAATTTGTATGTTGTAGGATTCTCTAATCACAATGGCCTACTTTAATAGATTCTCTAAGAATATGATAGTTTCACAACAACGAATGGGATTAAGAAAAGGAAGGGCTTAATTAAATTTGCCAACATTACAAATAGTATCAAATAATGAATGCAGGTGGTATCTCTTACACTTGTGAAGTGTTAGAAAGCACTTTTAAGTATGTAGTTTCTTCCAAGTAGTTTAAGTGTAGAAAAAGTAGCTTTATCAATTGTGGGTTAGTTAAAAAAGCAAAGGTACAAAAAGCAAATATAAAGATTACTTAAGAAATATTTAATTATATATAAATATTATTAATTAGTTGGAAATTTGACATGTCCTACTTCTTAATCTGCCTCTCAATGTTGAAAAGTCATTATTTTTGGTTAAAAGTTAGACGTGAGAAGATAACAACTTTCCTTGTGTGTGGTATAAGGTATAAAAAGGAAGTTTGATGGATTACAAGCTAGGAGGGAGATTAGTGTCAACAAAAAAGCTAGAGGAAACACGTAAATCCCACGGTAAGATAGAATAGGAATCAGTCTCTATCCAAAATCCAAATGCTTGCTAGCTCTAAGCAGGATCTGCTTTTGCTTTTCCGATTATGGAAATCAGATTTTAATTCAACGGTAATTTGTAAAACAGATTTTCTACTTTGTGAAAAGTGTTAATGTGTTTATTGAAATTGTTTTTTTTTTTTATGTACGATCATGTTATAGTTTTTTTTTTCTTCTTCGTAATAATATGATTAAATTAATGTAAAAAATAATAAATAGATTAATTATTCTAAATTACAAAATACTTTTTAAGATAAAGTAGAATTAAATACACAGTAATTACTCTCCATTCTATCGGGAAACAATGAATAATTAATAAGATTAATTATTTTTTATTGAATTATTTAAGAAAAAAAAGTGTAAACAAGTGGGTTTGATTGATTAGAGACGTGAAGAATCTGAAAGGCAGCGTGTGATCCCACTCTCCTTCAATATCTTCCGTCCATTAATGTGGCTTTATATATATATATATATTGCAATAAATAAATAATTATTTATTTATTTATTTATTTAAAAATTAATATATATATATATATAATTATTTATTTAAAAAGTAATTGAAGAGAGGTATTTGAATTTGTTTAAGGTGTGTGGTCTAGTTGGGTCCGAAAACAAAGACAAGACGTTGGCTTCTCTTCCTTTCATTCATAATCCAATCGAATAGAAACAAAATATTTATATATATATATATATATAGTCTTAGGCTTTTACATCCGTCGTGCCATATCAAAGAAGCTGTGACTGTTTTGTCTGCTAGTGCATTTGTTTTTTTTTTTTTATTTCTTCTTCTTTCTAAATCAAGAGAGGCATTTTAATTAAATCAAAACAGTAAATGGAATTATAAGTTGTAAAACACTAGGCAAATTAACATGTTTGAACGAATTACTTAAAAAAATTTTTTTGCTTTTTATATTTAAAAATAATTTAAAAAAAACAAAAATATTTTGAGTTATTATTTTATAATACAATGTATTTAAAAAAAACAAAAGACTAAAAATAACTTTAACTTGTTTTTATTGTTTTTTAAAAAAATAGAATACTTTCGGAACATTAGTCAATTTTTCTTTTCTTTTCTTTGATAGTTTGGTGTAAGTTTTTATGCATAATTACAGCTTTTAGTTTTATATATATATATATATTTGCTTTTTAATAATATTTATCAAGTTTTACTTATTATATTAATTAATTATATTATCATATTATCAAAAAAAAAAAACAATATAATCATATTTTTTATTTTTTTTTTGTTTTTAAAAATAATTTTGTAAAATATTGATCAAACATCTCATTATTTTCAAAAATTATAGAAAATTGTTTTTAAGTTATGATTTAAAAACAACTTTTATAAACAATGTTTGAGTTAAGCAATCAAACAAGTCATAAAAAATCATTAAAACTTATAACTATAAAAATAACATCTTAATAATATTAAATTAGATATTCTTAGAAACTCACGCTGCTTCAGCCGATAAGATCATTGAGTTGAGTTGGCAGTTAACGTATTAGAAGTTGGCGCAGTCTACATGTGTTTGGACTTAATCGATCATCGCGATCTACATGTGTATTAATGTCCACCTTTGTCCGTAGTGTGGAGGAGGTATTAAGTATCTTGTCACATCGTATGAAACAATGACGTTGTTGCTTATAAACTTGGGCAACCCTTAACTCAACGAGATCTTATTAGTATAAATAAGCATAGTTTAATATGAACAACATTAAATTAGATGCCATTTAAAATAAAATAATGTGTAAAAAAAATTAATATTAAAAATATATGAAATAAACATAATAAATAACAAATTTTAAGTATAATCTTTTTGTTATTTTTCTAACCTACTATTATATAACTTGCAATATATTGTTTTATTAAATATAAATACATAAATTTTACCATATTTATCAATAATTATGTCATAATATTTAACTTTACATATAAGATAAATAAATTTTTTTAAGATAACAATATTATCACAGTTTAAATTATTATTAACATTAGAATAAATCATTAATAATAATTTTATTTAATATTAATTATGTAATTAATTAAAGATAAAAATATATTTTATACATTTCTATTACAATAATAACAAAAATTATAACAATAATATTATTACCATTTTTAAGTGAAATTAGTTATTTTAGGTTTGAGGGAAGAGAATTCTATTCTCTTTTTTTCCCTTTCCTTCTTTATAATTTTGAGTCATTTAAAAATAGTTTTATAATAATTATTCTTACACTAATTTTTTTTATCTATCATGCTGATCTAAATTTATAAAAGAAAATTCATCCCGAAATCCATTTTTAACTAATATTGCATTTTCCATTAATGTTTAGATTATTGAAAATTTTGTAAAATTTCAAAAATATCGATAAATTCTGTCCTACTTGATATTGTTATACATGTAAGTGAATAGTAGTTATACATGTAAGTGAATAGTATAGGTGATTAGTTAGTAATGCCACGTATATGCACAATTATGATTCTAAATGCTTCCAAATATCGTAGTTGTCGCAATATTTTAGTTGTTTTAAAGCTAAATTTAGAATAAAATATTATCTTCATTTAAAAGTTTAACATGAAACAGCAAATAGTTATGAAATTGATTATGATAGAAAATTTTATTGTTAAATACTATAAATAATATTATAAATTTTAACAAAGTTATTTTATTTACATCAATAGGTTAATCAATTTATAAAGACACTTAGATTATTCCCTCTTTAAAAATTTATACTTCGATAGTTTTTTAAATCCTAAAGTATTATTTTATTAATAAATTTTTTTAACATAATAATAAAATAAATTTAATAGGTTAAATTTATAATTTTATTTAAGAATTTAAAATTGAAATTAAACGGTAGAATACATATTTTTTACTTCTATTAGTAAAACTTTCACGTAAAATTTATATTTTATAGAATTTTTACATATGTTTTTGGTACTTTTTTTATCATATTTTTTATAGGTATTAATTTTGGATCGAAACTTAAGAATTTACAATATAAAAAATAAGTACTACATAGATTAAAAAATTACAATATCAAAGGTGTTAAACCATACAAATAAGCTCTCTCTTATCAATTATCTTTGAAGATTAGTACCAAAAATTGAACGGTGCACCTTTATTGTATTGCTCAAAGCTAAGGCAATGGTTGAGCAATCTGTGTGGTTTTCAACGATGGTGAACTGAATAGAGCTCATCCATGTCGCTCCAACGCCACTGATCTTGTAATTGTTTTGACTTATGTAGATCCTATTAATATTATAAAGTCTATGTTTTGATTTAAACACGATGCCTATAGATAATGCCATATAGGAAAAGTTAAAAAAATATAGAAAATTTTGATAAAATAAACAATTTGCAAAAATAGTTTGAAATTTTAAGTCACATATTTAATTAACCTACATGGGTGGATAGATAATATCGCTAATTATTTTCAATTAAAAATTATTAATCGATCAGACAAAAAATCGTATGTAAATAAGATAAAGCGAAAATAAAGATAAATATGACACATGATATTTTAGGTAAAAACAACCTAGATCATAATAATGACTTTAGAAGAAAATCGTCAGTCCACCGAACTGCCTATTACTACTATGAAAAATCAGTTCAATTAAAAAGTCAGATCTTAGACTACCCTTCACAGATAAATCCCCCAAAGTAATTTACTTACGATCATTCATTTTTCACAGTCTCTACAAGATAAGTGTAAGGATCCAGACCAACATTTTGATATCTCTAGTCACAGGAGCAATTAGACATGTTCAACAAGCACCTAAACAATTAATACAAATAACACAAGTGTAAAGTATGCCATAAAGTATATTCATCTAGCAAAACCTAGAACGAAAGTTAAAAACAATATCATAAAAGAAAATATACATATAAATTAATTAAACATAACCACATAATATATTTGATAGATTAAATTAAGAACACATTTAAAGAAATATGATTCAAGTAAAAATCTTTTTAAGAAAGAAGGCAAAAATGATGCAAAATGAATAAAATATAAGTGTGGTCAATCAAAAGAATGAGTATTAGTTTGTTTATATAAGGAAGTTAAAATCTTAATATTAGGTTAAAAGGTAATGATCTTTTATCCATAAAATATTTAATATAGCAGCATTAAATAAGAGTAATATGGTAATATACATATTTGGCTTGAGTACACAAAAGGATTTTAAATTAAAAATTTACACCCTCGGTCGATCAAAGTCCTTTCTGATCGATCTAGTAACAATTAACAAAAATTGGAAAGCAGGTAGATTGAACATGATCAATTCTCAATTGATTTGGATTCACAATCGATCAAACACAACTTCATCGATCTATTCTAATTAGAATTCAATTTGAGAGCACATAGATCGAATAATATCGATCAAACCTTTGATTGATCGACTGTCATATATACCATATTTTTTTGTGTATAAATTCAATTCTTAAGAAATAAGTATATACCTAAAACACATCAAATTAAAGCTCAGATGTTTCTTCAGCTTTGAATAGTGGATATAAAAATGTGTCTATAGACTACTTTACACTTAAACATTTTGTTGATGAATATCATTAATACTTATAAACCTTACACAATTTAACGAAAAAAAATTAAAAAAATATTATATTATTCAAATTCATTTTTAAATTATTAAAATAAAATAATAATTTTGTCACATTAAACTCACTTTATTATCATGTTTATAATTTTTTATTAATAAAATAATTTTTTAGTGTTCAATATGTGACTAAATTGTATCATTTTTACAAAATGAATTACTTAAATATTTATTGTAAAAATAAATTGATTAAAATATCTACTTGATACAAGTAAAATAACTTCCTTTAACTCTTTTTCCTTAAATTTATTACTAAACTTAAATATAATCCCTAAAAAGTAGTTACCTTCTTTCGAAAAACATTTCAGTAAGTAAAATATTTTTGAATTTCTAAAATGAATATATTATATATGAAATTGGGCAATAAGTGAAAACTTATTGAAAAGATAAAATAAAAATTAGGATATTACACTAATTATTGATAAATTTGTGTAGATAATACCTATTTCTTACGGGTCGTTTGTGTTCACATGCTTGAAAGTTTCACTTTTATGGGAAATGAAGTGAAAGCATCCGACTTTGAATGTCTAACTATAATTGCCGACTTGTCGTCAAACAACGGCAAAACTATAATTCTTAACAAAAAAAAAAAAACTATATTTGTCGAATTAAGTTGATTCAATATCATGAATCTATCTGACAAATATATATATATATATATATATATATATATATATATATATATATGCGTCTATCTAATTACTGTTGTTAAGTGAAAAAAGTATTCTAATTTGTGCATGTAATCGTAATCAATCGGTAAGAATGAGATGTTATTAGATAAATGTTTAATGTTTAATCTTCTTATGATCATACTTAAAATATGTGACTATTGGTGCTAGTTTAGACCCCTTTTTTTTTTCTTTTCTTTTAAGGAAAACACAACGTCAAACAACCCAACAAAATAGTTAAAAATTATTAAGCATGAAAACACTTTAAATACTTCATTACATATACAATGGATGGTATTACACTTTAAATATTCGAATATTTTTTTGATATTTTTATTTAAATTTTTATAAAGTGAAGATATCAATATGAATATGCTGTTTTCAAAATATCTTTCACAATATTCATAAATTTTTAATATTTATGTGAAAATATAAAAAAAAAATGTTGAATTTTGACATTTTTGTAACTTCTTTCTTAATTTTATAAAAATTTGATAAAATTTTTAGAAATAACAAAAAAATCAATATGGACATATAGTAAAATATCAGATTTTTAATTTTTTAATTTATCAAATTAAAGGATTCACATAACTTATTATTTTTATTATGAATTAAGTTAATATTTATGTAAAGAAAATCAATTTTAATTTTTCATAAATTATTGTATATACTTAAGCAGTAAATATTTAATTAGAAGTTATAATTCATTAAATTGTAAATTAGAAAATTAGTTATAATTTTTTTAATTATCTTTTTTTCAGTGCCTCTTGCTATTTTTAATTTCTCAACTACATAATTTTTATTTTTAAAATAATTTTGTACTTGTATTATTCACCTTTTCATTAATTTTAATATAATTTATATAAATATTACGGAATTAAGAATAATCATTTTTAAAAAAATATAGATCATAATATTTTAACATTATATATGTTATCTTATATAATATTTGAGTCTCATATATAATGTTTAAACAAAAAAATATCAATTTAATTAATATATTATTATTTATTTTTTAGTGTTTTTAAAAATTTCATACAAATTTTAAAAACAATTATAGATTTTATTATTTCAAAATTTTGTCAAATATCCATAAATAGTGATAATATCTTTAATATTTTTGTAAAATTAAAATCTTAATAATTTCATCCATATTAATATTTTTATCCATGATTTATCAAATCAATTTAATACCATTCTTTCTATGTACGAAGTAATGTCAACTTTGTCTACGAATTTCCACACAAGACACCATTTGCATGTTAACCACCAAGATCTCAAGATATCACATGTTATGAACAAATTTTCAATATCTTTAATGTCATTATGATATAATGGACATGAGTAGTCATCGAGAACTTTGTACTTACTTATCTATTTCCTTGTACTCATATCATTATTCAGTATCTTACAAAGAAATAATTTGTCTTTCATGCAATTTAGTTTTTCACTTTTTTCTCTAGAAACCAGCAATACCCAGATTGCATTACTACTTGATACTAGATAAATAAGTTTATTTAACTTGAAATTCCCCATTACCATTACTTTTCTCGAGGAGATTATCTATGAGACCCTTTTAATTAGTATGGAGAGAGTTTGGATATCATGTAACTAATGTTGTCACCACAAATTTTCCTAATTTTCTGTATATCCCAAACCCAATTGTTGTTGAAATTTTGTACACATAAATATGAGATTTTTGTAAGGCCCTATCTGATACGTGTTTCAATGGGATATTGATTAATTTATTATGTTTCCAACACAAATCCCTCAAAATAGCTTCTTTTAAAGTCGCCTATTTAGACCTTTCAAAATAGCTTATTTACTTTCACATGAGGAGGACATACAAATCAGGGAATCATTTTGATTCTGGGTAATGATAGGGTGGAATAACTCACTTATCTCATTGAAATCCTTTAGCTTCTTCTTGAGAATAGATTTTGGAAATAATTAACCGATAAATTCATTCTTTATCTCATCCTTTTTTTCCAATTTTTGGATCTATTTCTTGTGTATAGTAAAGGAATGTGGTTTGATCATGTTGGAAATGAATTTAAATAAAAAATATTTTTATTATTTTATGACTGTTATTTTCATAATTATGTGACCGTTATTTTCATAATTATATTACCATTACACATCTTTTTTCAACTATAAATAGAGGGTTACAACTTAACAACTCAAAAATGATTCTACGATTTTTCATAACAAAACCAAAGAAAAGAAAATTCATAATTGTTTTCTCAGATTTCCAAGAAACATAAATATTTGAGAGGTGTAATAATCCGGACTTTCATCAGTGCAATGAAGCTCCGAGACAAAAAAAAAAGATTCTGGTTTGTTTTATCCTGATGGCGACGAGTTTTTATTTGCTTGCACAAATTTGGACAAAGTTGCGAAATGTCTTAAAAAGAGCGACCTAGTCCGCGACTCAACCCAAGCAGTTCATTTCAATATATCGGTAATATTGTTATTACATTATTTTCACATACTTGTTCCAACGAATCATCTTAGTGCTATAATTGAAGCATGATAGAATTCTATATTTCTATCACCTTCAAGAACCCAAAGTTCCCTTTATTTTATGCTTCCAAAGGGATTCTAATCTTGCATGATTCTAGTGAAAACGAATTAAGATAAAAAGGATATTGTTGTAAACTTTCCAGTTTTGATTCTAAATTTTTGATTTCTTCTTGAATGAAACCAAAATGTTTCTTATTCTAGTCATTGAGCGAGCGAGTGAGTGAATACAAGTTCATTGTGAGACAATTATGATTGTTTTTGGACATAACCAAAGTTCTTTTACAATCTTCTCATAGTTATCATCCCTTAACCAAGTTACAATGAATATGAATGGTCTTAGTGCATATTTTTCTTTAAATCTAAACAAATGAAGAAGTAATGGACTTTGATTAGAGGAAAATCTTGGGAGGTATTGAATTGTTGTTTTGGAAAACTAGGTTAGCTAGCTTACATTTATAACATTTTTATCTAGTCTCTCGTAAAGTTTGTCTAACCCGATCATGATATTGAAGGATGAGATCTTTCCTCGAAAAACTCCGAATCTAGAGAAGAGTTGAAGATGGTGCCGAGGTAATACGATAAAATTAACCCTTGATTAAAGCCTAAATTTAGTTTTGAAAATTTCATGGACTATACAGAAGCTTGTGTTTCCATTAACCAGTTTAATTCTAGCATGGATTTCATATTAAAATATTCTGGGGCTCCTCCTAGCTCCAGGCTTAACAAAGTCTCGACCATTCCATCTAGAAAACTTCCATCTAGAAAACTTGATCTCTATACCATTTGGATTATTAGGGAAAGAAAAGCCTTGATCTCTCTAATGATCACCCTGAATGGAAACTAGCTAAATTTGCAAAATCATTATAACAAACCAAAGAATTTGATGAAAATCTAACATGAGGATAGCTGTCAACTGTTAATTTTTTTATGCTTCTCTTCAACAAGCTCAATGCCTTTTTCTTAGAAGCATTTTCTCTTTGTTCCTCATTTTCTTGTTGTTCCAATAAAACCTTACTTTGTGAACACTGATCTATGTGGATGGGAAAATTGGGTGTAACATTCATATTGATTTGTCTCTGTATTGGTGGTTTTCTTGTTGAAATAACTAAGCGTGGAACTTGAACAATTGAAAATTTAAAGTAAAAAAAATGCCACAGGTTTGAATGTTTATGTTGTCTTTGACAATTTGAATGGCCTTGATTATTTCATTATTTTTAGGTTTTTATGTTCTTAATTCATGTCAATTTCCAATGAAATCCTCATAAATTATACTATCTAATACAATTGGGACTATGTAAGTAAATATAGCCAATTATAAGATCACAACAAAGAGGGCATATGAATTTGAATTCATCTTGCCTATTTCAAATAGCTATTTTAAAATTTTAAGAGAACTAGAAGATTTATTCGTGGCTTGGCCTCCTCATCTAATTCAACTAAACATCAATCTAGTAATCTTTGTATTTATGTCAATGTATTAATAACATATAGTTATTAAATTATTTGTATGATTTCATCATCTTATGTGTAAGCTTTTGTTGAAGAATAAAGTGTCATGCGGATACTAAAGGTCATTTTAAAGGGATAAATAACCATTGAATTCTCAAGGTAATGCAGGGATGATAGGGTAAAAAAAACCTTGGACATTGTCCAATAATTTATGCTAAAAAGTATAATCCAAATTTGAGGAATATATTGATTATAGTAAGTTGTGTAAAAAATAAATTACCCATGGTTAGAAAGTTGCATTGAAATCATATATTTTAATAATGGACTTTGATGAAATAAATATGATGGTTATGGGCTTAATATCTTTCTTTGATATGAATTGCATTGAACAAAATATCATCCATGTGTAAATATAGTAACATTTAAAACATATCTATATATAATTTTGATAAATAATCATAAATGTATTATGTTCTTATATTCAATGTACAAGATTGTACGATAAGTTGATTACATAAAATGAAACCTATTAATGAATGTTCTTAGACCTATCACTAATTGATAAAATTGGATATGAACTTGTATCAAACTAAGCTACAATAGTAAGTAATAGGGCTTTATCAATACATACATTATCTTTGATGGTTTAACTAGTCTTAATTGTGTATGAGTCATATCGTCATACATGTTTTTATATAGATTATTTAAATGATTATTTCTTACAAGTAGTTCCCAATCTATTTAATATGTAAGCAATCTTGATTATATATAATTACCTCAAAATCTTAAATTATCATATATATTTATTAAATATTACCTTGAAATTGTATAGGGTTCATGAACTCTGGTAATAGGGCTTTATCAATACATACATTATCTTTAATGGTTTAACTAGTCTTAATTGTGTATGAGTCATATCGTCATACATATTTTTATATGGATTATTTAAATGACTCTTTCTTATAAGTATTTCATGATGTATTTAATATGTAAATAACCTTGATTATATATAATTATCTCAAAATCTTAAATTATCATACATATTTATTAAATATTACATTGAAATTGTATATGGCTCATTAACTCTGGTGTGACAAAGCAAATGTCACAAAACAACCACTAATATGAAAGTACTTAAATGTAAATTAATTACATAATTTATATGTTTAAATTTATAGAATCACATTTATCATTACTTTTAATTTATATTGACTACTAGATACTTTGTTAACATAATTTAATATCAAATGTACTAAGCAAGTTGATGTCAAATTGTGCAGGTTTGATACCATGAAGTTTATGGATAAAATCATACACAATTTATCAAAAGCTATGATGAAATATCATATATAAAGTTTTTAACTTTAGTTTCATTTTTAAATATTTCACAAATTATATATTGAATATTGTTTCCTTTTCGTTTGTAACAATTTAGAATAAACCGTTCAAATAAGAGTACGTCAATGGATAAATTATGAAAGATATGAGTGATACGCATGTTATCCTTCATGATTGGGATGGAGATGATGGAGATTTAGTATGTAGTTTTCTTTTGTAATCGAGCTAACTATTGTTAAATTAATGTATATATAAATTTAATATGAATTAATTTTATAACATTTTGTAACTTATTTTGAACTCATAAATTAGTATTTGAGCTTCTTTTATTATTATACAAATCTATATTTTGTGTCGTTGAGCACAAAAAATTGTACGTAGTTATGATATAATGTAGATGCAAGTAGTTTTAGGATATTTGTACGTAGTTATGATATAATGTAGATGCAAGTAGTTTTAGGATATTTGTACGTAGTTATGATATAATGTAGATGCAAGTAGTTTTAGGATATGTATTGTAATTTTTGCATTAATTTTCAATAAAAATTGACTTGAATTTGCATTGATTTTTTGTTAAATAGTCATAAATTTGTGTAGATTTTAAATTTAAATTGACACAAATTTGTAAAAGTTATGAAAGAAAATCGATGCGAATTTTTGTATTATCTTTTTGAAAAATGAATGCAAAATTTGCATCATCGTCGTTTGTGTTAGTTTTTAAAATCGATGCAAAAATGGTTTGTGTGCCGAAAAAAATATACAGTTTTGTTATAATGGATGCAAATTTGTGCTCAGATTGTTTTTAAAATACAATTTAAAAAAAAATTACTTGGTTTACACTACCTAACAACTCTAACAGAAACAATACTAATTTGCATGATACGTTGCTTTAAATTAAAATAGAAATTATTGATGGGTATAAATTTAATTATTAAGTGGTATTAAATTACACATTATTTTGCTATTAAATAATATTTTCTCACTATATATCAATCAATAATTCTACAAATTAAAATGTATCATATATTATTTTGTTTTATGATTTCGACTTTGCAGTCTATATATACCATTCTACGACTAACACGTGTCAGTGGTTAGTTTGGATGAATTCTGGAATAATACTGGGATTAAGGGTCCATTTTTATCCCTTGTGTTACGAGAAGAAGGGGATTAATGTATTTGTCAGTGTAAAATTGATGCTTTGTTTGTTCAGAGAGATAGAGATGTTGACAATGTTTGGCATTTAGCTAGTAGCGGCCCGCATATGTGGGGTGGGTGCACCTCTACTCTATAATGGGAGATCTTTACTATTTATTCGTCTTCTCTATTTTTTTTTTTTTGTTTTTACTCTAAGAAAATATAAATACAATTTCTTTTTATCATTTATATCATTAAAAAAAATTAAATTTTAAATTAATAAGAAGTATGATCGAAACTTTTACTTTATAAATCGGATAAAAGACTTAATTTTAAAACAATAATTTTATACATTTAAAGCATATACAAATACAAATATAAATATCTAATTCAAAGAATCTTCGTTATAATATGTTCATATCTACTATTTGATCAAATTAAGCCATTGAAAGTTAGTTTTATTCAACTTAATAAATTTAACGTGAATGGGAATAAGAATGGGAATGAAAATGGTGAGAGACATTATATTCTATTATAATTTTGAAGTATTATCATGTGCCATTGTGTACTCCATTCTTGTAATTACAATATTCTAATAGAAAAATGTAATATTCCAACAAAATAAGCCTTCAAAACTTAGATTAAAAATATTATTTTAAGTATAAAATTTTATAATTTTATAAAAGTTAAATTATATTTAATTTCAAATTTTAGAATATAATATTTTTAGTGAAAAATATTGTAAGTTAAAATATCTTATACCTAAAAACTCATTACTTTTGATTAAAATTGTAACAAACGTATATTTTAATATAGTTTTATTAAATAAATTTTATTGTTAAATTTTTAACTTTAATATTTAATTTATTTTTATTTAAGAGTTTTTTTTTTCTGAACTTAACATTATTCATTATTGAAACAATATATAAGTAGAATATAATTCAGTTATTAGTAAAAATACTGACGTTGCTATCTATCATTATTCCTTTAGTACCGTGAAAGAAAGAAATTGGATAACTACAACTTGATAAAAGGTGAGATACTTCAATAGTGTATCACCCCTAAATCAGTGGATGCATGATATTATACTAATTTTTTTTTGGCACAAAGACCTCTTATTCATAAGTCACTCGAGTAACAGGATTCGTAAAAATAATATATAGAAAACTAGACTTGTCACTCACTTTGGCATTATTGGTTGTTTTTGAAGACTGAGCTCTTAAGCCAAGTGGAGATATATCTATCTATCTAACTTGGGAAAAAAAAACATAAGTTTTCCTACAATTTAGGAAGCATTGGATACACTCAAAGACCAATAATCTTAAGTATTGTACTACAAAATCATCAATCAACATATTATATTTGCAGGAAGAGAGTGGAGAGAACTCAGTTTTTTAATCTATGTTTATATGTTACAAATTTGATTGACTAGAGATTTTAGATGAGTTGTTAAATACAACTCGTAATTCGTTTAAAGTTAGTTCAATGAATTCATGAGCTAAAAAAGCATTACCTAATAGCTTATTTTATAATTTTTTTGACTAAACATTGTTTTAGATAAATATGAGAAAAACGTATATTTATATAATTAAAAATCATAATATGAAAATTTAGAAGTTAATGTGGTAGATTTATATTTATAGTCATAGTAATAATGGCTTCCATATGATTGACATCTACAATAAATAAAATTCTAATCTTATGTAAACTTTTTTATTTATTTGTTTTTTAATAATTAACTAAACATTTTAAAATAATTTAAATGATTTTAATAATAAATAAATAAATAAACTTTCTATTAACAACTCATTTAAAAATGAGAGATCCACTCAATTAAAAATTACTAAATCATACTACCTTCCTTTTGTGTCTATACATGTAAATGATTCTCTTCCTTTTAAAATGTTGTATTTTGATATTTAGGGACAAATTCCTCACAAGTATTAATGATGATATATGTTTTTTTCTTATTATTGATGACTATCCTCAATTTTATTGGATATTTTTCCTTTAAACTAGAGATGAAATTAATTTAATTTTTCTAAAATTTAAGCAAATAATTGAATGTCAATTTAGTACAAATATTAATCATGTTCAAAGTGATGGAGCACTTGAGCCTAAAACCTTGCCAAAGACTCTTGAGTGTGATATTCGTAATCTCTTAACATATCTCCATATTTCTTTTCATAATGGTACGATTGAATGTAGGCATATGTGTGTAGTTAATGGAGTTTGGCCCTATTATTTAGATCTCAAGTCCCTCTAATATATTAACCTTATTCTTTTTGAACAATTGTTTATACTATTAATATAGTTTCCTCTAAGGTGTTGCATTTTACTTCTTATAAAAAGTTGAGTGGTTGCATTTCTGACTATAAGTACTCATGTGTATTTAGGTATCTTAATTTTCTATATTTGAGACCCTTCAATAAGTATAAAATGGAAGCCGTATCTGTTATCTATACTTTTTTTTGGGTATGTTCTTGGTCAATAAGGGTATTTATGTCTTCATATGGAGTCTAAAAAGATCATCATTCGTAAACATGTTGTCTTTAGTGAAAATGAGTTTTCTTTTGGCAAAAATTAGTCAACCCATTATGATACTTTTAGAACTTATAATTTGTTAACCTCTAATGTTTCTATCCTTTCTTAATTGTCTTCGTTATTTTGCTTAGGGTTTACTATTGCCTATAAGACTACTTCTTCTACTAGTGTTGGCTTAAATCTGATCAGCTTAGTCCTACTCACTTTTATGGTACATTGTCACCTTCTGCCTAATCTATTCACACTCAAGCACTTGGTATAAGCATTGCTAATAATATTTTGTCAAATGCTTCTCATTCTTTTTATAGTGTTGGCTTAAAGTCTTCAACACAATCCTTTCTCAAATAAATTAGTTGATGCCTCTCATGTTTTACCTTGATGTACTTGCTATTAGTTTGAAGATGATTCTTCCTTTTCCTTATATCACCAACACATATAGTGCCCCTCATGTTTTAACCTGATGTACCTACATACAATGCCTAAGACTAGTAACTCTAAACCTAAATTTTAAAAGTAGGTAATCCTAAGATACCTCAAATTTTAAATTTATATTTTATTAAATATAATATCTTGCATTTATATAAGTATAAAAAGTTATGGTTTAATATTTATAAAAAAATCAAATATATCAAATAGAAATAGCATGTTATATTTTTTATTTGTAAAGATTTTATTATTAAATATAATGTTTTCAAAATATTTTAAATTAAAAAGTTGTTAAAATTTTAATTGTTTGAGTTCTAAATAAATAATTGTTATCTCTAAATTTATATTTTTCGAATTCAATTTTAATTATTTGAGTTTTAAATGAATAATTGTAACTTCCAAGTTTGGTTTGAATTTAGTATATGATAGTAGAATTAGTTACCTTAAAGATATCAAGAGATTCTATACCATTATTAGTAATAAAAAATAAATCAATAAATAACCCAAATAAAAAGCTCTTATGATTTAATTTTTACTTTTTTTTGTTTATCTTGAATCTTTTGATTTAACTTGATTCGAAGGAATGTTTAGAATTAATTCAAATGAACCTGTATATTGTTTAATTTTGATTTTAAACTTTTTTAAATGAAACACTACCTAATAATATGTGCATGGTCCTGCTCTTAAATTTTACAAATAAATAAATTTAGGACGACTTCATCTCAAGCCATTATCTGGTTTTACCTTTGAAATGAAAATCTCATTTCTGATGTTAAACTTAGTAATGTAAGAAGAAGGTTAAATAGGCTTATAGGCATACTTATATTTCTAATATTTTCTATTTTAAGGCACATAGCCCATTATGCTTGTTATTTTAGTATAAATAGTTGTTTTATTGTAACGTTTCGTAAACTTTGATGAATTGAAATTTCAGTGTTATGAATTTGAGAGCATGATTAACTCTTTTATCTCCTAATCTCATTCTTTGTTCGTTTCTTCATTTTCTAAATCCTTTCTTACTATCCTTTCTATTATCTCCAACATCACTTAGACTAAAAGAATTTTCGTACCTTGGTGGGTTTCATAATGTAAATACATTGGTGGTATAAAAAAAGGTTTATGTTGTTCTGTTTAAGCTAAACTTGTGGAATATTAGAACGTCCCCGCTATCTTAGGTAAGAAAATTGGTGGCCAATTCTACGATTAAAAGAAATGAATATTTATATGTAATAATAAAAATGATATATTTAATAATTAATATATATATATATATATTGTTAAGTATCCTTGTCCCACGTAGACTAAGAACAAAGGCACCAATACTGCTTATAAACTTAGACAATACTTAATTAAATGAGATCTAATTGGGTTGAGTTAGGCCTGAGTTTTTAACATGGTATCAAAGTTGGGCCTAGTCTCTATGTGTTTGGACCTAATTGAGCTCTACCACAGTCTCACTGTGGCGCTAATGTCCACCTTTGTCCGCCGTGTGGAGGTGTGCTGTTAAGTATCCTTGTCCTACATCGACTAGGAACAAGGCATCAAAGCTGCTTATAAGCTTGGACAACCCTTAACTCAATGAGATTTTATTGGGTTGAGTTAGGCCTAAAGTTTTAAACATGATATCAAAGCTGGGCCTAGTCTCTATGTGTTTGGACCAAATTGGGCTCTACCACAGTCTCACCGTGGCGTTAATGTCCACCTTTGTCCTCCGTGTGGAGGAAGGCTGTTAAGTATCCTTGTCCCACATCGACTATGAACAAAGCAGCAATGCTGTTTATAAGCTTGGGCAACCCTTAACTTAATGAAATCTTATTGTGTTGAGTTAAGCCTGAGTTTATAACATGGTATCAAAGTTGGGCTTAGTCTCTATGTGCTTGGACCTAATTGGGCTCTATCACAGTCTAACTGTGGCGTTAATGTTCACCTTTATCCGCCGTGTGGAGGGGGACTGTTAAGTATCATTTTCCCACATCGACAAGGAACAAGGAAACAATACTACTTATAAGCTTGAACAACCCTTAACTTAATGAGATCTTATTGGGTTTAGTTAGGCCTGAGTTTCTAACATATATATATATATATATTAAAAAGATTAAAAGAATTTTAAATATAATATTTATTCATATTACAATAATAAAGAAGAATTATTAATAAGTTAATATTTTTCTTCTAATTAAAAATATATATTTTAAATATTTATCCATATTTTTATCCATTTTAAATAATATATATATAAAAGCCTATACCATCCAATTCTACTTACATCGCATCAGGCCTCCAAATGTAGAGTCTGAATACGTTCTGTGTATCATGTTACATACGTTAAATATATTATATTAAAGTAAAATATATTGATATTCTTTATAATATAAAAACTAATGGTAATTAATATTTAATTTATTTTATATTATTTTTTATTTATCAAATTAATTTCATTATAAAAATTTATTTAAAAAACTATTTAATTTATTTTATATTTTTTCTAATATTTTAAATTTAAGATTAAATAAAAAATTAAGATATATAAAATTACAAACAAGTAAAATAAATTATCCATTATGTTTTAAAGTTGTACCTAACACTAGTATTAAATTTTTATATAATCCTAACACTAGTATTAAATTTTTATATAATCGTATAATTTTTATTTTTTATATTATAATTTTATTTTTTAACAAAACACATAAATGTATAAAATCTATACATTCATTCAATTTTTTTTTTTTTTTTTGTACTCCTTGACAAACATAGCTTCAAGGTGTAAAATCACCAGGAGTTTGCGGAGTATGTACTTGAAGTTTTTTAGGAAGGTATCCAGAAATGCCCAAATTGGGTAGACGAATAATTGTGGCTTGGGCTCTGGCTCTGGCTCTGGCTCTGGCTCTGGCTCAGTGCAAGAATGGTAGAGATGGCCCGCTAAGAATGTGAATGAAATTCTAAAAGTTTATTAGAACATTATATATATCCCTTTAAGGTTTTTAAATTATTATTTTTTTATCGCATTAAATATTTCTAATTTAATGAACTATTTTCATTGAAAATTTTAAGGTAAGAAATACCATTATATCTACTTTCAAAGATTGGGTAGGTCCCTCTTAAACATATTATGATATTATTATTATTATTTGCTATGCATTTTTGAAAAGATATGGTAAATTATTAGTTCCATATCTTTAATCCATGGTAATATTGTGATGTTTTTGTTTAAAATTACGGTTCAATTTTCTCAATTCCATTTCTCACATTTAAAATAAATATTTATTATTTGAAAAAAAACATATTTTAATAACTATTATTGTACAAATTTTGAGTGATATCATTCAATTTATTTAAAAGGTAACTATTTAATTAAAAAAATATGAGTAATAAAGATGAAACATATTTTATTCATTTGAATTATTATTATTATTATTATTACTACTACTACTACTGTGTTTCTCATTTTTTTTCTCTTTCTCTTTTCTTGGATTTAGTATTTAATGTTTAAGATTTAGAGTTTAAATTTAATGTTTAGTGGGTTATTAAATGAAAAAGATTTTTTTTACAAATAGATAGATGTGTAAAAAACAATAAGAAAGATAAAAACAAAAACAAAAACAAGAAAAGAAAGGAGAAAAAGAGAAAAAAAAATATAAATAAAAAAATTGAAGTCTAGATTACTTTTTTTTTTGCATAATAATTATTTTTAATTAAATAATTATTTTTTAAAAAATATGTGTATTTTTAAAATACTAGTAACAAACTTTGAAAATAATAATGTGTACCAAAATATACCTTCGAAATGGTTGACCCATATATGGATATATTGATGTAGTACATGAATTATTTTGTATGTGATTTATATATAGGTTAAATATTATAAATGAATTGTTAAATTTATTTTAGTTTTAAAAAGAATTTGTGTCTAATATTTTTATATGGTATTAAAGTAGAAAGTTTTTGAAATCAAATTTTTGTAATAACCCTTAATATCAATTAAAAAATTTAAAATTGATAAACCTTATAAAATGATAATAAAATTCATTCTTTAGAAAAACAAGTGATAAGTTTTTATAAAAACAAATATTTACAAATAGAAAATATCAAACACTTGAAGGAAAGTGTTAAAAAGTATAAATATATAGTTAAACACACCTTTCACGAATTTGAACTTTGAGTAGAATTTGTATTTGAATATTTTAAAATAGAAAATCATACAAAATTTAAAAAACTTAAAATCCTCAAAATTCATAACTGTACATTCCACTCACTTTAGAGAACGTTAAAGCTAAATACTTTTTGATAGTTTGTTGATTTTATTATCAAAAAAAGTGCCCAGGTTATTTTATTTTTACAAATATGATATATTGATTAAATTGTTTCGGGTAAAGGACAAGGGAAATCTTATAACTTTTATAAAAGGAGCGATTTGATTTCGTTACTTTTAACTAGAGTGTTTTAGTCTTATAATTTTAAAAAATATGTATTTTAGTCTTAAAAACTCAAAGCTACGAGACTTAAATGCATAATTTTTAAGACAAAAATGCATATTTTAAAAACAATTATAAAACTAAATTGTTCTAGTTGAAAGTACTAATGCATTCATTTGCTTAAAGTTACAAGATCATTGATATCCTTCTCCCAATTAGTTTTTAAAATTAATATTTTCTTAATTTCTTTATTGTTGACTATTAAACACTTTAGGGTAAACTCTTTTTAGGATTAAAGTACACATTTTTATAAAATTATAAAACTAAATTGTTTTAGTTGAAAAAGTTACAATACTAATGCATTCATTTGCTTAAACATGTAAGATTAATGATGTCCTTCTCCTTGTTAGTTTTTTAAATTACTTTGTTATTGACTATTAAACATTTTAGGCTAAATGTCGTACGTGTTTCTTAGATTGAAACATTTATATTATTTAATCCTTTAAATTATAAATGATGTCAATTAGTCTTTTATTTAAGGGAAAAAAGTATTAAGTAAGAATAAATTATATTATTTTAATAATTTTTTTATTAAAATATTATTTAAAACGTGATTAAAAATGAGTCTTTATCAATGAGAGAGAAAGGTTGAAAGAGAAAATTAACAATTATATATGTCACGTTAGACTCCATCCAAATTTGTAAAATTTTGACTCAATTTTTGTACATTTGAAATAACAATAACTCATTGTAAATCAGTAACATGTTCATGAACAGAATAACTATAAAAAAAATAATATATGTCATGCATGATGATTCATTTACCGTACAAATCCTACTTTAACTAACTAACTTAGGGTTTTAAATTTATTATGTAGACTGCTTGAGGATCATATATACAACTTGGGAAATGTTGACTCCTATTAAGAGAAGGGGGATTTCCCATTCATATTTAACTTCAAAAATACTTTCTTGTAAACAAAACAATACAAAGTAGGTAATGATACGTAGGTTTTGAACAAAGTAGGCAACAAGTTTAAACGGAATGAAAAGGCAACAAAGTCAAACTCATGCAAACACAATTATAACAACACAGATCGAAGCCGAGTAACGTTTAATTTTGTCAAAGAAAAACAAAAATACTCTTACTTTGGATGCCTAAACTTTAATTCCACAGCGAGTTTTGAATTCACACAGATCGAGACAGCTCCACCTTCATTCTACGTTCGACAGCTAATGCCTATACTTCTTAATCACCTGCCGTCTCTGTTGAGAGAGTTCACTTTTAGTTATTTTTTTAGTATATATCTTGGCTATGTATACAGTACTCACCGAGCGAGTATTCAGACAGTATAAATGATTCATTACTTTAATCTAAATCATAAGAATATAAAATTAATGTAACTTTTTTTAAAAAAATAAAAAATTAGTTGATTATAATAGAAATTAATAAGAGTATATTTTTCATATACATGTGTATCATTAGATTGAATAATGTAATATTAAAAAAAACAGGAACACTAATATTAACTTTATCAATCAATTTATAAGAAAATATTTTTGATTTTTCATTGTTTTTTTTATATTATTCTTTAATTTAATGTTTAAATAAATTAATTAATATAATGATATATTTTTAAAAAATATTAATTCATGATACTCATTTGATATAGTTTATACGTAAAACTTATAATCTTTCACAAAAATACATTATGACTTTGACTACCTTAAGAATATACAATTAATCTTTATATATAATAAATATCTTCATTTTATTTAAACTTTATAAATTTGAAGGTCAAAAAAGTACAAAAAAATCTCTATAATATTGATTTAATCTTCAAAAAGTAAGATTTCTTAGGATAAAATTGTAACTTACTATATATATACATATAAAATAAATTATTTATAAAAAAGATATTAAGGAAGATATAAAAGATATTGCTATTAAATTAGAAAACTTTTAATCCATTATAGAAATCTCAAAACAAATAGAATATATGTTGTGTTTGGTTGGAGTGAATGAAAAGAAATCACATTACTATAAAAAAGGATATTTAAGTCGATATTTAAAATCAATTCAGTGTAGAACCGACGTTATCCACGTAGGACGTAACGTCGGTTCATCACATCAACTGACACTATTCACATATCGTAGCGTCGATTGACACCTGGAACTGACGCTGCACATATGGATATCACCGGTTAACATGTAGAACCGACGCTACATACGTGAATAAATTATTTTCTTTTCTTTCTTCCCCAGACAGAAACTATTCCAAGCGCTGCATAATTCTTAAAAACCCAAAATCTCATCCAATTCTCCTCTACTCTTTTTCATTTTCCGGCCACCCACGACTACCAATTTGAGTGTCGGTTAGTGGGTTTTCTTTCTCTCTAACTAATCTTTTAGATCCCTTATTTTTTTGCGCAAAATACTCAAATTTTTTATACACATTTCTCACTTATAAAACACAATGTTTTCTTCATTTCTTTCATTTTGTCACTTCATTTACTCTTATAAGTATTTCTATTAATTTTACGCACTTATTATTCATATTTTTTCTGTTATTATGTGTTATTATTTATGTGTATAAATTTTTGTATTATATATGTAGGTTTGTATTATAACATTAGGAGAAGAATATGATGATCTTGAATAACATAGAACAACATCATGGTAATTTTTCTGTTATTAATTAATATTTTATTTTTCAATTATTTGTATTATTTAAACTATTTGTTAAACTGATTTTTTTCTGCTATTTATTTAGTGATCGAATACAGGTTTTAATTTGAGTATAATAGAAAATGAGTAAATTTTGTAAAAAAAAAAATTAAAGTCAGTTCATCGCGTGAACTGACTTTAATACCCGTTTTTGTAGTAGTGTCAAAATTAATTCCTTCCATTTGTGTGTTTAGTTAGTTTGAAAAAAGAGTCAAGATGTAATTGATTCTTAAAGGAGAAAGAATCATAATTCCTTCTACCCCTTTAGGAATCATGATTTCATTCTCATCTTAATTTTTTTTCCAATTTAATCCTCATCCTAAATATAATCCTAAACTCAAACCTCGAATTCCAAAACCCTAAACCCTAAACATTAAACTCAAAACCCAAAGCCCAAAACTCAAAACCCAAAATTCCAAAACCCTAAACCCAAAATTCCAAAACCCAAAACCTAAAACTCTAAATCCTAAAACCTAAATCCCAAAATCCAAAACCCAAAACCCTAAACCCCAAATCCTAAAACACTAAACCCTAAACCTAAATCTCAAATCCTAAAACCGAAATCCCAAAACCCTAAATCCTAAATCTCAAATCCTAAAATCCTAAATCCTAAACTCTAAATCCTAAATCCCAAACCCTAAAACCCTAAACCCTAAATCCAAAATCCAAAATCTTAAAACCCTAAACCATATTTAGAAAAATAATAATTTTAACCCTAAACCTTAACCCACAAATATAGCCTTAAACTCTAAACCTCGAATCCCAAATCCCAAAACCCTAAATCCTAAATCCTAAATCATAAAACCTTAAACCATATTTAGAAAAATAATAATTTTAACCCTAAACTTTAACCCACAAATATAGCCCTAAACTCTAAACCCCAAATCCCAAATCCCTAAATCTCAAATCTCAAATCCCAAACCTCAAAATCTTAAATCCTATTTAGAAAAATAATAATTTTAATAATATATTTTCTTTTTATGTAATAATTATTTAGAAAAATAATGATTTCAATAATGTATTTTGTCTGACAAAAAAATAATAATTAAATGATATTATTTAAACTTTATTGAATATAGAGGTATTAAGGTAATTTACAGTTTTTTCTATTTCATTCTAGTGACAAACCAAACACTATATTACGGATTCATTCTTTGATTCAAATGGTCAAACCAAACAGCATTGTTTCATTTTCATTGCATTGCATTCCGATTGCATTGCATTGCATTCCGATTGCATTCCATTGCATTGCATTTCATTCCGATTCTGATTTTGATTTTGATTTCATTCTGTGAACCAAATGCTACCATAAGAAAAAAATAGATGCTAAAGGTACAATGCTAGGGGTAATTAAGGTTAAGTATTGTTGTTAGTAAAAATAGATGTAGTACTTATACAAATTACAATACGATAGTTATTACATTTAAGATTACATACTATCAATGGTATTACCATTGTTCACATTGTGTACCGTACATTTTTGTTGTTAGGCACATTTTTTACAAAATAATAATTCAATGTCAAAATATTTTTTTTAATAAAATTTATACTAATAGTAAAAATAATGTTACTATATAGAATTTTTTTAATATTATAAAAAATATAAATAAATTGAAAGATAATAATAAAGTGCCCTCGTTATGTATCAGAGGGGGAAAAATCTATATAACGTCTCAACTCATTCGTTTATTATAATCATTATTTATGAATTTTTTATATAATACTATTTATATATTTGTACTTAAAACTTAAATTCAATATGTATCATAATTATAATTCAAATTTTAAATATTCTAAATGTGAAAGAGTACAGAGAGATAAAAAGAAAGAATGATTTAATGTTGTATTGGTGTGTTTAGAATGTACATAGAGAACCCTATTTATAGGGTTGTAACAAGTGTAGTACAAGTGAAATAGTGAAAGTGTAGTACAAGTAGTACAAGTGAAATAGTGGAAGTGTAGTACAAGTGAAATAATACAAATGTAGTACAAGTGAAGTATAAGTGAATTACAATATCAAATATAACTTAACATCCCTCCTCAAACTCAAGGAGGAAGAGAAATAATCAACTTGAGTTTGGAAACTAATTCTTGAAATTTGCCTGGTAGATGAGATTTGGTGAAGATGTCAGCTGTTTGATCTGTGCAGGATATTGATTTGAGACAAACAGTGTCTTGATGAACATGTTGACGAACAAAATGACAATCAATCTCGATATGTTTTGTTCGTTCATGAAATACATTATTGTAAGCAATCTGAATAGCACTCTGATTGCATAATATAGGATAGTTGCAGTTGATTGGAGAACACACATATCAGCAAGTAACCAACGGAGCCAAAGAAGTTCTTGAGTAGTGTCAACAAGAGCATGATATTCAGCTTCAGTGCTGGATCGAGAAGTGAGAGATTGTTTCTTGCTTCGAAAAGATATAAGAGAGTTTCCAATAAAGAAACAATATCCAGTGGTAGAGCGACGATCAGTTGGGTCACCTACCTAATCAGCATCAGAATAGGCGGAAAGAAGAAGATTAGACTTGTTGGAGAAGTGGAGACCGTGAAACATGGTGCCTTTGATGTAGCGGAGAATACGAAGAACCGTAGTATAATGGGTAGACCGTGGAGTAGACATGAATTGACTAACCAGATGAACAACATAGGCAATGTCAGGACGAGTGACTGTGAGATAAACAAGACTGCCTACTAGTTGTATGTATAATGTGGCATCTGAGAGAATAGTACCATCTAATGGAGTAAGTTTGACATTGGTTTCTAGAGGTGTTGATGCAGTTTTGTAATCAGTAAGGTCAGCCTGATTAAGAATATCTGAAGAGTACTTTGCTTGAGAGAGATAATATCCTTAAGAATCAGATGAGATTTCTAGGCCCAAGAAGTAGTGGAGATGACCAAGGTCTTTCATTTCAAATTGATGGCTCAGAAACTGCTTGAGATCAATAATTCCATTAGAGTCATTCTCGGTTATGATCATATCATCTACATAAAGGAGTAGAAGTGTTACACCAGTGGAAGTCTTCCGAATAAAGAGACCGGAGTCATAAGAACTGGAAGTGAAACCAAAGTCCGTAAGTGTAGAGCTGAATTTGGAAAACCAAGCTCGAGGAGCTTGTTTGAGGCCATAGAGAGCACGGCAAATTCTGCATACTTGATGAGGTGAATGAGTGTATCCAGGAAGAGGTTTCATATAAAATTCCTCAGTTATGTCTCCATTGAGAAAAACATTTTTGACATCCATTTGAAACATGTTCCAATTTTGGGCAGCAACAACAGCAATGATACTTCGAACAGAGGTGATTCGAGCTACAAGTGCAAAAGTTTCTTCATAGTCGATTCCATATTCCTGTGTAAAACCCTTTGCAACTAGACGAACTTTATATCATTCCACAAACCCATTTGAATGAGTTTTGATTTTAAAAATCCACTTACAACCAATCAAATATTTATTAGATGGAAGATCAACAAGATCCCATGTATGTGCTTTTGTTAATGCCTGTAATTCATCTGTTATAGCTTGCTGCCAATGAGGGTTAGAACTAGCTTCTCTATAGTTTTGGGGTTCATGATGAGACAAAATAGTAGAGAAACATTGGTAATCATGAAGATGAAAATGAAGACTACTTACACGAGTAGAACGATGAAGTGATGACTCTGGACAATCAGGTAGTTGGTCTTCAAAAGATGTTGTTATGGTAGGATCAGCAGAAGGAGCAGACACATCAAGAGAAGCCGTAGTAGACGATGGTGATGGTAATGGAGCAATGTTAGAAGGAAATAAATCAATAGTTGGGTCATTAAAAAATGAGAGTGAGGTGGGATATGAGACATGAAATGAAGAAATAAAGGAAAACATTTTATGTTCCCAAAAGATGACATGACAAGAGATGCGCAATCGTTTAGAGATAGTGTCCCAACAACGATAGCATTTGTGTTCTATTCCATACCCTAAGAAACAACAAATACGAGAACGAGGTTCTAATTTATTGTGTTCATGAGGGTGAAGAATAACAAAACAAGCACAACCAAACACTTTGAGCAGTTCATAAGATGGAGAAGTACTATAGAGACGCTCATAAGGGGATTGATTGTGAATAATAGGCATGGGAACATGATTGATGGTATAAACAGCCGTAAGAGTTGCTTCACCCCAAAAGCATTCAGGACAAGAACTAGAAATGAGGAGAGTACAAATAGTATTAAGAATATGTCTGTGTTTTCGCTCAGCTCTTCCATTTTGTTGAGATGTGCCAGGACAAGAATATTGAGAAAGAGTCCCATTTTGTCGAAGAAAATTTTAAAAAATTGTTTCTTTATATTCCATAGCATTATTAGCTCTAAATACTTTGATATTTTGAGAAAATTAGGTTTTAACCATTTGGGAAAAATCATAATAAATTTTGGGTAATTTAGATCTATGTTTCATGAGAAAAATCCATGTGATTCTTGGATAATCATTAATAAAAATGACAAAATAAACACATCCCCCCATAGTAGAATGTGGGGATGGACCCCAAACATTAGAATGAATTAAGTCAAAAGGGGACACAAAAGTAGAATCACTTTTATTAAAACATAAAGTAGGTTTTTTTTTCAATTGACAAGGCAAACAATTTACATTATCAGAAATAGAAACATATCCTAATTTACCAGAAGATGCTAAGGGACGAAGACATCCTATAGACGTATGGCCTAGACGAGCATGCCATAGGTTGATAGGAGTGGTAGAAGCAGCAATGGAAGTGTGAGGAGAATTGGGTAGATGAAGGTTGATAAGTTCAAATAATCGTCCAACCTTACGACATATCCCAAGGATCTGTCATGTCTGTGGATCCTGCACATGACAACCATAAGAGGAAAAAGTAATAGTAAGACCAAGTTCACATAATTGACCAACAGAGATAAGATTTGGAGTAAGGTTGGGAATATGAAAGGTGTCAAAAAGTGATATAGAAGATGTGGAAACTTGTCCTACAACATTAACATGCATATGTGAACCATTGGCAGTTTGAATTAAAGGTTTGGAGATGGAAGAATGTGTGGGAGAGAAGATGTGAGTATCATGAGTCATATGGTTACAACAAGCAGAATCAAAATACCATAAAGATTTACCTGATGTGAGAGACAAGGCAGTAGAAGAAGCATTACTAGATTGTGAGAGAACATGTTTAAGAAGACCTTCAAGTTCTTGAGTAGATAAGGTAAATTTGTCATGATTATCCTCAGAAGCAGCAGCGGTGATAGATGAGTTACTATTTTTACCTGAAGCATGTTGAGAGGGATTCTGAGAGGAATGCTGAGAGGGATTCCGTGAGGAATGCTGAGAGGGATTTCGTGAGGAATGCTGAGAGGGATTCTGAAAGCAATCTCTATTAAAGTGTCATGGACCCTTCTTGTGACAATATATACATACCCGAATGGGACATGTAAGAAGCGCATGATTGGGGTTGTGACAATAGGTGCAGCCTTGATGTTTGAAGTCCTCTTTAGAACCTCCTTTAGGGCGATAAAAAGGGGTGGCAAGAACATAATCTGTATGATGAACTTTGAAAACCCCCATCCGACTTTCTTCATAGGGAAGCTCGGTCACAGCAGTATCTAAGGATGGAAAAGGACTCCGATGGAGTAAGGAAGCCCGAACAGGTTCAAATCGATCATGGAAAGCCATGAGAAAAATAACAAGACGATGGTGATTACGGTAAGTTGCAAACATCTCAGCATCAATCTTGTTCGTCCAAGTTGGTTCAGAGAGAGCGAGTTGATCCCAAATAGTATGCATTTCATAGAGAAATTGGTTAATGGTTTGATAAGCCATTTGGCGTTTGGTATGAAGAGTTGTTAAAAGTTGATATCGGTTGGCCAAATCTGTTGTAGTGAAGCGAGCCTCAAGAAATTCCCAAACTTCTTTGGAAGTGTCAAAACGCCCAAATTCACCATGAATGGAGGGTAAAGTGGTGTTACAGAACCAGGTAATAATTTGATGATATTTACTCTCCCAGTCTTCAAGGCGATCAGCAAATAAGGAGTTGTTTTTAGTGGTTTCTTGGATGGGTATAGAGATATCACCAGTTATGAAACGCCATAGCTTGCATCCTTTCAAGAAACTTTTCATTGCTTGTGCCCAGGCTAGGTAGTTAGTATCATCAAGGGTGGTAGAGATTGGTTTTGGGACATCATTTCGGTCCATTTTAACGAAATAATGGAGGAAATATAAAGCAAATATATAGAAACAGTATAAAGGAGATATCCTTAAAAATGAAAAGAGGAGTTTAAAACAAGCTTGGAACCGGGTTGAGGTAAGCCGGGTTGGAGTGAGACGAGTTGAGGAGAGCCAAGTTGGAGTGAGCCAATTTGAGGTGAGCTAGGTTTAGAGTGAGCCGAGTTGAGGTGAGCCGGGTTTGAGGTGAGCTGGGTTTAGAGTGATGAAGATAGGCAAAATTTTGATAGAAATTTTAAAGGTATATGAGAGGCTCTGATACCATGTGAAGAGTATAGAGAGATAAGAAGAAATAATGATTTAATATTGTATTGGTGTGTTTAGAATGTACATAGAGAACACTATTTATAGGGTTGTAACAAGTGTAATACAAGTGAAATAGTGGAAGTGTAGTACAAATAAAATAGTGGAAGTGTAGTACAAGTGAAATAATGGAAGTGTAGTACAAGTGAAATAATACATATGTAGTACAAGTGAAGTATAAATGAATTACAATATCAAATATAACCTAACACTAAATATTTAAATAAATTAACTGATATTGACTCACATAAACGATTCTAATGAAACCAACTTCCCGTATATTTAAGTGAATTATTTGTATTTGAATTTATCTTTTAATATTTAAATCAATTTGAATAATGAATGATAGTAAAATACGTTAGAGTTTTTTTCTAATGATTTAGGAGAAAAAAAGTGGAGATAAAAGAAATATAGTATGTTATGTTTATTAATTATTTATTACTCATCATACTAATCGGTGAGTGACACTTGTGATTAGAACTAATCAACATGATATAAGTTTATTTTACAACTAATAAATAATAATATTAAAATATAATAAATAATTATACATTTTTATTATAATTGTCTCGTTAACCTATAATTAATTACCATAAGTAACAAAGCCGCGATGGGACGGCAGTTTCCAGTTCGTCTGTATTAAAAGTTAGAAAATATAACTTTTTTCGCGGAACGATTAAAGTGTCTCGTCGTTTTTCTTTTTTTTCCCTTGTTTCTAAGACTAAGACCACAGAAAATGCCAGAAACTTAAAAGAGATAAACACAGTCAACGTTTATTTTAACAGCTGGTCAAATTCATTTCACTCGTGACACGTTCAATTACTTCACTATATATCTCCAAAACTACTTAATATTCGAACACAAACCTCTCATTTCCATTTCATTCAATAACAAACACAATTCAATAGATTCAAATTTCTTTATCTTCTCATCTGTTCTGTAAACTTTCCCAACTTTTTTATGTTCTCCTTTTCAATTCCGACCTTCTTTATATTCAGCTTAAATCTTTGTGTTATGTGCATGAAATGGGTGGCTGTTTCTCATCGGGAAAAGGCACACACGAGTTTAATCAACGTAGTCCACCGACCGCAAAAGTTGTCTCCGTTAATGGTGACCTTAAGGAATTCCAATTACCCATCACCGTATCTCAAGTTTTAATTCAATTAGAGACATCAAATTCTTGGTTTATCTGCATTTCTGATTCTCTATGTTTCGATGAACTAATTACGGCTTCAAAAATGGAAGATCAACTTCAAGCAAATGAGCTTTATTTTGCTCTGCCTTTGTCTAAGCTTGAAAAACCTATCAGTGCTTCTTATATGGCTTCTTTGGCTGTGAAAGCAAGTATGGTTCTTCAGAATTCATCATCTGATATTGGAAAAAAATATGGTCATCGTCGGAACAGAATGACTCGAATATCTCCTGATGTGTTTTCTGGTAATTGTAGTTCAGAACAGAATGAGACAATAAGTTCTTCTTCTTCTTCTTCTTCTTCAAATGATTATGATCATGAAATTACGATTGGATTTAATGGACCAAGGAATAAGAAACAGAGATATGAAACTAGAGCTCCTGGAATTCTGAGATCTGGGTCGACGAAAAAATCTCAGGGATATGCTTCTAAGCGAGCTTTCTCAGCTGTTGGTTCTTTTAGGTTTAGATTGTCTACCATATATGAAGTCACTACTGCTTTTTAGATTATTTTAATTTATAGGATTAATTTACTACTATATTTTCATTACTTTAAAAACGGAGTAAGTAAAATTAATATCTAGAGAAAAGAAAGAATTGATGACGCATGAACGATTATCTAATTTTTTTTTTTTACTTTAATTAGGTTTGAGTTTATTTGAAGTGTTTGTGATCCTACCTCCTACCTCGAACCTCCACTGTAAATAGTAGAAACATATATAGAACATAAGATCTGGTGTTTTCGGCTAATAAGTTTATGTTAATTAATTAGATTAACATTGTATGGATTATGGTATTCTCGCAATATTGTTATGCATGTTATTATTATTTTGATATCACATATTTATAAAGTTACCTTAAAATTACTCTTTACTTAATATATTTATTTGATTAAAAATCATTTTTATGCATAAAATATTAAAGGGTAATTGAATAATTTTTTTTTCTTTTTACTAAATCTTAAACACTGCATACTAAATCAGCCTAAACATTAAACCTTAATCATAAATATTATATACTAAATTTTCAATCTTAAATTTAAAATTAAACTTAAAGACAAAGAACGAAAAATATAGAAAATAAATAATAATAATAATAATTTTAAATATTAAAATATAATCTCATATTTATTAATGTAGGTTTTATTGTAACTAGTTTTTTTTTCTTCTCAAAATATATGTACTCGATTACAATTGAGTTATTGCTTGTCGACGGACTTAAATTTCGATAACCATGTATTTACTAATTCGTAATAAAAATAAATTTAAATAAAAAAGAAGAGAAAATAAAGTTTAATTTTTTTTTGGGTGTTTATTAATAATTTTAAAGAATTATTAGAATAAAAATACTCATTTATTTAAATATCATTTTAAAAAATAAAATTTTAAAATAAAAGTATTTTTGTTATTATATGTTGGGAATTTTGAAAAGAAAAATCAATATTAAAAGATAGAATAAATTAAGAAAATGTCAATGAAAATAAGTTCTAAATTTATGATATTTTTATTTTCTTTCTACCTTATATTCTTTACAAGCTATTCTTAAAAGATAAGCAAGTGAATGTAAATGACTATCCTGCATTCCCTTTCTTGTTACCAAACACTCTAAGTGAGTTTATAACCACTTAAAAAGCATATCTACTAAAACAAATATATCTCTTATAACTGCGTTCAAATATTAGAAAATAAATATTTTCATAACCAATAATTTTATATAACCTTTTTATTAATAAGTGAATATATTAATGATTTTATTTTATTTTAATCATGTTAAAAAATATAGAGATATATAGTTAATTTCATATAAGGGAAAGAGAGTCGGGTGAAATTAAACAATATATGTGTGCAATAAATAAAATGTATTTATTTCTTATAAAGTAGTGACTTCAACAGTTACATCGTAATTTAATTTCCTCCGTATTTTATTTAAAATAATTTATTAATTTATATATAAATTGTATTTTTTTATTTTTAATAAAATTTAAAAAATAATTTATTAATAACTTACACTTGAGATTATTTTAGTATCATAAATTAAATATATCCATAACTATAATTTAGTATCATAAACTAAAATATATTGATAACTATAATTTAATTAACTTATTTTTATATCTGTGAATACTTTAATTATTTTAATTTATTTTATTTTCTACTTTTTTTAACTTTTTAGATTTTTTTTTCTTATTCAAAAATCTACCTATGGGATTTCTACTAGTTAAAATTCATTTTAATTTAATTTAAATTTTTTAACAAAAAATATAATAAAATTTGAAAGATATAACTAATACGTCTAAATATAACATTAATTTAACTAAAATATATTAATTTTAAAAAATATAATTAATTATAAAATAAAATTATTAAAATATCATGTTTCATATTCATTAAGTAGAGTACGTTAACAATGTATGTTTTTATAATATTTGAATATTAATAAGTGATTACTCTCGTTATATAACAAACCTAATTTTTAAAGTAAAATAATTTAAAGTATCTTGATTTATTTCTTCTTGTATTTTACATTTAAATGTGAAATATTAAGTTTTTCAAAAATAATATATCTATAAATAATATTTAAACTCTATAATTTTAATATGTTTAAATAAATTTTATATTATTAAGTTATAATTTGTTATTTTTAATTTATAAAAAAATTATATTTTATATATTATATATTAAAATATGAGTCATAGAAAAAATTTATGGGTACGCCGCGAGTAAAGGATTAATCATTTTTCATCTTATTGACTTTGGAGACAATTTGTAAAGATTTCTTGTGTTCAAATCAATTATACAGATCTTCTTATTATACGATTGAATTATTCAATCAATTTAATTTTTAATTCTTTTAAAATATATACAGGCATAAAAATATTTAATATGTAAAAAAAAATTATTTTATATATAAAAAAAATAGATGTATATAACATAAAATGAATTAAAATAAAATTTTATTTATAAAAAAAATTATATAATACAATTAAAGCTTACACAAGAGACGTCTAACATAAAAATTTATAAACTTTTAAGCTCATTATTTATTAGACATAGATATAAAGTATAGTCACTCGGTTTCTTGTAATGATTAACTTTGGAAAAAAAAAAAACCCACACCACAAACACATGGAATAAGGTGTTATATTATAAAACAAGCTTTATAACGTTTTATGTATGTATAGACTAATTTATTAAAATATTTATTTTATTATAATTATGTTTATAATATTTAAGCAATATAATAAAAATATATTTTATTTTAAATAATTATATTATTATCTATATTGTAGGTATAAATATATATTATTGAATTCTATAATTATTTATTTAAATTATAAATAATTATAATAAAATAAATATTTTTATAAATTATTGTATATTATAAAATTAAAATATAATTAATCCTTACATAAGTTGATGTATATAGGTTTAATATTTTTGTGGGAGGCGGCTAAATCCACAAAATTTGTGGCCTAATCAAGGCTCTTCCAATATATATATATATATATATATATATATATATATATATATATATATATATATATATATATTTAAGAATATTATTATTATTATTTTTATTTTTTTTGTAATTTTTAAATTTATTTACTAACAAAACAATATAGTTGGTTAAAAACAAATTTTAAATTACTTTCATATTAATTTTTTAAAAATAAATATTTTTTTAAAATAAATATTTTCTATTTTGAAAATAGAAATTTCCTTGGTTTATTGAGAAAGGAGATTATAATAAGAATTTTGCGAATCTTTAGACATAATGAACTTGTTGTACTTTTAAATTAATGGAAGCTTGTCTTCCGAATCCAGAACACCAGAATTGACGGCTTCGGTTGAATACATCAAGAGATTATACCAACGTTAAATATGATGTTGCGACTATGTGGCACCATCGAGACGCGCTTTTTATTTTATTATTTTATATTATTTATTATTTATTAATTTTGATTTTGATTTTGTTTTTGTTTTTATAATTATTGAAGCATGGAGACTTTTAATGAGAATCTTTAAAACGTTTTTCCTTCTCTCTTTGAATTTTACAGAATTTATATTTTTCAATGCTTTCGTTTTTGTATTACATGTTAAACAATAATTTTTTACAATAAATACTATATATTATATATTTACGTATGTGTATATATATCTATCTGACTTACTGTAATAACACACAAACTTTATTTGTTATTATTTGTATGTCACATGTTGAATTTAATTAATACTTTAAAATTAAATTATATATAACGATTCTAATATTTACTCTTTACGAAAAGTTTAATAAACTTACTTAATTTTAAAATATATAATAATAATAATAATTATTGATAACACAAAATATTAGTGATAGTTACAAAATGAGTGTGAAATAGATAAAAAGCATTGTGCTCTTCCGTCTCCTTTGCTTTTTAAGTTATCAGTTTTTCCACACTATAAACAAAAATAAACCAAAGACAATTAGAGGTAGAGAACCAAACAATAACACTAATATTAGAGCCGCCAAATGGTAGTAAGAAGCTTCTGTTAATAGTAATAAATAAATAAAGAGTAAAAACATTTTTTATTATATATAGAAATTTGATTCGTTAATTTTACATTATTAAATTTCATAAATGTTAAAAAATATCATCAATTTTTTGTGTTACATTCGTACCATTAAACTTCATAAATATATAAGAAAAATATCATCGATATAAGTGTAATATATTATTAAATGATCGATTTTGATGATATTTAATAAAGTTAAATGTAAGAAAAATAACAAAAAAAAATTCAGTTATTTGACACAAATTAAAATATATTTAAATAAGATTTGTGATAATAATTATTTAATTATTTATCGAGTAGTATTTTAAAAGGTATAATTAAGTATATATTAAGAGATAAAGATCTCCTAATTAAGTTTATATAAGATTTCTTAATAACAATTATTGGATAAAAGGTCCCTAACATATATAGCTCTCTATATATAAGTATATATATATATATGACCTCCATCAATTAAGGCTAATCCAAAAGTAAAAAAATATATAGAACGTAGGTTAAAAGACGTTTATCGATCCGGCATATTTTATGATATATAAGTCTTGAGGGTTTATTTTAAAACTTTTGCCAATTATGGTGGGAGTTATTTAATTTGTTTCGCTATGCAATATTCAATTTTTTCATACATTAATTTGGGGTATTAGCTAGCTAGATTGAGAGATATAACTTCACTTCATATAGCTCTCTATCTAATATAAAGATGCATATATAATAGATGTTTTTATTCCATTGTATATGTTATTGGTTTGGTTAATTTGGAGGTATAATTAATAAGCATGATGTTAAGAATAATGACTAGATTATTTTATTTTATCATGCTAAAGTTTTTATCTTGAGAGTTCTAATACATATATATTTGTTTGTATTAGATTTATGGAATATTTTACCTTAATGATATATAGGCTGTAGATATTTACTTAATACATGCATGCTTGATCTTCTGCTTTTATATAAAGGCTTGTATGATAATATTATTGATATTCAATTAAAATCATTCATATTCTTGATATAATCTATATTATATTTATGGATAGAAAGACCAAAATTAGTCTATTTGTTTGGATAATAAATATTATTTAATCTCTTAGGTTACAAAATGTAGATTTTTAGTTTTTTTTTTGCTTACGAAAAATATGATATGGAATGAAATTTGGTATTTTTTGAATTTTATTTTATTATTAATAAAATATTCACCGTAAATATTAAAAGTGTTTAACTAACTATTTTTTTCATAAAAAGAATGAATAAATGAAAAACTTAATAACTTAAATGACTAAACACAACCTTTCATAGAATCAAAAAACCTCCGTGATATTTTTCCCTATATTCATATGTAGGAGTTTGCATTTAGACTTACCGACACTAATAATTAAGTGACTATCAATAAGGATTAGTTTATAACTTCAATTTAAATATGCCTAAATAAAATACATTGACATAATTTAAAAATAATCATATGGATTTGGTATCTTATTAATATCATATTTTCAATATGAGTATCTTGTTTTATTCTTATTTTCAAGTTCAAAGTTCTATACATTAGAATAGTTACATATGTGTGAAATAAACTTTTTTCGACCCAAAGAGAACTCCGAGACCTAAAAGAGGGTGGATACACCAACCCATAAAATATTTTTGTGAATTCTATCCCAATTCAATCAAGTACATTGACATAATTTAAGAATAATCATATGAATTTGGTATCTTAGTAATATCATATTTTCAATATGAGTATCCCGTTTTATTCTTATTTTCAAGTTCAAAGTTCCATACATTAGAACAGTTACCTATGTGTGAAATAAACTTTGTTCGACCCAAAGAGAAATCCGAGACCTAAAAGAGGGTGGATACACTAATCCATAAAATATTTTTGTGAATTCTATCCCAACTCAATCAAGTAGATCTCGCAACGTGAATTAAGTATATAATATAGTAAAAATACAATAAATACATAATTCTTAATTTAATACACTACAAAAATAACTAGCAGATAACAAAGAATAATCAGAGGTAAATACACTAGTAATGGTGTGCTTCACACACTCATGTCCAAGCTAGCAACATGCATTAATATGGAAAGCATCACATGTGAATAAGGAAAACATATTGAAAAAAACTATAAAGGATTTTTGATCACTTCAATATCTCTTATGTGAGAACATATTTGGTAAATGATGATTGTATTCTCACAGTATGTGATCTTATATAATATATGATGTAACATGTTAAACCCACTCTTATGTGGTAACATCCTTAGGTTGCTTAAAACAACCACTCAAAAACAAGCAATTTACTAATGAGTAAATTAATAGTATACAACTCGATAAAAAGTTAAATGTAAATACCTTTACTAGTCGGGACACTTGTCCTAACTACGCCTAAGCTACCCTCATGTTTTTCTCTATAGTACCTTATCCAAGTATATCCAAGCTTGTCCCAAAAGCTCATTTTTGAAGCTCTATCACCATGTAATATGATCGACTATTGATGGCTCAACCTCCTAACATGCATACACATTACTATCTCCCAACACACAGTTGACACACAGAATATAAACACATAAACTCATCACCTATACACCATATTGTGACCTCGTAAAACCCATGCAACACATGATACACTACTGCATAGGCTCATCACATATGGCAATTGATGCATCCTTATAACTACCAGTTGACATATGACACACAATTACATAAACTCCTTACCTATGAAAATTATTATACTCTAACAATTACCAGTCGACATACAACAACATAACACTGAGAAATACTTGTTAAAATGACATGGTTCTTCACTACGAGCATTTTAACTTTTAACAAAATCTCACTCAATATCACACTTTTCACTCAGCTTAGTATTTGAGAAATATGAAATAGACTCATTTCTAATATTCTATGTCCTAAAGATTTACACATGTTTCCTTGACCCAAAACTCATAAGGAAAATGGTATAAGAACAAATCGGGAAAGTTGGTTGCCAAACAAGAAGAGCCTCTACACAGATTCTGACCACAAAAATAAGAATAAGAGCTCATAATTTATATAAAAAAACCCAAGCTCTGTAACCATATTGACCACCTCGTCGATCTATCGGTAAGCCAACGTCAAGAAATTAGGTAAGGGCATCAACGAGTGAGCTTGACATTGATTAACATTGACTCCATAATGGGACAAATTAACAAACAAACAATGTTTCTAATGGGACGCCACAATAGCAAACACCCAACAAAACAAACTATAATGATATATGAGAGTGAATGTGTGAAACAAACAAACATGAAATTGTGTCATAAGTGATACCGAGCCACTAATAACTAACCTTACAAAGAACATACAAAAATATTAAATAAAATACAAAAATTATATTTTGCACATGAAAATACTAAAGCCAAAATGAGAGGACTTACACAGGTGGTGCTTTCTATGCATCCATATTTAAAAAATGTATCAATTTGATGCAATTTTCATACGTGGCCAACACATTCATTTTAAATGAAGTGTATTTCTGGAATTTTTGTTTCTTCATTCTCTTGCATCAAAAACAATTTTTTCCTCCCATTTTTGGTCTTTAAATGTATATGTTTAATACTTTGTAACACATTTTATATCCTCTTCATCATCTTTTCTTCTTAGTCATTTCGCATTCTTTCTTCAACCTCAATTCCTCACTTTTTTTTAGAGATGAAAACAAACTTCATCTATGGTCCTTTCTCAATGTATTGGTATGGAATGTGATTTACAAACTAATGATAATTTCTCTTAATAATAGAATTATCTAATAATAACATTGAAGATATTTATCATTCTCCATGATTTAATATGAGATTTATGTTTTAAGTTTCCATGAAAATTTTCATTATCTCATAGAATTGTCTATATGATTAAAAAACATTATACACATTTTTCAAAAACATATTTTTATTTTTTAAATAAAGTTTTAGAAATGGTTGTTACTAATATGTATCAATGTTTTTTTTTAAATATTTTTTATTTTATGTTTGATATTCTTCCACACCAAAGCTTTGGGAAATGATTGTTTCCTCCTTAAAAAAAGTGAGGAGGTGAGATTGAAGAGGCAAAATGATCAAGGATTAGAGAGGATGAGTAGGAGGTAAAATGAATCAATAAATATTTAAAATATGTATTTAAAGACCCAAAAATAAATAAAAATGTTTATATTACAAGAGTAATAAGATACAAAAATGTTAGAAACACTTTTCATTTAAATACATGTGCTTATTAAATTAATACATTTTTTTAAATGTAGATATCATTAAAATAAGAATAAAAACGATATAAAAAATGAAATTAGAATATTATTAAAGTAACGTGGACACATCAATATAAATTATAGATTTGATATTCAAATATTAATTAAGAGTATTTGTTGGTTTATCGAAACAAATAGAAAATATTAGTTTTGTCTTTAAATCATGTTTATATTATTTTGGTAAGTTAAAGTTTTGATTTTGGGCTTTAATATATGTGTACGTTATAAATTTGTAATATATAGAGATACTTGTATGTATATTGGATTCGTATATGATTGATTTCAATCTTTTGAATTTTTTAATCCAATTTTGTACAAAAGCTCAATTTTCTCTTATTTTGGTTTTTTTTCTTTTAACTAATTATGTGTTAATTATTTGTCTTTGTTATTCCAAATTATTTGAACTTGTCAAATGTGTTATGTTGCCATACATATACATTCAAGCTTTGCCTTTATACTTGTATACATATTCTTATCATGTATATGATATGGTTGTAATTTTAGGTTAATAAGCAATATTCTTTATTTGCATGGATATATGCATGTGGTCATGCCGCTTCTAAAAATGTGGCTTATTGTTTTTGCAAGGAAATGGATGCATAAGAAATAATTTTGAGATCTATATTTTTATTAAATTAATCATGCTAACTTGGATTTTTGGGCTATATATCTGCAGTGAAGCTCTATATATTATATCGTTTTGCTGGTATGTGTGTTTAGATGTAATTATTAAATGTTATAATCACTTTGTATTTGAATTTAACATTGGTTTATTGACATAAGATAGTAATAAATTCATATTAAATGTATAGAGTATTTTATTAGAGTTATGCTATTTATACCGACTCTAAAAGCTAGCCAGAAATATTACAGGTTGTTTCACACACTAAAATCAATGTAGAAGTAAATATTAATTGAAATCATTAAATCAATGATAAACAAGCAGCACATCAGTATGTATATGAGTCAATAAAGTAAAAAATTAGTATAACTATCATTTTTCATATTATAATAGTCTAATAATATTCACATCATTTTACATTATTTGTGTGCAGTAAGTATGTTTTTGGTATTGATGCTAATTAGTGCAGTTATAATTATTTTAAGAACATCATTATTAACATATTATATGGTTGGTAAAATTAATTTTAGAATGTCTATATAAATTACATTAAAATGTTGTAGGAGTAACCTCATCATCATAAGTTTTTTTAATGTATAATAAGTTTTATATAATTCCGTAAAGTATAAATTATTTCTATATTAAGTTTTTGATGGCATATTTAAATTTTTTTTTTCAGTTAATTCGTTAAATAATTACTCGGCTCCATAAGGAAATAATTGAATTAATTAGAACAATACAATGAATTGAGTATAAAATAAAATATGTTGAGATTTATATGCCCACAAGTATGGAATTATTTTCTTTCTTTATAGACGTGTTCATTGGTCTTATTAGTGCAAGTAAAGTTAATACATGATGCAACTTCTACCACATGTAGGTTTGAATTTCCTATATTTGAATTTTATGTATATTGATTAATTCAAATTAAATTTTATGCTTTGCCTTTCCTCACATATTCCTAAAATTAATGAGACCATAAATACAAAATTTCTTAAAGATCTTGATTTAAGTGTGAGGAAAATTCATGAAATATTGAATTTGAGAAAATAAGAGAAGTTATTCTAACAACTTTCTCCTTGTAAGTGAGACTAGATGGATATGTGGTTGTTCATCAAGAAAATTAATAGAAAAATTGAATTAAGAATAACCACTTAATGAATAGTATATAGATGTTGATCCTACCATCATTTAAGAAGCACAAGGTATAAATGAAGTGGTAGCTAGGATTAAGAAGATCTTTAAGAACAAGAAAGCAAGCAATTTCTAGAGATTATATGGTATACCTTCAAGATTTTGACATTGATGTTGGATGAAGAAATTTCCAATTTTATTTTCAGAGGCCGTGAATAGGAAAAACTACACACTTTAATAAGATGCCATAAAGAAAGACATCGGTTACTATGAAACATTCTCTTCAATTTTTTAAAATGATTCATTAAGGATAGTAATGAACTTTGCAGCTCATTTTGGTTCTGAGCTATGTCAAATGGATTTGAACACAATATTTTCAAATGTAGATCTTGAGGATGAGGTAATTGAAGGTTGCTACAATAGTAAAGGTAGCCACTTGGTTTTCAAGTTAAGAAAATCTAGATATGATTTAAAACAAACCTCCCAACAATGGGATTTCAAGTTTTATAGTATGATTACCACATACGATTTTGTGGAGAATATTGTGGATCAATGCATATACCTCAAGGTTAGTCAAAGCAAATTCATTTTTCTTATACTGTATGTAGATAATATCTTAATTACTTATAACTATTGACTTAGGGTTACTAAGCGAGACTAAGGACTTTCTCTCCTAAAGATTTGATATGAAGAATATGGATGAAACCTCTTATGTCATTGGCATTGACAGAGACAAAACTCAAAAGTTATTAGGATTGTCATAAAAGGCATACATTGAAAAGGTTTTGAAGAGATTTCGAATGAAGGATTCTACTCCTACTACAACACCAATTATCAAAGGAGACAAATTCAGTCTAAGTTAGTGCACACAAAATAAATTGGAATTGGAACATATGAAGAGCATACCATAGACTTCAGTTGTTAGTAGCCTAATGTACACTTAAAAGTACAAGGCCTAACATTGCATATGTAGTGAGAATTTTAGGAAGATACCAAAGCAATCTAGGCTTTGGACACTAGAAGGCAACTAAGAAAATTTTGGGGTATTTACAAGGAACTAAAGACTACAAGCTAAGTTACATACATACTAATCATTTGGAGGTAATTGGTTATTAATACGTGCATGAAAATCACTAATATTATATTATTTATTTACACTTAAATGTTATAAATAATTTGTATGATTTTATCATTATTTAAGAAAATTTATATGATTGGTATCATAGATATGTTTTGTTATTTTTAGATATTTTGTCTTCAAATTGATTAAAATGAAGAATTGTACCTAAAGTACTCATTTTCAACTTAAAAGATGAAGATTATATTACGAGAGATATGATGGAGATAATCTGGAGTATGTATTTATTTTCACTTCATACTCTGATCTTTTTTAATGTATATACAACACTATAAATAGGAATGAGAATTTTAGATTAGTGGCCACTAAGCTAGGAATATAACAGTTGATATCAATAATAATTACAGCTTGTTTTACACTTAATAATATAGTCTGTTCAACACTGATAAAGAAGATTCTCAGAAAAGTCTACACTCCCCCTCAAGTTGGGTAATAGATATTAATCATTCCCAACTCGTGACTCAATTCTTCGAAGATTGTTCAAGGTAATGCTTTGGTAAGGATATCTGTAATTTGATGATGTGTAGATGTATATAGTAGGTCCACGATTTTTTCATCTAACTTTTCTTTAATGAAATGACGATCTATTTCTACATGTTTGGTTCGGTCATGATGAACTGGATTTTTCGCAATTCTTATTGCAGCTTGATTGTCACAATGCATGTTGATTGGTTCAGGAGTTGTGAAGTCCAGTTCATTGAGTAGTCTTCTTAACTACATTCCTTTACAAATCCCATGAGCCATAGCTCTAAATTCAGCTTCTGCATTACTTCAAGCGACTACTGTCTATTGCTTACTTCGCCAAGTTACAAGATTTTCCCATACGAATGTACAACAATACCCATTGGTAGATCTGCAATCCACTATAGAACCTACCCAATCAGCATCTGCAAAGACTTCAATTTTTCTAGTAGGATTCTTACTGAAGTATAATCCATTTCCTGGTGTCATCTTGAGATACCTGAGTATACGATAGACTGCTTCCATGTGTTCTTCAATGGGACTGTTCATAAATTGACTTACAACACTTACTGAAAAACCAATATCTGGTATAGTGTGGGATAGGTAAATGAGTTTTTCCACTAATCTTTGGTAACGGCCTTTGTCCACAGGTGTACTATTTTCTTTGATTCTGAGTTTTACTGTAGAGTCCATCTGAGTTTTTGCTGATTTATACCTGACATTCCAAGTTCTTTGAGAAAATCAAGTACATATTTTCTTTGAGATATAGATATGCCCCTTTTTGTTCGTGCTACTTCCATTTCTAGGAAATATTTGAGATTTCCCAGATCATTGATCTCAAATTCTTTGGCAAGGAATTCCTTGAGTTTATTCATCTCAATTGTAGAATTACCTATTAAAACAATATCATCTACGTACACAATTAGGATAACTATTCTTTCATTGGAGAAATGTTTTACGAATAGTGTGTGATCTGATTGACATTGAGTGTACCCATATCTCTTCAGAACTTTTGAGAACCTATCAAACCAGGCACATTGAGACTGTTTCAATCCATATAAGGATTTTTTAAGTTTACAGACTCTATTGGTTAGAATAGGAGATTCAATTCTAGTAGGAATGTCTATGTAGACTTCTTCTTTGAGATCACCTTTAAGGAATGCATTCTTGACATCTAATTGGTAAATAGGCCAATCCAAGTTAGATGCTAAGGAGAGAAGAACACGAATTTTTCTACAAGTGTAAAAGTCTCCTCATAATCAAGCTCATATGACTGAGTGAATCCCCTAGCCACAAGGCGAGCTTTGAGTCTTTCTACACTGCCGTCTACTTTGTGTTTGATTGTAAATATCCATTTACATCCAAAAACTTGTTTTCGCGGTGGTAGTTATGTGATCTCCCAAGTCTTATTTTTCTCTAAGGCATTGAGTACTTCACGAATAGTTGTCTTCCATTCAGGTATCTGAAATGCTTCATGAACAGAATTTGGAACCACTATCTGATCAAGGTTGTTGATAAATGTCTTATAACGTGGTGAGATATTTTTATAGGATGGTTTGTGCACGATCTTAGACCTTTCCTTATAGAAATTAACAAATTCAAATCATTAGGAGGTAATTCAATAATATGAGGTTCAAGGATGTTACCTTGTGAATTGTCAGAGTGGCTTGTACTTGGGTTGGATTCCTGGATTAGCTCAAGATATGCTCAGTTTTCTACTCTTTCTTGAGTTGTTTTCCTTCTAGAGTAGACAAGAAGATAATTGTTCGGGACAAGGAAGTTTGGATCTGTTGGTAGGGAAGTTGAGGGTTCATTGGGATTAGTAAGAGGATTTATTTGACACATTGATTCACTCTTTGGAATTTGCATGATAGGATTTGTGGGAGACTGAGTGGTTATGATATTCGAAAGATGGTATTCATTGCCCATGTTCTCCCCCTGAATGATAGGTTTGGAATAGTACAGATATTGTTCAAAGAATGTGACATCCATTGTATTATAGAATCGTTTTGTGATAGGAGAAAAACATTTGTATCCTTTCTGGTATGATGAATACTCTAGGAATTTACATTTCATGGCTTTGATACCATGTTAAAGTTTTCACAACCATGATTTTCCCCTTAAAACGTGCTTATTAGGGAGGGGCTGACGCAGACTTATAACCAGCACTTAACTGGTTTACCTGGGCGATGTGGGACTTGTAACACTCCCCCTCACATCGGTCGGAGTACCCTCTACTGGGGGTGATCATGTGGATGATTGGGGGCTGACTGGTTGGGCACATCGTGACCCCTAGGTACTTGCTCTGATACCATGAAGATTATATTACGAGAGATAAGATGGTGATAATCTAGAGTATATATTTATTTTCACTTCATTCTATGATCTTCTTTAATGTATATACAACACTATAAATAGGAATGAGAACTTTAGATTAGTGGCCACTAAGCTAGGAATATAAAAGATGGTATCAACAATAATTACAGTTTGTTTTACACTTAATAATACAACCTGTTCAACACTAATAAAACAGATTCTCAGAAAAGTCTACAAAAGATTAAAATAACAAAGCATGTAAAGAATTACATGTGTTTCAACTAGTTGTAAATGATAAAAAAAGAAAGTGAAGAAAAGCAATGCAACTGCGGTAGTGGAAACATTAGGCTACAATGCGACCTTCTTAGGAATTGATTTAACACGTACCAAACGAGATGCAAGTCACAACAGAGGAAGCATTTGGGCCACGACGTGCATTCCCATTTTCTCTCCTTTTCTCAACTATAAATAAGAGCATTCTCTTCTATTCAAAATAAACCAACAAAATTCATCAATATTATTTTTCAATTAGTTTTAGGCATATGTTCTCTTTCTCTAAGTTTTTAAGAGTTGGATATTTTATTTTTATTTTAGTTCAATGTTTATTTTCACTACTACAATATTGATATCTCGCTTCGGTTTTTAACCGTGATCTAGGTCTATGGTCACGATTATAAAAACTGAGGCCTAAGTGAGAGAGACTATAGACTGTTATCTATCATCTTGGTTTTTAACCGAGGCCATAGAGTATGTCTATGACTATAAATTTAAATAAAAATGCAATTATTATTTACAATATTAAAATTTAATACAAATTACAATAAATTTATTAGTTATAATATTAAAAGTTAGATTATATTAAAATTATCAATACAATTACTTTTGAGAGTTTATACACTAAAACATAATAAAAACTTACTAGTTAATTCTAATATTTATAATAACTATGAAGAATAGCCTTACTATTACAAGCTAACTTACAACCACAACAATAGGTATACAGATAACCTTACCTTCATCCTTCAAATTGACCAAATGGGCTACAAGAATAACAAAAAAAGAAGGATAAGTAATTCCTATTAAAGATTGATAGAAAGATAGTATGATAAAACATTTGTGCCTCACAACTTAGTTAATTTTGAAACCTAGTTGCATGTGATGTGTGCAAATATTAGTATATCACTTTCCACTTGTTTACTTGAATATAATCATAACTTGAGCATATGTTGACAAGAAGAGACAGTATTTATTTTGTAAACCACTTACCCTCAGTTCAACCAAATACATATACTTTATGTTCGTTGGGAGATTTAAGTCAAAATCTCCATCAATCATAAAGAGTGAGTCCTACCACCTTTGTTGGTGTCTGGAAAGTTCTTAATCAAATTATAGTTGGCAAAGATTCTAAGATAAAAGAAACCATGATTGTAACCTTGAAGCTACAAAAAGTAACAGTAAGTGAACTCATCCACCATCAATTCACATTTGTATTCCTACAGAACACCCAACAAGATAATAGTATCTGGTAACAATTAGAGGGTAACTAGGATGGTGCATCACTAACATATGCTAAAAACTTATGCATTATGTTGGGAAGGGCATTCTTAGTCCAACAAAAAGGTGATAAGCAGATAAAATGACCCTACTCGAAATAGGGTTGCTCCAACTCATACCCAAAACTTGGGGTATCAACCTCATCGATTTTGATATGTTAAAATTGACCCTCACTTTGTCCAACAAAGAATCCCTCATCCTAAAATGGACCTTATTCATGGAAAAGAAAGTGATATCTTCTTCATTAGAACCCATTTGTAACTTAGGAATACTATTAGGCATAAAATCCAAGTCTTCATCGTTAAAAAGGTTGGAAGAATCTAAATGATTCCTACGAATAAAACTATATTGTTAGGATTCTGGAATTACCGTTCGACTCAAAATGGGCTCGGTCACCATCGCTTGGGCTCGAGCCAATGTCATGTGGACCTAAGCCATCACCATGGTTGGATACCGCATAGTTGGCTAGACTATGGTTGGACACCACATAGGTGGCCGAAGCATGGATGGTCGAACAAAGGTTGGACCACCTATGGCCAAACACATCATGACCTACATTTTTTTAAGTCCTCCATCTAGTGACCACCTCACACAACCCGTCTTGACTAGTCCTCCATCACTACATGTGCATGAAAGAATGAGTGTACGTATCACAAGGTGTAAGGTGTTTGGATAGGAGAAATAAAAATCTTATAGTTTTTACAAAGAACTTGGAAAATAAATAAGTAAATAAAAAAAGGGGGAAGAAAACAAAAAAATACTCACCAAACTTTGAAACAAGCTTCCCCACCTATTTTTCTATCTCAAAGTTATGCTTTGAAGCATGGAATGAAAAGGAATGAAGGGGGGCTTTCTTTATATAAGGGATAAGTAGATCTCATCCATTCATCAAAGGACCCATCCAAGGATCCTAGGTAATTGGGTAGCCTATGGGCTCAAAATCTCATATATTTGGATGCATATCCTTTATTCAATAATAGGAATGTGAACTTATTGAGTAATGATTTTGGCATAGACATAACTCCCTAACGTAGAGTCTAATTGAGAATATATAAAAACTATTGACAATGGGACATTGCTGTGTGCATTTTGAATGCTTGAGAAAAACAAAAAATCATCATACAATGAGTAATGACCATATGCCCAAGCCTAGCAAGTTTACAGGATAATTTTGAGTATAAAATAATTCATGACATATGGTGTAATATGAAAGTTCATATTCAATAAGCTAGCTCAATTAGCGTTGAGTCAACAGATAAGCTTTAACATCAATCAAATATCTAACGAATAAAGGATAGACATTTAAACCTTTAATTATTCGACAATGAGATAATTAATGAGATATAGCTCCAACATTTGAATGTAAGTCTATCTCTTCGGGTAAGAGTCATTAATAGATATATTGTTTTCGTATAAATATTCACCACTACTCAACATTAAACATACATGCTCTTCTACATACATAACTTCTTCTCTTAATCACAAATATTGAGATCTAAACTCTCTCTCCCTAAATATCTCTTTGTCTTTCTACATCATAAGAAGAGACATTAATATCCTCATTCTCCTTATTACCTACACTTAAACATTGGAGGACCAAAGGCTATCACACCTCGTAATGGTCTAAGATTTTAACAATATGTTCTCTATCATTGATGTTGACAAAAAATGCATCAACACATACTAATTCAGTACAATAAAATTGCAATATTTATAAAATACCAACTGTGATTTCTTATTGAATGAAAAATATAAAGTTTCGACTATTAGATTTTGGCTAATTTGGTCATGTTGTGAGAACACAATATAAATATTTAGAGTAATTTTATTTGATGATTTTTTATTAGTAGTTATACATAAATTTGGTGGAATTGATATCTTTGAATTATTCTTATTTGTGTTTTGATATCGTTTTTTACTCTTATTTTTAGTTAAGATATATTAAATATTTCTATTTAAATTGTTGGTACATTTTATGTCCAAATTTAACAAAACTTTTACGGAAACGAGGTAGCTTAGAGGTGTTAATTATTTTTGAAATTGATCAAAATATGTAGGAATAACTTAAATAAGAGTATTTGATGTATCTCAATAGAAAATAAGGATAAAAAATATTAAAATAAAAATATGTTCAGTTATTAAATCAATTCAGGCTCACGATAATTAAAAGAACATTAATTTGGTCTAATTACTTTTGAGGTTAATATCGTGGAATGATTGATTTAATATGAATGTATAGAGTTATCAAAATATTTAAGGTATATATCCTTGTTCGCTCTCTTTAGGTATAGGAGAAACCAAGAAACTTATGTCTTGATTGATTGTCCTTAAGTGAAACATATTTCTTTTCTTCAAAAAAATAAGAAGAAAAATTATGTTTTAGAACCTTTTGGTATCAGGCCCTTGTTATTCCATGTTATTCAAGGTCTATATGTTTGGTCAAAGTCAGAATCAAGGGTGTGTGCAAGGTTTGTTCAATTTTGAACCAAAATTGGAAGCAAATTAATGACTTGTTTTTTGTAAAATAGAACCATCTCATATCAATAATTTTGAAAAATCAATCCAATTCAAATAACTTAATAAATCAAGTTTGGGTAGGAATGGGTTGATTGGTTGAGTATATCTATATTTTTTTCTCTTCTATTTTTTTTTAATTTTTTTAATTTGATTTTTATCTTTTAGATATCTACTTTTATCATATATTGTTATTAATAAATTGAAAGGTTTACGAATTGTGGAAATTTCTCTAGACAAAAAATTTGTTCTAATTCTTTAAACTAGTTTTAGGCCTCGATTAGATTTCATGATTAATGAATTGACTGAGTTGCATCAAGTCAAAAGAATGCAAAAGCTTATCATTTTCAAGTAACAAATCCTAACATGTGCATTTTAATTAGATATATTTTTGTACTTGTTTTGACATTTAAAACTATTTTTTATAAAGGATTTATTTTTGTATTCTAGATAGATTGCACTCGATAGATTGAACTTATCTCCACTTCTATCTAGTCTTCTATGGTGTTTTTGTTTTAAGTAACTGATTGATCAAGAAAGGTTTGATCAATCAAACTTAATTATCTTGACTTTATTGAATATTCTTGGGTTGATTTTATTTTGGCCCTTATTATTTCTACATCAATCAAGAATGATCTTTGATCAATCAATGATTAATTGAATCTGCCAAGCTGTTTCTTAATAGATCGAGCAAAATACAGAATCTATGTCTTTTATTTAGTATATTTTCATCCTCTATGTGAGGTCAATCAGTGTTGATTTAGTATTACATACACTCACATAGAATTTACATTTTGTATGTGTGTAGGATAAACACATTATTAGGAGCATGTAATTGGTATGTTTATGATGTTTATGTTCATTGTATTCATTTTTGTGTTTATTGGAAAACCTATTTGACACTTTTTCAAAAAAAAAAAACGAATACTTCTTATAACTCACATATGTGCCTCACCAAGTAATCGGTGAAGGTTCTAGGAGGTTTTTGACAAGTAATTACAATCATTATCCTTGCTATAATGGCTATGATATGCTCATCGGAGAGTTAGCAAGGGCTCGCTGAGGTGGCTAACAAGGGTCTCGAGAGCTTAAGGGTTTCAATAAAACCCTATTGTATTGTTTGAATTAATTAAAAAATGTAGAGAAACTCTATTAGTTTGTAAACTTTGATATTTGAGAAATTATTTTTCCTCTTCTATATTAACAATACATTCACTGTGGTTCCATATTATTAATACATTGATTTGAGAAAAACTAGTTTTTAGGCGGGTTTAATTACATTTTAATTAAACACTAAGATGTAGTATGTATGTAAGTACATTTGCATAGGATTTCAGTTTACCCTAGGTTGTATGGCTATATTAAGCCATAGATAACTGTACCGCATCAGTGGAGATGGAGGCTTCGAAGGAGAACCATATTCACTTGGATTGTAGTTGTGATTGAAATAGTAGTGAACATAGCTTAGGCGCAATTGAGCATGATGTTCCACTTGAAAAAGTTATTATTATATATTTTTAGGTTGTTAACTATTGATTTACTTTTAATGAATTGCTTGGTGTCAAATTGTTGCCTTAAACAACCTGTAGATGTTACCACACAAGTGTGAATCCTATATAAGTTTATCATGTTATATTAATGTGTTTAAATGATTGCATTCACTATTAGTACAATCAGGATTATGTCTATATATGTTCCCACGTAAAATGATTTAATTGTCATTGAAAAGTTTTTTTAAACTACTTTCCTAATTATACCATGTTTATATATGTAATGTTTGTTATTTCCATGATGTATTATGGATGTTGATTATTCTTTTCTACTACTATAATTTAAATTACCTATTTCTTTCCCATCTTGTTTATTGCGTCTTTAGTTATATATGTTATTTACGTTTTTGTTGCTTGAAAGAGTTGCATAAGTCCTAAACTATTAATATCACCTTTCTTTGGTTGTATACCAAGCGATAGACTCTTTTAGAGATAGAAATCATGTGTTCAAGACCTTATAACTTCAGTTGTTAAATTGCAATTATTTGACCTACATGATGCATATAGTCAATACCACTAATAAGTGATAAATATATAAAAATATTATTAACTTTTCTACCAATAAATTAGGTTTTTCAAAGAGTTAATTTTTCAATTGTTTCTAACGTGGTATGAGAGCTTAAATTTCTGTGTTTAAAACCTATTAACCCCAATTGTTGAATTGCAAGTTCTTGACTTGTACTATACAACTATACATAGAGCCAATACGTATGAAGAAGTGTTAGGTGTATAAAAGTATAGTGCTAACTGAAACTAGTTCGTCACTTCTTTAAAACTTCATCTACATGTTGCATGGTGTATTTCCTTTGAAAAACCTTGGTGTTTTGAATTACTTCTCCAAGAATTTAGGTGACTTGCATTACCTCAGATTTATTTCTTAGCCAATCTTAATACATTTTTGAGTTGTTTTTTTGAGCTCGCATGGTTGACAATAAGCTAGTGTATAAGGTAGTTTAAGGTTCGGAGTTGCTAAGAGAAGTTTCTACACTGTACATATGTCATAACCTATTGTAAGGGTTACTAACTAACTTTACATATATATATATAAAGTTTGTTCCGAGGGAAAGGAACATAAGAGAGGTGTCTTTCGAATCTGTTCCGCGTTTATATGGCATCCCATACAACTGGATGGTGAAGAAGAAGATACGACTGATTGCTGGGATGATTGGGGAGGTATATGAATGCTGATCATATGGACGTGCTCGAGTGGTGTTACCATTAGACAAACCTTTATAGCTGGGGTAGTGGTTTCGGAGGCCTAATATGAACTCAGCTTAGATTGAATTTCGTTATGAGAAACTGCCATTCATTGTGGGAGGATTGGTCATGACAGTCGTCAGTGCCAGGTGAGGCGGAGGGTGTCGGGTGTTGTGGGTGAAGTGAATGACTGGTTTGGTGTTTGGCTGCGAATTGATAGTTTTTTATCCACTCATGATGCTGTATGTTCCAACAGCCTTTCTCTTGTAAAAAGACCAAGGACGATGGTGGTAGTGGTCGAATTGGCGGCTCTCAGACTGCCAGCCAGCATAGGGAGGATGTCGAAGTGGTGGTGGTGGTGACACATCCTCTTTTCGATTCAAATTCCAAATCTGCTATGATTGCAGAGCATGTAGTTGCTGGCAATGTAATGAAAAATAATAACGCAATAAACGCTATAGAGGAAACCTTGTGACTGATGGGGCGAAGAACCAATTTACTACATGTGTGCACCACCTTACAATAGTGCCACATTCCAATATTGGTGCAGCAAATAAGGGGATCTTATTGGGATCTGGAGGGGTCCTAATTGGGGCAGAAGGAAGGTGGGTGTCTCTAGATGTGTCGACGGAAGGTCTTGAAACAACAAAAAAATTAAAACCGGTGGCTTCATCGACTAGGTGTGATGTTGTTGTTGAATATTGGCTCTAAAAGTAACAAATTAGTGGCATAATTTAGGGAAATTAGTGTCCTAATTTGTGGCATGATTTGTGGCATGATTTAAGGAAATTAGTGGCATAATTTAAGGAAATTGGTGGCCTAATTTAAGGCTTAAATTATGGCACACTTTAGGAAAAGGGAGCCTTTCTTCATCTATAAATAGGGAAGAGTTCATGCATTGAAGAACAAGGCAAAAATCGAGAAAAACGAGAGAGTATAAGCAAACTCAAAGAGAGAAAATACTTGTGAGTTTTGGGAAACACTTGAGAGATATTATTAGTGAGGAAATCAGACCGTATTCTCGTATATTTCCTACTCGTTCAAATAATATATCTTGCCTCCCGTGGACCTAGGCGAATTGCCGAACCACGTAAATTGCAGTTGTGTTCATTTTATTGCTTTGATATATTCATATCTGCTATTTATTGCTTCCGCCCACAACAAATTGGTATCGAGCCAAATATAGCAGTATTATATATCAAATCAAAGCTCTTGACGATACGAACGCAACGGTGAAAGAATCGCTCAAATCGGAAATCGAGAATCACCGCCGTAAGCTTGCCGGAATCCCGTCACAAGAATCGAGTCAACTCGCCAAGTTGAATGACCGAGTCAACTCGGTCACTAGTGATATTTGGACCGAGTTGGGTCTGCTTTTCATCCGTTTTCAACCGAGTTGGATCTATTCTTAGCTAATTGGACCATTCCAAATTCAACTACGGACTGCTTTTTCAAATAAGGTATAAAATTTGGAAAAACACTGTTTTAAGTTAGTAAGTGCAAAATTTCTCAAGTATCGGGCTTGTACTTATGGGCGATAAGCGAGAGATCGAAGAAGGTGAACAAGTTGATCATAGAATTTATGGCAAACCAAGTTCTACTCGAAGAACTATGTTGTCCAACGCAAAGTTTGAGGTGGGAGAAATTCGGCCTGAAATAACTTTGGCGTGTGGCAATGTGAAGTATTAGATCTATTGTTAGAAGGATCTAAATATAGCCTCGAGACTAGGCCGGAGATTATTCAAATGAAGATTGGAATTACGGCAACCGACAAGCTTGTGGCACAATGGTCGGCGTGCTTAGGAAAAGATCAAAAGTACTTTGTCATGAAAGAGAATGTAGCCGCAGTTCCTGCGGAAGAAACTAGAGAGACAAATACATTACGAAAAGTATTGAAACAGACTCTACTTGAAGAAGAAACTTTTCCGTTTCTAGTACAAGAAAGGTACCACATGATTGAGCACTTAGATAATTTCAATAAAATTTTGGCCGATGCGCAAAATTTAGATGTTGAAATTATCGATGAAGATAAAGCTTTGTTGTTGTTGAATTCATTACCCGAGAGTTTATGAGCATTTAACCACAAACCCCGTTATATGGAAAGGATGAGGTTAAGTTCGTAGATGTTTCAAATGCTTTGGTAAATAACCAGCAGGAAGAAGGATCAACATGATCACAGACTCAATATCGAAGCATTGACGGCAAATGGGAGGTGAACCAACAATAAAAAATCGGCGGATCAAATAAAGGGGAAATCTAGATCAAAGTCCCGGAGGAGAGTCATCGAGAAAGACGTCCTGCCGCGAAGGGACGAGTGTGCTATTGTCACCGTAGAAGCGGCCTGGAAGAAAGATTGTCCAAACAAGGACAAGTCAAATGCAAATGTTACGGCGTAGGTGAAGATGAAGAATCAGTCTTTTTCACTTCCATCATCAAAAACCTACTCAGATAAGTGGATCCTTGGCTCTGCTTGTTCTTATCATATGTGTCCAAACAGACATTGGTTTTTGAGTTTTGAAGAGCCCGATGGAGGAGCTGCGGCTTACGGGCAACGACAATGCCTGGCCGACAAGAGGGATCGAAACAATACGACTAAAGAAGCACGATGGTACAATCAAACTAGTTACAAAAGTGAGGTATATTCGTGACCTAAAGAAAAACCTTATTTCTTTAGGTGTTCTAGATTCTGATGGTTACAAGGTAACATTGGAAAATAGGAGTCTTGAAAGTTGTACGAGGTGCATTTGTAGCAATGAAGGGATGCTCGGAGCGCGAACTTGTATTTCTTAGATGGGTGTACGGTTACGGGAAGGGCAATTGTCTGCAAGTAGTTACGAAGAAAAGGCAAATGATTCTTCCGCACATGTACGTACTGACTTAGGGCATGTCGGTGAAAACTTTGCAAGGCTTAATGAAGCAAGGTCTTTTGAAAGGTGCCAAGGCTTGGAAAGTTTGATTTCTCGCGAGCATTGTGTAATGGGAAAACAAACAAGAGTCAAGTTCTAAGACCGCCATTCATCGCATCAAGGGATCTCTTGATTATATTCACACGGATGTTTGGGGACCTTCCAAGAATGCTTCACTTGGAGGTAAACGTTGGTTTGTGACTTTTATTGATGATTTCTCTAGATATGTCCTGGATATACACTCATGAAATCACAAAGATGAAGTTCGGATATCTTTCTTAAATGGAAGAAAATGAACGAGACTCAGACAGGCAGGAAGTTTAAAGGGCTCAGATCTTATAGTGGTGGCGAGTATAAATCAGATCCTTTCTTTAAGGTTTGTCAAGATGAAGGGATAATCAGACATTTTTCAGTTCCTCGTACACCACAGCCAGAACGGAGTCGCTAGAACGAATGAATCGTACTTTAGTTGAGAAAGTTCGATGTATGCTATCTCATTCCAAATTGAGCAAGGCATTTTGGCCGAGGCTTTGTCATACGCAACTCATAGTCAACAGACTTTCCCGCGACCGCATTAGATGGAAAAACTCCTAAAGAGGTATGGTCTGGACAACCTGCTACCGATTATGATTCATTGCATGAATATTTGGATGTCCTGCATATTTTCATGTTAGTGAATCCAAACCGATCCAGAGAGCAAAGAAAGTCAGTTTTCTTGGGCTTTAAGGAAGGAGTTAAGGATTTCGACTTTGGTGTGGTGAATCCAAGAAAGATCGTCTTAAGCCCAGAGATGTTACATTCGATGAATGCGGTATCTTGAGACAAACAAATTCGAGAAAGAGAATAAAAGTCCAAATACTCTTTCTAAGGTGATGCTTGAGACGGAAGATCCAGAAAGATTTCACCAATTATACCGATCGTGGTGAAGATGGAATTGATGATCGAAAGAGATCTCGGTTGAGGTGGAGGTTCTCTCACCATCACTACCGATTAATCGACGAATCTATTGCCACTACTCGGCCAGAAGGGAGATTAGGAAGCCTACCGGATATTACCGGTACATGGTAGCATTCGCACTTCCGGTAATTGATGATGATGTCCCAGCACTTACGCAGGCTCGTGCAAGAGTTGATAGTATGAAGTGGAAAATGGCAATGGATGAAGAGATGAAATCTCTACATCAGAAATCGAACTTGGGAGTTGGTTCAACTTCCCAAAGGAAAGAAAACTATTGGTTGCAAATGGGTCTATGCCGAAGGAAGGTGCTTTGGTAAAGACAACATCGATACAAAGCCAGGTAGTAGCAAGGCTATGCTCGGAAAGAAGGAATAGACTACAACGAGGTATTCTCACCTGTTGTTAAGCATTCATCTATTCGGATACTATTGGCTTTGGTAGCACAGTTTGATCTCGAAGTTAGCTCAACTCGATGTCCACGACTTTTCTCACGGTACTTTGAACGAAGAAATCTCACATGTCTCAATAGGATGGCTTTAAAATTCGGGTGACGAGAATTGGGCTTGCAAGTCGTAGTAAGTCAATTTACGGTTTGGAAGCGATCACCGCGACAATGGTACAAGCGCTTTGATAGCTTCATCGAGAGATACACACGTAGTCGGTTTGATCATTGTGTATACTTTCGGAAACTCCAAGACGGTACCTTCATTTATTTGCTCTTATATGTTGATGATATGTTGATCATCTAAGAGCAAGGTGGAGATCGACATGACAATACATTGATCTTGAGAATTTGAAATGAAAGATCTTGGAGAAAGCTAAGAAAATTCTTGGGATGGAAATCACAAGAGATAGAGTTGCAGTAGGTCTCGACCTGCATTCGCATGTCTGAAGAAATCACTACAAAGGTTTGACATTGATGAAAAAACCAAACCGGTAAGTACACCGCTTGCCTCACTTTCGATTAAGTGCATTAATGTCCACCAGCACCACCAATGAGAAGAAGCAAATGGAACGTGTTCCATATGCAAATGCCGTTGCCTTGATGTATGCAATGGTTTGCACCAGGACACGATATTTCCCACGCCGTTCATTGGTACGGTGAGTCGGTACATGCATAATCCGGGTAAAGGACACCGGCAAGCTTGAAGTGGATTCTACGGTACATCTACGGTACTTGTGGATATTGGTTTGAAGTTTGAGAGAGACAAGAAGGTAAACACCTAGTTGGATATGTGGATTCGACTACGCTGAGATCTGGATAAGCGTCGATCTGATTAGGTTATGTGTTCACAATGGCGGTGAGGACCAGTTTGTTGGAGATCAACATTGCGGTCCAACCGTAGCTTTGTCTACTACGGAGGCAGCAGTATATGGAACCGTGAAGCATTCAAAGAAGCTATATGGCTTCTGCGGGTTGACTAAGGATTTGGGTATTGTTCGAAGAACGTGGAGGTTTTCTGCGGCGGCCGAGTGCCATTTGTTTGGCAAAGAACCAAGTTCATCATGGTCGCACCAAGCACATCGATGTTCGATTTCATTTTGTTCGGAAATCGTTGATGAAGAATGTTATACTCCAAAGTCGGAGCTGAGATAACCCCGGATATGCTTACAAAAGGTGGTTACAGTGATCAAGTTTCAACACTGCTTGAACTTGATCAACATCTCGAGCTTAGTAGGCGCATTTGGAGGCAGCGTTATGAACTTTTTCGCCAAGGTGGAGATTGTTGAATATTGGCTCTAAAAGTAACAAATTATAATAATTTAGGAAATTAGTGTCCCACTCAGGGCATATTGTGGCATGATTTAAGGAAATTAGTGGCATAATTTAAGGAAATTGGTGGCCTAATTTAAGGCTTAAATTATGGCACACTTTAGAAAAGGAGCCTTTCTTCATCTATAAATAAAGGAAGAGTTCATGCATTGAAGAACAAGGCAAAAATCGAAAAAAACAGAGAGTATAAGCAAACTCAAAGAGAGAAAATACTTGTGAGTTTTAGGAAACACTTGAGAGATATTATTAATATCTGTGAAATCAGACCGTATTGTATATTTCCTACTCGATTCAAATAATATCGCCGCTCCCGTGGACCTAATGCCGAACCACGTAAATTCTGTGTGTTCATTTTATTGCTTTGATATATTCATATACCGCTATTTATTGCTTCCGCCCACAACAGTTGTTGTCGGAGATGAGACTATGGTAGATACAGACAGTTTCTATATGGCTCTTAAGGACTATAGGTTGACGGACTTGGGTTTTATTGGACATAGGTATACTTGGAAAAAGGGTAGTAAATCTTTTACAAAAGCTCAACTGGATAGGGGTGTTGGTAATGGATTGTGGAGGGACATTTTTCCTAATGACATGGTTGAGTATCTTATCACTCCATATTCGGATCATGCACCACTTCTTTTACGGACAGATAAAAAAAGGGGCTACTGAAAGTGGTCATAGTGTCACAAAGAGATGGATGTTTCGTTTTGAAAAAGGTATTGATGGAGGAAGATGGTTGCTGGAGTACGATTAAGAGTGCTTGGTGCTTAAGTAAGGGGGCTGGGGTCCTATGACGAGCTTGCTGTTCAAAACCTCAGCAACGATAAACTCACATGGGCAATGGAGTGACCACTTGGTGGGGGTTGTTAGGCAACAGGTGATGCAATTGCAGCACCGACTGAAGATGATAATGGGTTCTAGTACACCTGACCACTATGAAAAACAGGTTGTGTGCTGACAGCTTAATGAACTGTTTGACAAAGAGGAAAACATTTAGGCATTGCGTGGAAAAACCAACTGGCTGAAGTATGGTGATCGAAATACCTCATATTTCCATTCTTGTGCTAATCAAAGGCATTGCGGGAACCAGGTTGATAAAATATTTTCAGTATCTGGGGAGCATTTCATGTCTTCTAGTGGGATTGAGGGGACCTTATGTGATTATTATCAACAGATTTTTCCAGGCACTTGAACATTGACCCAATATTTAGTTTCCTACATAACTGTTTATCATCTCAGTAGAGGGAGGAATTGTAGATGAATTTTACTACAAAAGAGGTTGGGTAGCTTTATTTAGTAAGCATCCTAATATAGCTCATGGTATGGATGGTATGCGTGCATTTTTTTTATCGATATTATTGACAAAATTAGAAGAGCAAATGTTTTCTCTTCTTGATATTTCGTTTTTATCATTTTTTTCTTGCATTTTAATGTACAAGGAGTGATGATATATATACTACAAAAACAAGCAAGGAAAGCATGTTGTTGCTACTCCACTAAAACATTTTGCTGCCATGCTCTCTACAAACTGATGCATACATGTACTTCACCCATACCCTGTTGCTGCTACCCATACCTACTACTCTACCTTTGCATTTCCAACTCATGCTAACATTTTCCGTCAAGTTGGTGTATAAATATCTCTCATATCGAACTTGTCAAGTGAGTTGTAAAAGTTTCTTGCAGACACGGATTTTGTGAGTACATTAGTAAATTGCTCTTCTTATTTAATAAATGGAAGCTGAATAATCTTTTATTCAGGGTTCTGTTTGATGAAGTTTCGATCCACTTCAATGTGCTTTGTGCGATCATATTGAATTGGATTGTAGGAGATGGCAATGGTTGCCTTGTTATTACAGAACAAATTCATTTCAGAGTTAGGAGTAACACCAATCTCAGTTTGAAGTTTTTTCAATCAAAGGATTTCATATATTCCCTTGACCATTTCTCGCAATTCAACTTTAGCGCTAGACAAGGCAACTACTTTATGTTTCTTGCTCCTCTATGTAACAAGATTTCCTCCCACAAAAGTAAAATACTCAGTAGTAGATTTCTTGTCCTTGATATTCCTTTCCCAGTTTGCATCTGTATATCCAGAAACTTTCAATTGATCATTCTTTGAAAACATAAGTCATTTTCCAAGGGAGGATTTTAAACAACGAAGTATTTGCATTACAACATCCATATGGTCTTCACTTGGGCAGTGCATGAACTGACACACTACACTCACAACATAAGAAATATATGGCCGAGTATGAGATAAATAGATGAGTTTACCCACTAACCTTTGATATCTCTATTTGTCTACTGGTACCTGGTCCACATATTCTCCAAGTTTGTGATTTTGGACAATTAGAATATCAATAGGCTTACATTCTAGTAATCCTACATCTGTCAACAAGTCTAGAATATATTTCCTTTGGGAAAGAAATATTCCTTGTCTTGATCTTGTTATCTCAATGCCCAAGAAATATTTAAGCCCTCATAAGTTCTTTATTTTGAACTCATTTTATAGTTGTTCTTGAAGTTTGGAGATTTCTTCTTCATCATCCCTTGTAATGATCATGTTGTCTACACAGACTATAAAGGCTATTATTTTTCTCAATCGATGTTTTAGGAAGAGAGTGTGATCAGAATTACTTTGTTAAAACCCATATTTCCTCATTGTTGCACTCAACCTGCCAAACCATGCTTGAGGTGATTGTTTTAGTCTATACAATGCTCGTTGTAACCTATATGCAGTTTCTTTTCCTGATGTAACGACATATCCTGGTGGGATATCTATATAAATATCCTTTTCAATATCACCATGGAGGAAGGCATTTTTTACTTCAAGTTGGTGCAATAGCCAATTTAAATTAGCTGCAAGAGATAGCACAACTCTAACAGTTTTTAGTTTAGCCACATGTGAGAAAGTTTCTTGATAATCTATACCATGTTTTTGTGTATACCTTTTTGCTACTAGCATCGCCTTGTATCAATCAATTGACCCATCTACTTTATATTTAATGGAGAAAATCCACTTGCACCCCACTTTATTTCTTCCTTGAGGTAACACGCTCAACACTCATGTGTTATTCTTATGCAATGCCTCCAATTCTTCTTTTATAGCTTGAGTCCAGTTTGGATCAAATAAGGCTTCTTCAATATTACCTAGAGTATGACATGATGAGAGTGTATGTGCAAACACTCTGATAGGTTTTGATAACCCTTGAGTAGATACATAATTGGCTATTGGATACTTAGATTGTCATTCTTCTATGTATGAAGAGTATCGATTTGGAGGTTTGCCTCGATTGTGTTTGAAAGGTAGAACATAACCCGTAGATGTATCTATAGCATTAGTTTGTAAAGGTGTGGTAGGATAGCTTACCTCAGGAGTATTCTTAACAGGAGGATTTTTGGGTACTATTGAAGGATTGTATTGTCCCACATCGACTAGGCATTCAACTGTAGTGTAGTTTATAAGTGTGAGCAACCCTTAACTCAATGAGATCTTATTGGGTTGAGTTAGGCCTTGGGCTTATATAACATGGTATCAAAGCTATCAGAGCTAGGCCCTGAGTTCATCGTGGTTTGTGGCCTTCGTTGCCCCTGTCCGATGTGAGGGGGGTGTTGAAGGATTGTATTGTCCCACATCGACTAGGCGTTCAGCTGTAGTGCAGTTTATAAGTGTGGGCAACCCTTAACTCAATGAGATCTTATTGGGTTGAGTTAGGCCTTGGGCTTATATAACATGTACTAAATAGTGGAAGGGTGCATCAATCACTACATCTTCTGATTTCATTCTTCACCATGAACCTCCCCCTGAAGAAGGAAATTGGATAGCTTACCCAACGTCTAACACTTTAACATCAGACCAATTTCATTCTTCACCATAAATCTCCCCCTAAAGAGGGAAATTGGATATTAGTGATGGAAAAAATTCCAAATTCTAGGAAAGTGACATATATGGTAATGTAGGTTATTTTAGTAATAAAATCGTAGCAACTGTATCCATTTTTGTACTCTATACCCCCAGAATACACACCGGGAAACACATGGACCTAACTTAGTTCGTTGATTTTTTATGGAGGTGGACAAAAATAACACAGTCAAAAATTCGGGGAGGAATCATCAAAATAGTAAGTAAGAGGACATGATTAGATAACACTTTTAATAGAGTCTGAAATTGTAAGGCTTTGGTGGGCATACGATTCAGTAGATACACAACAATAACATCACTCCAGTATCTACTGGGTATATGTGCATTGATCAGTAAGGCACATGCAGTTTCTAAGATATTCTTATTCTTCCTTTCTGCAGTATCATTATATTGTGGGGTTTGTGAACATGAGGTTTCATGGAGAATATCATGGCTATCAATGTATGTCTAAAATTGTTGATCAACATATTCCATTCCATTATCAAAACAAATTATCTTAATTTTTGCAGAAAATTGTGCCTGAACCATGGTGTGAAATGAGTGAAACTTAACAAGTACTTCATCTTTGTGTTTTAGAAGGTAAATCCATGTCATTCGTGTGCAATCATAAAAAAAATTACAAACCTACGATGACCTGACGATGTAGTTACTTGGAAAGGTCTCCAAACATCAAAATGTACTAAAGCAAAAGAAATCATACTTTTATTCATGCCCATGGGATAAGAAGTCTTATGACTCCTAGCTAAGATACAAGTATCATAATTAAAGCCTAAATGTGTTATATTTGAAAATAAACCAGGTAGTAAGTGTTTCAAATATCCAAATGATGGATGCCCAAATCAACAATGACATAACCAAATCTATTTTTCCTTGTTACTAACCATGTGTTACATGTGATTGGCTCTTCCTAAACTGAGGTCATCCATGTAATATAAACCCCTTATCTTAGTGCCACGCCCAATAATCTCCTCAGTGAGAATATCCTGAATGAGGCAAAAAGTAGAATACATCAATACTACATAGTGAAGATATGAAGTAACTTGACTTACAAACATCAGTGTGTTTAAAAGAAATGGTACAAGTAACGTATTAGATAATGAAAAAGAAGGAGATAAATTCACAATTCTAGTTTTTGTAACTAGATAAGTGATCCCATTAGCATTTGCAATGCAACACAACTTCATCTCGGCTGAGTTGTATTAGAGAAATCCTTTGGGTCAAATTTCATATGATCTGTAGCTTCAGATTTAAGAATCTAGTCATCATTATCATTATAAGTAGAGATGTGAAATGCTTTACTTGAAGTACTTGGATCCTAAGAAGAATCTACTTAAGGGATGAGGGATAGTGACACATCACACGTAGCCACAACAACTCTCCCAGTGTGGTCATCATTAGTAGTAGTTTTCCATTTTTTTTTGTTCTTGAAGATCATTCCACCAATCTGAATATCCATGTAGTTTGAAGCAATTTTCACAGGTGTTTTTGGAGTTTCCACAATAGGTACATTTCATGCCATCAGAAGGTGGTTCAAGTTTGAATGAGAAGTTAATTTCTTGTTACGTAGGGAAAGAGCTCCTGGTTTTGGTGGCATCTGATTATGGTTTCCCTTGATCCTTTTGAAATCCATAACTACTCTTGGAGTTATATCTGCACCCAAGATCATCACGATCTTCCTAACCTCTTTCCTGTGGACGAATCCATAGGCATGTTCCACCGTAGGGAATAGTTTAATTTGAAGCACATCACTTATAGTTTTATCCAATTTGTCATCGAGTCCGTCAATGAAGGTATAAACTCGGTCTTCCTATAAGATAGAGTTGTATTTATGTATGTTAGTCGTACACTCCATCGGGTTAAGATGACAAAAATCATTTTCTCGTCATAACCCTTAAAGGTCATTATAGTATTTTTCAATGAATCCACTTGCCTGCTTCATACGAGTAACCCAACAATAGAGATCATAAACTTGAGACATGTCTGTCCCATAAAAATAGGTTGTAGTAGCAGAATCTCAAACTTGTTTTGCAGTTGAGAATCGAATAAAATTGGCAATCAAGGAAGGGTCCATCGAATTGATCAACCATCTCTTGACAATAGCATTTTTAGTGTGTCATCTCCTGAATGAGGGGTCAATTTCTGGAAGCTAAGGAAAATCCCCATTGATATATCTCATCTTTTCCTTGCCAAAGATATACATGTCGACCACTTGGGACCATAAGGCATAGTTAGATCCTCTCAACTTAATACTGATTGAGATAGTCGAAGATTTAACGAGCGGTGGTTGTGGGGCAGTTTGGGCTCTAGTGAAGACCTCTGTCATTTTTGTAGTTAGATTATTAAGGATAGAATTGGTGGTTAGGTCTCTAGATTTTGCCATTGAGTCTATTAGTTCTTATGGTTTTTTGTTTGTCACACGATGGTCAGTGATTCAGCAACGATCCTAGTAACCATTGACAAAATTAAAAGAGCAAACATTTTCTTTTCTTGGTATTTGGTTTTTATCATTTTTCTTGCATTTTAATGTACAAAAAATGATGATATATATATATACACACACACACACACACACACACACACACACACACTCTAAGAAAACAAGCAAGGAAAGTAGTTAGAATTTGAGAATGCAAAAAGCTCAGTTCTCACCTTAGGAGAAACCCGAGTGAAAGAGGGTTTTATACATCTAACAAGAAGCAGTTACAACAGAATCAACGCAGCTTCTAGAAAGAAGCTGTTACAACAGAATGTAAGTAAACCCTATCACGTGAGATCTGTAACAAGTTCCTTTATCTTTGGCTTATCATCCCCCCTCAAGTGAAAGGGTCTTGGAGCTACGCAAAGTTGTGACTTGAGAGACAAGAACCTAGAACTTGTAAGATGCTTAGTCAAAAGATCAGCCAGCTGATCTTCAGTAGGAACAAAATGCAGCTGTATCTTGCCTCGTATGACTTGATCTCGGATGAAGTGAAGATCTATTTCAATGTGCTTCGTTCTAGCATGAAACACAGGGTTCTTTGCCATATGAAAAGCACTGATATTATCATACCAGAGCAAGGGAATCGTAGGTATAGGAACACATAACTCTTGCAACAAGGCTTGCATCTAAATAATTTCTGCAGTAGCTAAAGCAAGACCACGATATTCAGACTCAGCACTGCTGCGAGACACCACCTTTTGTTTGGTAGAGGACCAAGAGACTAAGTTACCTCCCAGATACACCAAATAGCCACTGGAACTTCTCCTATCATCAGGTTGAGCACCCCAGTCTGCATTTGAGAAACCTTCGATAGTTAAATTGGTTGAAGGACTCAGTAATAACCCATCTTGCATTGTTCCTTTAAGGTAATAAAGGATTCTTTTGACTGAAAGCCAATGAGCTGAGGTAGGCTGTTGCATGAATTGACATGCCTTATTAACTGCAAAAGCTATATCAGGCCTTGTTATTGTTAGATACTGAAGTGCCCCTACCACACTTTGATATTGAGTGACTTCGTCCATAGGATCACCATCAAACTTAGACAAATTCTTCCCAATAGCTCCGGGTGTTTTTGCTGGTTTGGTATCAAACATTTCAGTTCGACAAAGCAGATCAAAAACATATTTGGTTTGGCTTAAATTCATAGAGCCTTCATGGTAAGAGACCTCTATACCGAGGAAGTACGATAGTTGTCCCAAATCTCTTAAAGAAAAAATAGAGTCAAGCTTAGCAATGAGTGTTGAAATCTGTGTTGAGGAGCTTCCAGTGATTATTATATCTTCAACATAGACAAGAACAATCAAAGTAGTAGACTCACCAAAGTGTAGAAATATAAAACTATCAGTTCTATAGTTGCTGAATCCCTACTGTATAATGGCAGAACTAAGTTGTTGAAACCAGGCTCATGGTGCTTGTTTCAAACCATATAGAGCCTTCTTCAATCGACACACTTTGGTTAGGAATGTAGTATCCAAGTAGCCAGGAGGTTGAGACATATAGACTTGCTCTTCTAACTTACCATTTAGAAAAGCATTGTGAACATCAAGCTACTTAATTTCCCATTGATAACTGAGAGCCACAGTTAGTATGATTCGAATGGTTGCAGCCTTAACCACTGGACTAAAAGTCTCAAAATAATCAAGACCATGAGTTTGGTTATACCCCTTAGCCACAAGTCGGGCTTTATATCTCTCTATGCTCCCATCTAGCTTATGTTTCAACTTGTATACCCACTTACAGCCTATTAGATTAACTTCAGAAGGCTGTTCAACAAGATCCCAAGTTTGATTCCGATGAAAAGCAGCAATTTCTAAATCCATAGCTTGAATCCAATTTGGATCCTTGAGAGTTTGTTTGAGTGTATATGGTTCTGAAATCTTTACAACAGAAAAATCAAGAATGGTCTTCTTCTTGGTTATACCTCGCATTAGACTTGTTGTCATGCGTGGAGCAGGGGAAGGAGAAGGAGGTTGACCCTCATGTATAGCTTCGGGTAAAGTACTAGAGGCAGGAGTGACAATAGGACTATTCACAGAATCGGAAGCTTCACTCGTGGAAGGAGAGGAAGAAAGTGAAGACGTGTGGCTGCCAGTAGAACATAAAGTTGAAGAAGGAAAGGAAGTTATAATGGCTGGAGTTAAAGTGTCTATTGAAGTGTCTTTTGTTGAGGAGAGAGGGTGAGTTTTAGCTAGAGGAAATTGTCCCTCATCAAAAACAACATGAGGAGTGATGTAAACTCGTCCAGTTAGAAAGTCAAGACACAAAAATCCTTTGTTATGAAGACTATAACCAAGAAATAGACTTTGAACAGAACGATATTAAAGTTTGTGACTGTTGTAAGGACGGATGAATGGGTAACACAAGCAGCCAAAAACTCTAAGTAACTTGTAATCCGGAACTTTCTGAAAAAGTTTGAAATAAGGGGAGTTATTTTGGAGTACCTTACTTGGCATTCTATTGATGAGAAATGTAGCTGTCTGGAAAGCATACTGCCAGAATTCCATTGGTAAGGAGGCATGAGCCAACAAGGCCAACCCGGTTTCAACAACATGCCTATGATTTTGCTCAACTCTCCCATTCTGAGCTGAGTTATACGGGCAAGAAAACCGATGAAAATGCCTGTTTGTTGAAGAAATGTCTTGAAGGATCTGAATTCACCACCATTATCAGACTGTAGGCATTTTATTTTAGCATCAAATCGATTTTCTACTTGGAGTTTTAACTTCTTAAAAACAGGAAGGGCTTGGTCTTTTGTTTGAATAAGATAGAACCAAGTGTACCGTGAGTAGTCATCTAGAAATAAGATAAAATATCTAGCACCAAAGGTAGACTTAACTGAGGCAAGTCCCCAAAGATCAATGTGAACAAGTTGCAAAGGTTTGGAAGCATAAGAAAGTGAAAGATGAGTAGGTAATCTGTGACTTTCAGCAAGCTGACAAGAAGAGCAAACAGTAGAACAAATAGTATTTTTATTCTTTTCAAAAGACACATTACAACTTTGCATAATTTTTGTTACAATGTCAATAGAAGCATGGCCTAGTCTGTGATGCCATAACTTCACTTTATTATCAAAGTTACTGGAATTATGAGAGTAAAAAGTAGAAGAATTAGTAGCACCAACAAAGGCTACTTTCTTGCTGTTCAAAACTGGGAATCGATAAAGTCCATTCTTAAGCTTGCCTTTAGCAAGCACCTTCTTCGTATGTAGATCCTTTACAAAGAAATTATTAGACCGAAACTCAATTAATACATTATTGTCTGAGCAAAATTTAGAAACACTTATCAAGTTTGCTGATATAAAGGGGACATGAAACACCTTTTTGAGATGAAAAGAGTGTGCATCAAATAGTAAATGATGAGAACCAGTGTTGGGAATGGATAGGTGCTTACCATTACCAATTGTCACCTTATCTGTACCCATGTATGGTGAAGAACTAGTCAGATTGTCCACACTCTGAGTCAGATGATGGCTGGCTCTAGAGTCAAGATACCAAGTATCATCTGCAAGATTATTCGAGGAGGCAATCATAGTAGGTATAGAGTTTGGATTACCAGCATTTGAGGGAGAAGTATTACTTCTCTGAGAGCTTTGTTAGGAGATGCCAAATCTATGATAGCAAATCTGAGCAGTATGACCAAACTTGCCACACAACTGGCATTTTGGCTTCTCAGAACTGTAGGAATTGTGCCTTCCATTTTGACCATATCGACCTCCTCGACCACGACCTCTGTAGGTATAGTTGCTGGTGTTTGAGATATGATTCTGTCCTTGACCACCATTATACCTCCTTCCACCACCTCTGCTATTAGATGAAGAGGCATAGTTGGATTACATAAGAGAGAATTTTTCAATCAAGCTTTGTTGCTCAAGGCGATGTTCAAATGCAAGAAGTATACTGTGAACAGCTTCAATAGAGATCTTGTCATCTCTAATACTAATAGCAGTTACAACTGCATTATAGTCGGATCCAAGTCCACTGAGAAGATTCATAACCTGATCTTGTTCTGAGACAGGTTCTCCAATTGTTGCTAGATTATCTATAGCTCCTTTAACTTTCATGATATAATCGATCATAGACAGAGAACCTTTCTTGGTTGATTGTAACTCGAGTCTTAACTGCATAATTCTGGCTCTGGAAGAAGATGAGAATGTTTTCTCCAATGCATTCCAAGCAGAGTGAGAAGAGTTGTGACCAATGATTTGTGCCATGATCACTGGTGTGAGAGAAGAGTAGAGCCAGCTGAGGATCGTTCGATCTTGTCTTCTCCAAGCAACAAAGTCAGGATTGATCAATCCTGAACTGAGTTCTTTATCTAGACAGATGGAAGATCCGTCTATGAAATCTTCAAATCCATTGGCAAAAACAACATTATCAATCTGAGATTTCCACAGAATGTAATTAGTTCGATCGAGTTTCACAGGTAAAGTATGATTGAGCATCTGATAAGAAGGATGAGACGCCATTGTAGTGCTTTGTCCAGATCCAATCGAGTCAGAGGAAGAAGAAGATTGAGTGGAAGCGGAAGCCATGAATGGATCTTTAATCAAGAGGCTCTGATACCAAATTAGAATTTGAGAATGCAAAACGCTCAATTCTCGCCTTAGGAGAAACCTGAGTGAAAGAGGGTTTTATACATCTAACAAGAAGCAGTTACAACAGAATCAACGCAGCTTCTAGAAAGAAGCTGTGTACAACAGAATGTAAGTAAACCCTATCACGTGAGATCTGTAACAAGTTCCTTTATCTTTGGCTTATCAAAAGCATGTTCTTGCTACTCCACTAAAACATTATGTTACCCATGTTCTTTGCAAACTGTTGCACTTTTATGCTTCACCCATTATTTCACCCAAAATTTCTACTAAGAAAACTCCGTGATCTTTTTACTAAAGTTGAGTTGAATACAATTTTTTTACATCTTTGTACCAAACTGAAAACAAAGAATATATATATATATATATATATATATATATATATATATATATATATATATATATATATATATATTTCAGTTTGAAAGAAAGTGTAAGAATAATTATTTTTAGTATTTATTATTCAGGATAATTTGGTTGTTAAAATGTCTCACATCGATTGGACATGAAATATCAAACACATATATAAATTAGGGCAATCCTCCATCTCATAACTTGTGTTTTGAGATAGAGTTAGGCTCAAATTTAACATGGTATCAAAGCAGTCAAGTTCACCTCGTGGCACGCAGCTGTAAGCCCACCATCGTCCATCGATGAACTACCGATGTGAGGGGGAGTGTTAAAATGTCTCACATCGATTGGGCATGAAATATCAAACACATATATAAATTAAAGCAATCATCCATCTCATAACTTGGGTTTTGAGATAGAGTTAGGCCAAAATTTAACATTGGTGAGGGTATCTTTTAGTACTAGTAAATAATTTTAATTTTATTCTCCTTTTTTTTTTTATCAATGCAATTGACTCTACACTTTCTTTCATGTAATTATAGAACAGAACATGTATAAATTTTAGTTTGTATATTTTCTCCCACTTTTCTTCTTTTCTCATAAGAAGAAACACATTATTGGATCAGACAAAAGAATCGTAGAAAAACAAAAATGAGGAAAAAGGTAAAAAAGATTCTATAGAAGAAAATGATTCTCTTTGTTTCCTCACTTTTTGTTGCCGTTTTAAAGCTAAAATGGAAAGGGGTAAAGGACTTGGTAATTTACCTTCCCTTAGCTTACTTTGCTTCTTTTTCTTTATTTATTTTTTCGCCAAATAACCTAGCTAGCTTTAATTATATGTGAACAATGATGTACAGAATTTATTGCTAGGTATATAAATATATAATAGTTTATGTATTATGCAATTTTTATTGGCATATTTACGCTAACTTTTATTCATAAATTATATTTTATTGTGATTAATAATAGTTAATTAATTTAACATATACTTTATATGAGTTCTTCATTAATGTACGTGAGTTTTATTGAGTATTTGATTTTTAATTCAGTATCATTATGGGCCTGCTTAAAGGCAAGATAATGAAAGTGATATGATAAATGTAATTTTTCATAATTTAGAAGCTGTAAAAAATAAATAAAAATAATATATTTACTTTTAACAATATTAATCTATAATTATTTAAATTTATTTAATATTAAATAATATTTAATTAAAAAAATTTCAATTTTATTAAAATATTATTTCTATTGTTATAAATTATAGAAATATTTTTTTTAATTTTAAAAAAAACACAATGGAAGTGCAAACGGAAGAAACATAACAATATCTAGCTTTTTTTTCTTCTGTCACTTTTTTTTCATTTTATTATGAGTGTTAATCATAACTGTTTACTTTCCTTCACCTAATCTCATGAGTATTTGTCGCTCTTTTTGCTTTAATTATTTAATTCTTTTCAAGGACAACGAATTTACTCGTCTCCACCGGTCAACTAATAATTGCTGTTTTAAACTGGATGCTAGGTAAGGAGTTTCGTTTTTTTCTTTTCTTTTTTTTTAAAAAAAAAAAACTTAAAATATAGTAAGTTAGATAAATTAAAGAATTAAATCTAATAATATTTAGATAATACATTAAAAATCTATTATTTTTAAAATATAGGATATTAAAAGTATATGAATATTTGTAATGCTTTAATTTTTAAATTTAATGGATTTCTATTATCTCATTTCTCAAAATTAATAGACTCTTAATGTATTATTTGTGGTACATTAAAGATTCATATTTAATGTATTATAAGACTTTTAATATCTCATTTACTCAGTTTTATAAACTTTTCTTTTTTTAAATACTCGTTATTTCAACTTTATATTCTATTTTTTAAAATAATATTTCATATATTTATATATATATATATATAAATACTGTGTAACTAAACCCCATATTTATACTATATTTTCGTATATTTACATATAAAATACCTACCTGATATTTACATGTCTATCTAAAAAACAAAAAAAGACTTTGGTTTAACTGAACCCCATATTTCTTCTTGCGTCGTCTTAATTTGGTTTCTTCAAAATTTGTGTCATCAATTCTCCCACCTACCGAACATTGTCTTGTGGGTCATATATCTCTCTTATTTATGTTTATTTTTTTAATTGAATACATAAAACTAATAATGAAAGCTTTCTTTGTCTAGAGGGCATTTGATTCTTGATTGTTTTGTGGGTACCTTAACCTTCATTTCTCCTTTTGAGAAAGGACTTAATGTCAGCTTCTTGACTCTACTTGCTCCTTTCATCTTCTTCATCAAATTTGCAATTTTACATATATAAAAATACTTGAGTTTGATATTTCAAGTTTCAATCTTTGAGTGATACTTACTTCAATTTTGGCAAAATTTGCTGTAAAGTGTAAACTATCATTTTCTTTGTACAGAATTAATATATTTTCTCTTTTTTAGTAGACAGATTATAAAATGCTACAGGCTATGAATTGCCATAACTCCTCTTCTTTTTGTGCCTCTCCTCACTGAAGTTTACCCAGAGGTAAGCAATCTCTCACACATCAAGAACTAGAGAGATCCATAAATTTTCCAAAAATTAATCAAAAGGGCATTTGATACTTTTGGGTTTTATTTTGTGCAGTGATTCTCAGAAAGGTCTTTTCCGAACAGTACATATGTCACCTTTGAAAATCATGTGAGTGTCTTTACTGCTGCTTCTCCCTTCAGTTCAATCCAATTCAAGCATATAAATTTTTATTTGAATTTGGTTTTATCACTTGCTTGCTAGTATCTATCTTCTTATGTAAAGATTGAAACTGCATTGCTGATACAGATACAGAGACTTGAGGAAGTTCCCCGAGTTTAGTGATTTCCTATGCTTAATACTAATATAAACTTTTAACAGTTTCATCCTTGATTTCTTAAACTACTACTTTTAAAAAGTATAATTTAATGTTCAAAATTTAAAAGCTTTATAAATAAATTTTAAACTTTTAAATCGTATTACTAAATCATCCCTCTTTTAAAACTTCACTGAATATCTGAGCCATAATTATTATTATTACAGCTGGATATGACAATATCTGAGCAAACCTTGTTGTGTTGGGACCCAGAAAGAGCAATAGTCTGCAATTCCATAAGTTCTGTTTGTTCAAACCGCACTCCAATGCCCAAGGTTTGATTTCTTAGCAGATATAGTATTAGTAGAAAAGTTTACTAATCATTTCCGGCCTAAATATATGGTATTAGTGGAGTTTCACTTAAAATTTAACATTTTAGAAGAGCAATGTCAGGCCTTACATGTGTAATTTCATGACATTTTTCAGGTTGCCTCCAAAAATGGTGTGATTTTAGGACCTTAGTATGTATATTTATGTCAATATTTCAAAGTATTATAATTCTGTTTCTATTTAGTCTTTTGAATCTTGAGTCTTGACTATGGTTTCTAAATCAGTCTCCTAAAGCATTGGAGAAGGAGATTGCCACACTTGAGCTTGAAATTATGCGCCTAGAACGCCGTCTTCTTTCTCTTTATAGAACAGCTTTTGAAGGACATCATTTATCTACATTACCAAGTACTCCCAGTTCCAATATACTAATCAACAGAGGATCTCTATCCAAATTTTCACCTAATCAATCGACTTCCGAATATGAGCCTCGAATTCAAAGAAATAGCTCAGTCCATCATAATGAAACATCAACTCCACGCAGTTGGATCGGTTCGTGTAATCAGACTCCTTCAATTACCCTCAGAGCAAAATCTAGAAGAGTAAGCATTTAAGTTCTTACAAAGTTTTGATTCAAAGCTAATGTGTTTTGACATCGACAATAGTACATACATAGTATTAAGAAGTAACCTTTGCATGATGTGATCATTTGTTGAACCACCAGAGAGTAGGTTCTGGTCGCAGCAGTTTAGCAGACTTCCTTGGTTCTAATTCTTCCGTCCAAGAAACCTCCAGTTCTCCCGAAAAACTCTCCGAGAACATTGTGAGATGCATCTCTTCCATATACTGCAAACTTGCTAACCCCCCTAAGTCTCAAGGAGCCTCATTGGCTTCTCCTCCATCTTTGTCCTCTTCAAGTAATCTTTCGTCAACAGATCCTTGTGATAGTTGGAGCCCCCGCTGTAACGAGGACACTAGGGCAACACATCAAGGATTCACAAATGACTCTGGACCTTATACTACAATGATAGAGGTTCTGAATATATGTTTAGATGATGATAGTTTCAAATATGCTGCTACAATGCTTCAAACTTTCAGGTATACCTCTCTTTCACTTTTAGCTAGAAATTTCAGATATGTTTAGTTGTGACAATGTTTCAAACATTTATCGTCGTTATAAATGTTCCTATAGGTCATTGATCCGCAAACTCGAGAATGTTGACCCTAGAAAAATGAAGCGTGAGGAGAAGCTTACATTCTGGATTAATATTCACAATGCGTTGATAATGCATGTATGGATTCAGGAACTTCAAATTTTTACACAATTTGTTTTCTCCATTAGAAGAAAAATCAGAGATTGTTTCATGACAAATATCTAAAGGAATTAGCTTTTTATCCATCTTTTCAGGCATACTTGGCACATGGAACTTGGAATCGAGTAAAAAGTCTCTCCATCTTAAAGGTTTAAAAAAATCTATCCTAGCTAAATTCTAATAAATATGTGATCATGGTGTATGCAGAGATGTAAAACTTGCTCTTCTCATAATCTTATTTCAGGCAGCTTACAACATAGGAGGACATTTCATAAATGCCATTATTATACAAAGCTCCATTCTAGGGATTCGATCGCACTACTCAGCACCGGTATGCCTCTCAAATCTAAAAGACTTGATTTTGTCGAATGCTATGTACTTTCTAATTGCAATTTGTCCAATACATGTGACTCTGCAGTGGCTGCAAACATTGTTCCCAGAAAAGAGGTTCAAGACAGGGAAAAGTAAACACGAATATGCACTTGAATACCCCGAGCCACTAGTTCATTTTGCATTGTGTTCAGGGGCATACTCTGACCCTCCGGTATGGACTATCACCTATAAAGGTTAAACTTCAACATGATCCCTTTAGGGTTAGATACATTAGGAGTGTCTAAAACGGTGATGCTTTTCACTGATTACAGGTTCGAGCATACACTGCAGACAACATATTTCGGGATCTCAAACTAGCTAAAGAAGAGTATATACAAGCCAGTGTGTACATTCATAAGGAGACCAAGGTTTTCCTTCCAAAAATTTTGTACTATTTTGCAAAAGACATGTCACAAAGTATCCATGAGCTTATGGGGGTAGTAATTGATAGTCTCCCGGCCAAAGTTCAAAGAAAAGCTATCAACAGGTGGACGAAAGGAAGGCAAGTTGAAAAGTGCATCCATTGGCTACCACAGAGTTCAACTTTTCGGTATATGATCCATCGAGAATTAGCCTAAGCGAGTTAGTTCATATTCGGTATCATTAACCTTTATATAGTCAATTCAGATGTATTTGTTTGTTTATTGTCTTTAAAGCAAATAAAAATGTAACATTAAGCTGTACAGAGAAGTTGATCAAATGAAGAAAAGGAAATTACAAATTCTCAAGATTCCAACCAATTTTTTGGTTCTTGAATTTGCCTTTTATTTCAGAAATATTAAAAATTGTTGAAAAATCAAGTATTACTAAGGTATTAGTAGGAGAAATAACTTTATTTTTATATATTTATCAAAACTTTACCCATAAATTAAACATTTGTATAATTAAGGTTATTCTTTCTTAATAATTGTTAGAAAATCAATTTTCTTACTAATTAAATGTTATAAGCAAGTTCAGATAATAACGTAGAGGAGGAAAAACAATAGTAACGAGCACCGACATAAAATATAGAAAAATAAATCAAACACAAAAGGACACAAGAATTTAACTTTTTCAATATCCAGTGTGACTACCTAATCCAGAAAAATCCACTATACTTGTCGAAAATAGTACAATCAGATTTGCCAACAACTTAATTAACGAAACCACTCAAAATCTAATAATATTTAAATCTATCTTACTAATTTAGCAACAGCAGATAAAAAACAAAGCAACTATTAAAGTAATCTTGCAATAGAGATTGAGAGGAGGAAGAAAATACTTCCAACTGTGTGGTTTCTCTGCCGCCAATTAACCACATTGATTTCTCTTTTTGAGTAGTGCCACTGATCACTTTTTCATTCCAGCTGAAGAGCTTCTCCAATGATTTCTCTCTGCCGAGTGCCGAGTGCCGAATGATGATGATTCTCTCTTTCTAATTAATATGCCTATATATCAAGGTTTGAAATTTGAAATATATAAATGTGTTCGGATATAATTTTTATTAAAATATCAAAAATATAATCGTTGTAAATGAAATTTAAAAAAAAATAACGAAAATTATAAAAATTCTATCAAAAATATAAAATTAGTTTTATAAAACATCGAAAAAATCAATTATTTATATTTTAAATTAATTTTTTATTTTATATATGTATTTTTAAATACTTCAAATATTTATATTAATCAATTAATTAAAATATCATAAAATAAACTATATATTCTGTTTTGCTAAATGTAGAACAAGTAGTTAAAATATTTGAAATAATTAAATAAAATATTTAATTATATTAACTATTATAAATAAATGAAGTATGAAAATAAATTTAATTAATTATTATTTTTAAATGTATTCATAGTTAATGAGATATAATGAATCTTGTACTTCAATACAATCTGTATATTATAAAATTAATATAAAATAATAAAATGCATGTTAGAACTAATAATTACTAAATATCAAATCTAATAAAACTAAAAACAATTATTAAACGTCAAACTTACTACCACTAAAGACTCTTTTTGATGTTCAATGAATGAATATGAAGCATTCTTATCTACAAAGACACAATAATCATGCTAGTTTCAACCATTATGTATTGTTTCATGATTATTGACATGGTTTTCTCTATGCTAACTAGTTAACTTGAGTCTCAACTCTAATCGACAATCAACTATAATAATTAATACCTTTATTTATTCATTTCATATGTATAAGAAAGATGCTACAAACAAGAAAAGAAGAGAATATGTTCTCTTTTGCAAAAGAGATAAAAAAAATTAAATTAAATGATTACTTAGAAAAAGGAAGAAAAAAAGAAAAATAAATCTAAGAGTTTATATTTTTGATATTTTAACAACATTTTAGATAATTTTGTAACAATTTAACCAAAATATATAAATATTATGATTCAAAATTAGGATGTGTAAAAAAATGACATTGTTACAACAATATCAACGATATCGTTGATATTTTCATCTTTGCTATATATATCATGATGGGTAGGGTTAATTACCAATATACCTTTAGATAAATTAATAAAAATATTGGTTTTGGGTAGATGTCAATGGATCCAATTTGATATCTATGACCCAATTTGAATTGTTTTAATCTTTAGATCAAATGGATCGAATTATATATTGATTAATGGATCAATTGATATCTATGACCCAATTTAAATTGTTTTAATTTTTTTTATTTTATCTAAAGCTAAAACATTATTTAATAGAGTGCATTACATATCTTAGATTGATAAATTAAAAAATATATATTGTAACAATTTCTTACTTTTTTTAGAAACTTTCTTATTTAGTTTAAAGAAATTATGATAAATTAAAAAAATAATATTGTTTATAATAAATATTAGAAGAAATAAATAGTTATGAATATGGTGAAATTCAAATTTAGATTCATAAAAATGTGAGAAAGATATATTTTAAAAATGATTATTTATAATATAAGTTTTTCAAATAAATAGTTGTAAAAATTAGAAAAGTGTGTTAGAAATGTGTTTCTTTTATCACTAAAATAATAGTTTTAAAAAAATTTAAATTTGAATCGATCCATGAATCATTTCGATCTAACCTAATCCATGGATCGATCTGTCCTAATTCGATTCGATCAATTGATCTTGTATGTAAATCATAATCTGATCTTACTCAAAAATTATTCATTTTGATCATATCCAAAGTGAATTATAGAGCGCAAATATCCATCAAGTTTTGATCCAGTGGATCTTTTTGCAATCCCTAGTTTTGGTTTACATCATAACATCTTCACTTTGAATCAAAACATGAACCAATAGCTTCAAATGTCGGGCCTTCAAAAATCATCACTTCAAGGTACCTCTCACATAGGCACCAAAACAAGACCTAGTTTATAAGTATGAATGCTCCACCCTCTTTAAAGTTCTCAATAAGAACTAATATGGATCAAGTCCAAGCAATGTTTAAACTTATCCCTCGATATTGACTTTGTCAACATATCAACTGCATTCTTTTTTGTAGAAACCTTTAACAACTTGACTAACTCTTGATTATTCCATTCTCTAATTTTGTGATACCACACACTAATATATTTGATCATAACATGAAAAACTTGATTCTAACACTATAATATCACATTGAAGAGATATACTCTCTTGTTTGAAACCAAGTTATTCTAACAAACTCATTGATAATTGCTTGAAAAACACTAATATTAGGTAATATATTTTCACCTAAATGTTAAAAATAGATTTAATTTTACATGATTTTATTATTATTTAAATAAATCTATGTGTTCGAAATCACATATATTTTTTGTTGTATTTCAAATATTTTTAACTTCAAATTAGTTATATTGATAAAAAACATGAAGAATCGTAACTGAAGCGTTCATTTTCAACTTAGAAGAATAAAAGAACAAAACATGTAAAGCATTACGTGTATTATAACTAGTTATAAGGGGTGAGAAAGGAAAGTGAGAAAAAGCAATGTAAACAGTAGCAAAGAAGTAGTTGTACCATGGTATGACCTTTTTGGGATGTGATTTCATGTGTACCATAGTTGAGATAAATATCGAAACTGTAACGATATGTCAATTATTCAATTTATGATTAATTATAAAGAATTTAAAGGAAAAAATATTACGTATCATAAAAAATTACAGTTGAATTTATATTTGCACAAAATAAAATTTACTTACCAAGAGATAATTTTAATTTATATATTCTTTTTTGTATTCTCCTATTGTATTAATTTTTTGTGTGTGAGAAATTGGTTATTTATTTTCTTTTTGTATGACCTTTTATAGATCTTTCTTTTTGTGCATGCAAATGTTTTGTATTTTTCTTTTTTCCTTTAATATTATTATTACTATTTTAAAGAAATATGCATGAGCCAAAACCTAGTATTATGATTTTCACACTAATTGTGGGGTAGCCTTCTTCGCTCACTGTGGTAACTTCACACATCATAATAGGCAGTCCTCTCAAAACTAGATGTCTTTTTATGATAGTATTTTAGAAAGTGAATGATAGATCTTAAAAACAACTTTGTAGTTAAGGCCAGCTCATTCTCTAAAAACTCACAAAATCAATCATAAGCTTCAAGCATAACATATATATATATATATATATATATATATATATATATATATATATATATATATATATATATATATGTCCAGTGAGTGTGTGAATAAGTTCATATGAACATCGACTATCAGATGTGAAAAATATGTAAATTCACAAGTCAAAATATTCATTTGTATTATGTATAGCAGATCAAAATAAATATGAATATAGTATTTAATGATAATGTCAATATTAAAGCATGTCTACTTCCCTACTTTTTTATTTTTTTAAACTAAAGAAACATCAATAAAAATAAAAATAAAAACAAACAAATAAACTAAAGATTTTCACCTAGGGTCAATTGAGCACTCAAACATAAATACCTAGGTGAACAATAAATGATGACGAGGTGACCGAAAAAGGATAATCGTTTTTTACCCAAAATTTCTTGAAATTTGTTTTCTTTATATCTTTGGGTTGAAAATTAACTACCTTAGTTTATTATGGTATATTATTCGACTTACTTTTAGTTTTCTCATTCATTCTAAATAAAAATACAACATGCATGATAAGATGATGGTAATTAATCGTAGAATTATAAATGTTGAATTTTACATGCCTCTTTGAACCTACAATTTCATGCTTTCTAGTAGAATTTTTGAATAAGTTATTATAGTTTCCATCCATCCTAGAATATGATGCAACTTGCATAGATGAATAATGGTTATGAGTCCTAATATGTGAAACTTGAAAAGTATTATTAAATTTATAAACATTCATAAAAAATCTACACTTTAACCTAATATGACATTTCCTATTATAATGATGACATATAGGCACAAACTTAATAATTTTATCAATTATAGGTGCAATAGTTCTTTGTGTATAGTTAATAACTATAAGAGTAGAGTTAGAAGTCCTTATAACAATAATCTTTGATGCCAAAGCTATATTTGTATCCTATGAAGTAGAAGTTAGAGGGGTTTATAAACTCAATTGTTTTTGAAGATAATGGCATAGAATCATCATTTGTATAGCCCATCCTTCTTTTGTCTCCAAATTTTTTTCCATAGTCAAGAACTTTGTTTATCATTTTAACTTCAATGGTTAACCTTTTCATAGCTTTTTTTTATTGTTTAAGTTCCTGCATTAGATTCTTATTTTCTTGTTTAAAATATTAGTACGTTTAAATAGTTCAATTTTTTATTTTTCTACAATTGAGGAGTTTATTTCAAAAGATTTAAGTTTATCATTTAATTTAGTTGCTTCTACAAGTAACTTATCATTTTGTCTCTTACTACTAACTAAGTTAATAAGCAATTCATCAAGATTATTTGCACTAAATTTATTAGGAAGAAATTCAACATCACTTTCCTCATCATCTGGATCAATATCAAACTTATTGGAATGTCCACCAGTAGTTGCAGAAAATATCAAATAGTAGTTGTCATTGTTTTTTTATTCAACTGAATTATTGCTGTCACTTTCAGAATCAATAATTACAATTTTGAAGGTTCTTCCAATTTTTTTTATTGTTGGAATAATCAACTACAAAGTGACCATAACTCATACATTCAAAGCATTGAGATTCAGTAGGTTTAGATTTCTTATCTTCAAAACTCACAAATTTGAGTTATCTTGGATTATGATTCCTTGAACTGTTTGGTTGCCAATTACTTTGTAAATTATTCTCATTTATGATTTTCTTAAGTCATTTGGTTAAGAGTATGAATTCTTCATCATCTTCATTATTGTCATTATCACTAGTATTAGTAATTACAATTTTGAAAGTGATATCTTTGTTCTTTGGAAGTTTTCAAAAGCTTATATCAAAGGATTGAAGTACGTTAATAAGCTCCTATATTTTGATGGTGTCTACATTATTGGTTTCATCAATGAAAATGACCTTAGCACGGAAGCGATATGGTAATGAGTAGAAAATCTTTCAAACTATCCTAAAATCATCAATTTTTTCGCCAAAATTGATAGAGATGTTAGTTATATCACATAATTTAATATAGAATTCAGAAAAGATCTCATCTTCTTTCATCCTAAGATTTTAAAATTGATTACCAAGCATACAAAGTTTAGTTCATTTAACTTATATAGTTCCCTCATAGGTAACCTCTTAAATATCCTAAGCATACTTAGCAGTATCAATATGATAAATATGACGAAATTTATCAGCAGACATAGCACTAAAATAACATTAATACCTTTTCGATTCCAATTACTATCAGTTTTATCTTCAATGGTCCAAACTTTTCAAGCCTTCAGAATGAATACATTATTTTTGGTAACTGTAGGTGGTTCTTAACCATAAAGCACATAGTCCTAGACCATCTCATCAATAGATAGTAGAAAGGCTCTCATACGAGCCTTCCAATATAGGCAATGAGATCCATCAAAGTAAGATATACCGGTTGTAGATGAATCCTCTCTTAAATGATCCATCGCAAGATACTAGACATACTAAGTGTATCTAGTGATAACTCTAATCCAAATGAAAATTTCTATTTAGTTACATATCTAATTAGCTAGAGGGGATGAATAGATAATCAACTTAATTATAACAAATTAAAATTTTCACAGACGGCCAGACATGCAATCACATGTAAATAAAGTAATACATAAATATAAATCAAAACATGGGATATTTAGGTGGAAATAATTTAGGTCACACCAATAACCTAAGAAGAAAACTGTTGGTTCACCAGACTACCTAACTATCTTATGCATTTGGTCTCTCTTACAATCCTACTCATATCCAATTTTTGGCAATTCATGCTTGAATTTTGATCATAGGTGATTTTTCACTTCTTTTTGAGGTGTTGTTTATATTATAACTCTCCTTTCTAGAAAAATTATTTCTCTATTTAATCGAAAGAAAAAAACTATTTTTTGAAAATTAAGAGAAAAAATTAATTTTTGATCACGATATTTGACGTGAATGAATGTATTTAAGTTTTTTATTATAATTATCTAAAATATATTTATAATTTTATAAATTTAAAAGTTAAGTTTATTTCTACATGATTAAATTAATTAAATTAAATGTATTTAATTTTTTATTGTAATTATCTAGCATATATTTATAATCATATAGATTTGGAGCGAGGTTGGTTAGTTTATACATTATTAAAGTGTACTTATCTTAACATATATATATATATATATACACACGTTATATACTATTGATATATTATTTTAAAATCAATTTAATTATATATATATATACATACTATTTAAAATTTGAACTCGATTTTATATCACATCATAAAAAATTATTGGATTCACTAATACAAAATTGATATATGGTCTCAGTTTTTTAATCGAGACCGTAGATCTGATCACAGTTATAAAAACTGAGACTTAAGTGGGAGAAATCATAGACTCTTACATATGATCTCGATTTTTAACTGATGTCATAAATATACAATTTTGTCATAGTCTTATAAAAAATCAAGACCATAGACATATTATTTGGTCTTGGTCTTTTATAAGACCGTGACCATAAATATACCATTTGGTCACGGTCTTATAAAAAATCGAGGCCATAGACATACATTTGGTCTTGGTCTTATAAAAGACCGAGGCCATAGACATATCATTTTGTCACTGTTTTTAAAAGACCGAGATCAAATGATATGTCTATGGCCTTAGTCTTTTATAAGACCATAATCAAATTATATGTCTATTATTTTGGCTATACTTAAACTGTGAATATATACATCTCAATTAATCCCATTTTTCAATATAAATTACAATAAATTTATCAATTATAATATTAAAAATTATATTATATTAAAATTAAAAGTACAATAAACTTAAGAGCTTATACACTAAAACATAATAAAAAATTACTAGCGAGCTAAATAAAGTGTTCTAAAGTTTACGATGATATGTAAGAAAAATTAAAAAAAAAGGTTTGCCATTATTTTGCAATCAAGTACCATATCTTTTCTTCTCAATTTGGCTAAGCGCATTCAATACTTCAGAATATGGAAACTCTTTCTGGTCAATAACCTATCAGTATCAACATATTAATCACCTGTAAGTAATAATAACTATAATCAAATTCTTGACATTTTAAAGTTTTAATTAGTGCATCTCATCTATTTCTTTTTGTATCTATTTGTGTTTTGCATTGTTAAAATCTAATTTTGAAGGCGGAAGGTACACAAAAAGAACAGCAATTGATGCATATCAAAAGCAAGCCATAATTTTCCCGAATATGCCTTTGGTGTGGAAATATCAGGGTATCCACATCCCTGTAAAGGAAACCAGAAGCATCAATATAATAAAGACAATGCTAAAGCCATTTAGAAAAAAACATAGGACTTGGGGCATACTTGATGTGATAACAATGCTACGATTTATGGTGCAGAACTGGTCATTAACCAAGCACTAGAACACTGTAAAAAAGAAAAGAATTAGATGGTGGTAGCTGATGGAAAAAATTATGACTTGACAAAAGCATTTTAGAGCACAAGGGTTTCTAACAAAGCTCTTACCTGATTCTTTATCTAGAACAAGAATGTAGTGGGCTGTACTCATATGCCTGCAGCAAATAGAAAGGCAAAAGCACCAAAATACAACAAAAAATTTTCATAGGATACGTACAGGATCTACAATAACTACCTCAACAAAGTTCACAAAATTAAATCAAACATAAAATAAAAATGCTAATTTTGCCTAGCTAATGCCTTTGGTAAATATAAACTGGCTGGGTCGTTATGATTTTAAATCTTTGTGATATAAAGTATTTCTATATTATCCCTGCTTACTAGCAACATGCAAAAGTTCATCAATCACCCCATTGTTGTATGTCAATTTACTCAGCCTAGGTAGTACTTCATATTTTGCCTCTGAAATGAGTTAATGACCACATGAAGCTAACAGAAGTTAGAAATTACACACATGCAAAAAAATAGCTTTAAATCGAAAGATTGCTCACCGAAACCCCTACCGGACTTGACACCAACATATATGACAATGCCATACATCCTGTAAATTAAAAGCCAAAAAAAGGCCATAAAGGAACAAAAAGTAAGGGGGAACGAAGAAGGCAAGGAACTTAATATACAGAAAAATCAGAATCCTATTTTATTCACTAAAATATTGAAAATATAATCGGAAGCATGAAACATACCATAGCTTTATGGGGGGAAATACCTAAAGCTTGAAGTCCAACATTCTCACCAATTGCCGATAATTTTTGATACCATAGCTTTATATATGGGCTAATTTTTGATCTCACTAATTGCTGGTAAAACTATGTTTAATAAAAAAAATCAAATCTTTTGTTGGGTAATTGAATTATAGTAATTATAGTTGCTCCTAAGTCAGAATAAAACTTTATATATCTATGGTAAACACAGTAAGTCACTAAAAATAAACATCTGTTTGAATATTCCCAACAAAAGGTAAACCAACAAGAGTTGAGATTAGATAGTTTGTTTTCTATGTGGGAGAAAAAGAAATTTGATTGAAAAAGAGGGGGAAAAATCATATGAATTTAGTTATCTTAATTTCTAATTCCATGTAAAACTTCAAATGAAAAATTTGATGTGGTGTAAAAAGAGAAAAAATACATGAAATTAAATTAATAAAGAAATGAAAAAATTATAAAATAATTTTTTTATTTTTTAAATAAATAATACACATAATATATTATTTGATTTTAATTTAAAAAAATTGATAATCTAATTATTTTAATTGGATCACGGTTATTTAATAATCGTGATTATATAAGTTTGTTTATATTTAAGTAATTTTTATAATTTAACTTATGATCATTATTACTAATAAAAATCGAAGCTATATGTATACATCATGATTATAGATTTTATTATACCATGATCAAAACACTATAGTATCTGTTTTTAAAAAGACTAAAATTAAATTTCTGAAATCAAAGATCACTATTTTAATAGTGATTATAAAAATAAGTTATACTACATTACATGTTAATATAACTACTCATTAAAATTAATTCTTATCTTCTTTGAGTGCTTTTTATACAAAATTATGTTTTTATTGTACAAGAAAAATATAATAGCAAATCTAATATTGGAAAAATATAGGTACGTTATCTTTGATAGTGTATACAGTCTAGTAACACTAATTTTTTTATAAGTTTACTGGGGTTATTAAAATTATTGCTTATATGTCTATTGGCTAGTAAAATTGAACCTTCTTTTTAATGATTAATATTGATTTTAAAATATATATTCGAAGATGATGATATTGATGATATTATAAGCTCTTGACGTTAAGAATTTAAAGATGATCTATTTACTTATATTTGAGTATTCAAATAATTGAACAAAAATAGCAAAATTTTTTGCCATTATTATTTCGATGATCAATTTTATCATGAATAAATTCGTATATAAGTAAATTTATTATTGTTAAACTCTAGTAGATAAGAGATTTTTAATTTCACTAATATATATTTGAAAAGTCAATGTTGATGAAAACATCAAATGAACTTTTAAGTTCTTACTTTATCAATAGAATTAACTTATAAGATACTAGTTAAAAGCTAGTAAATTAAAATATCTGACTTATCAGAATGAATTGTATATTAGTTAAAAGAAAAATGTTAATATCATTTAATTTTATACACTTTTGTATTCATATGTTTTATATCCAAATATGTTTCATAATTATTTTAAAAATTGAAAAAATGATTCAATGTGTAGATAACATTTACATGTAACAAAATTAGGTGTAATAAGTACAAAAGGAAATACAAATTTATGTATTCATAGCATTCAATTTGTCTAAATTTTATAGCAAAGAAAATAACACTTCTAAAAGTAACTCATACCTTATAAATTAAGGTGAACATAATAACTGATAAACTAACACGTTTGATTTATATTGAGTCGAATTGAATCGAGTTTTATAAGCTTAAATAGGTTTGTTTCGTCTGAAAATGTGAAAATCAATGTTTGTTAAGCTGGTTAAAGTTTTAAAGTTTACGAACCGATACTTAATTGAACCGACCTACGTATTATTAAAGAATATATTTATTTTTTTATTTTATATCTTTATAGTGTATATATCATATATATATATATATTTATAATAATATAATTTCAGTTAAATTTTTATATCATTTAAGAAGTAAAACAATTCATATTATTCTGCTTTTAATTTATTTTTTTAAAAAATTTACTGTCATTAATAAAAATTTAAATTATTTTTTGTCCAAATAATTTATTAATTTTAAAAAATTCTTTTATACTTAAAAGGTAAAGTATAATTATAATAATATATAATTTTTTAATTAAACAATAAATCTTATTTATTAAATTAGTATTAAGATAAGGTAAAATTATTTAAATTCTATAAGTAAGATTAGAAAATAAATTTAACTTATCAAATAACATAAATAAATTGATAAAATATTCTCAATTCTAAATTTTATAGGTTGGTTTTAATTTTTGTTAGGGATTTATTAAGTTTTATGTTGATAAAATTTAAAATTAATTATAAATATGTTTAAAATGTTTAATTAGTTTTAATTGTGTAAAAAGTCATCCCAAATATATGTTATAGGTTAGGCTGGCACGAGCATTACTACAGTAATAAACTTGAAAGTTGGGAGTAAGGTCGAGGCAGAGAAGAAGAAAAGGTGATCTCTGAGATCCCATCTGAATGGAAATCTATGGCGGCGGAGGAGGAAATTCACTACCGTCAGGACCAGACGGAACAAAGAGAAGAGTCTCTTACTTCTACGAACCTGAAGTCGGAAACTACTACTACGGTCAAGGTCATCCAATGAAGCCTCACAGGATCCGTATGACTCACGCTCTTTTAGCTCATTACGGTTTGCTTCAACATCTTCAAGTTCTCAAACCATCTCCATCTCGCGACAGAGATCTCTGTAAATTTCACGCCGACGATTATGTCTCCTTTCTCAGAACCATCACTCCTGAGTCTCAACAGGACAAGTTGCTTCAACTCAAGCGCTTCAATGTCGGTGAAGACTGTCCTGTCTTTGATGGTCTCTTCTCCTTTTGCCAGACTTATGCCGGCGGTTCCGTCGGCGGTGCTCTTGAGTTGAATCATGGTTTTTCTGATATTGCTATTAATTGGTCCGGTGGTCTACATCATGCTAAGAAGTGTGAAGCTTCTGGTTTTTGCTATGTTAACGACATCGTTTTAGCCATCTTAGAGCTTCTTAAAGTCTACGAGGTTTGAGCTCCTTTTCCTTTAGTCCCTATTCTTTTCGAAGCTCTGTTATGAAACTTATTAGTGATTGCAAAATTTAAAGGTGAAAGAAATCTTCTTCTTTTTTTTTAATTAACTAGAGAACTCACACACTCAACTCCAAACCCACACCCGCATGGATTCATGGTGTTGAGCCACAGCTCCTTGACTCCTTGGCGAAGTAAATCTTCTTGTTGTTTTGACTTGTTTCCTGATTCATCAGTCCTCAAATTAATGCACGAATCTGATTTCAAGATTCGGTTTCTATTATCCTGATTTTGAATTAGTCTCAAATTTCAAAAGAATGTTTTTCAAAATGTTGACAATAGATACCGGAAAAACCTAATTACTAGAATTCCAAAGAACATAGAAATAGAAAACAGGGACCAATACTTTTATCTAATGGTACCTTCATTATTCATTGTTTATTGCTCTCATGCTAATTTCAACTAAGTTTAGTTAATGCTTCTTGTAACTGATTCTTTAATCTACATTCTTCAATAAATCTCTAGCGTGTTTTGTATGTGGATATTGATATACACCATGGAGATGGTGTGGAGGAAGCTTTTTACACAACAGACAGAGTCATGACTGTCTCCTTTCATAAATTTGGAGATTATTTCCCCGGTACGGGTGACATTGCTGATATTGGGTATGGAAAAGGCAAGTATTATTCTCTGAATGTGCCTCTTGATGATGGCATTGATGATGAGAGTTACATGTCATTGTTTAAGCCAATTGTGGCCAAAGTCATGGAAGTTTATAGGCCTGGTGCTGTTGTTCTACAATGTGGTGCTGATTCTTTATCTGGGGATAGATTGGGCTGCTTTAACCTTTCGATTAAAGGCCATTCTGAGTGTGTTAAGTTCATGAGAACTTTCAATGTTCCCCTTCTTTTGCTTGGTGGAGGTGGTTATACCATACGTAATGTTGCTCGTTGCTGGTGTTATGAGGTATTTCCTTTTCTTTTATTCTCTTTTTTTAGAAGCACCGTTTATAGACTCCTTTCCTATTTCAAAGATGTCTTTTTTCTCAAGACAGTCTAATTTTTATCATTTGATGAGCAGACAGGTGTTGCACTTGGGTTTGAACTTGATGATAAGATGCCACAACACGAGTATTATGAATATTTTGGGCCAGACTATACTCTTCATGTTGCTCCAAGTAACATGGAAAACAAAAACTCCCGTAAGCAACTAGATGATATCAGAGCAGAACTTCTTGATAATCTCTCTAAGCTGCAGCATGCTCCTAGTGTTCAATTCCAGGAGCGACCACCTGATACTGAGCTTCCTAGGGTTAGTTTCCTCGCTTTATAATCAAGTTTCTTTGATGTTCAAAATCCCTTTTCTTTAATTGTGGTTGGTTTTGATTATATAAGTTGTCGTTCATTAGCTTCCTAGGACCTTTTGGTTTTGTTTATGTTTCTATACCCTTCAAAGAAGTTAGAGGAATTTGACATTTTAGTGTAGAGTTTACCTAATTAAAGAAAAGATTCGATCTCTTCGTTTTACCTTCTTATGTTCTTATGTGATGCAGGAGCTCAACTTCATATTTGAAGTTTATATATATTACTAAATAAGAGCATTTGTTAGATTGTGTCGTTTTCTTTTATTAAAGTATCGTTTAGCTTTTATCATAAAATATAGCTAATAGTTATCCTTTTATATACATGTCTAGGTTGATTATTGAAGAAGGGCTATTATGAAATTACCCGTTGGGTATTAAGGCATTAGCCAAAGGTAGAACATGGCATTGAATTATTCTGTTAGAATTTGATATCCAGAGGATATTTAGAGGTATTGCAATTATGAGGCTTGAACTAATTACTTCATACCTCTTTGGAGCTCCCTTTTCTTTCATTCCAAAGGCTTATTGGTATCAGAGACGGTGGTCCTTCCCATTGTAGCTTTGACGGCCGAAATAGGTGATGCTAGCCCCCATGTTGATGACGACGTTCATGACACGAAGGCCTTGTGGGCAGCTCTTTGCAATCTTGAGAAAAGACTCGATAGAGAAGATTGATTCCTAGTTGGGTGCTCTTCACCAAGCTTTATTGCTAATTGGCACTCATGGCTCATCTGATATTCCACTACAATGCCAAAGACTCGATGATCGCGAAGCTACTCATGAACCGTTTGGAATGAAAGAAAAGGGAGCTCCAAAGAGGTATGAATTCGTCGGTTCAAGCCTCAGAAATGCAATACCTTTGAATATCCTTTGGATATCAAATTCTAATAGAAATATACAATGTCATGTTCTACTTTTGGCTAATGCCTTAATACCCCACGGGTAATTACATAACAGTCCTCTAATAATCAACCTAGACACGTGTGTAAAAGGATAACTAATGCCTTAATACCCCACGGGTAATTACATAACAATCCTTCTCTAATAATCAACCTAGACACGTGTGTAAAAGGATAACTATTAAAAGCTAAATGACACTTTAATAAAAGAAAATGACACAAGCAAGCAAATGCTCTTATTTAGTAATATATATAAACTTCAAATATGAAGTTGAGCTCTTTCATCTTGAGGAAGATGCATCATCGAATCAGAAACTTGGACAGGAGATGCATCTGAAGGGTGTTATTCAAAGATAGCACAAACATTAAAATTAGAGGAGATGTTGAAATCAGATGGCAAATCGATCACATAAGCTTTGTCTCCCAACTTCTTGAGTATGCAATAAGGATGCAAATTTGCGTTGTTGAAGTTTGTGGTACATACTAGTAGGCATACGATGCCCGTTCAAGTATACCATGACTAAATCACCTTTGGCAAAGAGCTTAATCCTTCTATGCTTATCAACTTCGGCTTTATACTTAGCATTAGAAAGTTCTATTTGCTGCCTAGCTTCATCAAACAATTTCTAGTAATTGTCAACCCAGTTTGTAGCAATTTTGGAGATAGAAGGATCCACAACAAACAAATCAGCAGGATAGTTGGGAATTCTAGTGTAGACTAGCAAATGGGCAATTGCTAATTGTTTCGTTCAACTTACTATTATAAGCAATTATGGTATTGCAAGATCCTATTGTTTTGGTTTTTCCCTAGCTAAACATACGATCATGTTTCCCATTGTGCAATTCACAACCTTAGCTTGTCCATTGGTTCGAGGGTGATATGCATTGTTGAATTGAAGAACAATATTGAATATTTTCCAAAGTTGCTTCTAAAAGTGGCTCACAGATGTTACATCCCTGTCAGAAGTAATTATTTTGGGAACCCCACTTGCATCAATTGTTTTCTTACAAGGGATGAAGGTGGACATTTTGGAAAACCTATCTACCACAACCAAGACAGAATCCACATGCCTTTGTGACTTAGGAAGCCATAGGACAAAGTCCATGCTAAGATCTTTTTGTATAGTTTTTGGAACTAGCAGAAGGGTGTACAAGCCCACATTTTGAGTATTACCTTTTGCACTTTGACATATAACACACTTCTGAACAAAATTAGTCACATCTTGACGCAAATTTGGCCAAAAGTACCTATCTTGCAAGGTGGCTATAGTTTTGTCCCTCCCAGTTTGACCAGCCATACCTCCCCATGCAAATCCCCCATTAGCATTTTCCTAAGAGATGTTTTAGTATAAAATAGCTTATTATCCTTGAATAGATAACCTCGATGAAAGTAAAAATCATTGGTAGGACTATTCTATTGACATTGAAACCAAATTGTAGAAAAATCTTCATCATCGAGTATGACTCTGGAAGGGTGTCAAAGCTAATGATTTCAGTTCTTAAAACTGTTAGGAAGTGGTTCCTTCTACTAAGTGCGTTAACTACTAAGTTCTTTGGCCACTTTTATGTTTCACAACAAATGTGAATTTTTGAAGGAATAGAACCCACCTCACGTGCATCCTGCTTAGAACTTTCGAAGAGTTGACAAATTGGAGTGATTGGTGGTCGGTGTGCAAAACAAATTCCTTTCCCACCAAGTAGTGTTTCTAGTGTTGAAGAGCCGTTATAATTGCATATAACTCTTGCTCATAAGTTGATTATTTCTGTAATGCTTCCCTGAAATACTCCCCAGATCTACCTTCTTGTATAAGCATTGCTCCAATACCTATCATTGAGGCGTCAGTTTCTACTTCAAATAGTTTCTAAAGGTTGGAAAGAGACAAAACTGGTATTGAACTCAATTTTGCTTTGATCAAGGAGAAACTCGTCTTGTTTTTCTCCCCAGTGTAACTTATTCTGTTGGAAACAACTAGTAATAGGAGCCATGATTGTGCTAAATCCTTGAATAAATCTTCTAAAGAAGGAAGCAAGACCATGAAAACACTTGATTTCTTGGATAGTTCTCGGGGTTGGCCAGTTGGTAATAGCATTAACTTTGAAATCATTATTAGAAATGCCATGTTTAGAAATAATGAATCTTTGAAACAACAACAATCGATGTTGTTATAGTGTAAGATTTTCGAATTTCAGAGGGTTTCAAATCTATTCGAATTCTCTAGCTTAATGGTGATGGTTTCCTTATCTTTGCCATGTTTCTTTGTTCTTGAAAATGACTGAGTTTTTATCTTGCCCTTTTTGCTTGCAATCGGTCACGTTTTGTACTATTTTTTTCAAGTATAGGGCCTATTATGTTTCCATAGTATTTATTATATTATGGAGCTCTTCATCTACAACACTTAGTGGACTTTGGGTATCTTGACCAAAGATTTCATGTTTTCAGCATAGAGTGGTAGCTCACATAGTACATTTAAATTATTTCTTTTGGCAAGATTTTTCAAAATCCTTTCTGCTTCTTTTGTCTCTTTTAATATAAGATGAACCAATTTCATCTTATATTAGGAGAGATGATTTAGGAAAACAACCAATATTACAACATGGTGTTTATTTAAACTTTAAAAATGTACCATTTAAAGATCAAGAAAAAATTATAGAAGAATGGGTACAATCCATGTCCTTTATTCTACTTACTTATAAAAGCACTTGAACAAAAGAAAAATTCTTAGATTATATTGCTGGAACTTTTCAAGGTGATGCCCTTATTATAAAACGATGGGAAAAGACACCATAAGATAGAGAGTAAAAAACGCTCTTATTATAAAACTTTCTCAAACATGATGATATATAAAGAGAATTTACTAAAATAATTAAAGAAAATTTGATAAGAGATGCAGAGGAACCAATAATTCAAGAAGATGTTGATTATGCTTTATCAAAATTAAAATTATGTAATATTTGTCGGTTTGAAGAATATGTAAAATTATTTAAAAAGTATTATTTTCTTGTGGAACTCCTTCAAGACATATATTGATTAGATCAATTTTTTTATAAATTACTAAACATATGGATGAATTAGCTATTAAAAGCTATCCAGAATGGCTAAAAAAAGCTAAATAAAGTACAAAATTTAGGTTTTAAGATTAACTATCTCCTGAGATTAATAAATGAACATTGTTTATTAGTTAAACCAAAAAAACAAGTTAAAAATCAAATCAGTAATACAAAATATGGTCAACAATGTTGTGATAAAATCTTAATAGAAGGTTGGAAAATAGGATGTCTTATATCAGGAACTAGAAAATCTTATAAGAAAAGAAAATTCAAATGGAAATCTTGGAAGAAAAGAGCAAACTTTTCTAAAAAAAATATATATATATATTAGAAAACAAAAACCTAAATAAAAAACATATTCAAAGAAAAAATACAAATGTTATATTTGTATTGAAGGCCATTATGCACCAAAATGTCCTAAGAAAGGAAAAAGTGTAAAAAAGATGATTAAAACTTTAGAAATAAACAAATTAAAAATTCTATACAGAGAAAAAATTTCTGATATAGAAGAAATATTATATGAAGTAGAAAGTTAAGAAGAATCATCTGAAGAAGAAACTAAGATGATATTTATGATGAAAGAACAATTAAGTTCTATAAGAAAAATAAATGAAGCTCCTATTGAAGAACTACAAAATATAAAATTAAAAGATATAATGGGGAGAGAAATAATTTATACTCAAGAACAACTTGAAAAAATGAAACGAATGAAACAAAAAGTTAAAAAGGAAGATATTTATAAAATGTCTAAATTTTAAATTCTTTCAGCAAGAGATTTTGAACAATTTGTTGGAAACTCTGATGCTAAATGTGCAGAAGATGAAACAGTTGAAATACAGTTTTTATAAAAGATAGAAAGATCGAAGAAAAAATATCCATAAATCAAATATGTTCATATAGGTCTAATACAGATCTCAATCACTGGTTTATTTAGACAAGGATTAGACTCCTTTATTTTCGATAATTTTAGATGGAAGGATAAAGGATCAATTACAATCAATCATAAGAGGTATCCAGTCAAATTTGGTTAATGAAATTGTTTGGTTTCATATAAGATCAATTTTTTTTATATCTATAGCAAATCATAATATAAATAATTCAGTAAAAATGAAGATTCAACTTAACAATTTAAAGTATGGATCATCAATCTCAAAGTTTAGTTATTCAATGAAAAACTATCCATGAATTAACAAAATTTCTTAAAATTCTAACAAAAGAAGATAAAAGTTTTGTCGAATTATTTGAACCAAGACTTTATGAAACAGAAATATAACCACGACTTATTAATTGGAAAGGTTTTGAAATACGAAAACAATTGTTATTTACAAATCTTATTGATATTTTTAGATATAAAAATCCTTCAACAATAGAAGCGCAGGTATCAAGAAATCAAATATGTTTTAGAAACAAAAATTCAATCAACAAAGATTGACAAACCTCGTACCCTGAACAAGATTGGGAAAATTTTGAACAAAAAGTAAGAATCAGATTTATCTAAAATCCTTCAACAATAGAAGCGCAGGTATCAAGAAATCAAATATGTTTTAGAAACAAAAATTCAATCAACAAAGATTGACAAACCTCGTACCCTGAACAAGATTGGGAAAATTTTGAACAAAAAGTAAGAATCAGTAAATCATCTTCTAAATCTTAAGATAATCATGATAAAATTATTGTTGTTAAAAATATTCAAGTTCCAATACTACTCGGAACTAATCAAAAAGAAGAAATCCTTCAAGAACAAATTTATCACATCCTAATAGGTAAAGAAATAATCTTTTCATCAAGTTATGGTGAAAAACGTTACAATTATGTTTTAGGATATTTTAATGTCGTAGGCTATAAACCATATAGCTTATGCACTTTAATTAATACAGGAGCAATAATATGTTCTTTTAAACCGAATGCAATACCTTCGGAAAAATAGATACTTATGAAAAATCCTATTCTAGTTTGAGGAATAGAAGGAAATAAACCATCATTCAATAAAAAGCCAAAAAGCCAAAAAGATAACTATTTGGTTTAATGAGATAAAATTTATTATTCCTAAAATATTATGTTTTCCAAACATGCATGGAGATTTTGTCATAGGCAACAATTTTATGCAAAATTATCCCATAAAAATAAATCATAATTCTATATTTTTTACTTTAGATAAAGAATTTATTGAAATTCCACTTTTACAACAATATAAGTGTGATAAAGACTTTGCGTCAAGCAAGCGTGGTGATCATACATTATCTATCAATCAATTAGAAGTAACTCATTGGTTATATAAAATTTTGGAAGAAATTTTTAGCGAAGACCCACTAAAATTTTGGTGAAGAAGTCCAAGATATTGTACTTTAAAATTACGTGACCCTAATGCAATTATTCGAGTTTAACTAATGATTTATACTAGACAGGATATAGATGAATTCGATATTCAAATAAATGAATTATTAGTCAAAAAATTGATTAAAGAAACAAAAAATCCACATTTCTATCCAGCTTTCATGGTAAGAAATCATAGTGAAATAAAGAGGGGAAAACTCAATGGTTATTAATTGTAAAAGGTTAAATGAGCATTTAGAATTTGATGGATGCTTTATTGTCAGAAAGAATATGTTAGTTAATCAAACTAAAGGAGCTAAATCTTTTAGTAAGTTTGATTGTAAATCCGAAATTTGGCAAATCAAATTAACATAAGAGTCAAAACCATTGACAACTTTTAGCATACCGAGAGGACATTATCAATGGAATGTAATGCCTTTTGGATTAAATATAGCTCTACAAGTCTACCTGAGATGGATGGATAGCATTTTTAAAGACTTTAAAGACTTTTGTGTGGTATATATTGATGATATTATTGTTTTCTCTAAAACATTATAACACAAAAAAATTTAAATTATTATGTGAAAAGTTCCAAAAATATGGAATAATTCTATCTCCAAAGAAAATAGAAATAGAAAAAAACATCTATTGAATTTTTAGGAATAGTTTTAAATCAATCAGGAATAAAACTTCAAGAATATATTATATCAAAAGTAAGAGAATTCTCAAAAGAAATTAGTGATAAAAAACAATTAAAAGAGTTATTAGGAATTCTTAATTATGGAAGGAATTTTATAAAAAATCTATCTCAAAAGGATACCTTTTATTAATAACTTAAAAAAAATACTAAATTCTCATAGAATGAAGAAGATAAACAAATCTTAAAAGAAATAAACGAAGAAATATATATTCCAGGTGATAAATTAATCTTAGAAATAGATGCTTCAGATTTTTGCTGAGGATGTGTTTTAAAAGCTATACTAGCAGAGAAGTGGGAGGAAAAAGATCTGCTCTGGATAAACATTATTCATTTATTAATCTAAAAACATAATTAATTCTAAAACCTAAACTGTTTGCTTTATTTAACTTTTTTAACCATTATGGATAGCTTTTAATAGCTAATGCATCTCATAGGTTTGATAATTTATGAAAAAATTGATTTAACCAATATATGTTTTAAAGGGAGTTTCAGAAGAAAATATTACTTTTTTAATAATTTTACATATTATTCAAACTGATAAATATTACATAATTCTAATTTTGATAAAGTATAGTTAGCATCTACTTGAATTATTGATTCCCCTGCATCTATTATCAAACTTTCTCAAACATGATAATATATTAAGAGAATTCACTAAGATAATTAAAAAAAATTTGATAGGAGATGCAGGGTAACCAATAATTCAAGAAGATGTTAACTATGTTTTATTAAAATTAAAATTACGTAATATTTGTCGGTTCGAAGAATATGTAAATTTATTTAAAAAGTATTATTTTCTTGTAAAAACCCCTCAAGATATATATGAAAAAAGAAGTTTTAGTGGGTCTTTACTATATGAAAGATATGCCTAAATTCATATGGTTCTTTTTGTTTCTAGGAACTAATACACTCTATATGAGCTTGATGTTCATTATCCATAAAGTTTTTGATGGCACCTAAAACCTCTTACTACTTGAATGTTTCTTGTGCTGGAAACCAAAAGTTTTACCTTATAACAACCTTAACAAGGTTTAAAAATGGGAAAGTATAGTCGTTGAAATAGTAATATGTATATGAGTTTTTCAAAAACCTTTGAACAAGAACAATAATATAATATATGATGTGGACCCTCTAGGCGAATAACCTTAAAAACTTACGAACTCAAAGGATTAGGAACGATTGAATTGCTAAGAACGTGTTGAAGATGATTAGATTATAATCCTGAGGAAACAAAGTTCTTAAAACCCCAATCTTGAGACACCACAAATGATCACTCCATTTGATAAGTCGAATTCAAGCATTCAATCAAAAATACAAGAAGGTAAAGCAAAAGCCTTCTGAAATTTTATTTTCATTAATGATATTCATTTTTTTCTCTAAATTACATAGCTCCTCTTCTTTATAAGCAAAAAACCCTAAAAGAAAAAAACTCTAGATGAAATGGGCCTAATAGGCCTATTTAGTTGTGGATTGGACCTAATTCAATCTTAAAAAATAAAATACTAAAAGACTTAAAATAAAAAGCCCACAATTAACTAGAATAAAAATTGTTAAACATTAAAGACCCATAATTAAATACAAGACTAAAAGACTTAAAATAAAAAGTGCTCAATTAAACTAAAACAAAAATTGCTAAACATAAAAGACCCACAAATGATCACTCCATTTGATAAGTCGAATTTAAGCATTCAATCAAAATACAAGAAGGTAAAGCAAAAGCCTTCTGAAATTTTATTTTCATTAATGATATTCATTTTTTTCTCCAAATTACATAGCTCTTCTTCTTTATAAGCAAAAAACCCTAAAAGAAAAAACTCTAGATGAAATGGGCCTAATAGGCCTATTTAGTTGTGGATTGGACCTAATTCAATCTTAAAAAATAAAATACTAAAAGACTTAAAATAAAAAGCCCACAATTAACTAAAATAAAAATTGTTAAACATTAAAGACCCATAATTAAATATAAGACTAAAAGACTTAAAATAAAAAGTGCTCAATTAAACTAAAACAAAAATTGCTAAACATAAAAGACACACAATTAATTAAAACAAAAATTGTTTCCTAAAGTAACCCTTGCACCCAACTTGATCTTCCAACTTGATCTTCCAAATTTATCCTTAATTATTGGATCGTCAATTCCTTGCAAGAGATCTTGAGCATATTTAGAAACATCAACTTGATCAGCAGCTCAATCTCCAGTAATATAGTTTATAAGTGCAGTTATAATGTAACCACTTGATCCTTGGCTCTGATACCAGTACAGAATTACCCACTATAATGTTAATTGTAACTTTTAATAAGGCATGCGGACAATATACATATATCTATTGGAATTCTGTTAGAATTAGGAGATATTATTCTAATATCATAAGAATAATGAACTTGCTTAGAAATATAGAAACTATCCTTTTTATTGATATGCAAATTGAGTTGATATTACAATAAAACTATGTTACAAAGATAACTTTTCTTATAATGAGCTATTACAAAGGATGATTTCCATTTTCTTATGGTTTTAAAAACTACTAAAGATCTCTATTTATAGTGTAAGATTTTCAGATTTTAGAGGGTTTCAAATCCATCCAAATTTTCTAACTTGATGGTGATGGCTTCCTTATATTAGCCATGTTTCTCTATTCTTGAAAATGATTTGAGTTCTTATCTTGCCTTTTTTGCTAGTAACCGGCCACGTTTTGTACTTTTTTTTTCTTTTTTAAAGTACAGGACCCATTATGCTTCCATAGTATTTATTATATCATGGAGCTATTCATCTACAACACTTAGCGGTACATCTAAATTATTTCTTTTGGTCAGCATAGAGTGACAGTTCACATGGTACATCTAAATTGTTTCTTTTGGTAAGATTTTCCAAAATCCTTTCTGCTTCTTTTGTCTGTTCTTCAGACCTATCATAATTGGAGAGTTTTGTAACAAAAACTCTTCTGCCATATGTAATCATGAATGGCCATTTATCATCTGGTGTGGATAAGATATTTTTAACTATTTGAGATGTATGAATGAAATTTTGCATCCAATACTCTTTTGTACTCATAGTTTGAATTTACTCTTAAGAGTCATTAAAGGATTCTATTTCAAATTCCTTTTCTTTAGTTGTTAACCATCATATTTGATAAGGTTGAAAGAATTTCTCTTTTTCTCAATTGGCAATCCAGAATGTTAAATATCTAGACCATTTATAATTTTTTGCATAATGATAGACCATGTATTTGATCATCATTGAAAATTGTATTAATTCCAACATATTAAGATTTTGAAAAATTACTTGATTAGTAATTTCTCAATTAATATCTTCAATATGCTATAAATCATGATTAATAAATAAAATTAATTTAGGAAATCCATCAATTAAGTTAATTGAAGAACTGCTCCTTTGAAGCATTTCTTTTATTCTATTTTTATGATCTTCAATTCTATTTTTGATATTATGGTATATTTATTTATATCCAGATCCTTTTGATTTTTTCAAAAATTGGATCAGGAAATTCATTTTTAATTATATCTGACAATCGGAGAAAATGTTATTTTTTCAAAATCAATACCATCATCCCAATTTATCTGTTTAATAATTTGGAAACAGAATTCTTTGAGATTAGATATTGTAGTTGTTTTTTTAACTATTTTTCTCCTAATTGAATCATATGTTGTCTAAATTGTTTTGTGTGAATCACCGAGAATATGGATTTTCCGTACTCTATTAAATTCCTCATAGTTGTTATTTGGAACACCAGATTATAAATTTTTTTGATGTATTGTTTAGACATAAGATGAGTGAGATTAAATTCTACTTGGTATGCTTCAAAAGTTTGTATAGCTTCTTCAAACGAGTTATATGTTTGATAGCAAACATCTTTTACTCTATTTATTTGGTAATGACAAGCATTTCAAGAAGTATATATTCCAAGGTGATTCCCTCTAAATACTGACATTATATTTTTTTTTTGAACATTTATTTGTTCCATAATTTTTGCCTTCTTAGTAATGATAATCCAATTTTCAGGAGGTTTTTATATCTACAAAATTCAATTTCAATTTGATTAATAGTCTTCGTAAACATTTCTACTAAGATAATCTACGGTAAAATTATTAGTGCCTTTTAAATGTTCTACTTCAAAGCTATATATTATAATTTGATTATACCATTTTAATTTTCTTCATTCAAGATTATTTATTTTACTACAAAGGAAATGTTTAACTGCTTGATTATTAGTTCTAGTAATAAAATTTTTTGGAGCTAAATAAATATGAAATCGTTTAATAGCAAGTTTTATTGCTAATAATTCTTTCTCAAATATAATGTAATTTATTTCGTTTGGTTTAAATTTTATATAATTATATTTACAAATTAATTCTTTTTTTTTTAAGTTTTTAAGTATAGGAGCTTTTCTAGCTCTGATATCATTTACATAACCTAGTGGATCTTTATTAATCGTTTTTCATCATCATCTTTGTTGAAGACTAAAATATCATCAAAATAGACAACAACAAATATCCCAATGAAGGGCTTAAGGACTTGATTCGTAAGTCGCATGAAATAAAGTTGTGGGGGCATTGCACAAACTGATTGGCGTAACAAGCCATTCATATAACTCTTCTCTAGTTTCAAAAGCTGTCTTCCACTCATTCTCTAGTTTAATTCGTATTTGGTGGTACCCACCTTTTAAATCAAGCTTGGAACGACTCTTCTAATATCCTGAGTCATGGTATGGGAAAATGATACTTGATAGTAATTTTGTTAACGGCACGACTATTAACACACATCCTTCAATTATTATCTTTTGGCACTGTAGAAGGGCTGAGGCTCACCTGAAGCATTTTTTTTAGGTAGATCATTAACCATTTCTTGAAGTATTGTGTGTTCTCTAGGACTCATGCGGCAGTGAGGTAAGTTGGGTAAAGCACTCGGAATGAAGTCTCTTTGATCCTGAATATCACGCATAGTAGGCAGCTCACTTGGTAGCTCAGGAGGTGCCAGGTCTGAGAACTCTTCTAATAAAGAAGCAAGTGCTAGAGGGGGCTGATATTCATTGTGGGTAATTGGTTTGTCCACTATCAAATAACAAGCCTTACAGTGTTTCAAATATTTGATAATTTTTAGCTCAGAGATGGTAGTAAAAATAGGTTGTGTATTTGTTGGCAGGGCTGCTTGCTTTGGTTTGTCTTGAAGGGTTAACAACATTATCTTCTTTTCATTCCAAGAAAAAGAGTAGCTATTCTCTTGCCCTTTATGGATGGTATTCTTGTCAAATTGCCACAGCCTCCCCAATAATACATGACAAACTTCCATTTCTATGACATCGCAAAGTAATTCATCTTGGTAATACTTACCAATGGAAAGGACCAGTTTGTAAACATCTGTGATTTTAGTTTCAGTAACTCTTCTAATCCACCCCACCTTGTAAGGTCTTGGATGCTTTTCAGTAGGTAGATTCAAAACTTTCACGAATGATTTAGAAACCATGTTTTCACTACAAACACTATCTATGGTTAGGTCACAAACCTTTTTATTGATCGTGCATCAAGTCCTGAAAATAATGTGCCTTTGATTAACCTCATTTTTTCGAAGGGTGAGGAGAATTCTTTGAACTATGAAAGCCACGCTGTCTCCAATATCACCTACTACTTCTAGCTCATCCTCCACTTCCTCAGACTGCCCTGGTTCATTACATCTATAACACTTGAATGGTAAGGGTTGGTGAGGGTTTGGCTTAGGGCTAGGGTTAGTGTTTGGGTTTGGATTAGATGGAATGGTCCTTGGATTACATGCTAGGGTGGATGAGTTAGCTTTGTTCTTGTTATAATATGTGTCAGAATAGGTTCTCGATGAATATTTGATATAAAATGTTATGAATGAGAATATTGGTTCTTTCTTTGATCTCTTTCAATCCTAGTTTCATTTTCCTCTTTTTTCAAATCTTATGCTTCTATTTCTAAAAACCTCTTACATCAGTTGGTATTGAAGTCATGATCCTATTAGGTCATGTGGGCTTACATTTTTACAACAACGTAAGACTCCCTAAGTGGAGGTGTATGATACAGTATGTTTGCACATATCCCACATTGTTTAGGAAGTTAAGTGGTGAATTGCTTATAAAAGTTGTCATCTCTTACATGGTATGATGTATTTTTGATGTCTCCTTAGAATCAAAGCCATGACGTCCCTTTGAATAGTTAAGTCATTGACGAGGGTTTACTGAACTCGTATTTATAAACCAAAGCGAGTAGTCTTGTATTATGTGGAGTAGATCCCGTTCCACCGTAAGCAAAGGGATTGACTCTCTTAGATTATGTGTTAGTGTTTGTTAGTTCCACAATTACCCCTGCACTAGCACAATCCAAAACGATAACCTTTAGCTTTCTACATTGTGTAAATAGTAGTGGCTTTAAATTGTCTCTAGGCATTTGCTCAACGTGTAAGTTATTGTAGTCACTAGAAAGAATAGAAAATTGAAATTATTGTAAACTTTATATTTTTTGTACAAGACATTAGAGCATTCATTGATGGAAATCACAACTCTCTTATACATATATATACACAAAAGAAAGAAAGAAAGAAAGAAAGAAAGATGGAAATCCCAACTCAATTGTTGGTAGTGTTTACAAGGGTGTATTGAATTTGTTTATGCAGATCTCAAACTGCCCATTCTGATTGGTTGAGGTTAAATTCTGGTCTTGTCTCTCTGCCCTTATTGCCTCCCTATTTTAAGTCCTGCTAGTTGTCATAATATTGATCAAGTCCTGCAAGTTGACACTTTGGATATGCCATTAATTGCTGATACATACACTTGTCTATTTTTATTTTCTAATAAAATTTGTAGACCTCTACATAAGTTGGTGATTAAATATTCTAATATTCAGGAAGATGAAGATGAAGGAAATGGGGACGAGAGATGGGATCCTGGTTCTGACATGGATATTGATGAAAACCGGTGCCTCAACTTTCCTTCTTTGCTAATTAATTTAGTGTCATTCGTTCTTCTAGTAGTCCTATTTTTTCCATATATATGTTTCCCATTTGTATCCAGTTTTAGTTGTACCGTTGTACAACTAGAGTATACATATCTGCAAAAAGTGGGCATATATGGAAAAAATTGTAATTTTTGTTAAAATGCATGTATTCAAACAAATTTCTCATTATGCTTATATGTATATTCACCTCATTGACGCATATCTATTCCCTATTGCACAGGAAGCTTTTACCTAGTAGATTGAAGAGAGAATATATTGAACCTGAGCACAAAAATACAGTAAGTCCAGCTCTTCACTCTTTCTGCTTTTGTAGTTTACCAACATACTACTTATCGGATTCAGGGTTGAAAACCTTGGTAAAAGGAACTAAAATTTGGGTATCTAAAAGGTTTTAGTTGAAATAGGTATGATTTGGGGTACCAAAGTAAAATTGGGGTACTCTAAAGGTATCGAACCCACCTCATAATTATGGAAAGGAACTTGAGGAACACATGTAGGCGTAACCCATAATTCTTCATGTTTACAGGTTCTAAATGCTGCTCCAATGGCCGTAGATGACCCTTACGTTAAAGAGGAGAGGGATGATCACTGTACTTAGAGGAAATATTTTTGTAGATTTAAGTATTTATAATTTAATTTTGTGAAAATTTTGTGCGAATGAGGATGTAAATGACCTCCCATTATATTTATTAATAGCTTTTAGAAAAATTTTGCTTCATAGTCATGCTTTCTAAATGTGGGAGGAGAACGTAGTTTCCAAGACCTGTATGTTGTTCGAGTGCCTCCTTTAATCTTCTCTGTTTTGTTATTTTTTTCTTGTGAAAAGTGCTCTATATGCTCACTTTTTAGCACTAGAACATTTTTTTCCATATATGCTTACTTAATGTGACAAGAATGTATACTCACGTTGTACAACTTTTTGTTGTTTTTTTCTTTTTTTGGAGCAAAAAAAAAAAAAAATAGTTGTACTAGTCATAAAGCTGTAACATTGGATATAAGCTTTATTTTTGTAACGATATATGATTAAATCGATCTAAAACCTTCACATAAGTTTACCTTAAATTGTACATTTTAAATTTTTGTTTTTGTTTTTGTTTTTATTTTTGTTATAAATCTTAGTTGGAAGATTAAAATTTAAACCTGAGTTTTAGGTTTAAATACAAAGAAAAGTATCGTTTTCAAGGAAGTAATCCATATTGAATTTAGCTGGGTCTGATTCACTAAAAAACCTCCGTAAGCTAGAAAATAATCTATAAAATAGTTGAATTTAATTTTCAAGAATTTTAAGATTCAAATGTACATGTTTTACTTTATCTTTAAACAAGAGTAATATCAAAGTTTAATGGTGTATAGCAAAAGGAAAGGGAATGATTTTCAATTTTTTTTCAATTTGATTTTCAATAGCCTTTGAGATTGTTTTCCTCATAGTTATTTTTTTTATTTTATACAAATTTTGAGACAATTATATCATTTAAAAAATATAATATTCTAATAATATTTTTTAAAATTAGGACAGGATAATAAAATGACACATTTATTGTAATCTATCTCTTTAACTCAACAAGTTAATTAGATTTTTATTATTTAATTTTTTTGATGATAAATTAACTAAAATTTTAATTTTAATTAAAAATATAGCTATTATTATATTAATTATTTTTAAAAAATAAAAATAAAATAAAATTATAAATAAAAGATAATAATTTATTTATAAGGATAATTTTATAAGGTGTAATTTTCGTTGCCCCTTGATTTATGTTTATTTCACATTCAAAGATAATATGTTTGTTAGTTATTCTAATTCTTGCAAATTATTGGTAAAACTATCAAAGGAAATCAATGTATTTATTCTGATTTCATTTTATTTCGATTCTTTCTCATTCTGATTTCGATTAGTTCTCGTTACGAATTAGTAAATGTAACTTAAGCTTGTACATAAAATCCATTAAATTAGTTGGATTAAAAAGGGTAACCAAGAACTTTGGAATCACTAAATGCATAATCATTTACTAAGAGTGATACCCTACTTGGTTCGGTTACGTGTGGTGTATATCAAAGGTACGAATCTTGAGTCTTTAGCTTTTATGTCAGATTGAGTCAAAGTCATATTGTTAATATTCGTTCGATAACCTCATATTTTTCGATGATCCAAAAGATATGGTATCATCCCTAATCTTGAATATGTATTTTATTGAAGGAAAGAAAACAAATGCAAAATCATTCAATATATCATGACTTATAAATCATATTCTAAATCACAATTTTATATACACCCATTAATTACGAGAAAATAAATAACAAAATAAATGGTTTATCATTTATATTTTGTCATTACTTTTTTTAATAACAAATACACCCACACTAGTGGGTTCAAACTTAGTACCCATAATGAGTCTATATTATTATATATATTATAAGAGAATTGATATATTTTTTTGATACTTGGAAAGCCACTTTTGACATTTCAAGTCGAGTAAGTGATGGAGCCCACTCCTATTTTCCCATTTAAAATTTGCCTCTCTTTTCACTTAAAATTCATGAAGTCACATATCTAGCAACCCTTAACATACTCCAAAAGAACACATCAAAAGTTAAATATTACTTTATTAAAAATATGTCATAGATAGTATATTTGAAGTAAAAGTTGAATCCGTATAGAATTGGTAACGACTTTGTTTCTAATTACTAGTTTATTAGGGAGTTAATTTAAGTTATCAAAGAAATTTTTTGGTTGATTGTAAAAATGATAAAAATAACATTAAAAAAAGTAAAAACATGATTTTTGGGAGAAAATAATGAGAAATATATATGATTATGAAATTATCTTCATTACTAGTCTAGAATTCAACTAATCATGTCATAAAAAAAATTAATTTCTCAAGTCCTAAATCAAATTCATAATTGAAAGAGTCTAAGACACTCTACCAAGATAAGGATATACATTCTCCTAAAGGACTTGTTCCTAACACATAACAAATAAAAAGATAAACAATTAACAGTAAATAATAATCTAAAGTAGTCATAAATTAAGAAGTAACATATATATTATTTAATAAGCAAAAGGCAAGTGAAGAATATTAAAACTTTCTAATCAGAGTTTAAACAAATAGCATACATGGTTTAAATTCAGATTGTATTAGTAAAATGAGATAATATGCACAGAACAAGATAAACCCACATAGAACTACTATCTATGTAGTAATATCTTCGAGTTTTTTATGGCAATCATTTGGCAGCAAACAAATTCACTAAGAAATAAAATCATCAATACTTCTATCAGTTATGACCTATAATTGAACTACCTATTGATGCCTTTGCTTACTACCTCCGTAACAACTTGGTCTGACACACAAACATGGCTTTCCTCTAAAACGAACATCGCCTAATATGGTGTGATCTGTAATCGTAGATTAGTAATGTGAAGTGAAGTGAACAAACAAACTAGAAGACCACCTCAATCATGAAAAATCAATAACTACCGTGGGATTCATTTTCAACCACGAACCATAAATCGTTTACGTATGACACACAATCAACCACATACCGCTTACAGCTAACGATTTGAGAAAAAAATCAAAATACCTAATCCAATCTCATAGTGTTGTGTGTCACATAGAAAGTAAAATAGTCAAGCGCTCAACATTTAAGCACTACATTTTACCTGCAAAAAGGTAGCACAAATACATAAACACTCTCAAAATAATTTGTGAATCAAATGTAATTTTAAGAGAAAATTTTGGCAGAGTTTCAAAACATAAAAAGATGGGTTAAGAGATAAATAAAATGAGGTATTCATAAAAGAAACCAGCCATTAACAGTCACCCTCGTCAAGGGTTCAATGAGGCCCTTGTCGAGTTACCAAAAATTATCAAGTAATTTTGATAAATACCTGCAAATGAATCGAGCCAAAATTCATTACTTACGGCCTAGCATGCATACAAAACAACCAACTTTTTAGTGTGTGTAAAACATTCTTTCATTCACATTGTATCTAACTATGTACATATCTGCATTAATGATCCGTATTAACCAACTTTACATAGAGAAAGACATAACACTTAGTAAAATAAACAAACTTTGTGTTTTGCACACGTGAAGCCAACACGAAGACACAAAATACAACAAGACTTACAATAATTTAGAACTCTTCTTAAATTCTTAACTTTACATTTAGAAATCTAAGTACACTTAAGGCTTTCTACAATTTTTTGGTACAATTGATTAATATTTCAATTAATGTCCAACATAAATCTTAAACAACCTGGAATTACATTTCCTAGATTTAAATTATTCATTGTAACAAGATCTAAAAATGTAATAACTAAATTAGGTAAGATTAAATCTTTTAACTTAAGCATTCAATCATTTTTGTAACAGAAGACATAGGGTGCTACATCGAATAATAATATAGCAATTACATACCAAGATCTTAGACTTGCAATAAACATATACATACAATAAATTAATTGATCACTCTAATTCATACATGTATAGTTTGACATTCAAATATATAAGTGAATACATCAAGAATCCAAAAATTAAAATTAAAATAATTCATGATATTAAACTAATTAAATCAAAATCTAGGGCTTAAAAATTATCCACAATCACATTAAATATTTAGCTACTCATAAAATCACAAAATCCAATAAACAAGCTAAATATTATATCATTAATAAAGAAAGAATAGAGAAAATAATATAATTTTGATGAATTATTGAAGCAAAAGGAACCAAAATATCAATCTTTAACTTGTTCTTTAATATTCCTTCAAGAATGACACAAAGATATATTTTTTCTCTCAATTATCATGTAATTCTTCTACAGTTTCCTTAGAATAGGGTGTTGTTTGGATATTTACATAAAAGAATTATATTTTTGGGCTCATTAAATTTGGATTATTGGATGATGAAAAATGAATGCAGATGTATATGTCAATGTGGCACTAAGAACAGACAAATGCAATCTACATGTAGTCAATGCTAGAATAGTAGATGGAGGCCACGTGGTGCGCTAGAGTGGTGGCACATGGATGACGGAAAGTTCATCTATATGCTTTCTAAGTTAATTCACTTGATAAAAAAAATCTCCCAAAAAATCCTAAAAATTCCAAAATATATAGAAAATTTATATTTTTTAAAATTTACAAAATAAATAATTATAGTGTACGCGAACAATAAAATTTATTTAAATACAAAGTAATTAATACCTAAAATTTTGTATAAAATAATACGTATCAAACTCCCTCTCACCTATCTTTGTTAGTCTTCGAGCAAAGACAATACCCATAATAGAAAAAATAAGTTTTTTGACATTTAATTTCACGAGCTTAATAACACTAAATTTTCAAAATCTAACAAATTTTAATAGGAGTCTATAACCATTCTTTTGTTCTAGCATTCTCCGTAATAACCTAACTCAATATGGGTATGTGAAGCAACCTTATTAGTATCAATCAAACTTTGTAATTTAAAACGGTAAAGTTCATCTACATTCCCACGTAACATCACCATATTAAATCAAGCACCATAAACTTTCCTTTAAATTACATCTCCTTTCACGGAATGTATTTTCTAAAATCAAAAGTTTTTTATTTGGTTTTAACGGGACTAAGGTTTCGTGGTTCAATCAAATGAAAGGAAAAAGAAATAGAGGAAAAGTTTATGAGTCCATATTGTAAGATAACAAGACCTATGAACAACACTATCTTAAGATGAATTATATCAATAAACTATGATCAAATATAATTATTTTGGACCAAAGTATCATTATTGGTTTCTTTTCTTTTCATCAATATTTTTCAATATATATATATTCAACTTATCCTCTTATATTTATTTATTGATTTTTTATTTTTTTCTTTTGATTTGAATAATATAACATGAGGTACATATTGTAACGGGATTACTTTGTATGTGTTGGGGATTAAATGAATTATAGCATAATTAAAACTCTTAAATCTTATTATAGTATTTTTATATAATTCATTCTCTTTTTGTACATTTCTACTTATTTTTGAAGCAAATATATTTGATTTAAATAGTAAAAAATTGGTACAAACAATTAGCTCATATAGGTTCAAATTGATTTACTAAAAGGATTACATTTGAAAGGACATTATTATTAAGGGTAGGAAAATCTGGCCAAAAATATTAATCCTAATGCCTTAATAATTTTTCAAAAATATTGATCAATATTTGTTTTGATAAACCAAAGAAAAATTTCTAGAAACCTAATCATGCTCATTGAAATTAAAACAATATTCTAAGGGATTGATATAACACTTTAAAAATTCAAATACATAAATCATCATATCACAAATTTAGCTACTCTGCGTGCATTTTATGAAATAGATTATCAAAGGTATGACTTCACTAAGGAAATATATCAAAGTTCTATTAACATTCATCATCATTTAAAACCTCATTTTTTAAAGCATTTATGATAAAAGATACCAGAAAACAAGGAGAGAACATGTGATTGTTGTGTTCAATCTCTTCTATTATTCTTAACAATCTTAAAGAATGCAATAAATAATCTTAAAAATTGAAAATATTTATGCTTCGCAAGCATACCAATCCTAAAACATGCTAAACTAATCAAGCAAAAGAAAATAAAGATAGAGACATATTAATACTCTCGTATACCTAACTCTTATAATGTTCTCAATGTAAGCACATTATATATATATATATATATATATATATATATATAAAAGTATAAAACAAATATAGTGGGTTTCATCCCACAAAGTTCTTGGTTTAACGTCTTTAACCCAACATTATCACTTTTTTCATCCATCATCATAAAAGAACTTGAAGTGTGTGATGTCAAACTATCGTGCTAACAGATCATCAAGAACTTTCTTACATATTAGTAGTAGTCTTTTTTGAAGCACACTAGACACGCTCTCCCCTACACTTATCTTTTTGTTATCCTTAAGCTTGTGCTTGGTAATAAAAATTTCATTAAGGTACTTTTCATACCAAGGCACTTGCTTAATATCTTCCATAAGAAGTACGTGGATTTATACCTTAAAAAAAGTGTCCAAAATTTTCCTTTCATGATTCTTCTTCATTGAATCATCAAACCTATTGGAAAAAGATAGAGAAAACTCATTAATAGAATGTGAAAGTTCTGGTATTACCATTGGTGCCAAATTAGATTCTTATAGGGTAATGATTTTTTCTTCATTATTGGTCCCTTTTTTGGATATGTCATTATTAGACTCGTTTGGACTCCTCCAATTGGTTATCACTCTCTATACTGGCATTGGTAATCTTCCTATGATTAGAAACTATTTGAGAGGGGAGCTTGACAACTTCCTACGCCTTTAGTCTTTTTGCAGTTACTACCGCTTGGTTAACATGTAACTCAAGATTCCTCCTTGAAATTTTCCATTATTGCTCAAATTTCAAAGTGTGAGCAGTGAATGTATTTATTAAGTACTCAAGGCACTTACCATGAATGGTTGGAATAGGTTGTGGCATTGATTGAAAGTTAGGTGTGATGTTGAAATTCTTTGATGGATTTCTATATGAGTAGCTTAAGGTATTAATAATCTCATTATCCTACACTATACATGTTAGAATATAAATTATACTTGAGTCTCTTATTTTCAAATTCAAACATAGCATTAGAATGCTCCCAATTTTATTGTAGATGCTCAAAGCATGATGTATAAAATTCATTGAATGTATGATATGCTGAAGCCATGTGTGTACCAGTTCTCTTGACATTCAACACTTAAAAGAAAATTAGTTGACAATATAAATAAATAAATAAATAAAAAAACTAAAAATGAAATAAAATAAAAACAATAAATAAAAAATAAAAACTTGAAAGATTTGAAAGATTAAAAATTAAAAGAAAACTATCAATTATTAGAAGAACGGTTGAAATAATCATTGACCATATAGCGCCAAAATTTTGACACACTCCAAAAAGGTACGTCAAAATTTAAATCTTACTTTTATTAAAAATATGAAAGTGGTTATATAGTTTAAGTAAGGGACAAATTCGAATAGAATTGGTAATAATTCTACTTTTAATTACTAGTTTGTTAGAGAATTAATTTAAGTTAACAATGAAGGTTTTGGGTTGATTGGGAAAAAGATTTAAAAAAACATAAAAATAAAGAAAAGAGTGAAAAAAATTGGGAGAAAATATCGAGAAATATGTGATCGTAAGACTATTCTCACTACTAGTCTATAACTCAACTAATCATGTCATAAATAGAAATTAGTTTCTTAAGTCCTAAAATAAATTCATAATTTAAAATAGTTCTTAAATTCTTAACTTTAGCTTTAAAATTTTAGATATATTTAAGACTTCCTATATTTTCTTGGATATAATTGATTAACAATTCAATGATTTACCAATCTATATCTCGGACAATATAGAATTACACTTATTAAATTTAATAAATTTATTGTAATAAGATCTAAAAATAATAATAACTAAGTTAAGCAATATTAAATCCATTGATAACTTTTAACCTAAACATTGAAACTTACTTGTAACAAAAGTCATGTGGTGCTACTTCGAATAAGAATATACTAATTATTGAGTAATATTTTAGACTAACAATAAATACATAAATGTAATAAATTAGTTTATTACTCTAGTTCATACATGCATAGTTTTGATATTAAAATATAAAATTAAACACATTAAGAATTTAAGAATTGAGACTGAAATAATTTATAATATTAAATTAATTAAATTATAGTCTATAGTTTGAAAATTGTTCACAATCATATTAAATATTTATCTAGCGATGGAAATAACAAAATTCAATAAACAAACTAAATATTTCATCGTTAAAAAAGAGACGGTAGATAACAAATTTTGATTTTGATGAATTATTGAAGTTAAATAAATCAAAAATATTAATCTTCAAATTTCTTCAATTTTCCTTCTAGAATTTTCAAGAATGGCACTAACATAAAAAAAAATTCATTTTTTCTTTCAATTTTCATGTAACTCTAATACGGTCTCGTTAAAATGAGATGTTGTTTGAGTATTTATATAAAGGAAAATAGATTTTTAAACTCAGATTAAATCTAAATCATTATATGATGAAAAAATGGACGCAAATCCGTATGTCCACGTGGCATTAAGATGGTCAAAGGTTCTAGACACAATCAATTTAAGCGTGGCAAGTTAATTGGTCTAAGTTCATCCATGTGCTTTCAAAGTTAATTCACTTATCTAAAAAAATTTAAACGATTCATAAAAATCTAAAAAATTAAACTATCGTAGCATATGAGAACAATAAAATATGTATAATATTAATTAATTAATACTTAAAGATGTGTATAAAATATCATTTATCTTCCAAATGTGAATGAGGACCTCAGAAGACAATGTGGATTTAAATGATATTTTACATACTATTTCTTTATTATAATGTAAAAAAATTAATTTATGATAAGAATAAAAAATTTAAGCTAATAAAGACCGAAAAATAAAAATTATTTATATGATGAAAAGGAAAAATAAAATATATATAATAATAAATATATAATCTTTTTATACTAAATAACTTTAATAGATTTACAAAATAGTTTTTGATTAATAAGATTAAATTATAAAATAATTATATTTTAAAATTTAAATAAATAATAAATTTTTATAAAAAAAATTATTAACGTTTTAAAAGAAAAAAAAGATATAATTTAGAGATGCAATATAATATATATTATACATTATCTAATAATATTACGAGTTTTAACCTAATCAAATTTATAAAAATTTAAAAATATAAATAAATTTATTAGGGAACCGTGGGAGAACTTAATCCCACGTCTTTGCCTTACCTTGTATTATATAATATAGATATTTGTTTGCTATTTTTTCTTTTTTCTCATCTGGTCTCCAATTGAATGATTTTTGCAACAATTATCCCGTAAAGAAAAATTGACGATCCTACCCTTAAATTTATAAAAATAAAAACAATATTTTAACAATATTTAACGAGATTCAATGTATCAAATATTAATATTAAACAGATCTAATTGGTCAAAATTTAACTTAAATAATGTATAATTAGATGATATTTAATGTAAAAATTATAAACTAATCAATTAGGATTGTTTCTTTATAGTAAAAATGTGTCAAATATAATTATGATATTTTTATAATTACTTATAATATTATTTTTCTCAATAATTTTAATAGCTTTGATCAAAATTTAAAATAAAAGTTAAAAAGGTTTTAAATAGAGGAAAAGAAGTATACATACTTCAAACAGGAGAGTATAGCAAATTATAAAGTAGTAATAAAAGAGTTTAAATAGAGAAAAAGGGTTAAATATATTTTATGTTCAAGAGTTTAAATAGAGAAAAGGGTTAAATATATTTTATGTTTGAGATTGGTAAAAAAAATAGTAAATAAATAATTTTTAACTTCTTATAAAAATACTCATAACATTAATTCTGTGTATTATTCATGTCATTTTGATTATGTTACAAACATTTTAAACATATTATTACAAACTAAATCTGTTAATGAAAATGACAAAAAAAAAAAAAGGACAAATACGTTACACAAAATAAACTTGATATAAAAAGACCATAAATAAAATTCGATGAGGTCATCTAACATAAATAATATAAAATTTAATGGCAATAGACTAATCTGGTCCAAAACACAACTCTCACAGTCGCATTTGATATATTTTCCGGACAAAATCCATCAAACCTTATAATCAAAAAAGATTTTCCAGCAATTCAGCCATTTCATATTTTTGTGGCTTATGTGATAATATACAACCAGAAAAATAGAACTCTTTTGATGACCAAAAGAAAATGTGAAGTAGAACTCTTCTTGAAATTTCACCAACTACATATAAATACGATGGCATTAACACACATTCACCAATCAGATGGGCCATGTCACAAACAGGTTAGAACATTCACCTTTCGCAAAGCTTCAAATATATAAGCGTATGAAAAAGGACGAGCAATTTAATACACATTAAACAACTAACACTGTTTTGTTTCAGATTCTAGTTATGCCATACACAATTTTCTTTGCCTTCTCTTAAGCTTCTTCCTCTTCTATAATCAATCTCAGCATCAGAGCATGATGAGCCAAACTCATATTTTCTGCTCATTTTTGATGATCCAGATTTAGTAAATATGTGTTCATCGTCACTCATAATACGATTTTCAGGTGTACTTGATCCAGAGACATTACCAGGTTGCCATCGTGACTTATGGTCTGAAATATTCAAGAAAGATAAAACATTCTCAGTGATAACAAAAATTAAAAATAATAAAAATAAAAAACAGAAAAGTAACAAATTACATAAAATTCCAATAAATTTTATGCATTGTGTAGTCAAATCAGTTGTTCCATTTTTGGTTTTTGTGAAGATTGTTCCAAAATTTGAACTAATTTATTTCTTCCCCCCTTCCCTGGGTTTCAAGAAAAACATTTTTAGATCAAGAGACCAATGTTACCTTCATATCCATTAGATAATGTTGGAATATCACTATGTCTACCATCAGCTATATCTGATTCTGATTTAATACTATTCTGACTTCGTAGGGTTGTCTTTGTTTTTAGTGCTTTTAGTCCACCACCAAATGCTGGTTCTGTACTTTCTTCCATGGGAAAGTTACTCGAAGAGAAGGGTTGTATGGTAAATGAGTCATCATTGACATCAGCAATCTCCACATATTGCGCGGTAGTGACAATCTCATCAGCACTAAACCCAAAGGATGCTCTATAAGCCTCTATCTCTTCCATATCTTGCACCGAACTTCTATTTTGCCAATTCTGATGTCCGTTTCCACCATTAGAGTAAGCATCTGAATCTTTTGAAACACTTAACCTCCCAGCAGTATGTGGGAATGGTGGATTGTCCAAATAGAATTGTGCAAATGTTGCAGGACAGAAGAAGTTTGAATCTTTAGATGCAACAGAGGCATCAGCAATTGCATCTTGTCCAGGAAGCCTTTTAAAACCACTCCTTGGACTTTTTCCATTCTGAGGAGAAAGTGACGAATCCCACTGAGGAGAAAACTCTTGCTCTGGAAAAGGCGATGGAGAACATTCATTTGATGCCCTCGACATAGGTGATACAAGGCCACTATGAGGACTTCCAGGATAGAGTGAATATGTTGCTTGAAGATCATTTGTAGTAATGTAATTGGTTTTTCCTCTATTCCTAAGATCTGCTGAAGATGAGAGGAAGCGAGCATAAGGAACATCCGGTGAAGAAGGGGTAGTTAGATGAGCTAACTCAGGTGGGGGTGTGAGGGGGGCAGTTGATGGCTCAGTTGTGAAGGTTGAGAAGACCGGTGGAGAAACCAGTTGTGTTTCATGGGCATATGGCCCAGTTGCATACATGGAGGAGGACGGACCACCAGGTGAATTGGCAGATAGTGACAAGAAACAATTAGGTGATTGTGCCGTTGAAGGAAGTGCAGAATTTGAAAAAGATGCTGGAGAAGAAGGCGGAGCTAATAGAGAAGGAACGAATGCTGTGCCCGGATTAGTCAAACCAGCTGCTTGATGCCCATTTGGCTGGGCCACAGATGCATTGCCCTCTGGAATTCGAGAGGCCGGTACAATTCGCGTTCCACCTTTTTGCGCACCAAAACAAGACAATGCACCCCAACATCCTCCCCATCTCTTCCGCTGTCATATAAATTTGAGCTTTAATAAGAACAATGGTCCAAATTGTATTCAAAACTAAGAATCAAATACAAACAAATGAAAAAACAAATAAACCAAGAAAATCATCAAACTTGTGTACTTAAAAACTTGGCTTAAAGAAAATGAAAAGTTTAGCACATTACATATGGAAGTTTAATGTCTAACTTTTTAATGAGCACATACTTAAATCATTTAAGTCAACCAGAGACAAAACTGAATGCATGAAAATATAAATGCCTCGGAAAGTACTGGGTAAACTATAGCAAGAGTGCCATGATACATGGTACTTTAAATAAAAGTAAGCTTTAAAAAGAAAAAAGTTTATATTAACATTAGCATAATACATGATCACGGCCAAAATGCATTAGCATAAAAGAAAATCGAAATAAAGAGGTCAAGTTGGATCCAACTTAGGTGCTTACTACGAATCAAAATTCAGGAAACACTTCAAGATTGGATATTAGTAGTTCTCACTAAAATACAAAGTAAAATAGCAAGTTTTTTCACAAGTCAAATGGGTTCCTAGTAAGCAATTCGTTGAGATTTCTTCAAATTGAAAACAAACGAAGCCTCCATCCATAACTTAACATACTGACTAAATATAATAGTCAGAAAAGGTCAAAATCTACACAGTTATTCTAGAACTAGATCAAGATTGGCCACAAAAAATGTGCCCATAATAATTTGAGAAACAACAAAAGCAGATCCATTCAGCTCACACAGAAATCAATCAGAATGCAAAACAATGATCGAAGAACGTGTGTAATCAAGATCAAGCATGACATAACTAGAAAAAGAAGAGAGCATAAGCCCTCTAAACCCAGATCTATTCATGATGAGGTGAAGCAACAAAATGCACAACCCAAATAAAGTAAATACAAAAACCCAATGAAGCAAATGGGTAGTCCGAACAAAAGAAAACATGATAAGTGAAGCAAAAAAATGCACAACCCAAATAAAGTAAATACAAAAACCCAATGAAGCAAATGGGTAGTCCGAACAAAAGAAAACCTCAGATCTAACACTAGAAGTCTAAAACCCTCACTATCGACCAAATGACCCACTTCATATCTCGAAGAAAACAACAAACAGATTGATAATAGAGAGAGAGAGAGAGAGAGAGAGAGAAAGCATACTCTTTCGCGTTCCGGCTGAGGAAATCTGTTCTGCTCAGAACCCATCACCAGTGTTTGAGTAGTTTTCTTACTCAACTAAACTCTCTATAGTAATTACAAGCTCATTGACTTCACTGTAAAACAACAACATCAAAGCGAAAACTCAAACAAAACCATTCATTTCACTTCTCTCTTCCTCACTAAGCATCTTAATTACGATTTACGAATTCATTCTTCTAGCTAGATTAAGTTGCATAAAAGCAGAAGCTGACACCATCTGGATTTTACACTCAAAGTCTCCACATATATATCCGTCTTTGAGCTATCTATTACTTTTTCTTAAAAGAGAGAAGAGTTAAAATGAAAGAAAAAGGAAAGGAAGATTAAAAATATGTAAATATTCTATAAATATCCTTATGATAATAACAGCATGTAGTGATCGAACGGGTTCTATTTTAATGTTTGATTATTATTTTTATTTAAAATTTTGATTTTATTTTGGTTTTTGATGCTTAACTTAATACTTAAAATTATAATTTTATATTTTAGTTTGATGAAAAAAAAATTATATTTTATTAAATATTTTTTATATACTTAAAGATAAAAATATTTTTAATTTAATATTTTTAAATAAAAATAAAATCAAATATATTTAATATATATAACATATTATAATTTTTAATGTATAAAAATTATGAGTAACCATTATCAAAAGGTGACTTAAAATTTATCTATTTTGTGTTTGGTTATAATATAATATTTTAGTTTTGATTATAAATAAAATCCTCACAATCTTATACATTTCTATACTTAGATGGCTGTGCGACTAATATTACGATTATGTTAATAGTTATAGTTATTTTGTATTAATTTTAAGTAAATTTAAATAATAACTATATGCTATAAATAAGTATTAATTTTTTAATGTTTGATCTACTTTTAATTTTTAACATCTATTTAAAAATATATTTAATTAAAGAAAAATAAAATGTTAACATAATATTTATTTTCTATATTATTTTAAAATATTGATAATTTTTATCATTAAATTATTTAACACATGTTTTTAAGTAAAATAGAAAAAATATAAATATAAATGTAAATAAAATTTATTTTAATTATTTAAAGTATTATATAGTTAAATATTAAAAATTTATTTTTTATATAATTATATATATATATAATAATGTTAATATATATTCATTTTTTATATTATAATAACTATTATCATTTTACTCCTAATCGGTTATGATTAGAAAAAATTATCAATTTTTTTATAAAAAATGATAATTTTAATTATTTATAATAAAAATATTCTTCTTACATAATGTAATTACAAATTAAAAAATTACTTAAATATATTTTATATACTTTGATATCTGTATCAACAATATATCTAATATTTAAGTGTAAAATATATCAGAGAAACTTTATATTTTAAAAATATCAAAAACATTTCTCTAATTTTAAAAATATGTAATTACATTCGTTCAATTACCGTGATATCATAAAATTTTCATTTAATTTTTTTAACTTTTATAATTATTTTAATTTTTGCAAGTGGCTGCTTAAAAAATTTTAAAATAATAACAAAAAATATATAATTTTTATTTTCAAAAATATAGTTTTATTCGTGAAATAGACTAGGAGTAAGTAATTGATCAAAACTAATTCTTTTTGGTAAATTCAAATCTGATCCGATCTTAACGAATTTAAAAATATTTAATTTAAATCCGATCTGATGATATAATCAATCTGAATTCAAATAAATAAGATTTTTTCATATCGTATAAAACTCGTCATATATAAATTTAAATTTTAAATTATATTTTTATAACAAATATTATTATTTTTAGTCACAATTAAAAAAATAAAAAGAATAAAAAATATATCTGTACAATTATTAAATTATTATAAATATTATATTTATTTTTAAGTTAAAATAATAATATAATTATGTCATGCATAATATTTAAATGAAACATAATATAAAATAAAATAAGTATTTATTTATAATTTAATAGTAATTCGGTTCGAATCACACACAACAAATTATAAAATATGTCAATCCAAATTTAACTTTAAAATTTATCAATCTAATCACATCTAAATCCGACGAATTAAATTGGATTTCTTAGTTTAATTAAATTAATCGGATTATTTGATCACCCATCTTATATAAATTATTAAAAAAATAAAAATTTGATTTAATATAATAATTATTACAAAATATGTATTTTAGTCCTATAATTAATGAGTTGTATTGATTAAGTCATTTAATTTAACAAAAATAGTTAAATTTATCAATATACAAGACGTTGTCGAATTAAGCGTTATATAATATAAAATAAATTTATTAAACACATATCTAATTAACTAAATCTAACTTAATAATTTTAAATTAAAAGTTTTATAAGTAACAAAAAGCTTATAATTTTTTTATTGTAAAAAAAAATTCATTTAAAAATAACGTTATTTAAAGGTATTATAGTTTCATTTGATGCGAAAATGGTTAAAATTTATTCAATAACCATGAATGTATTTCTTATATGTATTTTTCTACTTTATTTAAAAGGAAAATTACAGTTTTAATTTCTTTGATTATTTGTTAAAAAAATTGGTATCAATTGAATTAAACTTAAAAATAATATTTTTAGAATTTATTAGACTAATTTCACCCCCTCGTCAAAAAATACACAATTTTTATTTTCGTGTGATATCACTGTGGACAAAAATGATTTAAAAAGAATATCATTAACAAAAACTAAGAAAATGAATAAAAATTACACAATAATAAACGTAATATTTTTGAATGTATTTTTATCACTATTCCAAAGTTTAGGGATATAAAATATATTTAATCTATAAAAATAATAAAAATAAGAGAATAGAGATTAGTTTATGTTACAACTGTTACGGTTTTTTTTTATTTTTTATTATTAATTTAAGTTAAAATTTTAACTTATAATTTTTTTATTTAATAAAAAATAAAATTTAATATTTTTTAATGTAAAAAAAGGTTTAGAGAGAGAGAGAGAGAGAGAGAGAGAAGGGTATCGCAAATGAAAGGAAAGACAAATGTGAAAAAGATTGAATTGATAGAGAGAGAAAGGGAAAGCCGGGGTGACAATGCGTTTTTCTTTAATTGTTTTCTTTTTGGTTTTAATATTAAAAACAGCAAAGGCGGACGGTTGCTTTTTTACAAGTGTTTTCCTTTTATATTATGAAAAATATCAAAGTTTAGGGAAAAAAAAAGATTACTTTCAATTATTTTTTTTTTGTGTATTTTTTCTTTTTAATAAATATATATTCGAAATTAATGTAAAGAAAAAGCAGATTAATAGATGATAAGAATAATTGTGAGATGTAAAAAAACTTTGAATACAGTGACAAAGAGAGGACAACTCTCTAATTTTTGCTCTGTCATTGTTTTCATATTCACTTTTACGATTTTATCCTTTACATGTTTCTAACGATGCTTGAGATATGAGGTCTTAGGGGGTATTTTCTATTTAAAAAGAGAATGATGTAGCTCTTCAAGCTAATTTGTGTTAAGTAATATTTTAATTATTTATATAATATATATTTAGATCATTTGTCATTAAAAATTGAATAAATTAATTATTTTTAACTGTATAATATTATTTTATTAATAATTTTTTTAATAAAATAATAAAATATATTTAATAAGGATAAAATTATCATTTTAAAATATTTGTTCCCTTTTATCATTCCCTTATTTTAAAGTTTAATTTTGAAATTATTTTTTTATTATACAACTAAAATATAATTATTTATTAATTATATTTATTTTATTTTTATAATTTTTAAGAAAACGATAATTGTTATATTATAGTTAATATTTTTAGCAACTTAGAGAACGTAGCTATTTAATAATTTTTTTTATGAAAAATAGGAAGAATATATTTAAAAATAATTTCAAAACCAAATAAAAAAGGAGTTAAAGGTATAAAATTTAAAATGATAATTTTATTATTTTATTAATAATATAAGGTTATGTTATTTAAAAAATAATTAATATATTTATTTTTTTATGAAAAGAGTGAACTAAGGATTATTTATAAAAAAAAACAGCTTAAATAAAATATCAACTTGATACATATTAATCCTAATAAAAATTAGAACCAAAATTCGTGTTAGCAATAATAACAAGCATTAAAGTATCACCCTAATATGACCAAACATAGACCTTCTTTTTGACCATACTCCGCCTGCTTATAACATTTTAACCTATATACCTTGCATTGACCATAAATTCTGACTTATGACAATTATTTAACAATCTATTATAAAATATAATAATTTATACATCAAATAATAATTTATATATATATATATATATATTAAATGATATATTAATTATTAATTAAATATAAAATTATAAATAACTCGAAAGACTATGACCAATTAAATTTGATAGACATTATATTTTTTTTAAAATATGGTAATTGTTATAAGAATAAAAAATACTTTTTTTTAAAAAAAGAAAAAAATTCACCACGAAGTTTTATTTATCATTGCTGGGATGGGACATAAAAATGAGTGTTTTTGTTTTTCTTCGAAAAAGAGAACCACCGTTACTAGTGTTGAAATGTGATGCTTTTACTGTTTTTGTCGGCCTTATAGTGATATTTTTCTTTATATATATATATAAGTTTTATTTAGTAAAATTTTCTTTAATACATATTAATCTTATTAATATATATGTTAGAAATACTGGATTATAATTCATATCTTAATTAATATACATAATGTTTTTATTTATAAATAAGAAAGTAAACTAGATGTGTTTGAAGCCTACAAAATGATATACATTAATATTTCTCTTCAAACTCAAGTTATATGTAAGACCAACTTGAGGTTGTTAATCAAAGTAATTTGATGAAGATATATGTAAGTTGATCGTTAGAAAAAATAGGAAAAAACTTGAGAGTATAGAGAAAAGCTTAAGAGCACCATGAATAAGATAAGAATGAATAAAGTGATAATTAATCTCGATGTGTTTAGTTCGTTCAAAGAAGACATTATTGTGAGTAATATGAATGACACTCTGATTGTCACAATAAAGGAGAGTAGTAGAGGATGTTGACACACCCTAAATCCTTAAGAAGCCATCGTAGCCAAAGAAGCTCAGATGTGGTATCAACAAGAGCACAATACTCTGCATCAGTACTAGAGCGGGCCACAAAAGTTTGTTTCTTACTTCGCCAAGAAATCAAGGAAGAACCAAGGAGAAAGCAATAACTTGTAGTGGACTTGCGATCAGTGGGATCTCCTGCCCAATCAACATCAGAGAATGCACGAAGTATAAGAGGAGATTGAGCTGAGTAGAAAAGGCCATGGAAGAGAATGCCCTTTAAGTATTGTAGAATGCGCAACGTAGTGAGTCGATCATAGAGTAGACAAATATTGGCTTACCTGATGAACAACGTAAGAAATGTCTAGACGAGTAACTATAAGATAAACCAGGCTGCCAACCAATCGTCTTTAAAGAGAGAGATTAGACAATAGTTTTCCCCCGAGGGTATTAGATGCATATTAAGTTCAATTGGAGTGTCAATAGTCTTGTTGTTAGTGAGTACAACTCGAGATAAAAGGTCAGATGCTTACTTGGCTTAAGTTATATAAATACCATCTGTGGAACGAGTGATCTCAAGACACAAGTAATAGCTGAGATGTCTAAGGTCTTTCATCTCAAACTACTAACTAAGAAAATCCTTGAGTTCTTGAATGCTACTGAGGTCATCACCAGTTATGATCATATCATCCACATATAGGAGAAGCAAAATGGTGTCTTTATCATTGCGACGAAGAAATAAGGCAGAATCATAAGGACTACTAGTGTAACCCAAGCGAAGGATGGTGGAGTTAAACTTGGCAAACCACGCTCGTGGAGCTTGTTTAAGGCCATAAAGTGCACGTTGAAGGCGAAAAACCTTGTTTGTTTCAATAGAAAGACCAAGATGAGGTTGCATATAGACTTCTTCATAAAGATCCCCATCAAGGAAGGCATTTTTAACATCCATATGAAAAAGGTCTCATTTACTCACAACGGCAACAACTAAGAGGGCATGAACAAAGGAGATACGGGCAACTAGAGCAAAAGTCTCTTCATAATCAATCTCATACTCTTGTGTAAAAAATTTTGCAACAAGACAAGCCTTGTAGTGCTCGATGGACCCATCTGAGCAAGTCTTGATCTTATAGATCCACTTACAACCAACCATTGACTGACCAGGAGGAAGAGTAACCAGATCCCAAGTATGGTTTTTGGTTAATGCATCAATTTCTTCTTTCATTGCAATCTTCCATAAAGGGTCAGTAGATGCCTCACGATAGGTGTGAGGCTCATGGAGTGTAGCAAGGGTAGTGTAACAATGATAGTCAAGTAAATGTGCAGGAATGGATCTTACTCGGGTTGAATGGCGAGGTGGAATGTCTTATGGATGATCTTCATGCGGAGCAGGAGCAGGGGACCTATGCTCAATATGGGGTAGCTCGTCATCAACTTGTTCATCTACAATCTAAAATATCTGAAGATTGAATAGAGAAGTCCAAATAAGGATCAAGAGTATCTGTAGAAGAAATATGATACTCATATGGAAAGATTTCTAAAATAGAAGAGTTAGTTAAGAAAGAACGAAAGTAAGAGAGTTCAAAATATAAGCAGTGTTCCCAAAAGACAACATTACGGGAAACATGAAGACGATGAAAGACAGGATCATAACATCGATAACCTTTTTGAGTTTCACCATAACAAAGGAAACAACAAAGTCTAGATCGAGGCTTAAGTTTGTTATGGTCATGAGATATTACGGGAAACATGAAGACGATGAAAGACAGGATCATAACACCGATAACCTTTTTGAGTTTCACCATAACCAAGGAAACAACAAAGTCTAGATCGAGGCTTAAGTTTGTTATGGTCATGAGGTTAAAGAAGAACAAAACAGGTAGAGCCGAAGGAGCGAAGGTAATGATAGTCAAGGGATGACCCAAAAAGGTGCTTATACGGAGTCTGATTATGAATGACAGTGCTTGGAATGCGATTAATGGCATGAACAGCATAAAGAGTGACTTCACCCCAAAATGGGGCAGGAACTTTGGCAGAAAGAAGAAGAGCATGAACAATGTCAAGAATATGACAAAGTTTTCTTTCGGCTATACCATTTTGTTGATATGTGCCTAGAGAGGTTAGATGATGTACAGTGCCATAGGAATGTAATAGAGCTTGAAAAGCACATTGAGTATATTCAAGAGCATTATCAGATTGAAAAGTTTTGATATGTTTGGAGAATTATGTTTAAACCATTTTTGCAAAGTTATTATATATTGGTAAGATTTCAAAACGATATTTCATAGGAAAGATCCAACTATATCACGAATAATCATAAATAAAAACAACAAAATAACGAGATCCACCAATACTAGTAACATGAGAAGTCCCCAAACATCAAAATGAATTAACTCAAAAATATTATTAGAGATAGATTCACTATTAGTGAAAGCTAAGGCTAGTTGTTTTCCTAACTGACATGAAGTACAATCAAAATTGTCTTTGCACACATAACCCAACAGACCTTTAGAAGCTAACTGTTGTACCCGAGTGGATGGGGCATGACCAAGACGAGAATGCTAAACTACGAGAAAAGGTAAGGAAGAAACTATAGCAACAACAAAGATATGAGCGACAAGTGAAAGATGAAGATTGTCTATAGGAAACATACGTCGAACCCTAGGACCTGTCCCAAGCTCTTATCATGTCCTCAGATCCTACACAATACACCTAGAATAGTAAAAAATAAGGCGATATCCTAGTTCAGCTAATTGTCCCATAGTGCACAAATTATAGGATAGGTTAGGTACATGGAAGACCTCAGGAACAAAGAGGTTAGATGTCAAAACAAAACCTAGACTATTACCATGCATGATGGAACCATCAGCTATATGAATATTAAGAGGATGTGGTGTAGGGTTAAGTTTGGAGAATAAAGATGAGTGAGGTGTCATGTGATTACAATAGGCAGAATAAAAGAGCTAAGTTTAAGACTTATCAGGAAGAACTGAGAGAGTAGTGGAAAAAAGATGCATTACCATCCATACGAACAACCTAAGTTATGATCTCCTATAGTTCAATGGGTGAGAGGTTAACAATGGATCCAAAAGACTATGACTCAGTTGAATTGGAAGACATCAAAGGAGTAGGCTCAGTATTAGCAATAACAACAATAAATTTGTTACGACGGTAACAAGTCTCAATGGTGTAGCCATGACTCTTGCAATAATTGCAGAACCTCTTGTTGGTCTGCCTGCGACGATTGCTAAAGTTGGAGAAATCACCTGATTGCTGAAGTTGCTCAATGGTAGAAGCAGAAAGAGTAATAGCCAAAACATCGAACTTATTTTGGGCTTGTAGGGTTGCAAGCCAAGCTTCTTTTCTAACCAACTCATTTACAACAGTATCAAGAGAGTGGGGAGGACTGCGATTGAGAAGCTGACCCCGGATGGGCTCAAAGTCCTTGTGAAGTGACATCAGGAACTCATAAAGACGAAACTATCTCTAACTGCATTATATTGATGAGCATCCTTTGAGCATGCCCAACTTGGATCACAAAGGTTAATTTGGTCCCAAAGAAAGCGAAGCTGATCATAGTAGTCATTGATGGATTGTCCTGGTTCTTGTCAAAGTTGATGCAATTCAACTACTAACTGATATTTCATAGAACCGTGAGTAGTAGAGTACCTTTTGGCCAACATATCTCATGCTGATTTTGCATTATCAAAGCTACCCAATAGATTAGAGATGGAAGGAATGGAAGTATTCTGAATCCATGTGAGGATCATGTGGTTGTAATTGTCCCATTCAATCATCTGACCAAGGTAGGTAGCATATTCTTCACTTGCTCCTTTGACAGGAATGATAACTGCACCAGTACAGTAATGCTAGAGCATGTGACTCTTAAGAAAACTGCGAATAGCTTGAGATCAAGATAAGTAATTTCGGGTCCCCTCCAATATAGTATTGATAAGGAGAGGAAGAAAAATATTCTTTTTATCCATTTAGAAACACAATATACAAAAACAGACTACAAAAATGAAATCTACGCAAAAAATTGGGTTGGACGAACCTCATCTGCATCGATCAATAATCAATGGTCAGTTGGTCAAGCAGTCACCGGTCAACGATGAAGTCAGCTTCACATATGATGATGGTAACCTAGGTGACGTGGTGATGATGTCAGCCCTAGGTGGTAGTGTGTTGCATTGATGACGTCAGCAGGACCTGGGGGTTGCATATGAGGCGCTTGAGGAAGAGGCGCAGTTCCTATGTGCGGCACGTGCGAACACGGATGGTTGCGGTACTTCCACAGTTTTTTAGATCGGGGTGAGCCGATCACTGTGGAACTTGTATAAATGTTATCGGAGCAAGATGCGCAGCGGCGCGTGAGCGCATGAGGAAGAGTTGCGTTTTTCTGTGCGGCGTGTGAGGGTGTGTTCTGACTTCGATGGTGGTGAGGGTTCCACGGTTGTGTAGATCAGGGCGGCCCGATCACTGTGATTCGTATAAAAAGGTTATTGGAGCAAGATGCACGGCAGAGACTGTGATTACAGTGGTCTGTGTGGTGCGCGACTCCTTAATGACGGCGATTGTAGGCGCGGAACCTAAGGACATCGATTGAAAGGCGTATGAAGTTCAACGGTGAGTGGCTGCAGTGATTGTTGTGACGACGGAAGCGATAAGGGTGGAGTAACACCAGAAGAGACAAGACTGCTAAAAGAAAAGTTAAAATAATGACTCTGATACCATGTTAGAAATACTGAATGGCTGTATTGTATTTCGTATCTTAATGAATATACATGATGTCTTTATAAACGAGTTATAAGTAAACTAGATATGTTTAAAACCTATAATATAATATACATTAGCAGATATCATATACATTAACAATATATATTAATTAACATTTACATCTATAAGAAAAATACAATAATAATATTATTTTATTAAATGAAACTTAATAATATGTATTTAAAAATTAAAAAAAAATTACACAAAAAGAAGGATGATTTTATTAAGAGTATTATCAAATTATTATTAGCTTTTTCTTATCGTTCATTTTTGGATATCGTCTGTAATAATTATGGTTTAAATAAATATATCAATAAAAATTTAAGTTGAATAAAATATCTACGGTATATTAAAATTAAATTATAAAATTATAAATAAGTGACTAATTAAATTTGATAGACATTATATTTTTCTTTTCAAAATATGATAATTGTTGTAAGAATAAAACATATTTTTTTGTTGTTGAAAAAGGAAACTCACCATGAAGTTTTATTTGTCATGGTTGCAGAGGGATGGGACACAAAAATGAGTGTTTTTGTTTTTCTTCGAAAAAGAGAACCACCGTTACTTACTAGTGTGTGGAAATGTGATGCTTTTACTGTTTTTGTCTACCTGAAAGTGATATATCAATAGAAGAAAAATAGAATAATCATATCATTTTACTAAGAAAAACTTAATAATATACACTCAAAAATTAAAAAGAAAATCACACCATGATAAAGATGGTTTTAGTCAGATTACTATCAAATTATAATTATCTTTTTCATCTGGTTAATCTTTTGATATCTTAACTATTACTTATGATTTCAATAGATATATCAATAAAATGTAATGTTTAATAAAATATATATAATATATTAAATTTTTATAGATATAAGATTTTGGAAAGGAAAATCATTAGATATATATAGTCTCATTTGATTTGATTGATTCCCGTGGATTTTTTTTTTAAATTATGGTTAATATCCAATCGTATATATATTATTATTTAAATTCAAAATAAATATTAAATAATCAATCAACATTAATAAAAAAAGATTAATAATTTTTTAAATAATGATATATTAATTAATTTAATATTTAAATATTAATTAATTAATATTAATTATTTATGATTAAATAATTTGTTAAAACGTTTAAATAAATCTTTTTAACCAAAAAAGGTACGCATAATTTAGTGCTTGAGCTTATAACTCAAATTCTCTTAAACTCATTATGACATTAGTTTTTCTCTCAAAAACTAACTTAAGTATCGAAATAGATATGACACCTATTGCTATCGTTCCTTCTAATATGTTTTCTTAGTAATTTACAAGTCCATGTGTCTAGAGAATAGGATATATCATAAATCGACTTCAATATTTGACATTGTAGATATGAAAGAATTTTGGTGTTCAATCGATTAAGTTAGTGAAAACTTAAGAACATTCAAAATGTTCTTCATTTAATTGTCTCCTAACAATATGTTTGATATGTTGAATCATTAGAATGATCTCCCAACATGTTTATGATGGCATCTCACCCTCCTGATAGGTCTATAACCTGCCTAACACCTTGGACCAATGTCTTGCCTTTAGCATGCTCCAAAAGAATGGAAATACCCAAAAGGAGCTCAATTGTCCTAATTTTGGATTGCTATCTCAAGCATCTCAAATCCAAAGCAGGCAACAGATACCCAATAAGAAACTCCTAAAAACATTTGAGTTTGAGCTAAATCCTGGGTTAAGTCACCTGGTCACTAATCCAATTGAAGTGTCAAGACCCCGCCCCCCAAACTTAACTATTGAGCATATGTTGTATCTTGAGAGATCATCATAATTAGCATCATGAGATAACTTTAATTTAACTTGAAAATTTCATGTAAGAATTTTAAAAACTTTTGGGAAGTGTCTCCCTTAATTATTAAACTATTCTCCGTGCAATAAAATGACAATAATTTTAAAAAGATCATTTTTCATAAGCTAGCAAACCTCATATAACTTTACACCTAGAAAGTGACATAAGGCCAAACATAACTATATCTTGTAAGATACAAACTAGATTCCATATAAGACATGGTCAGTAGTTCAAAACAAAACATCCAGAATAAACTATACGACATAATAAAGAGATGAAAAAAAACCTAGACTGCATTACAAAAAGTGGATCCTAAGCCTCTAAATTCGTGTGATATGGCCTCAAAACCTGTTACTTGAGGGAGGAAAATAAATATAAAGGGTGAGCTGGAAAGCTCAGTGAGTAGATAAGTTTTATAAAATAACATAATACTCATGTAAACTATGCATGAAATGCTTATCAATTATCTTGAAATGCATGCTAATAAAAATAACCTGCTCACATTCTTTATGATAAAATAATTTACTCATAAATGTATGAGTTTCATATAATAACTATAATTTGGTACTTATAAAAGCTATAAATGACATGCTCATGACTTATAATGAAATGATATTATGATAAAAATTATATATCCATGATCTTTAGAATATGATAATGTGTCATGATAAATGTATTTTTATTGCCAAAAGCACTTAAGAATCTAGTCACACATAAAGGAAACATTTAGCACTGGTGCTAACTCTCAACTACATGTGTGGGAAACTTGCTTGATATAGTCATTGCAATGACTCAGTTGGCTCTAATGATACATGAGTCATATTCACACTGACTTAACTGAACTTATCATCATATTGAGTTAGTAAACATCATAGTGAGAATCTGGACCAAATCTATCAATCATGATGTTTTACTAAGTCATTGCATATCTGAATGCTGAGTAGAGCCAACTATCATGAATACATGAGGAGACGTACTCTGACAATGTAAAATATTTACTAAACTTGAAAGTTTGTATAAAAACTAATATATATACATAATAAAATTAATTTAATCTTAATTTGCTTGCAAATTATCTTGCATGTACTCACTGATTCTAATAATGAAAATAAAATATATTCTCATAGTGTACATATTCTAAAAGTGTATTGAAATTGATACCTAAATATTTCTTCCAATGTTAGTAAAAATGAATGCACTTTTTATAAATATGAAACTTGTAAAAATTAGATTTTCTTGAACATAAATTTGGTTTAAAACAATGCTATCAATACTTTAGAAAATATATTAGGTATCCACTTACTGTACTAAACTATCATTGGTTCTCTACGTGCATTATAGAGTCTGCTTGCTCAACTCTTCCTAAATAATCATATTTATGTTAGAACATGAATAACGTCATAGCTTGCTTATTTGATTCAAATTGAAAGGTACTCTAACACTTCAAAAGTAGAAGTTGTTAATAGTTAATTGTTGCATTTTAAATAGTTTGGGTGTTTCTAAACTTATCCTTGCAATTTCAAATATAAGTTTTGTTAGAAATTTTCATTTATGTAAAAACACACAAAAACTAAACATTTTCATCTTTAAAATAAGATATCACATTCTCAAATATCATAAATAACACCCTTTCAATCCATAGAATACTTATTAGCTTCAAAAGAGATTTTTCAACACAATTTCAACAGAACATACCTTTACTTAATTTGCTATAAATTTGTTTTAAAAAATAAAGAATAACAAGTTATAAAATCCATATTAAACTAGACATCTTAAGGTTTAAAACAAGATATAAATCATCCAATTCCAAACAGTGAACCTATTTCGAAGAATAAAAATACCGATCGAGTTACAAATAGTTTTCCCAACACTAATCTTATTTGACATATCTTTGGTTAAACGGGCATAACTTTGTCTAGAAAATTCAAAACAAAACAATGAAAAATGTTTCTAAAACTAGGAATTTCAAGATTTAGAATAAGATATAATGTATTAATTCCAAACTATATAACCATTTCAAATAACAAAAATACCGATTGATTTCGAGCAAGATTTCCAATATGATTTTCATAGAATCACTCTCAGTTAAATGTACATAACTTTGTGTAGAAAAATTGAAATGAAAAATTGTAAAATTTATCATAAAATAAAAATTTATACCTTTCTATAGAGATTTAATTCAAGGTATAATTCGTTCTCCAAGGTCTCCAGTTTCTATTTTGTTCAGCCACTACCAAACAATACCTATTATTTTTGTCTGTTTTGCTATTTCCATCTCATAATTGCTCTAATGTTTTTGTACTCTAGTCTAATGTGAGAGAGAAAATAAAATTACTTATAAAATAAGGAAAATGACTCATGCTCAACAACTAAAGGTATTTAACTGTAAGCAAGGACGTTTTTCCTTCTAAGACTAAGGGATAATGTAACAAGGGCAAGTGTCCTAGCTGATTTAGATTAGCCATTTTCTTTCTTTTTTCCTTCTTAAAATTATGTTGTCTTGTGTCACTTAAGTAATAAGAGAGGTAACATCTCATACTAAAAAAATAATTAAATAAAAGACCAAAATACCCATGTTTCATAACTTGAAAATTATTGAGATTATGATATTTTGGTAATATTGAGGGTAAAATCATACTATGAATATACACTTAACAATAGTGTTGCTTTAAAACAAGGAGATGATGCTACAATTCTCTCATTTTTAAGAATTTGTTTTTCTCAAAATTCACATTCCTTGGTTAAATAAATTACGATATTGGATGTGCATTTTTTCTTCAGGTTTCCATATTGCTTTTTCCATGGTGTGATTTCTCCAAAATACTTTTACTAGTGGAATGGTTTTGTTTTGAAGTACTTGTTCTTTGCGATCATGTATTTGAACTTGTTTTTCTTGATAGGTCGATTTTTTTTACTTAGAATGGTTGGGGCTCAATGACATGGGAATGATCTAAGATGTATCCATGATGCATAGAAACATGAAATACATCATGGATCCTAGAAAGCTTAGGTGGTGGGGTTAAACGATATACCATGGGTCCAATTTTCTCTATAATCATGTAAGGACCAATATAACATGGGTTAAGCTTGCCACATCTCCTAAATCGAACAACCCCTTTCCATAGTGATAGCTTTAAGAAGACTTTTTTTTCCGACTTCATATTCATACTTCTTACATTATTATATGAAGAGCTCTTTTGTCAATCTTGGGTTATCTTCAATTTTTCCTTTACTAATTAAAATGTTATCAGTGAGCATTTGTACATACTCTATGCCTAAAATCTTTCTTTCACCTACTTCATCCTAACATATTGGAGTCTTACACTTTCTACCAAATAATGCTTCATATGGGGCCATCTTAATACTTGAGTGGTAGTAGCTATTGTTGTAGGAAAACTTTATTAATGATAAGTGGTCATCCCAATTACCTTTAAATTGCAAAAATAAGTATAGAACACTTGTTCAAGTGTTTAAATTATTCATTCTTATTGTCCATTTGTTTAAGGATAAAAGGCAGTACTAAACTTTTGTTCTTATAATATCTTATAATTTAGACCAATCTTGAATCTTTATCAAAACAATAGACACTAGAGCTCCATATAATCTCACAATTTCCTCCATATAAAGTTTTCCAAGTTTAATCAATGGAAATGTTTGTTTAACATGCATAAAGTGTGTAGATTTGGTTAAACAATCTATAATTACCCATATTCCATCATGGCTATATTAGGTACGAGGAAGTCTGTACAGAAAATCCATTGTTATGTGTTCCCATTTTCATTTAGGAATAGGAAGTGATTGAAGAGATCCAAAGGTTTTTTGGTGCTTAGATTTGACTTGTTGGCAAATTAAACATCTTGCTATAAACTCTACAATTTCTAGTTTCATTCCAAGCCACCAATAATATTCCCTAGTAGTTTGATACATCTTAGTACTACCTGGATGCATAGCATAAGCATAACTATACGCTTATTCTAGTATATCCTTTTTAATGCTTTCATCGTTTAGTGCACATAACCTATTGTTTAAAGTTATAGTTACATCATCTTGAATTGAAAAATTAGTTTGGTGTCCACTTTCTATTTCACTCTTCAATTTTATAAAAAATGAGTCTTATGGTTGAGTTTTATAAATTCTATCAATCAAAACAAGTCTTACAATAAAGCTTACAAGTACAATTCCTGAATGATTTATTGATAGGTCCATATCCAATTTTCTTAATTCTGCAAGTAGTGAATGATGGATTGCTTGTAGACTTACTAATAAACTTATTAATTTCTCACTGAGAGCGTCTGTTACAACATTTGCTTTCCTGGGTGATAGTTAATAACATAATTATAATTTTTGATTAATTCCAACCATATTCTTTGTCTCATATTAACCTCATTTTTAGTTAATAAGTACTTTAAGTTCTTGTGGTTGATGAGTGCTCAAAAAGTACTAAAATTACTATAATTTTATGCACGTTAATTGATTATATATATATATATATATATTTATATAAATTTGTCTTTTCGAAATCATGGGTATTTTTTTTCCAATCTTTAAGTTACTTTTCTAAGCGAAAATACTTAAAAAATAATAAAAATATCCGTGATTCCGAAAAGATAGATTTATATAAATATATATATTTTTAACTGCCGGTCCTGCCAATACTTTGGTTTTATATTTATAAAACTCTCGCAAGTGCACAAATAATTTCGTAGAAAATGATAAGTATACTCTCAAGGTAGATCTAAAGAAGGAATATATGTGGTTTTTAATTTATTATTCAAACTTTTAAAAATGAAATTAAATCCTAAACATTATGTCACGATATTTTGGTTTTTGTTGTTTCTAATCTAATAACATAAAAATAAACATAGATACAGATTCAATAAATATTTATGCAAATTTTATCTTTTATAATAGTGGAGTACTTATGGATATAATAACTAAGTAACTATGCTTGCTCATATTATTTAGGTTATTCAAGATATAAATTGATATTTATTGATTCTCTATTTTTCATACGAATATCACTTTTGGTGGGGTTAGATATTCTTTGTTAACTAAACAAATTAATTAACACCTATGGATGGGATTAATAACTAATTTGGTTAATTAAATTAATTCATTTTTCTAAGAGATTGAAAGTGAACCATTTAAATGCTACCTTTGGTGGGGTTAGACAATTTAAACTTTATTCAAGGTGTCTAAATTAAACCTAAGAATTTAATTATCTGAGTACTAACTTTCAAGTTTTAAAACTACTATTGAAAACATGTTGTCAATACATTTTTCAGATAATAATTCTTATAAAAACTTTTGAAATATATCTTCACTCTAACTACCGGGCAATTGTACCAAAAAATAAAAGAGCACTACTCTAAATCAGACCGGATATCTAAAACCTAAAATCTAATTTTCAGATTTAAGTTTGTTATGAAAACTAATATATTTCTCTCTAACATTCTTAATATAAAATCTTGAATAAAAATAAAATCAATTCATTTTAGAGATTTTTACCTATTTAATATTTCGCAAGCATAACAACGTTATTATTATATCATGTTTACAAACAGCCAACAAAGTTAAATTTAATCACAGACAAATTAAATATAACATGTAAGAATAAAACATAAAAAATAACTGTAAAGAAGATAAAATCCTCAGTACTTTGATGTTATTCTTGTTGTTGGAAAACTTCCAAACGGAATTTGCACTCTCATTTATTGAATCAAAAAGAAAATAAATTACAAAAACATAATTAGTTATTCTCAAAAAGAGAATAACTCTAAAACTAAGAAAAACTAAAAAAACTAAGAAATGAGAGAAAGAAAGAGAGAAGATGTGTTTTTAGGTGTGTTTTGTTATGAAGAGAATGAGGGTATTTATAGGTGAGGAGAGGAAGAAAAAGTGGGTGAAAAAATGATTAAAAATGGTGGAAACGCATAATAGTGAATAATGACATCATTGATGACGTTATGCTAACGTGGGGGGCGATGACACGCACGGAAAGGAGTAGGGACATGCGCGGAATGGAGAGCAGGTGCGCGTGGACTGGGCGTTGTGCTAGTGCTGCACACGTGTTGCTCGGCGCAGCTGCGTGCACGATTTACTCATTTTTGACCTTTTTGACCCATTTTGTCCAATTTTTCCATCTTTTTTTTACTTTTCTTCATTTAATTTATGAATATATTGGTGATGTATTGCCTCCGTTATTTTTTTCAATCTTGAAGTTATTTTTTTAAGCAAAAATACCTGAAAATAATAAAAATACTCGTGATTCCGAAAAGAAAGATTTATATAAATATATGATAAAATCATATATATATATATATTTAATCAATTAACATGCATAAAATCATGATAATTTTAGTACTTTTTGAGCATTCATTAGTGGTTCGTGAATATTTGATATTTTTCACCATATAGATAATGCTTCCATATTTTTAAGGCAAAGACCACCATTGCTAATTCCAAATCATGGGTTAGATAATTTAGTTTATGTTTCTTGAGTTGCCTAGAAGTATAAGCAATTACTTTACCATCTCACGTTGACACACAACCTAAACCTATAAGAAGCATCACTATATTCTACAAATCCACCATCATTGAAGGAAGTCAACCATCTCTTAAGCTTCTGGAAAGTATCCTCACGTTCACTTGACCAATCAAATTTGGCAATTTTCCTAGTAAAATGGGTCAAAGGTAAAGCAACTTTGGAAAAATTCTTAACAAAACGACTTAGTATCCAATAGCTAACCTAAGAATACTCTAGATTTCTATCACGTTTTTAGGTCTTTCCCAATTTACCATTGTTTTCACCTTTTATGGATCAACATATATGCCTTCAATTGAAATAACATGTATAAGAAAAACTACACTATCAAGCCAAAATTGGCACTTACTAAACTTTGCATATAATTGCTTTTATCTTAAAAATTTTAAGATAGTTCGGAGGTGTTCTTCATGTTTCCTCTCATTATGAGAGTACACCAAAATGTCATCAATAAAAATCGTAACAAGTTTATCCAAGAAAAGGTTGAAATACTCGATTCATTAAATCCATGCATGCTGCTAGGGCATTGGTAAGTCCAAATGGCATGACAAGAAACTCATAATGCAATTTAAATGTAGCCTTTGGTACATTAGAATTATTGATACGGAGTTGGTGATAGCCTGACCTTATATCAATTTTAGAAAATACCTTTGCACCTTTCAATTGATCAAATAAACCATTGATACAAGGTAAAGGATACTTGTTACATACAATCACCTTATTAAGTTGTCTATGATCAATACACAATCTCATAATGCTATTCTTCTTTTGTGATAATGAGAACTGGAGCACCCTGAGGTGATACACTAGGCTTAATGAAGCCTTATCCACTAACTCTTTTAATTAAGTTTTTAACTCTTTTAAGTCCTTTGGAGCTGTATTATATGGGGCTTGTGATTTTAGGGTCTTGCCTAGTATTTGATAGATGATGAAATCAACCTCATGATCAGGTCATAACCCTGAAAGATAATTTGAAAAGACATGTAGAAATTCATGAACTATTGGAATGTATTCCAACTTCATTTCATTTACTCGATTATCAATGATATAAGCTAAATAAGTTATGCAACTATTTCTAAGCATTCACTTAATAACAATTGCAGATACTAAGCAATTTGGGAGAATTTGACATTCTTCAAGAAAAGTTATTTTTCGTTTCTATTCTTTAATAGGGTGGTGAGAACACAACTAATTCGAATAGGGTCTATTATCTTTGGTACATTATTTATAATATGAGTAACATTTTCTATAAGGGGTAATTTTGGTACAATAATTGGGTGTTGTGGCACCCTAAGTGGGTTAGCATGCATCGATGATGCATATATATTTGCTTCCGCTATTAACCTTACATGAGTGTTTGTGTCAATATCATCTTTCCAGATAGCAACTAGTTTATGATGGAGAAGTCTCTTCGGTTGTGTACGACATTGGCCATGTGGAGGCATAATTTTATCTAAACTAGACTTTACCAAAGAAAAATAAAAATCAATAAAAGATTACCTTCAAATTTATTGTCTATCTATATATAACAGACTCGACCTGCTCTGATACCAAATTATCAAGATCTACCCCAGCTCAACTCTAGAGCATATGACGTGTCCTGAGGGATTATGATAACTAGCATCCTGAGATGACTCTAGTTTAATTTGAAAATTTCATGCAAGAATTTTAAAAACTTTTGGGCAAAGTCTTCCCTAATTATTGAACTATCATCCCTGCGATAAAATGACAATAATTTTAAAAAGATCATTTTTCACAAACTAACAAACTTCCCAAGGCCAAACATAACTACATCCTATAAAATACATACTACACACCAAATAATACATAGCCACTAGCTCAAAACATAACATCCAGAATACACTAAACAACGTGACATGGATATAAAACAACCTAGATTGCGCTACAAAAAATGGATCCTATCTAAAGTCATGTGATGTGGCCTCAAAACCTGTCATTTGAAGGAGGAAAATAAATATAAAGGGTAAGCTGAAAATCTTAGTGAATGGATAAGTTTTATAAAATAACATAATACTTATGTAAGCTACATATGAAATACATATGAATTATCTTGAAATACATACTGGTAGACATAACCTGCATATAGTCTTTATGATAAAATGATTTACTCATAAATATATAATATTAGTTTCATAAAATAATTGTAATTTGATACCTATAAAAGTTGTAAATGATTTGCTCATGACTTATAATAAAATGATATTATGATAAAAATTATATGTCCATAATCTTTAGAATATAGTAATGTGTTATGAATAGTGTACTAATCAAATATATAACCATGAGAAATGCATTTTTATTGCCAAGAGCACTTAGGAATTTGGTCGCACACGGAGGAGACATTTAACATTGGTGCTAGCTCTCAAATACACCTATTTTCACTACTTGATTGATTTTAATGTTTTTGAGTTCCATAGGCTTAGCCCCTAGTCAATTAAATCCAAACTCATGGAGATTTTTGTTGTACTTATTAGTAATGAGTGTTGGGTTTGGCATTGAGTTGGGTATGCCTGAATTGAAGAATATGTACAATATAAAGGAAACAATAGTGGATGAGGGTAGAGTTGATGTGTCATTCCTTTCTAGTTGCAAGCTAGCACTCATACTTCCAAAGTCCATCTTAGGTTGAAAAGATTGGTTCTTCTATGTTCTTGGAGATTTGGTTTACAGGGAAGGTTTAGGAACTCTACCCATTCATTAGAAGTTAGATACCATAGACCTATATTTTGGTTTAGTGCCGACAATTTAACCATTTTGCAAAAAACAAAGTCAACATTATCTATGAGTACAACGTTAAAAGACAATATCGCAACCATATTCTAAAACTAGCTTGTCTACAAGCTTTTGGAGTCTGAATGGAGCCTTCTCGAATAGGTTACATATTTTTTTTACTTTGGTCGTGTTCGCTTAGTTTTTTACCAACTTTTCCAAAATTTGTTTCAAGCATAGATTTTTTTTTCGTTCGTTATGAAGGGCTTATACCAACAGGCTATTGGGCTAAATGTAGCATATCTTGATTACATTCCCCTTTCTAAATCTACCCTAATTTGACACTTACATATTAAGTCTATTGGAAAAGGGAAGGCCATTACACCCTAGCCTATTTCCTATCATGCAGGCCCAAACAGGGAGTGTAGAGCCTGCAAAAGTAGCCCGCCCAAGCAAAAAACAAAATTGCCTATTTGTATTGTCTCTTGTCCTATACAATATGCTATGAAGTCTTTTATGGCTGGATGCAGTTTAAAATGTATATCAAACTCGCTATGTTCAATAACAATATGAGCTAACCTTATCGAGATGTTTGGCTTTTATAGGACACTTTTGAGAAAATAAGATATAAAGGCATTGATAGTGTGACCTCCAAAGTAGTGTTTTAAATTTCTTGCTACCATCCTTAAGGAAAATGCGTATTTGTCCAACACTGAATACTTTTGTTAAGAAATTGTCAGTGCTTTACTAATGTAGTATATTGGTTGTTATCCATCTCTCTTTTCCTACCAACATAGTGCTTATTGCCTTCTCGGTAGTAAATATAGGTACAAAACCTCACTTGGCATAGGACTAACTAACACATATGCCTGTTGCGTGTTTTGCAACACACAGAAAATCGTGCAAGTATACACGGTCACAAGTAATAAGATTTGTAAGTAAAGATCGTTCCCACGAGGATTTGTTACTATAGTTTGTTGAGTACTAAAATTGTATCTCTCTGATTTTATTCAAAACAATCGTTAATTGAGAAAAAGTTTTAAAAATAAAATAAGAGAACTCTAGGATTGCAATTTTTCACCAAACTAATCCACTCCAATCATATTATCTTCTTTTGATTTATATTTTTTAGTACATTTAATTTGTCAACCGAAAACTTCTTTTTTATTCATACATCTCTTCCGAGCTCCGTATAAATACACCTCGTTAAATTAATTCACTATATCTCTATGATAATTAAATTTAATAAGATTCATTAGGTTCTAAGTTCTCAAATGGTCACACATACAATTAGGGTATATTCCTATCCTTCATCATACATGTCATTCTATTTACGAGCAATATACACAAAAATGCCTTTCTCAAGTTTATTTTTATGCCACAAATCGTTTTGATAAAATTTGTAAATAATCAAAAAGCATTAAGCACAAAATATAATGAACAAATCGAACGTCTTATAAATCTATCAAAAAATAATTAAAATCAAAGCTTCATAAATTTAGATCAAATGCAACCCTAGAAAAATTAAATTAATTCATTAATTAAAAATTAAAATTACAACATATGCAGAAAAATTAGAAGAATAAGAAGGAAAATTAAAACATCAAGTAACGAAAATATTTGGCACACGCAGAACACAACAAAAGCCAAAAAATGGCTTCAAGGTTCTCAAGAAATTCAAAACCGAACACCACAAGAATTCTAAACTAAAAAAAAAACTCTTTTACTCTATCATAATATCACCTATTTATAGCTAAAAAAATACATCAAAAATAATACATTTTTTATTTTATTTTTTTTATAAAAAACGCGTAATAATTTTTATCGAAAAACAAAAATCACGCGTATCAATTTTCGTATCGAAAAATATTAATTAATTCACGCGTGAGACAGGGGCGCCGATTCTGCATTTTTTTAATTCTTTATGCATGCCACGCGGTCGGCCGATTCGCCGAAACAAATAATGGGACACATGGCCGCATCTCATTCGCTGAAAGGAACTACCGACACGCATAAACCGAAGACGGATCGGGCGCCGAGAAAGCGAGGCAACGATCGAACGAGGAAATGATCCTGCATTCGCATTCATCAGTAAATAGCCACTTGTTGTAACACGATTTGGCTTAAATATTAGCGACACGTGGCATATTCTTATTCCGTAAAATCAGGATGCACGCTTCTACCATAACCCGCGACACACACGACAGCTACACGAATGCCTGGGCCCACGATGTACTGTCTCCACGCGCTTCAACTGGACCGTTCAAGAGATCCAACTACGCCGATGCACCCTGGGAAATCCCAGAAATCGACACGCGGGTCCCACTGACGCCGCCTCGCGCGACAAAGCGAGGCCCACCGGCACGCCGAGCCGCGCGAAGAAAGATCTCCGTACTCCACTCTCCTCGACAAAGCCACGAACACGCGCGACCGATCCGTTGATTCTTTGATCTGGACGGTCCACATTTCGCTTGGAATACTTCGCACGTGGCCTTCTTTCTCTCCTCGCGCAAAATTTAAACTTTTATTAATTATATTTTGACCCACAAATATATTTCAATTTACATTTTCAACTTTTTTTAATCGCAATCCTTTCTTTGGTAATTTAAATTAAATTTTAAACTTTTAATAATTGAAATTAAGCCCGATTTTAATTTAAATTATATTTTCAACTTTTTTAAATTGCAATTAATAACTCTTTTATTTGAAATTATATTTTTGGACAAAAAAATATGAAATTAAGTACATTTTCGATACAAATTATTTAATTTTATTAAAAATGTATTTTTAGCACATAAAAGGAAAATATTAATTTATTTAACAAAAATTAACTAAATATTAAAAAAACATAGCAATTATCATTACTAAAATTGATGAAAATAACTATATAAAATACAGTTATCAATGCCCTACCCAGGTATTTCTTAATGGACTGGAAAGTGACCTCATATTCTTCGCTCCATTTGTATTCCTTATTTGATCATTTGGTGCAGAGTAGAGGTACAACCAATAGTCCATGCAACCATGGTCTACCCAAGATAACATTATAAGGAGACAAGATATCCACTATCACAAAATTTGTTAACACAATAGCCACTAGTAACAATATAAAGAGTCTTATAGTACCTGTCAACATTGTGATAAGTGCTTGAAAAATATTCATATTTCATGATTTTATTGTACTTCATTATAATAAATAGATTTTATTATAGCATGTTTATATATCATTATTTATGCAAATAAATATGTTCAGAATTACAGGTATATTCTCTAGTATTTCATGTGTTTTTAGCTTCAAAATATATAAATTTGTAAATACACAAAGAGCAACACTTGAAGCACTTATTTTGCACCCTAAAAACTTAAAAGATTAAGGCACGTATGCATTACATCAAGAATAAACCATTTTGTAAAGTGTACAAGGCACATTTCAAGGAGAGCAAAGCATGTCATGACAAAAAAAAAATAAGTGTGCTATAGCTCACACCGTTTAGGAGGAATTACTACGTATGTTGAGTTTTCTAAGTCATAGCGTGAAATATGTGGTGCCATGGAGAGACCCTCTTTGGTTGATTTGGTGTGAGGTGATCGAACTCCATATCGCAACATGCAACATAATTTTGGCCTGAAGCTCTTTGTGTACAATGGTTTGCCTATAAATATATGTTTTTCATAGAATATAGAGTCGTCAGTTCTTACTATTTCTTAGATAAGTTTCATTTTATACACAATTTAGATTAGACAATAACAAATAAGGGACAACATTAGTGAGTTTTTCTCAAACAAGAAAAAAGAAAATATTGTTAAAAATTAAACATTACTTTGAAGATCAAGATCATAAGTTAGCAGCATGACATATCATTCATCCATTGTTGGAATTGAGATCTACTTTGTATTAATTTATTTTCAGATTACTCTTTTTGTATTTCTTGAATGATTGTTGATTTTAATCTATTGATCATAAGATTTATTTTAAGCATCTACGGTTGATTATTAAAATGAGAATTTAGCATATTGTCATTCTTCTGTAGGTTATTTAGATAAATATTTTTAATATTAAGATCGAGGGCATTTAAGTAAATGGCTTGTTATATCCTTAGATATTATGCATAATTTAGTCGATCAGTTAATGGTTTTAACTAAAGGCGTTAATTGGTTTGATTACCAAAAAAGAATGATCTTGACCACATGCATTTTCATACTTAAAAGGAAAATTAATAACTAAATTTATATTTTAATTAACCTAAATATTTTTAATCAAACATGGTTAACTAGCTAAATATTTCCATTAATTCTCCATTAATATATATATATATACCTTGAATTTGTTTGAGTTGAATCTATTTTTAGTTATTTTAATTATTTATTAAAATTTAAGATCATCATAATCCATCTATTGTGATAGAATATTCAGGTTTTATTTTTTTATGTGTTTAACTTTTTAAGAAATTTGAAGAATTACCTAAAATTACATAATTCCTCTTGAAACCGATATTAAGAGTATACTTATTGCTTATTATAAGTAATTCATGTACTTATGAGCTATTTATAAATACAAAATTTGTGCATCATGTTGTCATACTCCCATTGAAACCTACCAAAGGTAGCTCCTTCCTGATGATTTCTGCTAGTTGAACTCCAATTTCTTACAATGTGGTGAGGTACATTAGGTCGGAGGAACTCCCATTATCGATCAAAACTCTCGTGATTTCGCAACTTGCTACTTAGATTGTGATAACTAAATGATCACCATGTATAGGAAGTATCTCGCATTTATCAAAGACAATGAGGTGATTAGGTCATTGCTCTACATTGTGCATGGAGTGTGGAATACTTCGTCCTTCTCGAGCATGTCGTTTCCATGAATTTGATGTTAGGCCAAACATGCTAGGCCTTCTGTGTATAGGGTGAACAATTTTCACATTTATATCAACCTCTTAGGGCTGAACTTCTTTAGGTGTGGAAAGTCTAGGCTAGTTGTTCTGGTCTTGTGGTAGGCTTTTCCTCATCTCTCTTACTGGATCTTCATTAATGAGTTCCCTCGAATGGTCTCTAAACAATAATAATTCTATTTCACATTTGAAGTGCCTACAATCACTTGTCTAATGCCTTGTATCTTTAGGAATGAGTAGTATCTTGTGTGGCCTCTATTTAGAGCCCTCATATGAGGTGGCCACTTGACCTGGTTATTTCCTTCCATGTTTTGAACTGCTTCTATCAAGGACATAGAGTGGTGGTCCCCGAAATGGTGACTATTTCTTGCTTTATTTGAGGAAAAAAGAGCTAAATAGGTTTGCCACGATTATAGACTATTTGCTTTGCTTCCTTAGTGTCTTTTTTGTCTTCCCAGTTCTTCTCAACATTTGGCCTTTCTTCCAATTCCCTCTCAAGATTTATAAATTTTGGGCTTCTAGGTACACGACTTCTAAAGGTCTTGGTGTTATTTTGGTTAGTTCCACGAAGAGTTTGAAGTTTTTGATAACCCCTTTCTGAAATGCCTCTATGGCTATAGAGCTACGGCATTTTGAAATTTCCAAATTTTTCAATTTAAATATTTTAATGTAACTCTCAACCATCTCTTAGCGATCCTAAATGATGGAAAATAAGTGATATGCTTCCTTTTTCACGGGTTTACTACTCACATAATGAGTGATGAATACCTTCACCAGCTCTCCAAAACTTGAAATACCTTATGAGGCAGGTCTTTGAACCACTTTTAGGCATTCTCTTGCAATGTTGATACAAATGTTTTACATAATATCGCGTCCATTGCATCTGAATGTAGTTGTATCGGCACCATTGAATGCTTAAAAGATAGAACATGAGTCACTAGATCTTTTGTTCCCTGATATAATGTGCAATAAGGTGTAACAAATTTTTAGGGTAGTATAGCCATTTCAATATTATCATTGAAGAGGGAGGCGACCAGCTAGCTACACATCTCCTCGATGTTGTATTATGCCTTCCTTACCTTCTGTTCTTTGGTTTCATATTCCACTTGCTTCATCTGGGCCTCCCACTCGGGTATTGTCTCCGTCGGTTCCTTACCTAGAGTTTCTAGAATGTTGACACTTCGAGGCAATATAGCCTCTGATACATTATTTTGAAATGGTTAAGGGTGCTTTTCTGAATTGCCATCCTCTTCATCATTCGTGACACCGATGTGCATGTCCATGCTTCTTCGAGGTTTCAGGCTCCGACCACAGAGTACTTAATATGCCAAATGTTACCTTAAATCTTAGTTGTCCTATTGGATTTGACGCATGGCTTGTTGTAAGAACTCAAGTTGTAGCTAGACGACCTCCGATATGATAGGATTGCTAGGCACTAGTGGTGGTGACAGTAAGGGCTCCTTATTATAATGGCTACTAGATTCAACCTAATGGTCGGAGTGTTTAACATTGGGCTAAAAAAAAAAATTCCCAATCGGGGTGTCCCATTTTCGGGTTATGATTGTCCAAATGACCTATTAGTTGCTAGCTATTTGATAAATGAGGTGTTGTGCTAACTTTTAGGCTCAAATTTCTTGTAACTGTGGTGAGATGTAACTAAATGGACTGAGAGTACTATTGATAAAGTGAAAATTGTATTGAAAATACTATCGACGGAGTGGAATTCTCTTATTTTGGGTTAACTCTCCATGTTTTACAAAAGCTACGAGGTCGCAATGTTAATCTTGGGTCAAAAAAGCTTAGGACTTTACGGTAGGTGCTAAAATGTTTGATAGAATCCTATAAGGGTTATAACATATGATGGTCCAAAAGTCCCTTTAAAGTCTTATCGCTTATCGATTTATAACAAATCTATCCCATGTGGCCAAGTCCAACTAGGTAAGCACTAAACGTAAGATCCGCATTGAACCATAGGTAAGGCTCAATGATAGGTCTAGCCTTTTAGGGTTAGGTGCACTCGAGTAGACTTGGTCTGATCTTGGATTGACATATCAAGCTACAGATGGCCTAGTCTTGGACTAGCCCCTCGGGCTCTTCAATATGGTCTTGGATTGGCTTATTCGACTATTCGCACTGGTTCTCCAAGCTCTTCAAATTGGTCTTAGACTAGCTCTTAAAGCTCTTTAGATTGGATCTTAATCTGACTTCTTGAGCTCTTTGGGTAAGATCTTGGACTTGCTCCCCGGGCTCTTTGGACTAGTGCTTAGAGGTCACTATTATACTAGGGCTCAAGGGGTACTTGTACTAAACAACTCATATACGAAGTAATAGTTAAATTTATACTATAATGTGAAAAAATGAATTTTTAAAACACCACTTTCTAATAAAAATGTACACAATAATATATCAAAATTATGTATTATGATAATACAAATATTTGAATTTTTTTTTGGTACAAGACACTTTATACTTACTTTTAGATTATATAATTATGATTGTATTATTTGTTTACTCATATATGGATCAAATTACACCTAAATTATATTTTTTTCCTAACTCGTATATGAATTAAATTACATTTATATAATTATTGTATTGTCATTCTCAAGGTCTTTTTTTAAAATTTAAATTTATATTATAAATTTCAAAAATTAGATTTTTAAAGTACTATTTAAACACAATGATAACATAAGACTTTTAAATTTATACTATGAATTTAAAAATTAAAATTTTAAATATAATGATTCGACTTTGTCATTGTCTTCCATTTAAAAAAATATTAAATAAAAAATTAGATTTTTAAGACATATTTGTACATAATGATAATATCAAGACTTTTAAATTATAATGTGAATTTAAAAATATGATTTTTAAATGTAATATGCATAATGACAAAACAAATACTTAAACGTACGCTTTATATAAGACACTCTATATTTATCACGTGACTATAAAGTTATGATTATGTTTTCTTGCGTAACTCATGTACATATAATTGTAAACTCATGGAAGCAATTCATCATTAGAACAATTCACTTTTTGCATTCTTTAAGGCTCTATCCTCTCAGACATTCAAATGGTATGAACAATATTGGCTAACAAAAAAGCTCCTCCTAGCCATTTTGTTAGACATCTTTCTTAAGGTCTTTGCCAGAAATCTATCAAGTATTGCGCACCAAGCATATAACAAAACATGAATAATGGGAACAACATGGCGCACCAAACAATTTACCAACATCCATATACACTGCACCAGATGAATGGGAAGTTCTACTATCCTATGAAGATTCATGATGTGGACACTCAGAGGTTTGATTAAGAAGACAGTGGGTTATTTGCCCACTTCTTATCACATTTATGAATTTAATGGAGTATTGATGCAGTTAAATATGTGGCTGGTCCTTGGTACAATGAGGGTATGGTTCGAGTTTAATGGGACTAGATTGTTTTCATTTTAGAGGATTATTGGGTGTGTGAACGAATAATGTATTAATAAAATATGAATAACAAACTAGATATATAGTTAAAATTTACTACTAATTCTTGATAAGTTAACATTTTTGTTGGAATATCAGTCCTAATAGTTATACTAAATTTATTAAACAATAAAAAAATTTGGTGTTCTTTAGTACCATATAAAAGATAACTGCACTATCTTACATTCTTTAGTGTATTCATCAAAATTTCACTTTCAAATCAGATGTTTATTAACCCTGCAGCTTGATCAGAACGAATTTTCATTAACAAAATCAATTAAAATCCTAATATCAGGTAAAACACGAAATATCTACATAACACATTACAGAAACACGAACTACTAAGAATCTAACATATTAAATCAGAGACTCCATCTTCAATAAGCCAAAGCATTCACATAAGTAATCCACAAGGTATGCGAGCTAGTAGATAAATGCACAAGAAAGAACTCACATCACACTAATTGTTAAGGAGCTGTAAAATAACATTACAGTTCATTTCTAATCTTAACCATTTGATTGTTAGATTTAATCTATTGTACGGATCTGATGACAAGTGTAGTCATCTGGTAGCTTAGGTTAGGTTTAGGGTTTGTTATTGTACCCTATATATTGATATATATTGATATGTAAGCTGTGGTGTTTTTCATGAAACAAAAAGCTGAAGCAAAATATGTTGCTTGCTTCTATTGTTCTCAAATCCTGTCATGGTATCAGAGCAGGTTGATACAAATTAGTCTATTTGTAAACTGGGAAACGTATAATTAGGCATGATATGAAACGGCCTCACTTGAGCTCAAAGCTGACGATTTTGAAGCAGATTCATCAAGTACTGGTTCCAGAAAATTAGGATCATCAGCACAAGCCGCATTAGACGAAGTAGTGTGTGAGATCTGGAACAAATGCAAACCGATCAGAAAAGTTGATGTTACCTGGTATCAGCAGAGGAACTCCTTCAACTCTGCTGCTTGATAAGAATCACTTGCCCAAACAACAATATGCTTTTCACACAGATCAGCGCAATCAAGGTGCTGATGAAACCCAACCGGAAATATACCCATTTGTAACCTGCTTAATTGGAGATCCGCTGAATATGTTCCAACTATCTCGAAGCCCAAATCTGCGGAGGCGTCCAGAGATGACTACACTTGTAATTTTGCCAGAGCAGCACCCTTTGGTTTTGGTTTTGACTTAACAGACAACTTTCGGCTATGGCTTCGGTTTTGGCTTTGTTTTCGCAGCTTCTATTTTTCATTACCCAATTTCATTTTGATTTTAGTCATACCAAATTGATATAGAGGCAGTTCGCAGTTTCTATTTTTCATTACCCAGTTTCATTTTGTTTTTAGTCATACCCAATTGATATAGAGGCAAAAAAAAAAAAAAAAAATAAATAAATAAATAAAAATAGAACCCATTTCTTTTGATATATCCTCTTTCCTTTTTCTATATTTTCTTTTCTGTTTTAGCTCACAATGATTACCAATGAGTCCACTGCTTCAGAATTTTTTTAATATCTTTAGATAGTGAAAGAGTTATGGTTCAACCACAAAATCAATCCGTTTCTCAAATTAAATGATTCAAGTTATCTTCTTTGAAAACACCAAATGCTCATTTTTGTTAGAAAGTATGAACTCCGAGCATTTTCTTTCTTTCACCAACAACGATCCAGTAAAGTTCAAAGAGAACACAGAAATATGAGAAAAAGAGATTAATCTAAGTTTTAAGTACTATGTTACTTTGTTGACCATTATACCATATATATATTGTTACATCTTCTTAAACAAAAATCTAAAATTTAAAATGTTTTCATTCATTTACAAAACATTATTTTACGAAATTTCAATCCAAAATTAAAATGGTTCAAAGTGACTCATGAGTTGAGTTCATAAGCCTTACAAAACTTTTCAATGATGAGTTCATAAGCCTTACAAAACTTTTCAGTGATGATGACATTTTACATAGAATCTTCTATCCATATACACCTCATCAAAATGGTCTTGTTGAAAGATGAGATTGTCTTTGTTAACTCTCTCAAATATGCCTACTCTATTTTGAGATGATGTTTTCATTACCTCAATTTATATCATTAATAGGCTTTCAACAAAGATCCTAAATCATAAAAGTTCTTATGAGATGTTTTTCAAGTCCAAGCTTACCTATCTTCACCTAACCTAAGAACCTTTGGTTGTCTATGCTATTCTTATCTTAGACCTTTCAATAAGCATAAGTTGAAATATAGATCACATCCAAGCACTTTTCTTGGCTACAACATCAAGTACAAAAGGTATAAAACATTGTTGCCAAATAGTAGTCATAATATCTAGAAGTGTTTTCTTTGATGAAAGCAGATTTCCTTTTGCTCAAGCTCATAGATATCAAAATTTCTACTCTCAATGATCCATTCCGAGACCTCTACCAATTACTACTTTCCCTTTATCTTCTCAATTACACTCCAACTCTACCTCACATGTTAAATCTCTCCCTTTTCATTCTATTCCAAGCTCATTATACTCTAACCAAATGTCTCCTCCACCTCATCACTCCCCTTATTTATATTCCTTCTCCAGCTTCTAATCATACTACCACTCCCCTCGTTGATGAACTACCAATTGAGTCTAATGCATCTCCTAAGTCTATTGGTAATACTAATGTGAATGATCCAATTACAGGTACTCTTAACAAGCATCCTATGGTCACAAGGTTAAGAACTAGGAACTTAAAGCCAAGAGTCATTAATGCAACAATGATTGACACACAAAAACCCTTTTCTTACAAGTAGGCTCCTCTTAATCCACATTGAAAAAAGGCCATGGAGGAGGAGTATAGAGCTCTCATGAAGAATCATATGGACTTTGTGTGACCTACCTGCTGATAAGAAGGTTATTAGTTATAAGTGGGTATTCAAGGTCAAGAGACACTCAGATAAGAGTATAGCTAGGTATAAAGCTAGATTGGTAGCTAAAGACTATGATCTACCTGACTTTGATTTTTCAGAGACTTTCAACCCTATTGTGAAGCTAACTACCATACGAATAGTTCTTTCTATCTTTGTTAATGAAGGATGGACAATAAGACAATTGGATGTAAACAATGCATTTCTAAATGAAAATTTGGACAAGGAAATGTTTATGAGTCAACCACCAGGTTTTGAATACAAGAATGTTGATGATAGTGAAAATTCCTTGAAAGTGTGCAGATTGGCCAAAGCATTATATGGGCTTAAGCAAGCCCCTAAAGCTTCGTCAGATAAACTCAAACATACTCTCCTCAGTCATGGTTTTTCTTGCTCAAGAACAAATAACTCTCTCTTTTTCAAAAATACCTCTCTTGGATGCATCTGGCTTCTTGTTTATGTTGATGATATATTAGTCATAAGAAGTAACATCAAAGGAATTCATTCTATCATAACTCATCTTGATAAGCAATTTGTTTGAAAGATTTAGGTGAAATCCATCGGTTCCTTGGATTGTAGATTACTCACACCAACTCTAGTCTTCATCTCAATCAAGGGACATATATTAAAGATCTTTTCACTCGAGTTGAAATGTCTCAAGCTAAGAATCTACCCACACCAATGGTCTCTTCATTGAAATTATCTATCTAAGTTTCAGGGTATGTCTATAGTTGATCCTACTTTCTACAGGAGTATAGTTATGCTCTCCAATATGTTACCCTCATTAGACCAAAAATTGCCTATAATGTTAATATAGTATGCAGTTCTTGCATTGTCCTTTAGATGAACACTGGAAGGTAGTAAAAAGGATTCTCAGGTACTTGGCCGACAAAATCAATCATGAGATTCATTTTGCTAAGGGACACAATCTTAATTTGGTAGGATTCTCAGATGCTGATTGGGAAGTTGATGTTGATGATAGAAAATCCATCATTAGCTTCTATATCTATGTTGGTAAAAACCTTGTCTCATGGTCTTCAAAGAAGCAATCCTCAGTATCTCGTTCAAGTACTGAAGGTGAATATCGTAGTTTGACTAATGCTACTTTAGAGGCAATATGGCTTCATACTTTGCTCAGGAAGTTACGTGGCACACTGTATCGTACTCTTACAATTTGGGTGGACAATCAGAGTACCATCTCACTTGCTTCAAACCCTGTACTCCATGCTAGAACTAAACATATGGAATTGGATATACATTTCATTCGTGATCTAATTCAGAAAACCTAATTCAAATTAAGTTTGTATCATTCTGTGATCAAGTTGTAGATATCTTTACAAAACCTTTAAGTGTTCAATTCTTCTCTCGATTGAAGTTAAAGCTGACTGTCTGGCCACTCACCTCGCTCGATTTGAAGGAAAATGTTAAGGAGCTATAAAATAACATTACAGCTCATTTCTAATCTTAACCATTTGATTGTTAGATTTAATCTATTGTAAAGATCTGATGACAAGTGTAGTCATCTGATAGCAAAAGATATTGCTTGCTTCTATTGTTCTCAAATTCTTTCACTAATATAATCCAACATGGTAAGGAGAAAAGTGGACGACCTCCTATAGCAGTACTAAAACAAAAACAAGAACAAGACACAAACAGACTATCAACCATAATACAAGACAAGAATCAAAACATAGATCTACTGGATCAAATCTAAATCTAGGGAGGAAATGGGTAGAAGGAAAAAACCAACACAAGACTGGAAAAGTGAGTTAGGAGAGAATCAAACTCTGGGAGAATTATTAAAAATAAATTGAACAAAAGCAACAAAGAGAAATAAAATTTGACTGATATTGAAAATCTGAAGGTAGAGAAATCAAAAGTGGCTATGAAAGTTGAAAGATAAGCATGTTGAAAGAAACTCACATGAATATAAGAAAATCAGTGGGATATTCACCAACTTTTCACAAGCCCCAAATCAACAATATCACTTCTCTTTATTTCCTAATCTCAAAGTCAGTAATATTGAAAAATCCAGATGATCCAAGAGTTGATCCAATGTCCTAGAACATGCTAGCGACATGATAACTAGTGAGTGATTTAGATGCTTGAGAAATGGCGGATAGTGATGGAGCGATTGTAGAACTGATGAGCGATTCTGACTGAGACACTTAGCTGACTAGAGTTGTTGAAGGCTTGGTCAGGCTGAAACATTGTCACCGAGTGTGAGGTGAGGCTATGAGGGTGAGGACGAAGTGAGACTTCGTGAGCGGTAGTTGTAACACTAGATATGGAGGCTTGAGCGAGGTCGGAGGATGAGAGAAAAGATAATGAATACAGAGTGGTATCTCCATCTGAAATTGATTTCCCTCTTTGCTATGCCGATAACGGTACCTTCTCTCCATGAAATTATTTGCTTTTGATAAATCTTTGGAGTATATTATGTTGAGTAAAATTTAGAATAAACAACTCTAAATTTACTAATATTAGATCCAAACAAGTAAACAAACTACTTGTATTATACCTACTATAACACCTTTCAAAGGCAACTCACAAATTGAAGAGAAATACAAACACTCAAAGAGAAAGCTCTTAACTCACACTCAAACTAAGAATACAAAGACTTATTTGTTTTTGATGGAATGATTAAACCAAATGTAAGGTAGGCTATTTATAATCCTCATCATGCAATCTACACCAAACAAATATAAAACTAAGAAATAATCCTAGCCACACAAATCTTATCTACGCACTTCTCTTTTCTACAACCTCCAACCACTTCATTTATTTCTACAACCTTCAACCACTTCATTTATTTCTACAACCTTCAACCACTTCATTTATTTCTCTACATCCTTCAACCACTTCATTTATTTCTCTACTTCTTCAACTACTTCATTTATTTCACTGAATCTTTAATTATTATGTTGGTGATGATTTTCAACACTCCCCCTCAACACCAACTCTCACTATTTTTATTGTGTCAAGCTGACGACGAAACATTTCAAACTTGCCAACGCTTAAGCTTTTTATGAACAAGTCCGCAACTTGATCATCTGTCTTGATTTTCCTTATTTCAATTTCTTCTTGTAGAACCTTTTCTTTGATAAAGTGATAGTGTACTTCAACATGCTTAGTTCTTGCATGAAAGACCGGATTCTCTGCCAAACGAATTGCCGATTGATTATCACAGTACAACGGTACTGCATAATCTACTAGTTGATGTAGATTATTCATTAGCTGTATCAACCATGTACACTCTTGAGCTGCCATTGCCGCTGCTCGATACTCAACTTCAATGGTTGATAATGATACCGTTGACTATCTCTTGCTACACCAAGAAATTGTTCCAGAACCCAACTTAAACACATAACCAGTTGTTGATCTCTTGGTGTCATGATCTCTTGCATAGTCTGCATCGCAGTAACCAACTAACTTGTTGTCTCCACCTTTCTTGTACAAAAGACCATAGTCAATTGTACTCTTCACATATCTCAATATTCGTTGAATTGCTTCCAAATGTGGCTTCTTTGGATTTTGCATGTACCGACTCATTACACTAACTGCATAAGAAATGTCAGGCCAAGTTAAGGTTAAGTAGATCAGACTGAATACCAATTTTTGATACATTGTCGCATCTTCCAAATCTTTTCCTTCATGTGCACACATGTTGGCATTTGGCTCCATCGGCGTCGAAATTGGTTTGCATTCAAACCTTTCGAACCGCTTTATCAAATCTTTCGAATATTTTTGCTGACAAAGAAATATTCCTTATTGTGTGCGATCAACCTCTAAACCAAGGAAGTACTTGAGCATGCCAAGTTCTTTCATCTGAAAACGGACTAACAAATTCTCCTTTGTCCGAAGAATTTCTGCCTTATTATCACCAGTTATGATTAAGTCGTCCACATACACTAGCACAATAGCTAGCTTTTCTTCATTGGCTTTAACAAACAAGCTGGAATCTACAAGTGTTACTGAATAACCACTTTGTATTAGAAATTCAGCAATCTTACCATACCATGCCCTGGGTGCTTGTTTCAATCCGTAGAGTGTTTTCAGCAACTTACACATATATTCAGGATGATCTTGGCTCTGAAAACCCATTGGTTGGATCATGTAGATCTCCCAATCCAGCTCTCCATGAAGAAAAGCATTCTTCACATCCATCTGCCATAATTTCCAATCTTTGTTGGCTGCAAGTGCAAGTAAGACTCGAACAGTTGTAAGTTTTGCCACTGGACTAAACGTTTCATCATAGTCTAGTCCATACTATTTAGAGAAACCACGAGCTACCAATCGTGCCTTGTACCTCTCGATTGACCCATCTAGACAGCATTTTATCTTGTAGACCCACTTGCAGGATATGGGTTTCATATCTCTTCGCTTTGGTACGAGATCCAAAGTCTGATTTTGCTTAAGTGCATTGATCTCTTCTTTCATAGCTGTCATCCATTGAGAATTCTATGATGCTTCTTCGAACATCTCAGGCTCTATTGCTTCTTCAATTATGGCTGCATTGGCGTATTTAGGATTTGGCCTTCGTGTTCTTGTTGACCTACGGAGTTGAGATTGTGGAGTTGATTCTTCCATTTCACTAGGCCTACCCTCTTCATTTAGTTGTTGATATATGCCAGTTTGCCAAGGATTTTGAGTTACTCTTTGTTCGACACCATCATCGTCTGGATCTCTAGATTCATCTAAACTTGGTTGGAATTGAATAGTATGCTCCCCCATCTTTTGTTGCAACTTATCTCCAAATTCTCTCGAGTCTGGAAATGCTTCCTTCTCTGATGACCACCAAGAAGATGCTTCATCGAATACCACATCTCATGAAGTGTAGCATCTTCCACTCATTGGATCATAACATTTCCACCCTTTTCTTTGGTTGTCGTATCCCACAAAGATACATCTAACAGCTTTCTTGTCAAATTTGCTCCGTAAATGATCAAGAACAAATACATAACATACATAGCCAAATACTCGAAAGTAGCTTACTATAGGTTTCATATTCCATAGTTTCTCAAAGGGTGAAACAAATTCTAACCTTGGTTGAGGAAGTCTTTTGATCACAAAGGCTGTAGTCCTCATCGATTCAGCCCAAAACCTCCCAAGTACATTCTTTTCATGTAGCATACTCCGACAAATTTCTACAAGATGCCAGTTCTTTCTCTCTGCTACACCATTTTGTTGTGGCGTGTTGGCACAAGTGTACTGATGACGTACTCGACATTCCCTTAGGTATTGAGAGAACTCGCTTGAGCTATATTCTCTACTGTTGTCTGTGGGCAAGCAACATATCTTCTTTCCAACTTCTCCTTGAGTTGACTCTTTAAACTCTTTAAACTTTGAGAATACGTCAGATTTTTCTTTCATAAAGAAAACCCACACATACCTTGAGAATTCGTTAATGAATGTCACCATGTATCGCATACTGCCAATTGATGGTTGCTTAACATGACCGAATACATTAGAGTGAACTAACTCCAATGGTTCTTTCGTTTTAAACTTTGATTCCTCATATGATAATTGGTGAGCTTTACCATATTGGCATCCTGCACAGACTATGTCTGTTCGCACGTCTAGTTGAGGAAGCCCTTTAAGCATTGACTTCTTCACCATCATACTTAGCTTGGAATAACTAACATGACCTAACCGTATATGTCATAGATCTGTTGTCTCATTTCTTCTTGTCTTGTCTACATATGCAGATTCTGCTGACATTACGTAGACTAATTCCAATCGTTGCCCCTCCATTGTCTGTGTTTCTGAGATTTTGAGATCACGATACACCTTCACGTCTCGGGGACCGAACAAGACATAGTGGCCTAATTATGTTAACTGAGCCACATATAGCAATTTTTTCTTCATTCCTGGGACATGATAAACATCTTGAAGTGGTATATGGTTAGTACTATATCGAGGTGTAACTATCGTCTTACCGATGTGGGATATCGGTAACCTTAAGTTGTCTGCTGTCAACACTACACAACCTCCCTTGTACTCAGACATGCTTTCCAACTTATGTTTATCACCTGTCATATGATTTGGGCAGCCCGAATATATGATCCAATCATTCTTATAGTCAATATGTTTTGATGTTGTCACCATAAGAGCTAATTCTTCTTCCTCTGTAGAGAATAATGCTTCGGCATCCCAACTATCTTCGCTATGCTCCTTAGAACTGGAAGTAGCTGTATTGCTTTCAATAGGATTTTTCTTACTCCAACAATCTTTTTCCATGTGACCCATCTTCCCGCAGTTGTAACATTCACCGTCAAATTTTCTATTGTTATTGTGGTTCTTCCAAGCTCCCCCTGGACGAAAGCGTCCCTTTCCTTGAGGAATTTTTCTTTTGTCGCCATCATTTTTATATCTATTTCCATTGTACCGCTTGAAAGTGCCTTTGCTTTTGCTAGTGTAGAGCGCTTCTTCTTCACCCTTTAGTGAGACTCCTCCCATTTGCTTAGCTATAGCTTCTTGATCGGCCAATAAATTCTCAAACTCAACAAGAGATGGTTGTGTCAGCCATCCTTGTATAGGGTAACAAACCCTCGATATTCAGGTCTTAAACCATGAATAATTATTCTCTTTATCCTCCTTCCCCAATAGGAGCTTTTGGATCTAACTTTGAAATTTTGCGACATAATGACTTTACCTTGTGAAAGTATTGCGAAAATGTCATGTCGCGTTGTGCCATCGATAGTAACTCATCCTCCAGAAGTTATAATCTTGTATCATTCTTCTTTGAAAAGAGCGTAACAAGAGTGTCACATGCTTCCTTTGGTGTTTTTGCATCCCGAATATGCTCCAACATTTCTTCTTCAATTGTGGTCTTCAAAGCAAACATCGCTTTGCTTGCTTTAATTTTCCACTTCCGCAAGATGCCGTTTGCATCTTCCACTGTTGGTTGGTAACTTCATCACCACCAACAACCTCCCACAAGTCTTGACCTTGTAGGTAAGACTCTATACATGTTGCCCATGTGTTATAGTTTTTGTTGTTGAGCTTCTTGATTCCTCCAACTACTTGAAAATCACCCATCGTGTCGGCTAGACTTTGACTATACCGAACAAGCTTGACTAATAAACTTGCAGAGTACCAAACTCCTCATGACTCAAGATAACTCCACTAAGAACGATCTCTGACCGTCCTGCTCTGATACCAATTGTTGAGTAAAATTTAGAATAAACAACTCTAAATTTACTAATATTAGATCCAAACAAGTAAACAAACTACTTGTATTATACATACTATAACACCTTTCAAAGGCAACTCACAAATTGAAGAGAAATACAAACACTCAAAGAGAAAGCTCTTAACTCACACTCAAACTTAGAATACAAAGACTTATTTGTTTTTGATAGAATGATTAAACCAAATGCAAGTTAGGCTATTTATAGTCCTCATCATGCAATCTACACCACACAAATATAAAACTAAGAAATAATCCTAGCCACACAAATCTTATCTACGCACTTCTTTTTTTCTACAACCTCCAACCACTTCATTTATTTCTACATCCTTCAACCATTTCATTTATTTCTCTACATCATTCAACCACTTCATTTATTTCTCTACTTCTTCAACTACTTCATGTATTTCTCTACATCTTTAATTATTATATTGGTGTTGATTTTCAACATATTAAAGGCATGATTGAATTGAGCAAAGTCAACAACGAAAATCAAGAATGTCTCAAACACTCAGATTCATTCTTATTAAACAAAATCAAAGACTTAAGAGGTAAACTTAAAATTCAAATAAGATACAATAAATTCATACTATAAATCCCCACCATGTTTTGTAGCATCAACCTATGCATTTTTTTTAAAGAAAAATATTAACCATAGATCAAATGCAATAAAGCATTCTTTAACAAAATTGAACACATAAACCTCGTAAGTTTCATTATGAAAAGTAGTGTCACCAAACAATAACAATATTAGAAATAAAGATCATAATCAAGAGACCATAGTTAAATAACTTTTATCAAGAAAATTCAAAATGTTAAATTTAGAAACAATTAAAAGTCAATTTTCTAAGATAAGACTTATGAAAAGCTCAATTGTGCTACAAATATGCCAAACCAAAACCAAAACCAAGGGAGACAAAAGAAACAAGGTCTCACAACCTAAAAGTCGCTTCACTAACCACATGTGACATAACCAATATCAAGCAATACCGGTGTTGAACTACAACTCGAATACTCTCTAAACCTAGTCGTACTTTTTTTTCTCAACTCATCATCTTTCAAATTTTGCCTACCGAGAGTTAATCTCCTACCTAAGTTGCCTTTCTCTCCTGGTAAGTTCCTTTTTTTGTTCATTTTAGTTAAATAAATCTGATCTCAATTTGCTAGATCTAGGTAGCATTTCTCATCATAGATTTTGTCAAATGCAATTTTTTTTTGTATGTTTTTGTTATTGTTTACATCTTCTTTTTTTAAACTAAAATTTAGTGTAAATATTCTATTTTATTAATTGAAGATGATGATATTTTAGAAATCACTACGTTAAATATTAAATAAGATAAATATTGTTACTGGTATCACATTCAATAGGCATTTAATTAGAATATCTTTGCTTCTTCGATTTCATTGATTACTGTTTTTATTTTCTAAAAAAAAAATCATCATCAAGCCTAAAATGATAGCTGCTGCCATTATCTTTTCATAGTAACGCTCACGAATATCAGATATCTCCAAATCAAGAACTAAATATTAATTAAGGAAATAAAATGGAACCCTCATATAATGGTTCGGCATTTTGGTAGTATCTCTATTAAATTTTGTGTATTCAGTTTCTTTACCGGTCAATTGTATGCATGATTTTTTCTTGCTTAGTTGTTTTTAGGCAGATTGCTCATTTATATTGAGAATTGTATATGTCTTAAGGCATGATTTAACAACTATTATGTAACAATATGTTTGCTTCTAATCTTATTTTAGTTAACACATGTTCTTCAAGAGTTCGAACAAAAATAATAACTCAACTCTGAATCTTTTAAGAAATACATTAACATCATAATTAGGATAAAATAAGAGAAATGTTACAAATCTAAATGACTCTTTTTCTTCATTTATTATCATCAATGAAGAAGCAAAAAAAGATAAGACAGGATGAATTCAGTATTGTGATCCAAAATCTTGGCCAAACTCCTATGTCAGTTTCTAATCTTCAAAAAATATTAACAATAAATAAACAAGAGAATGAGGATACTTGTTTGTATATTGTTATCCAAACAAGTTTTTAGAGAAAATTTGTCTAGGTGTGATAGTGCTTTTTATTAATTACCACATCCACCACGCTTCAAGGGATATATATCCAGATATAATTGAGTTTTCAATTTTTGACTTATGTTCATTCTCAAAAGATAATTTGAATTATATCTTGGATTATTAAGTAATATAAATGTAAACTTCTTACTTAAATTTTTACATAATCTATTGATCACAAATCTAAAAGATGACTTACTGTTATATCCCAAGTTTTAATTATGAATTTATAACTCGATAATTCGTAAGGAGTAGATTTTGTCACTCAATTAGAATAATACAAAATAAAAAGAATAATAATTTAAATTAAGATTTATTTAGATTTGGATTATTATCTCACATTATTTATTTTTTAAATTTATAGTTTAGTTATTTAAGATTATTACTAATTATTTTATAATTATTTAATTTGTTATTTTATTTCTACAAGGAGGAGTAAACTAGTATTGTATATAAGTCTATTATTTCTCTGTATCTTCTACATCAGGTCCTGGTCAGGATGACTAATTGCTAAAGTAATTAAAAGGAAAACATATATAAATTGCATTAAACCTTTAAAACACATAATAAAACAAAGTTTCTCAGGCGCCATTGCTCTCCTTTGATGAGTTCCGAATCAAATAATTAAGTAAAACTAGAGCGATAAGTATCATACAAGGATGGCAGCATGCAGCTGCTGGCTTCATGAAGAGCAAAGTAGTCGACACACTTCAAAACAGTGATACAAAAACTTCTTTGGAGCACAACCTTTATACTTTTTGATGCAATCATCTGAGCATGGATTATAACAAGGCCAATCAATTTTGCGGAGTTTTGATTGACTATCACCTCTCAAACTTGTAGTGGTCGACATTAATAAAAGTAAAACTAATACAAATACAATCCAAAATAATAATGGTGCTCTCATATTTATCTATATATACCCATTAACAACCTCTTTTGCCTCTCTCTTCTCTCTTGAATTTATTCTAGATGTTCCAAGTTCTATATAGAGGTGTGTACTAGTACTCTGTGTATAACATATTTGTAGTGCGGAGAGTCATAATCCTACATATTAATATTTTTTTTTTCAGAAATATTTAACTTGGAGAAACTTTTTTCTATGAAACAAATAGACTTAAAAACATGCTTTTTATGCCATGAAAATAAATATATACTTTTTTTTTTTGCCTAATTTAAATGCTAATATAATAAATGTTGATCGTGCCACATTGTTGTACATCAATATTTGAAATTTAAGTCAATTTCATAGTTCTATAGTTAAGCATCATTGTAGCTGTTTTATCATTATTATTACTATTTCAATATGACCTTTGGTTTAAATCGGAAGTTTTTAACCGACTGTTATGGTGAATAGCCAATATGACCTTTGGTTTATTCCACAGGGATTCTATGTAACTATATAAATATACTTTTTCCCAATAAAATTAAAGGATCATAGTGTTCAAAATGATCATTAGATCTTGTTTCAAAATATTTTTAGGGACATTTTCTAATTTATTCTTTATTTGTCATATGCTTTCTTCTATTTAAAGTCTGTTTTCTCTATTATTTTCAGGGTGATTTTTCTCATGCACATTCGGACTCAAAACACCTTCTCAATGCACTCACTAATATTTCTAAAACTAGAGGTGTCAAAAACCTATCAAAATTTGTATTAATTAATCCCTTATTTTATAAAATATGTCGTTTAATTTTGTACATTTTATAAAAGATACAAAAGAAAAAAGGACAAATTTTTATTTGATGGATAATAGAAGTTAATTATTTCTTTTAAAATAATCACTTAATTTCCTTTAGAATATTTAGGCAAAATTTTCAAAAAAAAAATTTACATTTTGAATGTTTTTACCAAAAATAATGTCAATGAATATTTGAATAATTAATTTTTATTCATACCATATAGTCATTTTCTTAGTACGAATCATTTTCATGGTATCTTTTTTATTATTTAATTATTTATTATTTTAAATCATAAAATAATCTAGTTTTGGAAGATAAAAATATTTATTTTTTGTTATTTTTGATAAGAGATAATAAAATTTTAAAAAAATGTTAATTTTAATCCTAAAAATTTAGCATAAATCTTTCTAGATGAACTAACAAATTAAATTACATTTTATTAAAAGTAATATACTTTTGCTAGCTACTCTTTTATCTTCTTTTAAAATCCAAGTTTAACGAGGAAGCCTTATAAATAGCTAAGTTGTTCCTGTTAGTTTGACAGTAGTTGTTGATACACCAGAAATATCAATCCAGAAAAGTTTGGAAGAACCCCAAGCGAAATGAAATTATAAAATCAAATGGAATTAGAAAGTAAATCAGCTCATATGCCATCATTCACTCAAAACTATATAATTGCCACTTTTTCTATTTGTTGGTACAACTATAAGAAGCAAAGACCACCTGTGCCTGGATATGAACCCTTTAGCATCAAAGCAAAACATGTCACTACTCAAAACATACTACAATGGAATTCTACTGCCCTCTACGTCTGTTTTCCTAAGGGTATATAAACACAAAATGCATGTCATCTGAAGTTAGGATGTGTGCTTCCTAGGATGCAATTTCGCTCATACATACACATCCAACAAGTAAAATACAGACCATTCCATCCACTCCACCCACAATTTCATACATACCATTTGTCAAAGTATATTATTACAAGATATAACTATTCATTTTGTCTTCCTTAACCTCTTCCAGCAGAAGAATCCCTTGGTGCATCAGGTGATGCTGTTGTCCCTGGGAAGTAAGACATTTTTAGATCTTGTAATTGGCATTGGTCTTCCATTGACAACCTGAACAAACTTAATATAAAAGGATATTAAAAAGTCAAGAACAGAGGAGTTATTGATCATAGATATTAAAGAGTCAAGAACAGAGGGATTATTAATCATATGATCATTATTAGCTCTTAAGTCAATAAACTAAGTGTTAAAAGCAGAAAAAATAAATAAAGAAGTAGAATTACCTCCTCCTCGTCAATTGAGAAATATAAGAGGCAAAAGATGGAGAAATATCAGTAACAATATTAACAGATTTCTTTACTATTAATTTCCTTTCTTTTTTTCCTCAAATTGCTTAAATTTGAACAATTTTGAATGAACGTGATTTTTCCAACAAATGTCAACAGTATATCTAGTACTATTGCAATAGTTGCATGTTAATTAGTTGGCCCAAAACCCTATTAGCCCAAAGCCCATATAAATCATTAGAAACCCTCAACTGCCTTCTATATATATATATTGTTGTCTTGTTGTAGAATTAGGGTGCAGCAGCTAGAAAAACCATAATGCAGCCACTAGAGTTTTTGCGGCGGCACCACAAAGAAATCACAGTAACCAACTAAGAGAAGCGGCATCGAGAAGGACAAAATCAATTTAATTTGTCGTTGTAGTGTTTCTCTCATTTGTACGGTAATATTTGATTTAATAGCAAGTTTGTTAATTTATCTTGCCATATATATTACCAGTAAATTAGATGAGATATTTTGTGGGTTTGTTTTTGGATTTTAGTATAATTTGTGAAGCTATCTGGAATTGGTGTTTGTATCTCTATTTTGATTATTAGTGGATTTTCCTCTCGGTGTCATTGCCGTCGGTGGAGTAGACTTTTCATATTGAAAAGTTGAACCACTTTAAATCATTATTGTGCCATTTAATTTCTTGCTTATTACTTTTCTTTTACCCATTATTATTAATTTTTTGCAACCAAAATTGGACTGATATTGCCCATGAGTGCCAATTCTTTAACAAAGTGGTATCAGAGTTATTGGGTTATTCTGGTATTTATTGGAATTGATCAAGTTTGCTCTTTTGGATTTATTTTGAGCTTTTGGTTATCTGATTGGTTTCATATTTTTACCGGGTTGTACTTACGTTTTATTTAATATTGGGTTTACATGGCGGCAAAATATGAAATTGAGAAATTCAATGGTAGAAATGATTCGGTTTATGGCGTATATGAAGATGCGAGCCGCATTAGTTAAAGAAGGGGCTCGTTAAGACACTGAAGGTAAGGATAAATTGCCGGAAAAATTAGTGATGAAGAAAAAGATGCATTGATGGAAAATGCTTTGAGTTCAATTCGGTTATCCTTGTCGATGAGGTATTACGCGAGGTTGGTGATGAGGAATCTCCTGGGGTTATGGCTTAAATTGGAGAATTTGTATATGACCAAGTCTTTGACCGTCGGTTATATTTGAAGCGGCGTTTGTATACATTCGAGGAATGTCATAAGGTACACCTTTTGCACGATCATCTAGATGAATTTACTAAAATTATTCGTGATCCGAAAAATGGTGGTGTTAAGATTGACGATGAGGATCAGGCCTTAATTTATTATGTTCTTTACTCATTCATTTGAGCATTTTGTTGATACTATGCTATATGGGCGAGACACTATTTCTTTGGAAGATGTCAAAGCAACTTTGAATTCTAGAGAGTTGAAGAAAAGGTGTCTACAAGCAATAATGAAAATAGCCGGTGGTTTATTTGTCGAGAGGTAGAAATCAAGAAAAAGGCACAAGCGGTAATAGAGGCAAGTCTAGATCGAATCTAGAAAAAGAAAAGATAAATGCAATTATTGCCGTCGAGAAGTGGCACTTAGAAAGTAAATTGTCCAAAACTCAAAGGTAAAGGAAAATCGCCACAACGTCTTACAGTGGTACTAATGATGTCACTGGTGTTGCGAGATAGTTACCGGTTCCGATGGTGAAAAATGTTCTATCGATGTCTATTGGTTCTCCCGGAGATGTTTGGATTCTTGATTCGGGTTGCACTTACCATATGTGCCGGTAGAGATTGGTTTGCTTCTTATCGGTCTATTGATGGGGTGTTGTCTTGATGGGAAACAATATGTCTCCGCAAGGTTATTGGTATTAGTCTTGTCCAGAATTAAGATGCTTGATGGTATTGTTAGGACTTTGAAAGATGTTCGCCATGTTCCAGTTTGAAAAAGAATTTGATATCTTTGGAGTACTCTTGATTCACAAGGCTATAAGTATGTAGAAGGTAGAGTTTTAAAAGTTAGTAAGGGTGCTCTCATTGTTATTAAAGGGCAATTGTTGCGTGGTCTCTATATCTTCGGAGGGTAGCTTGTTATTGGAAGTGTATCGGTTTCATCCTCGTCGGATCAAGATTCGAGACACTACTCGATTATGGCATATGCTTGGCGTGTATGAGTGTGGATGTCTATTTTGAGCAAACGAGATTTGCTTTGTGGTGTCGAAACTTGATTTACGTGAGCATTGTGTTTATGGAAAGCATCGCGAGGTCGAGTTCGACGACCATCCATAAAACGAAAGGTACCGGTTGATTATATTCATTCGGATCTTTGGGGTCTTTCTCGTGTTGTGTCTGAGATTGGTGCCGGTATATGTTGACTTTTATTGATGACTACTCTCATCACAAGTTTGGGTGTATTTTACGAAGAACAAGAATGACGCATTCTCAAAATTTGTGAAATTCAAGGCTTGTATAGAAAATCAAACAAGCAAGAAAATCAAGCATTTGAGAGCGATAATGGTTTGGAATTTTATGATAGTCGGTTTAATGAAGTTACGTGAAAGGAATGACATAGTGAGACACGCGGCCATACACCACAAAGAAATGGAGTAGCAGAACGTATGAATAGGACTCTGTAGAAAGAGCTCGTTGTATGCTCTTTCAAGCTGATTGGATAAATCCTTTTGAAATTTGAAGCTTGTAACTACGCCGCTATTTGGTAAATCGGTCTCCGTCAAGCTGATTGAGTTGAAGACCTAGCTTTGAGGTATTCTTTGGTACTCACTCGCTAATTATTCTCGATTTGAAAGTTTTGGTTGTTGTCTAGCATGCTCGTATTGTTAACGATGGTAAACTTGAGCCTAGGGCATTGAAAATGCATATTTTTTGGGGTATCCTTCGGGGTGAAAGTTATAGATTATGGTGTGTTGAACCCAAGTCACCTAAATTTTTGATTAGCGAGAGATATTAAGTTTGATGAGTCTTACATGTTGCAAAAGAAAAAGGAGTTACATTATTCTGAGATAAAGACCACGGTGTTAGTGGCGGGTGGAGCTTGAGAGTGGAGTTCCTGGTCGAGTGCGAGAAGGCACTTGGATCGACCATCTATGGATGAGATAGATGATTACACTCGTGATGTAGTAGAAGAGCAACATGAGCAACCATATAGTATCGCTAAGCGTAAAGGAATAAGAGAGATTCGACGCCCTCTAGGTACGCAGGTCTGGAACTTAGTTTCTTTTGCATTGTACGTGGCGAGTGCATTGAGGTGTATGGACCTTCTAGGTTATCGTGGTGTCACTTGTGATGAGTGTTCGGTGGTTGGTTGCCATGAATGAAGAGATTGAATCACTTCAAATAAGAATACGTACATGGGAATTGGTGGCTTGCACAGGGCCAGAAGATTGTTGGAAACAAATGGGTCTTCAAGAAAAAGGAAGGTATACACGAGGTTGAAGGCTAGGTTTAAGGCATGTGTTGTTGCAAAGGGCTATTGTCGAAGAAAGGTATTGACTTCAATGAAATATTTTCTCCTGTTGTGAAAGCATAGCTCTATTCGCGTGTGTTGCTTGCTATGGTTGCATTGTTTGACATGGAATTAGAAACGACTTTTGATGTCAAGACAACCTTAACACATGGTGAGCTTGAGAAGAACAAATATATATGCATCGACGAGAGGGGTTTGTTGTTCCAGGTAAGGAAGATCATGTTTGTTTATTAAAAAAGTCTTTATATGGTGAAGCAATCTCGAGCAAAGTGGTATAGCGGTTTGATTCTTTTATGATTGATCATGGTTCAGAGGAAAGGTGATTATGATAGTTGTGTTTATCATAAAAGATTCCATGATGGTTCATCGGTTTATTTGTTGCTTTATGTTGATGACATGCTTATTGCTTCTAAGAATAAATCCGAGATTCGAGAAATTAAAGTCTCAAACTTTTAATGGTGAGTTTGAAATGAAAGATTTGGGTGCAAATAAGAAAATTTTGGGCATGGAAATTTACGGGGAATAGGCAAGCGGCAAGCTTTATTTGACTTTCGAGAAAAAGTTATATTGAAAAAGTTCTTGAACGTTTGGCATGAAAGATTCTAAACCTGTGAGTACGCGTTAGGCTGCGCATTTCAGGCTTTCTTTGGATTTGTCACCACGGTCGGAAGAAGAAGAGCGGTACGTATGTCTCGAGTTCCGTATGCTAGTGCGTTGGGAGTTTGATGCACGCTATGGTTTGTACTCGCCCGGATATTTCACATGCGGTTAGTGTTGTCGTGAGATATATGGGTAATCCTGGTAAGGGTCGTTGTGACGATGAAATGGATACTTTGGTATTTGAGAGGTACATCTAATTTTGGTTTGGTATATGATGGAAGATCTATTAGTGGATGCAGTGTTATTGGTTATGTGGATTCGATTATCTTTGGTGATCTGGATAGAAGAAGATCTCTCGACGGGTTATGTCTTCACTCTTTCGTTGTGCCATTAGTTGGAAGTGCTACTTTACGGTCTACAGTTGCTTTGTCTACGACAGAGGCGAATATATGGCAGCAAGCGGTGAAGAAAGAAGCCATTTGGCTTAGAGGTTTGGTTTGTGATTTGGGTTTACAACAGGATACTTCTGTTGTATTTTGTGATAGTCAGAGTGCGATACACTTGACTAAGAATACTATGTATCATGAAAGAACCAAACACATTGATGTCAGATATCACTTCGTTCGTGACATTGTCTCCCAGGGTGCTATTGTTGTTAATAAGATAGCCACTACAGAGAATCCAGCTGATATGTTAACCAAACCAGTTTCATTTAACAAGTTGACATTGCTTGGACTTGATTGGTATTTGTTGAAGATGATCACCCTTCGGCTTTGGATGACGTTATTTGGTAATACGAGAAATTTCATATTTTGAAGAATTTGTTTTGTTTTGAGCCAAGGTGGAGATTTGTTAATTAGTTGGCCCAAAACTCTATTAGCCCAAAGCTCATATAAATCGTTAGAAACCTCATTGGCTTATATATATATATATATATATATTGTTGTCTTCTTTGAAAATTAGGGTGCAATGTACTAGAAAAACCATAATGCAACCACTAGAGTTTTTGCAGCAGCCACCAAAGAAATCTACAGCAGTAACCAACTAAGAGAGCAGAGAAAATCAGCCCAAGGACAAAATTGTCCATTTCAGCTGTCATTTGTAGTGTTTCTCTCATTTGTATGGTAATATTTGATTTAATAGCAACCTTGTTAATTTATCTTGCTATATATATTACCAGTAAATTAGAGGGGATATTTTGTGGGTTTGTTTTTGGATTTTAGTATAATTTGTGAAGCTATCTGGAATTGGTGTTTGTATCTCCATTTTGATTATTAGTGGATTTTCCTCAGTGTGTCGTCGTCAGTGGAGTAGACTTTTCATATTGAAAAGTTGAACCACTTAAATCATTGTGTGCCATTTAATTTCTTACTGCTTATTACTTTTGCTATTACCAATTATTATTAATTTGTGCAACCAAAATTGGACCTGATATTCGCTTCCGCAAGTGCCAATTCTTTAACAGTGCAAAATCGAGAATTAGAATCAACTATGGAGTTATTTCAGTGGGTCTAGTATTTTTGGATAAGAAGTGAGGAGACCTCAGGATTCATAGTGACTTATCTTTGCATTTCACGATGAACTTGTAAATATGATTCTTTTAGACTAGGTAAAGAAAAAGTAGCTAAAAACTAATCTAATCCAAACTTCAATCTAATCTAACCAAAATTACATAAATTTGATTCTCAATGATAAGTTTTCTCAATTTTTCAATATCATTAATATGTTCTATGTCATTAAGTTTTTGGTAATTAAGTTCATAAAAATAAAATTTAATTCATTATAACATTCAATAAGACATCGTCAATTTTGTAAGGTAAAAAACATCAAAATATTTCTTTTTAATTACATTCTAGACTTACTTTGTAGTTTTACTTTGAATAAAGTGAGATACTAACTTATCTATCTTGGAATTACTGAACTAAGATTTAACAAAAACATCTTCGTTTTCTCATTTATTAAAAGTTAGATCATCTTTTTTTAGTGAATTTTTCTTTTGAGTAATATATATTTTTAAAATTTTGAATCAAATACAATAATTAATACTATCAAACTTAATATTAATCAAAGAAAATTTATCGTGCATGCTCGTGGTAGAGACAATTTTATTGTTGGATTGTCTTTCGGTTACAGAAGGATTAGATTCTTTAATATCATGCATGGTTTAATTACAAGAAATAGATTACCATCAAATTTCACAAGGAAATTTAAACAAATATCACGTGTTATACAAACCCAAATAATCTACACTTTTGATAAATAAATAAATCACTGTTTTTTTTATCTCTGAATATATCACTTTTTTTTTCTTTCAAATACCTGATATATCTGATAAATTGGACACCTGGTCTGTAAAACTGCATCTCCAAAAAAACACTCATTAATATATATGAAATTGGACAACTGGTTTGTCAAACTATATCTCTTAAAAAAAAAACTCAGTAAAAAACAAAAAGTAATATATATCATACATTCGACAGCTGAACTGTCAAACAGTCTTTAAAAAAGAAAATCAGTAATAGGTGTCGAGAACCTCCTCTCGGCGACAGACATCACGAACTAACCTCTGGGCAGAAGGGTGTTGAGTTTATCAGCTGGTCTGTCAAACAAGTTTGGGTGTAATGACAAAGAACCAACCTGCATGGGCCACCATCAGATGGGTGTCACGAGAAAAGACACTCAAGTAGGCAGAAGATCATCAGCGGTGTAGAAGATCAACAACGGCACTGGTATAAGAGGTAGTGTCGGTGTCGATATGGCTTCTTAAGGTTTTTCATAGGGCGTCGGAAATATTTTCTTTTTTACGTGGCTTTCATACCAAATTAATTATAAAAGCTTAATTTTCTTATTAGTCCAATAGTGTATTTATACACATATACAAACTTATATGATAAGGATAAGTGATACTGATAAATAATCCTAATTATAAACAAAATAATAATATTTATCCTAAAATAATTAGAATAGATGCAATATATATCTATACATATTAACTGATTTCAACTGTTACGAATCCTTAGTCTAAGCGAACACCTAAACAGAACCTCTAACTTTTGAAGACTATGGAGGTGAATATCATTAATTAAATACTAAACTCAGAAAAATACATCTGAGATGCAGCCTGAAAGAGATAATAGAACTAAGAAAATGAAGAATGAGAGCTATAGAATATAAAGAGAGTGATGTAAAGGAATATTTCTCAATTCTTAATTTTAATTACTGATGCTGCAATGTATTTATATCAGTTAGGAATTGATGTTATTTACAACCAATTCAATAGCTGAATAACAAAATCAGTTACACATGTACTACTCATGGGCAGGCACTCACACACACATTAACATTCCCCCATAACTCAACGCTTCTCTAGGACTGTAAGTTTAATGTCAAATTCTGAAACTGTGTTGTTGGAAGAGCTTTAGTCACGATGTCAACCACTTGTTTGTTCCTCACTTAGAACATACCACTTGTTCCTCACTTAGAACATATTGCACCACAAGCTCTTCAACTTGCACTTTTTTCCTAATAAAATGAAAATATATCTCCACATATTTAGTTCTTGAATGCAAAACTAGATTCCTAACTAATAGACCAACAATCAGACTATCACAGTAGAGTATAGGTGATTGCAGTTGTTTCACTCTCAATTTCTTGAACAATCTTTGAATCCAAGACACCTTTGTTGTGGCATGTGCAAGAACTCTAAATTCTACCTCTGTGGATGGTCTTCACGTAACCTTTTGCTTACCAAAGGATCAAGGAACTAATGAGTTCCCTAGAAAGATACCAACACCTATAGTGTTTCTCCTATCATTAGGGCATGAAGCCCAATCTACATCACAATAAGCATTGATGCTCAAAGAGGAACTTTTGTGAAACACCACACCATAACTAGTTGTTCCAACCACATATCTCAGCACTCTTTTTGTTGTAGACCAATGAAGATCATTAAAGACATGTAGAAATTGGCATAGTTTCTTTACTGAGTATGCAATTTCAGGCTAAGTCAATGTGTGTAATATTGCAATGAACTTACAATGGTTTTATATTGATTAGTATCATCCAACAACTTACTTGAGAGTTTAGACAATGTCTTACCAGAAGGCATAGGTGTGCAAATTGGCTTTGCATTTCCAAGCTGAGTTTTTTCAAGCAATTCTAAGATGCACTTGTGTTGAGAGATATGGAACTCTTCATCTATTCTCATAACTTCCACCCCTAAAAAGAAATCGACTTCCCCAAATTTTTCAAGGTAAAATCCTCATTCAATTTACTCAACATAGATCGAATAAGTGATGATTTGGTTCCGTTACCATTATGTCATCAACGTATTTGAGAAAAATAATCAGATCAGCTTCAATATTTTAGAGTGGCATAGATGTTTCAAAGTTAGAGCATTTGAATTGCCATTGCATTAAACAATTACTTAACTTAATAAACCAAGCTTATAGAGCTTGTTTAAGCCCATAGAGAGCTATCTTGAGTTTGTATACAAAGTATGGCTTACTCTTGTCAATGAATCCCTCTAGTTGTACCATGTATACATCATCTTGCAAATCCCTAGTTAGAAATGCATTTTTGACATCAAATTGTCTCACAATCCATCATTTTGTCATTAACACCACTCTCATAATAGAAGGATTAGTCATAGGGCTAAAAGTCTCTATTTAATCAATGTCATGAGTCTGATCATATCCCTTGGCAACCGCTCTACTTTAATATCTTTCCAAGTTTTTTTTTAGCCTTGAGCTTCACACAGAACACCCATTTATTTTCAATTACTTTAGTTTCTTTTGAATCCAAAACCAACTCTTATATGTCATTCCTAACCAAGGCTTGAGATTCCTTTGTCATGGAATCAAGCCTCTTAAGACATAATATTTAAAATTCTATCTAATTATTTCAAATATTATGTGTTTAACTATTTGAAATTTTCAGCGTTTCGGATTCATCTGTGCGATGGGAAAATTTAGAAGTTGTGAGGATAGTAGAGAAGATACTTTGTTCGCTGGATCCCAAATTTGAGTACATCGGCGTGACAATTGAAGAAACTAAAGACTTGGAAGAAATGACGATCGAGACACTCCAATGATTATTGTAAGCATACGAAGAGAAGCATTAGAAGAATGCAAGGGTTTACTGAGCAACTCTTCAAGCTGCAACTTAAGGATATACATGAAATCCCATGTAGTGATAGAAACCAACATGGCTAAGGCAGAGGTAGAGGCCGTGGACAAGGTGGAAGTCGCAGTTGTGAATGAGGTTGGAATTACAACAACAAAAATTCTAACAACAACTATGAGAAAAGAGAAAGCTCAATAAGAGGCCATGGAAGAATCAATCTGAACTCGAGGTATGAAAAATCTCAAGTTTGATGATACAATTATCAAAAGTTTAGGCATTATGCTTCAAAATGTAAAGCTCCCAACAAAAAAATTGACGAGAAGGCCAACTACGTGGCGGAGAAGACAAATGGCAAAAAAAAAAACTCTTTTTCTAGCATGAAAGGAAAATGATGGTGGCCAAGAAAATTCCTGATATCTTGATAGTGGTGTAAGTAATCACATGTGTGGAAGGAAAGACATGTTCGTGGAGCTAGACAAGTTAGTAAGCGGAAATTTTTTGTTTGGAGATGATTCCACAATAGTAATGAAAGAGAGAGGTAACATCCTTATCCGTTTGAAAGATGAGAGACGTCAATTTATTTCCAATGTCTACTATGTTCCAATATGAAAAGTAACATCTTAAGTTTAGGATTAGAGAAAGATTATGATATTCATATGAAGGATTATAATCTTTCTGTAAAAGATGATAAGAATAACTTCATTGTTAAAGTGCCGATGTCAAAAAAATAGAATGTTTATGATCAACATACAAAACGATGTTGCAAAGTTCCTGAAAGCTTGCTATAAAGATGCATCATGGCTTTGGAATCTTCGATTTGGGCATCTCAATTTTGGAGGTCTAGAGCTGCTATCTAAGAAGGAAATGGTGAAGGGACTACCTTACATCAACCATCCTCACTAGCTTTGTGAAGCATGCCTAGTGGGGAAGCAATTCAGGAAAAGCTTTCCAAAGGAGTTAGAGTCAAGAGCCAAGAATCCACTCAAGCTCATCCATACCAATGTGTGTGGTCCGATCAAGCCAAGCTTTCTTGATAATAGTAACTATTTTCTTCTCATCATTGATGATTTTTCAAGAAAAACCTAGGTATATTTCTTGAAACAAAATTCAAAAGTTTTCAAAGTCTTCAAGAAATTCAAAGCTATAGTGGAGAGAAAAAGTGGTAGAAAAATCAAAGCCATGAGATCCGACCGAGGTGAAGAATTTACATCCAGAGAGTTTCAAGAGTTCTGTGAAGCAAATGGAATTCATTGACCACCTAGACCCCCAGCAAAATGGCATGGTAGAAAGAAAGAACAGAACAATCATTGACATGGCATGAAGCATGCTCCAAAGCAAGAAACTACCAAAGGAATTTTGGACAGAAGTAGTGGCATGTGCAATCTACTTGTCAAACCAATCTCCAACAAGAAGTGTATGGGGAAAGACACTATAAGAGTCATGTAGTGGAAGAAAGCTTGACATTTCCCACATGATAATCTTTGGAAGTATAGCCTATGTTTAAGTTCCAGATGAGAAAAGAACAAAGTGAGAGTTTTATCTTCATCAGCTATGATGCTAATTTGAAGGGCTACAAGATGTACAATCCAAACAATAAGAAGATTGTGATTAGTCGAGATGTGGTATTCAATGAAGAAAGAGAATGAGATTTTAACTCTTATGCAGACGACTTCAGTTTCTTTCCTCAGCTTGAAGAAGATGAGCAGACAATGAGGGAGCAACTAAGTGAACCCTAACAAGAGCTTGCAACTCCACCCACTTCACCAACATCAACCACTCAAGGAGACTTATCACCTTTATCATCATCAAGTGGAAGTCAAAATTAAATATTTATGTTATGCATACAAAGTCTTAGAGATCTCTATGAGGTAAGAAAACGACAAGATAAGCTTACATATTTTGTCTATTTTTCAATTATGAACCAGTGATCTTTCAAGAAATAGTACAAGAGAAGAAGTGGAGGCGATAGATGAAGAAATCAAGGCCATCGAGAAGAATGACACATGGGAACTCACCTCACTTCTGAAGGGACATAAGGAAATAAGCGTCACACGGGTGTACAAAACAAAGAAAAATGCTAAAGGAGAGATTGAAAGGTACAAGGCGAGGCTAGTTGCTAAAGGCTATAGTCAAAAGGATGAAATTTACTATGATAAGGTATTTGCTCATGTTGCTCGATTGGAGACTATTAGACTAAGGATTTCTTTGGAAACTCAAAACAAGTGAAAGATACATAAAATGGATATAAAATCTGCCTTCCTAAATGAAGTTCTTGAAGAGGAAGTTTACATTCAGCAACTATCAGGCTAAGAAGTCAAAGGCCATGAAGACAAGGTGTTGAAGTTGAAGAATGCTCTTTACGGGTTAAAACAAGTACCAAGGTTATGGAATGGCCGAATCGACAGGTATTTCCAAGAGAATGGCTTCAACAAATTTCCCTACGAGCATGCTCTATATATCAAGATCAAAGATGAAGATATTTTGATCGTGTGTCTCTACGTGGATGATTTGATCTTCACTGAAAGCAACCCAAGCATGTTCAATGAATTCAAGGAAGTAATGATGAAGGAATTCGAGATGAAATACATAGAGCTCATGGAATACTATCTTGGCATTGAAGTTAAGTAACAAAAGGATAGAATTTTCATTTCACAGGAAATATATGCCAAGGAGATTTTGAAGAAGTTCAAGATGGAGAATTGTAAGCCGATAAGTATACCGACGGAATATGGAATCAAAATGTCCAAACATGAAGAAGGCAAAAGTGTAGATCTAACATTCTTCAAAAGTTTGGTAGGAATTTTACGCTATCTAACTTGCACAAGGCCCGATATTCTTCACGTAGTTGGATTGATTAGTCGTTACATAGAATCTCCAACAACCATCTATTTTAAAACCACAAAGAGAATTCTTCACTATTTAAAAGGTACAATTGAATTTGGCTTGTTCTATTCAGTTTCTAATGATTACAAGCTTATTAGATATAGCGATAGTTATTAAGGTAGAGACATGGATAATCGAAGTACTATTGGATTCGTATTTTTCACGAGAGATACTGCTTTCACATAAATGTCAAATTATTTTCCCTTATCATGTTACTTTTTCATTAGGTGTGTTTTTCTTAAAATTTTAGAAATAATTATTATGACTATTATGACTTCCTCAACCATGTCCATGACCACAGCCATGACCACGACTGTGTCCATGTCCTAACACACGACTATTAGATGTTGTTACTATTGGATATTAGCTCTTAATTCAAGGAATAAAACAAGGACCATAATTCAAGGAGCAAAACAATGAGCTTAATTCAAGGAGTAAAACAAGGAATCCTTAATTCAAGGAGTAAATCAAGGGATACTTAATTCAAAGAGTAATTGAAGGAGTAAAATTTCCTTATAAATAGCTATACAATTGTAATGAAAACATGAAGAAAATAATAAGAGCTCTTTTGTGTAGAGTTATTTCTTGTTTTTTCATCATGGTATCAGAGCAGGAAAATTAACTTGCTTCTGCTTTATTATTATCTTAGCATCTTCAATCTTTGAAATGACGTAAGACAAGCCGCTAGGATCAGAAGTTGAAAGTTCATCGGTGTTTTCCTTCATGAATATGCATGAGGTGGATGTCAACCCAAATCAAAGATTAAGCTCAGTCTTGTTGAATGAGTTTAATTACTTTCCTTGGTCAAGAAAGCGGTTGTCTCTAACTCTAGGTGGAAGGTCCAAGTTGGGGTTCATAAATGGAAGCATCGAAGTACCTGATGTTTCCTCACCAACCTATGAATCTTGGCTTAGTAAGGATCAGCTGGTTATGTCATGGCTCCTAAATTCCATGGAACGTAAATTAGATGAAATATTCACTTACTCTGAATCTGCATAACAACTAAGGGAGACGGTCAAAGGAAATGTAATGGTACCAAACAATCAGTTTGCCACGAGTTTTTCAATTAAAGAAGGACATCTCAAATCTGCGAACAAGATAGTAAGCCTTTTGTACAACTCTTAGAAGCATGAAAAGCATGTGGAATGAGTTAGAAATATATCATCCTCATACAACCGAGTGTAGCTCGCTACGAAAAAGAGCGAAAGAAGAAAAGATATTTCAACTTCGTCAATCTCGATTCAACATACGAAGATATACGATGCCACATACTCATGAATCTTGAACTTCCTTCCTTCACCAATGTATGCGACAATTCAACGTGAAGAAGAAAGGAGGAAAGTCATGAACAAGGATACAATGGTTACAGGCACTCGAGGCAAAGTTGTTCTATCTAACCAAAGAGAGAAAGTACAAAGAGAAGCATCCAAACTTGAAGTGTCAACACTACAACCATACGTGCCATATTAAGGACACATGTTGGATTCTACATCCGCACTTAAAACCCGATTTTATAAAGGATAAGTGGCTTTACGTAAAGTGAATCGCATCGCATACCGTGCAAATCACATGCCTACCCCTACCTCTAACGGGTCCGATCTATTCAAAAACTTCACAAATCTAATCCAACCGAACTCCTATGAACGATGAGTTTATGTTGTATCTTCAAAACAAGACAGAGGAGTTAGAATTGACCATGTGGATAGCATGTAGAAGGAAACTCGACAAGATTGCTAAGGCAAGTTTGCATAGTTTCTTCAGGATACAAAACTCATACCACAAGAGGACATGCAAGGTATCATAAAAGCCTTTAAACGCTTCTTAAAATAAATATGTTGCATGATTTTTGGGTTGTAGATTCAGGTGCCACAGATCATATGACAAACCACACACAAAGTCTCATAAGTTTGAAAATTAGCAAATCCTTCTCAAGTTTCAATTGCAAATGCTGAGAATGTAAAGGTTTTAGGAAAGGAAAAATAAAATTAATGTCGATGAAATCGAGTCGTTTTATATGTACCTTCCTTTCCCTTCCAACTTAAATACGTAGGAAAAATCACAAATACCTTGAATTGCTTAGCCATTTTTTCTCCTCACAATGTCATTTTTCAGGATTGTGCCACCAAAAAGACGATTGGTGAAGGGTTTTACTTAGATGGTCTCTATTACATATCCAAGAGCAATCCCAGAGGGTTTCAAGCCAAGTTTAACCCTATCCAAGATAATCAATTGTGGCATCAACGTTTAGCTCACCCATCTCCACCAATTTTGTCAACTTTATTTCCAAACTTAGGAAATGATGCAATTGCATGTGAAACTTACCACTTGTCTAAAGCCACTAGATTTCCTTTTAATTCTTCCTTGTCTAGGGCTAGTAAATGTTTTGAACTAGTTCATTCAGATGTTTGGGACCAACTAATGAATCTTTTGATGGTTATAAGTATTTTGTGATTTTTGTTGATGATTTTTCTCGAGTTACATGGTTATATCTTTTAAAGTCTAAGAATGAAGTTATGGAAGTATTTAAGGACTTTCATAACCTTGTTAAAAATCATTTCTCTAAAATTCAAACCTTAAGGTCCGACAACGGTATCGATTACATGTCCTATATCATGAAACAATATTCGAGCATTCGCTGGCATTATGCATCAAACAAGTCGTTGGCACACCTCAACAAAATGGTGTAGCCGAACGCAAAAACCGGGACTTACTTGAAAAACTAGAGCATTAATGCTAGAAATGAATGCATCAAAGAGATTCTCGTCCCAAGGTTAAGGATAGCTTGCTTACATCATCAATAGATTACGGCCGAAGTCTTGGATTTCAAGTCTCCCTTGCAGGGTCATGAATGGAAGGAAAATTAATCTCTCACACCTGTAGTCTGGCAGATTCTGTTTTGTACATATTCAATCTCATCATCGAGATAAATTGGATCCTGAGGCCGTTAAATGTATTTTTCTTGGTTATTCATCTACACAAAAGGGATATAAGTGTTATGATCCCCAACTTGTGAGATTAATTGTGTCTAAAGATGTTCGATTTTATGGAAACTAACCCTTTTTTCAAGCAAGTCACATGAAATCACAAGTCAAAGGGATGACATCTTGGATGTGTTTCCATTACCAAGAATCGAACTCGAGGCTCTACAACAACAAGATCCCAACCATGTCAACATTGATACATCTCTCACCGAAAGTAACAAATGAAGTGGCCTATTCTTAATGGTACACCGTACGATGAAGATGGTGATAATCAAGATGATCCTCACAATATGGTACAAGATGTGAACGAGTGTGAGATAACTCATCCTCAAGCCCACGACGTAATCCAATGCGTGTTAGGCAACCTCCCACAAGACTTCAAGACTTTGTCACCTACAAACCCACACACATCCCTTCTCAAATTACGTGTCATATAAGAGAGTGACAACAACCCATACCGCATTCCTCAAAGACTATATCGAGTTACAAACCTGAGCCTCAAAACTTTCATGAGGCCAATAGCCAAGAGGTGTGGAAGGAAGCCATGCAAGAAGAACTTAAAGCCCTAGATCAACACAACACATGAGCATCACCAAACTTCCAAAAGGCAAGAAATTCGTAGGGTTGGAAATGGATTTATAAGCTAAAATTCAAGTCGATGGATCAATCGAGAGGTATAAAGCAAGATTGGTGGCTCGGGGATTCACTCAAACATTCGAGGTGGATTACAAAGAAACATTTGCACCGTTGCAAAAATGAACACAATAAGAGTGCTATCAAGCCAGGTCCGTAAACAAGGGTGAGTCCATGTACCAAAATGGATGTGGAAGAATGCATTCTTGCATGGTGATCTCAAAGAAGAAGTCTATATGAAATTGCTACCCTCGGCATCCTCAAAGCAATGAATCTGGATTTAGTGTGCAAATTGCACAAATCCATTTATGGTTTGAAATAGTCCCCACGACTTGGTATGCCAAGCTAAGCTCAGCTTCACCAGCGTTGGTTTCAAAAGCAAGAATGCCGATTCTTCACTATTTGTTCTACAGGAACTACGTGGAAAATTGGTTGGCTTTGATTTATGTAGATGATCCGATAATTACAGTGATAATGCCGACGAGATTTTCAACCTCAAACATTCCCTCGGACAAAGGTTTGCAATTAAAGTCCTTGGGATATCAAGTACTTTTTGGTATAGAAATGGCAACCTCGCACAAGGGACTCTTTCTTAACCAAAGGAAATATGTCCTAGATTTGCTCAAGGAAGCTAACACGAGCGATGCTAAACCATCCATTACCCTCTCGACAAAGAAGCTCAAACCTAGTCAGCGGCACGCCACCACGCTGGATATAAGTTATTACCAAAGAATCGGTTCGTAAGTTGATCTACCTAACAATCACCAGACCGACATCACATATTGCAAGTATTGTGAGCAATTCATGCACTCCCCAAAACTTGAGCATTCGACCCTTGTTAAAAGGATCTTACGCTATTTAAAAGGATCAGTGGGTCGTGGTATCATCAGCGAAGAAGAATGACAACACACACAACCGCTGTGGGGTATTGTGATCGGGTAGTGAATGCACCCATCGCAAGTCCACCACTGGCTAATGTACATTTGTCGGTGGAAACTTGGTCAAATGGAAGAGTAAGAAGCAAACTATCATCGCTAGATCAAGTGTCGAAGCTGAGTATCGTGCAATGGCTTCAACTACGTGTGAGTTGATATGGCTTAAAGGTCTTCTATGTGATTTAGGTGTTCCTACAACTCTTCCTATGTCCTTATTTTGTGACAATCAAAATAGCCATACATATAGCATTTCAAACCCAAGAGTTCTCACGAGATGATGAAACACATTGAAGTTGATTGTCATTACATTCGTGAACAAGTTCAATCACAAGTGATTCGTGCACATTATACAAGAAGCTTCGACCAACTGGCTGACATCTTCACCAAGCCCTTGGCTTCTCATCAGTTTCAACGACTTTTGTCCAAGCTTGGATCCATAAACCTTTTGGATCCAGCTTGAGGAGGAGTATTGTATATTATCTCTTAATTTAAGGAATAAAACAAGGACCTTAATTCAAGGAGCAAAACAAGGAATCCTTAATTCAAGGAGTAAAACAATGAATCCTTAATTCAAGGAGTAAAACAAGGAATCCTTAATTCAAGGAATAAAAAAAGAAATCCTTAATTCAATGAGTAAATCAAGGGATGCTTAATTCAAAGAGTAATTGAAGGAGTAAAATTTCCTTATAAATAGTTATACAATTGTAACGAAAACATAAGAAAATAATAAGAGCTCTTTTGTGTAGAGTTATTTCTTGTTTTTCATTAGTTACATTAAGTTTAGGGAATGCAGTAGAACTAGCTATGTGAGATTCATGATTTTTCCATTAGAAGATTATTATTTTATTTAGCCACAAGAAGGCATTAAATCAAATCAGAATATTTTGTAAAGCCTCATTCTCGATATTGTTGTTGTAGGAACATATTAGAAGCATGAAAATTAGAAAATTTCTTTTCTAACATTACATTTTCTTAGCACAATTTTAATTTAGAAGTAATATTATACATTGCGGTGTTATACTCACTCACTGATTTAAAATCTTGCAACCTTAGATGCATCCACTCATAAAGAGCTTTTGGAAGTATGACAGTTTTTTAATGTTGATATCTTTCTTTCAAGCTTTGCAAAGGAACAAGAGAATCTTTTATAGTGAGATATTCATATTTTAATTCCTTGTGAAGATGGTGGCAAAGAAAAATCATAGCCTTTATCTTGGTTTGACGCTTCCTTTTTATCAATAACGGTGTCTTCAAGATCCATAGCATCCAAGTGGATTTCACTATCAAGAATCAATGAAGAATATTCTTGCTCGAAATGTCAAGGGTCACAAATTCAAGTTGTTGAGATTTTTCATGGTAAGAAAGAGTTGGGCTTCACGATCAAAACCCTCCAAAGTTTATGCACAAGTCTTTCTTGGTTAGAGAATCGTGCTGATAACATCTTACAATATTAAGAACATAAGAACAAGAACTTAAGAAAAAGAACCAGAGAAGCTAAAAAGAAGCATGTATGACACTAAGAGAACTTAGAGAACTATTTCTTTCTTTGTTTCTATAACATCAACAAAAAATCATTCCTAGCTTAAATGTTTATCTTTTCTTTACGAATATCCTATATATTTAAAAAATGGCGCTGATGTTATACATATTATCATAACTAGTTCGAATTTGATTTTTTTCATCTATTCTTTCTTACATCATTTTTCATTTTTTTTATTAAATCATTGAAATTACCTTTAGAATTAATGATAAAGTAAAATACTATATTCATTTGTTTAATATGTTTGTTATAATTAAAAAATAAAAATCTATACTATGTAAAAAAATACATAGAAATATTAAAATATTATTTAAATTTAAATTGAAAAATATTCTTAAAAGTTAATCTAAAATTTTCAAATTCTTTTCCCACTCATTTTTTATTCTCTAGCACGTTAACTTTCTAAAAATATTTATAATTTCTTGCATTGCACAAATTTTGTTGATATTTAGTGATTACAAATTAATTAGTTAATTTGTTAAATTTAGAATTATTTTATAAAAAAGTAAAAACTTACGGTTTTGTATACTTAATATAAGTAAAACATTATGTACAGAATTCAAAAATAGAATATATGCACATAATAATTGAATAATTTTTTAAAAAATATTTAATTATAATTTAATTTAAGTAAATAATTTATCAACATTAATATCTTAAAATTTAGTACAATTTTTATATTTTATAAATTAATTCATTTTATTAATTTTATTATTAATTACTCTTTAATTATTAAAATTGGAAGTATTATGTTATTTTATATATTATTAAATTTAATTAAAATTATATAGTAAATCATATAAATTAAAAAATAACCAATTTAATATATATAATTTAAGATAAATAAATAAAAAATTCACTCATTACATGTATTTTAATTTTATTTTCTTAATTAATAAATCATATGTATATATTTTTAAATTTTATATAATTTTTTAAAATTTTATGTTTTATAAAATTTGAATAAAATAAAAATATAAAAAATTGATTTTTATTTTATTAATTTAATATGATTGATTATTTAATATTTTAGATTAAAATTAAATATATTTTTAATTTAAAGATGTTAAAAAATGTATTATATAACCAATATCTTTTAATTTTATTAAAATTTAAGAGGATTTTTGATATTCTTAAAAAGTTTACGTCGTAGAGACTGTCTATCTATACTAGGGTTGGAGTCAAGTTGCTAGTTTTATTTATATCTTGTACACGTTAGTTGATAGAAAATTTCTACTTTACAAGTTTCATTTTCTCTGTTGAAAATAAAACACTCATACAAATAACTTTTATTTAAATTCAAAATACAAGATACAACTCACTCTTATTTAGACTTTGCTTCTTCACTCTCTTAGAAGCTTTTATTTATTTTTATTCCAAATGGTCCTAAAAAATTTCTATTTATAGGTTTCCAAAAACATTTATGTACACCTCACAATTACTCATTAAATTACTTCTCTAACTACTTACATTAATTAGTCTCACAACTATAAAATACTAATCATATCTACTTGCATTTATTAATCTCATTCTTACTACTTCTCCAACTATTTACATTAATTAGTCTCACACCTATAAAATACTAAGATAATCTAAAAATAATAATAAGTGAATAATAAATCAAGTTTATGATCCAACACCCCCCCTTAAACTTGATCTTATGACCCTCAATAAGTTCCTTAATCTTATGAAGTATTCGCTTGTTAGTGGCTTGGTAAAAATATCGACAACTTGATCTTGTGACTTCACATATTCAACTTGCAAATCCTTTCTTGCAACACACTCCCTTATGTAGTGGTAGTGAATATCAATGTGCTTGCTTCGATCATGGAATACTGGATTCTTTGCTAAGGCAATGGATGACTTATTGTTGACAAAAACCTTGGTTAACTCTTCTTGTATCAAGCCTATCTTCTTCAATAAATTTCTAAGCCAAATTGAACGACAAGCGAATAAGGTAGTAGCAACATATTCTGCTTCACCAGTGGACAATGTGACAATCATTTGTTTATTTGGCATCCATGTGAAAGTAATATCTCTCATGAAAAATACGAATCCAGTAGTGCTTCTTCGATTATCTATGTCTCCACCCCAATCACTATCGCTATATCCAACAACTTGTAATAATTAGAAACTGAATATAACAAGTCAAAGTCAATTGTACCTTTCAGATAGTGAAGAATTCTCTTTGTGGCTTTAAAATGGGTGGTTTTTGGAGATTCCATGTAGACTAACCAATCCAACTATGTGAAGAATATTGGGCCTCATGCAAGTTAGATAGCGTAGAATTCCTACCAAAAGTTTAAAGAATGTTAAATCTACGCTTTCGCATTCTTCATGTTTAGACATCTTGATTCCATATTTTGTCCATGTGTTTATCGGCTTACAATTCTCCATCTTGAACTTCTTTAAGATCTCCTTTGTATAGCTTTCCTATGAAATGAAAATTCCATCCTTTTGTCGCTTAACTTCAATGCCAAGGTAGTATACCATGAACCCTATGTCTATCGTCTCAAATTCCTTCGTCATCATTTCCTTGAATTCATTGAACATGCTTGGGTTACTTCCGGTGAAGATCAAATTTTCCAAGTAGAGGCACACGATCAAAATATCTCCATCTTTGATCTTGATATATAGAGCGTGCTTGTAGGGACATTTGTTGAAGCCATTCTCTTCGAAGTACTTGTCTATTCAACTATTCCATACCCTTGGTGCTTGTTTTAACCCGTAAAGAGCCTTCTTCAACTTCAACACCTTGTTTTCATGGCCTTTGATTTCGTAGCTTGATAGTTGCTGAATGTTTACTTCCTCTTCAAGAACACCATTTAAGAAGGCAGATTTTACATCCATTTGATATATCTTCCACTTGTTTTGAGCTGCCAAAGAAATGATTAGTCTAATAGTCTCCAATCGAGCAACATGAGCAAATACCTCATCATAGTCAATTCCATCCTTTTGACTATATCCTTTAGTAACTAGCCTCGCCTTGTGCATTTCAATCTCTCCTTTAGCGTTTTTCTTTGTTTTGTACACCCATTTGATACCAATCACCTTATGTCCCTTGGGAAGTGAGTTAGGTTCCCATGTTTCATTCTTCTCGACGACCTTGATTTCTTCATCCATCGCATCTCTCTACTTCTTCTCTTGTACTACTTCTTGAAAGCTAACTGGTTCATAATCAAAAAACAGACAAAATAAAGTAAGGTTATCTTGTCGTTTGGTTACCCCATAGAGACCTCTAAGACTTCGTGTGCGTGACACAAATTTTTCATCTTGACTTTCACTTGATGATGATGAAAGTGATGAGTCTCCTTGAGTAGTTGATGTTGGTGAAGTGGGTAGAGTTTGAAGCTCTTATTGAGGTTCACCTAGTTTCTCCCTCATTGTCTCTTATCTTCTTCAAACTGAGGAAAGAAATTGAAGTCATTTGCATGAGAGTTAAAATCTCATTCTCCTTCTTCGTTGAATACCACATCTTGACTAATCACAATCTTCTTATTGTTTGGATTGTACAATTTGTAGCCCTTCTAATTAGAATCATAGCCGATAAAGATAAAACTCTCGCTTTTATTATCAAGCTTTGTTCTTTTCTCTTCTAGAACATGAACGTGGGCCATACTTCCAAAGATTCTCATGTGGAAAATGTGAGGCTTTCTTCCACTTCATGCCTCTTACGATGTCTTTCCCCATACACTTCTTGTTAGAGATCGGTTTGACAAATAGATTGTACATGCCATTACTTCTGCCCAAAATTCTTTGGGTAGTTTCTTGCTTTTGAGCATGCTTCATGCCATGTCAAGGATTGTTCTGTTCTTTCTTTCTACCACACCATTTTGCTGGGGAGATCTAGGAAATATCATTGGTCGAAGAATTTCATTTGTTTCACAAAACTCTTGAAACTCCCTAGATGTAAATTCTCCACCTCAGTTGGATCTCATGGCTTTGATTTTTCTACCACTCTCTCTCTCTACTGTAGCTTTGAACTTCTTGAAGACTTCAAAAACTTCTTACTTTTGTTTCAAGAAATATACCCAAGTTTTTCTTAAAAAATCATCAATGAAGAGAATTTATTAACGTACAACATATATAGAGATTAGTATACATTTTGTACAAAAAAAGGTGATACGAGAGGAAAGTTATAAAGTATTGTCCATCTGAATATCAATTTGAAGATATACTAACTTAAGAATTACCAAGATATATATTTCTAGAGTTAAGTAAACTCATGATGATGTAGCCACTTTGAGCTTGAGAAGGAGTATTAAGTTATATAAAAGCTAGCCAATAATCCATAGGACTTAGTTGTACACGTGTAATTATTATATAGATCGCACTATAGCTAACTAGTCTATATAAAGATTATACGTAACACATTGATCATTGAATGAAGTAATTCACTTTTTCACTCTATTTTCTCTTGTTGTTAATGCAATTTAAAGAAGTACTTATAAAGATAAGAAAGTAAGAAGGTATGGGTCTCAAAAAGGGGTTAAGAAGTTGAAAAGATATTACTAAAATATCTATTTTATAACAAAACTTACATTTTTCTAAGTAAACATACTTAGGGTGTGATATTTGAGTTTGAAGGTGTCGATTTGAAGTAGGATATTTATGGTAAGATTGGCATTTTTTTCAGTGCGAACGTGGTATCCTTCTTTTAATTCATATCTTTGAGATCTTTATGAGACTTAGTATGGTAGAGATATTTCATGGTAGACTATAATGACATGATTTTTAAGTAGAGAAGAATGAATAGTTATCTTATTTATGAATTTTTTTTATAGATAAAATGCCATATAAAATAGGTTATATATCTTAACCTAGGGAAAGTTGTGATACAATTGATTCAATTATAGTAGAACATTCTAAAGAAATAAATAAGAGTTTTACGAAAGGAAATGAAAAGGATGAAACATTATTTGTATATAATTAAATTGGTTTTAAAATAATATATTAACTTGTACATAGCATGCATGCATGAAAAGTTACGGGGTTAGGATGGCTAAAATTCAATCCAAATTTTGGATAAGTTTTTTTATATACTATGTATATACACTAAATATCTTTAAATTTATTAAAATTAAACATATCACCCTAATCAAGTTTTTTAATTTTTTTTTTACATAAAATGACAACTCTAAAACTTATAACAAAAAAAACACCAATAATATTAAAAAATATTAAACTAGACGTTGTTCAACATTAAACAAATCTAAAAATAACCGTTAAATTTGATGATATTAAATATAAAATAATAAATTGAACTTTTATTTAATAATAAAAATATAATATCTAGACATAAGAGATATTATTTTATAGTTACAAATTTTAAGATATATCATTTTTATTGTTTTATATAATTTTTTTAATCTATGCAATTCACTTTAAAATATGCATTTAGACACTAACAATTCTAAACTAGAAATAGACTTAAAACCACATCCCAAAGGATATTAGATACATCATTTCCCTCCAAGTTATTACAATGATAGACAATCCAATTATTATTTGAAAGATAAAAGAATGAAGTTAAGAAAAATACTAAAAAAAATTATTAAAAAAACTTTCTTTAAATAAACAATAAATATTAAATAATGTATTATCTCATTTCTTTTTCATCTTTTCATCCCGCTCCTCTTTTACCTTTTTTCATGCTTTTCTTTTATTTTTTACTTTATTAATTATTCTTAATTTTTAGTATATTTAAGAAGAAGAAAAATAATCTTCTTTCTTGTTTTATTACTGGTTTTTTTCACATTTTGAATTCTTATTTTTAAGTGTATCTTTCGTTTTTATGATTGTTTGATAGATAATTTTGTCAATAATCTTTCATAATAAATGAATTATATGTTTTGAAGTATTTATAAAACAATTTTGTAATATTTTATTGTATTTGTATTATTTTATAATTATAATATGAAATATTTTATTGTAAAATTTATTCTATGAATGATTTTATGTATAATTTGTAATTTTAATAATATTTGTTTATTGTGTAATCATATCTTTTTACAAATAACTCATCTAAAAATTCACCACCTAGTATATATATATTTAATTTATATATATACTATCTAAATGCATATATATAACATGTTATTTTTAATCAATTTGTTTATATACCAACTATATATCTTTTTGCACCCTTGATAACTAGGCAAAGTAACAAAATATTTGTAATTACCTGTATAAATGAAATGAAGAATTATCCTCGTCTTCAACTTATATATAACCTTGTTCGATTTTTCACCTCTTTAAGCCAAATTTAATTAAATTATATCCAATTGGGTAGATTTTGAAGGGGGAAAACTTTTGATAATACTCTTCTCTAATAATTTACAAGTGGTAAAAAAAGATTAATTAGTAAAATGCTGTGTTATTAGTAAAGCAGCCATAATAATAATAAATAACCACCAAGTGACACTGCTGGACGGCAATAATGTTCCTATTATTTTTTAAAAAATAATAATGTAATCTCGAAATTTGTAGGTCAAATCGCATAATTTTAAATCCAATAATGTTCATTTATTCTATTAAATCCTATCACGGTTCATTTATTCTATAAAATCTGTAATAATTGATCTAAAAACTATTATATTAACGTGTATATATTATCACATAATTACATTACATGACATACTTTTTTTCATCAAGTGAAACAGAGACATCGTAGAATTAAAAATAAAGGTGGTCCGAAGATGTGTCATGCAAAAGATTGCATACAACAAAATTACTAAGCAGAAAGGAATTACCATTAATTTGAGCTTTTATAGAGAAAGCACAAATTTTTCTTTTCGAAATGTCTATGTCTTAGGTAAGGGATCTCAAAGTTTAAGATCTTGTCGTTCTACTGCTGGATGGAAGTTTTTCTCGTCCCTATAATCTCTCAGTTTCTTGTTCATTCTGGAAGGAGTTCTTTCTCTCAGTAAAAGAGGGCCGGATTTCGAAGAAGACCGACAGCGTATGGGCTCTAGGTATATTGATATTAAAGATTCTAACATGAAGATTCCCTGCCATGTTTTTAAAACAAGGCAAGGGAAGTGATCAAGAGGTACTTGTCAACCTGGGTGAATTCCATCCCTGAAGAGGAGTGGCTATGCAAGGTGTTTGATAAAGATTTGGGGGAATCACGGAACTCTGAGGGGCAAATGCCTGAACTGTTGAAGATCGGGATGACTAGCTTGTTGTGAGGTCGACGTAGAGAAGAGGTACGATATCGAAGAGGCAGTTTAGAATATTTTTTTGGCTATTTGATGTCATGCCATCCAATTTCTCTATTTTTCCATTTCTACCAAGTTTTTAAGAGAATTGTTTTTTTTTTCTACAAGATTGATGGTGTAGTTTTATAAAATAATTAATTGATATGTATATTAATTTTGTCTAAAAATCAAATGTGAGTTTTGAGAATTGATATTCCTGGAATATAAATGATTAATACTAGAGCAATTTGAAATTTATATTTACAATTTAATTATCAAGTATTTTTAAAAAAATAAAAACCTTATTCTTTTAATAGCAAAAACAACTCTGACAATAGAACAATTTTTTTCATTCAAGATTATAATGTCGTATAGAATTACTTAAAAAAATGAATCATTTTTTTTTATTTTTCAAAATAATTTATCCGGACTATAAGGCATTTTGGTACAAACTTGTTCATTTTTATCATTTCTCGAAAATGATCAACCTTTTACTACACAAATAATGTTAAATATCACTATATGTATCAAACTAGTGTCAAAAAAAAAAAAATAGACTTAACTCACTTGAACTTTACTACACAAATAATGTTAGATGTGTCAAACTAGTGTTAAAAAAAAAACTCACTTAACCCACTTGAATTTAATTTATTTTAAATGAATTATAACTTAACTTAACTTTAAATAAGTTAAGTTAAGATAAACTCATTTTTAATTGAATTTGAGATATTCATGATTAATTTATTTATTTTTTATACTTTTTTAAATAGATTGACTTATTTTAATTTTTTTTTATAGATTTATGATATTAAATAGATTAACTTATTATTTTTATTGAACTCATTTTTACAAGTTTATGATATTAATTTTTTAGATGTTAGATATTGATGTGATTATTATATTGTAATTAATTAAATAAATAAATTAATGACTTAAGTTTGTTAATATGAAAAAAAATTAATTATTTAGGAAAAAAAATTATTGTTTAGGTAAAATATTGTTCTAAAAAAATCAACCAAAGTATTAAAAACATATGTTTAACCTCTTAAAAAATTGTTAAAGCAAAAAGATTATATTCATTCAAAAAACTTGTTAAATGAGTTTGTAAATTGCTCATAAGTTAAGTGAGATGAGACATAATGGATCAATTTTAAATAAGTTAAGTTATGCTATAACACCACTAATGTGATAATTTATGATTGAATTCCATATAAATCAATCAATAATTTCCAATGATATATCAATATTTGTCATGTAAGTTGTGTAATAATCATTACATATTTAATGGTGATAAATATCATTTTCCATTACTCCACTTAGACATTCTTAACCTATTGATCAAACAATACTTTCTATGTTTAGTGATCAATTCTCTATTTTAGTTTTATTTTGCAATTAGAAACTCAAACACTCAAATATGGCTGGAATAAAGATCTAAAGAACCATTTTCACAAGTTGAAGCACAATATCGTAAAGGACACTCCTTTATTTATAGGATTAATGATTGAACTGATTTTTTTGGTACAAAGAAAAGAACCAGTAGTGTTCCTATTGATATCCATTACCATCCAAGCAAAGCAAGGATTACAGTACCCAAGTTGCCACCAATCAAAGCCTTAAATAATCTTTGCTTCTCAGGTGTGTATGGTGGATACCTTACGGGAGCATCAATAGCAAAGCTTCTATACATAACTGACTTCTTGTGACTAAACGTATCAAAAGAAAACTTACCATGATATGAACCCATTCCACTCTCACCAACTCCTCCGAAAGGTAAACCATCAACAGTAAGCTGCACACACAAACAAATTATGTCATCAATCTGATTAAGATTGAAAAAACAAAATGGTTACATATTTACATGTAATGTTAGTATCAACAAAAGTATGCATACTATCAAAGGACACTTGTTCTCATCTCGTATTCGGATTAAAAGATTCTTCATTCGAATTCGTACTTCTTGATATATTACAAGTGTGCGCATGCACATTAGCATGACTATCTTTGAACATGTTTTCCTCCTCAGGTACTATCTATTACTAAAGCAATTGACTTAGCCGAAGTTTTGTTACACTGCTAAGGTTAGTTTCAAATATCATTATAAAAAAATGTGAAAGAACTTGACGGGGCACTACATGTACCTATGCATTCATGAGAACTTTTGTGTATGCTTTCTCCTCAATATATAATACTCTTAAAACTTAGAAACATAAAAATAACATCTTTTATGTCTACAGTTCACCTCATATATTTTTACTATTAAAAAAAATCTAATACATTATTTCATTTTAAATACCGTCCAATTAAATATCGTTAAAATTAAATTACGGTTATTTAGGTCGGTTCAATATTATTGTAGTGTTATTTTTTTTTTGTTATAAATTTTAGGAGTGTTATTTTTTGAAATTTTCCATCTTTTTTTTTCCAGTACTAAAGCATTTGACACATATGTAAGAAGTTTTGTTACCATGTTGCTAAGATTAATGAAGAAGAGAAAATTTATTTACATGGAGAACAGTATCGTTGACAAGCATTCCTCCTGAAGATATATTCTGCACAAATGCCTTCTTCAGTTCTTCATTTTCAGTGAATAAATACGCGGAAAGAGGTTTCTCCTTTGACTTTATCACCTCAAAGCTATCTTCTATCTTTTCCACCTATGTGAATTGAAGATGAAAATTGTTAGACCAAAATCTCCTTAACCACTAGAAGAAGAAAAAGAAGAAGGAAAATTGTGTAATCTGACGACACAAGAGACTCACCGTCACAATGGGAATCAAGGGACCAAATATCTCCTCCTTCATCACCATAGCATCGTTTGGAACATCCAACAAGAGGGTTGGTGCTATCCTCCTAGAACGTTGGATAGAAGAAAAAAATTGAATAAATATTTGGAACGTCAGTCGTTTTGTCTTAATAAAGCTGACCAAGTGACAAGCACTTTCCATACTTACAATTGACTCTCATCTCTTTGGCCTCCAAGAACAATTTTGTCCGAGACTTCATCTAAAAATCTTGACAAACGTGCAAATTGAGATGGGCTTACTATACGAGATAAGTCTTTAGAATGAATTGGGCTCTGTCCAAAACAAAGCTCCAATTCAGCTTTAAGAGACTGCACCTGTTGAAAGATTTGCATAATTAATGAGTGAATTTGATGGGAACAAAATGAAAAAGGATAAAAGCAAAATATGTATAGAATAATAAGGCTCTTAGTTTTGTTATGTTTATTAAGTCAACATTGATTTTGTATTAACTATTGAACAGACTTTTAAGTTATAAATAGGAAATTCTATTCCATTTAATAGCATCCTAAAAAGAGAAATACATTTCTACATTTGAGAAAGTTTTTTCTTGTCCCTTTCTTTTATATTCCTAATATTAGATATTAGTTCTTAATTCAAGGAATAAATCAAGGAACTTAATTCAAGGAGCAAAACAAATAGCTTAATTCAAGGAGTAAAAGTAATCGAAGGAGTAAAATTTCCTTATAAATAGCTATACAATTGTAATGAAAACATGAAGAAAATAATAAGAGCTCTTTTGTGTAGAGTTATTTCTTGTTTTTTCAACATGGTATCAGAGCATGAAAATTAACTTACTTCTGCTTTATTATTATCTTAGCATCTTCAATCTTTGAAATAATGGAAGACAAGCCGCTAGGATCAGAAGCTGAAAGTTCATCGGTGCTTTCCTTCATGAATATGCATGAGATGGATGTCAACCCAAATCAAAGATTAAGCTCAGTCTTGCTGAATGAGTTTAATTACTTGCCTTGGTCAAAAGCAGTGTCTCTGGCTCTAGGTGGAAGGTCCAAGTTGGGGTTCATAAAAGGAAGCATCGAAGTACCTGATGTTTTCTCACCAACCTATGAATCCTGGCTTAGTAAGGATCAGTTGGTTATATCATGGCTCCTAAATTCCATGGAACGTAAATTAGCTGAAATATTCAGTTACTCTGAATCTGCATACCAACTATGGGAGACGGTCGAGGAAATGTATTGCCGGCCAAAAACAATCTTTGCACGAGTTTTTCAATTAAAGGACATCTCAAATCTGCAACAAGATGGTAAGCCTTTTGTACAACTCTTAGGAAGCATGAAAAGCATGTAGAATGAGTTAGAAATATATCGTCCTTATACAACCGATGTAGCTCTGCTACGAAAAAGAGCGGAAGAAGATAAGATATTTCAACTTCTGTCCGATCTCGATTCAACATATGAAGATATACGACGCCACATACCGAATCGAACTTCCTTCATTCACCAATGTATGTGCGACAATTAAATGTGAAGAAGTAAGGAGGAAAGTCATGAACAAGGATACAATGGCTAGTGCACCTGAGGCAAGAGCCTATCTAACCAACGAGGGAAAGTACAAAGGGAAGCATCCAAACTTGAAGTGTCAACACTGCAACTATACGGGCCATATTAAGGACACATGTTGGACACTGTGCAAATCATGCTTCTACCTCTACCTCTAATGGGTCTGATCCATTCAAAAACTTCACAGCAAATCCAACTGAACTTATGAATGAGTTTATGTTGTATCTTCAAAGCAAGACAAGAGGAGCTAGAATTGACTGTGTGGATAGCATAGAAGAAGGAAACTCGACAGTATTGCTAAGCAAGTTTGCAGGTTACTTGGCAGATACAAAACTCACCACAAGAGGACATGCAAGGTATCATAAAAGCCTTTAAAACTGCTCTTAAAATAAATATGTTGCATGATTTTTGGGTTGTAGATTCAGGTGCCATAGATCGTATGACAAACCATGTGTCAAAGTCTCATAAGTTTGAAAAATTAGCAAATCCTTCTCAAGTTTCAATTACAAATGGTGAGAATGTAAAGTTTTTAGGAAAGGAAAAAATAAAATTAATATCAGATGAAATCGAGTCGGCGGTTTTATATGTACCTTTCTTTCCTTTCCAACTTCTGTCTGTAGGAAAAATCACAAATACCTTGAATTGCTTAGCCATTTTTTCTCCACATAATGTCATTTTTCAGGATTGTGCCACCAAAAAGACGATTGGTGAAGGGTTTTACTTAGATGGTCTCTATTACACATCCAAGAGCAATCCTAGAGGGTTTCAAGCCAAGTTTAACCCTATCCAAGATAATCAATTGTGGCATCAACGTTTAGCTCACCCTTCTCCACCAATTTTGTCAACTTTATTTCCAAACTTAGGAAATGATGCAATTGCATGTAAAACTTTCCACTTGTCTAAGGCCACTAGATTTCCCTTTAATTCTTCCTTGTCTAGGGCTAGTAAGTGTTTTGAACTAGTTCATTCAGATGTATGGGGACCAACTAATGAATCTTTTGATGGTTATAAGTATTTTGTGATTTTTGTTGATAATTTTTCTCGAGTCACATGGTTATATCTTTTAAAGTCTAAGAATGAAGTTATGGAAGTATTTAAGGACTTTCATAACCTTGTTAAAAATCATTTCTCCTCTAAAATTCAAACCTTAAGCGTGACAGTAGACCTTGAATACATGTCCCGTATATCATGAAACAATATTTGAGCATTCATGGCATTATGCATCAAACAAGTTATGCTTGGCACACCTCAACAAAATGGTGTACGGATGCAAAAACCGGGACTTACTTGAAAAACTAGAGCATTAATGCTACAAATGAATGTATCAAAGAGATTCTCGGTCCCAAGGGGCTTATGACCGGTACTTACATCATCAATAGATTACCAGTCGAGTCTTGGATTTCAAGTCTCCCAGAGGTAAATGAAAGGAAGGAAAATTAATCTCTCACACCTTAGATTCTTTGGTTGTATACATTTTGTACATATTCAATCTCATCATCGAGATAAATTGGATCCTAGAAATTGTTAAATGTATTTTTCTTGGTTATTCATCTACACAAAAGGGATATAAGTGTTATGATCCCCAACTTAGGAGATTAATTGTGTCTAAAGATGTTCGATTTTATGAAACTAACCCTTTTTTCAAAGACAAGTCACATGAAATCACAAGTCGAGGGATGACATCTTGGATGTGTTTCCTTTACCAAGAATCGAACTTGAGGCTACTACAACAACAAGATCCTGCATGTCAACATTAATACATCTCTCACCGAAAGTAACAATGAAGGGTCTCTTCTTAATGGTACCTTTGCGTGAAGATGGTGATAATCAAGATGATCCTCACAATATGGTACAAGATGTGAACGAGTGTGAGATAACTCCTCCTGCTCCACGACGTAATCCAATGCGTGTTAGGCAACCTCCCACAAGACTTCAAGACTTTGTCACCTATAAACCCACACATCCCATCTCAAATTATGTGTCATATAAGAGAGTGACATCAGCCCATGCGGCATTCCTCAGCACTATATCGAGTTATAGTGAGCCTCAAAAATTTCATGAGGCCAATAGCCAAGAGGTGTGGAAGGAAGCCATGCAAGAAGAACTTAAAGCCCTAGATCAACACAACACATGGAGCATCACCAAACTTCCAAAAGGCAAGAAAGTCGTAGGTTGCAAATGGATTTATAAGCTAAAATTCAAGTCAGATGGATCAATTGAGAGGTATAAAGCAAGATTGGTGGCTCGGGGATTCACTCAAACATTCGAGGTGGATTACAAAGAAACATTTGCACCTGTTGCAAAAATGAACACAATAAGAGTGCATACGTGGCGTCAGAAACAAAGGGGTGATCCATTGCACAAATGGATGTGAAGAATGCATTCTTGCATGGTGATCTCAAAGAAGAAGTCTATATGAAATCGCAGTACGGGCATCCTCAAAGAATGAACTGGATTTGGTGTACCAAATTGCATAAATCCATTTATGGTTTGAAACGAGTCTCACGAGCTTGGTATGCCAAGTTAAGCTCGCTTCACTAGTGTTGGTTTCAAAAGTGAAGAATGCGATTCTTCACTATTTGTTCGCACTGGGAACTATGGGAAAATTAGTTGTGTTGATTTATGTAGATGATCCGATAATTACAGGTGATATTGGATGAGATTTTCAACCTCAAAGCAAATTCCTCGGACAATGGTTTGCAATTAAAGACCTTGGGATATTGAAGTACTTTCTTGGTATAGAAATGGAAACCTCGCACAAGGAACTCTTTCTTAACCAAAGGAAATATGTCCTAGATTTTCTCAAGGAAGCTAACATGAGTGATGCTAAACCATCCATTACCCTCTTGACAAGAAGCTCAAACCTAGCTTGAAGGCACGCCTTCCAGATATAAGTTATTACCGTATCGACCGGTTTGGTAAGTTGATCTACCTATGATCGCCAGACTTGACATCATATACGTAAGTATTGTGAGCCATTTCATGCACTCCCAAACACTTGAAAGCATTTGACCATTGTTAAAAGGATCTTACGCTATTTAAAAGGACTGGGTGGGTCGTGGTATCATCACGTGAAGAAGAATGACAACACACAAATCGTAGGGTATTGTGATTGGGCGGGGAATACGATCGATCGCAAGTCCACCAGCTGCTGTACATTTGTCGGTGGAAACTTGGTCACGTGGAAGAGTAAGAAGCTAAACTCATCGCGCGATCAAGTGCCGAAACCGAGTATCGTGCGATGGCTTCAACCGCATATGAGTTGATATGGCTTAAAGGTCTTCTACGTGATTTAGGTGTTCCTACAACTCTTCCTATGTCCTTATTTTGTGACAATCAGCAAGTACATATAGCGTCAAACCAGGTGTTTCATGAGATGACGAAACACATTGAAGTTGATTGTCATTACATTCGTGAACAAGTTCAATCACAAGTGATTCGGAGCCTTGCATTATACAAGAAGCTTGACCAATGGCCGACATCTTCACCAAGCCTTTGGCTTCTCATCAGCTTTCAACGACTTTTGTCCAAGCTTGGATCCATAAATCTTTTGGATCCAAATATGGGAGCATTGGATATTAGTTCTTAATTCAAGGAATAAAACAAGGACCTTAATTCAAGGAGCAAAACAAAGAGCTTAATTCAAGGAGTAAAACAAGGAATCCTTAATTCAAGGAGTAAAACAAGGAATCCTTAATTCAAGGAGTAAAACAAGGAATCCTTAATTCAAGGAGTAAAACAAGGAATCCTTAATTCAAGGAGTAAAACAAGGGATACTTAATTCAAAAGAGTAAAACAAGAAATCCTTAATTCAAGGAGTAAATCAAGGGATACTTAATTCAAAAGAGTAATTGAAGGAGTAAAATTTCCTTATAAATAGCTATACAATTGTAATGAAAACGTGAAGAAAATAATAAGAGTTCTTTTGTGTAGAGTTATTTCTTGTTTTTTCAACACCTAATTATTTAGGATTCTCATCTGTTCCATTTAAAAGTTGAGTCCTCTAACATGTGATATAGAAAAATATCTCTAAGTTAGCTTTACTCTAAAATTATTAGAACTTAATCATAAAGTTAATATAGTTAGGCTTCTTATTCTAGAATTGTTAAAGTATTAGTATAATTAATTGAGGAATATTGGTAGACTTGTTTTAATTTAGATTTTGCTAAAATACTTGTCTAATTGATTAGTTTCCTTGTGGTTGTGTTATTACAACTCTTATTAGAAAGTAAGTCTCACTTTGTTTAAACATCTCTTATAAGTGCTTGTATATTGGTGCACTTGCACTTTCATTATGCATTAGATGTCATAAGTAGCTATCGAACATACTAAAGACATCATACAAAAGAATTTCAAGAATTTCATCAAGAGATAAATCAAAATTTTCATGATATTATTGCATCACTAGAAAATTTTTAAAAAGTACGAATCAAGCTTTTATCAAGAAAACAAGTCATGGACAACATCAACATTGGACTCTACATAAAAATGAATGAGAGAAACAATTAAGTGAGAAACAATGATCCAAATGTGTTTACAAGCAGTAAACGCTTACTAGCTTGAATGGGAAAGATGAAAAAAAATAGTGCCAAATATGAACCATCAAAGAAGGCAAGACACACCAAAAGATTTAGAAATGAAAGAACAATCTTTTGAAAGCAAGATTTCTAAGATTGTTTCAAAGACCCAAAAATCGATGCCAGAGGTAATCCATTTCAAAAAAAATAAAGAAGATTCATTATGGAGGAGCACATGCAAATATTATTTGGCAACTACTGTTTCTCAAATTCAAGGCATTAAAACAACAAGAATAGCCAACTTTAAAGATTATTCATTCATGAATAGAAGTATTATCTTCCTAATTTAAGAAAAAATTAGAGTGCGAAATTTAAATAAGTAGGGGAAATGAAACAGAAAAGATAAAAGCTTCGTACTTACCAAAGCAATATGTTACAGAAATTTGAAATATTAGATATGTAATATTATTAGTATTAAAATATTAGATATTAGATAAAATCTAATTAGTTTATGAGTCTGTATAGAATCCTATAAGATTATTGTTTTAGTATTATTAGATCTATAAATACACATAATTTTTTGAAAAAATAAATAAAAATCAGAATATCTTCTCCTCTCTACCTACTTAGATTTTTTAATATTAGCTTTCGCATAAGCTTATTTTATATTTTTACTTAGTATTAATAGTGTTTTGGGACTAAATTGTAAAATTTAAAAATTTAAGTATGAAATTTTAAAAATTTAAAGATCAAATTATCCATTCTAAAAATTTAACCAATGTGTGGATTTGATTGAAGTCATGCACTTTAGTCTTTTATTAAAACTGAATTAAATTAGTCACTTTGTCCTATTGTGATTGAGCCCACGTTTTGGATTTTGGGTTTACCTAGTATTTTCATGGGTTCTTGTTGAATGGGTGTCAATTCTTACATTGGGACTACGATTCCAATTATTAATTTTTTATTTTTCCACAATAAAGTACCTGAGGTTGTTTTCGTCAGTGATTATTTAGGTGATTCTCTATGGCTATATTATGATATAAGATATTTAATTGATCAAATTTTGGTTGCTGGCCCATTCACCATAAACTTGTGTCTTTATACTATTAACGTGAGTTTGTTCTCACTGTGAATATAAGTTAGTTGTATTTTGTGATTGACACCCTTTGTAGACGGCAGGGGGAATTTTTCTTATCACCGTCTACGACCAACCACCTGTTTTAAGTGTTGGTTGGCTTCTTCTATTTAGAGGACAAAAAAAATAAAAATTACTCATACTTACGAGGTTTGCACTTTCTACACAACTGACCTTAATGTTTTTAAAATAGTTTTTAATGACATTGAGGTAAGACATATTATAACAAATATTCTCAATCAGTAATAGTATTAAATTTTTCATCTATTATCTCTAACATACTTTTTCATTGTTGGTTAATTCACTAAAATACCCTTTAAAAATAATAACAAAATAAAAAACTATATTTACTTATTTACTATGTTATGATTAATAAATAAAAATCTTCTTTCATAAAAATATAAAAACTTATTTACTTTAAAAAATAGTCCTAAAGAATTAATTAATGTCTCTTCCTATCTCTCTATCATGTTAATTTTTTTTTAAATTTTTTCTTTTTTTAGATTTTTCAAATTTTTCTTTAATTGTTGATATTTTTTAATTGTTGATATTTATTTATTGATGAGAACATTAATTAACTAATTTTTTAAATTTAAAAAAAATATTTTAAAATATTTTTGGAATGTCTTATAAAAAATTAAAAATTTACTTTTTTGTTTACTTAACATGATAAAAAAATTATTTATAACATTCAAGAAAAAGAATATGTGTATAATAATTGAATAATTTATTTTAAAAATGAGTTAATTACAATTTAATCTAAGTCAATAATCCATTTATTTAAAAATGAGTTACTTACAATTTAATCCAAGTAAATAATCCATAAACATTAAAAATTGAATCTCAATTTTTATATTTTTATATAAATAAACTAATAAATGTACTAACGTTTGAAAAAATATATCATTGAACTTTGAGCCATGATAAATATACCATTAAACTCATAGTTAGTTTTACAATATACCGTTATTGTTATTTGTTTAATGGGATTAACATTTTATCACCACGTGAAAGACAAATGCCTTTCAACTTTAAGGAAGACACGTAATAAAAAACATTAATCAACATTAAACAGATAACAGTAGCAGTAGATTAATAACACTAAATTAATTCGACTATAGATTTGTAAAGAAATCAAAATTTAGTGATAAATTTGTACAATGGTAACATATTTGTTAGTTTACTCTTTATATAAATTAATTCAATTTGTTAATTTTAATTTAAATGTTAATTTTTAATTTTGATTATTTAATATTTTAATTCAAAATGAAAGATATTTTTCAATTTTAATGATATTACAAAAATCTATTGAATAACTGTTATCTCTAACTTCCGTTAAAGTTGAAAGTCATTTGTGATATTTGTAAAAAAAATGCAAACCTTAAGAGTATTATTGATATTTTTTCTTCTATAGTGTAGTTGGATGTTCTTCTATGGTTTGGTTATTGGATTTCTTGTCTTCTATGTTGTTGCTATATGATTTGATACAATAGAGTGCTTCTATATTGTTGTTTTGTGGGTGATGAGGTTATTATTAGATTGATTTAAGATCACCATCACATCCTTTTTAGGGATTTTTTGTGTTATTGTACTCTTCAAATGTGCTAAATTTTTTTGTTGATTTCTATTGTCTTTTTTAACCGCTTAAGTTGCACTTATCTATGTTCAACTTGAAGGAGAGAATTGAAATATTATATATTTAATACTATTAGTATTTGAATAATAGATATTAGATAATTATCATTAAGTTTTTTTATTAGTTTAGGAGCCTTATTTATTATTTTAGTATTATTATTTTTATAAATACACGTGTAATATTTTAATATTTTAATGAATAAGAATTAGATTTTCTTTGTTTGATTTTCTTATTCTCCTCTCTACCTATGGAGATGTGCAAGCAAACAATATTTGACTACTACTCTTTCTCAAATTCAAGGCATTAGAACAACAAGAAGAACCAACTATAAACATTTATGAATACAATTATTATCATTTTGATTTAAAGAAAACTCGAATGAGTGTTTTAAATAACTGGAGAGAAATAATATGAAACAAAATAAGAAAAGATAAAGCTTCTTACTTACCAAAGCAAAATGTGTAGTAGAATAATAAAATTCTTAGTTTTTTCATATTTCTTAAGTCCAACGTTTGTTATAAATAAGCAAACATATTCCAAGTAATAGCATCCTAAAAAAGAAATACATTTCTCATTTGAGAAAGTTTTCTCTTGTTTCTTTCTTTTATATTCCTAATTGTTTAAGAATATTATATTTTATCTTCCGTAAGTCGAGTCTTCTTATTTATAAGAGAAAAAGATTTCTAAACTATTCCTACTCCAAAATTACTAGAGTGCTCATCTTGTGATAAAGTTAATACATATATGCTTGTCCTCATCTAGAGTTACTAAAGTACTTGTCTAGTTTCATTGTATTTGTGTTATTATAAATACGAGAACCCCTTGACAAAGATTGAGTCTGATTAGTCTAAATTTTGTTTACTTATCTATCATAACATAAATGCTTCAATATTTGTATCAGATTTTTTTGTTTTGTTTCAAATGTTATAAATTACCCTTTGACTTTCTCTTGATAGTTTCATATTAAAAGAGAGGCATACCAACTTTGGAGCGAACTCTTTTGTTGTAATGATGTAATCAACAGCAATGCAAGCTTGTCCATTGTTTAAAGCCCATTTTCCTGCTATTATTCTCCTTGCAGCAATCTTGAAATTACGGCAATGTTAAAAAAACCACTAACAGAAAGATTAGATCAAGACATAACGAAGAGTTCTCCATAAGAAAAAATAATAATATTACTTGCAAGTTAATATCTGAATCCACAACTGCTGGACATTTTCCACCAAGTTCCAAAACCACAGGGGTGAGATGCTTTGCAGCAGCAGCCATCACAATGCGCCCTACTCTTGCACTACCTACGCATAATATATTTAGTACTACTTTCAAGAAAAAAAAATTCAGTAGAAAGTGATATCACGAAGAAGCACATAATTTATGCTGTGTGGGGGGAGCACAAAACAAGCCCTAAAAGCACTTCAAACAAAGCTTTCCCTATTTGATTCAGCAACATCTTCTTCCTTCTTCTTTTTTTCCTTTTTTGTCTAAAGCATTTTTACGGGAGGTCAAAGGCAGGAAAAATGGACCCTATTGATCACTTAGATTTTTCACATTTTAAGGTGAAGTGACTGTCTCACTAGCTAAATTAAGATGTTAATTAGATTCAAGATACAATCAATTAGTTTTCAAAACACATCTCATCTTGTCTCACTTAATTTTTCATGAGATGAGATGGTAATAAAATAATACTAATTAGGATATCTTATTTGTTTTTAATGAATCTAAATGAAACAAATAAAAATAAAAAATATAATAAATGATAATTTATAATATAAGTTTAATAAACAAAGTGATCAATATATATTTAAAGTTAGTCCTATTAAAACTATAATCTAAATAACATAAGATGATAGTTAAATAAAATAAGACAATATTACGCATAAGTTCATTATAGATACTAAATGAGACATGAGATAAAATAAGACAATACACTTTATATCTCAGGTAAAAAATAAAGTAAACAAAGAAAAGTTTTAAGTAATCTATCATTTACATACTAATTTTTTTAACAGAGGAATTAGTGATCATTAATTAAGGCTGAAAATTACCTGTATATAGTATCTTATCCCACCTTTGCTCCAAGAGTGCAGTTGTTTCTGGTACAGCTCCTTCAACAACTTTTATAGCCGATCTATCTAAATATTCCTCAAACAACTTTGCAAGTATGGATGATGTGGCTGGAGAAATTTCTGATGGTTTTAGGACTACAGCATTGCCAGCTGAAATTGCTCCGATTACAGGATCAAGAGATAATACTGTAAAATGTTCATAAATATTCATCCATTAAATAAGAAGTTTTAATGAAAAAACCTTGTAGAATATCAGAAAAAACTCAAATGGGACTCAAAGTGAAGCCCTGCAGTTGCATTTGCATGGATTGGTTATAATCATATTAGACAAGAGAAAGATGACCAGAAAAAAAATATATATGAGACCAAAGAAATAATGGCATACAGAAAGGAAAGTTCCAGGTTGAGATGACCAACACCACTCCTAGAGGTTCTGATACAATTTCTGCTGATGATGGATATGTTGATATTGATGTTTCGACCTGAAATAAATAAATAACTTGTTCACAACATTTACTTTGTCATTACGCTAGTCATAGTAAGTCTCCCTATTAGCTTAAGACAAAAAAATATGTTATTCCACATAGCCTTGTTCCTAATAGAAATGACAGGTATACCTTTTCTGGCTTCATCCAACTATCCAGCTCTTTTAATGCCAAATTGCAGGAAGATTTTGCTTGAGAAATCTGATTCAACAGGGAGAAAAGGTAGCATTATATCCTCATATTCATTTTCATTAAACGTGATTGCTGGTTTTTTCAATGTGTTAATGCTAGTGGTGTTACAGAAACTGTGCATTTTAAGGCCTTTAACTGCCTACATGCAAATGACAAGAGATACTAACTTGAAATTAAAGCATATACAACTCAACAAACATTTTTTTTTTGGGGGAATATATTAAAAGCACTTGAAGTGGTTTTTTAAGAAGAGGTTTTCACTACTGCTATGAAGTAAGTGTTTTGACCAAAAAAAAATTTAAATTAAAATCAAAATCAAAATATTACATACAATTTGTAACCATTGTAACGGTTTGGCAACAAGATCATAAAAGTGCTTGCATTTGTTGCAATTATTAAAGAAGCCATAATAGTATTATAGGTGGGTCTCATAATTTTTGGGGAAGTGTTTCTTTCAAAAGTAAGTGGATTTACTTTTAAAAAAACACTTTACATTGCTTAAATGTGAGGCTCGTGACTCTAAAAGTGCTTCTAGTTTTATTGCCAAAAACTTAAAAGTGTTTTTATCTCGAAAAATGATTTCAAGTAGAGCATTCAAAAAGCGTCTAAACCTCAAATAATCAAGAAAAGTTAAAGTTAAACTAGAGAAATAATCAAATGGGGATGAAACCTCAGAAATAAAAGCTTCTAGATAAGGCTTTGAAAGATCCTTGTAAATAGCATCGGTGATCTCTTTCTCCTTCTCTTCAAGCATCTTTGCTATACTTTTTAACTGTGATATTCTCCATACGTAGCTCTTTGTTCTTCCCGAACTAAAAACATTTCGCAACTCCTTCACCAATGTTGCTCCTTTATCTGCATCAAATGTTTGATTTTCCTCAACTACTGGTGCCGTTGTTGATAGAGCCGAATTACAAATTTTAGAGCTACAAAAGCATACCATATCAAAAACACACATCAAAATAGTTCAGGGATTAAATGTAATATCAAACCTTAACATATGATGAAAATGACTTACGAGTACGAGGACAAGACAACAAGGGGAAAAGATATTTTTGTTGGGTAGTTTGTTATCTTGAAACGGTATGCGAAGGCGCTGCTGGTGCTACTTCCAAAAACACTGTTTGATCTGTTGGCGCATAGTGGGTACAAATAAAATAAATTTAAGCGAATAAAATAATGATACGGATAATTTAATGTAGTTTAACTTTTAATTTAAGTTACGTTCACGAGATAAACTCCGAAAAATATTTCTTCTACTAATAAAATTAATTGGTACAAAGTTAAAAACAATATAACAAATTAGATAAATACAAAATAGTGACACATAAGTGTTTTTCAAATTCACTATTTTTTCACTCCCCTTTTAGAAAAATATCCAAATAATTTTCTAAAATATTATCTCCACTCTTTCACACACAACGATATTTTTCATCAAAAGAAATTGTTCATTTGGTTTTGCTTTACATTTCTTCTTTGGTGTGTCTCTATAAGGCAAAAACATTGCCTATTTATAAGCAAAATTTCCTATCCCTTATGTTGCTAGAAATTGGCCACATAGTTGACCAAATTTTAGCCACATAAATATATATATATATATATATATATATATATATATATATTATTTTATGCATTTTTCAAATGTGGTTATACCTATCATTTTTATTTTCTTCCATTTCCATATGGACGAGACCTATAAATCTCTCCCTCTTGTCCACTACCAATCCTCTGTATGGATCTTCTCAAGTTGTATCTTTTTCTCCATTACATTCATAATCCAATGATATATCACATCAATATGTTTTGATCTCGAATGAAATGAGGCATTCTTTCCAAGGTGGATAACACTCTAACTATCACAAAATAACTGGTAACTGTTTTGTTGCAACCCAAGTTCTTTCAAAAAAAAATTCATCCATAGCAACTCTTTACATGCTTCAGTTGCTACTATAAAATTTTCTTTTGTAGTGGGCAATACAACACATTTTTGTAACTTTGACTGTCATGGTACAGCTTCCCCTGTAAATGTAATCAGGTAACTTGAAGTGAATTTTCTGGAATCCACATCGCCAGTTATATCTACATCTGTGTATCTAACTAACACAGGTTTGTCATTTTCAAAACATAGGCATATTTTGAAAGAATCTTAAAGATACTTGAAAATCTATTTCACTACAGCCCAATGCTCCTTTCCAAGATTTGAAACTAATCTACTCACAACTCCAATTGCATGAATGATATCTGGCCATGTACAAACTATAGCATATATCAGACTTCCAACTGTTGAAGCATATGGAACCTAGTCCATTTCTTCCTTCTCTTTATCTATAGAAAGACTCTACTTAGAATTTAGCTTAAAGCGATTAGCAAGAGGATAACTAATCTCTGAAGTAATTTCTGAATGTATTTCTCTTATGACAACCATAATTTCTTGATACCTCTGTATCTAATAATACTCATGCCAAGGATTTGCTTTGATGGCCCCAATTCTTTCATGGCAAAAGAATTACTCAATTACCTTTTCAAGTTGTTGATTCTAAAAATATTTCGATCAACAATCAACATATAATCCATATAGGAAAAAAGAATAATGAAATCATCATCAGAGAATTTTTATACAAAAACACAATGATCTGAAGTAGTCTTTTTGTAGCCTTGCTCCCCCATAACAGACTCAAACTTCTTGTACCATTATCTCGTTTCCTATTTTAAGCCGTAAAGGCTTTTCTTCAATTTGTAAACATAATCCTCTTTTTCCTTTTGCTTGAAATCCTCTGGTTGTTTCATGTATATCTCTTCCTCCAAGTCACCATGTAGGAATACAATTTTGACATCCATTTGCTCAATCTCTATTTCAAGACTTGTTGCTAACCCCTGCACAGTACAGATGGATGTCATTTTCACAACTGATGAGAAAATCTCATCAAAGTCAACTCATTTTCTTTGGCTGAATTCTTTGACAATCAGTCTGGCTTTGTATCACGGATTGAAACTGTGTTCTTCATGCTTCACCTTGAACACCCTTTTTTTTCAAAGCCCTCTTCCTTTAGGGCAGCTTCATTGTTTCAAAAGTTTTGTTCTCATGCAGGGACTTCATCTCATGTTGCATGACTTCAATCCATTTTTGTTTAGATTCGTGATCAATTGCTTCTTCATAACTCTCAAGGTCTCCCCTATCAGTGAAAGTTACATACCCATCTGAATGATACGTGGTAGAAGGTCCTCTTCATCTATCACTTCTTCTCAGTGGAACAAGAGAAGCCGTAGGTATTGGTGTTGGATAATGAACATCATCATCTCCCTCGTCTTCAGAACCAACTTCTATGGGAGCATCATCTTCATTAAGTGGATAAACATGTTTTTCATCTCTAGCTTGTATTGGCATTTATGTTGAAGGAATTAATTCATAAATTTTATGAGTCATCATTGGAATTATGAACATCCTTCTTCATTTTGACAATATCTTCAATGGTCTCATCTTCTATAAACATAACATCACGACTCTTTACAACCAGATCATAAAATCTATAGCCTAATTGATCTTGACCATAGCTAATAAAAATACACTATCTTGTCTTGGCATCAAGTTTAGATCTCTCATCATTGGGGATATGAACAAATGCTTTGCAACCAAACACCCGTAAATGATCATAGGAAACATTCTCTTGTGACCACACTTTATCTGGAACATCCATTTTGAGATGAGTATAGGGTGAAAGATTCAACACACGTGCAATTGTGAGTATGGCTTCACCCTAGGAAGTTTTAGGCAACTTTGCATGTGAGAGTAGACATTTGACTCTCTCCATCAAAATTCTATTCATCCCCTCAACTAGGTCATTCATCTGCAGTGTCTTTGGAGGTGTCATCTGATGCCGAATACCATGCTTTTACAATAAGCATGAAAAGGTCCTGTGTATTCTCTATTATTGTCTATCTGAATGCACTTCAGCTTTTTCCTAGTTTGTCTCTCAACTGAGGCATGAAATTCTTTAAAGACATCTAGCACCTGATCCTTTGTCTTTAGAAGATATACCCACGTCTTCCTTGAATGATCATCAATGAAAGTCACAAAGTATTGAGCACCACCAAGTGACTTTGGAAATGGTCCACACAAATCTGAATAAATGAGGTCTAAAATATTATTCATTCTGGAAGGAGAAGAACTCTTGAAAACAAATTTGTTTTGCTTTCCTACTAAACAATCAACATATTTCTCCAAATGTACTTCATCCATTCCGGGTAATATCTTGTTCCTGGCTAGACTTATCAAACCTTTTTCACCATATGATTAAGTCTCCTATGTTTCTTTTGCAATCTTGCAATTTTTTGATTCAATATTTTGCAAAACATTGTCTAAGAGATTTTGACGAATTGTACTGGCTGCAATATCATTTATCTCCTTCAATTGTTCCTCGGTGACAGTTGTTGCCTTCTTTTCTTTTCCCAATAATGCCTTATAGACCTTCTATTAAATGAGAATATCCTTCATCCTCATTTACCATAAAGAGAAATTATTATTGTCATTAAATTTCTCAATATCTACCTTTTGGCTTAACATTTTTTTCTCGCTGTGTTTCTTTTTCTGCAAATAAATACACCCTGAACTTAATAAAATATTTTCTGATGTGGCAGATCAGTCTATGCTACAACCAAAGAACATACTAAGAATTTTATTATATCATCTCTGATACCAATTGTTGGGGCACAACAGGTAAAAATAAAATATATTCAATAGAGTAAAATAATGACACTGACAATTTAACATGGTTCATCCTTTAATTTGGATTACGTCCATAAGACAAACTCCGAAAAATATTTCTTCCACTAATAAAATCAATGGGTACAAAGTGAGAGGTAATATAACAAATTAAAATAAACTCAAAATAGTAGCACACAAGTATTTTCCAAACTCACTATTTTGTCACTCCCTTTTTAGAAAAATATCCCAAATATTTTTTTAAAATATTCTCTCCTACTCTTTCACACACAAAACTATTTTTCATCAAAGAAAAAATTGTTCCTTTGACTTTGCTTTTCTTCTCTTCTTTGGTGTGTCTAAGGCAAAAACATTACGTATTTATAGACAAAATTGTTTATCCCTTATGTGGCCAGAAATTGGTCACGTAACTGGTCAAATTTTAGCCACAATTTTTTTTTATTTATTTGATGCATTTGTCAAATGTTGTTGCATCAAACATTTTTATTTTCTTCATTCTCCACATGTGCGGAACATTATCATCACCATAAATAAAATAAGAATATATTAAAAGGGTGTATATGTTGAGTAAAATTTAGAATACACAACTCTAAATTTACTAATATTAGATCCAAACAAGTAAACAAAACTACTTGTATTATACCCACTATAATACCTTTCAAAGACAACTCACAAATTGAAGAGAAATACAAAAACTAAAAGAGAAAGCTCTTAACTCATACTCAAACTAAGAATACAAAGACTTATTTGTTTTTGATAGAATGATTAAACTAAATGCAAGGTAGGCTATTTATAGTCCTCACCATGCAATCTACACCACACAAATATAAAACTAAGAAATAATCCTAGCCACACAAATCTTATCTTCATATTTCTCTTTTCTACAACCTTCAACCACTTCATTTATTTCTCTACTTCTTCAACTAATTCATTTATTTCTCTACATCCTTCAACCACTTCATTTATTTTTCTATTTCTTCAACTAATTCATTTATTTCTCTACATCTTTAATTATTATGTTGGTGTTGATTTTCAACACTCTCCCTCAACACCAACTCTCACTATTTTTATTGTGTCAAGCTGACGGCAAAACATTTCGAACTTGCCAACGCTTAAGCTTTTTGTGAACAAGTCTGCAACTTGATCATCTGTCTTGATTTGCCTCATTTCAATTTCTTCTTACAGAACTTTTTCTTTGATAAAGTGATAGTGTACTTCAACATGCTTATTTCTTGCATGAAAGATCGGATTCTTTGCCAAACGAATTGTCGATTGATTGTCATAGTACAACGGTATTACATAATCTACTGGTTGATGTAGATTATTCATTAGCTGCATCAACCATGTACACTCTTGAGCTGCCATTGCCACTACTCGATACTTAGCTTCAGTGGTTGATAATGATACCGTTGGTTGTCTCTTGCTACACCAAGAAATTGTTCCAGAATCCAGCTTAAACACATACCCAGTTGTTGATCTCCTGGTGTCATGATCTCCTGTATAGTTTGCATCGTAGTAACCAACTAACTTTTTCTCTCCACCTTTCTTGTACAAAAGACCATAGTCAATTGTACTCTTCACATATCTCAATATTCGTCGAACTGCTTCCAAATGTGGCTTCTTTGGATTTTGCATCTACCGACTCATTACACTAACTACATAAGAAATGTTAGGCCGAGTTAAGGTTAAGTATATCAAACTACTTACCAATTTTCAATACATTGTCGCATCTTCCAAATCTTTTCCTTCATGTGCACACATGTTGGCATTTGGCTCCATCGGTGTCGAAATTGGTTTGCATTCAACCATTCCGAACCGCTTTATCAAATCTTTGGAATATTTTTGCAGACAAAGAAATATTCCTTCTTATGTGCGATCAACCTCTAAACCAAGGAAGTGCTTGAGCTGGCAAAGTTCTTTCATCTGGAAACGGACTGACAAATTCTCTTTTGTCCAAAGAATTTCTGCCTCATTATCACCAGTTATGATTAAGTCATCCACATACACTAGCACAATAGCTAGCTGTCCTTCATTGGCTTTAACAAACAAGCTGGAATCTACAAGTGTTAGTGAATAACCACTTTGTATTAGAAATTCAGCAATCTTACCATACCATGCCCTGGGTGCTTGTTTCAATCCGTAGAGTGCTTTCTGCAACTTACACATATATTCAGGATGATCTTGGCTCTGAAAACCCATTGGTTGGATCATGTAGATCTCCCAATCCAGCTCTCCATGAACAAAAGCATTCTTCACATCCATCTGCCATAATTTCCAGTCTTTGTTGGCTACAAGTGCAAGTAAGACTCGAACAGTTGTAAGTTTTGCCACTAGACTAAACATTTCATCATAGTCTAGTCCATACTGTTGAGAGAAACCACGAGCTACCAATCGTGCCTTGTACCTCTCGATTGACCCATTTAGACGGCATTTTATCTTGTAGACCCACTTGCAAGATATGGGTTTCACATCTCTTGGCTTTGTTACAAGATCCCAAGTCTGATTTTGCTTAAGTGCATCGATCTCTTCTTTCATAGCTATCATCCATTGAGAATTCTATGATGCTTCTTCGAATGTTTCAGGCTCTATTGCTTCTTCAATTATGGCTACATTAGCGTATTTAGGATTTGGCCTTTGTGTTCTTGTTGACCTACGGAGTTGAGATTGTGGAGTTGATTCTTCCATTTCACTAGGTCCACCTTTTTCATTTAGTTATTGATATATGCCAATTTTCCAAGGATTTTGAGTTACTACACCATCATCATCTGGATCTCTGGATTCATCTAAACTTGGTTGGAATTGAATAGTATGCTCCCCCATCTTTTGTTGCAGCTTATCTCCAAATTCTCTCAAGTCTGGCAATGCTTCCTTCTTTGATGACCACCAAGAAGATGCTTCATCGAATACCATATCTCATGAAGTGTAGCATCTTCCACTCATTGGATCACAACATTTTCACCCTTTTCTCTGGTTGTCTTATCCTACAAAGATACATCTAACAGCTTTCTTGTCAAATTTGCTCCGTAAATGATCAGGAAGAAATACATAACATACACATCCAAATACTCGAAAGTAGCTAACTGTAGGTTTCATATTCCACAGTTTCTCAAAGGGTGAAACAAATTCTAACCATGGTTGAGGAAGTCTGTTGATCACAAAGGTTGTGGTCCTCATCGATTCAACCCAAAACCTCCCAGGTACATTCTTTTCATGTAGCATACTCCAACAAATTTCTACAAGATGTCGGTTCTTTCTCTCTGCTACACCATTTTGTTGTGGCGTGTTGGCACAAGTGTACTGATGACGTATTTGACATTGCCTTAGGTATTGAGAGAACTCACTTAAGCTATATTCTCTGCCGTTGTCTGTGCGCAAGCAATGGATCTTCTTTCCAACTTCTCCTTCAATTGACTCTCTAAACTCTTTAAACTTTGAGAATACGTCAGATTTTTCTTTCATAAAAAAACCACACATACCTTGAAAAGTCATCAATGAATGTCACCATGTATCGCATATCGCCAATTCATGGTTGCTTAACAGGACCGACTACATCAGAGTGAACTAACTCCAATGGTTCTTTTGCTTTAAACTTTGATTCCTCATATGGTAATTGGTGAGCTTTACCATATTGGCATCTTGCACAGACTGTGTCTGTTCGCACGTCTAGTTGAGGAAGCCCTTTAAGCATTGACTTCTTCACAATCACACTTAGCTTGGAATAGCTAACATGACCTAACCGCATATACCATAGATCTGTTGTCTCATTTCTTCTTGTCTTGTCTACATATGCAGATGCTGCTGACATTACGTAGACTGATTCCAATCGTTTGCCCTCCATTGTCGGTGTTTCTAAGATTTTGATATCACAATACACCTTCATGTCTCGGGGACCAAACAAGACATAGTGACCTGATGATGTTAACTGAGCCACAAATAGCAAATTTTTCTTCATTCTTGGGACATGATAAACATCTTGAAATGGTACTTGGTTAGTACTATATCGAGGTGTAACTATCGTCTAACCGATGTGGGCTATTGGTAACCTTTAGTTGTCAACTGTCACCACTACACGACCTCCCTTGTACTCATACATGCTTTCCAACTTCTGTTTATCACCTGTTATATGATTTGAGCAGCTAGAATCTATGATCCAATCATTCTTATAGCCAATATGTTTTGATGTTGTCACCGTAAGAGCTAATTCTTCTTCCTCTATAGCAAATAATGGTTCGGCATCCAAACCATCTTCACTATGCTCCTTAGAACTGGAAGTAGTTGTATTGCTTTCAACAGGCTTTTTCTTACTCCAACAATCTTTTGCCATGTGATCCATCTTCTCACAGTTGTAACATTAACCGTCAAATTTTCTATTATTATTACGGTTCTTCCAAGCTCCCCCTGGACGAAAGCCTCCCTTTCCTTGAGGAATTTTTCCTTTGTCGCCATCATTTTATATCCATTTCCATTGTATCGCTTGAAAGTGCCTTTGCTTTTGTTAGTGTAGAGCGCTTATTCTTCACCCTTCAGCGAGACTCCTCCTATTTGCTTAGCCATAGCTTCTTGACCGGCCAATAAATTCTCAAACTCAACAAGAGATGGTTGTGTCGACCATCCTTGTATAGCGGTAACAAACCCTCGATATTCGGGTCTCAAACCATGAATAATTATTCTCTTTATCCTCGTTTTCCCAATAGGAGCTTTTGGATCTAACTCTGAAATGTCGCGACATAATGACTTTACCTTGTAAAAGTATTGGAAAATCGTGATGTCGCGTTGCGCCATCGATAGTAACTCATTCTCCAGAAGTTGCAATCTTGTATCATTCTTCTTTGAAAAAAGTGTAACAAGAGTGTCCCATACTTCCTTTGGTATTTTTGCATCCCGAATATGCTCTAACATTTTTTCTTCAATTGTGGTCTTCAAAGCAAACATCACTTTGCCTGCTTTAATTTTCTACTACCGTAAGATGTCGTTTGCATCTTCCACTGTTGGTTGTGTAACTTCATCACCACCAACAACCTCCCACAAGTCTTGACCTTGTAGGTAAGACTCTATACATGTTGCCCATGTGTTATAGTTTTTGTTGTTGAGCTTCTTGATTCCTCCAACTACTTGAAGATCACCCATCGTGTCGGCAAGACTTCGACTATACCGAACAAGCTTGACTAATAAACTTGTAGAGTACCAAACTCCTCACGACTCAAGATAACTCCACTAAGAACGATCTCTGACCGTCCCGCTCTGATACCAATTGTTGAGTAAAATTTAGAATACACAACTCTAAATTTACTAATATTAGATCCAAACAAGTAAACAAACTACTTGTATTATACTCACTATAACACCTTTCAAAATCAACTCACAGATTGAAGAGAAATACAAACACCCAAAGAGAAAGCTCTTAACTCACACTCAAACTAAGAATACAAAGACTTATTTGTTTTTGATGGAATAATTAAACCAAATGTAAGGTATGCTATTTATAGTACTCACCATGCAATCTACATCACATAAATATAAAACTAAGAAATAATCCTAGTCACACAACTCTTATTTATACACTTCTCTTTTCTACAACCTTCAACCACTTCATTTATTTCTCTACATCCTTCAACCACTTCATTTATTTCTCTACTTCAACTACTTCATTTATTTCTCTACATCTTTAATTATTATGTTGGTATTGATTTTAAACGGTATATTGGATTGTTAATTTCCTTCTATCCTTAGTTCTTTGCTATGTACTGCATAAAATTTTAGCCTTCTCAAGTACAAATACATAGAGAGAGTAGAACTCTGCCTATTGAAAAGTGCATTCATGGACCGAAAGTGAGTGCATATATATATCAAAATCAGCATGCTATGACTGCTAAACTAAATTTTCCTACAGGGGCTAAAAGATCAAGGAGAGTCATGTAAAAATGGACTAAAGGCATGTTTGTATGAGATTCAAGATTTGAAAAGAAGTGGTTTAAAATGAAGTAGCTTAATCAAAAGTGATTCCAATAAAAGCATTTAGGTAAAACACATAAAATTGTTGAAAATGATTCCGAGTGATATTTTAATAAATATTTCAAGAATAGAAAATGTGTACTTAAATACTCATAAAATAAGCATTAATTAATCTATCATATATATATAAATCAGGCCTTATAATTTTTTTGGTACGTATTAGATATGGACAAGTGCCGTCCAATAACTTCTTTTTTTAAATAGTTAAAACCGCCTTGTACATCTATAAATATTCTCAGTAACCATAAAAATACACTTGAACGATCAGAAACATTAATTATATACCAAAGAGTTACATGAAAACAAAAACAAAATTAAATATTATACTGTATTATATTATATTTTATTTTATTTTATTTGGAAGCTAACAAACAGAAAATGGCAAAAACAAATGAATGATTTTAGGTTATCCTAAAAAATTACAGAAACAATTCGAACCAACAGAAACTCACAGCGGAAAGCATAGAGCTAATTAAGATATCTTTTAAGGGCCTTTAACGAAAAATAGAAATTTCATATTAAACCGAATTAGTTTAATTTTGCTTCCAAAAAAAGCTCATTGACAAAGATACAATAAACAATTTAAGGAAAGGACTAAAAAAATAATGAACCCTTGAGCCACAAAAAGATTAAGCAAAAATTAGTAAACATAAGAAGGGAAACAAAGAAGAATTTTTTTTTTTTTTTTTTAAGATTTATTTTGAAACTAAGACGACGGCAGAGTTTTTGTTTCCAGTTCAAAGACCTCACAGTTGCTTTGCTTCACATTCAAAGAGTAATAAGTGTAGATTTGAAAGAATGTTGAAAGAATGTACCTGGACTTTTGAAAAGTAGTATTAATGCTGAGGGCCTTCATGATAGAGATACAGGGAGAGAAATAGAGAAAAGGCACCAAGTTTTTGACATCTAGATTCTACAAATAAAGTTTGTATCTTTATAAGTAGACAATTACAAAACGCGAGTTTGATCAAAGCTATGGAGTGACAGAGTACAGAGTTTTTCTCAGCCACATAAGAAAAATGAGGATAACGTTGAACGGGCTTGATTGGCCAAAGTATTATACGAATGTATGTATACGATGATGTATGGTAAAATCATACACGATGCCTTATGTCGATGCTACTTTCTTATATCATAGCACGTGAAAGTATAGTTCAATAATTGAAGTTGCTTTCAGGAAAAAAAGATGAAAATGTCGTTTTGAGAACATCGATTCTCTCATGTTAGAAAATGCCATGTCCAGAATTCCAGATGTCCCCCCCCCCCCCCCCCCCAATCTAATCCCTTCGGAAGAAGGATGAAAGTGTCCTTTTATCGATTTCTTAATTACAAATCCTTTTATATCTTAGAAAATTTTAATGGTGTATGCCTCTTAGTATGTTCATCCAATCCTTGCTTCTTATATGTTTTTGATTTTTATAAAAATAAAAAATTAATATAAATACGTTATACTATATACTACGTGCCATGTCTTTAGCTTCGTGTCCTTGCTTCTGACTGGTGAAAGACGTAAAGTTTCAAGCGTGGAACGCATTTTTTTGACTACTTAACCAAAAAAAACAACAAAAGTTTTTTTTTTTTTAAAGAGTAAATCTATTTTGATAAAAAAAAAATATCTTGAAGTTACTGAAAATTTTAGTTACTGAATTTTGTAAGTAATATATATTATATCATTAAAATTATAAAAATAGAATGTTATACTTACAAAAAATAAGATTAAGTAAAGAACTGGTTTCTAATTATATATGGTGAGGGCAAATCTCATCAGCTTGTAACTTCTGGTTTTTAATAGGGCTAGAACTTTTATATTGAATTAGGTGAAATTAAAAAAAATTATAAAATATGCAGTTATTTTTCAAGTGATATATAATAGGATGACATTTTAGTATGATTATAATTTTAAAATAATAATAAAAATAATATTATTTATATTCACTTTATATATTTATATTATTTAAAAAAATATAACATATTATTTTAATTTTAACTTCTTTCAATTACATATTGTTAAATTATATTATAGTTTTATTTTTATTATTATAAATTTTAAAATTATTATTTTTGTAATATAATTATATATTTTTAATGTTTTTCCAATCAAATCAATTTTTACAAATGACAAAGAATACATAGTTGGTAAATGAGCCACGCATTATGTAATAAAATGTTGTTTGAAAAGTTTGAATGTAAAATTAATTTTTTGGAAAGTTTTCTATGGTAGATTACAACTTCTTCTAAAATCGTTTTGTTTAATCTATCATTTTTGTTTAATTTATTTCCTTTAATTCTCTTTATTTCACTTAAACCGTTTCATTTCTTTTTTGAAAGTTTTCTTGTTTATTTGTCTTTAAAAGGACAAGAAAAAGAGACTGACAAAAAAAAATAGTAGTTAAATAGAAGTGACAGAGAAATGAAATAGAAATTACAGAATAAAGAAATGAAAAAGAAATGACAAGAAAGAAATGGAAAAGAAAGAATTGTTTTTATTTTTATCTATAGTTAGATATTTCGTATAGAATTTAGATGCTTGAATTGATATAATAAAATTTGGTATAAGTTTATTATTATTTTATTATTATATTTTTAATATACATGATTAACGAAAAAATTATCTTAAAAATATTATGTGTTACACATGTTATTGTGTAAAAATTATTCTATATATTTAAAAGATACAACATAAGAGGGCTATATATATAACGTGTACATGAATCTAATTTGGAAGAAACTAATCACACTACAATCTTGAATGATTTACAATAAAATAAAACTAAATTGGTAATTGGAGTATTTTATTCCTATGATTGCTTTTTCAACAACTCAAGTCAATATTCTACCTTAAGTTGATGCATAGATATCATCAATGTTCAACTTGTCAAGTGAGCTCTGAAATATTTTGCTAGAGATAGCCTTTGTAAGAATATTTATTAGGTGATCTTCTGAGTTCATAAAAGGAAACTGAATGACCTTGTTTTTAAGCTTCTTTTTGACGAAATACCGATCCACTTCAATTGATATTATAACTTATGATATATTTAATATATCATAAGCTCTACCTTATAATTTATGAAACATTTAATATATAGATATTTAAATTAAGTTACATGAGTAAATGTAATGTATTGATACTTATAGTAGACTTTATCAATCAAATTATAACATGTCACTTTTAAAACTAATATGGTCATTTCTATATAAAGTGCAAACTCTTTTATAATAATTATAAGTAGTTCTTGGATTTAGTATTTTGTATCAAATAAAGTAGCATATTTGCTAGGCTTTCAATTGTGTAAACTCTATATATCTCAAATTTGAGATAAATATGTAATAATATTATTGATAATTATAGTTTTATTATCTAATAAAAACTAATAATAATATCGATCCACTTCAACTCCATGTTATAATTTATGATATATTTAATATATAGATATTTGGATTAAGTTATATCAGTAAATGTATTAATATTTATATAAATCTTATCAATTAAATTATAACATGTCATTCTTAAGGCTACTAAGTTCATTTATATATAAAGTGCAAACTCTTTTATAATAATTATAAGGAATTCTTTGCTTTAATATTTCGCAAAAGTAGCATATTTGTGAGGTTTTTAATTGTGTAAATTATATATATTTTAAATTTGAGATAAATATGTAATAATATTATTGATAATTATAGTTTAATTATCTAATAAAAACTAATAATAATGTTGTGATATATCTATGATATATAGTATTTAAATTACAAATGATGAGGTAGGCTTAAAGTTGGCCTCAGTCATGGCTTGCAACGATTGCTATATATAGAATCAGTTGCGCCTTTGCATAGTATTATAACTAGGATTCTGGCAAGCTTTTAGGTGTTACTGCATGGTCAAACCTTTGTAAAGGTTCACCTCTAGTTGTAAAATAATGATTTCTAGTATTGTATCAAATGAGCCTTAAACTGTTGGAAAATTATGCAAATTCTCGATAAGTTAAATTTATGAAAAAACAAGATAGACAAAATAACACACAAATTTGATAACGGAGTTCAGCAAATCTTGCTTACGTCTCCGGACCTACTGCAGATCTTTTTACTGAAAGTGGAGAAATTATTCAAGGTGTTTACAACACCCACAACTCACAACCCAATTACACTCAAGAAAATTGCTCTCAATTTCTCTCACAAAAGTTTTTTTCTCTAAGTTTTTCTCTCAATTAGAATGAACACTTGGTTGATTAATTCATTACAATTACACATCTATTTATAGGAAAATCCACTCCTTGAATTAATGGTTCCTTGAATTGCTCCTTGAATTAAGCTCCATGCTTGCTCCTTATTTTGTTCCATGTTTTGCTCTTTGTTTTGCTCCTTAATTTGCTTCTTAAATTAAGGAGCTTTATAACAATCTCCCACTTGAAGACTGATTTCAATATGTCTTCACACCTCGATCAATGTAGCAGCTTTTCTAGTCTTGTTACTCTAGCAAACCAACTGAAGTTGAGCACAACTTCAGTTTCATGGCAAGCTTCCACCTGCTTGCATCTCGAGTCTGACAAGTTTCATCATAGCATTCAGGCTCCCCTTCATCAGTCACCAAAATATAGTTCGTGTATCTCTTGTTAGGTACATGAGGTCGAGAAGACCTTCTCAATACAGGAGCTGGAGTAAGAGGCTGTGGTGTGTAGGACTATTGTACACTACTCTGTCTAACGAGTTCCTCTGGCTGAGGACTTGCTACAATTGGTTTCTTCAAGGAACTATCTGGGACATCATCTGCATCTACAAATACTAACTCATTCTAGTTTGATTCATTAGTATCTATTTTATGCATGTCCTTATACATCACTTTTTCGTTGAAAATCACATCTCTACTACGGATCATTTTCTTGTTTTCGCCATCCCAAATGTTGTAGCCAAACCCATCCTCACCATAACCGATGAATGTGTATTTCTTGGATTTGTGATCAAGCTTATTCATGTCTTGATCACTGATATGCATAAATTTTACACAGTCAAAAACTTTTAGTTGTCATAGTTTCATCTCTTTTCCGCTCCATACCCCCTCTGGTGTTCTATGCTCCAATGAAACAGATGAACCTTGATTGATTAAATAAGATGTTGTGTTGATTACTTCTGCCCAGAACTATTTCGGTTGACTTGATTGTATATGAATGCTTCTGGCTCTTTCTGTCAACATTTGGTTCATACGCTCACCACCATTGTCGATTTTAAGCTTTTTTATCTTCAAACTTATGCTTTATAAAGTAAACCTATACGTTCCGAGAATGATCATCTATGAAAGTAATGAAGTAGTGTTTCCCACTAATGGATGAGACGGTTGTTGGTCCCCAAACATCAGAGTGGATAAGCTCTAGCCTTCCTTTCTTTGGGGTTCTGCCACTTGTTTAAAAGTTGACTCTCTTTTTCTTTCCAAGTATGCAATCTTTGCACATGTCTATATTTGCAGACTGTAGGCCTGGAATTTTTCCCTTTGAGTGCATAATCTTCATCCCTTTTTTCACTCATGTGACCTAGTCTCTAGTGCCACAGATTTGGTGTTTCATTACCTACTCCAACTTCGATTGAACAATGTGCCCCTACTTTCATGTAAAGAGTTCCACTCTTCTTGCCTCGATCAACTATCATTACGCCCTTTGAAATCTTCCGATCATCACCATGGATGATCGTAGTGTAGCCTTCATTGGCCAATTACCCTACTGAGATTAAGTTCCTTCTTAGGTCGGGAATATGTTTGACATCCTTCAACTCCCAAACAGACCTGTTCAACTTAATCTTCACTACACCTTTGCCAATAATAGCACATGGTTGGTCATCACCAAGATATACTTTTCCAAGGTTTTTGGGAACATATTTCTCAAAGAATTCTTTCTGTGAAGTAGCATGGAACGATGCTCCAGAGTCTAACACCCAAGATTCTTCCTTGCTCTCCAAAGAGCATATCAATGCATCATCTCCTCCTGAGGTGGAAGTAACATTTTCCTATGTGTTCACTTGTTTGTCCTTCGATGCACTCTTGTACTGATTTTTGTAGTGCCCGGTTCTCCTACAATTTCAACACTCGATAGTCTTCGAGCTATGGGAATTATTAGGATTCCTGGATTTGAACCTCTTGTCCTTTGATCTACCTTGGTAGTCTGTTCTGCCACGTCCATTCTCTCTAGTTGAATTTCTTTCTCTTGACTCTGTATGCAAAACTGAAGAAGTTGACGATTCACCTGACTCTCTACGTCGGATCTCTTCACTAAGAACCAGTTCACGAACATCGTCAAATTTCAACTTATTGCTTTTTGACGAGCTACTCACAACCGTGACAGTAGCATTCTAGCTTTCTGGTAAAGAAGACAAAAGTATCAATGCTCGTACTTTTTCATCAAATTCAATTTCCACTGAACTCAACTGGGTTGTGACTGTGTTGAGTTCATTGAGATGTTGAGCTACCAATGTGCCTTCCGTCATCCGCAAATTGAACAAATGTCTCATCAAGTGCACTTTGTTTGAGGTTGATGGCTTCTCATACATATTGGAGAGAGCTTCCATAAGACCTGTCGTGGTCTTTTCCTTTGCTATGTTGAAAGCAATATTACGGGATAACATCAATCAAATAACTCTGAGGGCTTTTCTGTCTAGAAGATTCCAGTCTTCTTCCTTCATAGCCTCTAGCTTCTTCCCTAAGAAAGGTTGATATAGATTTCTTTGATACAGATAATCCTCAATCTACATTTTCCAAAACCCAAAATCTATGCCATCGAATTTCTCGAGTTTCACATTTTTTTCATCTATGGCCATTGCTCCTAATCAAATCGGACTTCCTCAGGATCGTTTCTGACTATTTATACAAACCATCGTATATTAGAACACCTCCGTCAACAAACATATATCGTCGAAAAATTTTCACTATTCACATATTTCACTATTCATGTGAATAGTAACATGTAGGAAATTGATAGAAATCGCCATCAAAAGCTGTGATACCAGTTGTTAGACAATTACGCAAATTCCCGATAAGCCATATTTATGAGAAAGAAAGATAGACAAAATAACACACAAATTTGATAACGGAGTTCGACCAATCTTGCTTACGTCTTCGGACCTACTGCAGATCTTTTTACTGAAAGTGGAGAAATTATACAAGGTGTTTACAACACTCACAACTCACAACCCAATTACACTCAAGAAAATTACTCTCAATTTTCTCTCACAAAAGTTTTTCTCTCAATTGGAATGAATACTTGGTTGATTAATTCATTACAATTACACATCTATTTATAAGAAAATCCACTCCTTGAATTACTCCTTGAATTAATGGTTTCTTGAATTGCTCCTTAAATTAAGGAGTTTTATAACAATCTCCAACATAAACTCCTACCAATTATTATTTGCATCTTTGTGATGTGTTTAAATCATACTTTTTAACAATTTTTTTAATTTCAATTCGGGATAGAGGATTCAAACTAAAGAATTATGCTGGGAGTCGAAACTCCCTAATATTATAAAATTAAGACGCCACAAACTTATATGGTTCAAAATAGCATTTCATAATCAAAATACAGATTTATAGCATAGGGTCAGTCAGAATGAAAAGTACTGATTTATGTTGAAAATCAACACCAACATAATAATTAAAGATGTAGAGAAATAAATGAAGTGGTTGAAGAGGTAGAAAAATAAATGATGTGGTTGAAGGATGTAGAGAAATAAATGAAGTGGTTGAAGGTTGTAGAAATAAATGAAGTGGTTGAAGATTGTAGAAAAGAGAAGTGTGTAGATAAGATTTGTGTGGTTAGGATTATTTCTTAGTTTTATATTTGTGTGGTGTAGATTGCATGGTGAGGACTATAAATAGCCTACCTTGCATTTGGTTTAATCATTCCATCAAAAACAAATAAGTCTTTGTATTCTTAGTTTGAGTGTAAGTTAAGAACTTTCTTTTTGAGTGTTTGTATTTCTCTTCAATTTGTGAGTTGCCTTTGAAAGGTGTTATATTGAGTATAATACAAGTAGTTTGTTTACTTATTTGAATCTAATATTAGTAAATTTAGAGTTGTTTATTCTAAATATTTCTCAACAATTTATACTTTAGCAAACGACAGTTAGAAACTGCTATGAACCTGATTTGCAATAACACGAATGTATACTATTCTTACAGATTCTTGCACGAAAGTTGGAATGTACTTTTCTTATAGATGCGTAAGATCAGTTTGATGTTTCTGTACTGTATCTGGACTTTCTATTCAATGTTATAGTTATCATTAATAAAAACTCTAACTAATAACTATAATCCTTGGTTTTAATGGTGTGACATTTAGGGGACACAATTGGGATTATCCTTTTGCTCTTTACTTAGTGGTTCTTCATTTCTATTTTCTGTGAATACTCTTGTTCAAGCGAACTTACATGGTTATGGGTGTGGATATATACCCGAACATTCCAATATGATGTAAATTTATAGAAAATTTAGAAAACATATATGTGTCTGGGTAGTGAAGATAGTGAAGATTATGTGAAACCGAAAACATATATGAACTTAAGTCCTTGTCCTCTGTTAAATTTGGGCCTAACTCCATCTCAAAACTCAGGTTGTGAGATGGAGGATTGCCCTTGTTTATATGCGCAGCGTGGGCACGATCCTTAATCGATGCGGGACTTTAACACTCCCCCTCACATCGGCAAGGGTCTGTCCCCTTGAGACCGACGGGGATGTTGAGCTTATGGAGCCCAAGTGGCGGAATGCATCACTCACCAGTGGCGAAACAACTGCACCGACCGGATAACCTGCTCTGATACCATGTTAAATTTGGGCATAACTCCATCTCAAAACCCAGGTTATGAGATAGATGATTGCCCTTATTTATATGTGCAGCGTGGGCGCGATCCTTAGTCGATGTGGGACTTTAACATCCTCCACAAGTGCTACCAAATAATACTAACTCACTTCTTCCTGTCTAGGATAATCTAATGTTTTTCTTTCTATTACAAACAAATTAACTCAAACTACGTATATAAATACAATACACAGTACTTTAAGAAACCTTGTCAATAATGCCCTTTATTCAATCTAATGCATAGACTTCTTATGTCCACATGTCCTGCCATTAGAGCTCTGTACTTTTGGAATCTCCTTTGGACTTGAATATTCCATTCTTAACATTGAATCCAATAAACAACAGCAACAAAACAGCCACAATCAAGTTTATCAAACTCCCGTTCTTCTTTTCCTTTACCAAATTTTTAACACCATCCTTAGACTCTTGTGGCCGAAGTTTGAAGCACATGTCATTCATCCCTTTCGTCTCGCCTTCTCCAATCTTCTCATTCTTCAACATCTGTTCGTGAGAATCTTTAATGAAATCATCAGTTACCTCTTTGATCTCGCTCGTGTCAATTGTATTCTTCTTGACATCACTTGGCTCCTTTTGTTCAACTTTTTCTTCTGAGCTCTTGTTTTTTGATTGTGATTCATCACTTTTAGGCTTTTGAGGCCTAGGAGGTTCTTCAGCAGGTTTCTTTGTTTGTTCCTGCAATGTTTTGGTTGTAGTAATAGTTTTTGGTACATTAAGAAAAAGGGTTTCACTTTCAAAACTCGCAGTAATTTGATCCTTGTTTGAATCTGATGGGATTGGATATTCCTTTGAGAAACGTTGCCATTTGTTTCCACTTATAAAGCGTTCACCAAAAATCCTCAGATTACCATTTGAGGTTATCTGAACTCGCAATGTTTGTCTTGTGAACCCTGCAGTGGTCACTCATTTGCTTAAAACGAACTTGGAACTTTTATTGTTTTAAAAAACAAGGTATTTCATGTATAGAGAAGCCATGCAGCAGGAATAACAATTCATTTTTTTTTTAATTATTATTTTTTATTTAACTACATTAATTTTGTACCCACTGAGAATCAAAATCCATACATCACAACCATTATCACTCTCCAATTAGAGAAGATGTCAATAGGCTACACATGACCAGACGAAATAACATGTTTGTTGATAACCATTTAATATATCAATGATTTATTTTTGTTTATATTTTGGTTAAATCTTGATGAGACATTGATATTTGTATAAAATGATTTTAGCTCTTCTCCTGAATTTTGCATGTTTTAATATGACATCAAAATTAAAGTTTTTTTTTATCAGAATTCATTAAGTCCATTGTGCTTAAGTTTTTGGGAGCTTCTAAAAGATATCATTTTGAGCTATTGAATTAAGGGTTAAGAAAATAATTGTTTTCCATTATAATTTTGTGATTTATTTTGTTCAAATTTAACGTAAATATCAACTAAAATATTTGATTGACATAAAAAAAAATATATACGAAATTGATGGGAATACATTATAAAATATATAAAATGTTTGGAATTTTTAGATTTATAATTCCATTTATATTATGTCAGTGTGATGGTGTAAACCAAAATGATAAAGTTCAAAGTGTCTATAAACCAAAATATTTTTATTAGTTTATAGGCACAAATTCTAAAATTAAATTTGTGGGGTTTAAGAATATTTATGAAATACCATATAATTTTTGTAATAATTGGTGTCTGTGCTTTTGTTTTGGTGACATGTAATCGGGTAGTTAACTCAAAATAGACAACAAAATTGGAATACTATTAGCCAAAAATAACTTGCTAAAATAATAATAATAATAATAAGTTTAAGTTTAAGTTAATTACGCCGTGTTTAAATTGTCGTTTTTATTTTAAATTTCAAACAATTTAAATGTTTCTATGTTAGGAAATTGAAAACCATAATCAATCAATTCAAGATAATTTGTAAAAATATTGAATGGTTAAATTATGGAATGAAGAAAGCTAGCATACCAGATAGAGTGACAATGAGAGTGTAAAAATCATCCTCAGCTACCCAGACATATGATGGTTCATAATCTTCATACACACGATCATTACCTGAAGGATTTGGCTTTGAGTTCATATTTTTCCTTTCTTAATTTATCTGTATATCAGATTATTTCTCTCTTTAAATCGTCTTAACCGTAAATGTGTGCTGATCATGTAATCTGTATATACATATTTGTAGAACTGAGAATTTGAGATTAGGCCTTTGTCGGTTTTGTGCTTTCTTTGCATTTAGTTATTCCTTCTCTATTTTCTTTGCTTTCTTTCAGCATCAGTGTTTTGTTTGTCTAATTGCTTCAAATCAAATATGCATTTTGTAATTATTGATCATTAAAAAAAAAATGCTTTGTTTATCTAGAATTTGTCCCTTCAGAGAGGGGAAAAGAATAGAAAAGGTTCTTTGTCCCTTAATTTCAATTTTCTTTTCTTTTTATTTTTTATTTATATTTTGGATCCTTTCCTTTTTTTTCTTTTTCTTTATATTTTTACTATATACTGTTTAATTAAACAACTTTCAAAGTTTAACAATCATTTAATTATTAAAAAATTAAGTTAAGTTTAATATTATCGAATGCTATTTTTATTATTATAAATTTTAAGTATATTATATTTTAAAAAAGATTAAATCAAAAGTTATTCAAACATATAATTTCAAATAATAAACCTTCCCTGCAAAAATATAACTTAATTACCCACTAATATTTATACTTTTTTAAAATCTTATATTTTTACAAAACACATTAATTGTTCTCGTATGTGTATCATATTAGCATACTAGCCAAAAAATAAAAAATAAAACAGGGACACATTAGTCACACTTAAAAGGTCCTAATAAATAGTATTGTTGTAGATTTAAAAAATCTTTAATAATTTGTAACATATTGCTAAGATTCTTAGAAAATTATGAGTTAAAAAATTGTTAAGAACGGTTCTATATTTAATTTCCGTTTTTATCTCTTCATCTTCAATTTCGATTTCAATTTGTTTTCTTCGATTTCAATTTTTGAATTTTTCTGTTACCTTTGCTTTTTTTTAAAAAAAAGCTTTGATTTTTCCTTTAAGAAAAGCTTTTAATTTTCTTTTTTATTCTCTTTATTATAAGTTTTTTTTGGTTGTTATTCTTATTATATATTAATTTTCTTTTTTATTCTCTTTATTATAAGCTTTTTGGTTATTATTCTTATATATATATATATATAACAAAGAATGAAAAAGTAAAAAAATAAATATAGTTGAGAAAATAGAAGGAAATAAGAAACAATGAAGAAGAAAGCATAGGGAAACAAAGGAGCTGGATAAGAAGAGAAAAGGGGAAAAATAAGAGAGATAGTACGGAAGGATGCGAAAAGAAAAGTAATAATACTTTTTTTGTATTTTTTATTTAGAGTTAAGTTTCTCCGATAGAGTTCAAAAATTTAGAAATTTATGGGATAATACACTATGATGTAAATTTATTATTCTTTAATCGTTATATCTTAGATGAGCGAAAAAATTATCTTAAAAACATAATGTGATACATACATCATTTTTTTTTACTTTATTTAAATTTATATTTATAATATATATATTTGTATGTTTTTAATTTTAATAAAATAATTTTAATCTTAAATTTATTTGTTCATGTATTATTTTCAACAAAGATAACATGAATTATGAAAATTAATTTGTAGAAATTTAATAGAAACCAACATCAACGAGGTATTGTGATATTCACAATATATGCATATCATTTTTTCCTTTAATAAAATCTTCAATTCATTCAAAATATCATGATTGTATGCTCATTTTAATTATGTAAATATGTGATTTATATACTTTTAGTATTGTAACTTTTAGATGAGCTTCATTAATCGTGTGATTTAAAATTATGATCAATTAAGTCAAAATTTAAACATTTATATTTTTTAAGGAAGAAAATATGAATTGTATATTTTATTAATAAAAAATATTAAAATAAGAAAAAACCAAAAAACTTTCCCCTATCTTTCTCTCTTTGTCTCTCTTTATTCATCTTTCTCCTTCCATCTCTACTCTTTCTCTCTCGCTCTCTCTGCCTACCTACTCTTTCTTTTTCTCTCTCTCTCCCACGTTCTTTCTCTCTCTCTCTCCCACGTTCTTTCTCTCTCTCTCTCCCACGTTCTTTCTCTCTTTCATTTTTTCTCTATCTCCATTTTTTCTCATTATTATTTTATTTATAAAAAATATAAATAAAATTAAGAGAGAGAATGAATGAGAGGGAAATGATGAGAAAGAAGATGTACTAAGAGACAAAGAGAGAATATGAGAGATAGAAAGAGAAAGGAAGAGAGAGAAAGAGTAGATAGGAAGGGAGTGAGGAAGAAAAAGAGAGGAAGTGAGAGGGAAAATGTTGTTTTTTTATTAATAAAATATATAATTCTCTTTTTGTTCCTTAAAAAATCTCGAATTTTTGAAAATTTTGATTAAATTAATCATACTTTAAAATTACAAGATTAATGAAACCCACCTAAAAATTACGAGATTAAAGTATATAAATTATATAGTTACATGACCTCAAGAACTTATACTTGAACTATCACAATATGAATGATTGATTGATACTATATATCAAGCTTATATATTGGTTAAGGAGAGAGAATAGTGAAAAGTGAAAATATACACTCCTTTTAAATTTCTATTCTAAATTCTAATTAATCTCTACCAATATTACAATTTGTTTAAAATTAATAAATAATATTTTTTCAAAAAAATTGAAATTTTTTTCACTATTTTTTGAATAATTATATTACTTAAGCACTTGTACCTGAGATTCGAACTACAAACATTCAACATGTCCCAATGAACTATATGTCATTGAGCTATAAACTTGTATTAAAAATGAAAAAAAGGTACTAATAATCCTATAAATTTAGATAAAAAATTGCAATAATCTCATAACGTTTAAGTGAAATGGTGCCTTTGAGAAACAGAGAGGAAGAAAAACAATTGGGTAAACTTATTTATGCATCAAATTGTCTAAGTCGGTAAGAATTACATTCATTTTTCTTTTGTAATTTGCTTTTCATTTTATTTAAAAAGATGAAGTTATATGCTTGTGACACAACTTTTTATAAGGGTGTTAACTTTTTATTCAAAAACAATTTGGTGCACTATATTTTTCGAAGAAATGATCCAAAATGAGTCTATTTAAAAAATATGATAGGGTGACACAAAGTATGTGCATTGTGATGTAAGCAGTACATAGAAAAATTTCCCGTGTAACTCTTACGTAGAAAGATATTACAATTGTGCACGTGTACTAATACGTAATTGATATAATACTTGTCTCTATTACAGGTCAGGTAGTATAAATAAGGGTGGTTAAGGGTGAGATGAGTGAGAGAAAAAGACTTCCCTTTTTTAAACATGGTGAGAGAGGTAGTAGTATAGTTAAAAACATATAGTATTAGTTTCTATTCCAACCAACTCGAGAAGGGAAATTCTTACTTTAAGTGTTTATTTTTATAATAAGTAATTTAGTAAAGATTATTACTAATATTTAGAAAAAATAAATTGTGTTAGCTCCTGTTAAAAAGAAATGAGTCAATGATAATATTATGAGTACAAACGAGCATATTTTTTGGTAGGTGATTACACCATTTTTTCTTCATATATTGTTTTTATAAAAATGATATTCATATTCATATGTTTAAACTATAGAAAATTGATACCAAGTTTAAGTAAATCTTTATGATGCATCTAATATAGGATTTCTGGTAATGTATATGATTTATAACATGAGTTATGATATTTAAATAAAGTACATGAAATTTGTAATTTTATGCATACATCATGAATCGTTTTTCATTAGGAGTATTACTTGTGCTAATCTTGTAGAGTTTGGTACCATGAAGATATTGGTTGTAGCAGACAGATTTTACATGGAACACATGTGTGCATTTACACATGTTTCTTGAAGTTTGTCCATATGTTAGATCTCGAAGTATGACCACACATGGGCTTCAAAGATTAACCCTCATATGACTTATAGTTTACCTCATATGTAACTTAATATTGACCAAAATATTTACCATATATATCTTAAAGTATGAACGTACATTGAGTCTTGGAGTATGAATGCATAATGGTTCTTGGAGTATGATCACACATTAGGTCTCGGAGGTTAAATGCCCATATTTCTTAGAGTTGACAACCTATGTATCATGGACTTGACCAATATATATGTATTTAGGACTTTGTATAGCATGTTTTACTATGATTGTTTGAGTATGATTTGGTTACCTCAAATATACACTTCTCTTGATTTAGGAAGCAATAAAATATAGGTATAATAGGTTTTTAAATAAAATCTCCCCACTACTTTATACTGTATATGACTACTATTTTTCTAGACATGCACGAAATCTTTATAATAGAGTAGACTTCTACTGGGTTAGTCGTAGTTCACCCCTTTTCCCTAAAAAAATTTCATGTTAGGTTTCAACAAGGCGACACATGATTCATTATTAATTAAGAAGTAGATTTAAGGTTTATTTTTTTACCTTGTTATTTCAGTTATGCACTGTAATATTATTGGATATATTGATGAGACTAGTGAAAACATTTTATGTATTATTTTTGATGATTTAAATTTATCCTTGTTCGTATATTGCTTCTTAATTGTAATAGTTTCGAAAGTATTGTAATGTTTTAAAAGCAAAGGATATCTAGAATTTAATAATTTCTTTAAAAAATAAACTTTAAACATATAATTTTCCTATAAACATGATTTAACTCATTCATTCTTCCTACCTCATGTACCCATTTTTTCAAGATGTGATAGTATGGTATCAGAACATGGTTCTAATCTCTCGGGAATAAGTCAGAAGATTCACTCATGATTTTTGAACTATTTTTATTATATTAGCATACCTCCAAGAAGAAGAGTGACTAGAAATAAGCCTAATTAGGATGTGTATGATAACTATGGTGAACGTAACCTATTACAAGTGTTATATGGATTGGTTACTCGAGGCAGAGATTCTGATGAAAGAGGCAGGGATTACTATCTAAAAGAGTTTGACAAGACTAGACCATTACTTTATTATAATACTCCAAATCCTAACGTTTTTGAATGATGGATTCAGGAGATTAAGAAGAAGATGAACCCCCTAAACATCCTTGCACATTTTAAAGCTAAACTTGCTACATACAATTTGAAAGGGGAGGCTGATGAACGAAAACCGGCATCGCCAATTCTCGCAAATACTTTGGTTTTAATATTTGTAAAACTCTCGCAAGTGCACGAATCATTTCGTAGAAAATGATAAGTATACTCCCAAGGTCGATCTAAGGAAGGAATGTATGTGGTTTTTAATTTATTATTCAAACTTTTAAAAACGAAATTAAATCCTAAACATCCTGTCACGATAGTTTTGGTTTTTGTGTTCCTAATCTAATAATATAAAATAAACATATATACAGATTAATTAAATATAATCTAAAAAGAATAAACATAGATACAAATTCAATAAATAAATATAAATACGTATTCAATAAATATTCATGCAAATTTTATCATTTATATTAGTGGAGTATTTACGGATATAATAACTAAGTTAATTATGCTTGCTCATATTATCTAAAGGTTATTAAAGATATAAATTGATATTTTATTGATTCTCTCTTTTTGTAATTTAATACCACCTTTTCAGTGCTAGATACTCTTTGTTAACTAAACAAATCAATTAATTTGGTTAATTAAATTAATTCCTTTTTCTAAGAGATTGAAAATGAACTATTTAAATGCCACCTTTGGGTTGATGGGGCTTTAAACTTTATTCATGTGTCCAAATTAAACTTAAGAATTTAGTTATCCCAGTACTAACTTTCAAGTTTTAAAACCACTATTGAAAACATGTTGTCAATACATTTCCACATAATAATTCTTATAAAACTTTTGAAATAGAGCTTCACTCTAACTACCGGGCGATTGTACTAACAAATAAAAGAGCACTACTCTAAATTAGACCTGATAACTAAACCTTAAAGTCTAACTTTCGGGGATTTTAAGTTTGTAATGAAAATAATATATTTCTCTCTAACATCCTTAATATAAAATCTTGAATAAAAATAAACTCAATTCATTTTAGAAATTTTCACCTATTTAATATTTCGCAAGCATAACAACGTTATTATTATATCATGATTATAAATACTAAAGTACGCTTAAATTTAATCGCTGCATAAATTAAATATAACATGTAAGAATAAAGCATAAAAATAATCAGAAGAAAATAAAATCCTTATAACTCTCGACGCTATTCCCGTTGCTAGAAAACCTCCAAGTCGAATTGCGACTTCCATTTATTGAATCAAAAATCTAAATTATTACAAAAACATTACAAGTTCCTCTCAAAAAGAGAAGAACTCTAAACCTTAGACAATTGAACTAAAAACTAAGAGAAAAACTAAGAAAAGCTTAGAAACTAAGAAAGAAACTAAAGAAAACTCAAAAACTAAGAAACGAGAGAAGAAAGAAGAGAAGTGAGGTTTTTAGGTGTGTTTTGAAGTGAATGGAAGTGGGTATTTATATGTGAGGATGGAGAGAAAATGATTAAAAAAATGTTAAAAAATATTAAAAATAAAAAACGTGGTAAAGGGACATGCCGAGAAATATCAATGACGCCAAGATGACGCCACGGGCCGCGACGCGTGAAAATGGGTCAAAAACGCTACGGGCGCTATTTGGGTCATTCACACAGGCCGCTGGCTGGGCGGCACCCGCTGGCACGGCTGGGAACAGCGTGCTGGCACAATACACAAGGAAGCATCAACGCGCTACGGACACAAGACGGGTCAGATACAAGGCCGGGCGCTTCTGGCACACGGCGGCTGCTTTTTCCTTTTTTGACATTTTTGACCTTTTTCGACCCATTTTGTCCAATTTTTCCATGTTTGTTGATCTTTTTCCACTTATTTATCAATTTATTTGTGATGTATTGCTTCAAGTATTCTTCTTGAGTCTTTACATTGCGCTTTTTAGCCAAAATTCCCGAAAAACAATAAAAATACCCGTGATTTCGAAAAAGACAAATTTATATAAATATATGATAAAACATATAAATATATATATCTTTAATCAATTAAAGGCATAAAATCACGGTTATTTTAGTGTTGAAAGACTCATCACAACCTCAACCCTTTTCGCTAGTCCCTTAGCAAGAAGTTTGCGATAAAAACTAAAAATTAAACTATCCTAAATCACTTCCGTGGATTGACACTAAGCATTTAGCTCATGCAACAAGCCTTTTAAACCCTAGGTTGCTCTTCCAAGTGGACGAGTTTCGAGTCTCGTGAGGGTTTTCGCACGAATTTATACTCCACAAACATTGCACTAAATGTAAAAACAAAAGAAACAATAAAAACAAACAACTTAAAAATTAAATTTACAACAAAAATCACCAATTATCAACATCTCACAAAAATGTCTCATACTTTTTAATCTCCTTTAAGATCATAATTAAAATCTCAAGCATAAGTTATCTTAATCTCTTTAAACAATCATGATTTATTATACTAATTAGTCGAAAATCATTTTCATATTTCATATCAAAAGTGTATCCATTTAATTTCACCCAATTTCAGTGTCATGAATCGAATGCTTCGACTCTATTCCTCACAAGTCAATACTCTCAAAACACCGAATCCTACTGGTTCAAACACTCATACTAATTTATATGCGAAAGAGTTGATGTATAGAAATGAACTAATAGCCGCATATGTATAAAGAATAAAGGCTCAAAGTGTTATTTTAACATTGATCTCATGAAAGGAATCAAATGTATAAATTATAAAGATATCATATATAAAAATTATTTTCATGCATAAATCAAACTCATTAAGAAAGAATTTCAAGATATATGCCTTTTACAAATGAAGAAATTGCAATGACTTTTTGGGGGGAATTACTTCTTATATCTTTCTTTGTAATTAGCCTTTACTCACAACTTCTGTAGCAATGCTGGTTATAGATGTAGATGATACTATTTTTATCTCTCTTATTTTTTTTTTTCCGTAGATATTTTTCAATACGTGTATTTCTTAGAGAGTCAACCCAATGCATGCATTGTACATATTTTGGATTTTAAAGGGTTAATTTTGTGGTTTTTCTCGTTTGATCTTGGTTTAGGTAACCCTGATATGTCTTTTTTTGTTTTTGTAAGTAGTCATGCATAAATGAGATATAAGCATATACTATCAACTTTCACTCAAATCATTTAATCTAAGCAAAAATAATAATCAAAAATATATGATACTTTATTAAAATGAAAAAAAAATTCATACATTCAATGCTAATACCTATGAGATCATCTAAAAATTTGAAGAAATAAGAAATGTGTTTCGAGTAGAAAAAATATATATTTCATCAATAAAGGAAATTAGGCTCAAATTATATCTCACAAAGGTAGTCTCCACTAAAAAAAACTCATAAACACCGATTTTTGGGTTTAATATAATTTCAATATCTTATCAAGAAATACTAATTATGACAAAACTAACTAATTATCAAAAATAATTACAAAATATTTCATGATATGTTTTCAAAAATTAATCTAACAAGACAAAAGACTTAACTATTTACTTAAATTTGATTTAAAGAAATGATAAACTTTTGTGAAACTTTCTCTTTTTTTTTTTTTTTTTATTCCAAAAATTACTAAATCACAGAGAATAGAAATAAAACCAAACACACAAAAAGTATATTTTTTTTTATTTTATTTTTTTAATTAAGCATGGTAACTTTTCACCACCCCCAACCTAGAACTTACATTGTCCTCAATGTAACAACTCAGAAATTAAAGATAAAGAGAGAAGAGAAGAAAGATTACCTATTTCCGAGAATGTGCAAGTAGTAATGGAAAATGCAGCGCATCCATCATATTCATCATTAAAGTGTATACAGCATTTATCAGAAACTTCTAACATCTCAACAAATATTTTTAGTTCTAACAATTTAAAAATTATTCACATGCAATTAAAATGAAATAAACAATAAAATTAAGTAAAGAAAACAAATAACAAAACAAAAATTATTTTATATTTTTTTTATTTTACCTAAAATGACGGGTTGCTTCCCATCCCATCCGCCGCTTAGTTTAACGCCTTAGCAAGACGATCTTTCGGTGCTATGGTTACTCAGCCAAATGCAATCCATTTCAAAGAATGTTGTTTGGTTCTTCTAAATAAGGCTTGACACGATGGCCATTGACTTTGAACGTTTTTCAGTGTCTTCGAGTCCAATAGTTCCACTACTCCATGTTCAAATACTTGAACTATTTTGAATGGTCCATCCCATCTGATCTCTTTCCCGAAACAATCTCAAACGAGAGTTAAATAAAAGAACTTTCATTCCAAAGTGAAGAGTCTTAGGAACTAGCCTCTTGTCACGATAGCGCTTTAGTACGCTTCCTTGTATAATTTGGCATTCTCATAGTTTCATTCCTAATTTCTTCCAACTCACGCCGGAGTAATCGTTTTTCACCGCTTTATCTAAATCCACGTTTAACTCTTTTAATTGCCCAATAAGCTTTGTGTTCAAGTTCAATCGGAAGGTGGCACGCTTTCCCAAAGATTAACCGGTAGTGGCTCATCCCAATAGGTGTTTTGTAAATGCGCGGTACGCCCATAAGGCATCATTTAGCTTAAATGCCCAATCCTTCCTCGACGGATCTACGCACGCTCCAAGACTTCTTAATTTGCTCATTGCTCACTTCCACTCAAACCTAAGTTCGAGGATGATATGGAAAGACATTTTTATGTGCGATGTTGTACTTGTTTAGTACTCCATCAAAGAGTTTGTTACAAAAATGGCTACCTCCATCACTTATTATAAATTTCTAGCGTTCGAACCCATCAATATGAAATCTTTCAAGAATTTCACAACAACATTAGCATCATTGGTTTTGGCGGGATAGCTTCTACCCACTTGGACACATAATCCACAAAGCAACCAAAATGTATTGAAAACCATTAGACGGGAAAAGGACCCATTTAAGTCAATCCCCATACATCGAAGCGTTCCACACCTAAATTAGATGTCAATGGCATTTCATCTCCTTTGCTTATGTTTCTCGTTTTTGACATCTATCACATTGTGCACAAACATACGTAGCATCTTTAAAAAGTGGGCCAAAAGAATCCAGTGACTGTAATATCTTACTTTGTCTTTTTCACCTCCAAAATGACCCCACAATGAAGTTCATGACAAAAAGTCGAATGTTTTACGTTTCTTTCTTCTCGTACACATCTCCTGATGACTTGATCTTGACCAATCTTGTATAAATAAGGGTCATCCCAGAAATAGTCCTTATTAGTTTTAAAAACCTTTTCTTGTCCTCGATATGAAGTTATTAGGTCGCAAAAACACCAAGTGGCAAGATAGTTTACAATATCAAAGATACCACGGGTTCTGACCTATGAAAAATAACCTGTTCATCAAGAAAGGTTTCAACTATATCATCATTACTCTCATCTTTAAGAGAATTGAAGTCGTGAATCAACCTAGACAAATGGTCACTACTAAGTTTTCAACGCTTTCTTATCCTTGATCTCTAGGTCAAATTTTGTAAAGAGTAAGACTCAATCTGACATCTTGGTTTCGCATTTGGTTTACTTAATAGGTATCTTAAAGCAAGATGATCGAATGTACAATCACTTTAGATCCTACTAAATAAGACCGAAATTTGTCTAAAGAGAATACTATAGCCAAGAATTCCTTTTCAAGCTGTGGTGTAATTCATTTGGGCATCATTGAGTGTTTTGCTAGCATAAGAGATGACATGTAAACGCTTATCCACTCTTTGTCCCAGTGACTGCTCCTATTGCATAATCAAGCATCACACATTATCTCAAAAGGTAAAGACCAGCTTGGTGCCATTATAACAGGGGTAGATGTTAGTTTCTCTTCAAGGTATTAAAGGAAATAAGGCAACATATCATTCAAGTCATTCAAGATCTTCGATAATAAGTTACATAAAGGATCTACTTATTTTAGAGAAATCTTTAATAAATCGCCCCGTAAAATCCTCGCATGTCCCAAGAAGCTTCTTATCCCCTTCACATGATGTAGTGGGAGGTAGTTTGGATATCAATTCAACTTTTGCCTTATCAACTTCAATACCCTTGTTTGAAATTATATGTCCCAAAACTATCCTCATTGAACCATAAAATGACTTTTCTCCCAACTAATGGTTAGATTGCATTCAATGCATCTTTCTAAAACCAAAGTCAATTTATGTAAGCAATCATCAAATGAGTTCCCAAAGACAGAGAAATCGCCCATGAAAATTTCAATGAACTTCCACCATGTCCGAGAAAATGGATATCACGCATCTCCTGAAAGTGGCGTGAGCATTGCATAACCCAAATGGCATTCTCGCGAAAAGCAAATGTCCCAAAAGGACATGTAAACGTAATGTCTTTTCCTTATCTTCCTGGTGCTACGGGTACTTGATAATATCCAGACATACCATCCAAAACAAGAAAATCAGGTCTACTAATCTTTCCAACATTTGATCAATGAATGAAGAGGAAAGTGATCCTTTTTCGTATATAAATTTAGTTTCCCAAAATCTATACACATTCTCCATCCAAAGGATTATTCTAGTGGGCACTAATTCACTTTTATCATTTTTAACAACTCGTTATCCCGCATTTCTTTGGTACCACATGCACTGACTAACCCACTTACTATCCGCACAGATAGTATAATCCCTTCTCCTAACAATTTAAGGATTTCCTTTTTAACTACCTCGTGATGCTCGGGTTTAGTCTTTCTGGGCCTCTCGCAGACGTTTAGCACCATCCTCCAAGTTGATCTTGCGTACATACACATTGTTGGACTAATGCCTCTTATATCCCCTATACTCCAACCTATAGATTTCTTAAAACTCAAGTTTAAGCACTTTGACGAAGTTCTTTTCTCGTGGTTTGCTAAGGTTGAAGAAATTATCACCGATATGTTTCTCCTTCTCCCAAAAACACATATTTTAAGTGCTCGTGTAAGTCTTTGAAGTTCAAGTTCGTGGATTGGCCTCTTTAATGATGAAGAACCGGGTAGATTTAAAAGTGCACTAGATTTTGTCATCACTTCATTATCGTGTCTAGTTTGTTCAAGGTACCCCTTAATTTCTTCATCTAAATCTTCTTCAACCTTTTCAAGTGTAAGAATCAGCTTTCAAGCTTGTCTTCTATTCTGTTTGGAAAAAGGTGTTTTGGACAAGATTATCCAAAGGATCAACTTCGAATATTTCATCGATGGCGTAAATAGAAGGGAAAGGCGAAGAATCAAAACTTTGAAATGAACAATCTCCTAAGACTGCCATTGTCAAATTTCCATCTGACATCAATAATAGTTTTAGTAGTTGCCATATAAATGGTCTACCAAGCAATATTGTACGCTCGTCCAATGCCGGATTTTCTTGCATATCCGTGAACCACAAAGTCAACAGGTATTATCATTGTCTACCCGTACATTCAAAACATCCTCAACTATTCCCTCCGGATATTTAAGAGATCTATCAGCAAGTCAGCAGTGGACATAGTTGTGGGTTTTAAATCCCCTAGATTGAAATCAGTGGAGAATATGTAGTAGGCATCAAATTTATACTAGCACCTAAATCAAGCATTGCTTTAGCAACCTTCCTATCCCCCATAGTTACGCTTTATAATAAAACTTCCAGGGTCTTTCAACTTACAGTGGGTAATTTGCGGTCAAGTACGGGCTAGAAATTTTCGACACTACTACTGCTCATTCAGCCCATACCTCCTTTTCTTAGTGTTCAACTCTTTGAAAACTTGGCATAGTAGGCACATTCATGATCACTTCTAATAATGGTAAATTGATATTTACTTTAGAGAGCATATTAAAAAGATCATTGAATTGCTTATCTTGTTTGGACTCTTTCAACCAAGGGGGAAAAGGTACTTGCAGATCCGCGTGTGGTTCGTTTGTCTTTGAATTTTGGGAGTGTCGATGACCCCCAACGAGTTTTTCGTGAAGTTCTCAGAAGTTTAACACTTGTTTCTCCTTTTGCGATATTAGAATGTCGCCTTCTTTGCTAGAGATTTCAGGAACACTGGTATTGACCACCTTACCACTTCGAAGCGTTCTAACATCTTTTGCTTGCCTCGTCGACGGGCAACTTTCCCTGGTTCTTTCTTTTGCATTTGTTCGCCCAAATGGCTTGCTCCAACTTTAGATTCAATTCTTTAACCGAAGCCTCCACGGTGTTCAACCTTTCGATTAGTCATCGAGTTGGTTGTCACGACTAACTTGAATAAAAGCATTCAAGCTATCTTCTAAGGTTGGTTTAAAAGATTGGCTCAAGTGGTGCGTGGTCAGAGTAATAAGTGATTATAGGTGTTTGGATGATACTTTGAAAATATCGACTTCCTCTATGGCATCGACACTAGAATCACAAGTATTTGAATAATTATGCAGTACCATGCCCAATTGAACAACACACTCCACATACCTCTTGATTTGAAATTTAGTGAGACGTGAGGAATTTCACTTGTTTAGTCAATTCAGCAAGTTGCAAGGTTATCTCATCATCAAAGCCGACCTCATCGACCTTTGCTTTCCTTCTACCACCTCTTGTCGGGAATTAGAACCCAATAGCTCATAGAGATTATAGGCTTCCTCCGCTGTCTTTTCTCCTACAAAGACCTCCAAGAAGATATCAACCATGTATTGACTCAGAAGTGTCAATCCATCGTAAAAGAATTGGTTTTGTAGTCAGAAGTGGAAAGCTATGATTTTGACATTGAATGAAAAGGAGTTTGAATCGCTCCCAAGCTTCATGAAAGTGGCTCTTCATTCATTTGAGAAAATGTTGCTATCTTTGTTCTTAGATCAACGCCTTTTGACGTGGAATAGAACCTACCCATGTACCCCATAGATCGCCTCCCAAGTTTTAAGAGAACCCGACCGTAGAGTAATGAACCATGACCAAGCTTTATCTTTGAGCAGTGTAAGGAAAACACCTCATCCTAAGTCGATCTTCACTAATTTCATGTAAGGGAAAGGTTTGGACAATAGCATAGAATTTCTCGAATGAAATGCAAAGGATCTTCATTGTGGATACCGTAAAAGGAAGGCAACAAAGAATAATGAATCTTTTCAATTCATAATTCAGCCTCTTGCAATTGGATGCCGGTTACATTGCCAATGATTGGCATTGTATAGTCTTTCATCTTTTCCGCCTATCTTCAAAGATCTCCCATGTTTATTTGTAGTTGAAAATGATCCTCCTCCTATTGTGAATCAACATTTTGCTCTTAAAAATAATAAGTAGATATCTCTAAAAAAATGCAAGGAACCTAAATTTTTTTTTTTTTTTTTAAACGGTGGACACAATTTTTCAAGAAACAAATTTGAAATTTTTTTATTTTATTTTATTTTTTTTATTACACGCAAACTAAAACAAAGGAAAATACAATAATGGGTGACTTCCCACGTAGACTAAAATTTATCGTCTTCTAGTAAGACGTTGTTTGAGATTGCGTAATGAAAACTCAATGTCTCCTCTTCATTGAATTTATTTAAGTTTCAATTTTGCCTTTCTCGCAAATATTCAACTAACTGCTCAACTTGAACTTCCTCCTTTTGATGAAGCCTACGTGCAGTCCAACCGTTGATTGGTTTTTGATTGATTGTCCCTACAAACTTGAATAAAAGAATTCAAGTCATTCCTCCGTGGTTGGTTTATTTGGAATGCTTCGTGGAATGTGGCAAGTGGAATTGCCGGGCCTGTTCGAGCTTTGAGGAAAGCGAGGGTTATTTTGCCTTCCAAGAGAAATTTGACGACTTCTCCACCCATGATTATAGGTATTTGAATTGGGATCAAACCTTGGTCTTCGTTGATACGCTTCCCAACACATTAACCTCCGCTTCGTGTCCAACAGATCTCCTCGATATGGACAAGCTTCCGCATCTTTGTCCCACGTTGTCAGACAAACCATATTGTTCATTATTCTCAGGTTGGCTCAGTGTAGCGAGAAGCGGCAACTTCGTTTAGGGCTTGAACAAGTTGTCGTTGAACTTCATTACCGGAGTCAATCTCACGAACACTACCTTTCTCACTTCCTGAGCTTTTCATTCGGGAATTAAGACCCAACATCTCAAAGAGATTATACGTTTCGATGCGCCTTTTTCTCCTATCGCCCCCGCAATAATTGTCGACAACGAACCGACATTGTCAGGTAAGTCCATCGTAAAAGAATTGGTTCTGCAACCAGTAGGGAAAGCCATGAATGGGACATTGAGCGAGAAACATTTTGAACCTATCCCAAGCTTCACGTGAATGGTTCTCCTTCCATCCGAGAGAAAGTAGCAATCTTTCCTCTCACCGATGTTTTTTGACGGGAATAGAATTTTCCCATGAATTTATTGTAAATTGAATTTCATGTCATCGAGAACTGGGAAAGTTGACATCAACCAAGCTTTAGCCTTATCCTTGGTGTACGGAAAACATCTCATTCTAATTGATCCTCGTTTAGGAATACCGGGGGAATGTTCGATCAGTAGCATAGAAATCTCTCATAAAGGAAAGAGAATCTTCATTAGGTAGCTCCATGTAAGGAAGGAAGCATAGAAAAATGAATATTTTTAAGTGTCATAATTCCGAAAGCGCCTTCTCCCAACCTGGATAATGGCAGCTTGTCGCCAATCACCTATTCAAACTCTTTCATCGTGGTTTCCTAACATGCTGTTTTCCTCCATTTCTTTCGCTCTAGTAAAGGATTAAGACGCTCTATGTTTGGCTCAAAATCGAGGTAGTGTGATCATTGCTGACACTTGTTTAAATTTATGAATATTATTTACATATGGGTGTTGTGGGTTTCCAAGGATCTCCTACCACGCATGATTATTTTTAAACGTAAATTTAAAACTCCGTCAACAAAAATAAAGAAATTAGAAAATTTCCATGGCATTTAATACAAAACACTAGACATTTTTTTTTTTTTTTTTTACTTTTTTTAACATAATTAAGATAACCAAGAATTGTTTCCCAGGTGAAAGAATTGGCTATACATTACCCAAAAACCATTCTCCTACAGAATAACGCTCCGTGAAAGTTAATACAGACAAAGCGCCAAAGAACTAGTCTCCTGCATTTAACTCCTTAGATTTTTACTTTTCACGCCTCTTTTTTTTTTTTTTTTTTACGAACGGTAATTTTATTTTACTATTCACACTATCTTATTTCTTATTAACTTAAAATTTTTAAAAAATTTTAATTTTTTTTTTTTTTTTACGAACGGTAATTTTATTTTACTATTCACACTATCTTATTTCTTATTAACTTAAAATTTTTAAAAAAATTTAATTTTTTTTTTTTTTTACGAACGGTAATTTTATTTTACTATTCACACTATCTTATTTCTTATTAACTTAAAATTTAAAAAAAAAATTAATTTTTTTTTTTTTTTACGAACCGTAATTTTATTTTACTATTCACGTTCTCTTATTTCTTATTAACTTAAAATTTAAAAAAAATTAATTTTTTTTTTTTTTTTTTTGGTAACGGTAAAAACTTTTTTTACTTCAAATTTCAAATTTCTAAATTATTTACTTTTTATTATTTATTTATTTTTTTATTTATTTTTTTATTTATTTTTTTATGAAATTTGAAATTTGATTAAATTTTATTTTATTTTATTTTATTTTATTTATTTATTATTATTATTATTATTATTATTTTTTTTTAAAAAATATCACAATTATTTACAACACAAAAATATTTTTAAAATTTTGATAAATAAATTAAAAACGCTTATTCTTCACAAGAATCGGCCAAAAAATCCTACTTAACGAAAACCCAGATCGCCAATTCTCGCAAATACTTTGTTTTAATATCAGAAACTTTCAGATGCATCAATCATTTCTTGTAAAACGATAAAGATACTCCTGCCGCCGATCTAAAGCGATGAATGTATGCTGCTTTTTAATTTATTATTCAAACTTTTAAAAACGAAATTAAATCCTAAACATCCGTCACGATATGCTTTTAAGCAGGTTCCTAATCTAATAATATAAAATAAACATATATACATTTAATTAAATATAATCTAAAAAGTTAATAAAACATGTATACAAATTCAATAAATAAATATAAATACGTATTCAATAAATATTCATGCAAATTTTATCATTTATATTAATGAGTATTTACGACATATAATAACCAAGTTAATTACGCTTCATATTATCTATGCTATTAAAGATATAAATCGATATTTTATTGATCTTCTTTTTTGAATTTAATACCACCTTTCAGTGCTAGATACTTTGTTAACTAAACAAATCAATTAATTTGGTTAATTAAATTAATTCCTTTTTCTACAGACAAAACGAACTATTTAACGCTAATTCTATGGCTGGGATACTTTAAACTTTATTCAAGCTGTCCAAATTAAACTTAAGAATTTAGTTATCCGAAAGATTAACTTTCAAGTTTTAAAACCACTATCAAAAACACGTCAATACATTTCCACATAATAATTCTTATAAAACTTTTGAAATAGTTTCACTCAACTACCCATGTATTCATGTCAACAAATAAAAGAAGACTACTCTAAATTACTGATAACTAAACCTTAAAGTCTAACTTTCAGATTTTAAGCTAGAATTTAAAATAATATATTTCTCTAACATCCTTAATATAAAATCTTGAATAAAAATAAACTCAATTCATTTTAGAAATTTTCACCTATTTAATATTTCGCAAAGATAACAACGTTATTATTATATCACGATTATAACAACCAAGACAGCTTAAATTTAATCACGCATAAATTAAATATAACATGTAAGTTAATAAAGATAAAAATAATCAGAAAAGAAAATAAAATCCTTACAGTAACTTCGACGCTTATTCCCGCTAGAAAACCTCCATGTCGAATTTTGACTTCCATTTATTGAATCAAAAATCTAAATTATTACAAAACATTACAAGTTCCTCTCAAAAAGAAAGAACTCTAAACCTAAGACAATTGAACTAAAAACCAAGAGAAAACTAAGAAAGCTAAAACTAAGAAAGAAACTAAAGAAAACTCAAAAACTAAGAAACGAGAGAAAGAAAGTACATAGGTTTAGGTTTTTAGGGTTGTTTTGAATGGGGGTATTTATAGGAGGACGGAGAAAAATGATTAAAAAATGTTAAAAAATATTAAAAAATAAAAACGTAGCTGATACGCTGAAATCATCAATGACGCCAAGCATGACGCCATTGGGCGGGCCGTGACGTGAAAATGGGTCAAAAACGCTATTGGCGCTACTGGCCGCTGCTGATGCATACAATAATACGCCGCTGTCACAAGCCTGGCAAGGTGAACAAGGCATAGGCCAGGAAGGCTGCGAGATCAACGCCAGCGGCATACGGACTCTGATAAGCGTCAAGGCCGGGCCGCTACGGCGCAGCGTTTTTTCCGTCTTTGACATTTTTGACCTTTTCGACCCATTTTGTCCAATTTTTCCATGTTTGTTGACCTTTTTCCACTTATTTATCAATTTATTTGTGATGTATTGCTTCAAGTATTCTTCTTTGAGTCTTTACATTGCGTTTTTAGGCCAAAATTCCTGAAAAACAATAAAAATACCCGTGATTCCGAAAAAGACAAATTTATATAAATATATGATAAAACATATAAATATATATATCTTTAATCAATTAAAGTGCATAAAATCATGGTTATTTTAGTGCTTTTTGAGCACTCATCAGAGGCCTATTTTTGATGGAACTCTGTGAGTAAAGGAAGGAACATCGACGAAATCACTTGGAGGAGTTTTAGAAAATGTTCTAAAAAAATTTTTTCAATGAGATTCCCAAAGCATACATGGTTGTTAAGTTTATGAATTTGAAATAATAGGATGTGACAATCATTCAATATAAAACTCATTTCAACCAATTATAAAGGTTTGTAGAAAACATGGTCATTCAAGACTCAAATAAGGCTGTTAAGTTTTTGATGGGGTTACGAGATGACATATGATTGCAACATATGTATCAAGGTGTTCAAACCTACACTGCAACTATTACTATAGCCTATTGAGTTGAACAAGTCAATTTGAGCAATGAATGGTGGCTATATCATCATAGAAACTTAAATAGATGGAAAAAGAGAAGAAGTTTTGGAAACTAAAGCATGGCGATCAATGTAATGGGTCATTTGAAAGTATATCCTCTGGAAGTCCTCGATAACTTTCCTATGTTTCTTTTAACTACAACTAACCTGGACATCTCAAACAAAATTGTCCTCAACTCACAAGCAACCAATATATAGGATGGTTAGAATATACCTTTTTATTTGGAGCATCAAATGCTCGAAGAAATTTTCTAGTAAAAAGCCAACAGTTTAATTTGCAACTATATCAAAATTTTCAACAACCAAGGCAATCTTTTCAAGAAAATTTCTTTAGACCTTACCAACCTTCTATATAGTCTTTTCAACAATAAACCAATCATGTGCAGACTTTTCAATGACAAAAGTCTATTTGTGGAAAGGATAAAGGCAAAATTATTGCATCACAAGGACAAGCATTTGCGATATCTGGCAAGTTAAAGGAACTAAAGATTAATGATGTTACTAAAGGAACAATGTTACTATACAACTCTTAAGTACTAGTTCTTTTCGATAATGGGGGCACACATTCGTTTATTTATTTTACCTATACCTAATATCAAATTTGACTTATGAAACCATAGAAACCTCTTACGTTGAATACTCTTCTTGAAGTTATATTTAATGCTTTTATGTCTATAAAAATTATTCAATCAGATTAAACAGTCATTGATTATTAGCTAATCTCTTTATACTTGATATGAGTCACTTTGATGTCATTACAGGAATTGATTGGTTGGCCAAATATCAAGCAATTTTGAATTTCTTTGAGAAGAAATTCATTGTGCAAACCCTCAAAGGTGTAAAGATTCAATTTTGTAGTAAAAAATTAGTAGACCTTTACAGTGCTTTTCTTAAGTATTATATGGGAGGAAGGCAAAATCAAACAAGTGTAGTTCTTCTAAATCCAATAGAAGCAAATATTGACAATGAAAAAAGCATTGCACGGATACTAGTGGTGAATGAATGTTGGGATGTGTTTCAAGAAGAGCTATTTGAACTTCCTCTAACTTGAAAGATTGATTTTATAATCAAGTTATATCCTGAAATTACACCAATATCAATCGCACTCTATCGAATAACACTAATAGAGAAATATGAGTTAAGATGAACTATTAGGAAAAGGATTTATCCAACAAAGTATGTCACCTTAAGGAGCACCTATTCTATTCATTAAAAAGAAGGACTGATGTTTTAGATTATGCATCAACTTAATAGATTAACCATTAAGAACAAATATTGATTACCTCAGATCAATGAATTGTTCAACCAACTCGTTGGAGTATGTTTCTTTTCAAAATTTATCTAAGGTTTGGATATCATCAATTACGGGTTAAAGAGTTAGATATACTCAAACTAATTTATGTACAAAATATGAGCATATTGAATTTTGTGTGATGCCATTTGGTTTAACCAATGCTCATGTTGCTTTTATATATGAACTTAATAAACCAAGCATTTCAACCTTGCCTATCAACTTATCATTATGTTACTCGTGAAGAACATGAAGGTCATTTAAAAATTGATTTACAAACTTTTAGGGAGCATCAATTGTATGCAAAGTTCAAAAAATATGATTTTTGGCTTACCGAAGTTAAATTTCTTAGGCACGTCACATCTAAAAGAGATATTGCTATAGATCCCTTTAAAATTGAAGCAATATTAAGCTGAGAGAAACTAAAAAACATAAACAAAATACAAAGATTTCTTGGATTGATAAGATACTATCGGCACTTCATACAAGACTTCTAAAAAATTATTATACCTTTGACACGACTTACCCAAAAGGGAGTCAAGCTTATATGGAAAAGAGTTTATGAAGATGCATTTCAGAAGTTGAAAGTACAATTGATGACCTCATCAATTATCATTGTACTAGACAGTACATAATCTTATATGGTTTATACTAACTTTTTATTGTAAGGTCTTGGATGCGTTCTAATGCAAAATGATCGAGTGGTTACATGTGACTCATGAAAACTCAAATTTCATGAATGGAAATGCCCAACACATAACTTAGAGTTAGCAACCATGGTTTTTTCTTTAAATATGTGGAGGTGTTACCTCTATAGTAAAAACTCTTAAATATTTTTGGATCATAAAAGTCTCAAGTACTTTTTTACTCAAAAGTATCTCAATTTGAGACAAAGAACATTGGGAGAATACCTTTAATATTATGTTTTAACTCTACAGTATCATCAGGAAATGAAAATAAGGTAGGAAGTGCTTTGAGTCATAAGTTGGGTTTTGTTGCACAAATGATATTAGATACCTGGCGAATCACTCGAACGATAGAATTCTATGAGCTAAATTTGTTTGATAATAAGAGACGAGCATTCTTATGCAACCTCATATCCACTCTTGTATTGCTTGAGAATGTAAAAATGGTCCAATCTAATGATCCTTAAATCGATAAAGTGTGATCTAGAATGTATGAAATAGAACCGATAAATGGATGGACTTATAATGCTTAAGCATTTTGTTTATATGGAAAGATAATTGTTCATAATGATGACTATTTAAGGAAATAGATAATGAGGGAAGCATATAAATCAAAATTTATACATCTTGAAATTACAAAAATGTTTTATGATTTAAAGAGGACTAATTAATGGAAAGAAATGAAAAAAGATGTGACTTAATTTGTAGCAAACTACATAGTATGTCAATAAGTCAAGATAGAGCATAAGAAACTTCAATCATTCCCAATTCCATAATAGAAATTGGACAATACAGCCATGGATTTTGTACAAGGTTTACCTTATACTTCTCAAGGTCAAGATTCCATTTCAGTAATGGTTGATCATCTCATAAAGTCTACTCATTTCATTCTAGTTAAGACTTGGTACTCGATGAATGCTTTGAGTAAGTTGTACATTTGAGAGATTGTACGATTACATGATATACCAAAGTTGATTGTGTCCAATCAATATCCAAAATTTACCTCTCGCTTGGGGAATTGTGTGTAAAAAGCTTTGGGTACAAATTTTTTTATATAATATGACTTATTGTCCTAAAACAATTGAAAAGTCTGAAAGAGTTATTTAAATATAAAAGGATATTTTGCGAGTATGTGTTATGGGGTTGAGAGGAAATTGGATTGAAAGTTTGTCATTAGTAGAGTTTGCCTACAACAATAGTTATCACACAAGTATTAGAATGACCCTTTATGAAGCCTTGTATGGATAACTATGTAGATCTCTGTTATATTGGGTAGAATGTAAAGAATTCAGTATGATAAGAACTAACCATATATAAGAAACAACTAAAAAGGTCCATAATGTGCAAGATGATTTCGTGTTGCTCAAAGTTGATACAAGAGTTATGTTGATGGTGGATAACTCGTTTTGGAATTAAAGGAAAATTAATACTATACAACATCGGATTGTTTCAAATTGCAAGAAGAATTGGTGATGTTGTATATCAATTGGAGTTACCATCTGTATTGTCACAAGTTCACAACATCTTTCATGTATCTGTGCTACAAAAATTTCAAAGAAATTAGAGTAGTATACTAGATTGGACAGAGTTACCGTTATAGGAAGATAAATCATATGAAGAAGAATCATTGGTAATAATTTATTTTCATGTGAGAAACTTGAGAAGAAGGACAATACCATTAGTAAAAATTCAGTGGAGACATCACAACACTGAAGATGCTACTCTAGAGTTAGAATTTCAAGTTCACTCAAAATATCCTTATTTGTTTTTGAGAAATTTGCAAATTTCAAGTATAAAATTTCTTTAAGATGGTAGGATTGTGAGACCCCAAGTTTTTATAATAAATTATTACAATTTTATGAAATAATTTTTATGTAATACTTTAAGGTATAGCAACTTATCAAAATATTTAATCTAAATATCATATTTATTATTAAAATTTTAAACTTTTTTGATCATATCTGGATCTCATCGCCCTTCCTCAATGAGTGGTCGATGAGTGGGCAATTATTTTTGAGGGCTCATACAGATCTCATTGGGGTGCTTGGAGCTCTACTAGTGAGGTTGGTTGAGGAGTACGATTTTTGGCTATAAAAAAGGTTATTTGGATAGCCTTTTCTCACATTGATATTTCCATCATTTTCTCTCTCTAAAAAATTATTATCGTGTGTCAGTTGGTTGCTATATGTCAGCATAGTATTTTTCGGTTGCAATGTTCTCCATAAGTGAGGAGTTATACGTTGGCTTATCGTGTGTCAATTGGTTGCTATATGTCGGTTGCAATTGTTTCAATAAGTGACAATCCTATATGATTCTATGATATGTGTTGGTTGAGTGTTGTAGGGTCGCAACGTATATGCATTAGGAAGCTAAGTTATCAGTAGTCAATCATATGACGTGGTGATGAAGCCTTTGGAAGGAACTTGGATCTACTTGGATCAAGTGCTATGTTGATAGTGAACGATGGTAACTTAGGCGTAGTTAGAGCAGGTATCCCAACTAGTAGAGGTATTTATCTTGATACTTTTATCGAGTTATATATTATTGATTTACTTGTTAGTGAATTGCTTACTATCGAGTGATTTCCATAAGCAACCCGAGGATGTTATCACATAGAAGCTGGATCCTATGTGAATTTATTTGGTTACATGTTATGTTATGTATAATCACATAATGTGATAATACAATAATCATTTATTGAATTTGTTCTTGCATATGAGGTCTTGAAGTGATTAAAAATCCTTTATAACTTATCCAGTATTTTACTTGATTCATATGATGTGTATTAGTTTTCATATTAATGTATGTTGTTAGTCTAGAGACAAGCTTATGAGGCACACCATCACTAGTGTGCTTACTATAGATCTCTTTTATTATCTGTTGGTTGTTTCGTGATATGTTGAATTAAGAATGTTGCTTTTATTTTTATTATATTATCTACTTAATTTATACTGTGAAAATTAAGAATATTTTTTTTTATTTTTGTTGTATTATCTACTTAATTCATATTGTGAGGTCTGTTTGGTTGAGTTTAAATAGATTTTTAAAAAAAATTCCATGAATTGACTTATCTACACATTATAGGTCTCGGACACTCATATAGATTGAAAGTTCAATTCACATATATGCAATTGTTCAAAATATGAAACTTTAAGCTTCAAGTTTTCTCGTGGAAATGTTGCTATGAATGTCTTCCTACAAGAGGTAATAATGATTTAAGAGTATATTTACTAGATGTTTCTTGCATTTGTTTTGTCTCTCTTCCCGGAGATAATTAATCAAATTTTCACTTTTTGTCAAATTCCTAAGTCTTTTTGGTCCAAATAGAGTTTTGCCGAGAAACGTACTACCTTATTTTTTCCATCCTTCCATGATATAATAAATGAAGTCTTCTGTAACCACTTTCCCTATCCCCTTTGTTCCTCTCTCATTTAAAAATTATCTTAGTAAACTCCATTTGACTTGAACAAATTTTTGGGAAAAATGTATGGATATAAAGAAATAAATTTCACACCTAGGATAATTTTCTAAATTAAAATAAAACAAAAATGACACCAAGATTTTGCATGGAAAAAACTTTCAAAATGAAAGTAACAACCACGGGACCCATAGGCCACATGAACTTCCACTATAATAAGATGAGATTACACACTTCACCTTTAGGTGGATCTCTCACAAAAATACAACAAATATGTATCTTCAATTTGTGAGTAAAACTTCACCAATTGGCTCTCTTAATTTTTCTCTCAAAAACTCTCTCAGTTTTCTTTTTCCTTTGCTTCTGATATATTTTCTATTGAGATGAAGCAAGGCTTTTATAGAGCCAAAGCTCCATCCTTCTCTCCGGATTATATGGAGAGATTTTTGACCCTTTTTTCTTTTTCTTTTTCTTCTTTTCTTCTTTTCTTCCTTTTCTTTCGGCACCAACCCCCTTATTTCTTCAATCTGCCGCCCACATTAGTTGACCAACAAATCTCCCCTTCCACCTTATGTAGGACATGGCTCTTCCACACCTGCAATCCCTCTATAGATAACAAGTTTTTCTCTAGTCACGGTCTTTGTCATTATATTTGCCTATTATCATTGGTGTGAACATTTTCAACTTCCAGTAGTTTATGTTCCAACACATCACAAATCCAATGATACCTTACGTCGATGTGTTTTGACCTTGAGTGGAAGGTTGGGTTCTTGCTAAGATGAATTGCACTCTAACTGTCACAATAAAGAACATAGTTTTCTTGATTCTGATGCAATTCTTGTAGGAACTTTTTCATCCATAGGATCTCCTTACAACCTTCAGTGATTGCAATGTACTCTACTTCTGTGGTACTTAAGGCAATACACTTTTGTAATTGTGATTTCCATGAAATAACTCCCCCTCCAAATGTTATTAGGTATTGGGATATAGATTTCCTCGTATCTATGTCGCCAGCCATATCTAAATCTATATATCCTTCTAATATAGGTTTATTATTACCAAAGCATAAACAATGACTGGAAGTTACTCTAAGATACCTAAGTATCCATTTGACAGCTTCCTAATGTTCCTTTCCAGGATTTGATAGGAATCGGTTCATAACGCCAACAACATATGCAATGTCTAGTCTGGTGCATACCACAGTGTACATTAGACTGCCAACTGCCGATGTATAAGGCACCTTGCTTATCTCTGATTTCTCCTCCTCACTTGAGGGACATTGACTCACATTAAGTTTGAAATGGCTTGCAAGTGGACAACTAACAGGTTTAGCTTTTCTCATGTTGAATCTTTCAAGAACTTTTTCAACATACCGTTTTTGGGAGAGCCAGATCTTTTGCTTTTTCCTGTTGCAGGTAATCGTCATGCAAAAAATCTGCTTGGTAGGTCCTAAGTCCTTCATTACAAAGGACTTGCTCAAATCCGTCTTTAACTTGTTAATCTTTTCAATATTTTGACCCACAATTAACATATCATCAACATAAAGCAAAAGAATAATAAAATCACCATTAGAGAATATCTTGATGAAGATGCAGTGATCAGCCGTCGTTCTGTTGTATTCATTTTTCTCCATGAATGAGTCAAAAATTTTGTACCACTGCCTTGGTTCTTGCTTCAGACCATACAAGCTCTTCTTTAGTTTGCATACCAACTTCTCTTTGCCTTTGACTTGGAAACCTTCGGGCTGTTCCATATAGATTTCCTCATCAAGATCACCATGTAAGAATGCAGTCTTTACGTCAAGTTGTTCAACCTCCAGATTAAGACTACCTACCAAACTAAGAACAACTCAGATTGAAGACATTTTAACTACTGGTGAGAATATTTCATCGAAGTCAACACCTTTCTTCTACTCAAATCCTTTCACAACCAATCTTGCTTTGTAGTGTGGTTGCGAGCTGCCTTCTTCACTTTTGATTCTGTACACCCACTTGTTCTTGAGAGCTTTTCTTCCCTATGGTAGTTTCATCAGGTCAAATGTGTGGTTCTCATGCAGAGATTTCATTTCTTCCTGCATAGCTTTAAACCACTCAGTCTTATGATGATCAGTGATAGCTTCATCATAACTCTCTGGTTCTCCCCCTTCAGTGAGCATCACATAATTGTTAGGAGAATATATACGACTTGGTTTTCGTACTCGGGTGGATCTTCTTGTCTGTACTTCTAGTTGGACTTGTTTAGAAACTTGTTCTGGTTCTGAACTGCCAGCTGGTGGATTGACATCATCAGTATCTAATATGACTCCCCCATCATTAGGATTTATTGGTGGAGAGACTGGGTCTAGATTAACTGGAATTTCATCTGATTGTGGTTTCTCGGATTTCTCAAAGTCCTCAATTGTTTGGTCTTCAAGAAACACCAAGTCTCAACTTTTGACAATCCTTTTGCTAATAGGATCCCAAATTCTGTAACCAAATTCTTCATGGGTATATCCCATAAAGATACATTGCTTCGCTTTTCCGTCCAACTTGGATCGCTCATCTCTTGGGATGTGAACAAATGCTCTGCAGCCAAATACTTTCAAGTGTTTGTAAGAAACATCTTTCCCCGTCCAAACTCTTTCTGGTACGTCGTAGTTCAGTGGAACTGATGGAGAAAGGTTGATTAAATCAACTGCTGTCCTCATTGCCTCCCCCCAAAAGGAGTTTGGTAGTTTTGCATTTGAGAGCATACATCTGACTCTTTCATAGATGGTTCTGTTCATTCTCTCTACGACACCATTATGTTGAGGTGTCTTTGGTACTAATTTTTCCAGCCTGATGCCAAAATTTCTGCAGTACTCCTCGAATGGTCCACGATACTCACCACCATTATCTGCACGTACACACTTCAAAAGTCTGCCAGTTTCTCTCTCCACTTTTACATGAAACTGCTTGAAAACTTCATGCACTTGATCTTTAGTTTTCAAAGCAAAAGTCCATACTTTTCTAGAATGGTCATCAATAAAGGTCACAAAATAGTGAGCACCTCCTAATGACTTACAACTCATTGTACAGACATCTGTGTGCATTAAATCTAGAATATTTTCCTTTCTAGATGGTACGAGACTACGAAATGCAACTCTATGTTGTTTTCCCATAATACAGTCAACACAAGTTTGCAAGGGTGTACCTTTCATTCCTGGCAAGAGCTCATTTTTGGAAAGAATTTTGAGACCTTTTTCACTCAACTGGTTGTCGCTTGTGCCATAGCTCGGTAGGAACTTCTTTCCTTGTGGCATTTACTTCTCCTCTACACAGTCTGGCTTCTATGATGTAGAGTGATGTATCTTTCTTGCCTTTAGCTATTACCAGATTGCCTTTGGTGAGCTTCCACTTTCCTTCACCAAAATAATTATTGTATCCATCATCATCAAGCATATCGGTAGAGATTAAATTGAGGCTGATATCAGGAATATGCCTCACATCTTTCAGAAGTAATCTGCATCAAAGATTAGTCTCTAGATAAATATTTCCAATGCCAACAATTTTTGATGCATCATCATTTCCCATCCTCACACGTCCAAAATCACCTTGAGTGTAGGTTGAGAAGAATTCCCGTCGTGAGGTGACATGATAGGAAGCGCCTAAGTCAACTACCCCAAGTAGTGTCTTGGTATGCAAGATTGACATAATCAGCATCTCGAACAATGACAACTTCTTCAGTGACAGTTGTGGTGTCATTTATTCGGGTTTCTACTTCCTGATTTCTGGATTGTTTTTCCTTTAACCTTCTTCATTCTCGAATGAAGTGTCCAGGCTTGCCGCAATGATGACACTTCAAGTCATACCTTGATCTAGACTTCGACCGTCCTCTTTGTTGACTTTGGTTACAGGGATTTCTACTTTTACTTCTCCCCTGCTATTCTTGCTTGCCTTGTTTCTGCATGACAAGCGCTTCAGTGTCAGGAGTATATCCTTCATCTTTTTGTCGAGACTCTTCGTTTAACATTCTATCTTTTACTATATCCATGGTAAGCTTATCGTTAGGAGCTGAGTTCCTAACTGACACAACTAGAGTATCCCAACTTTTTGGTAGAGAACTTAACATCAACAATGCTTGTAGCTCGTCATCTACAGTCATCTTCATAGAGTTGAGTTGATCTACAATGCCTTGGAACTCACTCATATATTCTGATACGCTGCTTCCGTCTTTATACTTCAAATTGACTCATCGTCGCATTAGATTTTCTTTATTCTGTGCGGTTGTCCTCGCATACATTTTCTCCAAATTTTGCCAAAGAACATAAGCATCGTGTTCATTAGCAAAATTTTGAAAAATGCTTTTGTCGATCCATTGTCTGATTTGAGCAGCACACTTTCGGTTCAGAACGGCCCATTTAATATCTACATCGGTTACTTCTTTCTCTTTTGGCATTATAATTGGCTTCCATAGACCTTTAATGTATAAAAGATCCTCCATCTTCGGATTCCAAATTACATAATTAAATGCGATCAACTTTATCATATTACCTGTGCTCTCCTCTATTTGAATCGTCAATCAACTGGTTTCGCCAAACTTTGTACTTTTCTGACGATGAATAATACCGATAAATAGTGTTGCCAAATAGTACTATGTGAATAGTACCGCCGAATAGTATTTTTGAATAGTACTTGTGAATAGTACCTATGAATAGTAACTCACGACAAAATAGCACGTATATATGAATAGTACTCTGTGAATAGTAACTTTCTTGAATACAACCAAGGCTTTGATACCACTTTGTTGGGAAAAAATATATGGATGTAAAGAAATAAATTTCACATACACATGATAATTTCACAAATCAAAATAGAACAAAAATGACACCAAGATTTTGCGAGAAAAAACCTTTCAAAATGAAAGTAACAACCACGGAATCCGTAGGCCACTTGAACTTCCAATATAATAAGATGGGATTACACACTTCACCTTTAGGTAGATCTCTTACAAAAATACAACAAATATGTATCTTCAATTTGTGAGTAAAACTTCACAAATCGACTCACTTAATTTTTCTCTCAAAAACTCTCTCAGTTTTCTTTTTCCTCTACTTCTGATATATTTTCTATTGAGATGAAGCAAGGTTTTTATAGAACCAAAGCTACATCCTTCTCTCCAAATTATATGAAGAGATTTTTGACCTTTTTCTTTTTTTTTCTTCTTTTCTTCCTTTTCTTTCGACGCAAACCCCTTATTTCTTAAATCTGCTGTCCACGTTAGACCAACACAAATTTGGAGAAGTAGACATAATCTCTTCTTTATTATTCCCAAAATTGAGTTAAGGTTTTCAAATTTTAGAAGTTAATTGCCTGAATTTCAAGTTGAAATAAAATTGGGAAGGCTTAAATACTTTTTAAGATTTACCTTGCCCTCCTCCAGCTTGGAAGAAACTTCCTCGAGGCTTTTGTAAGAAATTTATTTCTCTTACTGGTGCTGTGGTCTTGAGATATTCTAATGATCAGATCCAAGGATTTTGGTCTAAACATTCTCTTGGCTTTTGTATAGAAGAAGAAGGGGGATCATGTGACTTATTATTCCTCCTTTAGATGGTTTTAGGAAATAACATGAAATCAATTTACTTAGAAGATGATAATAAAAAAAATGTAATTAAAGCATCGATAAATAATGATTTTCATGTCTATTGGGAGACTCATAATTACATTAATCAAGCAAGATTTATTCTTCACAATTTCAGTATAATCTTTGTTTCTTGGATATCTAGAAATACTAATTTTAAGTGCCCACTATTTAGCTAAATGGGTTTCATATAATTTTGTCGAGGGTTTTATTTAAGTATCCATTTATCCTATTAATTTTCTGCTATTATTTGTAATCACTCTTAACTATTAATAAATACGTATTTAGAGGAAAATAAAATAAGAAAATCTAAGTGTATATTTAAACAAAAAAGATAAATTAAATGATATTTTCTATGCCTTTGTTTTAATAAGTACACTTTTCACGTAATTATTGAAATTTGAAAGTACAATCTCACTGTTGAAAATCAACACCAAAATAATAATTGAAGAGGTAGAGAAATAAATGAAGTGGTTGAATAGGTAGAGAAATAAATGAAATGGTTGAAGGTTGTAGAAATAAATGAAGTAGTTGAAGGTTGTAGAAATAAATGAAGTAGTTGAAGGTTGTAGAAATAAATGAAGTGGTTGAAGGTTGTAGAAAAGAGAAGTGTGTAGATAAGATTTATATGGCTAGGATTATTTCTTAGTTTTATATTTGTGTAGTGTAGGTTGCATGGTGAGGACTATAAATAGCCTACCTTGCATTTGATTTAATCATTCCATCAAAAACAAATAAGTCTTTGTATTCTTAGTTTGAGTGTAAGTTAAGAGCTTTCTCTTTGAGTGTTTGTATTTCTCTTCAATTTGTGAGTTGTCTTTGAAAGGTGTTATAGTGAGTATAATACAAGTAGTTTGTTTACTTGTTTGGATCTAATATTAGAAAATTTAGAGTTGTGTATTCTAATTTTTTCTCAACAATTGGTATCAGAGCGGGACGGTCACGGATCGTTCTTAGTGGAGTTATCTTGAGTCGTGAGGAGTTTGGTACTCTGCAAGTTTATTAGTCAAGCTTGTTCAGTATAGTCGAAGTCTTGCCGACACGATAGGTGATCTTCAAGTAGTTGGAGGATTCAAGAAGCTCAACAACAAAAACTACAACACATGGGCAACATGTATGGAGTCTTATCTACAAGGTCAAGACTTGTGGGAGGTTATTGGCGGTGATAAAATTACACAACCAACAGTGGAATATGCAAACGGCATCTTGTGGAAGTGGAAAATTAAAGCAGGCAAAGCGATGTTTACTTTGAAGACCACAATTGAAGAAGAAATGTTGGAGCATATTCGAGATGCAAAAACACCAAAGAAAGCATGGGACACTCTTGTTACGCTCTTTTCGAAGAATAATGATACAAGATTGCAACTTCTGGAGAATGAGTTACTATCGATGGTGCAACGCGACATGACGATTTCCCACTACTTTCACAAGGTAAAGTCATTATGCCGCGAAATTTCAGAGTTAGATCCAAAAGCTCCTATTGGGGAAACGAGGATAAAGAGAATAATTATTCATGGTTTGAGACCCGAATATCGAGGGTTTGTTACCGCTATACAAGGATGGCCGACACAACCATCTCTTGTTGAAGTTTGAGAATTTGTTAGGCTTGGTCAAGAAGCTATGGCTAAGCAACGGGAGTGAGTCCAACCGAAGTGGTGAAGAAGAAGCGCTCTACACTAGCAAAAGCAAAGGCACTTTCAAGTGGTACAATGGAAATGGATATAAAAATGATGGCGATAAAGGACAAATTTCTCAAAGAAAATGTGGCTTTCATCCAGAGGGAGCTTGGAAGAACTGTAATAACAATAGAAAATTTGATGGTGAATGTTACAGCTGCGGAAAGATGGGTCACATGGCAAAATATTGTTGGAGTAAGAAAAAGCCTATTAAAAGCAATATAGCTACCTCCAGTTCTAAGGAGCATAGCGAAGATGGTTGGGATGCCGAAGCATTATTCGCTACAAAGGAAGAAGAATTGGCTCTTACGGTGACAACATCAAAACAGATTGACTACAAGAATGACTGGATCATAGATTCGAGCTGCTCAAATCATATAGTGATAAACATAAGTTGGAAAGCATGTCTCGAGTACAGCTGAGGTCGTGTAGTGGTGACGATACCGACAACTCAAGGTTACCAATAGCCCATAACGGTAAGACGATAGTTACGCCTCGATATAGTACTAACCAAGTACAACTTCAAGATGTTTATCATGTCCTAGGAATGAAGAAAAATTTGCTATATGTGGCTCAATTAATATCATCAGGCCACTATGTCTTATTCGGTCCCCGAGACGTGAAGCGTATCGTGATCTCAAAATCCTAAACACCGACAATGGGAGTGGCAACGATTGGAATCACCCACGTGATGTCAGAATCCGCATATGTAGACAAGACAAGAAGAAATGAGACAACAGATCCATGGCATATGCGTTAGGTCACGTTAACTATTCCAAGCTAAATACGAGTGAAGAAGTCAATGCCAGCGGCTTCCTCAACTAGACTGGGGTATAGACACGGTCTGTGCAGTGTAGTGCCAATATGGTAAAGCTCACCAATTTCCATATGAGGAATCGAAGTTTAAAGCAAAAGAACCATCGAGCTTAGTTCACTCGATGTATTCTTGGCCCTGTTAAGCAACCATCAATCGATGCGATATAATGATGACATTCATTGACGAATTTTCAAGGTATGCGGTTTTCTTTATGAAAAAAATCCGACGTATTATCAAAGTTTAAAGAGTTTAAAGAGTCAACCCAAGGAGAAGTTGGAAAGAAGACTGTTGTCACAAGACCGACAATGGGCGAGAATATAGCTCAAGCGAGTTCTCTCAATACCTAAGGGAATGTCGTATACGCTATCAATACACTTCAGGCTAACACGCCACAACAAAGTGGTGTAGCAGAGAGAAAGAATCGACATCTTGTAGAAATTTTTCAAAGTATGCTACATGAAAAGAATGTACCTGGAAGGTTTTGGGCTGAAGCGATGAAGACTACAGCCTTTGTGATCAATAGACTTCCTCAACCAAGATCACAACATTTCCACCCTATCACTTTATCAGAGAAAAGGTTCTGCAAGAAGAAATTGAAATGAGGAAAATCAAGACAGTTAATCAAGTTGCAGACTTGTTCACAAAAAGATTAAGTCGTTTGGTGTTCAAATGTTTCGCCATCACTGACATGTTAAAGAAAAATAGTAAGAGTTGGTGTTGAGGGAGTGTTGAAAATCAACACCAAAATAATAATTGGAAGAGGTAGAGAAATAAATGAAGTTGGTTGAATAGGTAGAGAAATAAATGAAATGGTCAATGTCAGAAATAAACGTAAGTAGTCAAGGTTGTAAATAAATGAAGAGGTCAAGGTTGTCAGAAAATAAACGGCCACCAAGAAAAGAAAGCTATGTGTAGATAAGATTTATATGGCCAGATTATTTCTTAGTTTTATATTCGTAGTAACAGGTAGTGCGTGGGACTATAAAAATGTTCACCTTGCATTTGATTTAATCATTCCATCAAAAACAAATAAGTCTTGTATTCTTAGTTCGAGTTAAAGTTAAGAAATTTTCTCAGTTTGTTTTTATTTCTCTTCAATTTGTAAGTTGTCTCTGAAATGTGTTATAGTGAGTATAATACAAGTAGTTTGTTTACTTGTTTGGATCTAATATTAGAAAATTTAGAGTTGTGTATTCTAAATTTTTCTCAACACTCACAACAATTACGGTTTTTTAATTGGACAACATGCAACAAAGTTATACATGTTTAATGCGTACTTTTTTATAAATAAAAAAAATGATTCTACAGTGGTTTTCTCATTTTTTTTATATAGGTAGTGTTATTATATACATTTATCAATTTATCAATATGCAAATTATTGATGAATTTAAAGTTAAAGATGTCATATGATAAAATGACCATGGGATATAAGTTGTGATAAAAACAACATTATTCTTTCTATATCCTTAGAAACTGGACGAGCTACAAGAACATAACTAGCTAGGGAAACCTTAAATGGAAATGCTACGCCATTTGAATAGATAAAAGACTGAGCACATGGTAACCTGGGATTTATCTGCAGATGATACTCCATTACAAATCAAAGGAACATCTTCCATCTTGCATTCAATTTTGGGCTTTAGTTGAAAAGACTTTATTATCCGAATCAATTTAAACTTCATCTCCACATCACAATCCAAAAAAAGGTTATAACTTTTTTCCTCCATAAGCTTCTCAAGCTTATCCTCCGGAATACCACCTAATTCAATCTCTCCTTTAATGACAGGAATATTCAAACTTGTATTTGTCTTGGGTTTCTGCTTAAAAGAATCCAAACTCACCAACCCAAATATTTCGCCTTCAAACCATGTTCTTACTTGAACCTTTTCATAATCTGCCTCGAGCCATTTGTTAGGATTCTCAAATGAGATATTCAAGGCTAGATTGTAATTTAAATTTTTTGGAGGTTTATATTGAAATTTGTAAAGAGAAGCATCCGTAATTTGGACAACAATTTTGGTGGGTCTAATTGCAAGCCAAAATATAAATATTGCAAGGCCAATGACGATGAAGAATTTAACAATAGCATAAAAAATACAACAACACATGGTTGAGACTTTTAGAGATATTTCACAAAAAGACTTATTAGCAAAGAAATTATTATATGGTAGAGGACTTTTGATAATCAAATTCAGGAGATTTATTTCTCTTTTGAAAAAAAAAGGTACAAATTGTAAGAGTTTTATTGTGGTGAAACAATGAAAGGTAGAATATGAATTATAAGGTGTTTGATTATTTAATTGATTTTACTTGCCATAATCTAATGCTATATATTATACATTGAGTACATACTATATATGATTTTTCTATTTATCAATATTAGAAACCAATCGCAAACCAATACGTAATTTGAGAGATCACACATTTATGCTATAAAAGATTTCTATTGTATATTAAGGTATTAGGTGATTTGAATTATTATAGAAACATTTTAAAATATAATTTACAAGAACATAAAATTTACTAATTGTATCTAAATGATTATTTTATATATAAAAGTTTAAGTTAATTTATTTAAGATTTTTACTTTTTAATTAAATAATAAATTACTAAAAGTTAAAATATTGATAATTATTTAAATTATAATTATTTTTTGAGTAAATAGATTTTTCTACCACCAAACTTTAGTGATTGTTACAAAAATACCATTAATTGTTTTTGTTACTTTCATACCATTAAACTTTGTAAATATTGTAAATATATCATTAAACTTTTTTTAGTACTTCTATACAATTAAACTTTGTAAATATTAAAAAACATATCATTAACGTTAATCAATTAACGAGAGTTAATAACAAGTTATATGTAAGTAGATTGTATTTTTATAATATTTATAAAGTTTAATGGTATAGAAAGAACAAAAAATATTAATAATATTCTTGTAACATTTGTAAAATTTAATGGTATAAAAGTAACAAAAAAATTGAAATTATTTTTGTAATAATTTATCAACTCCCAAATTCGTTGATAGAAAAATCTATATACTCTTATTTTTTATACATTATTATTAACCTTAATTAACATAGTTAATTATTATTTTTTGAATAATTATTTTTTATCAATTAAATAATATATTATTATTATTAAAATATTGATAATTTTTTAAATTATAATTATTTATATTTTTTATACAATGTTATTTATATTAAATAATATAAATAATTATTTTTATTATCTAAAGTTTTATTTTATTTTTATGAATTAAATATAAATTATCATGTGCAAATCAGTGAGCTTTTTGACTAGTAAAATAAAAAAGATTGAAATAAAAATCCAAACATAATTAAGTAAAATATTCAATTCCTTTTATGAATGTAGTATCCAATTATCAAAATACCTTTGATATTTTTTAAAATATTTCAATAATATTCGTATTTTATTTTAGATATCTCTATATTGATACTCTTTTGTGAGTATGTGAGACAAAAATCAATATAAAAAAATCAATAAAATATTATTAATAATATATATGTTGTAGGAAAAATATTAAATAATATCAATAAGATGTGGTTTAATTTTATTTATTTTTTGAAATTATTTATCATTAAATATTTAATTTTATTAATTTAAATAATTTGATTATCTATTTTATAAGTTTTGATTTATTGTTCATAAAATAAGATAATTAATTTAAAAATAGTTAATTAATTATTTTAAAATTTTATTTTATCTTTAGTTTTCATAAAAAATTAAATATTTCTGTTAAGAATGATAATATTTTTCACATATCCATAAATTTAAAATTATTTAATTTTAGCCAAACAGTTAATTCAAATTTTGATAGTATCGAACCAAATAAAGTATCGTCGTTATTGTTATTCGTCGTGTTATGGAAATGACATAAGCATGGTCTGCTTGATTTAGTAATTGTGTAACTATTATTAAGTTTTTCGAGGTTGTTGCTTTTAGTATCATTTACATTTATTCAAGTTATTAATACTTTTTTTTAATAAATTTTAATAATTATTATTTCTTCAAAATATTCGAATTTATTAAAATTATTTTTAAAATTAATTTAAATAGATAATAATAATAATTTAAATAAGATATTTAAAAATATCAATTAAAAATAAAATTAAAAAATATACTAAAATAAAAATATAAATAATTAAAAAATATCAATTCTTAGTTTTTTAATATAAAATCTTGACAATGATTAACAACAAATTAAAAATCTTATCCAGCAATTAATATTCGCAAATAATTTAAAAGATGTTTTTTATTGAATAAGATAAATAATTAACCAAACCTATCATAAAACACAATTATTTTATCTAAAATTAAAAAATAACAAAAACAATTTAGAAAAAAACATATATTCAGGAGAAAATTAAACACTTTCGTTAATTAATTTGAGAAAATTTGAACTTATAATTTTATATCATAATTTTATATTTTAACAAATACTTGAATATATTTTTACTCATATGCAATACATATTTATATAAGATGTTATAAAAATAATAAACTATTTACTATATAATAAATAACTACAAACTAACTTCTACCTCAATTTTGAGAAAATCTTGCATATAATAAAATACATATACACAATAAAAAAAAGTTATTTTTAATTTTTACTTTTATAAAAAAAAGTGTTAAAAGTAAAAATAAGATCGACTAATGATATTAATTAAAAAACATATAATATGTAAAACAAATTTCTCAATCTTACTATCAATAATACATTTATTGTTAAAATAAAAATACTGCCAACTAAAATTCATAATTTAATTAATTATTATTTTAAACTAAATAATAAAATTATAAATAATTATAAAATCGTAATAGCCTACTTGTCACGGTCATGATTTGTTAGTTGTGAATTCAATCACAAGATGTCGAACTGCCAAGTGTGTAGGAACTTTCAAAAGGGACAAATTCTTCTATCTCACCCTATATATCCCCAATTACGCAAGAACAAGTTAGCAATTAAAAAGATAAATAATAAATAAACATTGAAAAATAATTCAAATAACATCTTGTAAAATTTTTATTTTTATCTAATTAAAATAAAATTAAAAACTATGTAAATTAAGTTGTAATAAGATTAAATTATATAACAATATCTATACAAATGGATAAAAAAATAAAAGAAATTAAATGATATATAATAAACATGTAAAAAAATTATATATGTAAAAGAAAAATAAACACTATCAATATTACATTGTATAAATAACAATGAATATTTATATAATTATATTTACTGTAACATTGAATGTTTAAATTGTATGCTAGATAAAATACATTATTTTTTAAGAAAAAAAGTTAAGAAAATTAAACTAGTAAAATTTAAAGAAAATAACAAAATTACATATTTAAAACTTGTAACAATAAAAATAATACTCTGTTGAGAAATTACGCAAATTTCCGATGTTCGATTTATGAAAGTTGTGCTAATGTAAAAATAACACACAAAATTTGATAACACGTAGCTTACCAATCTGTTTACGTCTCCTGACTCATCAGATCTTTTTATTGAAAGATGAGAAATTACACAAGGTGTTTACAACACTCACACTGCATGGCCAATGTCTGGTCTCGTATAGACCATTGTGTACATCAAACTTCCAAGGGCTAAGGCATAAGGAACCTTAGCCATGAATTATCTCTCTTCCTCTGTCTGATGGAACTGATCCTTGGATAGGAAAAAATGACTGGCCAAGGGTGTGCTAATTGGCTTGGCATCGTCCATGTTGAATCTTTGTAAAACACGATTGATGTACTCTGCCTGAGATAACTGTAAGGATCCTTTCTTCTTATTTCTTGTGATTTGCATTCCAAGAATCTTCTTTGCTGGACCCAAGTCTTTCATGTCAAATTCGACAATCATTGCCTAACCTTTAATATCATCCATATCCGAACCTACTACTAACATATCATCAACATAAAGTAGTAAAATGATATAATCCGGACCTATATCTCAAGTAGCAATAATGATCAAAGCATTGCACTTCTAGAAACCTTCCTCGTGTACGGTTCGACAAACTTTCTATACCATTGTCTCGGCTTGTTTCTGTGCCATACAAACTCTTCTTAAGTCTACACACCATGTTTTTCTTCCCATTTCTCGAGAAACCTTCCGGGCCGGTACATGTATATCTCTTCATCTAAATCTCCATTAAGGAATATAGTCTTTCACATCCAACCTGTCAAGATGAAGATCTTCGATGGCTACAATACTTAATACCGTCCGATAGTATTAAGCTTCACAACGGGAGCGAAAATGTCAGCAGTAGTCAACTCCTTCCTTCGTTGAAACCCTTCGACAACTAGGGCAGCCAGATTCTCTTGGAACCATCATACTCCTCTTCACCCGATATATCCATTTGTTACAAGTTGGCCTTCTTTCCCATAGGTAACTTAGCTAGTTCCCATGTCCGTCGGGAGATGAGAGATTTCATTTCTTCTTTCATAGCTCCCACTTGTTGGAATCTCGAGTCCGACAAGCTTCATCATAGCATTCAGTGATCCCTCCATCACCAAAGAACATATAGTTCATGTATCTCCTATTATGTACGTACGAGGTCGAGTAAGACCTTCTCAATACACAGAGCTGTAGAAGAGGTCAGGTGTGTCGGAATGCTGTGTACTACTTTGTCCAACAAGTTCCTCTGGCTGAGGACTTGTTACAATTGGTTCTATTGCGGAAGTATCTAGGACATCATCTGCATCTACAAATACTGACTCATTCTGCTCTGAGTCATTGGTGTCTATTTTATACGTGTCCTTATACATCACCCTTTCGTTGAAAATAACATCTTTCCTACAGATAAATTTCTTCTTTTCGTCATCCCAAATGTGGTAGCCAAACTCATCCTCACCATAGCCAATGAATGTGCATTTCTTGGATTTGGGATCAAGCTTATTCCTACCTTGATCACTGATATGCACAAATGCTGCACAGCCAAAAACTTTTAGATGTGATAGTTTCGCCTCTTTTCCGCTCCATACCTCCTCTGGTATTCTATGCTCCAACGGAACGTACGGGCCTCGGCTGATCAAGTGTCGACGTGTCGATCGCTTCTACCCAAAACCGCTCTCAAGAGACCCGATCGTATACGAATGCTTCCGGCTATTTCTATCAACGTTCGGCTCATAAGCCTGGGCCACACCATTGTGTCGAGTGCGTGCACGGCATAGTTCTTTCCATTCCCGATCCCGTGCTCATAGCATAAATTTTTGAATCCGTGTCTTCATATTCACCACCATTATCTATTTCCGAGCTTTTGATCTTTAAACCCGTCTCATTTTCCACCATAGTTTTCTATCTTCTCGAAAGCCTCAAATACTTCGTACTTATGCTTTAGAAAGTAAACCCATACCTTCCGAGAGCGATCATCGATGAAAGTCACAAAGTAGTTTTTCCCACCAATAGATGAGATGGTCGCTGTCCCCAAACATCGAGTTGAATAAGCTCTCAACCTTTCCTTCTTTGGGATTCTCGCAACTTGTCTCGAAAGTTGACTCTCTTTTTCTTTCCAAGTACGCAATCTTCGCACACGTCTATCTCCGTACTGTCAGACCGAAGTTTTCCCTTTCGAAAGGCATAATCTTCATCCCCTTCACTCATACGGCCTAGTCTCTAAAGGCCACAGATTTGGTGTTTCATTGCTGCGCACCGTAATTGAACAACGCGCATCTACCGTCATGTAAATAGTGCCACTTTTCTTGCCTCGAGCAACTCATTACACCTTTGAAATCTTCCAATCATCACCACGAAGATCGTAAGGTAGCTCTCTATTGGCGTCATCGCCCCACTAAGATTAAGTTCCTTCTCGCATCGGGAATATGCCCCGACATCCTTCGGTTCCCAAACAGATCCGTTCAACTTAATCTTCACTACACATTTTCCAATAATAAGATATGGTTGATCATCACCAAGATATACCTTTCCAAGGTTTCCTGGGACATTTCTCGAAGAATTCTTTTTGTGGAAGAGTACGGAACGATGCTCCGTAGTCCCAACATCCAAGATTCTTCCTCGCTCTCCAAAGAGCATATCAATGCATCGTCTCCTCCCGAGGTGGAAGTAACATTTGCCTCTTTTCCTTCACTTGTTTTTCCTTCTGCACTCTTGCACCGATTTTTGTGTTTCGGTTCTTCCACAATTGCAACACTCGATAGTCTTCGAGCTACGGGAATTATTAGGATTCCCGGATTGGACCTCCCGCCTTTCGATCTATCTCGGTAGTCCGTTATGCCACGTCCATTCCCTTTGGTTGAATTTCTTCCTCTTGACTCATGCAAACCGAAGGACGATTCACCCGACTCTCTACGTCGATCTCTTCACCGAGAACCAGATCACGAACATCGTCAAATTTCAACTTATCGCTTCTCGACGAGCTACTCACACCGTGACAAGAGCATTCCAACTTTCTCGGTAAAGAAGACAAAAGTATTAACGCCGTACTTTTCATCGAATTAATTTCCACCGAACTCAACCGGGTCATGGACTTGTTGAGTTCATTGAGATGTTGAGCTACCGATGCGCCTTCATTCATCCGCAAATTGAAGAAACGCCTCATCAAGCGCACTTTGTCTGAGGTTGATGGCTTCTCATACATATTGGGGAGAGTCACGCAAGACCCGCCGTGGTCTTTTCCTTTGCTAAGGCCAAGGCAACATTACGGATAAGGCCAATCGAATAACTCCGGTGGCTCTCTGCCTGTAAGATTCTAATCTTCTTCCTTCATAGCTTCTGGTTTCTTCCCTGAGAGAGGTTGATATAGATTTCTTTGATACAGATAATCCTCTATCTGCATTTTCCAAAACCCAAAATCTATGCCATCAAATTTTTCGAGTTTCACCCTTCCTTCATCTACGGCCAATGCTCCCACTCAAATCTGACTTCCTCCGGATCGTTTCTGACTATTTCTATAAACCACCGTGTATTAGAACACGTCCATCAACGAACAAATATCGTCGACAAAATTTCACTATTCACGTAATTCACTATTCACGTAAATAGTAACCATGCAGAAAATTGACAGAAATTACCACCAATAGCTCTGATACCAGTTGTTGGGAAATTACGCAAATTCCTAATAAGTCAGATTTATGAGAAAGCAAGAATAGAAAAATGACATACAAAATTTGATAACGGAGTTCGGCCAATCTTGCTTACGTCTCCGGACCTACTACAGATCTTTTTACTAAAAGGGGAGAAATTACACAAGGTGTTTACAACACTCACAACTCACAACCCAATTACACCCAAGAAAATTACTCTTAATTTTCTCTCACAAAAGCTTTTCTCTCTAAGTTTTTCTCTCAATTAGAATGAACACTTTGGATGATTAATTCATTACAATTACACATCTATTTATAGGAAAATTCACTCCTTGAATTACTCCTTAAATTAATGGTTCCTTAAATTTCTCCTTGAATTAAGCTCCTTGTTTTGCTCCATGAATTGCTCCTTGTTTTGCTCCATGAATTGCTCCATGTTTTACTCCATGTTTTGCTCTTTAATTTGCTCCTTAAATTAAGGAGCTTTATGACAATCTCCAACATACTCCTTATGTTTGACCTATTATTTCACATTAAGTGTCAACTAATTGGATGTCATTTAAATTGAATTACGACCATTTAAATTCGTTCAATGTTGAACTTCATCTAATTGAAGTTATTCAATATTATTGAGATAATATTTTTGTTACTGTATATAAGTTTTAAGTGTTATTTGATGTAATTTATATAAATTTTATTATGTTAAATATTTATCACTTTATTGTAGTCCAGTTAGTAAAATTGTATAATATACACTATAATAAAAGTGAAAAATATATGAGAATATAAATGAATATGTAATATAATAAAAGTAAAGAAAAAATAATATTCAAATAATAAACTTGAAAGAGATATATATTTTTGTAAAATAAATAAATACATTTATAAATACAATAAAAAAAATCTTTATCTAAAAATTAAAGGGGATATGTGCTCTCTCTCACTTAGATGTGCCTCCATCCCTATCATTATTATCAAAAAAATAATCGTAAAAAAATAAAATAAATTTTATTTATTTTATATTTTGATTTTTTTAACTGTATTAAATAGAAATTATTTTAATTTGAATAAATTATAATTAAATAAAAATAAAAAAAATGAATGAATGAATGTTTAACTTATTTCTTTTTTATAATTATAGGATTAAATTATTATAAAAAATAATATAAACTTTGTAGACTCCCTCCTAACAAATAATAGGATGAGTTATAATTCAAACAAATTGTGCAAAATTGATCAATTGACGGTCTTAATTTATTAAGTTATTAAAGGATGAGTATCGAAAAGACATTCTCTTTTGGCAATGAGTTATATAATACATAAAATTTATTTAAATATATTAAATATTTAGTTTTAAGTTTGATTACATGTATATGGATAATAGTATTAGTTATTTTAAAAATTAAATATTCTCTATTTAAGGATAAATATCCTCCCATTAAATAAGATCTTCAAAATAAGAAAGACATCTGAATAGAGTTACTTTACCATAACTGCTTAGACACTGACAGTATTTATAATTGCAAATTATTTTGTATTTATGTTGTTCAATTGGGAAAAAAATTATTTATTTGCTTGCATGCACATATTAATTATATTATTATTTCTAAAATCCATTGATTATTTTAGTCAATTTAAACTTATAATTTAATAGTAATATACGTGGGAATTAAGTTCAAGAATAAGAATAAAATTGTAATAAATTAAATTTAGAATCTTTAATTTAGCTATTGTTAATTTTAAGGACCATTTGTCAAGAATAATCTTACTTAAATTATAAATAAGGTGAAATTTTAGTTAAAATTATAAATAATAATCATTTTATACGAATAAAGATTTTAAATACTATCACTAAAATAAAAATTATTTAATTATTTATTTTACGATTTTCTTGAAATTGAGGTAATGCCATTTAAGTAATAAAAAAACTATTTGGATAGAGCATGGCATATATTTATTTTATTTAATTATTATATTTATTAAAATAACGAAAATATAATAATAAATAACAAAAATGATATTTTTATAATTAAATATATATATATATATATATATATATTATTGTAGTTAGTGTCATATTTATTATTTGATTTTTTCTTTGATCCATCACAACTTTATATATAAATGACTATATATATCATTACTCATTTAACTAATGAAACCTAACATTATTATTCAATAAATAAATATGTTCAAATTAAATAGGATATAAGGAAAACAATAAAACATACTATCAGAAGAAATATTAACTTATGGTAGGTGTGGAACTCTTTTTATGAAATAAGAAGATAGTAATTTTTATTTTTTAAATATTTTTTTTAATATCAAATGATGTTTTAGTGTAATTTAAATTTATAATTTAAATAAAAAAATAAATTTTATTTCTAGACTACTAGACAAATGAAATGGCCTAATAAAAAATTGATTCAAATAGACATTTTCTTGTCTTAAAGTTAAGTAAAAGAAAAAAGTTTGTATCTGCTTTTTTTTTTAATAAATGGTTTTAGGCGATTATCATCGGTAGTTACACCGTGACATATCAATTAGATTGAAACTTTTATAGTATCTTATTGCAAAACCTATAGTTAAGTCTACTATTAGCATTCAAAAAACCTAGAACATTAGTGAAAGATAGACATCCTATTGTCATGTCGTAGTACAAATATTATAAATTATAAAAATTAAACCATTAGAGTTACACACATGTACATATACATACATATATATGAGAACATTGAAATTTTATATGCACAACCTTTTTCAAGCAATATGCTTACGTAGAATACCATCTTTACGGTGCTAAAAGCGATCATGTTCAAAAAATAGTCACAAATAAGTAAAGCATGACTTTAATCAAAGTCTCTATAATCCAAAGATGATTACATATAGCACTAAGTGAATGACCATCGTGAGTTTTATTCAAACATATGACACTTTAAGTGGGATACAGAGGTAACCTTTAATAAAGGACCTTGAAGTCCTAAAAATACGTACAAATTCAATTAAACCTAATGATAAAAAAATAATGCCATCTATGTACCAACTTGAAATTGACAATTTCCATATAATTTCTATAATTCTAAGAGTAACTCATGTAATATTTTAAATATGTAGGAATTAAAGGACCTAAAGATAGTACACTGTATTTTGCATGGACTAGCATTGTGATAAACATTCTTTACTAATAAACCACCAAATTATGAAAATAACATTAACACATTCATATATCTATACATTTATACACTTTTTTGAAATAATATTTATACACTCATAAATCCACACACATATACAATAGCGATGTTAGAATGAGTGTCCTTGTATTACTCACATGAAGCAACAATTATTTTGTAATCCCTATTCAATTGAAACAAGGAAAATGTGTTCTTCACAAAACTAGAAGAATAAGTATTCTTTATCTCAAAGGAATAAAATTATAATATATTTTTGTAAAAATAAACCTCTCAATTATAATATATATATATATGATATTTTAAAAAATTAAATAAGATTAATTAATTCTTTTGTCTTATTTCATGATAACTAGCGAACATATACTAAAAATATTTTCGTAACCAATTAATATATCTAATTCTATAAGGTATTTCATTATGATGTGTGACAGATAGTGTAGGGCAAGGAAGTTAGTTTCAAACAAATTGTGTCTAGTGGAGACTACAATAATTCTTAGTGAAAAAGTAGTTTCATTGAACAAGGACTATGTTAGGTTTAAAATTATTTTTGTGCAATAAATATAATGTTTTTATTGTTGCAGTGGAAATTGTTGATATAGGTAGATTAAAAACAATTTCTACCTATCATAGTACTATAATATTAATAATTTATTTTGATACAAAGATAAAAATTAATAAACATACTATGAATTAGTGGGATCGAAACTATGATTTTTCAAAGCTTACTCCCTACGATGCAAGAGAAGAAGTATGACTTATAAATCAAATTGACCAAGAAAATTTCAATCTTTCACCAAAACTTGAAGTGGCGCCAACTATGAAAGCAATTGTAGAACTTTGTCACATAAAAGTCTCACAATAATACACTATACTTATATAAGGGTCGGGTGATTTTGGCAATCGCAAGCTAAACAGGAATACAATTCATATTTCCTCTCAACATAGGAATTATTCACACTATTAAGTTGTGTGCAATTAGTAATCATATTCTCACACTTCTGCCATACTCATCAACACACCATAAGGGATTCAATGCCTTTAGGATGTCTAATTTAATCTATAAATAATTTTCGATTAAAGAAATTACCAAAATGTACTTGTTTGTCCAACAAGCTATACACACATACCACCTGTCCATTCTGACAATTTTAATTCCCATTAATTAATCACATAAATATTCAATCAAATTAAATAATATGTAAAAATTATATTATCTTTATATAAATTTAACAATTCTAACACATGTAAGTTTTCGACATATATAATTAAATATATGGATTAAATAAATTATTCACGAGCAATTATTTATCTATTAAGATTTCGCATCATTTAATTATTGTTTCGTATAAGACATGTACAATAGAACGAGTAGTTAAAGTTACAAAACTTGATATTTAATTTATATAAAATATTAATATTATAAATTTCAAAATTATTTCACAAAACTTAAACTCTTGAAACATAAAGTTGTATTTATCCAATTTTTTAACTTTGATTAACTTATTTATATAACTATTAATTACATAAGCTTGTAAATGATAAGCTTGTAATTAGATATAGGTTAATATTATATTTTATTTTACTAATTATCTTTTGTCATTGAATGATACAATGTATTATTTTTTTAAATTCCTTTTAGCCAATTATAACGACATCGTACCAAGATACAAAGTATATTAATCTACAAATATGAGCATGGATGACTAAGTCAAATTTTAAACCATTTTAAAAAAAAGATCAATTATAACATTCATGATTAAGATTATCTTACAAACTATCTTCTATTAATATATTTAAAATGTTATAGGTTAAATGAACCTTTATATTATTTCAAATATATATATTTCAATCATGTAAAATCTACTATTATACAAAGTACCATCAACTAAGTACCATCAACTAAAAATCTCTTCAATTTTTCATTACACAAATTTAGATTATTTCATATAGATTCAATTATCTTACACGTACTCCCATACTGTGAGTTTAAGCATACATAAATACTTAAATTTTTATAATTTTATTTTATAAAATAAATGATAATGCGAATGATTAAATAATTTTTTTATTTATTTTAATATCAATAAATTAAGTACAATTAACATTTATATTTTTGAATTCTAATTCTAACAAATTACACAATATAAATATATACAAGATAAGATCAATGGTAATAATATAATATCTATTTTTTTACATTCTCATACGTTAACATTTGATATTTATAAGGGAGGAGGGAGAAAAAATTTTCTTCTTTAAATCTCTACCGATGAAATATAAGTGTTAAAAATTAGATAATATTATAGGGTCACTTATCTTATTAATCCAAATCTTGATTTATAATTAAAGAAAATATTTTAGAATTAGGTATTAAAAAAATAATTTATGTTTAATTATGCATAAGTGAATAAGAGTTTAATTTAATTTCATTTATCAATTTCAAGCTTGATTAAGAAATTTATTAATTAAATGAGATTAAATTCAATGATAAAAAGTAACTTTAATTATAAATCAATGATGGACTAAATCTTGATTTATAATTAAAAGAATATATTTAATTTAAATTTATCAATTAACTAATTTCAAACACAATCAAAAAAGTTATTAATTAATTGGAACTTTTGACTTATATATTTTCCTAAAGTTTGTTAATTAATCAATTTCAAGTCATACCCAATAAGTTATTCATTAATTGAGAGTTAGATTATTTAAAAGAAAAGAAAAAAATCACTAAATATAATTTGTTATTTGAATCAATTAATTCGTTCTGTCCACAAAAGATTATGTTTGCTAAAATTTCATATTAATCCATCATCCTAGGTTCAACTATAGTTTAATATATTGTTTTAATTCATTGCTTTGACTTATTCGCTTTAATTGATCTGCTTTTTTAGATATAATTTAATTTAAAATTTATGATTCGGTTCAACCATCCAATAATTTATTAGAGGGTTTATGATTTGTTCTTATTAACTAAAATAAAAATAAAAATTTAATTTTTTAAAACTGTAATTTCTAAACAAACGATATTGAGAATATACTTATTATTTACTATAAGTAATTCGTGTATTTGTGAGGTTTTTATAAATACAAAATTTGATTATTAAGCTATTGTGTATCATATAAGATGATTATTAGTTACTTTATATAAATTTTTTTAAGACAGTCAATGACCTTTCGATAAAATTCTGCCTCAAATTTTTCACAAAAAATATTCTTTAAGAGTTATAGGATGACAACAAACTTGTGACCGTTATATTTGTTTATAATTAAGGTCGTCCTATGTTGTCCAAATTATTGAGTGTAATGTGGAAGAAATGTAAGGTACTTTGGAACACCAATCACAAGATAACTATGCACAAAAGTTAAGGCCAATTTAAAAGAAATGCAATCTAATGTCCAATTTGGATAAGGACATTCGAATGAGGTAACGAAGAAAGGAGGAGTTAATTTGCAATACTATAATAATTTGGATAAGAACAATATACTAAAATTGAGTCAAATGTGGAAGAAAGAGAAGGAAAATATAGAAAGGTAATGAATGAAGGAGAAGTTGGTTTGCAATACCACACCAAAGCATAACTTCTTTAAAGAAGAAGAAGTTGGTATGCATCACCATTCACAAGATAATGAGGCACCTAATCAAAAAGAAATCCATACCAATAAGGTACGACAGGGACAACATGGTGTGCATGACCAACCCCAACTAAATGAATATGAGGCCATGTATGATGGGGATGTTGGTGATGGCCTAATGACACATATGATGGGGATGTTGGTGATGGGCTTAATGACACATATGATGGGGATGATAATGGATCTGTTGAAGAATCTATAAAAAATATTACTATAAGTACAAAGATGAAGAGAAGAATAGGATACAATGAATATGTTAGAAATTGGATGCAACAAGAAACTAACGAGAATGAAAGTAGGGAGGATCATTTAAGCGATTATAGTATAAAAGTTGTTAAATAGATAATTTAATCAAATTCTATATTTAGAACTAAAATTAGATTATAATTTTAAATATTCTAAAAAGTAAAGAAGATTAATAAATGATATTAAAATTTCATTATTTATATCAATCATATATGTTGAAATGGATTAACTAACGTTATAGAAACTAATATACTATCATTGTTATGAAATAATAAGTGATTATATATATATATATATATATGTTAATTCAATGATATATTTAGAACTAAAATTAGATTATAATTTTAAACATTTTAGAAAATAAAGAATATTGATAAATAATACTAAAAATTTATTATCTATATCAATTATTAGAACTAAAATTAGATTATAATTTTAAACATTATAGAAAATAAAGAATAATGATAAATGATACTAAAATTTTATTATTTATATCAATTATAAATATTAAAATGGGTGAACTAACGTTGAAACTATTACACTATTACTCTGAAATAATAAGTGATAAATGAGGAAAGGGGAAAGAAAACTGTATGTATATATGTTAATTAGATTATTATTATTATTATTATTATTATTATTATTATATTTTAAGAAATAAGAATTTAATCAAATTTTATAAAAATAATAACAAAATTAAACAAATAAAAATCCAAACGAAATATTGCAATAGTTTAACTGGAGTAGTATGAATTGAGTTTATTATGATTATTATTATTTATTGAACATCCTAATTGAACCAGTACACACAAATATAACCGGTTTTGAACAGACAATATTTAAAAAACAAAAAAATCTCTCTTCCCCCTCTAACCCACGCACAATATCTCTCTGTCCCCAGCAGCACCCACACCCGACCGCAAGCAGCACCCCAACAGCCTGAAACCATCAATCCGTGAGCATCCAACCCTCCCACGAGCGACTCCAGCAGCCAAACCTCCAGCCAACACTTAGCGCCGCGCGACGCTCGTCAGCCCAAGCAGCCACCCACGCCGTCTGGTAAACCCCGCACGGGTAGCCTCATAACCCAACCCCCAATTCTTTCATTGGCCTTGCCTTTCTGTCTCACCATCGTTTCTCCTTTGACTCGCTTTCTTTTATTTACCTGACTCTTATGGGGACTGTGACCGGTCATTTTCTCTTATTTTTGCATAATAATTTCTAGATTTCCAACTTCCCCCTTTCTCATTTTCTCCAAATTGATCAAACTAGGGTTTTAGCAAACTTATATTCTCACTTTGCAGAAATATTATTATAGGGTTTTCAGTTATTATATATGTAAAATCAATCATGCACTCGTTTTTCCTAAATTAGTTCGTTGTGTATTTCAAATTCCAATTTCGGAACATAACAATGAAAGCCGAAAAGGAGAATTTTTATCATAGTAGAAAAATAACCTTCGGATAAGATCGCTCAACCCTTTCGTTTCCTTGTTCTTTGATTTTTCTATTTGTAGATGGCAAAAGATGAATGAAGGTTTTTTGAGTCTGAGAAGTTGGATAGGTTTTTTGGCGGGAAATTTTTTATAATTATATAATCCATCTTTTGGGTTTATTCAGAAACTACCGAACTTTTCTATAAATGACTTAGTAGCCGGTTTGTGAATAAACATCAAACCGGTTATAGCCCGGTTCGAAGTTGAAAGCAATGTGAGAATGATTACTAGGGTATCTAGAAATTGTTGATTTAGCTTTACTGGGATTCCGTGAACTATTACAATGCGTATCTTTCTTACATATATTTCTTGTTCCTCTTTGGTGCAAAGTTTACATTAGATTAGATCTAATTTTTGTTTTATGTTAAGATTATGCACTAAACTCATTCTCCAACAGGTTATATACTCTTTTACACCAAACCAAAGAGGATATTTGTATAATCTTTCTGTCATCATTCAGGAAACATGGGGCTAGAAGTAATCCAGTCGGATCTTTTTTCTTTGAGACAATTATATGGGCTTCTTCGACGATGTGGAGAGCTAGAAAATGTAAGCATCTCAGAAACTTTTTATAGATCCTACTGACAACATGATGACCTGTCTGTCATGCCATCTATATTAGCTTGATAGCTTCATATGGAGTATCAAGTCGTGATAAATTAAGCCACACATGATCCTTAAGCAGAAAAATAAGTCTAATAACATAACATACTGATTTCTTCTTTTTTTCTTCAAATAATGCACAAGTTTGGAAATCCTCAATAATAGTATTGATGTGTTTAACCTATATTTTTGGTTTGTCCCCAAAGAATTATAATTCCGAATTTCTGTTATTGAGAATAAAAAGGTGAAGAAAAACATGCTGGCAAGTGACAAGATGTTCCTTGGTTACCTCTTTCCTCTTGCTACCATTGTGAATATGTTGACAGTCCTGTAGCTTATATTGTTTTTCATTTTTTGTACATTTGTTCGAGGTCACTTTTGGATGGAGATTTTCACTTCACTTCCCTTTTACAAAATTTCAATGAGCTTATATACTGTATATCTTGATTAATTACTGAGTTTCTAAACTACTTTATATATATATATATTTGAAGTTATGTTCTCTTACACAACTTCATTATCATGAAGCCGCACATATTTTTGGATAAGAAAGCACAACAGTTATTGAAGAATCTATTGGATGATGCTGCAGAGAGGATTTGGAAGGTCTGTTTAGAGGTATATTCAACAATGGCCGTGAACTTGTTTGCAATGAGTTACTTATTGTCTGTATCTTTAGCAGATTAATTACTGCATATTCTTGGGATGCTTTATGATCGTGTCTGATTGTTCCAAGTCACTGCTATTGTACCACAGGTCATAGCAACCCAACAACAGGATGTCTCCGATGCTCCTTGCTATTCTCAATCCGTGCAAGCCAAGGCTGTCTCCAGCTCAAGACCTCCTCTTCCACGAGACCTACAGAAACCTTTTCTGAGAACTTCATTACTAAATTATAAAGCAGATTGCATAAGCCAAACAACTCCCAATGGAAAGAATGAGCGTATGCTCAAGAGGTTGCAACATACAACTTCAGAGGCATCTAAAGAGACCAGTGTCTCATCAAACAAGCCTGGAAATACAAAGAAACATTGCCGGCACTGTGAAAGAAAAAGCAGCTTACAAAATCAATTTTACAAGGAAGCCAAGATACCCAGCAAAGACATTCATCAAGAGCAGCAACACCATCAGCAGAGCCGAGGTGGGCAAGCGATGGGATTACTAGAAAGGAAGGACTTTGATTGTTTTCCTACCTCCCTTTCAATGGGTGTTTCTAAGCCAGAGGTTGAAGTTAATCCTAGTGGTCAGTTAGAGAAGCCAGAATGGGAGAATGATTTCTCCAAAGAAGTTTCAGATTCAATCAAACAAATTGAGTCTTACATTTTGGCTTTTCAACTAATGGATCCTATCAAGAATGCTGCCTCAGAGACTACTTTGATCAAGAAAAACATTTCTGTTGATCCTGTGAAACAGATGCTTGCTAGGCCATCTTTAACTAACCAAATGAGTGATGCTGTCCGATCTTTTGTTGATGGAAATGAAACGCAAAGTTGGAAAAAAGTTCCACCAACTTCAAGGAATGAGAACCTCAGGGTTGAGGTACAACTGATGCAAAGTCAATATAGGAAGCCTTCTTTGGCTGGAAATGATCCCACAAGCCAAATGACGAATCTGCTCGCTCGTCCAAGTGTGAAGTCTACGGTGAGAAGGATTGAATCACTGAGTCTACCTAGGAGTGAAAACAACCAAATGACGTGTTATGTTCATGGATTAAGGGTCCCTCTTAGCCAGGATGACTCAAGTACAAGTCTTATTATGCATGAGAAAGCACCTTCTCAGTCAATTCCAGTCCATAATCCAGTATCTCAGAAAGGAACCAACAGGAAGGGAGTGAGATCCAAACCCTCTGTTGGACCTGATCACAAGCTTAATTGGAATTTCACACACCAGACTAACCGGAGCAAGAAAGACCCACAGCAGCTGGTAGTCAAGAAGCCAACTCCGTTGGACCAGAAATCCAGTGAAATTATAGTGTCACCCACTTCTCATACTAATGATTTTGGTAGAGTAGAGAAACGAACCAAGAGAAGAGCTCGTTTGTGCTCGAGGAAGATCACTCCTCATCATCATGAACTTGAGGAGTCCAGTTCAATCTCATTTCCTTCCTCTTCAACTTGGTCAACTCAGTCCAATTGTTTTAGCAACAGCAAAAGTGAAACTGAGGAGTATCCAGCTCCAAGTCATAGAAGAAGAGCTCGACAAGTGAGGAGCCCATCATTATATAGTAACCCTGAGTCTGAAGAAAGTAGTTTGCCAACCAAAACATGTAAATCAAAACAGGGGAAAACCTCACAAAAAGGTTTTGGAAGGTTGAGGAGGTTCAAGAACAAGTTAGGACTGATCTTCCACCACCATCACCATCATCATCACCACCATCATAATGAGAAATATGCCAACAATCATTATGATACTATAAGTTCTCATCATCAACGTAGTACTTGGAAGGGCATACAGAGAAAGATTTTTCATGGAAAAAACAAGGCTGGAATCAATGTTGAACTTGGGGCGGCGAAGCCCATAAAGTCAACTGTGGTAAAAGTGTCCAAAGACCATAGGGTTGGACAGCTTCATGCATTTGTGGAAGGACTATTTAGGCATTTTAGACGTTCAAAGAAATCAAAGAGAAGTAAAGGTGAGATGGCAAGGATTAGTAAGAATATTAAAACTCATGGGCATAATAATAAGATGGTGAAGAGGTTTCATTGGTGGCAGATGTATAGGCGACATGGAGGTATGAAGCTTCCCAAGAGAAGGGGACGTGTTAAACTTGGTTTTGCTAATAAAAGACCAAAGCTAAAGATGAAGTAGCTGTTGTAAATGAATATGTATATGATTGAAGGATAATTGATTCTTTTGATTCATGTGGGAAGAAGTAGCCTTCCCTACTTCTAACTCAATTCAATTGTTTGCTGCACAATCCATCTCCTTGGCAGCAACTAAGGCATTTAGAACTGGAATTAATATAACCCTGTGAGTATACGCTATGCTGGAGTCTTCAATTTTCACTTCTGTTACACTCCAATTTGGTAGAAATATACTATAAATTGAGAAAAATGTAAATGTCTATTTAAAAATTTATAATTTTTGATGTCCTAAAAGAACGTGTAAAATAGAGTATATGTGAGGATTGGTAGCCGTCAATTCCTGCTGCACGTTTTCTCCTTTATTTTTTGTCTTTTCTTTGTATTTGGATAAGATGCACATTAATTGATATGAACAGTTAAAACTAGGGTTGGACCACAGGTTTGGCCGATTTTATTTAGTGTAGTCTCTCAAATCCTAATGTCTGTCTTGTGCCTTCTTTTATTGAGTCTTTCAGTCATAAGAAAGAACTATACACAGTTATTTTCGGGTATTTTCTCTTTCATTTATTTCTTAAGCCCCTTTCTTTTTACTTCTAAATGTGAAACCAAGTCTTTAAATCTTGTAAATTTATAGTCTGCTATTGCCTTTTCAGGATACCGAGAGGTCAGTACGCAAAACTTGTGGACGAAGTGATAAACTATCGCATAGCTTTGGTGATTGAAAATCATATCAAAATAATATATAAAAAAAAATTAAAGATGTTTAAAATAGAGAAAAGTATCATAGAAGTTTTTTTTATATAAAAAATTACTTTAATAAAATATTTTAATAAATACATTATTAAAATAATTTATTTTGTTACTAATTGATATTTTTTTAAATAATGAGATTAAAGCAAGTAATTTTTAAACGAAAGGATTAAATGATATCAATGAACTAATTGAATGTTTTGAAAAGAAAGAAAAAAAAGTAAAAAAAGCAATTACATGAATAATATTAAATGGGTTTAATATATTTTATCCCGAGATTTTCAAACAATTTTAGAAATGCTTTGTGTTCTTATAAAACACCTTTAATTAAAAGGAGAAGCAATCATAAATTGAAATTCGTATAATTTCAAAATTTTCAACAAATGTGAGATCCAACTTGAAATCAAAGAAGTGCTTACGAACATTTTGTCTGTATTGTAAGAAATGGATTTATTGATGATTAATAAATGAATGTTTACAACCTATTTATATAAAAGAAAAACAAAATTATAATAATTAAAAATAAACATAATTATGGAGAGACATGTTCTTGGATAACCTATCTTTCCCCACCAAGCTGCTGGTGGTTGCTTCCAATTGGTGTGTTGGTTGTCACCAGTTGGATCTCATGTTCTTTAACAATCCCCCTCAAGTTAGAATATATGTTAATTATTCCTAACTTGTTAAGTAAGCTTGAGAACTGTGAAAAACTTAGGAATTTGGTAAATATAACTGCTGGTTGCTCTAATATAGAGATATGATAAGTTTTGATCATTCCAGCTTGAATCTTTTCTCTTACTAGATGGCAATCGATCTCTATGTGTTTGGTTTGCTCATGAAACACTGGATTTGATGCAATGTGAAGAGCTGCTTAATTGTCACAATATAACTTGGTTGGTTGGGAGTGTTTGATACCTAAATCATCCAAAATATATCGTAACCAGGTTACTTTGCAACATGTTGCTGCCATAGAGCGGTATTCTGCTTCTACACTTGATCGTGAGACTGTATTTTGTTTCTCAGTCTTCCAAGAAATTAGCGAGTTTCCAAGAAACATACAATATCTTGTGGTTGATCATCGTGTATCTGTGCATTTTGCCCAATTTGTATCACAAAAAGCATTTAGTTGTAATGAACTAGTTGCTGAGAAAAAGAGACCTTGCCCTGGTGTGTTCTTGACATATTGTAGCACTCGTTGAGCTGCTTCCAAATGTGGTTGTCGTGGTTTATCCATATATTGACTGAGAATGTGCACGGCATACACTAAGTCGGGCCTTGTGATGGTCAAGTATATTAATCTCCCAACAAGTCTTCGATAGGATGTAGGATTACTGATGAATTCCCCTTCAACCTTGCTGAGGGATAAATTTTGTTCCATAGGTGAATTGGTAGGTTTGGTACCAATATAGCCCATGTCCTCCAATATTTCAAGTGTGTACTTACGTTGTGACAGAACAATTCCCTTCTTGGAACGTGAAACTTCTATGCCCAAAAAATACTTTAATTCACCGAGATCTTTAAGCTTGAATTGTCTCATGAGATGATTCTTAGTTTCTTCAATGTCTTGTATATTGTTTCCTGTTATGATTATATCATCTACATAGACAAGAAGAGTAGAGAAGGAATTACCACGGGTTCGGACGAACAATGAGTGATCATACTTGGATTGGTTAAAACCAACTAGCTTAAGTGTTGTTGATAGCTTGATGAACCACTATCGTGAGGCTTTCTTGAGTCCATACAAAGATTTATGTAGCTTACATACTCGTGTTTACCCCTTTCGTCCGAATCCAGGTGGAAGGGACATGTAGACATCTTCATGAAGATCACCATAGAGAAAAGCATTGTTGACATCGAGTTGTCGAAGATGCCAATTTTGAATAGCAGCAACGGCAAGGAGAAGCCGAACAGTGACAAGTTTGGCTACTGGTGCAAAAGTTTCTTGGTAGTCAAAACCTTCAATCTGACTGTATCCTTTGGCCACTAACCGAGCCTTGTATCGTTCCACAGAGCCATCAGGATTATACTTGATTTTGTAGACCCATTTACAACCAACTGGTTTCTTGTTTGGAGGAAGCTGTTGAAGCGTCCAAGTGCCATTAGTTTCAAGAGCATCCAGTTCTTGTTTCATGGCAAGCCTCCATTTTGGGTCATTGAAAGCTTCAGCAAAGGTGGTTGGTTCCCTGAGAATGGAAATAGAAGTAGCAAAAGCACGATGTGCAGGTGATAATTGGTCATAGGTAAGTACATGAGATAAAGAATGAGAAGTACCTTTGTCTTTGGACGATGCTGAGTGAGACGAAGGGAAGGACCGAGAAGGCAAGGAAGCTTCTACATGATATTTTTGAAGGTAGCTAGGAACATTGGTGGATCGACGAAGCCTATGTGTGACTGGTGTTGGAGGAGTTATGTGTGGTGGAGAAGTTGATGATGATGTTTCTGGAGATGAATTTTGAAGATGAAGAGTGTCTGAGTTGATTGTTGGAAGGACATATGGTGTATGATCAAGTGATATATTTGGATTGGTTGATTGACGAATGTTGGGTATGTCATCATAAATAGTATCTTCTGATGGAGGAAATAGAGTTGGAGTGTTGACAGCGGAAGTGAAATAAGGAAATACATGTTAATGAAACATAACATCACAAGACACTAAAGTCTTGCTTGTTTCCAGATTGTAGACACGATAACATTTGATCCTAGATGGATACCCAATGAATATGCATTTATGTGACCTAGAATCAAACTTGGTGAGTCGATCATGATGTGTAGACACAAAACAAAGGGAACCAAAAACACGAAGATGTTCATACCTAGGAGTTTTGTGAAAAAGGACTTTAAATGGTGTTTTGTCCTTGAGAACAAGTGTTGGAGTACGATTTATGAGGTATGTGGCTATAAGAATGGAATCTCCCCAGAATTGTTTAGGAAGATTGGCTTGGAAGAGAAATGAACGAGCGACATTGAGAAGATGACGGTGTTTGCGTTCAGCAACACCATTTTGTTGAGGGGTAGAGACACAACTAGTTTGATGAAGGATTCCCTTGGTAGAAAACAACTAGGTCATTGAGAATTATGGTCCATTGTCACTACGAATGATTTTAACTCTGGATGAAAATTGTGTTTCAACAAGATTGATGAAGGTGGTAAGAAATGTGCGTGTATCAGATTTAGTATGTAAGAGATAGACCCATGTGCATCTTGAGTAGTCATCAACAATAGTGAGAAAATAACGTGCTCCATTAAGTGCTGGAATGTGATAACCACCCCAAATATCGACATGAATCATTTTAAACGGTACTTTTGTATTGATGGAACTTAAAGGAAATGAATTACGTGTTTGCTTAGCTAATGGAAAAATAGAACAATCACTAATGGAACAAAAAGGGGTGTTGATGGAAATAGAAATTACACGCAAACTGTTATTAGATAAATGACCAAGTCGTTGATGCCATAGATGAGAGTTGGTGGAAGCAATGTTTGAAACGGAGAAACATCCAGTCTTTTCAGAAATAGTCAGGTAGTAGAGTCCTACTTTCTCAGTTCCCATCCTAATCGTCTTCCCTGAGCATTTGTCCTGAACAAAGCACATACTATTAGTGAAGGTGACATGGAAAAATGAGGTTTGAGTTAGTTTGGCTACTGAAACTAAGTTTAATTTGAAGTAGGGAACACACAAGACATTATGGAGTATGAAATTATTTGAGAAATGTACAATGCCAATATGTGTGACACGGGCAAGAGAATGATCAGGTAAATGCACATGCCGATTAGTGACTGGAATGCTGGAGCTCATAAGGTTTTGGGAACAGACCATGTGATCAGTTGCCCCTGTATCAAAAATCCAACGAGTTTCTGAATGGAAAATAGTTGCACATAATGTGTTACCTAAAGAAGTAGTCACTTGACTTGCCATGCTACCTGATTTGGATTGATTGAGAAGTGTAAGGAGCTCTTGATATTGGGCAGATGTAAGGTTGTGGGATGGTGTCTTTGTGTCGGAGCAGCTTTCCTGAAAGTCAGTATGATGAGCTTTGGAAGGGAAGCCATAACTTGTGTTTCTCTTATCTTGAATTGCTCCTTTCTTCCGACACATGTTGATGTCATGTCCATTCAAACCACAGAAATTACATTTGAGACGCTTTCGACAGTTTTCAAAATTGTGTCCATTGAGACCACAAAAATCACATTTGAGGTGACTTTGGCAATTCTCAGAATTATGGCCTATATTGTTGCATCTATTGCACTTGAGATGTGGGTTCCTTGGTGGGTAATTTTTGTGAGGATATTGTGGACGACTATCTCTGGCAACAAGTGCGGCAGCTTCTGGCATCCTTCCTATGCTTTGAGTGGAGACAACTCTTTGCTTTTCATCTTGAACAATAAGTGAATATACCTTATTTACTGTAGGTAATGGTTCCATGAGCAAGATTTGTCCACGTGCTGATGTGTAAACCGTGTTAAGGCCCATGAGAAACTTTATGGTTTGCTGCTTTTGTTGATATTCTTGTAATTCCCTTCAGGCATTTCCTCCACAATGTGGAAGAGGACATAGTGCATCACGAGTATTCGATAAACTTTTCAATTTGGTATAGTATTCTCCAATGCTTACACCTTCTTGCATGCAATCATGGATCGCTTGCTCAATGTGGAATAGGTGCACGCTGTTGGTGTGCGAAAAGCGTTCCTTTAATTCTTCCCATAACTCATATGCAGTATCACTATACATGACACTTTTTACAATTTTGGGTGATATGGTGTTGAGGATCCATCCTTTGACAAGAATTTTGCAGCGAGTCCATTGTTTGATTTCTGCTTCAAGGTGTTTTGATGGCCTTTTGATTGTGCCGTCAATGAATCCTTCTTTGTTTTTGGTTATTAGAGCCATAAGCATTGCATGACTCCAAATGTGATAGCTTTCTTGGTTTAAGGATTGAGCTATGAGAACCATGCCTGGTTGGTCTGAGTGGTGTAGATATAATGAATGGCTAGGGTCATCATACCATTTTGGTAAAGTAGGGTTGGTATTGGTAGTTATAGACATTTTTTGTTGAATAAATTCGAAAGAACGGGATAGGTTTAAGTGTGTTTTAGACAATAATGACTATTTATGAAATAAATAATGGACTGAAATATACTTTATCTTATAGAAAATGAGTCAAGGATTACAGAACCGGAAATTTCAGCCACAGAACCGGTCGGAAAGTGGGTGAACCGGTGTCTGGAGTGGCTGGAACGGCGGCTGCAACGGGGAAGCACTGAACCAGATGAAGACCGAACCAGACCAGACCGGATGGAGGACCAAACCGGGTGAACGATACGTTGTTTGTTTCAGCAGCGAGTGAACGACGTGTCGTTGGAGTCGTCTTCTTCAGCAGCTGGCGCGTGTTGGCGCGTGTGGCTCCGGCGAGGCACATGGAGAGTTATTTTGGCTTGATTTTAATTGCAGATTTCTCGGATTCATTTGAATAATATGATTGGATCCAATTGAAATTATTTTGTGAATCGAAATTGGTTTTGAAAAAAAAAACAGATTGAGAAAAAATGGGAAAATATTTCTATGAGCTGAATTTTCTGGGAATTGTTTCCTAAGCTCTGATACTATGTAAGAAATAGATTTATTGATGATTAATAAACGAATGTTTACAACCTATTTATACAAAAGAAAAGAAAAATTGTAATAATTAAAAATAAACACAATTATGGAGAGGCATGTTCTTAGACAACCTATCCTTCCCCACCAAGCTGTTGGTGGCTGCTTCCAAATGGTGTGTTGGTTGTCACCAGCTGGATCTCATGTTCTTTAAGATGTCTCTCTCAGGTTTCCGGTTTTCTCTATTTGTTTCAAACATGGTATTAAAGTTTGTGCTGGACTTAATTTGTGACCATAGGGTTTAGCTGGAAGCTAGTTTCGGTTGCTTACGATGAATTTATTTATTTTCTAACCTCTATATTGATGTGGAGTGTTAAGAGTTAGAGAGGATGGTAAAAGGGGTAAATGTGGTATCCTGCAGGTTGGTGTTCCTCCATTTTGTTGCTTTTGGTCAAAGGTTCGGTTGCATTGAGTTTTATTATTTATTTATTTTTTCTATCGGAGTGAATAGCTAATTAGTGAAATTATGAAAAATTAAAATTTTCATAGATGCTCAAACATGCAATCACGTATAAATAAAATAATGCTGAAATATAAATCAATATGAAACTTTTAGGTAAAAATAACTTAGGCCACATCAATGACCTAAGAAAAAAATTATCAGTTAACCAGATCATCTAACTATTAACTATGAAAATAATGTTCCATTACAAGATTATAACTCAAACTATCCACCAAGGTAATGCTTCAAAGTAATCTACTTACAAGCTTTTTCTTTCTATAAACAAGGTGTTGGAATCGAGACCAACATTTTGACAACTTGAGTCATACAAGCAATCGAATCTGTTCAAGCAACACCTGAAATGTTAGCAAAATAACATAAGTATAAAAACGTATCCTAGAGCAAATTCAATAACGAATAACCCTAACTAGATGATTTAATAATATAAAATAAATCAAAATCAACTAACAACCTTAAAATAATGAGTGTAAGCATAATATCATAAATATTATAGACTTGTAAATCAATTAAACATAATCACAAAATATTTGATAAATTAGTTAAATGAAAAAGCTTATTTGAATAGTTTTTTATAAAACAAAAGAGAAAGATTAAGATAAAGAGAATAAAGCTATTCTATGGTTAATAGATTTGTGTGCTTATGTTGGTTTAAATAAAGTATTTTGAAACATTAGGTCTAAGTAATATTAATATTATGTCCATAAAATCATTCAAAAGAGTTTTAAATAATAAAGACAATATAGTAATAAACCAATTCAATTAGAGTTAGAAATATGTTTTAAAATTAAAGCCTTGGTCACGCGATCAATTTAACATATGCTCGAACAATCGAACACATAGTTCGATTGATCGATCCAATACTATGGTTAAAACATGCTCGATCGATCAAGTCAATTCTCGATTGACCTAGTGTAACAAATAATTAATTCTAACTAGGTTAGATAGATCTAGGTAATTAACCTATCAATCTAGTCAATTGAAAAATTAAATCAAGAATTTTTAAACTGAGTAGATCGATTCTGGATTGATCTATACACCTCGATCGATATAGATATGTCTCGATTGATCAAGTAGCCTAAATTCAAATTATTCTTGTGTATCTAATATGAAATCAAACATACATAAGAACATAGATATATCTAAAATGTGTTCATTGAAGCTCGATAGTTTCTTTGACTTGAAATATTATTGAAATACATGCCTAGAAACTAAAACTACATTTGTATGCTTCGTTCACGAATATCATCAACACTCATATAAACCTTACAATTTTCTTATTTGGCATATTCGTCTAACAAAATCTCTCTCTCATTACATAACGCTATCAAGAAAAATAAAATTTTTATGTAGTAAAACCATCCTATGATCTGATGAAATCATCTTTGATTGAATCTCGAAAGCTCATGTATATACTGAAAAATAGAAACATAAACAACTAAACAACTCGTTCTAAAAGACGCATTGTTAATCACTTTAGTGTACATAACAATAAAAAAGTAAAGAATATTCATAAAAGTCAGACATTAGATAGAAATTAAGAACATAACTCCCCGTAAATGTAATATTTTTTAAAAAATATTTCAAAGTTAATTTTTAAAGTAATTCTTCCCTAAATGAAATATCCATTTTTAATTTATCTTTAATTAAAGATTCAATTTTTAAATTTTAATATTTAATTTTTTGATTTTTTTTCTCCCCATTTTTATTATACGAATAAACCACCAAAAAAATAAATTTTATATTTTTAATTAAAATGGATGTGAAAGTAACAAATTCAAAAAAATAAAAACAGATGAAACACAAACTATCACATGTAGCAAATGTAGTGAATTCATTAATATGATCCAAAGACATCCCAAATAAATATAAATTACACTTTAAAATATGAAAACAACAAAATATATTGACTTCTAAACATAATAACAAAACAGGACAAAATATAAAAAATAAAATAAAAATAAATCATTGTTTTGAATCAGAAAATCCATAATGTGGGTGGATGTGTTTAATCATGAAAAACATCGTTTCTTAATGTTCATCCATGGTTATCATTCTTTGTTCCTTAGTATTCACTTGATATTCCAATGTTTCCATTCTTGTCAGCATTTTATTTTCAAATAAGTCCAAACGAAAAGGTTCAGAAGTAGGTATATTCTCAATATGCTCAACTCCAAAAATGTCATATGTAGCTCCTCTGTCACTTGTATTAGCTCCGGTGGCTTCTACTCTATTGTTACTAACATCAATGGGTCTTTGTCTTTTAAAAATATAGATAGATGATTGACTTTTCAATGCCATCTATTAGTAAAATCGAATCTGAATCCCTTATTGGAGGCACACCTATACCAAAAATCATTCGGGTGATGAGACAACCATAAGGAAGCTTGATCCTAGAGCTAAGTATCTAAGATTGATTTATTATTTTGTCTTGAATTACTATATCTACATTAAATGCTCTTCTTTTTTCAATATAATATAAAATCTCAGCACATTGATATCTAATCCCAACTGAGTACTTGGATGGCAATACATTAGCGTAGATCATTTTATTTAAACCCCGATAAAAGGGAGTAAATTCACCCAAAATGTTCAATTGTTAGGCATTATAACCGATATTGGGGAACCAAAAAGTTTGATCAATAAATCCTCATTGGGAATGACATGCCGACCTAGGTGAAAATCGATATCCCTGGTGTTTGTGATAGACAAAAAAGTTGTTGATTCACTAGGCAGAGATTAGGGTTGTTCATCGGATCGAAATCGCTGATTTTACTGTCATCCGATCCGATCCGACCATCCGCTCGGATTGAAACATCCTAATCCGTAACCGATCCGATCACCTCTTACATCCGCTCAATCTGATCCGTAAACTATTCGGATGACATCCGATCAATCTGACCAATAAATTTAATTAACTCTATTTTTTGTATTTTTAAATAAAAATTCTAAATTTTTACATAAATCATAACATAAAATTATTTGACTTAAAAAAACATTAAAAAATTCAAAAAAAAATATATTAATTATATATATATATATATTTAATTTAATAAATATATATTAATTAAATATATATATAATTAATTTCGGTTAGATCGGATGAATCGTAGTGAAATCCGACATCCAATCTGCACTTAAGAGATGAAAAAAATCTTCATCCGATTTAACCATCGGATTGGATCAGATTGGATGAAAAATCAACGGATCGGATTAGTTGATCGGATGATCGGATTTTTTGCACACCCCTAGTAGAGATATCAACAGTTTTATTTTGGATAAAAACCTTGTAAATCTTTGGCCTAGGGTGATGAATTTTTCGATCAATGTTGGCATACAATTCATGAATTAGGTAGGAAAACATAATTTAGAGGGTGTGAATAGTGATTTCCAACCAAGAGACGTAGTGGCTCTTGTGATTTTAATTTCGTGAAATTCAATCTAGGTAATTCCACATTCGAGTAAAGTAAGACATTTAAATAAAATATTTTAATATGTCAATTAAAATTCGTCATCCCATCATTGGAATGAATATGGAGCTGGATCATCGAGAGGAATATCACATCTTCTAGCAATCATTTTAAAAATCGAGCACAAATCCCAAAAAAAGCGATAATACCCCTTGACTAAAAATTAACCAAAGTGATAAAAGTTTTCCAAAAAAATACATAATCAAGATCAATGAAATGTTGTTGGGAAGAAATTGCATAAACAAACTCGAAGAAGGTGTTCATTTGGCAAGAAAATGAGAAAATAGGATTGTAGCGATTTTTACTCAAATATGATGTTTTGTATGGATTGATGCTATAAAAGTGATTAATAATCAATTCTAAGTAAAATAGGAATAAAAAGGGGTATTTTTGATGGATTTTAGAGTGAAAATTGGAATGGGCCATAATAGGGATTTTTAGGGTTCATGGGTGAGAGGAAAAAGAAGATGAGTATAGAAACTAAACCCGTTCGATTGATCGATCGAAATTTATATTTTGATTGATATATAATAATTTTGATCGGTTGAAAATAATTATTTATGAAAATTTTAAACTCCCTTAAGTCTTATATCAACTCAAATTTTTCACGTAAACACTCAAAAAATAAAAATTTCAAACAAAGATTTAATAAAAATTCTTTTTTTAAATCAAGGTAGTAGATTTATTCAAACATGAACTTCACTCAAATAAACAATTTTGAGATAAAAATCATTCTTTAACAAAATTGAATTATTCACAGTATGCATAAGTATTCTGATAAAGCATACATATATGCTTCAACACGTATGGTGATATATTGACAATCGCTCAAAATGAGATAAATATTGAAACTACAATAATATGTCAATTAGTTCATTTATGATTAGCTATGAATGATTTAAAGAATCTAGCATCAATTATCATGAAAAAACTTAGTTGAATTCATACTTGCATATAATAAAAAATTTCTTACTAAGTAAGAACTTTATTAATTAATAATATTTTTGTTTAATTTTCTCTCATTATTTATGTGAGGGATTGGTTATTCATTTTTCTGTTTGCATAACCATTTATAGCTCTTTCTTTTTATATATCCAATTATTTTTTTGTATATAGCTATTTCTTTAATCATGTTATTTTTATTTTGCGAAGAAAATGAGCACGAGCCAATATACCTAGTATGATGACTTTCACACTATTATGAGGTAGTCCTCTCCACTCACTACTATAGCTTTCACATATCACAGTAGGTAGCCCCCTTAAAACTAGGTGTCTTTCTATGAAAACATTTTATATAGTGAAAGATAGAGTTCAACCATAATTTTTATAGTCAAGGTTATCTCAAGTTCTAAAATCTCACATAATTAATTATAAACTTCAAGCATAACATATCTATGTGTCTAGTGAATAAGTGAGTGACTCTTATAAAACATTGATCACCAGATGTATGAAAGAATATAAATGTAAAGAATAAGATACTCGATTGTACAATGAATAATTAATCAAAGTAAATCAAATTATGTAAAATATTTATTTTCTTAATCCAAAATAATATTTAAAGTTTATTTCAATGTTAGAACAATTTTATTCCTTATCTTTTCTTAAATAACAAATTTTAAATAAACTAAACAAAATTAAGAATCAAACAACTAAATTCAAACTTGAAAATAAATAGTTTAAGCTAATCAAATTAACATACCTAGTATCAATCAAGCACAAAATAAAAATTTGTAGGTGAAAGAGAGAGACAATTAGTTGACAAAAAAAAAAGCAATATTTCCTATTCTAAATTTTCTTGAATTTTGGATTTGTAAAATATCTTTGAGTTTAGATTCAATTGATTTAATTATTATTGGGTTTATCCTTATTTTTGTCTCACTTTTTCCTTTTCCTCATTAGGGGAGATGCAACATACACATATTGATGATGAAAATTAATTCCAGAATATCAAGCATGAAAGGCATTGTTAAAATATGGATATTTCACAAGAAATCTATAATAAGGTCTAATATAACCTTTTTCTATCACAATTATGACAAACATGTCCAAATTGAACATGTTTTTCAATCCCAAGTGCAATTGCACTTGGAGTATACTAAGTAATAATAGGAGTAAGATTAAAAGGTCGTACCAAATTGGTTCTTGATGCTAAAGGTACATGTAAGGAAGACATTTGTGAAGGTTTTACAATTTAGTGGATTATGAAAAAGATGGCATAGTGTGCTCAGCTACATATCATAGCCCTCTCTTGTCTCCAGTTGGCTTTCCATAATTCAAAACTTTGTTCAACCTTTCAGCTCTAATGGTTAGACTTTTTATAGTTTCCTTGGATTGTTCAAGTTCTTATACTAGATTGTGATTTTTTTGGTATAAAACTGCAAGAATTGAATTCAAAACATTAGCATGCTCAGATAGATCAATATTATCTTTTTTCAAATTCTGATGAATTTCTTTCATAAAATTTTAGTTTTTCATTGAATTTAGTTACTTCTACAAGCAACTTATCTTTATCTCTTTTGTATACTACAAACTCTATGAACACTTCTTCTATACTAGTGACATTAAATCTTTTAAGTAATAATTGAATGTCACTTTTGTCATTGTTTGGATCAGTATCGAACTTACTAAAGTATACCAATGGTTGCAACAAATGCTAGATAGTTGATGTTACTATTTTTTGAATCAACTGGATCTTTGTTCACTTTCAAAATCAATAAGTGTAGTATTGAAGGCTACTCCATTTTGGTTCTTCTTATTTGTACAATCAGCTATGAAGTGATAAAAACCCATACATTCAAAATATTGAGATTTAGTGGGTTTAGATTTCTTATCATCAGAGCTCATAGATTTGAGTTTTTTCAAATTCTGATCATTTTGATGATTTGATTGTCCTTTGTTTTGATGATTCTTTTTATTAAAGATTATGTTCAGTCTTCTAATAAAGAGTGCCAATTCTGCATCTTCATTGTCACTTTCTTAAATCAATACAATTTTGAAGGCAACACATTTGTTCTTTGTAGGAATACCAAAACTCATCTCAAAAGTGAGAATTAAACCAACTAGCTCCTTAATTTTAATGGTGTTCACATATTTGCTTTCATTTATGACAGCAATTATTGCATGGAATCAATCTGGTAAATAACACAATATTTTTATAACTAACCTAAATTTCTCAATTTTCTCACCAATATTAGCAAAATAGTTAATAATATCATTTAATTTAGCATAAAATTCAAAAAAGTTTTCATCTTATTTCTTCGAAAGATTTTCAAATTGAAAATTGACTACCAAGCATATGAAGTTTAGTTCTTTTAACTTATGTGGTTCCTTCATGGGAAATATCTAAAACCTTACAAGCATGCTTAACAGTATCAACATGAGAAATACAATGAAACATATCAGTAGACATAGCATTGAAAATAACATTAATATTTTTTTGGTTCTAATTACTACCAGTTTTATCTTCAACGGTCTAATCTTTTCTAGGCTTAGGAGTGACTGTATTATCTTTGGTGATCATAGATGGTTCCTAACCATAAAGCATAGAGTTCCAAGCACTCTCATCTATAGATCATAGAAAGGCTCTCATACGAGCCTTCCAATATAGATAATTAGACCTATCAAAGTTAGGTTCACGGGTTGGAGATGAACCCACTCTTAAATGATTCATAATAAGATCCTAGGCACACCAAGTGTATCTAATCATCGAATTTGATACCAAATTAAAATTCAATTTAGTTACGAATCTAAGTACTTGAAGGGGTTAATAGATAATTAGTAAAATTATGACAAATTAAAATTTTTGTAGACAACCAAGTATACAATCACGTGTAAATAAAGTAATGCAAAAATATAAATCAACACACGAGAATTCTTGATGGAAAAAACTTAGGTCACATCAATGACTTAAGAGGAAAAATACTGGTACACTAGACCACCCAACTATTCACTATCGAAATAATGTTCAATTACAAGGCTAGGAATAAAACTACCCACTAAGGTAATTCCCCTAAGTAATCTACTTACAAGCTTCTATTTTCTTTCACAATCTCTGCAAATAAGGTGTTCGAATTCAAACCAATGTTCCAAAAATTTGAGTCACGCAAGCAATCAAACACATTCAACCATTAAATGAAGCTTAGCACAATAACATAAGTGTAAATATATGTCTAGAGCACATTCAATAACGAATAACTCTAGCAAGATGATTTAGTAATATATTAGGTAAATCAAAATTAACTAGGAACCCTTGAACAATCAGTTTAAACACAATGTTACAAATATTGTAGATTTGTTAATCAATCAAACACAACCACAAAATATTTGATAAATTAACTAAATGAAAAGGACTACTTGAATAGTTTTTTCAAAAATAAGAGAGAGAATCAGATTCTTGTATGGTTAATAAATTTGTGTGATTTTTGTTTTTGTATAAATAGAATATTTTAAAGCCCAAGGTCAAAGCAATATTACTATAATATCCATAAAATTAGTTAAAATAATTTTAAAGAATAAGGACAATATAGTAATAAACTAATTCAATTTGAGTTAGAAACAGTTTCAAAATTAAAGCACCGGCCACTCAAGCGATCTAACATATGCTTGATGGATTGAACACATAATTCTATCAATCGAAACCCTTATCGATCGATCCAATACTACGATCAAATGATGCATGATCGATCTAGTGCAACAAATAATTAATTCTTATTAGGTTAGATCGATATAGGTAATTAACTAATCGATCTAGTGTTCAATCAACATTAGATTGATCGAATACTAATTACTTGATCAATATAGTCAATTGAAAAATTAATTTAGTATTTTTTAAACTGAGTAGATCGATTTGGGATTGATCTACACACCTCGATCGATCTAGACACATCTCGATCAATCGAGTAGCCTAAATTCAAAATGTTCCTATATGTCCAATATGAAATCTAACATGCATAAGAATAGAGATATACCTGATATGTGTTCATTTGAGCTTAATAGTTTCTTTGGCTAGAAATATTCTTGAAATAAAAAATGCTTAGAAAATAATAATTACATTTGTATGTTTTGTTCATGAATATCACTAACAATTACATAAAATTTACACTCTTTTTTCTTCTTCTCTCTCTCTAGCTTGGTTGTTCCATTGTGTCATGGACTTGCAAGTTGTATTGATTTTTATTAGGGGTGTCAATCGTATAGTATTGTGACTATTCGTGTTATGTTTGTTTGTATTATGTATAATTATGTCATGTTCATATTTTCCATTCCAAATTTGCATATTTTATATTTTATTATTTTAAATATTGAATTATTTTTAGTTTTGTTTATCGGTAATCGTAAGAAAAAAACAATACCATCACAATTAAAAAACTATTAGCACATAATTTTAATTAAAATAAAATTGTGTCTATCTTAATAGTGTTTAATATATGATTGATCTGATCTAATTCATACAATCTAAAATAATCCAAACTATGTTACTCCATTTTTTCAATGTTAATGAGTTGGTTTAGATTTGTAAATTGTAAAACCAATTGTTGGCTTGGAACGGTTCTTAATACTAATTTTTTTTTATAAAAATTGATTTAATCATATATTATATTAATATATACATATATAACTATATATAAAAACAATTTTAACCATACATTGGCTTGGATCATTTTATTAAATAAAAAATAATAATAAAACTAATAGTTTTATAAGTTTTGCACCTATCATTTTTCAATTAATATATAATTATATCTAATATCTATTTCTAATTTCAAATAAACACATATAAATCATGTTATTATTTATTTAATTACATGTCTTTTTGTTTATATTAAACATTTATTTATGCATGTCATCTATGCTTCAATTAATACGAAAATAAATAATAAATACTTGTAATATTTTTTTTGTCATTTAAAATATAATTTAGAATTGCAATACATTATCATTAATTATTTATTGTTTGAAAAAAATCAAAATACTTTTAGTAACTAATTTTAATCAAGTATTAAAATATAAAATTTAATATAATAGTTATTTATTATTAAAAAGAAATATTTTTTTAAAACACAGCAGATTGTTAAAAAATTAAAAAAAAACTAAAACACATGAATTAGTCCACCAAATTCCATCAAACCCAATCCAAAGGATTTAGTTTGGATTGGTTTTATAAGTTTTATTGGATTGGACCGGTTCTTACTTTTTAGAAACCGACTTTATTGATTTGCTTCCAATTTTACCTCAAATCTGAACCAACTTATGATATACAAACCTATATAGTTCGTCCTATGAAATCTATTTTATGTCTACCCAAAAAAAAAATATAAACTCTCAAAATCAAAAGTTATCTTATTAATCAAAGTAATCACTACACTATTATATCAGGGATTCTTAGATCAAAATTTTAGATCTTGTTAACTTTAATAAAAAACGACTACACGAGATAAATGTTAACCCTAATCTTAAACCAAGGTCCTTTCAATTTAAAGGAAGATAACATTGTTTCTTGGATACAATTTCAATTTGAAAGGCTACTTGATATTCGCTTTAAATGTGGTTCTTTTATGCATAAAGACTCCACTTGCACTAAAAATGCCAAGTTGTTTATTTTTGATGAAAACATAAGAATTCTTGCTTTTGGAAAATGGCTTAAACTTAGTCTTAATTTGAAAGCACATGTTCTTCAATATTTTAGAAACAAATCAACTCTAAGAGCTTTTCCAATTGATTTTCAACATGTTAACCTTCTTGTACTCAAACCAATGCAAGTTATTTCTTCAGATGGGAGACATGCAAATTCTAATAGAAACGTCTAGATTGTTTCAAGGAACAACTATTCTTTAGCTTTTTTGCTCAATGTTGATCCTAACCCTTTTATTATTATTGCTGATAATGACATGCCGGTAGCTTATTCATCTTTCGGTGCATCTACTCAGAATAAATTTACCACTGATACTCATTTGGCACCTATCAAATTTTCCTCTCTCGAAAATACCCAACAATTCCTCATTTACATATAGTTTTGAGTTACCTGTCACCAGAACATCTGTCAAACCAAATCAAAACTCATTCCTATCATCATTACAAGCCATTGATGATTTATCTTGCTTAGTTGTTGTAAGTCCCTCCTACATGGAAGATGAAGAAAATAAGAATGTTAGGTGCAACCACATTTGACAAATGCATCTAATATTGATAGGAAATTTTTACTATAAATAGGCAATGTCTTTGCCTTAGAGATACATCAACACACCAAAACAAGAAGAGAAGCAAAGCAAAGCCAAAGGAACAATTTCCTTTGAAGAAAAATAGTGTTATGTGTAAGAAAATGGGAGAGAATATCTTAGAAAAAAATTGGGATATTTTTCTAAAAGGGGAGTGATAAAATAGTGAGTTTGGGAAACACTTGTGTGACACTATTTTGAGTTTATCTCAATTTGTTGTATTGCCTCTCACTTTGTGCCATTAATTTTATTAGTGGAAGAAATATTTGAGTTTGTCCTGTGGACTTAGCCTAAATTAAAGGGTGAACCACATTAAATTGTTTGTGTCATTATTTTACTCTGTTGAATTTATTTTATTTTTACCTGTTGTGCCCAACAAATCTGCAAAGCATTTGTTCATATCCCTAAGGATGAGAGATCTAAACTTGATACCAAAATAAGACAGTGTATTTTTATTGGCAATGGTCAAGATTAATTTGGCTATAGATTTTACGATCCAGTTGTAAAGAGACTTATCAAAAGCCGTGATGCTGTATTTGTTGAAGATGAGACCATTGAAGATATTATCAAAATGAAGAAAGATGTTCCTAATTCTAATGGTGACTCGTCAGATTTGGAATTAATTCCTCCAATATCAGTGCCAAGACAAGTTGGAGATGAAGACCAGGTTTATCCACCTAATGAAGATGATGTTCCATAGAAGTTGGTTCTAAAGATGAGGGAAATGATGATGTTCATTATCCAATATCAACACTTATGGCTTATCCTATTCCACTGAGAAGAAGTGATAGAGTGAAACGACCCTCTACTTCATATCCTCTAGATGAATATGTAACTTTCACTGATGGGGGAGAACGTGAGAGTTATGAAGAAGCCATGGATGATGAATCCAAACAAAAATGTATTGAAGCCATGCACGATGAAATGAAATCCTTGCATGAGAACAAAACTTTTGAGCTGATGAAGCTGCCTAAAGGGAAAAAGGATTTGAAAAATAAATGGGTGTTCAAGGTGAAGCATGAAGGACACAGTTCCAGTCTACGATACAAAGCCAGACTAGTTGTCAAGGGATTCAGCCAAAGAAAAGGTGTTGAATTTGACGAGATTTTCTCTCTAATTGTGAAAATGACATCTATTTGTACTGTGCTAGGGTTAGCAGCAAGTCTTGACTTGGAGGTTGAGAAAATGGATGTCAAAACTACCTTCCTACATGGTGACTTAGAAGAAGAGATATACATGGAGTAGCCAGAGGGTTTCAAGCAAAAGGTAAAAGAAGATTACGTTTTCAAAATGAAGAAAATCCTCTACGACATAAAACAAGCACCGAGACAATGGTACAAAAAGTTTAAGTCTATTATGGGGGAGCAAGGTTACAAAAAGACTACTTCAAACCATTGTGTTTTTGTGCATAAATTCTTTGATGATGATTTCATTATTCTTTTGCTCTATGTGGATGATACGTTAATTGTTGGCCAGAATATTTCCAAAATAAACAACTTGAAAAAATAGTTGAGGAAGTCTTTTTCCATGAAAGACTTGGGTCCAGCAAAACTGATTCTTGTCATGACTATTATTAGAGACAAAGGTGCCAAGAAATTATGGTTTTCAGAGGAGGAGTACATTGAGAAACTATTTTAGAGATTTCATATGGATAAGGCTAAAGTGATTTGTTGTCCTCTTGATAATCACTTTAAGCTAAGTTCTATGCAGAGCCCTTCTAGAGACAAAGAGAAGGAAGAGATGGAAAAGGTTCCATATGCTTTATCAGTTGGAAGTCTGATGTATGACATGATTTGTACACGACTAGATATTGCTCATGTAGTTGGAATTATGAGTAGATTCCTTTCAAATCCTAGAAATGAACATTGGGCTGCAATGAAATGGATTTTCAGGTATCTTCGAGTTTCTTATAAAATATGCCTATGTTTTAGAAATGAAAAACCTGTGTTAGTTGGATACACAGATGCAGATATGACTGGCGATATGGATTCCAGAAAATCCAATTCAGGTTACTTGATTACATTTGTAGGGGGAACTGTGTCATGACAGTAAAAGTTACAAAAATGTGTTGCACTTTCTATTACAGAAGAAGAGTTTATAGCACCAACAGAAGCATTTAAAGAATTGCTATGGATGAAAAAGTTCTTGAAATAACTTAGGTTGCAACAAGGCAATTACCAGTTATTTTGTGATAATCAGAGTGCTATCCATCTTGAAAATAATTCCTCCTTTCATTCGAGATCAAAACATATTGATGTGAGATATAACTAGATTAGGGATGTAATGGAGAAAAAGCTATTGTTGCTTGAAAAATCCATACAGAAGAAAATGGATCAGACATGTTGACGAAAATTCTCCCAAGACAAAATTTTGAATATTGTCATTTAGCTACTGGATTGGTGGAGCCCTCTATGTAGTTGGGAGGGGAGATTTGTAAATCCCTCCTACATGGAAGATGAAGAAAATAAAAATGTTAGGTGCAACCACATTTGAGAAATGCATCTAATATTGATAGGTAATTTTGCCTATAAATAGGCAATGTCTTTGCCTCGAGATACATTAACACACCAAAACAAGAAGAGAAGAAAAGCAAAGCCAAAGGAACAATTTCCTTTGAAGAAAAATAGTGTTGTGTGTAAGAAAGTAGGAGAGAATATCTTAGAAAAATATTGGGATTTTTTTTCTAAAAGAAGAGTGACAAAATAATGAGTTTGGGAAATACTTGTGTGACACTATTTTGGGTTTATCTCAATTTGTTGTATGGCCTCACTTTGTACCCATTAATTTTATTAGTAGAAAAAATATTTTTTGGAGTTTGTCCCATGGACTCAGTCAAAATTAAAGGGTAAACCACGTTAAATTTTCGGTGTCATTATTTTACTCTATTACATTTATTTTATTTTTACCAGTTGTTGGTGCTTATCAGTATTCTCGCTTTCCATAATGACTCACAATTTGAACTTGTCCATTTCCATCACTAGATCTACATCCTCATAAACTCCTATCCTCATTCCTTCCATATTCCCATCAATCATCCACCTTGTTGGCTTCTTTGGGCGATGTGGGACTCTAACACTCCCCCTCACATCGGAAGGGGACACCACAAAGACCGAGCCACCGGTCGGCACAACAACCAGACACCGGGACCTGTGCCAGGGGAGCATGCATATAGGGACCCCAGGATCAGCTCTGATACCAAATTAAATAGACTGAATGTATTTACAAACACTTAATTACAATGAAGATTAATACATGTATAAATACAGAAAATAAGAATCTACTTTTTGGAAAAATATATTAGTTGCATACAACTAATATACAGCTGATAAAGTATATTAGTTGTATACAACTAATATACCATTAATGATTTATTAACACTCCCCCTCAAGTTCGTGCATAGATGTCAATCATGCCCAACTTGCTTAGTGAGCCATATAATGACTTCTTGGAGACTCATTTGGTAAGCATATCTACAAGTTGCTCTTCTATGGGAACAAAAGGAAAACTAATAAGTTTGGCATCTAACTTCTCTTTTATAAAGTGACGATCAACCTCTACATGTTTAGTGCGATCATGTTGTACTGGATTTTGTGATATATCAATGGCTACCCGATTGTCACAGTACATCTGCATAGTATTTTTGAGTTTGAAACCCAAATCCAATAACAAAGTTCTTATCCACAGCAATTCACAAACCCCATGAGCCATACCTCTATACTCGGCCTCAGCACTAGATCGTGCCACCACTTTCTGCTTCTTACTTTTCCATGTAACCAAATTTCCTCCCACAAAGGTGAAATAACCCGATGTTGACTTTCTATCTATAATACTTCCTGCCCAATCTGCATCTGTGAATCCACAAACTTCAAGAGCATTGTTGTGTTTAGAGAACAATGCTTCCCTTCTTAGAGCCGATTTCAAATACCTTAAAATTCTCAAAACGGCATTCATATGGTTCTCACTTGGATTATGCATGAACTAACTCACCACACTTACTGCATATGCAACATCTGGTCTAGTATGAGCTAAGTAAATCAAACGTCCAACCAATCTCTGATAGCGAGCACGATCAGTTGGTATCTGATCTGGATACTCTACTAAACAATGGTTTTGCTCAATAGGAGTGTCAATAGGTTTGCAATCCAACATACATGTCTCTATTAGCAAATCAATAATGTACTTCCTCTGACACAGATATATTCCTTATCTTCCCCTGGCTACCTCAATTCCTAAGAAGTACTTAAGTTCACCTATGTCCTTCATCTCGAATTCAGAGGCTAGCTATCTTTGTAATTTATCCATCTTAATAGTATCATCACCAGTGATTACCATATCATCAACATAAATGATTAGGGCTGTTACTTTCCCTCGTTGATGTTTGAGAAATAGAGTATGGTCTGAATTACTCTGTCTGTAACCAACCTTTTGCATGAACTGTGAAAACCTTCCAAACCAGGCTCGAGGGGATTGCTTGAGGACATATAGAGACTTCCTCAATTTGCATACAAAATTACCAGGAGAATCAACTACATACACAGGTTAAAGACTCATGTACACCTCCTCAGCAATTCTCTATGAAGAAATGCATTCTTGACATCAAACTACCAAAGTGGCCAATTTAGGTTAGCAGCAAGTGAAAGCAGAACCCAAATCGTGTTCATTTTGTCAACAGGAGAAAAATTCTCATCGTAGTCTACACCAAACGTTTGAGTAAACCCTTTTGCTACAAGACGAGATTTATCCCGATTTACTGATCCATCACCATTATGTTTTATAGTAAACACCCATCGATAACCAACTGCCTTTTTTCTTTGTGGTGGTGACACAAGTTGCCAAGTATCGTTCTTCTTTAACGCATCCATCTCTTCATCCATTGCCTTCCTCTATATTAGATCTCTCAATGCATCCTGCACTTTGTTAGGTATTGATACACCAGATATTTGATTCACAAATGATTTATATGACTAAGATAATCTTTCAGTGGACATGAAATTGGCTACTGGGTATTTTGATTTTGCATGAATATTTGGTTCATACCTTTTGGTTGGTTGACCTCAAGTAGACCTATTTGGTAACACATACTGTCTAACATTAGACTCGATGATATTAGTATCAGTAGGTGTACATACCTCAGATGAGTGACCTTCAGTACCAGGCAGTTGTTGATCAAGGGTAGGAGTAATGCCTGAGGGTATAGTTTTGTCTTCAATGTCATTTGCTGTAAGTGAATTTGGTGCTTGAATACTTGAAGCATCTGTTTCTGCAATGACTGGATTCAATGAATTAGAAGTCTCATCTAGTCTCATTGAAACATCAATTGGTGACTCACCTAATGCCTCCCCATCACCATGATACAGTTCTTCGAAATATGTATTCTCCCCCTAACGAGCAATATCAGGTGAGGAAAAATAACTCATGTCCTCAAAGAATGTAACATCCATAGTAACATAATACTTTCTGGTTGGTGGATAGAAGCACTTGTACCCTTTCTGATAACTTCCATAACCAACAAACACACATTTAATTGCCCGGGCATCTAATTTAGATCTTTGATTTTTAGGAACATGCACAAAAGCAACACAACCAAATACATGGGTAGGAAGATTATGGAAGGATGATAAGGAGACGTAAGATGCGAGAATTTGGAATGGGATTTTTCCGTTAAGGACACTAGATGGGAGATGATTGATGAGATGGGCGGAAGCTTGTACAGCATCACCCCAAAGGTATTTTGGCATATAAGCACAAAATAAGAGTGCACGAGCCATATCAAGTAAATGACGATTTTTTCTTTCAGACACTTCATTTTGTTCTGATGTTTGTGGACAAGTAGTTTGGGGAATAATCCCATGTGTTTTGAATTTTTTTGAAAACATGATTAACATATTTCCCCCCATTGTCAGAACGGAGGATCCGAATGATGCCATTATATTGTGTTTGAAAAAAGGTATGAAAATTTTGAAAAACTGAAAAAACTTCATCTTTTGTTCTAAGAAGAGAAATCCACGATAACCTTGTATAGTCATCGATAAACGAAACAAAATATCTCATACCCGATATAGTAGGCTCTTTAGATGGTCCCCAAACATCAGAATGAATTAATTCAAAAGGAATAGTACTTTTATTAGAAATACTAGAAGAATAAGTAATACGATAGCTCTTGGCCAAAATGCAAGTCTCGCAATGTAAAACAATCTCACTAACACCAATAAATAAAGTGGGCATGGTTTTTTTCATAAGACTAAAAGACGGATGCCCTAAACGGCGATGCCACAACCAAATTTCACTTAGCTTATCAGAACTAGAAGTCAATGCAGTGCTTGCCCGTGCTTCTGGTTTCTCCCCTCCGTAGTTCTAATCCAAACAGAACAATCTGCCCCTCAGATACCCTCGACCAATTATTTCCCTAGTAAGAAGATCCTGAAAAATGACATACATAGTATAAAAGGTTACAAAGCATTTAGACTCAAGGTTCAACTGTGGGACAGATAGTGATGAGATAAGTCAGGTACATATAAAACATTATGGAGCTGTAAAGATGGTGTGATATAAACTGACCCATTTCCTAAGACAAGAAAGGCCTCACCATTAGCATTCGTATCATAAGACACTGGTGGGGGAGATAACTCATTAAAATAAGATTTATCATAAGTCATATGATCAGATGCACTAGAATCAATAATCCAAGTATTAGACCTAATAGAGTGAGAAACATTTAAGGTCATACCAATCTTACCACGACCAGCTATTGAAGCTGTAGGGATACCTCCGCATTCCATAGGATGATTCTGTCCATAGTAGTCTGGTTCTTGGACAATTTGCACGGCAGCTGTTTTTGCTTTTGAACGATGCACATGTTGTCGTTTTTCTCCATAGTAGTCTGCTTTTGGTTTCAAGTGTGGATATAATTTCCAACAAGTCTCACGAAGATGACCATGTTCATTACAATAAGAGCAGGGAGAACAAGGGCGATTGGTAAAACCCGGTGGAGATCCCTACTGATGAGGTGGAATTGAATTTTGCTGCTAGAGGAAGGGTGCCTTTGATTTGGCTTGAATTGCTAGGCTTGATACCTCAATATGTGCCTGATGAAGACTCTCTTGCTGAGATTCGTCTTTACGAATGTACGTAAAGGCAGTAGTCAAGCTCGGAGGATCTGACATTCGAAGCAATTCGCCTTTAGCACTATTATGTTTTATATCAAGGCCTCTTAAAAATGCATGTACTCATTCAAGCTCCTTCTTCTTCTTGTACCACAGAAGGTCTTCTGGATTTTTAATTTTACATGGGCGATTTTGGTCAATTTCAGCCCATACATTTTTCAGCTTGGTAAAAAAAAAGAGATATTGGTTGCCTATTTTGCTGCATGCCAGCAGCTTTGCAAATGAGTTCATGAACTTGAATAAAGTCATACTCATTTGTATAAAGATCGCTTAAGGTATTCCATATGTCCTCAACAGTTTCACATTCCTCCACCATTGGTAAGATATCATCAGTGATGGCTCTAAATAGAATTGACATGACAAAGCCATCATCATCTTTCCACCTAGTATAGGCTTCTATATCATCTTGACTAGGAGCCCTAATTGATCTAGATACATGGCCCATCTTATGCATCCCATGAAGATAAACAGGCATAACTTTTTCCATTTTTGAAAATTTGTACCATTAAGTTTAGTACATCCGAAAGAACCAATTTCTGAACTCTTAACAGAAACTTCAAAATTTGAAACTTCATGAAATCTGGAAACTTGATGTTGTCTTAAATCTTCCATTGAAATATATATATATATATATATATATATATATATTATGCAGCGGAATAAGAATTGTGATTTTTTTTAGGTCGGGGTGGGCTGATAAGTGGGCTGAAAGGCTTAGGCTTGGGCTTATTTGGGCTTGGACTTAGACTTAGGTGAATTAGGGAAAAAAGTGGCAGCTCTTAAAACTTGCAAAAGGAAAAAAAATAGTTCAGAAACAAACGGTGCAGCGTAAGACTCACCGAGAATGCAGGGGTGTGACTGGACGGCGCGTAGGGGTGCGACTGGACGGTGCGCTGATTTTGGAGAGGAAACTGAATAGCACAGAGGGGCATCAAGCTAGATGGCGTAGGGGCACGCGAGCTGGTCGGTGACGACGCAAGAACGGCGCAGAGGGGCGTGCTGATTTTGGAGAGGAAATTGAACAGCGCAGAGGGGCGCGAAGCTAGACGGCGCAGAGGGGCACAAAGCTGGATGGCGCAGGGACGCGCTAGCTGAACGGCGCTAGCTGAACGGTGCGTAGGGATGACACGGGCTGAACAGCACGTGAAGATTAACGGTACTGCATAAAAACTGACGGCGGCGTTGCTACTCAGAAACCGATAAAACAAAAAAAAATCTCCTGCTCTGATATGAAATTGAAAGCTAGGCAGCCCAATGTTTCCCTCAAAACACGCTTATCAGGAAAGGGGTTACCAAGACTTATAACTAGCACATTGTTGGCTTCTCTGGGCGATATGGGACTCCAACAGATGCCCTTATTAAGCTCCCAAAAGATAATATCTTGGAATTATCATGCATTAGTTAAATCCTCGTATATTAAATATTTACTTAGGATGGTTAATACTTATAGTTCAGATTGTATCTTTATTTTCGAAACTAAAGCTAGTAGTAGATACTGTGTTAATATTCAACAATGTTTAGACTATTTTTATTGTTTTTGTGCTCCTACCTTGGATAGTGCTAGAGTTTTATTATCATATGAAAACTAGGTGTTCAACTTTCTGTTGTGGCTTTTGATAAATATGTTATTGCTCTTGAAATTTGTAATTTTGTTTTCAATGAAATAAAATGAAACTTGTATTGATGTTATTCCCCTTGTTATAAGATTCTTAAAGAAAACTTTTGCACAAATCTTATAGCTCTCATTATTACGTCTAATGGTAATTAGATTTGCATTGGGGACTTGAACGATGTCTTAAATCAAAGTGAAAAAGGGAGGATTTACCTATTATTACTTGGCCGAATAGATTAAGGGAATTCATGGATGACGTTGAAGCTATTGTTTTGATTTTTTGTTTACCTTTTACTTGGACTAATAAAAGAAAAAAGCAAATATAATATCAACCAAAGGATTGATATAACTCTTGTTTCTCTATTATGTATCAATCTTTTCCCTAATGCTTCTGTAAATAATTTAAAAATTATAGCTTAAGATCATATTTCTATTCTTTTATATATGTATATTCCTTTGAATCCAGCTAATAAATCCTTTAGATATTATGCAATTTGGAGTACGGATCCTTCTAGCAAGAATATTATCAATCAAGCTTGAAAAAGTAGCGAGAATTTAGATATTCAAGCTTATTTTCATTCAAATTCTATTGAATTAACCAAAGATTTCAAATGGTGTAACAAGAATCATTTTGCTTATTGTGAGGATATATTAAAAGATACTGAAGATCTTCTAAAAGTTCAAAGTGGTTTTACAATAGATGAAAATAGTTCTCTTGAAAATAAGTTTTTGAAGGATATTGATGAGTATCAACATAGAATTGAAAGTATTTGGAAGCAAAAATCTAGAGAAATTTGGTTACTTCAAGGAGACCATAATACCATGTTTTTTCATACTTCAACTTTGATTAGAAGAAAAATAAATACCATTCTTAATATCAAATATATTGATGGTAGATGGTTTTCAAATAAACATGATATTGGTTCTTACTTTTTCAATCATTTTAATGATATCTTTAAGTTCTTACTTATTTTATAAGTACTTTTAAATTTTCTAAAATGTTTTATTAGAAGGGTGATTTTATCTTAAGAAAATTTTGTTGGTGTAAAAACTTTAAGAAGAAGAATTCAAGTTTTTGGCTTATAAAAATCGGGATTAAATTTGTTTTCCAGAAGATGTTGGTGGTTTAGGTTTTGTAAACTTAGAAACTTGAATTTAAGTTTTATTTCTAAATTAAGATGGGAATTTCTCAATAATAATAACAAATCTTAGTTCAAATGTTTCATTTTAAATATGAATAGTCTAAAGATTTTCTTAACTATGAAATTAAACCATCTAATTTTTTCATCTAGAAATGTATTTATTCTTTTAGAGACTTGTTAAAAGCTAAAGCATAAAATAAATATTAGAGATAGTAAATTGATTGATATTTGTCGTGATTCTTGGATTCTTTGACTAATGATTTTAAGCCTCATTCTCCTTTAATTTATATCAATCAATTGCATCATTTCCCTACTAAGATTCATGATCTTCTCAATGCTCACAATATTGATTGAAATGTTTAGTTAATTAATCATATTTGGGTTATGATATGTGTTCTTTTCTTACAAGACTTCCCAATTGAAATGAATTTCTGATTTTGGACACCTAATTCCAAAGGTAATTTCAACACTAAGTTTGCTTACAAAGAAATAATTTCAGGTAGAATCCCTATTGTTTATTCCTCCTTCTAGAAACTAATTTAGAATTTGAAAATTCATGATAGAATTAAGGTTTTTATTTTGAGAATTTATTCTAATTGTCTTCCAACTAGATGTAACATTGCTTTAAGGATTCCTTTATATGATTTGTTGAGTCATTTGTATCACATTCATCATGAAACATCAAATAACTTTTTTGTTAATGTCAAGTTATCCATTCTATTTAGGTTTATTGGTTTTTTACTTTTAAGTTAAAAGATTTATATTTTCTATTTTTGGATGATCTTTTCAAGAGAATATTCAAATCAAGAAATATTATTATTCATGTTAGTTTAACTTATAATGAGTTCATCCTTGATGTCTTTCTTTCACTTAAATATATTTGAAAGTTTAAAAATTATCTTATTTTTAATTTCAAATCTCTTAATTTTGATCTTATCTTATTCAATTTAAATTTAAGATTTTCTAGCTTTAGAAGTGTTATTAGTTCTATTTTAAAAAGTAAATTTTTGCATAGACTTATGTTTGAAGATTTTCATTCGTATTCACCATCACCTATTTTTCGAAAGAAACTACCTAGAGGAGTTATTAAAATAAATTTTGATATTGTTATTTTCAACACTAATTTTCCTTTCGCTGTGCTTATAAGATATTTTAATATACAAATAAGGGGTTGTTAGAGTAAATTCTTTTTAGATAATAGTGAAATATTAGGTGAAGCTGTTTTACTTTTCTCCATGTAGGTGGTTTCAGATAAAAAAAAATTCAAAACTGTTTATTTGAAAAGTGATAACAAAAATGTTATAAAGGTTTTAATGTGGGACGATTTTCAAATTTCTTGGAGGCACAAATTTTCATAAACCAAGCTAAATCGTTATTGGAAATTTTTAGCATGTTTACTACTTGAATTCCTAGATGTGTTAATGTTACTCATTTTTTAATTAAATAGGTTTATGATAGTTTTGTTTAGGGTTTTATTCCAAGTCATATTTTACCCCAATAATTTCCTGCTATAATTTGTAATGATTTTAATTATTGATAATATTTTTAAGATTTTAAAATATATATATATATATATATATATATATATATATATGTTGGTACCCAAATTTTAGTATATGCTTTGTTACTAAATTTTTTACTTTTCACACAACCTAACCCTCAAGAAAATTTCTAAAGGCACCCATCATTTATAAAATTTAAAATGCTTAAAATAATCTTGAATGAAATTACTTTTAAACACGTATACTCTTTGGCCAGTATATCTCTCCTTATTTTTCTTTTTTGACCTATCATTCATCCTTAATGACGAAAACTTGTTGTTTAAGCATTACATGCTCACAGCAAAGATACAAATCTGAAAAACCAGAATCAACTTTATGAAAAGATGAGAATGAAACAAAGAAGGAATGGAAATAAAAATGTAGATGATGGTTTTTAGAAGAAAAAAGCGAGAGACTTGTGGACATTAGTGGACAATTTAGGTAATTCATATAAAATTTTGGGTGTATAGAGTAACTCTTAAAATTTTCAAAAATGGGTAAGGAGTGTGATGAGATGGGTGTGGCTTGAGATGAAATAAGTGTGCTTTTAGAATCTCTCATTTTAATAATTTCACACATTTAATTGAATTTTGAATTCTCTTAGAAGTCTTGATGTTTTCGTTCTCAAGGCAAAAACACCGTGAATAATATGATTTGTTTCACGCTTGTCATGTGAAACCAAGTGAGTCCTCTTTGATCTTTTAAACATTACTGTAACCCAACACCAAATTTGATAACGAAAGGAAAAGATAGCAAACAAAATTGCTAAAAATGAAATGACAAGTTAAAAACAGCTCTTTTAAGATTTGAAGTGAGTTCTCGGTAATCTTTAAATCATTTTTTAAAAGTGGGTTTACAAAGAAAACTGCCATCATCAAAAATCAACTTGGTTAAGACGTCAAAAAGAAATATTCTATATGGCTAGAAAAACGTAATGAAATTCATACTGATACAGGACCACATTCTTTGATACAAATCGCAGCTCAATGATATACAAGTCCGTTTACACTTGACAACTCAATAATACAATGGAAATATTAATGTGTCAATATCAATACAAATAATGATGGTATTTATACTAAGTGTGCTATTTCACAAAAAAGGGACCAAAGAACAAAACAATAGCCTTTTCTCTCATTCAATGAATCATCTAAGCTAATGCGACCACTTTCTGGTACTCTACATCAACTAATCGTTCCAAAATAAACAGATCCATATGGAATCCCAAACACTCCCTGGGAGATCCTTTGTGCAAACATTTTACCAAACAAAGAATGAACGAGCCATCCAGCGTGAGAACAGAAGAGGAGAGAGAAAGGATACATACTATTAAGGAATCTCTCTACTGTCTTAACGGAAGAAAGCATCCCTTGTTGATGCATTTCAACTTCAATCAAGATTCCACAATCATTGAGGGAGCTGGTGAGAACACAAAGTATTTCTTTTCCCTTCAAATAAATGTTGCGCTTGTTAGATGAAGTTACTTTATGTAGAAAAAATCATAAAGATTCAAAAAAGCTCCTCGGAGTTGAACTTATTCCAAGCTTCCTGTTACCAAAGCAAACAAACATTTTAGTCACAGCCAATTATAAAACCGAAATCTAATGGGGAACAGAGCACGTGTTATATGAGAATTAAAATTATTGCCCTTATACGTGAATGGCAGCTGATTATGTACCTTAAGAAGGTCAAACACCTTTTCGGCAATATATTTCTGCTGAAGATTGGCTCCTTTCTGTTGAACCTTATCAGGATGAATGCACAAAGTTGCTTTCCTGTAAACTTTCTTAACTGAAGCCCCGGTAATCATATCGGTCAAAGAAACTGGCTGCCAACCGCACTCAGGCCAGAGAACCTGATCACCATTCAACAGTTGCAAGCAAGATCAATAAAAACTTGTTATGACATTAAACTATCTTATAAAAACTACAATTCCAAAAGAATACCACCGCCCACCACCAATTTTTGAAAAAAGAAGGCAAAGGGGGAGAGAGAGAGAAGAAAACAGAAGCCAACATAAGCCTAGAGCCAAGAAATGATAAAAGGGATGTCATGCAAAAAAAGGAAATCTAAACTAACAGATTACTTTTATCATGCAATAGAAAGCTCCATCTTACAATTTGAATTTTATGTGATGTCTGAATGTAAGGTACAGAACCAGAAATGGTGATCTTATTCTGTACAAGCTTATTACGATTTTCCCTATAGAAACTTGAAAATTTATTGCTGCTTAATTTGCTTCTATATTAACTATAAACAAATGCTTTCTGCAGGTTATGTACAACTTTTAAACTGGACGATGGTCACTCTGACTGGATTTTGTGAAACAGTGTGTGCAATCAATACATTAAATAAGTTTATGCTTTAGGCATCAAGAACAATATCAGTGGAGGAGAAGCTCTTCATCCAAGGGTGAGTTAAACATACATATTGCATGGTCGACAACAGAGCACGTACATTGCCCTCTTTTCCTGCAGACCAACGCTTGATTTCAACATCCAGGGTTTCAGAAATCCTCTGAAAAAAGCACAAAAACATGAACCAGTTAAAGAAATCCATCAACCTCGTACTAGCTCCAGAAGTTGCTTTGCTAAGATTCATCAAGACCATTTTAAAGCTGATGAATAATTACGCTAAAGTCATACATAAAAGACATTTTACATTGACCAAACAAATATATTTGTATAGGACTTTCTACTTTTCCTTATATTAGAGCTTTCTTTATTTTGTTTATTTTTCTTAAGAAGCTGATTTGTTAAGCTTCATCAAGAGCATTTTAAGGTAGATGAATAACTATGCCACAATCATACTTAAAAGGACATTTTCCATTAGCCGACCAAGTATATTTGTATAGGACTTTCTATTTCTCCTCACATTAGAGCATGCCTTATTTTGTTTATTTTTCTTAAATCTTCCATGCAGTTTCATAAATTGGATTCTGCCCGAGAATTCTCTTAACAATATGCCAAAAAATTCATTCATTCAAATGCATGTACAGTCCCAAACTGAAAATGCATAACTTGTACATTTTCACCATTTTCGTTCCCCTGCCTTCCCTTCCCTTCCCTCCACAAAAATTAAAAAAAAAAAATTTATAACAGATTTCCCATTGATCAAGTTAGTTTCATATAAGAAAACCTTCAGTTCGCTTACTTATTGAAAATATTCAAGCATCCTTAGTAGATATTGACACAACCCTAACAGGAACAAAGGTGAAATAAGGAAAGAAGAGAATAAGAGGATTAATAGAAAAAAAGGAACAAGATTTACATGTCTCTCTGCTTGTTCCCTCTGATTTTGAAGGTCTCGCTCATTCTTTTCTGCTAGTGCTCTTGTCTGTAAAATTGTCAACAAATTGATCATCAGGGACACTTTGATAACACCAGTGAATTTAAACTCTAGCTCTAAATGAAGTGGAACAAATACTTCACCTATTTTGTCTACTTATGATACTAGAAAAGTATTAACTTTATTGACAGCAATACATACCGCACGCTCCTGGGTCCTTTGTTGGCGTTCCAGTCTGGCCCTTCGGCGTTCTTCACTTTCCCCTTCAACTTCTTGGAACTCACCAGATGATGGAGCAGCTTCATCACACTAAAAAAGTTTAGCTCACAGAACAGACAAGAGGGTTGGCAAATATATTATTAAAAAATGTATTGTATTTGTGAGTTGAGAACTACCCCCAAATATTGACAAAAGGTCATCAGCAATATTTGCAGTTGAAGACACTTTCCTTGTGTTTGTAGAAGATACACTAGAGGCCTTCAGTATTTCAGACTGTTGCTTGGGCTGAAGTTTATTACCAAATGAAGGGTTCTGCTACATACAGACAGTATCAACAATACGAAATCCCATTTCTAAGAGAATAAATTACAATATTAGGTCACTCACTGATGAGTTTGTCCTAGGCCTGGGAACAGTACTAGCTCGACCCATGCTAAAAAACGATTCAAGATCATTTTCATTCTTTTGTTGGCTTGCCCTTGCAGCTGCAGCAGCTCCTTCGACAGAAACTCGTTCTGCTCTAGCGCGTGCTTCAGCTCTCTCCCGTCCTTCCCTTTCCTTCGCCTCTGCATTTGCTCGTTCTGCAGCAGCTTTTTCTGCTCTTTCTCTTGCCTCTGCTGCTGCCCTTGCACGTGCTTCAGCTTGGGCTCTTTGAACTGCAGCCCTTTCAGCACGTTCTCGTGCTTCAGCATTTGCCCTTTCTACAGCAGCCTTTTCAGCTTTATTTCTCTCAGCTCTTAGCCGTGCTTCAGCAGCTGCTCTCTCACGTGCTTCTCTAGTAGCTCTCTCCACAGCTTGCCTAGCTTTTTCCCTTTCCATTTCCCTTTCAATTTGTCTTATTCTTTCCCTTTCCTTTTCAAGCTGCCTTAGCTCTCTCTCTTTCTCTTCCCGCTCCTTCTCTCTTTTAAGTCCCCTTTGTTCTATTTCTTCCTCTTCCCTTTCCCCATAAAGCTGTTCATGGTCCCATCTTTCCTGCTTCTCCCTTTTGCTTTCATCTTTTTCCACATGTACTTCCCTACTTCTACCAACCATTGCACTCTCCCTTCCTCTCACTTCCTTAGCATGCCTGAATTTAGCCTCAGCTCTATCCATTGCATCCTTCATAGCTGCAGCAGCTGAGTTCATTTCCAACTCTTCACCAGCAAGATCATTTCCACATTCATCAACATTATTTTGACTCCTTCCTGTAGCAAAATCTTCAAGCTCATCTACTGGAGTTGTAGAGTTCCTTATTGAAGCAGGAGCTGACTTAGGAATATTAGAATTTTGCTTTGAATTTGGAAAAGAGAAGTCATTAGGCTTTCTTTTTGGGTTCATGGAAGAAGAAGTCGATCCTACCTTTGAGATCTGTACAGGTCTTGAAGGTGGTGGTCTTGAAGGTGGAGGAGCGCTAGTAGGTTGAGTGAAAAGGGGAATATCAAAAACCGTAAGCCACACATCTTCAGATGAGTCCAAGTTTTCTTCATATCTTGTAGATCTGCCCCCATGCATATTTGAATCCCTAACACTAGCACTTGCATAGGAAGGGGGAGGTGTAGTTTGACTAGAATATTTATTTGTATCAATCGAAGCAGTGGGCATATCAAACATAGTTTGACGAGAATCCGAATTGTCAACAGGCACTTTCTTCTGTGAATGGCCATCTGGACTTCTGATAAAGGACTTCTCAGTTGGTTCTTTGCTATTAGAAAACGGTTTGGTACCACCAGTGTTTGAATCTTCCCTTTCAGTATTTCTTTCCTTTCCCCTATTATTCCTTTGGGATGAAAAAGCTGGAATGGATTTTCCAAGTCCATCAAAAGGATCAACTTCATCATATACTACCCCATTATCAACAGATCGGGCATTCTTCATATATCCAGAATTAGAAAGCTTACTGATTTCTTCCAATGGAATGCTAAAGTTTCCAGTTACTACAAATGGATCATCCATCAGATTGGATTTTGACTTAGTTAAATTTACAGTATTTCTTGTGGGAAAATTGGCCCCAGAAGTAGACCTGTTACATAAGCAAAATGATTCTGATGCATAAGTTCATAAAATTTTGATAGTTATGCAAACAATGAGCATACAGTCATACGAAGTAAATATGGGTGATGAGACTCACAGAAATACAATAAATCAATAGTTCAAATCAACCCGTAAATAACAAAGCATGTGACATTGAACACTGTCAGTCGACTGTATGAAGTAACACTATTTAATTCCCAGTTCTAATCTTGTACAATTACCCGAACAAATTCTTTCTTTTTTTCCTTCTTTTGTTGGAGGAGGCATGGTTTTAAAAAAATGATTTTTCTTTTATTTTTTTCCTTTTATTGGAGGGGCCGCATGGTTTTAAAAAACCAAGGCTTGCCTCAGGGCTTTGTTTGCAGAAAATTCACATCAAAGCTAGTATTTCTATTGTTTTCTAAGGCTCATGCCTCAAGGCTTAAGTTCTAGGGCATACATGGGCTTACACCCCTAAACTTTGCTAAAATTGGGTTTAATTGATGGGATTGAACACAAAATTGGGTCCAATTTATGTTTTAAAAGAAATCTCACATCAAATTTGGCATTCCCAAGCTGATAAAAAAATCTATCGACAACTTCTTCTTCCTCCTCTTCTGGCAACAACGACCATTACAGTTCCATCATTTTTGACCCTTTTGAATTGTTCTTAAGCTACTTATCCATATCCTAATTCCGTTTTAAAAAAAAAAAACTTAGCCCAACAATCTTTCCTTTTTATAGAGAAATATGTTACTTTTCTTGTTCTTATGTCTCTGCCTTTCATTTCTTCTATCGTATTGAGCATATTATTAAAGTCTTAATATTGTTTCCAACCCATCTTTTGTGATTTTTTTTTGCTCTTTTTTTCCTCTCTTAGTAAGGTTATATAATCTTACTTAGGTGATGTTCTATTTTTTTTTCCTTAGTTCATATCATTCCAAACCATGAAATATTTAATTTTGTACATGTTTGTATATTGCTTGCAATATGATTGTTTAGAATTTTACTTGGTGATTTTGAAGTCTTTATTCAGTTACTAGATATTGTTTTGGGATAATTAATCTCTTACTACTATTTATATGTTGCTTCTTTTGAATTACACCTTGAGGCTTAAGCCTTAAGCCTTACTACATGGAACAAAAACCCCTCAATTCAAGTTTCCATCTTTTAAAACCTAGTCGGTGGTTCAATACCCAAAGTGAGATACTATAATATTGACCATAAGGCCACATACCATAAAATAAGAGTGTGTGGTTGTACTCTTAAATCATTTTATTTATAAGCGAATTAGTGGTGTCCTTGTCCTTTCTACGGATTCTTCAACTGGATCCTAGCATGCATTGCATTCTGTCTGACTTACTGAGATTGAGAGCTTAGCATGTCAAAATCAAAAAAAGAACCTGAAACTGTGCCCATGCTATGTGATGAGAACATTAAATATATACATATAACACTATTAAGATGAAAATTTATTCGCAGGTTGGTTAATAAAGAGAACAACAGACTCCACTCAGAACTTCTCAAACCTTAAAAAGACATGTTTCTATAGATATACTGTACATTTTATAAATAAAAACCCAAATCTAAAAAGGGGGGAAAACCTACATGGATAGAACTGAATTGTATTGAATATATTGGAGACACCAAAACGTTGGAATGAGTTTCATGGCTCCTAAACAAGCTAGGATGCTAAAAAGAAAGAGCACTACTTGAGCATAAATTGGCAATAATTATCTCACATGAAATAAGCACAAAGTGGAAATCAAAACAAGTCAACATTTGCATCAGTTGACCACTAATCAATTAGGCATTAACACAAAATGATAGTCATATTAAGACCACTAATTAAACGTTTTGAAAATAAAATGAATCATAAACGTGAATGAAAATTGAAGTTCATAGAATGAAATGGAACTAGAGTTCATACAATGTAATTCAGTTAAGTAAGAAAACAACATCATTATCGGTAGAGAACACACTTATATGCCAAATATGTTTATATTAGTAAATAGCCATACCTTTGACTGGAGGGGCTACTACCTCCAAACCCGGGAAGCAAATCATCAAATGCTGGCATTGCGTTCTCGCTTTTATCAGATGCTTTCACACCAAAGTTCTTCGATTGAGGCTCGGACTTACCAAACCCACCAAGAAGATAATCAAACGCAGAACTTCCTTTTGGGGGTGAAGAAGAGACCGAAGAGAAAACATCATCATAATTAACTTTTGACGAAGAGCTCTTCAGTCCCGGTACGCCATCAAAAATGTCTTCCTCCTCGTCGAAAACCGGTTTGTCAAAGACCGGCTCGGATTTTGTCGTCGATTTGGCACCTGTATCTCCAGAGCTAACAAAGATGGAATCAAAATTAAAAGCCGCATCAGCCCCACGAGTCTCCGAATTGCTAGAATATCTCGCCGAACCACCTAAAATGTCACCGAGACCACTGAAATCCTGAGATTTCTGATAACTGGGTTGACCAAAGATCGAATCTCGATCGTCTTGGAGAGGCCCATTAAAGGAATTCGACGTTTGAGTGGATCCGGCTTGTCCGAGAGATCCGAGATAAAAGTTGGGGTTGAGATTGGAAGAGCCCTTCGATAATGCAGATATTGGAGCCGATCTGCCAGAAGGTTTGATCCCATAATCGGAAGCAAAAAGGCCCGCAAATTCGTTCATAGATTTTATGGGTTTCTCTTATTCAAGCATAACATTTTCAGCAATCTGATTCACCAAGCAAGAAAAATCAAAGATCCAAGAACAATAATAATGATAAATTCTATGAACTAAGGATCCAAACAGTATGTACATGCTAAGGGGGAATGATCATGTTAGAGAAGAAAAGAGGGTCGGAACTCATAAGAGACCTGTGAGAGAACCTTTTTTTTTTTTTTTTTGGTTTATTGAACCTTTGTTTGAGAGAAAGTATTTTTTATTTTTTATTTTTTATTTTAGGAAAAAAGTGTTTTTTATGTATAGCCGATAATTTATAAAATTTAAATAAATTAATTATTTATATGTATTAAATTAGATGTATTAAAATGTTTAAATTATTTTGATTTGGATCGGTATGATTAGAAATTTTTCAAATACAAATATTAAAGTATAGTAAAATTATTAGATTCTAAAAAATTAAATAAATATAATTAATAAATAGTAAAATATATATTTTATTATTTAAATTTAAAATGAATATTAATTATAGAATACCCTTATTAATATTATAAATAATTATATATTAATTAATTTAATATTTTAATAATATAAATTTAAATATTAATTAATCAATATTAATTATTTATGATTACATCATCTACTAAAATTTATAAATAGATCCTCTTAGAATAAAAAAGTACACCTTATAACTAAGCTCACTACTCACATTTTCTTAAATTCTCTTTGATTTTAACTTTTTTTATCAGAAATTGACTTAATTATCAAAGTGGTTATGACACCTATTAATGTCATTAATAACTCCATGAAAATAGAGTTATCACTTTATTTTTTTTACTTAATATTTACTCTTTTTATTTAATAAGTAGTATTTTTAGGTTAAAAATATAAAAAAAATTAGTGAAAAATGGATAAAAATATAATATTTTAAAATTTTTTGAGATTTTTATAGATTTTTTAACGCTAAACCAATCAAAAGTTATCACGTGAACACCACGTAAGTATGAGAGTTGATCAGGCAAGCCATGTGGACTCTACGCAAGCAAATACAGTGAATCACGCAATGCTGCGTCTTCCATATGATGCAATGCCATACCACGTGTCAATATAGGGTTTATTCTGAGTTCATCGCTTGATCAACGCGCTTGTCACGCGTCTTCACCTGACTTGTCCATTCATTCCACCCATGCACCACGTCATCCATAACCTCAAATCATGTTACGCCAAGTGTCACTGACTCAGTCTGCATTGATCGAGATCAGTCCTCGTGACACTCGTCGCCCTCTAATTTCCACAGTAAATCTCATGTACCACGTGTTGCACTCCTATATGTTGGTAGTGTTAATTTTTCCTTTTTCATCTCAACCTTTGATCTGAAGCTGATTTGACAATTCATATTCCACCTAAGCCTAATTTAACCCCATAATTGCCTCATAAACCCTAATGAGCTAAAATTACATAATTTTTATCAGTTTTTAGAGTCAAGAAGAGAGAAAAACACAGAAAAATTCAAAAGGAGATGCAAATTTGGTGAAGATTTAATAGGAGATTAGTACTACAATTCAAAATATTGATTATATTTCTTCTTCTTCTCTTTTCTTTTATCAATTTTTATGTCTTTTTTTATGAAAAATATGATATTTATGAACAAAATTATGTCTAGCTAATTTATTAATCTAGGGGTCTTATGAACCCAATTTTCACCATGTAATAATGTAATATTTTACCCACATTATGAATTTAATTTAATTATATTATTTAATCTGATTTTTATGATATTAATTATTTGGTCAACAATTGATATATGGAGACAATTAAATAGACTTGAGAGAATTATTTAATTGTTTGTCTTGATTAAATAACATGTATAATTTCTAAGTAGAGATGTATATTCTTATGTATGTGATCTATAATTGATGAACTTAATGAGTAGCATGTAATTTAATTGACATGAGAATGTAATTAGGTTATTCATATGTTTAAACCACATGGTATGTAGTTTACTTAAAAGATGAATACTTGATTAAATTCAATTTATCATGTAATTGATTAATATTTATATTGAAGGATTTTAGTTATTCATATGTTTAGAAAATTGTGGGATTAAGTATTCTTATATAATTTCACATATATTTTCTTAGTTTCCAAATCTGATTTAATTAACTATTGTTATTAAATTTTTAGTACATTTAATTGCTTTCTTAAAATATAAAAACACAAAAAATAATTGATTTTTATTTTTTTTAGTTTTAAAAATTATTTTTTAATAACATAATCTCAATAGGAACGATCTTTTCTTATCACTATATTACTTAATGCGATATGTATACTTGCATATTCATTGAACAAAATTCGTGTCCTATCAGTTGTCCTTTCTGAAGTGGTTTTCTAGTTATTTGCATGTCTACATATCCAGAAAATGCTATCTAATAGAAATCGGCTTCAACATCTGGCATTGTCTATGGGAAAGAAATTTGGTGTTCAACCAATTGAGCTAGTAAATACTCAAGAATATTCATAGTATTCTTTACGTTCTTTGCTCTGTTTATCGCGTTCTCATTCAATTTTTCCCTAACAACATGTTTGGTTTGTTGAATCACTAGGATGAGCTCCCAAGAAAGTTCTAAACTCTCTACCACTCCTATTGAATGAATGGTATGTAGAGGTCCAAGTGAGCGATCAATCGACACCAAGAAAGACTAAAAGAAACAAGAAGGGCTCTAAGCCCAAGAAACCAACCATAAACAAAAGTTAGGAAAGCTAGAACTCATGATGGAGCAATTGATGCAGCTCCATATGAACTCACAGGGGCATCATAGTGCCTCAATGAGCCACTCACGATCTCTGTGACTAGTAGGCCATGACACCTCAAAAGAATAGCGTTGACTACCCAGCGCCAACAAAAACTCAAAAGGCATAGTCTATAGTAGATTAAGTCCCCACATTTAGGATGCATAAGACCTAGATGCACACAATAGGAATTGCGATGAACCATACCCATGATGCATTTAGCCACCGATAGTCAACCTGGTGGAGACCAACTAGATCTTTAGCATTTACACACCAAATACATGGACTTAAGGAACCACTTCTATGAACACTACTAACTCTGGCCATAATAAACAAATGACGCCAGAAGTGGGCGATCATCTTGTTCTTACTCTACCAATGGAAGACTTGGAACATCATCTTCATAAGATGGAATAAAGACTAAATGAGGAAAAGTGGGATCTAGATTACGCCATTCCATTCAGGCTTCCTTCACCTCATAGGTATTATCTACTCTATTGGGGGTAAGTTCAAGTAATCTTCCACCAGAACTTACAATTGTTCCTCTAACCCCTTAGACCACCTTGACTTGTTTAGAGATTGAGTGAATCTCTACAAGCATAACGATGTTATCAACTATAGAGCATTTCCCATGACACTGGTAGGTAAGGCCAGAATCTAGTACACAACACTCATACCAGAGATGATTGGGAACTTCTCAAAGTTTGAAAGATAATTCCTTACTTCTCAATAAAGAGAAGACTACCAAAGACCTCAGTATATTTGATAGGGCTCACTAAGAAAAAAAACACTAAAATAATTCTTCAACTGCTTTGACAATGAGAAGATTCATGTCAAAGACTATTCATACTCACAGCTAGTAAATGCATTCTTCTATGGTCTTGATATAGGACCTTTGTGACCGAAAGAAAATTCATTAGTTGTCTTACAAAGAGATGACTAGGATGCTAAAAAATGGCAATCAACATCGAAAATATAGCCAATCATCACAAAAACAGGGAAAAGAATCGCACTTAGAAGAGGAAAATTGAGGAAGAGCGTAGGAATTTATAGGAAAAAAATTCAAAACTAGGGACAGGCAAGAAGAGGCCCCAAAGAAGACTAGAACCTCACAGCCCAAGAATAGGTTTAAAAAGTTTGTTTCTATGAACACTACCTGGGAATAAAAACTAATGCAGATCTAGGACTTAGGGTTCTTCAAGCCCCCATAGGAATTTAAGAGATTCCCTATCTATCAAGAGCCATAATTTATACTACAAGCTCCATCGGTACTTTGGCCAAATAATAGATGACTATTAGGAGCTCTAAAGGAAAATCTAGCACCGGATACAAAAATATTATCTGAAGGACTTTGTATCAACTAAGAATGACATATCATTAACAAAGTGCGGTTCTTCAGTCTTGAATGAAATATGTATTATCATTGGAGGCTTGATAAGTGGGAAAACCAACCATCCCAAAAGTCACATGTTAGAGGATTGGTATCCAACCAAGAAGTGTTCCACATTATTCAGAACCAAGGCAAAGGTAAAAAGCCTAAGATGGTTGGGGAAGACTTGGTCTTCATTAAGAAAGAAGCAGCACGGCTAGCGCATCCATATTATGATGCTTTAATCATAACCCTATAAATCACCAACAACAAGATTTATCGAGTATTGGTAGATATTGAAAGCTCAATATACATCTTGTTCAAGGATTCTTGGAAGCAAATGAAGCTATAACATCCCCTCAAGCCAATGAACACTCATTTTTATGGCTTTTTTTGGAAAGCCTTTCACCCCTGACAGAAGTGTCAAGCTTCCATTCACAATTAAGGAAGGTCATGCTACCAGGACCATCGTGATTAACTTCCTAGTAATCGAATCTCTCTCAACTTATAATGGCATCTTGGCACAATCGTTTCTACATGCTGCTAAGGTAGTATCTTCCATATATCACCTCATACTAAAGTTTCTAAATAGAAATGGGAATTGGAATTGTACTAGAGGCAAAAGGTTGCACAAGATTGCCACAATATAGGGATCCATTGGGGACTAAAAATGTGAGTAAGGTAGCTAAAAGAAGTTGAGTTCGGGCTTATTTATTTTTACTTTATACTTGTTTTTCAATTAAAGGTGTTAGGGAAAATCCAACATAGCCAATTCAATACCAATACCAAAAAGAATTAAGAATAAATAAACAGTTTAGCTATCTTGGCATTCATGTAATCATTTTAAACTCACCTCTCTAAGTACCCAGCACAACCTAGAAATGCTATAATATCATAATGAGAATCATCCAATCATCCACAGCAACCCTAGCTTTGTGTCAAGGCATGATCACCCATGTGGGCTATTATGGCTTGCAAGTGGGCACATTATTCCCTTAAACTTAGTAGCCATACCATGCCAAAGCTAGGGACTAGACTCATCCTACACTAGATCAAGAGGGCTACATCTTTTGTAAAACCTTATAGTAATTATCACCCCATGGGTGCTTGATGTATGATGTCATCCAATCATTTTCTTAATTGATAAAGTTTTGTGCTGGAAAGGAAGCAAGCCTAAAACCCTTTTCCACACCCAAAATGACCTCAATCTAGGATCCAAACTGGATCACTTGGCTTTGTCAAACCATTGCCTCAATGGATCACTTCCTGCACACAACGAAAGTAGGATAAACACCCCTCCAACACTCAAAAAGACTGTGATCCAGGATCAAGGTAGTGACCTATTTAACATTAAACCATTGTCTCAATAAATCACTTCCTGTGTGGAAGTGAAAGCATGGTAAACACCCTTCCCACACCCATAACAATTATGACCCAAGATCAAGACATTATAAAAGCATTGTCTCAATAGATCACTTCTTGTGTGAAAATGAAAGCAGGATGAACACCCTTTTAACACCCATAATTACTGTGACCCAAGATCAAGGTGATAGTTCTACCAAACATTGTCTTAATGGACCAAGCTATGTGTGATAAAAGAAGTGGTATAACACCCGTCAACACCTACAATGATTGTGGTCCAAGATCACGACAACCCCAAATTATGAAAATAATGTCTTAATGGACTTAGTCAGATGTGGAAAAAAGTTAAGGCTCAACCCATCTAGCACTCATATTGACTATAATCTAGGATCACAACATTGGTCAACTTGGAATCAAGACTTTCATGTCCTAATAGACCAAGTCCTCTATGAAAAATGGAACTTGGACATAACCCCTCTGAGACCCACAATAATGACGCTCCAAGATCTAAACATTGGGAATGGAAAAGGTCATGAAGGGATGAAGTTAGGGATGACCTTTTTCATGCCTAGGAAACTCTTTCCAAGAATCATCAACTTTCACAGAATTTTTAAGGAAAAGGTGGAAGCCACACCTCCATAAGAATGGGATCTAGAGAATAGTCATTACTTATCGCACTCAAGAAACCTTCCAAGCAAGGGGGCTAGGAGATTAGGAGTTTAGATCACCCATTTTCCCTTAAAGCACTTGCAAACACCAGAAAACTTTCAAGAACTTAAGAAGACCAGAAAATTCTTAAGGCATTTGGGAAGACCAAAAAACTTGTCAAGAAATTAGGAAGACTGGGAAAAAAAGGATTCAAGTAAAAATGGATTGGAAAAAGTGGATTCAAATAAAAATTGAGTCAAAGAAAAAAGAATTAAAAAAAACAAGAATCGATAAGTTAAAGTTGGTAGAAAACTATCACGATTTTGGATTTTGGGTAAGTTATGTTAGGGAAATGTCGCAGTACTCATAAATGAGACCGTCATTCTTAGGATCCTATCTCAGAATCTATAGATAGGTGGAAATTTCCATAACAGTAGCTGACAAGAAACAATCAATTTCCCGAACACCGAGAAGCATTCATTGAAATCTGGATCACCAGTAGGCTATCCAACCACCTAGACACCAAGTTGGCCATGGGTAGTACTGCATATGTCTTGTGAATCTATAGCCTCACAAGCATGCCCATTACCTTACTTTTCCAACCAATTGGTACCGCCTAGCTACCCAATCACTCAACCAACGTCGTCTAATTGGTCGGGCACAACCGGTTGATGCAAAAAAAATAATTGCTCATAAATGCACAAATCACTAGTTGACTAGTGATAAGTTTACCGCAAGGTTGGTCTCTAAAGGAATTGATAGGTATTTTAAAATGTCAAATTATTTTCTAAATTAATTAAAACAAACAATCATAAATATTCTAACAATTGTCACTTGATAAGAAAGATTATAAATTTTAAAATTATAACTACATTAAAGCTAGTGGATTATAACTTAATTAAGATGGATGAACGAATATGAAAAATTAGCTAGCTAGCTATCAATTCATGAAAAAAAATTAAATTATTTTTATAAAAGTTAGAATTATTGATTTTTTTTTCATTTTAATCCGTTTTCATTCACTTTGTATTCTTTTCCTAATTTATCATCTCAAATTCTATTGCCTAAAAAGTTCACCAACTTGAGTGAAGTTTACCTGGAAATAACTTAAGGTAAGATTTGAATAAGAACACTTTTTGTCCTAACTTGGAAGTTTTTTTTAATATCATCTTATCATGTGTACCTTATTTTTCTCTTTGTAAATTCGTCCATTATCATATGCTTCATTTTGGATCTCTTCTAGCTCATTTAGTTGCAAGATTTTATGATCTCCTACATCCTCTAAACCCATGTTGCATTATTTTACTTCCCAAAAGGCCTTATGTTCTAATTCAACTATAAGATGACATGGTTGTAGAGGTATTATGTATGTTATATGCCCAAAATTCATCATCCAGTCTCAAATTTCAATCCTTTTGTTAGGTTTATTTTTTTTAAGGTGCATTTGACTTTTCTCCTAGAAACTTCATCATGTTCACTTGTCTATGGATGATATGGTGTAAAAACTTTATAGTTGATATGATACTTTTTAAGTAGAGCCCAAAAAGTTCTATTGTAAAAGTATAGTCCACCATCACTTATGATGGCTCTTACTATTCCGAACCTAACAAAAATGTTAGACTTTATAAAAGCCACAACAACTTTAGAGTCATTAGTTTTTTTGGATTTAGCTTCCATCCACTCAGACACATAATCCACACATGTAAACTGTATGTAAGTCCTTTAGAAGAAGGTAAGGATATCATAAAATCAATACTTTATACATCAAAGATTTCAAAAAAAGTATAGAAGTTTCACGCATTTGGCTTCTACACCCTAGATTACCCATTCATTTACAATGGTCACAAGCTTTACAAAAGATATATGCATCTTTGAACAAGGTGGGCCAATAGAAGCCACTCTTAAGAGTCTTGAGGGCAGTTCTATTGGATCCAAAGTGTCCTCCATTTGCATATATGAGGAAAAAAGTGATTATAGAATGATATTTTCAGGAACTCACCTTCATAGTAATTGATTTGTGAAATATTTCCATAGGTTAAATCATCCCATAAATAATACCTTACCTCTTTTCTAAGCTTTTTTTTGTTCTCTTAATAGATTGCTAGAGACTAATTTGATTGTGAGGTAATTGATGAGGTCAATATACTAAGGTGGTAATTCCTCTATAGACAACAACTTTTCATCTGGGAATTATTCTCGTATTGGTAAGGAGTCTTCCTCTTGAATAATTCTACTTAAGTGATTGGTCATTAAGTTCTCCCTCCTTTTTTTTCTTTAATTTCCAAGTCAAATTATTGTAGCAATAAAATCCATCTTGATAAGTGCTTAAAACCTACTGAAATAACCATGATTTAATGTACTTTAATTGATTAAATATATTTATATTTGTATGATTTTATCATATTTTAGGTATTTTTTTTCAAAAAATAACTTAAAAACTCGAAGAAAAATACAAGAGGCAATACATCACAAATATGTTGATAAAAAGTAAAACAAATAGAAAAATTGGATAAAATGGGTCAAAATGATAAAAAAATGTCAAAAATGCCGAGTCCCACGTGTAGCCAACACACGCTCGCCCATGTCCCCCATGTGCCCATGCGTGCCAATGCATCTTCCGCAAATCTAGCTCCCCACATGCGTGTCAGCCTGTCCAAATATGTTCAAAATCAATTTTTGAGATATTTTTTTACTTTGTTTTACCTTTTCTTCATCTATAAAAGGACCCTTTCCTCCATTGTAAAAATCATCCCTAAAAATCCCTCATCTCTCTCTCTTTAGCTATTAGTTTTTTTAGTTTTAAAGTTCTTCTCTTTTTAAGAAAAAACTAATTATGATTTTATAGATTTCTAGTTTTTGATTCAATAAATAAAAATACAAATTCGTTCGTAGGTTTTACAATAACATAATTAGCATCAAAGTTTTGTAAGGATTCTTTTGAGGTATAATTTTCAAATTAATTCTTTACAGTTATTTTTATGTTTTATTCTTATATGTTATGTTTAATTTGTCTGTGATTAAATTTAACATGGTTAGCTGTTTGTAAATATGATATAATAATAATGTTGTTATGCTTGTGAAATATTAAATAGGTAAAAATTTATATAAAATAAATTGATTTTGTTTTTATTCAAGAATTTATATTAAGGATGTTAGAGAAAATATATTATCTTTCATTACAAAATTAAATCTAAAAATTAGATTCTAAGATTTAATTATCCAGTCTAATTTAGAGTAGTGTTGTTTTATTTGTTGGTACAATCGCCTGGTAGTTAGAATGAAACTCTATTTCAAAAGTTTTTTTTATTAGAAATACTCTTCAAAAATGTATTGACAACATATTTTCAATAATGATTTTAAGACTTGAAAGTTAGTACTAGAATAATTAAATTCTTAGGTTTAATGTGAACATCTTGAATAAAGTCAAATTAACTCACTCTGTCTAAAACTGTGATTAGATGGTTTGCTATTTTCATAGAAATAAAGCTAAAATTTAATACTTAATTAATTAATAGGCATCGCCTAAGGATATTAGTTAATTAATATTAAACAAAAAAATTTGAGCCCCGCCTAAGGACACTTTCATACGAAAAAGAAAAAATCAACAAATATCAATTTATATATTTTACTTAATATTATATCCATAAATATTCCACTGTTATGAATGATAAAAATTTGCATTATTGTTTATTGAATACATAACTATATTTTTTTATGTAGTTAGATTAGGAAACAAAAATCAAAATATTGTGACACGATGTTTAGGATTTAATTTTGTGTTGAAAAGTTTGAATAATAAAATAAAAACCATAAATATTTCTTCCTTAAATCAACCTTAGGAATATACTTGTATTTTCTATAAAATGATTCGTGCACGTGTAAAAGTTTTACAAATATAAAACCAAAGTATTTACAAGATGAATATTGCTAACTCGATGACGGTCTTGTCTTATCATACCTCACTAGTCTAAGTTTGACATCCTTCTTTATTAACAAATACCTAAGAGCTATATAGTCAGAAAATATAGGTACTTTAGTGCCTAGTAAATATGATCTAAATTTTTAGGCAAAAACAACAAGTAATTCTTTTTCAATGGTGGAGTAATTAAGTTGGGTATAATTGAAGGATTTGGAAGCATGGTAGATGACATATAGTTGCTTTCCATTCCATTTCTCTAACACTGCTCCAACTACATAATTACCAATATCACACTTCAGCTCAAATGGGTGACTCTAGTTGGGTGCTTGAATGACTTAAGCTATGATGAGTAGCTTCTTAAGCTTTTCATAAGCTTTCTTGCAATCTTCATCAAATATGAAAGGAGTGTCTTTTTATACTAGTGTGTATATTTTTCTTACAATCTTTGAAAAGTCCTTGATGCAACTCTTGTAAGAATCTACATAACCAAGAAAATAATGATTTTTTTCTCACAGTAGTGGAAAGTGGTAACCCACACACAACATTAATTTTAGCTCATCTATTTCTATGCTTTTAGAAGAAATTACATGTACTAAGACAATCCCATGGTCTACCATAAAATGACTTTTTTCCAATTTAAAACTAGATGAGTTTCCACACATCTTTGAAGGAAAAATGTTAAATTATGTAAGTATAGGTCTAATGAGTTACCATACATCGTAAAATCATCCATAAAAATCTTTATAATCCTTTCTATGTATTCAAAAAAACTATTTACCATACATTTTTGAAAGGTGGCTAGGGCATTGAAAAGGATGAATGGTATTCTTCAAAAAGTAAAGGTTCCAAAAGGACAATGAATGCAGTTTTCTCTTGATCTTCAAGTACTATACTAACTTGGTTGTAACCTACATAACCCTTAAGAAAACAATAAAAAGTGTGACATGTTAACCTTTATACCATTTGATCAATGAAGGGAAAAGGGAAGTGATCCTTCATAGTGTTGGTGTTGACATTCCCATATTCCATGTACACTCTTTAACCTATTTGAATTCTTGTTAGTACTAAATCATTCTCATCATTTTTCACTTCTTTGGTACCACATGTACTAGACTAATCCATTTACTATTAGAGATGGGGTAGATCACTTCCACATCTAAGCATTTGCATATTTCTTTCTTCATTACCTCCATAATTGGAGGATTTAGCCGACGTTATGCCTCTCTTATTGGTTTATCTTAGAGTAATATCATATGCATGCATATGGAAGGACTTATACCTTTAATATCAGTAATGGTATATCCTATGAAAATATTATGATCTCTTAAGACTATAAGAAGCTTGTCCTCTTGTTGGTGAGATAATGACAATGTGTAATTGTCTCCTAAATATACATGTTTCAAGTATGATGGGAGAGCTTTTAATTCTAATATGGGTGATTGTACAATAGAATGTAGTATCCTCTCAGTTTTAATGGGTAAAGAAGTAAATTTTAGATTATATCTTTGTGTTATTTTGTAAAGAGATTCCAAGGGTGCTACTATAATCCAAGTTGTATGTCAAGGCTACTTATAAGGTGTCTTCTTATTCAAGCTCAAATACTCATTCCACACAAGAGTCTATAATATCAATAAAATAGAAAGAATTACTATCATTTGGGTACCTCAATGCTTCAAAAATATTGAAGCTATAGACTTTCCATCGACTTCCATAATTAATGTCCCATTATGGGCATCAATTTTAGTACAATCAGTTTTCATGAATGGTTTACCCAATAGAATAGGGTAGCGATATTGTTAGTCTCATCTTGTATATCTAAAACATAAAAGTTAGCATGGAATAACGTATCATTAACTTGTACCAACACATTCTCCAAGACACCATTTGGATATGCATTGGACCTGTCAATTAACTGTATAATAACACCTATGTCCTTGAGAGGACCAATGTTAAGCAAAGCATATATAAAATAAGGTATAACATTAATTGATACTCATAAATCTAACAAGGCTCTATCAAACCTCGTGGTTGCTATAGTGCATGAAATAGTAAAACTTCCAAGATTTTAATACTTAAGAGGTAGTTTTCTCTATAATACAATTGAGACATCCTCTCCTAGACTAAATACCTTATTACATTTCATATTTTTTTTAGTTGTGTAAAGCTCCTTAAGGAACTTAGTGTACCTTGGAACTTATTTTATAGCATCCAACAAAATGATTGTTGACTTGCACTTTGTGAAAGGTTTCATAAATCCCTTGTTCATGCTCCTCCTTTGATTTAGCAAACATTCAAGGGAAAGGAAACGTTGAAGCATCACTATACACATGGGATTTAGGAATTACCTAATATGTTGTATTATTTTTGGTATAGCAGTTGCTCCTTTTTTCCAACTCTTCTTATATTGGACTTTTCTTAGAGTTTGTCTTTTTTGGATCTTTAGAGAACTCCTCTAATTGCTTCCCAATTTTTAAAGTGAATACATTGGTATTTTCCCTTGGATTTACAACAATTTGAGAGGGAAGTTTACTAGATGCTTGACTGTTATACCTTCCAATAGTTATGGCCAATTAACCTACTTGATTTTCAAGGTTCCTCACTCTAGTTTCAATTTTTCTCATGAAATCTTGAGTTTGCTAAGTAAATTCAATAGTGTTATTAACCAAAGTATTCACCAAGTCTTACCTTGAGGTTGTTATGGTAGTTGAGGTTTTGGTTGGTATTGTTTTTGCTATGGCCTAGGATTAGGAAATCTAGATAGTTTGTAGGGAGCATGTGTTGATTATTATTTTCATAGCTAAAATTTGGATGATCCTTCCATCTAGGGTAATATGTATTGGCATAAGGATCATATCTAGGCCTCTATCCCAAAAAGCCACCAATAATATTGGCTTCTTCTTTTTCTTAAAGAGTGGGGCATATATTAGTGAGATGTACAATTATAAAGCATATCTTACATATTTTCACCTGCCCTACCACTAGTTATTGTACCGAATTAGTTAGAATACTTAATTGTTACTCAAGGTCAGAGTTATGTTGACCTCGTTCACTTTAACATGTGGATCATTTTGGGTGCCAAATTGTTAAGAATTAGTAGTTATGGTTAAAATCAAGGTATGTGCTTCAATTGATGTTTTATTTACTAATGCCATATCACTTGTAGCATCAATCATGTTCCTGTATATGGGTACTAACTCTTCATAGAAATATTGGAGAAGTAATTGCTCATATATGTAGTATTGTAGGCAACTAGCACATAACTTATTGAACCTCTTCCAATATGCATAGAGTTTTCCCATTAGATTGCATAATTCCACAAATTTGTTTCCTTATTTTGGAAGTTCTAGAAGCTGGGAAATACATCTTAAGAAACTGCATCTTCATCCCATTCCAGGTGGTAATGAATTTGAAGGGTAGATACTATAGCCATTCCTTAGCACTCTCCACTAAAGATAGGGAGAAAGCTCTAAGTTTGACCTATTTTTCAGTAATCCTTATCGATTTCATGCTGGAGGAAACAACATGAAATTCCTTCAAGTATTTGTTTGGATCTTCTCCAACTAAACCCTTAAAAATAGATAACAAATGAATTGGTCTAGACTTAACTTTAAAACCTACCACCAAGTTGAGATATACTATGTATAAGGGTTATGTTCCAAGTTAGGTACAACTAACTCCTTTAGTGTTGGATCAACAAAAACATGGTTTCTTGTTTGGTTTTTGAGTCACTTAAAGAAGTGAATTCAGTTGTCTTGTCTTACAATAGGTCTAGTGATCCTTTTGATCTCAAGTTATGATTTTCTTTGCTACATTCAATAATTTCTTGAGATTTGAGAACTTAGAACAATTAGTAAACTAAAATTAAAATATATAAATTAAAAATAAAACTAATAATTAGTGGCAAAATTGCATAATCAATCCCCGACAATAACACTAAATCTTGACACGATTGAAAACATACAAGTATATATGATTATGTACATGTGATAAGTAATTTAAGAACAAAAGTTATTTTATCCATGAAGATTAGTAATAATATCTACTCCGAATTATTAGTTCATTAGTAAGTTGGTTAAAATTAATAAAATGGGGGTTTTATTGTTTTTGAAGAAGAATATGAATTAATAAAATAAGTTGTACAAGAATACTAAAATATATGTGATTATGCAACTATCCTTACCACTAGCATACAATTTTATTAATCATATCATGAATGTAAACTAATTTATTAAAATATAAATACTTTCATAATTTAAAATTATTCTTAAATTCTTAACTTTAACTTTAGAAATCTAAATCCACTTAAGACTTCCCACGTTTTCTTATTTTGTAATTAATTTAGAATACCATCATAAATCAACCTAAATCCTGAATAACCTAAAAGTACTCTTATTAGATTTAATTCATTCATTGCATTATGTTCTAAAAAAGTGATAATTAAACCAAGTAATATTAAAACAATAGTTTAGCTTTTAACGAAGATATTTAATCATATTTATGGTAGTAGTTAGAAGGTAACACTTCGAATAAGAATATTAGTGATTATATACTAATATTTTATATTACATATAAAATTATTCATGCAACATACATGTATAGTTATAGCATTCAAATATAGAATCAAATACAACAAGAATCAAGAGATTAAATTAAAACTATTCGTGACATTAAATTATCAAATCATAGTTTAGGGCTAGGACTTACCTATGATCACATTAAAAGTTTAGCTAAACATGGATTCTAAATGAATCAACATCATAATCATGGAAACTTAATAAGCAAAGCAATAATAAGAAAAGTTAAGAATTATAGATGATGAAGCGAAAGCAACCCCACTCTCCAATCTTCAGTATTTTCTTCTAAATCTCCTTCAAAGGTTTTCCTTAGATATGCTTTTGATCTATCTTGTTCCTTATAGCAATTTTCTTTGATTAATAAGACCTTGTGATGCTTATATTGTGTATTTTTTATTTTGATTGGATTAGGGTTGATTAAGATTGATCCAATAGCTAGGATTAGAAGTTGGTGATGAAAAAATCATTTAATTTGTGTGTTGATTGGATCGCTTAATTGACAAAGACCTTTGTTTGATCAATCAACTAATTGCAATTTCTAACCCTAAAGCAATCGAGTGAAGCTTGATTGATGCTCAATTGATCTACCATATCTCGATCAACCAATACTTTTGTCAATCGATTGATTAATCTTTGTTGTTCTTGCTCTATACACTCAATCAATTTCAAGTGATGCTAAATTGATCGATTTCTTGATCACTTTTCAACCAAAGGGTGCTCAATCGATCAAGTTCCTTATTTTAGCTCTTAACACATTGTTTTGTCCCTTTTTGCTTAATTTGACACTAATCACCTATATAACACAAAATAAATACATAAAATATATTGAAATACTAATTCATTGTAAATACATGGGAATTGATGTGTATGTGTGTGTGTGTGTGTGTGTGTGTATATATATATATATATATATATATATATATATATATATATGATGACACCGATCATGATCCAATGATGTAATAAATCAAATTTAATTTGATTATGAATATATCAAATTTCTCAAATCAAATAAGGTTAGATTGAGCTTGAAACTCATATATAAATTATTATCATAGATAAAACTCAATATATACAATATTTTAGGAAAAACTATATTAGAAGTCTTTTTTTTGTGTCATTTTAACACTTTAATTACATAAATTTTGCATGGATATATAAGACTCAATTTCTAAAATCGAGACACTTTAGTCACATAAATTCAAAGTTATGTGATTAAAGTGTTTATTTTTTACACTAAAAAAGGGACACTTTCAAAGCTATGTGATTAAAGTGTTTTAATTTTAAAAATTGAGTTACTTGTATGTCCTTATAAAAGCTATGTGATCAAAGTGTCCTAATGACACATAAAATTACTTAAAAAACTGGTCACCGATATTTTAATTTTAAATTGATGATTTTTAGTAAAATTTAGTATTTTTAGTCACAACTAAAAAAACCATAAGAATAATAAGTATGCTTAGAGACTTATTAAACTATTATAGAGTTAAAATTTATATTTTTATTGCTTAGATTAAAATAATAATTTAAAGTGTTCCAATTTTGAAAATTGAGTTATTTGTATGCTCCTCTTAAAAGCTATATGATCAAAGTGTCTTAACAATACAAATAAAATTACTTAACGAATTGGTCACCCATATTTTAATTTTAAATTGATTATTTTTAGTAAAATTTAGTATTTTTAATCATAAATAAAAGAACCACAAGAATAAGAAGTATGCTTAAAGACTTATTAAATTATTATAGAAAGTTAAAATTTATATTTTTATTGTCTAATATATATAACAACTTCCGATTAGAATCTATGTATTAACAATTTTATTAGTTATTCGATTTAAATCGAATTATAATAAATTATAAAATCTACCAATTAAAATTTCTTCCGATTCCGATAAGTTTTTATTTTTTCAATCTGAATTCAATCCTACGATAACTTTGAATTCAATCTAATCCCATGAATTAGATTAAATTTCACAATTGAAATAAATTTATCGAATTATTTACTCACCCATAATATAAATGTTGTAGAACATGAGGGAGAAATTGGAGGAGATATAAACAAAATGGGAGAAATATGAGATGAATTAAAGTTAGGGATTTAAACGAATAAAACAAGATAGAAAAATGGTAAAATAATTGAGGATAAACTAATGAACTGTAAGTAAATTCATTTTGACTTGTCCAATAAATACAATAGTATCATATTTATAGAACTCAAATAACAAATCCAATAATATACCACTTAATAGGTACATATCAAAAGGGTACTTTTATTAAAGTTAAGAGACTTATGTAACCATTCATCATATATCCTACTTATAGAACTTAAATAACAAACTAGATAAATAAAACTATTTAACAAAATTATAAATAAAGATCTAAATAGCTAAATGATAAATCTAATTAATAAATATGATTTTAAGATAAAAATAATAATATCTAAGAGATAATTATCTCAATCTAGATAATTATTTATATCATTCTCGCATGCATTAAAACTCGACTAAGTTAGACCCATAAAACAATAATCTGAATTTAATAAATAATAGCAATCTCTCCTTTGAATTATTAAGAAATAGATGAACAAGTAGGTATGAAATTACCAATGTCTAAATAATTGAACAAGATCCAATAAATACCGAGAACTATTAGTAATACGAGACAAACACTTTCTTTAATTGAGATTTCTGTAACATCAGAACAATCAACGTAGGTAGAAATATGAATTCAAGCAACCCTTTGACCTCTTGGAGACTCTGCTGACGGTTTGTCACTTGAAAACGTGGATTGTATTAAGCAATTGTCTTGTCGTAGGTTGGGGCTTATTTGTTTTTTATTCGACCGTAATATGTTCCATGGATTGCTTCATTTCGGCTTTTCTTCTTTAAAAATTTGATCAATTTTTTTCATGGACAAACTTCTCAACAAATTGCTCGAGAAGTTGTTCCATAAGTTGTTGTAACATTTTTATAGTGCAACGATCATAACAGTTCCATTTCGTAACGGTACATCAGTTATAAAATCATACGAGATTCTTAATGAGAGAACCTTTACAAAGTCATCGAGTCCTTTCACTATTCATTGATAATCATCAACATACACCAGTGTGAGAAACAATCATAGCTTCAAACCAAAAAAACCCAATCGAATTCCCGTCAAGTGATGAAATTTGATCGATGATAGGAAGTATGTTTTCAATCTATTTTGCTTCCATTGTGTTTAAATTTGCGTTCATATAATTTCTTGGACGTTTCTGGATCGAATTATGATCCAACATTTGGTATTAGAGCCCGTTTTGAAAACACTCATATTTTGCTCTGTTTCACGAAGAGTTGAGAATTTAGGTTTTTTACTTTGCTTGTTTTTGATACATATGAAAATTATAAATGATTTCATAATTTATTTTGAAATTATTATTTGAATTGAAACATAAAAAATTATGAAGAAAATCATTATAATTTAGCGTTTGTATTTATTGGAATGTATTAATTAACTTTTTATTTAAAATGATTATTTTTATTCAAATGAGATTGTGAATTACTTGGAAATTAAATTCTGAGAATTTTGATAAAAAAACGCTGATTTTTATTGCTGGAATAGTGAGATATGATCGGGTATCTATTCGTGTCAACATTAGGTCAGGTTGACCCGGTTTGAGATTGAAGACAACCTTTTTAAAAAAATTTGTTTTAGTCGAGAATCAAACCCAGATTTGGTTGCTAGAAATGAAGGGTGTTGTCCATTGGACCAAGTCGCACTTTATGTTAGTTTATGTACCAGACTTCTTTTTATATGTAATCAGGATTCAATTTTATAAGAGGAAAAATTGGTTTTACCACTAGACTATAACACAATTTGTGTTGTTTTATGTATAAGATTTCATTTTATATATATTCAGAATTAAATTTTTATTATAAAAAATCGAATATAATTTTAATATGATTAATTATTTAACTTGGGTTTGTTATATGTAGAATATTTATATACATGTGACATTTATTTAAATAATTTTTGGGTACATTAAAATTTATTTAAATACATTATGCTTAAATTATTTGTTTTGATATTTGTATGTATAAATTTTATAATTAATTATACATATGAAAATTTGGTTAAATAATTTATGCATAATGAAATTAATTGTTAATGGCTCTTTATGGATTTAATTAGTGCTTAAAAGATTTATTAATATTTATACATTTGAAATTAAATTAATATTACTTATAGTTTTATGCAATAATTGAGCCTAAGGATTTAGCTAATGTTTAAGTGATTTATATAGTTTAATTAATTAGGGAGTAGCCACAATATATTTAATTAATTAAAACTATAATAAGGTTTATTTAGGATTACATTTATAAAATAAATATTAATTGTAATTAATTATATGTTATATAATAAATTTTATCTCACATGAATTTTTATTATATTTTTGTGTAATTAATTATAATAAAATATCAAATTATATTTTTTAATTTACCCATAGGGATTAGAATAAGGAACATAATTTGATAGTTTTTTCATAAAGTTAAGATGAATCTAATTGAATTAGAATTTTAGTCTATAGATAAGTTTTATGTTACTAGATTCATATTTTTCATGATTTACATTGGTAAATAATACTATAATTTAGGTCTCAAATTTTAATAAGCATATAATGTTTAATTGAAGCTTCTCAACCTGTAAAATTCTATAATATTCGCTGTGACATCCCGATTTGAAAAGAGATAATTATAAAATATGGAAGGAAAGAATTCTTCTTCATCTAGGGTGGATGGATATTAACTATACTATTAGTAAAAACGAACCACCTAAAATTACTGAAACCAACACTCTAGAGAATATCATGCTTTATGAATAATGAGAGCGATCTAATCGCCTTAGCATGATGTTCATTAAGACTACGATCTTTGTTGGTATTCGTGGTTATGTTGATCAGCATAACAATGTTCAAAACTTGCTAAAGGCCACTGATGATCAATTCGTCACTTCAAATAAGGCGTTAGTAAGAACCCTTCTTATGAAGTCTCTTCCTTGAGGCTCACCAATGTGAAAGATGTGAGTGAGCACATTATGAAAATGAGGGACATTGTTACTCAACTTAAGAATCTTGAGGTTGAGATGTCAGAATCCTTCTTAGTGCACTATATCCTTAACACTCTTCTACATCAGTACGGGCCATTCAAAATCTCGTACATTACACATAAGGATAAATGGTCAATCAATGAACTAATGACCATGTGTATTCAAGAGGAAGGGAGGCTTGTTATGGAATTTGGTGAAAGTGCAATGTTGGCTACAACGTACAGGAAAGGAAAATCTCAATACAAGCATAAAGGAAAAAGGATAATTCCACCTCAGACTAATATTAAGAAAGAAGCCAAGTGTTTCTTCTGTAAAAAGAAGGGACACATGAAGAAGAAATGTATCAAATTCAAAAAATGGCTTGAGAATAAAGGTAATCCAACCTCGTTTGTTTGTTATGAATCTAATATGGTTAATGTTAATATTAACACCTGGTGGATTGATTCTGGATCTACAATCCATGTTGCAAACTCCTTATAGGGTATGCAAAATCTAAGGAAGCCAATGAGAAGTGAGCAATACATCTTATCTAGTAACAAGATGGGCTCACATATGGAGGTTGTAGGGACATGCAGTTTGATTTTAAGTAGTGGTTTTATTTTAGAATTAGAAAAGACCTTTTATGTTCCAAGTTTTTCTATAAACTTGATTTTGATTTCAAGACTTGTACCTTTTAGTTATTCCTTTCACTTTTTAGAAATATCTTTCAATTTATTTAATAAATCTGACTGTGTTGGGAATGGTATTTTGTCTTATGGTCTTTATTGTATTAATTTACGAAATAATGCCACTCATAATGCTATGCGTGTTCAAGCTGGCACTAAAAGGTGTATTATTGATGATGACTCTTCTACATTATGGCATAGAAGATTATGACATATCTCCATAGAAAGAGTTAAAAGATTAGTGAAATATGAGATACTTAGTACTCTAGATTTTATTGATTTTGAGACATGTGTGGACTGCATTAGGGGAAAGCAGACTAACAAGTCAAAGAAAGGTTCCAATAGGAGTTCAAGCATATTAGAAATCATACATACGAATATATGTTGTCCAGACATGGACATTCAAGGTCAAAAATATTTTATCACCTTTATTGCTAATTTTTCTCGATATATGTATCTCTACATGCTTCATAATAGGAACGAAGCATTAGATGCCTTCAAGAGCTTTAAGGTTGAAGTAAAGAAACCATGCAGAAAGCAAATAAAGGTCGTGAGATCAGATAGAGGTGGTGAATATTATGGTAGATACACTGAAAATGGAAAAGCGCTTGGTCCATTTGTTAAGTTTCTTCAAGACCATGGGATAGTTGCCCAATACATTATGCCTTGTTCACCAAACCAAAATGGTGTAGTAGAAAGGAGAAACCGAACATTATTGGACATGGTACGGAGTATGCTTAGCAACTTTAATATTTCTAAATCCTTGTGGATTGAAGCTTTAAAGACGGCTATGTATATATTAAATCGAGTTCCAACAAAGGCTATCTCAGATATTCCATTTGAATTATGGAAAGGTTGGAAACTGAGTTTGCAACATATGCGCGTTTAGGGATGCCCGTCTGAAGTGAGGATTTATAATCCACAAGAGAATAAGTTGGACCCAAGGACCATTAGTGGGTATTTCATTGGATATACCAAACGGTCTAAGGGTTACAGATTTTATTGTCCATCTCACAACACTAGGTTTGTGGAATCAAGAAATGCAAAGTTTCTTGAATATGACCTGATTAGTGGGAACGATCAAATCAGGAACATAGTTTATGATACTGATTACTTAGATTCTTAACCTTCTACTTCATGAGATAGATCGATTGTTATTCACAACACCCCTCAAGTACATGCTGGTGTTGAACAACCAATCACTGGAATTCCACAAGTTGTTGACAATATTCCAATAGATCATGATGTTAAGGAGATAACTAAAACTTCTGAACAAGTTGAACCTCATACTTCCCAGGAAGATGGTAGTGCGACATTAAGAAGATCTACTAGAACTAAAATGTCAGTAATTCCTAGTGATTACGTTGTGTATCTACAAGAATATGATTGCAACATTGGAGTTGTGGATGATCCCAAATCATTTTCACAAGCCATGAGTTCTAAGGTTTCAAACTTATGATACAATGCTATGAAAGAAGATTCTATGGCATCTAACCGAGTTTGAGATCTCATCGAGTTGCATGATGGTGCGAAATCCATTGGATGTAAATGGGTCTTCGAGACAAAGAAAGACTCACAAGGAAACATTGAGAGACATAAGGCAAGACTCGTTGCCAAAGGATTCACTCAAAGAGAGGGAATCGACTACACATACATATTCTATCATGTATCTAAGAAAGATTCACTTAGTGTGATGCATTGGTTTCCCATTTTGATTTCAATTTGCATCAAATATATGTGAAAACAACTTTCCTTAATGGTAACCTAGAGGAAGAGGTTTATATGAAACAACCTGAAGGATTCTTTTCTAGTGATGGTGAGCATTTGGCTAGTAAGCTTAATAAATCCATATATGAATTAAAACAAGCTTCCTGTCAATGATATTTGAAATTCCATAACATCATCACTTCATTTGGTTTTGAAGAGAACGTCATGGATGAATGTATTTACTAGAAGGTTAATAGGAGTAGATTTATTTTTTTTTTTGGTGCTATATGTGGTGATATTTTGCTTGCCAATAATAAGGGTTTGCTACACGAGGTAAAACAATTCCTCTCTAAAAATTTTGATATGAAAGATATGGGTGAGGCTTCTTATGTCATTGGCATTAAGATCCATAGGGACAGACTTCAAGACGTCTTTGGTTTATATCAGGAAACATATATCAATAAATTTTTAGAGAGATTTTAGATGAAAGATTGTTCACTGAGTGTGGCACCCATTGTGAAGGACGATAAGTTCAATTTGGACCAATGCCCAAAGAATGATTTTGAAAAAGAATAGATGAAAACCATTCCATATGCTTTAGCTGTTAAAAGCCTGATGTATGCTCATGTCTACACCAAACCTGACATTGCATTTGTTGTTGGGATGCTAGGGAGATATCAGAATAATTCAGGTGTTGACCACTGGAAAGTTACAAAGAAAGTGATGAGGTACCTATAAGGAACCAAGGAATGTATGCTTATGTATAGACGAACCGACGATCTAGAAGTAATTGGCTGATCCGATACAGACTTCGTTGGTTGTGCTGATTCACGAAAATCAACATCTGGTTACATTTTCATACTTGTCGATAGAGCCTTGTCTTGGAGGAGTGCGAAGTAGTCCTTGATTGTTACTTCCATTATGGAGGTCAAGTTCGTGTCATGTATTGAGGCCACATCACATGGTGTATGGTTAAAAAATTTCATTTCTAGGCTTAGAATAGTTGACTCTATTTCTAGGTCATTAAGATTGTACTGTGACAACTCAGTTGCTGTGTTTATGGCTAAGAACAACAAAAGTGGTAGTCGTAGGAAGCACATTGACATTAAATACTTGGTCATAAGAGAACATGTTAAGGAAAAGAAAGTGATCATTGAGCACATTAGCATTGAGTTGATGATTGTTGATCCTTTGACTAAAGGCATGCCACCAAATTTAAGGATCATGTAAAGAAAATAAGAATTGGTTCCACTTTATAAATGTATATATATACAATTTATTAATGAAACTCTTATATATTATGATATTTTCTCTTATTCATATATACCTTAATTAATTTGAGAAAATATATATTTTATTGGACCAAAAATAAATATAGAATTTATTCATTAAGTTTTATTACCACATAAAATATAATACTTAAAAAACTAAATACATTGTAATACATAGAAAATAATACTCGCTCTTAGAGGACTTTTCGTCATGATTCATGTATTTTGTTACTCAAGAGAATTTAGTTTAATGTTTACACCAAGTAAGAGAATATAACATTTTTATAGTGTAACGATGATAACAATTCAATTCCATAACCGTATGTCGGTTACGAAACCATACGAGGTTCTTGATAGGATAACCTTTATAAAGACATCGAGTCCTCTAATAATCATCAACATACACTATCAAATACAAAAAATAAGTCTGAAAAACAATAAGAGCATCAAAACACAAAAACCCATTCGAATTCCCATGAAATGGGAAAATTTAATCAATATCAAGATGTATGTTTTCAATCCATTTTTACTTTCATTGTATTTAAATTTACATTCATATAATTTTCTGAACGTTTATGTATCAAATTATAATCCAATAGTTGTTTCTTTCACCCAAAGTTTTATGCTTCTCAAATAAAATGGTGGTAATTCACATATATTTTTTTCTTCGTAATAAGTTTGCCCCAAAGTACCACAATACTTATAATAATAATATGCACTTTTACTTTCAATACTATTATAAGTCATAAGAATTATCATAATAAGCATATAAAGGTTAGTACAGATCATAATAAAGGAAGATATGGAAGGTTGACACTGGTGTCAAATCATATTCAAGAAGAACATTACCAATATCTGTTGGTAAAAATTATATGCTCACGAGTTTTGGAAAGGGGCAAAATATATATATATATATATATATTTGTTTTGTTTCGTTTCGTTTCGTTTTTCAATAAGGAAATACATTCTTCATTTGAACAAAAAAAAAATTAAAAACAATATTTAAGGATATTTAGTCAAAAGGGTATTTCAATCGCTCTGAGGAAATACAATGACTTTTTTCAGTCTCTCAAATAGGACGATATCCGGCTTCTGTTTATGGTAAGCGGTCTGCCCTTCCCCTTGTTAGATCAAATAGGAAAATTTGTATAGTACAGGAAAGGAAAGGATGTAAAATAGCAGATAAATAGGAGAGATGAAGGGAGAAATAATAGACGAATTCTACCAATTTAGATTAATAAGAAATAAAAATATATATACACACTATTGAATAAGAAATAAAAAAATATATACACATAATCGGGGAAAAATGAATATACAATTCAAATCATTATGGTCTATCTAATAAATATATAATATGTCCTATATAACAAACTAAATAAATATAAATTATTTAACAAAATCCTATAAATACGAACTTAAGATAAAGAAATAATATCTAAAAGTAACAATCTCAATCTAGATAAACCTAATTTAAATAATTATTATCTCTCAATTTAGTCATTTATAAATTAATACTATCTTTAACTCTATTTTGGCCCTTTTATTGTCCTTCTCTTTTTATAAGCATGGTTGTCCAAGAGATTTTGAAATTTTCTAATCTTAGTTCATCAACAACAAAAGCAACTCCATAACATGACAATTAAACATGACTACCACGATAATAAAACACACCTACACCATAGAAATCACATCTCATCAAACTTATCAGGAGAGCAGGTAGGTTTAGATAATTAGATACATCTCTAAAAAGTGAAAGAGCAAGAAGATTAAAGTCTGTTTGATGAAGAACTACGGATTTACAATCGGGGCAACACAAACATACAGGTCATATTAGCATTGGTTGGATCACATAGGATGACACAGGTAGTTTAGTAGCTCATCCGGAGATGGGATAGCAGTTGTTTCACAGAAGACCAGCTTTTCAAAAGCGTATCCGTTTGACATCATTTTCAGGCACACTTAAATCACTCCCATTTCCTTTGATCGGGAGAGCCATTTTCCCTTCGGCCTACATAAAAAATATGTGCTGATGAATTCAATCCAGTTGTTTGCCTTCAATTACAGAAGAGTTCCTTTTTTTTTCAACCACTTATAACCCTGTGTGGGAAAAATGTCTACACACTTACAGTTTCATCGGGAACTACTGCATATCTCTCCGATGGTGAGACCCAGCTTTTCCCTGTTCAAATATTCAAAGAAATAACCAAAAAGACCAGTAAGGATGGCAGTTTGACCAGATGAGTCAGCCTCGCAGGTACCTGTCCCACTGGGGTCGATTCGAGGTGGACCGGTTTGGTTCCCAAACGGTTCAGTACATGTCCCTGTTGGCTTGTACCAGTTTGGGTCGATTTTTTTTTTTTTGTCATTTATTTTTTGAATATTTTTTACATTTTTGAAACTAAAATTGTATTCAAATGGGCCAATGGTTTGGGCCACTAACCCGCAGGTAATACCCAAACCAGGCCAAGCACAAAACAACTTAAACGGCCAAGTTACAATAGACCCGCTGATCAATTCGATTCGGTTCGGTTTCCGACCCGAACCGACTCATTGCCATCATTAAAGACCAGTGATATGTTTCAGAATCTAGAATCAGACATAGATTTAACAAATAAGAAGAATACAATACCTGATGATGGATCACCACTTGAAGATTGTATCTGTTGGCCGCTGTATCCATCAACACTCAAAACCTCAATCATCTTAGGAATATTCCTTCATTTCAATAAACATATTACGAGTTCAAGAGTTAGATGTGTAATAGATGGACAGGAAGCGTGTGTCTATATATGTATATAAAGCAGACATGTTTTCAATCTAGGAAATGGAAGGAAAACCAAAATTGGAAATATTAATGGTAAATCACACAATAGGTAAGCTGGCACACCAAGATTGCAGAGATAGCAAACCATGGTGACTGTAAGTGCTATTTTGCATGGGGTACAATGGAGGTGAGAATTATAGCACAGAATGGTTCAGTAACAAGCAACAAAAACAAATTACCCAGGTCCCTTAAATAATCAGGTCATACTCATAAGTCATATAGGTACAGATGTTTTCTTTCTTTCTTTTTTCCATTTTTTCTGACAGGAAAGATTAATAATTTTACTGAATACTAGTGGGAAGAATTGATAAATGCATAATGCTATGATTGGACTTAAAGCAGAAAAAAGAACAGTAAATTTTGAAGAATATGGTTCTATTAGGTATAGATGGTGTTAGTGATAAGCACAGCGTTTCTAACTTTACGGAAGAAAATAAAGTCAATTCACGATGATGAAACAATTAGACTCGAGGTGGAAGGGAAAAAAAACAATGGACAGAACTATGGTCCTAATTCTACAGAAATATATCATTCACACCAGAATGAAAAAGTTGAAACGGTGAACAGTCCCATACACAACCTTTAGCTCAGGTGAACAGTCCCAATTGTGCACTCCCTCTCTCTCACTCTTAATACTATCCTTATGGGTTACTTTTATAATAAATTAGGAGTAAAGACTAGCAACAAATACAAAAAAATAAAATAAAGAGGATGTACAGGCAATGACTTAACAATGCATAATAGGACAAACATACATATAAACCTTCTTAGAAGAGCTTATGTACGCATGAATACACCGAAAGAAATGAAATATTCCGGAGAAGAGCAGGTATTAACAATGAAAAAGATGCATAGAGATTCAAATTTTTAATTCATTGAGATGTTACCGATCAAGAGAGTCCCCATGCCCAAGCTGTCCATTTGTACCTCTACCCCAGGAAAATACATTTGGCCTTTCAGTGACTGCAGTCGTGTGTCTCCATCCACAAGAGACCATTACAACTTTCTGTAAAGTACCAGAGAACATACATTATTTATGGGGAAAAGATAAGTACACAATGATATAATTCTAAGAACATTGAAAGACTAGTTAGCAGAAAAAGTCAAAAAAGAATGAACTCTTTAGAAGTAAGAGTCTTCAGCAGTTATGGGAGGCATAGTTATGATAACTTGCCTGCTCATGAGGAAATTTAACTTGCATTGGAGAACAATGGTCCACATTGTCACCAACACCCACCTGTCCAAACTGTACATAATGAAAGAGAAGTATGTGATAAGGAAAAGCTCAAGAAAGCCTCATTAAGAAAACAAAAACTTCAAGATGAGGGGGAAAATCCCAGAGAGGGAGAGATTTTGGTCAGTGAACAAGCATGAACAATAAAGGATAAATATATGTTCACAATATGTGATATGCAACGTCTCTTTGTCAGTGCTTGGAGAAAGGCAAAGGCGCTATTTAGTGTATCTCATCTTTTAAATCATGTTTTGACCAAGTACAAGAACTAAGAAATAAGTGAACTTTTAATGATTGGAAGATAAAAATGAAGCGGAAACTATCATGACCTTATTCCAACCCCAGCCATAGAGTTTTCCATCAGATGTGAGTGCCATAGTATGTCTCCAACCACCAGATATCTGGGAAAATTTCAAGCCAAGAACATCACAAGCACAAAAGGATCAGAGAGAAGAACACCTAATTTTCTATCTTAGTCAACAAATACCTTGAAACAGAGGTGTTTATAATCATAAAGCCTTGACAAGTCGATTGACCATGATGTGGCCACAAATTCTAATTTATGAAGAAAAAAAATTCTGGAATCACATAGAAGCCTTATAAAGAGTTAGTTATTCAGCATTTAATAGACTAAATTTAAGATTTTTATCATCCTTCAAGTGTCTATTTCAAGGCTTTCCAGATATAACTCCCTATGTTGATCCATTTGCATCATTTAACCACAAACATGTGAATTATTTCATCTGAATTAAACAAAAGGGCAAACAACTCACGCTAGAAATGAAACTCTGACTCAAAGCTTCTAACTTGTGAGGAACAAGGTGATCCTCAAAATCACCGTGTCCTAGTTGACCGTACTTGCTCCAACCATAAGTGTATAGCCCACCAGAAGATGAGACACATATTGTATGCCGCCATCCACAAGCAACCATGAACATTTTCTCATTCTGAGTTTGAATAGCATAGCACAAGTGAATTGTTATTTATGAAATAAATAAATAAATAAATATCAAAACTACTCAACAATTACAAGCACAAGGTTTTAGAAAAAGAGGTAAACCAACACAATTAACTGGTATCAGAGATATACAGGTTAATGATCTAAACGGGAAACTTTTCCAAGGCAGAGCAATCATATGAGTCCACTTTCTTTCATGGAAATCCATTTGTAAACTTGAAACAGGTTTACTAGCACATTATAACAATCACAGCCAACGGGTAAATCTCGGCACATGGAAATGTATGGTTATCTAACAACAATACAACATTCTCCTTGAGTTTTTCAAGTCATAAAATGATTTAATTAGACTAACTCTTTTTCCATGCCTATACTAGTTTTCTGTACATATTCCAATCTAAGGAATGGAAAATTTTATGCTAATCGAAACTGTTATTCGTATATAAACAGTAAATAACAATACCAAGTTTTTAACATACATTAACAGTTGAAACTTTCACTGGAAGCAAACGATCATTTCGGTCACCTAAGCCCAAGTTTCCGTACCGACCCCAGCCCCATCCATAGAGTGACCCATCTTCTGTAATAGCTGCAGTATGTTCAGCACCAGCAGCAACCATTTTGACTGGTACTCCCTAGAGAATATAAATGAAAATATAAGGGTTTCACTTCATCAACAGTCTCAGCAATAGATACTACAGAAGTCAACATTTGAAGTCTATAATGGGCAAACAAATATTCTGTTTTTTCTTTCAAAATTACAACCCAAAATATAAAATGTGCAAGTAACCTCGTAAAAACCAAGTATCTTTAATAATTGATACCATTAGTTCTTCCTAAATTCAACTTATTTTACTTAACTGTCTTTATTGGTCTTACTTTATACAAGGAAGGTGTTTTATTATGCATGAAAATTTGCCCATAAAGAAAGACTGACATCTTAGGTGATCAAAGTGAAAGTTTGGGAACCCAAAATCTACAAAAAATGCAAGTGAAATCAATGCCTGGAACCCTGTCCAGCCCCAAGCTGTCAAGTAAAACGCAACTGGAAAATGAATGACAAGCTAGATTACTTTTTTAGATGCAATTATGATGATACAATGGCAATATCAAATTGCCAATCAGGCAAATTTTAATGTGAGCTACTCCAGCCATTCTACATTAATGTACAAAAAGATCTGCTTCGACACTTTCACAAAGAGTACATATGTGCTGTCAATGCTTAATACTTTATTTTGTTTTACTTAAATGAATCTATATATTTATTTATTTTTGATAACTTACACCTCACTGTAAGAAGAATTCTTAATAAATATCTCAAACCTCAGAATGCTTGCAAGTTAATATGAAAGCAATTTAGAACACTAAATCAGAAAATATCATGCAACTGTAATACCTCAAATGCTTTAATTTTCTGAGGCACAAGAGAGTCTTCTGTGGTGCCAAGACCAAGTTGCCCATTTTGATTCCGTCCCCAACTTCAATAAAACAGAAAAAGAAAAGAGAGGGGGGGGGAAGGAAAGAAAAAAAACTCACTATTTTAGAATGTTCTCAAATTTAAGATCTTGTACGAGCAAGATAGATATGGCAAAAAAGTAAAAACATGATAATTTAATATTGGGCATGAATTATAAAACTTAACAAACATTTCTAATTAAATTGCATGAGAATTTGTTCATATTAGGAAACCAGAAAATGTGTGTTGGCATCAACTCGTGGAGGAAGTGTGTAAGGATCAATGAACTTTCCCGATTCATGATCAATGGCCCTAGGCATGAATGAAGTGTCTTAAAGGGTTTTTCTCATCTCTCACAACTTGTAGGCATAAGAGGCACATAATTTGGCATCTAGCTTATGCTTAGTTGATGGGATTACATAAGATAGACCAAGTGGGATCTGCTCTTGATAATGCAAATCGAATCAGATGACTAGAGAAACCTATTTACTGAGACCATGAGTGCCATGAGACTTTACTGTTTACTGGCTTTAAACGACTTCTATTTCTTTTCATGGGGAAAACTTGATACATAAAATGCTAATTAGATTTCCACAACTTTTCTATATTCCTCATCTTTTAATTGTTTCTTCTATACGTATGCAAGGCCAATAGAAAGAAAAGACTACAAAGGAGGAACTATAAAGGGAAAAAAGGAACATCCAAGATCAGACTATTACTCCGTAATTGACTAACCTTTGCACCGTTCCATCCATCGTTACCGCCATACAATGGCTGTCTCCGCAAGCAATATGCTTTATTTTTAGACCATGTAATGCTCTAATAGGCTGAGGTGTGAACAGATCACTAGAGTTTCCATGACCCAATCTCCCAAAGTCACCCCTAGAAGTAAGAAAAAAAAAAGTCCTATCTTTATAAGCCAAATGACCACAAAAGAAAACAAAGGAAATTATATAGAATATAAACAATTATAACAAAATATTTCACTTAAGAATAAGAACTAAAGCCAATAAGAGACTTTAAAATTGGTTAAATTAACAATTAAAGGATTGCAAGTCATGATTAAGGCATCAATGACTAGATGAGTTGAAACGAACAGACCATCCCCAGCTATAAGCTTCCATGCGTGACTCAGAATAAGCAGTTGTATGATCAGCTCCACAAGTAACAGAAATTATATCAAGGCTATCTAGAGCACTCAGTTTTGTAGGAAAAAGTCTATCTTCAGCATCACCATGACCCAACTGTCCATCCTCACCTCTTCCCCAAGAACAGACAACATTTCCAGCTGTACATGATCCACAAAAAATTACAAATAAGCCCAATGAAGTCAATGAGTTCCAAAATGTTCACACTATTGCATTAGTTTTCAGACTGAGTCCAAAGGATATTTATCAGTGAAATGCAAGATTTACACATAAACCTCAAAATGCAGCGGAAGAATGGAACAAAGATGACAATAACGAAAAAAAAATGCAGAGTGAATATTTCTTCGCATTTTGTTAGACAATATAAAATTAATCTCGGCCCAGCTCTGATCTCCCAACTTCGGCGCTTTATGGGAGAAGACACAATCTAAAAAAGCCTCAGAGCAGGAGGTTTTTGTTCAAGACCAGCATTATTAGAGTTCCCTCTTGTACTAGAGTTCAAGTGAAGGAGCCAAAAACTTGAGAGATAAGTAGACAATATCAAAGTAATGTTGCTTCGGAAAGGATTCTGACACAATCTAACACAGTTAGCAACATACTGGATAAATACTACAAAAGACAAGCAACATGTAAATCAGCTCAGCTCAAACCAGTTCCAAAAGCATTACACCTACAGCTCTGATATAAATTAAGCTAATAAAACATAAAAATTGATTTATACACATGCTCAAGAATCTTTAATCAAACCTCAAACGTTCACTCACTAGTCACTAGTCACAAACCCCCCCCCCCCCCCCCCCAAAAAAAAAAAACACGCACACTTTCATTTTCACCAAATTTTATAATTATGATGCAGCCAGAAAACAAAATCAAACAATAACATAGTGGCCCTCAAGTAAAAAGATCGAAGCAACAAGTGAGATTCTGCTTACAAAGAAGAGCAACAGAGTGACTAGCACCGGCAGAGATGAGAATGACACGGCGAATTGGAGCAGAGACTTCACTAGCTTCCTCGTCTGCCATTGGAGCTTCTTATTGTGCGAAACAGAGAAAATACTATTAAAAAAAAAAGATCCAAGGTTCAGAAGAATTTATAATAGAACACCGCAACCGACGTGAGGAGCGAAAGAAAAGACAAAAGAAGAGAGGGAAAAAAAAGAGAGGATATTCAAAGGAACACAGGGATTTCTCACCAAAAGCTATAAATGGAGTTAGTAGCATTACCAACAATTCGTGATTGGAAGAAGGTGGGCTCTCCCTTATTTATAGTGATAATGATAGCTCCACATGTGTCCTCAAACCTCAAATGTTTGTTTACCCATCGTCCCCACTCACCAGTCTCTTAAATCTGTACACATCCGACAATGTAAATATAAGTAATTAATAAAGGCAAAATATCTCTTGAGTCTCTTAGTTTTTAAATTGATAAATATAATTTGAAAGTTAATTAATTTTCAAATAAAAATTTATTTTTATATTGATAAATTTATTTATTTATCACAACTACATTCAGTACACTTTTTTAAAAATAAAAACTGAAGTTTACCGACATTACATGCTTTAAACCTAATTAATGAATTAAAGCCATATTGTTACGGTTAAAAAAATATTTTATTAATAATAATAATAATATTAAAATATATTAATATTAATGATAAAATAAACTTTTTATTTATTTTTACTGTGATTATAATTATCATTAATTTAACAATTAATCTTTTATTTTTTATTATACAAATACATAATAATAAGTATCATATATTTTTAAGATAATGATATTATTATAATTATTTTTATTAGTATTATAATAAAAATAAATCAAAATTTTATTTTATCTTTAATATTAATTTCATTTTTTAGATAAAATTAAATATTCATGTAGCGTTAATAATTTATATTTTATTAATATCGTTATCTTTTCTTAAAAATATAATTAACTCTTTTATTTTTAAATTATTTTATCATATATTATATTATTATTAATTAAGATAAAATTAAATATTCATGTAGCGTTAATAATTTATATTTTATTAATATCGTTATCTTTTCTTAAAAAAATAATTAACTCTTTTATTTTTAAATTATTTTATCATATATTATATTAGTATTAATTAAGGCCGATAATATTGACACAAATAAAAAAATTTATTACAATAATAATTTATTAATAACAATTTTATCTAATAATAATATTAATATATAATTAATAATAAAAATAAAAATAATTGTGATAATATTATGATTAATTGTATGATATATAATCATCGAAAAAATATTTGTTTTTTCTTATAATATAAATAAACATACTTTTAACGTAAATAAAAATATTTTTTTGTTTTATTTCAAGGAAGTTAAAATAAAATTATATTGAGTAGATGAGTCTACTGTTATTAATCTTTAACTAATTGTGTAAATTTGTTTTCATATATTATTCTCTTCCATACATGCATGTTAACAACAAATACACTTCCTTTATTTACCTCTTCTTATTGAAGTCGAGAGAGAGAGAGAGAGAGAGAGAGAGTTAAAAAAAATCTTCATTTTTTGGAATAACTATGGATTAGTAAAATTTATCATTGATTTAACAAATTATCTTTCCACAAAATATTATTATTTAATTACACAGACAATAATTGCTCGTCTTCTTAGAGCAGTTGTCTTAATTAATTGACTTACTGCAACTTTTTAAAAATAATATTGACAAAAGGGTTTAATTACTTTTATGTCACGCGCATATAAAAGTTGTAAACATTTAAAACTTTAAAATTATAGGTGTATTTATTATACATAATATTTATAAATTTTAATATATTTATATAATTATATTTAAAATTTTAAAATTTTAAAAACGTTTTTGGGTATATTTATAACTTTATAAATACATCTAATACGTTGAAACATAAAATGTAATTAACTCTTTATAAAAAATAAATAAATTTTTCTACCATTAGATTTTAAGAATGTTATATAGATATCGATAGTTTTTTTTTATTATTTTTATATCATTAAAATTTATAAATATTACAAAAATATTATTGAATTTTTTATTATTTTATACTATTAAACTTTACAAATGTTACAAAGATTAGATGAACGTTAATAAATTAACTGGAGTTAATAGTAAATTATACATAAGTCAATTATATTTTTATAACATTTACAAAATTAATGTTATATAAGTAAAAAAAATAGTTCAATGATATTCTTATAACATTTGTAAAATTTAATAATACGAAAGTATAAAAAAAATTTATTTACTTTTTATAAAAAAATTATAATTTATAATCATAAAAATAATATCATTCATATTTAACTAATATATTTATACTATTAATAAAAATTTAATTGAAAATTTTTATATTAAATGTTTATTTAAGTTAATTTATGATAATTTTATATTAAACATTTATTTAAGTTAAACAAGGTGGAAAATAATAGAAAATAACATAAATAACGAAAACACAAAAGAAAAAGATAAGAATAATAAAGATATACATAACTTTCTAAGCACCAAGAGAAACAAAAGAATATATCTACTCAAACTGGTCACAAGAAGCAAATTGCATACTTCCTTTTTTTAGTAAATAATTTGTGAGGGGGGTAGTAACGTTGGTTTTGAAGATATTTTTTCCAATAAGAATCCAATAATGAAAATAGTACAAGTGATTGGTTTGACTTAAAAAATATATATCTTCTATTATTAATAATTTAATTATTATAAAAATATATAAACAAATAATTTTAACATTTGTACTTCCAAATTTTATCTCATAAAGAATAATAAGAGATTGGAGAGAATCTTTATGATCTAAAAATTGCTAAAAAAACTTGATTTAAGTTATCCAACTATAAACCCCTCATGATTAGTAAATTCTTTGACAAATAATTTGTTTCTCAATGACAACTTCTTCGAAGTCTATGATATTGTGTTAGATTTTATTTTCAGAATTTTTTTTAATTAAGTACTAGAAAAATTCTTCGACTGTCCATGAGGGAGAGGGAGAGGGTGAGGGTAATTGAATAGGCTCCAATTTGATTAAGAATTGCTGTACAACACTACTCTTAATTTTATACTCATTAGGATCCCTTTATACAATCAAATTATGTGATCTATTTAATTCCAAATTTAATTATATAATTAATCTAAAATCAAACTTAATTTGATAATTATTAAAAGTTAGGTGTTCTTGACTCACAATTATTTAAATGAGTACTAAAAATTAAATAGAATTTTAATATTTTAATTAATTCAAATAAATATTTAATTCCACTAAATAATATTTAATTAATTAATTAGATAAATTTTGTTATGCAAAAATTACTATTTACCATTATATATTTATTTATCATTCATGACCATCATAAAATATTCTAATAAATAAATATATTTATTGATTATATTAAATAATTAATTCTAAATTAATTATTATTTATCTCAAAAATAACTTTGTTTAATCATTTTTAAGAGCACACTTAGAACTAAGTTTAAATAAAATATTAATATATTAATTAATATAATATTAATATTTATTAATGTTAGATTTCTCTACTATAAACCTAAGATTTAAAACTTTTGAAATCATAGTTAGTATATGTTGAATACAATTTATATGAATAATCTATTGATATAACCATTAAGTGTTACTAAATCATCCACAATTAGTTCTTAATACAATTGAGGCCAGTAAGTCCATTTTTGTCTCATCTATTACATCTTCTTTAGTACCCATAATATGTATGAATAAATATCTAACCATATTATTAAATACATGCAGTCATTCAAACTCTGGATCGTTAAACAAGGAAACTTTTATTTAATATCTGCAAACGCACGAAATAGATTCCACATCGTGTGAGATAATTTCCTAACCCTTTTAAACATCGAGATACCAAGAATAAGGTATCTTAACCCAACATTTTGGGCATCACGGAGTAAGTCAAATACTAAGATGTTATAATAAAGAGTCAGCTAAATTATTACTCAAGATTAAGATTATATCGCATATGGTCATTGAGTGACATAGATAAACAATTATGTGTAAATATATATTTACAAATTTTCTAATATACCTAGTTCAATCTTATATAATCAACTCTTATAGAGAGCACTTCTAACTTGATGTCTTCATATCAATCACCCCAGATAAAGTTGTCCTTTTTTTTCTAACGAGATAAATCTTTGTAAGATTGGAGGTAATTATTGGGGCAATAAAATGAAAAACGAGGAATGAAGATCCATATTTTACAATATGATGGGACAATGGCGAAGATTGTATTTCCCGTCCTATCCCTCAAAATTATATACCTTATTTTAATAAATATATAAAAATTTAATATTTTTTATTTTTTATATAGTTTTAATTACAATTAAACTCAAAATAATAATAAATAATACATTATATATTTTATATTTCATCTTTAATTTTTTTATTCTATTAAAACATTAATAAATTTTTTTTTACAAAAAAATATTTATTTAAATTCTAAAAATTTAAAATTTTACAATTCTTTTATAATTTGTTGTTATTATTTCAAACTAACTTGTAACAAGATTTTATAAATATTATTTAATAAAAAAAGATTATGTATTTCTTGTTACATAATTTTTTATTTTTCTTTCTTTCACATAAATATCATTTTTTATTATTTATTGACTTAAAATTTATTTTTTTCAAATAAAATATTTATTATTGACTTATTGTTTTATAAATTTTCATTAATAATAAAAATATAAAAATTATTAAAAAATAAAACTAATATTTAAGGACTATGTTACCACTAAGGATCCTCGATATGTCTCCTAAAATGGCTTTAATCGAGGATGGGATATAAATTTAAATAGTAGATGGGGGATGGGGAAAGGGTCCCCAGCCTTAACCTGTAACAACCCTAATCCCAGATAAGGATAGCTCTATTCTAACTGGATATGAGTCGTACTAGTGACTTAATTAAAAATCTCATTTTATAAACTTTAAGTATTATCACAAACAAATTGATTATTTCATTTAAAATCAATCATCTGTATATAGGCTAGTATATTTAGTTTTAAGTATAGGTGAATAATTATGAATTTTTATGATTTATTTGAAAAATAAAATAACACATATATATAAATGAAGTGTTTCTTTTATTTATTCTAATTTTAGCATAAATTTAAATACAAACTTATTTGCATTTAGGTCTCTATCCTAAAAATCTCCCACTAGTCTTTAGGAAAAAGGGACATATCTTTTAACATTATCTCTTCTAGGTGACCCTTAAAACCATTGGTAAGTAATGTCTTTGTAATGGGTAAGTAAGGTTGTTCTCAGAAACTATCTTCTTGATTACTAAACCTCTTTGATGTATACTTTCTCAGATCAAATGATACTTATGCTCTATATGTTTTCCTTGTTTATAGCTTCTTGGTTCTTTTGAGTTAGTCACTGTTCCACTATTATCAATGTATAATATTAGTGGTTGGTTCATATTTGGAAAAACTTTCATATCTATCAAGAACTTGTAAGACTATACGCCTTCCTTTGTTGCTTCATAAGCAGTAACATATTTTACCTCCATTATAGAATAGACTATACAACCCTCATTCACGCTCCTCCATACTATGACTTATCCATTAAGGGTAAAGACTAACCTAGATGAAGACCTCTAAGAATCTTTATTTGCTTGAAATTCAAAGTGTGTATAACATATGGGGATCAAATCTCCTCCATAATAGACTAGCATATAATTCCTCATTCTCTTAAGATACTCGAGAATACACTTGACTATAACCCAATGATCCAATCTTGGGATGCGTTGATATCAACTAACAATGTCGACGGCATAAAAGATGTTAGGCCTAGTACATAACATGGCGTACATTATATTTACAACTACAGATGCATACGGTATCTCATGTCCTCTTTCTCTTAAAGTATCTTCGAACACTAATCCTTAGATAAGGTTATTCCATGTCTAGTAGATAAAGTACATTTCTTGGAATTTTGCATCTAGAATCTTGAAAACACCTCTATATACAATGCTTAAGATTAGGCTAATAGTTTGTTCTTGCGATCATGAATGATCCATATTCCCATAACATATCCTGCCTCTACTGTATTCTTTATATGGAGTGACTTAGCTAGCCATTTATTTACATCTGATAACACCTCTACACTATTCCTAATAAGTAGAATGTCATGCACATGAAGCAACAGGAAAACCACTTTGCTATCCTTGATAAGTTTGCAAACACAAGGTTCATCAAGGTTCTACTCAAAACCATAGGTTCTCATGGTTTCATCAACTCACATGTTCTATGATATTGATGCTTGCTTGAGTCATAAATGGACCTCTTAATCTTACAAACTTTTTTCTCTTACCTTTCCACTATGAACCCCTCTAGTTGGTCCATATAGATGATCTTCTCAAAATATCCATTTAAGAAATCCATCTTGAAGTATATTTACCAAATCTCGTATTCGAGAGCTACTGCTATAGATAAGAGTATCCGAATAAATTTATTCATTTCAATTGGTAGGAAGGTTTCTTGTAGTTGACCCATTCTGTTTGTATAAAATCATGTACCACTAGTCTAGCTTTAAAAGTTCTCTCTTTCCCATTCACTCATATTTTCTCTTGTAGAGTCATCTTCACCTAATAGGTTTAACCTCGTCAGGTTTTTCTATAAGCTCCAAGATAGAGTTAGATATTACTACATTGATTACATCTTAAGGCTCAAGGATATAATCCATTCATCTTTGTTAATATCCTTAATTGCTTGTTTAAAACACAATGGGCCATTTATTTGACTATCAGACACAATAAATGATGCCTCATCAGTACCTATGCACAGATCGGAATCCCACTACAACGAAGTTGTGGTGGATCTTGACGATAAATGTGGTTTATTAGCTCGGTCTATTAGAATACAATTCAATCCAGAAACATTTAGAAAACCATATGAACGTATAATTTAAATGCAGCAAAAACAAAAATGGATTTGAAAACATACCTCCTGCCATTGATTAAATTTCAACACTTACACGAGAATTCCAATGGATTTTCAATTTGATGCTCTCACTGGTTTCTCACACTTATTTTCTATGTATTGATGGTGTATCTAAATTCTTACAGTTAATAGTGAGAGGACCCGATGCTTTATTAAGGTTCTTCCATCAAGAACCTCGTTCGGTTTCGGAATCGACGTACGGTTCTGACAAAACCGAACCATCACCACGGTTCACTTTACGTTGCACCACTCTGATTTACATTCTCCCACTTAGTGCAAATGTTAAGCAAAATTCTCTTGAGTAACAAAATACATGAATCATAGCAATAGTTCCTCTAAGAGCGAGTATTATCTTTCATGTATTACAATATATTTAGTTTCTTAAGTACAATATTTTATGTGGTAACGAAACTTAATGAATAAATCATATATTTATTCTTGGTCTAATAAAATATATATTTTCTCAAATAAATTAAGGTGCTCATGAATATGAGAAAATATCACAATATATAAGAGTTTCATTAATAAATTGTATATATACATTTACAAAGTGGAACCAATTCTCATTTTCTCTACATGATCCTTGAATTTCATTGGTGGCATGCCTTTAGTCAAAGGATCAGTAATCATCAACTTAGTGCTTACGTGCTCAATGACCACTTTCTTTTTCTTAACACGTTCTCTTATGGCCAAGTATTTAATGTCGATGTGCTTACTACGACTACCACTTTTGTTGTTCTTAGCCATAAATACAGTAACTGAGTTGTCACAGTACAATCTTAATGGCCTAAAAATAGAGTCAACTACTCGAAGCCCAGAAATGAAACTCTTCAACCATACACCATACGATGTGGCCTCAAAACATGATACGAACTCGGCCTCTATAGTGGAAGTAGCAGTCAAGGACTATTTTGCACTCCTCCAAGACACAACTCCACCGGCAAGCATAAAAATGTAACTAGATGTTGATTTTCATGAATCAACACAACCAACAAAGTCCACATCGGAGTAGCCAATTACTTCCAGTTCATCGGTTCGTCTATACATGAGCATATAATCCTTGGTTCCTTGTAGATACCTCATCACTTTCTTTGCAGCTTTTCAATGGTCAACACCTGGGTTACTTTGATATCTCCCTAGCATCCCAACAATAAATGCAATGTCAGTTCTGGTACAGACTTGAGCATACATCAGGCTTCCAACGGCTGAAGCATATGGAATGGTTTTCATTTGTTCTCTTTCTAAATCATTCCTTGGGCATTGATCCAAATTGAACTTATCGCCCTTCACAATGGGAGCAACACTTGGTGAACAATCTTTCATCTAAAATCTCTCTAAAAAATTATTGGTATAAGTTTCCTGAGATAAACTCAAGATGCCTCAAAGTCTATCTCTATGTATCTTAATGCCAATGACATAAGATGCCTCACCTATATCCTTCATATCAAAATTTTTAGAGAGGAATTGTTTTACCTCGTGTAGCAAACCCTTATTACCTCATGTAGCAAACCCTTATTACCTCGTGTAGCAAACCCTTATCATTGGCTACAAGCAAAATATCATCCACATATAGCACCAAAAAACAAATCTTACTCCCACTAACCTTCTGGTATATACATTGATCCATGACGTTCTCTTCAAAACCAAATGAAGTGATGACGTTATGAAATTTCAAATACCATTGACATGAAGCTTGTTTTAATCCATATATGGATTTATTAAGCTTACAAACCAAATACTCACCATCACTATAGAAGAATCCTTCAGGTTGTTTCATATAAACCTATTCGTCTAGGTTATGATTAAGGAAAGTCGTTTTCACATCCATTTGATGCAAATCTAAATCAAAATGGGCAACCAATGCCATAACTACACAAAGTGAATCTTTCTTAGATACAAGAGAAAATGTCTCCGTGTAATCGACTCCTTCCCTTTGAGTGAATCATTTGGCAACGAGTCTTGTCTTATGTCTCTCAATGTTTCCTTGTGAGTCTTTCTTTATTTTGAAGACCCATTTACATCCAATGTCTTTCACACCATCAGGAAACTTGACGAGATCCCAGACTCGGTTAGACGCCATAAAATCCATCTCTTATTTCATGGCATTGTACCATAAGTTCAAAATCTCAGAACTCATAGCTTGTGAAAACATCTCAGGATCATTTTCGGCTACAACATTATAGTCACATTCTTGTAGATACACAAAATAATCATTAGGAATTGCTGATTTCCTTACTCTAGTAGATCTTTTTAATGTTGCATCAACATTCTCCTGAGGAGCAGGATCATGTTGTTTAATAGTTGTAGGCATCTGTTGGACTTCAACATCTACTGGATCATGATCAACAGCTTATGGTACTTCTAAGACTAGTTCTTCAACATGCATTTGTACTCGAGGCGTCTTGTTAACAATAATGATCAGTCCATTACTTGAAGTGATACATTGAGCATCTGAATGATCTTTCTCATAACCAATGCCCTGAGATCGATCGCTCCCACTAATCAAGTAATTCTCAAGAAATTTTGTATTTCTTGATTCTACAAACCTAGTGTTATGAGATGGATAGTAAAATCTATAACACTTAGACCGTTTGGCATATCCAATGAAATACCCACTAATGATCCTTAGGTCCAACTTATTCTCTTATGGATTATAAATCCTCACTTCAAACGGGCATCCTCAAACGCGCATATGTTGCAAATTCAGTTTCCAACCTTTCCATAATTCAAATGGCATCTTTGAGATAGCCTTGGTTGGAACTCGATTTAATATATACACAACCATCTTTAAAGCTTCAATCCACAAGGATTTAGGAAGATTGGAGTTGCTAAGTATACTTCGCACCATGTCCAATAGTATTCGGTTTCTCCTTTCTGCTACACCATTCTTGTCTGGTGAACCAGGCATAGTGTACTGGGCAACTATCCCATGTTCTTGAAGAAACTTAGCAAAACTAATTGTGCGTCATTCCATTCTTAAGCAGTATCTACCATAATATTCACCACCTCTATATGATCTCATGATCTTTATTTGCTTTCCACATTGTTTCTCTACTTCAACCTTAAAGCTCTTGAAAGCATCCAATGCTTCGCTCTTATTATGAAGCATGTAGAGATACATATATCGAGAAAAATCATCAATAAAAGTGATAAAATATTTATGACCTTGAATGTCCATGTCTGGACAACATATATCTGTATGTATGATTTCTAATATGTTTGAACTCCTATTGGCACCTTTCTTTGACTTTTTAGTCTCCTTTCCCTTAATGTAGTCCACACATGTCTCAAAATCAGTAAAATCTAGAGTACTAAGTACCTCATCTTTCACTAATCCTTTAATTCTTTCTATGGAGATATATCATAATCTCCTATGCCATAACTTAGAAGAGTCATCGTCAATAATACACCTTTTAGTGCCAGCTTGAACATATATAGCGTTATGAGTGGCATTATTTCATAAATTAATACAATAAAGACCATCAGACAAAATACCATTCCCAACACAGTCAGATTTATTAAATAAATTGAAAGATATTTCTAAAAAGTGAAAGGAATAACTAAAAGGTACAAGTCTTGAAATCAAAATCAAGTTTATAGAAAAACTTGGAACATAAAAGGTCTTTTCTAATTCTAAAATAAAACCACTACTTAAAATCAAACTGCATTGCCCCATACAACCTCCATGTGAACCCATCTTTGTTACTAGATAAGATGTATTTAAGCCACGCTTTCATTGGCTTCCTTAGATTTTGCATACCCTATAAGGAGTTTGCAACATGGATTGTAGATCCAGAATCAATCCACCAGGTGTTAATATTAACATTAACCATATTATATTCATAACAAACAAACGAGGTTGGATTACCTTTATTCTCAACCATTTCTGGAATCTGATACAATCCTTCTTCATGTGTCCCTTCTTTTTACAAAAGAAACACTTGGATTCTTTCTTAATATCAGCCTAAGGTGAAATTATCCATTTCCTTTATGTTTGTGTTGAGATTTTTCTTTCTGGTACGTTGTAGCCAACATTGCACTTTCACCAAATTCCATAATAAGCCTCTCTTCCTCTTGAACACACATGGTTAATATTTCATTGATTGACCATTTATCCTTATGTGTAATGTACGAGAATTTGAATGGCCCGTACTGATGTGGGAGAGTGTTAAGGATATAGTACACCAGGAAAGATTCTGACATCTCAACCTCGAGATGCTTAAGTTGAGCCACAATTTCTCTCATTTGCATAATGTGCTCACGCACACCTTTTCACATTGGTGAGTCTTAAAGAATAGAACTTCATAATAAGGGTGCTTGCTAAATCCTTATCTGAAGTGACGAATTGATCATCAATAGCCTTTAGTAAGTCTTGAACATTGTTATGCTGATCAATGGAACCACGAATACCAGCAGAGATTTTAGTCTTAATGAACATCATGCTAAGGCGATTAGATCGTTCCCATTGTTCATAAAGCATGATACTCTCTGGAGTGCTGGTTTGAGTAATTTTAGGTGGTTCGTTTTTCCTAATAGCATAATCAATATCCATCCACCCTAATTGAAGGAGAATTATTTCCTTCCATATTTTATAATTATCCCTTTTCAGATCGAGAATATCATAACAGATATCAGAGAAATTTACAGGTTGAGAAGCTGCAATTAAAGATTATATGCTTATTAAAATTTGAGACCTAAACTATAGTCATTTTTTACCGATGTAAATCATGAAAAATATGAATCTAGTGACATAAAACTTGTCTGTGGGCTAAAGTCTTAATTCAATTAGATTCATCATAACTTTATGATAAAACTATCAATCCAACATAAGGGATTAAAATAATGCTTGAATTGAATTTTCACTTGTTAAAATTATCACAAATTAATTCCTCATTGTCGAGAATGGTTAAAATTGGATTTATCATCATGCTAAAATAATAAATAAAGATAATTCAATTTATGCTTATAATATCTATTAATTCGTACATAATAAATAATACATGTAGGCATGACATATAATTTTATATATTATAATGATTATCCAACTCTTGAAATTTAGATATTGGCTTTACGTTGGTCATTAAGTCTCCCAATTCAACAAGATTTTCTCAATTAACGAAACTACCCAATACCTTTGTATTGATGAATCATTTATAAACCCTATATTTTGGGCCAAATATAATTAACTCCTTAATTACATTTGTGGAGTTAATTATATTTGTTGTAACCCACCATTTTAGGTCTCGCTATTTATTCCAAGGATTGCTCCCTTTAAGAGTCACCCCTTAGCTTTCATAGTGTTTCCATATCTAATTTGGAATTCATGGTTGCTACTAACATCAATTGAAGACCCTCTCCAACCACTCACTAATCACCTTGGCAAGGGTAATAACCCTTATGGCTAGGATAATGGTCACAATACATCACTGACCAACTTGGTAAGCATCAAAAACCTAGTCATTTTGTTTGAAAATTTTTCTAAGTAGTTTTTCAAAAATATCCATAAATAATAAAAATAACCTAATGTATAAATACAACCTAAACATGCCAACTACATGCTCCCAACCGTTGATGATGTGTGTAACATGCAAATATACAATGTTACAACTATATGAGAATGTGAAATAATAAATCATCAGTAATTAAGCTTACATAGAGGAAGAAAAAATATTAAGTAAAATAATACAGACTTTATGTTTTATGTTTTGCACACAAAAATTTCAACACAAACACAATAGAAATTACAATATTGACATTATCCTACCATCATTCTTGAAGTTTTGGGCCAACACACTATGCACTGGTGTTCGACTTGCATCAACACGATTTCCCTTGGTACATTAAGAGAAGTGTAGGTTTTCAAACTCAACATAGAAAGGCTAGGGTTCTGATCTTTAGTCTTCTTCTCATCTTTTTGGTCCACATTAGACCTTTTATTTTCCTAACATTTAGGATCATCTAAGCTCTTGTGTTCTATTTTTTCATTACAGTTCATTATTTTTTTTATTATTGGCCAAATCTTCAACATTCAAGTACATGTTGATCAGTTGAGTAACCTCTATATAAATGTGAAAATCATATTTTCTATAGTATTTAACCTTCTCTTTTTGATTGAAAATGTGAAAGGAGCCACTTTCCAAATGCTATGAATGAAGTCATTGTATTTGTCTTCAAGGTGTGTTAGCAATTCTTAGCCTTGTCTATCGGTGTTATTTGAAATGCTCAACACCTCATTACATCACTATGTGTAAAGATCCATCTATTCCTTAAAGTTTTCTAAGTACTCCAATGGATCCTTATATCAACCTATGTGTCTGTATTGGGATCTTGAACTTCCTGAAGGTGGAAATGCCATGATTTTAGGTATGAATGAGGGCTCAATATAGGCAATTAGGTTTGGGAGTCTACCTGTATTCAACCATTGATGAATTCTTACAGTTGCATAACGAATGGGTTAATAGATGAATGGAGAATTGTCAATAAATCTTCACAGGGATTGTCTTTGGGATGACCATTAGTTTTTGAAGCTACATGGTCAGCATGATTGGGGTGGGTCACATTATCGATCAGACCATGTATGGAATTGGGCCAGTTCTTGTGCATTATGAGGATTGCAAGCTACTACAGTAACATCTTCTGGGACTATTGTCTTAGGAACCTGTGGCTCTAGAGGCGTTTTAGGATGGCATGGAGTATGTTTTACATCATGTCAATCAAGGCAAGCATCCGATTGGGATCTTCTATAGCGAGTCAATCAAGCTTGCTATGGATGAGTTGGTATAGGTGCGGTCTTTGTCACTTAGGCAGGTTGCGAGAGCACACGATGACTAGTGGTTAAGTAGCCAATTGGATTGCTAGTTGGACCTCATGATTCTGAGTTGAGGCTAAGTGTTATAACTCAAAGATTGACTAATATTTCTCTTATTGGAAGCATAAAGGGTCAGTCTCTTAAAGACTTTGTAGAATAAATGGATAGAAGGTCATTTTTAAATAAAAAGTATTACAAAACTCCATTTTAATAGCTAATCTTTTTCTAAAGAACTGTAGAATTTGCAAATAAATGTCTTAAGAACATTATGTATGTCATTTCAAAAAATATTATTCAACCAATAGAACACACTTATTTTCCACCAGTCGATAATAAATGTTGAGGTTGATTTTCATCAACACCATATAGGAAGGTTATTCTCGAACCTAGAAGATAAAGTTATTGGGACATCGATATGGTGTCTTTTAAAAGACACTTTGATGCTTAAGTCACTATAGGATGTATATAGAAATAAAGGAGCTTAATGTCTTATAATGTGATTAAAGAAAGAATTGTAGAGATTGTATCAAAAGCTGTTTATATTGAGTGAAGTGTGTAACATCGAATATATTAGAGATTAAAATCTACCTTATGTATAACCCTTACCCAGTTAGATATATTTTATATAGCATTATGGTTATCTCTCTGTTATTGTCACTTATGGATTATTAGGGTATATTTACCTATTAATTTATATCATTGGATAATTATTCAACATATGCTCATCTAATAACTTAATCTTGCCTTTAAGTAATTTTTTTGTCTGAGATCACTCATTGATGCCACTTGTATGCATTAGTTTACACCCAATCATTGTAAAAAAAATTCAAACATTTTTACTAAATAAGTAACATTTAAATAATAGGACATATAAATAACGAAAACTTATTATAAAATATAGGGTAATATGTCATATAAATCATTTAGATTAGGTTATTTATGTCGTTTGGTCCCTCAAATTAAAAACGATGTTATTTAGTTCATTAACTTTGTAAAAAGGATAAATTATATTATTTTTGGTCAAGTAATTAAAATGCTATAAAAGTGCGAGTCTTTAACAATAATGAAAATAAATTTTAATATGTAATATTTTAAGAAAAATTAAAAATTAAAAAAATTGTAGCAAAAAAACAAATATTTTGAGATTTTTTTTATAATAATTGTGACTTTACTATTATTAAATATTAATGTTTTAATCGCATTTAATCACTTGATAGAAAAATAACAATATTTTAATAAAAAGTAATTAAAATAATATAATTTGTCCTTAACCGACTCTTTTTACAAAGATAAGGGTCTAAATAACAACGTTTCTAACTTAAATGATACAAATAATATAATTTAAGGAACTTTTTAACATTTTTTTTATTAAAATGTACCGTACTAATATATCTCGACCATTAAGATTTATAATAGATATAAGAAAAAAATTACTCTTTTTAATCCCAAAATTGAGATATTGAGATATGATGGTAGAATAAATTGTATAATAAATATATAATCACTAAAACAAAATAGTAAAATAGGACGGTTACTAACAGTCCTATAAGTCTTATAGGACGACTAATGACCATCCTATAATCATTCGTTTTAAAAACATTAAACATATAAGATAATAAGTAACCGTTCTACGTATTATTCTTATAAGACAATCACTGATCATATTATATTCTTTTTATAGGACGGTTAGTGACTGTCTTATTTACTTAAAACAGGATGGTCATTGAATGTCCTATTTATTTGAAATAACTATCCTATATGTTTTTAATAAGATAGTTTGTGATCGTCTTACATATATATATAAGAATTTTTTTTAGTTTTGATATTTATTATTTATTGTTTTTATATTTGTATAAATAAAATTTCATACCACAAATTTTAAAATATATATAACATCATATTTAATTCTCAATTTATATTATTCATTATTTTTACTCAATTCAAAAAGTCTATCATTCATTCTCAATTTATCATAAGAAGTTCATCTTTCAAATTATAAAACACACATACATACCTATGTATGTTTGAAAAGCATATACATAAATACATGTAAGAAACCAAGTTAATTAAATATTATTGTATAACTTGTAATAATTATACTATAAGTTCTAAACATTACACAATGTATATATAAATATGTATACAAATATATAACTTGTCTCACTTAAAAACATATTGTTATCAATTATTTTGAAAGATAATCAAACACGTATATGCATAATTCTTACCTCAATTGCGTCGACTATATTAGTGTGTATAAATTTTTATTTGAAAACTACAAAAGATAATTAATATTTTAAAATTAGATAATTAAGAAATATTACACATAAATATAAATATAAATATATTATTTAAATTTATTAGACTTGTTATCACAATTTAAATGCATTTATTAATGTATGTATCCATGAATTTCATAACATATTATCTATTTCATAAGATTCAAATTGTTTTAAACACTATAATTAAAAAGTAGTTAATAATCATAAAATTATCTAATTATAAATAAAACAAATAATTATAAAAATTATAAAACTATGTAATACAATTACCTTAACATTTTATAAATTAAACAATACGAAAAAAAAGGAAAAATCAGCAAATTAAACAAACGAAAAAAAATTAGCAAAATAAAAAAATAAAAAAGGGAAAAAAACACATATCACTCTGAAAAATAAAAAGGAAAAAGGAAAAAAAACAGGAAATACAACATAGGTGATTGTCTTAGCATTATATTAAAAAAAAACTGAAAAGTTACCTTGCGAGTACGTGAACCAAAAACAAGGAAGGGGACCACGACGTAGGGGAATGACAGCACGCTGGCGATGGGAACGACGACACTGGTGGACTGGCGACTGTGAAAAATAAAATGACAAGAATAGTACAAAAGACGCAGGACGAAGGCTATAAAATGGAGGGAATGAGTTGACGATGGCTGGATGGCGACGAGTTGACGATGGCTGGATGGCGACGAGTTGACGATGGCAAGAGCCAAGAGGGCTGGTGAACTGAGGATCGATTACTTTGAGATCTAAGGAGTCGTGTGTGAACAGAGAGAGAAAGATAGAAAAATGAGAAAGGAGTTGACGGCTATTAACCGCCCTATGAGAAAGGAAAGGGGTTGTCATGTATGCATGTAAACATATGTGACGGCTATTAACCGCCATATATATTTACTAACCACCCAAAAAGATTTTTTTAAATTTCATTGAATTGAGGGTTAAATTTTTCGCAATAATTATTCTATAAGATTCATACTGTTTAGTTCGAATGGAAGAAAAGAAATCAAAATTAATTTCTTTCATTTGTGTTTAATTGGGTCGAAAAATAATCAAAAATAGAATTGATTCTTAAAGGAGAAAGAATTAAAAAAAATTTTATCCTTTAAGAATCATAGTACCATTCTAGTTTCAATATTTTTCCCAATTTTATCCCACTCTAAATATAATCCTAAACTAAAATCTCAAATCTCAAAACACTAAATCTCAAAACTCATTACTACAATACATACATATAGTCTCGTACATTTAGCCTCGGTTTTTAAAAAAACCGAGACCATAGGGTTTTAGCCTCATTTATTTAAAAATCGAGACCATAGACATACCTTATGGTCTCGGTTATTTTAAAATCGATGCCATAGACATACCCTATAGTCTCAATTATTTTAAAACTAAGGCCATAGACATATCCTATGGCCACAATTATTTAAAAATCGAGGTTATAGACATATCATATTAATTTTTTCTCCTTTACACCAAAAAATTTTATCAAATTTTTCTCTCTTTTTCTTTCTTTTTACACAAAATTAACACCAAAAAATTTTATCGTTTTTTTTATGCTTCCCTTTTTTTCTCTTTTTTCTTTTCCTTTTTCTTTCTTCCTTTTTCCTTTTTCTTTTTTTTTCTTCTTTCTTTTTTTTTTCCTTTCTCGTGATAGGGTTTTCTATACAGAGCATATATATATATATATATATATATACTTTCTTTTAAAATGGCCAATCTCCACCGCCATTTAAGTCTCACTCCCGTCCGTCTCGTTCTCGCCATCCATTCTCGTCTCGATGTCCTCGTATGGCCGTTCTCTTCTTGTCTTCCTCGTCTCGCCGTTCTCATTCCCTTGTTTCTTTTTCCCCCTTACGCGCTGTATATGTATTTCCTTATCGTGCGACTGATCTGCACTTCGAATTCACTCTAGTTAAGGTACATATGCTCAAATTTTGTTTATTAGGTAATCATCCCATAGATGGTTTGCGTCTTTTTTTCCCTCCTACTACAACATCTATTCTTTGTTTGCCAATATGTCATTATTCCTTGTTTTTTCTCAACGATGAACCCATTATTGAAAATTCTTGTTTATAATTTTTGGGATGACTTTGATATGATTAATGGAACCCAGGTTTAAATTTTTGGGATATCATATCATTACTCTTTATTTTAATTTACATTGAAGCTGTAATCTCTAGTCATGTTGGCTCTTTTTTTCTAATAAATTTTTCTTAGTTCTCAGTATACTGGACAAGATCTAGAGCCAAAGTTTGAAATGCATAACCTCGAAGAAGGTATCCTGGCTCGTTTTTATCTATCTTAATTACGTCTAACGGTGATAACCTGGTCTCAATTTATGGAATCCTATAGCTTTAATCCTCACTGCTTAATCGTGAGAGAAGTAAATTCATTTTACTATTTGAGTTCTCATATAAATTCTTCATATGATAAAAAAATATAAGTTATGTTGTTGATTATAATTTTTTTTGTTTATAATATTGTAAGTGGGCATTTTGCCAAAGAATTGATGTATTCTCTAGCCATATATTGGTAGGGTAAGTTAATGCTCATTCTTCAATTTTCTTTTATTAGCTTTAGATGCAAATTTCATAATTCTTGTACATATTGGTTAAACGCGGTGTTACTAATGAGGTCAGATATGATGTTCTTTGGTTTTAGTACAGTGGTAAATACCCTTTAGCTCTCTTATTATGATAAGGCTATTTTTTATCAAAAATTTCAACTCTTATTCTTGAATTTGGTTCCTATCCCAAGTATGGTATCTTATTTCATAATTTTGTTTGGTTTGTGCAGAAAGTATATATGTATTTCGTGGGGTACAAATAAGATTATTTGTTGTCATGGATCCAATTACCCTTCGAATTATATTATCTTTTCGCCGATTTTGCATATATACATGACGCCTTCCTTTTACAGCTTGTTATCACCGTAAGCATAAGTTTGACAGATAACGAAGTACGACAAATTCCAAATACATATTAAGATATTAATTGTGTGTCTTAGTTTGATAGATAACGAGTACGCCAAAATCCAAATACATGCACGCTCCAAGGTAGTTTCTTTCAGGATTTTCAGGTCCAAGTTCTATTTCTTATAACTAAGAGCATTTTTTTCTTGAGTTGTAGAATCCGGGTTTTCTTATTACAATTAAAGATTTATACCGTGATTTGTAAACAAGTCATTGATCAATCATTGAAAGCCTATGTAGGTAAACCAGATTCAACCTACAAGCTTCTTTTGCACTTTATTTTTGTTACTTTGCTATCTACTTGTTTCACAATATACGATATCATTCTATTTGGCTTAGTTTGTAGATACAAGTATTGTCACATTTGCCCTCCTTTTATCGCTTATAAGTTGGGACAATCTTTCTAGCTTATATCACCATCTTTGCAATCGATCTATACATGAACGGAAAGGTCTATCCTCATTCCATATTTGCTTCATCTTGGAATTTAGGTATTGAATTTACATTTTAGTTATATCGTTGTAACTAAGTTTCGTGATACATCGATATATCACCCTTCCGTGTGATAGGCTTCAAAATCCTCTGGTGATACATTTTAGCTGCACGCTATGCTACGTTGGGACAGTGTTTTGAGTTTATCAGAACAATTTTTATGGTTCATTCTTATTTTATCTACTCTTATTTCTATTGTACCATCAGGTTTACGGTTCATTCTTATTTTATATGTCATGTTACTAACGCACAGTACACCAGTGCACTAGGGCGCACAACAAGTATCAAAGCGTGCACTCCATACAAAGCAGTACACTAGCACAAGAGGGTGAACTCATGCAAGAGCCCGCTGGCACCAAAGACACCACGCACTGTGCAAGCAGTACACCGCTTGAAGTCTCAAAATAGATAAAAATAAATACTATACTCAAGTTATTTCTATTGTACACCATGTATTAGTTATTTCTATCAGACATCGTGTATTAATTTTTAGTGTATAATAAACTCTATAATGTAATTATACTTTTAATTTTGCTATAATATGATTTTTAATATTGTTTTTAATAAATTTATTGTAATTTATATTGATTTAATTTTTAATATTGTAATTAATAATTATATTTTTTTTAATTTATGTATACCCCATGGGCCTCAAGTTATTAGAAAAAATCGAGGCCATGGCATTCATGGTCTCAAGATAGAAAACCGAGGTCATAGTGGTGTATCTATGGCTCCTGGCCATTAGAAAAACTACGTTATATAGTGTATCTACGGCCTCTGCTATTAGAAAACCAAGGTCATAGTGTACCTATTGCCACACAAGAAAAAACCGAGACCATAGTTGTTACGCATACGGTCTCTCTCACTTAGCCCTTGCCTATAACCGTAGTCATAGATTTATGGTCACGATTAAAAACCGAGGCCATATATACTTTTTGTAGTAGTGACTCCAAATTCAAAAATCCTAAAAACTAAACTCTAAACTCTAAAACATAAATTCTAAAACTCCAAACCCTAAATCCTAAATCCTAAATCCTAAATCTCTAAATCCTAAATCCCAAATCTCAAAACCCTAAACTCTAAATCCCAAATCCCAAATCCAAAAACCCTAAATCTTAAATCCTAAATCCTAAATCTCAAATCTCAAATCACAAATCCCAAAACTCTAAACCCTAAATTCTAAAACCTTAAACCCAAAACCCCAAATCCTTAAACCCTAAACCACAAATCCCTAAACCCTAAACCCTAAACCCCAAATCCCAAATCTTAAAACCCTAAACCCTAAATCCCAAATCTCAAATCCTAAAACCCTAAACCCTATTTAGAAAAATAATAATTTTAACTCTAAACTTTAACCTACAAATATAACCCTAAACTCCAAATCCCAAATCCTTAAACCCTAAATTCCTAAATCCTAAATCCTAAATCCCAAAACTCAAAACCCTAAACCCTATTTAGAAAAATAATAATATATTTTCTTTTTAAGTAATAATTATTAGGAAAAATAATGATTTCAATAATGTATTTTGTTTGACAAAAAAATAAAAAATAAATGATATTATTTAAACTTTACTGAATATAGGGGTATTAAGATAACTTATAGTTTTTTTCATTTCATTATAATGTCAAACCAAATATTATAATATTAATTCCTTATTTGATTCAATTAATCAAACTAAACAACATTGTTTCTTTTCCATTCCATTTCATTCCATTATGTGATCTAAACCACCTTAGAGTACGGCTACAAACCCGTTTTATATTATCTAAACTCTTATATTGAATAAATTATAACAATATCATATCTTTTATTTATCAAAAATAAATTAAAATTAAAAAAAAATGAACATATCCCTCAAATTAACAATACTAAAACTACCACTCATCTCAAAAACATGTTCGAAGGTTATATAAGTTACAATTGTATGCACCACTTGTCTACTTTAACTTCGGTAAACTTAGAGATTTTTACACATATATAGCAATTACTTAACATAATATAATGGTATTATTCATCGTATACCAACTAGATTCGCAGCAGCAAGATTGGTTCTAATATACAAATTGTTCAGTTCATAAATACTAGTATTATTATTACTTATTAGGTATGTTACCTTAGTTAAAAAGCGCTACTCATAAAATAATTCAATTAAAAAATATTTGGTTATTATGTTACCCAATTTAGTTTAAGAAAATACTTTAATAAATTTTATACTTTTATTAGTTATATAGATAGTAAGTTTTTTAAGTTTATCTTATTTAATATGAATCTTTGATTCTAAAAGAAAATTACAAATCAAGGGTGTATATTATTACTCAGTGAATTTTATTTAAATATCTCTCAGTAGTTCAAATAATTTTAAATAAAAATTATCCTATACATACATATATTACCTTGTATATTTTATTTTAAGTTTGAATAAAATTAATTTAAATACTTGTATAAAATATTAATTATTTCAAGCCAATTAAAATGTTGTAAAAATTATTATTAGGTTCATGTAACAATGTACATACCATACTTTATGTAAAAAAAAATTAAGTCAAAGAGAAAAAATAAAAATACATATCGATTTATTGTGCCGCAAATTAATACTTATATAAGTTTTGCATTCGGCATGGTTTTACGTTCATCATAGTTTGACAATTTATTCTTAAAATAATCTTATTATAGTATAAATTCATACTAAATATAGGAAATAAATTTCATGTATTTAGGTATATATGAATACAAGGTATTCTATTACGAGTTTCAAGCTTATTTGAATGTGTAGGCATTTTTTTATCTTCTAGATCATTTGTTAAAGGATGTTTATGCATCTTATTTGGAGATTGTGACTTTCATTCATACGATGATGTATGATGACAATTTTAAGTGAAAGAAATATTGGTTTGAGTCAAATTTGATTTATGTTGTTACTTTTTTAGAACTAAATCACTCTTAATGTTATTGAGATAGTATTCTGTTTAGTTTGACTCTTTAGATAAAGGTGTTCTCATAGAATTTCATTATTCTCGTATTTATAGAGAAAAAAATTACACTTCATACTATAACATATCGAATACCTATTATTTGTATAACATTTTGTAGTGTAATACTAAATCTTTCTTTTATTTGGATGCAAATATAAAACATGTTTTAGGTTTTTGTTGAAACTCTTTTATATCTCTTTTAATTTATTTATTTAATAATACTTGTAATTAAAAACTAGATAAATAGTATGTTAAGAAGTGAGAAACTAGTTAAGATATCTCATTACGTTTATTAAAATTATATTTAATACCGTTCAATTAAAATATATTTAATGTTATTAAAATATTATTTTTATTATTATAAATTTTATTGGTGTTATTTTTTATTTTTTATTTTGGGTAGTTTTCTATCTAAATTATTTTTCGGCAATTGAGAACTGCAAGTAAGTTACTTGGAATAACACGGTTTTCTCACCTTTGTTAGACAGCAATGGGTGGAAATAACTATACGTTATTTTTTATTATAAATACAGCATTTTAATTCTTATTTTTCATATTATTCAGTCATGTTTTTACGACTTAAATGCATAAAATTATTAATATTTTTTATAAATAGGATTTTATTTTAAACCATCTCTTAAACATTAAGCATATGTTAAATTTTTTATAACAATAACTTATTATGTTCAATACATCATCATAAATATGTTAAATATATGTTCATTTTTTTTTACATTTTAAACATATATTTATTACATATTTTTAATGTTTAATTAATAATATAAATACTGTTTGATTTTTATATCTATAAAAAGTAATATATTTATACTAAAAATTCAATAGAAGAAAATATGCATTTAAAATATATTGAAAATCGTATGAAAATATTAATTATATATATTATTTTTTAAAATAATATTAAAAATAAAATTAATTAATTAATTAATTTATCTATAACACTTCTTCCTATTTCTCACTATATCCTAAGATCATTCAGAAAAATCAAAATTGTTAGCGAGTTATCTATACTGTCGCCACCATTATGATCCAACACTACAAATAGGCGCATGTTGGGTCGGTCGGTAGGTCGGTAGGTCGGTAGGTATTCTATAATTCCTATTAAAGTTGAAATTTTCCTTGGCATGAATTTTACTTTCTTATCAGTTCAAAGAACGTGGTTACTCAGAATTATGAATAAAGTCTTTTTGTTTTTTTTTTCTTAACTTATTTTTAATTGATTTTAATCTCAATTTTCTATTTTATACTTAATATATACAGTGATTTATAATTATTAATAAAAAAGTAATATTTTAATCTTTAAATAAAAATATATGATTTAGATTTAATAAATAAAAATAAAAATAAGTAAATTATGTATTACTTGATTGTAATGGTAAGAAATATTGTCTGTTAGCATGCCAATACTTGATTTTTTAAAAAAAAAAATAGGTAAATTTTACTTTTTGTTAACTAACTTTATTATTTTTTATATTTTTATCCCTTAACAAAAAAATTATAAATATTTCATCCATGTATTTTCTATATTTAATAATTTTAATTTTAATTTAAAGATAATAAATCAAATATATTAAAAATTAAAAAACTAAATAACTCAAAAAAAAAATTTAACACATTAATTTTAACTATTATAATATAATTTCTAAATTTAAACTAAATATATCAAATATGAAAAGTGAACAAAAAGTTACCAAAATTTTGTTTAACTTCAATAAAAGTAAATTCCGCTAAAAAATTATCCTCAAATTTCTACTCAAAAAATAAGAATTTAATATATATTTTCCTTAAAAATATTCTCAATTGTTAATAAAAATTATAAAAATAATATTATAAAATTTATAATAATAAAAATAATATCTTAATAATATTACAAAAAATTAAACTAGATGAAATTTAATATTTAATACATCAAAATTATCATAATTTAATTTAAATAATGTTTAATTAAAAAATATTTAAAATAAAATAATTTGTGAAATTTTTTAATAAAAAAATTATATAAAATAAATATTTTTATAATTATAAATTATAAATATTTTATTTGCCAGATAATGGGTATGTTTTTGGAAAATGAATTGCAATTCTTGATATCACACGTGGATAAATTTGTTTACTTGCTCAATACACATTCTTCTCTCTTAGATATGACATTATGTGGGGATTATAAAAACAAATTATAACATATTGTGAGCTGTACTTCTTAAATGTGAATTTTGTATAGGACCAGATCGTCCTCTTATTATTATTATTATTATTATTATTTTATTTTTAAATATTAATTATCTATTTTTATATTTAATACATACTATAAATTTATTATTTAGCTTATTTAGTAGTCTCTTAATAAGACTTAGTTTACTTAGTAGTCTCTTAATAAGACTTTTTTTATATATTTTAAATATAAGATTTTTTTATATTTTAAATCATATCTTAATCATATTAAATATTATTTGTTTAAAAAAATAATTTAGGAATATTATAAAAATAATATTTGAAATATTTATCTACTGTTTAAAACTTTAAATAAATGATATATATTTTAAATTTTAAATTTTATGAAATAAAAATAACACAACCAGAGGAAACTATGGGTAGTATGTATTATACCACTGTACACATATTTTGAACTGGAGGGGCAAATTGTGTGGCCTGAATTCATCCGTTACCGTACTGCCTACACATGCTATGCTTCAATGTTATTTTAAAAATCGGATGAAATGTAATATTTATTTTCAAATTTTAGTTAAATTTAATTATAAATATTAAACTTTTAAAATATAAGTTTTTTTATCTCAAATTTTTAAAATTTCATCTCAAACTTAAAATTTTACGCATAAATGTTAAATTTTTGATTTATAAATATATATTTTAATAACTAAGCTAGAATTTATGTACAAAATTTTAAAAATTTTAAAAACTAAATTTAAAAATTTAAGAAATTATATGTAAGGTTTTAAAAATTAATTATCAAATCATATTTTTTAAAAAATTTAAAAACTCACGTATAAATTTAATTAATTTTTCAAAACAAAGTATACTTTAGTCTAAAAATATTTCCTCTTGCTTTGAGCGGATCGGTAAAATATATTTTCCCTTTAAATTTTAGTTCAAATTTCAAGCTTATTTATATTTTGGTAGAAGAAGAAAAGTTTAATTTTTGTAGGTTTAAAATATGTTGAGAACCTTGAATCTAAAATCATTATTATAGATAATGGCATGAAGCTCGAATGTTCGAAATTCGATCCAATTTATAAGCAGAATAGTTATATATATATATATACACATTTATACCAACACATTTACACTCCAAATTCTAAAATTAACATGTTAAACAATAATATATATGTCATTGTTGTAATATAGTGACACCAAATTCTGATTATAAAATGTGCAAACTAAATATAAAGAGTTCACTCCCAAGGTATGATTGCAGAAAAAATGAAACATATATGTTTTATCCCAGAAAATCAGAGCATAGTTAATTCACAAATTTATTTCAAAGTGAAAACCTCATTCATAAAATTTATATATAATTCCATACTTAATAGTACTTACACACAAAAAAAAAAAATTAGTCATAAAAAGTCGGTAACTATTGAAAAAATTAATAAAAATAAATAATAAATCTGTTAGGTAGATTTACAAGATGTAAAAGATTGTATACTTACAAATCATATATAAAATCCAAAATATAAATGAGTTAGTTTGGATGGGTTAAGTTTTTAACACCCTTAATACTAATACCCCATCCACATTTGAATTGTTGGTACGATTCTGTAAATTCCTACGAAGCCTATTCATAGAGGATGGAAACAATGTACAAAAGGAACAGGAGCTCCTTCAGAGGTACAACGATTGTGCCTTGACCGACGATACATACAAACAAAAAGTCTCCAACAAGAGCTGATAATAGCAAGTGAAAAATAGTTCATGATGGTTCCAAAAAAAAAGGGTGCATTATGAACCCATAAAACATCTAAACATGAGTTGGAAAACCTTCAGTCTTTCATGTCTTTCACACCCCCTGACCCAATCTTCAATTTGCTCTTGAATCTAGGTTGTTTATGAACTTTCAATAACCTAGCTATAAGAAATTAATAGACAGAAAATGAGCAAGTAGAATTCTTGTATTACTTTTTGCTGTGATTGCTTGAGCAGGATGTAGTAAAACAAGTTCTCATGCCGAATGAGTCTTCTTAATGTCATGTTAAGGGTGCTGAGTCAAACGAATGGAGAACTTGCTCCAGTATCATCCTAGTACGATTGTCAAGCGGGCTCTCTGGTTTGTCTGAGTGAGCAATATTTAGAAGATAAAGCTTCTTTGAAGCAACAAATACAGCTGTAAAAAACCTTTTCATGCCTCCCCTGGTGCTGTCAACCTTGTACTCAAACTCATACACCTGTAGACCTCTATGTCCTTGTCTTTCTGCAACCCCAACGACCTGGGCCTCTTTTGTACTCTCCTGTAAAATAGTCAAACTTAAATACAAAGAAAGAACGATAATCTCAAGCCATAATCATTGAACTAGTAAAAACATCTAGCTAAACTTAAGCCCTTTCCTCAAAAATCCAATGATTACAAATCTTCAAGACGTAACAATGAAACAGGGAAACGTTGTCAGTTAGGGAAGAAACATAGTTTGAGATGAGCCGAAGACATTTTTCTCACCACAGAAAAGTTCAATATGATCCAAAAGGCATAAACCAATCAAACTAAATATATGTGTTTAACCAACAATTTTCAGTCATTTAATTTTTCAGAACTCAACATAGCTAAGATAATTTCACATATGGAACTATTGCAGCCACAAAATGGAAAAGGTTTAAATTTTTTGTCCATAAAATTAAGGATTGCCAAAGTGAAATTTATTCATACAATAGAAAGTAGGAATCAGATACTGCAATGTGAAGAAAACTTTCTATGTTCCGACAACAAGATTCTGAAACAAGCTTTACAAGGAAACTGTAGCTCATCATTCAATAATCAGAGAACTTGAATTCTCTTGGACCTTGACCTCACAATTAACTTCCAAACATCCATTATCTAACAGTAAATCATAAAACCATCTGTAGTGTCAATTGTGTCATGTGCTTGGGTCTTGTTCGTATCGTGATTTTGAATTTAACTCACATACTTTTTCACTTTCAGAGTTTTTTAATTAAAATATTTATAATAGTAAGAAAACCTTATATGTTGAACAAAACAATTGCAGCCAATTCTAACCAAAAAATATTTTGTCCTATCGCGTTTGGCCCCAATTGCCACACCTAAACAATAACAAGAACTTAAAGAAAACGGAAAACTTACCATACAAATACAATCCATCTGTTCTCACATAATTCATTTACTAATCTCCTTTAACATCTTAGGCGATCAACTTGCAACATTGTACTAAAAACAAAGCAACAAGATACAAAGCTAGAAATATGGGAATGAGTGAAGAAGAAAATACCTTCCGCTTTTCAGCTTGAATAAGTTTTTCAGCAACAAATTGAGGGCTTCCAAACTCTCCAAGGGCATTAAGACGCACTGGGTTCACCACAACACCAACATTGTTACTCCCTTTATTTGCCTCCTCAAACAGAACAGTTGCCCCTGCCTTATCCACCTTGTAAATATCCATAAACGACCAAAATTATCAACATAAATTCCCAAAAAACAATGAACAAATCAACAAGATCTACATATATACACCCATTAATTTTGGGCACCTTAATCCAGGAGGATGGCCTGAGAAGAGTGAAGCCCTCCTTGGAGTCAGTGTACCTTTCAAGCTCAAAATCTTCTTCACCAGAAAAGGCATTAGGAATGTTGGTGAAAACCCCTTTTAGAATAACTGCAAAAATTGAGAGGCCAAGGACCCTTTTGCTCAAACTAAGTAATGGCAGCGTTTCTCTAGGAGGGTCAATAGGTCTCTGACTTAGAGAAGCTTTGGACAGTGATTTTGAGATAAGGGTTTTGAGAGTAGAGAACGTTGGTTGGAGGAGATTGTAGTTTGTGTGAGCTAAGCACATCTGCATAGCCATTTCGACTGGTATGTCCGTATGTGACTGTGGAGTCGACGACGTGAACGGACCTCATTGTCAGACATTCACAGATCAGGTTCTATGGTTAAGGTTATCTTTTGTGCGTTACACGTGAACTTTTATTTTTATTTCTATTCTCATTTCATAGATAAAGAAGCTTCGTTTTTATAAAAAAAAATTTATAGTTTAAAAAAACACAATCTTTTTAATATATATTATTCATTATATTTTTAACATTAAAAGTAAAATAATATAAATAAACCGATCATATATAAATTGAGGTGACTTTTTTCCTTCAATATTTAAAAAAAAATTATAACCATAAATATAACTCTCGTTATTTTTTCTACCTTAGAGGTATTTTTTTTAATCAAACTATTAAAATTTGAATTTATTCTATCAAATTCTAATCATTTGATAATTTTTATCTGATTCAATTTAATTACTTATTTTCATCTACTCTGTTAATTGAAGTACTTTTTTTTATAAATTTATTAATAATTTATTCTATTTTTTATTAATTAACTAAAAATTATGCCCATGCTTTGCACATAAATATACTCAATATTTTCAATATCAAATTTATACGGTAATAGAATCGAAAAAATTTAAAATATTGTTATAAAAAATTTTAATTTTTGATAAAATTTAAATATAAGAATCAAAACTATGCAATATTATATTTCATTTTGTCTTTACAATAAATTAATATTAATGAACAATATATTAAAAATATAACTACATTTCTTACAAAAGATAGTCTTAGTAATTTAATAATTAACTTGTATTTAATTGTTATTTTAAATCATTTGTTATTGGTTAAAAAATATTTTATGTATAATTTATAAATTTATAGTTATTATTTCATTCTTATTCATACTGTAAAGGTTTTTTTAATGGTTAGTGATGAATCATTTCAATTTCTCAATTATTTACTCTATCTTTTATGTTTTTTTTATGCATGGCATTTTATCATGAAATTTGTTTCATTTTATTGTTCTAATATAGATACATCTCTTTGACATTTAATCTTGAAGATGTATCATTCATTTTTAATTGATAACTAGATAGTAAAAAAATTATTCACAATTATTTATTACATGTTTCCATTATGTTTCTAATTAGTATTTTTTGAATTTTATTGTATTCTCTTTAAATTTTTTAACAATAATATCAATGCAATCCAATTAAAAAATGGATAATAAATATGAAGATATGATTTTTTTTTCTAAATAGAAAATAATAATTTATAAATATATTATTTTATGTACTTTTTTTTATTAATAATATGATAAAATATTATACAATTTTTATCAAAAATAAATAATTTATGATTTAAAATATTATTTAAATTAGTTTTAAAACACATGTTTTGCAATTCAATTATTATACTTTTGTTTTAATTTTCTTATTGTTTAATTTCTAAAACATATAAAGTATAAAATATTAATAGTAAGTATTTGAGTGAATTAGAGATAATTTCTAAAAACACAATTACAATAGGTTTATTGGAAAATTAAACTGTTTTAATTTATAAAAAAAATTAATTTTTTTTCAAATTTTAAAATTTTATATAAAGAAAAACATATGCTACTAATTAAAAATATATAGATATTTTTGTTTAAAATTATTTTAGATGTGATTTAGATTCTATATTTTTTAGTTATAGCACATTGTTTCTTATTAAAAATTATTTAGTATCAAATTTCCTTTATTGTTACTATAATGTTGAAAATTTAGTATAGCATTGCACATAATTTATTAATATATTAAAATTATTTTTTTATTAAATTATGATGTTATTATTGTAAATATTTAAATACTCATAATTTATTATTTAATTAATAAAAATAAGAATTTTAAATAAATTATTTAATAAATAAGAATAATATTAATTATTATTATAAAATATCTGTGTAATTATATTCAAAATTTTATAAAGCATGATTTATATTTTTATATATAGTATAGATATAGATAAAAAATAATAATCTGAAATAAATTATATAATAACTAAGAAAAATAATAATTATTACTAATTAATACGTGAGTAATTTTTTCTAAAATTTTATATAATATAAGTAAAAAGTTAATATTAAAAATATTCATGGTAAAAAGATGAATTATAGTGAGGTTGTGAATAAAAAATAATTATTAAATATTTATAACATCATTTTTTATAACATTAATATATTTTAAAATATTAATTTTATCTATTGAAAATTTGTCTTAAAATTAATATATTTTAAAATGTTAATAATACAAAAGGTAGAGAGAATAAAAGAAGATAAATGATTTTATTATTTTTTTTTTCTCGAAATATTGTGTGTTTATCATGTGTAAGGACTCTCTTGCGTTATTTGCCTCCGTTTTCAGGTATTATAATCTCACTAACAATGGATCAGGTATGTGCCTTAGTACTCTGTTTTCTGCCCTGTTTTTAATTTTCAAAAGTTATACCTTTTTCCTATTGTGCAGTGGAATATTCCAAGGGATCATGTGGAAGAAATTAACAAGGCAGTCAATGAGAACTCTTAGTCTCTTAGGGAAAATGGGATTTTGTGTAAGTTAAGAGAAAATATGCTATCCTTTGTGTTTAGATTATGTTGATTTGTGTTTAGCAACATAATCTAAATATAGCTTAGTGATGTTATATTTGAAATCTACCCCTCCTCTGTAGTAGACACGTGATCTTAAAATATTATTTCAAAAAAGTTATTTGATAATTATTCACATTTTCTCTTATTTTATTTTTTATTAATTAAATAATATAAAATTAAATAAATTATTAATAGTTAAAATATTTACAATTATCTAGAATAAAATTATTTATATTTTTTATACAAAGTTATTTAGTTAAAATAAAATAATAATTATGATTTTTTTTCAGTTAATATATTGACCCATTTGAAAATATCTTCGATATTCCTTCCAATTTTGTCATAAATCACCTTATTATGATTATACCAGATAGCTTAAGTTAGATAACAAAAATAACTAACCTCTTTATTCGAGTATAATATCCTTTGTAATGTTCCAAGTATTAATAATAAAACTTTTATTATTGGTTCTTTTATGCAAGTTATAAAAAAATTGACAATTTTTAAACCTCTACATGTTAACACAATTTCACATATCTTCAAAACTGTTATTACACAATCTGTACTAAAGAAATTGTACAATTTTTTTTCTTAAACTGTTGACCATAAGTTGGAAAAATTCTATTTCAAACTTTACATATAAAAACCTTAACTTTATTTGAAACATTAAAAGCTTTATAGAAATTCCCACCAAGTTGTTCATTCATGTTATTACAACTTGCACATAGATCTTCGTGAGCCTGTAGGGGTCCCCTCTTTTCCTCAACTAACCAATAGATGCTTTTGATAGGAAAAAAAAAAAAAAAAACTCATTCTCAGACCTCCCCTATATGAGCCCATCAGCCCATCATCATGATTATTGTTAATCAAAGACAGCTTTAATATTGATTGTTTCAACGTCAATCTCAAAAAACTTGTTCTTAATTAAACTTAATCTCACATTCCAACATCATTTATAAGCTTAACAATAAGAGTGTTTTGAGAAAATAAACAAGGAGAAATGACTTTAAAAGAAGTTGAATAAGGTAGTCAAGATGCTTATACATATGCATCTTCTCATCGTTATCTATCCTCCTCTTAAGGCTAGCATTACACTATTTGGATAATATTTTCTACGCAATACACAAGCCACAAAACTACCAACTCCTTATAAGAATTTCCAACAATGCTTTTGGGATAAGAATTTGATTAAAGGAAGATAAATTCCTAAAACTCATCCCACACAAAACTTTTGGCTTACAAATATTCTCACATGTCATCCCATGAATGTTTTTTTTTTCTTTCTTTCTTTCTAAATCATATATTCTCATAAAAATTTTGTCATCAAATCTTGTATTTTAGAACTCAAATTTGAAACAAGATAGCTTGAAACATTGACTTAAGCAATACTACATTTCCAACCATAGACAAACATTTTCCCTTCCAACGTTTTAATTTTGTCCACACCTTATCATAGATTTCCAAAGTATCCAAACTAACTTTTTTTATTTCCTCACAATTAACTTCCTCAAATTAACTTTTTACCCTTAATCATTCTTATAGATTTCCAAAACTTCTTTAAGTCACAAATCTATCTACGTAAAATTTTATAGTTATAAGTTTTATAATCATTATAATTGAATCAACTTGTATTTTATTTTGATATTAAATAATTTTAAATAAATATCCAATTTCTATCTCATGTATCATGTAATGCATGTAATTCAAACTTTATAATTGTAATTTAATTACATTTTATTATTTTATGTTATGTTATAAAATGTGACGTCGTTTTAACGCTTTGACGTTAAATATTTGTCTATAATATAAATTTTACTTAAAAATAGGATAAATTATGATTATATGTTATGCTAATAGATCATTTGTTTTTAATTTACAGTTTTTAAATTTTAAGTTAATTTTGTTTCAGTTTTTTTATCTTTTCTTTTTTTAACATTATTATATAACTGTTGATTTACCTGGGCCTAACTCTACCCCTGAAAATGCGCTTTCAAGGATGAGGACGCTCAGCTTATAAACCAAATTTTACGTCCTCCGGGTCGACGTGATTCCTCAACACTCCCCTCACATCGACCATGTCCGACGACGCCGGTGGTCTTATGGTTGCCAATAACCAACTCATGACGAGATTGTCACTCTTTCTCCATTCTCGAAATTTCCTTTCTTTCTTCAACTGTGGCGCGGTTGATCTTCGCTTTTGGTTTCGATTTCTCACCGTGACATGCTCAAATTTGTCTCGCCGACATACCAAAGTCACTTGACGTGCCCAAAGATGGTACTTTTACCATTTAGCAAAGACACCCGTAAGTCTCTCTATATGTCTGCGGACATTTTCTAGATTTCTGAACTTATACGCTTTGCTTCGGGATTGATTTGGAGCAAGATCAACTCGCTTCCGATACCACGTTGATTTTCTTTGATTTTTGTCGAGAGAGTTATTGAATTGATTTTGGCTTAATGTCTAATGTTATATTTATACATTGAAAGGAAGAAACTAGTCAAGTATTAAACTAAATAAGTTATTAAACTACCGTTATTAAACTAGTCGTTACTAAACTAGCCGTATTAAACTAGCAATGCTACTAACTAGCCGTTATTAAACTAGCCGCTACTAACTAGCCGTTATTATTATTCTCAACACTCCCCTCTAAGTTGTGTGTGTAGATACTTCCACAACCCTAACTTGCTTAAATTTTCTTCAAATGATTTTAAATCTAAACCTTGGCGAAGATGTCCGCCAATTGTTTTTCACTTCTCACAAATGGAGTTTCAATTTCCTTGCTTGAATTTTTTTCTCGAATGAAGTGGCAATCCACTTCGATGTGTTTTTGCTTCTCTCGTGAAACACCGGATTTGATGCTATATGTCGCGCCGCTGTTATCACAAAACATCTTCATCGGGTTCTTGAATTTTAATTCCAATATCCAAGTTAAGTTGTTTGATCCAAGTTAGCTCGCAGGTTGATGCCATGGCTCGATATTCCGCCTCCGCACTTGATCGTGCCACAACATTTTGTTTCTTGCTTTTCCACGTGACTAAATTTCCGCCTACAAACGTGCAAAACCAAGTGGTTGATTTTCTATCAAAGCTACCAAATTTCAATCTCAGACGTGGAGTAGCCACACACTTCATTAGAATTATTACATTTCATGAGAATTCCTTTACTAGGTGTCCCTTTTAAATATTTTAAAATTCTATGTATAGCCTCTAAACGTGGTGTTCTATGTGTATGCATAAATTTACTAATTTGCCTTAACAAAAAGAAATATCCTGGTCGGGTTACCGTTAAATAAATTAATTTTCCTACAAGTCTTTGAAATTGGCTTATGTCTTCTAAGTGGTTCGCCATCCTCAATATTTAATTTGCATTTACTATCTATTGGTGTAGATGTTGGTTTACTCCCTAATTTACCAGCTTTCTTTCAATAGGTCAAGTGTATATTTTCTTTGTGAAATAAAGAGTCCTTGGGTGAACGTGTTATTTCTATTCCTAGAAAATATTTTAATAAACCTAAGTCTTTGATATCAAAATTCTCCTTTAATTTCATTTTTCACTTTTTTAATTTCTTCCAAATTATTTCCTGTGAATTATTATATCATCTACATATATTAGAATTATGGTCATGTGAATGTACCATAATTTTTGGAAAATAAATGAAGGATCGGCATTACTAATTTTAAAATCACAAGAAATTAAATAAGAGCTTAGTTTTCCATACCATGCCATGAGATTGCTTTAGTCCGTAAATAGATTTTTTTTTAACCTACACACTAGACTAGAATTGTTTTCTTTTTATGACCAAAGGTGGAAGTGTCATATATACCTCTTCTTCAAGTGTTCGAGAAAAGCATTCTTGACATCCATTTGATGTAAGGTCCAATTTTGGTTTACCGCTATGGAAAGTAAAATCCCAACTATTCATTTTGGGCCACGGGTGCAAATGTTTTCTTGATAATCTACACCATAGGCTCGAGTGTAACCTTTGCCACTAATCGTGCTTTGTACCTTTCAATAGTCCCATCATTATTAAACTTAATCTTATAGACCCATTTGCATCCTACGGGTTTCTTTCCTTCGGGTAGTTGTACGACTACCCATGTTTCATTTTTTTCAAGTGCTTGAAGTTCTTCTTCCATTGCTTTGCACCATACAAGTTGGCCTATTGCTTCCTCATAGTTATTTGGCTCATAGTTATTTAACTACCCTACACTTACACCCGTGTCAACCATAAGACCACCACCGTCCGTCGACATAGTCGATGTGAGGGGGAGTGTTGAGGAGTCCCACATCGACTCATGACCAAAGATAAGAGTTTTATAAGCTCCGGGCGGGCCTCATCCTTGAAAGGCTTGTGGGTAGAGTTAGGCCCAGGTAAATCAACAATAACTGACACGATAATTTTTTATTTAATACAATTGTGTGAGTCTGATTGTATTTATCATTAACATTATGATAAATCATTTAAAATTCATATTAAATTTGTGATATATAAAAATTTTCTTCTTTTTTAATCTAAAAAATAAACTTTATTATAAGTTATAAATGTCATCTCATTTTATCATGAAATTCTCTATAAAGAAAAAGTCATTACTTTCATTGGTACTAAATCATGAAATTCTCTGTAAAGAAAAAGTCATTACTTTCATTGGTACTAAATTATAAAGGGTCATTATTAGATTTAATTAGAGTTTATAATGTTTACTGACGTGGTCATCTACCTATATAATCTACCTATATAAGGTTTCTAAATCTCTCAATATACATGTATTATATAGACTATGAAAAATAAAATAAAAAAAGCTTTTTCTTCTAATTTTTTTATATTTTTATTTTCTTCTCCTTTTCTTTAATGTACTGAATTCATAATACATTATCAACATGATAACATTCTTCTTGGCTTATAGTTTCACAAATTATGAGATAAAATGGTAAAAATCATTTAACAATATATTGTAATATTGGAGCAACACTCATACAAAATTATAGATTCTTAAATCTATGTGAGCTAACCTATTATAAAAAATGATGCTATTAGTCTAAACCTCTAATATATTGTTTTGATCTAACATTTTTTAGATCTATAATTTATATATATATATATATATATATATATATTTAAATAAAGTATCGTTTATGTGTATACATATTGATTATGATCAAAGACAATTTCATTTATTTTGATCTAATTAATTTTATGTTATTTAAATTTAATTAATTAAAATAGCTTCTAACCCATTATGTGTATTAGGGGTGTCCATGGTTCGGTCCGGTTCGGGTTTTTCTAAAACAAAATTAACCAGATCGGACCGTTCATATTACTCGGATCGGACCGTTTGAAACGGTTTTAAGAAATAAAAACCGGACCAAACCGTTTGACTTATAAAATCGTTCGGTTTGGTTTGATTCCCAATTTGGTTCGATTTTTTTATAATTTAATGGAAAATCATGTGAAATTTTTAATATATTATTAAACCGGTCCGATCCGGTTCGAACGGTTTAAAATTAATACAAACCAGACCGGACCATTTGATTAGCAAAACTGTTCGGTTTGGTCTGATCCAGTCCATTTGAAACGGTTTTAAGAAATAAAAACCGGACCGAACTGTTTGACTTATAAAATCGTTCTGTTTGATTTGATTCCTAATTTGGTTCAAATTTTTTATAATTTAATGGAAAATAATGTGAGATTTTTAATATATTATTAAAACGATCCGATCCGGTTCGAACGGTTTAAAATTAATACAAACCAGACTGAACCATTTGATTAACAAAACTGTTCGATTTAGTCCGATTCGGATCGATTTATGGACACCCCTAATGTGTAAAGTGTACATATATATAAGAGCAAGCATATAAAAATAACTTCTTTTTGAATAACTTCTTTTTGGTTTATACATAATGTGTATAAATTAATTTAATTAATCTTTTTATATATTTCATGTCTAAACTTATATTAGCTCATAGAGAAAAATTAATTACATTAATAATTTTTATATATATTATACATATTAATTCTTTTCCATAATTAAATTGATTAGTACTCTTTAAATGTTAAAATGAGAATCGTTTGACTTGATTTTACTTTTGATTGCGTCGAGACTTTTTGAAACAAACATTATAAATACTTTTATTTGTTTACATGTATTTCTTTATTACGAAATAATTGTATTTTTTTTTATTGTTATATGTATATAATTTTTTAATTTTTTTTGTTGGCTTCAGTATGTATATTCATTGAAAAAAAAAACATGTTTAAGCTTGTTTAAAAAAAATAAAAATTACCCCGCATCTTTTTTATATCTTACATTTTATATATTATTTTAACTTACAAGTAAGATATTATTATCCCAATTCCTTTTATTAACATGGTTTTTTATGAGAAATAGTTACGATTATCGTAAAATTTAGTGCTTTCGTAGAGAATAAATTATACAAAGAGTCATTATAATAATACTAATAGTTGATAAGGTAAATAAAAAAAATGCTATATAAATTTAATTATAATTTATAACATTTCTTTATTTATACATGCACCTCTACTTATAGTATATTTATTATATGCAATTAGAAATAAAACTTATTTCTTATAGTTTTGTTTCTATTTTTCTTTTATTTTCTTAATTTTTAACATTTTTTTCTTTTACTTATTTTCACACATATTGATATAAAAATAGAATAATTAACAAATAAATTACTAAATTTTTAATAAATATTATATTAATATAATTCATATAAATAATTTCTTTTAATGTTATTGATTTATAAATATGATATTAAAATATCATAAAATATATAATAATAATAATAATAATAATATTTTTATAATATTTATTATACTCCAATCTTGTACCATGTAACTCTAAATTATATTGTGTTTGTAATTATCTTTAATATTTCGAAAATATATTTATTAATTTAATTAAAAGATATTTTTATAAATAAATAAAAAACTTGATCTAAATTTCAACTTATAAACAAAATTTATCCTGGTTGCAATTTATTGACATCGCCCTTCCGATTTCTTTTTTCACGTAATATTTTTTGATTGTAATAGCAACGGCTAATGGCATAAATTTTACAAGTTACAACTTCAAACTTTTAGAAAGTAATATTATAATAATCATTATCAAATTAAATACGAAGTTAAAAGATGTTTAATATTGAATTAATTATACAATTATTTATGTAAATAATTAATTAAATTATAAGATATGAATATAATAAAATATTTTATTTAAAACTTCATACGAAAAATGTTAAAAATTAGTTAATTGTGGTAGAACTGGCGGTGGAAGTTGCAGGAATGTCAAATCAACTATACAAAGTCCCACTTTGCCAGTGCAATATGAAGTGACACTCTATTAAGTAATTTGGCTCGACCCTTGAGGAGAAGAGAAGGCCTTACCTGAGTTCTACTTAGACAAGAGCTTAGGGCTTGGTGGATGAATTTAGTACCGTTTGATCAGAATGTGATTAATAGTCTAGCAGGCTTCCCCCACTTTTTTTTTACCTTCCTTTCCTTCAAACAGGATTTTGTTGCATAGCAATAATGGGTTCTCTCTCTCTCTCTCTCTCTCTATCTTATGTTGGATGATTTTTAGGTTACTTAAACGGTTGTTTATACTGAATGGCATTACTAGAGGTTGAGATTTTCAGAGTTTTGTGAAGTGTTAACGATCGCCTTGGTTGTACATATTTATGATTTATTTTGATCGAGCATGATGGCTTTTTCAAGAGGGTTAAATTTGTTTCTGTTTGTTATGCTGGTTCACAAAGTCCCACATTGATAAGTTTGAAAGATAAATGTCCTTTTATATACGAAAGGAGAACACCAAAGTGTGTCCCTTCGGGGACATCCGATAAAATTGGAACGATACAGAGAAGATTAGCATGGCCCCTGCGCAAGGATGACACGCATAAATCGAGAAATGGTCCAAATTTTTTTCTTCCAAATCTACTACCCATGTTGTTGGTATGACCGCGTTCTTCCTCTCCAATGCTTTGCGATATGTCGCTGTGCTTCGGCTTGGTTCATTACCCTTTTTTTTTCTTTCAAATTCACGGGTATTTCATTATTTGGTGATTTTTCTTTGTCTGTTGAATTACTAGTTAGTTTTGCTACGTTCTATAGATTACATAAAGATTATAGACGACTCTGTGTTTGGTAAATATTCAAATTATTTGTTCCCATGAGCTACTGTGGTGCTTATTACCCTTTCGATGAAATTTCTCTTTGAGAATCATTATTCTTGAACTGTTGTTCTTTCCTTTTTTGTTTTTGGTTTGCGGAAGATATATATTCAGGAATTTTGGACCTTGAATTTTCAGGAATTCAAATTACATGTTTGGTTCAATAATCTGAAGAAAATTGTCTTGCAAGGAACTAGCCAGTATGGTATGTATGCTAAAAAGTTACTGTTCTTGATTTTAGATGCAGAATCTCAATTCCTCAGTGGTACCAGTTAGGTAGGACTCAAAGTAACTATTCTTATGCTTTAGGATTAGCCGATTAGGGAACAAGAAATCACTATTAGCATGGGAACATCCATCTTTTTTATGAGAGTAAGCTAAATGATATAAATGTCAACCAAAAATCTAAATATGGTTTTAAAACTTTGTACTAATCTTAACTCACAAAATATTGGAGATAAAATTAAAGAGTAAATCAAGAACCTTAATTTAAGGAGTAAATCAAAAACCTTAATTCAAGGAGTAAATCAAGGAGTTATGATCCTTAATTTAAGGATTAATTCAAGGAGTAAAACAAGGAATCCTTAATTCAAGGAGTAAAATAAGGAATCCTTAATTCAAGGAGTAAAATAAGGAATCCTTAATTCAAGAAAGTAAATGCGACTCCTTAATTCAAGGAGTAAATCAAGAACGTTTAATTCAAAGAGTAATTCAAGGAGTAAATCTCCTTATATATACCATGTAATCAGAATTGTAAAATATGAAAGAAAGAATATAACTTTGAGAGCTTGTTTTATTTAGAAAGCGCCTTTAGGCTCGCTGGTCTGACGTTTCTAACACTAATTTTTCAACATGGTATCAGAGCAAGTCGATCTTCTTGAAAAAAAAAATTGTTATTCTTTTGCTCAAAGTGCGTTTGACACTCTATCAGAGCGATTTCTTATTCTTTTTGTTTTTTTCAAACCAAATTTCTTGGCGATGATGGATTGAATCTCTCCTGTAGCTCCTACCTGCCCGATATGGAGTGGAAGTATTATGGTAAAAGGAAAGGTCCTACATTGAAACCAAGCTCTTGGCAATGATAGATTAAATCTCTCCTGGAGCTTCTACCGATTTGATGTGGAGGAGGAGTATTATGGTAAAAGGAAAGGTCCCACATTGAAACCAAGCTCTTTTCGATGATGGATTAAATCTCTCATGCAGCTTCTACCTACCGATATGGAGGGGAAGTATTATGGTAAAAGGAAAGGTCTCACATTGAAACCAAGCTCTTGGCGATGATGGATTAAATCTATCCTATAGTTTCTACCGACTTGATGTGAAGGAGGAGTATTATGGTAAAAGGAAAGGTCCTACATTGAAACCAAGCTCTTGGCGATGATGGATTAAATCTCTCCTGCAGCTTCTACCTACCTGATGTGAAGGAGGAGTATTGTGGTAAAAGGAAAGGTCCCACATTGAAACCAAGCTCTTGGCGATGATGGATTAAATCTCTCTTGTAGCTCCTACTTGCCCGATGTGGAGGGGAAGTATTGTGGTAAAAGGAAAGGTCCCACATCGACAACAATATATATATATATTTTTTTGCTATCGTAATCAGCATTTTTGTTAGTTTTACCTTTGATGCCTTGGCTTCTCATCAGTTTCAACGACTTCTGTGCAAGCTTAGATCCATAAACCTTATAGATCCAGCTTGAGGGGGAGTATTGGAGATAAAATTAAGGAGTGTAAAGAACCTTAATTTAAGGAGTAAATCAAGAACCTTAATTCAAGGAGTAAATCAAGAACCTTAATTCAAGGAGTAAATCAAGGAGTTGTGATCCTTAATTTAAGGATTAATTCAAGGAGTAAAACAATGAATCATTAATTTAAAGAGTAAAACAAAGAATCATTAATTCAAGGAGTAAAACAAGGAATCCTTAATTCAATGAGTAAATCATGAAATTTTTAATTCAAAGAGTAATTCAAGGAGTAAATCTCCTTATATATAGCTATAGAATTGTAATGAAAATATGAAAGAAAGAATACAACTTTGAGAGAGCTTGTTTTATTTTGGCAAGGCCTTTGGCCCTGGCGTTTTCAACTCCAATTTTCAACACAAAATATTGCCCTATCATATAAATGTTACTATGTTGGCATTTTTGCTCTAAATGCTACTATATAGTTCTTGTAAACAATGTGCTCTTAATTCTCAAGCTAATTACTCTTTCATTGACACATTTAGTCTATTTTATTAGTTTCTCAGTTATCTTGTGGACATAGATTTGTAGAATTATTTGTTTTTCTTTCAATACTAATCATCTTTCGGGCAGATTTACAATTGTGGATTAGAGGAAGCTTATAAAAGACTTGTAGAGCAGAATGTAAGTTTTATATTTGAGTTTAAAGAACACATTCTTTAACAAATGATTGATCAATAAGATTATCCATAAACTGATCTTACCATTTACGATATCATTTTTATGCTCTTTTGTTGCCTACCTCAATGACCCGTCCCCCAAAGTTTTGGACCTCATTAACAACGTCCAGGCTTTCTGGATAAAATAGATCATGGAGCATATGACTTTGTGTATTTCCAGAAGAATCCTTCGTTTCATTTTTAGTTTATTCTGCTTGCATGTAAAATCTGAATGATGCGAGAGTAACTAATTAATATGCTGTATTAGTGCTTTAAATAGAAGACTTCCCCATCTGGATCCTGAAAAGATAAGCTTGGTTAAAAAAAAAATTGGTATCTTGCAGTTATCTTTCAGCCATCAACATTGAAGTATAATGGTTATAGATTAACTTAAGGCAGCTTGGGGAGCCACTATATTTTTCTTAGGGAGAGTAAATTTTCAATTTGCAAACTCTGTTAGTTGTCAATGCTGCAGATTCTGTATCAAGAACTAAATTTATAAATATGTAGAGTTAGTAGGGCATTACGGCTTAAATTTACGCTATTACTCGATGATGATCACATGCTATTGCAGGAACAATTGAAGGCTGAATTTTCTCATGCTCTCTGTCCAAGCATCACTATCCCATAGATTACCAAATTTTGTTGCAGTTGTAGCCATAAGACAATAATGGTGGTTGGCAATTCAATTTTTGAGCTTGGCATAAAGACCCTTCACTTGACAAATACGGTATAAAAGCCCTCTTTTAGTACATATTGATTTGATTTTGAAGCGCACTTAATGGCTTTATCCTCAGTACCAAATTTTGTTGCAGTTGTAGCCATAAGACAATAATGGTGGTTGGCAATTCAATTTTTGAGCTTGGCATAAAGACCCTTCACTTGACAAATACGGTATAAAAGCCCTCTTTCAGTACATATTGATTTGATTTTGAAGCACACTTAATGGCTTTATCCTCAGCTTAGAGTTGAGCTATGCCCCATATGTATGTTAATTGCTTTTCTGTTTATAGCTTCTCTTTCTCTTTAACAAAATAGGGTACTTTGAACATTTCACTCATGCAAATTAAGAGTTAAGATAGTTCCATTTATAATAATGCATAAATATATGCTCTTGATTCCCTTGAAAGAGACCGAATTAGGATCTGATTTTAGTGCCAGGAGAATATATAAAAACCAAATGTTTCTTCATCAAATAGTCTATGTAATGAAATTGGTGCCAAAACTATTTTTTTTTTTGTCTATTATCTTTATTCCTAATGAAAACAAGGGGAAAAGTATTGGTTAGTTCCCTTTGCCCGTTGGCTGTGGAATTTGCCTTGTAGTGTGGCTTTTTGTTTCGAGTGATTTTCCTTGTCAGGATCATATAGATAACCACTTTGACAAGCTTCACTCTATGCTGACTGTCGAGTAAGCTGAGTTTCTGACGATATTATATTTATGAGGAAAGGAATAATAATCCACAAGTTCTTTATCACAGTAAAATTTCAAATCTAGTACTAGTATTAGACTTTCTTGTGACTAGTGGCTGGCTTGTTGCCTGTAAACAAGCATTGAAATCCATCATCTATGGCTAAGTGGCTTGTGATCACAATTGTTTCATGTACTTGCGCAGCTGATTTTGATGGGGTTGGCTGGCTGCTTTCAACAATCTTTTCCATTGTCTCCATCGAATTGTGCCTGCACTTTGGACAAGATGAGTGTGAACTTAGCCACTTATCAATGCCAGCGGACACGCAAACCTTGTTTTCACTTAGGCAGAAGGACTATGATATGCATATGATGCACTAGGTTTAGAAAGTATTGCAAAAGTCTTCAGGGCTTTTTGCCTTATACCCTTGTTGGCTACTCTGGCTGAGAAGTTAGGACTGGGTTGTGAGGCTACTAAACTCGTACATGATTGAGAGGACCATCACATTTGCATCAAAAGTATTGCACCCAATGCATACTGTTCTGATGAGTCATGGCTGGATACTGAAGCTGGCAAACTCGCTTAGCTTGGTACTTGGTGAAAAATTGATGAAGAAGCTTTTGGTAAATAACCAGAGAAAGCAAGGAAATGGAAGCTGAGCTAATGAAGATCAAAAAGAAGGGTAGCTCAATTCATTTTGTATTTTCTATATATTTCATATTTCATATTGCAGTACAAGTGTGTATAGCCTTGTTTAAATGCTAGTACAATAACAAACTCAAATCAATAGTACAATAATAGAATTTGCTAGTACAATAATAAACTGAGCACTAAGACTTGGTTACTAACAAACTTGTTAAGCTAACAACGCTTGAATTCTAATGTGATAGTTGAGTAGGCTGTTATTGTTTATTCTCTACATTCTCTGTCAAACACAGTAGGAATTTAATGACACTTGAGTTTAAGCTGAAATTGATGAAAATTTGATTCAGACAAAGTTTTAGTGCACATCAGATATCTGCTCATTGACTAGGCAGATGTTGAACACATAATTGCTTGGCAACAACCTCCTCTCGGATGAAGTATAAATCAAGCTCAATATGCTTAGTATGAGCATGTTGAATAGAATTGGAAGAAAGAGCCACCGAAGATAAGTCGTTGTCATACCGAATTATTGGAATAGGAGAGGATACATGAAGTACAGATGGCAATGATTGAATCCATACCAGATCGAAGGTTGCATTAACCACATTCCTATATTTAGCCTATGTGCTTGAATGATATATAATGGGTTATTTTTTAGGTAATCAATAGTTTCTCTACTTAAATGAGAAGCAATAGGTTATTTTTTAGATGAACAACATATAGGATTAGTTTCAAGAAATACACAATAATCTAAGGTTTATCTACGATCATCTAGGTAAGAGGCCCAATCAACATTAGCAAATGTTGTGAGCTAGAAGCAAGTTGATTTTTGAAACAACCCGTAATATTTAGTGCCTTGTAAATGCGCACAATTATTTTCACGACTTTCCAATGAACATCTCTAGGTGAGGATATAAATTGAGACTTTGTTAACTGAGAAAACCAAATTAGGTCTAATTAGGGTCATATTGTAAATTACCTAGAATGCTTTTGTATAAGGAAGATTCATTCAAAGGAGAAACATAAAGATGTGTACTTACATAGAAGTATGACTAGGCTTATAATGCACCATACTAGCTTTGAGTAACAAGTCACCAATGTATTTTTTTGGTTAAGAAATAAACTTTCATTTGTCCACTTATGAACATCTATACCAAGAAAATATTGTAGGGGTCCAAAATCCTTTAAAGCAAATTTATTGTAAAGAGATTGAATAAGTTTTTGCAAAGCTTGAGGATCTAATCCAATAAAGATAACATCATCAACATATGCAAGGCAAAACATTTGAAGACCTTTTGAGTTGAAAATAAAAGGAGATGAATCTTCTTTACTTTGAACAAAGCTAAATTTAAGTAATGCATTACTCGACCTTTCAAACTAGGCCCTTAGAGTCTGTTTTAAGATCATATAAAATTTATTCAATTTGCATACAAAATTAGGATATTAAGAGTTAATAAATCCTTTTGGTTCTTCTATAAACACATCTTTCTCCATCATACCATGCGAGAATGCATTAATGACATCTATTTGTCTCATATCGCATCCAAAAGAGAGAGCAAGAGTAAAAATGATACGAATGATTAGCAAACTTAATTATTGAGCTAAATGTCTCACTAAATCAAAACCATAACTTGGTTGCACCCTTTAACCACTAAACATGCTTTGGATCTTTCAATAATATTATCCAACATCATTTTAATTCAAAAAATTCATTTATTGTCAATTACTTTTATGCCTTTTGGACGAGGAACAAATGTTTATATATTGTTCTATCAATGTCTCAAATTCAGCTTGCATAGCCTTATATCATTCTAGATTTTTGAGAGCTTCTTTAACTAAAATTGGTTCTTCAATATTATTTAGAGTAGTAGAAACATTGTAAACTTTTAACTTTTTGATGCCATGATTGGCATGAGTAACCATAAGATGTGAGTTTAATGGCAGGGTAGGACTAAGAGGGATATGAATTGATTGAACAAGATCATTAGATATAGGTTAATCAATAGAAGATTGATCACCAAAATGAAGTATAGAAGTAGACATATGATCACAGTGATCTATGAGATTCATAAGTGAAATAAATGTGCTTTTTGTAGGTGTGTTGTCATTTTCACTAGGTAGATTAATAGGTAATAAAGAAGTGTCTAACAAACTAAATTTATTTGATAAAGAAAAAAATTGGTTGATGGGAAAGAAAAACTTAAATAAGGCTGGCAAAGGCTTGGTAATACAAGGAGATAAGTTTTGATATTTGTAAAATAGGTTGTGAGACATGCTTGACAATTTAGGAAAAAATGTTTTCATCAAAAATTATATTTTGTGAAATATACACACAACCAATAGAACTGAGCCATTTATACCCCTTATGTTGTGGACTATATCCAATGAATGTACATGAAATAGACTTGAATTCTAATATATGAGAATTGTAAGGTTTCATGTGTGGATAACACAAATAACCATAGGCTCGAAGAAATGAATGATCTAGTTTAGTGTAAAAAAATAGTTCAAGTGGATTTTTTTTTGTTCAAAACAGTTGATGGTAATCTGTTAATAAGAAACAAAAAGGCAAGAAAATCCTCATCCCAAAAAGTTAGGCATGTGAACTTGAGCTAAGAGAGACAATATTTTCTCCACAATGTGCCTGTGTTTTCTCTATGCAAGGCCATTCTGTTGTGGAGTGTAAGGACATGACACTTATTTTAAAATTCCAAGATTAGGTAAAACAGAAGAGAGAGCTTCATTCTCCTTTCCACCATCACACTAAATCATTTTGATCTATTTATTTGCTTGAAGCTTTGCCTAGCTTTAAACAACATGAGTGCACTTCTAATTGCACCTTTATCTTTTAAGAAATAAATCTAGCTGAATCTAAAAAATTCATCAATAAAACTGACATACCATCTATAACCATTATTGAAAATTATAGGTGATGGATCCCAAACATTAGTACGCACTACCATTAAAGGTTATATAGCTTTAACTGATGAACAGGGAAAGGAAATCTATAATGCTTAGAAATTTGGCACATTTCACAAACACTTTGAAGTTTATAAACTTCATCATAAACAACATAGTTACATTGATTAAGAATAGTAGTAACAATTTTAAAAGTAAGATGATCTAATCTTTTGTGCCGTAATATTACATCAGATTGTTTGAAAAATTTATTATGATCTTGTTTAACAACAAAATTAGCACCTTATAAAACTGATAGGTTTATTTATGCTATTAGTATTATGCAAACTACAATTGAAAATAGAACTAGATGTGAAACTTGAAGTCTTTTAATGTCTCTTTAGATCCAAGCGAAACTCGTATAGACCTTTGTTGCATTCACCTTAGTAAAATCTGATTTGTCTCTTCATCCTTTACAAAACATTGTTGAGGATGAAACTCAAATTACACACTATTATCCTTAGCAAATTTTGATAGAAAATTTCTTAGCAAGAAGTGGTAAATGTAACATATCTTTCAAGTGAAATAACTTGTCAAGATCATTTTTACATGTAAACGCATTAGCTCCAACTGATGTATAAAGAATTTTGAGCCATTACATATGCAAAGCTTTTGAAAGCCAACATATTCTGATTTTGATGCTAGGTTTGAAGGGTCTGAAGTTACATGATGTGTAGCTTTAGAGTTAGGATACCATAAAGTCTCAATAATGGTTACAAGTGTTGCTATAAGTACTGATAAAGGTTGATTACTATGAATAGATTTGTTTTTTGAAGACCCTTAATGATTGTTCTGATTTGCATTAGTTGGTGAAGGTTGAAAATCTTTATCAAAACGAAAGAAACACATGTCAACGAGGTGTCCAAATTTTTCACATAACTATGATTGAAAACTTCTACCACCTCCAAAGTTGTTTCCTCCTCTACCTTTTGGTGTAGCTAAATTCATTTTGTATTTTCTATATATTTCATACTATTAGTGTGAGTAATATCATAATATTAGAAATGTAATAAATTGTAATTATACTGTAGTTGATACTTGCCCATTCTATATGTGGTAGAGAATAAAGACGTAAACTAGTTGTATTCTTGTAATCCCCTTTATATACCTTTACTATGATATGAATAGTGTATCAAAATTTTATTTTTCTAATATCCTTATATTTGACTTGGTTAATCGTCACACATATTGCGTGTGTAATAAATACGCAAGTATATGTATCGTAATAAGTAATATAATGATAAATAAAGCTCATTCTGACGGAGATTATTTTATTATAAACTAATTTTTAAAAATAAAAAAAATCAATTTTTATGTGTTTTTATATTTTACAGAAGCAAAATTAAAATAACTAAAAGTAAATAGAAATAATTAATTGAATCAGATTTGGTGATTCAAAAAGATATATGAGAATATATCTAGGAGTATTTAATCTCCCAATTTCCTAAATATACGAATTGCTAAAATCTCCCTAATATAATTATCAATTAATTACATAATCAATTGAATCTAACATAATATATATTTCTCGCTCAAGTAAACTACACAGCATATATTAACTAATTTAATCACACTCTCATGCCAATTAAATTGCATATTACTCATTAAGTTCATCAATTATGGATCACATACATAAGAATCATACATCTCTGCTTAAAACTATGCATGTTATTTATCAAGATAAACAATTAAATAATTCTCTCAAATCTATTTAATTGCCTCTATAAATAATTTGTTGGCCAAACAATTAATAGCATGGTGAAAATTGGGTTCATAAGATCCCTAGATTAATATATTAATTACACATAGTTGTGTTCATAAAACTCATTTTTTTCATAAAGAAAGACATAAAATTGATAAAAAAAAGAGTAGAAAAATAAATACAATCAATCTCTTAAATTGTAATATTAATTTTCCCTTGAATCTCTATCAAAATTGTGTCTTCTCTTGAATTTTTCTATATTTTTCTCTCTTTTTAGCTCCAAAATATGACCAAAATTATGCTAATGGAGGCCAATTAGGGGCTTAAATAATGCTTAGGTGTGATCTAGACCGTCAGATCAGTTTCAAATCAAGGACTACAATCAAAACAAGCAAAATTGACAATTGTAGCCAATCATAGAGCGAATTAGAGAGTGATACGTGGTAGGGGAGACCGGTCATAGTTAATGCTCGTTGAGTTAGTGCCACGTGGCTTGACATGATTCGCCAAAACGGATGGTGTGACACACAGATGGAACGCGCAGAGCAATGGCGTGGTGCGCATTTCATCCTCCTCACATGTGACCCAATGTGATTCGCTATCCTTGCTTGCATGGCATCTATGTGGCTTGCCCACTTAGCTCTTTTGTCTGTCTGGCATGGCACGTGGCAATTTCTGATTGATCATACGTTAAAAATTCATAAAAAATCCATAAAAATTTCAAAAATTATATTTTCACCCATTTTCATTAAAAAGTTTAAATTTTAATATTTTTGACCCAAAAAATACTATTTATTGAATAAAAAATTAAATATTAAGTAAAAAAGTGCGCTATTTACTCTATTTTCATAGAGTCATCATTGGTATCAAAGCTACAATTTGAAAATGATTTTTTTGAGCCTTCTCTCAATCCGAAAACGATAGTTGATTTAGAACCCAGTAATTTGGGTTAGCCTCCTACCTCAAATCGACCTTATTTTTTTCCTAAAACAATGGTCTTCATCTTTCATTTCAAACTGAGTTAATTTTAGGTGTTGTTCTCCAGCATCAATCCAAGTTGTGCCCAGTTACTCTCTCCATTTTGAGCCAATTTTTTGGTTTGTCTAAGAAACAATCAACTTTCAGGCATCTGTGTTCATCTTTGCCCAAACCACATCGCGTCATCATCTGCACACTTCATTTGACTTCGTATTCACTAGACCACCTCCATCTTCCAACCTTTATCTTTTCCAACCCAATGACCTGCTTTGTCATTATTCAAGGGCCCAATTCACCTTTTACTTGGAATAGTAAGTCCTATATGCCTGATTTTTTTTCCTATTGATTTCGTTGCAAATTGTTGTTGTTTATTTCCGTGGGAGATTCGACGAAAAATCAAGGTTCTAAGAACAATGAAGTTACAAAGTTTGAGGTCTATATCAAGTGTTCAAAAGGTGGTTTTTTCGAGGGTACCAAAATCAATGGTACCAATTTTCAAACATGAAAGAAGGTTATGCCCATTTATATCCATAGGATGCATAAGATGGAGCATGTGACTTGTACAATCAAGGATTCTAATGAGATGATGTGGAGGTCTATGCTAAGTGGGAAAATGATGATGGATTTGTAATATCAATTCTATTTAGAGTTATAACTAATGATATGCTATAGATGGGGAAGAGTGTGAAATAACTTAGGAAATATGGAAGATGTTGGGAGATCTTTATACAAATGTGTTTGATTTTATATTGGTTCATAAATTGACGTGTAAAGTTGTAAGAATGTAATAGAATGGGTAACCAATATCAATTTTTTTTACCAAGTTGAAAAACATGTGGGCTAAAATTGATCAGATGCATCCTTGCAAGATCAAGAGTAAGAATGATTTTGTATGTACTAGAAAGAGAAGATGCTTGAGTGAGTTCATGTCTTATTGATAGGACTTAATGCAAAACATAACAGTGCCAAAGGTGAATTACTAAGAATACCATACCATTCTAGCTTGACCACATCATATACATACATTCATATAGATGAGTTTTAACAGGAAAGTCTTAAATTGGTACAAGTTGAAGAATCCAGCCTAGCCATTAAAGCAAAATCATTTGCACCTTTCCTCCATCATCAAAGTGTAGTCCTACTTTAAGGACCTCCATTAGGCTTTTCTAATCACTCTTATCCTCAATATTCTTATTGTAATAATGTTGGACATGTTTAAAAGACTTGTTGGAAACTGAACTCGTACCTTAAACCTAAAAATAAAGGTTATCATCCTAAGGAAAAAGTAGCTACTATTCAATTGGTCCAAGAACCAGATTTCTTTGGAATGGCTAGACAAGATCATCATATAATAGATGGGGCTACTCCTATAGCTTCTATAGCTAGATGTGGTAAGATTGGTATGACCTTAAAAGCTTTTAACTTTGTTAGCTCTAATACTTTAGATTATTGATTATTATATATTAGATCATATGACTTATGATAAATCCTATTTTACTAAGTTATCCTCCCCACTAGTGTCTTATGTTACGAATGATAATTGTGAGGTTTTTCTTGTGTTAGGTACAAGGTCAGTTTGTATTACCCCAACCTTACAACTCCATAACATTTTATATGCGCTTGACTTATCTCATCACTTGATATTTATCTCATAGTTGAATACTGAGTCTAAATGTTTCGTAACCTTTTATCTTATGTATGTGATTTTTAAGGATCTTCTCATCGATGACATAATTGATCAGGGTTATTTGAGGGACAAATTGTTTCATCTAGATCGAACCTATATAGGGGAGAAACCAAGAGCATAGTCCTGCACTTCCTTGACTTCGAGTTCTGACCAACTAAGTGAAGTTTGGTTCTGGCATCGTGGGTTAGGGCATCCATCTTTTAGTCTTATGAAAAAGTTCATGCCTACTTTCACTACTACAAAAATGGGTATTTAAGTCGATATATAAAGTCAGTTTTTTTCCAAAAATTGACTTATAATGAATTTAAAGTTGGTTCGGTGTAGAACCGACGCTATCCACGTAGGATGTAGCGTTGGTTGACGTGTCGAACCGACGCTATACGTGGACGTAGCGTCGGTTCCAGGTGTCAACTGACGCTATCCACGTAGCATAGTGTCGGTTCTAAGTGTCAACCGACGCTATCAACATAGCGTAGCGTTGATTGACACCTGGAACCGACGCTACACACGTGGATAAATTATTTTCTCTTCTTTCTTCCCCAGATAGAAACTATTCCAAGTGTTGCATAACTCTCAAAAACCCAAAACCTTATCCACTTCTCCTCCACTCTTTCTCATTTTTCGACCATCTACGACTACCAATTCCAACGTCGGTTAGTGGATTTTCTTCCTCTCTAACTAATCTTTTAGATCCCCTATTTTTTTGAGCAAAATACTCAAAAAATTTATACCCATTTCTTACTTACAAAACACAATTTTTTCTTCTTTTCTTTCATTTTGTCACTTCATTTAATTTTGTAAGTATTTCTATTAATTTTACGCACCTATTATTCATATTTTTTCCTGTTATTATGTGTTATTATTTATGTGTATAAATTTTTGTATTATAATATCAGGAGAAGAATATGACGATCTTGAATAAAATAGAACAAAATCATGGTAATTTTTCTGCTATTAATTAAGATTTCATTTTTCAAATATTTGTATTATTTGAACTATTTGCTAAATTGATTTTTGTTTTTTTCAACTCAAATATTTTTATTTGAGTATAATAAAAAATGAGTAAATTTATTTAAAAAAAATAAAGTCGGTTCACGCGTTAAACCGACTTTAAATTTGTTTATTGGTATGAATGAGTTTATCTTACATTGTAAAACATGTCTTGGCTAAGAGCCATCATACTCTTTATTCTCTAAAAGTGTTAATTCATTACGATGTTTGGGACCTTCAAGAAAGCCTACTAATAAGGTATTTTGTGTTGTTTATTGATGATTGTACGAGATTGTCACGAGTTGCTCTTCTTAGAACCAAATATGAAGTCTTTCCAGCTTTTCAAAATTTTCGTACTCTTATTCAAACAAAATACAATAACACCATTAGAGTCCTACGTTCTAACAATAGGGTTAATCATGTTTTCCAAGTTTTTTTCCAAACACGTAGAATTGTTCACCAAACAACATTCCCACAAACACCATAACAAAATGGAGTGTTCGAAATAAAAAAAACTATCACTTACTTGATATGGCTTGTGTCCTTCTCTTTCGTTCTCATATGCCTAAGTATATTTGGGGCGATGTTGTACAAGCTTCCTCTCATCTTATCAATCATTTTCCATCTAGTTTCCTTCAGGGAAAAATCCAAGTTAAGGTTTGAGCATCTTATGTATCCTTGCCATCATTTCATAATCTTCCTACCCGTGTTTTTGGTTGTGTTGCTTATGTTCATATTCTTAAAAATCAAGGGTCTAAGTTGGCTGTCTCGGTGATTAAGTGTTTGTTTGTTGGTTACAAGTGCTACTATTCACTTATTGGAAAATACTATGTCAGTATGGATGTTACTTTTTTTGAGGTCATGAGCTATTTTTCCTCCTTTGCTCTTGTGGGGGAGAATTCATAATTTAAAGAGTTGTATTATGATTAGGGGAAGGAATTGGAAGAAGTTAAAGAAGTAACGTAGGCAAGAGATATTTCGACCAGTTCAATTGAGATTCTTAATCTGTCAAATCCAGTGGCCGAAAAAGCAAAAGCTTATTCAAAAGAAGATGCTCTAAGAATCTAGGCACTAGTTTCAATCATTGAAAATGAGACTGAAGACACAATTGTCCTCTTAGTTAGTATGTGTACTAAATAGGTATACTCGAGATCAACCAGCTAAAAGATATGAACCCACTATTTATGCAAAATCAAAGTACCTAGTATCCAACTACATGTCCACTAGGAGATTGTAAAAGTCATATGAATCATTTATGAATCAAATATATTTTGTATCAGTATCTAAAAAAGTGTAGGATGTATTGAGGGATCCAAATTGGAGGAAGGCAATAGAGGAAGAGATGGAGGCATTGTAGAAGAACAATACTTGGCAACTTGTGCCTCCACCATAAGATAAAAAGGCTGTGAGTTATCACTAGGCATTTAATGTGAAACATAATGCAGATGGATCTTTGAATCAGTACAAGCACGCCTTGTAACAAAAGGGTTTACTCAAATGTATGGTATAAACTACAATGAGACTTTTGCTCTTGTTTCCAACATGAATACTATTCGGGCTATGCTTTCATTTGTTACTAGTTCAACTGGCCACTCTGACAGTTTGATGTCAAAAATTTATTTCTTTATGGAGAGTTAGTCAAGGAGGTGTACATGATTCTTCCACCTGAATATGTAACTACTTTTCTTAGAGATTTTGCGTGCAAGTTGAGGAAGTCTCTGTATAGTCTCAAACAATTACCTCGTGCTTGATTTGTGAGGTTTTCAAAATTCATATGGAATGTTGGTTACAGACAAAGTAATTTAGACCATACCTTACTTCTAAACCATCAACGAGGGAAGATAACAATTCTAATTATTTATGTTGATGGTGATAATAATTGGAAATGATACTATTAAGATGGATAGATTACATAAATAACTAGCATCTGAGTTCGAGATGAAGGACTTGGATGAGTTAAATTACTTCTTAAGATTGAGGTGGCTAGGGAGAGAGAATGGATCTACCTGTGAAGAGGAAGTACATTCTTGACTTGTTGATAGAGACAGGTATGTTAGATTGCAAACATATTGACACTTTTATTGAGCGAACCATTGTTTAGTCTAGTATCAAGATTAGATACGTATTAATTGAGCTCGCTATTAAAGGTTAGTTGGGCGCTTCATTTATTTGGCTCACACTAGACCATATGTTGCATATGCAATGAGCGTGGTAAGTTAGTTCATGCATAACCCAAGTGAGAGTAACGTGTGTGTTGTTGTGATAATTTTAAGGTACTTAAAGTCAGCTCTAGGAAAAGGTCTAATCTTTTCTAAACATAACAACATTCTTGAATTTTGTGGCTTCACAAATGCAAATTGGGTTGGAAATATTGCAGATAGGAGGTTGACATTAGGTTACTTTACCTTTTTGTGAGGTAAGTTAGTTACATGAAAAAGTAAAAAACAAAAATTTTTGGCACGATCTACTACTGAGACTGAGTATAGAGGTATGACTCATAAGGTGTGTGAAGTGTTGTGGTTAAGAAATTTGTTACGTGATTTGGGTTTCAAACTCAAAAGTATTGTATAGTTGTACTGTGATAACCAGATAACTATTGATATATCATAGAATCCAATGTAGCATGATCGCACTAAGCATGTGGAGGTTGATCGTTATTTTATAAAAGAGAAATTAGATGTCAATCTTATTAGCTTTCGTTTTTTTCTTACTGAAGAGCAACTTGCAGATATATTTATCAATGGAATTTCTCATAAGTCATTTTATGACTCATTAAATGCATGGTTGATGTGTATACGCCAACTTGAAGTGGAGTATTAACGTGAATCATGGTATAATATTATGAATATAATATATTGTAATTAGAGGGTAGTTAATACTTGACTATTTGGTGGATAACAGAGACTTAAATTAATTATATTCTTATAATCATCTTTATATACTTCCAATTTAAGATGAATAGTGTATTAGAATTTTATTCTCTCAATCTCGTTATATTTGACTTATATTGCAGTACAAGTGTGTATTTATAGCTTTGTTTAAATGCTAGTACAATAACAAACTCAATCAATAATACAATAAGAGAATCTGCTAGTACAATAACATACTTAGCACTGAGATTTTGTTACTAACAAACTTAAGCTAACAACACTTGAATTCTAACGTGATGGCTGAGTTGGTTGCTCTTGTTTATTCTTTACACTTGGTAGTTGGGATTGTGGAGGAGCCTCCAAGAAAATTTAAGTTGAAGCAGCTTTGTCCTAGTGAATGTGACATGAAATTCATGGGTTTCAATGTGATTCAAGGTAGACGTTTTTCCATACCTGTCAAATTATAAGTCCAAACTTTTTGAGACACTCAAATTTGGTCGAGAATCATTAAGTAAAGAAATCTGTTTTCGTAGAGGAGGTTTCAGCCTCCAATATATAAATTATATAGTGCACGGTAAAATGCACATCAATGTGTAGATTGAAATCAATTACGTACTGTAATTCAGGATGCCAACGAAACAGTCAGGGTATAGACTCCAGTGCCTTCAGTCTCTTCTATCTATAATTGACACCAAGTATGGCAAGTAAGAGTAAATTAATAATCAAATTTTCTAGTTTTAAAAAGAAGGGCAAAGATCCGAGTAATCATATAGTTTAAAAATAAAATTTATTTATCATGTTGCTTTTAACAAAAAAAAGTAGAGAAATAATAAAAATAATTTTTAAACATTTTTTTAAATAAAATTATCATATCACTTTTACATGATTTTATTAACAGGGATTAAAATTATTATTATAATCATTATTATTATCATTCAATAACTTAACACCTTTTATTCATTTATAGTTTTAACCTTTGTTTTATCCTAACTTAAATAATATTTTAATAACATAATAATATTTTGTTACAAGTTTCACCAAAATTTAACTTTTTATATGATCAATTTTGTAATAATAATAATTCAAAAAAACCTTTTTATTTTAAATAACTACTAATTACTTGTACAATACAACTTCACTACAGTCACAACTCATAACTCATAACGATTTCGAGAAAACTTGACCCCATTGAAGAAATATGAAAAGAAGCACACACATTGTTCATTGTTCTATCTAAGATGGTATATATTGTTATCATTTCTACTTATACAACAAACTCTCATCACAAGAATAAATAGTGAAGGCCATAAATATAATTTAGTTTCCACAAGAAAAGAAAAGTTAAGAGAGGAAACAATGTCAGCCGAATTGATACATTGCATTTACACTTGGCGTGACTGAAAATCAGCTTTAAGAGAGATCTCAGCATATGTCCTCTCAAGTAAGCATTAGCAGAGAGATGGGAGGCTGATAGATCCCAAGTTCAGCACTCTTGGTAGGATCTGAAACAATGCAAAGCATGTTAGGGTTAGCAAAAGTTAACACCTTCATTCCCAAAGCTAGCTACTGTTCTGAGAGGTGTACCTCTCCAAGTCGAGCATTAATTTTCAAGGGCACAAAATCATCAGCTCGAGTTGTACCAACATTTACAATTGCAGCTGCAGAACCCGCTTCCCGAGCAGCACTGCAATATTGAAATGGATGGCCTTACCAACCAAAGAAAATTAAGTAAAGAAGCCACATTACTTAGCTTTCTAATCGTCATCGGTACTGACAATTCTAGCAAGAGAAGCATTTTAAGCTCTAAGGGTCAATTATGTTTTTGGGTTTAGAAGGGTGATTGCAGATTATTTAGAGCGACTGTTAGACAACCTAGTTGCTTTGATTATTTTCTTAGTTGTCTGTCTACACTCTACTGCATTAATCTGGTCAATGGTTCAGAATCTGACTCCACAGCCCTCAATGGCTGGCCTGTTTATTAGAAATCCATGAAAACATGCAGGTGGCAGGTGGGGAAAAAGAAGGTATGGCTCGCCTGATAAGCCTGTAAGCAGACATGGTCATCAGAGATGATCCGAGAACAAGAAAAGCATCGCATGTCTTTGCAGCTTCAATTGCCCTATCAGCTCTTTCCTTGGGGAGGTTATCTCCAAAGAAGACAACCTGAGATGCCACAAAAATTACTTGTTAGTAATACTATTTACTCAACAATGAATTAAAAACAATTAAACCTTCAAAAATTATGTTCGTGAAACGTTTAAAAGGAACCTTCTTACTAACAAGTTCACTGCAATACATTGTCAACCCCTATTCTCTGGGGAAACTAAAAAGGGAAGAGAGGGAAAAAGAAACCGTGTCATTCATTCCCTTCAAAATCATCAAGAATAAGTCACTTTGTTCAGTTGGATATGTAAGGGTCCATTTGATTTTGATTCAAAAATAAATTATATGGACAAGGATAAGTTTTGAAAATTATCAGAATTTAAAATGCATTTGATATTAATTTCAAAACCTAATATTGAAAATCATTTAAAAAGAAGACTACATTTTATTGTTGTTACATCGTCAGAAAATTTTTACCAGAAAAACTTTTACCAGCTATATTTCTTCTATAATAGTATCACTTGCTTTTGAAAATTGGAAAAAAAAAAAAAAAGTGGGCAGGAGGAGATATTCTCACAAATAGCAACATGAAGGGCTTAAAATTCCTGAGGCAGAATATCTTACATCTGGTTTAAGCACTCCATTACACTTTTCACAAGTGGGTATGTGAAAATCCTCTTCCCAAAATTTTTCATCAATCTCCATGTCACCATCAGGTCTTTGCTTCACACCAAAGCTCTTGTCTGATCCAGGGTTGCCATAGTCCAGGCTCTCAATTGCTGCTCCCCACTGCAATAACACATTTTGCCTTCCCATTAGCAGGGACAGAAACACAATCTAAGTCTTAAGGGAACCGGAGCCAACTACAATATATTTTTTTTAACACATTAATACAAATAATATAACAAATATTTTAAATTATATTTGCATATAAAATAAAATCTTATACATAATGTTTTGTTCTGATTATTTCATCATATTTTTAAAATTTGATGTATTGAAATACAAGGTACATTTAATTTATGGAATTGTTCTTTTGAAAATAATAGATTCTTATTGAATTACTTGTATAATGATGCTTTTAAAAAAACTATATTGCAATTCTTAAATGAATCACTTCTAGTAAAATTTAGTAGCCAATATCTATTTCTTTACATACAACACGTAGTGATAAAAGAATAGAGTAGGACTATTGTCATCCATGATATTGCTTTGTCCAATGAAAAGATAAAAGGTGAATAACATATTTAGTTTATATTTTTGGGAGGGCTATTGCCATAACAATCTAACTCCGCAGCGGAAGAGGTTGTACCAGATAACCCCCACCAAATAAAGTCCAAGTTAATTTTATCAGTATTTATTATTTAAATTTATTGTATTATTGTTTAATACTACATGAATTTAAAACACAAGTTTAATTACTTAAGATTTTTTTCCTTATTCATTTGGTTATTAATTTAATTAGTTAAAACAGGAGCACTGTTTTACATTTTGCATTAAATAGAAGCATAAATATAGGATATGAGAAGCAAAAATGTATAGGAGGTGGAGGGGCCAAAGTACCATTTTGTCCTATAATATTCTAGCATTTTAAATAGCTATCAACACAATAAAAAAAATTTCTTAAGGGTACGCCACTCCATGCCATGCTATAGTTTTGTCTCTACCCATTAGGAAATACCATGACAATACAGAACATACAATGAGGTCACAGCCAGAATAAGGCGGGCTTGAAATTAGCAGGCTAACTTGTAGGTTTTTATTTTATTCATAAAGCAACACCACAAGTAGCTTCATGGGCTCAATCTCTGGACCAATTCGATAAAAGGAGGTATTCCTTTTTCCCACCACTAGCCTACCCTGGCAGGATTGGCTAGTTTGTATATTTCATAAATATCCTAATTTATTTATTTGTTATTCCCATCAGCAACAATACTAAATAGTCTTTTAATCCAATGAATTCAAGGAAATGAAGAGTCTAATGTCTTAAGCATACACATCTTGTTATCATATAAATGCATGATCAAATCAAATCAGGAGTTTAAATCAATGTTTTTTTCCTGGAGGAAAGCAAAATTGCATAGGACCAACCTTTGGATTAAGGGACTTCAGTTGATCTTGAAAGAGATCCCGACTGATGGAAAATCTACAATTCAAACAAACAACAGAATATACAGTCCCATGTAATTCAAGAGGGTTGCTCCCAGCACGATGATGCAATCTGAAACAAAACAATCGGAAATTACTCTCAATAAGTTTGCCTAAGATTTCTTCAAGAGTCTAAATTGACACCAGGGGACGGGCTTATGACTGACCTGTCAACATTCTGCGTAATCATAAAATTTATCCGGCCAGCCTCTTCAAGAGATGCTAAAGCAACATGTGCAGCACTAGGCTGGGCTGCAGTAAACCTTCTCCAGCCTGCATAACTTCTAGCCCAATACCGCTTGCGAGCTCGACTTGAACGGACAAATTCCTGTTCATAGATCCCACTAGACAATCAAAAACATGAATGGAAGTAACCAGTAAATGATGAGATAGACTGGGAAATTATGCCATGTTTGTTCACAGGACAAATATAATGCTTTTAATGCTGTTTTATACCCTATCCAGAGACTAAGTAGAAGCTAAACATTTGTATTCATTTTCGGGATATTATCATGTTTTACACAAAATAACCCCATAAGTGAGATTTTCACTAAGTGCTTAATGATCTTTCCTTTGAGAATACGGTAATTTTCTTTGGAAAACAGCCATAAATTATTTTTGATAACAAGCTAAAACGTTTAGTTTCATTTCCATGGAACCTAAAATACTATCATGAACCTTAATGTAAAAAGAAAAAGAGGAATGGGGCAAGATCATCAAAATGGAATAGAACATGCAATCAAATCACCTGATGAGTAATTGGTTTGAAGCCAGAACTGTAAGCTCCATTTGGGCTGCAATATTCGAAAAGGATACAAATGTGTGGAAAAATAAACAGGGCAAAAAGAAGAAAAGAAAAATATGAGATTCAAATCCAAAAAGTATTGTTTTATAGGAAACGTTAAAGAACAGTACTCAAAATGTTTCATCCAAGATTCAACCAATCTTCAGATACAATCAAATCCAACATTTTTTATCCCCATGAAGAAGAATATCAACTTAAAAAGGTAATATTGGATTTGGATTTTCTTTTAGAATTGCAAAAACTAGGCATAAGACAATATGTTTCTAGAGGTAAGGAGGGCTAAAAATAAAAACTTAATGTAGTTACTAGCTACCTATCCTGCATGAAGAAGTAAGCCATTAGGCCATTAGGCCATCTAGTTCCGTGCTAATTATGTTAAAGAACAAAGATATTGGGCTGTCATAAATTAATTACAAAAGCTATAAAGTTAAAGTAAATTAAGCTTTCATTTAGATAACCCTGCACCGAAAAACTCAATGAAATGGAAAGGAACGGAATTAGAAGACACCAGGAAACGGAAATTGATTCGATGAATCAACTAATTAGACACCTAAAAACTGTTTCCAACCTTCTGTAATCCGGAATACCGCATTCTGTGCTTATCCCAGCTCCAGTCAATACCACAAGATTTCTACTGCACAACAGAAAATAACAAATGAATTGAAACTGGTATTGTGTGTTTAGGTTGTCATAAAATAACATTTTCCATTGTGTAAGGCCATTTCATATTCTGCACCAACATCAACACATGACTAGGCACTACGAAGACAAACCTTTGATCAATAAACTGGTATAGACTGTTAACATCTTGCATACTAGGAGGTTCGGCAGGAGGAACAATTTTCTTATCTCGTAAAAAATTTGAAGGAACGTTTTCTTCCTTTCTTGATGAGTGCCCAGGAACTGAAATTCGACTTGATGTCTGTACAAACTTCTGAAAGCCCTGAAAAGAAAGTTCTCTTCTTCTATTGCTCAGTAGTTGCCAATTTGTGCCACTTGACTGAATTATATCTGTAATGTACAAGGTCAGTAGCACACATGGCCAATCATTTTCCCCAACCTAAAGAGCAACTATAGAAAGGTGTTTTATGGTGGTTGAAGAATCAGTTATAGAAAAAGCAAGAGCAAGCTTACCTCGCATGTTGCTCCCAAGTAGTTCAGCTTGATTTTGGGAAATCTGGAAGTCAAAGTACATAGCTTAGTGTCAATGTTACTGAGAGAGCAAAAGGAGAATGCAAAGGCAATGCTACTGATAGAGCAAAAGCAAACATAGGGCCATACAATAGAAGACAAAGTAAGAACTTGCAACATAATATGATATTCAGAAAAATCAGAACGTCAACTATTGTTCCCTCTTTACGCTGTAAATTAGAAAATCCTTCATCACCCATTTGTACTACATGCTTTTAATAATTAAAAACATGGGTTCCATTCTACTTCTAGTCTAATCAAGAAAATCATAAAGATACAGTCTTCAAACTTTAGCTGCATGTATTACAAGCCTCGTCTAGTCAAAACTTTGAGCATTCACAGTTTTGGTCGTCCTTTTCTAATAAAAGGTTTAAAATAAAAAGACTCAAAATCAAAACAAAATAGTTGTTATCCTTTAGTTAGATCCAAGCTCCATGAATCATCCTTGCAAATCACTAATCCAAGAAGAAAGAAGTTGCAATATTTACAAGTAAAAATACAGATAACAAACATAGATAGTGACGGCACAAACACTTAGAAGAGACAAATAGAAATTGGTGAAAAACTGAAAAAAAAAACATAACAGAGATGAAGGATAACAGAGAACGCTGACGTAAGAGGAGAAATGCCATCTTTGTTTATTAATTTTCTCGATTGGTTCGACAAAATCGAAGACTGAAATTTGGAGAAGGCAGCTCCAAAGCTCCCTGCAATATGTGAAGGAAGGATTGGTAATTTTTGACCAAAGGACGTGGAGACTTTTTTTAGCCACATCGTAAGTACAGATTTTATTAATATTAGAATAATATTTTAATTTTTAGAAATCTTATAAAATTAAATTTAAATACTTTTAGAATTAATAATTTAAAGTTAAAGGAATAATATTATATATTTATTTTAAAGATGAATATAGGATAATTAAATAAAATTATAATTTTATACTAATTAAATAATTTTAGTATCTATATTTTAGAAGTTCTATCTATCGCATTTAAATTTAGGTAATTTTCGTTTACTTTTATAATCTAAAATTATTTAAATTACGTTTCATATTCCAAAATCATATTCTATGCATTATAAATTAGTTTTTTTTAACTAATAATAAGTTATGTAATTATATAACCATTTTAATTTTATACCTCTTGTTTTCTTTTTAAAAATCAAATCCTCTAATACTAATATTTATTTTATTAATAAATAATAAAATAATTTTATTATTTTTATTATAAATTGCATTAATCAGTTAGCAATTGAAATGCAAATTAAGGAATCACGTATAATAATTACATGAATTACACAGTAATCTTAAAATGATCAAAAGAAATTAAAATGTATTAAAGATACAAACCGATTTTGTAAGAAATATTAAATTAAATTAATTAAAGAAACAAAATCGTTTCTATGGAAAAAGGAATACAAAAAATTAAAACATTTAATGTCAAAATGGATTAAAGATACAAAACGATTTTGTAGGAAAGATTAAATTAAGTTAATTAAAGAAACAAAACCGTTTCTCTCATATGAGTGAGACCAACGGTCAATTGATTTTTTATTTTAATAACATATCAATTTTCATTCAAAAAACAATAAATAATTTTACAATTTTTTTATTAATATAAATTTAACCCTTATTAAAATAAATTATAGGAATTTGTTAAAATAAATTTAATTATATTAAATAATTCATAAAATCTAACAAATCATTTAGCATTATGTAATACTTTTAATGATATAGTTCTAAAATATGATAAGTATGAGAAATTTTGTAGCTTTGATTTCAAATGTTACTCTACCCTTTTTTAAAACTTTTTTTGTGTGCAAGTAACCAAAGTGTAATGAAAATGAAAATAAATTAATAGAAATAGATGTAACTAATTGTTGGGAACTTAAATTAAAGAGTAGCTATCATAAATTTTGGTTCATATTAACGGGAGGAATACCACTTAATATTTTAAAATTTTAAACTTTTAAATAATAGTAAGTTTATAAAAAATTAATATTGAGATTTTTGTATATAATATTATTAAATTTAGAAACTTATTTTTTAATATAATTCAATGGGTTTATTGATCCTAACTTCTTCCTCACAAAAGAAACCAATATACCTTGTGCTATTTTAAGAGTGTTAGTGTCTATTGTTAGTATGATTGATCTTTTCATTCAAAATGGGCTTAATCTCACGTGAGTAGTATGTGTATACAAAAAACTTTAAATTTCTTCCTTATTTTTTTAATGGGTTTCAATGGTTTGATTGATCTTAACTTATTCTTTTTAAAAATTTAAAAACTTAATAAATAATTATAAGCTTTAAAAGAAAATTAAAAACTTCAAAATCATTAACTATTTATTGTTAATCATTATAAATTTTAAATCTATTACATATCATAGTTTTATTGGATGTTTTTCTAATAGAAATTTCGCTAAAGGGATTCTTTTAAATTTGATTGTTGAAATGTATTTTAATTTGCAATTGTAGAGTTAATTAATAATATTAATAAACTAATATTATTAAATTGTGTATTTGTATATGTAACTTAAATTTTAATTTTATTGAGACTATTAAATCACAATTTAAAGTGTAAAAGCTTAATAACAAATCGAAACCGTTTAAGAACAAATTAAAAGCTTAAAAAAACGTTAATATTAGAAGCTTAAATTTTAAAACTTTAAATTGTGATTTGAATAGTCTAAATCTATTTAAAATTTAAGTTACATATATTTGTTGATGCATTTTTAGCTCAATTTCTTTAGAATATGGAAAAGAGTAGCAAACATGAAACCCTAAAAGAAGACCACATGAAGAGGGAAGGTGCTTCCAATTAGATTCCAAAGATTAAGTTAGTTAGGCAATCAATGGCTAAATATATTTCTTTTAGGATTCCAAGTGTTTGTGATTATATATGGAATCAGAGTTATTTTTAGACTTGCTTAGGAGATTCAATGTATCTTTAATTAGAGATTATATTGTTCTTTTATAGTCACTTGTATGAGCAACTTTGGAGGAGTTTGGAGATAATCATAATCCATTATTAGCTAGGAATGCTAGCTATTTGGACTAGGATCAAATAAGGAGTGAGAATCTCATTTAGTTATCCAATTGGATACGATGGGGAGTTCCCTTAGTGATAGAACTCTCGAGATGACATCATACATGCTCCTATCAAGAGATAAATGTTGTGTTGTTTAGGTAAACAACATCGTGGGTATTGTTATTGGCTCTAGAAGTTGATCTATTAAGTCCTTTGATGTCCCTAAGGTAATGAATATTGATTTGTATGTCTATGAAGGTCCTGTGATATATAAAAAAGTTGTTCTTGATTGATACATGACTCATGAAAGCTAGTATGAGTCCTTTATCAACATCTATTAAGGTTTAAGCCTATTAAGGCTTCTCTTGGGTGATGATTGAGCCACTTGCAAAATCTTGCTCGTTGTTAGAACCTATATGATAACTCTATGAAGATATTGAATATTCTCAGGACCTTAAATTATGTGGTAAGATATTGGTGATTTTTACCCTCAACAGATTGCCCCTACTCTATAGCTTCTCTAAAAATTTGTAACATTGATGAAACATCTTATCTCTAAGGTGATATGACCTTTCTAAATTAAAAAGCCTAAGTCTTGTTGTTATTTGTCTACTCAGTAAAGTGTACTTAGAAAGTTTATTTATAGACACTAAAAAGCTTAATAGACTAGCTATTATTTAGGAGTTGTTACTTATTTTATGGGCATAGAAGTTAGCGTTAAGCCTCCATTTGAAGTGTCAGAGAAACCCAACTTATAAATAGGGATTTAAAGGCCTTATAAGGTTCATATTTCTTACTTTAATTTCCAAAATCTCTACGCGAATATCAACCTCAACTTTTCTTATCATTTTCTTTGAGTTCTCGTGTATCTCTTTGTGGTCAATATTTGTTTACCAAGTTAGTACTTATTTAATCACTTAAACTTTATTTTTCCCAATTATGTATGGCGATTATATTATTTTTCCTTCTCACGAAAGCTTCGTGGGATCTAACGAGGGTACTTCTAGTAAACCTTTTCACATATAGCCCTTGATGACTCTTCTTCCTAAGGGTTCTAACCTTTCTTAAGCTAAAAGAGTCATTTACCCTAAGGTTTCTTAGATCCCCTCTTCTATTAGGGAGAAGGATCTTTCCATGATAATATAGAAATATAGAGTTCCTAACTCTGTCATTCTTAAGGATGTGAAACTTGATGAGAGGGTTTCCAACTATGTCCTTAAGTTCTATTGTTTTTATGAAGTCTTATTAAAAGTGCTCTGTATAAGTCCAAAATTGCTCCTACATAGTTCATACTTAATGAGTGGTGCACTCTTATTGGTTTATCCATAATGTCTAGAATGTCTATGCACACCCTAAGTTGTAAAGGTATGGAACTATTAGTCCAAATTAAAGTCATTCAGAAGAGTAGGATATATTACTTGCTCATTATTCCCTTTTTGAAGACAGTCAAAGATTTTCACAAAGAGGACAAGATCTAGAAAACGAGGTTCTTCTTTGTTGAAGGTGCTTAGAAGAGTGTCACAAAGATTACTGATAGCAATCCTCGATTCCCCATGATGTGGAAACCTATTGGTGAAATTTTTCATTCAATTTTCTTGGAATAAAATTCTTGTTACCCTCGAAGCAAAATTCTTTAATCTCTTCTTTTTTTCTTATTCTAGAGACAAGTTTATTCTTCATCAACTAGGTTTGTGATTTTAATGAAGAGACTCTCAACGACCTTTGTTCTTTTTCTCATAGTTCCTTCCCTTTCTTGATTCAAGACCATGGGCTGAAGGCTAGTGGTCTTTGGCCTCATATTTGCAATGAAATGGGTAGGATGCTCCTGGAACATTTATCTTTCTTTTACTTTTTTCATTTATTTGTATGATTATGTCATTTTTTGGATATTGTCATGAGTGCTCAAAAAGTATTAAAATTACTATGATTATATGCACGTTAATTGATTAATATATATATATATATAAATATGATTTATCATATATTTAAATAAATCTGTCTTTATGGAATCACGAGTATTTTTATTGTTTTTCAAGTATTTTCGCTTAAAAAGATAACTTGAAGACTCAAAGAAAAATACTAGAGGTAATACATCACAAATATATTCATAAATTAAATGAGGAAAAGTAAAAAAAAAGATGAAAAAATTGTACAAAATGGGTCAAAAGAGTCAAAAAGGAGGAAATCATCCACGTAGCCGCGCCGAACAACGTGCGTGCATCACCCATTATGCACGCGCGCCGCATCGCTCAGTCTGTGCGCGCCGCATCACCAACCTGTGCACGCCGCATCACCTAACCTGTGCGCGCCGTATCGCCCAGTATGCGCACGCCCCTATTCCATTATGCATGCGCTTGTGTCCATCTGTGCCTAGTCCAAGCGCGTCACTGCATCCATCTGCCCCAATCCGTGCGTATACCAAACCCCCGTGACATCAACAATGATGTCATCATTCAATACTCTGCGTTTCCACCATTTTTAATCATTTTTATACCCACTTTTTCTTTTTCTCCTCACCTATAAATACCCACATTCTCTTCATATCAAAACACACATTCAAAACATCTTCTTCTCTCTTTTTTCTCTCTCCATTTCTTAGTTTTTAGCTTCTCTTAGTTAGTTTTTCTTAGTTTTAGAGTTCTTATCTTTTTTAGAAGAACTAATCATGTTTTTGTAATTTATTTATTTTTTGATTCAATAAATGGAAATGCAAATTCTGTTTGGAGGTTTTCCAGCAATAGAGTTAGCATCATAGTACTGTAAGATTTTTATTTTCTTTGTAGTTATTTTTTATGTTTTATTCTTATATGTTATATTTAATTTGTCTGTGATTGAATTTAAATAGGTAAAAATCTTTAAAATGAATTGATTTTATTTTTATTCAAGATTTTATATTAAGAATGTTAAAGAGAAATATATTATTTTTCATTACAAACGTAAATCTGAAAATTAGATTTTAAGATTTAGTTATCCGATCTGATTTAGAGTCATACTCTTTTATTTGTTGGTACAATCACCTGGTAGTTAAAGTTAAGCTCTATTTCAAAAGTTTTTATAAGAATTTTTATTTGAAAATGTATTGAAAACATGTTTTCAGTAGTAGTTTTAAAACTTGAAAGTTAGTACTTGGATAATTAAATTCTTAGATTTAATTTGAACACCTTGAATAAAGTTTAAACTGTCTAACATCACCAAATGTGTCATTTAAATAGTTCATTTTCAATCTCTTAGAAAAATGAATTAATTTAATTAATCAAATTAGTTATCAACCACACTCATAGGTGTTAATTGATTTGTTTAGTTAACAAATAGTATCTAACCCTACCAAAGGTGGTATTCATGTAAAAAAGAGAGAATCAATAAATGTCAACTTATATCTTTAATAACCTAAATAATATGAGCAAGCATAATTATTTAGTTATTATATCCATAAATACTCTAAAATTATAAATAATAAAATTTGCATCAATATTTATTGAATCTGTATCTATGTTTATTTTTATGTTATTAGATTAAAAACACAAAACCCCAAAATATCGTGACAGGATGTTTAGGATTTAATTTTGTTTTTAAAAGTTTGAATAATAAATTAAAAACCACATATATTTCTTCCTTAGATCGACCTTGGGAGTATACTTATCATTTTCTATGAAATGATTCATGCACTTACGAGATTTTTATAAATATAAAACCAATGTATTGGTAGGATCGGCAATGTCGGTTTTGTTCATCAAGTTTTTGGCATCGTTGCCGGGGATGGCATCAAGTTTTGTTGCCATTATCAGGGATGGAATCAAGTTTTTGGTGATGTCGATTCTGCTCATCATCTTGTAGCTCCTCTACCAGGTGGAGCTACCTTCGATATACTAGATATTGACTTGGAACCAATTGAAAAGGCTACTACCAAGATGGCACCTGTTAAGCCTCTATTTTTATATTGAAGAGTTTAGAGCTAGAGCAACTTTAGCTAAGAAGTCTACTTCAAAAATGCTAGTGATTGGGTCTTCGTGAGCGAAAAAAGCTATCGGTGCTCTTGAAGATACTCCGTTATCTTCCAAAGTAATTCAAAGTGTAAGGGATCTAGTAAGAAAATGTAATATATGCCTTTTAGAGATGGGAAAATACTGCCTACTTTGGTAGTTACAAAGAGACTAGCTCGGGTAATCAATGAAAGGTCTCTAGTTGAGAGGTTAACTTGCATTTGGGTCTTACTTAAGAAGGAACCTATGATATGCCATGAGATCTCAAAGTTGTCAAACCTAAAGACTGATAAGAAAATCCTTATCGATGTGGACTCTATGGAGATTTACAAATCTCTAATGTAGAAGCTGGCGATGGTAAGTATTACACCTTTATTATTGAGCTCCTTGATGCTTATGTTCCTTTCTAACTGTTTTATAATTAATAGAGGATGCAAGAGGCTTGTGTTATCTATATGCATGATGCTTATAGTAAGAGGGACATTTCTCATAAAGTAGAGTCCTTGAAGAAGTAGTTGAAGGAGCTGGAGAAAAATAAAAACTTGGCACTAGAGTAGTATGTTGAACCTAAGAAGGCTGTTGAAGAGGCTGGAAAAAAGTGGTCTCAAAATGAGCATGATCTTGGTGAGGCTTTGAGAGAAGCTGAGTCGCTCAAAGTTGGCTTGAAGAAGATGGAGGCTTACACTTATTGATGAAAATTTTTGCCCAGTTTCTTTATAACCTTAAAAAGAGTAACAAACGTTAGAACCTAAAGTAATATTACATGAAGAAGGTGGTGCTTCCAATTGGACTCCAACGCTCAACTCAATTAGGTGATCGATGGAGGAGAAAATAGGACTAAGTAAGTTTCTTCTAGGATTTCGAGTGATTTTGTTGAATATGGAATCAAATTTATCCTCAGAGTTTTCTAAGAGATTTAGTGTACCTTTAGTTATAGATTGTATTTTTCTTTTACAGGGACTTGTATGAACAACTTTATAGGAGTTTGGAGATTATCCTAATTTTTTATTGGTTAGGAATGATAAATATTTGAATTATGATCAAATAAGGAATTGGAATCCCATATAGTTATCCAATTGGGTACGAGGAGGAGTTTTCCTAATGATATAACTCTAAGAGAATGTTATACTAGATGCTAGGAGCTGATATGCTCTGATATGAAGAAAAATGTTGTGTTTTTTAAGTAAACAATGTCATAAAGTTTGTCATTGGCTTGGGGAGCTGATTTCTTAGGTCCTTTGAAGTACCTAAGGTAATGTATATTACTTTGTAGGCTTATGAAGGTCATGTGATATATGGAGTTATTCTTGATTGATATAATTCATGGAAGTTGTTAGGAGCTCTCTATATGTATCTATTAGGGTATAAGCCTATCGAGGATCATCCTAGGTTTCAATCTAGCCACTTGGAGAAACTTATTCTCTATTAGAGCTATATTATAACTATATTGGAGATATAATAAGTTTCTATCAATATTTAGGAGCCCGGATATCTCAATATATGTTAAGCATCTTTACGAGGATCCTAAGTATTGTTAGGATCTTATATGATATTGTAGGATGACGGTGATTTTTATCTTCTACAATTTTCAAACTACTTCGTAGTTTCTCATAAAGGTTGGTTATGGATGAAACATCTTATCTTTTAGATGATGTGATCTTTTTTAATTAGATAACCCCCAATTTGGTTGTTATTTTCTAGCTTAGTGTAGTGTACTCAAATAGTATATCTGTTTTAGTAATTGAAAAGGTGAAAAAATCGGCTATTATTTAAGAATTATTACTCATTTTTGGGACATAGGAGCTGACATTGAGTCTTCGCTTGAGGAGAGAGAAACCCAACTGATACGTAGACCTTTAGAAGGCCTCTAGGGGTCACATTTCTTACTCTTATTTTTGGAATCTCTCTACAAATCTCAACCTTAACTTTCCTTGTATTTTCTGTGGAATTTTCTTATATTCTTTTGTAATCAATCTTTACTTCTCACTTCTCAAATCATGTCAAGTGAATGTCTTATCTTTCTCTTGAAATGTTGATTAGGCATATGAAACTCTTACTGAGTTATCAAAGTTATCTATTTCCTCTCATTCTTTGGAGGTTCTATACCCCGAGGTGGCACTAGTACAATCTTTGATTAAAGAATATGATCTCTCAACCATAAGGAAAAAATATATGGTTTCTAATTTAATGGTTCTCAAGGCTACATTGCTAGGTGAGAGATCATATTCCCAAGTTCCTGGGTTTTGATGTTTCTACGAGATCACACCAAAGTCTGGTATTTGTTTTGTTTTACTTTACACTATTGAGAGTGCCTTATGTAAGTTTCATGTTACACCTTTTCAACTCATGCCTAATAGTTAGAGAATCCTAATTGGGCTTTTTGTCATGATTGGTCATCAATTGGGTGTCGATAGGTTAGAGGTTATTTTCCAAAGGAAAAAAATTGAAAGAATAGATTCTTCTTCATTGATGGTGAATGGTTGCACTTAAAGGAAGCTAATTCAGAGAGACTATTTGTTCGTACCTCCTGGGGAGCTACAAGTGAATACTCCATGATTTTTTCCTCTTTTATTTTTTTCTCGTGAGAATTCTTATTATTATTATCTTATTGTTTCAAATGTTCACAATGTTGATGCCTTTCCATTGAGAGTCAAGCTACTCTTTCGATCCTTCACTTTCATGAGCATAATTCTTTCCATTAACTTTGGAAAGCTGCTTATTTAAAGGCAAGTGGTATATTGCTTCATATATAAGGTGAAGATGGTAAGGAATGCTAAAGTTTTGCCACTTTTCTTATTTTACATATATATGCTACTTTTAATTGTTCTTTATTACATTTAGTACATCTATTAGTTAAGGGAGCTACACTTTCTGGTGTCTCTGGTCACTTTGGGGCTTCATCCCTAAATAGGTTGTTTACAAAGCCTCATATTTCTATAGAAGAATCTAGGCTCAAGGTTACAAAGAAGTTGGGATCCAAAGGGAATGAAACTACTATTGAGGGTTCTATGTCTCCTAAGGGGAGCATCCCTAGTGACATTCCTAGGAGAAAAAGGTTTAATTCTTAACCTATTTCTTTTAAAGGTGTTTCTTTTCCCTCATATAGTGTTACCAAGAGGGTAACTCGTACAGAAAGTAGCACAACTGTTGATAGGCTTTTGAATGCTGAAGCTTTGTTAAGGAAGAAGCCAATTTTGAGTATTAATATGTCAGTGATGACACTACCTAAATGTGATAAGGATCTCCTTGAGAAAGGAGATCCTATTAATTTATTTAGGGCCAGCATGAAGAAGTTGAGCTCTGTGAGTTGCATGTTTTTCATACTTTTCCCTTTTCTTTGTAGATTATTTTACCTTAATCCTCTTTATAAAAGCTATGGGGATATGAGACGTGAAGTGTGGACTCTGAAGAAGAGCAATCACTTTCATGAGCAACAATCACAACAACTTACTATTAAGTGGGATAGGGCATTGAGAACTTTTATTAATATGAAGCACAAGCTTAAGGAGATGGAGATAGTAAAATCTCATGATGTAGGATTTCACACAGGCCTAGGGAGAGCATCAACAATCTTGAGATGCTCTACTCAAATCTCGTAGGGAGAATGAAACTCTCTAAGAGGATTTGAGAAAAATGGGAGAGTATGGAGATAAGCAATATGTTTTGAAGCTGCTCGATCATAATAATATTCAAGACCAAGTGCTGAGGGGTGAACCTCTTTCTCCTATGAAGGGTTTTGTGACTAAAGAGTCTATTCCTTTAGGAGATGATTTGGAGGAGGTGCAACTTCTTTACACAAGGATAGTGTAGATATTGAAGGGTCACATTGAGGACACACCCGATGCTATAGCTCCCTAACTTTACTCTTTGTATTTACTTTTTTGTTTTGTTTAGATGCCTTTATTTTGGGGTGCCTTTGTAAATAAATTTGTGACAATTACTGCCTCGTGGTAGCATCTTTTTAATTTGAATGCTTCCTTTGTCTGCATCATTAATCTTTTTTGTGGATTTTACCTCTATTCAAATGAGGCTATTTTTATTTGACTTTTAGCAAGATCAAACCTATATTGGAGATTAGCTCCTAGATTTGAAACCTTTTTGGGTGTAATTCCCTTAGATTCTAGCTTCCTTTGTAAGTAACCTTAATGGCAATTTTTGTCTTAGAAGTTATTTGTGTATAATTTCCTTAGCTCTAAGTTAGATTGGAGGTATTTTTCAACTTCAAAGCTATTTTGGGTATACTTCTTTTAGTTTTGTGCTCCTTTGAAAAGCTAATTGGAGAGCATCTCTGATCCTCAAAGCTATTTTGGGAATAATTTCCTTAGCTATGAGCTTCTTTATGAAGTTAATTGGAGATATTATCAGGTAGCTTGGTTTAGAATATCCTTGGATGCTATGATTATTTCCTAGAGTCTAGTTAGAAGATCTTATTAAGTGTTGAACCTATTGTTTCTAAAGGAAGCTGGTTCATCATGGCATTTTGAAGCTAAGGACTTTGTCAAAGAGCTTTTTCAATATGAGCTTAAAGTAACATGTCAAAGTAATCCCTAAAGGCTACGATATGATCTTAGAGTCTCTTTGTAGGAAAAGCTTCTTATTGAACCTATCATAGCTTAAAGGGGTTGGTCCCTTTAGATGGATCAAAACAAGATGAGACTCATTTGGTCTAGGTGTTTTTCCTAAGCATTAACTTTTTTGTCCATATATTCTGGGGGTAGTAGCTCATGAGTGACCTTCAAGATAGCTTTGTTGAACTTATTTTCTATATAAGTCTAAAGATTAATGTGTTGTCTCACTCTATAACCCTTTGCATATATAATCTTGTTACTTGTGGAAAACTTGTAGTAAGTAGGGTTCATTGGGTTAGAGGATATTATCCTCTTTGCTCCTAAATCTAGAAGCATTGCTTCGCCTTAGGACTTACTAGATGTAGCCGTGGTGTTTAAATTCTACATTTTTTAGAGTGTTGTATTAGCATCTTGCTCTTAGATGTTGCCTATATGAGTTGGCAAATGAGCTTTTTTGAGAGAAAATGTAGCTTCAATTTTGAAAACTTCTTATGTTCCTTTACGATTCCCCGATTGAAATCTAGTATCCAAAGTTTCTTGACTTTGAAGAAAATTGATTTTAGAAATTTTTTTACTTCAGACATTATTTTTATGAGAACTCTTTTATGATAGATGGATAATGAATACATTAATGCTTAAATTGAATGACAAATAATGCCTTATTTAAGGAAATATAGTAGAATCTAATGATAATATTTTCTTAGATAGATAGCATTCAACTTCTTTCTGGGTTTTTTTAGCGCCTTCTAGTTTGTGGTTCCTTGCTTAGGAATTAAGATCACTTTATATGGTCCCTTCTATTTTAGAGCCTATTTACCAACTGATTTATCTTTTGTATTTTGGAATACTTGGCATAGAACCTAGTCTCTTACTTTTAAACTCATGTGATTCACTTTGGAGTTATAGTATCTAGCTCCTTGAAACTGATATTTTGTTAGATTCAATATAAATTTGTCTTTTTTTCTTGTCTATATTCAAGTGTAGGGAGTCATTGTTGACTTCTTGTGAATTCAAGACTTTAGTTTTTAAATTAGGAAGCTAAATTTTGACCGTTGTCATATTTTTTATACCATGAACAAATGAGAAGATAGTTTCTCCCTAGGGCTCTTCTTTGTTGTTTTGAGAGTTTATAGGACCTCAAAGAGCTTGTTTATATAGTTTTATTTACTAATAGATTACTTCTAGTAGCCTATTACCTTGTGCGTGTTTGGAAGTTGAGGTTCGAAATTGGATTTTCATTATTTACAAAATATTATGACTTTGCTTTAAGATAGGTTAGTTCCATTATTTATGACAATAGTGTATGGAACTTCATATATACAAATAATTTATGTCCATGAGAGCATGATTAGGTCGTCTTGTTTGATTTAGTTATAAGCTTTAGCTTCTACCCATTTTGGAAAAGTAATTCATAGCAACCAAAATTATTTTCATTTGTGATCTTATTGTTGGGAAAGATCCTACTATGTCATTATCTCATTACATGAAAGTCCAGTGACTCACTAGGTTAGTGAGTTACTCGGCTGGTTGGTGGAGCATTGGTGTAAATCTATTGCATTGTTAACAACTTTCCGACATGTATTTAAGTTTCTTGATAAAGATATGGTTAGCAGTATCCTATAAATATAACCTTTTAGACTAAGTATCTACCAATAGAATGGTTATGTTTCTTTATGTATCTTAGCCAATTTTAATTTGGCCTCTTTGAGTATAAGGTATTTTGATATAGTTCTTGTAGATGGTATCTTATATAGTTTACATGTCATTACCATGTAAAAGGCCGATTTGTATATTAGCTTTTGAGCTTCCTTAAATGATCTGTAAAAATACATTTAAGGTAGTAATTTTAAATGCATTCAATTTATAGATTTAAGTTTATGTAATATTATTTTAATTTATCAATCATTTATTAAATATAAATATACTTATTTAATTGTGATAAATGAGATTTTAGTTACTTTATTATGATTTTGTAAATTATCTAGGTAAATATTTGTAATAATTATTAAATATAAATTATTTTATATTCAAGAATTTTACAAAAAAATTTATCGATCTTAATAGATTTAAAATATTAAAATTGGGTTTTAAAAACATGAATCTTGTTATAATTTAGAATTATATTCTACTTCAACATTTTTATAAGATTTATTGTTATTGGAAAATATATTTTTAATAGAAGCTTAACTTGTTAGAACTAACTTAATTGTTAATTTCTTAAAAAATAAAGCATAGTTTAATTAAATTAATTGATGAGCTAAATTGAAGGCGTTAAATGATTTAATTAATAACGAATTACACCCGATCAAATGTACTACTTTTATATATAAGAAAGAATCAATAATTTTTGTCTAAATTTCATTATCCTAATCAGTTTTACGAAAAATAATTAACTGGTTAAATTTTTCATTAATTCTCTATTAATTAATTAAATACATATATGTCTGTTATTTGTATCTATTATTATTTTAAATTATTAGTATAGAATTTTTAAACACAAATAATTATGACAGGTTCTTTATGCTTATTTTTTATTTTGAAATTTTTTGTTAAATTATTTAAAAATCACCTAATTTCTCTTTATATCGACCTTCAAAGTATACTTATTAGTTTTTTACAAATTGATTCGAGCACTTACGTACTTATTATAAATTTTATAAAATGTAACCATCGAGTTTTTTTTGTATTAAATTTTTGGTGCCGTTGTTAAAAAGAATAAAGTTTTTAAATTTTGATTATCAAAAATCTTAAAAACTTTTTGTGTTATAAATAACAGCAATATATTTTTTAAAAAATTTAAAAATCTTAAAATATTTAAAAATTTAAGATTCTATTTAAACAAAATTGAAAATTTATGACTCCTTCATTAGTTGCCGTATATATTAAAAATAATTTAGTAATTTTTGTAAATGAAAAGAAACTTTAAGTTGAATTTAGATATTAAGTTAAAAAATGATAATATCTTAGTTTATTTTTATTTTCTAACTAATATTTTTTTAGTTAAGTTATTTATATTTTTTAGTTTATTTATTTAAAAATTAACTTAATTTGTATACTAACTTTAATTTTTATTTATTTCTTAACTTTAACTTATTTTATTTTACTTTATTTTTTAACCATTTTTAACTGAACTCTTGTATAATATATTTTATTAAGTTATGTAAAAATTTACCAAAATTGTATTATTATATTTATTTGTATCATATCTTATAATTTTTTATTTAACTTGTATATATATATAATAAATTGTGTGTCATATATTATATTTATTTATTTTTGTTGTTTATTTAATTTATTATTCTTATTTAATATTTTTAAATTTATTTAAAACATTTTGTACCACAACATGATTTTGTACTAACCATTGTATAAAGCTATCGAGATAAACTTGGGTTGCATAAATTTTTTTGCCCAATGTCATGAATATTTTGGGTTGAATAAAGCTTTTTGCACCACGTCATGAATACTTTGTGTGACATGAAAATTGTGTCCTTGTTTAAATATACTAGGTCCTATTTTTATTGTAATGAATCTTTAAACTAAAAGTTCTAAAATTTATTTTTTAAATCAAATCCGTACAAATTTTTTCTTATTCTTGGTTAATCACAAATTTCTCTCATCTCAAATACTATTTGGTTTGAAAAAGAATAAAATAATATAGAGAATTGTGCTCTGAACTTTGCTTCAACCTTATTTTTATATATCTAAACTTTTTATTTTTTTATGTTTTATGTTATTTTACATTTAATATGTTTTATTTTGTACTTTAATTAATTAATTTTAGTTTATTTTATTTACTATTTTTTGATTCCATATTTATTTTATTTAGAATTGTTGTATTTATAAATGTTTATTGAGGTGTGATGTATAAGAAATACACATTAATGTATCTATATGATTAAAATTTTGTGAGATAAAGTATACATTACACCACTTAAATAATCACATTGAACAAAAATAAATGAATAACTTTTCTCTTACTTATCTTTTTGTTTAATTTACATTTATTACATCTAGAATAATGTAGATTCTAAGTCAAGGTAAAGGAAAAGTTGCAATAAATATAGGTAATTAATTTTATTTTTTTAAACATATGTTTGCATTTGTTTTTATTTATTTACTTTATTTATTGATTTAAGGATAATTAGGTTCAAATTTTTAAATTTTTCTTACAGAATTATCATGTTTATAGTTAATTTGAAGCAAATTATCAAATCTTTTGTACTATTAGATTGATATTTTGAACATATCATGGAATAATTTGATAATTAATTTTTTTTGTCATAATTTGTGTTTTATGATAAATATTAAAATTAAGATAAACTCAAAATTGATATTTATGAATCAAATAGTGAAAATTATCTTGAGAGAGTATTTTATGTCTTTATCTTTCCATTCTAAGTGATAATATTTTTTTACTATTTTAAATACTCTTCTTTTTGTTTAAATTGTTAGATGATCTCTATAGGTTTTATACTGAATGTTAGAATTTTTACATATAATAAAATATCATATACATAATTTTATAGATTAAGACTTAAATATAAATTAAAAATATATATCTTCTCATTCATGCATTACTTTCACTAAATAAGATATATCAGAAGTTCCCTAAATTAAATACAAAAACCAAATTAGCACCAAAATATGTACAAGATAAAATTTAATAATATAAACTAAATATTATAGATTAAAAAGTTCCATAAAACAATTTTTTTTATAAATAAATTTAAACAAAGATTATTTTTTAATACAGGAGCATAGATACACATATCAAACATAAATATTTGTACTTTTTTTTATTAGGTTAAACTATATAAATACTTGTTATATTTTTTCATATTCTATATTTTAGTCACATATTCTTTCTTTATAATTTAATCATTTTTATATTTTATATTTTAATGGCCTTATTTTTTCTTCTTCTTATATTAGTCCCTTTACCTTTTAATTCCACACATTTGACCTAAAATTTAGTATCAACTTATAATTAAACTTTAAAAATATATATAAAAAAATTTAATGTGTAAACATTAAAAAATTAAATGATTAAATCGTAAGAAAAAAATAATGGGATCAAAGTTTAAAAATTAAAAAATAACGGGTTCAAATTATAAAAAAAGATTAAAGTATCAAATGTAGAGATTATTTTTGTAATTTAATTTTTTATTAGTAGGAGCATATCATTGATGGAGGAGAAAAATATATTGCTAAAAGAACCATTTACTTTTTTTTTTCAAATAACCCTCGTAGAAACAAAACAAAAGTTGTGTCTATTTATTTTTTGAAAAGATAATGAAAATTATATTTTTAAATTTATAAAAATAAAATTGACATCACTCATATTTAATCTGTAGATCTTCTACTAAAAAATAAACTTATATTTATTTTAATTAAATTTGAATTATCAATTTAATATAAAAATTTATTAAATTAAATATTATTAAATAACTTTTATTATTATAAAATTTAAGATATTATTTTATATGAAATTTTATTTATTTTACAAAGCATTGAATAAATGAGATGTTAGGTCGAGAAAGCTATTATATTTTGTTATAAATAATAAAAATACATCTAATCATATTTAAATTCATTTAACATTAAAATTTATTTGATTGAGTTTAGTTAAATGTCATTAGAATATTATTTTTAATATTATAAAATTTAAAGATTATAATTTTTATGATTCTTTTTATTTTTTAATCAATTAAAATATATAAATTCAATAAAAAAATTGGAATCGTATCTTTACAAATATTAAGAAAATAAGAGATTATTTGATTCGAATGATTTAAAAAAATGTTTTCTATTATAAAAGCAAAATTTTTTTAAAAACAATAACGTGTTTGGTTAATATTTTTAAGTTATTATTTTCTAAAACTAACATGTTTTAGCAAATAAAAAACTGGAAATAGCTTATTTTTATTTTTTGCTTTTTAACAATATTCATTAAAATTGCATTATTATAATTACGAAAGTTTTTAATTTTTTAATAATATTTATCAAATTATAATTATTATAATTACTAAATTATTATACTTATTCTTTTAACTAATTAAATCATAATATTAAAAAATAAATATAATCATATCTTTTTATTTTAAAATACTTTTATAATATGTAAGCCAAATACGGCATTATTTTAAGAAATTAAAAAAAAATATTTTTACGTTATAATTTGAAAATAATTTGTAGAAATAATTTTTGAATTAAACGAATGAAACATTTTTTATTAGGAAAAAAAGAAGAAGAATGGACCATTTTCTCAATTCAACTTACCCTAATTTCATTCCCCATTTCCTGCGCCAAGCTGCCGGTTAATCCTCTGCACTCCATTAGTGCCATTAACTAAGCCAATAGTTACCACACCCTCTTGCTGTTGTCGTTCTCCATCCGTCCATCTCCTTCTTCTTCTGCAATAAGGTAAGATACCTCTCTCTCACAGCTTGTGATTCTCAAATTTTTGTTATTAGCTGGTCGCTTCAAATAATTTATTTTTTGTTATTTTTCATGATTATTGTATATCAAAGAAAACTTATCCGAGTTTCATTTAGATATTAAAGTTACATTTGTGTTCATCGGCTTATGGCTTTTGCCTTTTACTAGTAGGTAATGTATGTAGCTTGACATTGTTGATACCGTACGGCGTACCCAGTTCACATACCAGTGTAACAAGATTTTCTCTTTCCTCTGATACCATGGAAAACGTTGTTTTCATCGTCCCAAACAAATTATACTTTAACTTTGTGAGCAAACCCAAATGTTAGAGCTTCATTGCTTTGGGTTTCCCAATGCTCTTTGACCATATCAATCCAATGTAGTGTTGGTGTGTGTTGTTGTGGCGGAGGCAATTAGCTTCCGAGTGGAGTAAAGCAATGGGCGTCTGATAATGGTAGTGGATGTAATAAAAACGTGGATATGCACGGGAATTATGGTTATTGTTTAATTTTAGTTTTATACGTATATACTCATATTGTACGGAAAGCAACTTGAGAAAGAATATGAAAATACATAATAATTATCGAGAGAATATTTTGACGTGGTATCGGAAGCTTGAGGTTATTGGTAGTAATGAAACTACCTGTGATTACGATGGAACTACCATTTTGATTTACGAATACGATTCTTTGATTTGTTGATTTGTTGATTTTTGATTTTTGATTTACGATTTACGAATTCGATTTACGATTCTGGTCGATTTCGATTTCTAGGTAGGCTGGTGTAGCACTTGTTTTTCGTTTTTTTTCTTGAGTTCGATCTACGGTTTGTATTTGTCAAAGAAGGCATTTGTTTGGTTTACGATTTCTTATTTACAGAAGCCGTCGGTGTGTTCAAACCTTTGGAAAAAAAAAAATATCGAAGTAAAGCAACAACATCGGTACAAAGAACATTGTGTAAGGCGTAACAAAAGCACGAGGGGATAGGTGAAGCGGTACGGCGACTGCACGGTCTTTGCGACCGTAGTATTCGAGTCACCAATTTCTTCTCGAGCATCGGTTCACAGCGGGTTGCGACCTCGTTAGAACAACTTGAGGGAGCCGTGCGATCTAGTTTGCTCGTTCGAGACCACTCGTGAAGGCATCGCGGTTGACGACGTCTACTTCTAGCGACCGTTGTGGAGAAACTTGGAACGAAGAAGAAGAAGAAGAAGAAGACGCTTCACGGAGATGGAGGACAGTAGAGGGGCGGCCTAAATTTGGATCTTTGTAGTCGGCTAGGGGTTCTTCCATCGGAAGAAGAGAAGTATGCGGAAGGGCGACGTGATGAGAAATTCTGAGAGAAAAAGAGGGATTTAGGGTTACGAAGGGCTGCGAAAATGATTTAGGTTTAGAAATTTTTCTTTATATAGTGTTGTAAAAAAAAAAAAAAGAAAAACGGAAGGAAAAAAATTTTAGATTTCATGGCGGAATCTAGAGATTTAACTCCCAATTTCATGTTGGAAGATTTGTGGCGAAAATGAGCGGAAGTTTTCACTAGAGCTCGGATCGACTCATGGCCTACGTGGCGAACGTCATTTGCCGGGTGGTATCGAGTTGGGAGGATCGGCCCATAGCCTTGTGGTCCCAGGGTGGTGGAGATGTATATCTCAGCGAAAGAATATTGTTGACAAACCCGCCGTTCGGGAGATGGCGCGGCTTTGAAAATGCCATTGTTAAAGGATGGTTGATCGGTCGATGGACCTCGCCGGTGCAAATTTTATTCGATTCTACTGGCTAACGAAACAAGTTTGGGATTAACTGCGCCCTTACATGATGGGACGGACACGTCTCAGTGTATGATCTTCGTCGTCGAGTTACTCGTATGAAACGGGCGGGTGGATCGTTGAAAAATACTACGATGACGCCCGAGGGTTGTGGCGAGAAATTGATTTCCGTCGTGCATAATCCAATGGAGTGTGCAAATGACGTACAAAATACGACTCCCGTACGTACGGGAAGATCGAGTGTATACCTTGTGATGGACTTGATGACGGAGACTCGACAAAACTCGAAGTGATGTGCTTGAATCGGACCATTCCTGCGGTGGAGCAGGTACATGGATTCGTCCCGTCGGGAAGAGGTCGAAGCGAGCCGTGATGATCGCAGGTGTATATACGACACCGGAGCTTGATTATGACTTTTAAAGGGGTCGAGGACATGTGCCAATCGGATACCGCCCAACGGGAACCTCTTTGGGTATGCGAGAAATCCTCGGAAATCCTGGCTCTCTTGACGTGAAATGTGGCCGTTGCGGAAACTCGAACACGCGAACGTGGCTAACCCAACTCATGGTAGGGTATCTGAATGGTGGAATGATCTTGTGACGCGGAAGAAACGGGGCCGCTGGACGGCATTGTGGCTACGATAATGCCTCGCTTTATCCGCACTTCCCAGTGAATCTTGGGATCCGGAGTATTTCAAGTAAAGCATTTTCACATCTACTACTTTCGTAGTGATAAAGAGGATTGGATTACGGACTGCGGACTTCTGGATCACGTGACATTTGACCCAAACGATCTCTCGATACAACCCGACGAGAGACGGAGCCGTGTTGCCAATGCAAATGGGGTCAACTTATCCGATTCTGGGGAGCAGGTGACATATCTTATCGTTATCATTATCTAATACTTTGCTTGTACCATCTACAGCCAGTGACTAATGTACGTAAGTCAGGGTCCTTGATTGGTGTGTAGTATTGATGTATTCTACTTTTGCCTACGGGATATTAACGAGGAGATCGTTGGGCGTGTGGTACTTAGGGAGAGGAGGGCTATATTATGTGGATGACCTCGGTTCGGGAAGAGCGATCACGTACGACATATTGTTGGTAACAAGGAGCAATGATTTGGCTATGTCATCGTAGATTTGGGCATCAATCGTTCGGGTATTTAAAGCGCACTCTTTCACTAGTTTATTTTCAAATATCCTGCGATTCGGATTTCAAATGTGATACTTGTATCTAGCAAAAGTCATAGAGGCGTCTTATCTATGAGCGTGAATAAAGTATGACTCGCTTTTGCTTTGGTACATTCGATGTTTAGGGACACTTCCCAGGTTATTACGTCGTCGGGTCATCGTTGGTTTGTTATTTTTGTTGATGATTGTACCACGAATGACATGGCTTTACCTTCTGAACATAAAGATGAAGTATTTGCTACATTTCACTGTTTCACATGATTGAATCGATTTTACGAAAAAATTAAGATCTTGAGGTCGATAATGGAGGGAGTATGTTAATAATTAGGACATACTTGGACCTTGTGGTATTCTCGAAATGAAACCTCGTGTTCTGAGCCCCATGACGAATGGAATTTGCGGAGAGGAAGAATAGGTATATTTTAGAAACGGCTCGGGCTTTACTAATCGGTGCACGTATGCCTAATAAATCTTTGGGTGATCTTTATTCTTCTGTTGTGTATTGTCTTGAATCGAATACCAAAGACGCACAATTTCGGACTCGAATTAAAGGTGTTATCGATCATCTCTCCCACTTACTTATTTTAATGCTTAGCTAGAATTTTGGATGTGTTGCTTTTGTCCACCTCCGTAAAAATCAACGAACTAAGTTGGATCCATATGTCTTGTCCGATGTGTATTCTTGGGATATGGTGTACAAAAAAGTACCGATGTTATGATCCAATTACTAAAAAGAAACTATACTACCGTGGATGTCACTTTCCTTGAATCGAGAATGTTTTTTCCCGTCATGGGTATCCGATTACACTTTCTTCGGGAGGAGAGTTATGGTGAAGAACGAAATTGGCTTGATGTTGAAATATTAGACACTAGTCAATACTCGGATCGTGCCAATAATATGGAGGAGCAGTATCTAGACCCGAGCTTGAACTTCGAAGCGGGTGAAGTAGTAATTGAATCTCAGGAGAAGATGAAGTGGTTGATGTACCACTCCGTTCTCACAGTACCCAGATGATCCTCCTGCTGAGAACACTGCGAGGTAAGCTATCCTATCACACGCCTTTACAAACTAATGCTATAGATACACTGTTGGTTATGTTTTACCTTTCGAGACACGATCGAGGTAAACCTCGAATCGATACTCAGGAAAGAGAAGAACGAAAACCAGTATCCGATAGCAAAGTGTGTATCTCTTTCGAAGATTATCGAGAATCTATCGGGGCATTCGCACAAACCTTTCTCGCATCGTGTCAAATTCCGAGTAGCATTGAAGAAGCCTTATCGATCCAAAAATGGGCTCGAGGCTATAAAGAGGAATTTGAGGCATTGCGAGAAGAATAACACATGGGTGTTAGCGAGTTGCCTCGAGGAGGAAGATGGTAGGATGCGAGTGAATTTTCTCCATTAAGTATAAAAGCGAGATGGGTTAGTTGATCGTTACAAGGCGAGGCTTGTAGCAAAAGGATATACACGAGAAACATGGGATAGATTACCAGAAACCTTTCCACTGTGGCTAAACTAAAAGCGTGAGAGTTTTGTTATCTCTTTGACAAATTTAGATTGGCCGAATTGCCGCGACTTGACGTGAACAATGCCTTCGGCGTCAGGGACACGGAAGAAGAGATTTACATGGATATCCCTTGGGATATCTTGTTACATCGGGGAAAGCAGCGCATGTAGATTACAACGAGCGTTGTATGGGTAAAACAATGCCTCGGCGTGGTTTGGTAGGTTGAGTTCGGCCAATGAAGAAATATGGGTTCCAACAAGCGACTACGATCGTAAATGCTCTTTTCCTAAAACATCGATTAGGGAAGATAACGGCCCCTTATAGTCTATGTGAGCGACATGCAGTCATTACGGGGGATGATAAAGAAGAAATCTCTAGCTTCGAGAACAAATTTGTCAAAATGAGTTTGAAATGAAGAACTTGGGAGGGCTCGAATACTTCTTAGGTATTGAGGAGTAACAAGATCAAAACAAGGCATATGTCTTTCCCACGAAGGAAATATACTGCGGACTTACTAGCGAGAAGCGGGACTACTTAGATTGTAAACCTGTCGATATTCCAATGGTTCAAAATCGTAAACTCGGAGAATATGTGGACCAAGTACCGGTAGATAAACGAGAGATATCAACGGTTAGTAGGTAAACTTCGTATATTTATCTCGTACTCGACGATATTGCGTATCTTTGTGAGTGTCGTGATTCGATTCATGCCTTTGCCAGTGAAGACCATATGGATGCGGTCGTACGAATACCGTTACTTAAAATCCTCCCACAGGAAAGGACTTATGTTTTCAAAGAATGGTCGATTGGAAGTCCTTGGATATCTGATTAGGGCGAGGGAATATGAAGGATAGGAAATCCTAACTTCTTTGGTACTTTACTTTTGTGGGGGCGGAGAAGCGAAAGCGAAAATGTAGTTGCCTTATCCGGTGTTGGTGAATTTCGAGGAATGGTCGAGGAATATGTGAGCTCGCTTTGGTTGAAAAATCTTAGCGAGATTGGTGTTGCTCACAACCTACGAAATGAACTTATTTTGTGATAACAAAGCGGTAGTTCTTGGCATCGCTGTAAATCAGGTTCAATGATCGCACGAAGCACGTTGAAGTGGATCGGAACTTCTAAATCAAGCAGAATCTTGAAGAAAAGATTATTAAGCTTCCATTTGTTAAATCGAGGAAGATCAATTGGGTGATATACTACTTAAAATCTGTGTTTGCGAAGGAACTTTTACAACTCACTTGACAAGTTGGGCGTAAGAAACGTATATGCACCAGCTTGAGGAGGAGTGTTGGTGTGTGTTGTTGTGGCGGACGCATGATAACTTCAGTGGAGTAAAACATGGAGCATACAATAATGGTAGTGGATCCATAAAACATGGATATGCAGGAATTATGGTTATTGTTTAATTTTCGTAATTTACCCAGTAATAAACATCCACTAAAACTCTTACCCAGTAATTTACACAGGTACATGAGGAATTTGTTTGTAAAGAAGCTTAAGATCACCGACGTAGATAACATTATTTTATCCCTCAAATCCCAAAAGCACATGCTTGTTTCAAAACTGGTATTTGTCCCAATTTTAGTGTTCCTTTTTGTCTCTCTTTTGTTTAATATTTCTAGATTCTAGTTTTTGATATTATTTTAGTGCAATTATATACTATTTTATAATTTGGAGAAGTGAGCTGGTTTGAAAAAGGTCTAATTTGGTTAATCTTTTGATGGGTTTATTACAAGTTGAAGAAACCTTGGAAACTTTGATTCTATTTTGATATGTATTGAATGGAAAAAAAGGCAGGTGGGGATGATCACATAATTGATTTTTTTTAAAGATTGTGTGGAAAGATAACTTTGGTTAGATCTTTTATTTAAATTCGGATTGTGCATATTAGGTTTGGTTGTGACTCGTGATTTATTACTTCCTTTCATTGTCTTCTGATTATGGACGGGAGTTGTGTGTGTTCATAGAATTTCAGTATAGTTATTGCTGGTTATTGCTGAAATCCCAAGTATTTGGGATTTAATCATGTACATTAATTAAGATATCAATATTTATTGTATGCATTATTAGAAGATTACAATAGTTTAATGAGGGAGATTTGTACTAATTATTAGGGGATTTGTTCTTTTTCTTCTTAGCCTAATTTTACTATAAATAGGTAGTAGGAGCAAGTATAATTTTATAACAATAAGAAATACAATTTAGTAAATATCATTTCCTCAAAACCGTCACGTCTTAGGCTCGTTTCAATCTGATTAGTTAATATGGTTGAAACAATATAAAATCCATGAAACTAGTTATTAACTGTAAAAGTAGAATGGAGTACCTAATAGGGAAAATACAAATATTTGACTCAACCAACAGTGATGCTCTTCAATGATGGTAATCCGAGAATTTAATGGTGGCTGCGAGGTTGATTAACTCCATGAAACTTGCAATAAAAAAACAATTTATATTTCTATCGTGTACTTTCAACTGATGATCATCGTGAAAAAAGTCTTCATCGAAGTACGACGAGAGGAAAATAGGTAGAAAGTGGTGATGGTGATTTTGATCTAGAAAGTGCTAATGCTGGAGAGTTTTTGACTCTCTCAACTGTGAAGTTTATGGCCATGTTGGTGTTGGTAACATTGTGATTGGTAACCTCATGAGACTAGAAAAGAGGTTTTACGCTAGTCAAACGGGGAGCCAAGGTCTTCTTTAAACACCTTTGGGTTTGGGCTTGGGCGTGATAAGAGTGGTGGACTTAGAGCTATGATGGACTTGGTCTTAATGGATTTTAAGGGCCTTCAATGAATTTAACCCATGGGCTCGATGGAACCAAAATAGGAAATGGCTTAACTTCACAACACAAATAGAGGTTTTGCTATCACCACCATAAATCCAGACATACGAAGGATTAGCTCTACAAACTCTTCTTCAGTATCTAAAATGCTAGTCACTCATCTATAAATATTTTCTCAACTTTGCTAGCATAAAAGGTAATTATTTGAGTGTTTTGGTGCGTTAGATCATATAACACATAATTTATTTACCTCTTATTTACTATATGTTAGTAATTTTAAAGTTAAAGTAGCATATGAACTTCTTTCATCTGTTGTGAGAAAACAGAGTATTCAAATTTCTAATTCTATATCCTCAAATTTCTAATTCATGTCCCAAATTATCATCAAATTTGTTATCTATCAGTCATTTAGGCTTACATTGTTTTATTAATTTTCTTTCATCTCATTTTGTCTTTAAGAACTTATCATTAGGGAAAAATTAGCAGTGCTAAAGAATGTGAAGGGTTTTACTACTTTGATAACATTAATGTGAGTGAAATAATCAAGTTAAAATTTGTGATTCTGCATCTGTCTTTAACGATAGTGAAATCCTGTTATGACATTATAGAATAGGTCATCTTAACTTTCAATACCTTAAACAATTATTTTCATCTATTTTTTTTAAAAAGTATTTCAGTGTGAAATTTGTAAATTTGCAAAATATCAACGAGGCTCTTTTTCTAAAGTTTAGTACAAACCATCCAAACTGTTTATTTAATCGACAATGACATATATAGATTTTCTCGTTTCCTTAATTGTACTCATATCAAGTGGTTTGTCATATTTATTGATGATCATACTTGGGTTTGTTGGATTTATTTACTCAAAGAGAAAACTATTGTTTGTTATGCTTTTATTAATTTTCATTCCATGATTCAAATCTAATTCCAAAAACAAATTAAAATACTCTGCACTGATAATGGAACAAAATGTTTCAATCACTCCTTGGAATACTACCTTCAAAAACATAAGATAGTGCACTATAGTTCTTGTATTGACACCTTTACAAAATGAGATTATTGAGAGAAAAAATAGACATCTCCTAAAAGTAGGTAAAGCATTGATGCTCAATATGGATATGCCTAAGCAATTGTGAGGAGATGCTATTATAACTTCAACTTACCTAATCAATCGAATAATCAGTCAGGTTCTTTTGTTTGATATACCATTTCAAAAACTCCAAACAACCTTCCCAATATCTTACCTCCGATCTAACCTATCCCTTGAGGTATTTGTATGTACTTTATTTGCTCATGGTCATTCCAAATCCAAGTTAGATCTAAGAGCTATTAAATGTGTTTTTATCAGTTTCTCATCTACTCAAAAAGGTTACAAATGATACGATTTTTCTACAAAAAAGTCAATTTTTAGCTTCGATGTCACTTTCTTTCAAGACATTCTTTAATACCAAAAGTCCTCTCTTTAGTAGGAGAATTTGAAAGAAGATAGCTCTGTTGGCCGGTATTTAGATTTTACTCTTTCTAAATCATCTTACCTACTTGAGCCAACCAGTGATACATCACTTGAAAATGAGCCTATAACACTATTTCGTCCTACCCATTTTATTCTATTCTATCATATACTGGAGAAAACTTGAACACACGAGGAGGCATGGAAAAACCAAATAATCAAGGGATGATAGTTTATTCAAAGAGACCAAAATTAAAGACTAAGAGAGTCAGACAACTTTTCATGAGTCTACCTCAATACCAGGTAATCTCGAGTCACTAAAAACTGTTGAATTACCTATTGAGCTTAGAAAATGAACTCGGTAATGTACTCTTTATCTCATCTCTAGATTTGTCTCATACAATACATTATCTCCTAGATTTTATGTTTTTACCACTAACCTTTTTAAAAAAGAGATTCCAAGAAATATATTTAGGTCCTAAAAATTCCAAAATAGAAAGAATTTGTTATGGAAGAAATAAAAACACTAAAAAAAATGGAATTTGGGATGAGATAGAGCTACCAAAAAAATGGTACTAGTTGATTGTAAGTACAATAGAATAGTACAAGGCTCGTTTAGTTGCAAAAAGGTTAACACAAATATATGGAATTAATTACGTTGAAACCTTTGCACTTGTAGCTAAATTAAATACAATTAGATTTCTCTTATCATTAGTAGCAAGTTTGGATTGGCCTCTACAACAACTATACATAAAAAATGCCTTTTTGAACAGAGAATTAGAAGAAGTCTATGTCACTAGGGTTATGCAAGTTATGCAAAGAAGGTGAAAGTATAAACTAAAGTAGTCATTATATGGTCTCAAACAATTGCCTAGAGTGTGGTTTGATAGACTTGCAAAAGTGATGAAGAAAAAAGATACCGGCAATGACAATTGGATCACACAATGTTTTTCGGCCCGTTGGAGATGTGAAGAAAAAAATCTTGATAGTCTATGTTGATATAATCTTGACCGGAGATAACTTAGAGGAAATTGAGAGACTAAATAAAAACTTGGTGACATAATTTAAAGCCAAGGATCTAGGACAAATGCGATAGTTCTTAGGAATGGAGGTTGTAAGGTTAACAAAAGGAATAAGTGTAAGTTAACAAAAGTATGTTCTTGATATTCACATAGAGGCTAGAATGCTTGGGTTTAAACCAAGGGACACTCCAATCGAGACAAATAAAAAATTAGAAGAGTCGTGAGAGTCAATGGATAGATATAAGTATCAAGGGTTAGTAAAAAAACTAATATATGTGTCTCACACCAGATCTGATATTATATTTGCAGTTAGTGTGGTAAATCAACACATGCATTCCTCAAATGAAGCTCATTTTGAAGAAGTTTACAAAATTCTCATATATATAAAAGGATCTTATGGCATAGGTTTGTTCTTAAAAAAAAACTATAAAGTAAAGTTTATAAAATATGGATCTATTTAACCTAGAGGGGAGAATAAGTTATTTTTAATTTTTATCAATTTATAATTTGATAACCTAAACAAAACGGTTAGGTATGTAATCGCATGTAAAAGTAAAATGTGTAAATGAAAGAATAATATACGATATTTTTAGGTGGAAACAATCTAAGTCACAACCATGACTTATGAGTAAAGCCATTGATCCATCGGACTACCTAACTTTCTACTATGAAGGAAAAATGTTAAAGTACAAACTCGGTCTTGTGTTACTCTCCCTAGGATAATGTCTCAATATACCTTACATATGAGCCCCTGTTCTGTTTTCATGGTTTTTATTATTAGCATGAGTACTATACAGACCAACGTTCCAATAAGTTTTTTGCCAATCAGATTGTTCTCGAATTATATGTAAAAGGATTAGCACAAAAGCACAAGTGTCCATGTGTGTTCTAGAATTGATTTAATAATGAATAATTCTAACTAGATAATTCAAAACATATGTCACTTAAATCAAATTAACTAGCAATTTTAGAGCAAAAAGATTGAGCACAAATTCAATAAAAATAGTTTCTTTGAAATTAATAATCAAACCAAAATAATTATGATATGACACACATAATTATTTGATTTAACAATTCAAGAACAAAAATAAAGAAAAAACTATGAGAACATATGATCAAAATATCATAAATTAATTAAGCTTATTAATCAATCAAACACAATCACCAATGTTTGATAGATTAACCAAATAAAGAAACCTAAATAATTAAGATCTTATATTTGCAAAACAAGATAGATAAATTAAGAAGAGAATAATGTTTGTGTGGTTGATTGAAACAATGAGTAACGAGTTTTATTTATAGGAAAAATTAAAACCCTTAATCTTATGTAATTGATAAATATATTTTCTATTAGAAATAGGATTAATAATACTTATTAATCAAAAAAACTTGTATTTAAAGAAGAGTTTTTTTAAAATAGACTCATTAATCAAGAAGGCTTTTATTTAAAGAAGAATTCTTTTCAAAATATATTTTAGGCTAAGATTAAGCCTATAATTTAGATTATATTTTATCTAATATTTTAACATATATCTTATTCTATATTTTAGTTAAAACAATGAAACACAATAAAGAATAAGTTAAGTGGTACTTTCATAAATTGATTCAAATTTAAATAAATATTTTAGCAGTAAAAATAATTTCATATTTATGAACATGTGCTATTAAATGCATGAGGACAATCGTATGTATCGTAATTATAATAGATGTACTTGATATACGATTGTCTGAAATTCTATTGTTTCTTCGACTTTGTTTATAGACTTGATAGTGAGTTTAAAAACAAATTTACGTACAAATATTTTGTCTACAAAAATAGCTAGTATTTATAATCCTTAAACAAAGGAATAATAACCTTTATCAATGCTAATTGGGTTGGCTTGATAGAAGGTAGAAGATTTATTATCGGATATTATATCTTTGTATTTGAGAATTTAGTGACTTAGTGAAGTAAAAAGCAAAACGTGGTTGCTAGAACCAGCGTTGAAGTTAGTGTTGTGCCATAAGAAATATATGAGGTATTATTTATTGAAGAAATTCTTAAATAAACTTCATGTTATAGTGAAGTCTTCTGATAAATTTTATTACGATAACAAAATAGTCATTAGTATTTTTCCTTAATCCAGTTCAACATGATAGAATCATGGAAGTGGATAGATACTTCATTAAACAAAAAATTGAAGATGAAATTATTTGCATAACCCATGTCTCAACCAAACAGTAAACTACTAAATATTTGTTGATATTTACGTGATTTTATACTCAAATTGAATATGATTAATATATATTATCCAATTTAGGTGTGAGTGTTGAAATCCCAAATAATTAGGGATTTGATCAATTACATTAATTAAGATATCAATATTTATTATATGCATAATTAGAAGATTACAATAGTTTAACGAGTGAGATTTGTATTAATTATTAGGGGATTTTATCTTTTTCTTCTTAGGCTAATTTTACTATAAATAGGTAGGTAAGTTGGCTCTTCCCACCAATGTTATTACTGTGATCATTGCATTACTTTGTTCTCTGGTGAAGATTGAAATTTTCGTTCCGGGAGGCCGTTGGCTGTAGTGCTTTTCTTGTCAGCAGGTGTTTTTACGTATTCTTTAAGGTCCTTAGGCAAAAACTTGTGGTTTTAGTATACTGCAGCCTCAAATTCTTTCAGAAGGTTGCAACCCTTTGTGGTTATGTTTTGAGAACACACTTCCTGGCTATGTTTTGGGAACTTTCATTTGAGAATACTTCTCAATTAAAATATCTAAAGTTCTTTATGTTTAGGTTTTTCCCCTGGTTCGTTTCGAAATTGATGTGTTGTAGTCCAAACATGTAACATTTCTCACATGGGAGTGTTAAAATAAATTAATATAAGATCACCTTATCACTATGCCAACTATGGTAGTCTGATTTTGATTAAAGAGCATTTCACTTATACATTCTACTGCAAATGAGGTCACTAGGTCCAAAAAATAAGCTTTGACTTGTGTATTTTTCTATACATAACGAGTCAATGTCATATTAATGAGTAAATCTCTTTTCTTTCTAAAAAAAAGGTACACTAGGTAAGAGATGGAGACGCAAACCCATGGAATCTTTTTACGAGTTCTATACCAATTCGGCCTAGGCGGTTTTACAAACACGAATTAAGCAAATAACATAGTGGAAATTTGACGAAGTCGGTTTTACAAACACGAATTAAGCAAATAACACAGTGGAAGTACAAAATAACATGCTCAATTCAACACAACAAAAAATTACTAGCAATATTGAAGAATAAACTGTGGTAAATACACTAATGAAAGTATGCCTCCCAAGCTTTTGTTCAGGCTAGCAATATTTATAAACATAACAAATATCACACAGCATGTGAAAGAATCATACATACTGAAAAGTTATTGAGGATTTCTAATCACTTAAGGACCTTATACATGAGAACATATTAGATAAATGATGATTGTGCTCTAACAGCATGCAATCAAGCAAAACATAGCTTAACAAGATAAAGAGACCAACGTCTGGCACACATCCAGAATAAGAAGATACTGATTGTTCAGAGACTCACACCAAATTCACATGAAGTTAAAAGACAAAGACAATATAAATTAATCATGAAATAGACAAATTAATTTAATACAGCAAAAACAATGAATATAAAGTTATAGGCATGCAACACAAAAAGGAAAGAAAGCATGTGACAACATATAACAAATATACTTTCTAATCAAAATCTACATTTAGTATGTTTGTACATAGATGATAGAAACTTAGATTATACTAACACAATTTGAACATGCATAGCTACATTTAAGGAGTCTAAGATCCGATACACAATCAGATTAAGGAGATATTGACTCCTTAGAGACTCGTTCTAAACACTCAAACAACAGAAAGCAAAACACTTGATAGAAAGCAATGAATGCATTAATCACAGACAGTTGAAAATAAGCATCAGATAAATTATATGGAATTTAGATAGCAAGCAATAAATTATAAAAGCTTTCTAATCAAAGTTTAAACTTCAGTATGTAGAGATAGACACAATTTAACCTCTGATTGTACTAGCCAAACATTAGAGCATGCATAATACTAGATGTAATGAGTTAAACCCACAAAGAACCCCTATCTAACATTATCGGATTGTTTATGGTAACCACTCGACAACAAACAAATCTTCTAAGTAATATAATAGGTACAACCCTAATAGAAATAAAACTATCATTACCTTTATCAGTTGTGACCTTTGTTCGAATTGCTTATTGTTGTCTTTGCTTGCTACCTCTGCAACAACTTGATATGACACATGAACCCGACTTCTTTCAAAGCCAACACCGCTTGATGTAGAGTGATTAGTAATCGACGATCGCAATGTGAAGTGAACAATTAAACGTGATGACTACTCTCACCATGAATACCTAATAACCACCGCGGGAATTGCTTTCAACTATGAATTACAAATCACCTATGCTGACACAATCAACCACGTACCGCACACAATCAACGATTTAAGAACATTAATATGAGAACTCAATCAATTCAAATTCTCAACTTACTCTCACAAGAGATAGTTCTTACACATGAAAAAGTTGCATTCTAACAACTACCAGCTGATATACGGCTCACAACCACACAAGTTTCTCATATAAGAAAAAATTGCATGAAGATACCTACTAGTTGACACACGACTCACGGCTACACAGTTATTATATAAGAAAAATTTGCACAAAGGCAATTATTAGACGACACACGATTCACAAATACACAGGCTTCTCACATAAAACTACTTGCAAACACCGCTTTGGGGTGCTTACCACTCAATACGTGTTTTGTCGACACAATCATGAATCACTAATATCAAACTATATTAAAGGTGATATTGATCCGAAAGTAGAAAACACGATGCCAATTTGATTGAGTTCCACTACAATTATTCTCGATGAGAAATAAGAAGGGGTATTTATAAAACTCTCCCAAGCACAACCCGCTAACTTCACCGAGGCCTCTTCGAGGATCCAATGAGGTGCCAAAAAATCCAATTTTTTATTTTCAATATTGTCGAGTAATTTTCATAAATACTTGCATCGAAACGAAACAAAAACATTTAGTGACAACGTCATTGGGCGAGCACCGAAAATGAAACAAAAACACCAAATATAACAATAGCTTGCTTGTCGAAAAACACAACGCTTAAACCAAAGATGCGCACATTATGAAAACTTATCCCGTGGTGTGTATAAGTATGCTCGTGTATAAAGTGTACATAACTATACGCGTGTATAAATTACTATCATCAAGTAACCAATCTTACATAGAAGAAGAGAAATGCAAAGTAAAATAAACGGATTCTCGTGTTTTGCACACGGAAGCCAACAATACAAAAAGGACTATAGGATTTATAATTTTAGTCCTATGGATAAGATATATCAATGTACTTTCGAAAGAGACCGAATGAATTGAATTACGCTATTTGTTTTTCTTCCAATTATTTGTACGTTTCTCCCCCTAAATCCCTAATCCTAATTTGTATATTATTTTTCCTCTTTCATCTATTTCTTCCTCTTGTTCTGCATCCTAAAGTTAATATTATAAGGAGATACAAGTACAACTCACAAGTTATAGCAAGTTTATAATCTCGGTGGCTAGTATTTTTTTGCTTCAGCCTCTCTCTTCCAACCTTATCCTTTTTGTGGTCAGTATTTTGTTGCTTTAGCCTCTCTCTCTTCCAAACTTATCCTTTTTGTTGTCAGAATTTTGTAACAGAATTCCATATGTTGAAGGACCAGATCTATCAAGGAAAACACTCGGTCTTTGTATTAGCAAAAAGTTATTTAATAAGTTTTCGTAAGTAGAAAATTTCAGTTTGTTCAATCCTTTTGTGCAAAAACAATGAATATAAAGTTATAGGCATGCAACACAAAAAGGAAAGAAAGCATGTGACAACATATAACAAATATACTTTCTAATCAAAATCTACATTTAGTATGTTTGTACATAGATGATAGAAACTTAGATTATACTAACACAATTTGAACATGCATAGCTACATTTAAGGAGTCTAAGATCCGATACACAATCAGATTAAGGAGATATTGACTCCTTAGAGACTCGTTCTAAACACTCAAACAACAGAAAGCAAAACACTTGATAGAAAGCAATGAATGCATTAATCACAGCATAGCTTGAAAATAAGCATCGATAAATTATATGGAATTTAGATAGCAAGCAAAAAATAATAAAAGCTTTGTAATCAAAGTTTAAACTTCAGTATGTAGAGATAGACACAATTTAACCTCTGATTGTACTAGCCAAACATTAGAGCATGCATAATACTAGATGTAATGAGTTAAACCCACAAAGAACCCCTATCTAACATTATCGGATTGTTTATGGTAACCACTCGACAACAAACAAATCTTCTAAGTAATATAATAGGTACAACCCTAATAGAAATAAAACTATCATTACCTTTATCAGTTGTGACCTTTGTTCGAATTGCTTATTGTTGTCTTTGCTTGCTACCTCTGCAACAACTTGATATGACACATGAACCCGACTTCTTTCAAAGCCAACACCGCTTGATGTAGAGTGATTAGTAATCGACGATCAGTAATGTGAAGTGAACAATTAAACGTGATGACTACTCTCAGTCATGAATACCTAATAACCACCGTGGGAATTGCTTTCAACTATGAATTACAAATCACCTATGTGGGACACAATCAACCACGTACCGCACACAATCAACGATTTAAGAACATTAATATGAGAACTCAATCAATTCAGCTCAACTTACTCTCACAGTATAGTTCTTACACATGAAAAAGTTGCATTCTAACAACTACCAGCTGATATACGGCTCACAACCACACAAGTTTCTCATATAAGAAAAAATTGCATGAAGATACCTACTAGTTGACACATGACTCACGGCTACACAGGTTATTATATAAGAAAAATTTGCACAAAGGCAATTATTAGACGACACACGATTCACAGTCACACAGGCTTCTCACATAAAACTACTTGCAAACACCGCTTTGGGTGCTTACCACTCAATATCAGTGTTTTGTCGACACAATCATGAATCACTAATATCAAACTATATTAAAGGTGATATTGATCCGAAAGTAGAAAACACGATGCCAATTTGATTGAGTTCCACTACGATTATTCTGGATGAGAAATAAGAAGGGGGTATTTATAAAACTCTCCCAAGCACAACGGCCAACTTCACCGAGGCCTCTTCGAGGATCCAATGAGGTGCCAAAAAATCTCATTTTTTGCTTCCAAAATTGTCGAGTAATTTTCATAAATACTTGCATCAGAAACGAAACAAAAACATGAGTGACAACGTCGGCTCGCGAGCACCGAAAATGAAACAAAAACACCAGCGATAACAATAGCTTGCTTGTCGAAAAACACAACGCTTAAACCAGCATGCACATTATGAAAACTTATCCCGTGGTGTGTATAAGTATGCTCGTGTATAAAGTGTACATAACTATATGCGTGTATAAATTACTATCATCAGTAACCAATCTTACATAGAAGAAGAGAAATGCAAAGTAAAATAAACGGATTCTGTGTTTTGCACACGGGAAGCCAACAATACAAAAAGGACTATAGGATTTATAATTTTAGTCCTATGGATAAGATATATCAATGTACTTTCGAAAGAGACCAGAATGAATTGAATTACAGTTTATTTGTTTTTCTTCCAATTATTTGTACGTTTCTCCCCCTAAATCCCTAATCCTAATTTGTATATTATTTTTCCTCTTTCATCTATTTCTTCCTCTTGTTCTGCATCCTAAAGTTAATATTATAAGGAGATACAAGTACAACTCACAAGTTATAGCAAGTTTATAATCTCGGTGGCCAGTATTTTTTTGCTTCAGCCTCTCTCTTCCAACCTTATCCTTTTTGTGGTCAGTATTTTGTTGCTTCAGCCTCTCTCTCTTCCAAACTTATCCTTTTTGTTGTCAGAATTTTGTAACAGAATTCCATATGTTGAAGGACCAGATCTATCAAGGAAAACACTCGGTCTTTGTATTAGCAAAAAGTTATTTAATAAGTTTTCGTAAGTAGAAAATTTCAGTTTGTTCAATCCTTTTGTGCAAGTCCTTTGTCTCATTCTCGGTTTTCACCTAAGTGTTTATTTTTCAACTATTTCCTCTTGTCATTCCTTTGCAGTTATAGACACCTAGTTAATCCCAATTTGTTTCTCAGCTGTTCGAAGAAATTTCTCACAGGGACTGACTGAAAATAAATGAATATGAACTATCCTTTTGGGTTTTGAACATTCCTACATTCTTAGATTATGACAACTTATGGAGCTTCTTCTGTTTTAGTTTTATCTAAAGAAGACAGAATTTCTCTCGTTTTTTATTTATTTATTCTTTGCCCCATTTTTTTCTTCCTGTGATGTATATTATTTATTTATTTATGCTTCTGCAGAATTGATTTACTATTTGGCTCGTAGATTCTTTTTCGTTCTTATAAATGATGCTATTTATGAGGAGAATCAGCCATAAGATGAGCACAGCCTCACCTTCCTTATTGTGTCTCTTACATGCTGGTGATAACTATAACATTCTGGGAGCTTTTGGATGTCAGTTTCATGGTTCTTCGAGTTGCAGGAGCTTTTGTGGTTTTGGCCACACTTGTTTGGTAAGCTTAGATGTAGAGGCGGGGCCTTTGGAAACACAGACTCAGGACATATTTCCAGCAAAGTTTTTGTCAACTATGGCGGGAACTATCCTAGTTCAGGCACGAGATCCAGCTAAACTAAGTGTTGATATCCAAAATTCTCTCGATGAGCATCAACTAAAAGATGCATGGAATTTATATGAACAGCATATGCTGATTGGTGGGTTCCCAAGAAAATCTGTTGTGAATAAACTACTTGCTACTTTTGCTGAAAGCCTTGATGTTCAATGGCTTGATAAGGCTTATGGGTTGGTAGAGCAAGCCTTTGAGAAAGGTAAGCAGAATTTGTTAGAGAGAGAGACATTGATTTATCTCTCTTTTGCTCTTGCCAAAGCTGGGTTACCTGTTCCTGCATCTATTTTATTGAGAAAGCTTGTAGAAATTGAGCAGTTCCCCCCTGTATCTGCTTGGTCTGCAATTTTGGTCAATATGTCGCAAACAGCTCCTGGAGCTTACCTTGCTGCTGAGTTGATACTTGAGATAGGTTATTTGTTCCAAGATGGCAGGATAGACCCACGCAAGAAGAGCAATGAACCTTTGGTTGCTATGAAGCCTAATACCACTGCTTTCAACATTGCTCTGACTGGTGGTCTTTTGTTTGGGACAACAAAGAAAGCAGAGCAGCTTCTTGAGATAATGCCTCGAATTGGAGTGAGATCTGATGCTAACTTACTCATAATTATGGCACATATATATGAGAGGAATGGACGAGTTCAGGACCTTAAGAAACTTCAAAGATACATAGATGAGTCTCACAACATTAGTGATGCCCAGTTTCGACAGTTTTACAATTCTTTGCTCTCATGCCATTTGAAGCTTGGGGATCTTGAATCTGCTTCCAATATGGTACTGGAAATGCTTCGCAAAGCAAAAGCAGCAAGAAATTCTCTAGCTGTAGCAACATTGGTTACTGATGCTGCTGGAAGTGGCAGAAAGTCTCCTTTTGGACTAAGTCCTGTCTCAAGTCATAGCTACAAGCAACCCGATGATTCATTAGAAGGTAAACCTTGCCAAATGTCTATGATTTCTTTTGAAGAGTATTCTAAAGATGGAAGTTTCTTAAAACTTGAGGCTGAGGCAAAGGAAGGGCTTGACACTTTGTTAGCTAAGCTGCAGAAGCAGGTTGAGTTCATAACAACTGAGAGGGGTATTATCCAACCAACTGATAGAATTTTTGTGAAATTAGTCAAGGCCTTTTTGGAAGCCAGAATGACCAAAGAGTTGGCAGTGTTTCTCATTAAGGCAGAAAGAGAAGATTCTCCGGCTTCCAATGACGATTCAGCTTTGGTCCATGTTATTAATTCATGCATATCACTGGGTTGGTTGGATCAAGCATATGACCTCCTCGATGAGATGCGTTTGGCTGGTGTTAGGGCGCCTTCTTCTATCTATATGTCACTTTTAAAGGCATACTGTCAAGCAAACCGTCCAAGAGATGTTGCATCCCTCTTGCGGGATGCTCGTAGAGCAGGGATCCAACTAGATTCAAGAAGTTATGAGGCACTGATCCAGTCCAAGGTACTGGAAAAAGATACACATGGGGCACTTCATCTATTTAAAGAGATGAAGGAGGCAAAGATAGCAAAGGTAGGTCATCAAGAGTTTGAGATTTTGGTTAAGGGATGCGAAGAGGGTGGTGAAGCCCGGTTGATGTCAAAGCTCTTGCAGGAAATCAAGGAAGGGCAAAGGGGGGATTCTGCAGTTCATGATTGGAACAATGTGATCCATTTCTTTTGTAAGAAAAGATTGATGCAAGATGCTGAAAAGGCTTTGGAAAAGATGCGAAGTCTTGGACATACACCAAATGCTCAAACGTTCCATTCTATGGTCACTGGATATGCTGCTATTGGGGGTAAATACATAGAGGTGACAGAACTGTGGGGTGAGATGAAATCTCTAGCTTCTTCTACCTCAATGAAGTTTGATCAGGAACTCCTGGATGCTGTGCTTTATACATTTGTGAGGGGTGGATATTTTGTTCGTGCGAATGAAGTTGTGCAGATGATGGAGAAAGTAAACATGTTTGTTGATAAGTACAAGTATCGGACCCTCTTGTTGAAGTACCACAAAACATTGTACAAGGGTAAAGCTCCAAAGTTCCAATCAGAATCCCAGCTAGAAAAGAGAGAAGCAGCATTAGCTCTTAAGAAATGGGTGGGATTGTGTTGAGAATCTACTGATCTACTTCATAGATACCATATTATCCAGTATCCAATGAGATTTTATTGCTATAGAAATTATTTTGTTGGATAAGAAGTATAGGACGGAGCTTGACTTGGCCAGTTTTGCATGTTGGTTGGCACATCAGCAGATCCCTTTTAGACCCCCTCAAAGTTGGTTTTTGATGGTGTGACGAATTTCAAATCTCAATGAGATGAAAAAAGTCTCACTATAAATTCTCTGCTTATTATATGGAAGAAATTCATTTCTACCCTGGTCTCAAGGTTCTTATGAGAAGGATGGATCATTTTTTTTCTCGATGTGAGTAGTTTCCTTTCATTTACCAACTTATATCGTCTAAGCCATCTCCAATGGTAATTTTTGGCATCAACTAGCTCTGTTGGTGCGTTGAGGCTGTATAAGTTACATTTGGCAATAAATTTTAAAGATGACTAGAATAGAGTGCCTAATTTTTAGTTTGACACCTTGAACTGGTTTGTCATATTTTACTATTACTTCATTTTTAATAGAATTGCAATATATCAACCATAATGTGACCTTTCATTCTTCATTCCTTTTTGTGTAACTTGGCCCTTCCCACCAATTTTACTACTTTGAATATTGCATGGCTTGGTCGTCTGGTGAAGGTAGAAATTTTCGGTCTGGGAGGCAGATGGTTGTAGTGCTTATATTTTCTTGTCAGCAGGTGTTTTTATGTATTCTTTAAGGCCCTTTAGCAAAAAAATTGTGGTTTTAGGGTATGGCAATCTCAATATCTTTCAGAAGGTTGCCACCCTATGTGGTTATGTTTTGAAAATACCCTTCCTGGTCATGTTTTAAAGATTTTTCATTTGTCCATTTTCCAGCTTGATGCTGCTATTGAAGCTGAAAAGCAAGCTACAAACGACAGGGCTTTGTTAGCACTAAAGAAGAGAAAGGCACAAGAAGAACTACTGAAGCAAGTTCATGGATGTCTCATTAATGTTGAACAGGTGGATGTTCATTTTTTCCTTTTTTTTCCAGTTATTAATAACAATTGAACTTGTGATGGCTAAAAATTGGGCTCGTGAGGTTGTCTTCACTCTTTTTATTTATTTATATGCTTAAAGTAGCATTCTCTTATCTTTGAGTTTAGGAAAGCATGTTTATTGCCAAATTTTCTTTCAATTGGCAGATACTAAACTGGCAAGTAAGGAGAGAGCTATCTTTGGAAGTTTGAAGGCCAATTAAAGCCATACAAAGTAAGATCAATCTTGAGAATGGTCAAAAACTAATGGATGAGCCAACAATCATTTTATACATCTTAATCTTGTGGGATATATGCACTTTGTGGGCTAATCACTTGAGATTCAACAGATTAGGTACAGGGGTTTGAACATAGTACCTCTCACTCAAAAATCATATTAGATTGTGCCGGTCATCAATCCTTCAAAAGCAATCTATTGAGAGATTGGCTAACATTCATTTTATACCTATAGCATTTATGCTTGTTTATGCATAACTTTTTTTTCTGCTTATTTGTTTTTATCAGGAGTTGTACGCATGTTTATGTTCGTTACAAAATTTAGTCTCTGTATTTTGCTGTTGTTTTTATGGATTTTTCCTATTAAAGTGGTCCTTACCAGTTTGTTAGTGATATGTAGGCTTATTTCTGGTTTAAAATGAATGTTCTCTTATGTTTTGCTTTTATTACTTGTGTGTTTTTTTTTTTGGTCTTGTTGGTTTTCAATTTATTTTACCTGTGTTTTGTTCATCTCTTTATTTGCTTATTCTTTGTTTAGGATGGGGAAGATGAAAGTTGTGGGGTCTATTTGTCCGAAGAAACTTAGAGAGGAATTGGGCTTCTGATGACAATCATTCATATATATATAATCATTCATATAAAGTTTTTCCTAAACATTGTTGTAATTTAAGATTGATTTTTATGATTCCTTTTGTTAAAATGCTTTAATTTTTGTGGATAAGTTTGGTTTACCTTTGTTTTTGTTTTTTGTCATCTTATATTTGAATTTTTTCATTATTTTCTTTAGGTATATTGTTTTTGTAAGTGTGTTTTATTTTTGTATGCGGGAGAATTTTTATCTTCGATAAAGTAAAAGTACTATTTTTGTAATGTTTACCAATGTTTTGCAAGTCTGTATAGTTATTAAGATATTTTATCCATTTAAAGAAGTTATTTTATACTTTTATTGAGCTTTATATCATTTGGATTTCCTTGACGATGACATTCTTTTTCTGTGTTAGCTACCTCACGATGTGGACTTCCACATTCTTCTGTTCAACTGGAGAAAGTTGTGATGCGTGCAAAAAGTGTCCTTACTGAGGATTAGAATGACTCTTCATTTTTCTCAAATGGTAAACTAAATTCGTTTTGGGTGTTGACTTATTATGAGGTGGAGATTACTTTGTACTTTTTTTCGAAGGCGTCACATCCTTAGCATCAAAATGACTTGGGTAAGAGTTTTTTTTTATAATCTAAATATAGATTTAGTGGTAATCTCATTTACTCCTTGTGCAAGTAATGTAAAACTTTTAAGGAGATTTAGGTTTAGTGACAAGGAGATGTTCAAATAATGAATACTTCAGATAAATTAGACTTTATTAATTACTAGTAATAGAGAAGCTTGTTGACGATGTGGGTTATGAATGCAACATAATAACATTCCTTTGGAAACCCAAAAGAATAATTTTTTAGTGAGTGGGAAATGAGAGATATTTTGTTCCACCACAGAGAATTATTTAATTTTTACATCAGCGAAACTGATGCAGTCATCTACATTAAAAAAAAATCTAAGATTATTTTTAGGATATTTAAATAATTATATTCGTGCTGCACGCAATAAGTAAAGTTATTTGTATTCGAAGAATATACTATTTAAATAGAAAAAATATTGCAAATATCCGTAGAGAATAAAGTTCAAGTAACCTTAGTTCTTTATAATAGAAAAAAGTTTTTATTGTCTTGTTTTTATTACAAAAGGGCTAATGGAAGGGAAAAAAGGATATCTAAAATATAATATTATCATTTACTTAATGTGATTGTAAAATTATTATTAAGATTTAAAATAAAATGACACTATCCCTTCTAAATAAACTTATGTGATAAATTTAATTAAAATAATCATCAAATATTTTTTTTCTTCTATCATTTTTTTTAAAAAATATAACAAAAAAACTTTAATTTTTAACTATTAAATTAAGTGGTACAACTTAGGATATGTGAACCTTCGTTCATTTAAATAAATATACTTTTAAATATACAGTTAATTATGCTTGAAGAGTAACATGAAGGTTGACACATCCAATATTTTAATTAATGTCAACATCTTTCTTAGAAATTGGAATTCTATTCTCTCTCTCTCTTGAGACATAAATTAGCGTTATTTTCCAGCACCACCATCTCCTTTCCTGTGAGCTAGCACTCCACTTTCTTTGTAGAAAAAGAAGAAAAATTAAACAGAAACCAACCCACCATATTCCAATCTATAACCCTTGATCCCTAGTTTCGTCTCCTTGTAAAATAAATAAATTAGAAGCCCACCAACAGAGGAACCGCTACTTCACTACTTCAAATCCAGGAATTACTAAACTAGATAGCCACCTATATCCAAGCACCCCAACATTCATTTTAAAAAAAAACCAATCTACATGTGCAATAAGTGCTCCATCATATTGAAGGGGTTGCTATCTTCATCAAGGGAAAAAAATATATTCCAATTTGATATTTCAAATTTTTAGTAATATTTAGAGGTGCTTCTAGATCTTAATCTCCTCTGTGAGGAAGATAAATTTGAAAGGAAAAAAAAGAGAGATATAGAAGGGTTGTGATAAATAAAAGAGAAAAGAGGATAACAGGAGTTGAGAATAAAAAGAAAGAAAAGGAAGAGAGAGTGAGAGAGAGAAAACTAGAGAGAGAGGGAATGAGAAAAGAGAAAATAGAAACAAAGAAAAGTGAAACATGCCAAAAAGGAAAAAAAAAAGATTGCTTCTTTTGTTTTTTCCCGTTTATATATACATATATATTACAAATTGATTAGTGTAATAATAATAAAAAAATCCTTTTTAACATTTTTTTAAAAATATCTAATATTTATCTACACCAAGTTTCGATAAAAAAAGAGTTAATAGATGCTCTTAACAGAAAAATGTAAAATTTAAAAACAACATTCAAAAGACGTTTTTAAACTTTAGAAGCATATTTGACTCTACGTTTTGGTGGACAAAATACCTAGAATGAACTTCTAGTTTATAGACTAATTGAAATCAACCCACAAAGATAACATTATAATTTTTAAGATAATTTTAAATGTCTCAGAAATAACATATTTTAAGCAAATTTTTTAACAATAATGATGAGTTACCAACACTATTAGAGGATAATTAGAGACCTTGATAAAATGAATATCACATGAAGATAAAAATACATTAGTTCGATGGATTGTTGGTAATTGAAGAATTTCTTGATTTGTTAGTTAAAGTGGAAAATGTTTTCGACTAATGGGAAACTAAGGAACATATGAAGGTCAGATTGGTGGCCTATCGACTCAAAGGAAGGGCATTAACTTGTTGGGACAAATTGTAGATGACACGTACTCGATAAAACAAAGACAAAATTTGAAGTTGATGACGAATGAAAAAGTATGATTGAACAATTTTTACCTTTAGATTATGAACGAGACATTTTTTAGTCGTTATCAACATTATCAGCAAAGATATTGCACAATATAGGATATGTTATCGAATTTTATTAACTTACAACTAAAGTTAATATTCAAGAATTTGAAAATCAAAGAATTTCAAGATTCATTGATGGTTTATATGTCAATATACAAGATGAAGTCTCTAAGCAATCATGTTGCACACTTTATAGTGCTATTAAACTTGCCATGGAAATAGAGACACAACTTAACAAAACAATAGCACATAATTTGATATCTTCATAGTCTACTATATTGTTATCAATACCCACACCAAGGAAGGGGAAGGTAGTACAAAAGCATGTGATGATGCACCAAAGCCAAGAATACCTAATGATCAACTCGCTACACAATTGCGATGAGAACCAACCACTAACTAGGGTTCTTCTAGCAACCCTTACATAGTAACCAATGGAAACAAATGCTACCAAGGTGAATAATTAGGGAAAAAACTCTCACCAATAATGTCAAAATAGACCAATCAACTTAGCTATTTATAACGATAACTTTGATAGAGACAAAAACCACCTTGAAGAAGATAACTTGGGAGAAGAAGAAGAAAAGGAAGAAGAAGAACCAGAGGAAGGATTATCTTTAGTAATAAAAATATTGATGTATACCATAAGGAAAGAAGAAGACCTACAATGACACAACATCCTCAAAGCAAGAGGTATGATTAATCAATGAATATGTGATCTCATCGTTGATAGTAACAACAATGAGAATATTTTTTCCAAAACCATGGTTGACAAGTTACAATTAAAGATACATAAACATCCTTCTCCATACTATATTGAATGGATTAAAGATGTTGAAGAAACTAAGGTAATAGAATGATGTCTTATTTCTTTTTCCATTAGAAAATATGATGAAGTCTTGTGTGATGTTGTGATATGGAAGCTTGTCATATGCTACTTGGAAGACCATGGCAGTTTAGTCAGAAAACAATGCTTGGTGGTAGGAAGAACTATTACACTTTTTATAAAGATGAAATGAAATTCATCTTAGTACCAATGAAGCAACAAAGCCAACTAATAAGTTTGGAGACAAAACCCTCATCTTAGTGCCAAAAGAAATATTTCACAACTACTACTTGACAATATCAAGCACTTTTATCTAAATTTAGAGATATTGTCTCAGAAGAATTACGCATAGGCTTACTACTATTTTGAGACATTCAACATCATATTAATTTTGTATCAGGTGCTAGTTTACCAAATTTGCCTCGCTATCGCATGAGCCCTAAGGAATATGAAATTTTATAGTCATAAGTTGGTGAACTTCTTTATAAAGGAATGTTTCAACAAAGCATGAGCCCTTGTGGTGTATCAACTCTCCCTACATCAAAGAAGGATGGAAGTTGTAGAATATGTATGGATAATGGAGCAATAAATAAAATCATAGTACAATATTGTTGTCAAATTCCTTGGCTAGATGATATACTTGATAGGTTGGTAGAATCAAAGTTGTTCTCCAATATTGATCTTCGAAGTAAATACCATCAAATTTATATTCAACCTAGTGATGAATGGAAAACAACTTTCAAGGCTCATGTAGGACTTTATGATGGTTAGTCAGACCTTTTGGATTATCCAATGCACCAAGTACTTTCATAAGACTAATGAACAAGGTATTCCAACTTTTCATTGGGAAGTTTGTCGTTTATTTTGGTGGCATCCTCATTTATAATCGAAATGAGAAAGAGTATTTACAACATTTTTACAAAGTTGTCAAAGCACCGAGAGTAAAAAAAGTTGTATGCAAACCTAAAAAAATGCAACTATATGACTAACTCTCTCATTTTCTTAGGCTTTATTGTGAGCTTTGAGGGAATAAAAGTTGATTAAGAAAAAGTAAAAGCCATTCAAGAATGGTTGACACCAAAGACAATGACAAAAGTTTAAAGCTTTCATGACTTAACAAAATTTTATAAGAGGTTTGTAAAGAGCTTCATTACTATTATTGTACATTTCATTGGTTGCTTGAATCAAAAATAACTTATTCAAGCAGATGGGAGTTTCGTAACTTTAAAAGAGAAGTTGACAAATGCACCAGTTCTAGCACTTCCTAATTTCGAAAAGATCTTTAAAGTTGATTGTAATACATCTAGAGTGGAGATTGTTGCTATTTTGTCTTAAGAAATGTAGCCTATAGCTTTCTTTAGTGAAAAACTCGGTGAATCACGATAGAAATAGTTCATCTATGAAGAAGAGTTATATGCAGTTGTTTGGACATTACAACAATGAGAGTCATACCTAGTACAAAAGTAGTTTATCCTTATTATAGATTACTAAGCTCTCAAGTACTTCAACAACTCTTTAGCTTTGAATCGTATGTATGTTCGATGTATTGCCTATATTCAAAGGTTCATATTTTCTCAGACACAAGTTAAGCCATTTGAATAAAGTTACTAATGTATTGAGTCATTTAGTTATCTTGCTAACTTTTGTTAGAAGTGAAATAGTTGGTTTGACTACTTGAAGGACTTATATATTGATGATGAAGATTTCAAGGAAGAATAGCACAATATGGCAATGGAGTTACAAGAAAACATCAATATATGATAGTTTTCTATTATTTGAGAATTGTTTGTGTATTTCAAAAGTTGCTTAGAGAACATATCATCAGAGATATACATGATGGTGGATTAGGAGGACACATGGGACAAGACAAAACCATCTTGTAAGTTTTGTAAGCCTTTAAGTCTTATTGGCATTCATGTGAGCAAAATACAGAGTCTGTTATATTTACTTAGTTTTTTTGTCATCCTCTATGTAAAGTCAATTACTGATAATTGTTATTGCACACACATATAGTTGGTTACACTTTGTATGCTTGCATGTTTTACACACACCATTGGGAATGGTTTATTAGTATGCATGCTAGATTGTTTTTCGTGTTTTTGTTTAATTTGTTTTGTAGGTATTCGTGGAAATTTACTTGGCATTTTTGGTGAAATAAATTTTTTTTTGGTGTGCTTGTTGGGGTTCTCATTACCCCTTACCATTATGGTAGGTAAGGCACTTAGAATACTTAAAATTTTCTATAAATACCTCTCTTTTAATTGTTTGATTAATTAGAAAAACACAGGTATATTTTGGTATTTTTGAAAATCATTATTTTCAAAAGTATAATTGTTTTTTGATTATGGATTGTTAATATGTCGAGTGTGATTTTGGCATTAGTCGTTTGTGAGAGTGTTTAGCAAAGACTATTTTATTGGATTAGGTTAATTCAATAAATTAACACTCGAGACTTAGATTACTAGGTTTGAAAGCTTGAATTTTCCTATCCTTAGAATTCACATATATCGATTGTTAGTCATTGATTGTATCATGAGCTGGTGGTAAGGTTCTGGAAGAAATTCAGATCTAAATTGGATCATAATAGTCGTGGAGGCAACTAGCAAGGACAACGTAGGAGTAGTGATGATAGTTTTCATGACTCATAGATGTATTATAGGTATATTTCTATCAAGTTGTATACTATTTTTATACTGTTAATGGATTGCTTGCTGTCGAGTGATTGTTATATACAACCCAAGAATTTTACTAAATTTGGACAGGGGTCTATATGGATTTACCTCGTTATTTTGACATGTTTACATGCTATTGTGTTTTAATTAGTACAAGCACAATCCTATCCAAATTTGTGCCAATATATAAGGATTCTATTGTGATTAAAAAAAACACTTATTTTCTATATTGTTGATTATTTTAATCTATATTTTCTTATATTGCTTCTACTTAGGTTGCAATTCTGTTTAGATTAAATTAATCCGCCTGTTAATTTACTTGTTTTATTTCTTTCCCTGCTATACTTCCTTTAATGCTTTACTTCCATTGTATGGAATTAGGGGTTAGTCTCCAGGAGTTATCCGCTCCTTACATTGATTGTTTTTTGAGTTGCAAACTTTCTCACGTCTCATTGGTAGAAGTTTGATATTTTTGGCTACACATAAGACGAGATGTTGAGAAGTTTGTCAAATGTTGTTATACTTGTCGAACTACAAAGGGCAGATTCAAAACATAGGTCTCTACAAACCTCTACCAATTCCTAATGCTCCCTAGCAAGATTTTTCCTTGGATTTTATTTTGGGAATACCATAGACACAAAGATATTCAAATTCTATTTTTGTTGTAGTTGATCTTCCAAAATTGCTCATTTTATTCCTTGCAAGAGGATGTTAGATGCTACTCATATTGCTCAATTTTTTCTTTAGAGAAGTCATTGGCTTACATGGTTTGCCTAAAACAATTATTTTTGAGCGTGGTAGCAAATTTTTTAATTATTTTTTATGAACTCTATGTAAGAAACTTGATATGCCATTGCATTATAGTAGCATATGCCATTTACAAATAGATAGTCAAACTAAGGTCGACTGCCAATTAGTCATTGGATAGTCAAGCATAGTTTTCCCTATAACAATGTAACAAATAGGTTAGTAACAAATCACCTTGGGAGATTGTCTACATAGACCTCCATTGCATATTTTGGATTTGGTTCCTTTTCCTAAACTTTCATGTATAAACATTATTACTAATCATATGATAAATAAAGTAACTAACATTCATGGTGATATCAAGAGAAAATTAGAAGAATTTGCACCGATGTATAAATTGAATACTGACAAACATATACGATATAAGTCATTTGATGAAGGTGATAACATGATAGTCCACTTGCGTAAAGAACGAATTGCAATTGGAGAGTATAACAAACTCAAACAAAAGAAGATCAAGTCATTTCACATTTTTCAAAATATTAATTATAATGCCTATGTAATTAACCATCCTAATACCTTTGTAATTTCCAAGATATTCAATATTCAAGACCTACATGATTATTATGGACTTGAGCCATTACCATCATTAACTTACAGAAGAGTATTTTTCAAAAAACGGGAGAATTGACGCATCTATTTACATAAAAAATATCTAAAATTATTTTTAGTATATTTAAATAATTATACTTATGTTTGAAGAGAAAGTAAAATTACTTGTGATTAGAGTATAAATAAAATTACTTATTTTATTTGTTTAATTTTCATTATAAATAGTTATAATTTGAAGGATAAGGCATCTAACGTTTTAATCAATTTCACTTTCTTCTTAGAAGTTCTCTTTAAGAATTACATCATTGAGATGTAAGTTAAAACAACATCTAGTAACCCTCTATGTCAGATTTAGACTTTGAGTTATGAGTAACTCAATTTGTCACTTTATTGGCACAATGCCTTTAATATAATTTTACATTTAAAAAACTTGCAAATCTCTTCTTAATCTTAGAATAAGGTTGGAAAATTTTGAAAGCATTGAAACTTCACCACATGTTAAAAAATTCATTAGTTGTTTAGAATCACTTTGCAACAAAAAACGGTGGTAACCATGTCATTTTGCTAAATTTAGAGCATAAAGGACATCCAAGCATTTTGTCTTAAAAGTAGAAGAATTGCTGTTAACAATAGAATGTATCCCAAATAAGGATATTTAGCAATGACTAGAAAGTCTTGCAATTTTGTAGAATTACGTGTTTTTCACTGGGCTGAAATCATTGTTAATGGTGAATCTTAATTGTAATGAAAGTACAAATTATTTTATCAAGTATTTCATTATTTCTATCATGTGAAGTATCTTGAATTTTTAGTTTTGGGAAGTAAGCTCTTGATTAGGATTCATAGCAAGTCCAAGTTTTTAGTTCATTTTATATATTTCGAATGATATGGTAAAATATTTTTAAAAAGTAAAATCAAATCCACGTAATTATATTCAATGAAAAACTGATACGTCAATTACGATAATAACATATTTGTAATATAGTAATGCTCAAAGTTTAAAGGGGATGAAGCTAGTTTTGAATATGATTGTTTTGTTCTAGCTTCAAAGTTCAAATGATGTTGTAATGATTTTGTATGCGATGCCATTCTTAACATTGGCTATGTTATGACATGGTTTTGAGCTAACTAGTCACAAAATGTACCTGACATTGGCTACGTTATGACATCAAGAGCTAGTTACACGGTCAATGATAAAACTGAGAACTTAGTTTTATCACCATTACCTGACCATATAATGACATGTAAATGGTGGTGCCATATCATATTTAACATTGGGTATCAAACCAGTCCTCATAGTGCGACTCCGTTAGAAGTTTGGGTATCATTCATGAAATTTATCCTTCAAGAAGAGAACCCAACCGATTTTTGTATGACAGGTTCTTTAGATCCAATATTCAAGCTGGCTACAAATTCTACAGTTGCATCCCGTCTTTCAAATGGAATATGAGAGGTATTATTGGGATGACTTTAACACATACATCGTACAGCGACTTGCCTTTTTGCCTATTGCATACTGTGATAAATTAATTAAAATTGTAAAAACTGCTATCACAAAACACGTACCAATTTATGTCATCCAAGAGAGAAGGCTAAGCAACTTGATAAATGAAAACTACTTGATCGACAGAAAATATCGAACTGGCAGTGCATCAAATAGGTAATAGTGTAGACAAGGAGCTCCTAGTGGCCTGATGTAAAGTATTGTATTAAAGAACAAAGCCGTTCAAATGTGTGTGCCGCAATCCAAACATGATTGCCTTAGTCCTGTCTTTGCCTGTAAAAGAGAGATGACACTTCCTCAGTAACTCATCATTATCTTAAGGTAAAATAATATATGTAATTAAACATTGTATGTCACTTGTTACAAGAAACAACACGAAAACATTGACTCTATTCATGACAACATATCCTACTCCATAGATTTCTTAACCAAGTTTCCAACTGAACTGACGAACAAGATTATTAAATTTAAATTTGACTATTCTAAGCATAGGCACTAGATCTAGACTCATCGGTTCTGGAATTCAACTAAAGAAGACAGTAATACTGTATCGTATCAATCTGAAATTTAACATAGGAGTCAATGGACCACGTAAGTTCAGTATTACACAGTGTAAGAGTAGAAAGTAAGGCTCATGTTTGAGATGGCTTTATTGAAAGGAAGGTATCTCAACATAACCACTTCCTAGTGATGATTGATGTTCCTGATGTGGGATAAGTGAGGAAGTGAGGCAGATTACAAATCCAGGGGAGCTATTAGGAATGTTGCCTGCAATTGTGATAGAGAATGAGGTCGAACAGGGAGAGAAGTGACTACAAAGACAAAAGCGAAACAAAGAAAAGAGGGAGATGATAGAAGGGTAATAACAAAGATCAAAATTTTACAGATTCATAATACAAGTTCGTTGTATATTTGTATAAAACATTACAAAATAACCCCTTTGTCTAAAATGAAAATCCAGCCCTAGGTTATGCCTATACAAATCTCAGACCAACTCCTAAGATAAAGCAGTAACAATACTTGCCCCAGTCAATCCAGCAAACTTCGAAATCAAAGTAACTTAGATTGAGTTAAAAATCATAAACTTTTACAGAATCTTTCTGTAGCTGTTCATTAGTCAATATGCTATACTTTATTGCCACAACCAAGTCACAACGTAATGATCAATAGCGCATGTTTAGCTAATTAAACAACCTCATGAAGTCAAGTTTCATAGATCAATGTATAAATGATAGAGACAAGGAAGCCATACAAATTACAAAGACAAAGAAATATTGGAAGTTTGAGACTTTAATTGAGCAACGCAAACCTGGGTGAAGATAAACATGTTGAGGTGTTTGGAAATCCAGCAAAGACATTCGAGTAGGACTTGGTCAAATATGAAAAGTTTGTAATTGGTGGTAGAGCAGGCACTTCTTCACCTTTTTTTAGAAGCTCTTCCAAGTTGAGTCTCTGAAGGGTTAAGACAGCCTTGGACTCTTTCCAGATGAAGGCAAGATGATCATTCTCAAAGACAAAAAGAGAGCCAGGTTTTGAACCAGGATATCTGAAACCATATCCATTTGCGATACCCTCTCCTGCGAAAGCATGCTTAATATTCATGGAAAGAGAATCCGCATCTGTACCCCATGGAAATGGATCAAATGAAGGCTCATCCACATTTACCATAAACATTGCTGAACCATTAGGATGAAGAACATAGTGTGTGCCTTCCAATATTTTGGTTGCAATTAGAAGCCGCTGACCCTGTGACTCCTCATATGATAAACAAAGAAAAAACAAAGCTTTTCCAGGTCTGTCCTCAGCAGGTGATCCAGGAGGCCAGCCAAAAGTTCCTCCCCACAAACCAGCATACTCTCGCTCGGCAGTTGGCATCCGCAAGGGCAGCTTGTAGAGGGCAAATCGACTATCATGCATATTTGGCCATGCTCGGTAAGACGATAACTTAACAGCAGTAGCGTGCAATGTCAATCCGATTGTATCATTAGACTTCAGAAATTCATGAAGCTTTGCATATTTACTATCCATGCTGGATGAACTCTTCTTTGAAGTTCCAAGGCTCCTATTGATTGAAGTGGACTTCCCTAGGATCCGACTGATGCTATTTCTAAAATACCTACCAACACTTTTCCTTTTGTTGCATTGAGATTGATCATCATCCTCATTTAGAGAGACATTAATACTACATGTGTGATCGAGACTCTTTCTGATCTCACTAAGCTCCAATTGAGTAGGATCAGATGGAAGTTGTCTGCTTGTCTTCCAATCAACACGAGTGTCCCCAAGCTTGTACAACTGAATAAGTGATGATCTTCGCTCCCTCAAAAGTAACATATTGTTCCAGTAAGTCTCTTCATCAACCCTATGAGGAGGAAAAAGTGGCCCATTTGCAGGACCGGGCACCTTTAAACGTACTTGGCTAGTCACAACATCAAGCAACTTCCTTTTGTCATTAAAAGCCAATCGACTAAACGGAATTGTTGCCTTAATATCTCCAAGCCTCTGTGACCTTGACAATCCACTATCTGACCTACAAATATTTCTTGAAATTTCCTTGTCAAAAGGGTTAAAAAAACTCTTGCTATGCAACAACTTATCCCCATTTTTACGTTCTCTAGACTCAACCTCAAGTAAGACCATATTACAAGACTTGTCAATAGCCTTTACAGAACCAGGATACAAGTAATCACTTCCTTTTTCCCTCCCATGTAAGAAAAATACCAAAGAACCATCAAAATCACCTACAATTTCAAATACAGGTGCCCAAAGAATAGGACCATCTTCAATGCCAAATGCACCAAGTTCTTGCGGAATTATGCGGCAGCCAACAACGGAAACAAAACCAGGGATAACACACACAACATTGCCCAGCTCCGGGTTTTGGTGAACCCAAATTCCCATTAGAGGCCGAACACCATAGAGAAAGCGACAAAGTGCATTATAAGATGACACAGCCTTGCGCCACTCAATAAGCTCTTGACAAGGAACAGTTCCTACAATCTCACATTGGTTCAGCCACACCTTTTCAGAGGTTACAAGGGAATATAGAGCCCCACAACATTGACTGAGATTACACAGGTCTCTCGGTGAGAGAGACCGGGTGACAATTGAAAATATATCATCTGGTAGAGCTAGAAGCAGAGTTGAGCCGCAGGATTCAGACATCATAGGAATTCAACTTACAATGTTTATGGATCAACTTAACAAAAAATATCTAAGGTTGGGTTTCAAATCTATATTTATATAAGAAATTTTTACAATTCAATGCATGCACATAATTCTGAACAAAAGTGATAGCTCACCCCTTCAGACTTCTTCAAAACTTTCAGTTCCTAATCAAATTGAAGACAAAAAAATACGGATCCAGACCTGGAACTGACATGGGTTTGTTTCCGATTCCCCAATTCTGCGTCTCAGAACCATATATGACAGAGTAAATGACCCAAACCAAATTGGATATTCTATCTTTTACTCCGATTCACATAAGCTCAATTGGATTACCTCAGATCCTCAAAATCTTTCACCTTGATACAAAAACGCCAGCAAAATATAGAAAGAGAGAAGAAAGGTTGAAGATTGATGAGAACCAAGGCCTGTGTGAGGTCAAATCATCACCACTGAATTGAAGTTGAAGTCTCGTTAAGCTTTATTTCCTCTCTCCCTCTTCTCAAGGGAACAGTGAAAGAGGGGAATGGTGAGAAAGAGGACTGTTAACTTCAGCTTTGAAATTATCATTGTCTTTTTATGGGGTACTCATCTTTTTCTACCTCCGTGCCAGCCAACAAATATTGAAATTAAGCTTAAAATGAAAGCCAAGTCCCGAAAGTCCAAGACTACACCCCAAAAGCTAAAGAAGATGAAAAAGAGAGGCAAACTAGCATCACAATATTCTCACAGTATATAGTCCAACTATTCTTGATTTTATTTCTTTGCCAGCAAATGATTCTTGACTCTTGGAATATAGCAATTGTATGCATTTATGGTTTGACGGGTGAGCCATAAGACAAAGCTTTTATCATGTTGAAGGGCTTTGCATTGCCTTTGGGATAAATTACATATGGCTAATTAAGTAAGTAATGATTCAGTAAATTAGATTAATAAAGTGTAAAAATAATATAATTTTTTTTAAATACAAGCGTATAATTGTTGGAAAGTATAAATAGTAAACTATTCAATAGCACGTGCTGATTTGGTCACAACTTTCAAAATTTGTATACTTTTATCAATTTGTTTTAAAAAATAAAGTAGTATTTAAAAAAAAAATAAAAAATGATGATTTAGTATTTTAAGTTAATAAAATATAATATTAAATTATATTTTTATAAAAGATAAATATTTAATAAGAAGAATAAATAATAGAATTTATAATTAGGGTATTTATAATGAAAAACACTTTATATCTACTGTGCATTATGGATACTTCAAGTAATAATATTAAAATTTATATAAAGATAATAATTCCACGTTAGAAAAAAAGAAATTGAATGAAGGCATGTCCGTCAAATGGGTTAAAAAGGACAAACGATTACTATGTATATTCGTTGAATTCTGTTTACCAGTAAATTTACTAATCTCGATCTTAAATAGATGAGGAAATAATCAAGATGAACGACGAAAGTATAGCATCCGATCTAATATTTAAGTTATTTATCAAAGAATTTAATTCAAAAAATGAGAGGATACGAATCCTTAGAGTTGTATAGAAAAACCATACCTTTTAGAGTCGTATAGAAAAACCATACCTTTAAATATGAATGAAGGCAATTATTTATAAGTTTGTATAAAGAATAATATTATAATATCAAAATAAGATGTTGTTTTGATTTTAACACATATATTTATGAAATTTAATATCTAAAGAAATTAAATCATAAATATATTATTTAATTATATTGAAATAAAAGGATAATTATCTTAAATATTTTTCATTTGAATTCAAACTTTTATTAACTATGTACCATGGTTAACTGTATTCATTTAAAAGTGACATGGATTAATCAAAAAGTATCACGTGTATAAATGGAAAATTTCCACAACATCAGTCTCCTAGGTCTCTTAGGTTGTATCTGACAAGGGAGTTAGTTTAGCTATTTTACTTGGATACGACGATGTAATTGCATCTAGATTTGTGATGTCCTGATTAAAACTTACAATAGGTATCAAAATTATCTTTACACATAATAGTCTCGTGGTTTTGAGCTTTCTATTGTTTTCATGTCTCAATCAGACTCACGGTTGAAAGTTATGACCAAAAAGGTCAAAGTTTTTAGTGGAAAAGACGACATTGATTCGACGAATTTTGACCTCCAAATCAAATTGTTATCTCACAAGATTCTCAAATATTTCTTTCATTTTAAGCCTTTGGATCATGGATTGGATGGATGATCAAGAGTAAGCTTGTGAACCCATTTATGTGCCAAAACTCCATCAATTTCATTCATTTATAAATTTATGTGGAAAGAATACCTTGAGAACGACCTTGTGTTCTTCGACCCTTTGATAAGTAGATGAAAATCATTCTCTTATTTGTTTTTTTCCTTGAATCTTCTTGAATTTTACATGAATACTAAGAATATAAAAAACACAAATACACGTACACACATATCATGTCGTGGGACCCAATTGGTAGACTAGGAAATTGTTTGAATGGTATGCACCCTATTAATGTAATGTTTTACTGTCACAAGTTTGATGATTTCTGTCCTAGGCACTCCAAGCCTAGTAGTGAATATCATAATTCCAATTGAAAACATAGAGACAAATCTCATAAAAAGCTTAGAATGAAGGAAAAATGTGTGAAAGCATTCAATCAGAGGGCAGACATAGAGGTAAAGAATAAGAAAAATGGGACCATTGTGGATGGACATTTTAACTACGAATAATTAAAACTTTGGTTATTCATAAAAATCTCACAATTTTTTCCAAAAATAACCATAACCAATAAAGTATAGAGTATGTATAGTTATTGCAATACATAAATTGTGATTAACCGAAACCAAATATATACTAATGTTATTTTTTATATATATAGATATAATTACACATAAAAATATACTTTTAATAATAAAACATATAATATTTTAAATAATTCGATTGAATTTTATTTATTCTTATTTTTATATTTTTTACTCTACTTAGAAATATATACAAATAGTTAAAAAAAACAAAAATAAATGTCAATATTTTAAATAATATAGTAAAATAAGAATTATATTAACATTTATTTTTTTAAAACCAAATATATTTTTGAATAAATTAAAAATAAAAAGCATGGTTAAATTATGAGAAAAATGCTACATGCTTATAATTGACAGTTATTATCCAAATGTATCCAAAGTTGGTATATGATGGTTATGCTTATTAGCATAAGTGTTCTCGTCTATCCCACACCTGACAAGTGGAAGGCTAATCAATCAAGCGACCACAGGCTAGCCAAAATTGGTTGACCATTACCAATGATGTGGCCCAACTAGAAGCACAGGTTGATTAGTTGGCCAACAACCTAGTCCAAACAGTCGGCTAATAGACTTGTCTGACCAACTAGCCAAACATTTAGGTTGAGCACTTGACTAATAAGCTAGTCCTACTACCAAGATAGACATCTTGGTCGACTAACAAACCAGGCACGTCGGCCAGTCGATAGGCAGAGCTTTCAAGTGAAGCATGGTTCAATAAATTATTAGTGTTCATTTGGAAACGAAGATCCATGCAATCTTGAGGTCCCAATGATCCCCTTGGGCATCCTCGTTGTGATTCTGCCACTTTTTTCGGCACTTCTAAATCCACTATCATTCCCTTGTGTCTTTTGGTAAATGATCTTGACCCAAGTATGGGTAACGAATTTTTCTTTTTGATCCTAATTTTGATTGAGTCTATTGCTAAGGAACTGAGATATATGTTTGAAATCCTAATTAATATTAGTGTTCTTCTACCTGATGGTTGATTGGGACAAAACTGAAAGTGTACAGTATCTTAGTTTTATAGGAAAGTGATAAAAATAGTGTCGTCCTCAGGGATTGGTAACATACTTTTGAAAATTATCAAAATTATGCTAATCTCAATTTTATCTAGATAAGTCACTAAAGTTGTTTTAATTGGAATTTTAAATAAAATTAATTTATAGAAAATACGTAAAAGAAAAGAAAGATGTTGTTCAAATCCCTTACTGTGTTTTACTCATCTAGCTAATTTAATTTGATTTTCTCAATTTATTAATAATCTCCAAAAAACATCCAAAAGCTTCTTTCGATAGTCAATTAATTGGAAATTTTTTTATTCATTAATTTACACAAGATATGTAATTTAGTAAAAAAAGAAAGCATTAAGACTAATGATTTTAATACTATAGAGGTTCATACAATTATTTCGATCTCTATATTTATCTATGTCCAAATATTTTAGATCTATCCTATAATTTCCTCTTTCGATGGTAAATCATAAGATTAAAATCATCTAATTAATGATCAGTTAATTAAAAACAATAAACTTAGAATAAATCAAATAATCATGAAGAGAAATAATTCAAATTAACATGGAAAATCAAGTATTGTTCAGAATTAGATTACATATTTTTCCTACAATAAAGAAAAATTAGTTCATGCTAAAAATTAAATTCAACATAAACGAATTCACCATAATTTTTCTGAGAAGAATTGAAAGGAAATTAACGCCCTAAAAATATGCACGTGGTTCCTCTATTTCCACCAACGTCCTTGTTTCCCTACTTTCGTTTCTCCTATGCTTTTTTTTCTTTGTTTAGTTTTCTTGTGCCACCTATTTTTTTCCGGTGCTTTTCTCTCTTTTTTTTATAATTTTTTTTAACTTTAATTTTGTTTCAACAAATCTTTATTTATATTTGATTTCAATAAATCTTCATTTTCTTCAAATCTACAATAAAATTTACATAATAATAATAAAATCTAAAATCAATGAAAAATAAATAAAATTAAACTAAAGTTTAAATTTGAGAAGTGATAAATTATACCAAATTATGTAAGTCATCAACGGTCATTTGGTTCCCATTAATGCTCCTCTGAAGGGGATAACTATTTTTACAAAATTCTATCAAAACTTAACTCATAAGTCAAATTTTTAGAAATCATCTCCACTAATGTAATTAAATACCAAAATTAGAAATTAAAAAGTCTTTAATCAGGGTTGTAATGATAGGCCATAGGGTAAGAGCTAAGAAAAAAATGGATATGGAAAATTAAAACAAACTAGGAAAACACTTGGTAGAAAGAACAATAAAAACAATATTCATAGGATTCACACCATCACTCTTTCTCTACAATATGTACTCTCTTTTTTTACTTTTCTTTTTTTGTTTTTCTTTTTTTTCAACCACTTTGATACTCAATCATTTTTTTTTATTTATAACCATTTTTACCCTTTTTTATTCTTTCTTTCACTTTCTTTTCTTTTCTTTTCACACTTTGATAAAATAGAGCAAACATAACGTGGATTATTTAATTTGAACTAATTTTCTCTTTAAATACAAATTTCCACCATTGTATTTTCTCAAAATTTAAGGTAAATTCATGATTTTTAGAATGAGAATGATTTGTGTAGTTAAAAGAAAAACTAAAGGTTTATATAAAATAAGGCTCAAGGGGTTAACTATGGGAACCCACATAGTAACTTTTCCTCTTCTTTAGGTATAAGTGATGCCACAACAATCACTAAAAATGTGTAACTATCACCCAAGAACGCATAGCAAAGATGCTCAAGCAATTTCTTTAACTATGGAGTTGTAGTTTGTTGCATTTTTTTGTAGAGAATACAGAATCCGTCTTTGCTACCATTGTCTCTAGCCTCTCCAATTCTTTGTAAAATGATGTAACCTGCTGCAATGCTTCCAAGGTAAATACATAGTGAGAAATTCTTTACTAACAAAAGGTAAATCAGATTCACAAACATCCAAGTTATTAAAATCATAAGCATGATATGAATTGGTGATGCATTGTTCTAGGTGTTTGATCGGTATATCCTTTTAAAAATATTTTACTACACATTACTCAATGACATCTACTCGAAAGCAAGTGCTTTGATCTTCTGAAAATCTCACGGCTTCATAGATTTTGAATGTAACATCTACTTTGTTCACTCCCAATGTTAACTCACCATTTTGAGCATTCATTAAAGTCCTTCCCGTAGCCAAGAATGGTTGGTCAAGAATTAGTGAGACATCTTGGTCTTCATCCATATCTAACACCACAAAATCAATAGGAAAAATAAATTTATCCACCTTTTTCAATACATCTTCTATGATTCCACTTGAATACTTGATGGATCGGTATGCTAGTTGTAAAGAAATGGTTGTTTGTTTCATCTTTCCAACTCCCAATTTCCTATAAACAGATAGTGGCATAAGATTAATGTAAGCACTAAGATCACATAGAAATTTATCAAAAAATGAATTTTTAATATTGTAAGGCAAAGTGAAACTCCCAAGATCTTTTAATTTTTGAGGTAATGTTTTTTGAAGAATGATACTACATTCTTCAAAAAGCTTCAATGTTTCAAACTCTTTCAACCTTCTCTTCTTGAATATAATGTCCTTCAAGAATTTGGCATAATTTTTCCTTCAGTAATTTGGCATATGTTCCAATGCATTTGCAAAATGAATATTTATGTGAATTTTCTTAAAAATATCCAAAAACTTAAAAATTGCTTATCTAATTTTTGTTTTTGAAAGCGTTTAGGATAAGGAAATGGAGTAGAGAGAATATTAGGATTGTCAGAAAATGAAATTGATAGAGGCATGATAGTCTCTCTTAGTGTATCATCAACATCTCTTTTGCTTCTACTTTATTATTGCTTTGGCCATTATTTGAAGCTGTAGAGGTGGACTCGGTTTCTTTTGATGGTGACCTCTTAATTTCTCTTTCACTCCTTAGTGTAATGGCCTTGCATTATTCTTTTGGATTCACTTATGTATTACTAGGAAAATGTCATCTTGTTGGGTATTGATGGTCGTGGCTAGTTTCCCAATTTGCATTTCAAGATTTTTCATAGTGGTTACCATATTGCTATAATGAGTCTCAATGTTTTCCAGCCATGAATCACTCTTTTTAAACCTTGCTTGGGTCTTTTCAACAAAGGAAACCATGGAATTCTCAAGTGATATCTTCTTCTCACTTGGTTGACTATCAAACCCTGAAGAAGGTTACAACACATTCTTTGTGTTTCCATAAGAAAAATTCTCATGATTTTGAAGCCCTGAATGGTAGTAATTTGGCATAGGATTACCATAATAGTTGTAGTTCCGATTGTTGTATTGAACCTGTTCTTGACTTGCTTCATTCATCGAAACTATCATACTTGAAGTAACAACATATTATAGTGCTTTGTGGTATTCTTTGGGTTATTAAGGCTGAAATCTAATAAGATAGAGAAGCAACTTGAGTTGAAAGGGTAGCAAACGACTCCAATTTATGAATCCCGGTGACTTTCTTAGCCACAGATCTTTCAATTGGCCATTGATAGTTGTTTGAGGCCATTTCTTCCAAAAGAGAAGTAGTACCCTCAGTTGTCTTTGACATCAAAATTCTACCAGAAGTAGCATCAACTATGGTTCTAGTTTGCCCATTTAACCCATTATAGAACATTTGAACTTACAACCAATCTGGCAATCCATGTTGAGGGCAACACCAAATCAAAAATATTTATAACTTTCCCATACTTCATAAAATGTCTCAAAATCATTTTGTATGAATTAAAAAATCTCTTTCCTTAGTTGGGCTATTTTTATAGGTGGAAAGAATTTAGCAAAAAACTTTTCTGCCATGTTTTTCCAACTAGTGATGCTTCACAGTTATAGATATTATAACCAACCTCTAGCCTTGTCTCTCAATGAAAAAATAAACAATCTCAGTCTAATGGTGTCTTCAATATCACCATTCATCTTTATAGTGTCATAAATCGCCAATAACATTGCCAAATGAATATTGGGATCATAAAGTGGCAATTCGCTAAATTAGGCTTGTTGCACCATACTAATCAATGCAAGTTTGAGCTCAAAATTATTGGCATTAATGGTCGAGCATCTTACACCTGAATAATTGTCATTCACAATTAGCCTTATATAAACCTTCAAGTGCATGATTATGCATTATGTTCTCCTTCAGCCTTGGCTAGTACTTTCTTCTTTCTTTGTGATCTAAAGGTTCTTTCAATCTCTGGATTAAAAGGAATAATGTTTCGAGTTCTAGCACAGTGTATCCAATGTCTAAAACACACCTAGAGAAAAAAAATTCTAAATTAAAACCAAGATTACTTTATGTCAATATTGGCCAAAATAAGAAATCAATTCTTGACATCGACGCCAAAAACTTGATTGGTGCAAAACTATAAGTACATAGTATTGTAATTTTATAGTAAAGTGATAAGAAGAGTATTGTCCTCAGGAATTGATAACTTATTTTTGAAAAATACCAAAATTATATTAATCTCAATTTTATCTAGAGAAATCACTAAGGTTGTTTTAATTAAAATTTTAAATAAAATTAATTTAAAGAAAATACGTAAAAGAGAAGAAAGATGTTATTCAAAGATCAAATTAATGGGAAGAAAACTTCTAGGAAATTGATTTCACCTAATCTCTCACTATTTTTTACTTATCTAGCTAATTGAATTTAATTTTCTCAGTTTATTAGCAATCTTCAAAAAACATCCAAAAGTATCTTTTGAGGGTCAATTAATGAAAATATTCTTGTTCATTAAATTACATTAGAGTATGTAATTTAATAAAAAAAGAAAACATTAAGACTAATAATTTTAATACTACACAAATTCATACAATTATTTCGATCTCTATATGATGTCAAAATATTTCAGACCTATCTTATAATTTTCTATTTCGATGGCAAACTTAAAATAAATAAGACAAACATGAAAAGAAATAATTTAAATTAATATGAAAAATCAAATATAGATCAAAATTAGATTACATTTTTTTCTTAAAATAAAGAAAAATTAATTCATGTTAAAAATTAAATTCTTTTACGTCCCGTGTCCCTCCAAATATAAATAAATTCACCTTAATTTTTATGAGAATAATTGAAAGGAAAATTAACGCCACAAAAATCTGCTCGTGGTTCCTCTGTTTCCACTGTTTCCCTGCTTTCATTTCTCCTCTTCTTTTTTTCTTTTCTTTGTTTAGTTTTCTTACACCGCCTGTTTTTTTTTCAGCGCTTTTATCTCTTTTTTTATATATTTTTTAACTTTATTTTGTTTTAGTAAATCTTTATTTATATTTTATTTTAATAAATCTTTAATTTTTTTAAATCTGCAATGACATCTAAAATAAATAAAATTATATCAAAGTGTAAATTTAAGAAATAATAAGTTATGTTAATTATGCAAGTAATTAACGGTGACTTGTTCCTAATAACCCTCCACTTAGGGGATTACTATTTTTACTGATAAAGTATTTGCTAAACTCAGACTTTCATTCTTACCTATATTGTATGAGTTCTTGTGTAGTGTGTGTTGTGGGCGGAAGCAATAAATAACGGTATATGAATATATCAAAGCGATAAAATGAACACACAGAATTTACGTGGTTCGACAATTCGCCTAGGTCCACGGGAGGCAGCATATATTATTTGAACTGAATAGGAAATATACAGAATACAGATACAGATTTCCTCACTAATAATATCTCTCAAGTGTTTCCCCAAACTCACAAGTATTTTCTCTCTTTGAGTTTGCTTATACTCTCTCTGATTTTTTCTGATTTTTGCCTTGTTCTTCAATGCATGAACTCTTCCCTATTTATAGATGAAGGAAGGCTCACTTTCCCTAAATTATGCTATAATTTAAGCCTTAAATTAGGCCACCAATTTCCTTAAATTATGCCACTAATTTCCTTAAATCATGTCACAAATTATGCCACAAATTATGCCACTAATTTCCCTAAATTATGCCACTAATTTGTTACTTTTAGAGCCAATATTCAACAATCTCCACCTTGGCGAAAAATTTCATAACACTGCCTCCAAATGCGCCCTAGGCGCCCTAAGCTCGAGAGATGTTGATCAAGTTCAAGCAGTATTGAAACTTGATCCATGTAACCACCTTTGTAAGCATATCTGTAGGGTTACAGTTGATTGAAATCGAACATCTCTCGAGTATAACATTCCCTTCATCGACGATTTCTCGAACAAAATGAAATCGAACATCGATGTGCTTGGTGCGACCATGATGAACTTGGTTCTTTGCCAAACAAATGGAACTCTGGCTGTCGCAAAAAATCTCCACGTTCTTCTGAACAATACCCAAATCCTTAGTCAACCCGAGAAGCCATATAGCTTCTTTGAATGCTTCTATTACAGCCATATACTCTGCCTCTGTAGTAGACAAAGCTACAGTTGATTGCAATGTTGATCTCCAACAAACTGGTCCTCTTGCCATTGTGAACACATAACCAATTGTAGATCGACGCTTATCCAGATCTCCAGCATAGTCAGAATCCACATATCCAACTAGGTGTTTACCTTCAGTCTTGTCTCTCTAAAACTTCAAACCAATATCCACAGTACCATAGATGTACCGTAGAATCCACTTCACTGCTTGCCAGTGTCTGATGAGCAGAATCGTGATCGCCAAATACTTTGATGAACGAAAACTTGATGAACGAAAACCGGCATCGCCGATCCTGCCAATACTTTGGTTTTATATTTATAAAACTCTCGCAAGTGCACGAATCATTTCGTAGAAAATGATAAGTATACTCCCAAGGTCGATCTAAGGAAGGAATGTATGTGGTTTTTAATTTATTATTCAAACTTTTAAAAACGAAATTAAATCCTAAACATCCTGTCACGATATTTTGGGGTTTTGTGTTTTTAATCTAATAACATAAAATTAAACATAGATTCAATAAACATTCATGCAAATTTTATCTTTTATAAATAGTGGAGTATTTATGGATATAATAACTAAGTTAATTATGCTTGCTCATATTATCTAGGTTATTAAAGATATGAATTAATATTTATTGATTCTCCCTTTTTTGTATGAATACCACCTTTAGTGGGGTTAGATATTCTTTGTTAACTAAACAAATCAATTAACACCTATGGGTGGGGTTGATAACTAATTTGGTTAATTAAATTAATTCCTTTTTCTAAGAGATTGAAAATGAACCATTTAAATGCCACCTTTGGTGGGGTTAGACAGTTTAAACTTTATTCAAGGTGTCCAAATTAAACCTAAGAATTTAGTTATCCGAGTACTAACTTTCAAGTTTTAAAAACACTACTGAAAACATGTTGTCAATACATTTTCAGATAATAATTCTTATAAAAACTTTTGAAATAGAGCTTCACTCTAACTACCAGGCGATTGTACCAACAAATAAAAGAGCACTACTCTAAATCAGACCGGATAACTAAACCTTAAAATCTAATTTTCAGATTTAAGTTTGTAATGAAAAATAATATATTTCTCTCTAACATTCTTAATATAAAATCTTGAATAAAAATAAAATGAATTCATTTTAGAGATTTTTACCTATTTAATATTTCGCAAGCATAACAACGTTATTATTATATCATTTTTACAAACATAGCAGTTAAATTTAATCACAGACAAATTAAATATAACATGTAAGAATAAAGCATAAAAAATAGCAAAGAAAATAAAATTCTTACAAGATTGATGCCATTCCGTTGCTAGAAAACCTCCAAACGGAATTTGCACTCCCATTTATTGAATCAAAAAGCAAATAAATTACAAAAAAGATAAATAGTTGTACTCAAAAAGGAAGAACTCTAAAACTAAGAGAAACTAGCTAAAACATAAGAAAAACTAAAAAAAACTAAAAACTAAGAAATAGAGAGAAAGAAAGAAGAGAGAAGTGTGTTTTGAGGTGTGTTTTGAAGTGAATGGAAGGGGGGTATTTATAAGTGAGGATGGAGAGAAAAAATGAGGAAAAAAGAAGTTAAAAAATGAAAAAATGTGTAATGGAAATCTTTGAGGTCATTGATGACGCCGCGATGACGTGCGGGGCTGACGTGAAAATGGGGCGAAACGGTGTCGGTGCGCGCAGAGGGCAGTTGGGCGCGCGCATCTGTGCGCGGATGAACAGTACCATCGCGCGTAGCTCTACGCGGATGAACAGTACCCGCGCGCGCTATGGCGCGTAGGCACAAGGCCGGACGGGTCAAGCCCGGCGCGATTTTCTCCTTTTTGACATTTTTGACCTTTTCGACCCATTTTGTCCAATTTTTCCATATTTGTTGACCTTGCCCCATTTATTTAGTAATATAATTGTGATATATTGCTTCCAGTATTCCTCTTTGAGTCTTTAAGTTACGTTTTTAAGCGAAAATACCTGAAAAATAATAAAAATACTCGTGATTCCGAAAAAGACAAATTTATATAAATATATGATAAAACATATAAATATATATATTTTTAATCAATTAATAAGCATAAAATCATGGTAATTTTAATGTTTTTTGAGCACTTATCAGTGTCCTTTACCCGGATTATGCATGTACCGACTCACCATACTAACAGCGTGGGAAATATCAGGTCTGGTGCAAACCATTGCATACATCAATTCACCAACGGCATTTGCATATGGAACACGTTCCATTTTCTTCTTCTCATCGGTGGTGTTAGGTGACATTAATGCACTTAACTGAAAGTGAGGAGCAAGCGGTGTACTTATTGGTTTGGTTTTTTCATCAATGTCAAACCTTTGTAGTACTTTCTTCAGATACTGAGTCTGTGTCAGAAAAACTGTACTTGCAACTCTATCTCTTGTGATTTCCATCCCAAGAATTTTCTTAGCTTCTCCAAGATCTTTCATTTCAAATTCTGAACTCAACAGAGCCTTCAATATGTCGATCTCCACATTGCTCTTAGATGCAATCAACATATCATCAACATATAAGAGCAAATAAATGAAGGTACCGTCTTGGAGTTTCCGAAAGTATACACAATGATCAAACTGACTACGTGTGTACTTCTGCTCTCTGATGAAGCTATCAAAGCGCTTGTACCATTGTCGCGGTGATTTCTTCAAACCGTAAATTGACTTGCTCAGCTTGCAAGCCCAATTCTCTCGTCCTGGAATTTTGAAGCCATCCGGTTGAGACATGTAGATTTCTTCGTACAAAGTACCATGGAGAAAAGCTGTTTTAACATCGAGTTGAGCTAACTCGAGATCAAACTGTGCTACCAAAGCCAATAGTATCCGAATAGATGAATGCTTAACAACAGGTGAGAATACCTCATTGTAGTCTATTCCTTCTTTCTGGGCATAGCCTTTTGCTACCAGTCTGGCTTTGTATCTGATGTTGTCTTTACCAGGAGCACCTTCCTTCTTGGCATAGACCCATTTGCAACCAATAGTTTTCTTTCCTTTGGGAAGTTGAACCAACTCCCAAGTCTGATTCTGATGTAGAGACTTCATCTCTTCATCCATTGCCATTTTCCACTTCATACTATCAACTCTTTGCACGGCTTCTCTATAAGTGCATGGGACATCATCATCAATTACTAGAAGTGCGAATGCTACCATGTCTGTGTATCTGGTAGGCTTCCTAATCTCCCTTCTCGGTCGAGTAGTGGCAATAGATTCTGGCTGCTGATTAATCGGTGGTGATGGTGAGAGAACCTCCACCTCAACTGAGATCTCTTCTTGATCATCAATTTCATCTTCACCACGATCGGTAATTGGTGCAATCTTTTATGGATCTTCCGAAGTCTCAAGCATCACCTTAGAAAGAGTATTTGGACTTTCATTCTCTTTCTCTGAATTTGTTTGTCTCAGCATAACAGACTCGTCGAATGTAACATCTCGGCTTAAGACGATCTTCTTGGATTCACCACACCAAAGTTGAAATCCTTTAACTCCTTCCTTAAAGCCCAAGAAAACAGCTTTCTTTGCTCTCGGATCTAGTTTGGATTCACTAACATGAAAATATGCAGGACATCCAAATATTCGCAATGAATCATAATCAGTAGCAGGTTGTCCAGACCATACCTCTTTAGGAGTTTTTCCATCTAATGCAGTCGCAGGAAGTCTGTTGACTATATGAGTTGCATATGACAAAGCCTCAGCCCAAAATGCCTTGCTCAATTTGGAATGAGATAGCATACATCGAACTTTCTCAACCAAAGTACGATTCATTCGTTCTGTAACTCCATTCTGTTGTGGTGTACGAGGAACTGAAAAATGTCTGATTATCCCTTCATCTTGACAAACTTTAAAGAAAGGATCTGATTTATACTCGCCACCATTATCAGATCTGAGCCTTTTAATCTTCCTGCCTGTCTGAGTCTCGATCATTTTCTTCCATTTAAGAAAGATATCCAGAACTTCATCTTTGTGACTCATAGTGTATATCCAGACATATCTAGAGAAATCATCAATAAAAGTCACAAACCAACGTTTACCTCCAAGTGAAGCATTCTTGGAAGGTCCCCAAACATCCGTGTGAATATAATCAAGAGATCCCTTAGTACGATGAATGGCAGTGCCGAACTTGACTCTTGTTTGTTTTCCCATTACACAATGCTCGCAGAAATCAAACTTTCCAGTCTTGGCACCTTTCAAAAGACCTTGCTTCATTAAGCCTTGCAAAGCCTTTTCACCGACATGCCCTAAGCGCATGTGCCACAGGCGGGAAGAATCATTTGCCTTTTCTTCAGAACTACTTGAGACAGCTGCCCTTCCTGTAACTGTACACCCATCTAGGAAATACAAGTTCGCCTTCCGAGTACCCTTCATTGCTACAAATGCACCTCGTACAACTTTCAAGACTCCATTTTCCAATGTTACCTTGTAACCATCAGAATCTAGAACACCTAAAGAAATAAGGTTTTTCTTTAGGTTAGGAATATACCTTACATTTGTAAGTCGTCTGATTGTACCATCGTGCATTTTTAGTCGTATTGTTCCGATCCCTTTTGTCTGACAGGCATTATCGTTGCCCATAAGCACAACTCCTCCATAGAGCTCTTCAAAACTCGAAAACCAATGTCTGTTTGGACACATATGATAAGAACATGTAGAATCAAGGATCCACTTATCTGAGTAGGTTTTTGATGATGAAATTGAAAAGGCTGATTCTTCATCTTCATCGGCCTTCTGTGCAACATTTGCATTTGACTTGTCCTTGTTTGGACAATCTTTCTTCCAGTGCCCTTTGTGGTGACAATAGGCACACTCGTCCTTCACAGGACGTCTTCTGGATGACTCTCCTCTGGACTTTGATCTAGATTTCCCCCTATTATTTGATCCGCCAGAATTTTTGTTGTTAGTCCTACCTCTGGCTGCCGTCAATGCTTCTGATATTGAGTCTCTGTGATCATGTTGATCCTTCTTCCGGTACTCGTTATTTACCAAAGCATTTGAAACATCTACGAACTTAACCTCATCCTTTCCATATAACAGGGTTGTAGTTAAATGCTCATAGCTCTCAGGTAATGAATTCAACAACAACAAAGCTTTATCTTCATCGATAATTTTAACATCTAAATTTTGCAGATCGGCCAAAATTTTATTGAAATTATCTAAGTGCTCAATCATAGGGGTACCTTTCTTGTACTGGAAACGGAAAAGTTTCTTCTTCAAGTAGAGTCTGTTCTCAATACTTTTCGTCATGTATTTGTCCTCTAGTTTCTTCTAGAGAACTGCGGCTACATTCTCTTTCATGACAAAGTACTTCTGATCTTTTCCTAAGCACAGTCGAATTGTGCCACAAGCTTTTCGGTTGACATAATTCCAATCTTCATTTGAATAATCTCCTGGCCTAGTCTCCAAGGCTATATTAGATCCTTCTCGGAACAATAGATCTAATACTTCACATTGCCACATGCCAAAGTTATTGGTGCCGTCGAATTTCTCCACCTCAAACTTTGCATTGGACAACATAGTTCTTCGAGTAGAACTTGGTTTGCCATAAATTCTATGGTCAACTTGTTCACCTTCTTCGATCTCTCCTTTATCAGCCATAAGTACAAACTGATAACAGAAATTTTGCACTTACAACTTAAAACAATGTTTTTTCAAATTTTATACCTTATTTGAAAAATGGAGTTCGTAGTTGAATCTGGAATGGTCCAATTAGCTAGGAATAGATCCAACTCAGTTGAAAACGGATGAAAAACAGACCAACTCGGTCCAAATATCACTAGTGACTGAGTTGACTCGGTCCAACTCGGCGAGTTGACTCAGTTGCTGGCAGCAGGACTCCGGCAGCTTCTGGCGGTGATTCTGACTTCCGATTTGAGCGATTCTTTCACCGTTGCGTTCGTATCGTCGAGAGCTTCGATTTGATATATAATACTGCTATATTTGGCTCTGATACCAATTTGTTGTGGGCGGAAGCAATAAATAGCGGTATATGAATATATCAAAGCGATAAAATGAACACATAGAATTTACGTGGTTCGGCAATTCGCCTAGGTCCACGGGAGTCAGCAGATATTATTTGAACTGAGTAGAAAATATACAGAATACAGATACAGATTTCCTCACTAATAATATCTCTCAAGTGTTTCCCCAAACTCATAAGTATTTTCTCTCTTTGAGTTTGCTTATACTCTCTCTGATTTTTTCTGATTTTTGCCTTGTTCTTCAATGCATGAACTCTTCCCTATTTATAGATGAAGAAAGGCTCCCTTTCCCTAAATTGTGCCATAATTTAAGCCTTAAATTAGGTCACCAATTTCCTTAAATTATGCCACTAATTTCCTTAAATCATGCCACAAATTATGCCACTAATTTCCTTAAATCATGCCACAAATTATGCCACTAATTTCCCTAAATTATGCCACTAATTTGTTACTTTTAGATAAAATATTCAACAATGTGAAGGAAAGTCCTGGGTAATTTCCACCAACTTCTTAAAGATTCTAATCTTTTCGAGAACACAACCAAGAGATGACTTTGAAAGACTTAAGATATTTTGACTATGTACATTCAGTTACTAGCGCATGTTTTGAGTTAGACACTTTGGCTACCGCAAATTTATTGAGGAGTTGCCAAAGTCAAATAAAGGTTGGCAGCTATCATGATTTATTACAACTGGTGCTTTTGATGTGGTTTGCCCTAAACTTGGCCCTATCCTACCGAGTATGTTCCTGGTAGTGAGCCTTTTGTATGGCTGATCTTCACTCATAATTTAACTTTTTGCAGTCTTTTTTACTGACATTTTGTTTTATCTTTACAATTCACTAGAAACGTGCAAAGTAAGGTCCAGAGAAGATATCTTCTTTCATTAAGATGCTCTTTCTTCTTTCTCCAAATAAGCGCCACTGTGAGCGGTTAATGATCATTGAGAAAGTTGCATATTAGGGACTGCACCTCTTATCTTCGATTGCCAGGACTCTTAGTTCTCCTTTTGCTAATGGTAAGTTACTGAGAACCTAGAATATACTTGTAATATTTTTACTTTTCTTCATTCTGATCTTCAGGCCTTCTCTTTGCAAACATGTCATCACAACATCCAACTCTCAGAAGAAGCTATCTTATAATGCCTTTTTGGTTCATGTCTCAACATGTAGCAGGCAATATTTCAGTGAGTCAAGCAGATAGTAGTCACGTATTGAGACAAAAGAGAGTGCACTAGACGGTATCTCGCAAGGCCAATGTGACTATGGTGAGCATGAAACCTATAACTATAGAAGTTCTGCTCCTAGATATGATCCCCATTATGAGGATAGTTTCCCTGGTTAGGAGTCCTCTAAGCTTACCATCTCATAACATTGATCCTTTTCTTAGTGAGACTAAGCCATAAGACATTTAGATAGATGATATTCGAGAAGAGTCTAAGATATTCAAGGATGTTACTAAGAACTTTTATAGTAAGGCTTTGACTCATATCCAATCCTTGGAGGATGCCATGAAATGCGTTGAATGTGAGAGGGGTAGAGTCAATAATTTGCTACATAGAGCCCTGGAACAGAAGCGATGATTATGTGAATTCTTTGAGAAAATGAGTGCAATATAGGAGAATACCGAGAAGGCCCTTGGTGGTACCGAGGAATTAAGAAGCAAGCTAGAGGAAAATTTTCTCTCGGTGCAATCTCATATTGAGAACTAAGAAGTTGATAACCAGAAATGGGCGTCCTAACTTAAGGTTACTGGCGGGAATTTGATCAATGAGTACCTGGACTCTGAAGATTTTATAGTTGACACCGACATGGCTTGGGCCCACGGGTTTGTGTATGCCAAAAGAAGAGTTAGGATAGTGTATCCAAAACTTTTCCTTCTAGTTCGTCACTTGCTAAACTTATCAAATAAGCATGGCAGGTATGATGATGATTTGGATATTGAGGGGATTTGAGGTTCTGAACTAGGTGGCTCTTCAAACTCCTACGAGATCTGAGAATACTATGGAGCCCTAACCACAGTTGATTAATAAGGCTAAGGATGAAATTTCAATTATCGTGATGATTCTGGATGACAATGAGTATGGGAGCTTTATCAACCTTAAGATTTTTTTTCCTTTACACTTTATAGTTGTATTTAACTTTCTACTGAAGTATAGTCACTTGACACTTGGTTTATAGCCACAAGCAATTCTTTTTCTAATAACAATAAAAGATCCACTTTTCCTTTATAATTACCTTGACACTTTATTTTGCAATCATTGTTGATGTGTCACTTGTATTGCATTTGTCATTTGTTCACTTGATAACATCTTATAGTTGAGACAAAACTTAGTGAATTTTTGACAACTTTGTAGATTTTCTATTAAGATAATAGTTAGCAAATCTTTCTAAAACTTAGGTAACTTTCCATTGAGACTTCGAGCCAAGTTGACATATTGAAAACTTAGTGGTCACTTGAGAAACAAGTAGCATGTTTTAGAAATCATTCAGTGAACAAGATGGTGATCTTGAATTGGAGGAGCCTTAGTAGCATAAAGTGTACCCAGTGTCGCATAGTGGTAAGAAGCCAGATAAGTTCTAGAAATCACCTAATCGAATAGATGGTGACATGAAAAAGACCAAGCAAAGGTGGCATGAGATGATACTAAAGATAGGAAAACTAGGGCTAGAATCACAACGCTTGGCTAGTTAGCCGACCGCTTGACCAATGGGGGACCGATTGGCATGTTGGGAGTCGGGTGCTGGGCAGATAATCATTGGTTGGCCACAACGATGGGTGATCCTTGTTCTACTGACACTATGATGCATTCTTGCAGTAGCTTGAAATCTAGACTTTGACCATTGCTTCTTTATTTTGTTTTGTGCCATTCTTTTATGACTTTTTTTTTCAGTGTCAAATGTGTCAAAAAAAAATTCTAAGTGTTGAGTGGTTTTTCTCTAGTTGTTCTTGAATCTTGAAAATCTTGAATTTTTATTTTGCTTGTTTTTTCTCGTATACTACCCAAGTGTTCGGTGGTCACCTTATAAGATTATACTCTATAGAGGCCCCTAGTCTCCCAACCCCTTATTTGACATACTTCCCAAGTGTACAACAACAAAAATAGTCTAGACTTCAACATGCTATAAGTCTAGTGTTTCCTTCTTTTTTGGGGAGTTATACAATCAAAATGATTTCACCACAAGTTTTGATGTTTTGATGATGTTATGTGTGACCTAATTGGTCCAATATTGGTTCCAAGTATCCAAGGGTAAGTTTCCTAGTATGAATGAGGTAGTACCTCGCTTCTCTCAATAGATAACTTGCCAAAGTATCCTAAAGGATCAAAGATTTGTATAATAGGGTTTGGTGATGGCCATGAGTCATTTTAAGGTGGTACATAGGAGTTGTGGGGATCAAGAAGGGACAATATAGTTTGATTTATGTTTCTAGATAAAGGTTTGATAGATTGCAGTGAGATGGAAGAAGACAAAGGTTGAGAAGGCTAAGATTGGTTATGTTGGGTGGACTTTGTTATTGGAAAATTAATAACCGTTGGAGAAGTGCTTTCTAAAATAGGTTTTTTTAGAACTAGTATGTATGGTCACATCTTTTTATAGGAACAAATTTGATGTTTAATGTTTTTTTGTTTGATATGGTTTTGTGAGCAATTTTTGGAAAAGGTGCATAGTGTATAATGTGGTCAGAAGTTAAAGTAACTTTAGGCCTGTTGGAAAAGGTGTCAAGTACTGTTTTGGGTGGAATAGAGATAGTAGGAATGTTAACAACCCATGGACAAGAGAATGAATTACTAGAAGAGTAGTTAGAAGATGATTTTTGTAGATAGGGAAAGGAGGTTTCCTTAAATTTAACATGAGGTGTAATGTACAATTTCTGTGAAATAGGATCTAGACACCAATATCTTTTGTATCTTGAAGGGTATAAAAAGAAACACATGAAGTTGAGTGAGCTTCTAGTTTATTTTAATTATATGGCTTGACATATAAAAAACATAGATAACCTATAACTCGAAGCATTAAGTAATTAGGTTCAATACTATGAAGCAATTGACATGGATATTTATTTCATAAAACTATGGATGTCATTATATTTATAAGAAATATAGCACTAATAAAACTAAATTCCTAAAATTTTAATGGAAATCTAGCACTTACCATCATAAAAAGACCTATTTTAATCAGATGTTTGTTCTTAGATTCAACAAAGACATGATATTCTTCTAAGATAACCTTCATTAAATAGAAAAAGGTTAAAGGATTTTAACCATGCATTAAATTGTCTAGAAACATGTGCATCAAAGTGCTCAAAAAATTTGATTAACTTGTGCTTTGTTATGCATAACATAAAGCCATTGATATTGATGAGCGTTTAAAAAGCACTAAAATTATTATGATTTAATGTATTTTAATTGATTAAATATATTTATATTTGTATGATTTTATCATATTTTTATATAAATTTATCCTTTTAGAATCATTGGTATTTTTATTATTTTTCAAGTATTTTTGTTCAAAAATAATTTAAAGATTGAAAGAAAAATACTAAAGGCAATTCATTACAAATATGTTAAGAAACAAATGAGGAAAAGTAAAAAAATAGAAAAATTAGACAAAATGGGTCAAAACGGTCAAAAATGCAAAGTTCCACGTGCCCCACACTGAGCTATACGCATCACATCGAGTCCTACATGTGCCAGCGCCCGTCTGCAGCAAATCTTGCGTGCTCCAACGCCCGTCCCCCTATAAATCTTGATCCACATGTGTGCCAGCCTATCTAAACGCCTCCAAAACCAATTTTTAAGATATTTTTCCACTTTTTAGCTTTTTTCTCACATATAAATGATCATCTTCCCAAATCTCAAAACACACAATTTCTCAACTCTTCTCTCTATCTATTTCTTTCTATATTTAGAAAGCTTTCTTAGTTTTAAAGTTCTTTTCTTTTTGGGAAGAACTAACTATGTTTTTGTAAATTTTTAGTTTTTGATTCAATAAACGAAAATGAAAATCCATTTCAAGGTTTTCCAGAAACGGAACTAGCATAAAAATTTTGTAAGGATTCTTTTGAGGTATAATTTTAAAATGAATTCTTTATAATTATTTTTATGTTTTATTCTTATATATTATATTTAATTTATCTGTAATTAAATTTAACATGAATCTTTGTTTATAAATATGATATAATAATAATGTTGTTATGCTTGCGAAATATTAAATAAGTAAAATATTTTTATAAAATAAGTTGATTTTGTTTTTATTCAATATTTTATATTAAGGGCGTTAGAGAGAAATATATTATTTTTCATTACAAACCTAAATCTGAAAAATTAGACTTTAAGATTTAATTATACAGTATTATTTAGAGTAATGCTCTTTTATTTGTTGGTATAATCGTCCGGTAATTAGAGTGTATATCAAAAGTTTTTATAAGAACTATTATTCGATAATGTATTGACAACATATTTTGAGTAATGTATTTAAAACTTGAAAGTTAGTACTTTGATAATTAAATTTTTAGGTTTAATTTAGACACATTGAATAAAGTTTAAAACATATAACCCTATCAAATGTGTCATTTGAATTGTTCATTTTCAATCTCTTAGAGAAAACGAATTAATTTAATTAATCAAATTAATTATTGACTTCACCCATATGTGTTAATTGATTTGTTTAATTAACAAAGAATATCTAACTCCATCAAATGTTGTATTTATATATATAAAAAAGAATCAATAAATATCAATTTATATCTTTAATAACTTAAATAATATGAGCAAGCATAATTAACTTAATTATTATATCCATAAATACCACTATTATGAATAATAAAAATTTGTATAATTATTTATTGAATCCATATTTATGTTTATTTTTTTGTTATTAGATTAAGAAACACAAACTCAAAATATTGTGACAAGATATTTAGGATTTAATTTTTTTAAAGAGTTTGAATAATAAATTAAAAACCACGTATATTCTTTTTTTAGATTGACCTTGAGAGTATACTTGTCATTTTTTATAAAATAATTCGTGCACTTGCGAGAGTTTTACAAATATAAAATCAAAGTATTTGCAAAATCGGTATTGCTAACTCGATGCTGGTTTTGTCTCATCGGATATTTAGAGTAATCATCAACAATGAAAAGGAAATATCCCATACCATTTGTACTGACAATGGGTGAAGAATCCCAAATATTAACATGTATTATATCAAAAGGTTTCTTAAAGTGTGTATGAACATTTTGAAACGATAATCTATGTGATTTACCCATTTGAAAAGCATTACATAACTCATGACAAGTATTTTTTCTAGAGATAAGGTTAATAACTTTAAGTACATGAGCTAACACTTGTTGATAGGGATGAACAATACGACCATGCCACAAAGCACCATTGACAGAGGTTTTATTTTTTAGACTACTATTAAAACCATAAGATTGGAGAGGAATAGATTTTAATAGAGAAGGTAAAATTATTAGAAGTTTATAGTGGCCATTCTCAATTCCTCCCATAGGATTGATGTTCCCCTTTTAGGTCCTTTATAGAAAATGAGTCACGAAAGAATTCACAAAGCTTTGTTGAGGCTTGTGAAATCTACACACATTCAGCATTGCCTATTGGCCTTTTCCCCATCACTACAATGTTGAGCCAATCAAGGTAGTAAAACTTATGTGATGTAGTCAGCCTTAAGAGCTTGTCCACTTCCTACTTCATGTCATCATATCTATTCTGGTTATATGATCTCATTTTCTACCTGATTGTGTGACATTCATATGTACATTCAAGAGATGAACCATAATATTTGGATCTATCCCTGGCATATCCTTGTGTGACCAGGAAAATGCATCCTTATTTTGTCTCAAGAACTCATCTAGTGCATTCTAGACTTCTTGAGGTAGTTAGGTACCAACTCGTACAATTTTATGAGGTTCTTGATTTGATTGCACAAGAAATCTGGTCTTACATCGATGGCTCAGTTGCGTGAATGTTACTCATTCTAGGGTTGAGCTCTTGTCTAGGCACCTCAAAGAGTGTCTCATCGTGATCTTTTTGTTCTCTCGTGATTTGAATAGTCATGATTGATGGTCCATAGGTGAAGAAATTAGGATATTCTCAAGAAACTTTGTCCTCTTAGGCCTGCTAAGTAAGAGCATTGGGCCTAGAGAATTGATTGGCTCGTCCACGCGTAACGACAACGAGAAGTCACCATAAACATGTTAATAACTCATTGTAGAATCTCAGTGGATCAAATCTGATCAATAGGATGAAAAATGTGATAAACTCGATGAGCAAGACGAAGAACGCAAAGAGCACTATGAAAGTTCTTGATTTTTTTGTTAACTTAGATCGGTTTAGAACACAAATTTTTTTCCATAAATGACTAGATATTGAATCAATTTTTATGCTCACTATGTTCACCATTAAACTTGTTGATTTGAATCATGAAATAGATAAACAAATGATTAAGAGGAACGACATCGACGGTGTCATATACACTTTTATGCTTAAGTCAATTCTCAAAGGATTTAATTAAAAATAATCAACGAGAATAAATGTTTAGAGATGTATAAAAAAGCATAACTTGAAGTATGAATGAAGTGATCTATTTATAGGTTTAGATCAAGAACAATATTGTAACATTGTCTTGATTTATAATATTAAAATCAAATTAAAGATAATATATTATTTTAATATTAATCCATATATTTATTATAGAGATATGAAACCATAAATATATTCTTTATATTTAAATAAAAAATAATTATCATATATTTATAATCTTCTGTACATAATTTTCATTTGAATCCAAACATTTAACGATTGTGTACTGATCATGCTTTAACCGTAGTTATTTGATTATTCAAAAGTAAAGTGGAACAATGAATGGGTGCCATGTGTACCAAGTTGAATTTCCCCGAAAAAACTTGAGATCATTTATAAAATGCAAAGATAATACATAGTTCATCAATAGTGAAAAATTGGAGGTGAATGTTGTCATAAAAAATTGGAGGTGAATGCTGTCATAAGTCAGATTAACAAATTATCTGTTCCGACCACTGGCTGAGTTATTAGCAAAATCTTGTGATATATTGAATAATTATTTCATAGTTGTACACAAATTATATCAATCTCATATAATAGCAAGAAAAAACAATTATCAACTTGCTTTTATATTGAAAAGAAATTGAATCAATTGTCAACTAAAAAATTGCATAAACTTGCTCTCAATATATCCAAAACCATGCGCTTTTTCTTGATCAAACTAATCTCTTCTCAACAAAAATGAGTGATTTTAATTTTTCCTTATTTTAACTCATATAACATACGAGGAAAATATTATTTTTAATTGGTTCAACATCTAATTCAGGTTAAATTTTACTGTAAAGAGTTTTACACAAATTTACAACATAATTTTAATTAGGCCTATTTCGCAGTGAATATTTACAAAATCATTCACACCTAAATTTCCAAAACAAGCCTAACTCGAACTAAATTGTAAATTTTCACAAAATTCATTCCTATATTGAATTTTCCCTAAATTTAACTACACCCACCCTAAGGTTTTATTATTATTATTATTATTATTATTATTATTATTATTATTATTATTATTATTATTATATAAAAAATAGGGTAATTATTGTCAATTATTACCCATATGTTTTTTTTTTCAGCACTGGCACTATGGTAAGACTAATAGAAAAGAATGAAACCGAAATGTGCCCACTTTTACACCAAGGCAGAAGAAATATAAATAAGAGAAGGTAACTAGTGTCAAAAAATTAGAAAGCCTCAAAGCCGTTTACACTGTACAGCTGCAAGTTACTCGCACGAAGGACAACACTATTGGTGCGAGGTGCTTGTTGCCAATATGACAAATATCCCAAGGGTTAGACAAGGAAAACAGGTGCTTGTTTTTTCTTCCTTTTTATGAATCCGTTAGTCATCATCTGATAAACAAACTATATCATTGGATCCACTCGCTTGCACTATTGGTTGTTGATTAGTATGTTTGCTAGCGCCAGATTCAACTGATTTCGGCCAAACCAGATCCAAAGTCAAATCTGGTTGCAACGAAATACTAATGGGAGAATTTGCAGCACATAGACCGTCAACATCCAGACTTAATCCCAAAGCAGGGGACGTAATAGGATCAGCAGGTGACTCATCAGTAGCATCATGGCGATGGGCTCTATTATACAAACTGGCTTGGGATGTCAAGGATTGTGGCCGAGGTGGTAAACAAGGAAGTGGGGGAGAACTTGTTGCAAGGTTACTGTTTTCCGGCTGACTCGACATCCCAAATGTGTAAGCTTGTTGACTGGTCCCATTTACATATGCTCTAGGTTGGAAACGTTTGAGATGAGGGGCAGATGCCCGAATCTGAGTCTCATTCATTGGTCTGAGATTTTCAGAGGGAGTGAAGGAGCTAATATGGGGTGGTCGTGACGATGTGTCCGGGATAGGAGCAGATGAACGAGAAACCGTTGGCTCTGCAGGGGTCATAGCATATGCATGTGCAGCCAAATTGGTTTCCAGGTTCAGTGCAGGTCTCAAATTCTGGAGGCTACCAGCTGGACTCACGATGGGGGCATACCTATGAGCATTCTGCTGCATCTGTATGAGTTGTTGCAAGAAATTGAGATTCATATCTGCTATTAAAATAAGGGTTAGCATACAATTAATGTGAAATAAAATAACTTCCGAGCAAATACAAAGCGAATAATTAAATGAAAATATTGAATACAAGAACTCATGGCACAGATTCATGAATTAATTGCTTATAGGACCACAATTAAAATAATCGTTCAAATATAATAATGCAGGTTCATAGATATATCATGACCTGACCTGCCAGGGAGGAGTAAAAAAGAAGGAAACAAAATGACAATAAACCCGAGAGTATGCCTAACCCAAATTGACAAGGACATCCCAAGCTTAATTTATTGAATCAAGAGGGCATACGGTTAAACAACATTTCAAAAGTCAAGCAATTTAAGCAAACTATGTGCAGGTTAGAGCTCTTAATAACTCTTTCTTTTCTTTTCTTTTTTCTATTGATAAAATCTGGAAGAAAAAAGAGTGTATTAAGGCGTACTAAAGAGAGTGTCCTGCTCTGATACCTGTCTACCTGTCTACCTGTCAATGTCAGCTACAAGGAGCAATCTTTCCAGTGATTTCTATTACAAGTGGTATGGGTTTCGAATTTTAGTAAGAGACTAAGTGTCATATATTCATATCTGGTTATTTTAATTTTTTTATTACAGTTTTAAACTAATCAATAATCATCATACCATGGTAAGTGACATCAAAAATGAGAGTAAACAAATCAATAGAAAATTATTAATACAGATAACAGCACTAGTCCACTTATGTATCCAAACTTATTTGAGCAGTGCTAGATGCACCACCAAAACAAAGGTGTACACACCTTGCTGCAATGATGACCTAGCTGATGCCCCAAGATCCATGCATTTCAACCTGAAAGCATCAGCCAATATTTTGTTCATAAAAACCACGTTATGATTGGTATCCAGTTCCTTCCTTTTGAGCAGGTACTGGGTTTCAGTCTCCTGAAGTTTAAGTTCATATTTCCTATGAATTTCCTCTATCTCTTTATCACGTTCATATGCCAGCCGCAGTTTCTGCCAAGAGAAGCCAATGGTTTCAGAAAAATATAATAAAACAAATTAAAGAAATCACTTAACCCAAAGAAGGAATCCCGTAAATGTTAACTGACCGTGGCTTCATGAACCTTAATTGTATGGTTCGTTTCTTTACTTAACCTTTCCAATTCATTTTGAAGTGGGTCAGGATAAACAGGATAAGGCGCTTGTGATGCCACCACAGATGCACCCTGTACAAGATTATTATTAATTTCAGATGTGTTTGACATAGCCCTTGCCTCTGAAGAATGCATTCCTAAACTATCAGTAGATACATCAGTGAGTGGATATAATGAATCTGTAGCAGTTCGGGAAAGAGATTGACTTTGAAGATCAACACAACTCGCAGACAGTTCTATTGGACTCTGAGAAACTTGAGTAGAGGGACAATGTTCTCTGCCAGGCTCATTTTCTACCGTGCTAGACACACAAAGCAGACTCTCGCCAAGAGGTGAATTAGGAGACATTTGAGCCTGCATTTGCGCTGCAGGCTCCAAGATTGGAGCTTCATGATAAGAATGATTTGCTGGCACATCCTCAACTGCTTGGGATGTTGAACATTCACCTTCTTGAAAAGAATGATGCTTATCACTTGTTTGAACATGCATGACGTGTTCACTACCTTGAGAAACATTTGGCACCTCATCAGCTGGGGCACTTCTGACCTGTGTTTAATACAATATTAGAATGAGTAGGTTTTCATCCCCATAAGCCCATGAAAGTAAAGATTCTTCAGCAATTGATTGATTAATCACTTTGTGAGTCCCTTAGTATATTTCCTTTCTAGATAACAAATGTGTTGAGAAAGAGAACGCAAAATCAACTCGTTCTTATCTAACTTAATTCATAAGAAAGAAGTGCAATGATATATATAGAGATTGCAATACCTAAACCCTAATGACTAATAACCTAATAAATAAATGAGAGAAAAACAATATTCTAATTTATGACACCTAAACTAATAAAAAAACACAATATTGGATATCTATTTTCCAACACTCCTCTCAAGTTAGACAATGATACTAGCTAAGTTCAACTTGGACAGTTACAAAAGAATATAAAGTTAATATAAATGAAACCACTAGATAATAATTAGCTGACAATTGAACCACTTCTTCCAAAATTTGCGTGCAACCATGCATAGTTGTACTTGATTAGAGCCACACATTAGACATGTCTTATTCTTGCAATACTATCTCTTCTTGAGGGAAACCATAGAAAAAAAATTAGAGCAATTTTATGTTGCATAGAGACGGACATAACAATTAACTCTTGGGTAAGGACAGAGAGAAAGAAACCCATAAAGTTAACAGAGTAATCTTGTCGGTTAGAGACTCATATAATAGAACCATATAGAATTCAGAATCAAAAAACCCATGGGCACAGACAGAGGAAAAAAGTGACAAGAATCTCCAATTAGAACCACTAGTTCCCTCAATCATGAAATACTTATAACCAAGCACAGTTTGAATCACAAGAAATACATTCTAAAAATCACAAGGCACTGAGATTTATATATACATATAGGCGAGGAATGACGAATATTTTTTTTCCCTTTTCCCAAATAGTAGAAGCTGAGTGAAAGTTGGGAAGTGAGTTTTTGAATAAAAATCAAAATCAGCCATATAAGAGAGGTGGACCTATAAAAGAAACACAAATGAATAGGCCTTGATTAATTCCAGTAACTCCCAAGTAAATCTGAAATATGAAGGCAGACAAAATGCAAACTGAACTCAAAATTCCAAACATGTGAAGATGACTCTTGACATGGGTATTGCAGATAATGGCTTGGAAGCAAGAGACATCTCCTATTTTACTGTAGCAGTGGATGACTTAAGGAGATGAGCGGTCTATGGTAATTGACTGCTATGTTTTAAAAGATGTGTTCTAGTTTTAATGCGTACCCCTTCCATTGAGGTAAACCATAAGGTATGATCCTTGAGCCTCAAACTATAAAGAAATAAAAAACCTTTTAGATAAACAATAAAAAAACAAATTATCACAAAATAACATCATAATAATCCTAATAACCTCACATAGTTCATAATATAACAATCTAATCACCACTAAAATATCTAAATATGATAAAATTAAGATCCATAAAAAATTCACTAAGATATCTCATGTTCACAGTCTAATATATTCATTATATTCTTTCATCTCAAATACAAGTCTCTTAGAGTTTCAAGTGATTAAAATTACTCAGTTTTGAAATAGATAGAGAAAGGAACAAGAAAACTAAACAAACTCATTATTATCCTCCTTAGCTCATGATAGAAAAGTGCAATGATATGTATAGAAAGATTGCAATACCAAAACCATAATGACTAAAAACCCTAATATATAAACAAGGAAATGATAATATTTTAATTTATAACTCCTAAACTAATATGGAAACACAATATTTAATACTCATGTAAAGATTTTTATGAGTCTTACAATTCATTAAAATGTACACTAGTCCTCTATCTTTCAAAGTATATATCTAGAGTCTTTAATTCTTTAAAAGTTTCAATGAATTTCAAGTGATCTTTTTCACACTCAGAATTTGAAAGAAAAAAAGCACAAAAAAAATTTAAAATTATTTTTTAATATATATATAAAAAATTAATTTAGATTTAGAAAAAAAGAATAATTTTTTAAATAACGCATAAGTCAAACAATTTAAAATTTGAAAAAAAAATGTAAAAATATATTTTTTTTAACACAATAAATTCGATGTATAATTTTTTTTTTTTCATTTCAAATATAAATTGAATAATTTTTCTTTACTTTTTTAGTTTTTCTTTTTCAAAAATTGAATTTGCATTATTTCTACTTTTCAAAAATTTGAATTTTTATTTTACTTTTGATGTCTTTTGCTTGTTAAAATTCCAAATTTATCCTTGAAAAAAATACTATTCATTTGATTGAAACTTTTCAAGAACTAAATTACTGTGTATAAATTGCCTCGCATAAAACCCATCTACAGAAAATACCACATGTGGGAGGGAAAAGATTTATGCTCATCAGTTGCATTAGGCTCGATCCATTAAAGTCCCCAAAAGTTGACTTCCAAAACAAATTAGGACAAAATAACAATATTATTAGCACGGCTTATGGAAATATAGGGTCGCGATAGGACTGGTATTTTGAAATAAATTTGGAATTTTAGGGTTTACCTAGCACTGCTTAATATAAATTTTCAAATATCATGTGTTGGTCGTTGTATGTATACAGTTTTTACTTAACCAGATTTCAAGACATGATAAATTATGGGACTGAGTACTCACCCACAGATCTTTCAGATTTGTTAAAACTAGGGTATTTTAGTTATTTTATATGGTTAGTAGATAATTCTACAAAAGTAGAGTTATTTAGCCAATTCTAAACTAACAAATTGTTTTATTTTGTGCTAAACATCATAAAAAAACTTAATTTATGTTTAATTATTTCATCGTAGGTGGAAAGATAGCAAGCAGAGTAAAAACGAGACAAAAAGGAAAAAAAATCAATCTATGTCGTGAAGGGCACTTTTTCGTGCCTCGGCATGCTTTTCCGGTATGCATTCAAAGAGTCCTATGCCACGAAAGACACTTTCATGTGTCCTAGTACGCTTATTTTCACTACTGATCAATAAGCACCATGCCCTGTCAGGCACTTCTTTGTGCCCGACACACGTTTTTCTGGTCGAATTTTGCGAAAATTAATCCGTTTTTAATCTAACTTTCACCTTAAACCCTTAGATCTTTTAGGAGTTGATCTAGTAGTCCATATTAGATTGTTTTTCCTTTAATTAACCATAATGACTTACAAATTAAACACAATTAAGAATCACAAAACTTACGAAAGCTGCCACTAAGATAGAAAAAAGGAAAAAATTTAAGAGAAGATTAAAGAATACACAATTTTATAAAGAATCTAAGAGAAGATTAGTACTACAAATCAAGATATCGAGTTTATCTCTTCTTTTTTTTATTAATTTTTATGTTTTTATTTATGAAAATTTCAAACTTTATGAACTTAATTATGTCTAGTTAATTTATTAATCTAAGGGTATTCTGAACCCAATTTTATGCATGTGTTGATCTAATATTTTATCCCAATTGTGATTACAATTAAATTATGTTATTTATGTTTTTAATTGTCTGATCAACAATTGATATATAAAGGTAATTAAATAGATATCAGAAAATAATTTAATTATTTCTCTTGATTAAATAACATACATAGTTTCTAGACGGAGATGTATAATTGTTATGTGTGTGTTCTATAATTGATGAATTTAATGAGTAATATGCAATTTAAATAACAAGAATGATTAGATTAATTGAGATAATATTATATGCTAAGTTAAATTCAATTCATCATATAATTAATTAGTAATTATTTTGGGAGAATTTTAGTGATTCATATGTTTAGGAAATTGGGAGATTAAAGATTCATAGGTCCTTTTTTTCATATATTTTCGTAGTTGTTAAGTTTTGATATGATAATTAGTTGTCATTTATTTTATGTTTTCATAATTTGGTATTGTTCAAATAGTATTCGTAATAATTATATTGATACTTAGTTATAAGTTACACAACTCCCTGTGGGATTGATATCCATGCATAAGTACATTATATTATTTGTACGACCTATATACTTGCGGTTAACGTGTTAAATTTTTGGAATTGTTGTCGGAGAACTTAATACTTGTAACGGATATCAATAACGATTACTACCATGTCAGCTTGAACCTTTTAATTACTGTTTCAATGTTTCCGTTGGATGCCCAGGTTGATAGGTGGAAATATTATACCCTTTGATTCAAAAATAGAGAGAAACTTACTTTGCTTAAGAAAGAAACAATTAGCACAACATCAACAAGAGATTATGGAAGAACAAAGGGATCAACGGGCTATAGTTGTCCCCCAACCTTTAAGAGATTTTATAATCCCACTAGTAGATAGAGTTCAATCATCTATCAATAGACCGGGTATCAATGCTAATAATTTCACACTCAAACTAGGTGTCATTCAAATGGTGCAGGCAAACCAATTTGGAAGGTTGGTCAACGATGACTCAAATCTTCACTCGACTTCATTCTTGAAAATCTGTGATACCTTCAAGATGAATGGTGTCTCAAACGATTCAATTCGCCTTCGCTTGTTTCCTTTCTCACTGAGGGATAAAGTAAGCCTTGTTTAAAGTCACTATCTGTTGGGTCAATCACTACATTGGATTAATTGGCTCAGGAATTATTGAAAGTATTTCCCATCTTCAAATGCAACAAAGTTGAGAAACGACATCACATCTTTTCAATAGCCAAAGACCAAAATTAATACTGCAACTGGGATAACTTTAATGAGTAAAACTAAAGACGAAATCTTTGCATTACTTGATGAGATGACATCCAACAATTGTCAATGGCTTGTGGAAAGGTTCAACCCAAAGAGAGTAGCTGGAATAGTAGATGTAGACACTATAAACTCAAACAAATATTTTGCTTTTAGGTTTAACTAAGAAATTGAATAGTGGTGGCCTTGTAGGGGTAAATATAATACAAAGTTTATTCGTGATGTGTGATTATTGCAATGGACCTCATTTTACTGAGGCATGTGGGAATCTTCCTAAAGCATTAAATTATGTCAACAATCAAAACCATCAAGAAAACTTATATTCAAACCCATACAACACAGGATGGAGAAACCACTCAAATTTCTCTTGGAACAATAACAATTAAAGTGTTAATCAATTTAATCGTCAACCTTCCCCACCACCGGGTTTTCAACCACCATAACCACCACAAGCACAAGAGAAAGAGGACAACATAAGTTCTTTAATAGGAATGATGAAAGACTTCATCCATTTAGTAAATACAAAAGTGGGCCTAGAGTCCACTCATGGTGCTTTTATCCGAAATTAAGAGATCCAAATGGGGTAACTTGCCGAAGCTATAAGTCAATAACCTCAAGGTAACATTCCAAGTAACACAGAAGTAAATCCAAAAAGGGAGGGTAAAGATCATTACAACATTATAACCTTGAAGAGTGGTAAAATTTTATAGGAGAATCAAGAAGCTCAAAAATATGAGGAAAAAGTAGATAGAGATAGTACTCAAAGGAAATGATTCAACTAAAGAAGAGTAACCTCTGCAAACCGGCTATACCTTTCCTTCAAAGATTACAAAAACAAAAGTTAGACAAGCAGTTTTCCAAATTCTTGGATATCTTCAAAAAGTTGCACTACATACAATTTACAGATGCACTAGAACAAATATCTTCATATGCTAAATTCGTGAAAGACATATTGTCTAAAAAAATGAGGCTTGAAGATCATGAGAAACCTAGACTGAAGGTTGTAGTGTCATCCTTGATAGAAAACTACCACAAAAACTAAAAGATTTAGGTAGATTTGACATCCCTTACACTATTGAGAACATACACTTTGGTAAGATATTTTATGACTTGGTGTCAGCATTAACCTCATGTCATTATCAATTTTTAAGAGATTGGGAATTGGTAAAGCTAAACCTACATCAATAACATTAAAAGATTGTACAATTTTTGAGAATGATAGTTTTAGCTAAACATGCATGTAATAGATGTGTATTTATGAATACACTTTCCATATTATTTTAATTAGTTAGACTTAGCTTTGCTTAAGGACAAGCAAAAATTTAAGTGTGAGGGTGCGATAATTGCGATAACTCTAAAAAGGTAGAGTTATTTAGCCACTTCTAAACCAACTATGCCTTATTTTGTGCTAAATATCATGAAAAAGCTTAATTTGTGTTTAATTATTTCAACATAGGTGGAAAGATATCAAACGAAGTGAAAACGAGACAAAAGGGGAGAAAAATCAGTCTGTGCCCCGATGCACCTATTTCCACTGGTGATCAGTAAACACCATGCCCTAACAGACACTTTTCTTTGTCCTGACACATGTTTTTCTAGTCAAATTTTGCTAAAACTCATCCGTTTTCAATCCACTTTCACCTTCAACCCTTAGATCTTTTAGTAGTTGATCTAATTGCCCATATTAGGTCATTTTTCCTTTTATTAACCCTCACATGGCACAAATCAAACACAATTAAGAATAAAAAAATCTACAGCAGCCGCCAAGAAAAGAGAAAAGTTCAAGAGAAGATTAAAAAAGACAATTTTGTGAAGAATTTAATAGAAAATTAGTACTATAAATCAAGAAATTGAGTGTATCTTTTTTTCTCCTCTCTTTATCAATTTTTATATATTTCTTTATGAAAAATCTAATCTTTATAAATTTAATTATGTCTAACTAATTTATTAATATATGGGTCTTTCTATATATGATTATCTAATAATATTTTTCCCCAATTGTTATTACAATTCAATTATATTATTTAACCCGATTTTTATGTTATTAATTGTCTAGCCAACAATTGATCTATAGAAACAATTAAAAAGACTTGAAATAATTATTTAATTATTTGTCTTGATTAAATAACATTATAATTTCTCGGTAGAGATGTATGATTCTTATGTGTAGTCTATAATTAATGAACTTAATGAATAATATGCAATCTAATTAGCACAAGAGTATGATTAGATTAATTAATATATGATGTGTAGTTTACTTGAGAAATAATGCATGCTAGGTTGGACTCAGTTGATTATGTAATTGGTTAGTAATTATTTTAAGCTGATTATAGTGATTCGCATACTTAGTAAATTGGGGGATTAAAGATTCTTAAGTAAATTGGGAGATTAAAGATTCTTAAGTCATTTTCTCATATATTTTTGTAGTTGTTGAGTTTTGATTTGATAATAAGTTATCATTTATTATACGTTTTTATAATTTGATATTATCCAAATAATACTCGTAATAATTATATTGGTACTTAGTTATAAGTTACACAACTCCCTGTGAGATCGATATTTTTACCTAGATACATTAGGTTACTTTCTGATCCATATACTTGCGATTAGTATGTCATCGATCATATCTATATATATAGACTATGTGTCCTCTTTTCATTAATAATAAAGAAATACTGCTCTAATTGACCCAAACTCTAGTTCGAATGATACTAATAGTGAAGTTTTTAGTGACAAAAGTAGGGTAGGGAAACCTACATACCTCACTATAACTAGACCGAATATAACTTTTGATGTAGGAGTTATCAGTCAATTCATGGAAACTCCTAAGCAAATACATTGGGATGATGTCTTTTGTATTCTGAGGTATCTAAAAGGAACTATTGGAGTGAGAGTCATTTATAAGAGAAGTCAAAATATGGATATTATAAGTTATTTAGACGTAGATTGGACAGGTTCATGTACTAATAGAAAATCAAGTATAAGACAATGAAAATTTTATTAGAGAAAACTTAGTTACTTGAAGAAGTAAAAAGCAGAATGTGATAGCTCATTCTAGTGTTACAGTAGAATATCGAGTCATGGCTCACACTTCATGTGAATTGATATGGACTAGAAAGCTGATAGATATGGACTAGAAAGCTGATGAATGAAATGGGTATTCTAGTGAAGAGTCCTATCACCATGTACTGTGATAATCAGGTGATTAATATTGCCAATAATCCTATGCTCCATGAGCGAATTGAACATATATAAATAGATTGTCACTTCATAAGAGAGGCAATAATGAAGGGGGATGTATATACTCCCTATAAGCAGTTAGGAAATATATTTACTAAGGTTGTTATCAAAAGCTCATTATGTCCTTTTGTTCCAAGCGGACCAAATTGAATATTTATGCTTCAACTAGAGGAAAGGAGTTAAAATTAGGGATATTATAGTTATTTTATATAGTCAATCATATCAATTTATAGTCTATGTGTCCTCTTTTCATTAAAAATAAAGAAACATTGTTCTAATTCAACAACATTCATTCTCCATTTCCTCTATCCTATTCAAGATCAAATTCGTTCTCAATTCAAGTCAATCAAATAATAATGTAACATTGTAGTCCAAATGGAGAATGTAGAAAATAGCTATGAAGGGCTGGCCATCGAAAAAGTACCTGATTTAGGGGTGAGTCATTATGTGCCAAGGTTGTCAAAGGTTGCACAAAGTCCTCATTCATGGTGTTGTCAACCATATCATGTTGGTTGAATATAACGGACCTAGAACTGTGCTCCACCATGTCACCATGGCCAATTTCACTCCCTACTGGTAAGATTTCATCATCAGGCACGCTTAATATGCCCCCATCCACAATTTCTTCAGTTAACAGTGGATTCAGAGATAACAGTGGATTCAGAGAGAGAACATCCAATACACCACTACTGGAAGTTACAGTCTTAAACATTCCTTTCTGAACATCTTTGCCTGGCATGACTAGTGAGACTGCAGCAAGCATTTCTTCAGATGAAGAATTGATTGGGACAGGATTTTCTTGATTAGCAGTGGAGCAGACAGGAATGCCAACTTGAACCTCTTTACCATGCAAGAACATTTCCGCTCCAGCTTCATTTCCTTTTACAGACGAAAGAGGATTTAAAGGAACACTATTGACACCATCTATCGATTTTAATGTAGCATGCAATCCCAATGAAACCTTTCCATCAGACAAACTTAAAGCAGCATAGCCAGAATTCTTTTCTCTAGGAGAATTTGAAGCCAAATGGAGGGGTTGCCCAAGATTAGTTCTGAGATCATCAGGCACTTCTAGTTGAACCTCTCCATCAAGAATTTTTTTTTTGGCGGTAGGATAGATAGAGACAATGTTCCCATGATAAGCACTTGAAGTTACATCTATATTTTGCTCCACAGTTTTAGTAATCAACGCTTCCTCCGAATTAGAGCTTATATCCCAGGTGACAACTTGATCTCTAAATTGTTCATTAGCCTCTGAATGTTCCAAACAATACCAAGGTTCATTCACATGTGTGTTGCCCAATAATTCAACAGAAACCCAGGACTTCACCTCTTCTACCCAACAAGCCTCCCTCTCCTTCATCTTATTCCTTAAGACCAACTGCTTTGCCTCAAGATGCTGAAGGCGCATGTCCATCTGGATTTCATGTTTTTCTAGTCTTTTAGCAAAATTATCATCCAATATCTTAAGCTGACTTGTTCTCATCAAATCATTGTTTTGCAAAATGGAACGAATAATAGCTGCCTCCATTCTTTGCTTTTTCTGCAGCTCTGCCTTCTCTTCCCCACACTGTCTCATTAACTGATTTTTTTCTTCCTTCTGTTTTTGAAGGAGTTTCAACCATTGCTTCTGGCACTTCTTCTGAATTTCCTTAATACTTTTTGATATGTCTTTTTCGGCCAATTTAATTGCAGGTGACGATCTTAAATAAGAAAGAGAATATTTTCCAGAGCAATCTTGATTCATTTCACAGTCTTCAACCTCTACTTTAGCTTTTCGCATGATAGAAGTCTTTGGCTGTGGAAGGCTAGCATAATAGTCCTTCAGATCATCTTTACCCAAAGGCTTCGAGAAGACTGTAGACTTGAGATTCCCACAACGATATAAAAAAGTTCTCTTTAGACACCGCAACAATGAATATAAATAGTCGGCCTCATCTTTCTTGCAGATAAAGTTAAGATGCTCTCTTGCCAGCACAAGTGATTCCTTGTGATCTAGTTTCTGCTTCACTAAAGCAGCAGCAGTCCAACACTGGAAATTGCAAAACAGAGCACAGGTAAATTATAAAAGTTTGATCGTGCATACGAGCACTGATTCCAATACAAAGCAAAAACAATAATTGGTTCATTATTGATTCATAGACAACTAATTTTAAATAAAATTTGAAATACAATACGGAATAAAAATGATAGAAATCCAGCTCCTTATAAAAATAACTAAGTAGGTTGAGTTTTCAGTATAACACCTTCATGACATCATTTCTTGCAGTACCTGCTTTAAATACAGGACAATATTTTGTGCACAAATCATCCTATCTGATGTGAGAACCAGGTATGTAATTTATTGTATAGTAGCATAAAAGTTTGGTTTACATACAAGAGTAATGCTAATTATACACATTTGCACACAATAGTGCACTCACACCAATACTTGAATGCCACATGCACCTAAAAATCATAACATCTCAATTTTTCCAAGTAATATATCACGTGGCTTGCAAGAATTTTGTAATCACGTGGCTTGCAAGAATTTTGTAATGGTGTTAAATGAGTAGTTCAACCCAACTTACCAAGCTCGTGAGTTCAATTGAGCTAGTTTGCCTAATTTGCGAGCTCATTTACAAAATGTATTTGTCAAATGATAACATTTTTATAATTACTATAATTCCATAATGGAAAAACACAATTAAAAAATGCTATTGTTATTTTTTCTTGTTTTATAAAAGTATAATCAAAAGATAATATTTATATTAACACTTTTTGCTTTTAAACAAAATTAATTTTTTATATTTTAGTTTAATCTATTAGATAGGTAAATGAGCCATCTCATGAGCTACTCAGCCCAATTCATTTAAAAGTGAGATGGATTGAACTTGCCTCACATAAAAATTAGATAAATTAACTTGAATTATAGCTCACCTAAAGTGTGCTGAAACTAAATGAACTGCGCTGACTCAACTTATTTGACACCTCAGGTATTTTGTATTGGTGTAAGTGCACAATTGCGTGCAATTAGTTTCCTCTAACAATATCATAAACATTATTTACGTCAGTCATGGCTGGCCGTGTAAAGTGAGATTTGTACCACCATGCTACTAAGTAGTTCGAATATTTTTTAACAAAGTCAAAATACAAAAGAAGTTCCTATGCAATAAAAGAATTGGATAATTACAAGCTATTCCCCTAGGGTTTCTAGTTTGGTGTCGAAGCCCTAAGGAACTCTTATTTGCTAAATTTTAAGTAATGAGCCTATATGATGTATAAAACAAACACTTATTGTAAGTGGTAAAATGTATAATTAATTGTTGACTCATCTCCCAACTTGAGTTTTTGAAAGAAATTGTGATTAACAAACTTCTAATAGTAACTATAAAGGGGATAATCGTGAAAATAACATATAACACTTTATCTCCCTCTAATCAACCCTATCCTTCCTCTAATTGAGATAGTTGTTTGGGCTCCACACTCTTAAACACTTCACTCAACCTTCACTCAACAAAGAAGAATATCTCATATTTAAAAGAAAAGAAAGGAAAAAATAGATATGATATTTGGCACCGATAATAATTACTCTACGGTTCGCGGCTTTGACAAGTTTATTAATAGAGATCAATCGTTTATTTTGAAATGCATTGATATTCCTTTTTTTCTAGTTATTAAGAAAGGAAGAGGCGAAGAAGATTAGAGATACAATATCTGTGACTATCCTCCCTTCTCTTATTTTTTTTTCGAATAAGTTAGAAAAAGAATAAAAGCATATTCGTTTTTTATCATAATAATTATGTTGGAGTTGAGTCGTATAACCTCTCACTAATGACCATGAAAGTAGACTCATTAGCGTACTTTTTACTTAATATTTACTTGTTTTAATCAATAAATAATATGTTTCGGGTTAAAAATATTAAAATATAAACTTTTTAGTGAAAAGGGGTGAAAAAATAATTTTTTGGGATTTTTATAAATTTTTAACTTAGAGTCAATCAGAATGGGTTAGTCGATCCTAAGAGACTGGGGAAGCTCATCTAATAGCGCTGTTAGCGCGAGCTTCGAAAGGGAATTGGGTTAAAATTTCTGAACCGGAATGTGGCGGCTGACGACAACGTTAGGGAGTTCGGCCTACCATGCAAGCAGAGAAGCTAATTCGGCAAGTCATGCAAGTAACGACAACGAATCACGTTGCACCGCATGTGAGGAGTGACGAATTACATGCCACATGTTAGCATGACGATCAATCCGAGTTTGGAGCGCAATCAAACAGTACCACCACGTGTCGCCACGCAATTGCTACCCGCGTTCCACGCCATTCGTTACCACAAATCATGTTACACCGCGCGATGCTAACTCAGATCGGTCTCCTTTGCCACACGTCGCATTCTGATTCGCCCATTAAATTTCGTGTGCCACATGTCGTGTTGTGATTAGCTAGTACTGTTGATTTTGCTTGTTTTGATCTCAGCCCTTATCTGAAGGTCCAGATTGCACCTGAACTATAATTAAGCCCCTAATCACCCCATAAACCCTAATGAGCTGTTATTAGCATAATTTTGGTCAATTTTTGGAACTAAAAAGAAAAAAATTCAAAAAAAGATACAATTTTGATGGAGACTTAAAAGGAGATTAGCACTACAATTCAAGAGATTGATTGTATTTCTTCTTCTACTCTTTTCTTTATCAATTTTTGTCTTTCTTTATGAAAAATATGAGTTTTATATATACAATTATGTGTAGTTAATTTATTAATCTAGAAATCTTATGAATCCAATTTTCACCATGTGATGATATAATATTTTACCCTAATTATAATTTTAATTTAATTATATTATTTAATCTAATTTGTATGTTATTAATTATTTGACCAACAATTTATCAATAGAGTCAATTAAAAAGATTTGAGAGAATTATTTAATTCTTTGTCTTGATTAAATAACATGCATAATTTCTAGGCAGAGATGTATAATTCTTATGTATGTGATTCATAATTGATGAACTTAATGAATATTATGCAATTTAATTGGCATGAGAATGATTAAATTAATTATTATATGGTGTGCAATTTACTTGAGAGAGGAATACATGCTAGGTTAGATTCAATTGATTATGTAATAAATTGATAATTATATTGAGAGGATTTTAACGATTCGCATGTTTAGAAAATTGGGTGATTTAAGTATTTATAGATATTTTCTCATCTATCTTCTTAGTTACCAAATCTGATTTAATTAATTATTGCTATTTACTTTTTGTTATTTTAATTTTGCCTCCTTAAAATATAAAAACACAAAAAAATTGACTTTTATTTTTTTTAGTTTTAAAAATTAATTTCTAATAAAATAATCTTTGTACACCAATATGGCTTGGTCTTTTTATGGCAGATATTGGTGCACAAATCCAATCACATTTCAAGTAATTGTAGTAAAACTTGACCTATTGACCCTTTGACTTTTCCTACGATACAAACATATTTAAGTAATTGTTGTTATGTAAAACCATAATGAAAGCTCAATTTTTGTTTTTCTTCTAAATGAATAAAATATTGAGATTTTTTACTAGGGCATGATTGGTTTCTAAGATTGCTTTCGACTCTAGGCTTTTTATTAGTTAGTCCCGATAAAGCCCCCAAACGACGTATTTTTTTGAAACGAGGCCTCCAATTATTTTTAGTATGGAATGAGTCAATCATCCACTTTGGTATCTTATTGAACAAAAATGGTAATATTATTTCTCAATTGATCAAAAATTTTGATTTTTGGGAAGTACTATGATCAAAGGCCCACGATAGACAATAACTCACCCCAAGCATAGCTTACAACTTTCATCGTACTATGCTCTCCAAAGAGAAACTCTTCTCAAAATCTCAAAAGGTACGGAATTGGAATCCGACGGATAAGAATATTTGTCCATCTGTAATGGAAATATTTATTAAGTAGTTACTAGGGTTTCTAGTGTGCACTTCATCATTGTAATCGGTCAACTTGGTCGATGATTATTGATACTTTATGTAGAAAATCAACCTAGGAGTATGGTCAGTTTCCTGATATCCAGGGTGAAACCAACCCCTGATTTTAAGAGAGCAGTTTCCTGTATTTCAGGGTGGAACCAACCCCTGATTTTAGGATATTAGTTTCCACGATTTTCGTGATGATTTCTGTTGTATACTAATAACTTCCAGCGTGATATATTAGGCATAAAAATGTATACGTAAAGGGATCTAATATTAAGAAATAAAGATGAGAAGTAATTTTAATAAAATAAAAGCAGTTTCATGATATCGAGCCTTAGGCTCATGGCTTCTTCCTTTCTCGACCTCTTGTTCAACTAGTTACGTAAGTTCATCTAGTATGATGTCAAATACTCAAGCAAGGAATGCACCTTTCGCTTCCAACTCAAGTTTGACTTTTGGGTACGAGTTATGAAAAAGCCGAAAGTTTAAATGTACTTAGTACATGGAAGATGACATGGATGAAGAGGTTCGAGACAATGTAAACCCGAATTCAATATGGGAAATTCAGGCAGTTTTGGGCTTGGATCCATTCTTGATCCCGCTCCTAAACATAATCCTTTTGGTGGTCTATTTAACAAAGGTAACTATTAATGTTTTTGCTTCTCCGTGCAGGTCCACCGTTTAGAGCTATTTCTGCATCTTTTCGATTCAGTCCTGTCTCCAACCATCGGTACAAACTCACTCTGAATTCAAGTGCATTTTACGGTAATCCTATCCCATTCACTAAGGAACGCAGTTAGAACTTCTCCAACAACTTATACAAAAGGCAAATATCAACACCACATTTAGTAGCAGCAGTAAATAACTCCACACATATTTCCGGTAATTCCAACAAAGCATGCTAAAAAATTTCCTCCTCATCTTGGATAAGTAGACTCGAGTGCCTCCAATCATGGCAGCCAGTGATCAATCACTTTCACAACCTATTCACCTTGCAAAAGACTTCAAATGTGTGTCGCCAATGGTACTCGCATCACAGTGGTCGGAATGCAGGGACCATTTTGCCTCTCAAACAACCTCATTCTCAATCAGGTTATTTGTGCCTGGATTTTGCCGCATCTCATGCTCAGTTAGTAAATTAAATCATGACCTTAACTGTGAAAACTAAATTCTGGCTAAATCTGTGTTTTCGGGACTCGAGCTCGGGGAAAATGATTGGCCAGTCTTGATTTACGTGCGGCCTCTATGTTTTGATATCAACACTCCTTCAAACCATTACATTTAGTCATCAATGTCAATTGAGTCATAATCTTAAGTCTCATAGTCATACTAATAAGGAAAGTGAAAATCACGATGTGGCATTTTCGCCTAGGTCATCCAAATTTTTCGTATTTGAAACATTTGTTTCCATCATATTCATCAATAAAAATCCCAATTTATTTCATTGTGAAGTTTGTCAATTGGCAAAACATACTCAAACACTTTTTCACGACGCAGCAAACCAAGTCACCCTTTTTCCCTCATTCACGGTGACATTTGGGGACTACGGCGTTCACGGTGTGCGGGTGCTCGATGGTTCTTCTTGTTAGTTGATGATCATACTGATTATGTTGGACATTTCTTATGAAAGATAAATCTGAAACCAATTGACATATTTCCACTTTTTCATGCCATGATCCAAACTTCAGTTCAATGCCAATATTCAAATCCTAAAAACAGATAATGCTAGGGATTTCTTTAATTCCGATCTTAGTGGATATCTCGAAATCACGTGGTATTGTCCAACAAAGCTCCGCGTTGACACACCACAACAAAACGGTTGTAGCCGAACGCAAAACCGTCATATACTTGAGGTTGCCCGAACTTTACTTTTTCAAACCAATGTTCCTAAAAATTTTGGGGTGAAGCCATTCTTCACGCAACACACTTGATCAACCGAATGCCTTCTCGAGTTCTCAACTTTCATTCACCTTTACAAGTGCTTGAGTCAATATTCTACCTCACAACTTGTGTCACCAATTCCTTTCAAGGTTTTGGTTGCCTTGTTTTGTCGTATTCATTCACAATATCGTGGCAAACTTGATGCGGGTGCCAATAAATGCATCTTTGTTGGTTACTCACCAATCAAAAAGGCTACAAATGTTTCTCTCCCATCACTCGTAAGTTTTACCATTCTACGGACGTTACTTTCTTCGAAGAAACCCATTCTATTCTAATTACGCAATTCAAGGGAGAATCACACTAATGAATGCGGTAATCGGGATTGGGTAAATCACCATCGAACCGAATTTATCATCTCATTTTCCTCCACAACCCGATACCCATTCCATTCTCCTTCAAAAACCAAACCCGATCAATCTCCTTGTTTATCCTAGACATCTTCTCCTTCACAATGATGCCAAAAAAGTTTATGAAAGAGCAGGTCCCGACTTGACCACACGAAATCGGCAAAGCCAAGAAACTCTCCCGAACCGGACTGAATCGAAAGATTACAAGATGAAACGAGAATCTAGTCCAAAACTTGGTTCGACCCCGAGTTAGATCTTCCTATGCCTGACAAAGAAAAGGCGTTCGATCGTACACTCAACATCCTCTTCAAAGTTACATTTCTTACGCAAATTTGTCCCCAAAAATTTCAGGCATTTGTGACATCCTGGAGACAACATCAAGATTCCTAGTGCATGAAGCTCGAAAAGTTCCCGAATGGCACTGAGAGCAACCTTAGAAGAATATAATGCACTTGAAAAGAATTGTACATGGATGTTAACATGCAGCTACCACTTGCGGAAAGGCAAGACAATTTGTAAATGGATATTCTCGTAAAACGAGAAGGCGGAAAATATCGATAGATATAAAGCTCGACTAGTGGCTAAAGTGGTTCACCCAATCATATGAAATTGATTATCAAGAGACTTTTGCTCTGGAGCAAAACTTAACACAAGTTCGTGTCTCACATCGCAGCTTAATGAGGATCGGCCCTACTTCAACTCGATGTCAAGAACGCATTCTTAAATGGAGATTTGATCGAAGAAGTTTACATGGATGTGCCTCACGGCTTTGAGACTAAAGATACACAAGGAAAGGTATGCAAGTTGAGAGAAAGGCACTATATGGACTTAAACGATTACCTTTGAAGCGTGGTTCGAAAATTCACCAAGGTCCTCAAACGGGATGGATACTTTCTCGGACACGTACGCACCACACTTTTATTTGTCAAACACTTCGCGGATGGGAGAATCACAACTTTGATTGTATATGTTGATGATATAGTTCTTACAGAAATCGTGTAGGAGAAATAAAGAGACTTAAGATGCTATTATCAGTGATTCGAGATTAAAGACTTGGGATATTTGAAATATTTCTTAGGGATGGAGGTGGCACGTAGTACCTAAAGGAATCTCAGTTTCTCAACGCAAATATATTCTAGATCTCTTGCGTGAGACTGGCAGTGAAGTGTAAACCTTTGTTGGAAACACCCATGGACCCTAACACCAAACTAATGCCTCGAACGATGGGTGGCAGGCCGACGAGGGGCAATATCAACGTTTGGTAGGTAAGTTAATTTATTTGACCCATACACGTCCGGATATAAGTTTTTCGGTCGGTGTTGTTAGCGGTTTCTTGGCAACCCAGTGATGATCACTTGGAAGCAATAAATCGTATTCTAAGATACTTGAAGAATGATCACCGGAAAGGGCTCATGTTCAAGAAAACAATTAATAGGAGATTGAAATTTATACGATGTTGATTGAAATTTGGATCTCCTAAGACCGAAAATCCACGTCCGGATATTGCTCATTTATTTAGGGAAATTTGGTGACATGGCGTAGCAAAAGCAAGCGAAATGGTAGCACGTAGTAGTCTTGCCGAGTTCCGTGCATTGGCTTTGGGCATCCGTGAAGGAATTTGGCTAAACGACTACTATACGAACTCGAGTTGAACATTCAATCTATTAGAATCATTGTGTGACAACCAACGAATTGCAATTGCCAAAAATCCAATCCACCGTGATCGAACTAAATACGTGGAAATTGATGACAACTTCATCGGTGAGAAAATTGAAGGCAAGATGATCTCCTCAACCATGTTCCATCTAGGCAACAAGTAGCGATATCTTAACCAAAGCTTTGTTTCGACCTAATTTCACAGAGTTAAATGTAGCACTTGGTTTGGAAAACATATATTGCCTAGCTTGAGGGAGTGTAGGAAATCAACCTAGGAGTATGGTCGCTTCGATATCCAGGTGAAACCAACCCACGATTTTAAGAGAAGCGGTTTCTGTATTTCGGGTGGAACCAACCTGTTTTTAGGATATTAGTTTCCCGATTTTCGGGATGATTCTGAAATTTGTATACTAATAACTTCCAACAGTATATTAGGCATAAAAATGTATATATAAAGGGATCTAATATTAAGAAATAAAGATGAGAAGTAATTTTTCTGTAAAATAAAAACAGCTTCACTTTATTGATTTATTCCATAATTATTATTATTCAATCCTATTTCTCATTTACAAACACTAAATTCCTTTTCTTTTCGTTTCCCCAAGTACTTTTCTAAGTTGACAATGATCCTTGACTGAATGCTTATTTTTCTGTTTCCCATTATGTAGGATACACCTTTAGTCCTCCCTTATCATTTTGTCTTCTTGCTTATCAAATTCAGTTTCTAATCAAACAAAACAAAATTATAGCTAAAAACATGAACTAACAGCAGTGACAACCACCAGCAATGTTAATAGCAGGTACAAAGTACAAGTAATCTTCAAATTAAAACTAGCACAGATTATCTTTTCAATTTCACTAAGAAAATGAAAGCTCAAAACAAACCAGACTTGTCACTTAAAAGAGAGTATTCTAACCACCGAGATCTGAAGTGCTTGCAGCAGGGTAGCTGGTTCTCTAAAGACATGGTGGTTATGCAACACATACTTTAGGAACTTCTCAGCCATATCCTTGGCTTGATTCTGCATGACAATGATAAATCAAAAATTGTCAAATAGTTTGGGAAAAGTTGATATATATATATAACCACTCAAACAGAGAGCTATGTTAATCTGATATTAACATACCTACAATGAAAAACTATGCAGGACCAGATCATGCAAACACAATGATTTAAAAAGAAATATAACCAAGCTGCAGATAAACAAACCGTGATGAAAAAAAAGTTGGAAGAAAAGAAGCTCACTGAGAGTTGTAGGATTTTGCATAATTCTGGCATGTCTTCCTTCAAATGAAGATGAAGGCTACTCTGCTCATCTAGCAATCTTTTCCGATCCTTGCATTTATAAGTATTAGCATTAGACATATCCAATAAATTGTTAGCCAAACCAACAGAAATATAAGCGTAATTTGCGGAGGCGGTTTCATTTACAAGAGAAGCTGACACAGGACAAGAATGGCACAGATTATCTACTGAAGATTCTCCTGTAGATGCATAAGAAGTGATTAGAAAACAAAAATATAGGGTACACGGAAGCAAAAGCTTCTCTCACCAATATTCAGATCTCCATTGGACAAATGGAGGACCTTATCTCAAAAGGATACATTCAGCAAAAATAGCACTATACCTTCCTTGTCCCCAGCAGCTGCTTTACCATCTGGTCCACATTTAAGGGAGGGTCGAACAATTCTATTATTGGCAACCTTCCTTCGTTTCTTTAACATTCCATCACTTTTAACTTCTGCTTTCTTTGATAACTCGTCATAATGTTGTGCCCTTCTACGATTCCTTTGAGGAAAAGCATAACAATATTTCCATTGAGGATTTTTTCCTTCCAATAATTTTGTCCAAAATAGATGGGGCTGCTCCTCATCCAATAATTTACATTGTGCCTCACCAACCAATAGAGACTGTGAAGTATAAGCTCCTCCTACTTGATGAATTTCTAAAATTAGGGAGTAGCTTTCCAAGACTTTGCTATTATAAGGAAGTATGGACAAAAATTCTAGGATGACATCCTCCAAAGAGAACTCCTCACACAAGGGTTTTACACTGTAGGTTGGAGCATTTCCATGATGAAACTTGTCCAAATTCTCAAATTGATGAGACGCCCCCCACATAAGCAGCAGGTGACTAATAGTAAGGCTTGGATTCTGTAAATTGGCATCAAGAGTCTTGTCTTCCTTTGCAAGGCTCAAGATCTTTTCTTCAACTGTGAAAGACGAATATAAACGAAATATTTTTATTTGCTCAAATTGTGAATCCAGTGTCATCTTTTGCAATGCTCTTATATCATTCACTGGGTTCCAATCACTGTCAAATATGATGATGGTATCAACTGATGACAATTTTATGCTGGGAGAACATGCCCGAGTTTCCAACAAAAACACAAATCTACCACCCTCCTTGTTAAAATTATTCAGAGCAACCTGTTTCTTTGAACGAATGACACCTGCCTCAACATGTTCATAAGAATCTGAGCCAAATCTTTGGCGCAAAAAGTCATCCAAAATATCTCCAATTGTATCCCTTCCCGAACCACTAATGGACTGTCAACAAAAAATGTTAGACAAGAAGATCAAAACTACGATGAAAGAGGATAATGATGCATAAACAATGAAAAGGAAGGCAGTCGGCTGAGATAGAGATATATAGAGAGAGAAGAGTATAAGTAGATGAAAAAAAAACTGTATAGGAAGGGAATTCATCAAATGAAGAAAACTTAATCATTTAACTGGACCAAGTGATCCGGCTTGAATGAGAAAGCTTAAAGAAAACTCAAATTTTTTTTTTGGCCATCAACAGAAAACTCTCCAGTGGCAGAACAACAAAAACCCAAACATCAAGTGTACCATCAATATTAACCATACACATCAGTTATGAGGCGAGTTAAAGAGATATTTGCAAATCATGTCGCCGTGTCTCCTACCTGAAAAAGGACAACTGCCCTCAAACCTTGTCTCTTTATTTCCTGAAGCATCCTTTCAAGTAATTGAAGCTTACCGCTTGCTTCAATTCCAACTCCCAAATACTCAACCTCTTGAAGACCTTCACAAAGCAAGCCTTGCAATTTTGGATCCACAACATAGGGATGGTCGCAGCACTGTCAAGAAATATGGAATAAGGACCTTATATATAGAAAAAAAGAGAAGGAAAGACAATTGTATACCAGCAATAGCAACAACATGCATGCACAACATAAAACTTAACAGCAATTTTTTTCCCTATCATATGATACTACGAAACTCATAAGGCTGACAATTAAAAGCATGAAGACATGCCCCAAGGATAAAACGATATCAGCCAAAACCAATGCGTGGCATAGGATTGAATCTAACAGGATCCACAAGAGCACAACAAAAACATTCTAAACTGCAAGGTGCAAGGTTTTAACTTTTAAAAACCAATTCACAAGGAAAAAGGTGTTGGTATGCTTCCCATTTGTTAGAGGATCAAGTCTGCAGAGGTGGGTAAATGTTAATGTATTGATGTTCCCACACTTTGGTTCAGTGTGGCTTTGTATATATATAGAGCTAGAAAGGGATGGGGCATCACATCAAAATTTGAAATATTTAAGAGGAACGAAACTGCAAGGATGTGAATTCAAATGTCCCATTCTGACACCATGCCAAAGCATACTGATTTGTCACTTCTCAAGAAGTAGCTCCAACCCATAGATTATAGAAGGTAGGACTACAACAATATTTATTTTTGATTTGTTACACCTGTTTGAAATAGCATATGAATAAGCGCAATATTGTTTCTAGCAATGCCTGGTGGAAAATTGTTAAACATACAACAGTATCCACAATTATGCAATCATAATTATTAGGATGGTGTCCACTTTTCCCAAAATTGGAGCACTAAACATTTTTTCCATATCACTGTTCTTTCTTTTTCTTTTTTTCATTCTGTAGAATACTCCCCCCACTGTATGTATTTTAGGCCTATCACTTGAAATATTCTTATCAATGAAACAGCAAGGTTTTGATTTCAAGACATGCTATGATACTCTGTTAAGGTCCTCTTTAGATGTGCTTGTCTTAGAAATTATTTCAAGAGAAGTTATTCATTCAAAAATGGTTTCAAGATAAACTTGGCATGAAAACGTCATAAATATATCGGAGGGAGGGCACATTGGTAATTATTTTAGGCGGGTAAAATATATTAAAAAACAGTAAACCACCACTGTTGTTGAAGGTAAGGATTACTTGCTTCTCTAAAAGTACTAATAATGCATCTAAAACTTTTGAAACCACTTCTCTTTAAGACTGTCAAACACCATGGCCTTTTTTTATCTATTTAAAACAATTTCCATCCACTAAAAGTACTAATAATGCATCTAAAACTTTAAAACCAATTCTCTTAAGCTAAAGCAGCATGTCTTATACATCAGTTATGCAGCTTAGTTTTTCCATTTTCTAATGAAAATAAAAGCATAGCAGCAAGGGGTGTTTAAAACAAGACTTGTTTTAAACACCCCTTGCTGCTATGCTTTTATTTTCAATGTGGACAAAGCCCAAACTAACCCGACCAACCCATTTGGGTTGGGTTGGGTTGGGTTACCTGAGTTAACAGGTTAGTTCACCCCTTGACCTAAGAAACCCGAACTAATTCGTCCAGATGCGGGTTAAGATATTAATCCATGGAACCCAACCCAGTCAGCTCACACATATTTAATTTAGAAAATACATTTTCGTTAATAGCAGAAAACATATACATCGTATAGCTTTATAACCCTAAGTCTCTCTCCTCTGTAAACTACCGCCACCCACCCTACCTCTCTTCTTCTTTGCCGTATTTTCTTAATTTTCTTTCCCACTCTACTGTACAACTTAGACAGTAAGGCTATATGGTTTCCTCTTTTACTCTTTATTGTATCCATTATGGGTTATTTTTGTTTAAGCATTCTTCGAATTTATTGTAGAAGTTATAAAGAAACCATTTTGATTAGTGGTGGGTATCATTTTATCCACATTTTTTATTACTAAAAGTGAAAAATACAAAGATACAAAGTGGATAAGTAATCCACTTACAACCCCAAAAAAAAAACAAAAAACTAACTATAAGACAAAACTCTTACAAAAAAACCTTTTAGCTAAGAAATACAAGCTTCTCGATTAAAACTTATAAGAAATTGAGAATAATCCTTTAATTCTGTAGAGATCGAAGTCCAAGAAGAAGCGAAAAACAAAACTTTTTCCCCTAACACAATGTAATACTATAGATCATTTTATCCAGTTATGATACTGTAGATATATGACTCTATGTTGACTAGCATGGAAGATTTAGAAGATGCAATCATGCATGTGTTAATTTGGGTATGGGTTTTCGTAAATAAAAAAAAGGAAGAAGAAATTAATTTATATGGATTTTCTCTGCTTTGGATTTTAAGATTCACTTATTTGACAAGTTTAAAATAGAAAATATGAGGACAGTGCAAAAGAAAGATGAAGATCTGAAGATGGGATTCATGAATCCATGGATGCCTTTGTGGAGATGGATCCATGAATCCATGGACACCTTGTGTGGAGATGGGATCCATGAATCCATGGACACCTTTTTGCAGAGATGGGATATAAAATTAAATTGGCTTTGTGAATCAGCTAATATTTGGGGGTACATTAGGAATTTTAAGAGCTTTTTTAATGAATTGGAAAATTTTAAAAGCAAAACGTAGAAAATTTTAAAATGTGGACTACAAAATGTAGATATTTGGGCTCTAAAAAGTCAACCATAAAGCCAGCCAAACTGCATATTTCAAACCAAACCAACCCGTCCTTTAATGGGTAGGGTTGGCTCGACTTCAGACATATATGGCCGGGCTCGGCCCTAGCAATCTATAATCCGAATACTTCGGATTGGCCGAAAATTTCCCTCAACTCAACCCAACCCAACCATTGTCCAACCCAACCAAATATAACATATACGAAGATGGTTTTTGCTAACAAGTTTCTAACAACCATTCAACCAATCTAACCTTTCGAGCAGATATAAGCATATCATGGAGAGCCCCAACAATATCAGTCTTCGATGATGACCGAAGCAATGTGCAGTTTGATATCATAGCAGCACAGTATTGTTCAACCTGCACATTGGATAGCTCTACAGGAACCCAGTACTCTTTAAATCTTGGAATGTCTAATTGGCATCCATGTACCACATAGCTTGACAACCTCTCCTTTAATTTACCAATACTGTCAGAGGAACTGGTCAGCAGAGTATTACAATTGTCTGAACCACTAAGAGAGTCAAGTGCAGACAATAAATTACAGTAATCAGCAGCAGTCTCCTGCAAAAGTAACCAATATCGGTGCCTCAGTCATCATCTTGAAATAAAAGCAACGGTTACTAAATTAATGTGCAACAAGATAAAACCTTTAGGTGACCACCAACAAGGAGAAGCCACATTTTAGTAGTAAGCATCTTAATTTTTGCAGAATGTGAACATATCCGAGTCTGTAGACAATCATCCAATACAATCAATTCCCACGCGACATCTGCTAACACATCTAGATCCTGCAGAATTTTACAATAAGAAGGCACAAATAAATACCAGAGGGTCTAACTAAACTAGAAAATTGATTACCACACAACCAAAATCAGCAATTGGAAAAACTCAAATTCAGTAATTGGGAATTGACAAGATTTATGTTAGGTAAATGGATTATGCAAGCTACAAAGCTACCTCTAAAGCAACTTCGGGTGTAGTTATTAGCACTTGAAATAAAATGCCACCAGTTCCCTCATAAAACTCAAGTTTCCTAATACGTGCTCGTAAATCTTTGTTTCCATTATACACAACTGTGTTCATAGTTCGTGCCACACAGAAGAATACATCATCCCAATCACAGAGGGCAGCGGAAGTTGAGATGATGAGAAATGGCAGAGAGACATCTGGCTGCAGTGAAAGTATAAAAGCAACCACCTTCATAATTCGTCCCTGCAAAGAAACATATATTTTGTTAGTACAATTATATTGAAGTGAACATATTTTTTCTATTTTTCTTAGAACCAAACTAACCCTAACCATAACATTAAGAAAATACCGTAACATGATAACTTGAAGAAAAAAAATGAAAGAGAATATATCAATATATCAAAAGAAAATAAATCATATGGAGGAACCACTAGAAATAGAAGTGGATATAAGTGATGTTCACTATGACAAACACAAATGCTTAAAGGCACAATGCTTTTAAGGTAATTAATGAAAAGAAACACTTTTACATAAAACAAAAGGACAGTGAAAAAAATACTTCAGAACTATCACAAAAGGAATACACTTTTATACATACAAAGCGAAGAATCAACTAAGTAAATATCAAATGGATAATCTATTCTTCACTTGTATCCTTACAACAAAACATCTAATAATTAGCACGAGAAATCCTACTCTTAAGGATTTTCCCCTTATTCTATTAAAAAAAAAAGGATTTCCAGTACCAATTGATGGCTTAATAGTAAACCACCCTCCCCCTTAATAAAAAGGCAGAGGTTCACACCCGAACCCTGACCCCTAAATATAGATCGGCCACAAAGAAACAAAGAGAATAGGATTTCCCCACAAAAGTAACTAAATGCCTTTTACAAAATAATAATTCCACTACCGGTATTCATATATTAGGAGTACATTTTGTAAAGGAACGGCTACAGTCTCATAATAAACTAATAAACATAATCCTTAAATATAATGTTTGGAAAAACTTTAATTCATCAGCAATATAAAATGTTTTTCAATGTGGTCTAGTGTTCTTCATCCACTTCCATTTCTCATGGTCTCTCCTTGCAGTTGGATTCATATATTCATTTTCTTTTCAAATTTTAGTAATATCATTTGGCATCTTTCCATCATTGAAGAATATGAATCTAGCTTTGCTAATCCTTTCTTCAAACGTTGATGCTCCTTAATTATTCCAAGCAACCAACGAAATGAATATGCTTGACTACAGCCTTGATGCATAAGTCTTTGAAAACTCCTTCAAACTATTTGAAGACTTTGTTACAGAATTTTGCACCATTAACTGGAAACCTCAAGAATTCTATGCTCCTCTTGAAGCATCTTCCTTCTAATATTTGAACTTTAAAGCAGACTGATAGGGGCTTCCCTTAGTTTGCACTCTTTTCCATTAATAAACAAATTACCCCATGGGATTTAATAAAAAAACAAAAATTATGAAAAGTAAAACACAAGTTTATTCATAAGTCTGTCTTTAAGACAAAGCTACTATTAACTAGCCGGTCAACAATGTTCAATATCTGAACCTGTTTCCTGATAATTTCATTGTGGCCATATGCACAAATAAACAAAATGCGTATAGTTGTCTTGAGGCCATCACCAAATCATTAAAAAACTACCACCAAGAGCATAATGAGAAACAAATTATTAAGCTCACCGGTTCATCAATAAGAACAGCATTCTTTCCATTGTACCAAAGCTCACGCAGCTTGTTGATGTAATCCAGATTAATATCATCTCCTAATGAATTTCCAGTTGCCACTTGTGACAATTTAAGTGAAAACTTTTCACCATCCAATTTCTGCAGGTGAGTATAAATAACATGAAAAATTCATACCAAAATAAACATAAAAATATTCTGCCATAAGAGAGTGGCATTAAAATAACTAGCAAGTCAACGTTGGGTAGGATGATGCAAAGTCCGACATCCATAGTATAATTGATACAGGATAAGAGTATTAATTTTTTAGAATATTAGATTATTTAGAATTTTATTATTTAGAGCTTTATTCTTATCGCAATTGTTATTAGATTAAAGTTTGTTATTGCAATTTCTATTATAGATTAAAGTCAGTTTTGATTAGGATAAAATTTAGTAGACTTAGAGTCCTCATGCAATTAGATTAGTCTTTCTCTCATGCCCATAAATAGTCTTATTCACATTGTCATGGTAGCCTGAGATTATTTTGATAATGATTATCGAGACTGTTCCCAATTATCCTTCCTCTATTGCTTCCCCCGATTCGTCTTCTATTCTTCTAATATCTCAATTCTCTCATGCTTTCCGGCCTGCCTCAACAATAAATGGCAAGGTGGGTTCCAAATAACACATGAAATGACATCCTTGTAGGAAATTATAAGAATAAGATTGCATCAGGCCAAAAATAGGGTACTTCAATTTCAAGCTACATTATCAATGATGTCTACAATTTTTTTTTAATAAGAAACATCGTAATATATTTATTTATAAAAGTAGTTACAAAAGTAAAAAAAAAATATGGACAAGCGATCCACTTGAAAGAAAAATCTAACTATAACATAGTCTAATCTTTACAAAACTCAACATATATTCTTAAGATGTCTACAAATGAATAAATCTTTTCTATCCATATTAATAGACCAACAAATCTTTCGAGAAGATTGCTGCCAACTATGTTGAAACCAAAGGGGGTCTTTAATTTGGGGAAATAGAGACAAGAAAAGATACACCCTTTCCTTTTTCTTTGGTAGGAACAAGAATACATATTACTATCTCCAGCTTTCTAGTGTCTGTTTACAATTTTAATTCCCAAGGAGTGGCAAAAAAACCTCTCAAAGAAAGTAATTTTGACTCCTCACCCAATTGAGAGAATTAATTATAATTCTTATGAAATTACAAATTAACAAGTATGTGCCAGTAAATTTCTCACTACCACTGATTAAAAGATAAACATTATCATAGAATATTTAACAAAAATTATACTATACTCTATGCCAATAGATGCATGTATGCAATAATCTAGGGGAAGTTGATATATAAACTCTCGGTAAAAATCATATTTTCAAAATTGAATAAAAGAATTTATTATGAGAGGAATAGTATAATTTTTTAGGAAACTGAAAATTACATCAACCTGGTAAAGTTCTATTTTTGGCTTCATCATGGGCTTTATCAAAAGAGTTTAACGATTATTTATAAAGAATAGAATATATTATAGTTACATTTTTCCCCCTTTTGAGTGAATTGTTTCTCCACATTTTGTACTTTTATAACTATTTTGATATATAAACATGTTATGTTTCTCATTTAAAAAATGAAAAAAATAATAATTAGAAATTAAAATTGAATGTAGGCCTCTATTTCAGACAAATATTTTAAAGTTTCTAATAAGATTTAAGTTTTTTTTTTCCTAATCAAATAATGATAATAAAGGAGACATGCTAGTTTTACATCAACTGATAAACAAATTATTACATGGGGAAAATGAAAACTGAAAGAACAATGGTTTTTTTGACATAACCTCCAAATCATATCATTTTTAAAGGAAGAGGACATGTATCAATGTCAACAAAGTTGTAAGACACCCAAAAGAGAAATAAAGACGGACACACAGAAACATAGATAATCTCATCCAGAAGTACCTTGTCAGCTGTAGAGGAACAAGCCATTTTTGCCTTCTTTTGTCTATTCTCGTACTCGAATATAAGGCCCTGACCTTCGGGTGAATTAAATAATGAAGAATTTTCCAATTCCCATGTAGCATGTTTATAATCAAGACCATGCCATTTGACAAGCCACTCATGATGGCAATCCAACATATCAACAGCATCATCTTCCGAACACTGGTTATGCTGCCTGGGGGATATCAAAGATCTTTTTTGTAGCAAACGACGAGGAACAGTCCACTGTTTCTTCCATCTAACCTGACAAACTCACAATTTGATAGAGAGAGAATACATGAAATGCAAATAAAATGATCAATCGTTTCCAGCTTTCCGCATCTCATGATACAATTAATATTCTTAATAAAAAAGAAAACCATTCAACAAAAATCTGGAACAATCAAGAAAACATGAAAGCATGAACTAGCCATGCAAAATTTGCAAATCAATGTGTAAAAAAAAATTGAAACAAAAATCAAGAAAATAAACAGAAAATAAAAGGGTTCAAAAGAAGAAAACAGATGCTGAAGGAAAATAGCCTAAATCGTACGTAAAAGGTATCTCTATCTCGTCTTGGAAAAGAAATTTAATCCAAAAATCAAATAAATAAAAGGGAACCTTAAGAAATTATATACCTGACTTTTTTTGTTGAACTTTACAATAAGTAAAGGAGCATCACGAAGCAACTCATTTTGCGGCACCCAGCTATTGTGAAAATGTGAAAAACCTTTATATTTAACAAAATACTCTTTCTGCTTTTTCAGCCCTGAAAAGCCAGCAGAACCCCGGACGTTGTATCAGAACCCATGAAATCAACAGGTAGCAACAGAGAATAGCCAAAATGCTAAACATCCATTAAACAATAGTTTCTATACTGCAGTTTTCATACCATCAATATCTGATATGTCCATCTCTCTAGAATCCCAGATTGACTCAACTCCTTCTGACACTGATTGTACACCAAACCTTATCTTCTTTCTAACACATATTAGACAATACCAAACTCCCAGAGGAACATCATCCAGAGGAGGATCTAGACAGGAAAGATGATAGCTTCTGCTGCACCCTTTTCCATCACAGCACCTGATTAAGAAACACAATTAGAGACGCATAACCACACACAAGAACCAAAAGGTAAAGATATGTATAAAATATTTCACGTGCAGGACCATGTGAATATGCGAAGTACAATTTCTATTTAGATATCATTTACTTGCCATGGGTGCAGTAAATGGACCAAGGATAAAACTGTAAAAGGTTCAACAAATTTAAGAGACCATCAATGTTTGCAATATTTTTTTACTAAACTTCTTTTTTCCTTCACCTCCAAACCCTTCCTATACTTTCCACTGCTTAAACCTCGAATTTAGACTTCCTTGCTAAACTCTTATTTGCTAAAAGGGTCTTTCCTCTTTAAAATAAATACTGTAGTTTTATTATAATGGCAAAACTATATGGATAGTGTACATTAATTCTAGCAATAATATAACAACAAATTACAAAACCCTAACACAAAAAGGAAAAGCTCATAGAAAACACACAATGAGGCATTCACCTCCGAATCATAATCACCATAATAAATATTGGTCTGAGTATAATTTTCAAATTCTTTGTCAAGCCACAGCCCATAAAAAAGCAAGAAATGCCACTTTATCCCAATGAAGATTGTACTCATTTTCTTGGTTCCTCAAAAGTTCGTTCATCACGCCATCTAGAGCATCCAAAAAATTGATCCCAAAGCACATTATGCCACATCCTTAGCTTTGTTCCCATCACCTATTTGTTTTTTTCAGACGTAGCTTTTTTGCCTAACACTCAAGAACCAAATAGTTCCATCAATCAAGACTTGCAAGAACTTGCCACACTCCATTTCCAATCCACCCCCCACCCCAAAAAAAAACATGCCACCCAACAACAACAAAAGAAAGAAAGAAAGAAAAAAGCACATGATCAAGAGTAGTATTCAATACTTTCCAAATCCTCCATAAAAAATACACCAATGACAATGAGGGGAGAGAGAGAGAGAGAGAGAGAGAGAGAGAGAGAGAGAGAATAAACTTTGGATGCTTTGGACTTTGCTACAAGTGTTGGTCTTACCATTGACCATTAACTACAATGACATTTTGACCATACTTGGAATAGGACTCTTCCATTTTACCTTCCAGCACTGAAAAGCTGGTATTCAAGACTCCACAAAATACTAGACTTGATCTTAGCCAAAAGACCAAGAAAGGTAATCAACTAAAGATCAACATGAATACAACTGAGCTTCATCTTAATGTTGCCAAAGCCAATCCCCTTCTTAATTAGGTTGGCAAACGATAATCTGATCTAACAAACAATTTGTCCAACTCTCAATTAACCTCTGATCAGAAAATATCTCAAGATTCTTTTGGTTATCATGGCCACTTTTTCAAGGAGTCTAAAGCAAAGACAAAATAAAATAATTTTTTTTAACTAAAGTCAAAGCAATCTCCTTAAAAGGAAATGCTTATTTAATGGTGAATTGATGATCATCAGTTGATAATCAATGTTTGTAATACAATTTCTTCATGTCATGCCCTTTTGACATCGATAATCCTTACTCCTTACTGCCATGAAAAAGAAGGGAAACTTGCAAGAATACTAACTTCTCACTTGGTATTTTGGTAAGTGCATCATATAAGCAAATCAAAAAAGGTTACTTACAAAAGCTTTCCCCCAAGCTTGCAAACAAGGCATGTATTTTGATTACCAACTGTTGAAGATTCCTTTTGCTGCATATCGCTTTTTCTTTTTTCAGCCAGCCTCGTTTTAGTACCGGCAGTCTCATGTTCCCCACTATCCTAATGCAATTTATTTCAACAATGATATTAATCATAACCAGAACAATAATAAGTTGCAAAAACAAGATCAACAAACTGCAAGAAATGACCCAAAATATTCCTGGGGAGTGTACAATTCAACCTAAATATTTTATGTTTCACACTATTTTCTGTTTGACATTCTTAAATACCTTTGAAACAATTAACGTAAATCTACCATAAATTAAACTAATTTTTCTTTTCTTTTTTTGTTTAAAGAAACATTGAGCTATATTAATGTTAGTACAAAAGTACAAGTAAAGAACTAGCAAACCACTTAACACATAAAACACTAAGCTACAGGAGATTAACTGTATTTTACAAATTTTGCACCCCTATTAGTTAGGATATACAGATATGCAAGCTCTCTAATTAAAAATTACAAAGTACAAACTTATAAGGAAGCGATAATAGTCTCCCAACTCTTTAGAAAGTGATGCTCGTGGTGAAACCAACAACAAAACTTTTCCCACAAAAAAATGCAATCATTTTCAGTATCACCAAAAATTATACTATTCCACTCCATCGGCAAGACCCAAAGAACTTCTCCAGCTTGATCCTTGCTAATTTATTTGCAATCCTTAAACCCAAAGAATAATTGAAAACATTAAGTTACTCAATAATAGTCAGCAAACCATGCTCTATCTAAATTTGATCCTTAAAGTTAAATATATTATAGCTACCTTGATGTCTCCTTTCATTTAAGTTGATTCCAACTAATAACTTCTCTAGTAATTATCATTATGTTTTATCATTTAAAATCACTTTACATATTTTTCACTTCCTTCACTCCAGTTTATCTCCCTTTCATCATCTCTGCAAAACTATATCTCTCTCTTCATCTCCTTTGCAATTATCTCTCTCTAGATAATTGAGAGCATTAAATTTGTTGCACTATCCTACTTGAAATTTCAAATTGATCAGGACAAAAGGGTTAATTTAAATGCAATTTGTGCAACAAGCGCACCAGAGAGGAGAAAGAAAATGGGGAGGGAGGAAAACAACAATGTAGAGAGAAAGAAAGTCAAATCGAGTAGAGGAGGAAGAGGAAGAGGAAGAGAAAAATGAGGGGAAAAGAAAAAAAGATAAATAAATTGGTAAAAATAATTTGAATACCTTAAAATATTTGGTCATGTGACCTGTACACGACACTTTTTTATTCTTTTAATGATAAATTTGATCATTTTAATAATTTAATTCTAACTTTACAATTCAAATGGAATACCATTTTTACAATTCAATGGTGTCCATTTTTTCAAAAATAAAAGGGATCAAAGTTTACTGGTCCCAAAAACGACACCATGAAAATGAGGAATACCATTCTTGGAACTTAGTCCTTTAATGATGATCAGGAGGAGGATTGACTTTAAACAATCATAGTAAAAGAAATGTGTCCTTTCAATATAAATGGCTTTAAATATTACCATTAGATAAATGAAAAATGATGCATAAAGTAATTACAAGCTTACATGAATTGCATAAAGTTGAATGATAATATGGAAGCTTCCAAGTACGCAGCTATGAACCCTTCTGTTGTAGTTTAACCAGGGACCCATCTTTATCTATATCCTTACCAAATGACTCATAACCTTATTTAGAAAAAAGAAAGAACAAAAAAATGCTCCTATTCAAACAAGATCTGCCAAAGTTCCATCCACACATCCAAGCATCGCAGGGATGGGTACTTAATTGGTTCCACTCAAGGGAAAATTGTCAATCAAAACAATGAACTTTAAAACAGAAGGGCCATCTTGGCTTCAAAACAAGAAAATATGTTTGTTGGCAATATTTTTTCCTTCATATAAGCAAATAGCCAAACTTACATAAAAAATATAAATCTAGCAGGTTTGCACTATAGCTTTGTGCTTGTTTTGGTTTTGGTTTTTTTAAATCACATATTGGTAGACCTACTACTATGTTATAGCATTCTGATAGGTCTACCAATATCTCAACTTGAGAGGAAGGAAGGAAGGAATGGGGAAACAAAATACTAAAAACAAGCATGGACCAACCTATAACCGGTCCAAACGACTTCTTCGGTGTCAAAAAAGAGGCACTTAGAGATGAAAATAACTTAAACTCGTGTAATATATTCTGTATATTTTCCCTTGTGCATTAGTGTCAAATGATATTTATGAATTCTTCCATTGATCCACCCATAAAGGTTTGTAAGTATTCTGCCCATAGTCATTCTTCACAAATTATTAGGAGAACAATAACGAGGAGAAACAACATAGAAATGCCACTGGAAGCCTAGTACATGTGGCTCTAAATTAAGGAGTCAATCGTGTGTTGTTAATCATGTTCATGTCGTTTTTTTTTGTGTCCAAATTCACATTTTTTCCAAAAAGTTGTACTCTTTATTTGCTCCCAAACTTCGGCCAACTTTATACACAGGTCCATAAATTTTTAAATTGTATGATTGTACTCTTTATTTGCTACCAAATTTCGGTCAATTTTACACACAGGTCCCTAAACTTTTAAATCGTATAATTTACTCCCAAATTTTTAAAATTTCATAAATATGACATAATTTGACAGTTATCAAGTAAACTTGTGATTTTTAGGTTAACTTGTGTTTAAAACTAACCCATTTAGTGCCCTAATGAGCTTAATTAACACCAATTTAATACTCATGCAAGCAACTATCCATTAATTAGTTGATATGTCAAATAGAAAATCAAAAACCTTTACGCTAATTGTCAAATTGGAACTATATGTGAAGTTTTATAAGTTTGAGGATTAAATTATAAGATTTAAAAGTTCAAAGACTTGTATATGACGTTGATCTAAGTTTGAAGGCTAATAAAGCATTTAAGCTAATTTTAAATTATTCTTTAGTAGTTCAATATTTATAATAGTAAGAAGTATACAAGAATAAAAGAATCAACAATCAGTTCTAACTAAAAAATAATTTGTGGTTGGGTTGTGTGTTGTGGCCTATAGCTAGAAGTCCAACTCTCCAACTTACACAAACATCGATGGTGTTCAAAACCCTAAACACACCTCAAAAAGAGTATACCACTGTGCTTTCTTTGTGTAAACTTAAAAGACAAGAACTTAAAACAAATGAACAAATGAAAAGAAAGGTACCTAGCATAGAAAAGGAAAGGAAAGGAAAAAAAAACCTCTTTTGCAGAGTCAATCAGCAACTCTTGAATTGATTTTATTTGACAAATGGAAAATTCCTTCTTTTCTAAGTCAAGGTCTACCCTGCAAAAAAACATGGAACAGAAAGAAAGGAAAATAATGTATGTTAATCTAGTAAGTAAAGTGCAATAACTTTAGAATTAATCAATAAAGATCAAGATAGATTAAATAGGTGCTTAAACTAAGCCCCGTAATATAATATGGCATATCAACATCTCAATATATCTCTTTCACACTTGGAGTGAATCCGTCCATTGTGGTAATTCATCAATTGACATTTAGCAAAGTTAAAAAAATACAAAATAAAAACTGGAAGAGGTCAGTCAGATTTACAAATTTCATGTTGTATAACATTTAGCAAAGTACCACTCAATGAGACAAATTATGATTTCTTAAGAGACGTACCTTTGTCTCTTCAACTGTGCACCAAGGGTCTCTACAAGAACGCTTCTTGGAATCACAGGTAACAATGAAGGGACAGAATCAGTGGTCAATTTGAGGATGTCTTTCCTGGCATCTATTGTTGAAGTCTCGGCATCAATATCTACCATGACCCTTGGTCTCTTTGCAGGCAAAATTTCCTGACTTTTTACTGATATCTGATTGTCAAGTGTCTTTTTGATTGATGATGAATACTCTGGTGCTTTCAAATTTTCTGCTGAAGAGGAACCTATCTGCATCCCTTCAGGTCCATTAGTGTGTTTGGCTGTGTCATTAAAGGATACTAGATTTTCGCAGTCACCACTTACAAAAGCTCCCACATCATCACCACCTTTAAGTTCGTTGGTTTTTTCCTCACAGCTTGGCGTCAGATTCAAATGGGAAACTTCCTTTCCACCCCCATCATCTTCTAATTTTTCCTCTGCAGTTTCATTTGTGAAAGAATCTTTGTACCCTACCAGAGTTCTTTTTGAAACTTCCCCATCAACTTCTTCAATGGAGTCATTATTAGCCTTCTTTAGACTGTCTTCATTAATGTCATTAGTTTCCCCTCTGCAACTGTAACTACCATCTTGAGTAGACTTTTCTGCTCCATTCTTGTTATCGCTACAATCTAAAACCCAAAATAGGTATTCAGCATTATTTTGCTAAAAAAAAGGAAAAACTAACAATTAAAAACACAAGACGGTCATGGAATTAAGTGTTATTTTATCACTACACGATAATATGACATTATCATGGAACTAAGTTACCTGCTACTTCAGCCAGCTTTTTCCTTTTCTTCATTAATTTTCTATACGCACGAGCATCCCTGATACTGTTATTTTTCACTTTAACATGTCTTGCAACCTTCCCTAATCTAGTCCCCGAAGTCAATAGACTACTATTCTTTATTTGACCATTTTTCTGCTTCAAAGGCATTGAATTCAAGCTTTTTTCAGATGTTCTAGATCCAGAAGCAGTTGAGACTAGGTGTATTTTGCCTCGCTCTGACATCCTAGTTGGGTTTGGCGTCCTTTGCTTCTCAATTCTTGCAGATTTCCTCCTCACAGTAGTTCCCAACTTTTGCTTCTCCAGTCGCTTGGATTTCCTAGTACTTGGTGAGTTTTTGGATAAGCTGTTACTTTCATCATGCTTAACCTTACGGCTATTTCGACTATCACTTGCCATCCCCACAGCTGCAAATCACCATACTACTGATTAAATGTGAAGGAAAATTTCTATTAAATAAATCACAAAATAAATACATAACCACACACACAATGTATTACAATTTTGTTAGACTCAATAGTTTACACGTGTGTGTACTGTTAGTTGTGAGGTGTCATGCCTTCAGGCTATTTGTATCTTTAGTTTGTTACATGTGAGCACACTATAAATATCACTGTAAACATGGTTTGTCCTGCAAATCATTCAATATACTAGTATTCATTCAATCTCCTTATTCTTCATTTTCTGTTTTCTATGAGCTTGTACTAGTTTTACATGGTATCAGAGCATCCTTAACGGAGGAGTCTCCATTAACTCCAAAAGATTCAAGTTCAGAGATGCTGAATTCATGTGTGCGATCACAGAATCTCTTCGCTAGTAATGTAGTAATGTAGAATTAACAGTAAATCCTAGTTTTACAATTAGGTTAGATAGAAGCAATTATCTCCTCTAGAGAGAACAATTAAAGCATGTAATTCGGATCTAAAATTTTCAAGGTTTCATAAATGGATCTGAGAAGGCACCACCACAATTCATAAAGAAGGTAGATACTGATTCAACTCTAGTTGCTAATCCTGAGTTTGATCTTTGGGGTCTACGTGATACTGTGGTAAAAAGGTAGATCTATGAATCTGTTACTCAATCTTATCAGAAGTACTTGTTGAATAAGGAAACTGCATAAGATTATTGGCTGAGCTTGCGGAAAGCATTCTTAGATTTTTCACAAGCAAATCTATTACAGCTAAGGTGGCAATTGCAAATAATGCAGAAAGGTAGCATGTCAATGGAGGAATACATCAACCGATTGAATGATCTAATGGACATAATAATCTCAGCTGGAGATGCTGGAAGTTTCACTGAGAGATCAGGTGATGTATGCTCTTGGAAGATTAAGCTTTGAGTATATGTCATTAATCACTAACATAACTCAGAAGAAGAAAGTACCACAAACAAAAGAAGCGTTCACCGCTATGATAGCTTAGAAAAACCAAATTGAAAACATGAATCTCTCTTCCTCTATCTATCAATACTTTTATTCAAGCTAATTTCACTAGACCTCATTTTAACTCAATTCTTACTTAATTAACACCTCAACCTAGGCCTCCATTTCATCAAGGATATGGATCATAATCATCATTTACTCATTCTACATTTCATTCTTCAACTCAATCTTTCTCTTCTTCACAAGATTTCAGGCCAAGAGGTAATGCTCCAAAAGAAGGTAGAGGACGTAGTTACCAAGGCAAATGTCTGCAAAAGAAGGTAGAGGACGTAGTTACCAAGGCAAATGTCTGCAAGAAGTAAGATCATAGTGCTGCTCGTTGTTGGTTCAAGTTTAATCCTGGTAATAATACTAATTTGCCTCCTCAAGCACATTATGATCAAGTCTCTACTAGAGAACAAGCTCTTCCTAGTGTCTTATTCTGTGCCACCTCCTATTCTTGGACCACCACCATCTGTGTATTACTCTAAGCATAACTTAAGCACTCCTTCAACAACTTCTTCTCAACCCTGGTTTTTAGACACAGGAGCTACACATCACCTCACTGGTGACAAGTCAATTCTGCAAGCTCCAACACCATATACTGGTCATGAATCAATGATGCTAGGTAATGAACAGTTTATTCCTATTTCCACCACTGATCATTCCTTCTTATCTAGATATAAACATGCTTTACTTTTAAAGGAACTTTTACATGCTCTTTAGTTAGCCAAAAATCTTGTATCTCTTAAGAAGCTTTACGATGACAATCGAGTCTCCGTGGAATTCTTTACTAATTATTTTTTAAGGATTTGGAAACCAATAGTACTCTGCTAGAAGGAGGAACTGACGCAGACTTATAAAAGATTTAAGTCATCTCAGATGCGTCCTTTACTTCACCAACAGTACACAGTAGAATGTGATAAGGCTCTTATTAATGGAGTTGTGGCATGATAGATTCGGTCATCCACACCAATCTATTTGAGATTAGATAGTTTCAACTTTTGCTTCTCATGCACCTTCTACCACTTGCAATAGACTTTGTCGTTCTAGTCAGATGGGTAAATCACATAGATTACTAAATCAACATGTACACACAAGATAAACTAATGCATTTGATATTGCTAATATGGATATTTAAGGTCCATCTCCTATTCTTGCTACTTCTGGTAATAGATTTTTTATTCTTTTTGTTGATGATTTTTCTAGATATCAGTGGTTATACTTAATGCAATCTAGGGATAAAGTATACAATATTTTTGTTCATTTGGAGGCATTTGTTGAAAGGCAGTTTGGTACAAAGATAAAAGAACTTCAAAGTGATGGAGGGACAGAGTTTCTAAGACTTTCACCTTTGTTGTTTGCAAAATGTTATCACAGAAAAATTTCCTATCCTTGCACACTCTCAAAATGGGGTTGTCGAAAGGAAAAACATGCACATCATTGAAACTGGTCTCTCTGCTCATTAGAGGTGATGTACCTCTCCAAAACTGGAACTGTGCTTTTGGTACTGCATTATATCTTACCAGTAGAATGCCTTCAAAGACTTTGCAAAACAAAAGTCCTTTTTAAACTCCTGTATCACTCTATACCTTCTTACACTCAACTAAAAATCTTTGGTTATTGATGTTATCATTTCCTACGTCCTTATAATGCAAATAAACTTGAACAATGTTCCCTTCCCTGTGTTTTCTTAGGTTATCACCCTGATTATAAAGAATATGTTTGTCTTGAACCTGTTGCAACTTTTCTTTCTATAACTACTCTGAATTCTACTCCTTCTAATACTACTACTTCTTGTCCTCCTGATATATTTGTTCAATTGCCAACATTTAAAAATGTTAGTAATGCTTCCTTTTCTTCCACATCTAATACTCCTCCTGTTTCTATTTCCCTTTCTCTTGATATTTCTAATAGTTCAAATGCTATTCCAACCTCTCTCAATCCTTCTTCATATTTCATTTCTCCTACAAATCCACTTCTTTTATCTACAACTAATACACATCCTATGATTACTAGACTCAAGGATGGGATAAGAAAACATAAAGCATACATTACAACCTTTACAGTTGAAATTCCTCCATAACCTAGTAATTTTGTTGCAACTAGTACGCACCTTAAATGGGTTGCAACTATGCAACCGGAGTATGTAGCATTGATTAGAAATGGTACTTGGAAACTTGTTCCCCCGCCTCCTAATGGAAAAATCATAGGCAATAAGTAGGTTTATCGTGTTAAGCCGATGCCTAATAGATCTTTCAACAAGTACCAAGCAAGAGTTGTGGCAAAGGGATATGAATAAACTAAGGGGATACATTACTCAGAAACTTTCAAACCAGTGGTCAAATCTACAACCATTCAAATTTTTCTCACTCTAACTCTATATAATGATTGAGAAGTTAGAAATTTAGACATAAATAATACATTTCTTAATAGTGATCCAGAGAAAGAAGTATATATGTCTCAACCCTTGGGATTTGTTGATTCTGACAAGCCACGTTATGTTTGCAAACTTCAGACTCAATATGAGTTTAAACAAGTTCCTAAAATTTGGTTCAAGAAATTGAGCACTTGCCTATATCAATGGGGTTTTGAAACTTCAAATGCATATACATCTATGATAATTTTTAAACAAGGAAATGATACAATGATCTTCCTCATCTATATAGATGATCTCTTAGTGACCGGGAGAAATTATGTTCTTATTCAAAAAATGATTACTGAGCTTCATCAGTTATTTGAACTCAAAGACCTTGGCACATTCAGCTTCTTCCTTGGAACAGAAATGTAGATGGTTTCCATTTCAGCCAATGCAAGCATATTCAACAATTACTTGAGAAAGTAAAACTTCAAGACTCAAAACCAATTGCAGCTCCTATGTTTACTACCACTAATCTTTCTAAGTATGATGGTGATTTGCTAGAGATCCTACTCCATACAGAACATTGGTGGGAGCATTACTATAATGCACAATGACATGGCTAGATATAACTTTCACAGTGAACAAAATTTGCTAATTCCTTCACTCACCTACCTCAACTCATTGGCAATATGTGAAGCATCTACTAAGATATATTAAGGGCATTCCTGTGTATGGGATAATGATGCACAAAACTAACTCTCTTGCTATGTTTGGTTAGATGGAATAGAATGGAATCAGAATTGATTCCTTTCATTTTTGTGTTTGATTGGGTTGAAAAATGAGAATGGAATAGAATCAATTCCTAAAGGAAAAGAAATCATGATTCCATTCTCATCTCAAAATTTTTTTCCAATTTTACCCCAACCCCAAATATAACCCTAAACCTTAAATCTCAAATTCCTAAACCCTAAATCCCAAAACCCTAAACCCTAAATTCCTAAACCCTAAACCCTATTTAGAAAAATAATAATTGTAACCATAAACCTTAACCCACAAATAGAACCAAAAACTCTAAATCCCAAAACCCTAAACCATATTTAGAAAAATAATATTTTTAATCATAAACCTTAACCCACAAATATAACCCTAAACCCTAAACCCTAAACCCTAAATCCTAAATCCCAAATCCTAAACCCTAAACCTTAACCCACAAATATAACCCTAAACCCTAAATCCTAAATTCCAAACCTCAAAACACTACCCTATTTAGAAAAATAATAATTTTAATAATATATTTTCTTTTTAAGTAATAATTATTTAGAAAAATAATAATTTCAATAATGTATTTTGTCTGACGAAAAAATAATAATTAAATGATATTATTTAAACTTTAATGAATATAGGAGTATTAAGGTACTATACAATGTTTTCCATTTCATTCCAGTTGTAAACCAAACACTATAATACTAATTCCTTTCTTTGATTCCAATGGTCAAACCAAACAAAATTATTTTCATTCCATTCTCATTCCGATCTGATTCCATTATGTGAACCAAACGCCACCTCTATATATTGTTTCTTACACTGATGAGATTGAACCTTATGTTACGATGAGATGAGGAGCACTAAAGGGCATTGCACCTATCTTAGAAACAATTTAATATCATGGGACCAGGAAAACAGAAAGTGGTATCTAGGTCCTCCACTGAATCAAAATTCAGATCCTTAGCTCAAAGTTTGTGAAGTTGTCTGGGTAAAGAACGTGCTTCATGATCTCTCTCTGAAACCTACACTTCCACATGTTCTATATTGTGATAATATTAGTGCAGAATACCTTGCTAAAAACCCAATTTTTCATGCTAGAACCAAGCATGTTGAGATATATTTTTTACTCATTAGAGAGAAGGTTATGAACAATGAGCTCACGGTTGAATAGACACCCACTCAAGAGCAGCTAGTAGATGTAATGACAAAAGTATTGCCCTCAGCTAGTTTTCAGAATCTTCGTGTCAAGCTGAGAGCATGAGCATGAAGAGGGATATTAGACTCAATAGTTTACACGTATGTACTGTTTGTTAGTTGTGAGGTGCTATACCTTTAGGCTATTTGTAGCTTTAGTTTGTTACGTGTGAGCACACTATAAATAGCACACTGTAAACACAGTTTGTCCTGTGATCATTCAATATACAAAGTACTCATTCAATCTCCTTCATTTTCCGTTCTCTACGAGCTTGTACTAGCTTTACAAATTTCAATCCAGAATCAGAAAATCACAGCTAAGATCAATGTATGAAAGCCACTTCATACGTCAAAAATTTGAGGATAAGCAATGCGATTAAATCAGCCAAGAAACCAGCATCGCAAAAAAAGAAAGACATGCACGGAGAGATACATTGAGACATTTCAAAGCATCGCCGAAACAAAATTGTTGCAATAATAATAAAATATCAAAACCGAATTGAACAAAACAAAAAAATTCATGCATACCTACACCAATTTTTAACAAATTTGGGGGAAAAACAAATTAAATCAAGCATTAAGCTGATAGCAACACAATTTTCCGATACTTTCAATGTGAGAAAGAGAGGGAACTAACCAGAGAATTTTGACGGAGTCGGTTCCGGTTTTGAGAGCTCCACCTTCAAATCTGTTCTGCCTCCTAAGCCGTGCGGCTACGTTCATGTTCTTATTCCTTCCTCCCAGTATTTATACTCTTATTGTCGGTTACAGTCTGACTTATTAGATAACACCCGTTTTGGAGTTCAGGGGCGCGTTTGGTAAAATAAAAAGATGACCTTTTTTAATATTGAAAATAGATTACCTCCAAAGTTCAAATACAATATAATCGACCACATTTTTTTAAAATTACTTTCCCCAAATAAAAAGTCACATTTAAATTATGCAACGATCAAAATATTACTTATAATGGAGTTAAAAAATCTTACATGTAATTTTATATTAAATATTATTTAATTAAATATTATTTATATTAATTTAATATTAAATTCTATTTAATTCAACATTTTTTAATATTAATAATATTTTTTATAAATTTTATAGACATATTTTATTTAACTTTTCAAATTTTATCCTACTAATACATGCAACATTTCATATATCACAATTTAATTGTCTCTCATTAGTAAACGATCATATAATTAATTTATCATCTTATATCTCAAATTTTATATTTAATAATAATTGATATATCATTTAATACACGCAAACATTTAATTTATATGTTCACGTGAAGATCTCTAATGCCACAACTAATAAATAAATTGCTTATATAATTTTTTAAAATTTTTAAATTTTAATATAAAATAATAATAATATTTTTTTTAATATTTTCCTGTTAAAATATCTTGACACAATAATTACATTATAAGAACACAATTACTACACAATCCTAACATAATTGTATTAAAATTTGTTAAACTCAAATTACTTTTTACTATTATGAATAATTTAGTTGCAAAATTTGTCCAAATTTTTATTTTTCAACCAATATCTAAATACAAATACAACACAATACAATACAAACTTAACATGTGAAAACATTACGATACGAACGATATGACACAATTTGGAAGCTAATTAATTTAATATACGAAGACAAAGTAATAAACATTTATAAGTAAAAAAATTATCTCTTTTTATGCCCAAAAATATTGTCGATATTTTTATTTTTTAATAATTTTTTTAATTGATAAGCATTCAATTAGTGATCTCAATTATAAATTTTTTATTATTATATACCTATAATAAAATGTTAAACATGCATATTGTATGCAAAACCATCAAAAGTGTTGTATGTAACATGCAAACATATATTTTATGTCTCTATTTTATGTGTGGTAGTGCACCACAGGTCATCAAACTTACACAGGTACTAAGAGAAACACTATGTGTTATGTAACGCCAGCATAGACCAACATGACCTTACAATCCTCCCATTTAGCTCTCTGTCATAAAGCACTGAACAACTCTAAACAAACATGTCATCATACATATTAAATTCATGCATGATGTACTTAAAAAATTTATTTTTGTGAATAAACTTGAACGCACAACACATACACCCAAACATACCAGACTCTAGTGCATCCACCTTGTTATACTTCATCCGTCTTGATAATACATCAAGTTACACGTATGTAAACTTCACTAAGCTCTAACTAAACTCCACCGAACTCCAAATCATTAACTACACTTATGTCATACACATATGAAGCAACACATATCCATGAAAAGCAACAATAAACAATATATGTAGTCTATCTATTATAATAGCTTATTCACACTCAAATATGTAATATAGAAATACAACTCCTCGTGAACTTGTGCTACACTAACCTAAGTGTATGCATATCAAAAAACAAAAATGAAATGTAAATTACACTTATCAACCTATGCAACAAAATAATGTGTTGTATACACAAATATTTCTCCCTTTTGGACATAAAAACAATGAAACAATCCTAACAATCATACGAAAGCAACATACAACCAAATAGGTAAAGCATAAATCGTTGTTTTTAAAATTATTTTTGTGCAATAAAAATCATATTTTTTCATAGTGAATGATATTGGCATAGGTAGATTTTTTTTACCTATTAGAATCTTATGATATCAATAATTTAATTTCATTCAAAAATAAGTAAAGATAAATATACAATGAGTTAATGACATTGAAACCATGATCTTTTAAAGCCAACTCTCAATGATTTATCAACAGAATGTATAGGCATTTTTGTAGATTAACTTGATCAAGAAAAAATTAACCTTTCACCAATGCTTGAATATGGCACTACTTATGGATATTTTGTATAAATTTTGTCTTGTAATAATGTTTGCTCTCAATTGAGTGTATAGAAAAATATTATTCTTCTCCTCAATGAAAGTAGCACCATATACATATGTATATATAAGGGCCAAGTGACTTTAGTAATCAAAAGTCGAATAAAAATGTAAAAAAAAAATTCTCAACTTAGAAGCTATACATATTACTAAGTTGTGTGCAATTATTTACACATTCTTACAATCCGTCTGTGCTTATTTACACACAATTTTGGGATTTTTAATCCCTTTTGGTAGGTCAAATTTAATAGAATTTAATTATATTAAATATGTACTTATTTTATAAATAACTTTCAATTAACGAAATTATCAAAATGTCTTTGCATGTTTAAACGTCAATGTAGTCTAGCATGTGGGCATTTTTTAATTTCCAGTAATTAATTACATAATTATTTGATATTTTAGTGCACCCTTTTTGACATTCTTTTCATATATTTTTTCACATCTTTTTTTTTGTAACTTCACAGCACCCAAACTTATTTTCAATTATATTTTCTTTTTCTTTAGAGGGATAATAATATTGTGAGTTTTGCTTCTTCCTTTTTTATAAGGTGCATTACATTTCATTTTACTCTAAAGCATAACACGTGATTGTATTTTTTTCATTTTCATACAAGCTAAAGGTACAAGGGTAAAGATAATACTTATTAAGTAGGCATTAAATATGGCTTAAAGATATGAAAGGTTATTTGTTAGGCTCAAATGGGTGACTAAAGATATTAACAATGGTTAGCTTGAAAAGCTCGATAGATCCAAATAAGGCCTAAATTATTTTTCTTGCTAAATATTATTTAGGATTTCGCCTTAAGTGATAATCGATTCTAAAACCTGGTAGATCTCATCAACTCGTATAACTCACTACAAATTTTCTCTCAATAAGAACACCAAAATCAATCATGAACATGTGTATAAAATTTTGAATCAATCAAATCAAAACTAACAAGCATATCGCATGATTAATGTAAATATCTTAACAAATATGTCACATTCCTTATCCTAGTTATGATAACCAATTTTTATCATTGAGTTCATATATTTCATATCAAGCATGCATGCATTTAGTTTTCATATATTTATCAATTTCTACCCAAATCATGATTAAAAACATCATAAAAATTAAAAAAAATCTCTAAAAATTTAAAATGCATACTAAATGCTAATGTAGAGAATGAAGTTCTCTCCTTCAAACTTAAATTACACATTGTCTCTAATATGCACATATAAATATGAAAAAGTAAAAGGAAAGAAAACTCCCTTAGTCATGGCACACCACATTTGTTACTAAAATGCTCATTCTTGTTGCGCCATTGTTCTCTATATTTATTCACCTATAAAACAAAACAATGAAAATATAAATAAAATAACGTTGGGTTGCCTCCCAACCAGCTTCATGTTTAACGTCCTTAACTAGACGGTCCTACCAAGTCCTAAAGCATATCCATTTGTATCCATTTATTTTTGAGTTTGCCTGGAAATAACTTAAGTCTTGATTTATTCAATAATACTTTATGTTTTGGCTCACAAAAATAGTACCCAATTCTATTCTCATGCCATATTTTTGTTTTCCTTTTAACTTCTTGGCATTCTTATAAGGATTTTACTGTAACTCATCCAATTTATATATTTCTAATAGCTTTTTCACCTTTTCATTGGACTTTTTCACTTTAATACTTGACTGGGGATATGAGGGTAAAAGTGTAGGGTCTAAACTTGGTGGCTCTTCAATTGATGGTTTGATTTTAGATCCTATCTTAAAATTTTCCATAATCGCCTTTGATATATATATGAGAGGCACGTCCTCCAAAAAGGTCACACAGTCTATAATGTCAACTTTGATGACATACTTACAAAGTTAAAAATGTTGAGTTGTTTTATGGTGAGTTTATGTTCCTATTCATAGCATCATGTGTAGCAGTCTTAAGTTTGGGCGACTCAACAAATTATTTTAAGCTATTCCTACAATTAGTAACATTTATCCTTAAACATTCATTAGCATTATCAATATCAGGGGGTTCATATTCTTTAAAAACTTTAAATATTACTTGTTCCATCTTGCACTCTCATTGTAAGTTCACATTTTTGTACATCAATAAGTGCTCTTTCGTTTGCTAAGAATGGACGATCAAGTATGATAGGAATGTCACTATCCTTTTCCATGTCTAGCACAATGAAGTCCGTCAGAAAGATGAATTGGTCTACTTTTACTAGCAAATCTTCTACCACATCTCAAGGTCTCTTAATTGATACATTTGTCATTTGTAATGTTACTGAAGTAGGTTTGGCTTTACCAACCCCTAATCTCTTGAAGACTAATAATGGCATAAGGTTAATACTAGAATCCAATTCATATAATGCTTTCTCAAAATAGATGTTCCCAATTGTACAAGGAATGTCAAAACTATTTGGATCTTTCAACTTTTAGGGTAGTTTTCTAGCAAGGATGGTACTACAATCTTCAATTAAGGTTATTATTTAATTATCTATGTGCCTCATTTTCTTAGATAAGATGTCCTACAAAATTTGGCATAAGTAGGGCATATGTTCAAGTGCATCTACAAATGTTATGTTTATATGCAACTTCTTGAAGACTTTCAAATTTTTTGAAAATTGTGTATCTAGCTTTTTCTTTTGCAGTATTTGAGGGAAATGAATAGTAGGTTTGTAAAGGTAACTATTTTTTGGCTAAATTATTTCCTTTTCACTACCCTATTTATCCTCTAATTCCTCCTCATCCATTTTAGTTTCTAGTTCCTCTTTATTTTTTTGGGTACCATGTTCCTCCTCTAAAGTTTTACCAGTCCTCAAGTCTATGGCATTGCAATGGTCCTTGATGAGTGCTCAAAAAGTACTAAAATTACCATGATTTTATGCTCATTAATTGATTAAAAATATATATATTTATATGTTTTATCATATTTTTATATAAATTTGTCTTTTTCGGAATCACAGGTATTTTTATTGTTTTTCAAGTATTTTCACTTAAAAACGTAACTTAAAGACTCAAAGAGAAATAATGGAAGCAATACATCACAATTATATTACTAAATAAATGGGGCAAGGTCAACAAATAGAAACTGTTCATCCGCGCACAGCTGCGCGCACCGACGCCATTTCGCCCCATTTTTCACGTGCAGCCGCCCCCATGACGTCATGTTGACATCATCAATGACCTCACCATGTCCATTACGTGTTTTAACATTTTTTTACTCATTTTTTCTCTCCATCCTCACCTATAAATACCCCCTTCCCTTCACTTCAAAAACACACCTCAAAACACACTTCTCTCTTCTTTCTTTCTCTCCATTTCTTAGTTTTTAGTTTTTCTTATGTTTTAGCTAGTTTCTCTTAGTTTTAGAGTTCTTCCCTTTTTGGGAAGAACTAGTTATGTTTTTGTAATTTATTAGCTTTTTGATTCAATAAATGGAAGTGCAAATTCCGCTTGGAGGTTTTCTAGCAACAGGAATAGCGTCAAAGTTTTGTAAGGATTTTATTTTCTTTACAGTTATTTTTATGCTTTATTCTTACATGTTATATTTAATTTGTCTGTGATTAAATTTAACTGTGCTAGCTGTTTATAATTATGATGTAATAATAACGTTGTTATGCTTGCGAAATATTAAATAGGTAAAAATCTCTAAAATGAATTGATTTTATTTTTATTCAAGATTTTATATTAAGAATGTTAGAGAGAAATATATTATTTTTCATTACAAACTTAAATCTGAAAATTAGATTTTAAGGTTTAGTTATCCTCTCGATTTAGAGTAGTGGTCTTTTATTTGTTGGTACAATCGCCTAGTAGTTAGAATGAAGCTCTATTTCAAAAGTTTTTATAAGAATTATTATCTGAAAATGTATTGACAACATGTTTTCAGTAGTGGTTTTAAAACTTGAAAGTTAGTACTCGGATAACTAAATTCTTAGGTTTAATTTGGACACCTTAAATAAAGTTTAAACTGTCTAACCCCACCAAAGGTGGCATTTAAATGGTTCATTTTCAATCTCTTAGAAAAAGGAATTAATTTAATTAACCAAATTAGTTATCAACCCCACCCATAGGTGTTAATTGATTTGTTTAGTTAACAAAGAATATATAACCCCAGCAAAGGTGGTATTCATACAAAAAAGGGAGAATCAATAAATATCAATTTATATCTTTAATAACCTAAATAATATGAGCAAGAATAATTAACTTAGTTATTATATCCATAAATACTCCACTATTATAAATGATAAAATTTGCATAAATATTTATTGAATCTATGTTTATTTTTATGTAAGTAGATTAAAACACAAAAAAAACCCCAAAATATCGTGACAAGATGTTTAGGATTTAATTTCGTTTTTAAAAGTTTAAATAATAAATTAAAAACCACATACATTTCGTTCATCAAGTTTTTGGCGCCATTGCCGGGGATGACTCCGTTGTGGGGATGGCATCAAAGTTTTTGGCGATCCCGATTCTGCTCATCAGTCCTTACCTTCTCTTCTTGGATTTACAATTAGCCTGAGTAAGTTACCCCATTTGGTTCTCAAAAATTTGAATCAAAGCCTCTTGAGTGGACACTTTTGTATTTACTGATTGGATAAAGTTTTTCATCATCCTCTATAAAACATTTGTATTGTCCTCAGTAGGGGGCTTCTTCTCTTGGGCTTGTGATTTATATGGTTGTTGAAAACTAGGAGGTGGAAATGATTGATAATTGAATTGATTATCACCCTGATTGTTGTTATTCCAAGAGAAATTTGGATGTTGTCTCCATCCTTGGTTATATGTGTTTGAGTATATATCATTGTTTTGGTTCACATTACTCACATAAAAGACCGATTCAAGATTATATGGACAATTATCAAACAAATGGGCTCCATCACAAAACACACACGACACCCTTGAATCTTGTACCTGGTTTATACTTATTGACGAATTTTGAACCATCAAAAGATTTACCAAAGATGAAACTTAAGTTTTAAGTACCATGATATCATTTACCTCATGCATTCCACCAACTCTTCTTGTGGCTATCGTTTCGTTCATTGACCATTGATAATTATTGCTAGTCATTTTATACTTTATTTTTCTAATACGCAACAAGTAATATAATAATAAGAAAATATCGTTTCCACGGAGATTATTTTATTATAAATTAATTTTTAAAACTAAAAAACTAAAAATCAATTTTTTTTGTGTTTTTATATTTTAAGGAAGCAAATTTAAAAAAACTAAAAGTAAATAGCAATAATTAATTAAATCAAATTTAGTAACTAAAAATATATATGAGAAAATATCTATGAATACTTAATCCCCCAATTTTTTAAACATATGAATCGCTAAAATCCTTCCAATATAATTATCAATTAATTACATGGTCAATTGAATCTAACCTAACATGTATTCCTCTCTCAAATAAACTACACACTATATAATAATTAATTTAATCACACTCTTATGCCAATTAAATTACATACTACTCATTAATTTCATCAATTATGGATCACATACATAGGAATCGTACATCTTTGCCTAGAAACTATACATGTTATTTAACTAAGACAAACAATTAAATAATTCTATTAAATCTATTTAATTACCTTTATAGATAAATTGTTGACCAAACAATTAATAATATACAAATCAGATTAAATAATATATTTAAATTATAATTATAATTAGGGTAAAATATTAAATCATCACATGTTAAAAATTGGGTTCATAAGATCTCTAGATTAATAAATTAATCACACATAATTGTATTCATAAAGCTCATATTTTTCATAAATAAAGACAAAATTGATAAAGAAAATAATAAAAAAAGAAATACAATTAATCTCTTCATTTGTAGAATTAATCTCATCTTGAATCTCCACTAAAATTGTGTCATCTCTTAATTTTTTTTCTTCTGTTTTTCGTTCTTTTTAGCTCCAAAAATTGACCAAAATTATGCTAATGGAGGCCAATTAGGGTTTATGGAGTAATTAGGGTCTTAAAAAAAGCTCAGGTGCGATATGGATTGTCACATCAGCTTCAGATCAAAGGCTACGATCAAAACAAGCAAAACTCACAATTCCATACAATCACAACACAACATGTGGCATGGAAGATCGGTTAGAGTCAACGCTTGCTGAGTCAGCGATATGTGGCACGACGTGATTCGTGGAAACAGATGGCATGGCGTACAGGTGGAACGCACAAAGCAATGGCGTAGCGACACGTGTCATGGCACATCGACCAATTTCTGAACTCGGATTGAACATCGTGTTGACATGTGGCATGCGTTTCGTCCTATTACACGTAGTGTAACATAATTTGCTCTACATGCTTACGTGCTTGCCCAATCAGTTCCCGATTGGTCTTGCGTTAAAAATTCATAAAAAATACATAAAAATTTCAAAAAATTCCAAAAATTATGTTTTCACTCTTTTTCATTAAAAAGTTTATATTTTAATATTTTTATCCCAAAAAATACTATTTATTGAATAAAACAAGTAAATATTAAGTAAAAAAATGCACTAATTACTCTATTTTCATAGAGTCATCATCCCCTAATGTAAAATTGACAATTATGACACTCATAAATTATCAACATACATAATTAAATATATTAGTCAATTTATAATTAATTACTTATCATTTGATGTATATCATCGTTCGGTCATTATTATAGAGTAGACTTGGAGACTAATGAAATTGTTAATTTAAGTTGAACAAGACTTGACATTTAATTAATCTCTTAATTAAATTATCAATCCCATAAATCCCAAAATTATCCCACTAAAACATACAACTATTATTTACTCAATTTCCTAATATCGAATAATCGATTGATATAACTATTACTTGTAGATTGATCATTTACATCTAAGTTATAATTAGATATAAATGAATATTTTTGTTTTACTTTACAACTTATGTCTAGTTCTTTAGTACCCACGATTTATGTTGGACAATTATCTTTGATTATATCACAAGATTATATGCAATTAAACAAATATCTCAACTGTTAAATAAGGAAAATGTTATCTAACATATGAAACATATTTAGTAGATTCCTAATCTTGTGAGATAACCTCCCAACCAATTGTAATAACATCATAACATGATATAAGGCATATTAACCCACCAGTACAAGCATTGCTGAGTAAGTCAAATGTCAAGGCATTATAAAAGGCAGTACTTATAACATTTAGGATTAAGATCATCCTGTAAATGGTCATTGATTGATATGTTGAAAGTACTATAGGTTAAACAGATATTTATAGCTTTTCAAATATATTAGGTCTAGCTTATACAATTTACTATTTTACAAAGTACCATAATTAGATGTCTCCATTTCAAAGACCTCAAAATAAGGTAACTTTATTCCAAATGAATATGTGACATACTAGAGACGTAATATGAAGAACATAACTTCAATTTTTCATCATAAACATTTACATTATTCAACTTAAATTCAATCTTCTTGAGCACTATAAGTCATATAAGTTATTTGTATTTTTGTTGGCATTTTTATGTGCAAAATACGAAGTCTAATTATTTTATAGTGTTTTGTTACTCTTGGTTTAGTTCTGCATGCATTCACTTAGTTAAAATAAATTTATATGTTCATTTGATTACATATACCATATGAGGTTGGTTCATGCAATGTGCATGTTAAGTTGTATTTGTGTTGTTTTGTTTTGGTGTTGTTTTATAGGTATTTGTGAAAATTACTTGGCAATTTTTTGAAACAAAAAATGAAATTTTTGGTATTGGTAAGTATTGTAATGAATATTACCTCATCAATATAAGTGATTACCCTTGCCAATATGGTTGGCGAGATGATTGGAGAGGTGCCCAATAACCAAGGATTTTCTATAAATACACTATCATTTACAAAATATTTTTGGTAATTAGAAAACTTAGGAAACATTGTTGGTTTTCAAACTTTAATTTTCATATTCAAAAATATTTTATTAATTTGAATTATTAATACTTTGAGGGATTTTTGGTATTAGTGATTTATGAGTGGTTTGTAAAAACTATTTTAGATTGGGTTAATTAAAAATGGACTTAATAATCAAGACTTATATTGCATGTTTAGGTTCATGTGTATGGATTTTCCATACCCTCGAATTTCACTATATTGACCATTAGTGACTTACCACATCACATGGTGATGAGGTCCAAAGGAGAGCCAGCTTCTCTGCTGGTGTGGCATGTCACGTGGCAACTTCTAATTAGTCTTGTATTAAAAATTCATAAAAATTTCATAAAAATCAAAAATTATATTTTCACTCATTTTCACTACAAAGTTTATATTTTAATTTTTTTGGCCATAAAAATAGTATTTATTAAATAAAATAAGTAAATATTAAGTAAAAAAAGTGTATTAATGACTCTATTTTCATAGAGTCATCATTTGATCCTAATATGCTTGTATATATGAGGATCTGATTGTGATTAGAAATCCTTATTTTATATCTATTGCATATTTTTCTTTTTTGATATGCCATGCCTCTAATCTATTATCATATTCCATGCCTATTTTAGATTACCTTGATTATTTAAGTTTAATTCTATCAATTGTGTGCTATGTTGTTCATTTATGGGTTTCTTTCTTTCCCTCGATTTATTGTTTCCATTGCCAGTAATTTAGGGGTAAGTCTCAAGGAATATGTATCTTCTTATCTTGATTGTTTTCTAGGTTTTGGACTCTTTCATTTAGTATCAGAGTAGGTACACCCTTTTTGGCCTTAGTCGCTTCAGTGTGGTTTCTTTCCTTCTCTTCTCGCGTGTGTTTTTAACCTTTTTTTCTCTAATGATGTCTAGTGTAAAAGGAGTGGTCTGTAGACCTCTTAATCTTAATGGCATATGCTATGCTTTCTGGAGAGCTTAGATGTGTATGTATATGAGATTGTATGATGATGATGTTTTGTGTTTGATTGAAAATGGATGGAAGTGTCCTTCAAACTCTAAAAGATGACATTGTAGAGCTAAATCCATTTGAAAATTGGAATGAAGAGGAGCTCTAGGCTAGTGAATTGAACACTAAAGATTTGTACATCATTATTAGGGATGTGTCTATCCATGACATTGAATGTATATCAGATTGAAAAAGTTCTAAGGAAGCTAGGGACTATATGGAAACACAGTATGATGATAATTTTTTCAATGTTGTTAAAGATAAGTCAATAGGTTCAGAGATTGGTACTTTAGGATATTCTATGTTGATGGCGTCCCATTCTAAAGTAGTTTATACTAAGTCTACCTATTGGACTGGAACTTTGAGTGATGATGAATATTCTCTTCACGAATCATAGGATCAACTAGTATATAAGAATTGAAAGCTAAAAAAGATTGTGGTTAAGATTGGTCATTGCTTAGAAGGAAAAGGACAAATATCACTTGGATCTTCAAGTCAACTTTTGAATGTCACTCTAAAAGGTAAGAAGGTCACTAAAGACTTAAAGCATAGATTAGACAACCATATCAAGTCTTTCCAAATTCTCTTGCGGGATAATGAGATGTATTTGTCTCACATCTATGATCTTGGAAAACCTATTAAATGAAAAAAGATGAAAAGATCCTTCATACCAATAGTTTTGGATACTTCATCTAATGAGTTTAAGAATTTTTCTCAGGTGGAACATAAGATCTTTATCCTTGAGAATGAATGAATTTTTCTCAATTAGAGCATGAAATCTTTATTCTTGAGAATGAAAAAGCATGTCTTGAGTCTCTATTAGATGACTATGATGTAAAGATTGGTAATTTATAAGGAAGAACTTAATCTGATGCTAATGAACTTAAGTAGTTGGAATCCTGCTTGGTGAACAAAGCAAAGATGACATAATCCCTTTCTATTCAACAATTAAAGTCAAAATGTAAATTGACATAACCCTATAACCATCGCTAACTTATCTTTGGGTGCTCAACATCAATAAGATATTAAAAATTGGAAAGTCTCGTGGTGACATGAGAGGTTTTGGATATATTGATGATCAAGCTATCCCTAATTTTTCTCCCTTTCTCTTTGGTTCCTCTAATTTCCTTCCCATTGCCCCTTCACAAAATGAAACTTGGAGTACTGACCATAACTACTAAATCAATCTATAAGTCTCACAAATTAAGTGTTGATTATTTAGAACGAAGCTACTATGCTTTTAGAAGAGTAAAAATCTTATAAGGTTAGTCGTAGTGATTCTCCTAACTTGAGATGCAATGTTTTGATACAACTCTTAAAGCTCAAGCTATTGGTTATTGGTATTTTAATAGTGGGTGTTCTTGGCACAAAATAGAAGATAAGTATTTCTTTACTCATCTTGATAATGTTAAATACGATTCGATTACTTTTGGTGATGGAGTAAAGTAATGGTACGTGGACAAAGGTTCAATTAGTGCTCTATGGATTCCTGAGCTCAAGGATGTCCTATTAGTGGATGGTCTTAAAGAAAATATTATTAGCATAAGTCAAATATATGATTATAAGTGTTTGGTTAAGTTACTTGAAAGAGTCCACAACCCAGCATCCGATCAGGATAAGGAGATGCAGACTTCTAAAAGACTCGCCCCTAACTTGCACAAACAAGGAAATAAACACTTATACAAATCATGCAGTATAATCACATATAGTATAAGATCAAAAAGCAAATAACTTGAATAACTAATATTACATATCAAATCAGAAAGCAAGTAAACAAATGCTTTCTAATCTGAGTTCATGCTTCAATATGTTGGGACATATACACTACAAACTTATATTATACGAGCTTAATAATTTATTATGCATAACACTCGATATAACGAATTAAATCTATATATAGTTCATATCTATATGGTAACTACTATTACTTCTATCATACAAGACCTCCATCCAAATTATCTATTATTGCTCTTCACTTACTACTTCCATAACTGTTTGGTTCAACACTCAAACTAAGTTGTCTTTAATAGCCAATACCACCCAATGTGGTGTGACCGGTAACTAATGATTAGTAATTGAAAATGTATCAACTCATAACCTCACGGGATAAACGGTTCACTATTAAAAACCACATACTCACATAGATAAGAATTTTATAATTAAACACAAAAATGACCTCCTCTTAAATTTATTCTCTCCAAAATAATTTCAAAATAAAATAAAATCTTAGAGTGAATTTTGGAAAAGTTTCAGCTCTTTAAAATAATAAGTGAAGATAAGAAAAATGAGTAAGGTATTTATATGACTTTTAATGCACAGAAACCGTGAGGCAAACATGGTTGATGACATCACTCATGATATCTCTCACATTGACTTATGTGCAGTCATTTTGGAGGTAAACTTGGTAGGATCAAACCTAAAGGAGTGGTGGATTAACTTTGGTGCAACAAGGAACGTATGCTCAAATAAAAGGTTATTCACTACTTTTGAAGCAATGAAAGATGGAGAAAATCTCTTAATGGAAAATTCTTCCACATCAGCCATTCAAGGGCAAGGCCAGGTCAAACTGAAAATGACCTCTAGGAAGGAACTTACATTAAACAATGTACTCTATGTGCCTAACATCTGTAAAAATCTTGTTTCTAGCTCATTGCTAAACAAGCATGGCTTTCGGATGGTGTTTGAATCTAACAAGGTCATTGTGACCAAAAATGGGATGTTTGTGGGGAAGAGATATGTATATAATGGGATATTTAAGCTCAATGTAATGACTATAAAAGCTAAGAATATTAATAAAATCAATTCTTTTACTTATATATTTGAGTCTTCCAACTTGTGGCATAGTAGATTAGGTCATGTTAATTATGATACATTGCGTAGACTAATTAACATGGAACACATACCCTCATTCCAAATAAATTCAAAGCATAAGTGTGAGACTTGTGTTGAGGCAAAAATGACGAGGTCATTGTTTCATTTGATTGAAAGGAATACTGAACCCCTTGACTTAATCCATAGTGATCTATGTGATTTGAAATTTCTTCAAACAAAAGGTGGCAATAAGTATTTTATTACTTTTGTTGATAATAGCATGAAATATTGTTGTGTATTTGCTTAAAAGCAAAGATGAAGCTATAGAGAAATTTATTCTTTATAAAACAGAAGTTGAAAATAAACTCAACAAGAAAATTAAGGTATTGCGTAGTGATTATGGTGGTGAATATGAGGCACCATTTGGTGAATTATGTGCACAACACAAAGTTATTAATGAAACCACAATGCCTTATTCACCTCAACAAAATGGAATTGTTGAACGTAAGAATCATACCTTGAAATAAATGATGAATGCAATGCTATTAAGTTCTGGGTTGCCACAGAACTTATGAAAGGAAGCTATTTTGTCAACTACTACCTTTTAAATAAGGTACCCCGGAAAAAGATACATAAGACACTGTATGAATTATTTAAAGGAAGGGTACCTTTCTATAAATATTTATGAGTGTGATGGTGCCTTGCAAAAGTGGTTATACCTATACCTAAGAAAGTGAAAATAGATTAAAAAAAATAGATTGCATCTTCATTGGATATGCACATAATAGTAGTGCTTATCGGTTTCTTGTACATGAGTCAAAGATCCTAGATATACATAAGAACACAATAATGAAATCAAGGAATGCATCGTTCTTTGAAAATGTATTTCCATGTAAATCTCAAGGAAAATCAAGTTCGTCTAAATGAATATATAAGACTATGAATGAAGATAGTCAAAACAAAGAACTTGAACAAGAGGTTGAGGATGAGGTTGAGGTTGAACTTAGACATAGCAAGAGAGCTACATAAACATCCTATGGTCTTGAGTTTTTGACCTATTTGTTAGAAAGTGAACTTCAAACCTATGAAGGGGTTGTGAATTTTTCTGAAGGTCCTCAAGAAGCCATTAATAGTGAAATTGAGTCTATTATGCAAAATTACACTTATGAACAAGTTGATTTACCTTAAAGTAGTAAAACACTAAGGTCTAAGTAGATTTTCACAAGAAAACGTAAATTAGATGGATCAATTGATAAGTACAAGGTGAAGCTTGTAATTAAGGGATACAAACAATGGCATGGCCTTAATTACTTTGATAGTTATTCTCCTATGACAAGAATAATATCTATAAGGATAATATCGTAACTTTGCAAAATCTTGAAATACATCAAATGAATGTAAATGTAGCCTTTTTAAATAGAGAGTTTGATGAAGAAATCTACATGGATCAACATAAGGGTTTTTCATGCCTAAGGAAAGAAAGAAAGGTCTGTAGATTGGTGAAGTCTTTATATGGCTTGAAACAAGCACCAAACACAATGACATGAGAAGTTTAATATCATGAGGACAAATGGCTTTAAAATCAACGAATGTGACAAATGTGTATATGTTAAGGACAAAAAAGATGGTTATGTTATCTTGTGTCTTTACGTTGATGACATGCTAATTGTCAGTAGTACTGATCAAATGATCAAATCTACTAAGTCTATATTGAATTCAAGGTTTGATATGAAAGACATAGGACTTGCTGATGTAATTTTAGGAATTACAATATTAAGGATATCAAGCGATCTTATTCTAAGTCCATGTCATTATGTTGACAAAATACTTGAGAAATTCAACAAGAGTGATTCTAAGCCCATGGATGAATAAAGATTTGCAAAGGAAACCTAACCTATTTGATTGGATATCCCAAGATCTAGGTTCAAAAGGACAACCTAATTGTAAATACATAGTGAGATCACTATGAGGGTTTACCCTTAAGTCCATTCTTATGATGAAAACAGTGATACCAGTAAGATACAAGGTAAGTTAAGACTTTTAATGATTCTTATAAAAAGATACCGAGTGGAGTATGCAGGTTACTTTTAAAGATAAGATATCACATATATGAGGGAGTAGTAGGGCTTTTCAAAAAAGAATTGCAAATGGCTAAATTCTTTAGAGACTCTCACAAAACCATGTATATATTCATGGCCAAAATGAATATAACAGTGAGAAATGAATTATGTAAGGAAAGATTCTTGTGTAAAATATGTCATCGCTTACATAAACATACTTTCACAAAGAAAGTATCAAAAGGCAACACCTACATATCCTATATACGTTTCGATCTATTGAACTCTATTTTCGTGTCAAAATTTGATTTAACATCTATATCAATTTTTATTCATGTAGGGGATTGTTAGAAAACTTGAATAAAACTTTCAATTTTTAGATTTAATTCATTTAAATTTTTTGTTACCACCCTCTTGATTTCTTCTGTTTATCTGCTTCAATTCTAGCCATTTCTCTTCTTCAATTTTAGTTGTTTCTCTTCTTCAATTCCAGCTGTTTCTCTTCTTCAATTCTCAGTTTCTTCTATAAATAGAGAAGAAAAACATAAGAAGAAGATCTAAGAAAGAAAACAAAAAAGAAGAGGAAGGCGGCAAGAAGAAGAGAAGAAGAAAAACGAGGAAGAAATAGGAAAAGGAAAGAAAAGAAAAGAAGAAAAGAAAAAGAAAAGAAGAAGAAGAAGAAGCAAGGATGGTAATATATTATTATTATTATTTTGTATATTTTCTATCTAGAGTTAAGTTCTTTCGATATAATTTAGACACCTTAAAGTTCGTAAAATAATAAATTTTGGTGTAAGTTTATTATTATTTAATCGTTGTATTTTGTAAGATAAATTTCTGTCGTTCTCAAACACTTACGGTGAGCAAAAAAATTATCTTAAAAATACTGTGTGATATACAGACTTTATTATTATTTTTTATTTATTTAATTTATATATATTATTTAAATTTTGTATTTATATATTTATAATTTTTTTAATAAAATAATTTCATTCTTAAATTATTTATCTGATTATTATTTCTAACAATTACAACTATTTTCCTATAAGTAGGTTATCTTATTTATTGTTGTAATTCTAAGAAAATAAAATATACATAAGAACAAGTATAAAAATCAACTTACTAATAAAATTGACTTAATCCAACTTAATTAAAATCATCGGTTATGTATATGTTTGTAGGTTTGATTATTTTAGACAAATTTAATAACTGAACCAACTACTTCATGTATTGTTTATATTCTTTTAAAAGTTATTGCTTTTTTCATATTTTTATTGCAAAATTTCGTTACTTTTTCTTAATTTCATACATTGATTCTTAAATTACTTTTGTTCTATAACTTTTATATATCTTTATTTAGCTGTGAGTTTTATAAGCTAGTTTCTCCATTTATTTAATTATATTTCGTTATTTTCTTTATTATTTTAAAGTTAAATGTTTTAAATTATGATAGTTTTGAATAATAATGGCTCAAAACTTAGTAATAAATATGTTTATTTACAATTATATTTTTAGAATAAACAACGGAATACTAGATATCATACGACTAACAAACTAATTGAATCAATTATATAAGTCGATTCGTAATTAGGTTTTATAAATTATATAGGTTCAATTTGATTCGACATATAGCAAATAGATCATGTTAGTTAGTTAGATATGGATAGTCTAGGCTAACAAATCGAGAATGTTAGTTAGGTTTCTCTATTCCACATAAATTATTATGACAATAAATTAATTAAATTATAATCTAAGGTTTGAAATTATCAACAATCATATTATTAGTTTAAGTAGACATAGATTTTACAAGAATTATCATTATAATCATACAAAACTAAACATACATAGAGTAAGAAAGGCATATGAAAATTTTCAATATTCCCTTCAAAATCTCCTAAAAAATTTGTCTTAGATATACTTTTTTATCTCTTTTATTTAAATACATATGATTTTGCATTGAGTGTTATATTCTAACATCTAGTACGATCTAAATGGTGGTGTCTTGGATTTATAATATAAAAGATAGTTAGCTAGATAACATGTTATTGAAGATAACATGTTTTGATAATGTGACTTGAAAGGCATCAATTCATTAAGTCCAATAAAGCTTAAGTGGCGACATCTTGAATCTACAATTTGGATGATGGCAAGCTTGTTAATGCAACCTGGAAGGTAACTTGTTTAGATCACATGATATAGAATGTAGTAATTTATTAGGTATGGTATGACTTAAGTGATAACAACCTCGAGTGCTTGGGCTTAGAGATGGTGTTATGAAAGAACAACCTTAGAGATAGTAATCTGGAAAGTATAGCCTTTTGTGATGTAACTTATCCTACTAAGGCATAAGCCTCCTTCACGTGTGAATATGTGCTATCTTAGAATCAAGCTCTTCTAGAGCAACGTTCTTTAACAACTATAGTTGTAGATATGTACCTCAAAATTTACAACATCTTCATCGTGGTTCTTCTAACCCTATTATGTTGGATGTCCATCCTTGGAATGATCTCTCAAGGTAAGCCATACAAAATTGGTCTAGATTCTACATGTATACACAAATGGAAGTTATAGGGGGATGGTTGGCATCCTTGTTGGTTTAACCGACTAGTCATCTACTATACCTGACTAGTCAACAACAATGATCTCAGTGGTGATGGTTAGTGTACCTGACTGGCCTACCCAGTTGGTCTATATGGTTGCATTACATGTTACAATACATCTTCTATATGGGAAACTAAGTGCTTATTTTGAACTGGTGAAATTTTCATATGTTTCCTACCAACCTTCTTCTAAAGTGATGAAATTTAAATGCTTTTATGATTGTCAGTTGGATGTTTGGTAGATCAAGCTAGTAGATGGTCTCTTTCCCATTGAGGTTACCTAGCTAAGCTTTTTTTGCATGACTACACCCTTTTGGTATATAATAGGGAACTTCATAAACATGCTAGTAATCCATATTCATAATCCATAAGATCAAAAGCTATCAACTAAGTGGAGATTGGTGATGAACATAATAAATGTGATGAAGAATATGCAAAAGCACTACAAATGTTATTGAGTTATTGTTAGCTCATATTGATCAGCACATAATTTTTTTTCCCTATAGACAACACCGATGTTGAAGTTGATTTTTGCACTCACCTTGTTCCTTTGCACTTGATCCCATAGTAAGAAAAATAAGTAGAATGAATGACAATAGGATGTAAAAATCATTTTGATGCCTAAGTCAATTTTATGTAGAGAGAAAAGATGAAGTAGTTAAGAAATGTATCAGAGAAGGCATACCTTCTAACTAAAATTTTAAGGTTGTTTATAATGGTTGAAATGAAGTAAACGAAATTAAGAAGATATTCTAATATCCTATAATATTAAATATCATATATTAATTAATTTAATTAATATATTAAGAAGGAATATTCTTTGAATAAACTTTTTACTTCAAAATCAATCATATCTATTAATTGGGTGTTGATTGTGCATTTTAATCGTATGTTGATTGTATCCTTTTGACCAATCAATGATGACGTGAGCAATAATAGATGTCAAGCGTACTTGGTGAATATGGATGGGCATTTTTATTCTGCATAATCAAAACCATGATTATTCATAAAAATTGATGGGTTTTCCTCGAAATTAAATGCAATAGATTAGTCGTGAGATTGAGATGATTATTACAAATTCAAAATTATAGTTCATTAAAATCGAACATATATTAATTTATACTTTTATATGCATATAATTACATATTAAAATATACTTTTAGTATTAAAAATACAATAATGTGAGTTATTAGATTGAATTTGATTTATTATTACCATATATTTTTTATTTTATTTAAAAATTGCATTCTAGATAACTAAATATTGAAAAATAATGTAAATATTATAAAATTAATATTAATTTAATGTGCTAGTATTATATTAATTGTTTAATTATTTTTTAAACTAAATATATTTTCAAATAGATATTTAAAATTGAGACTCGTTGAAATGTTGGAGTAATTAAAATTATTACAAAATTATAACATATGATTATTCCTTAAAACTATCCAAAATTGATACAAGAAAATTACGGTAACAATTTGTAAGTATTGTGCATGTTTGTAACATGTTTGTTTGGTATTTGTATTTATATTTAACATTTCAAATTCATACATTTTTTAATAGTATGAAAAATTAAATTATTTTTAAGTAATTTTTTATTTATAATAATAAGAAGATTTGGTATTTTTTTAAGTAAAAAATATTTAGTAGTTAATTTTAATTTAAAACAAATTCGTGTTGTATTGAAACTGATATTTTGAATTGCTATCACCCCTATACATAATTGTAAAAAAAATTAAACATTCATAATATTTTATAATCTTTACCATAACCATCATACCTAAACTAAATTGCATGTGAAAAATTTAAAAACTAAAGCATTATTTCACAAAATATTAAAAGCAAAAAAAATTGGAAAACTTAAGATATGTTATTATAATTATATTTTATTATATCTTTATTTAAAAATAAACTATATAGTTTATAAATATTTATAAATTTTATACAATTTAATGTTGGGATTCATAAATTAATAAAAATTTGAGATATAGATGAGATTTTTACCAAAATCGATGTACTCAAAAAAATTTCCAATAACTTTATAACTGTTTTACACGTTTTTTTACGTAGCACGGTAGCACCTTGACCTGGACAAAAGCAAAAATTATATACGGTTCAGTTATATAAATGAATTAATTATTTAAATACTTTTACTTTTAAATTTTTTTTCATAAAAAATATATCTTTATTTTTTTACTATATTAAAAATATATATATTTATATTATTAAAAAATAAATATATTAAAAAAAATTAAAGGTAAAACTCAAAAAAAATTTCCCATATAATTAAATAAACTGTATACCCATTGAGATTTGGCCTTCTTCTTTCACCAATATATTTTCTCAAACTCGTAATCCCATTGTTGTTGTTGTTGTTGTTGTTGTGTTTAAGTACACTTATTCTTCAATTCGTTGGCTAAGGTACGATCATCGGTTCTATGAATCTTTTAATTTGAATAACACAATTTTTATGATATTATTATTATTATTTATTCAATTTTAACACCCGTAGATTTGTTTTTCGTTTGTATTTCTTATTTACGCATGTAAATTTTACAAATCACTGAGTATATCCATCCTTTTGTAAGAGCTATATGTTTTTTCCGAACTTTCTGGATCGAGAGAACAACTTTATTTTTCCAGAGAAGCAATTTTGAACATGGAGTTTCGGTTCATAATGATACGCGTATTAACTGTTTGATGAAATGTAAATTCTGGGAAATTGGCTAAAAAGGTTACCTGGGTTTATTAGGCGATTAGAACTTGTTTTGCTTGTGAGTCGCACATGGCCGAACTAAATTCGAAGTATGTCAAAATGATCCACATTAAGGTTGAAATGGAAGTCTATATTTGGTCATGGTTTGTATCCCGGTTAAGCAACTGACATGGGTCCTCGTATAACATAAATATCTCACTAGTCCTCTTTTAGTGTTTGGACACTCCAAATTTTTTTTTAATAAAGTTCAGTCAATTAGCTTCCAAAGTTGGGAGGGGAGGGGATGTGATTGGTGGGATTCAACTCTGCTTCCTCTACTTTGAGAGGGACGAACTGGGCTATCAGGTGATTTTGTTTGACATTCCAAGTTGCCTGGCCGAAAATTTTAACTTTATATTTTTGAGGTTGCTGATCTAAAATTTCCTTGTGCAGTAGTTGTTTGAACTGTTATCATGAAGATAATGATCTCTAATCAATAATTAGTAGGAAAATTTTGAGGTTCAGTTTCTCTAGACACTCATGATTAACTATATTCTTATACATTTACATTCTAACAAGAGTCTAGATGACTTTGCATAAGTACTTAAAAAGTAAAGAACACCTAACCTTCAGTCTATAGGTTTTCCCTTGTTCAGAAACTGCAAATGGATTCTGCTTTTCGAGGACAAGGAGGCATTCAAATGCTGCTTACAGTAGAGCAGGAAGCTCAAAAAATTGTTTCTGATGCTAGAAGCAGTAAGAATTAACGTTCCTCAAAAGTTTCATGAATTTTTCACTTGTATATACCCTAATTATGTCTTAACTTTGATTAATTTTTATTCTATTTCAATTTTTTTCTCATGGATTATGGATCGTCTATGTGTTAATTCTACAATATATCTGCAGTGAAGATATCAAGATTGAAGCAGGCTAAAATTGAAGCTGAGAGAGATGTGGCAAGTCATCGCTCTCAGATAGAATCTGAGTTCCTAAAGAAAGTATCCGATGTAATTCTGTCATCAATTTTAGGTGTTTTTACTAGTATCAGTATTGCAATTACTTAGTTTCAATTTATTTCTTTATATTACTTTAATCATTGTAGAGTAGCTCTGGTTTGTATTCGAAGCGGCTTGAGGAGGAAACAAAATCAAAGATTCAAGACATGAAAAACTCAGCAGAAACGGTCACTTCTGATACTGTGGACATGCTTATCAAGTATGTTACGACTATACGAAATTGAGCTGCATGGAGGTGAGTACAAATTAGTTATTGTTCATCTACTGTTTGCATGTATTCTATGTTTGTGGGCATCTAAACAAAGTATATATCGTAGGTTAAATGATACAAATAGACCATATATGTTCTTTTATGTAAAGAGTGATACTTTTTCTGCTAGAGCTTGTATAGACAATTGTGGTCTGATTAATCTGCCCGACCTCAGCCTTCAAATTTTAAACCAAATGTCCATACTTTGATCCTCTCCATCGAATCCTTCTCAAAATCCAACTAATAGGCTTTTATGCAGCTGATTTCTGTTGGTATTTGGGGTTTCAGTTTTATTTCCAGTTGATTTGAGCTTTGTCCCTATGGCGTCTTCATTTGGTTACTTACTTGAATCTCTTGGACCACAAACAAGTGCGATAGTAGAAGAAACCAAAAATTTTGATACTGCCGAGGCATGTGTACTATTTTTGTGCCACAGAAAAAGAGTTGGGGGGAGGTAATACTCTTTTTCTAATGAGTATTCTACATGAAGTGATTAGCAAAAAAAGAGTATTCGACATGAAGTCAGTTGTGAGTTCTAATTTCATTGTTATCCTATGTGTTTGTGTGAGTTGTGATTGTAAATAGTAGTGTTGTTTTGTTTTGGTCTCCTTATTCTATTTTGATTTGGATCCTAGTGTTTGAGTCATATAAATTTGACTCCTTGTCCAACTGCACAAGTCGGGCTACCATAGGAGTAATTGAACATGTTTTCCTCAAAACGTTGAAATGTCTTAGTCTTTTGAGTGAGACCAAGCGGCGATAGAGGAGAAGGGGCATGCAACACGTTTATAAGAATTTTTTTGGGTAATCTTTACAAGTAAGATGACATAGTTACATTGTGTTAGTTTCATGGGTAAATATATCAGTAACATCCCCAAAGTTTATCCTAATAGCTTATTAATCTTAAGTTTGAAAATAATATCATTAGTCCATTCCCATAATGAAGGTTCAAAAAATTCTTAAGCATAAGGTTTAAATTATAATAATATTTATTATTTAGATTTAAATAGCCATAAAATTAATCATTTAATAGTATAAAAGGTTTACTAAATTCATAAAATAAAATGAAACAAAGAAGTAACTCTTAAAAATGGAGCTAAATAAGTTAGAAACATCTCCCTGCCTCCATCATCCCTTGCTCTGTTCGTACAGGAAAATGAAAGGAAGGATTCAAGGTTTATTTGTTGGTAACAGTGTCCAAGTTCCATCGATGGAGCTTAATTGTAAAGCTTATTAGTGGACTCAGCAAGGAGAGGGATAGATCGTTCTCAATATTTTCCTTTCTTACATTGCTTTGTTATTTCAAAGTTTTGTAATGTTTGTATATTTATTTTTGACATCATCAAATTTTTTATTTTTTTTTTTTGCTTTATTATTCTATAGTATCATTTGGTTGAAAGTGAGACTTCCTTGATTAAATCATATTGAAGGGTATATACTTGATATAAAATGAAACTATTGACACCTTATTCATATTTTAGTGATTTTAATGATATTTACCCTTAGTTTCATAGTGTTTGAGGGTTATGGGAAGGAGTTGTATTGTTCTCTCTAATTGTGCTGCTATCAGTGATAGTTTATTTCCTACTAATCCCGTTAATATTCTAGTCCATAACTTCTCTTTTCTTTTTTTTGGTAAACCAACAATAATGATATTTAGCGATTGTAGCTCAATAGCTTACTTGGGTATGTACATGGTCTGGAGTTGGAGTCTCAGTTATTATGAGTAGTGTAGTAGTAATTTAAAAAAAAATACTAATAATGATATTTGATTATGTCTACTAAGCATTCTTTTTTTTCCCTTACATATTCAGTTGCATGCAGTTGAGGTAGATGCTTATGAAGAAAGAAGCTGAATAAAGGAGTATTCAACTGTGCTGAAAGTCTAGAATTTTTTGATTTTTCATATTTTTATATTGACATTGTGTTTTGTGTCTATGGCAAGCAGGATCAAGATAGTTTTCATTGTTCATTGATTTTATGCTCAAAGCGATCTTGATAGTACTTTGAACAAAAAAATGTTTATTCTTATGGGCATAAGTGGTCAAAGTTTGACATTTGTTTCTCTAATTTGATTTCTCGCTACCCCGCGTTTTCTAAGGGTGATGTATTCTTGAATTCACTTTGATTTGTGTTTAATGGATATTTTATTCATTCTGCACATTTAAGTCACTTTATAAAAATATAACACTTTAATTACTTTTTAAATAATAAAAAATTATGCTAGAATAATAAAGTATATTTAATGTAGATAAAATTGCTATTTTATTTTAATAATTTTAAATAAAATTTTAATGATATAGTTTTTTTTATGTTTTTTTGGTCAACTATTTCTATAAATTTTATATTTTATGAAATTTTATATTTAATTTTTTTTAGGTATTTTTATGTATGGTGTTTTGTGTAGGTATCATTTTTTTAAATGGAAGTTATAGATTTTATAATATTATAAATAGGGGTTATATTATATAGGTTAAAAAATTATAATATCAATAAGTTTGGAATTATATGGATGAGTTTTTCTTAATCTATTATTGTCAAAGACCACAGAGATGGTGTATATGTAACTCTAGCTCCTAACAGGTGGAAGTATTTGGTTTAACTTTTGTTACTAATTTTTGAAGATATTAATCTAAATGATTAAAGTTTTTTAATAACACAGATAAAATGATTATTAAAATAATTACTTTTTATTTGGGTCTAAAGGTATGTAAACAAACACATATTCGATGCCTCTAAATCCTTGAATTTTTATTAGGATTTATAATTATAAATTAAGATTGTTTATTTGTTTTTGTTTGAGTATTATATTTGTTTGATTAATTTAATGGTATATATTTCATCTTAAAGTGTTATGTTATACAAATAATTTCACAATATTTTAGAAATATCTTCTACTAGAAAACACAAATTTATTAAGTGTAATGATTATAACGATACATGATTGATCTGAAACATCGGGGAAGGGGGGTTTTGATATGAAAAATCAAAGGGAGGGAGGGAGGGGGAAGTATCCTGATTTTGTCATATTATTTTCTTATTTATGGTTGAATACATTGGGTGTTTGGTTTTCTAAATTAGAAAAATCTCCCTATTCAAGCAATGGAAATATGGCATGTTAGTGAAAAATATCGTACGCCGTATATGGAATCAATTTTTAAGGAAAAGAGAAGGTGACATGAAAATTAATTTTTAAAATATAAAAAGAAATTGAAAATATTAAAAGAGGTGACAGCCAATGATAGAAGGGTACACAGGAGCTGTAGGATCAAGATTCAGAGGATAATGGTGGGATGGAATGGTTCATTTTGACCACTTACTTTTATAAAAAAAAAAATGAAAAAAAGTTTTAGAGATGGAGACAAATCAACGTTATTTAATATAAATAAGAGGTATATAATATTGGATTCTAAATCATAATATTCCCAAATAATTCTAACGTAATATAGTGACTATAAGTAGAAAAAGTTAGGTTTTGGGTAAAAACTTAACATATTTGAATTAAATTATTTACTTGTGCAAATAATTAATAGAAAAAAGGTCATGAAAATCCTTTTATTTAATTTAGTCTCTTTATTTAAAAAATTATGTTTTTAAGTTATTTTATTCATTAAAATGGTGTTAGATAAGTATAAAATTAATTTTTTATTACATATAATTGAATAGTATACGTTATATAAATATGTTTTTAATTTTTAGATAGACATATATATAATGAAGTAGGTTTTAATTAAAAAATTGGTCAAATTTTTTATCAAATTTAAAATTAAATTTTCATTATTTAATATATAAATATTAGATCATGAAAATTTTGTTTAAAATTTATTGAAAATTTAATTAATTTTAAAAGCAAAAATTAATGTATACTCCAAAAAATTATTTATAAATTACATATTAATTTAAATAATTTTTTTCAAAATAAATAATTTTAATAATATAGTTACATTACATGTAATAAACCGTGAATAACCAGCTTTGTACTAGTAAATATGTGGAAATTTTTTGTCCGATCTAACATATATTTATCCTACCACTTGGTATACCTAGCTTTGTAATAGTAAATATGTGTAAATTTTATGTCCCACCTAACATATATTTATCCTACCACTTGGTTTTTTTTTTCGAAAATCGACTAACTATTAATTCATGCCAATAATCAAATCTTATTAATAAATAATTTTTTTTAAAGAGTACGTTGTATTTGCCATCTATATTCATTAAGTGTGTATCATGCTAATAATATAAATTGACCTAACATTCCTCCTCCTTCATCTTCGGGAAAATGAACAATATTCTTTTTAGGTTTAGTAGCTAATTATTAATATATAAGTTACTATTAGCAAAACTTTGATGATCTTACTATTGGTCTTTTTCACCTCTTAATCGAATATAATGAAAGGAAAAGGAAATTCATCTTGTTGGAAAATATTATCGGAAGCAATCTAAGAATCCTTATATATATAAAAGGTATCTCATTTGTTTTCCTAAGAGAGTCGTAGTCACATGTTGAAATCAAACTTAAACTCAAATATATGACTTAATCTAAATCTTCCTCCAATTTCTTTGTTGGCTATATATATATATATATAATAATGTTCTCCTCTAGCTTTTTATTTTAGGGTTTAGGAAGTGGTCAGTATATATTTCTCTCCTCTGTTTTTGGTCAAGTAGTTTATCATGCATATGTGTATGTTCTGTTGATAACATTTACTTTTACAATATGAAAAAAAGGAAAGAGAAAATATTAAAATGTTTGTGCAATTTTTTTAGCAGATACATAAACAACCATTGCTATATTCATCATTCTCTAGTTTGTTCTTGATGCTTTTGTTAATATATTATTATAATATTAATTTCACAGGTTTGTTGTATATAATATATATCAATTACTATATTAGTTATTTTTTTTAACTTAAAAGAATGTATTGATCTTGAATTTGAGCAAAAATAAAGTCAGAAGAGAAAACTATCTCTGATATTTCTTATCCTCACTTAACGGTACAAAGGAATTAATATAATTTCAATTAACGTGAAACGTTAAAACAAAATTTGTCATCATTATGTAAATATTATTATGCCATGTAAATGATTATGTTTCAAACATAATCATTAATGTGGTTCTCGTATAATAATTTTTCGTCCCTTTCTCAAGTTGGAGTTTAATGAATATCATACAAATCCAATTTGTTAAATTGAGGAGTTGATAAAGATTTAGTGAACATGTTTGCTACTTGTTCTTGTGAGGACACATGCTGTGGTTTAATGAAAACCTTCTTTGAAATAATTTCTAACCAAGTGGCAATCAATATCGAAGTACTTCGTTCTTTCATGGAACATTGAATTTTCTGTGATATGAATAGTAGCTTTGTTGTCGCACCAGAGTGGGATAACAGTATTGAAATCAATCTTAAAGTCTTTCAAAATATATGAAATCTATTGTACCTCACAGACTGTTACAGCTAAGCTATGATATTCTGCTTCTTAGTTTTCTAGGAGATGATAAATGGACCTAAGAAGATACAAAAACTTGTTAAAGACTTTCTAGTGTCAAGACATGATGCCCAACCAATATCATTGTAAGCTTGCAAATGAATACCATTATACTTAGGATAAAATAACCCTTTAGATAGGCACCCTTTTAAGTATCTTAGTAAATGCATAACTGCATCCTAATGAGTTTTGTAAGGAGTATTGACAAACTGAATCAATTGTTATATAGGATAGCTTATATCTGGTCCACTAATGTTCCAATACAACAACTTCCAATTAAACGCATGTATTTCTCTGGCTCAAGAAGAGGAGAGCCTTTTTCAGCAACCAATTTCTGACCTTTGAAAAAAAGTGTCTTTATTGGTTTAGCTCCGAGAAGACCTGAATCAGAAAGAATATCTAACAAATATTTTTGTTGGTTTATAATAGTTCCAGAGGGCCTTCTTGCAATTTCTAATCTAAGAAAATATTTTGCATAACCAAGATCTTTGATAGTGAATTGATGATCTAAATGTTTCTTAACTAATTCGATTTCTTTCTCTGAAGTTCTTGTTAGAAGAACATCATCTACATAAATAAGCAAAGCTGTAAAAGAAGATTCAGTTTCTTTGATAAATAAACAGTTGTCATGAGCTGATTGTGTGAATCCAAAACAAGTTATTTTCTCATAGAATTCGACATTCCACTGTCTTGAGACTTGCTTGAGTCCATACAGTGATTTTTTCAATTTGCAAACTTGATTAATTTTAGCCTTGTTATATCCTTTAGGAGGTAACATATAGACATCTTCATTCAAAAAAGCATTTAGGAAAGCATTGTTTATATCTAATTGATGAATTGGCCACCCTTTAGAAGTCGCAACAACAAGTAGAATTCAAACCGTAACAATTTTGGCTAGAGGAGAAAAACTTTCAAAATAATCGATTCCTTCAATTTGATTAAATCCCTTTGCAACCAATCTTGTCTTATACCTATCCACACTTCCATCAGGTTTTAGCTTCATTTTATAAACCCATTTTGATCCTATTTCTTTTTAACCTTCAGGTAAGTATGCTAACTCCCATGTATTGTTCTTTTTAAGAGAATTCAACTCTTGATTCATGACTTCTATTCATTCTGCACTAGTAATAGCTTGTTTGTAAGAACTTGTTTCTTGAACATTGAACATATTTGCCAAAAAGGACATGTAAGCATTATAAAATATAAAAGATTTTGTAAAAGGGAAGGTTTGTGGAGTATATGTTCTGAGATCATATGACTGACAATAGATTTTATCTGAAGCATTGATAACTAAATTAAGAACATAATCTTCCATCCATGATGGCTTACTTTTAATTTTGGTATTGTGTTTTTGAGATACATTGGTTATTTGGGTTTTATCAGGATATTCTTCTATGGAATTAGGCAAATCATGATCATCATCTGAAATATTTTGATAAGTTATGGGTATAGAAGAAGATTGGTCTGTATTTAAGATGATTGGCTCAATGTCATTTTCACTTATAGGAAAAGGTAAGACATCTTGTTCTATGTTTTCGATACTGCCATTTTCAATTTTATAAGAAATAATTTGTTTATAAAATTTTACATCTCTTGAAACATATAATTTATGTTTTTCCAAATCATAGACTCTAAAAACCTTTTGAGTTGAAACATATTCAAGAAATATACATTTGAAAGCTCTTTCAGTAAATTTGTCTTTATTTGGTAAAACATTTGTCACATAACATAAGTATCCAAAGACTCTAAGGTTTGAATAATCTGGTGGTTTTAAGAGAAGTATTTCTATTGGAATTTTTCAATTTAAAATTGATTATGTAAGTCTATTTATGATGTAAGTGGCTATAAGGATTGAAGAACCCTAAAATTTCTTTGGTAAACTTGCCTGAAACATAAAAGCTCTAGCTATTTACAAGAGTTGTTTGTGTTTCTTTTATACTGCCTCATTTTTTTGAGAAGTATAAGGATATAATTTTTGATGAATTATTCCTTTACTGAAAAGAAATGATGAAAATGTTAAATTTGTGAATTCTGTACCATTGTCACTCCTTATGACTTTAATATGTTTCTCATACTGTGTATGAATCATGTTGACAAAGTTAATAAAAGCAAAACTGGTTTGGCTTTTATGGATCATGAGGTAAGTCTAGGTGGCCCTTGTGTGGTCATCAATAATAGTTAGAACATATCTGGCTCCTTTAACATAGATTTTTCCATAAGGACCCCATACGTTTAAGGGCACCAAAACTCAACCAAGCCAAGTAACAGATCAAAGTTACACTTGACTTCATATTAGAGCTCATTATAACATTAAAAATACTAACTTGATTTCAGATAGCTTCATATTTATAGACAAAAGATTAATAAAGTGCTAATATAAGTTCAAAGGGATAAAGTTATTATTATATCACTCGGATGTCGATGTGGTAAACTCTTTTACTAATCTTTTAACATATATAAGTTATTTTTTGTGAATTCATGATATTACATTCTTATTTTGAATTTAATTAATTACGTATATTTATTTGGTTGGAACAAGTGGGGCTATGATATGCATATTTTTTGATAATTTACAAGAAGAATGGACATAACACTTTGTTCAAATTATAATATCAAGAGAAGAATATAATCTTGAATAACATAAGATAACACCATGGTAATATTTATAATGCTTTAATTTCTCCATTCATATGTCTCTAAAGTTTAGACTGCTTGTTTGATGGATGTTTACGTGCTCATGTATGTAGGAGAATGAATTGTTATATGGATCAGCTGTTTTTTGCCCAGTTTCTTTGTCACTGTGTTGGTGATTCTAAGCTAACCAAGCTTGCTCACAAAATCAATTACACTTTGACGACATTATTTTATTTGTAATTTAAGTTAACTATATATATGTATTGTATATACATTATTTTTTTAATAAATTTAATTATCAAGTAATTAATTATATTTAAATTTTTAATTATTTGTATCTTTATTTACACTTTGTTAAACAGATTTTGGTTTTTTATGCTATATGTGATTGAATACAAGTTATTAGTAGAGTAAAAAATGAGTACATTTATGAAAAAAATCAATATATATTTTAAAGTCGGTACAACGCCTGAACCAACTTTAATGGTTCGTTTTGTAGTAGCGAGGGTTGCTAGTTAATTTTGTTTTATATGTTGATCTATAAAATTATCTAGTTAGGGTTATTCCATATTAAATATGTTCAATGACACACTTTTGCACTTGTGTTAGTATGCTAATCTTTCAAGTATTTGTTGAACATGTTCAATTCCTTATATGACTCAAGTTATCATAACGTTGGTCTAGATTTAAACAGGTTTTTTATAGAGACTATTATTAAAACAATGACTTGTAAGTAGATTACTTGAAGCATTATATTGTGGTTAGTTTGAGTTTTTTTCCTTATAATTGAATCATATTTTTCATAGTAGATGTTTAGATGGTCTGAGTGGTTTTCCACTTAGATCATTGGTGTGGCATAAGTTGTTTTAATATAAAAAATCTAATGTATCAATATTTATATTTTTATATTATTTTATTTATACGTGATTGCATATCTGATTGTTCTACAATATTATAATTTGTTATACTTCTGTTGATCTTCTATCAACCCCTCTATAGTTAATTAAGTCTGCAAATAAAAGATAAACTTTCATAAGATGTTGTTTTATATTTATAAAAAATAAAAATCAAATGAGAAAATAACTAGGATTGCTAGTATTTTGGTGAAGATGAGATTTGTGTACACCATGGATCAAAATGATAGAATAAGTTGTGACGATTAAAATGATATAATAAAATGTGATAAGAATAAGTTGCGATGGTTAAAATGATATAATAAATTGGGATAAGAATAAGTTACAAAATATATCCACTTTTTTTTTAAATTAATCATCCTATCAAATAAAAATCATAAAAAAATTCACAAAAAATCTAAAAAATTAATATTTTTCTAATAAATTTAAAATTAATAATTTTAATTCATTATAATAATAAAACATATAAAAATATAAAAAAAACAATATTTAAAAATTTGTATAAAATAACACCTATTAAAATACTCCAATTTAATATCTCCATGTTAGTCACCGGATAAAGTCACTCAAATACAAATAAAAATGAGCTCTACGGTCAACTTAAAGAAGATTCCAAGATTCCACTGTATCTTAACTAATAGTTCAATTGATTATTTAATTTCAAGTAGATATAAATAATTAGAGATTTTTATAATTTTGTAAAAAATAAAATATTCTTTTTATTTATTTAAATTTCTATATAAATTTAAATACACTCCTTTACGTTTAAAGTCATATCCTAATAAATTGTACTCAATTATGTCGCTAGATACGTAGATAGAATAGGACATTTATCTAAATTGTTACGTATTGGTTATTGCGGAAGCGAATATCAGGTCCAATTTTGGTTGCATAAATTAATAATAATGGGTAACAGCAAAATAAATAAGCAGTAAGAAATTAAATGTACTAGCGATGATTTAAGTGGTTGACTTTCGATTAATGAAAAGTCTCTTCACATTTGACCGCAGGAAAAATCGCATTTAATAATCAAAATGGAATCTGGCTTAGCGATTTAGAGAACCGCGAAATTATACCAAAATCTAAAAATCAGCCCATGAAAATATCACAATTTCTTGGTAATATATATGTGAAGATAAATTATAGCTGTAAATCAAATATTGCAGTACTGAATGAGATGGAATATAATTAGCGGCTGACAGACGTGAAGCTATGGAAGAAAAGCGACTGCTTCTTCCCGATTACTTCTGGCTATATCTTCAACTCTCTGCAGTTTTTCTTTTCTTTTATTCTCTCTGCTCTCTATTTTTTTCGGCTGTTGATTTCTTAACAATTTTTTCTTCACGCAGCTGCTTTATATATATAAGGGAGATTGGGAAAAAATTAGGTTAATGCAAATGGACTTGGGCTTGAAGTTTTGGGCCATTATATTAACAAATCTCCATGGCTAACAAAGCAAAAACAATTCTTAGCGAATGAAATTTCTCGGATTACCAAAATAACGCCATCCAAAGCCAGAAGAGATGATCATCTTGACAATCTGCGTCAAGTCAATGATGTGAACATTAAATAAGGCTTGGTTTGGTTAACATATCGGTGGATTCTCTGTGGTGGTATCTTATTAACAATGATAGCACGCAGGAGACAATGTCATGACGAAGTGATATCGACATCAATGTGTTTGGTTCTTTCAAGTGATCGACATAATATTCTTAGTCAAGTGTATCATGGCTACGACTATCCCATAACTCTAGCAGTATCTGTTGTAAACCCAATCACAAACCAAACCTGCAAGCGAATGACTTAACTTTCATACCAACTGCTGTTGCCCGTATATTACGCCTGCATGCGTGACAAAGCAAGCGTAGGCGTAAAGTAGCCTTCCAACTAATGGCCTGATGAGAAAGAGTGAAGACATAACCTGTGTCGGAGATCTTCTTCTATCAGTCGCGGCGTAATAATCCACATAACGACAACTGCGACCGGTATTAGAACTTCCATCATATACGAACCAAAATTAGATGTATGCCGAAATACCGAAGTATCCATTTCACTTTGCTTGCACCGATGACCGCTTACGGGATTACCCGTATATCTATTGTGACACTAGCTGCATGTGAAATGTACGGGCGAGTACAAACCGTAGCGTACATCAAAATCAGCGACATTAGCATATGGAACCTGAGACATGTACCGCTCATAACCTTACATTGTGGTGACAAATCCAAAGAAAGCACGAAATCTTGACTAACGAGCGTCTTCGCGGATTAGAATCTTTCATGCCAAAAGCGTTAAGAACTTTCAATATAACTTTTACGAGTCAAATAAAGCTTGCCGGCTTAATACATCCGCGTAAATTTCCATGCCCAAAATTTTCTTCGCCGCACCCAAATCTTTCATTTCAAACTCACCAATTAAGTTGAGACTTTAATTTCTAAATCTCGGACTTATTCTTAGAAGCAATAAGCATGTCATCAATATAAAGCAACAAATAAGGATGAGCCATCGTGGAATCTTTTATGATAAACACAACTATCATAATCACTCACCAGAGTAACCATGATCAATCATAAAGAATCAAACCAGCTTATACCAACTTTGCCTTGGAGATTGCTTGACCTATATAAAGACTTTTCGATAAACAAACATGATCTTCCTTACGGAACAATAAACCCTACGGTTGATGCATATATATTTGTTCTTCAAGCTACGCCATGTAAGAAGAAATTTGTCTTGACATCAAGTGTTCTAATTCCATGTCAAACAATGCAACCGTAGCAAGCAACACACGAATAGAGCTATGTTTCTGACGGAGAAAATACTTCATTGAAGTCAATACCTTTCTTCGACAATGGAGCTTTGCGGCTGACACGTGCCTTGAGACCTAGGCTGTGACCTCGAGGTATACCTTCCTTTTCTTGAAGACCCGTTTGTTTCCCGACAATTTTACGGCCTTAGGCGGTTTCACGATTCCGTGTATGATTCTTATGAAGTGATTCAATCTCTTCATTCATAGAACCAACCATGAACAGGACTCGTCACTGGTGACCGACATGATAAGTAGAGGTTCATGCACCTCGATAGACTACGCCACGACATGATGCAAAAGAAACTAAGTACGCGTCTGGCGTACCTCGAGGGCGTCCCCAATCTCTCTTATTCCTTTACCCTTTGACGATACGTATGGTTGCTCGTGCGCTCTCAACCTGCTACATCATGAGCGAGAATCGTCATCTCGTCACGGATGGTTGATCTGAAGTGCCTGCTTTGTACTTGACTAGGAGCTCGGCTCTCGAGTTCCACCTGTTCCATTGCTGCAGGTGGTCTTTATCTGACAATAGACTCTTTTTCTTTTGCAACATAGAAGACTCATCAAACTTAACATCTCTGCTTATCAAAAATTTAGGTGACTTGGGTTCGACACACCATAATCTATAACCTTTCACAGGAGGATACCCCAAAAATATGCATTTCAATGCCTTAGGCTCGAGTTTACCATCGTTAACATGAGCGTAAAGCGGAGACAATAAAAACTTTCAAATCAGGAATAATTAGCGGGAGTACCAAAGAATACCTTGGCCATGGTCTTCAACTCGATTGCGGATGATAGAGACCGATTCACGAAATAACGGGCATGGTTACACTTGACCCAAAAATATTTATCGAGTCGGCTTGAAAGAGCGTCTGACGAGCTCTTTCTAAGAGAGTCCTATTCATACGTTCTGCTACTCCATTTCTTTGTGGTGTATGACGCACGGTGCGGTGTCTCCTATGCCATTTCTTTCCACGGAACTCATTAAGCTGGCTTTACAAAATTCCAAACCATTATCGGTTCTCAAATGCTTGATTTTCTTGCTTGTTTGATTTTACTATACAAGCCTTGAATTTTACAAATTTTGAGAATGCATCATTCTTATTCTTGAGAAAATACACCCATGCAGACGAGAGAAGTCATCAATAAGAGTCAACATATCTGGGCACCACCTTAGACCGCAGACCTGACGAGAAGGACCGAATCTGAATGAATATAATCAAGCGGTACCTTTCGTTTTATGGATGGGCATCTTGAACTTGACCTGCGATGCTTTCCGTAGAACCTGATGCTCACGAGAAATCAAGTTTCCCGGTTTCGACCACTGAAAGCAAATCTCGTTTGCTCAGAAATAGACATCCCTGTTTCGTATGCCCGAGCCGCGTATGCCATGTCAGTAGTATCGAGATCTTGATCTGACGAGGATGAAAGCGATACTGCGCGATAACGTGCTTGCCACGACGTATAGAGACCATAGCGACAATTGCCGCTTTAATATGACAACGCACCCTTACTAACTTTTAAAACTCACGGCTTTGCCCTACGTACTTATAGCCTTGTGAATCAAAGTACCCAAAGATATCAAATTCTTTTCAAATGCGGAACATGGCGAACATCTTTCAAAGTCTAACAATACCATCATGCATCTTAATTAGAGGACGGTGCAAATACCAGTAACCTTGCGGGACATATTGTTTCCCGTGAACAACACCACGTCAATAGGCGATAAAGAAGCAAACCAATCTCTCTTGGAGACACGTATGGTAAGTCTGACCCGAATCAAGAATCCAAACATCTCCAGGAGAACGATAGATGCTTGATAGAACATTTTCACCATCGGAACGGAAGCCTCTATGACACCGCGACATCGTTAGTACCGAGGAAAGACGTTGTGGCGATTTTCCTTTACGCTTTGAGTTTCGGACAATTTACTTTCAGTGCCGCTTCCTGAAAGAATAATTGCATTTATCTTTTCTTTTTCTAGATTTGGATCTAGACTTGCCTCTATTACTACTTGTGCCTTTCTCTTGATTTCTACCTCGACAAATAAACCACTGCTTATTTTCATTTGTTGCTTGTAGACACATTTTTCTTCAACTCTACGGAATTCAAAGGCTTTGACATCTTAGAAATAGTGTCTCGCCGTATAGCGTATAGTATCAACAAAATGCTTTCGAATGAATGAGGTAAAGAACCTGATAGAACTAAGGCACGATCCTCAAATCATCAATCTTAACACCACCATTTTTTCAAATCCACGAAATTTTTAGTAAATTCATCAAAGATGATCATGCAAAGGTGTACCTTGGGCATTACGAATAATGTATCTGACTGGCAAATATGGAAATGGTGAAAGACTTGATCATATCTGAAATTCTCGATTTAATGTAGCAACGTGAGAGATTCTCGTCGCATGACCTCGCGTAATACTGCTCGTCGACGGGGATAACTAAATTGAACTCAAAGCATTTTGTCGTCTTTTTCTTCGTCATTCGATTTTTTCGGCAATTTATCCTTGCCTTGAGTGTCTTAACGAGCCGCACAACTAATGCGACAGTATCTTACGTCGCAAAGACTAAAATCATTTCTACCATTGAATTTCTCGATTTAAATATTTTGGTAATGAAAAACCTAATATTAAATAAGCAATCTGGCCAGAAAATATAAACCAATCGATAACCGTAAGCTCAAAATAGATCGTCAAAAGAGCAAACTTGATCGATTCGAATTAATAACAAAATAACGATACTCGATACCGATTTATTCTGGTAATTGGCTCTTATGCAGCGAATATCGGTCCGATTTTGGTTCTTGAAATTAATAATAATTAGATATGACAAAATAAATAAGCGATAAAATTAAATGGCGTGATGATTTAAGTGGTTGACTTCGATTAATGAAAAGTCTCTTTCCGATAATGACAATATGAGGAAAAATGGTAATAATCAAATGGAATCTGAAACACGATTTACGAGAAACATGAAAATTATACCAAAATTTAAAATCGCCCAAAAAATATCATCTAATTTCACGGTAATATATATAGCGAGATAAATTAACAGCTGTCGCTATTAAATCAAATATTCTGCAGTCTGAATGAGATGGAATATAATTAGCGGCCAGACGTGAAAGCTATGGAAGAAAAACTGTTTCTTCTTCTGAGCTGCTATATCTTCAACTCTCTGCAGTTTTTCTTTTCTTTTATTCTCTCTGTTCTCTATTTTTTTCGACTGGTGTTTTCTCAACAATCTTTTCTTCACGCAGCTGCTTTATATATATAAGGGAGATTGGGAAAAAATTAGGTTAATACAAATGGACCTGTCTTGAAGTTTTGTGCCATTATATTAACATAAATATTAAATAAGATTATGATAAATGAATTATATTTATAATATTTATATATAATAAAATTATTTTTTAAAGAATAATAATAATAAAAAAAGATACTGATAAATAGAAGGATTTTTATAAAAGATGTATCTGACGAGCAAAAGTGATCAAATTCTTTATGTCACGTGATAATATGAAAAAAAGGTACTGTCACCAGTTGGCATACTCGAAAAAAAAGGTACTGCCACCAGTTGGCATACTCGAGGAATGCTAATTATATACTCATTCATATATAAATCTATATTTATATTAATTATAATATGTATTACTAAATAACTTCAAAAACAAATTTTTTTTTAAATAAATTTATCATATATCATATTATAATTAACATAATAAAAAATGTTTTAAAAAATATTAATAATTAAAGATGGCAGCCGCAGCCACAGCCGCAGCCACTTCAATAATAAATAATAAAGGTAAACAAAAAAAAAAAAACAAAATGAAACCACTGGCTATTATAAAGAGAATCTTTCTGAAATCTAAAGATATACAAGTCAGTAGTTAAAGAAAGCAGATACAAGAAGGTGAAAATGAGTGAACCCAGCAGTGGAAATCCAGGTGGAGTTCGAAGCAATCCAGCTCCTTCATTTGGTAACCTTCCACAACCAAGAGGAAGGATCATGGCACAAATAGCAGCTGATTTATTCAAGCGAACCTCATCTACTTCGTCCTCCAACGGATAACTCGTGGACTCATGTTCATCATTTCTCTACGTACCCTGAATGATATTCTCTATCATCTTTAGCTGGCTAGTAGCTACCTCTGTTGTATTTATATATATATATATATATATATATATATATATATATAGTTTGATTTTGCTTCATATAAAATATATAATATAGTTTAATTTGTATTCCTTCTTAATTAAGTTTTCTGAACTTTTTCTGGTTATAATAATATTGTTTGAAATAATACCAGATAATTGTACTGCTTGTTTTGTCTATTGATTTCCCAAAATAATTGTTCTGAGAAAAATTCTAGTTCTGTAAGCTGCATCATCCCACAAATCTGAAGCTTTTTTACGAGGTTAAACAAATCTAAAGCTTGTTATGATTTCTAAAGATAGTGTAGTAGATAAATAAGAATTGGGCATGAAATACAAATTAGAAAGATTAAAATACAGAATAAAATATAAAAGAAAGAAATAAAAATTAAGAGAGGATAGAATCCCATGTAACTTCTTAAGATAAATTTTTCTGTTCATAACAGTATTTGGTATATTAAAGTCAAAACTTTCTAACAGGATAAAATGATTAATAATAGTTTATGAACGTACTAATATAAACTACTCCGATAAAGTGATTTGTACTCATTCTCTATCACGCCGATAAACTAGAATAGAAATCTTTTGGAAAGAAAATAATTTTGTTGGGGAAAAAAAATGGGATTTTTGTTTTTCCCCCTCATCTGTGAGCAATTATGTAACATTCTGCATTCAATAATTGATCAATAATATTGTTGTGATAAGACTCTTGAAAAACAGGAAGGGAAACTAAATTCACATGCATCAAAAATTAGTTTGCGCAACGTATATTGAAATCGGGTAATGTTCGTGTCCGCAAGACATACTCAGACGTAAGTAGAGTTTCAAATTTTTGGGCCGAACATCCATTGCAATGCACCCTTCCACTGCGTGCAAGCAGCAGAGAGAGCCTTCTTACTACACTAGTTTACCGTTTTTTAAGAAAACAAACGTTATATAAAATCTTTAATGTGTTAGTTTTTTCACGTGTAATAAACACAAAATAATTATATTTTTCTTTATCGATGAATGAACTTTAAGACTGAATTTCTTATTCATCTAAATATCATTTTGTGCATGTAAATATATGAATTTGAAACCCCATTAAAAGGGAACCCAAATCAATCACAACTAAACACTTATATACTAAATGGATCCTATTTGAAATAATACCTCAAAATGACATTTTATCATGGGTAAAAAACCCTCATTTTTCAATAACCACCAAAATGAATGAAAATTGATGGAATTTTTCAAAAGAAATTGATTAAAATCAATTTGATAGGTAGTGATAGATTTCAACCGTCCGGATACGAGTAAGTAGATGTTATCCTTTGAATCTTCCCTTGTGAAAATGTATTTACTTTATTAGTTGACGATAAATACAATATCTTTGAACTATAAACAATGACGTACTTCACATAAAAATATTTTTTGATACAATTTAGTTCTCACTATTATATTCATTTTGGTCATGAACATACGTTTGTTTCTACGAGAGTTTCTAAGAATTGAGCCTAACACAAATCCTTTTCAAAGTGACCTTATTTTTTTTCTCATCTTATCATTAAGAGTAATCCACAAAGGAAAGCCCCTATGCTCTTTATTCTCTTCAAGCCTAACATTTTTTTCTTATAGGTATCACTATTTTTCATCATAGAAATGCACTTGAGGGAAAACCCCCACAATGATCTCACTAAGTTTTTATAACTAAGTTGTCTCTTTGAATCTTGATCTTGGAATCTCCAGTCAATTAAGCTAGGTTTCCTTTGTAAATCCTGATTCCTTTATAGGCTTTAATCTCATTCCATTTGATGATTTTTGAATTAACTTTTGATTTAACTCTTTGATTAGTGAATTCGTAATGTTATCTTTTGATTTTACGTAGTCAAAAGAGATAATCTTAGTTGAGAGTAGTTGCCAGATGATATTATGCTTGCTATGTATATGTCGATATTTACCTTTATACATATTGCATTTTTCCTTGCCAATAGTAGATTGACTATCATAATGTACATAGCTACGAGTATATCTCAAGTATCTAAATAGTCTTTTAATACATTTCTAGTGATCAAATAAGGGATTACTAGTATATCTACTTAGTTTGCTGACTATCTAAGCTATGTCCGATCTTGTACAATTCATTAAATACGTAAGACTTCCTATGACCTTAGAATATTTTAGTTGAGACACACTCACCTACGTTCTTAGATAGGTGTTAATTTACATCTATAGTGTTCTAAAAATTCTAGAGTTACAAGTTGAATTACTTAAGTATCTCGTCAACATAATGACATTAACTCAGAATAATACCGTTAGATATCCTTGATATCTTAATTATGAGAATTACATTAGCTAGTCCCATATCTTTTATGTCAAAACTTCAATTCAACATATTATTTGTAGATTTGATCATTTGATTATTACTACATATAATTAGCATGTCATCAATGTAAAGACACAAAATAACATAACCATCTTCTATGTCCTTAACATGTACACATTTGTCACATTCGTTGGTCTTGAAACTATTTGACTTCATGACATTGTCAAATTTTTTATGTCATTAGTTTGGTGCTTATTTTAAGCCATATAATGACTTCACCAACTTATAGACATTTTCTTGTTTCCTTGGGCCAAAAAAAAATATTTGGTTGTTTCATGTAGATTTATTTATCTAAATCTCCATTTAGAAATGTTGTTTTTACATCCATTTGTTGTATCTCAAGATTTCCCAAAGTTGCGATAGAAATTATCATCCTAATTGATTTTATTCTCATCATAGCAGAATAAATATCAAAGTAATCATGGATGTGTTACTTATAATCCTTAATTACAAGCCTGGCTTTGTACTCATCGAATGATCCATCTAATGGTCATTTTCTCTTAAAAATTCACTTGAATTCTAGTGTATTACTATCAAGAGTTTAATCAACTAGTTTTTAGGTGTGATTTTATAGAATGGACTTAATTTCACTACTAATGGCTTTTTTCCATTAAGGATCTTCAGAATAGTTCACAATATCTTCTTAGTTTTGAGGTTCACTTTCTATCAAGTAGGTCAAAAAATCTAGATCATAGGCCTTTTTATATCCTTACCCTATTTCTACATCTAGGTTCGACCTTAACCTCTTGTTTAGATTCTTATTCTTAACTATCTTCATTCATTGTCTCATAAGTACGTAGAGACGAACTTGACTTTCCTTGAGATTTGCATGGAATTATATATTCAAAGAATGATGCATTCCTTCATTTTATTATCGTGTTCTTCTATATGTCTGAGATCTTTGACTCATGCATAAGAAAGCAATAAGTATTATTGTTATATGCATATCCAATGAAAATACAATCTATTATTTTTGGACCTATCTTCACCTTCTTAGGTGTAGATATGACTACTTTTACAAGACACCCCATAATTGTAAATATTTATAGGAATGTACCATTCATTTAAATAACTTATATAATATCTCTTTTGCCTTCTTTCAAGATAATTTATTTAAAAAATATTGGGATTTTGTCTACACATGTCTTCTTCAATAGTTTAGAAATACGTTGAAGTGAGTTTTAATTTAAAAATAGGTAAAATTTAACCTTAAACTTGAAAGCCCATTTTTTGGTCAATTTTATTTTTTTTAAAAAAATAAAAATATATATTTTAACCACAAAACATAATAAAATATTAACATTTTATAAATTTATAATTAATTTTAAATACACAAATCTCTTTTATCATATCATATATTAAATAATAATACAATACATTTTAATAATTCATAAATAATATAATACATTATTATTATTATTAAATAGAATTATAATTATAATTATGATATAAAAAATAATATGCATAAAAATAATTAAATTATTAAAAAAATTGTGAAACCTCTATATCCAACTTTTTACAATACACAATACAAACATAAAACATTATATCACAAATTTTGTGTAAACATATTATTTAATATAATATTATTATAATTATAGACAAAATCCCAAAGCTTTTTCATTAGATGTCGATATATTTGATAATTGAATTTATAATTTTTTATTAGATATAATTACCAGAGTCATACTTATTATAATATTATATTACATTATTTGAAATTTATATTAAATTTAAGATTTTTTTTATAATATGTTTCCATTCAACTTGTAAAATCTGTTAGTTGATTTAACTTTTGTTATTTTACTGATATTTTTATTAAATAAAAATTACACATTTAAATTTATATTATAAAATTAGTACCTTAGTTCTTTATTTAAAAAAAATGTTTTGAAAAAAAAACTAATTTATAACTACGATACATAAGATTATAGTCATGCATTTATGAGTACATGTTCATACATCTTAAATTATTTTTAGTGTTAAAATATTTATTTAAACTCGAATCAATTTATGAATTTACCAATTTGTTATTTCTTAAATGTGTTTTAATATTTTTAGAATGTGTCCTAAAAATAACATTTTTATTATTAAGACTTTTAATGGATTTTGAAAAAATAAACCTAAAAAATATTTAACACTAATAGTACTAAATTATTATTGAGGGGGGAGACAACTAAGTTAAAAACCCGCTAGAGTTATTGAGGGGGAGACAACTTTGCAGTAAATATATTTATGAGTGATAATAGTAAATGGAATAATTGAATCACAATAAATTAAATAGATTGGTTAAAATAAATATAAAATATTTTTATTATTTTGTATTTATAATAAAAATAAATTATTAATTATTAAAAGTTGGTGGATGAGTGGGTTGGGAATTAGGGAATGAGAGAAAAGAAAAATTAGGGAAGGAGAGAGAAGAAGAAAGAGTATGATTTGTGAGAAGAAAATTTAGGGATGGAGAGAGAAAAGAAAGGATTTGATTTATAATATGCCTATTTTTAAATTAAAACTCACTTTAACCTATTTTTAAACTATAATATTATATGTGCCTTTTATAGACAAATCCCCAAAGATATTTAGTCGATAAAATGGCTTCTTCTACAAGTTTTATGGTAACCCATAACTCAATAGAATTACATTCATCATTTCTTTTAAAGTACGATTCTTTCACTCAAAAACTCAATTTTGTTGAGTTCAATAAGATATTATGATTACATGTATAATTCCACGTTATGCACAAAATCAAAAGATGCTTCGTACTCACTAACGCGATCATTTTTCAATACCTTGATTTTCTTATTTAGTAGTTGATTATGAATTTCTGTTTTATAAAGAATAAATTTCTCTACAAATTTATGTTTGCTTTTAAGAAAATATACAGTAATATTTTGTGTTATCATTGACAAAAATAATATACTTATTATTACTCCTTGTTTGAATTTTTTTTTAAATCACATAGATCTTTATGAATTAAGTCGAGGGGTTTAGTTTTTCTTTCAATTGAATGGAATGATGATCTAGTCATTTTCGTCTTAACGCAAGCCTCAAACTTATGTTTGGAGCCAATTTGAAAAATGGGTATATAGTCCAAATTAATTTACGCAATATATTATAATTAACATGACCTAGTATACCATGCCATAAATTAGAAGACTCAAGTAAGTAAATAGAAGAATTAACTTTATTAATTTTTTTAGGAATTACAGATGTAACATTTATCTTAAAAATCTCATTACACACATACCCTTTGCTCACAAATATACCCATTTTGACCAACATGAACTTGTTTAACTCAAAAATAATTCTAAAACTATGTTTATTCAATAATGAACTACACACAAAGTTCTTTTGAATCTTAGGCACAAGCAATACATTATTTAGAGTATGATCCTTCTCAAAGGTTATCTTCTGTGTTACTTTTTCTTGCCCTTCAACAGTAGAAGTAACAAATTTTTCCATATATAGCTTCTTCTTATCCTTGACAGGTTTGAAGGTGGTAAATAATTCATTGAATGAGAAAACATGCATGGTTGCACCAATATCAATTCACTACTCCTTCGGGTTAGACCCAACTAGGTTCACTTAAGAAACAATTGTACATAAGTCAAGATATGCAACATCTCGAGTAATTTCATCAATTATGTTAGCCTCATGATTTTTATTTCTCCTTGAAAACTTGCAGTTTGGAGACTTGTGTCTTGTCCTTTGATAGTTAAAGAAATCCCTTTGAAGATTTACTTCTTAAAAGTAGTTTCCTTAGGTCCCAACTTAGACCCTTTACCTAACTTCTTCTTATTCTTATACTGATGGTGTTGGAGCATTGTCTATGATCCATCACATTAGCCTTATATGTGGATGAGATATACCCTCTCTTAGAAGAAGCTATGTTGCCTTCTTCTATCTTAAATCTAATAAGCAAGTCTTTCATAGATACTTCATTTCACTTATGTTTAAGGTAGGCCTTGAATCCTTTCCATGAAGGGAAAATTTCTCAATAATAGCTACAACTTGAAAGGTCTCAATCAGTACCATCCCTTCATCATGTAACTCAGTTAAGATAATTTGAAGTTCTAAAACTTAATTGCACAATGTTATGGAATCCACCATCTTATAATTAAGAAAGCAACCCATCACAAAATTTTTAGCACTAGCATTTTCCATTTGATACTTCCGATCCAATGACTCATAGAATTCTTTAGTCGTCTTCTCCTTTTTGTACTCATTATATAAGAAGTTTGTAAGTCCCATTATACTCGTGTATGTGTGTTGGCTTTCCGTGTGTAAAACATGATGTTTGTTTTATTCTTAATGTATCTATCTTTCCCTATGTAAGGTTGGTTACTGCGGATCAATAATACACACATGTAGATACTTAGGTACACTTTGTATGAAATTATGTTTACACACACCATGAGTTTGTTTTCGTAGTGTGCATGTTAAGTAGAGTTCTAGTTTTTTATGAGTGAGCGTGCGTGCGAGTTGACGTTATCGCTTGTGTTTTTAGTTCATTTCGAGTGTGGGTATTTATGAAAAGTACTTGATAATTTTTGGAACGAAAAAAATGTGTCTTTTTAGTACCTTGCCATCACCCTTGGAGAGATGGCTAGCAAGGTGGAAAATTCGAGTTTTGCAAATACCCCTTATTTCTTCTTATTTTGGATCCAGAAAAATACAACGAAATTCTATCAAATTGACATCTCATTTTTTGTTTTTGGATCACAAATACTTTTGGTGTTGTTCGGTATTAGTGATCCATGACTATATAAGTAAAACCATGTTTGTGAATAGGGAGTACTCTATATGATGTTTATGAATAGGTTGTATGTGAACCATGTGTTGGCTGGTAGTTTCCCTTATGCAACTTTTTCTTATATGAGGAGCCTGTGTGGTTATGAGCCATGTGTCGACTAATGGTTGCATTCATACAATATTTTATTATTTAATTTACACATTATTGGTCTTTAGTTTTTAATCACACCACTTTGGTTGGTGTGGGTCTTGTAGAGGAGGTAGGTTCATGTATCAAAGCAAGTCGTTGCAAAAGTAGCAAGCAGGAGCAATAATAGGCAATTCGGACAGAGGATTCAACTGATAGAGGTATTGGTGATTTTATTTTCTATTAAAGTTGTAACTGTTATATTGATTAGTGGATTGTTTGTTGCTAAGTGGTTACCTTAAGTAACCCAATGATGTTTCCCCATAGATATAGTTTTAATGTGAATTTATCTTGTTATATCTGGTATTGTGTATGCTCTAATGTGTGGCTAGTACAATCAAAGTTTAAATGGTGTATGTTTCTATATACTAAAGTTTAAACTTTGATTAGAAAGATGTTATTATTTATTGTCAATTTTCTGACTTTTGAATTATCTCTCTGTTGTTTAACTATTTGGGTTAAGTCCTTAAGGAATCAGTATCTTCTTAACCTGATTATATATCAGGTTTTGGACTCATTCTTTATAGTCATGCTTGATTAGATTGTGTGTTAGAATAATCTATCTTTTTATCTGCATACGAGTTTTGCGTGAGTCTTTAAGGAGTCTGTATCTTCTTACTTTAGAAGTGTACCAAGTGTCGGACTCTTTATTATACTTTGGTATGTAATGTTTTATTGCATGCTATGTGATATTTTCTATGTTTATGCATGCTGTTAGAAAGGACAAAAACCTTTGAGGCACACCGTTACTAGCGTGTTTATGGCAGTTTCTTTTTTCTTACTGCAGGTTGTTTTTGTTTTGTGTTGATGTTTTGTACTTTCGCTTTGTTAATTGCTCAATTCACGTTTAAGGCCTGCTTGGCCGAATTGATATAGACCTCGCGAAAGATTCCTGGTTTAGCATCTCTACGCCTCATCTAGGTCCCAGTTATGTATTTCAGTTGAAGAACAATTGATCCTCATGTAATTATTTCTACGTATGGGAACCTTCAAAGTCGATTAGGCTATTCAGAGCATAGTTTCGACATAAGTAATCAGAATGCTTTCATGTTTCAATAGTACTAACAAACTGAAAATCTTGCTCACTCTTAAGTTGTTCGCAAGCGTCTTCATTGAGCAATCTTTGCAGATTTAAGGTGGTAAGATAAAATATCATCTTACTCCACCTCGTGAAGTTCAAACCATAGAACTGGTAACATATGGAAAATTCATGAGCTTACAACATGTTTTAATTCACGTTAAAATCACTTATAATAGGTTCAGTAATATTTACGGTTGGTCTTTGAGTTTGAGACATACAAATGGTCATTTTTTAAAAAATTATACAAGCAAGAACATGTCTTAAAACCACCAAATAAAATTTTGGTTATATATATATATATATAGATATATATGTCAAATTGCTAAGACAAGAAGATACCGAAAATAACTCACAGGAAGCACTAGTAAAATCGTAAGAGCAATGATATAAAACAAACTTGATAAAATTATAATAATAGGTAAAAGAAGGTTAGATTTTTTTTTCTTATTACCCGTCATCAGTTTCGATGCTAAACCTGTCCAAAAACTAAACAAAACTTGACATAACAATTAATCAGATAGTTACCCAACAGGAGCAAAACATATTATCAAACATGAAACTAAATAAACAAGTATATCCAAAAAAAGTAAAAACAAACAACTAATAAGATACTAAAACATTGAGATTGACTTAAAATCACGCTTCAAACATAACCAATTGGTGCTCAGGTTTGTTTACATGGACCAAATGTCTGCGCTTTTTCTATAGCTCTCTCGGTGATCTTCTAGGTGAATTTCTTCTTGGCCAAACAATCTATGTCTCAAGTTTTCAAGATCATCAATCAATTGTAAGCAATCTGGAGTATCAAGATGAAGATAATCGAGCTCAAAATCGCATGTTTTATATTCCTAGCGAAGTAGATTATGCAATTCAGTTTCATTTGGAATTGAATTATAACACTACATTCTATTGGATGATCATCTTTGTTCGATAGCTTTTTGAATTCATCTGCTATAAGTAGTGATTTGTTGCATTTTGCTTTGCTTTGGAACTTGAATTGGGGCTAATTTTACATGTTTAGAGTTCCTTATAAGGTACAGATTATTTCTTACTTGGAGTTAAATTCCTTGGTCTTCATGCTACCTACTCTAGGCATCGTGCTGTTAAATTGTTTTGTTGGACCTGTAGTTAGTTTGGTGTGGAGTGCTCAAGGCATTGGCTCAGCTGATCGGTGAATGCTTTGTTTGATGCTAATCAAACTCATCGGCCTAATATTATTTGTCTTTTGGAAACAAAGGCTAAAAGGAAGCTAGTTGCTCGGCTCTGTAGAAGGCTTGAATTTTGAGTACTTAGACGTTAATCCTGTTGGTGTGGCAGAACTATCTGGTGAAATGGTGGTTATGTGGCTGAATAGAATTGTTGTGAGATCCTTATTCAATAATGATAGTACTATTGATATGATGATGGGTGGTGTTGGAATTAGATTTATTTTGTGTATGGTGTTAGGGATGAGTGATTGAGGTACGAGGAATACCAACTGTTAAATAAAGTAAAGGGTTGCCGAACTCTAAAGCTGCCGCAGAGAGAACTGTTGAGAACAGCAGCCGAAGAAGAGAAAAATGAACTTTTCTTTATTCCAAAACTCCACTGCAAACTCTCTCGGTATTTCTCCTTTGATATTGGAAGATTTGTAAAGGTCTTGCCTTTGAGAATAGATTTTCCAGCATAGACGCAGATAAAAGAAAAAGGAGATCAGTCCCCAAAGACAAGCTGTCCATTTTTGCAGTTAGTGGAGTTTTTTTTAATTTATAGAGTAATATTTGATTGAATATCAAATTTGTTAATTTATCTCGTTATATATTATCAACAAATTAAATAGAGATATTTTGGGGTTATCTTTTGGATTTTGGTATATTTTGTAAAACTTTCTGAAGATTGATGTTTGTATATCCGTTTGATTATTAGTAGATTTTTCTTGGTGTATTGTCGTCAGTGGAGTAAACTTTTTACATTGAAAAGTTAAACAATTTAAATCATTGTGTACCATTTATTTTTCTCATTACTTATTATTTTATTGTTACCCATAATTATATATTTGTGCAACCAAATTGGATCCGAATTTCGCTTCCGCTAGTGTTAATTTATAACATCAATGTATTGCTTTGTCAAGGAAAAATGATGATGTGTCGTGGGGGATTATTGGTAACTTTTCTCAGTGGTGATGAAAAGGATGGTGGCTGTGATTTTAAATTTAGGTGATCGAGGAAATTCATGGATTTTATCAATGAAGGTGAAGTTATGGATACTAAAACTAATGGCTGCTTTTATACTTGGAGGAATGGGAGGGAGGATGGTGTGTTTATTCAGGAGAGATTGGATAGGTTTTTGGTTAGTCCAAGAATGCTTGAAATGTTTCCCTAATCTAGTGATTAAGGTTCCTCCTAACATAGGTTCAGATCACAATATACTGATTTGTGATTTTGAGGCTAAGATGAACATTCCTAAAAAAGACATTTCAAATATGAAATGAAATGGTGAGAGGAAGACGATTATGTGGATATAGTGAAAGCAAAATGACAGGCTGTACCAAATAGGAGACGTATGGATAAATTGTTGAGGAAACTAGGGGGTACGAGGAGAAGGCTGTTGTGGGCGGAAGCAATAAATAGCGGTATATGAATATATCAAAGCGATAAAATGAACACACAGAATTTACGTGGTTCGTCAATTCGTCTAGGTCCACGGGAGGCAACAGATATTATTTGAACTGAGTAGGAAATATACGGGAATACGATTCTGATTTCTCGCTAATAATATCTCTCGAGTGTTTCCCGAAAACTCAAGTATTTTCTCTCTTTGAGTTTGCTTATACTCTCTCGATTTTTCGATTTTTGCCTTGTTCTTCAATGCATGAACTCTTTTCACATTTATAGATGAAGAAAGGCTCCTTCTTTCACTAGTGTGCCATAATTTAAGCCTTAAATTAGGCCACCAATTTCCTTAAATTATGCTACTAATTTCCTTAAATCATGCCACAAATCATGAGAATTAAGCCACTAATTTCCTAAATTATGCCACTAATTTGTTACTTTTAAACCAATATTCAACAATCTCCACCTTGGCAAAAAGTTCATAACGCGCTGCCTCCAAATGCGCCACTGGCGCCTAAGCTCGAGAGATGTTGATCAAGTTCAAACGGTGTTGAAACTTGATCCATGGCAACCACCTTTGTAAGCATGCTCTGCGGGGTTATCTGCGATTCAGAGCTGCAGGAGTATAACATTCCGCCGTCGACGATTTCCCGAACAAAATGAAATCGAACATCGATGTCTTGGTGCGACTGCATGATGAACTTGGTTCTTTGCCAAACAAATAGCACTTTCTGGTATCGCGAGAAAACCTCGCGTTCTTACGAACAATACCCAAATCCTTAGTCGACCCGAGAAGCCGTATAGCTTAGCACAGATATACATTACGGCCGTATACTCTGCCTGCAGTAGTAGACAAAGCTACATTTGAATGCAATGTTGATCTCGACAAAGCGGGTCCTCTGCCATTTGTGAACACATAACCGGTTGTAGATCGACGCTTATCCCGGATCTCGGCATAGTCAAAATCCACGTATCACTAGGTGTTTACCTTCGGTCTTGTCTCTCAAACTTCAAACCAATATCCACGTGCCGTAGATGTGCGAGTAGAATCACTTTCCTTTGCTTGCCGGTGTCCTTTACCGGATTATGCATGTACCGGGTTCATGCCCAATACTAACGGCGTGAGAAATATCGAGGTGCGGTGCAACCGTGCATACGTCAAGGCGCGACGGCATTTGCATATGGAACACGTTCCATTTGCTTCTTCTCATCGGTGGTGCTAGGTGACATTAATACAACAGCGAAAGTGAGGAGCGCGGTGTACTTATTGGTTTGGTTTTTCATCAATGTCAAACCTTTAGCAGTACTTTCTTCGAGATGCGAGTCTGCGTCGAGACCAATTTGGCCTACTGCAACTCATCTCTTGTGATTTCCATCCCGAGAATTTTCTTAGCTCTCGAGATCTTTCATTTCAAATTCGAACTCAGCCAGAGCACTTGATACAACTGTCGATCTCACCTTGCTCTTAGATACGATCAATCAACATATCATCAACATATAAGAGCAAATAAATGAAGGTACCGTCTTGGAGTTTCAGAAAGTATACCTGATGATCAAGCCGACTACGTGTGGCCATACGCTCTCGATGAAGCTATCAAAGCGCTTGTACCGTTGTCGCGGTGATTGCTTGGCCAAGTAAATTGACTTGCTCGGCTTGCGAAGCCCCGATTCTCTCGTCACTGGAATTTTGAAGCCATCGGTTGAGACATGTAGATTTCTTCGTTCAAAGTACCATGGAGAAAAGGCTGTTTTGACATCGAGTTGAGCTAACTCGAGATCAGAACCTGCTCTACGAAACCAATAGTATCAGAATAGATGAATGCTTAACAATGGTGAGAATACCTCGTTGTAGTCTATTCCTTCTTTACGAGCATAGCCTTTTGCTACGGTCGCTTTGTGTACGATGTTGTCTTTACAGGAGCACCTTCCTTGGCGTAGAACCCGTTTGCAACCAATAGTTTTCTTTCCTTTGGGAAGTTGAACCAAGCTCCCAGTCGATTCGATGTAGAGACTTCATCTCTTCTTCATCCATTGCCATTTTCCACTTCATACTATCAACTCTTTGCACGACTTCTGCGTAAGTGCATGGGACATCATCATCGATTCTTGGAAGTGCGAATGCTACCATGTACGTGTATGGTAGGCTTCCTAATCTCCACTCTCGGTGGTGGCGATAGATTAAGGCTGGCGATTAATCGGTAGTGATGGTGAGAGAACCTCACCTCAGGCCGAGATCTCTTCTTGATCATCAATTTCATCTTCACCACGATCGGTAATTGGTGCAATCTTTTCTGGATCTTAAGAAGTCTCGAAGCATCGCACCTTAGAAAGAGTATTTGGACTTTCATTCTCTTTCTGAATTTGTTTGTCTCGGCGTAAACAGACTCGTCGAATGTAACATCTCGGCTTAAGGCGATCTTCTTGGATTCACACGCCCAAAGTCAAATCCTTTAACTCCTTCGCGGCCAAAGCCAGGCTTTCTTTGCTGCTCGGATCCGGTTTGGATTCACTAACATGAAAATATGCAGGCATCCAAATATTAGCAATGGTCATGTCGATGGAGTTGTCGGACCGTACCTCTTTAGGAGTATTTCCATCTAATGCGATCGCGGGAAGTATGCATTGACTATATGAGTTGCATATGACAAAGCCTCGTCCCGAAATGCCTTGCTCGATTTGGAATGAGATAGCATACATTGAACTTTCTCAGCCAAAGTACGATTCATTCATTACTGACTCCGTTCTGCGGTGGTGTATGAGGAGCTGAAAAATGTATGATTATCCCTTCATCTTGACAAACTTTAAAGAAAGGATCGATTTATACTCGCCACCATTATCGGATCTGAGCCTTTTAATCTTCTGCTGCGAGTCTCGATCATTTTCTTCCATTTAAGAAAGATATCCGGAGAACTTCATCTTTGTGACTCGTAGTGTATATCCGGACATATCTAGAGAAATCATCAATAAAAGTCACAAACCAACGTTTACCTCCAGTGAAGCATTCTTGGAAGGTCCCCAGAACATCAGTGTGAATATAATCAAGAGATCCTTAGTACGATGAATGGCGGTGCGAACTTGACTCTTGTTTGTTTTCCCGTTACCATGATGCTCGTAGAAATCAAACTTTCCAGGTTTGGCACCTTTCAAAAGACCTTGCTTCATTAAGCCTTGCAAAGCACTTTTCAGAAGCATGCCACAGCGCGCATGTGCCACGGTAGGAAGAATCATTTACCTTTTCTTGAACTACTTGAGGCAATTTGCCGCCTGCTGTAGCGTACGTGTATCTAGGAAATACAAGTTTGCCTTACAGTACCCTTCATTGCTACAAATGCACCTCGTCTGACTTTCAAGACTCCATTTTCCAATGTTACCTTGTAACCATCGAGTCTAGAACACCAAGAAATAAGGTTTTCTTTAGGTCGAGAATATACCTTACATTTGTAAGTCGTGCGATTGTACCATCGTGCGTCTTTGGTCGTATTGTTCCGATCCACTTTTGTCGACGGGCATTGTCGTTGCCCGTAAGCACGACTCCTCCATCGAGCTCTTCAAAACTCGAAAACCAATGTATACTGTTTGGACACGTATGATAAGAACATCCGAGAATCAAGAATCCGCTTATACGAGTAGGTTTTTGATGATGGCCGAAAAGCTGGCGATTCTTCATCTTCGCCGGCCTATTACGTACGACATTTGCATTTGACTTGTCCTTCTTTGGATAATCTTTCTTCCGAGTGCCACTTTCTGGTGACAATAGGCACGCTCGTCCTTCGCAGGACGTCTTACGGATGACTCTCCGGACTTTGATCTAGATTTCCCGCATTATTTGATCCTTGATTTTTGTTGTTAGTCTACCTACATGCCGTCGATGCTTCGATATTGAGTCTACGTGATCATGTTGATCCTTATTACAGTACTCGTTATTTACCAAAGCATTTGAAACATCTACGAACTTAACCTCATCCTTTCCATATAACGGGGTTGTAGTTAAATGCTCATAGCTACTCGGGTAATGAATTCAATGACAATAGCTTTATCTTCGTGATAATTTCAACATCTAAATTTTGCGGATCGGCTTTAAAATTTTATTGAAATTATCTAAGTGCTTCAATCATAGGGGTACCTTTCTTGTCTTGGAAACGGAAAAGTTTCTTCTTAGGAAGTAGAGTACATTCTCGAATACTTTTCGTCGTGTATTTGTCTACAGTTTCTTCCAGGAAGCTGGCTACATTCTCTTTCATGACAAAGTACTTCGATCTTTTCCTAAGCACATTCGAATTGTGCCACACAAGCTTGTCGGTTGACATAATTCCAATCTTCATTTGAATAATCTCCTGTCCTAGTCTCACAGGCTATATTAGATCCTTCTCGAACAATAGATCTAATACTTCACATTGCCACGTACGAAAGTTATTTGTGCGTCGAATTTCTCCACCTCAAACTTTGCGTTGGATAACATAGTTCTTCGAGTAGAACTTGGTTTGCCATAAATTCTATGGTCAACTTGTTCACCTTCTTCGATCTCTCCTTTATCGGCCATAAGTACAAGCGATAACGAAATTTTGCACTTCTGACTTAAAAGCAGTATTTTTCCAAATTTTATACCTTATTTGAAAAAACGGAGTCAAGTAGTTGAATTTGGAATGGTCCAATTAGCTAGGAATAGATCCAACTCGGTTGAAACGGATGAAAAATAGACCAACTCGGTCCAAATATCACTAGTATTTGAGTTGACTCGGTCCCCAACTGGCTCGGCGAGTTGACTCGATTCTTGTGACGGGGACTTCGGAAGCTTCGGCGGTGATTCGACTTCCGATTTGAGCGATTCTTTCACCGTTGCGTTCGTATCGTCGAGAGCTTCGATTTGATATATATCTTGCTATATTTGGCTGCGATACCAATTTGTTGTGGGAGGAAGCAATAAATAGCGGTATATGAATATATCAAAGCGATAAAATAAACACATGAGAATTTACGTGGTTCGGAGGTCGCCTAGGTCCACGGGAGGCGGCGGATATTATTTGAGCTGAGTAAGAAATATTCAGAATACGATCTGATTTCTTCACTAATAATATCTCTCGAGTGTTTCCCGAAAACTTCATGAGTATTTTCTCTCTTTGAGTTTGCTTATACTTTCTCTACGATTTTTCGATTTTTGCCTTGTTCTTCAATGCATGAAATCTTCCCTATTTATAGATGAAGAAAGGCTCCCTTTCCCTAAAGTGTGCCATAATTTAAGCCTTAAATTAGGCCACCAATTTCCTTAAATTATGCCACTAATTTCTTAAATCATGCCACAAATTAAGCCACTAATTTCCCTAAATTATGCCACTAATTTGTTACTTTTAGAGCCAATATTCAACAAAGGCTTTAAATTTGGAGTAAATCCTTGTGTGATAATCCCCATAAAAAACTGTTGGACTTACATAAGAGGTTGTATGAGTTAGAGGAAATGGGGGAAGTGGCTTGGAAAGAACAGAAGGTGATAAAGGCTGGAATTTGCTCCAGTTGGAGGAAGGAGAAAATATATTGGGGTTAGAAAGCTAGGGTGAGATGGCTTAACTTTGGGGATAGAAATACCAAGTTTTTTCATCTGTCTATGATGTCGAGAGGAGCTAATACAAAGTTGTTAAGTTGAAATATTGTAATGGGGAATGGTGCAATGAATCTGAAAGGCTGCCTGGACTGATTCAAAATGACATTTCTTACTTTGTTTTCCAATCTGTGGGAATTATGGTATGCGTGAGACTTTGCAGGTTGTATATAGTCTTTGGTCACTGATGACATGAACCATGATTTAACCAAATTACCTTCATATGATGAGGTAAAAATGGTTGCCTTTAGCTTAGGTATGGCCAAAGCACCAGGGCATGATGGCTTTAATGGCTCTTTTTTCCATAAGCATTGGGACATTCTAGGTGATGATGTGACTAGAGTAATTTAGAACTTTTTTGAAAATGGATTCATGCCTCAATCAGTGAATGAAACCTGCATTATTTAGGAGGAGCATGGTACTTCTGTGGGGGAAAGGTTCATTCAGTATAACATATTGATTGCTCTGGAGGCTCTTTTATCATTTAAAGCACAAAAAGAAGGATAAGTTGGGGTACTTTACCTTAAAAACTAATATGGCTAAAGCATATGACAGGATTGAGTGGGAGTTTTTGGAGGCTTTGAAGAGGAAGATGGGATTTTGTGAGAAGTAGATACTATAGATCATGAAGTGTATATCTACAGTACAGTATCATGCTCTATTTAATGGTGAGCCTTTAGAGAAGTTTTTTCCTCATAGGGGATTAGGCAATGGGATCATCTTTCTCCCTATTTGTTCATTTTGGTGGCTAATGTGCTTTGTAAACACATTAAGAGAAACTAGCTAGTGGGTAGCTTAAAGTTTTAAGAATCAAAAGAAGATGTCTAGTTCTTCGCTGATAATGCAATATATTTTAGGGAGGATAATTGTAGGTGCTTATTGAGTCGCTAGTGGAGAAGGGTGTATTTATGCACCAGCCTCTTAGTTTTGTGGATCCTTCATATCATACTAAAGTGTGCAAATTGCACAAAGCTTTATATTGGCTCAAATAAACCTCTCAGGCATGGCTTCACAAGCTACAAAAATGTTTGCTGAACTGAGCTTTCATTAAGACGAGAAGTGACACAAGTTTATTTGTCAGAAGATCAGGAAATGACTTGATGTTAGTACTTGTATATGTTGAGGATATTATTTTTATAGGATCTAATGCTGCTACTGCTCTGCAACAATTTTTCACCTCATTGCATTTTAGGATTTGGGTGCTTTCCATTTCTTTTTGGGTTTGTAGGTTACTAGATGTAATGAAGGTATGCATTTGTGTCAATCAAATTATATCTTTGGACTTTTTACTCGTTTGGGCTTAAAGCAATCTAAGGAAGCCTCCTCCTCAATGGCCTCATGAGGAGTATGGAGCAAGACTGATGGGATTCCATTGGAGGATCCTAACAGCTATAGAAGTTTAATTGGTTCTCTGCAATACTATATTGTTACAATGCCATAAATTGGCTTTGCAGTTAGCAGGTTAGCTCAGTTTTTGAGTTGTTCCACAAATATTCATTGGAAGGTAGGAAAGCATGTACTTAGATATCTTAGAGAATCAAAGCATTTTGGTCAGATATTGTATAAATCAAGTCATTTAGATCTGCTTATGTTCATGGATGCTGATTGGGTAAACTGTTTCGATGGTAAAAGATCAGTAAATGGCTATTGTACTATGCATGTTGGAAATCTGGCGTCTTGGAGCTCATCTAAACAAAAAGTGGTGGCACAATTAGCATCTGAGGCAGTAGAAGTGACTTGGATTACTACTTTGCTTGGTCAGTTAGAATTGAGTTTTAAGCAACTTCCTAGACTAATGTGTAATAATATCAGTGCACAACACATAACAAAGAACCCAGTCTAGCTAACATGCTCGCACCAAGCAAATTGAGATCAATTGCTACTTCATTCATGACATGGTTTTAAAGAATAGTTTGAAGATAGAGTATTGTAATACAAATGAGCAGGTAGCTAACATATTAACAAAGCTACCGACTGGAGAAAAATTTCAGGGATTAAAAACCAAACTCATTGTCTTGCCTCGATCTTGAGTTTGAGGGGGAGTGTTGAGCTGCATCTCATTGTGTGTGTATGTGTACACGTGCTTGTAACTTATAGGATAGCCTAAGTAAGGTTGTTAGCAGCTGAGGAATAAAGTTGTTACAACAAACTCTAGTGATTAAGGCTTGTATTTGTTGTATACAAATACTGATATATCAAGAATCTATCAACAGTTGTTTGAGCATTTTTTTCTGCATAGAAACACAGTTTCATTGTTTTCTCTCTTGATCATCTCCTTGATCAAACACTAGATTCTCTATAGTTTGGAAATTTCTAACAATATAGTTACCGTGCTGTTTATCAATCTATGAAAGTAATGAAAATTGGTGTTGAATATTTTGATAGTAGAAATTGCAGCCAGAACCTTACATCATCATCCCTTGGAAAAGATTCCAGAAATTACCGGAGGAGAAAACAACAGCAATGAGTTACTATTTTGATAAAGGTAGCGTACATATTGGATTCACCTTTTCTCTAAACATCAAGGTCTTTCAAGCTAATATCAAGTGACTTTCACTTAAAATGACACTTTATCATGGGCTAAAAAAACCCCATTTTCAAACAGGTAGAATTACCCTATTTTAAAATTTCCTAGCAGTGAATACTTGTTCATATTATCACGTAGGCTTGTATTTTTCCTAGGGGTGTGAACTTAAAAAAGTGTAATATAATTATAATTTTGTTATAGGAAACTAACACTTATAATATATTTTTATATAAAAATATGTTGAAAGTTCGATATAAAATATGAATACGGTAAAGATATAAAATATTTAAATATAAATACAATTAGTTTAATTTTTTTTAAAAATACGTTCTTAAAAATATGGTAATAAAATATATATTTTTAAAATAATATTAACATATTATTTAATTTTTATCGTAATAATATAAAATATTAATAATAAATTTAATACAAATTAATCATAATTAAAGATAAATTAACCAATAAATTTAAATTTAATTTTAACATGGTTTACTTAATGTCTTGACAAGATAAATAAGACTTATCTCTCCCATTTTAAATCAAAAATTTAAACTACATTAGTTATTGTCGTTCGTGCTTAAAAATTTATATTTAATATCTTTTCTTAATATTCATTTTATAAATAACTTATTATTAAATATTTAATCTATATATTTAAATTCATTTATATTGAAAAAGATATATATATTTATTCTATGAAATAAATGAAAATATTAATATTTTAATAAATTATAAAAAATAATAATCTAAATATAATTAATAATTTGTGTTATGAAAATAATATATATTTAACAGTAAAAAGTTATTATTAGAGAAAATATTTTCATTTATTATCATAGAAAAAAATATTAATTATATACCTTTTAGTTTCAAAGTACAGTATTTTTTTAATTTTAAAAATTATTTAAAAATTAAATTATATTTTATTAATTCATATATACATGTATAATATCAATATAATAAATAAAATTATTAAGGAGTACTTTTAATATAATAAAAGAGTTTAATATATAATTTAATATTAAACACAGTTAAATATGATTCCATTAAAACTTATTAGAATATTATTATTTTTATTGTTAAAAGTTATATAAATATTAATTTATAAATTTTTTAATTTCTTTTTCTTTTCATGTCATTTTGCGTTTCATATTTTTTATTTTTAAATTTATATAAATTAAATTTAATTATCATATTTATTTTAAAAGAAAAATAATAAAAATAATACATTTAGAACTTATAATCACAAAAATAACATTTATTATATTTATATTATACATTTTTAATATTAAAAAATCTAATACATCATTTTATTTGAAATGACATCTAATTGAATGTTGTTTAAATTAAATATTGAATAATGTTTAATTAAACACCATTTATTATTATTATTATAATGTTATTTTTATTATTATAAATTTTAAAAATATATTTTTTAATTTCCCAAAAACATTTTATTTAAATAACTATCTCGCAGACATATGTTGAATATTTGCTCTAAAAGTAATAAATTAGTGGCATAATTTAGGAAAATTAGTGACATGATTTGTGTCATGATTTAAGGAAATTAGTGGCATAATTTAAGGAAATTAGTGTCCTAATTTAAGGCTTAAATTATGGCACACTTTAGGGAAATGGAGCCTTTCTTCATCTATAAATAGTGAAGAGTTCATGCATTGAAGAACAAGGCAAAAATCAGAAAAAAACAGAGAGAGTATAAGCAAACTCAAAGAGAGAAAATACTTATGAGTTTTGGGAAACACTTGAGAGATATTATTAGTGAGAAAATCTGTATCTATATTCTGTATATTTCCTACTGATTCAAATAATATCTGCTGCTAACCAGGCAATTTAACAAACCATGTAAATTCTGTGTGTTCATTTTATCGCTTTGATATATTCATATACCGCTATTTATTGCTTCCGCCCACAACAACATAATAGATAGTTTAACATCAGCGAAACGTAAAAAGCTAATAACAATACAAATAAACGACTCATCCTATGGATCAAAGTTTTTACATTTTTAAAAATAAATTTCGTTAGAGAAAATTATTAATTTTTTAATTACGAAGGTATACAAAATATGCAAGTACACAAGGTTCTTTTTAACCAAAAGCTGATAACTGATATGGTGCCAGAAACATCCTTGGTTTACTAATTTTACCATTTACCCACGTAGCCCTGAAGTTCAGAAACTACTAGACACGCACCCTCAATGTGTCATCTTCTAAAAACTTCCAGTAACTGTCACTTACCTCTCAATATAACTGTAATTTGTCATTCTCATCATAACGCACAACTAGTGTCGTATTCAAATCCTTTGTCATACTTGGAGAGAAAAAAGAAAGAAGTTATTGAACTAGTAGTATTCATGGCTCCAAAGCGCTCAGCAAAAGTGATGGTAAAGACCACCAAGAAAGTTGTACAAGAAACTGTTGTATCTGTTGTCTCAAGCAACCAGAAGCAACAACCCAATGAAGATACACCAGTCAGAACCATTCCTGTGGTTGTCGAGGAAGTAACCACTGAAAAACAGCAACCACAGGACAATGGCATAACTGTCCCTTCTGAAGAAAATCAAACCCAGAAAAGTTCTCAATTCCAACAACCAAAGAAAGACATTCAAAAACGAAAGGGTGAAACAACAAAGAAAGACGAGACTAAGAATCAAGAAGGTGTGGCTGCAAAAGGGGATGAGAAGAAAGTAAGGAAGAGGAGAAAAGTAAAAGTAGGTGGTGGAGAAGAATACAAGAGGTATGTGTTTAGAGTGTTGAAGCAAGTACATCCTGGAATGGGAGTATCTTCTAAAGCAATGACTGTTCTTAACAATTTGATGACTGACATGTTTGAAAGGCTGGCTTTTGAGGCAGCGAGGCTTTCCAAATACAACGAGAGAAAGACACTCTCAGCAAGGGAAATTCAAGGGGCTGTAAAGCTTGTTTTACCTGGGGAGCTTGGACGACATGCCATTGCTGAGGGGACCAAGGCTGTTACTACCTACATGTCCAATAATGATGCCAAATGATCCAAGTCTAAGTCTTAGTCTTTGATTTGGAAATTGTGTTGGGATTAGGCCTAAATGTGTCCCAGTGGTAGATTTAAATAGGGTAGTTTTCACTTTTCAGTAATTTCAATGGCACTTTCATTTTGGTTTTAATGTCTTCTCTCATAAGGGTAGATCGGTTTGGATGTATTATTAATTATGCGTTTAAAATTTTCCTGCATTAAAATAGCAAATGTTTATTAACGTTGCAACAGCTTAGTGCTCTGTTATCTGATCTGCGCTTTATCCCGGCTTGTTTTAAAACACCACCATCTGCAAATGCTTTTGCTTTTGCCTTCCTAGCAGCAACTGAAGGTCTCTTTCTTGTGGCTTCTGTCCTTTTCGAGAGTTCGGTGGCTTAGCATATTGCTAATTGCGCTTGCAACTTTTTTCTAGCTACTTGATGCCTTTTTTTTTCTCAACATCAAAAGAGGTATACTTCTTTGGAGGGTAAACTTCTCCGTGCTATAATCCTGCAAACAAAAAACGTGTTATAATCCTGCAAACAAAAAACACTCAATAAGATTTTGGACCATCACAGAGTGTGGTAGTCTTTGGCCTTTAGATGTTTAAGTTAGTTCAGATATGTCTATTAAAAAAGGAGAGTAGATTCTCTCTAGTGTAATCTAGGGAGAAGTGGAGATAAAAATTTATTGTAAGTGTGTCATATTTATATTAATAAATATTTCAACCTCTTATGTGAAGTGTATAATATGAGTATTAAGTGTACAATTTGAGTATATATAGGAGAGAAAATTTACTTGATGTCGATCACTTACCTGTTAAGATATAATCTAGGATCATAATTATATCTTCATAATTATCTATTTCGGATAATTAGTGAATATTTATGAGTCCCTTATCTCTTAGACCATTTATCTAATAATTATGTTTATTTGTTGACTCAAGCATCGGTCCAACTCAGTGTTTATTGGGTCGACCGTTGAGTCATACTATTGAGTAGACTCATTTATATTGTGTCATATGACATGAGTTTATTTTGCACCTAACATATCCTCCTAGGCTTCTTAGGCCTAGATACATGGGTAAGGATATATGTGTTTTGTAGGTTTTTCGATATAAAAGCACCTAACCCTTTTAGTCATGCTATCAGCTCTAAGCCAACTTTCATAAGCTAATCCACTTGTGCGGTTCTACTCGATCGTTTAGAACTTGCACGATAGTTCTTTGTCGCTAAAGATGTTTTCAGATTACTAATAGTACATCTACTAAGGGAGTTATGTTAAAGTCAAAGTTGCTCCTAACAATTCAACTCTAGAGCCATGAGGTGTTTTTCACCTTCTATACCACAAGGAATGCTTGCTAGACTCTTCAAGTCTATGAAGAGACATTTGCCTGTTAAAACTCTTTCTGAGCCTCTACACTTCCTTTCTTTTAATTTATTTTTCATTGGTTCCTATCACATGCTTGTGTAGGGAGCATAGCTTTATTATTTCTTTCCATCTAAGAAAAATGCACTTTACTACACTTATACCATAAAATTTATGCAAAGGAAGTGGTTTCATGGACATCAGAGTGATGGAAAAGCATAGTCAAGTTTGGTCACCGTGGGTACTAATGAACAAACCAAGATGACATACAAATGAATGTAGTTGAGTGTATGAGCAAAGGTTCTTTCGATCAAGGTGTGTTTGGAAGGGGAGATCTATTTGTCTGGTGAGGATGTGTTCGATAGGATTTTGTTCGAGGATACTTTTTGCGATGACATGCCATTTGGGAAGGCTCTTCTATTGGGATGCCATCTATGGAGACTCTGTTCGGTGGCTAATTGTGTGATGACTCACTATCCATCAACTTTATGTCAAATGACACCATAGCTAATAATGGTTTGTGCAGTAAGGTATTATCAGGTAGGTTTGTTTGGTAGGATCGTCTGATATACCTTTGTTTGGAAAAGTTCTAGCTAGGGTTCTAGATCAAATAATAGGTATGGTCCTTACAGGAAATTTGATTACAATGGCAATTCTAGCATCATGGCTAGATACATTGATGATATGGATCCCTTTTTTCATGAAGATTGCGTAAGTTTAGGGAACCTTGATACTTTTCTTTTCGGTATCCCCTCTCTCTAGCACAGTTTTATTTGTTGACACTTTTTCTAATTTGAACTTCTATGTCTCATAAGAATGGAGTGTCTGGATGTACAAAGGGCTATATATTTTAGAGAAATCTATGTAATGGGGAATTATGTTTTGATCACCTCAAGTTCTTGCTAGATTAACATAAAATATCTAAGTCAAAATGGATTATTAGGATCTCTATACTTCCAACCCTCCTACTTGATGTGCTTGAGATTTAGTCAAGTAATCTGAGCCTAAAATTTTAACTTATAAAAATTTCTAAGTTTGTAATTGGCGATTATTTTCCTTTGTTGAGAGCACAGATATTTGTTATTATCGCCCAAGTTGCCATGTTTTTCACCTTCTTAATAGGAACCTATGATCCTTTCATTGTGGCAAACTTTTTACTTTACATTTAATGAGGCGTATGAAATTGGATTAGAAAAATTTGCATGTTCTACAGGTCAATCAATACACGTGTCAAGTTATGTCATTTAAGAGGCGATAAAGAGCCTATGAAAGTTGTGCTTATTGCTACCTACGTAGGGGTATAAAGCCTATCACTAGGGTGCTATTTGTTTGTGGAATGCTAGCTTGGTTATTGTCTCCCTACATGAAGGGGAAGTTCAATCCTAGAGATACATAAATTCGTTCTTTGTCGCAAGCCAACTATGGGTTGCAAAGCTTATGGTGAGAATGGCCACTAGGAGCATGCTTCATAGATATGCCATTATTTTTCCTTCGTGGGAGAGATTCATAACTCTATTCTTTTAGGGTATCATGCTAGGTGGACTTTTCAAAGTCTAGGGCAACCCTATGGCGATTATGTTTTTTTTACTTTTGGAGTGTCATATGTGGTGGACTTTTTCAAAATTTGGGCAACCCTTTAGTGATGTTGTTATCTGCAAAATAAATAAAATAGCTAATGGTGGCATGTTGCTTATCCTTTAGTCATTTTGGGACATCATTTTTATCCCTATAGATTTCATATGTGTAGCATCATGTGCTAGTTTCTACTTTTTCAAGACTATTACTTCTTTAGAGAGATATAGTGAAAAGATATGTAGAGGGTAGCCCTAATCATGCATAGAAGCCACCTTTTTGAAATTTTGTTGTGTGACCTTAATCTATGCTCACGTTTACAAGCATTATGTGAACTCCTATAATTTGGAAGGAGTTAGAAATTGTTCTGGCTCTGGTATGTAAATGAACACGTGTTGTCCTATTTTGGATAGTACGCGTTTAGAAACAACATGCTTCTTTGTATAATTTTTTTTATTATGTTGATCCTTTCATCTATCTAAAATGGAAGTTGAATAGATTTATGGAGTACTCTCCTAGAGTATTTTTGACCTTTTCTAAATTTTTTTTAGAAGGTGTGAACCTTTGTTTGTTATGTTCTAGCTAGACACATTCAGAGGGTCACATTCGCATATGTCGATAAGGTGCAACTTTATTAGTTTTGTACATAGTAGTGGCCCTAGTGCTATACAATTAGAAGTTTCGTCTTTCTATATTTGATACTGTAGACCCTATCTATTGTGGTATTTTGTGATATGGTATTTGATGTGCCAAAACTTAGTGTACAAATTTTATCTAATTTTAAATTACTCGCAAGTGAAAGAATCATTTATAGAAAATGATACGTATACTTCTAATGTTTGTTTAAAGAGGAATAATGTGGTTTTTAAATAATTCCACAAATTATTAAAAAAGAAAACATAATTCTAAACATTTTGTTACAATTATTTGGTTTGATAAATTCTAAACTAACAATGTAAAATAAAGGATAGATTCAAAAAAACGATTAGAAAATAAACATTTACATTCAGTAGAAAATTTATGAGATATATTAGTTACTTAATCACACTTTCTTGATATTAATTATGTTATTAAAGATATAAATTAAGATTATTGATTCTAAAATATTAATGAATTCAATTACCGGGGTTTAACAATTTAAACTCTTATCAATGTATCAAAGTTTGGCTAATGATTTAAGTATCTAGAAACTAACTTTCAGATTTTAAAGCAACTACTAAAAATATATTGTCAATATATTCTTGTATAGTAATTCTTGTAAAAATCTTTGAAATATAATTTTCACTCTAAATTTACAATTTATATGGATCAAATATTTAAGAATACTACTCTAAATCAAATCCAGATAATTAAATCCTAAATCTAATTTCTTACGAAAAATATTGAATCAATACATTTTTCTTTAACAAACTTGTGTTTAAATCTTCATGAATATATAAAAATTAATTTATTTTATGAAAATATTTTACCTACTTTAATATTTCAGTAGCATAACAACATTGTTAATATCTCATAGTATTTTCAACTAGACATGCTTAATTTAATAAATGATCAATATAGCATGTAAAATAATACATAAAGATAATTTGAAAAGAATACATTTAAATTATACCTTAATTGTATCCTCACATAATATCAATATCGTTACTATTTTTGAAAAGCCTCCAAAACAAATTTCCAAAATTTTTTATTTAATTGAAACTAAAGCTACTACATAAACTATGTTTGTTTAACTCTCCATTTAAGAGAAATTTTTTGAAACTACTAAAAAGAAAAGAAAAACTAAAAGAAACTAAGAAAGGGATGAACGAACTTTGAGAGAGCTGATGGGATGAAATGGATTATTTGGAATGAAGAAGTAACGTCCAATTTATAAGTGAAGAAAAAGAAAAAATAGTGGATCAGATAGGCGGGTGCCATAGCATAATTCTTTTTCATGTCGCGGCATACACAGGTTGTACACGGTTCGAACTCGATCCACTTCACATGTATTGTGACAGGTAATATTTTCTCACCACTACATGCACCAATTTTAGAATGCGTGAATTGCATATACAAATTCCACACCACAGCCCGTATTGCTCTAAACAACTAAAACCCCTAATTTCTCGTGCACCTTTTTTTATGGTTTGGAACATATGTAATCTTTACATATGTTATCTTTTAAGCTTAAATGTTGTAATAGAATGCTTTCAGATACCATTTTTTGAGTGTTGATCAATTAAATCATTTTGAAGCTAAAATACCTAATAAACAACAAAACTTACCCATGATTCCAAAAATATATATTTGTTTTAAAGGATAATAAAACTATACAAATACAAATCTATTTTATCATTTAAAGTACATAAAATCATGATATATTAGTGCTTTTAAGCACTCATCACAACTATCAACCAATCTTTTGCTAATCTCTTAGCAAAAAAGGAAAAAAAAAAACTAAAAACAAAAACTAGAATAAAATTTAAACTATCCTAAATCATTTTCTTAGATTAACCTCATTGTATTTATCATATACAACAAGCCTTTAAACATATAAGTTTTCCTATTAGACGAGTTTAAGTCTCATGAGAACTTTTAGAGAAAATACCAACAAACTTCAAATTAAAAAAAATAGAAATAAAAAAAAACAAATAACACATAAACAAACAAAATAAAATTTGAAATAATGTAAAAATGAAAAAGATAACAAAATAATAAATTTTTTCATATTTTTTAATTTCTTCTAAGTTCAATATTAAAATTCATAGCATAAGTCATTTTAGTATTCTAAACAATCATAATTTACTATAATAATTAGTTGAAAATTATTTTCATATTTAAATAAAATATTAAATTTACTTAATTTCAGTGTATGTAATCCAAATTTGCTTAAAGTATAGCATTATAAGGCATACTCTCAATAACAATGATTTTATTGATTCAAACACTTATTCAAAGGAATATAAGAATATAATTTTTTTTAAAGAAATAAACTAATAGTTTCTCATATTTTTTAAAAATAAAAGGGTTAGAGTAGTGCATAATATTGATCTCATGAAAGAAATTGAATGAAAAGATTTATAAAGAAATCACACATTATTCTCATGCATTAATCAAATTCATCAAATAAAAATTTCAATATGCCTTTAAGAGATGAAGAAAATACAATGACTTTTTAAGTATTTATTTCATATCTTTCATTTGTATTTAACCATTTCTCACAACTTTGTAAGATATTTTGGGTCATAATATTTAGTTTATACCATTTATTTTTCTCTCAATTTCTTATTTTTATTTCTCTCTTTTTTAAAGATTTTCTTTTTTTAGATATGAGTAAAGTATAGTTTGTACATATTTTTATAGATACGATGAATGGTTAGTATGTGGCTTTTTCCATGGTAGTGGTTTAAGAACCTTATATATGTCTCTTTTTTTAAAAGTTTTGCATGAATGAGCAAGACATATACTTTTAATTTCTACCTAAATCATTCAATTTAAACAATAAAAATAAATATATGTCATTTTGTTAGATGTAAAAATTTTAACATTCAATACAAAACCTATAGAAAACATTTAACAATTTGAATTTGATAAGAGTATTTAAAAGTGTAAAAAAATATTATCACCCAAAATAGAAAGATAATGACACAAAATATTCTCACAAGCTAATCTTCACTATTTGATTCCTATATATCGATTTGAGATTTACTATAATTTTAACATTTTATCATGAAATATAAATTATGACAACAACTAATTAATTATCATATTACTCCATAAAATGTTCAATAAATTAATCTAACAATGCAAAGACTTAGTCATTCACTTAAAATTAAACAAAAGATATGCTAATTTTTCAAGAAATTTTTTAAATTAACCTAAAATTCCTAAATTAATAAAAATAAATTACAAAACATAAGTAAAAATGTAAAAAAGCACTTAAAATGTAAAAAAAAAACAATGTAAAAATGAGAACATATGTTTATAAAAATTTCAAACTAGCTTAATTTTATAATATAAAATTTTCAACCCACAATCTAGAACTTACATTACCCTTAATGTAACTATTATAAATTAAATATAAAGAGTTAAGAATAGAAAAGTTACACATTTGGTGAACTTGCTCAAGTATTGGTATGAAATTTCAAGTGCATCTATCAATCCAAACATTTAAATTTACATAGAACAATTTATACTTATAACAAATTTCAACAAATAGTTATAAAATTAACAATTCTAGACAATATTCATATGATAGGAAACAAAATAATTAACATAAAATAAATGTAAGTATAATATACAAAAACATAAAAATCAAAGTTCTCAAAATAAAAAAATGCATAAAAACTAATAAAAATCTAGATGAAATTTAGAGCTCCTTCTTTATGTCATTCATTCAGACTTTGTTCTTTAAGTGTATATTTCAATAGGTGTAAAGGTGAAATTATCATAATGAAATTTAGTGTTATCAAATGGTCTGTATCCACCCAGAGATGAATTAGTTACAACCTATTCATTTCATGCATCAACTTGTTATGATCTACCTTATCACGATGGTAGCTTGTTGGGCATTATATGATTGATAGTAGTCTTCTATGTAGCTCAATCTTTCAATAAATTTATGAAATTGCTTTTTTATAGACAATTTTGATGAAGAAATGGCTCTTCTTTCTCTTTGAATAATGTTTATACCATAAATGAGTTCATCATAATATGTTTAATAATTCATCAGGTTGTAAAGTAACTTTATCTTTTGAGTGAGATACCTCTGATTTCTTACATAAAGAAATTATTAACTCGGGAAAAAAGAAACTCAAATGGTGATTGTATGTAGATAACTTTATCCTATAATAAATTATATTACATTTATCCATATGCATCTTAGATACGATTGCATACAATAAAATTATCCTATCTCTATCAACAAAAGTGTAATGTTTGATAGGCATTATTCTTGAGCACACAAAGTATTTCTAAATACGAGCAAGCTTATCCAAATATTTTGTTTCAAATTCTTTATGTTTACCACCAACATATATCTATTCAATCCCTTGTATAGTTAAGGTCTCGAGTATTATAGTATAATCGACATTACTTAAATAATATTCATAGTTACCTTGCCCAAAATTTACTAAATAATAATGTGCATTTATAACCTTTTTCTCAAAAAGGACTAATACATCCCGTACTTTTACTACATTATCAATAACATAAAAAATGTTAGCATAAAATTACCAAAGAAAAGATTCAATAAAATCATAAAATTCTTTCACGAAATTCTTTCATCTTAAAATTGTTATGACATATATAATTCCCTCATGTCCAGTATAAAATTTCATCATTCTTTCAAGTATAAAACCTTTATTCACTTTTGTAGCTTCTTCAAAATGTAATTTGGCCTCTAAGTTCAAAAATTTTGCCCTATAATACTATTTAGAAGTTGAAACCTCTTTTTTTACTATTCTTTCCTATTTTTGGTGCCATTTTAAAAATTTAAGGATATTTAAAATTTAAAGGTTCATAGATAATCTAGATAACAACACAAAATTATTCCAAATTTTTTTTACCCCTCTTTGTCCTAATTAGAGTTTAAAACTCTTTAAAATTCACAAGTAATCTACAAATTTTTAGATAATTTAATTTAAGGATTTAAATTATAAAATTTTATGAATACTTATGTATTAAGAATTGAAAAAATGAAAAATACCCCTATTTGAAGATGAATATTTCTTGCAATTGCTTATGGTTTTTGAAAATTTATTTATGGAATGGGTAGAAAATGATTTAAAAAGTGATTTTTGTGAAAGCTTTTGAAAAATCATTGAAGAAAGATGGGATTTTTGAGGTATTTGATGGGAGATAAAGTTTAGGATTTTTGAGAGAAAATGAGTATGTTTTTGCACAAGGGATATATATTTCTGGCCATAATTAATATACTAGTCGTGACACAGGAAAAAAGCAAGACGCGGCACGAGCCTTTGAACTTCACTCGAATTTGATTAAAAACATCCATGGTGTAGCGTATAATAAAAGCATGCACGATGCAAAACCTAAAGTTTTTTATAATAAGTTTTACGTTAATCCTCTTTTTATATTATCACATTCTTATATTATTATACCATGAAAATAATCACACAAAAATATATACTTTAATTAAAATAATAAAATAACAAATAAAACTTTTTTCTATGAAATAAAAATTAATTTAAAGGAATAATAAAATAAAATGATGAATTACTTCCCATCTAGGATTTTATTGATCATCTTTAGTGAGACATTGCTTAGGGGTTTCATTTTTTTTTTGAAAACTCAATATCTCTAATTTATTGAGTTTGTTTGTTTTTTCTGACCTGTAAACTATTCCTTGCCTTGCTTCTGCAGGTGCTCAATTAACTGCTTCATATGTACTTCAACTTTTTTAAGGGAAGCCTCTAGTGATTCCAACCGTTGATTATATATCAATTGGTTGTCTTTGCTTACTTAAATCAATACATTCAAGTTATCCTCCAAAGTTCGCTTGTTAGAAGGATTCCTAGGCACTTTTTGGTTAAATTGTTGGCTCTATTGTTTTGAGTTTTGGGAAAATAGAGGGTTGTTTTGCCTTCAAGAGAAATTGAGATGAATCCTGCCCCTAGATTGTAGGTATTTGCATTGGGATCATACTTGGATCTTGGTTGGTAACCCCTTAATGACTCTATAAAAGTGAAGTCATGAGTGCATTTTTCTACTTAATATTAGTTTGTTTTATTTAATAAGTAGTACTTTTGAAGGGATACAAATATTAACTATGAACTTTCTAGTGAAAAAGGGTGAAAATATATTTTTTGAAAATTTTATGGAATGTTTTGAAATTTTTATGAATTATTTAATGCAGGACCAATGAGAATATGATACGTGAATGCCACGCAAGCAAGGAAAGCCAATCTGAGTACACCATATGTATAGTTGACCAATCATCATCATGTGGATGCCACACAAGCATAGGGGAGCCAATTGCAGTATTCCACGTGATTGGATACTTACATTAATCATATGATATATTTGCTAGTTTTGATTAGATTGATTCAAATTTTTATGCAAATGTTCATGAGAGATTTTGATGTTTTTATTGAGAAAATATTTGTAGTGAGTTATGTGAGTCTACCATGTTTTAGATTCTATTTGATCATCCCTTAAGGAAAAATCCTAAATATTATTTAGCATAATAAATGGTATAGGTTTTATTTGGATCGATTGAGCATTTCAAGCTAACTATTGTTAATATTTTTAGTTACCCATTTAAGCCCAATTAATGACCTTTCATTTCTTTTAGCCACATTTTATGACTAACTAATACGCATTATCTTTACCTTTGTATCTTTAGCTTGTATGAAAAGCAAAAAAATAAATTGCAATCTTGTGTTATATTATAGAGTAAGATGAAATGTAATGCACCCTATAAAAAAGAAGAAGAAAAAAACTTACAACACAATTATCCCTCCAAAGAAAAAGAAAAAGAAAAAGAAAAAATAAATTTGGGGGTATTGTAAAGTTACAAAAAAAAGTGAAATAAAAGAATATGAAAAGAATGATAAGATATGGTGTACTAAAATATCGAGTGAAAGTTCAATTGTAGTTAAAAAGTGCATGATGAATAAAAAAAGCTAAGTACCAAAAGTGCATGATATCATGTGCAACATACACATTAATTAAGTAGTCAAAAACCTTTCATATCTTTGTATTGATAGAACATTGATTGATGAATATGTGAATCTCCTTATGTTAGAATTGTACAACAGTTGAGAGATATAATTTTTGCTAAATATAAATGTGTTATTAGATAGATATTTATGAATATAATGCCCATATCATTTTATCTAGTTAGACTTAGGTTTACTTTAGGACAAACAAAGAGTTAAGTTTGAGGGTATGAAGACTCTATGAAATCGTCACTATACTTTTTTACTAAATATTTGTTAATTTTATTTAATAAGTAGTAGTTTTGGGTTTTAAAATGTTAAAATATGAACTTTTTAGTAAAAACGAATGAAAATATACTTTTTTAATTTTTTTTATGAATTTTTTAATGTAGCACCAATTAATTAAAAGATGACATATGACTCCATACAAGCAAGGAAATCCAATTAGAGTGCTCCACATGTACAACTAATCATCCTTCGTCATATGGATGCCATGCAAGCACAAGGGAGCCAATCACAGCACGCCCTGTGTACTAAGGGACGTAGGTCTTGCCACGTGTTGACATGACATTCAATCCAAGTTTTCACCCCATGATTAATGAGCTTTCCATGCATCTTCACAAGCTTAGTTTGTTCATTTTATCGGGGCACCATGCAACCTGTATGAGTGAATCACAATGCACCATTTGGTGAGGACTCAAACACGTTGATCATGATCAATCTGTTTCACCACACGTTGCGCCCTGATACATCCAGTGTTTCTCCCATTCCAAGTGTCACAATCTCATTGGCCAACAATGTTTAATTTCTTTTTTTCATCTCAACCCTTGATCTGATGATCTAGATTCTATTTGAGCCTAATTTAACCCCATAATTGCTCCAAAAGCCCTAAGAAGCCAAAATTGATAATTTTTTATTAGTTTTTGGTGCCAAGAAGAGAAAAAATATATAAAAAGTTCAAAAGTAGATACAATTTGGTGGAGATTCAAGAGAAGAATGATACTACCATTCAAGAGATTAATTGTATTTATGCTTATTCTCTTTTTTTTTATCAATTTTCATATCTTTCTTTATGAAAAATGAGGGCTTTATGAACAAATTATGTCTAACAAATTTATTAATTTAGGCATCTTATGAACTTAATTTTCTACATATGATGATCTAATATTTTACCTAATTGTTATTGTAATTTAATTATATTAATTAATTTTATTTTTATGCTATTAGTTATTTGGCCAACAATTGATCTATAAAGGTAATTAAATAGATTTGAGATAATTATTTAAGTGTTTGTCTTGATTAAATAACAAGCATAGTTTCTAGGCAAAAATATATGATTATTATATATGTGATCCATAATTGATGAACTTAATGAGTAGTATGCAATTTAATTGACAAGAGAGTATGATTAAATTAATTACTATATGGTGTGTAGTTTAATTGAAATAGGAAGACATGTTGGGTTAGATTCAATTGACCATGCTATTGATTGGTAATTATATTGGAGAGATTTTGTTGATTCACTATTGTTTAAAAAATTAAAGAATTAAGTATTCTTAGGGATTTTCTCATATATCTTTTTAACTATTAATTTTGAGTTAATTAATTACTTCTATTTGTTTGTAGTTGTTTTAATTTTACTTTCTCAAAACACAAAAAAAAAAAAAGAAAAAAAATTGATTTTACTTTTTAGTTTTGAAATTAGTTTATAATAACATAATCTCCATAAAAATAATATTTTCTTATCACTATATTAATATTTTTGCAATATATATATTTGTGTACCCATTGCATACAATTCATGCCAATTACCCCTAATACATTGACATGTTTAGGTCCACCATTTGCTTCTCCTTAATAGGGACAAGCATCACCACCATGTCCTAAAGTACTACATAAGCCATATTGTTTTTTATTTGTTGTGTTATGTGTTGAGAGAAGCGTAACTTGCATAGTCATTTGAGCAAGCTACATTTGAACTTTAGTACCAGAGTCTATTTCATGGACTCCGACTCTTCTCATTTGGGAGCTATTTTGCTGGGAATTAGCAACCAACATCTTAAAGAGATTGTAAGTCTTTAAGATAGTCTTTTCTCCTATCACTCATCCAGCAGCATTATCAACGATAAAATCACATTATTGTGTCAATCCATCCTAGAAAAATTGGTTTTGTAGCTACAGAGGATAGCTGTGACGGGGGCATTGAGTGAGAAATACTTAACCTATCCATACTTCGTGGAAAAGTTATCTCTCCATCTAAGAGAAAGTACCAATCTTCACTCTAAACTTTGATCTTTTTTGGTAGGAATAAAATTTTCCAAGAAGCTTATTGTAAATATCCTCCCAGGTCAACAAGGAATTGGAGGATGTGACATTAGCCATGCCTTGGCCCTGTATTTTAGGATGTAGGGGAAATACCGCATTTTGGGTTAGTTCTTAATGAGTACATCGAGGGAAAATCTTTGAACTATTGAGTAGAAATCTCTAATGAAAGACAGTGAGTCTTCATTAGGCAATCCATTGAAGGAAGGTAACATGAAAAATTAAATATTTTTCAATTCATAGTTCCAAGCAGCCTCACCTAGTTAGATAGAGATAATATCAATGTCAATTACTAGCCTTACATACTCCTTCATAGTTGTTTTCTTAAATAGTTGATTTTTTCCCATATTTGCGGGTTTAAGTATAAAGTCAATGTTTGGTTCAAAAAATTGTTCAACTAAAGGTTCCACAACCCCAAATTCCAACATTCTTACCGGTTTAATCAAATTATTTATATTATTTATGTAAAGTGTTAAAGGGGACCCTAAAGATCTTCAACCTCGCATAAATTTATACAAATAGAAATTAAAAAAATAACATGTCAAGTAGAAAAATAAGAAAAGATAAAATAAATATACAAATATATTATATTATATGTTTGTACATAGAAATTTAAACACATAATAATTAAAATAATATAATGATACATTAGTTAGTAAAAGAAACTTATACAATAAATAATTTAGTTCACAAAAATATTGAATATAAAGTAAAAAATAAAATTTAAAATAAAACAAAAAGAATTTATTTTAAATAAAAAAAATTAAAATTTAAGATTTTATTTATTTATTAAATTTTTTTAAATGAATAAAATCTTAAATTTTCAAATGTTTTAAGATTTTAAAATATTATTATTATTATTATTATTTATTAAAATTTTTTAAATTAATAAAATCTGAAATTTTCTAAATGTTTTAAGATTTTTATATTATTATTATTATTATTATTATTTTATCATAGAAAATTTAAAATATTTAAAATTAATTGATAATCTACATATTCAAAGATTTTAAATAAAAATCTCCATATATACAATACAATATTTTTAAGAATTTGATAACAAAAATTTAAAAACATCATTCCTCCTTAGCAATGACACCAAAAACTTAATGTGTCAAAACCTAATTTACAAATTTTATTTATTTTTAAATTACTCATAAATACACGAATTACTTATAGAAAATTATAAATATATTTTTAAGGTCGATTTAAAAATGAATCATGTGATTTTTAAATAATTCAAAAAATTCTTAAAAAATAAAATAAAACTTAAATATCGTGTCGCAATTGTTTGGTTTGATACATTTAGGACAATTGAAAAATAAATTTTACATTTAGTGAAAAATTTATGTGATATATTAGTTAGTTAATCATGTTTATTTAATATTAATAATGTTATTAAATATATGAACTAAGATTATCGATTCTCTCTTATAGATAAAAATAGTAGATTAATTAGGTTTACCATTTTTTATTAACTAAAGTCACTTAATGCCTTCGATTAGTCCTATCAGTTAATTTTAATTAAATCATGCTTCTTTTTTAAAATATTAATGAATTATTCAATTGTCGCCTTCGATCAAGTCAAATAATTTAAACACTTATCAAGGTGTCTAAGTTAGGTAAATGATTTAAGTATCTAAAAAATAAATTTTAGATTTTAAAACAACTTTTAAAAATATGTCATCAATATATTTTTGTTTAGTAATTATTGTAAAAATCTTTGAAATATAATTTTTACTCTAACTATACAATTGATATAGAACAAAGATATAAGAGCACTAATCTAAATCAGATTCAAATAATTAAATCATAAATCTAACTCTATTGTTTATTACAAAAAATACAGAATTAATATATTTTTCTTTAACAAACTTTTGTTTAAATCTTGATGAAGAAATAAAAATTAATGCATTTTATAAAAATATTTTACCTACTTTAATATTTCACAAGCATGACAACATTACTAATACCTTATAGTATTTTCAGTCAAACATGCTTAATTTAATAAATGATTAATAAATTAGACATAACATATACAATAATACATAAAGATAATCTGAAAAGAATAAATTTAAATTATAATTTAATTGTATCCTTACATAATCTCAATATCATTTCTACTTCTGAAAAATCTTCATACAGAATTATCGACACTGTTTAATAAATTGAAACTAAAGCTACTACATAAATTATACTCGTTCAACTATCCATTAGCCTTGCGTCACAACACATACAAATTTCACTCCATTAGACTCGCATCATAGCACATACATATTTTACACCATGGCCCGTGTTGTTTTAAAGAACTAGATGCCCTAATATCTTGTACCTCTTTTTTATGGTTTGTAACATATTTAAGCTTTAAATATGTTATCTTTTAAGATTCAATGTTATAATGAGTGCTTTCAGGTATTATTTTTCGAGTGTTGATCAATTCAGTCATTTTGAAGCTAAAATACTTGAAAAATAACAAAACATTCCCTTGATTTTGAAAAAAAATATTTCTTTTAAAAGATAATAAAACTATGTAAATATAAATCCATTTTATCATCTAAAGTTCAAAAAATCATGATAAATTAAATATTTTGAAGTACTTATCAACATACCATGGTCTCATCGGTTTATAAGATCATTAGCTCTTTTGAAGTTTGTCCCTTTGTTTAGGACTCTATTCCATTATGTCGGTGTGCAAAAATGAAAGAGCACACTTGCAAGGGATGCGAAGCGAGTTAAGTGCCCTTGGTGAGACATTGTGTAGAAGATGAACATAGGTTACCACACACTAAGATTGACATGTTAGGCAACTAAAAACAAGTGCATGTAAACCAGGTTATTATCAATAGATTTTTTTGTTCATTACTTTTTCCTATTATAATTAATTGAATATGTTGAGTTTTTGTTCATGTTGTATTGAAATGAATCAAATTTGGAATAAATCTATATTGATTTACAGTCTTCATTATGTTGTTTCTAGCACATACCATTATTTTTAGTTTTTGATCTTCCAAATCATTTCCACAAATTTGAATATGAAAATTGATGAATTTAATATTGATGTTGACTAATATATATATATATATATATATATGAGGTGATATTGGGATGGATTAGCTAGAAAAAAATATAAAATTAGTTGAAAAAAAGAAAAAAATACCTTTTAAATATGTTCCGACCTATCCTATCCAGTGGAATTAAATTAATTGATTCTTACTATTCATGCTTCATACCTAGAATGCAACCAAAATACATTTCAAAGGCATTGAAGATGAAACTATGTCACATTAAGATCATTATATTATAAATGAGAGTTTTTAGCCTAAATAGCACCAATTTTAATAAGATCATTTTTTACTAACTCGTAACAATTCTTTCAAAATTTCACAATTTTAAATCATACTACTTAACAAATATATAAAAGTATCCTTATTTTATAACTTCAATAAAACAAGATTAAGGTAAGACCTACCATTTCTCGAGTAACCACTACCTATGATCTCATAGGAGCTCCGGTTATGCACTGATGATCTTATTGGAGCTGCGACCACCATTTTGGTAACCTCATCGGAGCTCCAGTATATGTACCATGTTATATACAAAGACATAGATAGATATAATATTTTACATCTTAAGATAGAGGTAGATGTAACATATTACATCCAAAGATATAAGTGAATGTAATATGTTACATATATTTGGTGAATATAACTCATTAAATATACAAATATAGGTATATTTAATGTATTGTAGTAAAGACAGAGACAAAAGTATGATTTTAGATGTGAAAGATCACAAAAATAACAAAATTTAAGTTACATTAAAAAATTCATTATTTTACATAGAAAGATAAAGATGTAACATGTTACATTAAAAAATAAAGGTAAATATAATATGTTATATATAAATGTAATGATGTATATAACATGTTAAACTTGAAGTGACTTCGATGAAACTTTAAACCATACATTTCTTTAAGAATCATAATTTATTTTAACCCTCGTGTACAACTATTTTTTTTAAAATGAACATGTAATTTCATAATAACACTATAGCTCTATTACCAAAGTATTAGATTTTTTTTATATTACAATCAAACCAATTGAAATTAAAGTGAAATTAATTTTAAAGTGTATGTAACGTGTTACATATAAAGGTGCATATAAAGATATAGATGTAACATATTACATATAAAGATATAAATGAATGTAATAGGTTATTTACAAAGATACAAGTAGACATAATAGGTTATACCCAATGTGATGCAGGAGATCAATTACATTTTTACGATGATTATTACAGTTTTATATTTATTGTCCTTTATTGCTTCCTATTATCGTTTTCTTTAAGTGTTTGTTATTTTATTTTATTTATTATGGATCTGATATTAGAGTAATGTTATGGTGTATAAGCTTTGTCTTTTAGTGTAACAGAAGATACAGAATTCTGCCTAAGTATTAGCGTGAGAGAGTAGTGGAGATTTGGATCAAATGTACCAACAAATAACCTGAGTGAGATTACCTCATTGAAGAAGGTTTGCTTTTCAAAAGAAATGTTTTATGTGTGCCTAAGACATCCTTGAGGGAACATCTCATAAGCGAGCATCATGGAAGTGGTTTGGCTGCACATCATGGATGGGATAAAACAGTGGACAACATGGAAGAGAAATAAATTTGGCCACACATGAAGAGTGATATTGCAGAGTTCATGAAAAGATACCCCATTTGTCCATTAGCTAAGGGAATTGCACAAAATACAGGTCTCTACTATCCCTTACCAATGCCTTCTAATATCTTCTAATATCTAGGAAGATATTAGCATAGATTTTGTGCTTGGCTTACCAAAAACTCTAAAACATATGTACTCTATATTGAAAGTTGCTGATAGATTCTCCACAATGGCCCATTTCATTGCTTGTAGAAAGTCATCTTATGCTAGTTATATGGACAACATTTTTTTTTATAACAATTGTTTGTTTGCATGTAATCCTTAAATCTATTGTTTCTGATAAAGAAGTCAAGATCACTGGACATTTTTGGAGGAAATTGTGCAATATATTTGACACCTCTTTAATATTCAACACCACATACCACCCTCAAACGGATGTACAAAACGAGGTTGTGAATTGCACATTAGGGAACATGTTGAGGTATATTTTTGATGTAGGCCCAAACAATGGGACTTGGCACTTGCATAAGTAGAATTTGCTTTCAATGGTATGCTTAATAGATCTACTAGAAGGACTTCATTTAAAATTGTTTATACTAAAGTTTCTTGTTTCACCACTAATCTCACCACACTACCTATATTTAAAGACGGTTCAGCACTTAAGATAGCTATAGAGATTCAAGAAATGTTTATAAAAATCTAGAAACATGTATAATTTTTCAATTCTAAATATAAAACACTGGCTGACAAAAAGAGAATAGAAAATAGTTACTCAGTTGGAGATTTGGTAAATAGTTCATATCTGTAAAGGCAGGACCCTCATTGGTACCCACTACACCTAATAATGGAATTTCTTATGTGGAAGACTCATGAGAGTCTATAGGTCTAGAGGTGGACAATTGATACAGGAGATCCATTATCATTTTATACTTACTATTATTGAAGTTTTATGTTTATTGTCATTTATTGTTTCGTATTGTCGTTTGACTAAGTCTATGTTATTTTATTTGCTTTATTAGGGAGTATTAGAGTAATGTTGTATAAGTTGTGTCTTTTAGTGTAACAGAATACACATAATTCTACTAAGTATTAGCATGAGAGAGAGTGGTGGGAAAATCTAGATTATTCAATTTTGTTTGTACTGTTTTGAGGATTGAAACTCCGGGAATGAAAGTTTACTCTCTGGTTTGAACTTTAATCGTTCAGTTCCCTGAATTGAGGCTTGTTTCCTCAATTTGTAACTTGCTCCAATGCTAATTGGTAATCAAAGATCCAAGTCTCACGAAGCTGACTCACGCACGGTAGACGATGGTACCCTTGGGAAAGCTCTGCCTCAATACCTCCATGATCAAGACCAGAAAACATAGTCGAGACACAAGGATTTCCTTGATAAGTTTTGACTTTCCATGATGCAACCGAGAACTGATATGGTTTCTGAGTTGTGAGCTCTTACCCAAAACTTCCAACCAAATACCCAGAACCTCCAACCAAATACCCAGAACTTTCAAACTTCATCTTTGACACCCACACCTAAACTACATTTTATACAGACCACCGAGAGAGACGCTCAAAAAACAGAGACTACCCCATTTTGCAACTCATTCATAGTTTACTCAACATGCCGAGTTTGAAACTCACCACCAAATGAAGAAATCAATGTTTGAAGAAATAATCAGAGGAAGAAATAAACGTTTCATTCATCTAATTTCTTGATTTGTATCGGATATTTACATTGGAAAAAAATGTTTGGCGTCGGTGCAGTGATTGTTGAATTGTGTTTACCGGTGTTCTGGGTGTTTGTTGAATTCAACGCTCCACTAGTTGGTGCATAGATGTTTCTTCATACCCAACTTATTCGAAACTTGTGAATACTCGATATGAGGCTAACTTTAGTGAGGATGTCGTCAACGATTGATCTTCTCGACTTGATTTTTGGCAATTCTAATGAATTTTCTTCTAACTTTTCTTTAATAAAAATCTGTCAACTTGACGTGTTTTGTACGATCGTGTTGAAGCGGATTATCTGTGATATCGCTGCTTCTTTATTGTCACAAAATAACTTAATTGATTCTTTCGTAGGATATGTCAAATCTTTTAAGAGAGATTGTAACCACAAGGCCTCGCAAAGCCAGTGCCATTCCTCGTATTCACTTCTGCCTTGAGCAGACAAACATGTTGTTTCTTACTCTCCATGTTACAAGATTTCCTCTACAAAAGTGAAGTAGCACGATGTAGATCGGAAATCACATCATTTATTGATCCAAATGATCGATCAATATATACTTCAATTCTAGAAAACTCGAGTTCTTAGTGAACAATACTCCTTTTCCAGGAGGCGAGACTTTAAATATCTCAAAAATATGAATAAGCGCATTCAAATACGTTATTCTCGAGGATTATGCATAAATTGGTGACAATACTTAAAGCATGTGCAAGGTGCGGTCTTGTGTGTGCCAAATACATCAACCTTCCAACAAGCCTTTGGTATCTTTCTTTATTTGTTGGAACTTGATCAACCTTGATACATAACTTTAATCCTTCCTCTCTTGGGTGTATTAGGTCGACATGCCGACATGCTTAGGTTTCTTTTAATAAATCTAAGGCATACTTTCTTTGAGATAAGAAGATTCCTATACATTGATCGAGAAACCTCAATCCCAAGAAAATATTTTAAGGAACGAGGTCTTTCATTTCAAATTCTTTGGATAAGTAAGTTTTGTAGCGCTTTCCTTTCTTCAAGATCATTTCCTGTTACTATCATATCATCAACATATACAATAAGTGCGGTGATCTTACCATACCACTTTTTTAGAAATAAAGTATGGTCTGAATTGCTTTGCTTGTAGCCAAATGCCTTCGTTGACCTTGTGAACACTGCCATAAACCGTACTCTTGGGGATTGTTTCAATCCGTACGGTGATTTTTTTAATTTGCACACCTTTTCTCCGTGGATTGTGGATTTCTTGATTCCTGGTGGTAAATCCGTATGTAGACTTCTTCAATTAAATCTCCATTGTAGAAAGGCATTTTTTATATCAAACTGATATAATGGCCAATCTAAATTTGCGACTAGAGATGAACCAAGACGAACAATGTTAATTTTGGCTGAGGTGCAAAATGTTTCTATATAGTCGATCCCGTATGTTTGAGTGTATCCTTTTTCCACCAATCTTGCTTTATATCGTTCAATCGTACCACATCTGCTTGATATTTCTTGAAAAAAATCCATCGACATCCAACAATTTTCTTTGTTGGTGGACGATCGACAAGCTCACAAGTTCTATTTATTTCTAAAGATTTTAGTTCTTCATTCATAGCATCTTTCCATTTTTGGTCGTTACTAAAGCTTCCTACATTGTTAGGAATAGATACGCCAATGATAATTGATTCACAAATGATATGTTTGATTTTGACAAACGATGTTTAGACATATAGTTACTCATGGGATATTTGACTTTACTAGAAATCTCGAGTTATACGTAGCTTTAGGAATACCTCTGTTGGACGTGATGGAAGTATTTTTACGGTTGGTTCAATAGTTGGATCATCCTACGCAAGCGATTGGTTAGGTATATCAGCTGACTTGTGGAGAAGGAATCTCGAAGTACTCATTTAGTGGTAGTAAGGAACTTCCTTGATGATCTTGAAGTTGATGAGGACTTGATTCCATTTCCTTGAGTCTTTTCTATATTGAGAGTTATTACCATCACGAATTCAAGTTATTTGTATTTTCCTCACATATAATTTGTCTTTCTTCATAAGGAAGCAATTTATATGTAAAGTCTAATTCGACATGGTTGTACTCCCACGAAATTCGGGTGTAGAGGAGAAATACATTGTATCTTCATGAAAAATAACATCCGTAGTAGTAATCATTTGTTTTGTAGAGGAGGATGGTAACAAATGCTACCCTTTTTTGTATGGCATATCCCATAAAAACACAACGTATTGCTCGTGGATCCAACTTGCTACGTTGTTGTTTATGTAGGTGTACAAATTCCACACAACCAAAGACACGAGGAGGTAGATTGGGAACATTTGGTGCAACAATTGCTTCAGTGATGGCTTGTAGTGGTGTTTGGAAGTTAATGGGATTGGAAGGTACCCAATTGATTAAATATGCAGCAGAAGTAATTGCTTTTCCCCAATAAGATAATGACATATTAGCTTTGATTAATGAGGCACGGACAACTTCCAACAAGTGTCGATTTTTCCTTTCTGCAACTCCATTTTGTTGAGGTGTATCAACACAAGTAGTTTGATGAATAATGCCTTCTGATTGAAGATATTCTTGAAGCTTAGAACTTTTATATTCTCCTCCATTATCACTTCTTAGAACTTGGATCTGTGTTTTATATTGAGTACGAACCATTTTATGAAATTTTCTAAATAAGAAGTTTACCTCACTTTTAGATTTCATTAAACAGACCCAAGTCATTCTACTAAAATCATCAATAGATGTAACAAACCAACGTGATCCTCCCAACGTAGAGACTTTGGAAGGACCCCATACATCAGAATGTATAACCATAAACAGAGATGGACTTTTATTTAAGGTTACAGGAAATGAGGAACGATGACTTTTTGCTAGTTCATAGACATCACACTTTAAAGTAGAAAGATCTAAGCTCAAAAATAAACTTGGAAATAATTTTTTCAAATATCCAAAAGAAGCATGACCCAATCTCCTATGCCATAGCCATATATTTGATTCATCCTTATTATATCCAGTTGCTACCAATGCATGATTTATTGAATCCAAGTCCAAATAATACAGGTTTCCTCGCCTAACACCACGACCAATCGTTTGCTTTGTTTGAATGTCCTTGAACACACAAAAGTCAGGCCAAAAAATAACAAAACAAGATAAGCGTGTTATTGTTGAGAAATAGATATAAGGTTATACTAAAGAGGGAACAACTAGTAATGTGAGTCTAAATTCAAAGTACTAGTGAGAGACAAAGATCTTTCGATAATGGGGTTGTGTTACCGTTAGCGGTGCAAACAGTTTTGTGTGAGGATGATTTTGAGATTTGTCTAGAATCGAATGTCATATGATCAACAGACTGAATCAATTATCCATGTATTATTAAAAGCAGGAGAAAAAACTTTAAGCATCTTACCAACATGTCTTTGAGGAGGTTGCAACATGATCCTTTGTTGTTTAATGAATGGTGACGATGAACATCCTGTCGTGGATTTTTCTTCGAAAGTCACGGTTGTGATCCCTTGACCAGGATATCCCACAGTTCAAAACATCGTTCTTTTGTATGACCTTTTTGATGACAATGGGTACATTTAAATGATGATTTATCGTCACATTTCGTTCTTCTGATTGGAAAAACGATTTTTAGATATCGTAAGAGCGTCAACATCTCTAGATTTTTCCTTCAATGAGATTGACGTACTACTACCTCGTCGAATCAAGGAATAACAACCTTCTAAATGCGGGATAGTTTCTTTTCGCAAAATTTCGCCACAAACCTGCTTTCGAACTCATCATCTAATCCAAGAAGGAAAATATGTATCCTTAGTCTTTCAACAGGACTCTTGATATGATATTAGATCATGAGGGTCTTTCATGACCACCTTATCACGATGGTCTAGCTCTTGGAAAATTTCAATTAACTCTCCATAATACTACGAAAGTGATTTTCCATTTTGTCTAGAAGTAAAGGCTTTTGGTTTAAGACAAATGCACCTTAATTCATCACTTCCACATTAGAATGCTTCGTAAAGCACCCCAATTTCAAGAAGCGATGGGTATGCGTAAATATAACCGTGATTTACCGGACTCGTTGACATAAGTAGCCATCTCTTCACTTTTTGATTTTACGCATACCACTTGTTATAATTGTTTGATGTTTTTTCGGGTTGCAAATTTTTGTCATGAATATAAGAGAGTTTTTCTCTACTGTAATATGATATCATTTCTATTTGAGACCAAACATCGTAATTAGTCTCATTAAGAACAATTCGATTAAACACACCTTCGTGAATGAGCAGTTACAACAACTGGATTTGATTGGTCCATAGGTAATGAAATTATAGGGTGTGTCATGATATTATGGTAAGGAAATTAGAAAATGGTGTAATAATTTTAGGGGTAAAGAATATTTTTTTGTGGTGCTTTTAATATATATTTATACTAAACCCAGGATAAAAACCATAAAACCGATTCAAATTTGGTTTAAAAAACTTGAAAAAAATGAACTAGGACGGGTGTTAGAAATCGAACCAGGAAAAAAAAAAACCGGGTTCGGAGACCTTTAAAATGGACCGAACCGACGAAAATATGGGAGCTGTGAACAGAGAAAGCTGGTTCAACCGGAACCGGCTGGCCGGACCAACTTGCCGAGCGAGGTGACACGAGCCGAGCCAAGGCGCGGGCCAGAGTACGCCTCGAGCCGGACCGAGGCCGCGCTGCGCCCGAGCCGAACCGGATGACACGTCATCATCTTCGGCCTCCGGAAGGCGTGTGGGGCGCGTGGGGCGCGTGGAAAAACTTACCCTCAGAGCCGGGAGGCGCGTGAGAGCGCGTGGATGGTTTTACGCTACTGCTTTTACCAAAATGTTCGAATTGTGTTTAGAGTAATGTCGGTAAAATTAGGTGGGAGAAATACTGCTTAAAAATTGATGTTTGTAATTAATATTTGTAAGTGTGTTTGAATGAAAATTTTTTCAGTAGAAAAAAAATATTTTCAGATAAAGAAATCTCTGTTTTAGAGAACAAGAGTTTCAAATTTGTATAAAGCAACGACTTGGCTTTGATACCATGAAGAAATCAATGTTTGAAGAAATAATCAGAGGAAGAAATAAACGTTTCATTCATCTAATTTCTTGATTTGTATCGGATATTTACATTGTTTATATAGACAAATACTAATTACTATTTCACCAACCACCATGATTGAATTGTATGATTTACAGCTTGATTGGTAGGCACCGTGTATATTGGAAAAAAATGTTTGGCGTCGGTGCAGTGATTGTTGAATTGTGTTTGCAGTGTTTGTTGAATTCAACACCAAATACCCACACCCTAGGGCTGTCGAGTTCCAGAGTTCTTTGACTATCGTTCCAAGAATGGCATCCCTTATAACGTTGGACAGATGCACATAGGTGAATTTTTGGAGTGAGTAAAGGCTGTTGATAATTTTTTTGATTATTTAGAAATGCCTGAGGATAAAGGAAATGGTGGCATACAAACTCAAAGGGGATGATAGTGCATGGTGGGATAGGATACAAACAACACGTAGAAGGCATGGTGAGGAGATTAATGCAAGAACAGTTTTTACCATCAGATTATCTTCAGACTTTATTCAAGAAATACCACCATTCTTACTCAATAAAATAGGAGGGAAACATAATATGTGGATGAATTCCGAAAGTGAAGAGCAATAAAGGACAATAAACATAAAGCTTTAATTTAAGTAAGCAATGTTTTTAGTCAAATGTAACATACTAAATACAAAAATATACTGAATATAATTTATTACATATTACATAATTTTATTGATTAATTTCAATATAAAATATTTAGAATTCTTAAATTGTTTAAACATACAATGCTACTTGTCAACAAAGAGACGAAGATAAAAAAATTAAGTTGTTCAAACACAGGGTGGATATTTGACATAAAAAAGACACGAAGATAAAAGGTAATTAAGTGATTCAGTAATAATAGTTAGTATATTTACATATATTAACTTACGAGATTCCATAAAAATGTACTATTTTATCAATAAATTAATTAAGCAAATTATTTAAAAAAACACATTGATCTCGTTGCTCATAATCAATCGCTCAATAAAAACGATACAATACGTAAACAAAAGATTATGTTAAATAAAATTTGGCTTAATAACAAATTACAAGCTTTATGTTCAATGAACTCATGTTCAAGTCTATTATTGTGCTTGGAGTAACTAGTAAAGGGCTGGTCACCAACGTTGGCATTTTCAACTTCAATAACAAAACGTGATGGTCATATGTCTATGGTGATTTATTAAACATAGAACAACATCATGTTTAGTAAAAGAGAATGACAATGAAAATATGAGTGATGACTAGAAGAACCTAGATATTAGCAAGAGACAAAATTGTAATTTCTCATCCCAAAAATGATGTAGTAGATTGAGAAAGGGAAAAATGACATTGAGATGTAGATGTAACATGTTACATCTTTGGTGGAGCTCCAACAACACTTTTGGAGATAGATGTAACGTATTACATTTAAAGATAGAGATAGATGTAGCATATTATATACAAAGGTAGAGTTGAATTTATAAATTGTAAAGTGAAGTTATATAGATCAACTAGTAAATATTAATGTAACATATTACATACAAACATATTAATATGGGAAAAACCATAAACTTGCATCCAGAATTCAGTTGAAGAAAAATCAATTTCACCCAATGGAGTAATAGAATACCTTTTTTTTAATAACCATTAATTGACCTTTCATATGCCAAATGCCATTCCTCCAAGTTTTATTACAATTAGCCTCATGTTGGAGTTTAAGTTCAAAAATGATGTTAGATATATTTATTGGGATTGGTCCAATTTGCAAAGAGAGAAACTAAAGAGAAGTCAAAAAATTTATGTAGAATGTATGGATCTCTTATGAGATTTATGTATATATTGAGTATTACATATACACATGTCGATTACATAGGGGGTATGTCACAGCGTGTCAAAGAAGTACAAAAGAAAAAGAAAACATAGTTAAAGCTTGAGGTCGACCACACCATAGCTCGTCCTGGAGGTCGATCTCTTAACACCAAAACTCTTATATTTAGGTAGGCCCATCCTACGAGTGTCATTGAGGGCATGGGCACAGGCAGGTCCTTCTAGGCTAACTCATCTAATAGCTTGGGCTGTTAGTTGGATCGGGCTTAAGGTCGATCCATATGTTTAAACATCCAATCCCCTACTCTTTCAACTCGGGTCATCAACAAGTGTGGAAGAGTAGCAACCGGGTAGCGGATATGAAACATTCGGCTCCACCTAATAAATGCTTGTTAGTTAATTGGAGAGAGAAATAAGCACCTTTATATAAGTATGAGCCTAACCTTTCTTCATTACATCATTTCCTACATATCAAATAATAATTAGAGAAAAACATATTATGTTGTCTCAGCTCGGGCCATACAAGTTCTCAGCTCAGTCGTAAGAAAATCAGTACGACACGTAGCTTATTTGCTAAAGCTTTAAAGGGAACATCCTCGAGCCTAATAGTTTTTTACTTTCTTTTCAGGTTAGTTTAAAGAATCACTCCCTTCTTTTACTTTCAAACTCGTCCTTAGGTAATTTCTATTTCTTGTTCCTTGTCATTTTTATGCTTCGTGATATTTTGTAGAAACCATACATAGAGAGTGCACTTCAGGCTTGTCTTCTTAGGAGAGCTTGTAATATCCTATCTTATAGGGCCAGGCAGAAAGTGATGTCCTAGGGTCCACTAACGAGACAAGCACATCGAGTGAAGAGGAGATATTTGAGCCTCATCCCTCTACCTCTACGTCTCAGGTCATACCTATAATTAGTTTGAATATGTCCAATACCCAAATATCAATCCCGAGGTCATGGAGGAAGAAGATGAGGAAGAAAGGACCCGATGAACCTATAGTTCGTACCAAAGGTTGGGCAACCAAGGTCAAAACCATTGGGTTATCTCCTCAGGATGAGAAGAGGCTCAAAAGAATGTATGACATTCCCTTCTCGGTTCAAATAATGATCCTCGGGCATAGTGTTCTTGATAGCAATCAACCTCCAACTAGGTGGAAAACCTTCCACCAGAAGGCCTTATAGTTAGGGATCAGATTTCCTTTGTACCCACTAATAAGGAAAAATTTGGCTAGAACTCAGCTCGTACCAAGTCAATTGATGTCGAATGGGTGGAGATATCTACTCTACCTTACACTAATATGTAGAGATCTTAGGGCGAGTTGGAGATGCTTAAGTTCAATAAGGCATATGTACTAAACTAGAATCCCACAAACACGAGGAGGGTCTACATGTTTATGAAATAAAAACAAAGCATAAATGTGATCCTCCTTGAGAATGAAAAGAACTAGAAGTAGTATTTCTTCTATGTATCTAGTCGATGGGAGACCCCAGATAGTAAGGCCAGGCTAATAAGGAGTACCTAGGATGATACCAAGGTTGTGATAAGAAAAATATTCTTTTGGACATGCATCATTTAAGTCCGTAAAGGCCACACACATGCAGAGCGATCCATAAGCCTTTTTTACTAGCACTACATTTGACAACCAAGTTGGGTAGTTCACCTATCTAATAATCTCCATCTCTTTAAATGTAGTAATCTGACTTTTAATCACCTCATTATTTTCCCTAGGTACTTTCTTTGCTTGATAGGTCTAGCTTTTGGAACAATATTTAACCTATGGGTTATGATCTCTAGGTCAATACCGTGCATGTCTGCAAATCTCCATGCGAAAATGTCAGAATTTTCTTTTAGGATTCGTCATAGTTATTCCATAACCTTTGTTGTCAAGTCTGTGCTTATTAGCTTTAAAGAGTGGTCCTCTCTTTGTCTCTAATTGGTAGATCTCGCACCTCATTTGAGTTAACAAACTTTTCTAAACATCCACCTCCTAGCCTTTTTAGAAAAGGATCATGCTGTGGTTGCTACTTGGGAGTGTCCTCTTTCATAATGGCATTATAATAACCTTTAGACATTTTATGGTCTCCCTTTATATCCTTTATGCCTTTCTTAGTCGAGTATTTGATGATGGAAGATGGACAAGATGCTTTCACTTTATTTATCCATTGCCTACCCAAGATGGCATTATAGTGAGTTGGGACATCAATTACCATAAAATTGGTCATTACTCTAGATCTTTTAGCCATGACAAGTAACACCACGGTTCCAAATTTATAGGTGATGCTACTGTTTAATCCCACTAGGGGTAACTCTCTTCTTACGATGTCACATTCCTTTATGCCTACAACCCTTGTTGTCAACAAAAAGAGAAGGTTGATTGAGCTCCTAGTGTCAATCATGATTTGGAAAAAATCAGAGGATCATATTCTCAAGGTGATTACCAAAAGGTCTTCATGGGGAGATGAGGCCCCATGCCTCTTTGTGAAGGTGATTTCAAAGAGGACCTAACGTATTTCAGATTGTAAACATGTGGTGAACCATGTAAGTATCTGGCGTACCTTTTGCGTGAGTTATTAGAAGTCTCATTGAGCTTGTGCCATCCATGTATGGTGTATATAATCCTTACATTGGCCTCATTGTATGGGTCTATCTCGCTACCTGATGAAGTAGGTAGCCTCAATGTTTCACATTCAAGATGTCACCCTTCTCCTCTATGGTTTCTTTCCATGAAGTCCCCTAAATACCCTTTAGATAATAAATCCCCTAATTCTTTCTTCAAATACCTGTAATTTTGCATCTCATGGCCTATATCCTTGTGAAAGGCACACCATTTAGATATGTCTCTAAGGGGAGCACTCATTTTTGGTAGCCATCTGACATTCTGCTTCTCCTTCATCCTTAACACCATTTAAGCTAGACTCACTCTCAAGGGTGGACCCCTGAAGGGAGACAATGATCTCCACCAAGGCCCATTTTTCCTTAACCATTGGCCACTTTCCTTGTGATTTAGCATGAAGCATTTTCTTTTGTTAATCCTTTTGTCTTGGTTTGCTTTGTCTGGGCTTATTTTTCTTTTCTCCTTTTCTGGGGTAGCTTTCATAATGACCTTACTCCTCTTATCCAAACCTAACTCCTTTTTCCAAATTGATGAACTTTCTCGCCTTTCCATAAGTTTCCTCCAAAGTTTGTGGAATGGTATTGATCATCTCTCCAAATAAATTAGAATTCCTTAATAGACCCATCTAAAGACCTTTATCGCAATAGAGTTGGGGTAGTCTGATATTTCTAGCTTTTTCTCTCTGAACCTCCTCATATACTCTTCATTAGACTCACCCCTTCCTTAGGTGATTGAGAAGAGGTGGTAAGACTCCTTCCTCAGGGGCTTGTTGTAGGCATAATTGGTAATGAACAACTTGGTAAACTGTGAGAATAAGGTTATGGTATAGGATGCCAAGTTATTGAACCACTTATGTATGCCATCACATAGGGTGGCAGAAAATAGCTTACACATAATGGTGTCTCTCTTACACTAAGTAAGATTCATAAGGGTTATAACTGTCTTGAAATGTTATATTTAAGTTATCATATCTTTGGTCCATTGGTAATCTGAGCACTTGGGAGCACTAAACTTGACCGAGGGCTCATCGTGCTTTCTTTCATAAAAAAAAAGGTAGACACATAGTTGCTCACAATTCTTATCCATACCATATTATGCCTTACCCTTGTCTTTCCTTTCATTGAATGTTTTAAGGATTTATTCTTGCTTTCTGTTAGCTTCCTCTAATGCCTAAAATCGTGCCTCGCAACACAACATGATATTTCCCAATCCCTCCAACCAAATTAGTGGATCGACCCTTAAGGGTAGCCAAGCCTAACTTTGATCGTAGTGCCTTTTTTCTTGCCTGGTCTCCTCGAGCTCTCTTCTTAGCTCAAGAATTTGACGTGCCAACTCTTGATGGGAATCTGTCTCCACTCTGGCCTCATTACAGAATGGCAAGATATGGCCTTGTGCTGATGTTGCCTCCTCATTTGCCAGTCTCAATCGTTCGTCAACTCTTGTTCCTACTATGATGGCCATGATTCTGGGAAACTATTCTCACTTACTAAGTCTTTCTTAAAACTAGAGGTGAATCCTTGAAAATATGGGATCAAAAGCCAAAGCTCAACCTTCAAATTTGAGCCCCATAGTGAGCACTAAAATGTTGGGATTTATCCGATTTGCAGAGAAAGAAACTAGAGAGAAGTTAGAGAATTTTTGTAGAATGTGTGGATCTCTTATGAGATCTATGTATATATAAAGAATTTCACGTACACGTGTCGATTACATAGAGGATATACATCACAGTGTGTCAGAGAGGTACAAGAATAAAAAAAAACATAATTAAAGCTTGAGGTCGACCACACTATGCCTCAGTTTGGAGGTTGGCCTTCCAACGCCAAAGCTCCTATGTGTAGGTAAGCCCATCTTACGAGTGTTGTTGAGGGCGTGGGCATAAGCAAATTCTCCTAGGCTGACTCGTCTAATGACTTATGCTATTAGTTGGATCAGGTTTATGGTTGATCCATATATTCAAATATTATCCACGTAAGATACTTTAAATCGAAAAGAAAGATTTTTAACTAAATCAAAAGTAGATTGAACTAAATAAGTGCTTATTTGTTTGTTGCTGAAACTTTGGCCATTAAAGTCAAAAAATAGCTTGGACTGCATCCTTCCAAGTACTGGAAATGTTGAATTTGAACTCCTCTAGGTTTCCAAAAAGTCTTTTAAGTTTGTGAGGGAAGAGCATGATAATTGTTGTAAAGTGTAAATCTTCCTTCAGTATTTCCTTCTGTAGTATGCACGCTGAGATCCATTCTTATTCGCATAGGACACTTCAACTCCAAAAGATAGATTTGTAGCTAAATCAAAAGTGGATTGAATTAAATTAGAGCTTATTTCTTTAGCTGCTAGAACTTGGGCCAATAAAGTCAAAGAAGTAACTTGAACTGCATCCTCCCAAGTACTGGAAATATTGAACTCCTAAGTTTTCAAAAAGTCTCTGAATTTGCGAGACAATAGTAAGATAATTGTTATTAAGTGCAATTCTATCTTCAGTATTTCCTTCTGTAGTATGCATGCTAAGATACATTCTTTAGAGAAGGATTGATAAAGAAAGACTAAAGATGGTTGGAATTTTATAAAAAGGTTGAGAGAAAAGACTAAACTAGAATCAGTTGACTAAACTAATAATCCGTAAGGAAATTTTTATGGAACCTTCCATGTTGTGTTGTAAATCCACCACATAAGTGTAATTCTAGAATAAAAATACTTTTTATTTTGAAAATAATAAAGTGAATAAAGGGTGATAAAATGGTGGATACAAATCAATCTCCCTTTTGAAAATAATGATAAACTGATACTTTAGAGAGATAGAGGAGAAAAAAAACTAAACATCTAATCATAAAAATAAAATTTATATATTTAATATTAAATTTTATATAATTTAATCTCATTTAATATTATTAGGTGATATTTTTGCTTATATAAATTTAAGATGTATTCCTTTATATAATTTTTCATATAAAAAAAACATCTAGTGTTTTTTATATTTACTCAATATATTTAAATTGTATGTCTTCCTAACCACCAGATAGGCTACCACAAATTACAAATAAGCGCATATATGGGTTATTATTTCAAACATTATTTTATATTATTATAATATTTTGATTATATAATTTGTGCAAAAAAACACAAAAATTATTCAATTTTTAAAATTGAGATACTTTAATCACATGAATATAAAATTATATGATTAAAATATACTAATTTTAAAAATATAATGACTTATATATCTTTTGTAAAACTTACATATTCAAAATATCTAAATGACATTTTTAATGACCTATGAGATAATAATCTTTTCATTTTTTTTATGAATAAAGTTTTATTTTCAAAACCTCCTTCCTATGCATATTTGTAAACACATTCCTAACTCACAAAGTCATTCATCAAAATGAGACCAGATGGGCTTTATTTTCCCACCAGAAAGTTAAGCTTTGAATTTGATTAATAAAAAATAAAGATAACAAAGTTCTACTAGATTGGACCAAAAATACTCCATGCCAATCTAAGACACACACCAGCCAAACAATACAAATCAATACACCCTAATGACAAAACAACACTAAGGCATATCATGACAAAGAGCCACCTCATTAAACTTAAAAGACCCCATAGCAATTTTAATTAAAAAGTGAATGAACATCTTAGCATTCTGAAACGCAACATTCCTTTCTTTACACAGTTGTCAACACACCTCACAAAAATAACCTAACATCAATCACTTTTCCCACCAAGATGCTAACTATTCTCGAAAGATTGCCACATGCTAACTATTCTCGAAAGATTGCCACTTAAAATCCATAATAGATATGTACAGTAAATATATATATATATATATATATATATTATTTTGAACTATCAAGAATGAGTTGGTTCAGTTTTTCCATCATATATATATATATATATATATATATAGATAGATATATGAATCTTATCTTACACTAAAAATTCCAACTCAGTAGAAACTTCAAATCATGATGAATAAAATAATGAGTAAAAAAAGAGAAAACCCCTAACTAACACGATACAAGTTGCAAATAACATAAAGTAGAATTTCAGTGACTTCACGACTGGAAGCCAAGACCAAAATATCTAACTTTATCAGTTTAACGTCCTTATGAATGAACCAATCAATATTAATACAAAGCTTTCCTTAAAGAGTTGCATACTTGAGGATTTCCAATTCATTAGGCCTCCACACAGACTTCTGAACACACAGCAACCCTTCTTTTTCTTTAGAGTAGGTCATGCGAACCTCCCACTGCATAGACCTAGCCATGTTCTCCAACTCATTAATTGTTTCTACATTGTCTCGAACTATAAGCTTTCCTTCTGGTCTCAACAGCCTATCAACCTCGGCAAATACAGCCACAAGATTGCACCTGTTTAGCCAAGGAACCAATGCATTGTTATTAAGGCAATGCTTTAAGAAGTGAAGTGATCATGAAAGAAATATTTACTGATAAAAATGGGAAATCAAGTACATATTCTTACCTTGATTTAAGCTTTGAGAATAAATGGTCAGCATGTAGTAGATCATAACTCCTTGGGTAGGAACTAAACGACTCACACCAATCGTGGTACATGCCAAATAGACCACGCTCATAAATTATAGGTAGTGTATCTGGAGCATCTATTGATACTACATTCATGACCCAAATGCTCAAGTCTTTCAAAGCAGCGGCAAATCTGTAATCAAAAACTAGAGGTTAAGGAAACATCTGAAGAATTTGGTGAGACAACCTTTCACCTATCACCAAAGATAAAAGGAACACTATTTGTCACAAATTTGTGAAAATCACTACTGACATGACATGTTAAATACAATTGACCCGACAGACTTGCACCAAACAAAAATCAGCCACATCAGTCGTGGCTATCATAAATTTGTGATAAATTAGTTCTTTAAGGTAAACCTATCCTTATCAAGCAGTCTCTACAACAAGCCAAACCATCTCATGGCATAGGTAATTTGATGAGTATATAACAGATAATATATAAAAGACAGACATATACACATATAATATGCATACATATAACGAGTATATAATAGGTAATATACACACAGACACACACCAAAACTAAAATTTGGACTAAAATTTGGATTAAGTTTTCCATGTGCAGAAAGGACCCACCAAAACATTCTAAATCAAAAGAACAATTTAGCTTACCCTCCATAGACAGATCTCATGTCCATTACATTCCTAACTGAAGCCCAATTAACTCCCATTCCATTTAGATATGATTTTTCAACTACACGTTTCCAGTGCTTGTAATCTGCAGCAAAATCCTCAGGGGCAGGTTTTCCATAAACACCAACCTGGGAACTCAACAGCCAGTAAGGTGGTTTGTCCAACCTTGCTGGCCATTGCTCAGGCCATTGAGAGCCACGCTCTGATTTGTTATTGGGCACTTTGTGCATGCATGCCTGTAGTGGCACATTCCTAAGTACAAAAAGACGGATAAACCAGTGAAGATGGACAAATTCAAAGCAGATTATTATGAATACAAACAAAATTTATTTGCACCACACAAAACGTATAGGTCAATAACTTCTATTCAACATTAGCATATTATGTTTTTAAAAGCTAAAAATTTTTCAGTGGCACTCCCAGATTCAGAACAGAATAAAATTAAGGAGGTTAGATAGATCGAAGATAAAAATATTAATACCAAGCTGCATTTCTATCATCGGTATCTGGACACATAGGAGGCTCATTTGGTGATCTATTCACATAGCATTCATTGGAAACAGGCTTCTTAAATATAGCAATACCCACGCCGTTTACTTTATCTTTGGTAACTGACACCAAGTCCCAGCACATTGCTTTTGTCAATTTTTTCATGGCTGCAAACAATTTAAGCAATTTCCCAAGTCATAAGAATTATTCAATCTACTAAACTGATCCAATCACTAAATGGTTTCTGAATTACATACCCTTCCATATCCCAACGTCTTCAGGAACCTTCTGATAAACGGGTGTAGCAGACCACACAAAGAAACCACCAGGTCGCAAAACACGATTCAGTTCCAAAAGAAGCTTACCACCTGTGCATATACATATAATTAATTGTATACACAAAACATATGAACAAAAGAAAATTAGACCATCAATCAAGCCACCTTGCTCAAACTTTACAAAGAAAACTGCAACTTTGACAATAATCTTAAACTTGAATGATCTTTAACTCGTTTAAGAAACATTAACAAAATCAGACCACTGATGTACCTTCTATATGCCATGGAACCCTGCAGCGAGCACAGTGAACGATATCAAAAACTATTCCAGGAAAGGGAAGCCTCTTTGTGCCCATAACAGCAGATATGGCAGGAATGCCCCTTTCAAGAGCAAATTGAACTTGAGCTTCATGCTCATCTTTTGGAGCAAATGACATTGTGAGAACGTCTCTGTCGAAGAGATACCCTCCAAAGCTTGCAACACCACATCCAACATCTAAGATGACTCGGGAGCGTTTTCCCCATGCAACATCGGACACAGACTGAAAACACAATCCATATTAAGTCAAAAGTTCAGAATGTTAGAAATCTTAGATAACTAAAAGCATACATTCTGATAATAAAGCCAATTAAGTTACAAGAATTCCTCCATGGGAAAAATTTATGAACAATTCTGATATTTTTTACTGCAAAATTTGAAGAATAAACAAGAATAGAGTTTGGAATCTGTTGGTCTGCATTTTGAAATAGAGAACTTTGCAGGAATTTATCATTTGAAAATAAACAATCCAAACCACTTGGGGATTGGATTGGTTAAAATGAAATTCTTGATCGGTTTGGTTGCAGAATGCGGATGCAAGACTGTCAAACCAGCAGATGATTTTGGATTGATGATTTTAAAAGCATGGTATCGAACCATTACACACCACTACTATAAAAGATGCAATTCAAACGAGCATATAAACTAATAAAATAAAACAGAATGGGAATACTGACAACAAGCAAATGACTAAAAGCATTCACCTCCTGAATAAAATCTATGTAATGAAGAGCACCATGCTTAAACTGTGTGCCACCACCAGGAAAAGTGAGGTATTTGCCTGTAACTTTCACCCAATTCTGATGACCTTTCAATTGTGCAAGCTTAGTGTGAGGAACATTATTGTACCATATCTGAAAATAAAAGTAGTTCATCAATTTTCTTGCTAAAAAGACTGTTGATATAGAATGAAAACAATGTAAATTAAGCATACCTTTTCCCTGCTCTTAGGCCACTCAACTGGACGTTTATATCCATCAGGAAGAGTAACAAGGCAGGTGGGGCCCTGTTCAGGACAGTGCCTCTCCCTATGTTCATAATGCTTGGTACTACGAAGACTCCTGATAGCTTGCCAATTATCAAGGCATGGAATAAAATCAGGCCCAGCAGTTGAATTACAAAGTTTCCAACTATAACCGGTCTGCTGTTTTGAAGAGCTTTGAGTTTCCTTTTCATTTTTCGACTCTGATGCCTGAGTTGACCATGCACCATTCTGAGTGGTAGTTTCATTCAAAAGCTCAGACTGAGCAACAGAGGGAAATACCTCATTTGAACTGTTATTTTTATTCTTAACATTCTCAGTACCAGAACCATCATCTGATGCCTTATCATTTTTCTCCAATTTCTCTTCTGTTTGATTATCTGTCTTTTCTTCACCATCATTATCTGTTTTCTTGTCATTGTCATCAGATTTATTCTGATTCTCATCCGAATCAGATTTGTTCTCACTATCATCAGATTTATTCTGGCTTTCATCTGAATCAGATTTCTTCTCATCATTCCCTCCAGCCTCTGAATTTGAATCACCATTTTCCACCTTGGAGTCCCCATCTTCTGTTTTAGTACCTGTATCACCTGTTCCGGTTGTTGATCCATCCTCAGACTTCTCTTCTACTTTCTCCTCAATCTTCTCTTCAGTTTTCTCATTAGACTTCTCCTCAACCTGGATAGTACCTGTATCACCTGTTCCGGTTGTTGATCCATCCTCAGACTTCTCTTCTACTTTCTCCTCAATCTTCTCTTCAGCTTTGTCCTCCAGTTTATCTTCAGCTTTCTCATTAGACTTCTGATCAGACCTCTCTTCAGACTTCTCCTCAACCTGGATAGAACTGTTGTTGCTATCCCCCTTGGTCGCATCCTCAGGCAAATCGCCCGGATTATCCTCAAACTGTCTAGTATCACCCTCATTAGTCTTAGTTACTCGTTCTTTCCCTTCACTCTTACTCTCTGATTCAACCTCATTCTTATTCTCCTGAGGAATATCTATATTTTCAACAGGAACTACTGAAGAAGATGTCATCATCCATACTCCAACCAAACATAGTGCCACAAATACCACAATCGACACCGTTGAGCAGTAACTTGACGCCGACCTCCTATTGTCTACTCTAGCATATTTCCCTAACGCCATAATTCCTAAGGCACTCGCTCCCTTATATCCTAAAACCTGCAAATTGAATGAAATTCACACAACAAACAATCTTAATCACAGCAGTGAACATAATTCATCAGATCCAACATAATTCATAAGATCTAAAGAACACATACACCACAAATAAAGTACAACGAGGGAACAAAAAACAAAAACATACGTATTCTAATACACGCACATAGTTTTATCTTGAATGTATAGCAAGATAATTCAAACTCTTTAAATTAAAAACTTCAAGCGAGCAATGGTAAACAAAATTTAAGATTTTTAAACATAAGAGAACAATATAGATTCATCAAATTAACAAACCATGCCATTAAAAACCAAAAATTAACTGTAAATCAAACATCAATAGATCAAAAATGAAAAGAACGAGATAAATAAGCTGAAAAACAAAAAAGCTGAGAAAAAATTAGTGAGGTACCTACCTTGGAGAGGAAATATTTGGAGGAAGCAGATCTGAGTGATTCAAAGCGTGAAGAAGCCAAGAAGCTAATCCTCCATACTTGAAGAAGAAGCAGAAGAGAGAGAGAGACACGGAGAGAAATTCAGGGAATGTGAACGTGAGTGTGAGTAGAGAGAGAGTGAGATGGGTATGGGAGTAGATTTATTGGTAATATCTCAGTGATTCACGAATTTTCTTTAGTTTTTCTTGGTTTACTTTTAATAGATGTTCTATTAAATTTTAAATGATAATCGAACGGTTTGAAGTTCGAGTTCGTAGTAATATAATGCAGAAAAAGTGTTTTTAGTTAATTATAAGGTATATATATATATATAATATTATCTATCATATTAATTAATTATAATTATATGTTATTAAAAAAAATACTTATTAATTAATATATTTGTAATTTTAACTTCAGTATATAAATCACTCAATTGTTTAATATAATTTTCATTTTTAATTTTTTTTAAATATATATTTATTTTTGTAAAATATTAAAAAAAAAATATGTTAATTTAAAGTTTAAAAATTAAACTCTGGTTTTTTCAACTGTTTCTTGAAAATCAATTTAGGGAAGGAGATTTCGATTGTGTTGTTGTTCATATGTTTGTTTCTGCGTGATATACGTAAAGTTTCGCAAATTCAGGGATTTTATTTATTTATTAGATTTAAAACAAATTCATTAGAAAAACAACTAGGAAAATTAATTTGGGCAAATATTTATTTAGTGAAATTTTTTTACTTGTATTATGGAAATATTTTTTAATAATTTATTTTGATAAAAAATTATTAAATTTAATATTATTTTATAGTTATAAGTTTTAAATGTGTTATTATTATTTTTAAATAATTAATAAAATTGAATTTTTTTATTTAAATATTTTACTTGTTAAAGAATGCTTTGAAGTTTTGATTGGTATGAAGAAGCCTAATGCTAATGTTTTCAACCTTACTCTGACTGGTGGCCTTTTGTTTGGAAGTGAAATTTGATATAACTTTTAATTTATTCGTAATAATGCAATATACATACATATATATATATATATATATATATATATATATATATATATATATATATATATATATATATATATATATGAGAGGAATGAACAAGCGTTGGAGTTCGATCGAGAATTTTCAAATCCAACGCCGATGTAGATGCCAATAAGCGAAGTAGGAAGATACAAACAGATAAATAGAGTGTGCCTATATCAACTACTTCTAGAGTCACCGCTCAACATTAGAGTAACATGGGTGCTACTAGTTTGACCAATGATTAAATGATTTTATGGCCTACCATATATACCCGTTGTAATTTTGCTGATATGATATTGACATATTTCATGAAAATATTATAAAGAGTTTGTAGTTGAGAGTTGATGTAGTTTTAAAATTATGTTTTAATCTAAACATTTAGGTAAATTTGCATAAATAATTTAGTTAAAGAATTTTATATATCATAATTATATCGTAATTCATTTTATATAATTTTATATGTATTTAATATTATATCATATCAGTTATGATTTAATTTAAATATATTTTAATTAGGCTTGTGAATTTAACTATAACAAGTTAAGTACGATCTCTCAACTTCTCTGATTTAGAATGAATTGGATGTGCATCTAACTCGGTTCTTATCTTGATCATAAAAATTTAGTCAATTAGATAACAATTCAATTTAATTGGACATGTATCCAATTTTATTTCGATTAATGTAGTCATCGGTAGATTAAAATCTATAATTATCCATTTTAATTTGACATGTATTTAATTCAATTCCAACGAATAGAGTCATTGATAAATCAAAATTTTTCTAATCGGACAACTATCCTATCAAATTAAACATGTGTTTAATTTAGTTTCAATAGGTTGGGTTATCGACTAATCAAACTTCCATTAACTAGATAATCGTCTAATTTTGATTGATCAAATTAAATAAATATCTTGATAAAATTTAATCACAAATCAATGAAAATTAAGGACATTTTTATGACAATGTATAAAAAAAGGGATTATATATTATTTTTGACTAATAAAATATCAACATCCCATGTAACCTATATGTTCTAATTTCTCTATACTATTTATCTCTTCCATATTTTATCATATTCATTTTCTTTTATCATTTTACATTTCAAGTTATTTACATATTTTTTAAAATGTATAGGATTAGTGGCTTTAAAATAATTTGTTTACACTTTTTTATTTCAAAAATTAAAATTTGAATGAGTAATTTTTTTCTCCCCTATGTTCCTATAAATTTGAATCATTTTGTGTAAAAAGTTTTTACAAAAAAAATTAAGGTCTTGTATCATATCCCTTGAAATCACAGTGAAAAGTTCTTATTTAGAGTGTATTTCCTTATATTGCAAAATGTACCGTGTAGTTGTTAATAACTTGGTAAAACTTTCCCTCTTAGTCAACCATTTACATGATTATCAAAATTACATTACGTGTAATTAGATATCATATACTCGTGTTATACAAGACTATGGAAAACAATTAAAAAATTATAAAAAATAACATACTTTAAACTTATATCAATAAAAATAACACATAATAACATCTAACAAACTTCAATTGGAGTGTATTTAATATTAAATGAATATAAATAGTCATAATTTAATTTGAATGAAGTTCAATTAAATAAGTTCAATATGAAACAATATAATAAAAAATTTCTAATAGTAAAAATGTATATATTTTTTAATAAAAGATATTATTTTATGGTTACAAGTTTTACGAATACTATTTTTGTTATTTTTTCAAAACATTTTGATTTTGTTTAAAGCATAAGTTACTTATTTGATTACTTACATTTCTAACTCTCTTATTAAAAGAAAACATATAATCAATAATTTCATACATTTTGAACATATATTTAATAAATATATACAATAAATATATGTTTTCTTAAATATAAAAGGAAACATATTTATATTATAAAATAAATATTAAAAATATATAATAAATATATATTTAAAATGTTACAAAAATTAAATATATATTTAACGTATTTATGAATATCCGTTAAATATATGTGCATGACATTATAAAAAATATACATATGTTCACCTATTGAGAAAGGGTTAAAAGTTAAATTCTATCTATAAAAAATACCATCATATAACTAGACTTAAGGTTAAAAAAATTTATAATTTTAATTTGGGAAATATTTCATGATGTTTTGTTTAGACTTGAGGGATCATTTAACATATTTTTTAAGAAAATATATTTTTAACCTTTTTTTTGTTTATAAAAAATGATAGGTAAGAAAAAGAATATTTTATTTAATTTTCTATTAAATATAACAAAATAATATATGTGATATATACATATTTTTATTTTTGATATACATATATTTATTGAAATAATTTTTATTAAAAAATTATTCCACTTTTTTAACAAATTCTTTTGATAAAAATTAAATAAAATTTTATTGTTTAATGTGTGATTTTGAATATTAGACAACGAAATTTTTATTTAATTTTTATTGAAAAATTTGTTAATTTTGAAAGAAAAAATTTCTTTAAAAGATTTAAGTAATTTTTGAATTAAATATTAAAATTTTCGTATATATTTATCAAAAAATATAAATATACATATGATATATGCATTATCCTATTATATTTAATAAAAATTAAATAAAAAATTAACTTTGTGTTTATGACATATTTTCAAAAAAAAATTAAATAACATATTTTTCATAAATAAATAAACTTAAAATATATATATTTTAAACTACACCACTATATAACATATTTAGACAAAATAAGAGAATTATTTGGACATTTTACTTTACAATTAATTATTTATCAAAAAAACCTTTGTAATTAATTTAAAATATTAACCTCCACATATTTTAAAGTTAGCATAGTTTATTCCTTTAAATTATAAAATGTATTGTTTTAGTCATACAACTTTGAAAAAATGATCAATTAAGGACAAATTATATTATTTTAATTTTTAATGAAAAATTATTAAAAAATTACATAAAATAACATCATAAAAACTTAAAATAATAAAAATAATAAAACAATAATATTGAAAGGGTCAAATTGAACAAAATTTAATATCAAACATATTTAAATAATTGTAGTATAATTTGAATGATATTAAATATGAAATTATGGGCTAAATTTTTTTTAAAAATAAAAATATATAAGTTAGACATAATAAACATTATTTTGTAATTACAAGTTTATGATGCTATTTTCGTTGTTGAAAATTTAAAATTACGAATCTAATTAACTAAAGGAGATAAATAGAAAAAAAATCGAATTATAACTAATTAAAAAATCACAAATGATCAAACACATAGTCGTGTGTAAATAAAATAAAGTAAAAATAAATAAAAATTTGATCACAATATTTTAGGTGTAAACAACTTAGATTACAAACAATGATCTAAGAGGTAAACCACCGGTCTATCGGAGCACTTAAATATCTACTATGAAAATTAATTTTTAATTATAGGATTAGATCTTATACTACCCTCTAAGATAAAGCTCTAAATTAATCTACTTCTAAATCGTTGCTTCTTTTATAGTCTTTATAAGATAGACGTTCAGATCGGGACCAACGTTTGATAAACTTAAATCACACAAGTAATCGAACCGTTCAACCACGACTTAAAAAATTAGCACAATAATACAAGTGTGTCATAGAGTAAATTCAATAATAAAAAAAATCTTAGTTAGAAAATTCAAGAATAAATCACTTCATTTAAATTATCTAGTAATTTTAGAATAATACTTAAAGCATAAGTTAAACAAAGATAGTATAGTATCTTTAAAGTTAAATAATCAAATCAAATAATTATGATTATATATACAATTATTTAATATAAGCATTCAAGAAACTAATCAAGAAAAAGTTATATGAACATATAATCACAAGATTATAAAATAAATATATTTATCAATCAATCAAACATAACCACACAAATATTTGATAGATTAATTAAAGGAATAAGTTTGAATAAAATATGATTCAATTTTTGTAAAATAATTGAAGTAAGAGAGCACAAAACAAATAGAAGAATAAAATGAATGTTGTTAATTAAAATATGGAGCATTAAGTCATTTATATAGAAAAGATAAAACCCTAATATTCGATTAAAGATCAATTACAATTATATTTATTAAATAATCTATAGATCAATAATTAATAGCGGTAATATGATAAAAGAACAATTTGACTCAAGTAAATAAATATGTTGTAAGTTGAGACTCTAGCTGCTTGATCAATCAAATTCAAACTTGATCGATCAACTTTGTATGTTAGATCAATCGATAATTTGTATATTTGATAGATCGAAACCTTTTTTGATCAATCTAATAAAGATTAAAATAAACCCGAGACCAAGTACATTGAATACGATTGATTCTTGATCGATCAAGTCTTTGATCGATCGAATCCAACTCGATATCTCAATTTGAAAATCAACACTAGAGGACATAGATCATACAAAATCTATCATTAATCAATCTAATCCATTTGATCAATTGACCCAATACTAAAATAGATACCAAATATTTCTAGTGTATAACATATATTCTAATGTGTATAAAGATAAATATATACTTATAACATATTGACTTAAAGTTTGAAAGTTTCTTCGACTTTGAATAACAGTCATAAAAATACGCCTAGAAACTAATTTACATTTAAAGATTTTATTCATTAATATTATTAATACTCATATATATTTTTCCGTTGTTTTCTCAAGATTATTTTAAATACATACTAATACCTAATTCAAAAACTTAATTGACACTTTATTTATATATACATAAACTTGATAAAATAGTTTTAGGAAGGAAAAATATTTTAAGTCTAACTATAATCCATTGGTTTACATACTATCTCTATAAAAATTTAAAATAAGTTTAAAATAATTTTGAATAAAATTATTTTTATTATTTAAAATAATGACATATCTTCTTCTTTATATTATATATTTTAAACTTTAGAAAAAAATATAAAAATATTAACTTAAAATATCATATCATTTACCTTAAATTAATAAATATTCTTTCTTCAAATGTCCCAAAGGCAAAGGGCGCTCATTAATGAAAAATACATTTTATTCTAAATACATTAATTCATAATATCTATGTGTACAAAATCTTAAAAATCTTTTCTGTTAATTATATTCCTCATTATTATTATTATTATATTTGACTACTCTCCATTTATTCCAAATTATTATCGGCCTTCCAATTAAAGTAACGAAAAAAGCTTATTATATCTGGAACCTTTTTTCTCTGCTGTAATTACACTTATTAAAAAGGTAGTTGTATAATTTGAATAGTCTGTTGCCTCTCTCTCCCAAGGGCAACTACTAATAAGGGTTGAGAACTTTCTATCAACTACTGAAATTTTGCTATTAGTTTGTCATTGTTCATTTGTTTCTTTGTCCTAGTGACCATCATTGAAGGGGATTTGCAAATAGAGAAGTGGCAATTTGTGTACGATAAAGTGCCAATAAAAGGCTTATTCGAGAGAATGAGAAGATCAATTGCTTGTGAACATGAAAAACCTTCGAGTATGAGGAGGAGAAGTAGATATCTAGTTTGATGTTTTTGAAGAATCTTTCCATTTTGCGAAAGATTGGATTTAGAAATGGTGTGGGTAGAAACGATGACCACTTGAATTTAGATGTATCGAGCTTAATGGTCTTTAATTACGGATGTGTTTTCGTCGGTTTGTTGGAATAGGAGTTGAAAAACCCTCAGAAGTTGCCGTATATACGGGTGTATATATATGTTGGAAAGAACTCGCCTACCATGGACCATGGGATGGTAAGAACTCATAAATGTGAAAGATAATCTCTTATTGTGTTAAGGCTAGTATTCGTCTACGTTGAATCCAAGGTTTTAAAAAGCGAAAACTAGCCGTGAAGTTTTTTACTTCCGATCAGTGTGTCATAATCCTCGAGGTACCGTAAGACTTACGCTTGATGGCGGAATTTTCTAAAAACGTACAAAATTAAAATAATTACTAAAGAGCATTCATTATCATAAAATAAAATTTATTAAATCATTAATAACTTAAAAAACATTAACTAAAATAATATGCAAACAATTAAAAAAAAACATCATCTACAAAATTAATTAGTTTACTATTTGAAATAACATGAAATTAAATAATCATTTAAGTAAGTTTTCAACCTTATTATTAAGAGAAGAAAGGAAAAAAAATAATAAGAGAAGATGAAGTGGAAATAACATTAACACTTTCATAATACGTACAATATGAAAAAAAAAATAGAAATAATAGGAAGAAAAAACATTTCTCAATAAAAATGAAGATTTTGATTAAATTTATTATAATGAAGTTAGGATACAAAGAAATAATTCAAAAATAATTAAGATGTGTAAAAAATGGTAGAATAATAATGATGGTTGTTGCTAGAAGGAGAAGAAATAAGTTTTCTATACTTTTTTTAGTTTTTTCTCTTTTATCAACTTGAGAAGAACGAATTTGATATGAGATTTTTTTTAAAACATAAACTAAACTTGACATTGTGTTTCAATCTCATCAATTTAACTTAATTTTATTAAAATTTAAGGACGTAAGCCTTATACGCCTTGAAACTTGAACCTCAAGTTATAAGCTTTAATCGGTTAAGGCGCAAGGTAAGGCGTAAGCCTTAGAAAATACTAAATAAATTAACCTTGATGCAATTTTTTTCTAAGAAAACAACCTTGAGGGTAATGTTAGATAGGTTTTTAAAATCATGGTTGAGGCCATGAGTCTTTGCTAAGGTCTTAATGTGACCTATTTTGTATGTGAAAATTATAACAAATTTTGGGTATTAATTCCTTGATATCTAGGATTATATAGGATTTTGACTATTTTTAGCTACATGTGTAAACATTTTGTCATCATTTAGCACTTACTATTATAGATCATAAATATTTAATTCAGTTAGATTAAGTAATTATTTTTTAAGGACTTTCTTGTGGGATAATATTAGCTTGATAAAAGATAAATACTCTAATTGAATTTCTTTGACTTTCACCACCAAGTTTCTAAGACATGTAGGTTTGTTACAATTTTGAAGGAGATGTTAAATGTGTGAATAAGTCTTATATTGGAAAAATATGAGTAGAAATTGGTTATATAGTTCGGATGAGCCACTTTTCATAATATGTTAAGCTTTTGGATTAGAACCCTAGGTCTAACAAATAATATTAGAGCTAAGTGTCACGACCTTAAATTTCTCCAGTAGCGATCGTGCGGCACTTAGCTCGGTCCGTCAAACTAAGCCTGCCTTTCAATCCGAAAATGGAACTCCAAAGAGAATAGAGAGAGTTTGCAAAGAATGCTTTGTATTGCTCTAGAGAGAGTTTATGATACAATTGCTAAGAATTCCCAAGGATTTACAAGATTTCCCAAGATGAATGCAAATGAAGGCCAAGTGGTCTATTTATAGTGTGGCTCTAAGCTTAAGAGCATGCCACCACTTTCTAGAGTCTTCCTAGTCTAGAATGTACAAGGGTATTCTAGATTTATCTACAATGTGCCACAAGGCTCTAGGACCTTCTAGCCAACTCTAGAGTCTTCTAGGTTTGTCTAGCTCCTTAAATGCAGCCTTCAGGGATGTTCAGTATACTTCCGGCGGCTTCTACATCCTTCGGGACGTTCCGTAAGCTTCCGGGCGGCTTCTACGTCCTTAGGGATGTTCGTAAGCTTCCCGGCGCTTCCCGAACCATCCGGCGCATTCTAGAACGTTCCGGCCAGCCCATTCTAGCACTCTCGGCGTGTAACATTCTAGGGTCTTCAAGCTTGAGTTGAGTCCGTCCCGACTCTAGCCATTTCTAGATTTCTAGGCGACTCTAGAACTTTCCATATGTCTTAGATCCTTTTGAGCGAGCCAACATTTGGATTTTTAGAGCGGTTTGGGCGGGACGTGACACCCTCCCCACAAGCAAGTTCGCGACGCCCTCGTCGCGCCTTCAAGTGAAACCTCTCTATGGCATTTTTGAATTGCCATAAAGACTCTCGGGTTCCCAATTTTTATTATCTACACATTTGGGCGTTTTTCCATTTGACCAGTATTCTCTATAACTTGGTACGCCCGCTTCGTCGGATCAAGCGATCCGCCCAAAGTGAGTCCACTTCTTTGTTGAAGGAGGTTTACGTCACGAGGCGCCACTCTTGGATTCTCCACTACTTATGTCTTCCTTATCTTCATGAAAGGATTTTAACATGCTTACATGAAAAACAGATAGATTTTAAGCTTCGGAGGAGTTGCGACTTATATGACACCTTACCGAGCTTTCTTGGGACGAGGAAATGGTCCCTCGTATTTCATGATAACCCTATGAGCCTTCGTAAGGACTTCAATTGTTGGGGCAATAGTTTGACAAGGACTAGATCTCCTTCCCGAAATTTGACCATCCTTCTTTTCTTGTTAGCCCGTTTCTTCATCTTTTAGACGCCTTATCTCGGATAGGCTCGGGCCAACTCCGTTTGTTCATGCCAAGCCTTGGTAAACTTGGCGGTACCGGGCTCTTTCCTTCGTAACTCGTGGCCGTGGCATGAGGAGTGTGGTTCTTTGCCTTGACGATCTCGAAGGGACTCTTCGGAGTAGACTCGCTCCTTTGCAAATTGTAGGAAAATTGGGCTACATCCAGCAACTTAGCCCAATCATGCTGATTGGCACTGACAAAGTGCCTAAGATACAACTTCAGCAATGCATTGGCACGTTCCGTTTGCCCGTTACTTTGGCGATGAAAGCTTGTGGAGAAATTCAAGTTCGATCCCAACAACTTGAATACTTCCGTCCAAAATTTCCCCATGAATCGTGGGTCTCCGTCACTCACGATATTGGAAGGAATTCCCCAATGCTTCACAACATTTTTGAGGAACAAACATGCCGTCTCATCTGCCGTGCAGTCCGTCGAGGCAGATATGAATGTCGCATACTTGCTGAAGCGATCAATCACCACGATAATGCTGCCAAAGCCCTCTGATTTTGGCAGGCAAGTGATGAAATCCATAGAGCGCTCTCCCGGGTCTCTGGAATGGGCGGCGGATCTTGAGACACTCGGTGTATCTTTGCTTTGTCTTCCCCTTTCGACTGTGCGCATCGATCACCATGCTTCCGCTGTATGACTCTAATTTTTCCACGGCCCGGGCTCTTTATTGGTGGTCTTTGTGTCGAGATCCAACTCGACTTTATGGTTCACCTCCTCCTTGGGAGGTAACCGTTTGGGTGAGGCTCCGCATCACCCCACGTGGGATTTATGCGGGGTAGCTTGCACCTCCGTTGGCAAGCTTGACTTTGGTGACACCTCAAACATCACCTTGTGAGACTTATACGGGGCAACTTGCACGTCAGTCGGCATGCAAGCTCGGCTTTGGTGACGCCTCAGGCAATACGCCTCATGGGACTTATGCGGGGCAACTTGCACCTCCGTTGGCAAGCTCGGCTTCGGTGACACCCCCAGCATCACCTCATGGGGCTTATCGAAGGCAACTCGCCCTTCCGTCCGCAAGCTTGACTTTGGCGACTCCTCCTCGTACTCTTTTGAGATGGTCAGGTAACTCTCTTCGTCCTTCTTCAATCCCCTTTTGATTTGAAGTGCAGAGAGCTTGGGTCATGCAGTTTGGTGGCCTGTCCGCGTCGGTACCACGCAAGCCTTTGAACCGTCCATGATGCACGTGGAGTTTGAGTATGGCACCAAGAAAGCTCTTACCTGGTCCCGAAGCTCGTGCCGAATACCGTTGAGTAGGTCATCTATGAGTGCCAGCGATAAATCCACTTGGCGGGTCCAAGCACCGCGAAGACTAGCCTTAACTCCGCGAGCAACTCCATGTAATGGTGCTCTTGAGTTAAGCTTTGAGAGGCCACTCCAATTGTGACAACCTTTAGGTCGAGTCTCCTTGCTTCCTCCACTGAAACAAAGTTATGAGACGCACCTGTGTCGACCAATGCTTTGGCAACCTTCCCGTTAATGGTGGCATCCACGTACATTAAGCCTTTAGGGGTCTTTGGGGCAGCTTCTGCATTGCACCGGGCAGTAGGCATGAAAGAACCCATCTTTGCACCGTACGTCCAGGCTCACCTCCATCTTGGTTATGTGTGGAGGCAACTAAGGCGCTGGGCCTTCCTCTTCGGACATTCGCGTGCCCAATGCGGTCCGTCGCATATAAAGCACGTCACCCGGGGCTTCGAGGCATTCCGATCCTCCTTCTCCTTCCCTTTGTCCCGTGGCTTGAATGAGGAGCCGTCCTTAGGATTTTTAGGACCCTGACTCTTAGCATGGCCTCCACCACTCTTTCTCCAGCTAAACTTTTATCGAGACTTTTGAGCTCTCCTTGTTTGTGGAATAGTCAATAAAGCTCTCCTCAGTTGCGATGGCCGAAGATAGGTCTTGGACACCACGTCGCTTGAGCTCTAAATTGGCCCATGATTGGAGACCATCCATAAATAAGAATAGGGCATCCTTGTCTGATGTGTCGGGGACTTCAAGCAGCAAGGTTGTGAACTCCTTCACATAATCCCTTATGCTACCCGTTTGCTTCAATCGTCGCAATCGGCCCCTTGCCTCCTCCTCGGCATTTATAGGGAAGAAGCTGCATCTTGAATTCCCTTGAAGTCATCAAAGGTATCAATCGTGCAAACCCCTCATTTGCACGTCTCCGTCTCGTCTCCACCTGACATCGCGGTGTTGGATAAGTACATGGCGGGTTCGGATCTTGCGGCATGGTCCGGTTATGCCGAGTAGCCTCAAAGTATTGTTCTAGCCCCATAGGAAGTTGTCCACTTCACCGGCGTTCCTAACACCGTTAAAGGTCTTGGGCTTGGGGGAACGTCCACCCTCTTAGCCTGGGTGACGGTGGTTGCACTAGTTCCCGCGGCCGCGCCCGCTTACATAAACTAGATCACCACCCATATCCTCCATTCTATGCAATACATTAGCAAGTTCTCTTTGGACAAGATCCGCACCTTGGCAAGTTCCACCTTTAACCCGTGATCTCTTGCCTCGATCCACCGTCTAGCTCGTTGAGTGACATCTTAACATTGCGTGGATTTCCACATCCTCGACCTCGAAACCCATTGCAACGCTCCTCTAAGTTGTCAACCCGGTCAGCTGACTCCCTGAGGCGTGCTGTGGCCTTCCCGCTCATGCTTCCAAGCTAGAAAGCAAGTCTTTCGACTTGGCTCGAGATTCCTTTGGGGCTTTCCGCACTTCCTCACGCACCACGTTCCATTGGTGGAACGTCCGTGCTGGTGTAGGCTGGGGCGGTGTTCTTCATTTTGCCAAAGATAGAGATACTTTTAACCCGCTTCGATACCAGCCCCGTCACGGCCTTAAATTTCTCCGGTAGCGATCGTGCACGCTTAGCTCGGTCGTCAAACTAAGCCCTGCCTTTCAATCCAGAAAATGGAACTCCAGAAAGAGAATAGAGAGTTTGCAAAGAATGCTTTGTGTGCTCTGAGAGAGTTTATGATACAATTGCTAAGAATTCCCAAGATTTACAAGATTTCCCAGATGAATGCAAATGAAGGCCAAGTGGTCTATTTATAGTGTGGCTCTAAGCTTAAGAGCATGCCACCACTTTCTAGAAGTCTTCTAGTCTAGAATGTACAAGGGTATTCTAGATTTATCTGATGTGCCCACAAGGATCTGGGACGCCTTCAGCCTGACTCAGAGTCTTACTAGGTTTGTCTAGCTCCTTCGTGCACCTTAGGGATGTTCCGTATACTTCCAGCTGAGCTTCTACATCCTTCCGGGACGTTCCAGTAAGCTTCCGGCTGACTTCTACGTCCTTCCGGGATGTTGGTAAGCTTCCGGCTTCCCGAACCATCCGGCGCATTCTAGAACGTTCCGGCCCATTCTAGCACTCTCCAGCGTGCTCTAGAACATTCTAGGGTCTTCAAGCTTGAGTTGAGTCCGTCCAACTCTAGCCATTTCTAGATTTCTCTAGGCAACTCTAGAACTTTCCATATGTCTTAGATCCTTTAGGCAGCCAACATTTGGATTTTTAGGGGCAGTTTGGGCGGGACGTGACATAAGGCTCAATTTGCATTGCGTGGGCACACACAAAGTTAATCATCAATATGAAAGTAGACCCATGTAGGTAGTACACATGATCTAAGTCCGAACGAATGGTGTACCCCTTATTGGATCACAATGAGAATTGCACGATGTTATTCTAGACTCATTTGAAATCTCGAGGCTTGATTAAGTTGGTATGGGTTCTTTGGCTATTTCTTATCACGCATATGAACTTGATGGAATATGGATGCCTATTTAGAGGATGTAGATAAATGACTAGTCCTTAGTATTAAGGCATGGTTGGAGTCTAAGAAGGTTAATGTGTTCTCATTCGAGGGGAAATTGTTAGGTGTGCGAATAAGTCACACATTGAAAAACTATGAGTAACAAATTTGATATATAGTTAGAATGGACTACTCATCCCAATAAGTTAATTTTTTGGATTGAAACCTCAGGCCTAGCATGAGTTTTATTGGAAAAGTACCAATTTCAAAATAACAAAAGCAAAAAAATTAAAAAATTTCCACTTGTGTGACTAAAATGACACAATTAACCAAATATAATAAAATAATAATCAAGTGATAAATAAGTGACACAATAATTTTTAATATAGTTCAACAATAGACCTAATTCATATAACCTTCACTTTCATCTTTCACTCTAAAATATAGGTACATCAAAATCTTCTATAAAAAAACTAGAGAAACATGTACATCAATTATAAGAATAAACAATTTTTAGAAACACAATCAGTTTTCAATAAATTGATAAAATATAAAAACAATTTTAGATCTCATTAAAATTGATAGAATATTTGATGGCATAACAAAGTGAAAGCCCTTTTGAAATCTGAATTGATAGAAAAATAGAACTTAGATAGAAGAACAAGCTTTTAAATTATGAACTTAAAATAATGTTGACTTGAAACACTTTCATACTATTTTTATTTTCTTTATCTAGGTTAATTTATGAACTTTTGTAGCTTTTCACCATCATTTTTTGCCACTACATAATCATATATATAGCAACTAGAAAATCCTTTTGCTTTTAGCATTTAGCTGCCCAAAAAGCATTAATCATATAGCTTATTAATGCATATGCTTTAACTTACCACCTTAACGTAAAACTTTTTTTTTAAATTTTATGTTACTTAGTAAATGAAAGGCCACATGAAGAGGACCCAACAAAATCTCCCAGCCTTCTGCTTGCACTGCTAAAACTTTTCTTTAGGTAATGGCTTCATCATTATATCAAACCTACTTTCATCTATGTAATGCTTCTCAATCAATAATTCTTTGGTTTTAATATTATCACGTAGTCAATGGTATCTCACATAGACATGCTTAAATCTCGAATGAAACATTAGATTCTTTTTGAGATGAATAGCAATCTAACTTTCACATTAGATCATATACTTCTGTTAGTTCATATTTAACTCTTGTAGGAACTTCTTCATCCATAAGGCTTACTTACATGCTTTAGTTACATCAATATACTCTACTTTATAGAAGACAAAATAATATATTTTTGTAATCTTGACTGACATGAAACGATTCTCCTGTAAAAGTCATCATATAACTTGAAGTAGATTTCATTAAATCAACATCACATATCATGTATGCATATGTGTACCTATCCAACACATGTTTACCATTACCAAAATATAGACATATCTTGGAAGTATCTCTAAGATACTTGAGAATCCAATTCACTACTTTCTAGTGTTCTTTTCCAAGATTGGAAAGAAAACAACTAATCATTATGACATCATAAGCAATATCTAACCTGGCGCATATCATGGCATACATCAAATTACTTACTGCAAAAGCATAAAAAATTCTTTCCATTTTTACTTTTCTTTCTCACTTGTAGAAATTTGCTTGGAACTTAACTTGAAGTGACGTATAAGTGGAGAAAAAAAATCTTTATGTTTCTCATTTTAAACCTCTCAAGAGCTTTCTTAATGTATATTTCTTGAGATAACTAGAGTTTTTTGTTCTTCCTATATGAGTAATTTTCATGCCAAAACTTTTTTTTTTGCAGATCCAAGTCTTTCAAAAAGTTTGTTAAGTTTTTTCTTCAACTTCTCTATTTTTCTTGTATCATGACCAATAATCAACATATCATAGTAAGGGAATAAGAAAATCATCATTAGAAAATATTTTCACATACACACAATGATCAGATGTAGTTCTAAAATTATAATATATTCATGACTCAGTATAAAAGAGTCAAAATTCTTGTACCACTACCTAGATGCTTACTTGTATCATGACCAATAATTAACATATTATCCATATATAGCAAGAGATTAAGAAAATCATCATTAGAAAATCTTTTCACATACATGCAATGATCAAATATAATTCTAGTGTTCTACTGTATTCATGAGTAACTATGAAAGAGTCAAATTTCTTGTACCATTGCTTAGATGCTTTCTTAAACCTATAGAATATTTTCTTGAGATTGCAGACGTAATCCTCTTTGCCTTTGACTTTGGATCTATCTGGATGTTCCATGTATATTTCATTTTCAAGATCACCATGAAGAAAAGTTGTATTTATATCAAGTTTCTTAATTTCTAAATGCAAACAAGTAAACAAACTAAAAATAACTCTTATCAATGACATCTTTATAGCTGGAGAGAAAATTTCTTCAAAGTCAATGATTTTCTTCTTACCATACCTTTTTATAACTATTCTTGTTTTGTAACTTAGTTGTGAGTTATTTTCTAACTTCAACCTATAAACTCATTTGTTTCTCAAATCATTTTTGCCTTTAGGTAGCTTCACCAAATTATAAGTGTGATTCTCATGCAAGAAATTAATCCATTCTTTCATGTCCTTGTACCACCTTTTTCATTTCTTGTGGCTCATAGCTTCTTTAGAGGTTTTTAATTCTCCCACATCAGTCAATAAGACACTATATAGAGGGTATCTTATAAAAAGCTTTCTTTCCCTAGTTGACTTTCTTAATACAGGTTTTGCTAGAGATGGAGTTTCTTCTTGAACATGTTTAGTAAGTTCCAAATTCTATGTTACAAGGACTACATGATGAACAACATCATCATGGTTTTCTTCTCTAGCTATCTTGTAATCATTATGAGTTGGAGGTTTGGAAATAGGCTTTAAACTAAAATGAACTTTAGTAAAGGATTAAGGCTTATTGACTCCATCGACACCGGCTATCTAATCTTTGAGAAAGACTACATCTCTATTCCTGAACACTTTTTTGCAAATTGAATCTCATAATTTGTACCCAAACTCATCATGTGAATATCCCAATAAGATACACCCTTTGTCCTTGTCATCAAACTTGGATATTTTCTTTTTGGGAATATAAACATAGGATGTGAATCTGAACACTCTCAAGTGCTAATAGAAAACATCTTTCCCTTTCCAAACTCTATTAAAAATATTATCATCCAGATAAGTTGAAAGAGAAAGGTTTATCAAATCAAATGTAATCCTCATTTCTTCACCCCAAAATGACTTAAATAACTTGGCATTGAAGAGCATACACCTGATTCTTTCTTCAATTATTATGTTCATATTTTCTTCCACACAATTATGACAAGGATTCTTTGACACAATCTTCTCAAGTCTAATACCATGACTTTTGCAATAAATTTTAAATATCCTTTGTATTCATCACTATTGTCTAATCTAACACATTTCAACATCCTCCTAGTTTCTCTTTCCACCATAGCATAGAAATATTTAAAGATATCTAATTTTTTTTTTTTAATGCATATGCAAACAATTTTTTAGAATGGTCATCAATAAAAGTGACAAAATAAATGCACCACCAAGTGTTTTATCTTGCATGCTACATACATCAGTATGGATCAAATCTAATACATGTTTTCTTTTGGAAAGAAATTTTATGAGTTTTACCAACTAAGAAACGAACACAGGTTTAAATGTGTATATATTAAGCTTGGTAAGTGCTTATTTTTGGCAAGCGTTTGTAGTCATTTTTCACTGATGTGCCTAAGTGATGAGTGCTCAAAAAGCACTAAAATTACCATGATTTTATGCACATTAATTGACTAAAATATATATATATTTATATGATTTATCATATATTTATATAAATTTGTCTTTTTCGGAATCACGGGTATTTTTATTGTTTTTTCAGGTATTTTTGTTTAAAAACGTCATTTAAAGACTCAAAAAGGAATACTGGAAGCAATACATCACAAATATATTAATAAATAAGTGGGAAAAGGTCAACAAACATGGAAAAATTGGACAAAATGGGTCGAAAAGATCAAAAATGTCAAAAAGGAGAAAATCGCGCCCGGAGCAGCCCACCCCGCGCGCGCCAGCGCCCAGCCGTGCGTAGATGCGCGCGCCTTCCTCCAGATCCGCGCGCACCGCAGCGCGCTATCACTGTTCACGCGTGCGCGCGCCTGTGTGCGCCCCAGCTGCCGTCATCAATGACCTCCATAATTGCACTACGCATTTTCATCATTTTTTAACATTTTTTCACCCACTTTTTCTCTGCATCCTCACCTATAAATACCCCCCTTCTGTTCACATCAAACCACACCTCAAATCACCCTTCTCTCTTCTTTCTTTCTCTCCATTTCTTAGTTTTTAGTTTTTTTTAGTTTTTCTTATGTTTTAGCTAGTTTCTCTTAGTTTTAGAGTTCTTCTCTTTTGGGATGAACTAGTTATGTTTTTTTGTAATTTATTAGCTTTTTGATTTAATAAATGGGAGTGCAAATTCCGTTTGGAGGTTTTCTAGCAAAGGGAATGGCATCAATCTTGTAAGGATTTTATTTTTTTGCGGTTATTTTTTATGCTTTATTCTTACATGTTATATTTAATTTGTCGTGATTAAATTTAAGCGTGCTAGTTTGTAAAAATGATATAATAATAACGTTGTTATGCTGCGAAATATTAAATAGGTAAAAATCTCTGAAATGAATTGATTTTATTTTTATTCAAGATTTTATATTAAGAATGCTAGAGAGAAATATATTATTTTTCATTACAAACTTAAATCTGAAAAATAGAGTTTAAGGTTTAGTTATCCAGACTGATTTAGAGTTGTGCTCTTTTATTTGTTCGTACAATCGCTTTAGGTAGTTAGAGTGAAGCTCTATTTCAAAAGTTTTTATAAGAATTATTATCTGAAAATGTATTGACAACATGTTTTCAGTAGTAGTTTTAAAACTTGAAAGTTAGTACTCGGATAATTAAATTCTTAGGTTAGGTTTAATTTGGACACCTTAAATAAAGTTTAAATTGTCTAACCCCACCAAAGGTGGCATTTAAATGGTTCATTTTCAATCTCTTAGAAAAATGAATTAATTTAATTAACCAAATTAGTTATCAACCCCACCCATAGGTGTTAATTGATTTGTTTAGTTAACAAAGAATATCTAACCCCACCAAAGGTGGTATTCATACAAAAAAGGGAGAATCAATAAATATCAATTCATATCTTTAATAACCTAAATAATATGAGCAAGCATAATTAACTTAGTTATTATATCCATAAATACTCCACTATTATAAATGATAAAATTTGCATGAATGTTTATTGAATCTATGTTTAATTTTCTGTAATTAGATTAAAAACACAAAAACCCCAAAATATCGTGATAGGATGTTTAGGATTTAATTTCGTTTTTAAAAGTTTGAATAATAAATTAAAAACCACATACATTCCTTCCTTAGATCGACCTTGGGAGTATACTTATCATTTTCTACAAATTGATTCTTGCACTTGCGAGAGTTTTATAAATATAAAACCAAAGTATTGGCAGAATCGGCGATGCCGGTTTTCGTTCATCAAGTTTTTGGCGCCGTTGCCGGGGATGACTCTGTTGCGGGGATGGCATCAAAGTTTTTGGCAATCCCGATTCTGCTCATCAAGTTTTTGGCGCCATTGCCGGGGATGACTCCGTTGCGGGGATGGCATCAAAGTTTTTGGCAATCCCGATTCTGCTCATCACTAAGCTCTATATTAGTCTTTCTCAACTGCATTCACTTCTCCTTTACTCAACTTGCCATACAAGTAGTAAAGTGTATCTTTCCTCATACTTCTAGCAATTACTAGGAAACTTCTAGTGAGCTTTCATTTACCTTCATAAAACTAAATATTATAGCCATTATCATCTAGTCTGCTAGTAGAAATCAAGTTGATTTGGATATCAAGTACATGTTTGACATCTCTGAGTACTAACTTACAACATGTATTTGTTTCAATGAAAATATCTCATATACCCAAAATCTTGAAAAAAATATTCATTTTTTATTCTAACAAAGCCATAGCTATCACTTTTTTTATAGGATGTGAAGAACTCATCATATGGCGTAATATGATAGGATGCATCAAAGTTGACAACCTATGTGTTGGGCTGGGATGAAAGATTAATGAAATCATCATCATAAGTAATAACCACATCACTATATGTAGCTACTACAATAGTCTCATGTTGTGATTTATGACTATCACATCTTTCTCCGAATTGCTCTCTTTTCCATAAGCGACAATTTTTCTTCATATATCCTAACTTTTTGACAACGATAACACATGATTGAGTTTCTGCTTCTAGAAGTGTCATATTTTTCATATTTATGATGATTTATATTTTGGTTGTGACCTTGCCTCTTATTTTTCCCAATCATAAGTGCTCAATTCGTAGAAGATTGCCTTAAATCTTTTCTTCTAACTAAGAGATTAAGTAGTTTACCTCGAATCAAATCAACAGTCAATTTTTTGCTAGGTTCGGAGTTACTAACTAACATTATCAATGTCTCTCAAATTTCTGGCATGAAACTAAATAACAATAATGCTTGTAACTCATCGTTAAGGGTAATATCTATAAGTGATTCATACAACCTTCAAAATCATTGATGTGTTCACTAATGTTACGACATTCCCTGTACTTCAAATTCATAAGCTTTTAAATTAATAATGCTTTGTTTTGAGCACTTTAATTTTGGCATAGAGTTTCTAATTTCTTCCACAACACATTGATTTTAATTTCTTTGATAATATTATAAAACACACTATGAAAAACACATCTTCTAGTGCACGCGTACACATTTTCTATGCATTATATCCCAGTCATAATCATCAGTCTTATCACCTCATTTTGCTTTATCATCTTTTGAATCATATAAATCTTTAAAGTATGATAGATCTTGCATAATGACTTTTCAATCTGTCATCTTAAATCAATCAATCAACCAATGCTTTGATATCAATTTATTGAGAAAATATTAATCTCAAAATTACGAAACGAAAAATAAAACATTTTTTATTTATGTGACTAAATAAATACAATAAAATAATAATCAAAATAATAAATAAATAACACAATAACTTTTAACATGTTCATCAATGTGTTTAATCTACAAGACTTTTCCTTTTATTTTTTAACTATATCAAAAATGAGAATACTAAAATCTTTTTTCTAAAAAAAGCATCACATTACATCAATATCAAAAAAATATAATTCTTGAAAACACAATTAATCTTCGTCAAAATAAGCTAATATAAATTTATTTTTATATCTCTATGGAACTTTTGATGACAAAACAAAAAGTGACGTCATAAGTTAAATTGGTTAATTGAGATTTGAGATCTCAACCCTTCTCGAACAGCCCAAGGGGCAAACGGCGCTCATTCATTCCATATTATTAATATTATAAATACCGTGAAAAATCAAATTAATTATTTTATTTAGATAAAAAATATCGTTCTAACGTGATTTTAGTTTTTTTTTATAAAAAATTAAGAAATAATATTTAATATTATTTTATTATTAAATTTTTTAATCGAAAATTCTTATGTAACTATTTTTTATAAAAAAATAATTAAACGATACTTTTACAAAAAAAATTAAGTAAAACAAACTTCACTTTTCATAGAAACGATATTTCTCCCTTAAATATATTAAATTATTATTTATTTGTATTAAATAATATATTAAATATTAATTAAATATAGAATTAAAATATTAAATATTAAATTAATTGTAAAAATATTTATCAGCTAATTAAATTATAAAATATTATAACGTTGGTCTAAATACACACAATTAATGCTTGAGATGAAATGGTTCAGACTTCTTGCATGTGACGTTTAGTCATACATTTTGTATGCGGGCCTAATTTATTTTATTTATCAATTACAGTGTTATTTCTTTAAAGATACAATTTATTAGGGTGATAATTTTTGATCTGAAGATATAACATGAATAACATAATATACATAATATATTTAGTCATAATTAATAAATATTTTTTTAAAAAAAATTATTTATTTTTATTTTTATTATTATAAATAAATAACAGTTAAAAAAGTTCAATAATTAATATGTTAATACAATAGGATTAATATCGCTACATTTCATGTGGTGTAGTGGTTGTTGATAAGTATTAAACAAATTGAATTGTCTAATTTCACATCTTACTCAACGTAATGCTGCTTTATAACGTTAAAGAAGTACTGTGAGAGATCCTAAAAAAATGGTTGGTATGTCAATTTCATTGTTATCTTTATATTGATGCAACTTTGGTTAAGCACGCAATATATTCAAGTGTATTATATTTATATCAAGCAATATATTATTATTTTCGGTTTGTCTTTACATATTTTACTAACAAGTTTCAACACAATAATGCACTTAAAATATACCATTTAATTTTTTTTATTTTACAAAAATATAATTAAAATATAAAATTTATATTAATATTTTTTAATTAAAATTATTTTTTATTTTTATTTTTCAAAAATATAAATAAGTTAGTTTATACGCATTAACTCAACTCATTTAAAGATGATTTGAAATGAATTTAACTCATATAAAATTTAAATGAACTAAACTAATTACATATTACATAAATCTAAATAAGTTGAGTCACTTCGTTATTAGTCATTATATGTTTAAAATATATATAGTAAAATAATAATGATTTTATAACTATTATAAAAAATTGAGTTTGTATTTTTATACGAAAACGATAATCATAATCATGAAAATAATATTTTATTTTTTGATCGGTGAGATTTATTACTCATCAACATATTCTTCCAATAATATAATCCTTTTTTATTTGAAATAGTATTTTGTAAAATTTTAATTATTATAAAATTTTAATTAGTTATGCTTACAGATTTCATGAATTATGTAAAATTTTTTTTATTTATCTATACTATTAACTATTATATTAGTTAACTGAATTAGGAAATAAATTTATAAGATGAAATATAAAAGGTTAGCCATTGAAATTATAAAATTTAAGTTTTTAAAACACTTACACCTTTTAATGTAAATTCTTACATGGTTAAAAAAAATTAGTTTCAATAATATATATATATATATATATATGTGTGTGTTTTTCTTTACAATTAGTACCTGTTTATTTTAAAATTCTCTTAACTATAACATTTTCAAGATATGTATTATTAATTGTTTACAATATTGTACTATTTTTTACTCTTTTATTACGAAAATAATTATATTTTAGCGCATCTATTGATATTGATTTTATAATTATTTTAAATGTATGACTTTGTACGTTTATTAGGAAAATATTATAATATTTTTAAATTTTTATTTAAATTTCTTAAACCTTAAAAGAATTATGTATCACAAAAGTTTTTGTTTCTTTTTATTCTAAATTAATATTTATTTATGTATTTGGTTATACTTCTCAATTTTTATGCTTTTAATAAATTTGTTTTTGTGAAATAATAAATAAAAAACATAATTAACGTTTAAAAATTATTGTAAAAATAAATCTTTCGTTATATTAACATAAAAAATGACTTTATCATAATTATATTTATATTATTGTTTAACATTTGAGATAGAATATAGGAGAAGAATTTACATTTTTTTAATCTTAATTTCTCACATTGAAGGAAACTTTGAACTTTTTTTTTAATTTTACATTAAAATTCTAAAAGATTTAACTTTGATTATTTAATCAGAACTATATATATATATTATATTTAAAATTAATTCTTTGGATAACAATAATTGAACTTAATTAGTAATTAAAAACAATAATTTTTTTAAAAAAATTAGTTAGTATTATTTAATCACCACTTCTTAACTTTATTTTTCAAAATTTTAATTAATATTAATTATTTAGGTTAATAAATAACATACATAATGACATAATTAAAAATTAAAAACTATAATTTCAAAAGACTTCAGTTAAGATTATTTAATAACCCTATCATAATTTTATTTTTATAAAATTAAAAAAATTATAGATTGTTTATAATTATTTTAGTCATAATTCTTCAAAATTTTAATTTTTTAATAATTAAAATCAATTCCTTTTAGTATAATAACAACATAATTTCTTTAGGGATTAGAAACTAAAATTCTAAAATAATTGAGTTGGGATTATTTAATCAATTTTTTTTTTAATTTTTGTTATAAAATTAAAAATTTTAAGTTGCATATAATTATTTTGATAATATTTCTTCAAAACTTGATTAATTTTAATTAAATTGATTATTGATAAAATAATAAATAAAATATATAATCACTTAAATATGAATTAAAAATTAAAATTTTAATTCTCACCAAGTTTATTATTATCCACTGAACTACTTGTTATCATCACGTTTTTGTTTTACTTCTTATTTTAGATCAAAAGTAATGAATTGCATATAATTATATTTGTCATATATTTTTTAAAATTTTAATATATTTGTGCTAATTTAAACTATTCAATATGTTGTTTACATTCTAGGTAAAAGTTATAATTTGATATCCTAATTTTTGTAACTAGCTAGTTGAATTTATTCTCTTCATTTTTAATTTTATATACTCACTCAACCGATTTATTTGCTTCACTTTTAATTGTACCAATTTAGACCCTAACATTTAATCGAATCAATTTAATTTTCTAATTTTATTTACTCATCCAATTTGATACTTATTAGTCTAACTTTTTCAAATTTGACAAATAATACTATTTGTTAATTTAGGGATAAATTAACAATAAAAAGGTCACGTGATAGCTACATGACCAATTAATATTCATGAAACCATCGTTTCACAACTTCCCTCACCAAATTTGCCATTGCCGTTCCTAATTCTCACAAAGTTTGATTAATGGCCATAAAACTTCATAACTGTAAAAAAAAAAAAAAAAAAAAAGAGTTCCGGGTCTCTACATCTTCAAAGTCATTTTTTCTAATCTTCAACGTCCACGCATTTCATATTTTTTGGATAACCGAGGATTAGTGAAAAACTATATTATATTTATGGTTAATGAATTTTTTAACCTTAGACATGTCAGAAATAGGTGCATAAATAGTCGATTTGGTGGATGGAGGCTCCTAAAACCGTTCATACTAATTTAATGAATAATACTTGCTTTGTGTGATTTGCAAAAGTGTGATAGTTAAATTAGTTTAATCAAAAAGTTAAGTAACTAAAAAAAATAATTAGGAGGTAAATCAATCAAATTAAAACTTAGGGAAAAAAATTGTGCATGTTAATATAATTATAGAAATAAATTAGTCAAATTAAAAGTAAGAAAGAAATTTGTCACTACTTAAACTAATTCGAACTAATTAAAAATTGGATGAGTTGATATAAATAATAAAAAAATTAGTAAAATTAAGAAGGTTAAATTGGATAGGTTAATAAAACTAATAACGTAGGATGAGATGATAATTAAATGAAATGAGATAATTTTAATCTATAAATCTATTAAGAATATTAAATGAGATATGAGATGAATGGATAAGTATTGTTGTGTTGGTGTTGATATTCCCATGTGTGACAAGTAGTGACAAGTAAGCAATGATAGGTAAAATCCTATTTGACTCTAATTTAGATACAAGTGCAAATGTTTCATCAAAATCAATTTCTTCTACTTGCATGTAGCCTTGAGCTACCAACCTAGCCTTACTTTTAACAATAATGTCATGTTTATAAGATTTAATTTTGAACACCCATTTTGTTCCAATAATATTTTTTTGTTTTTAGGCTTAAGTACTAGTATTCACATAAGATTTCTTTCAAATTGAACTAACTCATCATGCATGACATTTATCCAAAATTCACCCATAAGTGCTTTATTCACATTTTTTGGTTCAAATTGAGAAATATAGCATAAATGGGTTACCTCACTTGTTTTTCTTCTTCTTTTTACCATGCTTGCATTAAGATCTCCAATTATATTCTTAATAGGATCATTTTTTGAAGTTAGGGTTGAATTTATTATTGATGAGGTTGATGCTTCTTCCTTCTTTTCTTCTCTTTCCTCTAAATCCTCTTCTTTTGTTTCAATTGTGTCACTGGTCATTGTTAATTGAGGTGTTGTGAAATTTTCTCCATTACTAGTTTCTTCACTTGTAATCTGCTTACCTACATCATCTATAATGACATTTATGGATTCCATAACAACATTAGTTCTACAGTGAAGACTCTATAGGCTCTACTATTTAGGGAATAATCAAGAAATATACCTTTATCACTTCTTGAATCAAACTTATGCAATTGTTCTCGATTTCTAAGTATGTAGCATTTACTTCCAAAAACATGCATGAATTTTAGATTGGGTTTTTTATCTCTCCATATCTCATAGAGAGTTTAGTTTGTACTTGGGCGAAGATATACATGATTTATAATGTGACATGCAGTGTTTATAGTTTCAACCCAAAACCTTTTGGAGACTCCCTTGGTATACAGCATTACTCTTTCCATCTCTTGAAGTATCGTGTGTTTCTTTTCAACTATTCCATTTTGTTGAGGTGTGATGAAAGTAGGAAATTCATGAAAGACACCATGTTCTTTACAGAAGTTAGCATACTTGGTATTTTCAAATTCTTTTTCATGGTTTGTTCTTAGTCTCTTGATGGTTACTATTTTTTCACCTGCTTCAACCTATACTCTTGTACAATATGAGATGAAGAACTTAAAAACATCTTACCTGTCTTTAAGAAAGTCTACCCAAGTGTAGTGAGAAAAGTCATCTACTACAACTATGATATATTTCTTACTTCCAATACTTTTTTTTTCTTATAGGACCCATGAGGTCAATATGTATCAATTCCATGTCTTACTTTGGTTTTCCTAAAACCTTTTGGGCTAATGCTACGAAGATAGCTGCCCATTTAATTGATAAATACCCTTCCTTTGCCTTAAAATTTAAAACTCCTAAACATGCTTGGTTTGAAAAACTAATTGGTTATAAGAATTTAAAATTGTTTAGTTGTGTTTCTTACTATCACATTAAACAAGATAAATTACATCATAGATCCCTAAAATGTGTCTTTTTAGGTTATCCAGATGGTACCAAAATATACAAACTTTGGTGTCTGACCTTAAAAGGTGCATTATTAATAGGGATGTTTTGTTTAATGAGAACTAAGAATATAAAGATATCATTGAAAACAAAGGCCATGTAAGTGATGATAAAATTGAAGTGAAGGTAAATGCAACCCTTAATCTAATACTACGGTATATGCGATTAAGGTGGAAGGATTGACCATCCCTCAACTGATCATATAGATACTACACTTAAAAGGGATAGTGAGGCTAGTAATGTTCCTTTTTTGGCATAATAGACTTATCATCCTATCAATTGGCTAGGGAGAGAGAAATGAGACATATATCTTCTTCGTAAAGGTATGATAGTCTTGACTTAGTTACTTATGTATTTTTTTCTTCCATTGATGTTGATGATGCTAAACCAAAATCTTATGCTAATGCCATGAATTGTATTTATTGTAATAAATGGTATGATGCTATGTATGATGAAATAAATTCTCTTAAAAAAAATAACACTGGGATTCTTGGTAAGAAACCTAATAATGTTAAATTAGTTGGTTCTAGATGGTTATTTAGAAAGAAAGATGATCTTTAGAGTATTAATTATATAAAATATAAAGCTAGACTTGTTGCACAAAGATTTTCTCAAAAGAAATGTGTTGATTATAAAAATATTTTTTCCTATTGTAAAATTTACTTGTATTATGATTTTATTATCCATAGTTGCTAATTTTAGCATGCATTTATAAAAAATGGATGTTAAGATTGCTTTTTTATAGAGTCAATTGAATGAAAACATTTATATACAATAATTTGAGGGTTTTATTAATAAAGGAAAAGAAAATCTTGTATGGTTGTTAAAAGATCCTTATATGGTTTAAAATAGTTTCCTAGACAAAGGTACATGAGATCTGATAGTTTTATGCTCAGTATTAGTTCTAGTAGGTATGATTATGATAATTGTGTGCATTTTAGAATGTATAATATTTCTGATTCAATTTACCTTTTTATTTTATGTTGTTTTATCACTTAAAACTAAATTGAATTTTGAGTTCGATAAAATGAAGGACTTAGGGTATACTAGTAAGATACCAAGCATGGATATAAGCAGAAATCACAAATATGATACTTTATGTGTTTCACAAAAATCTTATTTAGAAAAAGTATTAAAAAGGTTTTCAATGTATGATTAGAAACATGTTCAACTTTCTTTAGGTGCACATTTTGATTTGTCCTTGCATGATTGTCCTAACATTATTCAAGATATTGATTATATGTCTATAGTTCCATATTCTAAAATTTGTTTTGTTTTTAATGGTTTGCACACGACCTGATTTGTCATATGTTGTGACTATTTTAAGTAAATACATACCCAATCTTAGGGAAACTCATTGGTTATGATCTAAGTGGATTTTAAGGTATATTAAGGGTGCTCTGGATGTTGGTTTGGTATCCAATAAAGGACTAACTAGTTATCTAGCTATGCAAGGTTACATTGACTCTAATTATGACAGAGAGAAGCATAAGAGAATATCAATGTTTGGATATTTATTTACTATGTTTAACAATATAGTAAGCTAAAAATGCAACCTATAATCTATTGTGGCAGTGTCTACAACTGAGGTAGAATTTGTGACCTACACACAATCTATCAAAGAGAGCCTATAGCTTAGAAGGATTACAAAGCAGATGAATATTACCATTCATGATGCATTTGGAATAGTACACTGTTACAATCAATCCACCATCCATCTTTCAAAGCATCATGTGTTTCATAGTAGATCTAAACATATTGATATAAAATTTTATTTTATTAGAGATATTGTAACGTAAAATATGGTTAATTTAAAAAGGATAGACACTAAGGATAATCCAATAGACATGCTCACCAAAACAATACCCTCAATCAAGCCTCATCATTGTATGAACTTGGTTAGAAACAAAATCACTTACTAGTATGTGTTGGTAGGAAAAAAGTAAAGCAATTCACTTTGCATTAGTTGTTGAGATGAAGAATTGTTAAATTGAGTCACTTAAGTCAAAGTAGGTATCGGAGCATGCAGGGATATTTTAGTAATTTTGAAAGAGGGTAAACTAGTAACCTTATTACACTTTGATTTAATTTGGCTAATTGCTATTAAATTGAACATGGGCTTGTTTGATTGACTAGCCCATTAGATTGGACTTTTTAGGCCGTGGTTTAATTGTAATATACTGGCTCAATTTTGAGCAAAATGATAATTGATTGGATGATATATATTTTCTCTTCCTCATCCTTATTAGGACAAGTTGTCGCTTTTATTTCTTTCATCTTTCTTGCATTTTATTTTGGGTCATCTCAGTTTTTAGGTTTCTTTACTAAACTATTTGATTTCTTTAGAGATGTTGAGTGCGTGAGTCCAATCTTGAGTAATGTAGCATCTAATGGGTATATCCATACCTTTGTACTACTTGTAACGAGTTGGTTCTATAATTTATAACTTTGATTTTACTATAGTGGATTGACCTTCTCCCCTTTCTATAAACTACGGTATTAGTACTTGAACAATGCAAATATATGTGCAATAATTTAAGTTATTGTTTTTGTGTGAATTGTAAACTGTTCATTTGAGTTCTTAGTGTTTTTGTGAGATAAAAGAGCATAGATTCTCAACAATTGTATTTGTACAACTCTTAGTAGAATCTTTATATGTTATCTAATAATATAACCACTTTATGTTAGTCTAACTATAGCTTATCAAGAGCACATGCACCTAATTCATTCACTTACAATGTAGCTATACTAAGTATAGAAAGTTAGTCGTCAAGAATCAACTTCTTGTCTTCCAATTAGCTTGGACTGATATCGCATGAGGTACCTCTTGATTCTCGTTTGCTGCTTTCAATGATAACACCTTGTTATCTTGATGTAACAACCACTTTGGATACTATTTATCCTACAAAACCGACTTGTAAGGAAAGTGTGTCCAAGTAGTTATTAAGTCAACTACTTATCCATACTTAAACGATGTGAAACTCAATTAAGTCATTACACTTGATAATTATAGCATCACTTACAAGCAACATATGTGATCACTATACAAGCTTACAAACTAAGCTGTAATGCATTGGATTATATTTCAAGATTTACATTAGATTAGTTGGTGAGTTCTATTTTATGCTCAAAACCAATTACATTATACATTTTTGTTTTTTAGGTTGAGTTTAATTACTTGCTTTGAAATTAGTTGAATCACCTTTCTCTCTTCCTATGTATATATGGAAGTTAAATAGGTAATAATATGTCTCATATAAAATGTGAGAGTGTTAATTTATGAATCTTAAATTGTTTGTTCCGTTAAATTATGTATAAATATTAACTTAATTAATGATTATATATATATATATATATATATATATATATATATATATATATAAATTTGGTTGTATTTCATATTTTTGATGAGTATTTAAAATCTTTGTTAGAAAATGAGTTTTTCATCTATGTTTAAATGTTATTTTAAAGTATTATTTTAAATATATACATATGGATAAGTGTATGATCGTAATTGATAATTCAATTCAATTCTTAAGTATTTATTAGCAACTAACGGGAAAAGAGCTTTTAGTGTTTCAACTTTTACAAATTATATTTTAGTTTCTACTTTTTTTTAAAATGCAACATAAATTTATTTTAAATTAATTATTTTAATTTAATTACTATTTAAATATCACTATATATTTATCAATGTAACCACTCTTACTTATTTTCTTTAACGAAAAATTTATAAATTTTTTATATATTTAAATTATAAACACTATTTCAAGAAGAGGTAAAATAATAAAAATAATATTCTTAAAAAACATAATTATAAAAAGAATATAATTTACATCTGATTGAAAAATAGTAAATTTTAGAGATATTTACATATTTGTAATATTTTTAATAACATACATGAATATAGAATTAACAAAATAACATGAATGGATTTTTTTTAATTAAATATGATAAATTTAATAAATTTTATTTTAAGAATAGATTAAAAATATTTAATATTTTAATAATGTATTTATAAGTTTATTTTTTTTAATATTTTCTCAAAAAAATAAAATAATATAAACATATTTTGCCAAGTACATTCCAAGTGGATAATGTCAATAAATTTATAATTCAATATATATAGTTATTTAAATTTTTGAAAAATTTAAATTTGTTAATTTATTTTGTATGTAAAGTATAATTATTTTAAAAAGTAAAAGAGTGGAAAATAATAATAGGCAGTGTGCCATTGTCGGTGTTCGGACTTTTCACTTTCGTAGTCTACAGAAGAACTTTCAATGTCATGTAAGACTTTTCTTTCAATTCATTAATGGTTGTCTCCTTAATATTATTAAGTACTTAATTTATTAGATTTATGGTAAATTTGTTCTTAGTTTTTAATGGTAGAAAAACATTTTAATATATAATAGTTGGTATTATATTAAAAATCTTATCTAATTTCATTCTGGTAATATCACACCCTAAAAATATAACATAGATTTAAATGGATTTGATAGTATTATTTTTAAAATTATAAATTTTATTTATCTTATTTTCGTTGTTTTTTTTTAAAAACAATAAATAAATAAACACCAAATTGTTCTGCCTCCTAATAAGACCTCATCTTTGCCATTGACTTGACTTAAAGACATGCACAGTATACTCTTTTTTTTTTTTTGTGAGAGCTGCAAAGGAGTCTCTTCGTCTCCTATCTCTTTTGAAGAGCAACTGTATATCATAATGACACTATATATTACGCCTCATGATTTAGATATTGCCATACTTTTCCTTCCACAAGCTGATGTTACTCGTTCAAATATTGAGGCACGCGCGATCTTGAGTTTCAAAGAAGATACTTCATCTTCCTACTAAGTAGCAGCTCCTTTACACTGAACCCAAAAGAACCGGCTGTCCAGCCATCGGTTTCGCATCGCATGCCAATTTTCTTTTGGCAGTCGAACAAGTGTGCGTAGTTCGGCTTCCCCCCCCTCATAAATGGCCAGGTTTAGAATTTTCTTCTCAACTCAACTAAACTATATTGCTATTCTTTGTCTTTTCATGAATTTGTGAAATGGATACGAATCCACACTTTATTTTTCTAACGAACTAAAAAATGAATTCTTGGGTTTTTACCTACTACTCTAAACTTCCATTTTCATTTCCCCTTCTTAAATCTCTTAATCTTCCTCTTTAGATAGAGAAAATTAAAGTTCCAAATAAGAAAGAAAAGTTAACATGGAAGTACCAGTACCCCGGAGGCTGAAAATTTTGAAGAAACTATGGGATGTTTGGGATGTTCGTATTTGTATATCCATGAGCCTTTTCCTCCAAGTTTTGTTGGGATTCTTTGCCTCTTGGAGACAAAGAAGTGGTAATGCTTTATTACTCACTCTAATTTGGTCAGCTTATCTATTAGCTGATTGGATCGCTGCTGTTGCTATAGGCCAAATTACCAAAGGCCAAATTGATGCTCACAAAACAAATGAAGATCTTTATGCTTTTTGGGCTTCTTTCCTTTTGATTCATCTTGGTGGTCCTGATAGTATTACCTCATTTGCTCTAGAAGATAACGAGTTATGGCTCAGACATTTGTTTGGTCTCTTCTTACAAGTTCTTGCTGTTGCTTATACTCTCTTTCTTACCATTCCATTCAACAAATTTTGGCTCCCTGCAATTTTGTTGTTCTTTGTTGGAACAATTAAGTTTGGAGAGAGAACTTATGCTCTTTACAGGGCAAGTTTGGACCGTTTTGGTGCTACTGCTTTGCCTGAACCTTATCCTGGTCCTGATTATGAAGAAGCTGTGGCTACTTACTCTTTAATGAGATGGGTTGAAATTTCTAACCAAGATGATGTTTTGATAAATGCCCAGAAGAAGAATCATCTCCAAGTCACTGTTGATCGTACCCCTTCTTCTTTAGATGAAATGAAATTATTGCAATTGGCTTATTCCCTTTTTGAGAATTTCAAAGGGCTTATTGTTGGCTTTCTTTTGAGCTCGAAACACAGCCAATCAAGTAGGAATTTTTTTCTTCGTATAACTGATTTTGAAGCTTTTAGAATAGTGGAATATGAGTTAAGCTTTGTTTACCAAGTTCTTCACACCAAAGTGCTTTTGGTACGTTCTAGAATTGGATACATTTTGAGGGTTGTTTGTTTTTGTTTCACTATTGTGTCTTTAATCATGTTTGTACTAATTGAGAAACATGGGTTTGGTAAGTTTGACACAATCTTAACTTATGCCTTGCTCATTGGAGGCTTAGGTTTGGATATACTTTCTTTTCTGAAGCTCATTTTTTCTGATTGGACATTGGTTTTCTTAAAGGATAGTTGGACAAGACGATTCATTGCCGATACTTTGGCAACAGTTAAACAAGAGAGGTGGTCTAGGTCCATATCTCAGTACAATATGATAGGTCATTTTCTTGATGGCAATCCCAAATGGCTTAATAAGTTAGCTGGTTATCTTTATCTTGGTGATTTGTTAGAGAGAATGAGAATTCTTATCTATTCATCTTCAGTTACTATCTCTGATGATCTTCAGTGTTTTATTTTCAATGAGCTGAAACGAAGATCTTTAGATGCAAACAATAGTCGAGAAAATGACAGAGTCAGAGAGGCAAGTGTACAAAGAGGAGAATGGGCTCTTATGCAGACTAGTCCAGCAGTGAAAAGCCTTCTAAAATGGAGCATAGAAGAGTTTCAATATGCAGAAAGCTTGCTTTTATGGCACATTGCTACAGAAGTTTGTTGTCATGTGGAAGCTGAATCAACCAACAATGACGACGACGACGAAATTGAAGAAATGAAAGCAGCCCAAATGAGGTTTCATTGTTTGAATAAGGATGGTGACTTTAGTACTAATACTACTACAAATAATAATTACAAGGATGATAGTGTAAGATTTTGCAAGCTTCTTTCAAATTACATGTTCTATCTTTTGGTTGCACAAAACACACTACTAGCTCCAGTATTGGGCAATTGGCATATAGTGTTTCAGGATACTTGTGCAGAGGCTAAGAGATTCTTTAATAAGCATTCTGCCTATGATTTTTCAGGAGCTTGTGAAAAGATTAAGTCTGTGAAAACCAAATTGAGGCCTTCAATTGTGAAAGGGAAGAGAAGCAAGTCAGTGTTTTTTGATGCATGTATTCTTGCAGAACAGCTTAGAGGATTGAAGAAATTTGAGAGATGGAAAATAATGGATCAAGTTTGGATGGAACTGTTATTATATGCTGCTATTAATTGTAGACCTATTACACATGCACAGCAGCCAAGCAAGGGTGGTCAACTTTTGACTATTACGTGGATGTTGATGAATCATTTTGGGTTGGGATCACAGTTTTATGAGGAAGAACAACGAGATTGAACATTGATCAGAGATTGAATGAGTTCTTTTTCATTACTTTAAATTCAAATTCCATATAAAAGCTACGAACATGATTTTGTTATTATTGTGAATTTGTGATGAAGAAATATCACCAATATGTTTGGTATATGTATTAATTTATAGTTATTATATAACTTGTTTTTTAACTTGGAGTTGGAACTTCATGTATGTTTGACTCAATTAATAATGGTGTTTATAACGTAAGCCTTATAGTCAATGTAAAGACTTAATGTATGCCTTACTGGGTACTGCGTTCATACAATGTATGTTTTGTAAGCAATTAAGAAGAGAGCCTAGAGTGAGGTCCTTGTATGTAATCAAGATTACCTGTAACAAAACCTCAGTACTCGCATTTGTATGTAAGCAAGCGGTGGGTGGGCAGGTAGAATAACAGTGTGACAAGCTGTTCTCAACATGCAGTGCAAGGTTTCTCTTATAAACACCACATTAATATTAAAAGATTTAGTCAATTCGTGTGGAATAGATTCATTGTTGATTGAACCACGTTAGATTAATGTGTGTAATTTGCTTACTGGTTTCTTGATATAGAAAATTTTTGGCGCATTAAATATGTTGGAGCATAACGGATAAAAAGAAAATAAATTTAATAGGGTAAAATAATGACATCGGTAATTTAACGTGATTCATTCTTTAATTTGGGCTACATTTACGGGATAAACTCTAAAAAATATTTCTTTCACTAATAAAATTAATGAGCACAAAGTGAGAAACAATACAACAAATTTAGATAAACCCAAAATAGTAACACACAAATGTTTTTCAAACTCATTATTTTGTCACTCATCTTTTAGAAAAATATCTCAAATATATTTTTAAAATATTCTCCCACACTCTCTCACACATAACACTATTTTTCATCAAAGTAAATTATTCATTTGGCTTTACTTTGTTTCTCTTCTTTTGATGTGTTTCTCTAAAGCAAAAACATTGTCTATTAGTCAAAAATTGGTCGTAACTAGCAAAATTTTAGCCACAAATATATATATATATATATATATATATATATATATATTTATGCATTTGTTAAATTTGGTTGTACCTAACATTTTTATTTTCTTTCCTTTTCATGTATGCGGGATTTACAGATCTCTCCCTTCCGACTACATGGAGGGCTCTACTAATCCAGCAGCTAAAGAACAGTATTTAAAATTTTTTCTTGAAAGAATTTTCGTCAATATGTCTGATACATTTTTCTTTGTATGGATCTTCTTAAGCTATAATAGCTTCTTCTCCATTACATCCTTAATCCATTGATATCTCACATCAATATGTTTTAATCTCAAATGAAAGGAGACATTCTTTTCAAGGTGAATAACACTAACTATTACAAAATAATTGGTAACTATCTTGTTGCAACCTAAGTTTTTTTAAGAATTTTTTCATCCATAGAACTCTTTACATGCTTCCATTGTTGTTATAAACTCTACTTTTGTAATGGATAGTGCAACCCATTTTTGTAATTTTGACTTTTATGACAGTGCTTCCCCTGCAAATGAAATCAAGTAACTTGAAGTGGATTTTATGGAATCCACATTGCTAGCCATATCTGCATTTGTGTATCCAACTAACACAGTTTTGTCATTTCCAAAACATAGGCATATTTTGGAAGAAACTCGAAGATACTTGAAAATCCATTTTACTGCATCGCAATGTTCCTTTCCAAGATTTGAAAGGAATCTACTCAAAACTCCAATTGCATGAGTGATATATGACCGTGTAAAAACTGATGAGTGCTTAAAAAATACTAAAATTACCATGATTTAATGTATTTTAATTAATTAAATACATTTATATTTGTATGAATTTATCATATTTTTAAATAAATTTATGTTTTCGGAATCAAGTGTATTTTTATTGTTTTCAAGTATTTTCGTTCAAAAAATAATTTAAAGACTCGAAGAAAAATACTAGAGGCAATACATCACAAATATGTTTGAGAAAAGAATGAGTAAAAGTTAAAAAAATGAAAATATTGGACAAAATGAGTAAAAAAGGTCAAAAATGCTCTGAGCCACGCGTACCTGCGTGTGTCGCACGTATGCACCCCACAAATCTCGCCTAGTCTGCACCACCCGCTTGCACCAGCACTTGTCTCGCTTCAAATCTCGCCCCACACGCGTACCAGCTTGTCCAAAACGAATCCAAGATCAATGTTTTAGATATTTTTCCTCTCTTTTAACCCTTTTCTCACCTATAAAAGGACCATTTCACCCATTGTAAAAATCGTTTCAAAAATCACAAATTTTTCTCTCTTTCTCTCCCTAATTCGTAGTTTTTTTTTAAGTTTTTAAATTTTTATATTTTTTAGAAGAACTGATTATGTTTTTATAGATTTCTAGTTTTTGATTCAAAATGTAAATCTGTTTGGAGGTTTTTCACCAACATAATTAGTATCAAAGTTTTGTATAAATTCTTTTGAGGTATAATTTTAAAATGAATTATTTATAGTTATTTTTTATGTTTTATTCTTATATGTTATGCTTAATTTGTTGGTGATTAAATTTAACATGACTGACTGTTTATAAATATGATATAATAATAACGTTTTTATGCTTGCGAAATATTAAATATATAAAACATCTCTATAAATATAAATTGATTTTATTTTTTATTCAAGATTTTTATAAAGAGTGTTATTTGAAGGAGTACATTACTCTTAATAAAAAACTTAATATGAGAATTAAAATTAAGATTTAATTATCTTGACTTAATTTGGTATAATACTTTTTTATTTTAAATTTAATTATTTAGATATTTAGAACAAAGCTCTATTTCAAAGGTTTTTTATAAAGAATTATTATTTAAAAATGTATTGATAATATATTTTTTAAAATAGTTTTAAAAACTAAAAGTTATTTTTCAAATAGTTAAATCTCTTAAATATAATGAGTGCACCTCTAAGTTGTGTAGAATTTAGGTTGGTTTGTAATTGTATTATGAATCAATATGCGGTAAGAAAACATGAGAAGTCTTAACTGGACCTATACTTTTAAACTTAAGGTTAAAAATTCAAAAAAAGGTTATAAATTATTGATTTGATTTAAAATTTAAAGAAATTAATTTTAATTCATGACATATTTAAGTAAATTGTACGCTAGTAGTGAAAATAGTCTAATTTCTCCCAAAAATAATGTTTTCATTATTTTATTTATTTTTATTTTCATGTATTTTTCAACAAACAATCAAAATCTCCAATTTTTAATTTTAATTAATTTACTAATGAGCTAATAATTAAAAATATATATTGTTATCAATTCTTATGGGTACAACAACATTTGTTTTTAAGTTACTTATTACTTGTATGTAACCATGTATATTTATGTGTGCACAATTGTATCATGTCTCTTAGTTTTTCCCTTGTCCTTATATTCATGTTGCTCCTACCCCATCTTCCCTTCCTTATCTATCATCCAGATTGCTTTGTTGCATCAGAAGTTTTCAATTTTCACTTAACGACTGAATACAACGATTATTGACTGTGCTGTAGATATTCAAACATAGAAATTTCATACTTAGTTTCTATGTACTTTAGATTAATAAGTGCCTTCTCAAAGAAAAGTAGTAGGATCCTAAGTATAGTTCCTCTTGTAAAACAAGTTCTTGACCCTTAATTAGATAGGCTCCTTGTGGTGTCCCTCGTATCCCCATTGTAGTGCTTACATTAGCACCTTCCTTTGAGATTTTTCCTTGCCTGAATCATTTACCTCTTATCAAGAATATTTTGGTTAACTTAACCCTTCAAAGGATGTTTCCCTTTCTTAAGAACAAAGGAATTTTTGAGTTACTTCTCGTAGAGCTTCTGTTGATAATGACATGAATGGTGGTGGAGAGTGCTGATTTTCTATCTATTTTTCTTATTGTTTTTTTTTTCTCTTTTTGTTTTTAAACATAAAATTTATGTACTCAAATATTTATCAATGAAAAGTTGTGTTGTATTTTCAACATAATGCTTATGTTGTGTTTTTTAGTATGCATGTGTTGCATTTTGTTTGGTTTAATAATTCTTTACTAGTTCCATGAGTGTTATGACTATTGAAAGTACATATACCTTCTCTCTTTCACAAAGGAGTATTCCTTTGACTTTGTTATGTCAAAAAGGGAGGAGAAGTTTATTTGCACAACTCTTTATTTATTGCATTTCTTGTTTGTTATATTGAATGTGAGTATAGGTTGCACTATATCATGGTTGTTTGACTTGCATATAAGTAGAAAGAGTGTAGCATGAAGTTAGGAGGAGTTATGTGTTTCTCCATTGCATGTTGATTGTGTTTAGTCTATATGTGTATACTTGTATAGGAGCAATACGAATTTATTTGGTTAGACTACATGTAGGTTAACATGATGCGTTTACGGATCAATGTTGTTTGATGTGTGCAAGATACATGTGTAGTGAGATACCTTGAGGCTCATGTGGAGCTAGAGTTCAAACATGGATTGTGGAGTGTGAATCAAGATGGATGTGTTGATTCATGAAGATAGATGAAGGATGACAAGACGTATGCACTTGTAATAGGTGCATTGGGGTTGTCAAGGTTATATGTAGTTGTTTTTTGAGGGAATAATTGTCTTCAGACCATCTTGCAAAAATGTCTCATGTGTTGATGATGAGTCTATTTAGTTATGTAATATTTAGCCATGGACAACCAAAAGGGCAGAATGTAAGTCCTATAAATCCTTTGTATCTTTTTTGACATTCCTGTGTATAAAATATAGACTGTGTTTATTTTATTTAGTATTTTTTCTTCCTCTTTGTAAGGTTAGTTACCGATAATTTAATACTACACACACTCACTTCATTAGAAACACTATATATGTTTACATATTTACACATACAACGTGGGTTTGGTTCATGTAGTATTCAAGTTAGGTCACATTTGTGTTGTTTTGTAAGTATTTTTGAAAAATTACTTGGTAAATATTTGAGACAAAAAATATCTCTTTTAGTGCTCGTTGTGCTACTCATTAACGTCGTTGGAAAGCATTGTAACGACTATTATCCTCCTTAAGGATAGCTATTACCCTCACTAGTATGGTTGGTGAGATATTCGACAACCAAGAATTTTTTATAAATAATCATTCATTTGTCAAATGATTTCTTAATTAAAACATGGGGAAATGCTATAGGATTTAAAACTTGAAATTTTATTTTCTTAATTTTGGATCATTAATACTTTGAATTTATTTCGACATTAGTGATTCATGTGTGTTTTGCAAAAAAAAAAAGGTATGAATTATTTAAAAGTGAATTAATACCCGAGATTTAGATTACATGTCTATGTTCATATGTATGGATTTACCATACCTTAGGATTTCTCTCTATTGACTATTGGTAACATACCACATCATGTGGTGTTAGGGCTCTAGAGGAACCAAATTCATTATGGGTCCAAATTGTTGTGGAAATGAGAGGTGAGGGAAACTTAGACCCAGTTAGGATAGGTATCTTGACTAGTAGAAATATTTACATTTATATTTTTATCAAATTATATATTTTTTACTTACCTTTTTATTGAGTTGTTACCATAAACAACTTAAATATTTTATCATATAAATATGATTTCTATACAAGTTTAACTATTTATATTGTTGTGTTTGTATGCTAATCTGTAATATCAATACAATTAAGGTTTGATTTAAATATGTTCTGAAGATTTAATCCTGATTAAAAAAACATTTGTTTTTTGTATAGTGCATGTATTCCTATTCTGATATGTCATGTCTTAAGTTTACCTACTTATTGAGATATGTCATGTTTAATGTAGTTTAAACTGTTAGTTAGGTTGTTTAATTTTTACTTGTTGAGTTTTCAACTGCATATCTGTTTCTCCATTTTTTTTTCTATTTGTTTATCTTTCTACTGTATATGAGTTTAGGGTGAGTTCCAAAGAATTCGTATCTCCTTGCTATTGTTATTTATGGGATCTTGAACTCTCTTAATAAGGTTTCCTCTTTCGTTGGTGAGAACATGGTATTAAAAGTTTACAATTGCACAGATCTGAGTAAGATTGTTTTTACTTGAATGTGTTGTGGGTGTACTTTATCTGATTATTTTTGTTTGAATGTGATATATATATATATATATATATTTGATATTTGGAACTTTGAGTGGACGTTAGTAATTTTGTGTTTCTATTTTTAAGGTTTAGAATTTTATGAGTGGTTAATTGTATAATTTTGTAAATATTTTCTTCGATTGAGATTTTCTAAAAATTTTAATACTCAAATATTTATTTCAACATTAGGAGTAACAACATTATTTTATTTTTGGTTTCCCCTTAACAAATGGTTTTCATTTTAAATTTAAAAGTTTTAGAAAAATTCTAAAATTTACTCAAAAACATCTCGTTAATTACTCTAAAATAAACCTTTAATTAAATAATATGAAACTACAAAGAATTGAAATTTCTTCATTATTATTACCTATATTTACTCAGAATTCACAATAAAGATAGAACTCTTACCACTAACCAAATAAAAATGCACCTCTTGGCTTTTATTACATTAGTAATGAAGAACAAGAAAGAATAGAAGAGATGGCCATCGTGAGGGGTGGCAAGACATGTCTTAAAATAGATTCCTATTGAGTAAACCATAAACCACATATATGATAGCCCCAAATGACTCGGGATACCAACAAAAAACATGTCTCACTTCCTCTTAGCTCTCTTGATCTCTCCTCATTTCTCATTTCTCATTTCCTACAAATAAACAATTAAAAGAAGCATTTATAGCTATTTATTTTTTTCGTTTCTTCATGGTGCAAGAAAAACATGAAATGAACTAATAAAATTGTAGAATTGGTTAGTTTCTAATAAGCAAAAAGTTGGGCAATTTTTGTTTTCATAGCCAAAGGCCGTGGTCGAGGTCGTGGTTGTGGTCGTAAATCGTATTAGTAATTGATTAATCGTGACAAGAAGCATAAGAAGGAAAAGATGGCGAGTAAAGAAAATAAAACAAAAGAAACAATAGTGTGTTATGCACCAACCATGATAACAACAAATGGAATATGGCAAGGAGATAACCCTCTAGATTACTCTTTTCCTCTCTTCATCTTGCAAATCACTTTGGTTGTTACTACCACACGTTTCCTTGTTTACATTCTTAAACCTTTTCGTCAACCTCGTGTTATTGCTGAAATCGTGGTAAGTATGAGTTGTAATTATTTTGAAATATGATTTTATTGTTCGTGTTTTTTCTTATCTATATGCATGCACATGGAGAGAGATTCGAATCTAGAACCTTTCATTGCTCACAAAAAGCCTATATAGGATTAAACTATAATGCAATTGGAAACATAATATTGTTGTTGCAATTAATATAATTAGCATAAAACGTTTAACAATATTTCAATTTATAGCGTGTCAAAAATCAAAATGCTATCATTCTTCTTTACCATATTACTTTCTTTATTCCATTTTTGTGTCCCTTCATACCCTGTTACATGCCATATCCAATAAGCTTTTTTAGGCAAGTTTCGCAACCCAGTCATATTTGTTAGCTCTAAAAGAGTATCAAATCCTTAACGAAAAACTATTTGTTAGTCCACGACAAAGATTGACCAGTAAGTGGTGAACTTCATGGTAATATAAATCCTACTTGGAAGCCATTCATAATCCATATGGGACTTTACATTGTTTTTTCTCTAACAAATATATACCTATGTTCTCTAATGTACACAAAACAATATTATCTTGCCAAAAACACAAAAAGCTAATTAAACAAGTACATGACATGTATTATCTAAAAATCACACACCTCTTAATAAATTTTTGAAATCCAAAATTACAGGGTGGAATCTTACTAGGTCCATCAGTATTGGGAAGGAGTGTGAAATTTGCCAACACAGTATTTCCACTAAGAAGTGTAATGATACTTGAAACAATGGCAAATGTAGGTCTACTTTACTTCCTCTTCTTAGTTGGTGTAGAAATGGACATATCAGTTATAAGACGCACAGGTAAAAAGGCAATGACTATAGGAATTGCTGGAATGATAATCCCATTTGGTATTGCTGCAATTTTCTCCTTCATATTAAAAAAGAGAGATGATAATATGAGTCAAGGCACTTTCATTCTATTCCTTGGTGTTTCTCTAGCTGTCACTGCCTTTCCAGTTCTAGCTAGAATTCTAGCTGAGCTCAAACTCATTAACACTGAAATCGGTAGAATTGCTATGTCTTCAGCTCTTATAAATGATATGATTGCTTGGATTCTACTAGCTTTAGCAATTGCTTTATCTAATAAATCAGCTTCTTTAGCTTCAATTTGGGTGGTATTATCGAGTGTTGTCTTTGTTATCGTTAATATATTTATGGTTAGACCTGCTATTTTTTGGGTCATTAGAAAAACTCCGGAAGGTGAAAATTTTAATGACTTTTACATATGTCTTATTCTTACTGGTGTCATGTTATCTGGGTTTATTACTGATGCTCTTGGGACTCATTATATTTTTGGAGCTTTTGTTTTTGGTTTGATTATTCCAAATGGGCCTCTTGGTACTACTCTTATTGAGAAGCTTGAAGATTTTATTTCAGGATTGTTACTTCCTTTGTTTTTTGCTATTAGTGGGCTTAAAACTGATATAAGTTATGTCAACACACCAAGAGCTTGGGGATTTCTTCTACTTATAATTTTTCTTGCTTGTGCTGGAAAAGTTGCTGGAACTGTTCTAGCTTGTATGTATTATAATATATCTCTTCGTGAAGGAACTACTCTTGGTTTGCTTATGAACACCAAAGGCCTTATTGAAATGGTTATTCTCAACGTTGGCAAGGACCAAAGGGTAATTACTCTTCTTTTTTTTTTGAAATAAAGTACTACCCTGCACTCACTAACACATTCTTTACATTGGATGAGCTTCGAACACATACATTCAGGACATACATGTAACATATGTCATTACATTATAAAATAATTAATGATAATTTTTACACATTTTTAATGGCTCAGTGAATTGTATCATTAAATAAATGAGTTTCATACTATGTTATTTAAACTCTTTATTTTTCGTGAAGTAATCGTGTTTAAGAAATATGATATAGACATGTATGCGGTATTCAAACACTTCAATTTGTTGTAAATTTATCATAAATTTAAAAAATTGAGTTTTTCCTTATATATATCAAAAAAGTTACATCTCTAGGTATCCTAAAAGACTATGCAACACAGATTTCATAATGCATAGGATGTACATATCATATATGATGCCTTACATTTGCATAAGTTATGTATATATAGGTTGTATATGAAAGATCCAAACTAGCTTCAATAGCGTATATAAATTGTATAAAATTAAATTAGTCTTAAAATAGTATATCAATTGTATATAATATTTCGTATGTAATGTACATGTAAGTTATGTACTTGATATTATGGGCTTCAATATTAAAGAGCCATGCACACAAGTTATGTACAGCTGTACTGAATCATCTATTTAGGAACCATACTGGTTATTAATCACAGAATTGAAACATTTGTAGGTCTTAGATGACAAGACGTTTGCATCGATGGTAATAGTAGCAGTAATTATAACTGGAGTGGTTACACCAATTGTTACAACAATCTACAAGCCAACAAGAAGATTTGTACCTTACAAAAGAAGAACAATTCAATGTTCTAGACCAAATGTAGAATTAAGAGTTTTAGTATGCATTCACACTCCTAGAAATGTACCAACAATCATCAACCTCTTAGAAGCTTCACATGCCACAAAAACATCTCCTATATGTGTATATGTTCTCCATTTAGTTGAACTCACCGGTCGAACTTCTGCTATGCTCATAGTCCATAACACAAGAAAATCAGGCAAACCAGCACAAAACATAACACAAGCACAATCTGATCACATCATCAATGCGTTCGAAAACTACGAGCAAAACTCCACTTCTATCTCTATCCAACCCTTGACATCCATTTCTCCATACTCTACAATGCATGAAGATATTTGTAATATAGCTGAAGACAAACGTGTTGCTTTCATAATCATTCCTTTTCATAAACAATTAACAGTTGATGGTGGAATGGAAGGTACAAATCCATCATTTCGAATGATAAACCAAAATGTATTAGTTAATGCACCTTGCTCAATTGGTGTTCTTGTTGATAGAGGACTAAATACTTCCACACGTTTGCGTGCAAACCAAGTGACACATAATGTTGTTGTTTTATTCTTTGGTGGACCAGATGATCGAGAGGCACTATCGTATGGTTGGAGAATGTCTGGACACCCTGGAACTAATCTTAAAGTTATGAGATTTATTGCTACTGAGGAGGGACTTGAACAAATGAAAGGGTCACATGTTGGTTATGATGAGCCTAAAATCTTAAACCTTGAAACAAATGATGTAATAGAAAAACAACTTGATGAAGATATGATAAATGAGTTTAGATTCAAAAGTGCATATGATGAGTCAATTGTGTATATTGAAAAGTTTGTGAGTAATGGGGAGGAAACAATAGGTGTAATTAGGTCAATGGATAATATGCATGATTTGTTTATAGTTGGGAGAGGACAAGGATTGATTTCACCACTTATTGCAGGATTAACTGATTGGAGTGAGTGTCCTGAATTAGGTGTTATTGGGGATTTATTAGCATCGTCTGATTTTGCTGCAACAGTTTCAGTTTTGGTGATACAACAATATATAGGGATGATGACACAAGATGGGATTGCAACACCAAATAGCCCAATGCAATTTCATCAGGAACAATTTACCAATATGCAATATGTGAACAATAATAGATCTACAGCTGCACCAAGGGGGGAAAATGCCTTTAACCCTTGATAGTTTCTTTTTTCTTTAAGTTGCTATATGTATTATGTAAACTTGTTTAAGGAAAAAAAAGAGAGTACAAAATGGATAGTTTTAATGTTCTTTTCCATGCATATAAGTTTTAGTTTACATCTGTAATAGGATACCAAGAAATACAAAAAATTTAGATACAAATTTAAGTATCACATCTATTTTTCTCTATATTTTGTAAAGTTTTACTAAATTGTAGTGTTCAATTGTCGATGTTGATGTTCATGTCATATTACTCAAATAGAGATATTTAATGGAAAACAAAGAGTCTAAATAACATAGATTTACGATAATTAAAATTTCATACCCAAAATATCAATTTTTATTCCTTTCCTTAGTAATTAATTAGTACATAAGCTCTCTAGCTTTCTTTGTGATATAATGTACTAATTGAAGGAAACAAATTATTATGGCTTTTTATAGTGCACTAATTTGCTGTAAATGCTGATACATACAAGATGTTTGATAAAATGGTTAAGTGACACTCACTAAAAGGACTATTCAATTTACATAAAATATCTCTCAAATTTATGCCCGAGTTTGTGTGTTTGGTCTTTTGCGTACCACACTGCATTAAGGCCTATGATATATAACAGTTTTGTTAGTGAAATTTGTACCATGATTGTGAGATGAGGACAAGTTCCCTTTCATGGGATAAAGTTCAATGGATTCACAAAGTCTTAAATTGGTTTCCTTCGAGCAAGTGATAGTGGAATTTTTGTTGGAAAATATGAATGAAAAATGTGTCGGCAAAAAAAAAAAACTTTTAAATGATCAGTTTTTATTTTATTTTAATTTTTTTGTTCAATCTTGCTCAAGTTTTTGGACTCGACTCTCTCTTATACATATGAGAGAAGCCAATTATAAGAATACGCGGAAGAAGGAAAAGCAGAGAAAGGACTAGGAAAAAAAAATGAAAATCTCTTAAATTCAAGAGTTAAGTTCAATTTTATGTATAATAAAATTCATACAATTTTAATTCCCCGAAATAATTATATTAGTGTGTATTCGTTGTTAGTTTATTATTCCATTTTGAAAGATAAACGTTCATTATTTTTAAACATTCACGGTGGGAGAATAAATTTATCTTAAAAACGTCTTATAAAATACCGGACTTAATATTCATTTCTCGACTCAAATTGCAGTTCATGTTATTGTTATAATTTACATTTTTATAAGTATTTGTCATGATTTTGTAATATTTTGTTATTTAATATATTTGTCCTCCATATTGTATCTAAAAATCTTTAAGAAATATTATTTTTAAAGGATGAACAAGTTTTCTATACAAGTTAATGGGACTGTGATTTCAATAGAAAATTCTCTTTCTTTTTGGATTTTTAGAGCTCTTGGTTCTGAAAATTTAACACTTTCAATTTTATTTTGATTCTGGACTTATGTTTTCTATCTTTTCTTTGATAACTTCTGTTTATTTTATATATAAATTTACTTGCTATAAAGCTTCAATAGGTAAATTGTTTTATAAGGACTTCATAATTAGTTCTTACTAAGATTGCTTCTTATTTATTCTACTTATATTATTTATCTTCTCATTAAGTTTTTTATTTTATTTTATTTTTATACTTTTATAGAACATAACTAGTAGTAGACAACTTTCTTTCTTTCTTTTTTCCATCTTGCTTGCGCATTCGTAGTCTTTCGGTTTTAGGACAAATTATAATTATTCATATAATACATTAAAAGATATTTTATCTAATTAATCACTAAATGATGTTTAAGTTTTCATTTTTAACTTTTGTTAACTTGGTTTCTTTTTATAACGGTATTTGGCTCATGTTAATATTTATGTTGTTGAGTATTTGGAATTTGGAAGTTACTAGTTGTTTATTTACATATATATGTAATATTTATGTGATATGATTACTCTTCAAAGTAGAGTTGTGGTATTTGAATTTAAGTCTTTAGAATGCTTTGATATCTAAATTCTTAATTGGTACACATTAACCTCATATTATTTTAAGATATCATGTATATAAAGTCTATAAATTTATGTATTTGAGATACTTTGATATTTGAATTTGTGTCTTTAATTGGGATAAGTCCTAAATTTTATTAATATGAATCACTTTAGTATAGTATTAGGAACTAAAGTTCACTTGCATATTAATAAAATTTAAGAATTAAAATATAATATTAAAAATTTAAAAATTAAAATATTTCAAAAATATAAATTTATTGATATTAGTATCACCCATCCTTTAAGTATAATGTATATTTTAACTAAAAAATTGTATGTATTGAACTTGACCAATTTTTTTTTATGATTATATCATTTATAGTTTGGTACGAATTGATTTGTAATTGTTAATTTTGACAATGAATGTCATTATTGCACAAAACTTACATAAGAGAGGTAAAATTAATATGTATATTAATTCTCATAATTTTTGTCTATGATATTGTAGTATTATACTATAATATCCATTGGAATTATATAGGATAAATAGAACACATCAATTTTGATATTATGAAATTTTAGCAACATGTAAGAATAGAATAATATCAATAATACACTTCAATTTTATCGTAATATCACAATTATTTTAAAAGTTTTAAAAATAATATAAATAACCCTCATTTTTAGAAGAAGTTAATACATACTCAAAAGGGATAAAAATAATAAAAAACTAAGATGTAATGGAAATAAAAACACAATATTTTATAAAAAAATTGAAAAATTGAAAAATCAAAACTAACTCTTAAAGAAGAATATGCATTCAAAGAATTATTTTTTTCAAGCATAAGAAAAATACTATAAAAAAATGATATAATTTATTATGTAATAAGTAATAAGGTTACAATAACAAATGCAAAAGAAATATATAACATATTATTAATCGACAAGAAAACAATTATGAAAAAATTATCTAATATTCCTCAAAAAGACAGAATAAGATCGGCATATTCAATTAGAATAAATCTAAATATTTATAAAAGCACATTTTAGAAAAGAAATTGACACAAACATAAAATTAACATTATTAGATAACAGAATAATAAATAAAAAAAATTTCTTATTAGAAATTATTCATGAAAATTTAAGATATCAAATATTAAAACTTATATCATATCCTAAGTTCGTTATTAATATTAATGACATAAGCACAACCAAGTTGTTAAGCTTAACGTATGAGTTTGAAAGAGAAAATTTAATGAAAGATTGAAACCATCCATTTTAAGTACATTATATAGTAAAATATTCATTAACAAATAGTTATAATAGTTCAATATATAGATAGAATAAATTCATAAAAATTGATAATATATTTCAAGAAATAGAAAACATAATAAAACCAAAAATATTAATGGATTTTGAGATACCTAAATATAGTGGAATCTTAACATCACAGAAAAGATTCATATACAAACAAGAAAGAGTAATGTATCACAAATCGAGTTTACAAATGATTAAGCAAAAATTAGTAAATAAGAACGAGAACAAGAAGAATAAATAAAAAGACTAAAAAATTAAAGCAGTCGAAAATATTATCCATGAAGTAATAAGAGAGTAACAAAAAATTTGATAAACATCTTTTCAAAATGTCAAATGATAGATTATAAGAAATAGAAATAAAAAATAATAGTACCCCAATAAGTATATCAAATAACTAGAAAATAATAATAAAAACCTTAATTTTTTTAAAAGAAAGAATAAAATCTTTACAAAATATAAATAAAATATAAGAAAAAGTCCTTAAATAAATAGGAAAAAATAGTTTAGAAAGATTAAAAGAATAAATACTACGAATATCTTATGAAATGATCCCTCTTAATGGAAAAAAAATGAAGAAAAATATATGCTTCCAACTTAATAGACAACAACTAGAAGAATAATTCATTAATAATAAAAATAAGAATACAAGAACATTAGTAAGTCTGTTAATATTAACTGATGAAGAATTAAGAAAACATTATAAAAATAAAGTATGCTCTAGTAGAGAAGAAGATAATATAATACTAATCAATGAAATAAATTATAAACTAAAAAACTTCAAAATAACTATCAAAAGAAACATAGTAAAATAAACACAATAATACCCCTATAATCTAAAGAATAACTTTTGGTTTTCACAAAAATGAAAATAATAAACAAAGAACAAACAAACCTAATACTCCAGATAGGATAAGATAACAACTAAAAAAAGAAGCGGGATTACACTAGGTACTAGAGGATCTATATCGCCAAAATTTAAACTTCACGAAAATAATAATAAAACTGACTCTCTAGATTTAGGTTGTATTATGGATAGAAAAAAATATTAGATGAATGAAATACTGCAACAATCGTACTAATCTAGACATCCAAAACTACTAGTACAAACCCATCGATTTAGAGATTATTATTAAGCCATAAAATGACTAGAAATATTAAAGTATGTCTTAATAATTTAGCAGATGACATACATCTTTTTTAAATGAAATATATAAATAGTTCATTATAGAAGACAAAGGAAATCATATTACCAAAACAAGTGAACTAGAAATAAATAAGGTTAAATGACATTTAACAAATATGAAAATATGTGATATATGTTACATAGATTCTTTTTTAAATGTGAAGATAAAATGTATTACCATAAAATACCTAAAACACGAGAACAATCTAAGAAAATATTTTATCAAAAGTTACTAAGAACTCTATATAAAACATTTGAAGAAATTTAGAGAAATAGAAATACTATAGTAGTACTGAATACTTTAAGAGGAAGAAAAAAAAGAACTAAAAGCTAAAATAATTCTATAATATCAAAAAAAGAAATGAATGTAATCTTAATGAAAATTATAAAATATGTGTGACAACAAGGATATCCACGTGTCATGAAAGTATAAAAAGTTCAAGAAATATAAATTCATAAAACAAGATTTTTTCAAATATAAGAAAGAACATAACTAGGAGAAAATATATTTTAGAAAAAGAATTCACGAAAAAGAAAATTATTATCCATTAGTCAAGAAAACTTACAAGTATTGGATATGTAATGACTAATGAGGAAAATTATTATACCAATGAATACCCTGATAGGTTAACCTAAAAAAGAAATATAAAAAAATTAAAGATATTAAAACAAGCCTATAAGATGGAATTAAAACCCATAAAAAATCAAATATTGATAAAACTAAATCAATATACTTAATGAGTAAAGCTAAAGAGGAGGAAATAGATTCAAAGGAAATATCTAAGGATGAATGATATATACAACACAACTAATCCTAATAGTACATTCATAAATATATAATGAAAATTCAAGTTATATAATATATACCATTTACATGTCTACATAAACATTGGAGCAAGTATGTGTATAGCAATGAAATATATCTTTTCGCAAAAACTTGGACTACAATCTCAAAGGACTTGATATTAAAAATAACAAATAATACAACAATTAACATTAACAAGGCTATAAAAATATTAATATTGTAATAAGAGGGGAAAAGTTTCATATTCTTACTATATATCAACAACAAATAGGAATAGAGTTCTTGATAAAAAATATTTTCATAAACTTAAATCAACCATTTACTTAATATATAGATAGGATAAGTTTAACAACACTAGAAAGAGAAATAATATATATTTCAAATGTTAAAAATATCAAAAGTTTGTCAACATAAAAGTTTATTGAATAACATAAAAAAATGTGTGAGATGTATTAGAAATAGAAACTACTTTAGAAAATATAACACAAAAAATTACTAGATGAAGATAATCTAAAATTTAATTATCAAGATTATCCTTTATTAAAAGAAATACAAGAAAATAATAAGTTAATAGAAATAAGAAAATTACTTAAGATAGTAAGCTCAGAAAATCCTTAATATCTAAAACTTGTAAATCACTAAATAATGAAGAAATATATGATATATATACTTTATCCCTAAAAAAATATTATTAGCCTTGATCAAAGGAAATAAATATTTTTTTAATTTTTAATTGTAAAAGTGAATTTTGAAAAATTAGATTAGATAAAAAATTTCTGCTATTAAGAATCTTTAGTTGTCCATAAGGATAACTCCAATAGACTATTATATTATTTGGATTAAAACATACACAAAAAACATTTTGAAGATATATGGACAATCTTTTAAAGAATATCATCCCTTTTTTTAGGGTTATCATTAAAAAAATAATTACAAATGTTTTAAGTATGTTTGACATATACAAAAGCATATATTAGAAAATTAGCATAAATGTGAAACTTTTATAAGAAAAAATAAAAAAAAAATTATATTTGAATAAGGACTAATCAAGATATTCAGTACATGAAAAAAGTAAAAGCATAGAAAAAATTACCAACACTTTACCATCTATGATCAGATGACAAAATGATGATAAAATAAATGTTTCACATGAATATTGGAGAATCATATTAAAAAAAAGAGTAGAAGATAATGATGAATATTTATGTAGGTTTACTTTAGGAACTTTTCAAATTGTTGAACTAAACTACCATAATAATGAAAAAGAAAATTTAACTCTAAAAAAGGTAATAATTTTTTTTGGCATATATGTAATATCCTAAAGATTCATTGTTTGAATAGAAAATAATTTTTTTGGATATTTCTTGAGAATTAATACTGACAAGAGATTACAAACAAGGAAGATTAGTTAGATGACAGTAGTGGTTTAACTATTACAAATTTGATGTCTAACATCTACCAGAAAAAATAGAATAGTTTAGTTGATGTTTTAAATAGATAATTGGTCTCACTAACAATTTTTACAATTGTAGAAAAGATTGACAATGTTGACATAAAAATCAAGATCAAAGAAAATAAATTAAGAGTTATAAGAGATCAATTAGAGATTTTATACCTCAAAAAGTCACTCGTTTATGACAAACAAGAATTTTCTAGTTATCCACTAAAGAAAGAGATTAAATTCTTAAAAGAAGAGGATAAAACGTCAAAAATAAATAATAAAAAAAGAAAATGGTAACTCCTCAAAAGTTTTATGCTCTAAAATTGTAGATAAGGAAGGGCCAAAAGAAAAGAATCAAGAAGAAAAACAAAAGTATTATGTTGTTTACAACAAACTAGCTCCATGAATATATAAAGCATATCTATAAGTAAAAAAAACACCATAATTGGGTCCTCTGATGTAACATACAAAGCATTCACTAATAGAATTAAAGTAAAAAGAAGTTTTTCCCTTGAAAACCCCGAACTTTCTAAGACCCAATGATATATAGACAACTTAGAAGGATATTATGCATAAGCACTCAAAAACTAGCTTCAAAAGGAAAGATGACAATGTTAACAAAGGTACACAAAATTGTAATCTTTAGGGAAATAAATGATAAATTTCTTATCTCCATGGAAGAAGAAAAAAAAGACAAAAAATAAAATAAACGTAGATCAATGGCTTAACCTTTATAATTTAGCAAGAAAATTAGGAAAAGATCAACAAGAAATTATGAAATTTTTCACAACATAAAAAAGTCTATACACTAGGAAGAAAGCAATTACTTGGAACAAATTCAACATTACTGAGGGAGTAAATCAAAACTTGTTTACCAATTCTTTTATTATGGGTTAATTGAAAAACTTACCAAGCAATGGAATTAGTTTATTTTCCTAAATATTTAAAAAAAATATGTTTTTTTTAGAAAAAGAGTAAAAGAAAATGACTGTCCAATATTTTTGAGGTTTTTTAGTTCCATAATATATTAACATAAAGGAAAGTCTATCAATCCTTATCATTTTATTAAAAATAGAAGGACATCTTCAATAAGAACAGTAGACCAACCTAGGATTGAGCCAAATATACCATGAAACCGGGAAAATAGGAACATACTCTAAAATCAAAGTAAATTATTCTAAAAGAAAGGTCATATTGATCTTACATAGTAACTGGAATATAATTCAAGAAGATATTGAGAAAATTGTCAATTATGAAGTACCATTTAATTGTAATGAGTTGGATGTGACTGAAGTATCAAATAAGAATTTTTTCAACTGAAAAAAAGAAAACTGAGTACCACAAGTACCTTTAATGTATAAAGGATAGAGATGTATCTACATCTCCAGATTCAAGAAAAAGCATGTCGATAGTTGACTTTGAACAAATATGTGTCGGTAATAATTTTTAAAAGAAAGAAGAGATAATATAAAATATAATATTTATCTATTCATGTGTCTTTAATTTTAAAATGAATGAAGGAATAAGATAAGATATAATCCTTATCCTTTTCTACGTCTTTATGTTAGGTATGAAAAATAAATGCTCTTATGTCCATAAAAGGGCTATTGTATGAAGGGGATGATAAAACAAGTTCTTAGAAACATTATGTACAAACAAATTCTTATGGACTAAACTAGTGCAAAATTAGGGTTGTAATGATTTGACTTCTTTAATGAATAAAAAATCATTTTCACCAAAACTCAGTGTCTCCCTATATATATTAAATATAATTACATATCATATCATTGGTTGAAGGTAGGAACACATTTTTTCCTCTTTAAAAGGTGGGCTTCTAACAAGGTAACTAAAGATAAAATGTTTAGTAGCAGAAGATAAACATGCATCCATATTTATTAAAACAAGATAAGATTTGATACAACTTTAGATTTTGTTTGTTATGTATAATATTTATTTGTTCAGAATCCTAAAATCACAAAAATTAATCATTATATATTTTTTCAAAACTCTTAAATCAAAAAATTAATCAGAGCCAAAAATTACTTGATATCAAAGCCATAGGAAAGAAAATACATGAATGGATGGAAACTTGATTCAGTTAACCAAGTAATGGTATCCTTAAAAATAAGTATAAACCTAGAAAGTATTAGAGATATTTTTATAAAAGTCAAGAACATAAATAAAGATATGCTAAAACTCATAGACACAAGTGAAATTTTCCTGTGAAAGAATTTGTATAGTAGAATTTTCACAATTGTAGAATATTATGGGTTTTCAATTGAGGAATTCTATGTATTTTAATTGAAAATATTGTGTGAATTTATAATTAACGAATTGTGGTATTTCAAAATTGATGGATTACTAGATTTTCGTTTTACGAAGTAAGTTAATTGTTATTTGTAAAATAAGTGAAATTTTGCAATTGATAAAATTGTTTGATTTCAAGCTTCGAAATAAGTAAATTTTGTATTTACAAAAATTATCAAAAATTTTATTCACTAGACTTAAATATTTCGTATTTATGAAATTGTGAATTCTATATTTTCTAGTTTCATATTTTACAAAATAAGTGGATTTTGTATTTACGAAATACTTGGTTTTGAAAGGATAAAAGTTGTAAATTTTGTATCATTGATTTTGAAATACTAAATTTTTTCATCTATAGATTATTAAGTTTATTATATGTTGAAATATGAATCGAAATTGGGTTATAAGAAAATTTTAAGTTTGTTGAGAAAATTAATTCTTTAAGTTGAATTAATCAATTTTGGATTAGTTACACTAAATTACATTCTCATAATTATTTTCATATTTTGAAATTTAATTGTAGTTTCTATCGATATCATTGCATCAAAAATCATTAATTTTTTTTTTGATATGACAAAGAACATCATGGATGATATTGCCATGTTGATTCTAATATAAACTTCTTAGAAATTGTTTGTGAAGTGAATTTGTTTGGTTCTAACTCGAAAGAGTGGTGGATTAACATTGATACTACTAAGCACATATGCATAAACAATGAGTTATTCACTTTCTTTGGACCAATTGAGAATTGGGAAAAGGTGTACATGAAAAAAATTATATCTCTATAATAAAGGATTAGATAAAATGATCATAAAGATGAAATTTGGAAAAGAGTTAACTTTAAACAATGTTTTTTATGTGGCAGAGATTAGGAAGAACCTTGTATCCATTCATTTCTTAACATGCATAGATTCCAAATGGATTTTGAGTCTAATAAAGTCATATTGACCAAGAATGGAACATTTGTATTAAAGGGGTTATCCAAGCTCGATGATATGATCTTTGAGCTAGAAATGGTTTATCTTACTAATTCATCTACTTATTTGTTGGTCTTTCAAATTGTTACATGAAATACAAAGGTCACCTAAATAGGTTAATTAACATAGATCATATACCTTTTTTATAAATTGGTTTAAACAATTAAGTGTGAGACTTTACCTACGCACGTAAAGTGATCTCAAATATGACATTTGTAAAAGAATTAATTATAAATAATGTTACGTACATGTCGGAGATACGAAAGAACCTTGTATCAATTCATTTCTTAACATATATGGATTCTAGATGGATTTTGAGTCTAATAAGGTCATATTGGCCAAGAATGGAATGTTTGTATTAAAGGGCTATGCAATTGAGGAGCTATCCAACTCGATGTAATGAACTTTAAGTCAGAGATTAATTATTTTATTAATTTATCTACTTATTTGTTGGTTTTCTAAATTGTGACATGAAAGACTAAGGTCCCCTGCGTAGGGTAATTAACATAGATCATATAGCCTTTTTATAAATTTATTTCAAACATAAATGTGAGAATTGTGTAGAGGAAAAAATGAATAAATTGTCTTTTCAATCAACTGAAAGGAACATAAAATTCTATGATTTAAATTATAGTGATTTTTGTGATTTAAAAATTGTTTGAACATAGAGTGTTAATAGGTATTTTATTGTTTTGTCAATAATAGTAGAAAAATGTTACCTTGTGTACGTATTTGTATATAAGCAAATATGAAGCTATAGATATCTTTTTTCTCTATATAGTAGAAGTTGAGAATGAGCTCCAAAAAGGTTAAGGTTTTGTGAAGTCATGGTGAGTATAAAGCATTGTTTGATAAATTCTATGAATAATACAAAATTATATATGAAACCACAACACCTTAATCATCTCAGCAAAATCGCGATGCTAAGTCAAAGCATACGTCGAAGGAAATGATAAATGTAATGATATTGAGTTCTGGGTTACGATAGAACTTATGTGGGAAGCTATTTCATAGGCTAACTACCTTTAAAATAAAGATTAAGATATCTAAAAGTTCTATAATTCTTCAAAAGATACATTTTAGTCCTCTAATTTAAAAGATATACACCTAGGGTCTTGTAAATCATCAAAAGGTACAATGGAGTTCTCTATCTTTCAAAGTATACATCTAAGGTCTTCTAGTTCTTTAAAAGTTCCAATATACTGTAAATGGTTATTTTTCCAAAGAATAAATACAAAACTCAAAAAATAAAATACAAAAAGTTAAAAAAAATAAAAAGTTTTAAATTTAATAAAAAAAATCAATTTATATTTGGAATGAAATACTTGAATTTCGTGTTTTTAATTTTTTTTTACATTTTAACTTCTGCATTTTTTTTAAATTAGCTTAATTTTTTTTGTATTTTAAAAATCAAAATTTTAATATATTTTAAAAATAGTATTTTTGTATTTTATTTTTCAAAATCGAATTTACTCTTTTAAGAAAAGACTATCTAGAGTATATTGAAATTTTTAAAGAATTAGTGGACCTTAGATGTATACTTTAAAAAATAGAGGATTAAAATATATCTTTTGATGAATTATAGAACCCAAGATGTATACCTTCAAATTTAGAGTACTAAAGTGCACATTTTGAAAAATTACAAGACTTGAAACAAACTACAACTAACTTGGAGAATATCATAACATGATTTCTATCACCTCTTAATAGGTCATAGACCTTGAAAAGGAGTAGTGGCTCGCATGCTACACCAACCTAAGTCCAAGAATCATTTTGGGTTTTTACACCACGTCAAAAATGCAAACTTAGGTTTGCGGGATTTATGCAATGAGACCACAGGTCTTTGGCACAATGGTGATGAAACACCATGGGAAGAGATGATGGACTATACCAACATGTCAATAAGTCATCCAAGACAATATGCTTAACAAGCTATATAGCTACATCCATCGTCTTTCTAAGACGTGCCACAATACATGTCCTCTTAAAGAATGGATTGCCATTGGGATGCATCTCAATGCATCCATCTTCATCGAATACCTTCCTAAATATTCAACCACACATCTATAATCTTGAAAAGGCAATCAAACACATAATTCATTATGTATACAAGGATATTAGTCCTAGAAAAACTTGAGGTGATCAAGATATGATCCCCTACTTTCTAGACTTCTTAAAAATGTCCATCCTTTTATACATCCATGTCACTTCATTCCAATGAGAAAAATAAGTGCATAAGTTAGAAAGGGTTATAAAGACAAGCCCAATTCTAAGAGAAATGGAGTACCCATAATAACAATATCAGAGCTCCTCACACTTACACAAATCCTTATAGAAAAGAAAAGTAAGCCATGTCATCAAAAGATCTTGCTAGGATCCTAGAACTATCAATGTAGTCATAACCAAAAGAATCACATTGCCCATAAGGATTATACCCATCACTTGGTTCGAACCTTCCCGATTGGAACTTCATTAGCCAAAGGTATGTCAAACACACCATTTCCACCCATAAGATTGCCAATAAATGGATTGCCAACTAGACCATAGCTTTGGCCAAGCCACTACTGGCCAGGGATGGACCAGCCAGGACATTGATGGTAATAAACTTATTAGTTAAAGCTTCATTTATCACACCTTTATTTGGCCTCCATTCATCCATTGCCCCATACAGATCCCTTTATCCATCTCTATCAAAAAATACACACATAGTTTGATAAATCTACCCTTATGGCAGGAAAAATATCCGAGTATAACTTCAAATATTTTGGATAATAGAAGAAAATTAAGGATGAAACTTTAGAGGCTCAAGAAAGTATTCTCACTCACACATTTTCTACCCATGCCTAAAAAGAATGGTAGGCATGACAGATAATATAAAAGGTGAAAAACACCATGTAACCCTACGGTTGACTTCATAAGTACCAACGTTGACTTCGATATAACTCTCAAAATAGGAGTACCAATGAAAATTTGGAAACACTACCAGCGATAGGAAGGCATGGTGCACATTTTTAACGATTGAACATGTCACAAAATATCTCATCTAGAAAGGTAAAACAACATACAAAAGTCGACCTAGCACTACCAATGTGATTGAAAGGATCACAAATCAATATTCTGACAAGAACTATAATCAAACCTTTTCATCCCTTTGATCAAGGCCTAGAAGATTTGGGAGCTAGTGTTGGGTGTAATTTAGCATATCCCATGTGGTAAATAAAGAGTGTTTTTTCTCAGTAAAAATGACCACGTGATAATCTCAATAAAGAGATAAAAAACCAATAATCATCCTCAAACTATCTTAAAGAGATAATTATGGATAGATATCTATCGTGCTACAATAAGTCTATCTACATGTTAAGAAATATGTATTAGGTTAACTCTATTATATATATATTGTACATGTTTGATATTATACATGTAATAGGTACACACCTAGAAAATTATTTTACCTTGGTACTATATAGCGACCTGATAAAGATGAAGACCTTATGAAAATCAAGACCTAATGAGTTTAAAGCTCTATACCATAGAGCAACCTCACCACCTCAACACCATCTTAACAACCTGGGTGACTAATTCATAAGCCTCAAGCAATCTGTATACAACAACCTATTTATGTAAATGCCTATGGAAATCTATTTAGTATAAATTATATTGTATGTATTCTAACATGTATTCCAATTCCTTGTATAAGAGCTTCTACCCATGTAACACATACACCTGTCTAGGTGTATACCTCTTTAATGGAGAGAATACATGATCTATCCATTTACCAATATTTTCCACTTCTTACTAAAAATCACTAGAATCCCTAACACAAAATTCTCTTCAAATAATTGGTGCCATCTATAGGAACTTAAATCTTTCTAGTCTATAGTTAGCATTTTAGACCCGATATCTTATCCCTATGAGAATTAACTTATGTTTAAGGGACTTCTACACTATGCAACACGAACAACCTGTTATTACCTACCGAATACGTTGATAGTATTGTCCGTCCAGCTCAATAATTTGACCTCAACGACTAGACACATGTCTCTTCACTAGTCAAGCTATTACCAGATTGTGAACTAGGCAGTGTTTACCCTCTAGTTAGTGAAATTCATCAAATCTCATCTCGTCACGATGTGACTCAAACCACTACAACAAATCAAACTTAATACCCTGCTAGTTCATTGAATTATAGTTCTAAAAGTGCTTCCCTTGAAAAAGATGCAATGATAAAGAATCTTCAAAGACAAATAAATGAATTATAGCAAGCCTTCACCGAATCTCAAAGAGCGAATAACAAGTTAAGGTCCCAATAAGAATGGGAAGAATATTCAGAGGTTGAGAGTTCATTTCATAAGCCTATCCTACCTATATTGGATAATCTCCCATCTATAAAGGGATGTATATCACACACACCTTACCAATTCACAAGCATGCAATGCAACATACATCCCTTCCAACTCCATTATTTAACTCTAATGATGTCTTGGAAAAAAAAATTAAAAGATATGGAGGAGATGTTGGCTAAAATGAACGACAGACTTAAAGGATAGGAGAAGCTAAGACCTTGGAGCGATATTGAAACTATTTTTAATTAGCTGTCAATGTCACCTTTTTTGGATGCCCTAGAGTTAACCTTACCCTCCCGCCCAAAAAAAAATTAATGCTCTTAAATGCTCTGTTTATAAGGGGGAAAAAGATCTGATAGCTCATGTTCACCAATTTAAGATGGCTATGGCTGTCGTAAGCCTTCCAGAGAACAAAAGAGAAGCAATGTATTGTACTGCTACTCTCCAAGAAATAGCGTAATAATAGCCTATAGAATTTCCCCCTTAAAAGTATAAATAGCTTTTATGCTATAGTCAAGGTGTTTATTACCAATTATGCATGCAATAAGCTCATAAGAAATGAGTTTCATCACCTATTTTTGATAATCCAAGAGGAAGATGAGACAATTGAAACTTATATGAGGAGGTTTAAGACGAAAAATGGAAATTTCTCAATGCCTTGACTCTATAGAAATCGAGGATTTCCAAAAAGGAATCAAGTGCGAGTGCGATACACCCCTTTTCATTGAGTTAACAAGAACTACCCATCGATCTTTGGATGTGGTCCACGAAGAAACCCAAAACTTCGTAAACATGGAAAAAGAAATGAAATCCACTAAAGAAGTGATTAATAGAAGTGTGACTAAACCTATCTCGAGTAAAAGAGAAGGGAAAAAAAGGCCTATTAGGGAGAGGCGTCTGAACCCTCCTTATTTTAAACCTATGATTTGATCGCCACACAAATTGTGTGTGCAATAAATATGTAAGTATACGTATCGCAAGAAGTAATATAATAATAAGTAAAGATTGTTCCCATGAAGATTATTTTATTAGAAACTAATTTTTAAAACTAAAAATAATGAAAATCAATTTTTTTGGTGTTTTTATATTTTAAGGAAAAAAAATTAAAATAACTAAAATTAAATAGCAATAATTAATTAAATTAGATTTTGTGGCTAAAAAGATATATGAGAAAATATCTAGGAATACTTAATCCCCTAATTTTCTAAACATATGAATTGCTAAAATCCCCTCAATATAATATCAATTAATTACATGATCAATTGAATCTAACTTAGCATGTATTCCTCCATAAAACACACATGACACTCATGAATTTTGGACTTGGTTTATACTCGCTGGCGAGTTTTGTACCTTCAAAAGATTAACCAAAGATGCAACTTGAGCTGTAAGTGCTGTGATATCATTTACCTCATGCATTCTGGCTACTTTTATCGTGGTTGTCAATTTGTCCATTGGCCATTGATAATTATTGCTAGCCATTTTCTTAAGTAAATCATAAGCTTGATTGTAATATTTGGCTAGCAAAGCTTCATTAACCGATGCATCAACGATAGTTCTTGTTTGAGCATTGAGACCATTATAAAAAGTCTCCATTTGAATCCAAGAAGGAATACCATAATGAGGACACTTCCTTAGCAATTCCTTGAATCTTTCACATGCTTCATATAGAGATTCTCCTTCTTGTTATTGGTAGGAAGTAATGTCATTCCTAAGCTTGGCATTCTTTGTTGGTGGAAAGTATTTCATCAAGAATTTCTCCGCCAAACCATTCCAAGTTGTAATGGAATCAAGTGGCAAAGAGTTTAGCCAAGCTCGAGCACGATCTCGCAAAGAGTAAGGGAATAATCTAAGCCTAAATACCTACTATGTCACACCATTGAACTTAAATGAATCTACAACTTCAATAAACAATCTGAGATGAAGATGAGGATCCTCTATTTGGTAATCCGCTGAATTGTCCAACTGTTTGTAGCATTTGAAACATCACTGGCTTTAGTTCAAACTGATTAGTTTGAATGTTTGGCCTTGTAATACTTGGATTCAACCCTTTCAACGTAGGTATTGCATATTCATTCATAGCTCTATCTCTATCATCTATCAAAAACATTTGATTATTCAAGTTTAGATCATTATTGTTTATTTCTAATGGATTAGTCATTTCTTCCTCTCTGGTGACTTATTGTTTTCTAATTGATCTCAAAGTACCCTCAATTTCAAGATCTAAAGGTAAGATTTTTCCCTCACGAACTCTACTCATGCAATAGACTCAAACTATGTTTTTACAATACTAAAAGAGATGTCTAAATAAAAAATAAAAAAATTAACAGCAAAATAAATAAATTAAAGTAAAGAAAATAAATAAATAAATAAATAAGTAAAGAAAATAAATAAAAGAAATTAACTAGAATAAATAAATAAATAAGTCACTAAAAGAATATAAATAAATTTAGATTAAAATTAAAGTAAAGAAAAATAAATTAAGAAAATATCTAAGAATACTTAATCCCCCAATTTTCTAAACATGTGAATCGTTAAAATCTCCTCAATATAATATCAATTAATTACATAATCAATTAAACCTAACCTAGCATGTATTTCTCTCTCAAGTAAACTACACACCATATAGTAATTAATTTAATCACACTCTCATACTAATTAAATTTCATACTACTCATTAAGTTCATCAATTATGGATCACATACATAAGAATCATACATCTTTGCCTAGAAACTATGCATGTTATTTAATCAAAACAAACAATTAAATAATTCTCCCAAATCTATTTAATTGTCTCTATAGATAAATTATTGGTCAAACAATTAATAACATAAAAATCAGATTAAATAATATAATTAAATTAATATTATAATAGGGAATAATATTAGATCATCACATGGTGAAAATTAAGTTCATAAGATCCATAGATTAATAAATTAATTACACATAATTGTGTTCATAAAGCTTATATTTTTTCATAAAGAAAGACATAAAATTGATAAATAAAATAGTAGAAAAAGAAATAAAATCAATATCTTGAATTGTAGAATTAATTTTCTCTTGAATCTCCACCAAAATTGTGTCTTCTCTTGAAGTTTTATGTATTTTCCTCTCTTTTTAGATCAAAAAACTAACCAAAATTATGCTAATGGAAGCCAATTAGGGTTTATGGAGTGATTAGGGGCTTAAATAAAGCTCAGGAGTGATCTAGACTATCCGATCAGCTTCAAATCAAAGGCTACGATCAAAACAGGCAAAACTGACAGTTTCAACCAATCGTAGCGCAACAAGTGATATCAGAAATTCATTGGGCGAATCAGGGAGCGATGTGTGATAGGGGAGACTGGTCAAAGTCAACACTTGTTGAGTTAGCAACACATGGCGCGACGTGATTCACAAAAACATATGGCGTAGGGCATGAGTGAAACGCACGAAGCAATGGTATAGTGACAAGTGTCATGACGTGTTGACCGATTTCCGAACTCGGATTGAATGCCATGTTGACACGTGGCTTGTGTTTCGTCCTCTTTACACGTGGCGTGATGTGATTTGCTCTCCGTGCTTGCGTGGCATCGGTATGGCTTGCCCAGTCAACTCCTCTGCTTGCGTGGCATGCCACGTGGCAACTTTTGATTGGTTATGCGTTAAAAATTCATAAAAAATTTCAAAAATTATATTTTCACCCCTTTCTCACTAAAAAGTTTATATTTTAATTTTTTTTCCATAAAAATACTATTTATTAAATAAAATAAATAAATATTAAATAAAAAAAAACGTTAATAACTCTATTTTCATAGAGTCATCATGATCACACCGAGCATTATCCCCTTTCATAGGTCCACATTTATGGGTTTCGTTGATTTCGGTAGTGCAACGAATGGAACATCTTAATAATGTCAATTTTCCACCACACATGAAGGTTCCAATTAGAAACCCTAACAAATATTGTGTGTTTCCCCAAGACACGGTACATTAGACCAGAGATTACCGATAGGTTAAATGGGAGATTGAACACTTTCTTTCAAAAGGATATCTACGGGACATTGTTGATAAAGCAGGGGTCCATAAGAAGGAAACCAAAGAGGTAACAACCCCATTCAAAGAGGTAGAACACCCCCAAATCCAGCTCCTAGGGACGCAAAAAAACTAATCATACTCTACTAGGAGATGTTCGAATAGTTCATACCATACATTATGGACCTATTATGTCCAGTCATTCAGTAATTCTAGGAAATGATAAGTGATGAGTACTTAAAAAGTACTAAAATTACTATGATTTAATGCATTTTAATTGATTAAAAAGATTTATATTTGTATGATTTTGTCATATTTTTATATAAATTTATCTTTTTGGAATCACTGATATTTTTATTATTTTTTAGGTATTTTTGCTTCAAAAATAATTTAAACACTCAAAGAAAAATACTGGAGGTAAAACATCACAAATATGTTGAGAAAAAAATGAAGAAAAGTCAAAACATGGACAAAATATGCCCAGTCATGCACACATCATGCATGTACCACCCGTAGTCATGCCCATTCATGCTAAAATCCCACGCATGTCAGTGCCTATCCATGCCGCGAATCTCATATGCATCAGTGCCTATCCATGTCGCAAATCCTGTGCGTGTCAACTCCTATCCATACCATAAATCCTGTGTGCGTTAGCGCCCCACAAGCATGCCAACTTGTCCTAATCTACAAATTTGGCCTCTTCACAACACGTTTCAGGCTCATTTTATGAATATTTTACAAGAGCTATAGCTTGCATTAAAATAATATGGAAATCAATACAAGTGCATTAATAATCATACCTCCTAAGCCACATATGGAAATAACAAACTAACCAAATCATTAATTCGCTTATATCAAGCCCACATTTGCCATCATATGCCAGATCGTTCCTTTTTCTTGCTTACTAGCTGCATAAATAGGAGGTCAATTTTCGGGCACCCTGTAATGGTGATACAATTCATCTTGAGCATCAGAATTATTAAACATCCCACCTTTAAATAGGTTGTTTAGGCCATTACCTTTGCCCTACTCTCTTTTCATGGGGTATATGATTTGTAACAGACTAATGTCATCCTCTAATGGAGACAAGCCCTTACCAAGTACTAACCCATCAGATTGTTGCCCATATAGAAGACGGTACCTACCCAACCACCCTTTTTAGCAAGAATACTGACATGATCTAACTTTGCAAGGTGAGACCTGGGTTGCCTATGATCTTTTGATTTACCCACCCACTGGGATGTTGTGAAGGATTTGATTTACCTCTTCGCTAAGGGTGAGAGAGATAGCTTGCTTCCTTATAAAGGGGAGAACTTTAGTAGCTCGCAGGGTCATTTGATTTACCACTAACTTTAGTTTCTCATTTTTATCTAGTAGGTCACCTTGTATCTTTAAAATTTTGGCCTTAGTCTCAACCATAAGGACGTTCTTCTCCTTCACAACATTTTCATATTTCGTGATCTGCATGTGACTAGCATACACCTCGTGTTTGTAACCTCTAAAGGACAGCTCGCCTTCTCTTGCTAAAAACATATTCTACATACATTAACAAATAGGTGATGCATAATAGAGATGATAAGGACAACTATGAGAAGACAATGTAAAAGCTCACTTCAATCATGCCATCTACTATCAGCTCGGTATTTGAACCACCCTTTGTTCTACGGGTCGTCCTGACTTAGGACATCTCAGCATCAATGCCAAAATGGTGAAATAGGTCCCTCTTTAGGTTAGTTTGCCCAAATATTCCTTCATTGAAATAGGTAATTGGGGTGTCCAATACGAAAGTGTCTTTCGAGATGACTTTGTCAAACTCGAAGTCATCCAGATCCATAGCATCTATACCTGGGATGTACTCTTCCCCAACCTTCTTCTTTTTGGTGGCCTCATGATTGGGAAGTGGGAGAGAACTTGGTTAATTGACACTATAGGAGGTAGTGCGACCTCTATTATGGGTATGACCTCTATTGATTCCATAATGGAAATTTGGTCCCTGGTTGGAGAAGGCAACATGGGTTCTAGATGTAGCAATGTGGGTTCCAGACATAGGTAAGTGGGAACTAAGTCTTGGACACCATAAGTTTCTATTAAATTTTCTATGTTAATATTAGAGTAATCTATGCCTACACATAATAAAATTAAAAAAAGTCAATAAAGTGATACGAACCACGAACTAAAGTAATTATCTCATAAACAAAAGGATGACATGAATACTCGTCTGTATATTCCCTACATACCCCAGACTTTTTTAGGTGAGCTATAGTCAGTATTTCTCGATAGCTTTCATGCGAGGTGTTATGTAGCTCGATCCTCCTAATCTTTTCTTTGCCACTTGGATCTAATTTGGTCATCAGTTCATTTGCACGAGAGTGAATGATGCTAAAATGATGATTCCAAGTGTGATGAACAAGAAGGTCTACCCTGCTACTCCAAATATCCTTGGTAATATAAAAATATTTATCCTTCCAACCTGAACTACTATCAAGGAGTTTGAGATGAAGCGTGCCCAACAACATAAAATATATATGCTATTCCTTTGTCTAAGCCGTGTTTCTTTAAACAATACTAGCTTCTAAGCTCATCACATGTAAGGTCCACCCCATGTTCACCAGCAACAATAGAGAGACATAAGAGTTTGCCACCCATTGGGATTTACTTGGGTGGTATTGATATCAAAAGTATAAAAGGTGTGAGCTATCATCCTAGGGAAGGGACGCCAGAGTCCAATTTTAAAGGCCGCTAAATGTATTACCACCACCACGTTGGGGGATCATCGGTATCACATAGATGAAAAGGTATTGGCATTAAACCTACACGGGGAGGGATGCCGTATTTATGCCTAATTTCAATCAATTTGATGTTTGTCCTTGGTCTTATAAGTGGGTTCACCCTGACTTTCACACTTTTTCTTGGGATGGGAAACTTTGGTGGTCGTTGATATAGGGATCCTAATAACAGGTACAAGACCTCGTGAAGATGATGAAGAAATCACATGGGATCTCGATGAAGCGAGGAAAGTAAGGATGCTCTCCTTGATTGGTGCCCCTAAAATGGGCCTCTTATAGTGACTCCCAACGATCTCAAAAGGTCATCTAGTTTTTGATGACCTGGTTACTAAATGACCTGAATCCTACAACCTTTCTTTGGAATGATCCCCCCATAAAGGTATATTTTTGGTAGGGATTTCCTCAAGAAGAGGGTGAACCATTTCTTTTCCTTTATGAGACATGGCAAGTAAAATTAAAAGGAAGAAATTACCTAAATTATATAATATAGGTCATTTGAATCTCGAACTAAGGATAGAAAAATGGCTTATTCCTAACTAATGTCGTTAATCAAACGAGCTGAAATTCAAACTAAGTGTTTTCTAACGGATTAACAAAAAATAGTATAATATACGGATAATTAACGGGATAAAATTCTTTGAAATCAAATTTAACTAAGTTAAAATAGATACGATAAAAGTTAATTTTCTTATTATTTTTATAGGAGATAGGAAAGTTGAAAAATTTACCCAATGAATAAAATTAATTAGGAGAATATAATTCGTAACAATCTATTGATCTTGTAATTAGGAGAGCTCATATCAGATTGTCTACCTAAATGGCTATATAAATGAGCTTGTTGTGTCAATTTTTTTATTTATAACCCAAACTGTAAGGATCAGATAACGAAGTAGTATTTCCTTAACTTCTCATAATCAAGGAAATATGAGAGTTAATGTTTGGTATTATACATGTAACAGTTACACGACCTAGCAAATTATAGTGCCTTGCTACTATATAATGACCTAATGAAGATGAAGACCTGATGAGTCTGAAACTCTACACCATAGAGCGACCTCGCCACCCCAACATCGTTCTAACAACCTGGGTGACCAATTCAAGAGCCTTAAGCAATCTATATACAATGACCTATTTATGTAAACACATATGGAAACATAGTTAGTATAAATTGTATTGTATGTATTCTAACATGTATTATAGTTGCTTGTATAAGAACTCTTACCCATGTAACTTATATATCTATCTAGGTGTTATATATATTTTTTAACGGAGAAAATAAAATATATGTTCATTTATTAATATTTTTCACTTCTTATTATAAATCATTAGAATCTTTAACACAAAATTCTCTCCAAATAGTATACATTCACATATATCTCATAAATTAAAATATAATTTCTCTCATATAATATAAGAACATAATAAATATCATATTTTCTATTAGTTAGAGAATGAGAACTAGATATCCTCTAGCTTAGTCATCTTATAAAAATTTTATAGAAGAACATTAAAGTTTATGTTAACAAAAATCTACTTAAATATTATATAAATTATAAAAATTAATAAAAAATAATAATATAAACTTTTCTTTTGAAAAAAAGAAACTTTAACTAAATAAATATATATATATATATATATATATATATATATATTATAGTGCTGTTTCTAACGTTGTCATACGCACTACAAGTTTAATCATCCAATACGATATTATAATCTGACACGTTTTATGATAGTGTTGTCAATGTCTTACTGTATCGGTTTTTATGTTATTTTATTTCATCACTCATGTTTATGGAAAGATATTTTTTACTTCTTAGCTTTTAATTCTAATGATTTACTCAAGAAATAAAATACGATTTCAGATTTCGTTATATTTGGTATGTTATTAAATGCCCTATCAATAAATAATAAATATATAAATAAAAATGTTCACTTTTTAAATAACTTTGGCCATTTTCTCAATCGTTCTTAGTCACAATCAGCCAAAATAAAAATTCAAAATTGAACTCAAAATATTTATATTTGAAATATGCTCTGATAAAATAATAATATAATATTATGTTACTTTTACCAAGATTTTAGAGTCACTTGAAATAGATTTAATATGTATGTCATGATTCAACAATGCCTAAAAAAATTGAATCGCCAGTGCATTTAGCTACAAAATAATCTATATGTAAAGAACTAAACCTCAAGAGAATCTAAATAGTTCACGATGAATGTAATTAAATTATGTAAATATAGCAAATGACTTGGCCTTTGTTTTTCAACTTATTATTTTATTTTTATTTTTACTTTTATTTCATAACCTATTTTAATAAATAAAATATATATAATTACAATATTTATATACTTATCAAGCAAATTTTAACCGTGTAAAAGTCATGCACACCATTTTTTTAGTTTAAAGTCATGAGAGGACTGAAAATGTCATTAGATATACCCAAAAACAAATAAAAAGGGTTAATATCGTAATGTAACTCTTTAAAATATATATTTAATCATTTATCTTTTAAGTAACTTATATATTTAACTTCTTTAAATTCATCAAAATATATATACTTCATTTATCTTTTAAGATATATATTTAGAAAATTTTAATTCTTTAAAAGCTTTAATCAAGTCTAAGTAATGTTTTTTTAAGGATAAGTTTTGAAATTTTAAAAATTAATACTCAAAACTAATAAAAAAAAATTAATTTTTGTTTTTAAATTTAAGGCTTTCTTTTCTTATATCCAATAATTTTTGGCCTAAATATCATTATTTTTAACGAATTAATCAATTTTTTTAACTAACAATAACTATCATAAAACTCATTGTATTATATTAAATTATTCAATAAAAAAACCAAAAAACATCCTTGTTTTCTTTATCTAATAAAATGAAACTATGGTCAAATCCCACTATATATCCGGTTGTCATCATCTTGATGACTTTATCAAATCTTGCAATCCTCTAGAAGCTTTAGAGATCCCATCTTACACTAACAATCATAGTGGACAATTCCATTAAAATTGTATGTAATATATTACATACAAAGATTGAGTTGAATTTAATACGTTACATCAAAAGATAGACATGAATATAATATGTTACATGTTAAAATATATCTAAATATAACCTATTAAATATAAAGATATATATTAATGTAAAATATTACATCTGGTAGGTCTTCGATGACGTCAAAGAAACATCAGTACATTGCGAGTGATAGTAGTCAAAATTTTGAATGTGATGATTAGAAGAAATTTTGTAGGATTTAATTTTATTAAATTTATATTATAAAGATATCTTAATATTTATGCTTAAAAAATTATGAATTTTAAAATGAATTTTTAATGATGAAAAAATTGATAAAATTACAAACAAAACAAAAGTTTAATAATATATCAATATTTTCCTATCAAACAATAAGAGGGGTCATGCTTACTATGTGTTGGGATTGATTTTAATACAACTTGATAAAAATTTAGGAATTCAGGGAAAATATTAATGTATTACATGAAGTGGCTTAAATCTTTATCGACTTCTTACGTACGCAAGTCTACTTAAAATTGAGTTCGAATTTTGCATATATATGTGAATAGACGTGGGAGGTAAAATAGAGTTAGAATTTTCTACATGTGTGATAGTGCTACTACGGTCAAACATTTGAATCAATTAATATGCATTTCCTTATTAGATTGCGTATTCCTTATAGGTACCTAATTTGTAGTATAAATTAGATGTGAGTAATATATCTTTAAAAAAAATAGTTTTTTTTTAATTTAAATATGACTCGATTTGAATAGATTTAAAAAAAATATAACAATTTAGATAATTAATTTAAATCCAAAAAATTTATTTATGAATTATTATTATATATAAAATAAGACATATATAAATTTAAGTTTTAAATTAATAATTTTTTTAATAAATATTATTATTTATAATCACAACTAAAAAAACGAAAAGAATAAAAAATATGTCTATAAAATTATTAAATTATTATAAATATTTATATTTATTTTTTAAATTAAAATTGTATTTTAATATAATTATAGTATAGATAATAATTAAATATAATATAATATAATATAATATAAAATTTATATTTATTTATAATTTAATATTATTTCTATTCGAATCTGATACTGTAAATTTAAAATTGAATCAAAATTTTTAATTTAAATTTCTTGAATTTAATAGAAGTCGGTATTTAATTTTGTGTTCGTAGACTTAAGTGTTGACCGCAATCATATTCAGTAAGCATTAATTTAACATTATCACTACTATTAATGTGAATGTGGAATTCTTATCATTTAATCAAATGGCAGACAAAATATCATTCAAAGTCTATTTTCTTCAAATGGATACTAATTTTGAAATATCATTAGTGGCTTTTGCATTTGTCTCGATGTTGTTCATTTTTCTTTTTAAAAAATAAATTATTGGTTATATATATATATATATATATATATATATATATATATGAACTAACGAATCAAGAGTGATCAATTGACATAATAAGTGGTATTAAGGAAAGAAAAAAAGCGTAATTTTAGACCTCTTATTATTGTTTTTATATGTTGATTGGTCCTTGACCAAAACTATACATCAACTTAATAATGATAAATCCATAATTTCTCATTCATAAATATATTAATATATTATTAACTCATTCATAAAAGATTTAAATATGGTTTATCTTGGTATTATGGTAAGATTTTTATTTTTATTCCAAGACAATTGAACAATTTGATATTGTAAATTAAAAGATTTAAATTTAAATAGAGACTATAAATAGTTGAAGAATAATACTTGATTTTTTATTTATTTATTGGATTCCAAATCTATTGTTATGGTTTTTAGGATGATTTGTTATATTCTTGGTTATTTAATTTAGATATTATTGATGTATTTTAATTTTTAATTAACAAATTTTTTATTTAAAAAAATCAGTTGAATAATATTAATATATGATTTAATTAAAATTAATTTTAATTCTTATTAACTGCTTGATGAAGATCACAAACAATTCACAAGGAAGTTGTCTTGGGTCCTACCAGCTGCCAAAATTTGACAAATTAGTTGGAATGTTGGTTTTATTAATTAGATTAGTATTATATAATATTAATGAGAATGCATCTATTATAAAATATAATAAAGATTACTATCATATAAATTTATGTTATATGTTAATATTATTTTAAAAATAAATTTATTTATTTTTTAAAATAATTATGATAAAGGATGAGTGCAAATTTATATAATAACATTTCACATAAAATATTATATTCTTGGTATTTAATTAAAAATTAGTATGAGAACGTTCCGATGCATGAACATGATTCTAAACCTAGGGATGCATGCATTCAAACCTCGTGGTGTTTTACCCTTTAATTAGTTCAAATCCACGTTCCATTCAAAAGTAAATTTATTTATAAAAAAAATAAAGAATATGTAGCGTATAAAGGTTTTTATTTTTTTAGAATTCGTATAAAGAATGTTAAGAAGTATTCTTTCATTTCTTTCATACATAATGTAGTATATATAACAATTTTTTTCCAATTGTTTGTATTTGAAAATTTAAACTTTGATTTCTGCTTTATTCTTTTTTTATTTATTTGAATGAATTTTTTTTTATTTTTATCGACATCAAAAAGTTTTGAGTACACAACATTTATAATATTTCTTAAAATTTATTTTAATAATAAAAATAATATCATTTATATTCAATTTATATATTTTTATTAATAAAAAAATTTAATTTAAACATTTCATATTAAACAACTTTTACTTATATATGTTGTTTAAGTTAACTTCCAATCATTTAAGTTCATTTAATATTAAACATCATCTAATTCAATTCAATTTAATATTATTAAAGTTTTATTTTTATTGTTATAAATTTACTAGTATTATTTTTATATAATTTATCAAAAAAGTTTTTAACAAAATGAATAAAATATATTTTGATAATCGTCATCATAGATCCACAGTCACGATTGAAAACCAAAAGCATATGCATTTATTATTGTAGTGTATTATTGAGAATTGTTAAATTATATTTGAGAATGCTTTCTAAATTCATATTGTTATTAAAAGGTTTTGAACTACTAATTTAAAAGTGCATCCTTAGATTATCTTAGCCTCCATTTCAAGGTGTATTTTTCAACACGTTTATACTCATTAGGGGTGTTCATCGGTCCGGTTTGGGGAAAACAGATTTAACCGGATCAGACCGTTTATATTACTCGGACCGGACCATTTGAAATAATTTTAATTAATACAAACTGGATCAAGCCATTTGATTTATAAAATCGTTCGATCCAGTTTGGTTCGGTCCGATTTTCGGTTTGGTTCGATTTTTAGGCACATTTAATGAGAAAAAAATGTAAATTTTTTAATATATTATTAAACCAGTCCGGTTCAGTTTAATCGGTTTAAAAATTAATACAAATCGGACCGAACCTTTTGAAAAACAATTTTAATTAATACAAACCAAATTGGACCGTTTGATTTATAAAAACGTTCGATCAAATCCGATCTGGTCCAGTTTTTCGATTTGGTCCGATCTGAACCGATTTATGGACACCCCTAATACTAATATACTCAACTCTTTAAAGTATATTTAGATCTATTAATACTTCTCAATAAATTTTAAGGACTCTTTTGTGATTCTTAACTACAAATTTTAGTAACAAATATTAATTTTTGTAGTTACAAAATATCTTTAAATTTTATTAATTTTATGTAATTGATTTAAATTAAATATTTATTATTTTCATTTTTTAATTTTAATTTACTTATCTTTTAATATATTTTTTATTTTTTATACAAAATAATTAATATTTTATTATTGTATGTGTAAACACCCGCCTGCAATGCAAGTAGGGTGTCAATGTGAAGGTACTTTTAATTATATTATTCCATAAACGGTTACTTATTCAAACACGCAGATAGACCGGATCCAATTAGCACTACTAAATTTTCCGCATGGGATGTAGAATAGGATTCTTTGTTTGCTTTTCTTCCTTGCCAAATATGTCTACCCTATTATTTTATAATTATCTCATATTTATCTTATATATTAGATATAAAATTGTATAGCTAAAATTTAAAAAACCAGTAAAAATAAAATAATGATCCTATTCTTATGTCATAGCACTAGATTTTTTTTTCCAATCTTTTAAATTCCAATAAACTATTGTTATTGATGAACAAAATTTTCAAGCCAGGAAGAGTTATTTATGCCACCTCATCTTATGTATACCCGTTCTGATTATAAATGATTTAAAAAATAATAATATTAATAAATCATAATAATTTTTAAATGAAACTATTTAAAGGCATAGATGTTAATATATATAAAAAATTAATTTAAATAATGATTCAGAAAATAAAAAAATATTTAATTAAAACTAAAAACACATATACCATTAAGTTGTATTTATTCAAATTTTAATATTATCACATTATTTATATTAGAATGGTCATATATATATATATATATATAATGGAAAACAGAATTCATTAAGTTATGCTCTAATTTAGTAAAACCTTGTATTAAGGAAGGCAAAAACCAAGTACATGATAAAGGGTAAAAGACAGCTTCTCTATACATGAACACAGAGGTGTTGATTAATTTGATTTGATCCCACCAAGGATTCCAAATAATTGATGTTCTCATGAGCCTTGTGACTCTCACGAACCCCATGGCCAAAAAATCTCTCTCTCTTAATCTTATTTGTTTCAAACTAGTGTAGATGGAGCTTTCAAAGTTCAAAGTTCAAAGGCACTTTCCTATCATTCTTAGACTGGTCAGTTTGACTAGATTAATAAACACACAAGGAGGTGAGAGAAACTGGGCCATTTCCACAATTATTCAAAATTATTAATTGCAATATTTCACCATTTTCTTCACTATGATAAGGCTTGCTTTGGCCCTCTTTGATGTTTGTATCTTCTTGTTCTTTTTGATCCCTCCTACTAAACTTTATCTTTTGCCCATTTCTCTCCTTCTCACCCTCATGGGTTGTTTTTCCAAGTGAACTACAACTTCAAAACCTTCTTCTATTCCTCTCATGTCTCTTATCTATACCCAATTGCCCTTTCTAAAATTTTTACGCCTTTCTTTAATCCTAGCGGTATATTTTGGCATAATCAATTAAACCCATTTCCATATTATGCTAATCTTGCAAAATCCCAAGTGGGTTTCTTTTGGCATAATCAATTAAACCCATTTCTCTTGATCAAGTTGTTTTCTTTCTTCTAGCTCTTGGTTTTTTCTTCATGAATGAAGCTGAAATGACCATTCCTTATTTGTTTAGATGTCCAATTAGTCTAGACTTGTTCAAAGACCCAGTGACTTTATGCACAGGCCAAACTTATGACAGGTCAAGCATTGAGAAATGGATGTCTACAGGTAATCTTACTTGTCCAGTTACAATGCAAAAGCTTCATGATCCAACCATAGTTCCAAATCACACTCTTAAGCATTTAATTGATCAGTGGCTACAAATAGGTGATCAATTTGATTCTAAGTATTTGGAAAAATTTGATTCTTTAGCTGCACTTAAACACAATCTAGAATCTCATGAAGTTACCTTGGAAAACAAGCTTCAAACACTTAAAAAGATTCAAGCTTTATCAGAAGAATCTTCATCTAGAAATTCTTGTTTGCTACAATTAGGTTTCTTTCCTTTGCTTTTAGAACAAGTTTTTGGCAGAGTAGCAGCAGAGTTCTCTGAAGAACACATGAAGTTTTTGGAGCAGGCACTTGTTTGTGTTCAAAAATTGGTATGTTTAAGTGAAATTGAGTCTCTAAATATGCTAAAACAAGAGACTAAATTAGCATCCTTTTTGTTGTTATTCAAACATGGGAGTCAAATTATAAAGATGAGTTTGTGCCATGTAATAGAGACTTCATCAACATCTCTAGAAACAGAACAGCTTTGTTCTATATTTGGAAAAAACAGCGAACTGATTTATGAGATACTTCAATTTGTTAAGCAAAACTCTGAGATTTCAGAAGCTGGGATTAAAGCTCTATGGGCATTATGTTCTTTGAAATCTAATAGAGAGTTGTTGGTAAGAGAAGGTGTTATAGATGGTTTGTTAACATACATTGTTGACACCGAACGTCGAGAAAGAAGCTTGGCACCACTAGCAATGGCCACAATTGAGAAACTTTTAGCAATAGAGAGTAGTAAAGAAGCTTTGGTTAATAACCCAAATGGGATTGATGCACTTGTGAAGATGGCTTTCAGAATATCAGATCACAAAGGTAGTGAGAGTGCGATTGGGTCATTGATGAGAGTATGTTATGGATCTTTACAGGCAAGAGACGAAGCTATTGCTGCAGGAGTGTTGACTCAGATATTGTTGCTTCTGCAAAGTCAGTGTACTGCTAAAATTAAAACTAAGGCAAGAATGTTGCTTAAACTGTTGACATCAAAGAAAATTAACGAAGGCAGTATACATGTATAATTTGCAAGTGTAATGAGCATTACTTCTATATATGTTTTAGTCTATCTATTACAATGGATCTTCAATTTTTGTGAACTACTCATAATCAAATGACACATCATGGATATGAATTTGTATACTCAACATTATAATTTTTCAGAAATTTGAAGAAAATTTGAAAACTGAGTGTGTTCGATATTCAGATATATATCCAAAGAGTAGTTGTACAATAGGTTTTAATATCTATGTAAAGTACGTCTAATATCAGTTCATTTTGTCACTTTTTTTGTCAGTTGGCCTAGTTGTCAAACGAGTTTTATGAATTGTGTTTGCTTGCTATGGTTTCCGAAGAAAACTCACAGTCAAGTGACTTTGGTTTGGAGGAATCAAATCTAATACAATATGAATTCAGTATCTTGTTTCTTTAACTATTTCAGAATAACTTTTGAAAGTGTTTTTAGCATGTCAACGATAGCCTCAGTGCTTGGAAAAGTATGATTCATTTGTGTATGAAATTTGTGCTGTTTGGCTCTTGGTATATTTGAAAAGCATGTGAAATTGTGAATATATCCCTGAATATGTATGTCATTCACACTCCTTTAGGCATGAGGGTCACATTGCATATTATTCTAAACTTAGCATGGGATGTTAAAATGATACACCATATCAAAGCTTCGTAGATATTTGTTTCATGTGAAACGGAATAAAAAATGATCATTTTCGAATATGATTAGATCATAATACACATATAAGATCAATAAATCGGATCGAATCAGGATGAATTGATCGGTAGATTGACTCAGATAGATCGATTTGTGAATTGATTCAAATTTAAATTTTTTTAAAACTAAATGAATCACACATTTTTAATATATTTTCTTAATTTTTATAACTATTTATTTAGAAAATTTACATTATGAACAATAATCTTTAAAATTTATATCTTTTACATTAAATCTAACTTTATTTTTCTTAAAATTTTCATAAATCTATCTATTATTATTTAAAATTTGTTAAACAATAATATCATCATAATTTTAACCATTTATTTCTTTTTATACTTATTACAAATGATATTATTTTTTAATTTATCATAATTTATTTAAAATAACTAAGAAAATTTCTATAAAAGTAAAAGTAAGTAAGTGTTTTCCTACGGTATATAATATTCTCTTATTTTTTTTTAATTATAAATCTAAAATATACAATACACCATGTCAAATTATGTTTTAATTTTAAAAAATGAATAAAATTGAAATAATTTGGATCATATCATGGACATCTATTGATCTACGGATCAATACATGATTTGATCCTTCTGATCCATGGATCAAAATAGATCAGATTATTTTTTGAATAACAAATCGGTTCAGATCGAATTGGATCTTATCCATTGCCATCTACTTAGTATTACATCTTATAATTATTATAAATGACTAATACTCACATATAATTGGTGAAGTGTACATTAACTATCAATGTATTCTCGCATATAATTTAATCAATTCTAAATTAAATTTAGTTAATTTATTTTCTAAATTATATTTGGCATAAAAATAATTAATTCTTTATATTAATTATCTTTTAGTGTAGAACTAAAAAAACAAAATGATTCTTCAAACAAATGATTCTATGTAAATAAAAACTTATAAATTTCATGTTAGTGAAAATTTCAAAAGGGAAAATCAAAAAACTTATGAACACTATAATAATTATTTATTATTATAAAATTAAAAGAGAAAATCATAATTCTTTTATATATATATTAAATTTTAATTTATTTTTTAAATTATATTTAATATAAAAAATAATTGATTCTATTTAGTATTTATCTTTTAGTAAAAGAGAAACTAAAATACTCTTAAAATAATTGAATCTATGTAAATAGATTTAAAATTATAAATTCTTTTTAATGAAAATTTAAGAAGAAAAATTAAAAGATTTATGAACATTATAATAATCAATCATTATTATGGAATTAAAAAATAAAATTATAAATTTACTACTATGTGTTAAATTATAAATTTAATATAAAAAATAATTAATTCTTTATATTAAAAATGGAAAACTAAAAGCTTCCTAAAGTATTTAAGTATATGTAAAGAGATTTAAATTTATAAATTTTCTCTTAATAAAAATTTAAAAAAATAAATAAAATTACTAAAGAACATTATATTGATTGTTTATTATTATGAAATTCAAAGAAAAAATAAGTTTTTTAAATATGTATAAAATTTAATTTATTTTTTAAATTATATTTAATGTAAAATTAATTACTTTTGTGCAGGAGTTAAAAAGAAAAATTAAAAGACTTCTAAAATTATTAATTATATATAAAAGACATTAATAAAATTGATAACTAATGTATACCATATAAATAAATTTAAAATTTATAAATTATATTTGAGCAAAAATTTAAAAAGCAAATATCAAAAGACCATGATTATTATGAAATTAAAAAAAGAAAATCAAAATTCTCTGAACTATTATACTTAAAATATTTTTAATTAATAAAATGTGAATAAAAAAATTATAAAAATAGACACTTGTTATTTTATATAATTTTATATTGTGTCTATTATTTTGAGTGTTAATATATTTACATTTGTTTTCATAATTTGAATGTTACATATGTTGAATGTATTAAGGTATACATATCTCACGAGATAATAAAAATGATTTCAAAATAATTCTCTTTTATAGTTTAGGGTAAAATTTCGTTCGTAACCATGCATTCAAATATATAATCATTTTAATAAATGTGAAATTTAAGAATTTTTAGATATAAATGAAATATTATTTAAATATAAATTTTAAAGTTGTAAAAATTATTTAATGAAAATACTATTATTAGTGATTTTATATATCTTTAGTATAAGATTAATTATTGTGTATATTTTGTTCTACCTTATTTTTAACTTCATCAATTTTATTTTTATTTTGTATTTTTGCATTTTGGATATTTTAAGTTAAAAAACTCATAAGTGACATCAAAAAAACAAATAATATTTTGTTAATTGCTATGCAATTTTAAATTAAAATTTTATATGTAATTTAAATTAATTGTATTATATCATATATTTTAAATTAATTTTTGTACGTTAGCTAGTTGATATCTGAAAAATCTAATTTGTAATAAAGTAAAGATAATACTATACTACTTGTAACATTTACACAAACTATTTCACCTCGTTAATATGACATGTTTTAAAATTATTGATTGTGGTTACACTATTACAAAAATAGGTATTTAAGTTGATATGTAAAGTTGATTTTTTTCAAAAATTGACTTATAATGAATTTAAAGTTGGTTCGGTGTAGAACCGACACTATCCACATAGGATGTAGCGTCGATTGATGTGTCGAACCAATGCTATGCGTGGACGTAGCATCAGTTCCAGGTGTCAACCGACGCTACGTACCCAAGTAGAGTCGGTTGACGTGTCAACCAACGCTACACATGGACGTAGCGTAGGTTCACCATGTGTAGCGTCGGTTGACATGGTGAACCGACGCTATCCACGTAGCATAGCGTCGGTTGACACCTGGAACCGACGTTATCCACGTAGCGTAGCGCCGGTTAACGTGGCGAACCGATGCTATCCACGTGGGTATCGTCGGTTCGACACGTCAACCGACGCTATTCACGTAATATATTCGTTCAGCTCATTTTTTCTATGCAGAAATCCAAAAACTTCATTTCTCTTCTCCATTTTCTCCCAAAACCGAGCTCACACCCACCCTCTTTCTCATTTTTCGGTCACCTCCGACCACCATTTGCAACACCGTTTTGTGGGTTATATTCCTCTTCTCATTATCTTTTAGATCTACTATTTTTTTGAGCGAAATACTCAAAAACTTTATACCAATTTTTTCACTTATTCTCACTTACAAAACATCATTTTCTTCTTCTTTCCTCCATTTAATCACTTCATAATATTCTTGTAAGTATTGCTATTAATTTTGTAGCTTATTATTTAGTTTGTTTTATTTTTTGTATAATTTTTTTATTTAGACTGCTTGTTTGATGGATAAACTGTGCTAATTTATGTTGGGGAATATGAATTGTTATATGGATCAGTTGTTTTTTGTCTACTTTCCTTGTCATAATGCTGGTGATTCTAAGCCAAGTGCTCGCACAATCCAATTACACTTTAACGATATTTTATTTGTAATTTAAGTTAAAATTATATATATTGTATATACATTATTTATTTTTGTAATTTAAGTTAACTATATTTATTGTATATATATTATTTATTTTCGTAATAAATTTAATTATCAAGTAATTAATTATATTTAAATATTTAATTATTTGTATTATTATTTATATTTTAGTTTTTTATGTTATATATTGAATATTGATTACGAAAAATGAGAATAAAAATAAAAAAAATCATAAAATCTACGTGTAAAGTCGGTTCACGCGATTTTATATTTTAAGTCAATGAATTTAAAGTCGGTTCATCAAATCGACTTTAATGCCCATTTTGATAGTAGTGTTATAGTTTTTAATAAGCATCATTGTTATTATTGTTTTTATTGGAGTTAATTTCTCAAAAACAATAAATTAAAAAATTATAGAAAAAATTTTGGTACGTTGTTTAGCCATAACAATCGGAAAGCCAAGAGTTATGAATCAATTTGCTACAAAGGCTTTAAGTCATATTAATTAATATTGATTTAGCTAAATGAAGTGAAATAGCTAAGAGCTTATATTGGTGAGGAAGATATAATTGATATTATACATTGATGGTAAGCATTTATGGCCTTAGTTATTCATGCGTTTTAGAGAAGATAATTAAGCAATTAGTCTACCATTATTATGAAGAAAATAAATCTTTTGTGTACGTGCATGCTTGATATTTGAGTAAACTATGTGCGACAACAAAATTCTCTATAAACAACGTTACGTGCCATTTGGGTTTTTTTATAAATATTTAGTGCTTATGATTTTGGTTGTATTAGAGATTTGATTTTGAGAGTTTATTGAGATTTTTGGTTGGTATCTTATTTGATATAAATGTAATGATTTGTTGGGAAATAAGTTTTGTATTTAATAAATAGGAAAAAAAATTAAAAATACCTTCAAGATTTAAGTAATCTTCAGAAATATCTTCAAGTTTTCAAAAAATTCAGAAATATCCTTTAAAACATAACGGAAGTTAAATTTAACTGTTATTAAAAATACCCTTAAGGTTTATATTTAAAAAAAATGGAAGAAGAAAAAATAAACCAAGAAATATTAGACATAAAAATAGAAGATATTTCTGGATGTTTTTCATAAGAAATGGTAATAAGTAAAAAGAAATATGAAGAAATTCAAAAAGCAAAATTAAATCTTAAAGAAGGAGATGGATTTAAAGATCCATCATTTTTATTTAGAAAATTATTCCCTAGAAAAAATATAATCTATTATGGCATAAGTAATAAAGAAATGAATATTAAAATGACAGATGCAAAATGAAGATATAATATATCATTAATTGATAAAGAAACTATATTAAATAAATTATCAAAAATTCTTCGTAAGGATAAAGAAAAAATTGGATACATTCATTTAGGAGAATTCAAATATTAATAAAAGCTCATTTTAGAGAAGGAATAGATACACCAATAAAAATAACATTATTAGACAACAGAATAATAAATAGACATGATGTTTTATTAGGAATGATCCATGGTAATTTATGATACCAAAAACTAAAATTTATAGCATATCCTAGATTTACTATAAATATACAAGATAAAAATTTAAACCAAGTATTAAGTCTAACTTATGAATTTGAAAGAGAAGATTTAATGAAAGAAGGAAATCATCCATTTTCACTACATTATCTAGTGGCATATTCTTTAACAAATAGTCATAATAGTTCAATATATGGACAAAATGAATTTATAGAAATAGATAAAACTTTTAAAGAATTTGAACAAATAATAAAACCAGAAATACTAAAAGACTTTGAAATACCAGAAGAATGAAAATTAGATATTAAAAAAAACCCTTAATAAATAATAATGTTGTTAAAACTAATAACATACCAAGATTTACTTTTGTAGATCGTGAAGGAGAAACTTCTAATCAAGAAGAAGTTAAAAAACTAGAAAATAAAGTTAAAATAATGAATGCATTAGTTCATGATTGTATATTAGGAAAAAATCATGTTTACAAATAAAATAAAAATATGCACTTAGAAATAAATGGAAGCCTAGTAGGAGTGGCAAAATATCAAGCAATATTATTTGAAATTATACAATTATTAATAGAGAAAATAGATCTAGTCTAAGAATCAAACACAAAATATTTACAGGAAATAATAGATATACAAAGAAAACTATTAAAGAAAATAAAGGAGTATGGTTATAATAAACTATAACAAAATATGCATAAAGAATTTTCAAAATTAAGAAAAGATGTATACAATCTAAAAATAAATTATAAATATGATCCCTTAGAAGGATTAAAAGAAGAACCACCAAGGAAATCAGATTCTTTGATTCCTAAAAATGAGAAAAGGAATAATGAAGAACAATCTAAGAATAAAGAAATAATTTCAATTTAATGGAATATAGAAAGGCATTGTAAAGAAAATTCATGAACCTGAGAATAGGGATATAGAAACATTAGTCAAATTATTGACATTAACCAATGAAGAAATAGAAGAACATTATAGTGGAAAACTTTTTACTAACAAAGAAGAAGATGATATGATAATTAATAATCAGGGAAACTGATTCTGAACCAGAAAACATGATCTCAAAAGGTCATATGAAACAAATTTCATTACCAGTCCCTTACCAAGAAGGAACATCTGACCCACATAGGGAGGAAAGAAATAGACAAAGATCAGAACAACCTGATACTACATATAGAAGAAGACAACCACTTAAAAAGGAGGAAATGTTGCATTGGGGAACTAGAGGTAGTATTCCACCAGAGTTCAAACTCCATGATAATTATAAATCTAAACTTCTAGATTTAGATTGTTTAAGAGATAGGAAAAAATCCTTAGATGAATGGTCTAGTGGGATGAGTGTGCTCATACAAACTTCTCCAACTACCCAAACAAATCCTTCAACTTGTAGAGTGCTTATAGCACATAAAATGATAAGAAATGTAAAAGTTTGGTTTTCAAACTTAACATATCAACAACATTTATTAATGCAAAGATATGCTTCCATGAGAAGAGAATACTTAGATACAGTAATAAATAAAATATACAAAAAATTTATTGGGGAAGATAAAGGAAGGACTATCACTAAATCTAGTGAAAATGAAATCAATGAAGCTAAATGGCATCTAACAAATATGAAAATTTGTAACATGTGTTATATAGATTTTTTTATTTGTGAATATGAAATGTATTACCATGAATTACCACCCTTTATACAAACAATCTATAAAGAAATGTTTTTTCAAAAATTACCTTGAACGTTATATAAAACTTTAACAGAAAATTAGGAACAAAGGAATAGGGAAACTATACCAGATACTCTAGGAGGAAGAATAAGAAGTCTTAGAGATTGGATCATTATAAAATGTCAAGAAAGAAAAGAATATAAACAAATAAGAGAATATGATAAAAAAAATTGTGATATAAGAGATTTTAGAATACCAGGAAAATATGTATGTAATATAAAATATTATTAATAAAAATATAAAAAATATAAAAGGTTTAAAAAATATAAATTCAGAAAACAAAATTTCCAAAAATATAAAAAGAGATTCAATAAAGAAAACTACAAGAAAAGATATTTTAGAAGAAAGGTTTATAAACCTTCTAAAAAAGGAATTATTGCCCTTCAGGAAAGAAAAAAATGCAGATGTTAGATCTGTAATGAGGAAGGACATTATGCTAATGAATGTCCAAGCATACTTCAACATAAAAAATAATTTCCACAAAAACCAAAAATCTTATAAGCAGGTTTCAAAATGAAATTAGAACCAATTGAGAAATCTGATATAGATGATACTTACAGTATCTATCTATTGGAAGAAACTGAAGAAGAAATAACTGACTCAGAATATAAACATTCAAATCATGAATATTCTTCATCAGAAGATGAATGATTTGTATAGTATTACAAATCCAAATAGTACTTACATTAAAGTAGGACTAAAATTTAAAGGTTATAACACTTATCATTTACATGCATATATAGATACAGGAGCTAGTATGTGTGTAGCCAGTAGATATGTATTTCCAGAAGAAAATTGGAAACAAGCACCTAAAAATTTAATTGTAAGAATTGCTAATAATACTATAATAAAACTAAATCGGGTATTAAAAGATACTGATATAATAATAGAAGGAGAAAACTTTCACATTCCTACTATATATCAACAAGAAACAGGAGTAGACCTGTTAATAGAAAATAATTTCCTAAACTTATATCAACCTTTCACACAACATTCTGACAAAATAAGTCTCACAACCTTAGAAGTAGATACAATATATGTTTCTAAAGTAAGAAAAGTTCTAATTGTCTCAAACCCAACTTTTATGCAACAACATAAAAAGCAAAAACGTGGTGAGATAGAATAGTAAAAAAACAAAAACCTTGTCTAGAAAATATTTTATTAGATATACAAGAAAAACAAAACTCTTTTCTCAATGAAATACAAGAAGACAAAGCCCTAACAGGCATTAGAAGACTATTAAAAATAGTCAGTTCAGAAAATCCTTTGGATCCAAAAATAAATAAATCTAAAACAATAGTCAATATAAAATTAAGAGATCCTAACAAGGTCATAAGAGTAAAACCAATGATTTATACTCCAGAAGACAGGATTGAATTTGGAAAACAAATTGAAGAACTTTTGGAATTAAAAGTCATAATACCAAGTAATTCACCTCACTCTAGTACAACATTTTTAGTTGAAAAAGAAGCTAAAAAAAGAGAATGGTAATAAATTTTAAAGCATTAAATAAGGAAACCATTGATGATGGATACTTCATTCCAAAAAATGAAGGACTGCTATCATTAATAAAATGAAAGAAATACTTCTCAAGTTTTGATTGCAAAATTAGATTTTGGCAAATAAGATTGGATGAAGAATCCCAAAAATTAAAGCATTTATTGCCCCCAAGGACAATTCCAATGGATGGTTATACCATTTGGGTTAAAACAAGCTCCATGTATTTTTTAAAGATATATAGATAACATTTTTAAGAAATTACAATATATTTGTTGTGTTTACATAGATGGTATTTTGGTTTTCAATAATGAATTAAATAAACATTATTTAGATATTATCAACATTCTACAAGAATGTAGAAAAGAAGGCATTGTACTTTCTGAAAAGAAAGCAGTACTTGCTCAACAAAAAATCAAATACTTAGGGTTGGAAATTGAAGATGGAAAACATAATCTACAACCCCATATACTAAATAATATTCAAGGTTTTCCTAGTGAATTATAAGATAAAAACTAATTACAAAGATTTTTAGGATGTTTAACATATGCAGAAGCCTATATCAAGAAACTTGCAGAAATGAGAAAACCATTACAAGCAAAATTGAAAAAAGATCATATATGGAAATGGACAGAAGAAGATACTCTATATATGGATAGAGTAAAGGCAAAGGTAAAACATTTACCAACTTTATACCATCCAGGACCAGATGATAAAATGATAATTGAAATAGATGTTTTACAAGAATATTGGGGAGCAGTCCTCAAAGCAAGGGTAGATGACAAAGATGAATATCTTTGCAGATACACATCAGGATCTTTCCAAGGTCCAGAATTAAAATATCATAGTAATGAAAAAGAATATTTAGCTGTTAAAAAAGCTATTATGAAATTTGCAATATATGTCATAAGTTCTAGGTTCATTGTTAGAACATATAACAAGAATTTTAGTTATTTCTTAAGAACTAATATTGCAGGTGATTACAAACAAGAAAGACTAGTTAGATGGCAACAATGGTTCAACCATTACAATTTTGATGTTGAACATCTTCCATGACATAAAAATAGCTTAGCTGATGCTTTTACCAGAGAATTGGCACCTCTAACTATTTTTATGATTTCAAGAATAGAACATCTTGACATCAAGATCAAGATAAAAGAAAAGGAGATAAAAAATCTACAGGAATAACTCGAGTTGCTATATCTCAAGAAATCTCTTACGGAGATAGGAAAGAAATAGGAAGAACTTAATTGTTCAAAACAACCTCTAGAGATCAAACCTCAAATGAGGAATCTCTATTAAAAAAGGAAGAACCTAACAGTTCATAAAAAACTTATAAAACCAATTGGGCAGATGAAGCAGAAAAAAAAAACAGAAAAAAGTTTATGTGGTCTATAATTGCCCAAAACCAGGAATTTATAACAGCTGGACAGAAGCTAGCAAATCTATTCTAGGAATTAGTGGAGTAACTCATAGAGCCTTCACTAACAAAATAGAAGCTGAAGGTAGTTATGCTAACTAGGGGTGTCCATGGTCCGGTCCGGTCCGGTTTTTCCTAAAAAAAATCTAACCGGACCGAACCGTTCATATTACTAGGATCGGACCGGACCGGATCGTTTGAAACGGTTTTAAAAAATAAAAACCGGACCGGACCGTTTGACTTATAAAACCGTTCGGTCCGATTTAATTCCCGGTTTGGTTCGATTTTTTTATAATTTAATGAAGAATAATGTGAAATTTTTAATATATTATTAAACCGGTCCGGTCCGGTTTGAACGGTTTAAAATTAATACAAACCGGACCGGACCGTTTGATTAGTAAAACCGTTCGGTTTGGTCCGATCCGATCCGGTTTTATGGTTTGGTCCGGTCCAATCCGGTTTTTGGACACCCCTAATGCTAACTACAAAACACTAAAACTAATAACTCTAGAGGAGATAGTAAGAAACTATTCTACAGTACTACAACAACAACCAACAGCTCCAAGCAGATTGACAAATCTTGGAAAGATAGCAAGGCCTCCAATACTATTTAGAGAAACATCTACACTAGAGACATCAAAAATAGTAAAACATTCAGTACTATTCAGGGAGACATCTCCTAGAACTACTCCAATCATTGAAGATGAAAAAGACCAATACAAAAACCTCAGTAAATTACAATGGTTAAGTCTCTATAATTTGACCAGAAAAGCTACCCAAGAACATATTGAAGATATGAAATTATATACTACAGACAAGGAATTTCCTACATGAAGTAAATTCAATATATTGGAAGGAGCTGATCCAATTTTTGTATATAAAGCATTTCATGCAGGATTAATTGAAAATATATATCCAGGAATTAATTTAAGTGAATTAAATTATTTCCCAAAAAATTTTAAAAGAGCAATTAAGAATTTCAAAAGAAAAATTAAAGCAGGGGATAAACATGTTTATCTTAGATTTTTTTAGTTCATTAATAGACTGGAATGAGGAAGGTAGTATTAGTTCCTACCACTTCATCAAGAGAGGAATTTTCAACACAAACAAAGAGGTTCCCAAACCAAGGGCACTTCCAAAAAAGGAATTCAACACAAAAGAACTCTGTGTATTAAGAGAACAAATGCTAAGCTAAATTTACTATGAACTCAAGAAGATTGATAATTCTACTGAGATTAAATTAAATTATTCAATTAGTAAAGTCATTATCATTTCTCACAGTAGCATGGCTCTGTCAGAAGAAGATGGTGGGAAAATCATCAAATATGAAACCAATTTTAATTACAATAACCTAGAAATTGGTCAAGAAACAAGGAAGATATTCTACTTATATGCCAAAAAAAGCCACCAAAGACCATAGATGCATTCTCTGCATGAAAGATCGAGAAGATGAAGATGTGTCATCATCAACGTCATCAAAGGAATCGTCGGCAGAAAATGACAAAGAAAAATAAGAAAAGCAGCTGTCGGTAGAAGACTACAAAAGAAATAAAGATGTAGACCTCACATCTTAGTCGGTAACATATGCCAAGAAAAAAAGTAATGACTATCCTTTATAGAAGAAAAGTAGATGAATTATTAAAGCAAGGGTAAAATAATAATTTTAGTCTTGTAAACAGGGATTCCTTATTCTATAAAAGGAACCCTTATTATCATTTCAAGGGACACGAACATAGAGAAATCTAGAGCTCTCTACTCTGAAACACTCCAGCATAGAAAAACCTTTCTATCTAAAAATCTTAAAACCAATAATGAAATACCTAGTAACTATGAGTGACTAAGCACCCATTTCAAGGTTCTTAGTTGGCCTTAAGTTGTAATAATTATTATATTTTGAATCAAATGGAGTTCAATTACTCTTATCCAGTAAGTCAACTATTGGACACCATTTATGTACGGATGCAAGAGGCTCACCATTGCCAAGGAGGCATTAAGGATTGAGCAAAGTTGAGGCATAACAGGTGTAACAAAAGAAGACGAATACCGTAGTGGACTCATTAAATTGAGGTATGATAATTATAAATTTAAGTTAATTAAGGATCTTAAATGTTGAAATATTCGCTTACAACAAGGTATAATATCTTTAAATAAGAAAATGGAATTTGTTTTTAGAAATAAGCAACTAAAATAATACTCTATGAATATCGAATCATTAGTACATAAATTAGAATTATTAGATTTAACAAATGAAAGAATAATTTTTAATTTTAAAAGATAATTAATAGATTCAGGATTAGAATTAAGTAACCAACATAATGAAGAACATAACATACTATGCAATTGTAATGAACATAGAAGAAAATTAGATTTATACAGCAAAATAATTAACTTTTTAAATAAATTATTATCTTCAATAAATACACAAAGATCTTCAACTAGGTCAATATTAACCCCCGATTAAAATTGTATCGATCTGTAGAAATTGGTATCAAAACCTAGAAATAGTAATCTAAATAGTAATTGATGGAAAATTAACACCATTAACACATAAGGATATTTGTGATATTTTATGAACTTTAGGGGCATAATTGAAGATATAACAAACCTCAAGGGCAATTTAGGAAATGTTCCTAATAAATAATATTAGTAAAATTTGGGATTTTAGGTGGTAGTAGGCAATTTGTCTAATTTTAGTTAATGGTATCAAAACCTTCTTGTAAAGCATCAAAATTTAAGTTTAAGGGTTTAATAGGAGTATTTATAAATTGTATAATATTAATTAAAAATATTAAAATTGTTCCCACGTATTTAAATAAGATACTATTGATAAATAATTTTATCATCAAATATTTATTAGTGATCACATTTGTTATGTTTTAAATTTACTTTCATTCAATTTTTACATGATTTAATTTAGATTAACAATAAACAAATTTTATAAATATCTATCGATATATTATTATATATATAAATATCTACATGCAACACTACAAAATACCAACAAAATTTACTTAGTAAAATACATGTTTAATTTTAAAGTATTATTATATATCATAAATATATTATAATTTTAATTAGTATAATTATTTTTTATTCGATACATTTATATAAATTTAAATATATTTATTAATAATAATATAAATTTTATTTAATATTTGTCTTAAATTTATCTTAAATTTGAGAGATATAAAATTTTCTCCAATTTTATGGATGCAGCTGTGGGACCTAAATTAGTGATGGGAGAGAGATTAATAAATTATTATTATTTTCCAATGAACTCTTAAAATAGATTAGTCAACTAAAAATACAAAATACAACAGAGTTGCGAAGCTACTAATGAATCAAACTGCATTTGACACATTATCCTCGAGTATCAATGTAAAGAAACATGATTTTTTTTAAATAGAATTTTATTAAATATCAAAAGATACAATTTACATTAAAAAATTATTAATTTAAATACATTAATAATTAAAATTGTTAAACTAAAATTAACAATTTTCTTAAAAAACTTTAAACTTTGATCATTCACTCTATTATAATGTTCTTACATCGATTGTTTGATTATTTTAACTGATATATTTATCGTTTTAAAAAAAATAAAATCTTAATATCATATTGTAATTTTTACGATATTTGACACTACAAATCTAAATAAATATAAGATTGATAAAAAAATACAAACTTCACAAACATAAACAAAATATAGATTATTATAGATAAATATATAGATGAGAAAAAATTATCATAGAACAATATATAAATGAAAAAATAACATAAGTATATATTTTTATTCAAAATAACCGATAAGAAAAAGAGAAAAAATTAGCAAAACAAATCTACCAAAGGCATTATTGTAGAAGAAAATTCTTCTCAAAAAGAAAATAAATTAACTTCTTAAATGCTTTAAAGAAAAAGAAAAGAACAAAAATATTAATGGAAAAACTTTTTGTTATGAAATAAGCAGATACTATACCAATCAACCCAATGAAAAATCAAGAAACATAAAAGCGTGATTCATGCATTTTTAGTATTCATATTGTTCTTTTAGTATTTATTATTATAAAAAAATTAGTGATATCTTAAAAGTATTAATGTTTTCAAAAAGTACACATTTGTTTAAAACATATTTTTATGCACAAAAAAATAAGGGCAAAGTCGAGAAATTCTCAAAAAAACCTAAATTTTAGTCTTAAACATCCTGTTAATTATAAAATATTTAAAAAATATAATCAAATGACATCTTTACTCTTATATATTAAAACTAAAAATAGACATCCCACTAAACAAAATAAAGAAAACATTCCACCCTCCCACACACTAAAAAAAAGAGATATATTTTTTAAATCACATTACATCCTACTCCTTCTTCCTCATCTCAACCTATATGCATAAATCTCTACCTCAATTTTCACCATCAATTAAACACAAACCTAAATATTAGAAATATTAAAAATAAAATAAATATATTTCAAATATGTAAAAAAAGAAAAAAAACAAATATCAAGTCAAAAATCAATTGAAACATATATATTTTTGATATTTTTTTGCAAATCATGCAAAGGTTCGTTAACTCCTGACAAACTTTTGATAAATGTTCAATAGCTCCAACCAAACCTAATAAGGATGTTAAGTACTCTTATCGAAGTTCGATAACCCTTACCAAATCTATACAATATCTTCTTTCTTCCCTCGTAATTTTAACATTCCAAACACTACTTCTTTACAATATTTTTGTTATAATTACGACCGAAACACCATTTCTCACAATGTAGTGAGGGATGTACTAGGAAAATTTTGTTGAAATATGTGAGAGATGGGTGAGATATTTTTGTCATTTTAAGTACTTTTTATTGATATCTAAATTTTAGTGTATTTAGTGGGATGTTTAAGAGTAAAATTTAAAATTGTTTCATAATTTCTCTAAAATCATTTTAATTTTTTTTATTATTTTCTTTCATTTTTTTCTCTCTCCTCTCTTTTACACAACTATTTATTTGTATAAAATTAAATCTAATTTCTTTTTACACTAAATACTAAACTCAAAATACTAAACTTTAAACCCTTAAATGGTTAAACCTAAACACCAACTAGAGAAAATAAGAAAGTGGGGGAAAAAGAAAAAAAAACAGGAGTAAATTTAGGACAAATTCGAAACATGGAATCCATGTTGGCCTGATTGATCACTTGCTCAATCAATCGAACCTCATGAACCTACAGTCCGAAACAAAAACCCGAGGCCTTCAGGCAATGTAAGATTGAACCTTGACTGATCTTGAAGGGTTACTAGATAGATCCCTAAAAATTACAACACTCTTTTCAATACGTGAAAAAAATATAATTATGAGAAAAGGAAGAAATAATAAGCTAGGGCAATGTATGTTTATGGGAAACTTCACTGTCTCAACAATAGTTGCTTGCTTGCTTATTTTAAAAATAAGAGTTTCGACATACGATGAAGTTGCCACGAACCAATTATTGTAGGTTGATTCCTCTACACGATACATTATACAAAAATCCACTAGGTTGTACATTTTAGGTATGGTTAAAACTTAAATATCAGTTATGGCTTTTTGGAGGACCCACTGAAGACTAAACAAGTCTAAGAAACAATGGTAGTCTTTTTGCTTTAACAATAAAGTTGTAACTTGTAAGCAAACTCAATACATAGAGAAAATCTTACTTACCAGAATTGCTATCTTCGTTCATTTCTTACATTTTTCTTATAAAAATAAAAAGGCAAAGATAAATATATTTCACCACGTGTTAATAACTCCCATAAAGAAAATGCTATTTGGAACTTGTTTTGACTGCAGGCCTCTAATAGGATCCAATTACTTGAGACATTGGACTTGAAATTATTGCAATTTAGTATATAAGGCAGTTTTCCTATTTTCGGCAAAGAAGAAGGGCACCAAATTATTAAAAAGCTACACAGGTGGTAAAACAATATTAGAGATTATACAACTATATATAGTACAAAATTAGTAAAACAATATGAAAATTTATCTTTTATGAAATAAATAAGAAAGTAACACTATGATGTGAACTTATGAGGTGGAGAAAAAATTATTACAGTGCTGGAGAAAAACTCATGTCTGACATTAGACAAAGACCACCAAGCATTTACTAATCTGTTGTACATGGTGCAGGCAACAACCAAAGAAGAAAAATCAAAGATTCTATTAACTTAACGTTGGAAATGAATTTAAATAAAAAAATATTTTTTATTATTTTATGACCATTATTTCATAAATTATGTAATTGTCATTTTCATAATTATATGGTCATTAATTTTATGATCGTTATTTTCATAATTATCTGAACATTACTTTTATGACCATTATTTTCATAATTATGTGGCCATTAATTTTATGACCGTTATTCTTATAATTATGTGACCGTTACTTTTATGACCATTATTTTCATAATTATGTGGCCGTTAATTTTATGACCGTTATTCTCATAATTATGCGACCGTTACTTTTATGACCGTTATTTTCATAATTATGTGTCCGTTATTTTCATAATTATGTGTCCGTTATTTTCATAATTATATGACCGTTACACATATTTTTTCCACTATAAAAAGGGGCAATAGCCCTCAGTTTAGAATATAACTTAACAACTCAAAAAACAGTTTTACGGTTTTCATAGCAAAATTAAAGAAAAGAAAATTCAGAATTGTTTTCTCAAATTTCCGAGCAACATAAATATTTAAGAGGTGTAGTATTCTGGACTTCATCAGTGCAGTGAAATTACGAGACAAAAAGATTCTGGGCTGTTTTATCCTGGGGACGACGAGGTTGTGTTTGCTTGCACAAGTTTGGGCAGAGTCGCGAAACGTCTTAAAGAGAGCGACCTAGTCCGCGACTCAACCCAAGCAGTATATTTCAGTATATCGGTAATATTGTACTTATATAGTTTTTTCACATATTTGTTCCAACAATTTTAAGACGTATTCTATCTGCCATGTCTACTGAAATGTTAACTGTTGATCTTAACAAACCATTTCGTTTTGAAGAACTACACTTTAAAAATGGAGACAAAAAAAATTTATTCTTCTTAACCATGTAAAATGTCGCTTTTGTTCTTATTATTGAAAAACCAATACTACCTAATTCTCATACTGAAGTTACAATAAAGGATTTAAACACCAAGATAGAAAATTATTTTCTATGCAAATTTTTTTTATTCTTAATGGATTAGCTAATGACTTGTATGATTATTATAACTCTGATATTGTCTGCGAAGGAAATTTGGGAAGCTCTTCAAAAGAAGTACGATACTGAGAAAGTTGGAACTAAGAAGTATGATGTTAGTAGATACATGAAGTATCAAATGATTGATGACAAATCTGTGGAAGCTCAATCACACGAACTGAAGAAGATAGCACACGAAATAACTTCTGAAGGTATGACTTTAGATGAACAATTTCAAGTAGTTGTTATTATAGATAAATTACCCCATGCTTAGAAAGATTTTAAGAATACACTTAGACATAAAACTAAGAAATTTTCTTTAGAAAGTCTTATAACCAGTTTAAGAATAGAAGAAGAAGTCTGAAAATAAGACTAAAGAGATGAAGTACTCGTTGTCTCAAACAACAGTACCAATAAGAAACCCTCATCTATAATTTTGAAACCTAAAGGTAGAAATATGAAAACTTATAATCATAATAAGAACCAAAACCGCAACCACCAAAATAGAAACAAAAACTATCCTTTCCAGAATGGACCTTAATCCCCTTAAGGAATAACACATTCATGTGTTAAAGTTGTAATAGACTTGGCCACTTGGCCAGAAACTTTCGGAACAGGAATCGTCCTGCCACGTAGGCGAACCTTACCGAAGATCAACTTATTGCTATAATTTCTAAAGTCAATTTTGTTGATGGATCCGAGGGGTGTTGGGTGGACACTGGTACTTCTCGCCATGTTCGCTATAATCGAGACATGTTCAAGTTCTACTCTGAGTCTGAGGATAAGAAAGTGTTGTTAGGTGACTCACATTCCATTAAAGTTGTTGGTACTGGTGAGGTGGAATTAAAGTTTACCTCTGGAAAGACTATCATCTTGAAAGATGTCTTACATACTCCAGAGATGAGAAAGAACTTAGTTTCAGGATATCTTCTTTACAAAGCTGGGTTTACTCAAACTATAGGGGCTTATTTATATATAATAACTAAAAATAATATTTTTTGTTGGGAAAGAATGCATACTTAATGGCATGTTTAAATTGAATGTTGAGTTCCTTTAATATTTGGCATGCTAGACTTTGTCATGTTAATAAACGCATAATCAAGAACATGAGTAGCTTAGAACTAATTCCTAAACTATCTTTGAATGATTTTGAAAAAATGTGACTTTTATAGTCAAGCTAAAATAACAAAAACTTCACATAAGTCAGTAGTTAGATAATCTGAACCTTTAGAATTAATACATTATGACATATGTGAACTTGATGGAAATTTAACAAGAAATGAAAAACACTATTTTATAACTTTTATAGATGACTGTTCAGATTATACTTATGTATATCTAATGAAAAATAAAAGTGAAGCGTTTGACATGTTTAAAATATTTATGACTGAAATTAAGAATCAACTTAATAGAAAAATAAAAAGGTTTCGAAGTGATAGAGGCACTAAATATGATTCCAATATCTTCAATGATTTTTATAAAACTCATGGAATCATTCATGAAAAAACAGCACCTTATTCTTCTGAAATAAATGGCAAAGCTGAAAGAAAAAAAATAGAACTTTTACTGAATCAGTAGTTACAATTTTATTTAACTTTGGTGCTGCTTCCCATTGGTGGGGAGAAATTTTATTAACTGTTTGCTATGTGCTAAATAGAATTCCTAAATCTACTAGTAAAATTTGATCATCTGAAATGTTGAAAAAAAAGAAACTTAACTTATTTTAAAACTTGGGTTTGTTTAGTCTATGTTAGGATCATTGATCCTTAAAAGAAATAAACTTACTAGTAGAACATACGAATGTGTATTCATAGGATATGTTGTGAATAGTAAAGCTTATAAATTCTATGACTTAAATGATCATATTTATAGAATCAAATGATGTTGACTACTATGAACATAGGTTTTCATTTAAATTGAAGAATAGTGTGGGCTCGTCTTCTAGTTGTTTACCCATAACTAGAACTATTGAACAAAATGAAGAATTAAACACTGAAATTAGAAGAAGTAAACGAACTCGAACCCTTAAGGATTTTGGGTCAGATTTTTATGCTTATACCTTAGAGGAAGATCCCCAAACTCGTAAAGAATCATTCTCTTTTTTAGATGCCAACTTATGGGAAGAAACCATAAATGATGAAATGGACTCTTATGAGTATAATAAAACTTGGCATTTAGTTAACTTACCTTATGGTTGTAAAACCATAGGATGTAAATGGATACAAAAGAAGAAATTAAAACTCGATGGTACTATTGAAAAGTACAAAGCTTGTATTATAGTTAAACGGTATAGGTAAAGGGAAAATTTAGATTTATTTGATAACTTTTCACCAGTCACACGAATAACTTCTATACGTGTACTTTTTCCTCTTACTACCATCCATGATTTAGTAGTACATCAAATGGATGTTAAAACTGCTTTCTTAAATGATGATTTAGAAGAAGAAATTTATATGGATCAACCTGAAGGTTTTGTTATCCCATGTCAAGAAAATAAAGTTTGTAAACTAGATAAATATATGTATGGTCTAAAATAAGCACCTAAGCAATGGTATGAGAAATTTGATAATATAGTTAACCCACATTAATTCAAAATGAATGAAAGTGATAAATGCATTTATTATAAATTAGAAGATAACATTTGCACTATTATATGTTTATATGTGGATGACATGCTTATTTTTGGATCAAATATTCATGTTGTGAATAATGTGAAAACTTTATTAAGTGTTAACTTTGATATGAAAGATCTCAGAGAAGCGAGTGTAATCCTTGGTATAAAGATTACTAGGTCTGAAAAGGAAATTTCTTTAGATCAATCTCATTACATTGAGAAGATCTTAAAGAAATATAATTGCTTTAACTGTAAACCTGCATGTACTCCGTATGATCCTAGTGTAAAGTTGTTCAAGAACACCGGAGACGGTGTTAGACAAACTGAGTATGCGAGCATCATTGGTAGCTTACGTTATGCTACTGATTGCACTAGACCAGACATAGCTTATGTTGTGGGACTACTATGTAGGTTTACCAGTAGACCTAGTGTAGAGAATTGGAATGCTATTGAAAGGGTTATGAGATACCTTAAGAGAACTATATACCTTGGATTACATTATACAAAGTTTCCCGCTGTTCTAGAAGGATACAGCGATGCAGATTGGAACACTTTATCAGAAGACTCCAAAGCAACTAGTGGCTATATATTTAACATAGTTGGTGGAGCTGTTTCCTGGAAGTCTAAGAAATAAACAATATTGGCTTAATCTACGATGGAGTTTGAAATGATAGCACTAGCTACTGCTAGTGAAGAAGCAGGCTAGTTAAGAAGTATGTTAGCTGAGATCCCTTTATGGGAAAGATCGATACCAGTTGTCCTGATCCACTGCGATAGTACCGCGGCTATTGCAAAGATTTAGAACCGTTATTACAACGGAAAGAGACGACAGATACACAGTACTATTAGAGAATTTCTCTCTACAAGAGCTGTAAGAATGGATCATATATGTACTGATGAAAATTTGGCTGATCCTTTGACGAAAGGATTAACAAGAGAGAAGGTTTTCAAAAACCTCGAAAGGAATGTGATTGATGCCTTTAGAATGAAGAGTCACTCATGATGGTAACCCAACTTATAGACTGGAGATCCCAAGAAATAAGTTCAATGGGTAATAACAAGTCATGAAGTGATATGAGATGAATCATGCTATTTATGAAGTCATAATCTATATTGTTAGAAGCATGAAGTCCTGAAGCGACAGAAAGGATGAGTTAATTATTAAACTCTTAATGAGTTCTATACTCTATGTGGAGTGGAGTACGTAGCTACAGGAGTACTCTTGATAGACTCACCTATGTGAATGTGGAAGTATGGCCGCTTCCTATGAAAATTTTGGGCAAAATTTACTAGAGCATTCACTATACTGGGATACACGTGCATGGCCGTAAAGCACGGGCTTTTCGAACTACACCTTGGAAAGATTGTGTGTGTGATGTTGTTAGAGATAGAGTTCAAAACTACGAGTTACTCTAGTATATTCTAAAGCATTAACACTACGCAAAGGTTCAAGTCGATAGACACCTTTTGCTTATGCACAATCTTATACTTTTAATTGATCAGTTGCTCGATGAAACTATTTTTATTTAAAATTCAAGTGGGGGATTGTTGGAAATGAATTTAAATAAAAAAATATTTTTTATTATTTTATGACCATTATTTCATAAATTATGTAACTTTCATTTTCATAATTATATGGTCATTATTTTTATGACCGTTATTTTCATAATTATCTGACCGTTACTTTTATGACCATTATTTTCATAATTATATGGCCATTAATTTTATGATCGTTATTCTTATAATTATGTGACCGTTACTTTTATGACCGTTATTTTCATAATTATGTGTCCGTTATTTTCATAATTATATGACCGTTACACATATTTTTTCCACTATAAAAAGGGGCAATAGCCCTCAGTTTAGAATATAACTTAACAACTCAAAAAATAGTTCTACGGTTTTCATAGCAAAATTAAAGAAAAGAAAATTCAGAATTGTTTTCTCAAATTTCTGAGCAACATAAATATTTAAGAGGTGTAGTATTCCGAACTTCATCAGTGCAGTGAAGTTCCGAGACAAAAAGATTCTGGGTTGTTTTATCCTGGGGACGACGAGGCTGTGTTTGCTTGCACAAGTTTAGGCAGAGCCGCGAAACGTCTTAAAGAGAGCGACCTAGTCCGCGACTCAACCCAAGCAGTATATTTCAATATATCGGTAATATTGTACTTACATAGTTTTTTCACATATTTGTTCCAACACTTAACATAACAAAGGACATGAGTAGTCAAAACAAAACTAGGTCGATGAAGTTCTGGACAATCCATTTACTTTTTGAACCAAAAAAATAAGAAAAATGCTATAGATACTAAAGCATAATAGAATTGGAATTATTTTTCTCTTATTTCTTAGGTACAATTTGGATACATATGAACACAACGATATGTGAAAATGATATTAATTTAATCTTAATTTCTAAAAATTAATTAACACTAGTTAAGAAAAGTAAATCACAACTATATACATAAAAACTAATATTCCTAAAATATAAATTCATAATTATAGTAAACTAATAATTTTTCATATGTGGTTAGTTTGAATTCCTACACTCTCTCTCAAACTAGCCGGTATATACTCATTAAAGTAAGTTTAAAACTTAGCTTAACGAAGTTCGGATGAAAAAATGCCTTTGTGAGGATGTCTGCTGCTTGAAGTCGAGATGGAACATACTTTAGTGATATAACATTGCTTTCTATCTTTTCGCTAATGAAATGTCAGTCGATCTCAACATACTTTGTCCTATCATGATGGACAGGGTTCTTAACAATAGCTATAACAAATTGATTGTCACATTATATCTATAGGACCATAATTGCTAACTTTGAGTTCATTCAGTAGCCGTTTTAACCAGATTCCTTCACAAATACCCTGAGCTACGGCTCAAAATTCTACCTCAGCACTATTACGTGCCACCATATGTTGCTTCTTATTCCGCTGTCATTAAATTTTTTCATACATAAGAGCAATATCTTGAAGTTGATTTTCGATCAATGGGGGATCCAACCTAATCTGCATCAATGTAGACCTTTAAAGAGCAATTAAGCATCTTTTTGAACATTAGTCCCTTTCCAATGTCTCTTTTAAGATATCTAAGAATATGATAAATTACATCTATATGTGTTTCTGAAGGATTGCTTAGAAATTGACTAACAAGGCTTATTACAAAACTTAAATCCGGACGCATGTGAGTCAAATAGATCAACTTCCCTACTAAGCGTTGATATTGTCCTTTATCCACAACCATTTATTTAGTTCATGGCTTCAACTTTGTGTTAGGGTCCATAGAAGTATCCACTGGCCTACACCCACTCATATCTATTTCTTTTAACATATCCAAGACATACTTTTGTTGGGAAACTGAAATTCCCTTACTTAATCTAGCAACTTTCATTCCCAAAAAATACCTCAGATGTCCTAAATCTTTGGATAAGAGAAGCTTAAGTCTCCTCATTTCCTCTTAATAATTTTCCGTGATAACTATATCATTAACATATACTATTAATATAGTAATCTTAACGTTTGTGAAGTGTTTGATGAAAAGAGTATGATATGCTTGAGGCTGTAAGTAGCCATCTTGTTGTAGCACCCTTGTAAATTTGTCAAACCACGCATGGGGTAATTGTTTGAGCCCGTACAGTGACTTTCAAAGCTTATAGACTTTTCCTCGTGTACAATTAGTTTCAAACCCAAGAGGTATATCCATAGATACTTCTATTAAGTTTCCATTCAAAAATGCATTTTTCACATCAAGTTGAAATAAAGGCTAATCTTGGTTCACATCAACCGATAAAAAACACATATTGTATTGAGTTTGGCTACAGGAGCAAATATTTATTGGTAGTCAATTCTATATGATTGAGTGTAGCCTTTGGCTACCAAGCGAGTTTTGAACTGTTCAATACTACCATCAGCCTTTTATTTTACTGAGAAAATCCACTTACACTCAATTGTTTGTTTTCCAGGTCGTAGAGTTGTTAGGATCCATGTGTCATTCTTCTCAAGGGCATGAAATTCTTCTAAAGTAGCAACTCTCCATTCAGGGACTTTTAATGCATCATGGACTGTTCTAGGAATCTGGATTTTGTCTAGAGTAGTCACAAACGCTCTGAATTTCTGGGAAAATTTGGAGAATGACATATAGTTGGGGATAGAATGTTATGTATATGAGCGAACTCCTTTTCTCTAAGCAATAGGTAGAGATAACTCTAGATCATATTCTACCATCTTCTCAACATTGTATTATGTGTTAGGTTTAGACTCACCTTGTGCTAATTTAGGAATTGTTGAGTTTGGATTAAACTCCATGTTTTGTTGATTTTGAACAAGCTGTTGAGGTTGTTTTCTCTTAGTACAAACTTTTACTCTCTCATCAGGAAGGTGGAGATGTTTTGGGTTAATGTCTAACTTATCAGATGGTGAATTGGATGATTCAAATATGTTTGAAAAGCTAGCTCCTGACTGAGGGCTTAAAGGTGGTGGAGACTCTAAGTTGGGTAAGTGAATAATTGAATTGAGTGGACTTAAACTTGGTATCGGATCAATGAGAGAAATCTAATCCCAATTTTTTGATTCATGTGTGTTTGTCTCCCCCTAAATTACAGAATTGAGAAAAATGGTTTATCTTCAAAGAAAGTGATATCCATAGTGTGATAAACCTTTTTGGTGAGAGGAGAAAAACATTTATATCCCTTCTTATTTGGTGAGTATCTAATGAAGATGCATTTGAGTATTCTTTCATCAAGTTTATCTTGACTATGAGGGTAAATATGAACAAACGTAGTGCATCCAAAATTTTAAGACAAATTTGGGAATGCAGCAGGTGTGAGTTTGGATAGAGATCAAGGAGTGATTGTGCTGGAGTTTTGAATTTGAGAACACGTAAGGGCATTCTATTAATGAGATAAGTAGCCACAAGGGCAACCTCAACCCAAAATTTCTTAGGTGTATTAGACTGGGAGAGTAATGAACAGGAAACCTCGAGTACATGACGATTTTTGCATTTTACCACACCATTTTGTTGAGGTGTGTCCACGCACGAGCTTTGATGGATAATTCCATAAGATTGAAGATAAGGACTGAGAATGGAGTTGAAGAAATCTCGAACATTATCAGTTTTAAGGACTTGAATTTTAACTTGAAATTAAGTTTGAATCAGGTACGAAAAGTTTTAAAAATTTGGCTGGTTTCAAATTTTTTTTCATGAGGGAGGTCCAACTTAATTGTATATGATCATTAATCAACAATAGAAACCACCTAGTTCCATAAATATTAGGGATTTTGGTTGGCTTCCAAATATCACCATGGATAAAAGAAAAAAGGGAAGTTTGGTTTGTATGGTCATAGGACATATGTAATTCGAGTATGCTTTGATAATTAGCATACATTAGACTTTGCATCTTTATTAAGGAATAATGATGGAAATAAACATTTCAAATACAAGAAATTTGGATGACCTAATAGTGTCACAACATGATTACACTTATTTTATTGGATTGACTTATTGACGCATGACTTTGAACTGAACTAACCAACACTGGGGTCTGATACTAATCTTATTATTATTACTTTGAGCTAGGACAAAAAAGAAGTCTATTTTGAAAAGATACAAACATGTACAAAGTTTAGCATTGCCAATCATTTTCTCCGATCTCAAGTCTGAAAAACATAAAATTTTCTAAAAAAAATAGTCTCACAATGAAGATCATGGGTTAATTTGCTTACAAGAATTAGATTACACTCAAGATTAGGTACAAAAAATACTAAATGTAGAATAAGATTGCATGAGAGAGATATGGTTCATATTATAACAACTCTTAAGCGTGAATCATTGGTAATACACACTGTGTGATAATCCTGATAAGGAATATAGGTTGAGAAAAGTTATCTATCACTTGTCATGTGATTTGATGTGCCTGAATCTACTATCCAAAATGTTGAAGGTGATTGAGCCACATAAAATGCTTGATATTCATTGTTGTGCTCAAAGTTGGTCATAGTGGACGCAAATTTGAGAGAGAGAGAGAGAAATCGATGGAAAAAAAATTATAAAGGTGATAGAGAAATGTGAAAAAAAAAATCTAGTAACAATGAATAGGCTAGGAATTCGATAGAAACTGAAAATGTGAAAAATCTAAGAAAGGTGAAAAATATGGAAGAAAAAAAAGATATGACAAAAAAATGTGAAAAAAAATCTAGTAACAACGAATAGACTAGGAATTCGATAGAAACTGAAAATGTGAAAAATCTAGAAAATGTGAAAAATTTGGAAGAAAAAAATTAGGTTTCAGAATCCATGTTTGATACCATGAAGCAGAATAAAATGGAAATTATTTTTCTGTTATTTCTTAGGTACAATTTGGATACATATATATACACAAGGATATGTGAAAAAGATCTTGATTTGATCGAGATTTTTAGGAATTAATTTACACTAGTTAAGGAAAATAAATCACAACCATATACACAAGATTAATATCCTTAAAATATAAATCCACAGTTATAAAAAACTAACAATTTTTCATATATAACTAGTTTGAATTCCTACTTCAGAGTTTGATTTGGCCAAAGATACCACAAACAAATGTACATATACAGGATACTATATGTTAACATATAAATATAAAAAATACAGATTGATCTGAAGTATAAATTGTACGTGTATAATATAAACACATTTAGGAAAGCGTAATGAAATAACTATTACACGCTCACGCACCTATTTACATTTGACGGGGTTTTAACCCACATCCTTCAAGTACTCATTTGGAACATATGTAATTGCATTTCAAGGCAATTTGCAAAAGATTTAGGAAAGTGTAATGAAGTGTTGAAGAGAACTAACTAAACTTGGAGGCCAATGTTTTGTGTCTTTGACATACGAGAGGTCAGTGTAGTGAGGATCAAGTAGAGTTGCAATAATGAATTGGTTTTCTGCAAGTAATGGAGCATGCTTATCCACGTACAAGGCTGCTGCTAAAGCTGCGTGCACTTCTACATGAAACCCAAAAAAATAGTTTTTACCATCAAACAGTAGAGAATTTCCAGAGTCTCGGTCAGAAGTTAAAATCTCCATAAGTTACCTGGATATCCCTTGAGAGATATAGAAACATCCTCCAACTCTGCAATTGCTTGTTCCTTGTCACCAACCTCATACAAAGCCAAAGCTCTTCCTACTCTTGCGTAATCTGAGAATGCAAAGTCTTTGTACTTTTCAATAACCTGTAAAAGAGATACAGAGGGTACATCCACTTTAAAGCTTGTTGCCCCGGCAAAAATTGGTAACCATAGTAATCTGGTCTTAGAAAATGATTTTTATCATAACTTGATTCATATTTCAATTTAAATGTCAACACCCTATTGGCCATTGTTATGTGCAAGGTGGATCTCAGCAATCAAGAGTATGTCCTACATCCTTAACTTTTTCAACAATGTAAAGGTTGAAACCTCACTTGGAACACATAACAAAAGTGAGACACATCTCAAATTGAGACGCAAAACATTGCTCTTGGGTTTAGATAATATTGGGAAAAGTGATAACTGCATAACTGACTTCATCATTTAGTAATTAGGGAGAAGGACATAAATGAAATAATGTTGAGAATTTGTTCACTGTGTGGGTGCAACAAATCTTAGTGTGACAATGTGATTACCCTTTGTGATTTGCACTTAATAACTTCTTTTTTCTACAAGAAAGACATGGGGTTTTCAATCAATAATTCGAGTTATTGTCTAGGAGGTTAGAGATGCTATCAAGAACTTAGAGTGGAAGAAGATGAGATAAGAGGTAGGGACAGGGAACCAATCTTCTGAAATCACATTTCATTCAGTCATCAATTCATCAAAACGTCAAAAAGCTTTTGAACTACGATCAAGTATGCTTAATTTAAATTTTAAATATTAATACCAAGAGACCTTACATCAACTAAAATGAAACAAATCTTACATGTATCATAGAACTCTGAATATTCATATTGTTTTTTGGCTATGAGGTAAATGGAGTAATCTCAAAAGGTTATCTTATACGAGGAAGTCTACTATTGGTGGAGATTGGGGAAGGCATATTTGGAGACTCGGACTAAAAAAAACAGAGAAAGAGAGGTGTCATAGCTAAGAAACCACATCAACAAAGTGGAACAGTTTGATTAAAGTTGGCTCTAAATTTACACTAAACTTGTATAGGGTCCTTTCGAACAACTTTTCTTTTAGTTGAAAATAATTTAAATGAATTAAAGCATTTAAAAGTGTTTCGAAATCTTTACAAAAAATGATTTCATAAGTTCGAAAAATATTATTGTGCTTCTAACAATTTTATATCAAACAATTAAATGTTTCTCTTCAAGCCATTATGATTTGAGGTATCAATTGGAATGGGATGTCTCATTAAACTATGATACAACCCATAAATTTTGTGAGCTTATCCCATCTTGTCTCACTTATTTTTTGGTTGATTAGGATGATAATGTGATGGTACATAATAGGATATCTCATTTGTCCCAAATGGACCTAAATAAAACAAAAAGAATTACAAAATAATGGGAAAAAAAATATAAATATCTAAATTAACTACTAGAAGTTATTGGGAAACTAACTCTTCTAAAAGTTTAAGCTATTAGGAATAGGGACAACTATACTTTTATACATTTATCTCTCCCCAACAAGTGTTGGTTTTATGCATCATGGAGACCAAATACTTACAATTCAACAATTGGGGTTACTTAATCTTTAACCCAGAATCTTAAACTTTGATACCATGTTAGAAATTGTTAGAAAACCAATTCTCCCAAAAGCTTAAGCTATACAAAGAAGGGTAAACATTGCTTTGTATAGCTTACATGTTAGTTAGTTAGTTAGTTGCTGCTAGTGCAACTAGCCTATTTCCTTTGTACTATATATACTCTTGTAGAGATACTCTAATCAATTGAATAATTCATCGTCTTCATTTTTTGTCTCATTGTTGTATATGTTATCAGAGCCTAACAGGTTCAAGAAAAACTATCTCAACTTTAATGGTTATGACTTACAGAATAAATGATGATACTTTGTCATATATTTCTACAAGAGATAGAGGTTAATCTTCTTACTCAAATTTTGTTATTTCTTCTCCTATGAATCTCAGTTTCTCAACTAAATTGGATCGCACAAATTTCTTAATCTGGCACGAGCAAATTATCTCTGTGATCATAGCCTATGGCTTGGAAAACTATATTGATCGCACTCAACAGCCGCCTGCTAAGTTGATTTCTATAACTTCAATCTTGAATTATGAGTTTATTGCTTGGAATAGATTCAACATTCCTATTAAAAGCTGGATTTATGGCTCTGTGAGTGTAACTATGAGTTCTCATCTTGTTCAATCCGGATCTTCTGTTGACATATGGCATAAACTTGAAACAGTTTTTGTTATCTCATATGGTGCTCATGCTATGGATCTCAGGCTACAGTTGCAGACATTCAGAAAAAGTGATCACAATATTGAGACCTACCTTATGAGATGAAGATGATTGCAGATCACCTTGCTGCTATTGGACATCCAATGCCTAATCAAAATCTGATGTTTTATGCTCTTGGTGACTCAGATTCCAACTAAAACTCTTTCATTTTAGGCATTATTCTTCGTCCTAATCCTATTTCTTTTGATGACTTGTATGGTCATCTCTTGTCTCACAAAAGAATCTTAGAAAATCAATCACTTGCTTTTTTCTTGCAAGCTAATGTTACTAGGTTTGATTCAAACTCTAGCTCAAACAACTCCTCCAAGAACTTTAATAATAGGAATGGTGGACCTAATTCTAGGAAGAGCAACTGAAATTTGCAAGATTTTATGTCTAAGCAAGGTAATGCTGGTAACAGCTCAGAGTTTAAAGGCAAGAAGCCTGTCAGTGCTTGTTTTGGTGGCAATATTGGCCCTCATTTTAACAAACCTCAAGTTTAATGTAGAGTGTGTGATAAATCTAAGCATTCAGATAATCAGTGCTTTAGACTCAGAGATTTTTTTCTTGATCGTAGTTTTGGTCCAAGTGCTATGGTTGCAGATGCTACTTCTAGTGGTGCTAGTTCTTCTAACACTATAAACTCTTCCTAGCTTCTTGATTCAGGAGCTTCTCATCGTATGACTCATGATGATGTTGCTTTGTGCGAAACTACAGCTTACTAAGACAATGACAATGTCACTATAGGTAATGGCTCAACTATGTATATTTCTAAAATAGGTACTTCTACACTTGTTGATGATAAGCATGCATTGTCTCTACCAACATTCTTCATACATGTGTCACAAAAAAATTTATCAATTCAAAAGCTTTGTGCTGATAATTAAAAAATAGTTGAGTTTCATGCTAATGGCTTCTTTGTTAAGGATGCTCATACAAGGGAGGTCGTGACTTAAGGCAAAACTAATAATGGGTTGTATGTGCTAAGAGGCACTACTTTACCCTACATCAGTCCCAAAAATGTGACCTATCATACATCTTCTATTACTGAAGACAAGCTCTGGCATGCCAAACTTGCTCATCCCTCTGATGTTATACTTAAATCGGTTTTATATACTTTACAGTTGCCTTCCACTAGTGATAAAAATAGGTGTGCTTGTGAAATTTGTCTTTTAGTTAAAGTACACAAGTTACCATTTGTACAAGTTCACACTCATGTGACAGCTCGTTTTGAACTTATTTACATAGATATTTGGGTTTCTCCTGTTGTTGCTAACACAAGAGCCAAATATTTTTTGCTCATTGTAGATGATTTTACATACTATGAGTGGATTTTCTTTCTTAATGCTAAAAGTAATGCTAGCACAATCTTTCTATAATTCCTGAATATGGTAGAAAGACACTCTAATGTTAAAGTTAAGTCAGTCCAAACCAATGGAAGTCAAGAATTTGCTTTTGTTACCACTTTGTTGTCAAAACTAGGACTTGTGCATAGAAAAACATGCCCTCATACTAGTGAGCAAAATGGTGCTATGGAGTGTAGACATTGTAGAGTTGTGGAAAAGGGTTTAACAATGATGTTATAGGCATTCCTTTGAAATACTGGATTTTTTCCTTCATATCTACTGTTTTTACCATTAATAGACTACCCTCTAAAGTTTTGTCATTCAAAAACCTTTTTGAGTTTATATATCATAAAATCCCTGATTATAAATTTATCAATTCTTTTGGATGCTCATAAATTTATTAATTCAAAAGCTTTGTGCTGATAATTAAAAAATAGTTGAGTTTCATGTTAATGGCTTCTTTGTTAAGGATGCTCATACAAGAGAGGTCGTGAGTTAAGACAAAACCAATAATGGGTTGTATATGCTAAGAGGCACTACTTTACCCTACATCAATTCCAAAAATGATACCGTCATACAAATTCTATTAGTAAAGATAAACTCCGACATGCCAAACCTGTTCATCCCTCTGATGTTGTATTTAAATCGGTTTTACATACTTTACAGTTGCCTTCCACTAGTGATAAAAATAAGTGTGCTTGTGAAAATTATTCTTTAGTTAAAGCACACAAGTTACCATTTGTACAAGCTCACACTCATGTGACAACTCCTTTTGAACTTCTTTACATGGATATTTGGGTTTCTCCTGTTATTGCCAGCACAAGAGCCAAATATCTTTTACTCATTGTAGATGATTTTACACTTCAGTGGATTTCTTTCTTAATGCTAAAAGTGTTGCTAGCACAATCTTTCAATATTTCTTGAATATAGTAGAAAGGCACTTTAATGTCAAAGTTAAGTCAATCTAAACTGATGGAGGTCAAGAATTTTCTTTTGTTACCACTTTGTCGTCAAAATTGGGAGTTTTGCATAGAAAAACCTACCTTTATACTAGTGAACAAAATGGTAATGTTGAGTGTAGACATTGTAGAGTTCTGGAAAAAGGTTTAGTAATGATGTTATAGGCATTCCTTTGAAATATTAATTTTTGCTTTCAGATCTATTGTTTTTACCATCAAAAGACTACCTTCTAAAGTTTTGTCATTCAAAAGCCCTTTTGAGTTGTTATATCATAAAATCCCTAACTATAAATTTATCAAGTCTTTTGGATGACTTTGCTTTCCTTGTCTTCATGCTTTTAATAAGCATGAATTGCAACCTAGTTCTTTTATATGTGCCTTTCTAGGCTCTGATCCATAGCAACAAGGGTATTTTTGTCTTGATCTTTCCTCTCAACATCTATATACTAGCAACCATGTCAAATTTCATGAGTTCACTTTTCCTTTGCTAGTTTCACAAAGTTCTTCCAAAGATTATGATTTGTTTATTAATCAATATTTTTTTATTCCACCACTTGTATCTCTACCTATGTCTTCTATATCTTCTCTTTCCTCTCCAGTGCTTCCTCATATTTTTTCTCCAACTTCTTTGGTCACCACTCCTTCTCTTACATCTTCTAGTATGCCTCATTCAGTCTTTCACTTCTCCTATACAGTCTCTTTCTATTCCTAACCTTCTCGTGCTAATGTAAGATCCTAATAATGAAATCCATCTCATTGTTGAATTGCTTCTTCCTCAACCTTCACCTTTTGCTCCAAATTGTCATCCCATGACAAAAAGATCGAAAGCTAATATTTTCAAGCCCAAACCTATTACTTTTGTTGCCAGTCTCTCCACCTCTTCTCCTGGTGGTTTGCAAGTCACACGTTTGTCTAAACCTACTACTGTTACTTAAGCACTTAGCTATTTTGAGTGGCATGTAGCTATAACTCAAGAGATTGAGGCTCTACTCAAAAATGGCCACATAGGAATTGGCTGAGTGTCTTGATGGTACTAAACCTATTGGTTGTAAATCACTTTTTAGAGCCAAATTGAAAGCAGATCGACTTCTTGACAAATATAAAGCAATATTGGTGGCTAAGGGGTTCAATCAAGTAGAAGGTATTGATTACAAGGAAACCTTTTCTCTTGTTATTAAACCTCAAACTATACATCTTGTGCTTGAATTGGCTCTTTCTAAAAATTGTCCTATTAAGTAATTACAGGTTAATAATACTTTTCTTAATGATGATCTATGAGAAACTATCTATATGTTGCAAGCTCCTAGGTCTTGGTGCCAAAAACTAAGTCCAACCTTGCTTGAGTTAGGTTTCTTTAACTCAATCAAATGTTAGTATGTTCATTAAGCATCATGGATCTAATACGACTGTTTTGTTGGTGTATGTTCATGACATATTGCTCACTCCTAGCAATAGCTCCTATTTGGAAGAGCTGGTTCAACATCTTCATGAGAAGTTTACTTTGAAGATCCGTGGTGAAGTTAGTTATTTCTTATGTATTGAAATCACAAGAACTGAGAGTTGTTTGTACTTGACTCAACAAAAATATGTCAAGGAGAGACCTAGGTAAGTTTGGTCTCTCTTCCAGCAAGTCTTCCAAAAAACCTATGAAATCCAATCCCATTCCTTCCAAAAGTGATGATAAAACCTCTCTCTAACCCTTCCTCCTACAGAAGCTTGGTAGAAGCATTGCAATATTGTGTGCTTACTAGGCTAGGTATAGTATTCTTAGCGAACAAACTTTGTCAGTTCTCGCATGCACTTACGAATACATATTGAATAGCACAAGACATATTTTGAAGTTTCTAAAAGATACCATTTCACATGGTCTTATACTACACAAGTCACCAGTATTTGGCCTGTATTTGGTCTCACTAGTTATTGTGATTTTGCTTAGGCAAATTCTACAGATGACAGAAGGAATACCGATGGTTATGCAGTGTTCTTGGGTGACTCTTTGATCTACTAGAAGTCCTCCAAACAGAAGGCAATTGAAGATCTTCCACTGAAGCTGAATATAGAGCAACTCTGGCATTAACAGAGGCTCAAGTTTGTGTTACAAGAATTAAAGGTTGAAATGTCTCCTGTTCCACAATTTTTCTATGACAAATGAAAGTACAATTCAGTTGGCTTCAAATCTTGTCATGCACGCATGCATGAAGCATGTAGAGTTAGACTAGTATTTTGTACGAGATCAAGTAGTTGGTGGACTGCTAGATGTGCAACATGTTAGCTCTAAGGAATAGCTTGATGATATACTCACTAAATCACTTCTTGAGTCTTAGTTTCACTCTCTGAAATGCAAACTCTTTGTCTTGCCTCTTCCATGAGTTTGAAGGGGGATGTTGGATTGATATCAACCATTGGAATAACATTTGGATGATAGAATCTCAACCTTTGGTTTGTAACTGTTTTGAATAGCTTACATGTCAATTAGTTAGCTACTGGTAGTGCAGGTAGCAATTTTCCTTCGTACGTGTATATATACTCTTGCATAGACATTCTAATCAATTGATTAATCCATCTTCTTCATTTTATGTCTGATTGTTCCATAATAGCCATAATTATTTATAATAACAATGAGCTCATTAAGAACAACTTTAAATGGGACGACACGAAATAAAATTTAAATCAGATGAGACCAATGACATAATTATGCAATAGGTTAGGCTAGACTTCAACCCTGATTAATATTTTAACCGATATGACTTAATAGCCTTTAGTTCACATATAAATTAATTATATATTTTTTTTTATTTTTAATAAAATTTAAAGGTAAATTCATAACATGTATGAAATAGCTACACTTTTTTATGTTTAAGTATTAAGAAGTGATTACTTTTATTTTTCATCAAAAAAAACTAGCTTTTTAATATAAAATTAGAGTTTATTTCTTCTTAAATTTGTAATACATAATAATTATTTAAATTATTATGATTCTAAAATTAAAAAAATAATGTAATCTAAATTTTAAATCATAGACACAATATGGATATTAAAAAAATGTATATATCTAATTAACATTAATGATAATTATTTTTTTAACACATTATATTTTAATGATAGATTATATTAATTCACAAAATTTTTTGACTATAAAAATACTACTTTTTGTTAACTATTATTAGATGATGATATTTTTTTTCGTAAAAAGATAAAAACTATATTAAATAATTATATCGATAGTTTTATAAGATAGATATATAATTGTGAATAAAAGAATAACGATGATTTGTCTTATATTGAATGTATGGATTATATATAATTGTGGTCGGGTGTTAAATAAGTCTAAATTATGCCTATAATAATTTTTGGATTTTTTATACAAGTGAGTTAATTCATTTGTGAATGAGATTTAATCTCTAAACCTTCAATAGATTATTATATTGTTGAGTTACAACCCGTTTTCTCTAGTTGATAGTTCTTATATTTACTATTTAATATTCTAAAACATGTACGATTTAGTTTCCTCTAAAAAAAAAACATTTCCTCGCTCCACGACTAGATGGAACAATATTAATCCATAAACCTAGCAGGCATATTAAATGAGATATAGAATAAGATAGGACGATCCATTTGACATTTCTAGCAATAATGAAACCTCTTCGTTTTAATTAAAAAAAAAGCACATTCAAAACGAACCATTATCAAACTAAATTGATTTTGATTGTAACTACAAAATGAGAACAAAGTCAACAAACAGAGACATTTTAAATTGCAATTAAAATTCATCTACTGACATCACAAGAAGCTATTGAATTAGCCAGTATACATGTATTCAAAGTTAAATAAGTAACCAGCCAAGACATTAAAACCATATAATAAAAAATAAAATTAGAAGCAGAAGTGGGTACCTGAGTAAAACAGGAAAGAGCTTGGTTAAAATCCCCTTGAGCTTGCAAATCTCTCCCTTTATCCAACAACTCCAAGGCTTCCGATATCCTACGAGAAATTGCAGAACTAACTTCTTTCTCAACAGGGCTAACAGGGTCGAAGCTTTCAACAGCGTAACAAGAGGATTTCTTACCACCAATACCAGGAAGTAGAAGAGTCACAACAGGGAGGGATAAAAGAAACAATCGCCTATTTCGAAAATGGGTTTTAGGAATTGATTTTGGGTCTGCAAGTTTGTGATGGGATATCGAGGAAGGGGTAGAAGGAGAGACTAGAAGAGAAATGGGTGCTCTGCCTACACCCATTTTTGTTGGTTTTGGTGGCAATACTTGGGCTTTTAATTATTTTCTATTTATTTATCTTCTTCTTTACTTTATTCATTTTATTTTTTATTTTTATTTTTAATTTTCCTCTTCCCTTTTCTCATTAACTTCTGTCCACTTTGCCCCTTATTCTGTAAGAATTTTCCCTTATCCATTTAATTGCATACTTTATTACTAACCATACACCATACACCATTCATCGCACATGTGATTTTTTTTTTATATAATATAAAAATATATGAGTTTTTTGTATTATTAAAAATATGATGCACATAACTAAGATTTGAGTTAGATCTGTTTTTAGTTAAGTTTAGTCAAACGCCTTATTTAGCATTTTATTGAGTATTTTTTAGAAAAAATCTTCGTAATGCAAATTAATGGAAGACACTTTAACAAAACTATTGTGATTATTGTTAGGAAAGCGTACAAATATCAGTTTCATATTTTTAATATAAAATTATATGTAAAAGATATATTAATTATTCAAATATTTTTTTTTTGTTAAAAAATTTACATATTATATTATTAAATACAACTAAAGCTTTTAACTTTATCAAACCAGGTCTCTAATTTCAACTAATGAGTTCTCTCTCGTTCACTGGTACTTGGGTCTTGATAAAATTGTGTTCTCCCGTCCGATGTAAGATGAGATGTTGAGTTCCACATCGATCAAGGATGTCAAACTAGTACTAGTTATTAGTCGAGATAACCATTTTTCTTGATAAATATATTTTGAGGAAAAACTTTCCTTACCCAGCTTTCAACTAAATGACTTTACCAATGTATTTGATTTATTTATTTTTTAATAATTAGCAAAGTATTAGATATGTATAAAGAAAATTTATTTATAATCACAATATTTATTTTCAAGTATAACAATATTTAAAATATTTATTTTCAAGTATAACAATATTAAAAAAAAAAGTGATATAATGATAAATGATTAACCTGAAGTATATCCATAACAATGAATGATTCATGGTTTATTAAAGTAAATATTACATAATTTTCCTAAACTTATCAATTTACATTAAATGATTCATATTCGATGGCTTTAATACAGTTTTTAATATTTCAAAAATTTGGACCTCGTTTAATTACCTTTTTAATTATTAATAGGTATTTTTTTTCCACAATATACAATTAAAACGTTCTTTTTACACGAAATTATCACTAATGCTCATGGTTTTTTTTCTTTTCCATTCGTATATACCACTGCCACTGACCTTTTAAATATATTTTTAATGACACTAAAATTTGACAATTTTCAGTTCTTAATGCTTTTAATTTCCTCTTTTGTTTGAAGATCTGATGGTAATAACACATACTCAGTAGGATGGAATTCAACCTAGTGAATCTATCCGTTATTGGAAACAATTAGTTTTTTTTTTTTTTTTTGCCTTCTCTTTTTATTCAAAAACATCAACACATCATATAAAAAAGGGAGGCCGAAAATTTGGTTGAAGAAATGCGGCAAATGACGAAGCTTCTTGTGGGTCAAACTCAATATAAGGGCTTGAGCTTGTGAAGATGAGTGCTTCAATGTAAAAAAAAAAAAAAAACTAAATTCGTTTGTTTTCATTTCATGTAATTTTGTATTTCAATTATAATTTTCTAATTATTAAAACATTATAATATGAATTTCAAATATTAGATTACAATAACTCAAATAATATATAGTTTTATTTTATGGATGTTTTAAATAGAGATTTAATTTCTATCATATTATGAATTTATAATCAAAGAAAAATTGCATGTACATTTTATATTATGTTTTTAGATTTTTATTATATATTAAGAGCCATATAAATATGACATATAACATTTTGTTCTAAAAACAACATAAATAAAAAAACAAAATAAGATCAATTCTCCTTTCTTACCTTTTTGCATGTATTATTGTATTATATTATTTTTTTTATTCTAGTTTTATTGCATGCAATGAATACGATAACTTTTTATAAGTTTTTAACTTTATCATGTGTAATTCTACAATTTAGTGGCATAAATACTGGTCACACAAAATAATAAGCTTTTGAGTGTGTTATACTTTTCTTAATACATGCATTATGAGCTTAATTTTGACTCTATTATACTTAAATATTTTTACACATGGATCAATTTTCCTAATTTAACTTGTTTTTCAATACTAATCAATATAATGGTCCAATTAAAATCATAATTTAATATGATATATGTGTGACTTGTTTTTAGGATGATAGTATAATTAACTTATCATTCTACATTTATAATTTTGACTCTTAATTATGTATTATCTTTGGTGTAAGTTAATTATTATGTTACTCATAAATATATATATATATATTTGATTATGATGATTTCGCATATCTACCTTATTAATTGATATTGTCATTGGTGCAAGAAAACGACAGTAAGTGCATGTTTTTTTTTTTTTGTTGGTTTTGTTTCAGACAATGATGTCATAATTTGTCAGATACATACATATATAGAAGTATGTATCTTGTTATTGGTGTGCTATAATATTATTTTCTCTATTATAGATATAATACATGTATTTTGATCATTTATACAATAATGTATTTATTTTGATCATGTATACAACTTGAGTTATTTTTATTTTTAAATTTATAAGCAAAATATTTGTTTACTAAAGTTTGATATTGCAACGTACATGTAAAATAAGAAAATGCAAAGTTATTCTCATATTTTAGTTAACATATATATATATTCATAAAATATGGTTTATATATTTATGCACATTTTATTCATATTAGGATACTATTATTTGATTATATGAATATTTTTTCATCATATAAATATTTGATAGTTATTTATGTTATCAAAAATATAATAATTTTTTGTGTGTATAATTTATTTCTAAAATAGAATTTATTTTATATTATTTGAGTATTATAAAAGAGAATTAATTATTTTGGTTGCAAATTTGACTCGTTGCTTATTATTTTTGGAATGATATTGATATTCTCAAATAATAATATTTCTTTACACATTTTATATAACTGCAGTGTACAATATTAATTGTTATTATATTTTCTTTGTTAATGTGTGATTTTTTCTTCTATACTCCAATTCATTTAGCACTGTTTCTTCACTAAATAATAAAGCAAAGGACATTATGAATGAGATCTATAATTTTGTATATTAATTTTATTATATAGATAATTGATTCAAGATCTATTATTTTATAAATATATTAATGTATATCTTATTGATAGGAGATCTATTATTTTGCAAATTGACATCACTATATAGATCAAGATATGAGATCTATACTATAAAGTAATGCATTTATCATTTAATGTGGGATATAAAGAGTCCACTGTGATCAATCAAAATTTTCAAGGGCTAAATATCTATGTTACCTTTCATTGAAAATGATATAACAAGATGTTGAATTAAATATGTTGTTTATTTAGAGCCTAGAGTACCAAAAGAAATATATATTTAATGCCTTATATATATATATATAGTAACACTTAAAGCAAAATTGACACAATAAAATATTTCATATGTCATTTTTATGAAGCTTGATATGCCTTGTGTATGCTTATTAAATAGCATTAATTGGGAACATGATTTGCACCACAAAATATTTTATATGTTATTGTTATAAAGTTTTCTATTAGAATATCATCAATATAATAGCACATATACAAATAACATAATCCCTCCCATATTACAAAGGATTCAAAGAGGGTCCTTTAATAATTATCATTCCTTATAAGAATGAATTGTTGAGTAAAATTTAGAATGAACAACTTTAAATTTACTAATATTAGATCCAAACAAGTAAACAAACTACTTGTATTATACTCACTATAACACTTTTCAAAGGCAACTCACAAATTGAAGAGAAATACAAACACTCAAAGAGAAAGCTCTCAACTCACACTCAAACTAAGAATACAAAGACTTATTTGTTTTTGATGGAACGTTTAAAACCAAATGCAAGGTAGGCTATTTATAAATTCTCACCACGCAATCTACACCACACAAATATAAAACTAAGAAATAATCCTAGCCATACAAATCTTATCTACACACTTCTCTTTTCTACAACCTTCAACCACTTCATTTATTTCTACAACCTTCAACTACTTCATTTATTTCTACAACCTTCAACTACTTCATTTATTTCTACAACCTTCAACCATTTCATTTATTTCTCTACCTCTTCAACCACTTCATTTATTTCTCTACCTCTTTAATTATTATTTTGGTGTTGATTTTCAACATGAATGATATCTGATAAACAAAAGTGTGATTTGAGCTAATTAAATATCTATTAACAACTAATAATTATAACTACTAATTACAATAAGTGATAATAATTATTGATCAGCCTTCTAGAAAAAGATAGCTAATATAATCAAATGAAATCTTTTAGAGTTATAGGAACAAAATTAAATAAATATTTGTATGCTCTCTATGTATAATGGATCTTTACAAAGTGTTTTTAGTGAAAGAAAATAAATGAAGATCCAAAGCTAACCTTAATGAAGGTCAATATTATTTAATATAAGTCATATTATATTCATGGATAATCATTGCTAGAAAATGATTAAATTGGGATAATAAGTCTTAATTAAGTTAAAAAAGAATGGGTATTATTGTCTAGAAGACAATGCAATATAATGAATATCATTTATGAGTTATTAAAATTACATATGTAATGTGATAGACGTTTTTTGATAACCAAAATCATAAATGAAATTTATTTACTTTCAAAGTTGAGACGATTATATTATTTGTGATAATGATAAAAAAATATCATTTTGAAACCATCCGGGATGTAATTACATCACAAGTCTCAAGTAGAAACTTGTATTATATAATCTTCTTTAAGACCAATTTTATGATGAAAGGTTGCACAGATAATGTTTTATATATATTTGTTTAAATTAATATTAAATATGGTTATAAACCATAGGAAAGCTTCTTATATTTTTATGGTAATAAATATGAAACAATTTACGATGTGCTTAAAGTTTACTAAGTGAAATATTTATTATAATCATAACTAAGTCATAAAGGATGAAATGTGTTCTATTAGAATTTAAAAGTTTGTAGGTCAAAGTCCAATTTTTTACTAATCAGTAACTATTTGTATTACTTATTGTTCCTAGTGCAGTGGTTTTCATAATTTAATAAGGGTAGATATTGAATCTTAAACCTTCAGATGATAAATAAATCAATTATTAAAATAGCATAACAAGCCTTATGGGAACATAAAAATCACAATTTTTTTAAAAATTATATCTTAAATTAGTGAAAACATATAGCTATTATACCGATGTCCCTACTAACTCAACATATTGAGATCAGCCATCAAACAAAATTAAATGTATGTGTTGAAATTTGAATATTCATTTAAAATAATAGAAATAATTATAATATTTGGATGAAATATTAGAATGGTTTAGTATGTATCGGTAAAAGTTACGTTAAAGAGATGAAATTTTTAAAAATTAATGATTTCTGTTGAAGATTGTGATAAAGGATTATAGCTTTTGTATAGTTTAAAATTGTTTATGAATAATTACATATATTGTAAAGAGACATGATTTTTGAGAAAATCACAATTTATTCAAATTTTGTGACCAAATTTAAATGAATACCTAGCATTTTATAAATATGTTATTCATTTAGAACATTTTGAAGTCAAGTTCAAAAAATAACAACAAATATTCTCGAATAATTCCCACCATTAATAGTATAAAATAAAAGTTAATATTTTATATACTATAGATTTAAAATATTAATCATCATAAATAGTTTCAAAATTAAAGGTATTTTTAGGCTATCTTAAAAGTACACAGTAGACAATAAAAATTTTTAGTGTATCCTAGAGATATATTTATTAAATCCTATTACATAACCAAATTATTGTGGTAAATAGCATGTTAAAGACATCCAATTAGAGTAGTGCCTTCTAGCTAAAAGAAAAATTTATAATATTTAATATATTTTGTAATTTCATATTTGAAGATTTTGGAACTTAACTTGAAGATTTCATGAATTTTTCTCAATAATCTTAAAATGTTATTTTAACAAGTGAATTTGTAGTAGGTTTTATGAATAGTAAGAAATATCTAATTTCTTAATATTTTATTTACAAAGTCGGTTCTTATTTTTTTTTAATTTTTTAAGTCGATTAATATGTAGAATCGATACTACATGTAGGATTTTAAGTCAATTAACACGTTGAATTGAATTAAAATCTTACGTGTAGTATCGATTCTACGTATCAACCAACTTAAAAAATAAAATAAAATAGTAACGTCGGTAGACACATAGAATCGATACTACATATAGGATTTTAAGTCGGTTCTATGTGTCAACCGATACTATACGTAACTTAAGTCGATTAACACGTAAAATCAACTTAAAATCCTACGTGTAGTATTGGTTAACACATAAAACAAACTTTAAATCCCAACTTAATGAATCCTTTTTGTAGTACATATATATGTCTTTTGGTAAAAGACATGTTAAAGAACTGTAATTTTTAAAAGTTGAATGCGAGGATTTTATATTCAAAGGTTGTTGCCTTTTGTAATTAAAGATAAATTTTGGATGAATTGTAATTGTTCATGAATAATTATTTGTGATATAAAGATACATAATTTTTGAAAAAGTAAGAACTTATCAAAGAATTGTAACCCAACTAAATAGGTGCATAATATTATATAAATATGTGTTCATTTAAACCATTTTGAAGCCAAGCTCAATGTATGTTCTCGAATAATTCTCACCACCAATTATTTACAAAAAGAGTTAGTCTTTTAAATATTATAGATTTCGAATATTAATCATCTTGAATGCTCTTTAAAATTAAAAGTATTATTAGGTTGTCTTCGTAATTGTATGTTATAAACAACAAGAGGTTTCATTATTTTCTATAAATATATTTATTAACCCCTAGTGTATCACTGAATTGATGAGAAACAAATATCATGTTAAAAACATCGATTAGAGTCACGTCTTAAGGTTAAAACAAAAACCAAAGATTATATTATTAAAAATTATATTATAATATCACAATTTTGAAAACTTGACTCGAAAATCATTGATATCAACGTTGAACAACAAACTTATTAATTTTCTTCCACAAAGCTTGATGAAAATATTCTTCTTTTTCATTGCTTAGTGATTAATAAACTATACTTATAATTATTACGATAATATGATGTTTTGAGTATGAAAAAATTTCGTAAAAACTTATAAGTTATTGACTCATCAATTTTTTATCTTAATTAGATGGTGAATTTTGTATATCAATTTCTTTGTAATATTTGTTTCTATCATTTGCAATCACTTAATTCTTTATATTCTTTAAAAATAAAAAACCCCTCTTACATTTTCTTAATATCTTTCCGTCAAATTCTAAACATATATTGAAGATTTGATATGGAAGCTCTAGTTAAGTGAGATCTCTTAAACTATTTCAAAATCTAAGAACAAGCATTTTTAATATCAATCATGCAAAAGACATAAATAGTAAATAAATAGTAAATAAATGATATTAATTATGAACAATTGATTGGACGAGTTCTAGTGTATTCTAACCAAAAAAAAAAGTGCGATATTTTTGTTTAAATAAAATATCTACACTTTATAATATTTATTAAAAAAAATCGATATTTGGATGAATGAATATGTTAATGATATTTATCTTTAAAAAAAAAATTAAAAAATTAGGGGAGAAACGCAGGAAAGCCGGGGGAAAAAAAAGGCAGATGAAGAAGGAAGAAAAAATCGGTGAAAGTAAGATTACGAAAGTAACATTTATTCCAAGCGCTATTTTCCCGTTTCGTTTTTCCCATCTCCTTTGATCAATACCTTTCCTTCGCATTACTCTCTCTCTGCTTCTTCAGGTACTTCTATCTCTAATGTATAGATTTAACTTTCTCGAATATACTTTCATTTTTTTTCTCTTTTTGTTTAAATTTTATTTTGTATAATTTGTCAAGAAATTCATGAATCGAAATAGGTGGAGTGTAAAAGAAGATCGAATTATTGGCTGTAATTAATAAGTTTTTTGGGTGGCTCGAAATTTTTTTCCTTGAAATGGAAACTACTTCGAATCAAACGGAGTTCGATTACTTGTTTAAGCTGTTGATGATTGGGGATTCTGGAGTTGGCAAGAGTAGTCTCCTTCTTAGTTTTACTTCTGATACCTTCGATGACCTTTCTCCCACAATCGGTAATTTCTTAATTTATTTATTATTATTCATTGCCTTCCACCAATTATAATGGCTATAATATGTTATTGTTATATTATTGCTTTCATGACGTAATGTGTTCATTCATTTTTAACAATGTTCTCGTGATCGAAGAGCTAAAAGCAAGATTCAAAATTGATTTTTTGTTGTTGTTCTGGTTGTTGTTTGAGTTAGTTGTCCATATCATTTAAATATCTCTTATGCTTTATTGTGCAGGTGTTGATTTTAAGGTTAAATATGTTACCGTTGAGGGTAAGAAGCTGAAACTTGCAATTTGGGATACAGGTAAATCCTGTTCATTTGCTGGTTACTTTGTTATATCATCAATTTATTGGTCGTTAGGTTCTTTAGGAAGCTTTTGTTGTTCGAATTCTATCTTATCCATCGTGAGATGTGTGGCTTGGGGTTGGTTAATTGATCTATTAAATTTTATGTTCAGGCGTGCAAAGATATTCTCCAGATTTTTACAAAATTCGGCTTCATTGAACTCATTAAGACATCAATTACTTATATTTTTCAATTCTCTGCCAATTTCATTTAGACTAGGTTTATGAAAGTAATAAAATGTATTTTGCTTTCACATTGATTGAAATCTGCTTCTGGTAATCGTATTTAGCCATAGGAAAACATTTCTTTTGCGTATAATAGTATGTAGTAAGTGCTATAACTATCAATGGAAAGACATGTCTTTACAAACATTGATCTGATTCTGACCGACATGGTTGATGGCTTATTGTAAACTTCTTTCTCATTGTTCTTTCCTACTAGCCCTTCAACAGGGACCTACATTAATAAAGTTCAGAGTCTTGTTCTGCCCGTTCTAAATCGAGCTAATTGTTTACTATTGCAGCTGGTCAGGAGAGATTTAGAACCCTGACAAGTTCATATTACAGAGGTGCACAGGGGATTATAATGGGTAGGTATCATATCATCACTTTTTTTTCCTTATATTTTTTCATTTGAATGAATTTTGGACGCAATGTCTTGTGTTTTTTCACCTCTGCCACAAAAGGGTTTCTTTAGATAACAAGTAGAAATAAGTATTCCGAAATCTCTAACTAAATACCTTCTCTTTAAGATATGCAAAGTATGTTGAAATTTATATTAATATCATCTAATACAAGTGTAAATGCTAATTTGTACCGTGTCAAGTGAGGAACTTGAACAACTAACAAAATTTGCAGCAAAACTTATGTTTCAAGTATCATAAATTAGTTTGCTTCTCTTGGTGATCCTAGTCTTCTTTGTTATAATCTGAATTGAACATAATCTATTGTCATTATCATTGATTCTGTAGGGTTCTAATATTGCTGAGACGGCTTAGACTATAGTGTTGGTAGTTTTGTTCCTATTTATACCTTTTTATTTGTATAGTTTTATCATTTTATTCCTAAATTAGATTTTAATTTTCTTCTAAATTGTATATTATTACTTTTAAGGTTATAATATTTTTTTTTATTTTTTTCCGGTAACTATTTGACGAAAATGACTCCTTTGAAATTAAATCACAACTACAAGGCAGATGTGTGATGTAAAGTAAAACTATTAGGACCTAATTGATATTTGTATAAATATCAAGGATGTTATTGGTATTTACCCTAATACTAATTGGTGAGATAGGGAAACCTATTTTTGGATGTTCAATTGGAAAGGAAAATCATAATAGATGGAGAGAAATGTGATGAAGTTGAGAACCTTTGGACTGGAATTAAGTTCTGGGATTCTTTCCAGATTTATCATTGAATATCAATGGGTGCCTTTGTTTCTAAGCAAGAAATGATAGGCTTATCATAACACCCGACAATGGTAGTTTTCATATTTTTTCATGACATATCGGTAAAATCTTCAACTTGTTTTTCAGTATATGATGTAACACGACGAGAAACATTTACCAACCTCTCCGAAATATGGGCCAAGGAGGTAGAACTCTATTCAACAAATCAAGATTGCATCAAGATGCTTGTTGGGAACAAAGTGGATAAGGTATTTCATCTGTGGACACACTTCCAAATTTTAATCTTCTTCTGCTGTAATTCTTTTCCTAACATGATTTCTCCCTTTTTGCCCCAGCATTTGTAAATTTAATAGGACTTCGTGTAACTTTGAAGGAAAAGTTTATATGATGCACTGGAAATAATTTTGACGTTACTTCACAAACTAGATGCATCTATTTGTTGTGTTTGTTTAGGTTGTTCTGTGTTTTGTTTCTCGTAATAAATAAATACAAATCAGTGCATGCAACCCTTGTAAATGATTAGTGGATAGATGTTGCCTGTATTGCTCTCTAAACCATGATTAAATTTTTAGGAAAAGGCCTATTTTGGCTCCTAACTTTACTGGCTAGCCTAATTTAGTCCCCTAACTTTTAATTGGACTAATTTAGTCCCCTAACTTTATTAATTCGCTCAATTTGGTCCTCAAATTTTAATTGAACAATTTAATCTCCTAACTTTCCAAATCGAGCAAATCAATTATTATCATGTGAGAGTTACGTGACCATTTAATACTTCTAAAGCCATCATATTTGGCCTCCACCCATCTGATGTACAATTGTTTTTTGCTTAACTCTCACATATCTCCATTAATGGCCATAAAACTCTATTAACCATGAAAAAGAATTATGAATTTTTGTGCCTATTCCTTCCTTTTTTTTTAATTCAGCAAACTAGGCTTTGAAGATTAGAGGAAAATCCAACTTTTTTATGATAAATGGAGTTTTTAACCATTAGTGGTATGTGAGAAATTGACGTTCTAAATAGTAGATTTGATGGGTAGAGGCGAGAAATGCTTGCTTCAGGAATATTAACTGTTTATTTGACTCCCACGTGGCATTACTAGTGTTAACACCAATTTAACAAATAACACTTTTTTGCTAAAAATTTAACAAATAATACTTGGTTCGTTTAGTTTGCAAAAGTTAGGGGCATAAGTCGGTCCGAGTAAAAGTTAGGGATCAAATTCGGCGAGTTAATAAAGTTAGGGGACCAATATGAGCTTTTTTCCTTAATTTTGTTTTTCCTAATGTACTTTTACATCAATTGGCATGGCAGGGTTGTTTGTTACTTTTTTTTTTCTCTCCTCGGCCCATGCTATTTATGGGCATTGGCCTCTGCGTGGACTTGTGGCATGTTTATCTACTGAGAGAATGTATAACATTGGAGCTGGTCTACAAAATCATCATTTTAGTCTCAGGCTGTCATTTGGTTAGTTTTGCCAATCATACGTCTTCTAACCCACCCCCCCTCCTCTCTCCGTCTCTCCTCCTCCTTTCAGGAAAGTGAAAGGGTTGTCACGAAGAAAGAGGGAATAAACATGGCTCGGGAGCATGGTTGCCTTTTCATCGAGTGCAGTGCTAAAACTAGAGCTAATGTACAACAGTGCTTTGAGGAGCTTGTTTTGAAGGTACGGAGACTATTTGAGGGTTGATTTAAATTTTTATAGTCCTATATTAGTGCTGTCTGTGTAAAACATTATTGTTTGCGAGCTTTCAATTGTTGGATTGTTTTGTTGTGGCTGCTGATAGATAGAAGCTTTTACTTTCAAACAAAGAAAAAAACATATATCCAATATCCATGATATGTGATTATTAAAACGTGGTTTGTACTCTCTTGGAGTCTTATGTTCATTTGAAGAATAATTGCATGGATGTTATGTAATGGTTGCTCATGCAGATTTTGGATACTCCTAGTCTTCTAGCAGAGGGTTCTAAAGGGATGAAAAAGAATATCTTCAAAGAGAAACCACCACAATCTAATGCGCCAAGCAGTTGTTGCTGATGTTTATTTTCAAATTTCGGGCATTTGGAACATCCTACATTGTTGGTTCCATTTCAAAATAGCTGAAATAGATCATCTTCATTACATTTGTGTTTGACGTTAACTCTGTATTGCATGTACAATAGTGTCTCTGATTTCTGTTCTCCCTCCTCTCTTAACAGTTTTTATGTTTTAAGAAATTATAGCTTTTGTGATATTCCCTACGTGATGAACCATTAATGTGCAAAAACTTCAAAGCTGATGAATTTTGAAAAGTATTGTGATAGTGTCTGTTAATTTCAATTCAGAGTTACAAATTCTCTTCAATCCTTGATTGTTCAGAAACCTTATTGTAATAGACCATTCTAAAAAATAATTGGAATCTCATTAAAAGAAATATGAGGTGAAGCACTCCATCCTGGTGGTCATTGTGGAATACTGGAAACTTCTAATACAGTTTGATATTGAGTCTTCTACAGTTGTACATCAAGGGTGTTTACGTATTTGTTAACAGGAAAATTTTTTCTTTACAGTGCACTTTTACCAAGGGAAGGTTATGTACTTGCTCGGCCTGCTTCTCATATCACTCAGCTCCGTTGTTATGTCACTGTAGAGTCATAATCTAGTATCAACACCGATATGTTATTGCTTCTGAAAATCTTATTATTAGGCCATATTCATTGATAACATCCAATAGGTTGTCTAGTGTCATAACATAAACGACTTCTATATGAAATAATATTTCTGCTAATCTTGGTACGGATGACAATTTGTGTTGGACACCATACAAATAAGTGATAGGACAATAATTTGACACTAAATGCATAACCCGTTTAATAAATGGGAAAAAATACATTTGGGTTATTTTACTTCTATAAATTTATAAAACATATTAGTCATTTTAGGACTATAGTTTTGGTAATTTTTGGTTTGATATTTATAATTTCGTTAGTATAAAAATGAGCATTTTTAATTTATTAATAATTAAAAATGAGTACTTATTGTAAATAAAAAGGGACAAAGGAATAGATTTTTACACAAAAATGTACATTTTTATGATAACGAGACTAGAAATTTCCATTCAAAAATATGGTAACTAAAATTAAGATTTTGAAATAAAATTATGATCTTTGAATGGCTTTGATGTCGCTCAACTCTTAAATATTGGTAAGCAGGCTCATTTAATTAACGTAGTAAGACATATTGAACAGAAAGTACACAATTCCTCCATTTAAGCCTAAAGTATTTTGCTAATATCTCGAGCTCCTTGCATTGTTACAGCTACTACATGGCGACGGGAGAACCCAGCTTTTATACTTTTGGAAATTTTGATGCAATCTAATCCAGACGTCTTCTTGTACAATTTACACCTCATCCTTCATTAAAAAGATTTTTGTTAATATGAAATCCTTGAAAAATTAGTCTCTAGTTTTTAGGATTTATTTATCCACGTTATTTTACATTTAGCTTATCTAAAAAATATATATGTTTTTTTTTTCCTATTTGTGATAAAAAAAAACATGTGCATTCAGTGGCTAGAAAAAATTCTGGATTGAACCAAATTGTTTTTAAAGTTTTTGAAATTAACGTAATCAATTTTGGACAAACGTTCTAAGAAGCTTCTCGTCAATCAAATACGTTCAAGAATTAGTTACAGAAAAAGGTTAACACAAAAATACAAGTATATGTGTGTATTCTAAAACGGATTTAAAAATGAAAAATTTTAATTAAATGATTCAAAATAAATATCACTTAAATTAAATCAATTAGAAAATTTTAGAACAAAAAGATTAAGCACAATTTTATTAAAGATAACTTCTTTAAGATTTAATAATTAAAACAAAATAATTATAATTGTTAATATAATTATTTAATTTAAATATTTAAATAATTAATAAAAAAAACTATATAAAATTAAATCGGTATGTATATATTAATTATATTCACTACCTCAAATATATTTTAAATCTATCGCAAATCTCATATACATATATATTAACTATATTCTCAATCTCAATTATATATATATGTATTACCTATATCATACAGTTTTCATCTTCTACTTAACAAATTAAATTCAATTATTAATCAGATTATATTTTTTCTATTTTAAGAAGTAAATATTTATAAATATTATGAATTAGATAAAAAAATAATGTTATTAAAAATATAATATTAAAATATTCGACTATTTGATACTGTGTGTTTTAAACATGTATAAGTAATACATAGAATCTTTATCGTGCTTACTTTTTCTACGTGTTAAATTAAAAACCTCCGATAATCATATATTATAACAAAGACTAATATTCATGTAATATATATATATATATATATATATATATATATATAAAGCTGACTTTAAAATTAAATATGAAAAAAAATAACTTTAAAGCAATATTTTGTAACAGTTGAAAAAAAAAACAAGAAGAAGCATCATAGGTTAAGGAAATTTAGATAGTCATAAAATAGTTATGAAAATTAAAAGAGCTCCTCTAAATATTTAAAAAACATTTGAGAGAAAAAAAACTAAATCTTTTAGTTTGTTAAGAATTTATAAAGTCTTATTTTATAAGCATACATAATTTTTATTTTAAGGAAAAAATAAATTATTTTATCCCTTAGTTATGAAATTAAAAATTTATTGTAATAAAACATAGAAAGAAAGAAAAAGAATTTATAGTCATAGGAAAAAAGGAAGAACGGCAAAAAGGCATCAGTTCATTATTCACATAGTAAATCAATTTAATTTTATTAAGATATATTACAATTTTTCTCATCTTTAATGTGAATAATTATACATTGAAAATTTATTAGAGATGAAGAATTTTAATGAAACTAATAATCTTATACTGCTCTTTTAATTTTATTTTTTTGTTACAATTGCTTACTAAGTATCACAATTTTAAACAAAATATAACCATTTAAGTATTTTCAAACCTAGTTATTAATTCTTAAGTTTCAAAGGTTAATCAATTATTGTTTACCATCTAAAAATTTAAGAAGTTAAAAGTAGTTAAAATCAAAAAATTGAAGATATAAAATACACTTCCTTTCATGAAGTCAAATGTAATATATTTTATAAATTTATACCTTTTTTAATTTTATAAAAAAATTGGAAATTGATGATTAAATAATTCTAAAACTGAAATCATTTTTAATTATAATTTCTAATTTCTAATTAAACTATTATGTTCGTTATTTATTATTCTAAAAATAATTAATTTTAATTAAAAATATTAAAATTTTAAAAAATATCAAAATGTATATATATATATATATATATATATATATATATATATATATATATATATATATAATTGGATTAAGTTATATGAGTGAATACATTAATACTTATAATGGTTTCATTACGATGATTTGATTAGATTGGATAAAGAATTTCAAAATCTGTAAGAAATAGATCTGATTATGGATTAGTATTTTTGAATCCAAATAAATCGGATCCAATCAACATATATTAAATTATTTATTTTATATATATTTTTGTATATTTTCTATGACATTTTTATTAAATAATTTTACTATTAATTATTACACTATAACACACAATAAAATAATTAAATTATATAAGTTTTTGGCTTCTCTCACAACATTTATTACTATTTAATTTTTAAGTACTCATATTTCTATCTCGTAGCTATGTTTTCATATTTTTTGACCGTTTATTCATTTGTTATATAATACATTTGATTTCTCAAATTCAAACAAACATGGATATAATGATTAAATAAATGTATGAATTTTTAATTGTAGATTTATAATTTTCATAATTTTTTATTTTAAAAAAATTATATGATCATGAAAAATATCATTTAAAGAATTGATTTGAATTAATCCGCATAATATTGAAAAATTTTGGTAAAAATTGTAAATGAGATCGTATAGATATGGGAAAAATTAAGAAAATGGGAGAAATTACAGCTCAATACAAAGCTAACTTTTAGATTAAATATGGAAAAAAATTAATTTTAAAACAATATGGTGTAATAGTTAGGAGAAAAAGTGTAAGAAGAGGCATCGCATATTCAGAAAATTTAGATAATCCTTAAATAGTTATAAAAATTGAAAAGGCACCTCTAAATATTTTAAATATATTTTGAGAAAAAAAAACAAATAATTTAGCTTGTTAATAATTTATAAAGTCATATTTTGTCATCATACATAAATCTTTTTTTTATTTTAAAGAATAAACTATTTTGTCCTCAATTATAAAATTAAAATTTATAGTAAAAAAACAAATAAATAAAGAAAATAAATTTACAAAGTCATAAAAAGAAAAAGAAAAAAAAAGGTATCAATTCATTATTTGCATGGTAAATAAATCTAATTTTATTAAGATATATTACATTTTTTTACATCTTCAATCTAACTAATTAATATAATATTATTATATCATAAATCTAAGAGGTCGATGAATTTTAATGAAGCTAAGAAGTTTATACTTCTCTTTTAAATATTTTTCTTGTTACAATTGTTCATTGATTATCATATTATGAATACTAAATCGATCTAGTTGTTAATTATCAAAAATTTTAAACTTAACCAATTATTTTATACTATGTCAAAATTTAAGAGATTAAAATAATCAAAATAAAAATTGAAAATTAAGTTTAACGAGAGAATGCATTAATACTTATAGTAGAGACATGCTACTTTTGGACTATAATGATCATTTATATATAAAAACATAAAATCTTTCATTTATAATACTTATATAAGATTTATACTTTTTTTAAATTTTATAAAAAAATTATATATAAAATAAGAATGATTAAAAAATTCAATGACTAAAATCTTTTAAAATTTTAGTTTTTAACGTGTAATTAAATTTGTTATTTATTATTTTAAAAATAATTAATTTTAATTAAAAACATTAAAATTTTAAAGAATGATAAATGAATGATATAACATGTTATTTGTAGGATATATATATATATATATATATATATATATATATATATATATATATATATATATATATATATATATATATGACTCATTAATAATAATTATAAGATATAAGTGTATCACATGCTCACTAATACTTCACAAATTCTTGTAATCTTCTTCTCAGACCTTGTATAAAAGGTAAAGTTCTCTTGATGCCTTGACAATTGAAATATAGTATCTTCAGCTTGAGCCATGCATGCACCATCACAGAAAGGAGCTATATATGTGCAATCTGAAGCTGAGCAAGTGTATATGCATGGGAAGATGGGGTCCCAAATAGGATCGTAATTAATGAACATTTATACATGAGAAGCTTTAATTAATAAAGATCTTGAAACATCGAACAGATTGCCGAGGATTATATTCAACATATATTTTGCTGGGAATTTCGTTGAAAGCTTCGCAATTCAATTCGGTCTATCCGTGTGGAAGAGCTATATACCTCACTTTTTCCATGTTATTTTTGCGTAATAGATCACTTGACTGCTTTGATTATATTTATATATTTATTTTAAATCAAGTTTGAGGTGACACAGTTACAGTATTTTAGAATGTATCTTAAATTTAATAATTTTTTTTAATGATAATTTAATTTATTAATTTAAAAAATTTAAAGACCCAGGTCATTTTTTATTTTTTTCTATTTTTTGAAACATTTATTCTAAAAGCACTTCGACAAATATTTATAGCAAAACTTTTTAAAAATATATATATAAAAAATTAATAATCTTTATAAAATCTAAAATTTTATCACTTAAACTAAACTTTCATTTTTAAATACAGTGGGTTAAACTTGAAGTTACTGGATATAAATACTCTAACTATTATAACTAGCAAACGTGACAGAGAGTCTCACTGTCAAATTACTAGTTAAACTAAATGAAAAATTCATTAACAAAACAACAAAATAATAATCTAAAAATTTATAATTATAAAAATAATATCTATTATATTCATCTCATATATTCTTATTATAAAATAAAAAAATCTTACACAACAATTCGTTTTAAACGTCGAACCATTAGACGTCGTTAAAATTAAACTATTGTCATTTAGAGTCGATCAATATTAAACTACGTTTAATTGAAATCCGTTATTGAAGTCTTGTTTTTATTTTCATAAATTTTATGAATGTTATTTGTTTATTTTTAATTTTCCAAATTCATTTTCATTGCTAAGTACTTGAATAACTTGCAGTGTGTTCTTTTAGAAAAATAGAATGAAGAGAACATCACAAACAGAATGATCTGAAGTATTCTCATAAGAAATTTAAGTACATTTTTGGAGAAGTCTAAAATAGATTTTGAGAAGAAAATAGGATTATCCTTTTTTACCATTTCCAAAATACATTGGAACCACACTTGTATTTGTCCTTACCTTCACATTCCAACTGCAAATCATCTGAGATAAATGGCACTTTCTGCATTCACCATAACACAGAAAAACAAAAATAAGAAACATAAAATTTTCAATCTAAATCCATCAACTCAAAAAATAATAAAATAAATAAATAATCCAGTAAAGCTAAGAAGCAATATAAGGTACCTTTTGCTTGGCAAGATCTTGGCAGCCAGTGAAATTTTCAGGGAATTTGCAGGTGCCAAATTGAACAGTGTATGCTCTTGCAAAGTTGGCACCACTAGTAGCCAACCTCTTTTTATCATTCAATTCCTATTCCCCAAATACATCATAAAATTTATATTTATACTATCCTTTGCACTTATCATGATTCTTCTAAGCATATATAATCCACTTTTTTCTTTCTTAACTATACAATTTATTCCTAAACTTTATCAGATCCTTGACTTTTTTTTGGTACTAGCTATTACGTGTAGTACTATCATTTTAAATTTAAGAAAGTTAGTCTAAATTTGAAAACTAAGACTCAAATTGCATTGTAGAAACTAGAATTAATGTTTTAAAATACCTTTTTTTACCTTGTTTATTCCATGAACTTTTAAATTTTGATGCATTTAGTTCATTATATTATTAAAAGTAAATTAATTAAGCTACCTTGTTGGCTTTGCTCTTCTCTAGGTATTCCTCAATGACTCCAGCATTAGCAGAAGAAATGGAGGCAGCAGCAGCAGCAGAAGTGAAAATAGTGGCAGCAAGGAAGGCCAATGAAGCTCTTCTTCCCTCAATAGCTCTTGATTCTTTTACCTGTTGGGCTTTGATCACAGGCAATTTCTGAGCATTACCCATAACTGGTGTTGTAAAATAAGGCACTGAGTTGGCCTTAGTATTAAGTTCAGTGCCTGAAATGGCATAGTTACAAGCTAAAACACTAGAATTCATGGCTGCCATTTCTATTGGCGTAATCACAAAGTAGCTAGAGACAAAGCAAATACCAGAGTGATAGATTTTTTTTATTTATTTTTATTTAAAAATATATATTTAGTGGATTTTAAGAGATTATTATGGATTTATATTTGATAAAGAGTGATGTGAATATAGATATCAGTTGTAATAGAAGATTGTGGTAGGAGTGTGGATAAGGTGAGATTGCCTCACTCTTATTGGCAGACTTTTTATTGTTTTGGTCCTTCAAGCTTACCAATTCGTGTGGTTGGCTTGCGTTTTGGACCCACTTTTGGAATCATAATTTGTGATAGCTTAGTATCATTTGAAGTTACTAATGTGCTGCGTATTAGGTCAAATTATTAGTATCCAATTATTTCAATTTACATAATGCATCATATTGTTCGAAAAAATGCAATGTAAAATTTTAGTAATAAATTATCCTTATTGACACTTAAATAAAAATTAGCATTGCTATCTCCATCTTTTCATTTTTAGACAAATTTCTTATTGGTATGTTTTTGAGTCATATTTTTTTTAATAAATATTTTTAAGTAATTTAATTTTATAGTTAAAATGAAAGCTGTTAAATTTGGGCCTAACTCCATCTCAAAATCCAGGTTATGAGTTGGAGGACTGCCCTTGTTTATATGCGTGGTAGCGATCCTCACGTCGATGTGATTTAACACTCTCACATCTGTGGTCTGTCTCAAACCGACGGGATGTTGAAACATGATGTTTCTGCCATGTGATCACTCACCAGCCAAACAATCGCACCGACCGGTGAATCGCTCACGATACCATGTAAGAAATGGATTTATTGATGATTTATAAACGAATATTTACAATCTATTTATACAAAAGAAAAGCAAAATTGTAATAATTACAAATAAACATAATTATAAGAGACGTTTTGACAACCTATCCTTCCCCACCATGAGTTGTTGGTGCTTTCCAATTTGGTGTGTTAGTTGTCACCACCAGATCTCAAGTTCTTTAACATTCCCCCTCAAGTTAGAATATATGTTAATTATTCCTAACTTGTTAAGTAAGCTTGAGAACTATGGAAAACTCAGGGATTTGGTAAATATATCTGCTGGTTGCTCTAATGTAGAAATATGATAAGTTTTGATCATTCCAGTTTGAATATTTTCTCTTACTAGATGGAAATCGATCTCTATATGTTTGGTTCGCTCATAAAACAATGGATTTGATGCAATGTGAAGAGCTGCTTGATTGTCACAATATAACTTGGTTGGTTGAGAGTGTTTGATACCCAAATCATCCAAAATATATCGTAACCAGGTTACTTCGCAATATCTTCACGCCGTAGAAGCGGTATTCTACTACGACTTGATCGTAGACTGTATTTTGTTTCTTAGTCTTCCAAGAAATTAGCGAGTTTCCAAGAAACATATAATATCCTATGGTTGATCGTCGTGTATCTGTGCATTTTGCCCAATCTGCATCACCGAAAGCATTTAGTTGTAATGAACTAGTTGCTGAGAAAAAGAGACCTTGCCCTGGTGTGTTCTTGACATATCGTAGCACTCGTTGAACTGCTTCCAAATGTGGTTGTCGTGGTTTATCCATATATTGACTGAGAATATGCACGGCATACACTAAGTCGGGCCTTGTGATGGTTAAGTATATTAATCTCCCAACAAGTCTTCGATAGGATGTGGGATTACTGATGAATTCCCCTTTCAACCTTACTGAGGGATAAATTTTTTTCCATAGGTGAATTGGCAGATTTGGCACCAAGATAACCCATGTCCTCCAATATTTCAAGTGCGTACTTGCGTTGTGACAGAACAATTCCCTTACTGGAATGTGAAACTTCTATGCCCAAAAAATACTTTAATTCACCGAGATCTTTAAGCTTGAATTGTCTCATGAGATGATTCTTAGTTTCTTCAATGTCTTGTATATTGTTTCCTATTATGATTATATCATCTACATAGACAAGAAGAGCAGAGAAGGAATTACCACGGGTTCGGACGAACAGTGAGTGATCATACTTGGATTGGTTAAAACCAACTAGCTTAAGTGTTGTTGATAGCTTGATGAACCACTGTCGTGAGGCTTATTTGAGTCCATACAAAGATTTATGTAGCTTACATACTCATGTTTCCCCCTTTCGTCCGAATCCAGGTGGAAGGGACATGTAGACATCTTCATGAAGATCACCATAGAGAAAAGCATTGTTGACATCAAGTTGTCGAAGATGCCAATTTTGAATAGCAGCAACGGCAGCGAGAAGAACAAAGCTGACAAGTTTGGCTACTGGTGCAAAAGTTTCTTGGTAGTCAAAACCTTCAATCTGACTGTATCCTTTGGCCACTAACCGAGCTTTGTATCGTTCCACAGAGCCATCAGGATTATACTTGATTTTGTATACCCATTTACAACCAACTGGTTTCTTGTTTGGAGGAAGCTGTTGAAGCGTCCAAGTGCCATTAGTTTCAAGAGCATCTAGTTCTTGTTTCATGGAAAGCCGTCATTTTGGATCATTGAAAGCTTCAACAAAGGTGGTTGGTTGTTGTGTGTTTTTTGACACACGAACTCGTGCAAGTATACACGGTCGCAAGTAATAACATTTATAAGTAAAGATCGATCCCACAGAGATTTGTTACTATAGTTTGTTGAGTACTAAAATTATTTCTCTCTGATTTTATCCAAAACAATCGTTGATTTAAGAAAAAGGTAAAAAGAAAATAAGAGAACTCTAGGATTGCAATTCTTCACCAAACTAATCCACTCCAATCATATTATTTTCTTTGGATTTATATTTTTTATTACATTTTATTTGTCAACCGAAAACTTCTTTTTTATTCATACATCTCTTCCGAGCTCCGTACAAACACACCTCGTTAAATTAATTCACTATATCTCTATGAGAATTAAATTCACCAAGATTCATTACTGATAACTGTATTTTATACAGTTATTTTCACCAATTTTAGTAATGATAATTGCTATGTTCGTTTAATAATTAGTTAATTTTTGTTAAATAAATTAATATTTTCCTTTTATGTGCAAAAAATACATTTTTAATAAAATTAAATAATTTGTATCAAAAATGTACTTAATTTCATATTTTTTTTTTGTCCACAAATATAATTTCAAATATTATAGTTCTTAATTACAATTTATAAGAATTGAAAATATAATTTAAATTAAATTTAGGCTTAATTATAATTATTAAAAGTTTAAAAATTTAATTTAAAATTAGTAAAGGGCTAAACTGTAATTTAAGAAAGTTGAAAATGTAATTTGAAATATATTTGTGGGTGAAAATATATCTATGAGAATTAAGTTTAAAAAGATTCATTACGTTCTAAGTTTTCAAAGGCCACACATACAATTAGGGTATATTCCTATCATTCATCATACATGTCATTTTATCTACGAGCAATATACACAAAAATGCCTTTCTCAAGTTTATTTTTATGCCACAAATCATTTTGATAAAATTCGTAAATAATCAAATAGCATTAAGCGCAAGATAAAACGAACAAATCAAACGTCTTATAAATCTATCCAAAATAATTATAATCAAAGCTTCATAAATTTGAATCAAATGCAACCCTAGAAAAATTAAATTACTTCATAAATTAAAAATAAAAATTACAACAGATACAGAAAATTAAGATGAAGAACACAGAAAATTCAAACATTTCAAATTGTAAATATTTGGCACATGTAGAACACAACAGAAGCCAAAAATGGCTTCTGCGTGTTCCACCGTCCACCCCCTAACACCACAAAAATTCTAAACCAAAAAAAACTCTTTTACAACTAAAAACTATCTCCTATTTATAGCAAAAAAATACATCAGAAATATTACATTTTTATTTTATTTTTTTATAAAAACGCGTATAAATTTTGTATCGAAAAAACAAAATCACGCGAATCAATTTTTAATATCGAAAATATTAATTAATTCAGGCGTGGGACATGGCTCCGATTCTGCATTTTTTTGAATTCAAATGCATGCCACGTGTCGCTTTCTGATTCGCGAACATAATTAGTGGGACACATGGCAGCATCTCATTCGTTGAAGCGCATGGGTGCACGCAGACCTTGTCGCACGGGATTGGGGCGCGCAACGGCTGGAACGGTGGCGTTGGTTCTGCGTTTTTATTTCACCAAATACATGCCACGTGTCATCATGTTATTCGCTGGAATATTTATGAGACACGTGGCAGGTCATTTTCCGTTTGAAGAGTGAGGGTGCACGCCTCTTGGATGGACCGCGTCACATAGGATTTTTACACGAGCGGCTCGGTGCGCGACAGCTTTGATGGACACGCGCGAATCTGAGCCGTTGATCCTTTGATCGGACGGTCCAGGTTTGGCGAGTGTGATATTGCGCATGGACTTCATCTCCCCTACGCGAAAATTAAACTTTTATTAATTATATTTTCACCCACAAATGTATTTCAAATTATATTTTACACTTTCTTAAATTACAGTTTAGCCCTTTACTAATTTTAAATTAAATTTTTAAACTTTTAATAATTATAATTAAGCCCAAATTTAATTTAAATTATATTTTCAATTTTTATAAATTGTAATTAAGAACTATACTATTTGAAATTATATTTGTGGACAAAAAATATGAAATTAAGTACATTTTCGATACAAATTATTTAATTTTATTAAAAATGTATTTTTAGCAAATAAAAGGAAAATATTAATTTATTTAACAAAAATTAATAAATATTAAACGAATATAGCAATTATCATTACTAAAATTGATGAAAATAACTATATAAAATACAGTTATCATTGGTTCCCTGAGAATGGAAATAGAAGTAGCAAAGGCACGATGTGCAGGTGATAATTGGTCATAGGTAAGTACATGAGATAAAGAATGAGAAGTACCTTTGTCTTTGGACGATGCTGAGTGAGACGAAGGGAAGGACCGAGAAGGTAAGGAAGCTTCTACATGATATTTTTGAAGGTAGCTAGGAACATTGGTGGATCGACGAAGCCTATGTGTGACTAGTGTTGGGGGAGTTATGTGTGGTAGAGAAGTTGATGATGATGTTTCTGGAGATGAATTTTGAAGATGAAGAGTGTCTGAGTTGATTGTTGGAAGGACAGATGGTGTATGATCAAGTGACATATTTGGATTGGTTGATTGACGAATGTTGGGTATGTCATCATAAATAGTATCTTCTGATGGAGGAAATAGAGTTGGAGTGTTGACAGTGGAAGTGAAATAAGGAAATACATGTTCATGAAAGATAATATCATGAGACACTAAAGTCTAGCTTGTTTCCAGATTGTAGACACGATAACCTTTGATCCCAGATGGATACCCAATGAATATGCATTTATGTGACCTAGCATCAAACTTGGTGAGTCGATCATGATGTGCAGACACAAAACAAAGGGTACTAAAAACACGAAGATGTTCATACCTAGGAGTTTTGTGAAAAAGGATTTCAAATTGTGTTTTTCCCTTGAGAACAGGTGTTGGAGTACGATTTATGAGGTATGTGGCTGTAAGAATGGCATCTCCCCAGAATTGTTTAGGGAGGTTGGCTTGGAAAAGTAATGCACGAGCCACGTTGAGAAGGTGACGATGTTTGCGTTCAGCAACACCATTTTGTTGAGGGGTAGAGACACAACTGGTATGATGCAGGATTCCTTTTCTAGAAAACAACTCGGTCATAAAGAATTCTGGTCCATTATCACTACGAATGATTTTAACTCTGGATGCAAATTGTGTTTCAACAAGATTAATGAAGGTGGTGAGAAATGTGCGTGTATCAGATTTGGTGTTTAAGAGATAGACTCATGTGCATCTTGAGTAGTCATCAACAATAGTGAGGAAATAACGTGCTCCATTAAGTGCTGGAATGTGATAACCACCCCAAATATCAACATGACTTAGTTAAAAAGGTGCTTTTATTTTGATGGAACTTAAAGGAAATGGATTACGAGTTTGCTTAGCTAGTGGGCAAATGGAACAATAACTAATAGAACAAAAAGGTATGTTAATGGAAAGAGAAAGCTCATGCAAACTGTTATTAGATAGATGACCAAGTCGTTGATGCCATAGATGAGGGTTGGTTGGAGTAGTATTTGAAATAGAGAAACATTCAGCCTTCTTCGAAATAGTCAGGTAGTATAGTCCTGCTTTCTCAGTTCTCATCCCAATCGTCTTCCCCGAGCATTTGTCCTGAACAAGGCACATATTATTAGTGAAGGTGACATGACAAAGTGTAGTTTGAGTTAGTTTGGCTATTGAAACCAAGCTTAATTTGAAGGAGGGAACACATAAGACATTATGGAGTATGAAATTATTGGAAAAATGTACAGTGCCAATATGTGTGACATGGGCAAGTGAATGGTCAGGTAAATGTACATGCCGATTAGTGACTGGAATGCTAGAGCTCATAAGGTTTTGAGAACAGATCATGTGATCAGTTGCTCCTGTATCAAGAATCCAACGAGTTTCTGAATGGAAAACATTCGCACATGATATATTACCTGAAGAAGTAGTCATTTGTCTTACCATGCTACCTGATTTGGCTTGATTGAGAAGTGTAAGAAGCTCATGATATTGAGCATATGTAAGGTTGTGGGATGGTGTCCTTGTGTTGGAGTTGCTTTCCTGAAGATTAGTATGGTGAGCTTTGGAGGAGAAACCATAAGTTGCATCTTTCTTATCTTGAATTGATCTTTTCTTCCGACACATGTTGATGTAATGTCCATTCAAACCACAGAAATCACATTTGAGGCGTTTTCGGCAGTTTTCATAATTGTGTCCATTGAGACCACAGAAATCACATTTAAGGTGACTTCGATAATTTTTAGAATTGTGACCGATATTATTGTATCGATTGTACTTGAGATGTGAGTTCATTTGTGGGTAATTTTTGTAAGAATATTGTGTATGAATTTCATTGGTAGTTTCAGACATGATTTTTGAGTGAAAAATTCAAAAAAAATGGGATAGGGTTTAATGTGTTTTAGACAATAATGACTATTTATTAAATAAATAATGAACTGAAATATGCTTTATCTTATAGAAAATGAGTCAAGGATTACAAAACCGGAAATTTTAGCCGCAGAACCGGTCGGAAAGTGGGTGAACCGGCATCTAGAGTGGCTGGACCGGCGGCTGTAACGGTGAGCGCTGAACCGGATGAAGACCAAACCGGATCGGACCGGATGGGGACCGAACCGGGTGAACGACGCGTCTTTGCTTCAGCGGCGCGCAAACGACGTGTCGTTGGAGTCATCTTCCTCAACAGCTGGGGCGTGTTGGCTTGATTTTAATTGCAGATTGCTCGGATGAATCTGAATAATATAATGGGATGAAATTGAAATTATTTTTTGAATCGAAATTGATTTTGAAAAAAAAACAGATTGAGGATAAAATGAAAAATTTTGTGAGCTAAATTTTCTTGGAATTATTTCCTAAGCTTTGATACCATGTTAAATTTGGGCCTAACTCCATCTCAAAACCCAGGTTATGAGTTGGAGGACTGCCCTTGTTTATATGCACAGCGTGGGCGCGATCCCCAGTCGATGTGGGACTTTAACAAAAACTACTGACATTTCTTATTTTAGTTTAAGAATAGCGTGTCCTTTCAATAAATAGTACACTTATAGTTCAGACAATTCCGCTAAATACATCTTCTTGGGTTTTTTTTAATTATTTATTGAACCACGAATTTTGCTCTAGAAAATAAAGGAAAAATGTTTTGAAAATAATTTTTTTACTTATTCCTTCTTCTTCTTCTTCTTCTTTTATTTTGCTTATATTTCTAAAATTAAGATAAATATATTTAAAAATAAAGTTGTTTTTCTTGTGCAATATAAGTAGGTTATTTTGATTGTTCATCTCTTTTAGAGTATTATTCCAAAAGAATACGTGAGAAAACGATAAAGTTAATTTTTTATTTAATTTTTTGTTAAATAAAATTAAATAATATATATAATACATATATATTTTTATTTTTCGATATATCTATATTTAATAAAATAATTTTTAATTAAAAATAGTTTAAATTTTTAAGAAATTATTTCGATAAAATTTTTTAAGCTCAAACTTTTTAATTTTTAATTAAAAAATGGTTCATATACTTTCGAGTACAGCCAAGGTAATTCCAATCTTATTCTATATTTACCCAAGAAATTAGATCGAAAATTATTTTTAATAGATGTTTGTTTATTCTCAACAATGCCGTACTTCAAAAACCCATATGCTCAGGCTGTCTACGAGTATAAGTCTATGGAATAAATTGAAGTTTCATGTTTTACTAACCAAATAGTTAATGTTAAAAACTCAGGCCTAACTCAACCCAATAAGATTTTGTTGGGTTGAGTTAGGCATGAGTTTCTAACATAGTATCAGAGTCGTGTGGAGAGGAGCTATTAAGTATCCTTATCCCACATCGACTAGGAACAAAGTAGCAAAGCTGCTTATAAACTTGGGCAACCTTTAACTTAAAGTCTAACATGGTATCAAAGTTGAGCCTAGTCTCTATGTGCTTGGACCTTGGGCTCTACCAGAGTCTCACTGTGGCACTAATTTCCACCTTTGTCCGTCGTGTAGAGGGGGGGCTGTTAAGTATTCTTGTCCCACATAGACTAGGAACAAGGCAGCAAAGCTGCTTATAAGCTTGGGTAATCCTTAACTCAATAAGATCTTATTGGGTTGAGTTAGGCCTGAGTTTCTAACAGTTAAAATGGGGTAATCACATGACTCAAAATGATAGAAAAATATTCCAAAAAGACAGTATTAAAAAGGAATGATACCATAATGAAATTCGTTACCTGTACACTAAGTGGAAGTAAACTCAAAACTATTAGGTTTGTGTCTTAGAATGCTGTCTAGTGTATTTCTTATCCTTTATTTCTCTTCATTTATAATTTCTTCAAAATTGCTTAATTACATCCAATCTAAACAGCAAAGGCTTGAATTACTTCTGTTATCCAAACTGTTAATGTTTACCCAAAACAATATTAGCTAGGCCCAAAAACACATTAAATCCTTTCCCTTCTTCTTCTATATATATATATATATATATATATATATATATATGTTTGTTCATGCCAGAAGTGGAGTGGGGGAAGCCACCAAAGCTGCTGTTAAGTTATATTTAATATTGTAATTCACTTATATTTTACTTGTACTACACTTGTATTATTTCACTTGTACTACACTTGTACTATTTCACTTGTACTATTTCACTTGTACTACACTTGTACTACACTTGTACTATTTCACTTGTACTACACTTTTACTATTTCACTTGTACTTCACTTCTACTATTTCACTTGTACTTCACTTCTACTATTTCACTTGTACTACACTTCTACTATTTCACTTGTACTACACTTACTATTTCACTTGTACTACACTTACTATTTCACTTGTACTATATTTGTACTACACTTATACTACACTTGTTACAACCCTATAAATAGGGCTCTTTATGTACATTCTAAATCACATCAATACAACATTAAATCATTCTTTCTTCTTATCTCTTTATACTCTCATATGGTATCAGAGCCTCTCATATACCTCTAGAATTTCTATCAAAATTTCGTCTCTCTTCATCACATCCAACCCGACTCACTCTAACTCGGTTCACTATCAACCCGGTTCACTCCAACCCAGCTCACCTCAACTCGGCTCACTCCAACCCGGCTCACCTCAACCCGGTTCCAGGCATGTTTTCAACTCCTCTTTTCATTTTTAAGGATATCTCCTTTATACTGTTTCTATATATATTTGCTTTATATTTCCTCCATTATTTCATTAAAATATACTGAAATGATGTCCCAAAACCAATCACTACTACCCTTGATGATACTAACTACTTAGCCTGGGCACAAGCAATGAAAAGTTTCTTGAAAGGACACAAGCTATGCCTTTTCATAACTAGTGATATCTCTATACCCATTCAAGAAACCACTGAAAACAACTTTTTATTTGATGATTGCCTTGAAGACTGGGAGAGTAAACATCATCAAATTATTACCTGGTTCCGTAACACCACCTTACCCTCCATCCATGGTAAATTTGGACGTTTTGACGTTGTCGAAGAAGTTTGGGAATTTCTTGAGGCTCACTTCACTACAACAGATTTGGCCAACCAATATCAACTTATAACAACTCTTCATACCAAACGCCAAAGGGCTTATCAAACCATTAACCAATTTCTCTCTTAAATGCATACTATTTGAGATCATGTCACTCTCTATGAACCAACTTGGACGAACAAGATTGAAGTTGAGATGTTTGTAACTTACCGTAATCACCAATGTCTTGTTATTTTTCTCATGGCTCTCCATGATCGATTTGAACATGTTCGGGCTTCCTTACTCCATCGGAGTCCTTTTCCATCTTTAGATACTGCTGTGATCGAGCTTCACTCTAAAGAAACTCGGATGAGGGTTTTCAGAGCTCATCATATAGATTATGTTATTATGTTATTGCCCCCCTCTTATCGCTCTAAATGAGATTCTAAAGAGGGCTTCAAACATCAAGGGTGCACCTACTGTCACAACCCCAATCATGAGCTTCTTACATGTCCCATTCGGGTATGTATATATTGTCACAAGAAGGGTCCAGGACACTTTCATAGAGATTACTTTCAGAATCCCTCTCAACATGCTTCAGGTAAAAATGGTAACTCATCTATCACTGCTGCTGTTTCTGAGGATAATCATGACAAATTTACCTTCTCTACTCAAGAACTTGAAGGTATTCTTAAACATGTTCTCTCACAATCTAGTAATCCTCCTCCTACTGCCTTGTCTATCACATCAGGTAAATCTTTATGGTATTTTGATTCTACTTGTTGTAACCATATGACTCATGATACTCACATCTTTTCTCCCATACAATCTTCTATCTCCAAACCTTTAATTCAAACTGCCAATGGTTCACATATGCATGTTAATGTTGTAGGACAAGTTTCCACATCTTCTATATCACTTTATAATACCTTTCATATTCCCAACCTTACTCTAAATCTTATCTTCGTTGGTCAATTATGTGAACTTGGTCTTACTATTACTTTTTCCTCTTCTGGTTGTCATGTGCAGGATCCACAGACAGGACAGATTCTTGGGATAGGCCGTAAGGTTGGACGATTATTTGAACTTATCAATCTCCATCTACCCAATTCTCCCCATACTTCTATTGTTGCTTCTACTACTCCTATCAACCTATGGCATGCTCGTCTAGCCATACGTCTATAGGATGTCTTGGTCCCTTATCATCTTCTGGTAAATTAGGATCTGTTTCTATTTCTATTTCTAATAATGTAAATTGCTTGCCTTTTCAATTGGGAAAACAACCTCTTTATGTTTTAATAAAAGTGATCATACTTCTGTCTCCTCTTTTGACTTAATTCATTCTGATGTTTGGGGTCCATCCCCACATCCTACTATGAAGGGATGTGTTTACTTTGTCATTTTTATTGATGATTATTCAAGATTCACATGGATTTTTCTTATGAAACATAGATATGAATTACCTAAAATTTATTATCATTTTTCCCAAATGGTTAAAACCCAATTTTCTCAAAATATGAAAGTACTTAGAGCTAATAATGCTATGGAATATAAAGAAACAATTTTTTTAAATTTTTTTTGACAAAATGGGACTCTTTCTCAATATTCTTATCCTGGCACATCTCAACAAAATGGAAGAGTTGAGCAAAAACACAGACATATTCTTAATATTGTTCGCACTCTCCTCATTTCTAGCTCTTATCCTAAACGCTTTTGGGGTAAAGCAGCTCTTACGGTTGTTTATACCATCAATCGTGTTCCCATGCCTATTATTCACAATCAATCCCCTTATGAGCGTCTCTATAGTACTTCTCCATCTTATGAACTGCTCAAAGTGTTTGGTTGTGCCTGTTTTGTTCTTCTTCACCCTCATAAATGCAATAAATTGGAACCTCGTGCTCGTCTTTGTTGTTTCTTAGGGTATGGAATAGAACACAAAGGATATCATTGTTGGGACTCTATCTCTAAATGATTGTGCATCTCTCATCATGTCATATTTTGGGAACATAAAATGTTTTCCTCTATTTCCTCATTTTATGTCTCATCTCCTACCTTACTCTCATTTTTTAATGACCCAACTATTGATTTATTTTTCCTGACATTGCTCTATTACCCTCACCATCGTCTATTACAGCTTCTCCTGATGTGTCTGCTCCTTCTGTTGATCCTACCATACTAACATCCTCTGAAGACCAACTACCTGATTGTCCAGAGTCATCACTTCGTCGTTCTACTCGTGTAAGTAGTCTTCCTTTTCATCTTTGTGATTACCAATGTTTCTATACTATTTTGTCTCATCATGAACCCCAAAACTATAAAGAAGCTAGTTCTAACCCTCATTGCCAGCAAGCTATGACAGATGAATTATAGGCATTAACAAAATCACATACATGGGATCTTATTGATCTTCCGTCTAATAAATCTCTAATTGGTTGTAAGTGGATTTTCAAAATCAAAACTCATTCAGATGGGTCTATGGAATGATATAAATCTCGTCTAGTTGCAAAGGGTTTTACACAGGAATATGGAATCGACTATGAAAACAATTTTGCACATGTAGCTCGCCTCACCTCTGTTCGAAGTATCATTACTATTACTGCTACCCGAAACTAGAACATGTTTCAAATGGATGTCAAAAATTATTTTCTCAATTGAGACATAACTGAGGAAGTCTATATGAAATCTCCTCCTAGATACACTCATTCACCTCATCAAGTATGCAGACTTCGTTGTGCTCTCTATGGACTCAAACAAGCTCCTCGATCTTGGTTTTCCAAATTCAGCTCTACACTTACTAACTTTGGCTTCACTTCCAGTTCTTATGACTCCGGTCTCTTTATTCGGAAGACTCCCACTGGTGTAACACTTTTACTCCTTTATGTAGATGATATGATTATAAGAGGGAATAACTCTAATGTCATTATTGATATCAAGCAGTTTATGAGCCATCAATTTGAAATGAAAGACCTTGGTCGTCTCCACTACTTCTTAGGCCTAGAAATCTCATCTAATTTTCAAGGATATTATCTCTCTCAAGCAAAGTACTCTTCTAATATTCTTAATCGGGTTGGCCTTACTGATTGCAAAACTGCATCAACATCTCTAGAAACCAATGTCAAACTTACTCAATTAGATGGTACTATTCTCTCACATGCCAATTATACAAACAACTAGCAGCCATTCTTGTTTATCTCACAGTCACTCATCCTGACATTGCCTATGTGTTCATCTGGTTAGTCAATTCATGTCTGCTCCATGGTCTACCCATTATACTGCGGTTCTTCGCATTCTCTGCTACATCAAAGGCACCATGTTTCACGATCTCCACTTCTCCAACAAGTATAATCTTCTTCTTTCTATCTACTTTAATGATGATTGAGCAGATGACTCAACTAATCGTCGCTCTACCACTAGATATTGTTTCTTTCTTGGAAACTCTCTCATATCTTGGCGAAGTAAGAAACAATCCTTCACTTATCGATCCAGCACTGAAGTTGAATACCATGCTCTTGCTAACACCAATCAAGAACTTCTTTGGCTCCGTTGGCTACTTGCTGATATGGGTGTTCTGCAATCAACTATAACTATCCTATATTATGACAATCATAGTGCTATTCAGATTGCTCACAATAATGTATTTCATGAACGAACAAAACATATTGAGATTTATTGTCATTTTGTTCGTCAACATGTTCTTCAAGACACTTTTTGTCTCAAATCAATATCCTCCATAGATCAAATAGCTGACATCTTCACCAAATCTCATCTACCAGGCAGATTTCAAGAGTTAGTTTCCAAACTCAAGTTGATTTTTTCTCTTCCTCCTTGAGTTTGAGGGGGGATGTTAAGTTATATTTGATATTGTAATTTACTTATACTTGTACTACACTTATATTATTTCACTTGTACTACACTTCTACTATTTCACTTGTACTACACTTCTACTATTTCACTTATACTACACTTACTATTTCACTTGTATTACACTTGTTACAACCCTATAAATAGGGTTCTCTATGTATATTCTAAATCACACCAATACAACATTAAATCATTCTTTCTTCTTATCTCTCTATACTCTCACAGCTACGAACAGAGACAAACAAGAAATCAAAGTAAAATTACCATTCATCCTTACCCATCCTTGGCCACGTTCTGGAGATAAACCATCTCTTGAATTAATATTAAGCCCACTTTTTTTCATTATTCTATACATTCATTCATCCCTCGGTACAAAGGGAAGCAATTAGACAAAGTATTTTTCGGTAACAGTAATTATCATCTTTGTTATTATTTATAGGATAACATTTTATTAAATAACAATTTTGTTAATTTATCTTACTATGTATTACCAGTAAATTAAATGGAGTTATTTTGTGGGTATATTTTAGATTTTTGTATATTTTGTGAAGCTATTGGTGTTTGTATCTCCATTTTATTATTAGTGAAGTAGATTTTTCACATTAAAAAATTAAATCACTTAAATCATTGTGTGTTATTTATTTTTCTCATTTCTTATTATTTTGTTGTTACCCAAAATTATATATTTGTGCAACCAAAATTGGACCCGAACTTCGCTTCTGCAAGTGCTAATTTATAACAAATTGGTATTAGAGCATTGAGTTATTCTGTTATTTATTGGAATTGATCAAACTTTCTCTTTAGGATTTATTTTTAGCTTTTGGCTATCTGATTGGTTTCATATTTTCTAGGTTGTGCTTCTGTTTATTTAATATTGTGTTTTCTGTCATGACGGCAAAATATGAAGTTGAGAAATTCAATGGTAGGAATGATTTTAATCTCTGGCGAATGAAGATGCAGGCCGTATTAGTCAAAGAAGGGCTCGTTAAGACACTTGAAGGTAAGAATAAATTGTCAAAAAAATTGGCTAATGAAGAAAAAGTGGTATTGATGGAAAATACTCTCATTTCAATTATGTTATCCTTTTCTGATGAGATACTATGCGAGGTTAGTGTTTAGGAATCTCCCACTGGGTTATGCTTAAATTGGAGAATTTATATATGTCCAAGTCTTTGACAAATCAGTTATGTTTGAAGTAGTGTTAGCATACATTCAGAATGTCAAAAGGTATACCTTTACATGATCACCTTGATGAATTTACTAAAATTATTCATGATCTAAAAAATGGTGGTGTTAAAATTAATGATGAGGATTAGGGCTTAGTTCTATTATGTTTTTTACCTCATTCATTTGAACATTTTGTTGATACCATGTTATATGGATGAGATACTATTTCTTTGAAGGATGTCAAAACAGCTTTGAATTCTAGAGAGTCGAAGGAAAATGTGTCTACAAATAACAATGATAATAAGAGTGATTTATTTTTCAAAGGTAGAAATCAAGAAAAAGGTACAAGTAATAATATAGGCAAGTCTATATCCAAATATAGAAAACGAAAAGATAAATGCATCTATTGTTGTCAAGAAGGGCACTAGAAAGTAAATTGTGTAAAACTCAAAGGTAAAGGAAAATCTACCACAACGTCTTTTGTTACTAATGATATTGTTGGTGTTGCAAATAGTTCTGGTTCTTATAGTGAAAATGTTATATCAGTATCTATTGGTTCTCTTAGAGATGTTTGGATTCTTGATTCGGGTTGCACTAACCATATGTGTCCCAGTAGAGATTGGTTTGCTTCTTATCAGTCTATTGATGGCAGTGTTGTCTTAATGGGAAACAATATGTCCTATAAGGTTGTTGGTATTGGTACTATCTGAATTAAGATGCATGATGTATTGTTAGGACTTTGAAATATGTTCGCCATGTTCTGGATTTGAAAAATAACTTGATATCTTTGGGTACTCTTGATTCACAAGGCTACAAGTATGTAGCTGAAGGTGGAGTTTTAAGAGTTAGTAAGGGTGTTTCGTTGTTATTAAAAGGGAAATTTTTACATGGTTTCTATATGCTTCAAGGTAGCACTGTTATTGGCAGTGTTTTAATTTCATCCTCGTTAGATCAAGATTCAGATACTACTCGATTATGGAATATGTGGCTAAGGCATATGAGTGAGGCAGGGATTTCTATTTTAAGCAAACACGATTTGCTTGGTGATCATAAAAATAGGAAGCTTGATTTCTGTGAGCATTGTGTCTATGAAAAGTATCGCATAATCAAGTTCAGTATAGCCATCCATAAAACGATAGGTACTGTTGATTATATTCATTCAGATATTTGGAGTTCTTCTCATATTGTGTCTAAGGGTGGTGCCCGATATATGTTTACTTTTATTGATGACTTCTCCCGTCATATTTGGGTGTATTTTCTGAAAAACAAGAATGATGCGTTCTTAAAATGTGTAAAATTCAAGGCTTGTATAGAAAATCAAGCATTTGAGGACTGATAATGGTTTGGAATTTTGTGAAAGTTTGTTTAATGAGTTATGTGAAAGAAATGGCATTGTGAGACATCGCACTATGCGTTATACACCATAGCAAAATGGAGTAGGAGAATGTATGAATAGGACTCTCTTAGCAAGAGTTCATTGTATGCTCTTTCAAACTGACTTGGATAAATATTTTTGGGCTAAAGCTTATAATCATGCCTGGTATTTGGTGAATTGGTCTCCATCAACTGCAATTAAATTGAAGACTCCATTTGAGGTATTTTCTAGTACTCTTGCTAATTATTCTGATTTGAAAGTTATTGGTTGCCCTACTTATGCTCATATTAATGATGGTAAACTTGAACCTAGGGCATTGAAAACATATTTTTAGGGTATCCTTCAGGGGTGAAAGGTTATAGATTATGGTGTGTTTAATCCAAGTCACCTAAATTTTTTATTAGTGGAGATGTTAAGCTTGATGAGTTGTCCATGTTGGAAAAGAAAAAGGAGTCTATTGAAAGAACACGTTTCAAGTGGACGGTGTTAGTGAGCAAGTGGAGCTCTTAATCAAGTGCAAGAGGGCACTTCAAATCTATTATTGAATTTAGTAAAATAATTCATAGAGCTTTAGCTAATAAGATAGAAGCTTAAGGTAGTTATGCCAATTATAGAATACTATAACTATTAATTTTAGAAGATATAGTTAACAATTACTTTACAACATTACAACAACAATCATCATCACCAAATAGATTCAAGACTGTAAAAAAGATAGTACCACCATCGATACTATTCAAAGAAATGGCTCTTACATAGACAATAAAGATAGTATGCCCATAAGAACTATTAAGGGAAACATCTCCCAAGAATACATTGATTATTGACGATGAAAAAGAACAATACAGGAATTTTAGTAAAGCATAATAGATGAATCTTTATAACTTAGTTAGAAAATCTACTCAGGTTCATATCGAAAATATAAAACTTTACACTACAAAAAAAGAATTCCCTATAGGTAATAAATTTAATATTCTTGAAGGAATTTATCCAATTTTTTGTTCAGAAAGCTTTCCATGCATGTTTAATTGATAACCTATATACAGGAATTAATTTAAATAAGTTAAATTATTTTTCTAAATTTTTTAAGAAATCTATGGAAATTTTCAGAAGCAAGATTAGAACAAGTGACAAGCCTATATATATAAGATTTTTCAGTTCACTCATGGATTGGAATAAAGAAATTTGTAGTAGTCCCTAGCATTTTATCATTTTATCAAATTAAGGGTTTCTAACACTAATAAAGAACTTCCAAAACCAAGGGCGCTTTTAGAAAAGAAATTCAATACAGATTCTGTACGTTAAGAGGATAAATGCTAAGTCAAATTTATCATGTACTCAAAAAAATTAATAATTCTTCTAAATTCAAGATAAATTACTCAACTAGTAAAGTTATAATCACTTCATATAGCAATATGACTCTCACTAAAGAAAATATGATAAAATCAATAAGTTTGAAACAAATTTTAATAGTAATAATCTAAAAATTTGTTAAGAAATAAGAAAAAAATTTTTTACCCTAAGAAAATCATTAAGGATCACAAATGTATTTATTGCATTAAAAATCGAAAAGATGAAGATGTATCATCATTTACATCATCAAAAGGATTGTTGACTAAAAACAACAAGGAGGAATAAAAATATAGACCCATATCTTAAGTTGGTACATCATGTCAAGGATATGAAAATCATAAATTCAAACACCAGCAAAAAGTTGGGTGAAAATTATTAAAGTAGGGGTAAATAGTGATCTCTTATAATTATAAACAATGATTCATTATCATATAAAAGAAATCCCCGTTTTCATTAGGGAGACATAGCTTTAGCAATAGTAAACTCTTAACTCTAAAAATTATTTATCTAGCAACTATGTGTCCAGAAACTATGAGCGGTTAAGAATCTCTTAATGTTCTTAATTGGCTTTTAGAATTGTAATAATTATTAATATTATTAATAAAATGGAGTGTAATCACTCTTTTTCTATTCTCTAATAAGTTTAATTTAAACATCATACTATATACGGATGCAAAAGGTTCACCATTACCAGGAAGGTATTAAGACTTGAACAAGCTAAGGTATATGAGGTGTTACAAAAGATGACGAATAACAAAAGAAAAGACGGGTGGTGAACTCATTAAGTTGAGGTACAATAATTATAATTTTAAGTAAATTAAGAATCTTGAATTATTAAATATTTTTTTATAATATTTATAAAAATAATAAATAAGAAAATAAAGACAAAAAAACTAGACTCAAGTCTGTATAAAAATAAACATAAGAAAATTATAAAGTTAAATTATTATTTTGATAAGAAACTTAAATGTTTACCTTTAAATAATAATTTGTATGAAGTAACAACTATTATTTTAAAATAGCTAGCTATCATTTGGTATCAAACCATAGAAAAGAAAATACATCATTAGATGAAAAGAAATGTCATTAACTATTCAAAGGTATCTTTGATATTAAGTATAAAAGTGGAGGGCTTTAGTGATATTAACTATAAAAGTCAAGGGCATTAGAGCTATTTTATAAAATTCAGAGGCATATGTGAAGTATGCTAAAGGTTAGGGAGATTAGTAATAATATTTCCCGCTTAGATAGCTCTACCTTGACAATTAAAAATTGACAAGAAATTTCACTTTTATAGTAGTGCATGTGTGCTTATCCAAGGCCATTAATAAAACCTATGATCACATGCTTGTGTGCAACTAAGTATTAGGGTGATATTTTTGTAACTGAAAAATTATGTACTTCTATACTTTCAAACCCTTATGTCTCACTCATGCATATGAATGAGAATAAGTAAATGAGTTTTATATACAATTTGTGTGTCATGATATTTGATTTATGCTTACTTTATCCTTTCTTGGTTGCCTCAATTGTTTATTGTTGAGTTTGCATGCTTTGGGTGTACGCTTGTTAAGTTTTACGTGGTACTTCAATGACTGACTTGTAATTACCCTTTACTTTGTGTTAACTCATATGCTAAAAAGGCTAACTTACTTTCTTCTGAGTTGAGTTACACTAAGAAGTTAAACCACTTAAGTGTTTGAAACTCCATAAGAAGTAATTTCAAAAATATAAGTAGCATTATTTGTATTTTATGAAAAGTAATCATTCCTTAATTTTGAGAGATAGTTTATAATGCATGTTATTATACTAAATTAATTATTAAAATACTACTCTAAATCACTTCTAAAATATTTATTTTCAGGTGTGGAAAATAACAGGGGCTATACAAGATTGTAGCTTTTTTCAAAAAAAAAAATATTAAAAATTAATTATATGTATATTTTTAACATTAAATAAATATTTAATTTATAATAATATATTGTATCTAATTTTTATGTTCATATTTTGGTATATCGTTGTATGTTTTAATAATATTTTACAAATATGCATACACAAGTAACATAAGTAAGTTATGAGTGAAATAGTTAAATATGTATATTTTTTTCACGTATTTAACAAACATTAATTAATTTCACGTATAAAATTATAATAATATATATCATATAAAAATATTTTTTAAACTAATATGGTGTAATTTAAAAATATTTCATATATTTAAGTTTAATTTATGATATCTGAATGATAGTGTCAAACATTACGAGCATTAAAATAAAAAAGAAACATGATGACAAACTTTAAACTAAAGATTTTAAGTTTTTTGTTGTTCATATTGTGAAAGTTTTCCATATTTTGTTTAACTTTAAATTTAATTTTATTTAATATTATATTATTTAATATTTTATTTTAATATTTTTATTTTATTTTAATTTTTATTTTTATAAATTTTCATTAACTACAAAATAGACTTATTTATTAGCTCCAAGAAAAATGAAGAAACAAGCGCAGACAAAAACCAATGTATATTTATTATTTTTATTTTATAACAATATCTATTTTTAAATATATTCTCAATATTAAAATCTTAAATCATATATTATTATTTATATTTTAATATATTTTTTTAATTTTAATTTTTGATATTTATAGACGTGTGATATTAATACTTATTAAATTATCATGTTTTTATCTTTTTATTTTTGTTAAATAATCTTCTTTTATAAGTTATAAAGTGCTAATTATATTTCTCTATTGTAATATAATAATGTCTTGTCTATTATTTGAAAGAGTTTATAATAACAATTAATAGAATACTATTATATATATTATGATATATATTTTATTCTTAATATTTAAATATAATTCTCTATTTTGTATTAAAAAAAATAGAATATAACCTTTTTAAATTACCTTTCTAGCTCTATCTTTACTTATTTTTAAATTATTTTATAATCGAATCACTTCTCTCAAAATTACTTATATAAAAACCGACCCAACGTGACACTAGTCAAAGTGATTTAAGTGGGACTTTTAAAAACCAAAACATCGGTGGATTACCATATATATACCACTGTCAAATATATTCTTGTTCTTTTATATAAATATATATATATAAAACTATCGTCCAAGTTCCCCTGGTTTTTTCGCCCAATTTATGAGCAGTTACCATAAGGCTTTCTTTTCTTTTTCAATGAAGCACTTTCCACCATGTAATAATAATATTCATTTTCTTCTTCTTCTTACTTTATTGGTTGTTGCTAGAAATGTAATAATATTCAGGCAGTTGTAATTATAAATACAATGTTCAGTCAATTGGAAAGTCAAGGAGATAGTTGGTAGGAAATAATGTATCCAAATTAATAAATATTTTATAATTTTAAATCAAAATTAAATAGATATAAATATATATAAAATAAAATAAAAATTGAATAAATAAATGATTAAATTTTTTGTATCACGTTATATTTTTAATATAAATTTATATCACAATTTATTAATAAATGAAACAATTGTTAAGTATATAACCTCTAAAACAATTTGTACAATAATTTAAAAAGAGTTTTATTGAATAATGGGAGGCTTTAATTGATTCACGTGTATAATAAAAAAAAACGTAACTTTATGTTGAAAATATAAAAATTGATAATAATTATTTTTTCCCAATTCATTTTTCCAACGGTTTTCACTTTTTAGCATATATATATATATAATAGGGACACCAAATGGCCATCTAGTCCAAAACGTTGGGCATTTTTCTTGACCTAATTTTCTTTTACAAGCTAAGTAAAACAGCAGTTTGGGTTGAATCGATAATAAATCGACCCATTTGATTATTTTTATTCTTCTTCTTCTTCTTCTTTTTAATTATTATTATTATTATTATTATTATTTATTATTATTTTCAATTCTCACTCTCTATCTTTAAATACCAAGACCTCATTTGCTTCAAAAACTTGCCAACTACCATCCTCTCTCTCATCTTCTTAGTTTTCTCTCTCCTTTTTTATTTGTTTTGAATTATTATCTTTATCATAATAAGTCTTCTTCTTTTTTTCTGATTTCATGGGGATGGAAATGAAGCAACCCATCAAATCAAAAGCCCCAAAAATAGAAAAAATGTTTGACAAAAATACCATTAATTTTAATAGCAGTACTTCAAGAACTTGTGATAAAAAACCATGCAGCTTGGGTATTTCCAAGGATGAGTATTATTGTTCAATTGGAATACTAGAAATGGATGTACCCAAAGTTGACTCCGAAGAAGTCAGACTTTCTTGGTTGTGCTCTCAAATTATTGGTTACAACGTTAACTTTGACTCGCCCTTTGGAAAACGAAGGCTCACCTATGCTGATCAAACCGCCTCTGCTCAAACTCTTCATTACATAGAGAACTTCATTATTACCAATGTTCTTCCCTTTTATGGTATGATATTTTAACCTTCTTTTTTAAAAAAAAAAATGGAATTAATTTTATAAATAATTATAAGTTATCAATCATATTTATCTCTTGTTTTTAAATGGAAACCAGAGAAAAGCTTTCCGATCCGTACGTACTTACTAATTTTTTAAAATTTGTAGTATAAATCTTTTATTTAAAATTGAAAATAAAGTATATATAATTTTAAATATTATTTAAATATGTAAAAAATATTTTATATTTGAAATAAAAATAAATATTTTTATATTCATAAATTTATTTCCCTACTTTTATATATTTAAATAATAATTAATTTAAAATGATATAACCAAGAAAATATACATTTTAAAAAATTAAAAAATTAAAAACTAAAAAACCCATTTTTTTAAAAATATATTGCTCTTTCACCTTTATTAAATCATCTCTAAAAAGATGCAATTTTTCGATTTAATCATCCTTATTAAATCAACTATCTTTGAACTCAAGTTGGGTGTTTTTTACTTTTTGTTTTTATAAAAAAAAATTCTTGATAATGGGAAATAATTTAAAGACCTATTTATTACTCAAAAATTATTTTTTATATTTAAAATAAATAATTATTTGATCATTATTTTTAAGTTGTTATTATTTAAAATAATATGTTTAAAAAAACTAAAAAGTGAGGATAGTTTAGATTGCTTTTCGTCTTTTGACTTTTCGTAGCAGCCATCAGCTCTGAAGCTGTTTTCTTTCTCTATTTGATAGATTAGACTTTAACTTCTTTTTATCTTTTTAATAGAAGTTTTTTTTATAATATTTTTACACATATAAATTATTATTAATATAATTTTATTTATTAATAATAATTTTATCAAATAATTATAATATTAAAATAAAATTGATAAAATAAATAATTATATGTTTTGTTGCTGTAACAATGAAAGTAGTTGTGATATAACATCTTATATTAAATGTATAAAGAATTTTAAGTAAAACTCGAAAATAATCAGTTAGTACATCCTAATTTAAATTCAAGCTATTTGTTTTTTAAATGAAAAAATATTTTTAATAAAGATGATAGGATGAATAGTATACATATAAAAAGTGTATTGATCTTATTTTAATGAATTCTCAACTTATCATATTAAAGTTTGAAAGTTTCAAAAATAAATATTTTTATTTTAATAATTTTAATTAAATATTAATAAATTATTTCAATTATACTATAAAAACAAATTTAAGATTAAAAATAATTACAAACATTATGATAACTATATTTTTTGTTTTTAATTTTTGAGAAAAAATTTTAAAAACAATAATCAAACAATTCATTATTTTTTAAAGTTGTTGAAAATTATTTTTTAATTAAGATTTAAAAACAGTTTTTGCAAAGTGTTTTACCACGCCCTAATGCATGAGCATCACACACTTAGCATTGTGAGCTTCTAAATACCTAGTTACTAATGGCTCTTATGTATTAGAAGATTTGATTTGGTACTAGATTACATGACCGTATAACTAGTTGTCGGTTGCGGACATTGGGTACCAGATCATTTATCTTTTTTATCAGTGTTGCTACATTTGCAGAAAGTTGAGCACTTTAATAAAGGAAAAAATATTTCCTTGTGTGTTATGCAGGAAATACTCACACAAGTGACAGTCACGTGGGTAAAAGAACAACAAAAATGGTGAATGAAGCTGCACGATATATAAAGAAATGTTTAGGAGGAGGAAAAGAAGATGCACTTTTGTTCTGTGGTTCAGGCACAACTGCAGCTATAAAAAAGCTCCAAGAAGTAATGGGTATTACAGTGCCTTCAATTTTGAGAGAAAGGGTCCTAAATTGCTTGAAGAAAGAAGAAAGATGGGTAGTTTTCATTGGACCTTATGAACATCATTCAAACCTCCTCTCATGGAGACAGAGCTTAGTAGATGTCGTTGAAATTGGTTTAGATGAAAATGGCTTGTTAGACATAGAGGCTCTTAGACTACAACTTGAGTCATATAAAGATACAAACAGGCCTATTTTGGGTTCTTTTTCAGCCTGTAGTAACGTAACTGGTTTGTACACAGATACTAGAGCAGTTGCTAAGCTTCTTCACCAATATGGAGGTTTTGTTTGCTTTGATTTTGCAGCCAGGTAACTTTATTATACACAGTTTTTGTATGTAATTAATTTTTTGTTTGTTTGATCAAATGTGTTTGAGACATTTCTTTTAAATTTTCTCTTATAGTGGTCCTTATGTGAAGATTGACTTGAGATCTGGAGAAATAGATGGTTATGATGCTATTTTCTTAAGTCCACACAAGTTTATTGGAGGGCCAGGAACACCAGGCATTCTTTTAATGAGCAAAGCTCTTTATCAGATAAGATCTTTACCACCATCAACTTGTGGAGGTGGAACTGTGGCTTATGTCAATGGCTTTAATGAAAAGGTAGACTCTCTGGTTTGAAAGAAACTTAGCAAACATAGTTTACACTTTGGATAACTTAACGGCTGCTGATCGATCTTTCAATATTAAAAAATTTGCGCATGGTTGTATAAAACTGACGGGTATGAATGTGATTGGATATTAGAGTTGAGCCCATACAACAAAATATTACTAGGATATAATGAAATTGTGCCAAGTTATTTGTGTTGTGATATATAGTAGTGCTCATACCGCATACATAGTCTTAGGCTGTTCAAACTTTAAGGGGAAAATGCATGGGATAAGGGTTAGGAGTTCAGTTTCAAGTATGTAGCAATGACATTTATTAGGAAAAAAGAAGTATGTAGCAACTGACATGATAGAGCCTTACCAACAATATCAGCTAATAAAAAAAGCTAGAAGGATCCTAACTGTCACTCTTCAGTTAATGAATGAAACCATACTTAATGAATATATTTATGTACCCTATGCAAAATTAGGTGTGTGTATCATTTATGTCTTATTATTGCTTGAAGGCATAACTTGATATGCTACCATTTTGTATATCAAAATACTTTAAGAACCTAAATATGTTTATTTTGAAATTGTAATTAGTAAAATATATCTTACCATTCTATACGTGTGAGGTAATAGTAATACCTAATCCGACTTAAATTGCGTCGGTCGAATGAAATTTTATGTTTTATAGGTTCAAATAGGTTGGTTTTAATTTTGAAAATATAAAAATTTACGTATATCAGGTTTATTAAGGTTCTAAAGTTTGCAAACCGATACTTAACCAAAATGATCTATATTTATTAATACACGTATTTATTTTTTTAATTTATATATTTATAGCACATATAACATATATTTTTATAATTATCTAATTTTAATTAAAAAAAATTCATTTGAAAAGATGAAACAACTTATATTATTCTTCTTTTATGTTCATTTTTAAAAAAAATTAAATTACTTTTTGTTCTCAACAATTTACTCATTTTTAAAACTTATTTTTTACTTGAAAATTAATTTATTGATTAAAAAATAAATATTATTTATTAATTTAACATTTACAAAGTAAAATTATTGAAATTCATTTAAAAAATAAATAGGTCTAAATTACAAATCAAACCTTCAAAATAGACATAAATGTAAATGGGTAGTTAAATGTTTTCTAACTAACATTTTATAAATCGATTTCGGTTTTTTATTTAACAAATCAATATGTAGTTTCGGTTAATATTTTAAATAAAAACTGATAAAAACCAAAGCATGCCCACCCTTAGGTACTACATAATGCCTTCCAAAGAAAACACTGAACAATTTTGTAAGGCCTTACATAATGACTTACAAAACTCATGTAAGGTGATTTTATGACCTTAATATCAATTATTTCTGTACAGGACACATTGTATTATGAAGACATTGAAGAAAGAGAAAATGGTGGTACTCCACAGATAATCCAGACGATTAGAGCAGCAATGGCTTTTTGGATCAAAGAATATATTGGTTTTGAAGTGATAGAAAAACAAGAGCATATTTATGCAGAGAAGGCATTGAAGAGGTTTCTCCCAAATAAAAACATAAAGGTTTTAGGAGATACAAGTGCTAAAAGACAAGCTATTTTGTCTTTTCTTATATATTCTACTACTAACTCTTCATTAACCGACTTGAAAACCGGGTCTGCAAGTTATAGTAAAGATAAAGGAGATGAACCGTTTTACATGTGGAAAGAGACGGGTCACTACAGAGATAAACCTCTTCATGGACCTTTTATTGCAACTCTCCTCAATGACTTATTTGGCATTCAGGCTAGAGGAGGCTGTGCATGTGCTGGACCTTATGGTCATGCTTTGCTCAAAATTGACGAGACCCGTTCGCTTGCATATAGATCTGCCATTCAAAAGGTAAAGCAATCTATGTTACATGGATTTGTTTCGTACTTACTTGGAATTTCCATTTTATGTGTGTTCAAGTGTCAGACAGTATTTTTCTTAATTTTTATTGATTTCGACATACTTGAGTGTCAAGTACGCAAACATATTTCACGGGTACTTGCATAAAATGGATGTGTTATTTAACTATTTTCTAACAAGAAGTGTTGCTCTCTCTTAGCTCTAATCTATTCTATGTAATGAAGCCTTAGATAGAGAACTCAATGGTTCCCTTATTTTTAACAGGGCTATAATGGTCTTAAACCAGGATGGACAAGGATCAGTTTTCCCTATTATATGTCCAAGGAGGAATTTGAGTTCATTTTAGCTGCAGTGGAATTCATAGCTATTTATGGGCAAAGGTTCCTCCCTTTGTATGACCTCAACTGGAGGACTGGCAGCTGGGTGTTCAAGAAGAAAGCATTTAAAGATCTAATGAATAACACCACCAATGCTCAGTCTTTGGTTTTTTCTACTTCTGGTAATGCCCTGCAGCCAATCACCAGAGACATTAAATGCAAAAAAATTGAAGACAAAGAAAATACAGGACTTGTTAGCAAGTTTGCATCATATTTGGAAACCGCTACTAAGATTGCTCGTTTTCTACCCAAGTTTCCACCACAGCGTACCGTACCTGATAATATAGATATTGACCTGTTGTATTTTAGAGTTTAAAGATTATTCTCATTCTTTTTAATATGTCGTCATCGTACTTCTGATAAAAAAAAGCCTTCTTTATAATTCACATGCCCATTTTGTCAAAAATGAATAAAATATAGTGAGAACAGTCGACGAAATGAATAAATATTATACTTCCGGATACATTATTGGTGTCTATCTCCTTTATACAACAGATGTGAACAGTTTTCTACTTTCCAATAAGACACTTTAAATAACTTCCAGAAAGCTTCAAACTCTCTCACTAATGGCATCAATGTCTATATTCTAAAAACTCATTTGTAAAACATGAAAGGATCTGAGTGTTACACAGATATACGGGGAAATCCACTCATTGTGATCCATCAAGAATGCCGTGATCCTAAGAGAATCCCCAGTATATTTTCTTAATTCAAAAAATAAAAATCCCAACAAAGGATGCATGACCATAGATAACATACATGACATGACAACTCTTCATTCTTGATCACTCCGCATCTACTACAACAATGCATAGAATGAAAGAGATAGACCTGGTTAATCTTGCCCTCCTTGATAACATCCCCTTTTTGATAGAAGTGGGATGACATTGATCTAAACAGTAAACTAATTTTGGAGTAAAAGAATCCGTCTCTTCCTACCAGTCCACAAAACGCCATACCACGTATTATCCTTGATTGTGATATCACCTGCATAATACAGCTGACCAACATAGAGATTAGTTTTTCGCTTAATCCTATCTTCAATAAATTATGAACTGATATACAAGTATTTGTTTTTCTTCCTACGAAAATAAAGAGAAGGTTAAACAGTAACCTAACAAATCTATCACCACAAATCTACCACCAAACTTTTATATTTCGTTAAAATCTAACACTTAATTTTTAGGCATGACAAATGTATCAACCTCTTTATAAGTGTTACATAAATATTATTCCATCATTTAGGTAACTATAACATTATTTGTCACAAAAACCCTACGTGATCAATTTAAGTGATAGATTTAGACAAATCATGAAAGTTCAATAATGGTTTTAACAGTCACGTGGAGTTCACTTATCAAAAAATGGTATTTAGGTAGAAATTATTAGGAGGTTGAGAGTACATATGTCATGCTCAAAAGTTAAGTGGTCGATAAACCATGAAAATTTGGTGATAGATTTGTTAGTGAACCCAAAAAAGAACGATGATCAAGCACTACTGTGCACTGATTAGTGTCTGACAATTATAATTTATATTAATTGATATTAAATTTACATAACAGCACTTTCATTATACTGATCATAACAGCACTTTCATTATACTGATCATGCCCCAGGGTTACTCTATGAACTTGTAAGGATGAAAATGAACTTCATATAAGAGTTTCAAAATCAAAACAGATGAGCTAACTTCCTCGTTGCATTCCAGCACCTTGGTATGGGCAGGGTGAGAATTTTATCTTGAAAGGTCTGCAATGAGGAAGAGAATATTTCCCAACACCATTGCACAAAATAGAATAAGTTTTGTATAGCCCGAAAGAAAAAATAAAAAAAAGAATGAGCTTGGTGTAACGTGTCCAAGAGAGGAAAATAGTGAGCAAACATCTCATTAAGGTGAAAAAAATTATTTATCATATTTTTCTTTACCTATTTTACTTCTTTTTAATCCCAGCACTTGGGGTGCATGTCCTTGATCTCAACTTCAAATTTCTAATAACCTTACTTTCAGGAAGTGCAAAGTGGAAAAAGGGATAATTTCTCGGAGATAGAGAGTGAGAAAAGTGAATTTAAGCTAAAGTAAACGATGGCTTTACTTTCAAAGGAAATGGCCAGCCATCAAAAGTTGTGGCTTCTCTGTATCTTCTTTGATCTCTTCTGAAGCTCCGGCTTTAATTTCTTGAACCCTTTTATCCCATATGTCATCTATTAGCTTCCAAGTTTCATCATTGACAACCTGTGTCTGCAATAAAAGTTGAAAGGAGCATTTCAGAAGAAGATTAAAATTAGATAAATAAAGAAGACAATCCCAATGAACTATATGAGTACAACCAGAAGGACTGTTTGGAACAAAATAAATTTAAGAGAGAGAAAAAGAAAAGAGTGAGATTTAGAGAACAATGATAACGTTAAATATTTCAACCTGAATTAAAGTACAACGATCAAAAGTAATTTATAGGGCCTTCAAATACAATATAATTAACAAAAAACTGAAATGATAAAGATTAAAATCCTTAAACTTATAAAAATGGATCCTAAACAATCCACATCTTAGCAAACACTAACCCAAAAAGAAGATAAATACAACCTCAATCCAAAAATAGATATGATTAAATGCTAATAGAAATAAGATTGCGGTCTAGGGTAAAAAAGGAGTAAGATTGCAATAGTGATGTCTTAAACTGAACAAATAACACCTTAAATGGTACATAATAAAATACCTCCATCGGGCGAGGAGCACCAAAGGTTGAAAATCCAACATAGCCAGGAGCAAATGTAACCCTTCCAGGCAGTGTAATTCCATGTATTCCCCATCTTCCAGCATATATCAGAGCACCATATTCATCAACTGGATTAACTGCGGGCTGAACAGCAAGCAACAGTGAATTCAAAAAGAAATGAATTAAAAGTGGCTTCAGTTATTAAAGATATTCTTGATTAAATAGAAATAGCCAATTCAGTGACAGGACACAAGGGATTATAAGAACAATTATTAAAAATCTGTTCAATTGTGACTTGTGAGGAGTTAATAGAATACTAATGACCTTTTTTTTTCTTTTGAGATAATATATCTAATCATGACTAGAGGCAAATAATTATTCCTCCCCTTTCCATAAGGACTTGGTATTCTCTACTGTGAAGGATAGGACCTTTTTTTTTAAGAAGATGTATCAAATCAAGTCTACAGGCAAAGGGATATTCCTCCCCTTTTCATAAGGTCTTTGTATTTTTTACTGTGGAGGATAGAAACAACGATTCCTATGGAATAGCTTGTCCCAACATGTGAAACAAAAAAAAAATAAGGTAGAACTCCACTCCAGCCTGAAAAGCTCCAAGTAAAACTAAAGACGAGGATCAGAATATCTATTCTTGAATTACTGTGAGACCAGAAAAAAGGTAACCGATAGCTGAGGAATTACCTGAGTTATTCGAGGGGCCTTACTATATATGTCCCAAATTTCATCAGCTTTAATCTCCCCCTTCTCAAGTAAGACATCTGCACCATATGATTTATGCAGCAAAGCAACCCAAATGTTAGATCTTTCCATTTTTAGTAAAATATTTGGTAAACTCTATGGCACAAGCAGTCAGAATTAAATCAATAACCTCATGACACGTGTTGTACCATTCTTTAATAAATTATGAAGAATATTATAAAAGGAAAAGGGTGATCACCTGTGATTGTCTCAACAGCTGACTGATATTCTCTCAACACAGATGAACACTTATCCACAGCGTATCGCACATATTCATCCCGAAGTGCTTCAAGCTTGGCCGCAAGCTGTTATAAGAGTTTATGGAGTAAGAAAAAAGGTCCAGGTAACAAACTTTACATATATAATCACAGTTATACTACTTGGATCCCTCATGCATACATTTGGCACAAGATCACTCTGATTCCTGTAGTAAGCTTTACCAAAAGCCGTCATTCCGGTCTGTAAAATTAAAAACTCTGCAAGCCTTGAAGCTTCTAGTGTCGCCTTTGCAGATATCCAACACAAGTTGTCAACACCAAACATCTCCTCCTCAATTACTCTTGCTACAAAAGAGGGATAAAACTCATGAGCCATAACATGTTTTATTCCTTGAAAAAATTACAATTGGCCAAATCTAAATTAACAATCAATATGAGCACATAATGTCCATCCAAAAACTCTTCAAATTTAAACTCACAACAAACCATAAAACCTATAAGAAAAAAAAAGTTAAATATCACACTGCACCCAAACTAATCATGCTCAAGCCGCATGCATTTTAGATTATATCCATTTTAGATTATATCCATGTTGCAAAAATTTAAAAATTTCAATGTTTTTGAATATTATACCACTAGTATTACATGTCAAATGTGTATTTTTATTCAATTAAAATAAAACTCAAAACTGTATAAATTAAGTTGTAAGAAGACCAAATAACATAGTTCAATATCTATGCAAACTGACAAAGAAAATTAAAAAAATTAAATAACATAAGCTATAATAAACATGTAGAAAATTCAAATGAAAGAGAAAAAAGATACAATTTTTGTTGTTATACATATAAGTTTTAGGAAAATTTATGAGAATAAGTTAAATCTTTATCACTCTACTAAAGTTTGTGAGTAAAAGTTGTATAATAGTAGAATAAAAGTGAAAAATATAAGGTAACAAACAAATATACCATTGAACTATAGTAAAAGTTGCAAACATACCAACCAATTTTATCAAGTAACAAAAATAGCATTCAATTATAACTAGTGGTACAAATGTACAACTACTTTATTTTTTCAATGGTTACATTGTATTTTCAATGGTAGATTTGTACAATTAATAAAGAATTTGGTAATAAATTTGTAACACTAATAAGAAGTTTGATGATAGATTTGTACCAATAATAAAGAGTTTTGTGACAAATTTGTCACAATTGTGATAGATTTGTACCACTAATAATACTTGAGTATATTTTTGTCACTCAATAAAGTAATATGAAATGCTTGCAACTTTCATGATATTTCAGTGGTATATTTGTTAGGGAAAATGTAAATGAATGCGTAGTATGATAGAAGGAATGAAAAAAAATATTCAAATAATAAATTTGATAGCAAACACTGCTATGTATTTTTGTAAAATAAAGAGGTAAATCTATAAATACAACAAAGAAAAAAAATTATTGAAAAGTTAATGCTGCCTCTCCCTTAGATATGACTCCATCCTTATCAATATCATGTCAATGTCAAATGGTTTTGCTTTAGCATTTCTTCCTGAATTATCTAAAACTAAAAGATCTCAACCTCTACAAGTCTTGTAATTTTTCAAAAGTTGCACTTTAATCCTCTATCTTTTAAGGTATACACCTAAGGCTTGTAATTCATCAAAATGTATAATTTAACCATCTATATTTTGAGGTATACATCTAGAATCTTCTAATTCTTTAAAAATTCCAATTAAGTCTAAATAATGTTTTTTTAAGGATAAATTTGAAATTTTGAAAAATAATACTCTAAAGGTAAACAATCAAAAATTCAAAAAATTAATAAAAAAAATTAATTTTTTGTGTCTTTAAAATTTTTAATTTTTTAATTTTCTGTTTTTTCAAAATTTTAACCTTTTTTTAATTTATGCATTTTTTTTAAAGTAGGGATTTTTTCAATTTCATAACCTTTTTTTTTGTATTTTAAAAATCAAATTTTTAATATATATTTAGAAAAAATTTCCCTTTGTATTTTATTTTTCAAAATTCCAAATTTACCCTTGAAAAAAAAGATTATTTAGAATTTATTGAAACTTTTAAAGAATTAAAAGATCCTAAATGTATACCTTACAATATAAAGGACTAAAATATACCTTTTGATGAAATACAGGACTCTAGGTGTACACAAAAGACATAAGACTAATGTGTACCTTTTGAAGAATTTTAAGACTTGACAAAACAAGGAAAGCAACAATAAACTTGGAAGCAATAGCTAAAAAGAACAAAGTTGAGATTAATGCTCAATAATTACCAATATAAACAAAATCTGATTTCACTCAGAAGATTATCTCCAACTTTATTAGATAGAGAGAGAAAGAGATTATCTCAACTTACGAGCACATGCACGCACTATAGAGTTCACATAATCTACTTTTCTTAAGAAAACCTTCCCAGATGTCTCAGTATAACGTATGTTTGGCTGACTTTGGATTGAATTTATATCTGTCTGCAAAAGGCACAAATCGACTCACATTTATGATATTTCTACCAACATGCAACGTTAAATGATGCAACCATTATCATCCTCATGAATAAGGGAATAAGGGAGAAAGACTGAAAAGGGGAAAAGTTAAAACATGACCTCAGTAAAGGGGCAGTAGGGATCCGGAAAGTAGCATGCAAGTACAGCAACAGCTGCTTCTCTGTACGCTAGTCTCAGTTTCAATTCCTCTGGAATCTCGGTACTATCTTCCTGGCCTGTTTCGAAGGTTCCTTTTTGCTGTAAAATTGATTAGAAATAACAACAAAATATGAGGGCATGATTCACCATCCCTATAAAATGATATGTAATCAAAGGACACAATCTTGCATGGCCAGGAGGAGAGGTAGTAGGAGAGGCACTACTGACCCTTTTCAAGGCCTCTAACAGTTCTTCTCGTCCAATGTAATCCATATCCTTCCTGGCAGTCAAAATTCCAGCTTCATTCCTGTCATTATATTCAGAAATTTAAGCACCTCTTTCTTGCTGATGATCATACATCAAAATACAGATCTAGAGTTGATTACAGTATGTTCTGCAGCTCTGCACCGGTAAAATCTTCTGTAAGCCCTGCTATTTCCTGGAGTAAAACCTCCTTCTCCTCTTCAGAACGAAAAAATTTATTTCTAGCATGCACCTGTTGTGTACAAAAACTAAGTCTAATAACAGTACAAACTTCAGAAAGCTAGAATTCTATGATACTAAAACCATTAAGCAGGAAATACCTTCAGTATGGCATATCTACCATCCTTAGATGGCAAACCAACTCTTATAATCTTGTCAAAACGGCCCTTCCTCAATAGAGCAGGATCAAGAATGTCCAATCTATTTGTAGCACCTATTATAAGAACCTACCAAGCTCGAGTTTAATTAGAAAATTAAGCAATATCCATTTTCAATCAAGAAAACTGAGAAAAGATGTACCTGTGCAGTAGAAAGTTTAAACCCATCCATTTCTGTCAATATCTGAAGCAGACCTTGCTCCCGTTCTGCACCACCCTATATTATGCAATTGCATAGATATACAATATTATCTTGAATTAAAATATTGAAACTCAAGATTTACCATAGACAAAAACATGCCAGTTGCATAGCCATTTGGTCTTTAGTAATTATGAATCATCAACCAAAAATAATTGGTATATTCATGGATTGAGAAACATGATGCAAACGACATAGGGTATATGCACAATGTTGAAGGAATTGATCAGTTTCCCAGAATTAATCATGGTTGATGTAATTTATGGAGTTTAGTCAGGTTGGAATTCTTGTACTCGTATCTCCTTCAATTTCTTGTTTACCCCAATAACACTTCTATATATATATATATATATAGAGAGAGAGAGAGAGAGGAGGGAGAGGGAGAGGGGGAGAAGACAATATAGTACCTACCCCACCAATATCAGGTCCACCACGTTTGCTACCTATGGCATCTATCTCATCAATAAATATAATTGATGGAGCAAATGATCTGGCATTAGAAAAAAGATCCTTCACACGAGATGCTGCCACGCCTACAAACATCTGGAGAAAATTGATGTTAGAGAAATTAAATTCATATAGATCCATATAGTTTGAACTTAAAAGGTGAAAATAAACAATGAATGTGTACAAATTTGACTGAATAGACGCCAATAGCTTCATGAACATTGAGTTGCTAGTTGCCAACTTCATAAAACAGCCGCAAGCATGCCTCATACAGTTACATACAATACACCTAACATGCATGATGTCCACAAATCATAGAATCAAAAGTTTTCATTAAAGTTCTCAAATAAGGAAAGTGCACATGTCAAAAAGTCAACTTCAACCTAAACTAAATTTTTTTATGCTTAAGTGTATATTTCAATAGTATGCTGATGAATATGAGCAAGAGTTTTATGTTCCCTTTTTTTAATTGTTAATCCATTCACATCATTCAAAACTCTATAGCCTTTCACCTAATCAGGTCTGACCTCTACAAAATCAGTTCCGTTTGCTGCAAAGAACGGAAGTCCTGCTTCACCAGCAATAGCTCTAGCCAGTAGCGTTTTACCAGTTCCAGGAGGTCCATGGAGCAGTACTCCTTTGGGGCAATAGATTCCTTTGCCTTGAAATTCTTCATCATTTTTTAGAATTCGTACAATTTCCTGCAGTTCCCTCTTTATATATTCTTGGCCAGCAAAATCATCAAATGTGACACCCGTAGATTCTTCAGCTGATATAAACTTTGCCCTGGTTGAGAAGCAGCTCTATAGTTAAATTCCAAGTAAAAACCTTAACTGCAAAGATGTCTTTCTTCTTTTATTATTAGCATTATATTATTATTTTCCTAAGAAAAATAACATTCTCATCATTCCTGTTCAGAAAATGGAAATTTGAATGATCAATACTTAGTGGCAAATTTATCAGTACAGAAAAATACCCCAGACAAGACTAAAACTAGCAGATTTTAAATTTTCTACTTTTACTAATGCTAAAGATGTCAGTTTCCTTTCAGAGTGATTTCTTGCTGGGATTTTATTTGTACAAGTTGTCAAGTTTGTAATAATCAAATAGAGAAACATAATAAGAAAAAAAAGACAGTCGGGAATCTCACCCATTAACCATAAAATAGCACACGCAATGCACTCATAAGATAAGACAAAATAATGTGTACAAAATATCACACAATACTCACCGACTCTTGCCTAATGATCCAAGTGCACGGCGTCGGAGTGGCATTATGGTTTTCTTGCTGGGAGTTCCTAGATCACAAGGTATCAACTTTGCATAAATTGGTCTCATCATGTTGTCAATCCACACATATAAAGCAATAGAAAGAGCAAGTCGCATAGCCCATACAACTGCAGTAGCAACAGTAGAGTAAACTTCTGCAGGTACTGTGTCCACATTAACAACATCGATATTAACTATTTGCTGGTGTAGTTTATGCCAAACATCATTCCAGCAATCAATTGGCATACGATCAACCACGTGACGCCGATAAACAATTTCCTTTTTTGAATTTTCTCCCAACCCTTTTGTTTTATCATCTTTATAGTAAGGCAGAATCACTGCAAAAAAAAACGGGGTAATTAATTTTCAGCAGAATATTATAAGGAATTAAAGATGAAAATTTCCACAAAAGTAACTTATAGGAAATCACTAGGCACACATACAATAGAGTGCTAATAGGAAAACAAAAAAGAGCTCAGAGGTCTTAATTAAGATTATATAATAATGTGTGAGCTGCTTAATACCAATAGGACTGTTACTACACCTACATTACAAACAAAACATTGATCAAATGCATGAACGAAATATGTGAAGGACAACCAATAACAGTATCTGTTAAAGATGCCAACAAAAAAGAGATAAACGCCTCAGTAGAGCGTTCATAAAATATAATGAAACATAATAGCATTTTTGCTAAGGACAAAGGTTAGTTTAGACACTTAAAAGAAGAGATCCGTATCTTCCTATCAAAAGAATTAATTAGAACAGGGCATAATATGTGCATACCTTAAGTCGAGTCTTCCTACGTCAGTATAGTTAAAAGTATACGGTTGATACAGAATAAGCTATGATACATGCCTACACCATGTGCATATATAACAGCAGTAGAAAGGAAATTCAATACCTGACACTGTTTGACCATAATTTGAGTACTCCATGAACTGGACACTATTTGAATTAAGAAGCTTCATAAAATCACTAAAGTCAATCCTATGTGAGTGTTCAGGATCCCACTCTGTTCCTTTTAATTTTCCACGCATGGTTAACAAGATCCTGCTCCAATATGATGCCATGACGAGCTGCCTCTCTAACTGCATATTTGCCTTTTTCTCAAATTCTTCCAGCTTATTAATTCGTTGTCTCTCTGCTTCCTTTAGTTTCTGATATTAAAAATAAAAAATAAAAACAAATCTTAAACGTGGTTAAAAAAAACTCTGGTCAAACAAATGGCATATTCTATTCGTTCTTAAAGCCAAAAATCACTGCTGGAGTCTCAGAACATTGGCAACATTAAGAAGTCTGTAGACCCCTGAACTGCAAATTGACCGAAGAAGCAAAAAAATGTTTGCACACACACACACACTCTCTCTGACACACACACACAGAGAAATAAAATGTGGTATGCATCAAACGTAAACACTGAAACGAAAAATTTCTTGGTTTCTGTAACTACTTTTTAGTGTGCAAGTGCACCCGTAAATTTCAAAACCTAAAGAATGGACTCCATTAAGATTATTCCCATTCAATTCCACAACTTGTTCTTCCTTATAATACAGGATCAAGAGAGAGAGCTTAATCTCATTAAAAAGGAAAACTTTCTTAATACTCAGTAGTCATTGAGTTTATTACTTCCTAAGGAAGAGAGAAACTCAGTGTCTGCTCCATTATTTTCTCATACCTACACTCTTGTGGTACAACAAAGTTATCAGCTTAAAGAACCAAAACCCAAAAATGAAAAGAAAAGTTTATCTAACTTCTAACTTCACTTCTCCACAGAACCAAAAAAAAAAAGCTTCACTTCTTCAATTATATGTGTTTCCAAGCAGTGATAATAAATCAAAAGAATAAATCTTCCCAAAAAAAATCAGAAAACCTCGAATATTTCAGCAGACTCGACGTCTTCTTCCTCGTTTACGGCGACAATCGAGTTCGAACTGGAAACTGAAGCGGTACAAGCTCGAATTTTGAGTTTTGGGGTCTTAAGTTTGGAAGTGTAGACAGTATTGGCCTCATATTTAGTTCTGAGATATTGCCTACGAGATGTTTGATGAAACGACGACAAAGAATGTGGGAATTGAATGAGTCTGCGCGGGTAAAAGAAGGGTTTTGAGAGTTGAATAAAATCAAACGGCTTTAAAACTTGGGATTTCATTTCCAACCAAGCCAGTTTCTAACTCTCTCTTTAGTCAAAAAAGCTATTTCTTGCCATTCCCCTCAATTTCTGCGGTAGATGAAACTGAGAGAAGAGAGATGTACGAGGCTTATCATCCTACTAGAGATTTTGAGCGGGTTTTGCAACGGAGATAAAACGAATCGTTACGAGGCGATGACGTACACAACTTAGTGATAAAGAGAGAAAAAATAATAATAATTCTTTACAGCACCGATGAACATCAATACCATTCAGGTTGATGAGTAATTTGTTATTAATTCAATTTCATTAAAAATATAAATGAGTTATATAATGGTAAAACGCAGCTGGCTTAAATCTAATTTACTTTAAATTACTTATAATTTAACTTAATTTTTTTAATTTTTTTAATTTTTAAATGAATTGGATTGATTTGAATTCATTTTTATTTTAAATTATATTATCAGAGTTTCATTTAGTTTTATTTACGATAACATTTATTTTTTAATAAATTTTTTAAAATATGTTTAAATTATTTTTTTCATATTTATGATATTAAATAGATTAATTTATTATTTTTGTTACACTTATTTTAATTTTTTTATAATATTAATTTTTTAAATGTTAAATAATAATATAATGGTATATTATAGTTAATTAAATAAAAAAATTAATGGTTTAAATTTTGTTATTGAATGAAAAAATTAATTATTTAAAAAAAATTATTAATTGAGTTAAAAAATGTTCACAAAAATCAACTAAGAAAGTGTTAAAAATATGTTCAGTCTATTGGTAAAAAACAATGTTAGTTGAAAAAATCATTAAGTGAGCAAATTAAGTTTGTGAACTAAATAAGTTAAACTTTTTCACCTCCTAAACTTAATGAATCAATTTTAAATGAGTTAAATTAGACTAAATAACTCATTTGATACCTCTAATAATATATATATTAGGTAGTTTACTAGTTTTATGAAGTGTTTTTCATGTATATATATATAAAAATTTATTTATTTTAAGAGTATTGCCTTCTATTAGGATCCGTTGTGTCAAAAGCAAGAGAAGCTTTATCCCACTCTTTCCTTTTTTTCACTCGTAATCATGAATGTAAAAAAGAAAATTATTTGATTTGATTCATTCTTAATAGCCATAAGATGATTATTTTAGGGTGATCATTTGTCAACAGATGTTCATATTACACTCGTAGTCACTTATTGAAAGGTTCTATACATCTGTCTTTTCTCAAGGCATTTCTTTAAACAAATATCCATTTTTTTCTCTTTTTTGGATGGTAAATATTTCTCAAAATATAGAGTATAAATCAAACTCATGTTTGAATTGAAATTGAGATACTAATGTAAGTTCTTCCACGGATTCATATGTGAAAGAGGTTAACAATAAGTTCTTTCAAAATTGATTATTTCTCCCTCTGTTAGAAGTGTTCCATAAATGTTTGTGATCGAGTGAATAACTCTACGAACAAATAGATTGGATCGAATTAGGAAATACAAAGATTTGTACAAGTTATGTTACATATTCATAACTCAATTGGTGAAATAGTTTCTCTCTTTCCAAAAGCATTTTTTTTACCGCCGTATAAAGAAAATATTTTGTTGCTAATGAACAAGATATTGAAAAATTGCTCATACATAAAATCATAGTTCTTAATACGGGCCTTTTCGACATAAAAAAGAATCCATTTGTTATAATAGATTCAAGTAATATTTCTCGATGGCTTACACATTTGATTAAAGTAGAATTCCAATTCATTTTTGTTCTTTATTTTGCTTAAACATAAGAGAATAAAGGCTTATTTTTCATTTTACAATCAACGATTTTTAATTTAAAAATCATAGAATTCAAGTTCAATGTTAATCAGATTGGTCAACATTTATATGTTTCGATGCAACAACAAGATGTTATTTGTAACAAGTAGGGATTTAGAGAAAGTTGCAATTAGTAGGATTTTCCTAATCCTCCCTTCCCTGAAGGAAGAATATGAAATTCTTTTTCCTTTTCGTAGAGATTAGGAAATTGGATCTAGCCATAAAAAGAATACTTGGTTGATAAATACCTCATTTCTTGGTCTTTGACCCCCTTAGTCACTACGAACGTCTCTCAGGCCATCGACTAATTCTACCATAGAGGCCCACTATAAATAATAACTCCCTCCAAACATAACTTACAACTTTCATTGTATTATGCTCTCCAAAGAGCAACTCTTCTCAAAATCTCAAAAGGTGTTGAGTTAGAACTAGGAACGGGGAGTTTTCCCCCATTTCTACCCAACTCTTTAGTCTTAAGAATTCTGGTTTTAAGAATGAGTGATAACCTTTCTCTGACTCTTGCTACCTAACCAAAAAGCAGATAGCTAATACGTTCCACTTATTGAACAAGGTTCTATGGCCAGTTTGCGACTCCTAGATGTTGAAGGCATCATTGGGGTGATCTCGTAGTTCATACAGGGTGGAGATGATGAGGTTGATCCATGGATTTTCCTTCCCTTTTCCGCATTTCTCTTAAAGGGTTTAAGGGAGATAGTGCATCAAGTTGTTCGCAAGGGCCAATTCGATTATTTTCCCTAAAGATCCCAAATGAGGGAACCCTAGGAGAGCTGCCGACTATAACTACCATCCATGTATGTTCCATACTAAATTTGATCAATTTCCCATCTTACCTCCTCTACATTCTTGATAGCCTATTTTTGTCTTAGTAGAGTTTTTCAGTGGCATGTTTCGATCCTTTTCCTTGTTACTTAGAAAAAATGAGCCACTAGTTCAGGTACACGATGCTATCATTACCGTCTAGACAATAGACATCCAATCCGTAATCGTAACGACCCAATTGTAAGAGCAGGGCTCTTCTATTCTTTTCCTTGGCGTAACTGGGCCATATTGGACTTGAACCAAAAACCTTGCCCGTGAAATTAAATCATCGCACTTATGGTCCAACCAATTGGGAGATAATCAATAGATTCTTTTTTTAGAGTCATTCATCCTTCACGAACGCAACATACAACTCTCTATTGTACTGCGCTCTCCAAGTGTGCTTGTTCCTTTCTTCTTCCTTACTATGTCAAGTCTTTGTGAAATAACTTTGATGAGAAGAAAAAAGAAGGCATTACGTTAAACGACCCTCTTGACAAATATGAAGCGCATGAGTACAAGTTATGTCTTGGAATGAAAAAAAATATGATTCCACTTTGTCTATGAACAAAGAATCAAACAATTTTTGTGGGATAAGGTAATCATGAAACTTTGATCAATGTACCTTATCGCCCATATTGTTTGTTGATCATAATTCATGTCCTTTCTATTCAAGAATTAGGGTCTCACAATCACCAGTCAATATGTTTTTTTCTCATGCATTTCTTTGTTCATGGTTCAATATTTTTTCTGTCCTAAGGAAGTCTCTATATTCTTGGGGAAAAAGTCCAATTGCAAGGTTTGAGATGACCCAAAAAACATTTAATCATGATCAACTTTAAAAGCCTACTTGAATATTGATCATTTCTATCTGTAAGAATCGAATGAGAGTTATCCAATCAAAATATTTTCTATCCTAATTTTTTCTATATTTGTGATTAAAAAATCAATTTTAATTCAAAATAATAATGAAATTAGAAAAAATTATATAAATGATTAAAAAATATTTTATTATTTTATATTTTAATTATACATACAACACCACAGAACCCATAACTCATCTAAATTTTATGTGTACGGTGTTAAATTGTTCGTGGTTTACTTGTTTTGGTAGATTAGATATTCTAGTCAACTAATTTTTAATTAATACCTTCTAAGGCTACTATGTTAACAAGAATTGTAGAAGTTCATTTGTTGGTTTGATTGACCTTGATTTTTAAAATAAATCGTCAATGACATCAATATTGGCGATGTTGTTAAGCTCTTAGAAAGATGAGCTTAGTTAGAGTCAATTAAATGAGCTTAGTGATAGTCAATTCACATAAATGGGAGGCTCTAAATAACATAACTGAAGGTGGAAATGATGGTGACAAAACTTTCATCATTCTTGTTTTGTTGTTTGAAGAATCACATACAAGTAAATTGAACACCACTTAACTAGATCAAAAAAAGCTTTTTAATGCTAATATCATTGCCATTAGAAGGTATTTAAAAAATTAACTTATATCAAACTAACAAATAAACTTTTAACGTTCTACTTTGTTAATATATGAAAAGTATAAAGTATTATTTCAATAACTTAATGAATTTATAAGATATTACTAAAAAGTTAATGGAGTAAAAGTATATTACTTATAATGACATTAAGTATCTTAAAAGTATACTTTACACCTTTCTTCTTCTTCTTTTTTAAAAAGAGTTATGTTGATTATAAGCTATTTGAGTTGAACTATTTGTAAGGAAAAAATCATTTGATTTTTGTTTTGATTTTAGAAAAATACACTACAAGTAATACATTAGTTATTGATCTTTTTTTTGTCTACATGTTTCTCTCACATCCCTAATCTAATTCTTCATTTTTCAATCACTATAACTCATTAGGTCTATTCCTTCTTCCTTTATTTCCACTCATAATCAACTACAATTTTCATCCGTATCTCCAGATTATTATCAACCTAAATTTGTCGTTGATTTTGTTCAATGTGTCGGTTTTCTTCGACTCCATCCAATCCCTATTTGTTCATATAATTTCCTTTAAGATACCTTCTTTCTAAATTATTTAGTAGACTTTTGTTAGATTTAGTTTCTATGAGAAGCTTGATGTGGATAAGTACGAAGATGGCCGTCTTTATTAAGAGGAATTAAAACAATATTTATGTTATGTTTTCTCCATTTGATTTTTTTTCCATTTTATCTCATTATTGTATGGTAGTTGTTTTGTTGGTGATTTTTTTCCCTTTATCATTTTAGTTAGTGATAAATGGTTATATTTTTGTAACATTTGGATTATAATTCTTTAATACTATATGAATATGTGAGTTTATTTTAATGATATCGTACTTGACTTTGGTTATCCCATAAACATTAAATGAAAAATTTTATTAACAAATGACTATGTTTGAGTTAGAAAGTAATTTAAAGAAAAATATTGTTATATGCTTCTTTATAATTTAGAGTTAGTAAAATATGTGGTGTATTATTTCTTGATTTCTTAATTATATACTTATTTTAATGTGTTAATGAATTTGTCTCTATTTTGATAAAAAAAATTAATAGATTAACTAGTACATGATATTAATACGGTATTTATTATTAAAGATCTATTTATTAATTCATATTTTATAAACTATAACGTAATAACACATATATATTATATATATATATATATATAATATAATAAAAAATGTATTGTTAAGGTAATCATTCTTTCTTACATTTTTTATTAATTGTAAAATAAAAGGTAAGTTGGATACTTTAATCAAATACTTATTTACTTATTCTCTATGAATTTTATATGTTAAGTAAAATAGTATCATAAAAGTCTAATATGTTAATAAAGTAATACAATCAAAGTTTATTAGGTTAATAAAATAATATCATTAAAATTTATTAGGTTAATAAATTATCACCATAAAAATCTATTAATTTAATAAAATATTACACTAAAATTCCATTTGATGATTTACACGAATTTTCATTTTGAAATACACATCCAATTGCGTTGGAAAGTTCTCAACAATAAAAGCTCAATGAAAGTTGGTTTACTTACGTACATTCATTGGGCAATGAAACTAGGATAATGAAATTTTTTGTGACAATCATTTCCACCACTGATTATTTCATTTGGAGACTTGCAAATACAACTGAACTTATATTATCTAGAGCTTTACAATACCACTAATATCATCACTATCGTATATTTATTCTAAAAGTTAATAATAACAAAACTGCAAAATAAACTTTCAATATCATACTTTGTTTACATTGTAAATTTTTAGAAGAATAGTTAAAAGCTAGTGGAATAAAATATCAACAAATTAGTGAATCAATTTGATGTTGTAACTTCTATTTAGATGTTAGAAGAAAATTGTGTTTTTTATAATTAAAGTATATTATTAGTTTTAAAATTTTAATTAAATTTATATATAAGTTATCAAAATTTTAAAATATATGATTTAATATTCATATTTTTAAAATTTATCGGTATATATCTAAATTTTTAAATCATAAAATTTGAAATATGAATCTTAATTTTTTTATTTAAAAATATGTATTTTAATAAAAAAGTTATAAGTTATGACTAAATTTTAAAAGTTTGTTACTTAATTATAAGAATTAAAAATTTATTTATAAAGTTTTAAAAATTTAAAGATTAAATATTATTAATTTAATGATAAAAATATAAATTTAGTTAAAATTAAAAGAATAATGACAGGCTTTTACCGTTCCTTTATATATATATATATATTTAGATGATCTTAGAAGAGGATGGTGTAAACTCGCAAACAAAAATCTTTAGCTCTCACACTATAAAAAATTCTGTACTTCAACCGAGTAAAATGGAAGGAAAATGAAAACAAAGAGATTTGAAGCTGCAATGGTGAACAGAAACCCCTTTCAATCCCACTGCAGAGCTCCCTTAACTGCCAGATTTTCCTCGAGGAAAAGATCTCCTTTTGCCGTCACTCTTCAGATTTTTTTAGTCTTTGCTTTTTCTATTTTTGTGTTCTTTCTCTACACAAGGAATGTTTTGGAACATGAAAGCACACGTCCTTTAGTATCCGAAGAGTCCCAATCTCAACAGGTAATTATGTTTTTCCTTTTTCCATTATTAAGGTTAGAGTACTCAGTTTTTGCTTTCTTCGGTGTAAGTGTTGGTGGGTAGCGAGGTTGTGATTGGAGTTGTAGTTTCTTCTTTGGTCTTTGTATTTCTTGATTGGAATGTGCCTATCATCTGGTTGCTTGAAACTTTTGGAAATCGTAGATCTTATTATTTGTATTTTTATGTATTAGCGGAAACGGGTTTGGTATTTTAGTGATATACTTATAAGTGCATCTATATTCTCAAACTAAGTAATCCCATCTAACGAAAGATACATCAATGGTTAAATTTAAAAAAAAAAAAACTTAATTTAGACTTTAAGTAAAATATTAATTATTTTATGTATTTTTTCATTTTGTTATCCATTTCAAAAGAAAACATCTCATATCATCTTGAAAATTACGTCATCTTCCGTCATCATCTCCTTCCTACTTTTGATATTGCTTTATTTCTTTGCCACAACCAACTTTTAATATTTATTGTATAACAATCTAAAGCTTAATTGTTTTATCGAATCTTTAGTTTATTTGTAGTATCCATATTTGCTCTTGAACGTCTCATTTTATTTTATTTTATCTCATTGATTCTATAATTTTCGATCACCTTATATCTGATCAAATCTAAGTTGAAAGTAGTTTTGATCAAACTCAATATGAAAGTAGTTTTGATTAAACACATGGTAGTCAAAAAAGAATAACAGGTCCAAGAAGATCGGAGGTAAGGAGCTGACGGTAATCGTGGTCACTAATGGAGATGATGTTTCAAATGAGTTGGTGGTTGTCTTACTTGAGTTTCGATAAAAAATATATTTTTGGATTATTTTGCAGCAAACAGTAAAGGTTGATTTTTGGGGGGAAAGAATAATGGTGTCAAGGGTAGGACAAAAAGATGGTGACGATGGACATAGTTGTTAGGGTGGATAAGGTTATATTTGTAATGAAATGAATACAAAAATGAGAAAATGCATCAAACAATAAATATTTTCATAAATACAAAATTTTTCTTACATAAATTATTATTATTATTTTTAAATTAGACTATTGAAGTATTTTTTGTTAAATGTCCTTACTAGTGTATTATTTTGATAATATGGGTTCGAATATGTACATTTTGTTTAATAAAGGTGCCACTAAAATACCAAACCCACCGGAAACTATTGAATGAATTACTAGTTGCTTTTGTGAAATCATTCTTCTGTACAAACAATGGAAACCCTATTCATAATTTGGTCTATGTTGTTTTTTTCCTTAGGCTTTTCATTTTTTATAAAAGCTATCTTGCTTGTTCCATATCTGCAGATAACAACAGATGACCAACTTTGGGATGTTCCTTTTAGCTATGGTTTAAGTCCATGTGTCAAGCCTACTGCTAGATACAAAGGTTGGAGTTGCATATATTATACTTTAAACATTTGCTTATCATCATCTTTTCCTAAATTGAAAATATTTAAGATAACTTCTCTAGAACAATGTTCTGGATAATCAATTTTCTTTGAGCTTATCTTGCTGGTATCTGGCATTCTAAGCTCTAATTATGCCCTTTTCTTTTCATCACATTTTTTAAGTATACTTTTTTCTGAATGGTTTGTTACAATTTCAGCTGTTGTAGATTCTGATCGCTACATAACTGTAAGAAGTAATGGAGGATTAAACCAGATGCGAACTGGTGTAAGTTGTTGTATCTCTACTTTAAGAAACCCTGTTAGATGCCATTATTTGTAAAGACTCTTCAAGCACAAGACTGCTGCTTTTATTACTAATTACTATGAAATCTCAGTTAGAATACTTTCTTTAATAGATATCTGACATGGTGGCTGTGGCACGAATTATGAATGCAACCTTAGTTATTCCTCAACTTGATAAACGTTCATTTTGGCATGACACAAGGTATGTCTAATATTATTAAAATAATGTTCTTTCCTTATGTTATGGGTAACTTTCTTATAACATTGAATGGTTTTGCTTGGCCTGCAGTGTATTCTCAGATATATTTGATGAACATCATTTTGTTGAAACCTTAAGAAGAGATGTTCGGATTGTCAAGTATCTCCCCAAGGACCTGGAAAATTTGCCCAGGGCGCGGAAGCATTTCACTACCTGGTCTGGTGTCAGTTATTATGAAGAGATGAAGCAACTTTGGAAAGATTATCAGGTAAACATCTTTTGGCTTCATAAATTAGTTTAGAGACCCTTATTCTAAAGAGATAATTTAGAGAAAGGCTTCTCTTGATTTGTTATAATATCATGAACATGGCAATTGGATCCTGTGTAGGGACGAAACATCCCATACAAAGGAGTCATTTGTCAGTAACGATAAGAATCTGGTTCCAAATTTAAGGTTTACTTGCGACTGCAAATTTTTTTTTTCTCAGAAGGCTTAGGTTTCTCGGAATTGGTATTGTCGTGCATTCAGTGGCATAAAACTAACTTTCAAATTATGAAGTCATAATGCAACTTGGGTTAGGTTTTTCAGGGTTGGTGTTTCCCTGTGCATTCAATTTCATAAAGCTAACTTTCATATCATGAAGGCAACATGGACAACTTGTTTGAATACTATGTGGGACAAAATTAATTTTCATCTTTTGTTCCCTTAGTTTCTTTTTTGTGGCTGTCTTTTAATGGCCTAATCATAACATTTGAATGCTATTTAAATGTAGATTTTTTTTAGTTAGAGTTTTCTTTAATTTCTTTTCTTCTATTTTTAAACGTTATTGGTAAATACATTAAATCAATATCCCTATATTAGAGAGAGTGATACTTGCATGAATTCTTATTAAAATATCTTAGGTTTTGTCAATTATGCTTGGGGAACCCATACTATTCTAAATTTCTAATTATAGTTTCTTGTGTTCTATGCAATTTAGCTTGGGTAACTTATCAAGTCAACTTTGCAGGTGGTTCATGTTGCGAAGTCAGATTCTCGTCTTGCAAATAATCACCTACCCCTTGACATCCAAAGATTGAGGTGTCGTGCTCTATATTATGCCTTCCGGTTTGCTCCTCCAATAGAGAACCTGGCAAAGGTATGAAGTACTTTAATTTTTCAGCATGAAATGACCATTTTTAATCCATGTTTAAATAAGTTTTGACTATTTTTTCAAAATTAATAATATTTGGATTATATAACAAGTGCATTAAGTTTAACTTGTCGATCTTGTGTAATGGCTGTCGAAGTTCTTGAACCATACAAGTTTCATCCTTTACAGAATACATGGTATGATGCTAAAAATCATAATAGGAGCATACATGCTACAAAATATATATATATATATATATATTTTCATTTAAGAGGTCTCCTATGGGGCTTCATTTTACATTAGGTACTGAGCATGCATCACGGTGACACCACAGAGGCTGGTGGAGCGTCTCAGGGCACGTGGAGGAGGAAGATATATTGCTCTTCATTTGAGATATGAACAAGATATGCTGTCTTTCACTGGTTGTACTTACGGGTTGAGTGAAGCAGAATCAGAAGAGCTGAGAATAATGAGGTGATAGAAAATCTCTCTGGATGCATTGATGTATGTGTTTCCTTACATGCATGGGCTTGTGTTTCTGTGATGTAGAATAGCTGCTCTTAACTTAGGCACCCACAAATGCAAAATCCCTCAAAATTCTGTATGGAGTTTCCGATTCAGTTTGTTTTTGCAATTCAATTTATGTATCAGTTGTGAAGTCTATTTTGGTCTAATTTGATTATGTCCAGGGAAAACACAAATCACTGGAAGGTTAAAAGGATAAACTCAACTGAGCAGAGGGTAGGAGGCTTTTGTCCTCTAACTCCCAAGGAAGTTGGGATATTTATTCAGGCTCTTGGTTATCCTCGATCAACACTAATTTATATAGCTGCTGGTGAAATCTATGGTGGTGACACTCACCTCTCAGAGCTCACATCTCGTTTTCCCAATATAGTGTTCAAGGTTTGATTATGTAGTTCTTTTTTTGGTTAATTATGTAGTTTTTTTGTACTGACTAATATCATGATGCCATAAATCCTGTTAAAATGGGCAATCACGAAAAGTTAGTTTTGTTGATCACAGGAAACACTTGCTAACCATCAAGAGCTGAGAGCGTTTGTTAATCATGCATCTCAGACCGCAGCTCTTGATTACATTATCTCTATAGAAAGCAATGTATTTATTCCATCACACTCTGGTAACATGGCAAGAGCTGTGGAGGGGCACCGGAGATTCTTAGGTCACCGCAAGACTATTTCTCCAGACAGGTATTGATTATTTTGAAAAATGAAGAGTAATATCCTGCTCGGCTCTATCTTTTGACCCTTATCTGATTTCATGTTTGGGTTTCAATAAAATGCACTTCAACAATCAAACCTCAATTTTCTATACATTGGTTTTTAGTATTATTAAGACCCAAAATATGAAATATAGGAAGATAGTTCACTTCCTAGCAACATGAGCTTTTATAAGAGTTGGTTATTAATACTCTTCCAACATGGTATCAAAGGGTAAGGTCTTAGTTAGAACCTATCAAACTCTAATATTTTTACTTTTATGAGTCAATGTTAAATTTTGTCCTCTTTCTTCCTTTATACCCATACTTTGTTTTTCTTTCACTTGATTGACCCTTTAATATATCAACTTACCTACTATGTTTGATGGGAGCTTGTTATCAGCCTTCAAAAATTTATACTCGAGCCTCAAATTAGAGCCTGTTAATTTATGGGTAGTGTTAAAACTCACGTGACATGTGTTGTTCCAATTTCATTTTTGTTTTCTTTTGGTTATTAAATGTTGACACTTTGAACTGCTGTATAGCATGTTAATTACTAAGAAGCAAATGGAGATTCAGCCTTTCAAGTGAAGCCATACTCTTTAGATTTCTCTCACCATGGCAATAAGTCATTTTTTTAGCTACATTAGAAAGTCAGTATATCCTATCCCTTTCTTGTTTCCACGGTTAGCATTATGTGCCTCCTCCCTCTCCTTACCCTTATGCTATTTGTACGAAGTGCTTTCTGGTAAAAAAAAAAAAAAAAACCATCCGATGTGCTTGTCAAATCTGTTTGCAGGAAAGGACTTGTGAAGGTTTTTGATATGCTGGAAAATGGAGTCCTAGGAGAATCTTCCCTGTCACATCTTGTGAAGCAAATGCATGAGAAAAGGTAACTTCTTTTCATCCTTATTCTCGGTAGAGGATGGAGTTATGAAAAGCACCAGGAAACCATGGTCCTATGATATGGATCTCTCGAACTTTTTCTATATTTGTATCGCAAGGGTGTTGTATAGTTATCTCCTTGAATCTGGGGAATATTCATAACTTCTAATAATTTACTTTCACTGCAATATGGCAATGAAAGTTATTTAAGAACAGTAACTATTATTTAGTTTCTCTGGATGGTACTTTTCACTCTGAAAAATTTACGTCTAGCTAAGTTTGTACTTTGAGGACAAGGCTGGAAATTAGGTAGTGTCCTAGCCACATGAGTCCATGGTGTCAGTTTAAACTCATTTTTGATGTCGTTGCTGGTTGTTGGAGTTATTTTATTGTTACCACTATAATTATATATAAGCTTCTACCCTTAAGAATGCCAAAACTCAGTTTTTATGACTTCATCAAAAGTGGGAAAGGTTATGAGGGACATGACTCATGAGACTGACTTCGATCAATCTTACAGGCAAGGAGCTCCAAGGAAAAGAACAGGCCCATTATCTGGAATCAAAGGTCGGGCACGTTTCAGGACTGAAGAATCATTTTATGAAAACCCATATCCTGAGTGTATATGTACTTCAAAGTCAAAGAAGCAGTCAGTTTGATATTGTACGCAATCATTGTGCAAAGGGTTGATGCATAACATTCATCCATGCATTGATCTAAAGGCAGAATCTTGGCTAGTCAGCAGTAGTTTACACAATACTGAGTTGGTTCACTGGCAGTTGGAAAATGACTCTTAACAATGGCAAATTACTTAGTTATATGGCATTCTGGAAGTTCATGATTTTAGTATGTTCTTTCCAGCCTCTCTTTAGCTATCTTTCATTTCTCACGCTTTGCCCTTTCCATTTTTATTGTTGAAGGTTTACTTACATTGCATAGATCAATCAAAGTTAAATCTCTGTATGACTTGTATTAACATAGAGATGAATATTTGGTTTTGGACCAGAATTTCCTTTAAGCATTTGAGAATTTCTTTGTGAGCCCTGAACTAGAACAGCATCATTTGTTATTTGTTAAGAGGTGCAAATCTCAAATAGCATATGACCGAGAAGGGGGGGGTTGTCTTGTGTAGCAACTGTGATGGCTTAGTTTGATTCGGCTTTAAGCTTATAAGAATTCAGATTTCATCAAAATTATCTAGCTGGCTCAAATCACCTAGGATCCAAATAAATTGAACATAGACTTCTCATGTTCCATTTAGACAGCTGTAAATCTACTCATTTGATGATGGTCAAGCTTCGTCTTCTCTACCTCCTTCATGTTATCAAAGTCCTTTCCCTCTTTCATTTTCTTGTACACGATCAAATTCAAGGTTTAATCTCCTTGAAGTTTTCCAATTTTATGTCCCCAACAGAAAAATTATAGGGTTTATAACTTAGATATTGCACTTCCGAAGTTAGAATTCTTTGGAGTATACACTATTGCACTACAGGTTAACTGTATACAGCTGAGAAGCAATATATATGCATTATTCAAAATATTATTGTTATTTTTGCACATATATTTGACAATTTGCGGCCATAGCTCTTGGATGTTTCAAAATTGACACTGAGTCTTGTCTTTCATGTTTCTTCCTTAACCGCAACCTCATGAAGGGTATTGTTGACCCTTAAATTGATATGTACCGTTGTATTGACCATATGCAATCTGCTTGGTAAATCTGTCTTGCTTCAAACAATGCTCAAACACTAAAAGCCTACGATGTAACACTTGAGCATGATTAGTATTCTCAGTTATGTTAACAGATAAATGCATTGAAACAATGGATACAACATATAAAATCAAATCTTTCCTAGGAACGGGTTCACCCATGGCACTTAAGCTATCAACAATTGTCTTGATTTTCATCATGTAATCCGCTAGAGCTGACAAGCTGTTTCATTTTTGGTTAGATAGCCAAAACCTTCACTGGATACTGAATCATAAATCCAGCTTCGAATTGTACCATTAACTCGACTCAAGGTAACATGATCTTGAGAGATCTTTGTAGATCATGAAAGAAACTTAGCTGGAACTTCCTTTGATCCGTTAATGTATTCTTCAACCCCATATGCAGTGATAACATTCAATATATGCTCTTTTGATATGCAATAGTTAGATCGATCAAGTTTGATATGGAAGGAGAAACATTGGAGAAATTGTCACATATTGTGACAAAGACAGTGAATTTGAATCAATCACAATTTCTTTTCCTGAATCTGATTGTGATTATTTCATATTAAGAAGATAAATACGGAAGATCAATCAAGAAAGCTGAAAATGAAGGGAAAAAAACTGAGAAATAACAAGAACAAAAATTATTGAGAAAGATTGATCATGAAACTCTTAGAAATCCTCCCTTGAGCTCTATTATCATCTGAAGTCAGAGAAGCTAAGAAGTTGGGTTGATCAAGAAACTGTGTAAAAATGATAGAGATTTCATTATCATTGATTTACTATCTAGATATACAACTGTTTTTTTTCAAACTAAAGCTGCTTTCATTATCTAAATACAATCTGATGCAACTCAAGTTATAGTTGCAAAAACGCTGCAATCTATAGCATTTAAAAAGCAATGACCACAACAAGAGAGTTATGCAAAAATACATAAATATACAAGTAGTTAGTTACACGACAAGATCTTAAAAAAGCTCACAAGATTGCTACTGCTAGATATGGGAAAACTCTTCATGATGACCACCTTCTCAGCTAACATGATATGACAACATAGTAACACACTACATTTGGCATAACTTCTTGACAATATAAAGACCACCTTCTCAGCTAACATGATGTGTCAACATAGTAACACTACATTTGGCATAATTTCTTGACAATATAAAGACCACCTTTAGCTTTTTTTCATCACCACTTCACATTTTGACTTGGCCAAATTTACTAGCTAATTTGCTTTAATCGTGTGTTACCAAATAAGCCTTCAAGCCCAAATACTAGCTTGAGTCTCTCTGAGTACTTTCATAAAAAATTTACATATTGAATGCACAAAAGTACAGGCTCGATATGGACAAGAAGTTGGCTTGCAAAAATGAAAATAATTAAGCATTCATCTCTGGATTTGCAGAAAAAGAGAGGAGGCACTCATATGGTACACAACGTATACACTTTAACACAATAAAAATACCTACCAACAGAAAAACGCCCAACTGATGAACAATGCACAAAAAAGCTTATATGAAGAAAAACCTTGAATATGTTCAACCGAAATTCAAAAATATACCTACATGAAAAGAGAAAAGGAATGAAATTAAATGAAAAACTAAATCAATATGTAAAAGCTCTAGCCAACCTAACTACCCATTATTGTCCTCACATGTTGTCTCTATAACAACTTAGTTTGACACACAAACTCGACTTTTATTTAAAACCAACATTATTCGATGTAATGTGATCAGTAACTAAAGACCAATAAAATGAACAAGAATATAAACAATCAATCGTGAGAACTACAATTAATTACGAACCACCAATAACCACACGTGGGAAATACACTCAACCATGTACTACACATAGTCAACGTGTTAACTACACTCAACCATGAACTTGCAACATACAAGCAAACTTATGACTCTCCGCCATACAAGCTCTTCACTTATGAAAATGTTGCATCCTAGTAACTACCAACTGACACACAACTCACCACTACACTTGTAAAATAGTCTTAACTGCTCACAACTTAAGAGTAGTATTTTACCCTCACAAGAACGTAACACAAACACCAAAATACACTCAAGATGATTTGTGAAATAGAAGCATATATTCATCTCACCCAAAACCTACTAGAAAACATCTCTTTGAGTATTCATAACTCACGGGCATGGTATTGCTCACTCAATCATGAATCACTAATATAGAACAACATTCAAGGTAATAGTGATATGAAAATAAAAAAACGAGACGTCAATTTGAGAGAGCTTCATTACAATTTTTTTAGACGAGAAATAAGAAGAGATAAGGGTATTTATAGAACTCACGCAATCCCAATGGACAACCTTTCTAAGGGTCCTCATCAAAGTGCCAAAAAATCAAATTTTTATTTCAAAAAGTATCGAGTAATTTTCATAAATATTCGCACCCAAAACAAACAAAAAACTACCACTCACAACCTAACATACATACTAAAAAAATCAATCCCATTATGTGTGTAAAAAAATGCTTTCAAACACAATGTATCTAATTATGTGCATGTGTGTTATTGATCATTAATAACCAACCTTACACAAATGAATATAGAAACATTGCATAAAATAAACACTTTGTGTGTTGCACATATAAAGCCAACATAGACACAAAGGATTACAAGACTTACATTCTCTTTCTTTGATTTTCTGTGCCAAAATATTGTACAACTAAGTACAGATGCGCATCAATCATGAGATGATCATGAATATAACCTAAAGATGTTTGTTCCTATGAACAAAACATCAAAGCACATCCAAAAACACATCTAGTCCCAAATGCATTCATCTTGTTCACTCCATCCATCTTCTTGGATCAACTCATCAACACTATGTCAGTCTAAAATGGGAATGTCTCATCCACATTCTGCCAGTCTGTTAGTCTAAAACTCTATGGTCCCAACCTATACTTGTAACCTGCATACACGAAACAAACACATATCTCATGAATATATTATATAGAAACAATGTGTAGTTTAACAACTACCATCAAGTCATCCATACACTGATGAAAAATGATAGGCTAAGCAAACTCAACGTATATCACAAACAAACACAATCTACATGCAACACAAATATGAAAACTCTCCCTAAACATATGCAACACTTTTCCTAAGTGTATGTATATCAAGCAACTCATATGTAGTTTAAACTACATTCACCGTCCCACGCAACAAACAAATACAATTCACAAACAAACATAAGTTATGCATTTCTTTCTCTTTTTGACATGAAAAGTCAAACAAAGCATACACAGATTATGCAATATACCACACTCCTATATGTAGAAAAGAAGTCAAATAGAAATGCAATAATCCTAACACTCATACAACACAACAGAAAAGATTAGAGCAGACATAATAAAGAGTAGCACATGTAGTCATACAAAATAGACAAAGAATATCATCGAGGAAACATCAATATAAAAACAATGTAACAAACAATATGTTGAATGCACAACCAAACCAAAAGGAGTGTAGACATAAAACAACACCTAGATATAATGCACAACATGAAGCCTCACATCTCTACATTCTATGGGATGGCATAATGGACTTTGCAATATGCTTACAACACATCGATAAGATGGGAAATCAAACACCAATGCCATATAAATGTGTTAGTGAATTCCTAAGAAGAAGTTGACTAGGAGTTCAACTATCTTCCAAATTGACTTTTAGTGACTCAACTATCTTCCCCTAATGACAAATGGGTGGATTCAATCCTGCAACCTCACCACCTACTATACACACACGTATAAGGAAAGACATCACAATCTACCAAATAAAACATATGTCGTGCATTTTAACAATAATTACCAAGAAAAAAACTACATGTAAGAAACATGTAATAAAACACTTCAAAGCAAGAATGCTGGTAAAACCATAAGATGACATTTGAAATAATATAATGCATGTTATGCTAGTCCTATTTATATGTAGTTCATGCAAAGTGATGTTAAGAAGAAGGAAGCATCACAAGAACATAACACCATAATAATAACTCATAAATATGATAGACACTAAGGATGCAAAACAAACACACCTCTCTCCCTAACAATATACATTTCATACACACCTCTTCCCCTGAAAGCATGCATGTTAGGCAATAAACATATTAGTCCGCTTAGGTAAAAGCAACTACACATAATAGAAAACAAACAAATTAGAAGCAAGCAAGCATATTAAGTATGTTAAGAAAAGTGCAGTTCAAAAAGTCACACAAAAGAAACAAGCTAAAAGGAGAGTAAAACATTCAATCTCATAAAATACAAAAACAAACAAGTGAAATGACAAAAATGGTCTCAAAGTATATCATAGGCCAAAAAATCCAAAATGTGCCTCAAGAGAGATCATCGACATAAAATGTATAGTGTTTACCTCTAAAGAGATCATTGATAACAAACTACACATTGTTGCCTCAAAAAAGATCATCGGTAGCACTCACATCATCATTAGTCAAAAGAAGGAAAAAACTGACTATCTAGTGAGCAACATAAGCAACACCCCTAAGAGAGAGAAGAAACAAGGGATACTACTAAAATATCTAAGCATGTGAGGAAGACTTAAGTTCCAACACAGAAGTAGGAGACATGCTTAGATAGGGAAAACACCCTAACCACATGTATTGCTAACTAAATATACAAGTCTAATGACTATAATGCATGTAACTCAAGAATTCTAAAGAGAGATAAATAATCTATATGACAAACAGACACACAATGCAAACTTAAACAAACACAATACAAAGAAAAGAGAAGAAACACTAACATACACAAGCTTGTAATACATCACAGTTTTCTCCAAAATGATATCTAAAGCACAAGAAAAGGAAGAACATGCAAAAGAAGAACAATGCATAACAAGAAACAAATAAAGAATCTCGCAAGACATACCAGGAAAAAGAGAGAGGCACCTAGTAAAAATAGAGGACATGTAGTCTACATGACATGACATATGAATGAAAAAACTACAAGAAGAAAAAACTTAATACTTTGAGACTACATGTTGAAATCATAAACGAGAGCTTATGCAAAAAGCCACAGAAGAAGAAGTAAGCAAAAGCATGTCAACGAAACTAATAGAGGATAAAACTAGTAAATGATCAAACAATTAGGTATAACAACAAGTAAGATAATTAACATACTATGCAAGACAAAGAAGCAATGTAAAGAGAAATGCATGAATAAGGAAACAGGGAACATGCAAACAATAAAGGTTCATAGAGATAAAAAAACCTCATAGATAACAACAACCCACTTCACTAGAGACAATGTGCATAAATATATAAGGTGTGTGTGTATGTGTAGATAGAGCTGTAAGATCAAGCACCCAGACAGTTAAAGCCAAAATAGGGGTGACCCGCTCCAATATCAACTAAAAATTCCATATGTAGGAACAATTGCACGAGTGTCAATTATTCTTCCGACTCAAATAGGCATATAGGACATAAATGAGGCGTGAAAATGTCAACCAATGGAATCTTTTTACGAGCTCTATTCCAACTCTGCTAAGTAGGTCTCATAACGTGAATTAAGTAAGTATCACAACGGAAGTACAAAATAACATACTTAATTCAACATACAACTAAAACAACCAACATATACAAAAACAACAATATACGGTAAACACAATAGTGATGGTGGGTCTCGTAGGCTTCTACACAAGTTAGCAACATGTATACATGGAAAATAACACAACATATGAAATAATATCGAAAATAAAAAAAAAGATTTTCAATCACTTCAAGATCTCGTATGTAAAAATATATTCAATAAATGATAATTGTACTATCATAGCATGCAATCAAATAAAATACAACATATCAAAAAAAGAGTCAGACATCTAGTACACAACTAGAGTAAGAAGATACTGATTCTTAGAGACTCACACAAAACTCACATGTAGAAAATTTAATTTAATATAATATAAGAGTCGAAGACTTAGTATACAACTAGGATAAGGAGATACAGACTTCTAAAGGACTTACCCCCATAAACAGGGAAAAATAGAAAATTATTATAGTAATACAATAATCCCAAACATGAAGTTTATTTTAATAGTCAAATAAATTAATAATAAACTACATAGATAGAAAGTAATGTGTGCTAAATAGCTTTCTAATTAGATTCCTAAGCTTATATATAGTAACATACAATATCAAGACTTAACTTGTACTCATAGCAAAGTATAATGAAAACACAATCGCATAACAAGATAAACCCACATAGAACCTCTACCATATGATTACTTAAGGAAAATACCCGACAGTAAATAATCTACTAAAAATAATAGATATATACAATACGATAAAAGTACAAATACAAATATCTCTATCAATCGAGACCTCTGCCCTAATTACCTATCACTGCCCTCATTTGTTGTCTCCATAATTACTTGGTTTGACACATAAACCCTACTTTCCTCTAAACCTCACACTAGTTAATGTAGTGTGATTAGTAACCAAAGATTAGTAAAGTGACAAGAATATAAATAACCAATCATGGGAATAACACTCTATCACGAACCACCAAAACTACACATGGGACATACACTCAATCACGTATAGCATACAACCAACATGAGAACTATACTAAACCACGAAAGTGCAACACTCAGCGGAACATATGGCTCACCACCATATAGGCTCATCACCTATGAAAATATTGCATCCTAGTAAGTACTAGTTGTCATACGGCTCACCACCACACTAGTAGAATAGTCTTAAGTGCTTACAACTTAAGAACACTATTTTACTCTCATAAGAACATAACATAAATTGTCGAAATGCATTCATGATGATTTGTGAAATAGAAAAAGATATTCATCTCACCCAAAACCCATTAGTAAACACTACCTTAAGTACTCACCACTAAAGAGCATAGTTTTGCTCACTTAGTTACGAATCACTAATATTGAACAACATTCAAGGTAATAGTGATCCATAAATAAAAAAAACAAGATGTCAATTTCACAGAGCTTTGCTATTAAGTTTTTGGATGAGAAATAAGAAAAGAGTGGATATTTATAGAACTCATCCAAGCTTAATGGCCAACCTCACCAAGCTTCCTCAATGACCACTTCGTCAGGGGTCAGACAAGGGCCTCGTCGAGATGCTAAAAAATCAAAATTTTATTTCAAAAATTATTGAGTAATTTTCATAAATACTCGCACTCAAAACAAACTAAAAATCATCACTCATAACCCAGTATGCATACTAAGAAACTAACCTCATGATTTGCATAAAATTATGCTTTCCAACACAATGTATCGAACTATGTAAGTGTGCATTACTGATTATCAGTTTGCATACGTGAAGCCAACAAAGACGCGAAGGACTACAAGACTTACACTATTTTATTGGATATTCTGATCCCACATCTAAGTCAATTTTTTAGTTAGAAAAGTCTGATTCTTTGAAAATATCGAGTTTGCAAGGAAAATACAATTATAAACTTTGTTTTTGAAGAGGAATATGTTGATATTCTCATATGTGCTTTTGAAATTGTTTAGGATTCCTACCTTTGATCAAGACATAATAAATCAAGACAATCTCGGAGAACTTCCCATTCAAAAATTGTTCTAGAAGATCAGACTCTACCATCTTAAGAACCCATGCCATTGAAGAGATCCACTGGAGAAAAGTGAAATGTTGTGCTAAGTGACTGCATTGTATTTTTCCAAGAATATAAGGTTGATATTGGAGTGATGGAAGAAGATCCGATTAACTTACATCAAGCCATGAATTTTTTTAATTCTCAGAAGTGGACTGATGCCTTTAATAAGGAGATTAAGTCCATGAAGGACAATGATGTGTGAGATCTTATCCCATTGCTAAAAGGTGTGAAACTCATTGGTTGTAGATAGATATTTATGACCAAGAGGGATTCAAAAGGTGATATGGAGAGGTATATGACTCATCTTGTCACCCAAGTCTTTACAAAAAAAGAAGGCATCGATTATAAATAGACATTCTCTTTGGTTTCTTTGAAAGCCTCTTTTAGATATATAACGATATTGATAGTGCATTTCGATCTTAAGTTATATCAGATGGATGTAAAGACAATTTTTCTCAATGGTGACATTAATGAGACAATCTATACGACACAACTAGAAAACTTTGTGTTGGGAGACTTAAAGAATATGGTTTGAAAACTTAAGAAATCCATCTATGTGTTCAAGCAAGCATCTCAAAAATAATATTTCAAGTTTCATCAAGTGATTATCTCATTTAATTTTGAGATAAAATTGATCAATGATTACATATACTACAAGTACCTTGGTAGCAATTATATTTTTTTGGTTTTATAGTAAATTGGTCAAAGATATAATTATCAATTAAATATATATTGATTATGGTTCTCGTACCATACATGTTGCATTCTAATCTTATATGATATTATATCATCACAAAAAACATAGATAAAACTTAAGAATTTTTTAAGAAAAATGTGTATATTTAAAAAAACTAACTATTTACTTACATAATTAATTAATGATTATAAATTATAGTATATTTTTGTATATTTATCTTTAATTTTTAATGATGTCACATAAATATTTCTATATTTTCTCCTTTTAAGTTATTTGTTCTAACAAAGAAAAGAAAATAAACTTATGGTACAAATAATATACATAATAATATTTAGTTTTGCTAGAGATAGAATAATTAATATATTATCTATTTTATTTATAATATAATATTTTTTATCGAAATAATTTTTTATGCGAAATAGATGTAATTTTTATAATTAAAAATAATTAAATTTATTAATATATTTGTTGGGGGCATTTAAAGGACGTGATTTTGAACTATACCTTTGAATATGTAGGATATTTACATATGCGTGTCTTTAATTATTAAAAAAATAGTTAAATTTATAAGTAAATAATTATAAAATTGTAGACAAATAGGACCCGGGAGATGAATGAGTGAGGAGTGTGATCTCCAACTTCATCCATAGCCATGAAGACATTTTCTCCAACCGATAAATTTCTATAAAAAAAATTGGAGTCAATTTCTATAAAAAAAAATATTTTCCAATCTAAAACTGCACAAGTCAATTATAAATTTATTTTCTTTAATAAAAATTGAATAAATATTTTTGTCTTATATTTTCTAGTTGGTGCCAAACTCTAACCATATAATTATAGCAATTATCTATATTATATTTCAAGGAAAAAGAAGCTAAATTTGAATAAAAATAATCCTAACTACTTTCTGCTATAATAAACAAAAGCTCAACACAATCATTTCAAGGAAAAAAATGCCCGTAAAGTTTAATATAATTTTAATTCCTACACTAGTTTTGATCTAGTATGACTTTATTCTTCACTTATATTTATAGTATTTAGTGAATAAATTTAATTTAATTTATAAAAAATAAAAATATATTATGGATTACAATAAAAAAATATTACAATATAAAATATATTTAAATTATTTCGACGTTAATATTGATAATATAATGATATTAAGTATGATGATATTCGAATCTATTAATAATATATGTGATATCATCTCAACTTAAATTTAAGATATAGAAGAAAATGCATTGCAATTGTTATTGTTTTATTAAACTAAACGAAGAACTAATAAAACTACTCAAGGAGAGAACATTTTTTTACAAGAGGGAAACTCTAACCGAGTTGAAGAGATTTGAAGGTGAAAATGAATTAAAAAAAAAGAGAAGAATGACTATGTGTCACATTTATAAATAAGTTAAAATTTGATAATAGAAGAAAAGAAGACTAAGTATATCATGCTTCAAAGTGTAAAACAGTGACCCTCACTTAAATAGGTTACATTAAGTTTCATCAACGTTAATAGATATATTTGTATTTTTTTGAATTCTCTTCTATTTTCTTAAAAAATAAAGAATTTTAGCTTACATTTAGCTTTTATATTGATCTTCTATTATATTATAAGTTTATAACTTAATACAAATTCACAAATAATAAAATCTAATTTTATGTTTAAAAACATCTTAAATAAATTAATAAAATATAAAATTGGTAGATCAAGGTAAATAAAAGAAAAATATAAAAATATTTTGAATACAAAAATAAGATCACATCTTAGTGATACACAAAAACTTTATAGTCATTAACTTCTAAAAACTTTATAGTCATTAACTCGCAAGTGAATGAATCAAAACGAAAAATAAATTTACAAGATAGGTCTAAAATAGACTATATGGTTTTAAATAATTCGTCAAATTTTTTAAAAACAAACATGAAAAAAAACTTAAACATTTTATCATAATATATGATTTTCAAAATTCTAATATAATAACATATAATTAAAGATAAGAATATTGTTGATTCAAACAATTCTAAGCAAATAAGCAATTAACAATGAATGAAAAAATTATGGGAATAATTAGTTAGTTACCATACTTGGTTAAGAATTAATTAGGTTATTAAATATATAAATAATGATTACTGATTTTCCCTTTTATATATAAAAAAGTCTTTCGATCGGGATGAGTTTATTTATTTATCAACTCAATTTAAGTTTTTGGTAGTAATCATTAACTAATAGATTAAATTATGTTTTATTTATAAAAAAATAATAAACTATTTAAATTAATGTTTTTGGTAAAATCACTAATTTATACTCTTATTTAAGGTATCAAAATTAGATCTAGATGACGTTTCTAAAATCTAACTTTCATATTTTAAATCTATTACAAAAAAATAATGTTAATATATTAATTAGTAATAAACTTTATAAAAATCTTAAATAAAAAAATAATTTCAACTTATTGTATAAAAATATTGACTTAAATTAATATTTTCAAATATGACAACAAAACTAATTTTTCATAGTAATAACTAATCATAAATGCTTAAATTTAACAAATAATCAGTAAATTTAAAATAGTATTCGGTTAATATATAAAGATTAAATCTGTATATAAAAATAAATAAATACAAATAAGATTTACAATATCAATTAAAGATAGACGGGTGTATCATACTCTGTAACTGTGAACTTGATCCCCAATGTATTCTTTGATATATAAATGTCTTCTGTATTTTTTGTGATCTAAAAACCTCTAGATGATCTGTCTATTAATGTTTATGAATTTAACCTATTGCAAAAAAATAAAACTAAAAACAAGAACTCTAATTGTTCTTAAAAATTTTCCTACATGGTGCGTACAAAACCTAAAACATAATGTGTTTATTTATAACTAAGGTTGAAAACTAAGAACTTTGTGTGATAAAATTAATTATGCGTCATGGTTTAACTTTTATCATGTCGTGGCTCGAGTTACGTAATAATTCATCAATTATTACCCCGAATAGGTTGCGCCACAAAACAATATTTGTTCGTCGCAACAGAGAACAAACTTCATGCCTATTGAATTTAAGCAATGAAGAGTGCGTTGCGGCCCACTATAACTCTCACCCGTGGCACGTAATATTTTATTTGAATTCTTGTTCTATGCCCTTTACATAATGGTTGGTTTTATATGTAAGATTTATATGTATTATTCCTTTAAACTTTTAAGGTGTAAATGAGTGTTTTGGGTGTTATTCTTCATATATGGATCAATTTCTATTTTTGAATTAAAAAATATCTGAAATATAACATAAAATATCAATGATTTCAAACATATAGATTTGTTTAAATAATGATAAAATCACACATATTTAAATCTATTTATTACATCTAAATGCAATTAAATCACTAAATATTAGTACAAGTACTTATCACTTAGTCCCAAAATAAAGTTTAAAAAAATAGCCAAATAGGAGTTAAAAGAATAAAATAAAGATTAGAGAAATACATCTTAGAAAACATATACATGATAAATGAATAAGTGATGCTCTAGTGGGGAAAAAGTAAGAAAAATGATAAAGAAGAAGGGGAAAAAGAGGGCCTAGAAATGGAATGAGAAAAGAAAAGATAAAGAAGAAGAAAAGGCACTGAGTTTATTAAGATTTTAAATTTTATTTAAATAATAATTTTTATTTATAAGCTCTACCCCTGTCTCATATCGTAAGTAACGTAATTATCATACATCTCATATTAGTCTTAAACCCACAATTTGTTTATAAATTTTGTGAAATTCTATCATTTGATCCCTCAATCATTTTTTTAGCAATACTAAGTTAACTACATTTAAAATTTAATATATTAAATATAAATTTAAAAATAGAGTAAAATATAACAAGCCTAATTAACATTTTTTTCTTGCATTATTTAGCCCAATATATTTTAAAATTGAAATATTTATTCTATTATCTTTAAATTTTGATTAAATATGTAATGATAAAATATAAAGAAAAAAGTTAAGATTTCAAATTATAGAATTTGATAAAATTTGTGAATATTTTTTTCTTATTAATTTTTTTGCTAATTAAGATTCTTAATCTAAGATCGAAGAATATTTAAATGATTGTAATGGATATCAAGAAAATCAAATTGTTTTATTAATTTTTTTATCAAAATATCAAATCTCAAAACAATACATGATGTCAAATAAATATAAGTTTTATGAATGTCATTTCAACCAAATTCATTTTTAAAAAAATTTCTTTATTATAATATAAAATCTCAAACAAAATAATGTAAGATAAATATATTAAATAAAAAGTAAATTTAAAATGGAAAATTTATCATTAATGTCTTTAAGGTTTAACATATCTTTACTTATATTCTTGAGATTCGTAAAAAAAGCTCTAATGTCCCTGATGTTTATAATTAATATCACTGATGCTCTCAAATGGTTAATGAGTTTAACTTTACATCTAATGATGTATTTTTTTCTATGACTTTGATATCAAATTGTGTCTAACTGTTTTACAATGTTAGTTATTAGTTCTTACATATTATTTAAAGACGAACCTTTAAATTTCTTATTAAAACATTATTTTAACTTTATATTTTTCTTATGTTTATTCTCACTTATGGTTAGTTTTTTTGTTTTCATTTTCTTATTTATTAGTTTTGTAAATACTATAAACAAATATTTAATCATTCAAAATCCTTAATTGACTTAAAATTATAATTTTCATACCTGAATTTAATGAATCCATCACGAGCTTTGCTTTTGTTGTTCATTCTCTTTTATTATATCTGATATGCCTCAACTTGTTCAAACTTTAATACCATTCTAGCAATAGTGAAACATTTGCATTTGTACATATAGTGTCCAAATAAGACTTACTAGAAAATACAAAAATGATGATTGTATTTATTTTATTCGTAATATTAATAATTATTACAATTTTAAAAGCTAATTAAGAACATTGAAGATCTTCTTAACCATTCATAGTTTCTATATACATAGTTGCTAGATTAATAATTTTTAGAATATAGAGTTTTCTCTTACTGAAGATATCTATAACTATTGAAAATAAATATTTCTTTTATAGGATAAGGAATCCCTATTTACAATAGTAAAAAATAATTATTTTACCTCTATTTTAATAATTCACCCAACTTTCTACTTTTGACTTTTGAATCTAAGCCTTTCATTTTCTTGGCATGATCTGCCGATTGAAAATGTGGGTTTTAAAATTTTATTCTTCTTTGTCGTTTCCTATCGATAATCCTTTTGATGATGTAAACAATGATGTGTCTTCATCTTCTCGATCGCTAATGTAGTAACTACATTTGTGATCTTTAGTAATTTTCTTGGCATAAAAACAAAACAATTTCTTATTTCTTGACAAATTTTTAGGTTATTATCGTAAAAAATTACCTTAAACTTACTGATTTACTCGCCATCTTCTTCAGTAAGGTCATACTGCTATGAGAAGTAATTATGATTTTATTAGTCAAATAATTTACTTTGATTTAAGAAGAATTATCAATTTTTCATTTCATAATAAATTTAACCTAAAAATTGTCATCTTAGTATATAGAGTTCATATGTATTGAATTCTTTTTCTGGAAGTGTTTTTAGTTTTGGAACTTCTCCATTAGTGTTGGAAGTCCGTAATTTGATAAAATGATAGGGATTAACACAACCTTCTTCGTCCTAATTCATAAGTGAATTGAAAAATTTGAGATAGACAAATTTGTCACCTACTCTAATCTTTTTCATGAAGTTCTTGATAAGCTTCTTGAAATTTTTAAAAAACTAATTTAATTCACTTAAATTAATTCCTAGATATAGGTTCTTACTTAAACCTACAAGGAAAGTTTTATAAACAAAAATTAGATCAACTGCTTCAAGTATATTAAATTTACTGTATGTAGGAAATTCTTTTTCTATGGTGTAAAATTTCATATCTTCGAAATGTTCTTAGATAAATTTTTTGGCTAAGTTATAAAGACTCAATCATTATGATTTATTTAAATTCATGTATTGACTTTTTTCATCTTTAATGACCAATTTATTCTCGAGGGATGTTTCTCTGAATACAATCGATGGTCGTACTATTTTTACTATCTCTATGAGAAGCATTTCTCTAAATAGTATTGGTGGTCATATTATCTTTCCTAAGGTTTTCAACCTCCTTGGTGAAAATAGTTGTTGTTGTAATGTTGTAGGGTAATTTTTAACTATATATTATGGAGTTATTAGTTTTGGTACTCTGTAGTTGACATAACTACATTCAGCTTCTATTTTATTAATGAAAGCTCTATAAGTTATTCCGCTAAATTCAATAATAGTTTTGATTGTTTCAAGTGAATTGTTGTAAATTCTTGGTTTTGGATCATTATAGATCATATAAGTCTTTTTTTGGTCTTTTTGTCTGCTTCTTCAACCCAACTAAACTTTTCTTTTTTTCTTTTCAAAGATGTTACTCTTTTTTGAACTGTTAGGATCTTCCTTCTCATTTTGAATTTATTTTTCAGAAGTTTTACCTTCCTTAAGGGATTCTTTAGAGTTTTGGACTCTAATGATCGTTCTGAACTATTAGATTCTTCCTGTTTAATTCTTATATCTAAAAGAGACTTCTCTATATAAAATCTTGAGTTGTTCTTGAATGATTCTTATCTCTTTTTTCTTTATCTTGATCTTAATATCAAGATATTTCATCCCTATAAGAACAAAAATAATTAAATGTGTTAATTCTCATGTAAAAGCATTTGTTAGACTATTCTTATTTCTTAAAAGATGTTTGACAAAAAAATTGTAGTAGTTAAATCATTGTTACTATCTTAGTAATCTTTATTATTTATAATCACCTACAATTTTAGTTATTAAAATATAATCACAATTCTTAATATAAGTTCTAACAATGAATCTCAAACTTATTACATATATTGTAAATATCTTAATAGTTTTTTTGATAGCTAAATATTTATTTTCATTACTATGATAATTTAATTTTGGACTATGGAAAATCTTGATGTATATATATAAAGATATTCATCTTTGTCATCTAATTTGGCTTTAAAAATTGCTCCATAATATTTATGTTAAGCATCTATTTTAATTATCATTTTATCATCTGAACTTAAATGGTATAAAATTGGTAAATTTTTTACCTATGTTTTTTTACCTTATCCATATACAAAGTATTTAATTTTCAAACAAGATCTTTTTTCAATTTTGTTTGTAAATATTTTTGCATTTATACAAGTTTCTTAATATATGCTTGAGCATAGAGCATCCTAAGAATCTTTCTAATTAGTTTTTTGTCTTTTAATTTGTTAGATAATGCTTGAATGTTATTTAATATATGCGTTGTAGATTATGTTCTATATATCCAATTTTTAAACGTAAATATTTATTTTTTATCAAAAAATATGATGCATTCTTGTAAAATATTAATAAAATCTAAATAATATTTATTTAATTTATTACTGAAAATCAAACTATCATCTATGTAAAAATAATAAATATTTTATAATTTCTTAAAGTTGTTTCTTTTAAAGATACCTAAAGATTGTTTCAGTTCCAATGGTGAAATAGTTCATTAGAATTGTTCTTGGGAGCAGCTAAATGCCATTAGTTTATGAGATTCTTAATCTAGTCTTATGTGCCAAAATCCATCTTTGTAATCAAAATTTGAGGAATATTTCTTTCATTTTATTAATTATAACAATTCTTATTTATTTGAAATAAAATATTCATTATCAATGATTTCTTTATTCAATACTTTGAAGTTTATTACCATTTTCTTTTTTTAAGCTTTTTTGAGACAAAGAACGTTGGATTAGAGTGTGGTGAATTACTTGGTATTATGACATTTAGTTCCAAAAGTTCTTGATCTTATCTTTCAAATTCAATCATATCATTTAGAGTATAAATTAAATTGTTAATGTATCTTAGTTTTATGTTAGTAATCATTTTAGATTTATTTACTTTTAAATCTAAAAAATTTTATGAGCTTACTGTTTTTAATAACTTTTTGATATCTATTAAGGGTTTATCTTCTTAGATTTCATTAACAAAAAATTTTTATTTCTATTCTATATATAATGAAATTTTTTTAAATAAGATTTTTATTGTTATTTTGTGTCTATTTTACCACGTTTTCACTTTTTATGTTATTGCATAAAATTTGGGTTTGATACAATCAAAGATTTTCTTATTTTTGATACATAAATGGTTTCACCATGTAGTATTGTTAGACTTATTTTGTCTAAATATTATATTAGAGGTTGATATAAATTTGAAAATTATTTACTATTTATAAATCAACTCATGTTTCTTGTTTACATATGATATGATTATACAACTTTTCTCCTCCTATCATTATATCTATATCTTTTAAGACTTTATTAAGATTTATTGTAGTATTGCTACCTATTCTTATAATTAAATCTTTTGATACTTATTTTTAAAATTCTTTTGGGAATACATATTTACTAGCTATATACATAATAGCTCCTGTATTTACATATGTATGTAGATGATAACTTGTGTAATCTTTAAATTTCAATCATATTTTAATATAAGTACTGTTTGGATTTGTAATTATACAAATCATTCATCTTCTGATGAAAAGTATTCATATTCTAAGCATTGATATTCTGAGTTAGTTATTCCTTCATTAGTTTTTTCTAATAGATTACCATTTATATCTGATTTCTTTGTTAATTCTATTTCCATCTTAAAAATTTCTTCTAATATTTTTTCTTTCTATGGAGATTACTTTTTAAATTATTTTTCTAATGAAGCTTGTTAGGACATTCATTAGCATAATATCATTCTTCATTGTAGATTAAACATGTGCATTTCTTTTTCCCTGAGTATATTATTTACATCCCTTTTAAATTATGTAAATTCCTTGTGTATGTCTAAATATAATTTTTTTATTATAAACATATTCTTTTATTTCATTTAGGAGTTCTTTTTGTGTTTCATTTATGTTTTGTAAGAACTTGATATTTGATTCTTGTACAACATCCAGTTATTCTGTTGAAAGAATTAAAACTTTCAATATTGTTATTTAGTTTTTTGATATGCATATTAGGTTATTATCAAAATCTAATTATATATTCTATAATTTATTTTTGAATATTATTGGGATAATAATGATATCATTTTCTTCCTAATATTATATTATGGACCAATGCTTTCATTATTTTAATTTATTATTTTAGATATGTAACTTTTATTTTTTTGTTAGAGGTTTCTCTTTCAAGATCTATAAATATAATCCTTTTTACATTATTTTTTCTTCCTAATATAGAAGTTTTTCTTTAACATTTAAGTTCTATTATTATGATATTTCGAAGTCTAATAATATTTTTAGTTTTATTATTTACTCAATTTTTTGAATTTTTTGTCTATTTTTATATATTCATTTTGTCCATATATTAAACTATTATTGTTGTTGGTTAATGAATATCTTATTACGTAGTGTACTGAAAATTGATGATTTTCTTTTTTTCATTAAATTTCTTTTTTCCAAATTCATAGGTTAAACTTAACATTTAATTTAAGTTCTTATCATTAATATTAATGAAAAACCTATGATATGTTGTGAATTCAAAATTTTGGTATCTTAGATTTTTATGATTTATTTCTAATAAAGCATATTTTCTATTTATTATTTTATTATCTAACACTGCTAGTTTTGTTAGTGTATCAATTCATTCTCTAAAATAAACTTTTATTAATATTTGGATTCCTCTTAAATAGATGTATCTAATTTTTTTTATCCCTTTGAGGTATTTTTGATAATTTATTTATAATAATTTTTTTGTCAAATAATAATATATTATATATTCTTTTTACGTCTGTAATGTTAATACTAATTTCCTTATTACTTATTTCATAATAAATTATATCATTTCTTAGAAATATTTTTCTTATTCTTAAGTATGATGAATTTTTAAATCCATCTCATTCCTTAGGATTTAATCTTGCTTTTTGTATTTCTTTAAATTTTTATTTACTATTTACCATTTTATTGTAAGAAATATTCTGAAATGTTTTGTGTTTCTATTTTTATTATTTCTTGATTTTTTAGTATTTACGACATTTTTATGTATAATAGATTATTTTTCATTTCTGTTAGATTTAAATTTCGTTAAATTTAAGATATTTGTGATATTTTTAAATTTTTTATATATATGATATTACTTCAAAATTTGAGGTATTTTTAATAATTTTCTACCAAAATGTCAAATAAATTAAATTTTTATAGGTATCATGTCAATTAAACTCATTTTTAATTTTTTTTTATCAAAAATGATGTTAAATAAATACATTAAACTAAAATAAATCAACTCTCATTTTAAATAAATATATTAAATAAAAAGTAAATCCAAAACAAAATGCGATTATCACGTCGATTAACTTCATTTTTAAAACTTTTTTACAACAAAACATAAAATCTCAATCAAAATGATGTCACTGAAATATATTAATCGAGAAGTAAATCAACTCTCATTTATATATATTAGTATGGAAATATGGAGACATCGTTGAAAATTTATCTATATAACTTTCAAAAAAATGTTTTATTTTTTATTTTTTATCACAATTGATTATCAATCCACTTTTTACGATATAATAATTAGTAAATTTACACAAATATCATTAAATTATTGTATTTATTTTATTTATATCATTAAATTATTTTTCGTTTCATTTATACCACCTAAATATTACATTTATTTTATTTATATGACATCACGTATCATTTAATTAGGTAATTATTATTTTAAATATAACATTTAACTATCTTAGCTCCAAATCTAGTACTTAATTATATAAATTATTCTAAATTTATTACTTAACAATACGAGGTTATAAAAAAGATAATAAAAAGTGTCTCTCACATTGTTTGATTTAATAAATAAGATTTACAATTATTTTTATTTCTTTTAAAAGTAAAGATATAAATGTTGTGGATCATATTTTATTGGTTATTATCTAAGGTTTAAAATTTCGATTTAGTCAAGACGTTGAGATATAAGTTTTATAAAAATATTAAAGATATCATACAAATTACAAAAATTTGGTCAAAATTATGACTTTTTATAAAGCTTTATAAAAATGTTAAAAAGAACCAATTACTTATATTTTAAACTAAGTTTTTTTATTTATACATATATTTTTAAATACATAATATTTATATCAATTAATTAATTAACATATTATCCAATATAATTTTTTTTTTGCAAAACATTGTAGAATAAATAGTTAATAAATTTAATATAATTAAGTAGACTATATAACGTATTAACTATTGTAAATAAATAAATCTTGTTGTTATGACACATAAAGAAGCAACCTCATCTTACTTGTATAATTGATATTTGTCAACTTTTGTTAATATTTTAACAATATTTTTGACATTATTATTCACGATATATCTAGAATATTTTAGTCAAAAATAACATTTTCGTGACAATTTTATGATAGATGAATTTTAAAAAAATCCCAAATTTTACTTCAAACATGCATTAAATACACTAAAATTTACAATGAAAATACTTAAAATGATAAAAATGTCCCTACTCATCTCTTAAATATTCTACCAAAATTTTTAGAGGACACCACTCTACATGAAGAAAAGAAGTTATAGTTGTCAAAATATTCTCTGATAATTATCATTGTATTTTCATATATTTCTGTTCAGTTTTTTACAAGAGTTTACAATGTATATAAGGAAAACGAAAATTAAACAATATCCATAAAACCTGCACATCCAGGTTTTATGGCTCCACTAATATCATTGTCCGCCCACGTTTTACTCCATCGAGCAATTCCACACTGCTTTTAGCACACACCAACACTCCTCCGTTGGTGCATATATGTCTCTTTATGCCCAACTTGTCAAGTGAGTTGTAGGTTCCTTCGAACCTGATTTTGTGAGTATATTAGTCAATTGATCTTCTGACTTAACAAATGGAAGCTTAATAATCTTTTCTTCAAGATTCCGTTTGATGAAGTTCCGATCCACTTCAACGTGCTTCGTGCGATCATGTTGAACCGGATTGTGAGATATGGCATACGTAATGGCTTTTGTTATCACAAAATAAGTTCATTTTGAGTTGTGAGCAACACCAATCTCGCTAGAAGTTTTTTCAACCAAAGCGAGCTCACATATTCCTCGACCATTCCTCGAAATTCCAAAGACCGGATAAGGCAACTACATTTTGCTTCGCTTCTCCACGTGACAAGATTGCCTTCCCACGAAAGTAAAGTACCCAAGTAGTAGATTTCCTATCCTTCGTATTCCCCGCCCGACCGTATATCCAAGGACTTCCAATTGACCATTCTTTGAAAACATAAGTCCTTTCCGGGAGGATTTTAAGTAACTAAGTATTCGCGTACGACCGCATCCATATGGTCTTCACTTGGGCAAAGGTACGAATCCGACTCATTTACACCACAAAGATAAGCACATCGGTCGAGTATGAGATAAATATATGAGTTTACCTATTAACCGTTGATATCTCCGTTTATCCGCCGGTACTCGTCCACATATTCTCCGAGTTTATGATTTTGAACCATTGGAATATCAGCCAGGTTTACAATCTAGTAGTCCCGCCTCCGCTAGTAGGTCCGCAGTATATTTCCTTTGGGAAAGACATATGCCTTGTTTTGATCTTGTTACCTCAATACCTAAGAAGTATTTGAGCCCTCCTAAGTTCTTCATTTCAAACTCATTCGGCTTGTTCTGCTTAGGAGATTTCTTCTTTATCATCCCCTCGTAATGATCATGTCGCCTACATAGACTATAGTAATATGTTATCTTCCCTAATCTATGTTTTAGGAAAAGAGTATGATCGTAGTTGCTTTGTTGGAACCCATATTTCTTCATTGCCGAACTTAACCTACCAAACCACGCCGAGGTGATTGTTTTAGTCCATACAATGCTCGTTGTAATTTACATGCAGTTTTTTTCCGATGTAACAAGATATCCTCAAAGTGGGATATCCATGTAAATCTCTTTCTTCAAGGTCGCCAAGGCGAAGGCATTCTTCACGTCAAGTCGGTGCAACGGCCAATCTAAATTTGTCGCAAAGAGATAACAAAACTCTCGCGCTTTTAGTTTAGCCGCTGAGAAGGTTTCTTGATAATCTATCCCATGTTTCTGTATATCCTTTGCTACAAGCCTCGCTTCGTAACGATCAAATAACCCATCCGCTTTATACTTAATGGAGAAAATCCACTCAGCTACCATCTTCCCTCCCTTGAGGCAACTCGCTTAACACCCACGTGTTATTCTTACGTAGTGCCTCAAATTCCTCTTTATAGCTCGAGTCCATTTTGGATCGTATAAGGCTTCTTCAATGCTACTCGAAATCGGGACACGAGGAGTGTCAGTGCAAATGCCCCGATAGGTTCCGATAACGCTTGAAAGAGATACATAATTTGCTATTGGATACTTGCTGTCGTTCTTCTCTTTCCTGGGAGTATCGATTCGGAGGTTTACCTCGATTGTTCTCGAAAGGTAAAACATAACCAACGGATGTATCTATAGCATTAGTCCAGAAAGGTGTGATGGGGATAGCTTACCTCGAGAGTTGTTCTCAGCAGAGGATCATCGTCTTAGAGAATGGCGAGAGTACATCAACCACTTCATCTTCTGGAGATTCAAGTACTACTTCGCCTTCAGCTTGAAGTTCAAGCTCTGGGTTCAGATACGGCTCCTCCATATTATTGGCACGATCCGAGTATGGTGGACTAGTGTCTAATATTTCAACATCAAGCCAAATTCGTTCTTCACCATAACTCTCCTCCTGAAGAGTGGAATTGGATACCGGGGATGGGGAAAAACATTCTGATTCAAGGAAAGAGACATCCACGTGGTAATATAGTTTCTTTTAGTAATTGGATCATAACATCTAGACTTCCTTTTTTGTACACCATACCCCAAGAATACACATCGGACAAAGACAATGGATCCAACTTAGTTCGTTGATTTTTATGGAGGTGGACAAAAGCAACACATCCAAAATTCGGGCGGGAAGCATTAAAATAGTAGAGGGAAGATGATCGGATAACACCTTTAATGTCCGAAATTGTAAGGTCTTTATGGGCATTCGATTCAAGAGATACATACCTGTAGTAACAAAGATTACCCGATTTATTAGCATAATGTATATCCGATTAGTGCGCCCGAGCCGTTTTCTAAAATATGCCTATTCTTCCTCTCCGATCATTCATTCTGTGGGGTTTTCAGGAATACGAGGTTTCACTGGAGAATACCACGTAGTTGTCCAAGTATGTCCGGAATTGTTGATTAACATACTCCTCCATTATCGTACCTAAGTATCTTAATTTTTCAAAAATTGGGTCTAATCGTAGTGTGAAACATGTGAAATGTAGCAAATACTTCATCTTTATGTTTGAGAAGGTAAGCCGTCATTCGTACAATCATCAACAAAAATAACAACCAACGATGACCCGATGACGTAATAACCGGGAAGGTCCCCAAACATCGAGAATGTACCAAAGAAAAAGGAGTCATACTTTTATTCATTACTCGTAAGATAAGACATATGACTTTTTGCTAGGATACAAGTATCACATTTGAAATCGAATGTGTGATATTTGAAAATAAACTAGGGAGTAGGTGCTTTAAATACCCGAACGATGGATGCCCAAATCTTCACGACATAGCCAAATCTGTTCCTTGTTACCATGACGTATGTTGCGTGATCGGCTCTCCCGAACCGAGGTCATCCACGTAATATAGCCCTCTCTCAGCAGTACCACGCTAAATGATCTCTCATGGTGAGATATCCTCAGAAGGCAAAAAGAGAATACATCAATACTACACAAGGTTGGTCAAGTGACCGACTTACGAACATTAGCTCGCTGACAGATGGTACAAGCAAAGTATTAGACAATGATAATGAGGGAGATATAGGTCACCTGCCATGGGCCCCGGATAAGTCGACCAATTTGCATTGGCAATCCGTCTGGCTGGGTTGTATTGGAGAGATCGTTTGGGTCAAATGTCACGTGTGATCTGTAGCTCCGCAGTCCGTAATCCAATCCTCTTTATCACTACGAGTAGATATGTGAAATGCTTTACTTGAAATACCTGGATCCCGGGAAGATTCACTGGGAAGTAAGGTGATAGTGAGGCATTATTGGTAGCCACGTCGTCCAACAGGTCCCGTTTCTTCCGTGCTTGAAGATCATTCCACCATTCTCGGATACCCATGGAGTTTGGAAGCTTTTCACGGGTGTGTTTGGAGTTTCCGCAACGGCCACATTTTCATGTCAAGAGATGGTGGATTTCCCGAGGATTTCTTCTTGCCGGAGGTTCCTGTTTTTGGTGGCATCGATTATGGTGTCCCCGACCCTTTAAAAGTCATAAGCTCCGGTGTCGTATCTACACTGCGATCATCACTGCCTTCCCCCGACCTCTTCCCGACGGACGAATCCACAGGCTTGTTCCACGCAGTAGGAATGGTCGATTCAAGACACATCACTGAGTTTTGTCGAGTCCGTCATCAATGCTCCACGGAAGGTATACACTCGATCTTCCGCACGTACGGAGTTGTATTTTTGTATGTCATTTCACACTCCATTGGATTAGGACGACGGAAATCAATTTCTCGCCACAACCCTCGAAGGTCATTGTAGTATTTTTTCAATGGATCCACCCGCCTCTGCTTTCATACGAGTAACTCGACGACGAAGATCATACACTCGAGACGTGTCTCCGTCCCATCATGAAGGTAGAAGAAGGAATCCCAAACTTGTTTCAGTTGAAATTGGGAATCGAATAAAATTTGGTAATCACAGTGGTCCATCGAATTGATCAACCATCCTTTAACAATGGCATTTTCGGCATGCGCCATCTCCGAACGAGGGTCGGTTTCAACAGCCGAGGAAAATCCCCATTAATATATCCTAGTTTGTCTGCAGAGATATACATCTCCACCACCTCAAACGCATAGTTGGATCCTCCCAACTTGATACTATGCGCCGACGCAATGCAGGTTGTGGTGATCCGAGCTTTAGTGAAAACTTCCGTCATTTTCGTACAAAATCTTCCAACATAAAATTGGTAGTTAAATCTCTAGATTCCGCCATGAAATCTAAAATTTTTTTCTTCCGTTTTTCCTTTTTTTTTTTTTTTTTTTTTTACAATTCGCATAAACAAAGATATAAAGAAAAATTTCTAAACCTAAATCATTTTCGTAGCCCTTCCCGTAACCTCTAAATCCCTTTTCCTTCTTTTTTTTTTCTCGCGCAAAATTTCTGCTACCCTTCACGCCGCCTCTCGCAATACTTCTTCTTCTTCGATGGAAGAACCCTAGCCGACTACAAGTATCCAACCTGAGTCACTCTCTACTGGTCCTCCATCTCTGACCGCTTCTTTCTTCTTCTTCGTTCCAAGTTTCTCCACGCGACGCTAAGTAAGAGACGTTGGCAATCATGGCTTCGTAGTGGTTCGAATGAGCACTAGATCGGTATGGCTCCCTCGAAGTTGTTCTATTGAGGTTCATGAACGCGACGTTGAGAAGAAATGGTGACTCGAGATCATGGTCGCAAAGACTGCGAGGTCGCACTGCCTACCTATCCCCTCAGGGTTTTGTTGTTACGCCTTACACAATATTCTTTGCACTGAATCTTACGTCAGTTGTTTTACTTGATTTTTTTCGTGTTGCAACACTGACGGCTTCGTAAATAAGAAATCGAAACCATAAACACTTCTGGACAAATACAAAACCAGTAGATCGAATCAAAGAAAAAAAAATGAAAACAAGTGCTTACAATCAAGACCACCCGTAAATCGAAGAACAGAGAAATCGAATTCATCGAAATCAACAAATCAAATAATCGAAAATCATTCTGTAAATCGGAATGGTAGTTCCATCGAAATCAGTAGTTTCATTAGTCACCAATAACTGCTTCTCGATACCACGTCAAAATATTCTCGATAATTATCGTTGTATTTTCACATTGCTCGCTTTTACAAGAGTTTACAATGTATATAAGGAAACGAAAATTAAGCAATATCCATAAAACCTGCACATCTGTTTTAAGGCTCCACTAATATCATTGTCGCTTCCATGCTTTACCCATTAAGATTGCCTCTGCTTTTTAAAGACACACCAACAATAGTTATAGAAAAGTGTTATAAAAAATGATGTGCGGGTGTTGTTTGATCTATTAAAATCATAAGGTGATGAAAAATATGATATTGTGTAGGTTTTACAGGCATTATGAAAATATTTACTTGAGGTTACTAAACATTTACCCTAATCGAATCTCTATCCTATTTATAGAAAAAATATCAACTAAACATATACATGTTTTAATTGATTTTTGTCTCGATTTTTATTTATTTATTTTTCTTTTTTCATATCTTTGATATATATCTCTTTTATTTTTAATGTTTTTAGTAGTTTGTGTGTGCTTGGCAGTAAATGTGGAGATAAAGATGAAGTATGATGTATTGATTTTGAAGAATATTTTTGTACTGAGTGATGGAATGTATAAGATAGGCATGTATTGTTTTACTTTAAGTATTTAAAGATAAATTTATCCTTTTGTGTAATGAAATTTATTTTTAATTAGTTTATAATTACGGAGATTTGTCAGTAGAAACAGGATTTTTCAAAAAAAATTATTTATGATATTATTAATAATTTTATGATAATTTATTTAAAAAAATTATTACGGAGATATTATATTTTTACAATGAGATTTAAAAAATAACCAACTTTTGCTATCATAATACTGAGAGAGGGTTAAAAAAAAAAAGCGCCTGCGTTATGTATGAGAATTTTATTTTTTTCCCTAAGAAATGTTGAGTATCTCTCACAAGTCACAACACATTAAGTCACAACAGCGCACGTTAGCGTAGCAACTTAAATTTTATATTTTAATATTATTGTTTTTCTAAATAATAGTAATAATAATGAGTGAAATTACTTCCCTTGTCCTTCTGTCTAGTCTCTCCAACAACGGCGACCACCACCATTTCATCAGGGCATGAACATCAGAAAGCAGCGGCAGCATAAAACGGCATTCCTGAGAAGCTGAGCAATGCGCTGAATCTTTATTCTTATAAGTCTGGTATATTTGTAACTAAGACTACCATATTTGCTCTTCTTCGAAAGCTCAACTCGATCTCTTTGTTTTAATTTTGGATTTGAAGAACTTTCCGTTTTCTCGAGAAAATACCCGATCGTCTTGACAATTGTCTTTGGTATCTTCGCTTTTTTACTTTCCCGAGAAACGAACGTGAAATTTTCTTTTATCTGTTTGATTTCCATATAATTCTGGTTTGTGCTGGGTAGCTGGATTTGGGAGCGTTATCGGTACATTGGATTGATTGATTGATTACTGCGGAGCTGGAACTTGTTATACTGTGAAATCAGGGTTTTTGATGAAGGTTTTAAGGATTTATGAAGAAAGTTTTTGAATGAATGGTGCGGTCGGTTTGATTGTTTGATCTGGGTTGCTAGAAACTTCGTCCCCCCCGCTTTTCTTTTTCTTATGTGTAATATTTGAGAGGTGGATCGGGGATGATGGATCGAGAATGATGCGGCTTTTTGGGATGACTAGCGGAGAGTCGTATGAGTCACCTTGGAAGATCGCTACGGGGACCAATTGAAGGAGTGGTGAAAATGGGTGGTGAAAATGGGTGGCTCATTCGTTTCTTTGACTCTGCCTTCTTCTGTGAGTGGATTGCTGTTAGTTATCTCTACAAGCATGAACACGATGGAGTACGAGACTATCTGTGTAATCGAATGTATACTCTTCCTTTGTCAGGAATTGAGAGTTACTTATTTCAGATATGTTACATGATGGTGCATAAGCCTAGCCCTTCCTTGGATAAATTTGTGATTGATATATGCTCCAAGTCACTTAAGATAGCTCTCAAGGTTCAGTGGTTTTTGTTGGCCGAGCTTGAGGACTCTGATGACAATGAAGGAATTAGTATCATTCAGGAAAGGTGTCAGATTGCAGCCACATTGATGGGCGAGTGGCTGCCTTTGATAAGGCCTCAGAATGAGTCAAGTAGCCCTGGGAGTAAGAACCCAGTTCTGAATAAAATTTTATCATCTAAACAACGGTTCTTGTCACTCACATCTTCACCACCTGCCTCCAAGTCTCTATCATTCTCACCGTCATCGGGGAATATTTTACATGAAGATGGTGGTCCTGATGAGAACAATATTTTTCGAAAACTTATTCCAAGTCCAAAGGTTCGAGATGCTTTACTCTTTAGAAAGTCTGTGGAGAAAGAAGACGATGACTCTGAAAAGGATGGTTTCTTTAAAAGACTTTTAAGAGATAGTAAAGGTGATGATGAGACTGGTTTGAAGATCCGAGAGCTATTCAGGAAGTCAACAGAAAAGGAAAACGATGAATCTGAAAAGGATGGCTTCTTTAAGAAGCTTTTGAGGGATAGTAAAGGTGATGATGAGTTAAAGTCAAGCTCAGATGGTTTGTTTAAGAGATTGTTTCGGGATAGCAAGAGTGACTCTGAGGAAAAAGTTTCTAAATCAATGGAGGATGAAGAAAAAGAAGGATTCTTCCGCAAGTTCTTCAAAGAGAAATTTGACGACAAGAGGGATACAAGTGTTAGGAATGAAGATGAGGAAATAATTGTTCACGAAGAAAGATGTTCAAAGTCTGCCGAAGATGATGAAAAAGAAGGGTTCTTCAGGAAATTTTTTAGGGATAAATTTGATGACAAAAAAGATGGGAATGATAAAACGGGTGGGAGTCCAAATGCAGAGGAAGAATCATCACCTGACTTTTCATTGTTCCGAAGATTGTTTCGTGTATATCCCGAAGATGCTAAAAATAATGTGGCAAGTGAGAATAGCAACAGTGGTGGGCTGATTGAAAGTAGTCCAGGAACTGAGAATTTTTTTCGTAAATTGTTACGAGATCGTGACCGATCTGTAGAAGACTCTGAGATATTTGGTTCCAAGAAGCACGAAGAGGTACTTTTACTCAGTTTATTTGCTAGTCTGTACTTATATTGGAATTATGTTTTCATTGTGTCTTTACTTTTTTTTATATGTCTGTTGTGCCAATACTTTACTGTTCTTGGTTTGTGTCTCCTTAGTCAGGAATATACACATAGTAAAGTTAACGGAAGATGATACAGGCTTCCCTTTTCAGCTGTATTATAAGTATTTTTTTTTTTTAAGTTTTTCTACATATTATATTCTATTTTGCTGTTTGCTTAATGCAGAAGTATTAGTGTTAGTCATCAGGCAAGTTCTGTTAACTGTATTATCCTACTGTAAGGAGTAAAGTATTTTAGTTTTGTGCATTAATATATTCTAGTTAATTTCTCCCAAGACAATGTTAACATCTTTACTAATTAAAAGCTGTAAAGTGTAAAATGCAGGGTGTTAGATTATTTTAGCTCACAATTTTATTTGCAGTATTTAGAAAGCTCAAAAAGATGAGATAAAAAAGGAGGAAATACTTTGCTAAGGAAGATAGAGAGGCATAAAGTTGTAGGAAGGCATAATTATGGCTGATCCCAGATGAAGCCATGTGCTCTTCCTGTTTCCTTAGATATCTCGAATCCCAAGATCAATTTTCTGACTTAACATGATTGCATGTCTCCACTAACTTCATAAAAATATATGATGGTTTTCCATTCCTATTTTATGTTTGCTAATAATTGTACAATAATAAATGTAGTTTCAGGGTCTATGGCATGCGATAGCATGACTTGAGCCTTTATCCTTCTATTATGAGGTTATTTGTCAGTTGAAAGAATTAGGCTAGGCATGTCAAATTTAACATTCACTGCTTGAATTTATTTAAAAGCAGCCTATTGTCACGACCTTAATCTTTCAAGTATCGATCGTGCGGCACTTAGCACCGTCCGTTGCACTAAGCCTACCTTTGAATCCGAAATGTAACTCCAAAGAGAATAGAAAGAGTTTGCAAAGAATGCTTTGTATTGCTCTAGAGAGAGTTTATGTTACAAATGCTAAGAATTCCCAAGGATAATTACAAATGAAGACCAATAGGTCTATTTATAGTGTGGCAACAAGCCTAGGAGTATGCCACATTTCTCTAGATCCTTCTAGCTCTAGAATATACAAGAGAGTTCTATGTACAATATGCCACAAGGTTCTAGGACCTTCTATCCAACTCTAGAGTCTTCTAGGTTTGTCTAGTTCCTTCATGCACGTTCCGGGATGTTCCGTAAGCTTCCAGCGGCTTCTACATCCTTCCTGACCCATCCGGCATGCTCTAAAATATTCCAGCCCATTCTAGCACTCTCCAGCGTGCTCTAAAACATTCTAGGGTCTTCAAGCTTGAGTTGAGTCCGTCCAACTCTAGCCCTTTCTAGACTTCTCTAGGTAACTCTAGAACTTTCCATGTGTCTAGATCCTTAGGCAGCCAACATTTGGATTTTTAGGGACAGTTTGGGTGGGACGTGACACTATGCTCTTAACTCTTACAATTAATTTATTTGATTTGTCGTGCATTTTATTTTGCAGAAGCATCCCGGTTCATCAAAAATACAGAATGGAAAGTCAAATTCAAAGCCCCCAGTTCCAAATAATAGTGCGACCCACTTCCGTAAAGGAGCTTATAATGAGTCTTTAGATTTTGTGCAATCACTATGTGAGACGTCATATGGCTTGGTGGATGTATTTCCAGTTGAAGATCGCAAGCATGCTCTCCATGAGGTTGTTTGTGCTGTCTGCCTGATCCATATTACATATATGCCTATATGTATTTTTTATATGCTGTGGTGTTTCTAATTTGAGTTGTTGTTATTGTACTTTCAGACACTTGCAGAGATCAATCTGCAACTTGCTGAGGCTCAAAAAAGAGGAGGTACTTCCTGTCAGTTACTCATAGAGGCTTTAGACGTGATTGGAGACACAATGAACCTATATTATGTTAAGTGAAATAATTCAGAAAGTAGCATTTGATTTTAGAAGAAGTGAAAATTTGTTACTGAAATGGTGTAATATTTTATTCACAAAATGCCTGCTTGTATATATATTTTTTGTTTGAAAGACCTTTTCTGCCATGTTCCTAAGATCCTTTTAGAACGCAGAGGGCTGCCAAAAAATTGATTAAAAAAGGCCATGGGTTTTCCATTCAGATTTTATCCGTCTTCTATCAGCAGTTTAAAGTTTGATGATGTGTTCAGATTTTCAATTGAACCTGAGTATTGTAAACGAAAGGACTTTGTATATGATATTTGTTTGGTCTTTTTGACTACTTTAAGTTTTAAAAACATCACTTCAGACGGGTTTTTGTTGTGCATGGAGAAAATAGACATAAGAAATGGATTAAATCTGTCAACGTTTATAGCTTGAACTGTATGCTACAGATATCACTATAATTTCTTAGCTGACGGTGATAAAAAACCCTAATACAACAAAGGTGGAAATTATAATAATATTAAATTTCTAACTTTCATTAATTTTTAATTATCCTATAGTGATCATGGTCATTGTTGTGTAAGCCATGTTAGTTGTAATAACAAGCTTCTTCCTATTTGTTTTTTGATGATTAATATTTCTAGGAATTTGCTTTCCAATGGGAAAGGGGATGTATCGTGTGGTTTACATACCTGAAGATGAAGCTGTTCTTTTGAATTCTAGGGAAAAAGCACCTTATTTGATCTGTGTTGAAGTCCTAAAAACTGAAAATCCAAGGTACTTATGTCCACAATTTATTAAATGGTAGATAACCGTGATTTGTCAATAACATGGTATTTTATGTAACTTTATAAAACTTCTATGAAAGAATTGGGGAATAGCACTTGTAATCGAAATTATTATTTCATTTTTAGTGAAAAAAAGTGGACCCTTTAATGAAATGGTTCAATTTTCTGTGAAACAATTCTAACTGGTTCTTATTATCTCCTCTGTCCACATCCAAAACAAATGTTTTTTAGCAATCCAAAAGATTCAAGTTCTCAAAAGCCGTCTAGAGGAGGAATTCCTTTAGCAAATGGTGATGCATTCCTTCAAAAGCCCCCTCCTTGGGCATACCCATTATGGACTGTCCAGGAAGTATATCGCAATAGTCATGAGAGAATATCAAGTTCTACAGCTCAAGCAATTGATCAGGCAATGTCACATATATCAGATGCAAAAGCAAAATTTGTTAGCGTGAAGCTTTTGGTGGAGAACCAATCGTGTAGACAGTCAGAAAGACCCGAAGTATATGATTCTATATTAGGAGCCCATGGAATTAATACACGGTCTGCTGCAGGTCCTTTGTACGCTGGACCAATGAGCCAACAGGGTGTGGAGGATGGCCCTTATGCATCAAAAACTACTAATAGTAATGATTTAGAGTGGGTTAGGGCGGTATTGACAGCAGATCCTGGTGTCAGAATGGACGACATTGAGGATCAAGGACCACCACGTCGGAAAGAACATCGCCGTGTTCCTAGTACAGTAGCTATTGAAGAAGTAAAAGTGAGTCTTCTGATGATTTAATGAACTTATGCTATTCTAAATAGAATTGACTCCTTTCATAAGGATATTTTAATATTTTTATTACACAAAGTGTTTTCTTCTCAGTGCAGCTGATGCTTTAATTTTTTTTTTCTCCAGGCAGCTGCAGCAAAAGGTGAAGCACCTCCTGGACTTCCTATGAAAGGAGCTGGACAGGATTCGTTGGATGCACAGCCAGGGGTTAGTTTAGTGGAAAGTGAATTGTAAGTTTTGTTTTGTTTATGATGGAAATTTTCCAACTTATTACATTTTTTTACGCATCCAAACAGGTTAATGGTGGCACTCCCATGGCTTCTGATGCTTTGTCTGGCGAACTTTGGGAGGTTAAGAAAGAAAGAATACGCAGAGCATCAGATTATGGGAAACTACTTGGTTGGGACTTACGCTCTGTAAGTTCTATGTTTACCTATTGTTACTAAGAATTTCAACGATTTGGAATATTAATAGAAAATGCTCTTTCTACAGAAGGGTTTCCTCGGTGCTGTTAGATGTGTCTAATTGACCTGAAAACATTTGTAGTAAGTTGACCTGTTGAAGGGCTTGTTAAGAATGTATGGCTTCCTGGCTATGCGTATTCTTTGGATTGTTCAAGCTCAAAACTTCGGTTTCGATGTCAAACTAATCTCAGTGTTAGGTTTTTGGGGCACATTAGCTTTTACTGTGTTTAAGCTTGACAAGTAAAGGGTAAAAAGTTCTAGTTGAATCACCTTTAAAAGCAAGACTTTTGGGGCATGGGTTATAGTTGATAAGGGTTTAATACAGTCTCTCTATTAATTTGTGGCCTGGCATGGATTTTCTGTCGTTGAACTTAAACCTATATTTCCAGTCATTCCATTTTTATGCGTGATGTATATAGATTTTAGCATTACTGAAGACAATTATTTTACTTGTTTTGTGTAGGTTATTGTGAAAAGTGGCGATGATTGCAGGCAGGAACACCTCGCTGTGCAACTTATTTCTCACTTTTATGGTAGGGCCTTTTCTGAATTATTATAGCCACTGGCTTCTTTCTTTTTCCTGTCATTTCTCTTTATTCTTTTCTGGTTTGTTGATTTCTTTCCTTTTCATTATCTTCCTTTTTTTGGTTTTTGTTTCCCGTTTATTATCCAACTTTACTGGTCAATCTATTCTGTGATGAAGGCAGTTACATTTCCTTGCAGCATTTAAGTGCTCTCTCCAAATTAATCTACAACAAGTGATGAAATGTTTTCTCTTAATGTTGTGCTTAAAATGAAAAGCTGACAATGTATCTCTCTTCTGCCGAAGGCAGCCATTCATTTTCCCATTTTGTTCACTCTTGTCTCCCTTTCTGCTGTGCTAATCCTGAATATAGTTTACCGCATATGATAAATTTACTAACCTGCTGAAACCTGCTTGTGTTGGAGACAATTAGCATTTTTATTTTGATGGCTAAAACTTTCATTGTTTTAGTATGGAAGGATGGAACTAAAAACCATAATGGGGAAGGTTGAAGAAAAATAGTTAATGTAGTCTGTGATTGGATCAGAGCTCAAAAATAGTTAAGCAAAACAATTTTGTATCTGAAAACTTCTTGTCGGATACATGTTTTCATAGTTCAAAATATTATTAATGTTATTTATTGACAGGATTTAAAATAATTTAAAACTGTGGTTGAGATTGATTTTGAAATTTAAAACGTATTTGGCGAGTTTTCTGGATGTTATTTATATAAATATTATTGAAATGTATTTTTTAATATTAATCTAGCCAAACATTCATTTAGATTCTTTGTATGAAAAACAAAGAAACTGTTTTTTATTCAAAACCAAACATAGTCTTAACTTCTAAGCACAAGCAAATATCTGAATAGAGAAATGCTTTATATCACAAATTTGTGATGATCACAGATAATGTGATGGGTTTTGATTGACTCCCAAAATTTAATAATGATCAATACTAAAACCATGCGTACTTTTGTATGTAAAGAGGCAAATCGAATTCTACCACATCATTTGAGATTATCAAAAATTTGTGATGTATAATGGTGCTCATTGGGATATAGTAGTTGCTTCTAAATTTGCATGGCTGTTTTCCACGTCACTATGCTGATGCCAAACCACTTGAAAAAAATGCTCCATATTATTTTTCAAATAATATATTTCAGCCAATAACAAAGATTTTGTTGCTAGATATATTCCAAGAAGCCGGTCTTCCCTTGTGGTTGCGTCCATATGAGGTCTTGGTTACTTCTTCATTTACAGCTCTGATTGAAACTATTCCAGATACGGTAATTCTATGTTTTTGCTTTCTTTAAATTATCAATTTCAAATTGGGAGTCTTTATATAATTATTTTCTCCAGGCTTCTCTTCATTCTATCAAAAGTAGACATCCCAATATAGCAAGCCTGCGTGACTTTTTCATAGCAAAATATCAAGAAAATTCTCCGAGCTTTAAGCTTGCACAGGTAATTAAAGTTTTACTTCTGAACTTGTTCATATTCACTGTTTTGTTTTTTCAAGTAGAAGTTCGTATTGAGGTTTCATAACAATTGATGGTTGCTGATTTAGTTTCTAACCTATCAGTATTAAAAACAAATATGAAAAAACAGAAACAAAAGCAGAAGAAAGATTTAGGCTCTAGCCTTCTTTAGCATGGTATTATATCTTGAATTCCTTTTATTGTACCAGAAAATCTGGAACTGCTTCTGGTAATGTTATCATGCCTCCTATTTATATTCATGTTGCTATAATAAGGAATGAGATCCGTTCTTAATTTTCTTTTGGATATGGTTTCTACTTTCTAGTATCCGTTTAATACAATAGATATTTACTCTTTTTCATTGCAGAGAAATTTTGTTGAAAGCATGGCTGGATATTCCCCTACCATTCTAGTATCCGTTTAATACAATAGATATATTTACTCTTTTTCATTGCAGAGAAATTTTGTTGAAAGCATGGCCGGATATTCCCTAGTGTGTTACTTTCTACAGGTTTGATATCCTCCTGTTTTCTCTCTCCTTGCGCACTCACACACAAAAAAAAAATGCTTGCACACTCATACAAACACAAGTAACATGCATAGGCTAGTGACCTGAAAGTTGTCGAGAAGGCTGAACACAAATTTAAAGGTCTAAATAAATGCCTTACAATTACTACACTAGTCTAGAGGAAATATATATCTTTTGGGAGTATATGTAAATGTCTTAAATATGAAATAATGGAATAATTTCACGTATCTAAGGGATTTCCATTGCAACTGTTTCAACTTTACCATTTATTATTATCTCAAACAATTATTGATGATGAGCTGTTCATTGTTAGCCACGTACATTCACCATTAATCAAGTTAAGGTCTGTTTATATTTTTTCTGAAAGAAGTGTCAGTTAAAGTAAGAATTTGTAGTCAACTTCTTGCCACCTTTAATCTTCAAAAGCAAAAAAGTATAAGCGAAATCATGTACTAGTTTCTTTATTCTTCTGTCTAGGTGAAGGATCGGCACAATGGAAACCTCTTAATGGATGAAGAAGGTCATATTATACATATTGACTTTGGGTTCATGCTTTCTAATTCACCTGGGGGAGTTAATTTTGAGAGCGCTCCATTCAAGTTAACACGTGAACTTCTAGAGGTGAGTCTTGGACTTGGCATTTTCTTACCTCTGCTGTTTGAGTACAAAAGTGTGATTTATAAATAGTTTTTTTTTTAAGTGGATTGTTTGTCTACATTTTATATTTTCATAACTATTTATGTCTATAATTATAAATTTATAATATGACATCTCTTATAAAAAAAGTGCATAATCGTTGGATGGTGCTTATTGTTTCATATTTTAATTTGTACTAAGCATGTTTAGTTTGTTCGTGTTGGAAAATTGTTGCCAGGTGATGGATTCAGATGCTGAGGGAGTCCCAAGCGAGTTTTTTGATTATTTTAAGGTCTTAAAAAGTAAATCTTTCCCGAAACAAATACTTAATGGGGATGAATTGGTTTGACAATCACAAGTGTTTTTAAATAATACAGGTTCTGTGCATTCAAGGATTCCTTACATGCCGCAAGCATGCTGAGCGTATTATTCTTCTAGTGGAGATGTTGCAGGTGACATCATATGAATTTCCAATTACTGACTTTTTAAAACACTTTTGTATTATATATAAATCTGAATGAAACGGGTGGTGATTGAACCCATGCCCAAATTGAGAGGGGGATCCAGGGTGGGGGAAACCATTGGGTTGTAGGCTGATTCCGAAAAAGGTAGAAGACCTCCAAAAATTCCAATTACCTACTTTTTATGTCTCTAATTAATTGATAGGGCAGTGGCTTTTATGGTTGGGAGTAATGCTTGCTCATGGGGCATCTGTCTTGGGCTACAATGACTGTTTTACCAAGCCCTTTAATATGCAATTTTAAAATGTTCGAACAGGATTCTGGTTTTCCATGCTTTAAAGGTGGTCCGCGGACAATACAGAACATAAGAAAACGCTTCCATCTTAGTTTAACAGAAGAGGTTTGTAGTATCCTGTCTATTTTTTTACTTTTGTTGTTAAGATGATTTGTACATTTTTTTTTGACTAATTGTTTGTGTTCTTCGTCCATTAGCAATGTGTATCCTTGGTGCTTTCCCTAATCAGCAGCAGCTTGGATGCATGGCGGACTAGGCAGTATGACTATTATCAGAGGGTCTTGAATGGAATATTGTGATGTTAGGTTTTATTAGTGATAAAATGATTTTTCTACCTTAAGGAGTGCTGGGTGAATAAGTGTTGCAATCAAATTTGCATATTCCAAGTTCTTGTGATATTTAGCAGAGTTGGTCCACTACATGTTGGATTCAAAGTAACATTGGAAGTGAAAAGCAATGTTCATAGTGATTTGTAGATTGTTTTTCTTCGTGGTTTGAGAATTTGTAATTATAGCAGCCAGCTGAAATGCTATTTGAAAGTGTAGCAGGCTTAATTATTCCCTCATGGTTTTTGTTTCCGTGGCGTGATCACTGGCCGCTGGTAGGGAGTTCACTTACCTTGAAGAGGCTTCCTGCCAAATTGGCTGGACAGACCAGGAATGCGAAAGCAAGGAAAGCCATGCAGCTAGACTGTTACTGTGATTACAAATCTATATGTTAGTTTTTTTTTAATAAGTTAATGATTGATTGATTGACAAGAGGCAAGCAACAGTGATTCTGTAAACTTCCATTTCTGTTGAAGTTGATATTATCTTAGACATAAAGAATGGGGAGATTCAACTTGTTAAGGCAACTGTTTGTTTGCTGTTAGAGTCGTAAAATGAGTTGGATTGGTTTAACTTCCTTAATTCCATTTTATCTTAACTAAGTTATAATTATGTTAAATTCATATAGTTTTTAAATAAATTAAATTGAGCTTATTCTTGTACAAGTTGAGTTAAGTTGTTTATTTATAGTTTATTTAATTTTTTTTATAAAATTTATAAAATTATTTAATTAATTATTAAAAAATAAATAAAAAAAATTATAATTTTATTCAATTTAGATATCAAAAGTTTTGTTGATATAAATTTAAGCCCAAATAGTACGTCTAAATCATCATCATTGCGATTTTTTTATAATTTTTAATCGTATATAGTAAAATTAATAATAGTTTTTTTTTTCTTTATTACGGTGGTACATTTTCTCATATTTATTTTGAATTAATGTTGGAGATTAAATATCAAACTAATTAGAGAAAATAAGAATTTGATATATAGTTTCATCTTGTATTAAAAAAAATATAAAATAATTTATTTTTATTATTGAAAGAAGGAATATAACTAGTTATAAGTTGATTTATTTTAACATAAATTAATGATAAGAATGTGCTCATCAATTTTGTTCATTTAAGGAGATATAAAAGCGTTAACGAAGAAGGTTCAAAAAGTGTTCCAAAAGGTATAAAATAGTTAGATGATACAATTTTTAAATATGCTTTTTTTATTACTATAATAAGGGAATTGAACTTAAATTAATATAGAAAAAATATTTAGTTAAAAAAGTGTTTAACTAAAAGAAATGTTTAACCAAAATAAATATGTTTAATTAAAATATTTTCAAACGAGTGACTTACTTGTTTCATAAAATTGTTTGATGAGATTAGATTATATTTGAATGTGAAAATTTATGTTCCATTGAAATATGATTATGATGACAGTAGTGAATATTTGTAACAGGTGACCCGTAAATTGTACCATGTAAATTGTATTTAAGGTATCTTTATTTTATTACCTTTTATTTTCTTTTTTATATGAATATACTAGGTTTCATGTATGTATACATTGTGATTGTTCAGTGCACTTTTGTCAAACGAATAATATATTTAAATATCACCAAAATTATATAAAACATGTTTTTTCTTATAAAAATAATACATTTTAACACAAAATATTAGATAAAATTATTTTTTATTTTATTTAAGATATTAATATATTTAACGTTATGTATATCATAATTACAAGTAACGTATTAATTTTTTATTAAATACAACCCGAGATTGTAAATTTCTTTTTATTTTTGTCCAAATCATATATATAGTAAATGCAATGAGAACTTTTCAAATTCCAGGTAAATTTCTTTTTCCTGAATATAGAATTCCTTAATTACATATAACAAACAAAAAATATCAATACATGCAACAAATGTCTCATTCTATTATATTTAGATTTTGGATTACATTTCAAATAATGCATTTAAGAAATTTTTAAAAAATATTAAAAGGAAAAAATAATAGAATTTTTTATCTAAAGGAGAAAATGCATCGTAGGAACTAAACTACCACTTGTCAGTAAATTTTTCCCAAACTGAAAAATACTAGGGAAGAAAATGAATTATATACACATGTTACAAGAGTAATTTTATTTGTAATACAAGGCAGAACTTAATAATATATTAATTTTTAAATAAAATTTTTGTTATTAAATTGAATGAGACTTAAAAACATTTATAAAATATATAGTTTACTTTTCGATACAAATGTAGTTAGATTCATGTTAAAAGTTTCCCATTTAAATGTTTGAGAAAGAAGAAATTGAGAGCTATAAAAAATAATCTTAAATAAAAGATAAATTATTCGTGATGATATATTAATTCAAAATTTACATAGATTAAATGTAAGATTAATGTGATTATTTTTTAAAATATAACTTGAAAAAAAGACAAAATAATATGATTAATAAGAAATATAATTAAGGATATAAATTTAGATGGAATTAGACTGAACCAAACTCGAAACTTTAGATTTGAGTTGAACTTGTATCAAGTATTATTTTGTCATATATATTTTGAGTCAAATTGTATCGAATTTTTCACATTAAATATAAGTCTAAAGCTTGGTCATATAACATTTATGTAAATTTTAGTGTGTATTTTTAACTTTGAATTTATTTAAATTAGTGTTTTAAATAATATAAAAAATTATATATAATATTTAAAATACATATATTTTATAAAATTTAAACTTAACTTAGAGTTTGAATCATATTCGACAAGTTAACGTAAATATTACATTATAAATCCAACCTCTTAAAATTATGAAGGAAAAAAAATAAAGTAAAAATAATTGAAAATTAATCAAAATTTAAACGAGTTAAATAAGGTTAAATTATTTAAATTTTAATTAATTTAGAATAAATTTATATTAAAGTAAATATTTATTTTGGTATTTATATTATGTAAAAAATTTCAATTTATTATTTTTGTTATAATTTATTATTTATGTTATTATAATATCTTTTAATAAACTATAATATTTCAATTTATTATTTTAAAAGTATATTATTTTATAAAATATAATATTTTTTAAATTTATACCAAATATTACACCAAAAGTTTCATTCAATAATTTTGTTTTATTAATTTTGTATTATATATTTTATTTTAATTTATTATATCTAATAAAAAATATAAATTTTTTCATAAAAAAATAATCCATGAATAATGATAATATCATAAATAGTATATTGTTAAATTTAATACAATAATATTTATTATATTAAATTTAATGTAAAATTTGATACTAATTAGAGTATCTCAACATTAAATTTATACTAAATTTAATATTTTGACGTAGGAGGGTAGATCGCCCTAACGACTCCCAACTGTATTCGCATGATTTCTTAACTGACACGTGGTGTGTTTGTTTTTAAAATTTGTGTACATATATGTACGAGGCATCACATTTAGATAAAATTACAAAAAGAATGTCATTCCTCACGGGTACTTTCGATTTTTATTTTTTTCTTGCAAGTTGGATGGAATTATGCACTTCAAATTTTATATAAAAACTCACTTATTGATATATTTTGATTTTTAATACATCTCTAAAAGGTATATGCATTGTACATTATACTTTAAGACATGAAAATTTTATATATATACATTATATAAAAGGAGTTAAAAACAAAAAAATTATTTATAAAAAAATTATAATATGCAATTAAATAATTATGTAGAAATAAAAATAATAAAGTATTTATTAAGGAAAAAAGCGAAAGCTAACAAATGTTTTCAGAAATATTTATTCACGTTCAAATCAAATCAAGACTACATTATAAAATTATATTAATTATCAAAACTATTTCCAGGATTTTATAAAATAAAAATACTAAGATTTATAAAATTATCACAAGTAAAATTATATGAAGACGCGTAAAGAGATACTATTTCATATTTTTTTCTTTCCAAAAAATTAGTTTTTTTTAAATATATAAATAAGTCAATTTGTTCGCTACTAAATCAACTCATATATTTACGATATGAATGAGCATTTCATATAAAACTTAAATGCCTCCAAAAAGTTGTAATTTCTTTTATAAATTGATTGTTTTAATTATATATATATATATTTAAATATTTCACCCAGATTATTTTATTTTTAAAAATAAATAAATTTAATTTATATTATTATATTTAAATTAAAAAATATTTACGTTATAGGAGATATTATTAAAAATAAATAAATTCCTTTAATTTTCTACCATTTTTTAAATATTTTTATATTGTTGGATGTAGGCTTATAAAGTTTATCTTTTGCTTAAAAAAATTATATACAATATGAGATATTTGTGAGTAAGAAATTATTATATTAAAATAATATTTTAAAAATATGACAAAAATTTAAAAAAATTAATTATTTTTCAAAAATACATATTTTCGTATAAATATTTTTCTTTAATTTAAATATAATAATATTAATTAAAATAAATTTGTTCATTATTTTAAAAAAAATAAAGATTTGGAAAAATATTTTTACGAACATTAGTTAAAATTTTTTTGAACCAATAATTTATTATTTTTTTTTAAAAAGTGTTATTTTTTTAATTGGCCATGATTTCAATGTAAGATCAGAATTCAATCTAGAAAACGTTCAGAAAACCATATGAACATGAAATTTAAATATAACGGAAATAAAATGGATTAAAAACATACCTCTTATTATTGATTAAATTTTAACATTATACAAAAATTCTAATAGATTTTCAATTTGATACTCTCATTTGTTTCTCATACTTATTCTTTGTGTTTTTGATGTTGTATTTAAATGAAACAGTAAATAATGAGAGAACCCGGTGCTTTATAAATGTTCTCCTATCAAGAATCTCGTTTGGTTTCATAACCTACGTACGATTTCAACGAAGGGAATGACATTTTATTTAATATATAGGTAATAAAAATATACTAACTATAATAAAATTATATAAAAATTTATTAATTTTTGGGTGAAATAATTGGCTATAAAAATATATACCGAAAATTATGTTAATATAATTCCATTAACTAAAAAAACACATGTATTTATGTGTTATATTTAAGATATTTTTAAATTTTTTAAATTTTTAGAATATTTTTAATAGCCAATAAATTTGTACAAATGTTATAAAAATTGTTACCCTATGTCTCATCTAAAGAAGACTACAAGTATATTTACGGGATCTTAACGCGTAATCCTCGCATCCCTCCTCAAATAATTTCCATAAACGAATTATAAGAAATAAATAAAGAAGTTAATTATTAACCTGACCAATCAGAATGCGTGGATTGTCGTGAAGATAATCAATCAACAAAGTATACTCTCGCTCTGTGAACTCTTTTATATATTCCTCGCGTCATAGTTTTAGGTCAATTGTCTTTCCCTCTCGCTCTTGCTTTTCCCTCTATCTCTCTTCTCTCGGTTCCACGGGTATGATCACTGGGGTTTTCTTTCTTTCAGTATTCAATTTTCTTCATTGTTATTCTTTTTCAGGGGATAAAGTTTCTTGTTCGTTAACTGTGTTTGAATAAAGGGGTTTAGGGTTTTGACGGTTCTATTGATTAATTGATGTTTACAGTTAATGATTATATTTTGTAGTTGGTTCAGATTCTTTTTGACTTTTTTTAACGAGTTTGGTGTTCTGAAGAACGTGGATGTTTTTTTATTTTGTTTGAATTCTACGGTGGTTTCGAACTTATGATTGATCGATTGTATCAGATTTGAGTGGTTTTTTTGTATGATTGATTTTTGTTCTAATAATGTTGTTCAAAACAGGGCTAAGCCAATGTCTGTTGATCTCGCTCAGAAACATTGGTCAGGTTGTTTTTGTTTCATGAACCGGGGGAGGATTCGTTCTCGGAGGATCTTATTTCGGCATTGGACTTGACAATTCTCTTTTTCGGTTTTTTTTCTTCTTTCTTTTCTTGAATCACTACTTTATTTTTTCTGTTTTTCCCTTAAAACTTTCAGTTACTTTTTACCGTGTGGAAGATTTTAGTGGGAAGAAGGTCGAGTTACTAACTAGATTCGAGATAGGCAAATTTCTCTGCTCTCTTCACTTATTGTGAAGGAAGTTCTACATTAATTTTGTTTTCTTGTGGGGAAATTATTTATTGCTTTCAACTTCATTGGATATTGGGTCTTTCTACTATATTTAATAATGGTGAGACCATCTCTGCCTCCGGGGGTTCGGTTTCATCCAACCGATGTTGAGCTTGTGAAATATTTTCTGAAGAGAAAAATCTTAGGGAAAAAACTGCATTTTGAGGGAATTACTGAGATTGACATCCACAAATATCCTCCTTGGGATCTTCCGGGTATATTTTGAGTATATATATATATATACTTATATTTAAATTTTTTATCCAGTGTCTGTCACTTTATGCTTTTCTTCTTACGTGGTTCCCTTATTCCTATTTCAGCCAAGTCTTCTTTGCCTGGTGGTGATCTGAAATGGTACTTCTTTTCCCCAGTGGAGAGGAAATATGCAAGTGGTGGTAGGATGAATCGTGCCACTGAATTTGGGTATTGGAAAACTACAGGAATGGATAGACCTGTGCGTTACAATAATGAAGTTGTGGGGATGATTAAAACTTTAATTTTTCATAGAGGCCGAGCTCCACAAGGTGAGCGAACCAATTGGGTGATACATGAATACCGGCTTGTTGAAAAAAATTGGGCTGATAATGGCATTGTTCAGGTACACTTAGTTTTCTTAATTTGATAAACTCATCTCTTTTGTTGGCTGGTTAATGGGAATCTTATGCAGTCCTATGATTGTGAACCTTAGTATGCCTGAATGCTCTTTTTTATTCTTGTGGTATATTCTTTATAGTCATATCCTAAGTGAGTTCTGTCCTTTTTCGTCGTAAAGCTTTTACTTTTAAGGAATAAATATTAAATAGTTTTGACACCTAACTCGTGTGGTAGTTTGCTTTGGGATCTTAGCCACTAAGGTAGTCCTATCATGGTTATTTATTCTTTTCCTCCCTTTCATGTAATATATGTCATGACATAGAAATCCAATTTAATCTAAACGAATAAAAGAGCCTCTAGATGAGGATTGAGTTCATCGATTCAAATAACCTCCAAATCTGAATTCTCATCAGCCAACCCCTTTAAGTTATAACTAAACATGCTAATTCCTATGACACCCCTCTCTGAGGCACATAAGACACATCGCTAATAACTAACCCATTAACAGTAAACAACAAGTAAAATCAATAAACGACACAAAAATGTAATTAAAATAGAAGAGCTAATAATGACTTATTCCTTGGCTAGAGTGCTCCTATATCAGTACCAACTTTTTTTATAAAAGATTCGATCCTGAATCTTGTTGAGATGAAAGTGCAATATCAGTGAAAATATGGTACTCATGAAAATGAGCCACTTGAAGATGGATGAAAGAATGAAGTCTTATAGTGAATCAATAATGCTATTCGTCATTCTTTTCAGCATTTTGGGAGACTTTGTGAATAAGGAAGTAAATCTAAGACGTAAGCGTCATGTATGAGCAGTGCAAGTAATCGAGTATGTTTGAGACGCTTAGCACAACCCTCTGCTTGCAGAAATAGACATCCAAAGTGATCTGAAACCAAAATCATTGCTTGAAACAAGAACACACTAGTCACTCCCAAATGATTAACAGTATATAGTATCTCTCTTACTCCTCCCACTAGTTTAGCAATCGTGTAAGTACTAATAAAGATTAACCATTTGAAGATTGTTGAAATTTTCAACTTCGTTGAAAGAATAATGACATCACTTGGTAATCCCTATTTGTGCAAAAATTCATCACCACACATGCTTCTTCTAATACTTGTTTTTTCTCACACTTGGGAAAGTTGGTATGGTGTTTTCTATAGGTTTTTCGAAACCAAAACTTTGCTTCATCGGTCATAGAACAATGATCTAATGAATTAACAACAATCTCCAACCATAAATTAGTTTAAATCAATTGTGTAGAGCTTACACCAAACTGTTTAATAGGATTCAGACAAGAAATAGTTGAGAGGTCAATGGACAAACTCAAAATCAGGAACACGTTCTTCCAATGGTACCTAGGAAGCTCTTGTTGGAATTCATAATTGATAAAATTCAAAGCTAACATTTCTTGGGTTGGTATTAGCAATGTCCCCCTTCTTCCACAATTAGTGTTGCCCAATTATGAAAACAGCTAGCAAGGGTGAAAACAACTTGGACAAAACAAATCTGATTTAGTTGATTCCCCCCATAAGCGCATCCCTTCAATTTACAAGCAACTAACTCAACAAGTTCATACTCATTGACTCTCATACATTCAAAGTAACCTTCCACAATGTTCAGTCATTCTTGAATTTTATCCATATGATAAAATCCAGCAAAAATTGAGATAGCAACTTGTTTTCCAATTCTTAAATGTTTTTAATAGGATAGGAACTAGGAGTATACCTTTGTTCTAAGGGTTGCCCACACTTATAAACTGCACTATAGTCGAACGCCTAGTCGATGTGAGACAATATAATCCTTCAACATCCCCCCTCACATCGGACAGGGGCAACGAAGGCCACAAACTGCGATGAATTCAAGACCTATCTTTGATACCATGTTATAAAAACCCAAGGCCTAACTCAATCCAATAAGATCTCATTGAGTTAAGGGTTGCTCACACTTATAAACTGCATTACAGTCGAACGCCTAGTCGATGTGGGACAATATAATCCTTCAACAGCCCTTAACTTGTTCTTCGATGCTTGATTTGGTCAGAATAGGTGAGCAGTAGGTAGGATTGGGCTTCACACGTGGGATAAAATTGGGTTGAAGGAAAATATTGGATTGGGCCAAGTGTCTTCAAGTGGGTAAGGGTGTAGTGTTAATTGGTTAACTTTCAAAAGATAGGAGATGGGCTGGAGAGGGTTGCAATTGGCTTGCTAAGTGCTTGGGTGAGTCAAATGAGGTTGTATTTAGGCCAAATGAGTTACGTGTGGGTGATAGAGTTATTTGTGGTGATCGTGGGGCCTTAAATTAGGTATGGGTAGTCTCAAATTGGGGATGCTAGAGGTACTGGAGGTTTGGCGAGGGTTGGGTAGTTGTTGTTGTGAGTGGAGATGGGTCATTTGGGTATCCTTGAGGTTGCAGAGGTTGAAAATGACTGTTGGTATTTTCTATGGAATGCGATGTTAATGGTGCTTGTGAATGGGCTTGGTGAATCTCTGATGGTAGTACCGAAGATGAAGATGGAGGTTAGGTGGACTAGATTTGGGTATAGACATGCGATGGGTAAGCTTGCGATTGGTTATGGAATCCCAGTTCTTCTGGTGGGTATCGTGATGAAGAATTGGGATTGGGGGATTCTTCTTCAATGACCAAATGGGGTAAAGGTGTTTTGTGATGGGCTGGTATTTCTGGGATTGGGTTTGAAGTATATTGGTGAGGTGAGGGAGTGTGGTATGTTGGTTGAGTGCAAAGACAAAGAGGGAAGGTTAAACAGAGATGTAGGCTAGCGAGGTAAATGTTGCCTTGTTGAATTTAAATGTTGAATTTCAACAACCAAGTTGGTTGTGATTTGGGTCATAGATTATTGAAATTATTGAAGAAAGGCTAGATATAGAAGTTCTTCCTTCTAAACTTGTTCATGAAGGTAAACTTCAATGGCTTTTACGATGGAACTTTTGTTAACAATTTGATGGACATAAACAACATAATTAGCAACTTAGGAAATGCCTCAACTTTGATACCAATTTACGTAGAAGTTGGAATTAATATAAAGTAATAGAAGTGCCTCTAGATAAGCGTTGAATATATTGATTTAAAACCATAAATGTTTCATTAAAATTTAGACGAGCTCTCTAAAATTCAAGAATTATAATATTCTCCAAATCTGAATTCTCATCAGCCAACTCCTATTCATAACTAAAAATGCTAATTCCTAAAATACCCCTTTGAGGCACATAAGACACATCACTAATAACCTGCCCATTAACAGTAAACAAGTAAAATCAATAAACAGCACAACAATGTAATGAAAATAAAAGAACTAGTAACGACTTATTCCTTGGCTGGAATGCTCCTACATCATGTTATGGGCTTCATGTTCTGATTATGCAGTTTTGGTATCCAAAGTTCAATGCTAACCTGTCTAGTGGCCTGAATAAACATTATTTTCATTATTTTTGAGATCTACTTAAAATTATACATTGTTTATCTGGAAAAGTTCTCATTATTATTATTTTTTTAATTTCTCTGGAAGAAATGAATAATTGCATGGTGGTTTGTCATCCCTTTTGTAACTCTTCATGTATACTAGCTTTTCCTTTTGGCCAGTAACAGGTTAATGTCATGTAACACTTATCGTAGGTGACATGCAATTATAGAGCATCTATAAACTGTTTACCTTTTATGCGCCCCTTTTTATGAAGGGTGTGTTTTATGCAGTAACATGTGTTTCTAGTTGTTCCGGATATATTTCTGACTTGAATTATTATGCACATATGCTTCAGGATTCCTATGTGCTATGTATGGTTTACGAGAAAGATGGGCCAGGACCGAGAAACAGTGCCCAATATGGTGCACCATTTAATGAAGAAGATTGGACAGATGATGAGGAAGAAAATGGAAATGGGCAAAGCGTTAATGCAAGCATTGTTGAAGTGCTACCTAGCAGCCAAACAGGAACTGAATCAGTTCCCATTACTGCTCATTATACAGGATGTCCATCTGTGTTGAACATTCCATGTGCCAGACCACTTGCTGCGGGATGTTCATCTGTATCTAACATTTCGTATGTTGGGCCACTTGCTGGGGAATGTTCATCTGCATCGAACATTTCGTACGTCAGATCACTTCCTGCGGGATGTTCATCTGCATCTAAAACTTTGTTACCCGGATCTCTTCCTCTGGGATGTTCATCTGTCTCCAACAATCCATACGCCGGACCACTTGCTGCTGGCTATGATGCTACGGCGGAGAAGCAAGTTTCTGAAGTTGATGATATTGAAGCAATGCTTGCCCTCTTTGTAGAAGAGGAATGCAATGTATGTAAATCCATTCCTTTCTGAGTTATCTTTCTGCATTTAATGTGCATTTTTGATATCCTGGATCTCGAAGCTGAACTGATCAGAAAAACTAGAAACCAAACTGATAATTAGTAAAACTAGAACCCAACTGTGATGTACCATGTCATTTTTCTTCTCTTTAACTCTAGTTAGGAAAACTCTTATTTTTGTCACTAATTTGTTCAAATGATAGGCACGGTTTTGATTGAACAATGAAAGAGTTTAGATTAGCTATTGTACCTGGGCTTACATGGTTATATTTGTAATGGAGATTATGTCGTATAGGTTGTTATGTTTGTGATAAATAGAAGGGATTTTGATATGATACTGACTTATGACCCAGTCGTTTTGTTTGCCCATGGATTTGTAGGATCCTCAGGGCCAGAAAGATAAGGGTATACCATGTACACATGGAGCTGATATTTATAAAGATTTGGGGGATTTGGGCAACTTGGCTGCTCTCCACGAAGACAACATTGGTACGTCTGCTGGGCATGAGGCTTGTAACACCTGGGGCCAAATGCTTCCTTTGAATGATGTAGCTTTCCTAGAGATGATAGATCTTGAAACACCGCTTAGCTGTCCCAACGAGCTGTTTAAAGATGGCTACAACTATTTCTAGAACCCAGACCATGCTCTGATCATGTGGGGTATATTTAATCTAATGTTTAATTAATTCTAGATGATTATACTCTTGTTTATTTTTGGATTTCAAAATATTCAACTCGGTCAAAATTCAAGTACTACTAATTATCACAAAGACAAATTAAACTCTTTGGGTTTTTTTTTATCGACTCAATTTTTTTTCACCGTCTTTAATATTTTCCTAGAAGTTTTTGGTCATTATTAATGTTTTATTGACACATAAACCTTTGTTTATTTAAAACCAAAAATATGTGTGAATTCGTATTTAAATATGTGATATTTTCCTTGAAGTTTTTGGTCATTATTAATGTTTTATTGACACATAAACCTTGTTTATTTAAAAACCAAAAATCTGTGTGAGCGTGTTAAAAAATCTATCTGTGTGTGTGCGTGTTAAATGAGGGAAAATATCACAAAACACTCGGGTCTTCCTTTATAGTTGTGTTAAAAAAAAAGGGAAATATCACAAATTCAGGTTTTCCTTTATAGTTGTTATGTCATAAAATTTCACAATAACGTTTCCCTACTGTTAAAATTAACAATGTGTTAAAAATAAGGGAAAATATCACAAAACACTCAGGTTTTCCTTTATAATTATTATGTCATAAAATTTCACAATACCATTTCCCTACCGTTAAAATTAACAATGAAGGGGCAAGATGTTTTTCATAAATTTATAGATTAAAATATAATGACTATTGAAAAAATAAAATACTTATTAATAAAATAAAGAAAATATCCTCTCATCAAAATGACTTTGTTATCCCCATTTTTTAATTTGAAATCTGAAATGGATTGTATCCAATTTGTAATTTGATATATCAAGTCAAATCATTATAATTTCTGCTGGACTTTATAGATATCTAAATTTAATGATAACAGTTTTTACCTCTAATTTTTGGGGATCAGTACTTTTGGATAGTGTTTGTTCTGATGTTTTTTTTCTTTGAGATACATCAAATATTTTAATTAAATTTAATAATAATTTTAACGAATAATATCCATTATTATTAAAATTAATCAAAATATATCAATAATTTAAATGAAAGTATTTCTTGTTTTACATTTTAAAATAAGGTTAAAAAAGTTATACTAAAATGAAAAAAGAGATGGATAGAATAATGTTTTAAAAAAGTAATACTAAAATGAAAAAAATAGATGGTTAAAAAGTATCGATAGAATAATGTTTTACAAATTGGTATTTAAACATGCCGAACCCTGTCAAAATCACCCCTACAAAAAGCCTCACTCTACACGAGGAGATCGCCGCAATACTAACTCATGAGTTTTAAAGGTTGTGAATTGTGATTGCAATTCTATTAAAAATGAATGGGGATTTATGTCGAGGAGCTTATAGATGCTCTTTCAATTTTAATTTATAATTGTATTCAATTTTTGAAGCTCTGGATTTATTCAATTTTTTTTTATTCAGAGATAAATATTTTTTATTTAAACTTCGGAGTCGTTCCATACGATAGTAGATAATTGTTAAGGTAAAGAAGAAATATGGATAAAACCCTCAATATGACTGAGTTATAGAATTAGCTGCAATTGGAAGTATTTTTTCGGGGCTTCTAGTAGTGTAAATAAGATTCTCTTTGTAGGAGATAAGTTTCCATCTATCTTAGTTAGGCATTAGTAATTAACCGAATCGGAACTTACTGAAAGAACTGAAAAGAGGATCTAATTATTTAATTAAAGCCGGAACCCTAGATGCCGAGAATCCGCTTCAAGAATAGGCTGCATGAATGCCCTCTTATCTCTTTGAATCGTATCATCCATGTCGAGTGGTATCGTCAATAAATAGACAGGTGATTCTTCGTATAGAAAGACAGCAAACGTAGGAGCCTCAGTGGACAAGGCAGGGCGCCGAAACGTGTCAGGAATGAAGTGACTGAGCATAAATATTTATATTTCTATAAATACAAAAGGAAGAAATCATAGAATGTAACTCATTTATTGATCCTGTTTGATCAATATAACCTTGGGCCTCCATATCATCTTGCATAGGTGCTTTTAAGATATACTTATTATCACCTTTCAGATAGACAGTTCTCAAGTTGTTTTTCAGAATCACTTGTAAGGAGTAGAGTAAAGCATAGGCTTCTCCTTCCTCTGCAGAATTGCCATTTTGAGATTTACTCCAACATCCTTGAACATGATCTGCGCAGTCTTTAATAATCATCCCTAGAGTTAGTTTTGATTTGTAGAAAGTAGTATTAAAATTAATTTTAAATGCATCCTTAGGGGATTTGTACCAAGACGAGGGGGTGGGGGAGTGAATTCAGGTTCAAAGTTGGGATTCAAAAGCAACTATGGGTGAGTGTAGGTAAAGTTTTAAGCTTTGAAAATCTATCATTTGATTTTGGGATTAAAATATATAGGTTTTGAACAATTGAATTAAACATGAGATCATTTTGATACTTTTCAAATTTGTTTAAGAGAGAGAACTGCTAGTATGAATCCAATATGCAAAATCTCCGGGCGGGATAAGGGGGTGTTTACCTTTGAAAAATCCAAAATAGAGGCCTTTTTGAGAAAGTCACTAATGATAACTTAGAAGTCCAAGACCAATGGTTCATAGGGATTAGGAAAAATCACAGGAGGTAAATACATATGGTCTGAGGTTCAAAGAAACTAAGACAAAAACAGCAAGACATGTCAGGAATGTTAATTCTAACACTGATATTTCTTCTGGTAGGGAGATAATTAAAAAGGAGTCTCCAGTAAAAAACCTTAATTCTTCTATAAATTTTAAGCTTCCACAAAGACCTCCACAAGAGGGAATAAGTGGCAGGCATTTTGCAATAAATAATTTTTCTATAACTTGATTTTGTGCAATAAATAATTCTTTTGTCATTGTTTAAAAATTTCGACTCCAGCTTACAGAGGTTGGAATTAATATTTTCAAATTTGTGGAAGCCAGCCACTAACATTTTTGGGAAGACATTATTGATCCCAGCTTTTAAAAGCTAAGTACATTGAATTGTCTTTGTGGTTTCTAGATTTGCACCATGAGTTTTTAATTAAAGTGCCCCTTTTTCACAAAGCAATTTAGGGAACTTAAATGTTCCCATGGAATAAGAAGGTAAGGAAAGAGTACTGATTTAATATAAACCACCTTACCAGCTTTTGAGAGAAGATTTGACATCCCATTGTTACTTATGGTGATGAGAGTATCAATAGTTATGACTCAGATATTTGACTCTTCTGATGCTGCTTGTATACCCAAAAGTGATTGTATCTGACTTCTTAAGGGGAAAAAAACATTCTTTGAATAAAAGATGCAAGATTTAGATAGATTGAGTTTTTGACTTAATCAGGAGAAATATTTCTGTAAGCTTTGTTGTTGAATATTGGCTCTAAAAGCAACAAATTAGTGGCATAATTTAGAAAAATTAGTGGCCTAATTTGTGACATGATTGATTTAAGGAAATTAGTGGCATAATTTAAGAAAATTAATAACCTAATTTAAGGCTTAAATTATGGCACAATTTAAGGAAAGGGAGCTTTGTTTCATCTATAAATAGGGAGGAGTTCATGCATTGAAGAACAAGGCAAAAATTAGAAAAAATCAAAGAGAGCATAAGCAAACTCAAAGAGAGAAAATACTTAGTGAGTTTGAGAGTTTTTTCTACGAGTTTGCGAAACACTTGAGAAATATTATTAGTGAGGAAATCTGTATCTCTATTCTGTATATTTCTTACTCAGTTCAATAATATCTGCTGTCTCCCGTAGATTTAGGCAAATTACCAAACCACGTAATTCTGTGTATTCTTTTACCGCTTTGATATATTCATATACAGTTATTTATTGCTTTCATGCACAACATTTGTTAGATTACATTCATCTTTGTCAATTTTTCACAATAAAAAAGGATCAAGTTATAAACATAAAATGTTTGACTTATAGATGGGACAGATCGTACAATTCTGATACCATGTAGGCCTAACTTGTCTTCTGTCATGAGGAGTAATTTGGAAATGGCCTCAACACCAATTATATATAAATAAATAGGGGGGACATGAGATCACCTTATCGAAGAACTCTTTTAGGGATGAATTTCCAAAGAGGGATCCGTTTAAAAAATGGAGTAAGAGACAAGCATATATAAGATTACAACATTTTTTTAGAGAAACCCAAAAGTCTCATGATTTGTATGATGAACTTCCATTCTATAGAATCAAAATTTTTTGCATGTCTAATTTAATACCAAGTAGTCCACTTGTACTTCTCTTTCTTTTAATAGTGTGAACAACTTCTTGGTCAATAAGTATATTTTCATAAATTCATCTATTATGAATGAAAGCTAATTGAAAGGGGGAAGATGAATATGTTGAGTTTTCGTAAGAAATCTTAGACCAGATGTTGAGTAAAATTTAGAATGAATAACTCTAAATTTACTAATATTAGATCCAAACAAGTAAACAAACTACTTGTATTATACTCACTATAACACCTTTCAAAGGCAACTCACAAATTGAAGAGAAATACAAACACTCAAAGAGAAAGCTCTCAACTCACACTCAAACTAAGAATACAAAGACTTATTTGTTTTTGATGGAATGATTAAAACAAATGCAAGGTAGGCTATTTATAGTCCTCACCATGCAAACTACACCACACAAATATAAAATTAAGAAATAATCCTAGCCATACAAAACTTATCTACACACTTCTCTTTTCTAGAACCTTCAAACCGGATTCTCTGCCAAACGAATTGCTGATTGATTGTCACAATACAACGGTACTGCATAATCTACTGATTGATATAGATTATTCATTAGCTGTATCAACCATGTACACTCTTGAGTTGCCATTGCCGCTGCTCGATACTCAGCTTCAGTGGTTGATAATGATATTGTTGGTTGTCTTTTGCTACACCAAGAAATTGTTCCAGAACCCAGCTTAAACACATACCCAGTTGTTGATCTCCTGGTGTCATGATCTCCTGCATAGTCTGCATCGCAGTAACCAAATAACTTGTTGTCTCCACCTTTCTTGTACAAAAGACCATAGTCAATTGTACTCTTCACATATCTCAATATTCGTCGAACTGCTTCCAAATGTGGCTTCTTTGGATTTTGCATGTACCGACTCATTACACTAACTGCATAAGAAATATCAGGCCGAGTTAAGGTTAAGTAGATCAGACTGCCTACCAATTTTCGATACATTGTCGCATCTTCCAAATCTATTCCTTCATGTGCACACATGTTGGCATTTGGCTCCATCGGCGTTGAAATTGGTTTTCATTCAAGCATTCTAAACCGTTTTATCAAATATTTAGAATATTTTTGCTGACAAAGAAATATTTCTTCTTATATACGATCAACCTCTAAACCAAGGAAGTGCTTGAGCTGGCCAAGTTCTTTCATCTGGAAACGGACTGACAAATTCTCCTTTCTCTGAAGAATTTCTGCCTCATTATCACCAGTTATGATTAAGTCATCCACATACACTAGCACAATAGCTAGCTTTCCTTCATTGGCTTTAACAAACAAGTTGGAATCTGCAGGTGTTACTGAATAACCACTTTGTGTTAGAAATTCAGCAATCTTACCATACAATGTCCTGGGTGCTTATTTTAATCCGTAAAGTGCTTTTCACAGCTTACACACATATTCAGGATGATCTTGTCTCTAAAAATCCATTGGTTGGATCATGTAGATCTCTCGATCCAACTCTCCATGAAGAAAAGCATTCTTCACATCCATCTACCACAGCTTCCAATCTTTGTTTGCTGCAAGTGCAAGTAGGACTCGAACAGTTGTAAGTTTTGCCACTGGACTAAACGTTTCATCATAGTCTAGTCCATACTGTTGAGAGAAACCACGAGCTACCAATCGTGCCTTGTATCTCTCGATTGACCCATCTGGTCTACGCTTTATCTTGTAAACCCATTTGCGGGATATGGGTTTCACATCTCTTGGCTTTCGCACCAGATCCCAAGTTTGATTTTGCTGAAGTGCATTGATCTCTTCTCTCATAGCTGTCATCCACTCAGATCTTTACGATGCTTTTTCAAACATCTCAGGTTCTATTGCTTCTTCAATTATGGCTGCATTGGCATATTTGGGATTTGGCCTTCGTGTTCTTGTTGACCTATGGAGTTGAGATTGTGGAGTTGATTCTTCTATTTCACTAGGCCCACCTTCTTCATTTAGTTGTTGTTATATGCTAGTTTGCCAAGGATTCTGAGTTACTCTTTGTTCGGCACCATCATTGTCTGGATCTTTGGATTCATCTAAACTTGGTTGAAATTTTATAGTATGCTCCTCCATCTTTTGTTGCAACTTATCTCCAAATTCTCTTGAGTCTGGCAATGCTTCCTTCTCTGAGGACCACCAAGAAGATGCTTCATCGAACACCACATCTCGTGAAATGTAGCATCTTGCACTCGTTGGATCACAACATTTTCATCCTTTTCTTTGGCTGTCGTATTCCACAAAGATACATCTAACATCTTTCTTGTCAAATTTGCTCCGTAAATGATCAGGAACAAATACATAACATACACAGCCAAATACTCGAAAGTAGCTAACTGTAGGTTTCATGTTCCATAGTTTCTCAAAGGGTGAAACAAATTCTAACCTTGGTTGAGGAAGTCTGTTGATCACAAAGGCTGCAGTCTTCATCGATTCAGCCCAAAACCTCCCAGGTACATTCTTTTTATGTAGCATACTTCGACAAATTTCTACAAGATGCCGGTTCTTTCTTTCTGCTACACCATTTTGTTGTGGCGTGTTGGCACAAGTGTACTTATGACGTATTCGACATTCCCTTAGGTATTGAGAGAACTCGCCTAAGCTATATTCTCTGCCGTTGTCTGTGCGCAAACAACGGATCTTCTTTCCAACTTCTCCTTCAGTTGACTCTCTAAACTCTTTAAACTTTGAGAATACATCAGATTTTTCTTTCATAAAGAAAATCCACATATACCTTGAGAAGTCATCAATGAATGTCACCATGTATCGCATACCGCCAATTGATGGTTGTTTAACAGGACCGAATACATCAGAGTGAACTAACTCCAATGGTTCTTTTGCTTTAAACTTTGATTCCTCATATGGAAATTGGTGAGCTTTACCATATTGGCATCCTGCACAGATTGTGTCTGTTCGCACATCTAGTTGAGGAAACCCTTTAAGCATCGACTTCTTCACCATCATATTTAGCTTGGAATAGCTAACGTGACCTAACCGCATATGCCATAGATTTGCTGTCTCATTTCTTCTTGTCTTGTCTACATATGCAAATTCTGCTGACATCACGTAGACTGATTCCAATCGTTGCCCTTCCATTGTCGGTGTTTCTGAGATTTTGAGATCACGATACACCTTCACATCTCGGGGACCGAACAAGACATAGTGGCCTGATGATGTTAATTGAGCCACATATAGCAAATTTTTCTTCATTCCTGGGACATGATAAACATCTTGAAGTGGTACTTGGTTAGTACTATATCGAGGCGTAACTATCGTCTTACCGATGTGGGCTATCGGTAACCTTGAGTTGTCAGCTGTCACCACTACACGACCTCCCTTGTACTCAGACATGCTTTCCAACTTATGTTTATCACCTGTCATATGATTTGAGCAGCCCGAATCTATGATCCAGTCATTCTTGTAGTCAATCTGTTTTGATGTTGTCATCGTAAGAGCCAATTCTTCTTCCTCTCAGAAATAATAATGCTTCAAGATCCCAACCATCTTCGCTATGCTCCTTAGAAATGGAAGTAGTCGTATTGCTTTCAACAGATTTTTCTTATTCCAACAATCTTTTGCCATGTGACCCATCTTTCCGCAGCTTGTAACAATCATCACAAATTTTCTATTGTTATTGCGGTTCTTCCAAGCTCCCCTTGGACGAAAGCCTCCCTTTCCTTGAGGAATTTTTCCTTTATCGCCATCATTTTTATATCCATTTCCATTGTACCGCTTGAAAGTGCCTTTGCTTTTGCTAGTGCAGAGCGCTTCTTCTTCACCCTTCAGTTGGACTCCTCCCATTTGCTTAGCCATAGCTTCTTGACCGGCTAACAGATTCTCAAACTCAACAAGAGATGGTTGTGTCGGCCATCCTTGTATAGCGATAACAAACCCTCGATATTCGGGTCTCAAACCATGAATAATTATTCTCTTTATCCTCGTTTCCCCAATAGGAGCTTTTGGATCTAACTCTTAAATTTTGCGGCATAATGACTTTACCTTGTGAAAGTATTGGAAATCGTCATGTCGCGTTGTGCCATCGATAGTAACTCATTCTCCAGAAGTTGCAATCTTGTATCATTCTTCTTTGAAAAGAGCGTAACAAGAGTGTCCCATGCTTCCTTTGGTGTTTTTGCATCCCGAATATGCTCCAACATTTCTTCTTCAATTGTGGTCTTCAAAGCAAACATCGCTTTGCCTGCTTTAATTTTCCACTTCCGTAAGATGCCGTTTGCATCTTCCACTATTGGTTGTGTAATTTCATCACCACCAACAACCTCCAACAAGTCTTGATCTTGTAGATAAGACTCCATACATGTTGTCCATGTGTTATAGTTTTTGTTGTTGAGCTTCTTGATTCCTCCAACTATTTGAAGATCACCCATCGCGCCGGCAAGACTTCGACTATACTGAACAAGCTTGACTAATAAACTTGCAGAGTACCAAACTCCTCACGACTCAAGATAACTCCACTAAGAACGATCCCTGACCGTCCCGCTTTGATACCAATTGTTGAGTAAAATTTAGAATGAACAACTCTAAATTTACTAATATTAGATCCAAACAAGTATACAAACTACTTGTATTATACTCACTGTAATACCTTTCAAAGGCAACTCACAAATTGAAGAGAAATACAAACACTCAAAGAGAAAGCTCTCAACTCACACTCAAACTAAGAATACAAAGACTTATTTGTTTTTGATGTAATGGTTAAACCAAATGCAAGGTAGGCTATTTATAATCCTCACCATGCAATCTACACCACACAAATATAAAACTAAGAAATAATCCTAGCCATGCAAATCTTATCTACACACTTCTCTTTTCTACAACTTCCAACCACTTCATTCATTTCTACAACCTTCAACTACTTCATTTATTTCTACAACCTTCAACCATTTCATTTATTTCTCTACCTCTTCAACTACTTCATTTATTTCTACAACCTTCAACCATTTCATTTATTTTTCTACCTCTTTAACCACTTCATTTATTTATCTACCTTTTCAATTATTATTTTGGTGTTGATTTTCAACACAGAAGAATAGTACTACTTTCAATAATATCCTAGTATGTTTTGTAAATTAAAGCAGAAAGACCATTAGTACCGGGAGCTCCTTGAAAATATTGACTCTTTAATTTCTTTTGGATTTGTGATGCTACAAAGTACTTGATTTTCTTCATGAGAGATACATTGGGAGAATAACCGAGCCAGGTCACGGTCATAATTAATATGATCAACAAACATGAGTTGATTTGAATACCTTATTAAAGTGGTTGACAAAGCAGTTACCAATATCAGTTGTATTTGAAAGCCATCTATTATTAGTCTTTAATACCATGAATGGTATTTTATCTTATTTTGATCATGGTAAAGGCATGAAAATATTTTGTATTACGATCACCCTTTAGCAGTCATGTCTCTCTTGATTTCTGTTTCCATATGCTTTCAAGTCTGTTTTGGTATTCCTCTATATCATGAAGAAGTTTTTCAAGATTGCCATTGTCATCTCTTATGAGGCCACTTTGGACTTTAAAAAGAAGATCCTCTGAATTTTTTGGTCTATCTTCATAGTAATCAAAGTGATGTTTGTTCCATTACTTGAAGTCTTTTGCCAATTGAACAGATTTGGGGTGAAAATTAGACTGAATATTAAGAGGGTCATTAAATTCTCAGGCTTTTTCGCTTACAACCATTCTGTTTGAAGGTCCCCTGTATCAAGCTGCAATGAAGCGAAATGGTTTTTTGTTTAAGGTAGGTGGTGCTTACAAATTGATAGGAAAATGATCAGAGGCCTAAGTTCCTAACATATGCATTAAGAAATTGGTGAAACCAATCATGAGAAGCTAGGGTTCCATCAATTCTTTGCTTAATATTTTGTCTACTTTTTCTTTTGTTGTTTCAAGTGTAAGGAAAACGAAGAAGAACCCAATTCACGAGCATGTGAATCTTCTATAGTCTCTAAGTCTGTTCTTCCAAGGTAAAACAGGAAGGGTCCCCCCTTTTTTGTGATGGCACTTCATTAAAATATCTCATACAAATCCAGTGTGAGTTAGAAGCAGAAGTTGAGGCAATAAGATTGGGCCAAAATTCATCTATCGGCTCTTCATAACAAGAGAAATAACATCAAAAGAGATTCCATTTGACACCATCAGAGGAAGGTAAACAAAATTACAGGCCTATGATGTGTTGATCATATGCTGAGACTGTTACATGGATGCCTTGTTCCCACAATACACAAAGGCCTCCACCACAATTCACATAAGAGATATAAAAACAATTAATATAACCTAATCTTTGTTGCACAGACATAAAATTCACTACTATACTTAGTTTTTGATAATAAAATACAATTTAGATTATATAAATTAACTATTTATCTAGATATTTAATAATCGATGATGTAACTAATCTAAGACAGTTTCAGGCTAAGATCTTCGTTGTTCATTGGGGAGCTTGATGAGGGTCATTTCCTCACCCATTTGGATAATTTGGCTGTGCACACCTGAGGTGGAATGGTAGAGTTGGTGGGGAAGAATAGTAAATGGATTTTCTCTGGAGGTTTGAGTACAAACTGCATCAGAGTAGATAGCCTTAAAGCCAACAAAACTGCATGCAATAAAGTTTGAATTTGTCTCTTGGTGAGCTGAACCAAGCCATTTGACATAGGCAGATTGTGACTAGAAGCTTCATCAGAGAAAATATTTTTGCACTCTGATTGGATTCAACTTATGAGACTTGTTTATTTCTGGGACCCTACCTACGTTAGTACTTTCTTTTGGGTTTGATTGCCAGGTGAGAATTGAGTGATAAATCAGGAATGTCGCTAGACTGATTGGTTGATGATATCATAGATGAAGACTGAATCAGTTGAGGTGTATTCACAGGAACTAATGAAGGGATGAAGGTTGATGTGTCTTCAGTTGGATGAGCACAGGTCTGGTAGGGTTGATTGGAATTCTGGGCATTGGCAACCAGATAGGATAGTTCATCTGTGGTTTGGAGTGAAGACAATATATAAATTTGTAATATTGGGGATGGAGCTAGTTGGTGAAATTATGGGAATGGGTGCAGTTTTAGGGTTGTTTGGGACTTCATTTGTGTCTAATTGACAGGGGTATTGCTATACCGATGCAGGAGCCCGTGCATGAAATCAAAGGTGACTAGAGAGCTTGTAATAACACTTTCAGAAACTTGTGTAGGGGGATCCATTTGCATGGTAGTAACATATTGCATGCATTGAGAAAGAGAACCTGCCTCCAAAGACAAAGTTACATAGCATTTATTTGTAGCCACCAATTGGAAATTCCCACGAGGTTGTTATGTCCTTTTAAGATTGGTTATGGTGACTGTGGGGGTTTAAGGGTGGTGAGCTTAATGGATTGAAAATCCAAAGGAAAGTCTCGAATGATGTTTTTGTTTCTTAAAATAGGTAAAACAAGGGCCTCTCTATTTAGATTGGCTTTTGTACAAGAACCTAAGGCAGGAGTTCTGATATTGTTATCAAATAGAAAAGATTTTTGGATTTCATTGCAAACATCTTTGTGAAGGAATGAACTACATTTAAAACAAATGTCAGTAAGACATTCATATTTGAATCGAAGCAAAGATAATGAGCTGTCATCTTTGATCTGAAAACAACCAGGCAACAAGTTAGAGTGAACATTAATCATTACCCTCATTCTTAAGTACCTCTCAATTATCAAGTCTCCTCCTCTTGAAAAATTCAGGTCAGTTACAGCTCCCAACAAGCGTCCTAAAGAGTAAGCATTTTCTTTGAGAATGCATATAGGAGCTAAACCATGGATCTGTATCCAGAACTTAATTAGTGGTCGAAAAATCTATTTCAGTGAGGGGGGTGGGGTACTTGGGGACCCTTTTTTTGATAACCATTAAGTGACCTTTGACATGCCAGACTCTTAACTCTCCAAACTTTGTTACAGTCAGCTTCATGCTGGTATTTTAGCCTGAAGATTGTTTTATCTATCCATAAAGGTTACCCTAACTCCAAATGATAAGTTGGCAGCTAGATCAAAAGTGGACTGAACAGAAGAGGTGGATATTTTATCTTGATGCTGGGACTTTAGCTAATAGTTTCAGGGAGGTTGTTTGTGAAGAAATTAATGTTTGAAGAAATAATCAGAGGAAGAAATAAACGTTTCATTAATCTAATTTCTTGATTTGTATCGGATATTTACATTGTTTATATAGACAAATACTAATTACTATTTCACCAACCACCATTGAATTGTATGATTTACAACGATTGGTAGTGTAGGTGTATATTGGAAAAAATATTTAGCGTCGTCAAGTGATTGTTGAATTGTGTTTGCAGTGTTTGTTGAATTCAACACTCCCCTTGAAGTTGGTGCATAGATGTCTTTCATGCCCAACTTGTCCGAAACTTCGTGAATACTCGATATGAGACCGCTTTAGTGAGGATGTCACCCAATTGATCTTCTCGACTTGATTTTTGGCAATTCCAATGAATTTTCTTCTAACTTTTCTTTAATAAAAATCTGTCAACTTCAACATGTTTTGTACGATCGTGTTGAATCGGATTACGCGCAATATCACATCTTCCGCTTTATTGTCACAAAATAACTTAATTGATTCTTTCGCAGGATATGTCAAATCTTTTAAGAGAGATTGTAACCACAAGGCCTCACAAAGCCCAAGTGCCATTCCTCGTATTTCTGCCTCTGAATAAGCTACAACATGTTGTTTACTTCTCCATGTTACAAGATTTCCTACAAAAGTAAGTAGCTCGATGTAGATCGTCTATCATTTATTGATCCAAATTTCAATCAAAGATCGTATATACTTCAATTCTAGAAAACTGAGTTCTTAGCGAACTCAATTTTTCCAGTGTGATTTTAAATATCTCAAAATACGAATAACTCGCATTCATATGTGCCTCCAGATTATGCATAAATGGTGACAATACTTAAAGCATAGGCAAGGTCCGGGTCTTGTGTCCAAATACATCAACCTTCCAACAAGCCTTTGGTATCTTTCTTTTTGTTTGTTGAACTTGATCAACCTTGATACATAACTTTAATCCTTCCTTCATCGGGTGTTTTAAATTGTCGATACGCCGACATAACTATTTCTTTTTAATAAATCTAAGGCATACTTTCTTTGAGATAAGAAGATTCCTTACGTTGATCGAGAAACCTCAATCCCAAGAAAATATTTTAAGGAACCAAGGTCTTTCATTTGAATTCTTTGGATAAGTAAGTTTGTAGCGCTTTCCTTTCTTCAAGATCATTTCACATTTACTATCATATCATCAACATATACAATAAGTGCAAGTTGATCTTACCATACCTTTTTAGAAATAAAGTATGGTCTGAATTGCTTTGCTTGTAGCCAAATGCCTTCATCGACCTTGTGAACTCGCAAACCATGCTCTTGGGGATTGTTTCAATCCATACAAGGATTTTTTTTAATTTGCACACCTTTTCTCCATGGATTGTGGATTTCTTGATTCCTGGTGGTAAATCCATGTAGACTTCTTCAATTAAATCTCCATGTAGAAAGGCATTTTTTACATCAAACCGATATAATGGCCAATCTAAATTTGACTAGAGATACCAAGACCCGAGCAGTGTTAATTTTGGCTACAGTGCAAATGTTTCTCAGATATAGTCGATCCCATATGTTTGAGTGTATCCTTTGCCACCAATCTTGCTTTATATCGTTCAATCGTACCATCTCCGCTTGATATTTTATCGAAAAAATCCATCGACATCCAACAATTTTCTTTGTTGGTGGACGATCAAGCTCCCAAGTTCTATTTATTTCTAAAGATTTTAGTTCTTCATTCATAGCATCTTTCCATTTTTGGTGTCACCAGCTTCTTCCCGCACACCGTTAGGAATAGATACACAGAGATAATTGATTCACAAATGATACGTTTGATTTTGACAAACGATGTTTAGACATATAGTTACATGGGATATTTGACTTTACTAGAAATCTCGGGTTCATACATGGCTTTAGGAATACCTGTTAGGACGTGATGGAAGTATTTTTCTGTCAAGTTCAATAGTTGGAACATCCTCTCGCAAACGATTGGTTAGGTATATCGGCCTTTGTGGAGAAGGAATCTCGTACTCATTTAGTGGTAGTAAGGAACTTCCTTGATGATCTCAAAGTTGATGAGGACTTGATTCCATTTCCTTGAGTCTTGTCTAAATTGAGAGTTATTACCATTCAATTCAAGTTATTTGTATTTTCCTCACATATAATTTGTCTTTCTTCATAAGGAAGCAATTTATATGTAAGTGGTCTCAATTTCAAAGATGGTTGTACTCCCCCGAAATTCGTGTGTAGAGAAATACATTGTATCTTCATGAAAAATAACATCCATGTAGTAGTAATCATTTGTTTTGTAGGAGGATGGTAACACCGATACCCTTTTGTTGTATGGCATATCCTATAAAAAACACAACGATGTGCCGTGGATCCAACTTGCTACGTTGTTGTTTATGTAGGTGTACAAATGCCACACAACCAAAGACACGAGCGAGGTAGATTGGGAACATTTGGTGCAACAATTGCTTGATGATGGCTTGTAGTGGTGTTTGGAGTTAGGAATTTGGAAAGGTACCCGATTGATTAAATATGCGGTAAGTAATTGCTTCTCCCCAATAAGATAATGACATATTAGCGATCAACGTGGGGCACTCCGACAACTTCCAACAAGTGTCGATTTTTCCTTTCCTGTGAACTCCATTTTGTTGAGGTGTATCAACACAAGTAGTTTGATGAATAATGCCTTCGATTGAAGATATTCTTGAAGCTCGTAACTTTTATATTCTCTCCATTATCACTTCTTAGAACTTGGATCTGTGTTTTATATTGAGTACGAACCATTTTATGAAATTTTCTAAATAAGAAGTTTACTCACTTTTAGATTTCATTAAACGGACCCAAGTCATTCTACTAAAATCATCAATAAATGTAACAAACCAACGTGATCCTCCCAACGTAGAGACTTTGGAAGGACCCCATACATCGAATGTATAACCATAAACGGAGATGGACTTTTATTTAAGGTTACAGGGAAATGAGGAACGATGACTTTGCTAGTTCACGACATCACACTTTAAAGTAGAAAGATCTAAGCTTCAAAAATAAACTTGGAAATAATTTTTCAAATATCCAAAAGAAGCATTGACCCAATCTCCTATGCCATAGCCATATATTTGATTCATCCTTGTTAGATCCAGTTGCTACCAATGCATGTTTTGTTGAATCCAAGTCCAAATAATACAGTTTCCTTGCCTAACACCACGACTAATCGCTTTAGCTTCGTTTGAATGTCCTTGAACACACAAAATCGTGCCAAAAAATAACAAAAACAAGATAAAGCGGTGGTTATTTGAGAAATAGATATAAGGTTATACTCTAAAGAGGAAACAACTAGTACCGAGTCTAAATTCAAAGTACTAGTGAGAGACAAAGATCTTTCCCGATAGTGGGTTGTGTTACCATCAGCGGTGCAAACAGTTTGTGTGAAGATGGTTTTGAGATTTGTCTAGAATCGAATGTCATATGATCAGTTACTTTGAATCAATTATCCATGTATTATTAAAAACGGGAGGAAAAACTTTAAGCATCTTACCAACATGTCTTGAGGAGGTTGCAACGATCCTTTGTTGTTTCGGAATGAGTGACGGTAGACATCCGTCGTGGATTTTTCTTCCGAGAGTCACGGTTGTGATCCCACTCGAGGATATCCCACCAATTCAAAACATCGTTCTTGCATTCAGTATGACCACTTTTGATGACAATGGGTACATTTAAATGATGATTTATCGTCACCTTCGTTCTTCTTCGATTGGAAAAAGAACGATTTTTAGATATCATGGCGGAAGCGTCAACATCTCTAGATTTTTCCTTGAGAGATTCGACGTACTACCTCCCGTCGAATCAAGGAATAACAACCTTCTAAATGCTGGGATAGTTTCTTTCGCAGAATTTCGCCACGAACACTCGCTCAAACTCATCATCTAATCCAGTGAGGAAAATATGTATCCTTAGTCTTTCAACGGACTCTTGATATGATATTAGATCACAGGGTCTTTCGCTGACCACCTTATCACGATGGTCTAGCTCTTGGAAAATTTCGGTTAACTCTCCAATAATACTGAAAGTGATTTTCCATTTTGTCTAGAAGTAAAGGCTTTTGGTTTAAGATAAATACCTCGTAATTCATCACTTCCATCATAGAATGCTTTCGCAAAAGCCCAAATTTCAAGAGAGCGATAGGTATGCGTAAATATCGCTTCATGATTTCTGGACTATTGACATAAGTAGCCATCTTCTTCACTTTTGATTTTCTCGCATACCACTTGTTATAATTGTTTGATGTTTTTAGTTGCAAATTTTTGTCATGAATATAAGAGAGTTTTTCTCTCGATACATGCATTTCTATTATTTGAGACCAAACATCATAATTAGTCTCATTAAGAACAATTCCAAGATTAAAACACACCTTCAGATTGAAGATTGTACAACAACTGGATTTGATTGCTCCATAGGTAATGAAATTATACCCTCTGTCATGATATTATGGTAACCAAACTAGAAAATGGTGTAATAATTTTAGGGCTAAAGAATATATATATATATATATATATATTTTTTTTTTTTTTTTTGTGTTTTTTTAATATATATTTATACTAAACCGGATAAAAACCATAAAACCGAATCAAATTTGGTTTAAAAAACTTGAAATATTGAACCGGACGGCTGTTAGAAATCCAGAACCGGAAAAAAACCGGGTTTTGACCTTTAAAATAGACGAAGGTCAAAATATGGAGGCTGTGAACAACCGAGAAGCAGGGTTCAACCGAATTGGCCGGGACCGGACAACCTGGAAATGCCGAACCGAATCGAGCCGAGCCAAGGCGCGGACCTACGCTTTGAAGCCGGACCGAGCCGCATCTCGAACCGGCAACAACCGAATCAACCGAACCGGACCGAACCGGATGACACGTCCATCATCTTGACCTCCAGGCGCGTGGCGCGCGTGGGCGCGTGTAAAACTCACTCTCCACTTCGGCGGCGCGTGAGCGCGTGGAGGGTTTTTTCGCTATTCTGCTTTTACCAAAATGTTCAATTGTGTTTAGAAATGTCTGCAAAAATTAGGTGGGAGAAACGCTTAAAAATTGATGTTTGTAATTAATATTTGTAAGGGTGTTTGAATGAAAATTTTTTCGGTAGAAAAAAATATTTTCGGGTAAAGAAATCTCTGTTTTAGAACAAGGGTTTCAAATTTGTATAAAAGAACGACTTGGCTTCCGATCTGTGAAGAAATTAATGTTTGAAGAAATAATCGAGAGGAAGAAATAAACGTTTCATTAATCTAATTTCTTGATTTGTATCGGATATTTACATTGTTTATATAGACAAATACTAATTACTATTTCACCAACCACCATGATTGAATCAGATGTATGATTACTGAACTGATTGGTAGTGCCATATGTGGAAAAAATATTTGGCGTCGGTGCAGTGATTGTTGAATTGTGTTTGCAGTGTTTGTTGAATTCAACAGTTTGAATCGCCTCATCCCAAGTACTAGGGATGTTAAATTCCTGTAAGTTAATTACTTGATAGTCACTGAATTTTAGAAACTAGAGCCAAAATGTTGCTGTGAGCTGCTTGGATGTTTTCTGAGGCTCCTTCAGTGACATGCATATTAAGTAAATGGGAAACCATAAAAGACGAAGCACAGGATGAAACAAAATAGTGACGAAATAAACCTTTTTGAAGATTAACAAAGGAATTCAAAGAAGGGAACTGGATTCAAACTATAAAGCAGTGATTATTAAACTAATTAAGATACAGGGATTTATAGAGGAGAGCTGGACAAGAAATGATGAGATAGTATTGGATAATGTAAGGATTATTTGAGTAGACAGCTAGATAGAGAATGAACACTCTACACCCTAGAGAGAGAGAGAGAAACCTCATTCAAAAAATAAGTCGAACTAATTTGAGTTCTATATTATTCACTTACAAGTTCATAGTTGTAATATAGAAAAAGTTATAAAATATCTTATATATTTTTAGTCGACTAATAATATATTTTTACTAGTAATTTATTTCTAAAAAAAATGCTTATCACACTTAATATGAATTTGTAGCATATGAAAATTGTTTTCCAACACAAGAAAGCTAAAAAGGTGCGGAGAGTGTATCCCTTAAGCCCTTTATATTTTGTTTCTAGATATTTTATATATCTCCAGTCTTTAGGAAAATAATTAAAACCTCTGTGAAAATTCTCATGGCTTCTTCTATTGATCTCACATACTCATTACGTACAAAGCTACCTCCTGCATGCAAATTAAACTCATCACAAACACAATCAATCAATTACTTTCCCACATCTATTGATTCTTAAACATTATTTTAAACAAGACTAAAAAAATTAAGAAGAAATATATATATATATATATATTGAGAGTAACAGAATTAGCTCTAGCACTAAAAATTCAAGCACTAATGTGGCATAAGTCAGTTAGTTTACAGCTCATTTTGTAATCATCGTAAGTCTTTGACAGCTAATTATTGTTATAGGCTACACTTAGTGTTATATAAATCACTCTTGTATTCATTGCAACACATGATGAACTGAATATCTTTTCTTCATCTCTTATTCTTCTCTCTCTCTCTCTCTCTCTGTCGTTATTTCCTTCTCTGCATTTATGGTGATTGTTCTTACGGTATCAGAGCTTTGATGCTCAAGGAGCTTCATAATTCACGTTTTCATGGAGGTTCAACGAGAAACGTCACATGAAGTTCTGGATTTTGCAACAACTTAGGTTACCTTTAAAGCAAGTCTAGAGATATTTTTATTTCACAAGATCTTCGTTCCAATAAAACTTGATTATCATAATTTCACGATCCGGAAACATCAAGTTTTCAAGACTCTTAAGAGTCTTGATTTAGAAGATTATATGTTAAAAGATCCTGTAATTGAAACTATTCCTAATGGAAATCCTAATGCGATGTTCAAGAGTTGGAGAAAACAAGATAGCATGTTCGGTTGTTGGCTTATGTCGTGTATGACATATGAAATCTTAAAAAAAAGTATCAGGTTTTGATGCCGCATGAAATGCTTGGCAAATCTTGGAGAAATTTTTTACATCTCGATCAAGAGCAAGAGCATTTCAGTTGAAAGAAGAAATGCAAAACATGAAGAAATGTGCTATGTCTATCTCAGAGTATGTCTTGAAGATCAAGATGCTATCTGATGAGTTGTGTGCAGCTAGTTGTCCTATGAGTGAAGAAGAAAGACGTCAGTTTTAAGTGGATTTGATGAACAATTTGATAATGTCTTCTCAACAATTACCAAAAAGATGCTGAGTGAACATGTCACTGTTGATGATGCCAAATCACTACTTCTTAGTTATGAAAGTGGACTTGAACGAAGGAAGGCAATTTCAAGTTTGTCACTGTTGCGTGGTGTCAATCAGAGTATTAAATCTTCTTCATCCTCTAGTTCTGGTAATGGCCAAAATGTTTGTGAGAAAAACCTAAGCAATTTAGCTTAGATGCAGCAAGGTAGACATGAGACAAATCAAACTTATGTTGAAAATCAACACCAAAATAATAATTGAAGAGGTAGAGAAATAAATGAAGTGGTTGAATAGGTAGAGAAATAAATGAAATGGTTGAAGGTTGTAGAAATAAATGAAGTAGTTAAAGGTTGTAAAAATAAATGAAGTAGTTGAAGGTTGTAGAAATAAATGAAGTGGTTGAAGGTCGTAGAAAAGAGAAGTGTGTACATAAGATTTGTATGGCTAGGATTATTTCTTAGTTTTATATTTGTGTGATGTACATTGCATGGTGAAGACTATAAATAGCCTACCTTTCATTTGGTTTAATCATTCCATCAAAAACAAATAAGTCTTTGTATTCTTAATTTGAGTGTGAGTTGAGAGCTTTCTCTTTGAGTGTGAGTTGAGAGCTTTCTCTTTGAGTGTTTGTATTTCTCTTCAATTTGTGAGTTTCCTTTGAAAGGTGTTATAGTGAGTATAATACAAGTAGTTTGTTTACTTGTTTGGATCTAATATTAGTAAATTTAGAGTTGTTCATTCTAAATTTTACTCAACAATTGGTATCAGAGCGGGACGGTCAAAGATCGTTCTTAGTGGAGTTATCTTGAGTCGTGAGGAGTTTGGTACTCTGCAAGTTTATTAGTCAAGCTTGTTCGGTATAGTCGAAGTCTTGCCGACACGATGGGTGATCTTCAAGTAGTTGGAGAAATCAAGAAGCTCAACAACAAAAACTATAACACATGGGCAACATGTATGGAGTCTTATCTACAAGGTCAAGACTTGTGGGAGGTTGTTGGTGGTGATGAAGTTACACAACCAACATTGGAAGATGCAAACGGCATCTTGCGGAAGTGGAAAATTAAAGCGAGCAAAGCGATGTTTGCTTTGAAGACCACGGTGAAGAAGAAATGTTGGAGCATATTCGGGATGCAAAAACACCAAAGGAAGCATGGGACATTCTTGTTACGCTCTTTTCAAAGAAGAATGATACAAGATTGCAACTTCTGGAGAATGAGTTACTATCGATGGCGCAACCCGACATGACAATTTTCCAATACTTTCACAAGGTAAAGTCATTATGCCGCGAAATTTCAGAGTTAGATCAAAAAGCTCCTATTGGGAAAACGAGGATAAATAGAATAATTATTCATGGTTTGAGACCCAAATATCAAGGGTTTGTTACCGCTATACAAGGATGGCCGATACGACCATCTCTTGTTGAGTTTGAGAATCTGTTAGCCGGTCAAGAAGCTATGGCTAAGCAAATGGGAGGAGTTCAATTGAAGGGTGAAGAAGAAGCGCTCTACACTAGCAAAAGCAAAGGCACTTTCAAGCGGTACAATGGAAATGGATATAAAAATGATGGTGATAAAGGAAAAATTCCTCAAGGAAAGGGAGGCTTTCGTCCAAGGGGAGCTTGGAAGAACCGCAATAACAATAGAAAATTTGACGATGAATGTTACAACTGCGGAAAGATGGGTCACATGGCAAAAGATTGTTGGAGTAAGAAAAAGCCTGTTGAAAGCAATACAGCTACTACCAATTCTAAGGAGCATAGCGAAGATGGTTGGGATACCGAAGCATTATTCGCTACATAGGAAGAAGAATTGGCTCTTACGGTAACAACATCAAAACAGATTGACTACAAGAATGACTGGATTGTAGATTCGGGCTGCTCAAATCATATGACAGGTGATAAACAAAAGTTGGAAAGCATGATTGAGTACAAGAGAGGTCGTGTAGTGGTGACAACTGACAACTCAAGGTTACCGATAGCCCATATCGGTAAGATGATAGTTACGCCTCGATATAGTACTAACCAAGTACCACTTCAAGATGTTTATCATGTCCCAGGAATGAAGAAAAATTTGCTATCTGTGGCTCAATTAACATCATCAGGCCACTATGTCTTGTTCGGTCCCCGAGACGTGAAGGTGTATCGTGATCTCAAAATCTCAGAAACACCAATAATGGAGGGGCAACGATTGGAATCAGTCTACGTGATGTCAGCAGAATCTGTATATGTAGACAAGACAAGAAGAAATGAGACAGTAGATTTATGGCATATGCGGTTAGGTCACGTTAGCTATTCCAAGCTAAGTGTGATGGTGAAGAAGTCAATGCTTAAAGGGCTTCCTCAACTAGACGTACGTATAGACACGGTCTGTGCAGGGTTCCAATATGGTAAAGCTCACCAATTGCCATATGAGGAATCAAAGTTTAAAGCAAAAGAACCATTGGAGTTAGTTCACTCTGATGTATTCGGTCCTGTTAAGCAACCATCAATTGGCGGTATGCGATATATGGTGACATTCATTGATGACTTCTCAAGGTATGTGTGGGTTTTCTTTATGAAAGAAAAATATGACGTATTATCAAAGTTTAAAGAGTTTAAAGAGTTTAGAGAGTCAACTGAAGGAGAAGTTGGAAAAAAGATCCGTTGTTTGCGCACAGACAACGGCAGAGAATATAGCTTAGGCGAGTTCTCTCAATACCTAAGGGAATGTCGAATACGTCATAAGTACACTTGTGCCAACACGCCACAACAAAATGGTGTAGCAAAGAGAAAGAACCGACATCTTGCAGAAATTTGTCGAAGTATGCTACATGAAAAGAATATACCTGGGAGGTTTTGGGCTGAAGCGATGAGGACTGTAGCCTTTGTCATCAATACACTTCCTTAACCAAGGTTAGAATTTTTTTCACCCTTTGAGAAACTATGGAACATGAAACCTACAGTTAGCTATTTTCAAGTATTTGGCTGTGTTATGTATTTGTTCATGATCATTTACGGAGCAAATTTGACAAGAAAGCTGTTAGATGTATCTTTGTGGGATACGACAGCCAAAGAAAAGGATGGAAATGTTGTGATCCAACGAGTGCAAGATGCTACACTTCACGAGATGTGGTGTTCGATGAAGCATCTTCTTGGTGGTCCTCAGAGAAGGAAGCATTGCCAGACTCAAGAGAATTTGGAGATAAGTTGCAACAAAAGTTGGAGGAGTATACTATAAAATTTCAACCAAGTTTAGATGAATCCAAAGATCCAGACAATGATGGTGTCGAACAAAGAGTAACTCAGAATCCTTGGAAAACTGGCATATATCAACAACTAAATGAAGAAGGTGGGCCTAGTGAAATAGAAGAATCAACTCCACAATCTCAACTCCGTAGGTCAACAAGAACACGAAGGCCAAATCCCAAATATGCCAATGCAGCCATAATTGAAGAAGCAATAGAACCTGAGATGTTTGAAGAAGCATCGCAAAGATCTGAGTGGATGACAGCTATGAGAGAAGAGATCGATGCACTTCAGCAAAATCAAACTTGGGATCTAGTGCGAAAGCCAAGAGATGTGAAACCCATATCCTGCAAATGGGTTTACAAGATAAAGCGTAGACCAGATGGGTCAATCGAGAGATACAAGGCACGATTGGTAGCTCGTGGTTTCTCTCAACAGTATGGACTAGACTATGATGAAACGTTTAGTCCAGTGGAAAACTTACAACTGTTCGAGTCCTACTTGCACTTGCAGCAAACAAAGATTGGAAGCTGTGGCAGATGGATGTGAAGAATGCTTTTCTTCATGGAGAGTTGGATCGGGAGATCTACATGATCCAACCAATGGGTTTTCAGAGCCAAGATCATCCTGAATATGTGTGTAAGCTGCGGAAAACACTTTATGGATTAAAACAAGCACCCAGGGCATGGTATGGTAAGATCGCTGAATTTCTAACGCAAAGTAGTTATTCAGTAACACCTGCAGATTCCAACTTGTTTGTTAAAGCCAATGAAGGAAAGCTAACTATTGTGCTAGTATATGTGAATGACTTAATCATAACTGGTGATAATGAGGCAGAAATTCTTCGAAAAAAGGAGAATTTGTCAGTCCGTTTCCAGATGAAAGAACTTGGCCAGCTCAAGCACTTCCTTGGTTTAGAGGTTGATCGCATACAAGAAGGAATATTTATTTATCAGCAAAAATATTCTAAAGATTTGATAAAACGGTTCGGAATGCTTGAATGCAAACCAATTTCGATGCCGATGGAGCCAAATGCCAACATGTGTGCACATGAAGGAAAAGATTTGGAAGATGCAACAATGTATCGAAAATTGGTAGGCAGTCTGATCTACTTAACCTTAACTCGGCCTGACATTTCTTATGCAGTTAGTGTAATGAGTCGGTACATGCAAAATCCAAAGAAGCCACATTTGGAAGCAGTTCGACGAATATTGAGATATGTGAAGAGTACAATTGACTATGGTCTTTTGTACAAGAAAGGTGGAGACAACAAGTTAGTTGGTTACTGCGATGCAGACTATGCAGGAGATCATGACACCAGGAGATCAACAACTGGGTATGTGTTTAAGCTGGGTTCTGGAACAATTTCTTTGTGTAGCAAAAGACAACCAACAATATCATTATCATCCACTGAAGCTGAGTATCGAGTTGTGGCAATGGCAGCTCAAGAGTGTACATGGTTGATACAGCTAATGAATAATCTACATCAATCAGTAGATTATGCAGTACTGTTGTATTGTGACAATCAATCAACAATTCGTTTGACAGAGAATCCGGTCTTTCATGCAAGAACTAAGCATGTTGAAATACACTATCACTTTATCAGAGAAAAGGTTCTGTAAGAAGAAATTGAAATGAGGCAAATCAAGACAGATAATCAAGTTGCAGACTTGTTCATAAAAAGCTTAAGCGTTGGCAAGTTCGAAATGTTTCGCCATCAGCTTGAGACAGTAAAAATAGTGAGAGTTGGTGTTGAGGGGGAGTGTTAAAAATCAACACCAAAATAATAATTGAAGAGGTAGAGAAATAAATGAAGTGGTTGAATAGGTAGAGAAATAAATGAAATGGTTGAAGGTTGTAGAAATAAATGAAGTAGTTGAAGGTTGTAGAAATAAATGAAGTGGTTGAAGGTTGTAGAAAAGAGAAGTGTGTAGATAAGATTTGTATGGCTAGGATTATTTCTTAGTTTTATATTTGTGTGGTGTACATTGCATGGTGAAGACTATAAATAACCTACCTTGCATTTTGTTTAATCATTCCATCAAAAACAAATAAGTCTTTGTATTCTTAGTTTGAGTGTGAGTTGAGAGCTTTCTCTTTGAGTGTTTGTATTTCTCTTCAATTTGTGAGTTGCCTTTGAAAGGTGTTATAGTGAGTATAATACAAGTAGTTTTCTTTACTTGTTTGGATCTAATATTAGTAAATTTAGAATTGTTCATTCTAAATTTTACTCAACATCTTATTTCTCTATACAACCTAGTAATAATCCTGGTTATTCTTCTCAAAATTAGAATTCACAGTTTTATCCTTATAATAACTTTGGAAGAGGTTGTGGTAGAAGAAGACACAATCGTCCATAGTGCCAGTTATGTAGAAAGTTAGGGAAAAGGTATCATTTTGGCAAAGGTTTTGTTCCACATTTGAATTAGTCTTTACCATCACCCTTAGCTTCTCCTCAGCCTAAATTTGATCCATAAAACTTCCATCAGTTAACACAATCCTCACCTACACCAAGACCTTATGTGAATGTTTCACCACGCAATGTCCAAGCACATAATGCTTCTACTGCACAACCTACGCCCTCACCTTATTTTTCTTTAGTTTCACCTTTACCATCTTCAACTTTGCTTGGTCTTCTTCCTACACCAGAAATAACACCTGGTTCAGTCCAACCTTCCTCATGGAAAAAACCTCACATGTCTCCACAAACTTTGACTCCTAGTCATATATGGCATCCTCACTCAAAAGCCACACATCATGTCACTTCAGATCCTAGCAATCTTGCTGTTTCTCAAGATTTTATAGGTACTGGACAAATTCCTTTTGGTAATGGTGAAGGTTTAAATATAGATCATATTGGCTTTAAGTGTTTTTTATTTTTCAACTTCACCTCATAAATCTCTTCATCTCTCTAGTATTCTTCATATTCGTCACGTAGCTAAGAATTTGCACAAGATAATGCTATTTATTTTGAATTTCACTCTAATTCTTGTTGTGTAAAAGATCAATTCACTGGGAAGATTCTACTCAAGGGAATTCTCAATAATGGCTTATATGAGTTTAATCTTAAGCTTTCCGATTCTACCATATCTAATAGTTCTATAATGCATATTACGTCAAATACTTCAATAAATCCAGCCTTGGCTCTTACATGTTCTTCCTCTGATTTTAGTCACTTGGCAGAGGAGACTTAGACATGCATCTTATCCTATTTTCAGACAGGTTTTGTATCAATGTAATATGCATTTTTTTTATCTAATCAGATACATCTGTTTGTATTGCCTGTCATGTAAATAAGGTACTTAAATTGCCTTATACTTCTTCTCTAAGTCTGATGTACCTATGCTATTGTGCATTCTGACATTTGGGTATCTTCTACTTCCTCTACTAACGGATACAATTACTATATTCATTTCATTGATGTTTAGTCTGGTTACACATGGATTTATTTTTTAAAAAATAAATCTAGAACATTTCAAGCTTTCATTCAATTCAAAACTCAAATTGAGCTTCAAACTAGATGCAAAATTAAAATTTTCAATCTAATTAAGGTGGTAAATTTTAGAGTCTTACTAGTCCTCTTACACAGTGTGTTATAGTTCATCACACATCTTGCCCTCATTTTCATGAACAAAATGTTGTAGAATGCAAACACAAATATATTGTTGAACTAGGTCTTTCCATGTTAGCATAATATTACATCCTGTTCAAATTGTCCCTTAAAATCCAAATAAATGGTGGTTGCCTAAAGGATCTAGACTCTTCTACATGGGAAAGTGATAACTGTATTTTATATAGTTATTTTCATCAATTTTAGTAATGATAATTGCTATGTTCTTTTAATATTTGGTTAATTTTTGTTAAATAAATTAATATTTTCCTTTTATGCATTAAAAATACATTTTTAATAAAATTAAATAATTTGTATTGAAAATGTACTTAATTTCATATTTTTTTGTCCACAAATATAATTTCAAATAATATAGTTCTTAATTACAATTTATAAAAATCGAAAATATAATTTAAATTAAATTTGGGCTTAATTATAATTATTTAAAGTTTAAAAATTTAATTTAAAATTAGCAAAGGGCTTAACTGTAATTTAAGAAAGTTTAAAATGTAATTTGAAATATATTTGTGGGTGAAAATATAATTAATAAAAGTTATTATTTTCGCATATTAGAAGAACCACGCGCCAACAACACACGCTAATCATGGACCGTTCGATCAAATAAGAAATGGCTACGATGCGCGAGTCTCGATCACGTCCGACCAAATCGCGTGTTCCTAGATTCATTGACGCGGCTCGGTGCCAGAGTGGGGCCCACCTACCACGCAGGCCGGCGTGCAGAGTGGGACCCACGTTCTGACGCGTCCAGCCACTGTCCCCCACGTTCTCTCTTCTGATCCCGTGCGCTGATCTCTGCGTGCAACATGATTTTCCTCTAATAAAAAGCTGCCAGGTGTCCACCTGAATCCATTCCTCGAATCAGAAATTGCCACGTTTCCCACTCTATTTTTCAGGCAATAAAGTGATGACACGTGGCATTCTACCATGAGCGCGACCGCGCTGGATCGCACCCCTCGATGCAGCCGTTGGCTCCCGTGCGACAAGTAATCGTGCGCCCGTTTTCCCGCAACCAATGAAGAGCTGCCACGTGTCCGCACTAATACCAGCAGCCAATCAGACGCTGACACGTGGCATGCACTTTGATTTTAAAAAAAATCCGAACGGCCCCTGTCTACGCGTGACTTTTAATTTTTTCGATATCGAATTTCAAAACGCGTCGAATTTAGTTTCGAGGGAATATTTTTTTACGCGTTTCTGAAAACAAAAAAATAAAATAAAAAAATGTATTATTTTAGATGTATATTTTTAGCTATAAATAGGTGATATTATGATAGAGTTTAGAAGTTTTTTTTTAGTTTAGAATTTTTGTGGTATTAGGGGTTGGACTGCAGAACACGCAGAAGCCATTTTTTGGCTTTTGTTGTGTTCTGCGTGTGCCAAATATTTCGTTTCGTGATGTTTTAATTCTCTGTGTTCTTCATCTTAATTTCCTTGTTGTAATTTTTATTTTAATTTAATGAAGTAATTTAATTTTTCTAGGGTTGCATTTGATCTAAATTTATGAAGCTTTGATTTTAACTATTTTTGAAAGATTTATAAGACGTTCGATTTGTTCATTCTATTTTGTGCTTAATGCTTTTTGATTATTTACGAATCTTATCAAAACGATCTGTGGCACATGAATAAACTTGGAAGAGGTATTTGTGTGTGTATTGCTCGTAAATAGAATGACATGTATGATGAAGGATAGGAATATACCCTAATTGTATGTGTTACCTTTTGAAAACTTAGAATGTAATGAATCTTGGTAAATTTAATTCTCATAGAGATATAGTGAATTAATTTAACGAGGTGTGTTTATACGGAGCTCGGAAGAGATGTATGAATAAAATTAGAAGTTTTCGGTTGACAAATTAAATGTACTAAAAAATATAAATCAAAAGAAAATAACACGATTTGAGTGGATTAGTTTGGTGAAAAATTGCAATCCTAGATTTCTTTTATTTTATTTTTACTCTTTTCTTATTTTTCTAAATCAACGATTGTTTTGGATAAAATCAGAGCGATACAATTTTAGTAATCAACAAACTATAGTAACAAATCTCCGTGGGAACGATACTTTACTTACAAATCTTTATTACTTGTGACCGTGTATACTTGCACGATTTTATGTGTGTTGTAAAACACGCAACAGAAAGTTATAGAGTGGCCTAGAGATGCCTAGAAGGAGCTAAAGTTAGATGGACTCAACTCAAGCCTTGAAGAATCTACAATGTTCTAGAGCACGCTGGAAGGTGCTGGAACATTCTAGAACGTGCCGGATAGTTCATGAAGGATGTGGAAGTCTCTAGAAGCTTACGGAATATCCTACTAGCATAAAGGAACTAGACACTTCTAGAAGACTCTAGAGTTCGCTAGAAGGTCCTAGAACCTTATGGCATGTTGTAGATAAAACTAGAGCATTCTTGTACATTCTAGATTTAGAAGGATCTAGAAAGTTATGGCATAGTCTTAAGCTTGATGTCATACTATAAATAGACCTATTGGTCTTCGTTTGTATTAATCTTGAGAAATTGTAAGATAATCTCTCTCTAGAGTAGTACAAGGCATTCTTTACAAACTCTCTCTCTAGTTCTTGCTTTGCTCTTCAATCCTCTCAATCTCTAAGTCTCTTTCTAATCTCTTCAGAGAGTTTCGTTTGGGTGAAAGACAGGCTTAGTGCAATGGACCGTGCTAAGTGACGCTCGTTCGCTATTTGAAATTTAAGGTCGTATTAGTTGGTATCAGAGCTTTAGGTTGAAGCATTACTATCCTTGGCATAATGAAGAACATTGCCCCAGCTACACCAAGTATGGATGTTCCACCTATGGAACGTGGGCTTGAGGAAGTTTGGAAACCACCAAAGTAATCTCGAGCCAAGTTGAAAGACATGCTTTCTAGCTTAGAAGCACATGTTGGGAGTGCACATGACAACTTAGGGGAGCTGTTCGACCGGGTGGACAACTTGGAGGAACGTTGCAACAGCTTGGAGGCCGAGGATGTGGAGATCCATGCAGTAGTCAAGATGTCCCTCAACGAACTAGATGGTGGGCTAAGGCAAGATATTGATGGGTTAAAGGCCGAACTTTCCAAGGTAAGGGATCTTGTCCAAAGAGAAGTTGCTAATGTGTTACTTAGAATGAAGGATATGAGAGGTGACCTAGCTCTTTGTAAGCGGGCTATGGCCGTGGGAACTAGCACAACCACCATCATTGAGACCAAGAAGGTGGATATTCCCAAGCCAAAGTCCTTCAACGGTGCTAGGAATGCTAGGGAAGTTGAGAACTTCCTATGAGGGCTTGAACAATATTTCAAGGCTATTGGCATAACGAACCATGCCAGCAAGATCCGAACAGCTGCCATGTACTCGTTCGACACTGCTATGATATGGTGGAGACAGAGGCATGGTGATGTGTAATGAGGGATTTTCACAATTGACACCTTTGATGACATCAAGAGGGAATTCAAAGGCCAATTCTTTCCCGTAAATGCTGAAGAGGAGGTAAGGGGCCGATTGTGACGACTAAAGCAAACATGTAGCATAAGGGACTATGTGAAGGAGTTTACAACCTTGCTGCTAGAAGTCCCTGACATTTCAGACAAGGACACTTTATTCTTGTTCATGAATGGTCTTCAATCATGGGCTAATTTGGAACTCAAGCGACGTGGTGTCCAAGACTTATCTTCAGCCATTGTGGTTGTAGAGAGCTTTATCAATTACTCCATAAACAAAGAGAGCTCAAAGGCCACATACATAAAGTTTGGTGGAGGAAAGAATGGGGGAGGCCATGCCAAAAGTTAGGGTCCCAAAAATAAAAAAGAAGGCTCCTCGTTCAAATCACGAGACAAAGGGAAGGAAAGGGAGGATCGTGGTGCCTCGAAGCCCCGTGTGACATGCTTCATATGCAACGGAATGCATTGGGCACGTGAATGTCCGAAAAGGAAGGCTCTGAGTGCCTTAGTTGCCTCCACGCATAACCAAGATGGAGGTGAGACGGACGAAGGTGCAAAGATGAGTTCTTTATGCCTACATGGTGCATTGCAGAGCACCCCAAATACCCCCAAAGGCTTGATGTTCGTAGATGCAACCATCAATGGAAAGGTCGCCAAAGCTTTGGTGGACACAAGTGCATCTTATAACTTTGTTTCATTGGAGGAAGCAAAGAGACTTGGCCTTAAGGTTGTCAATGGAGGAGGATCTCTCAAAGCAGTTAACTCGGAAGCACTACCTCTGTATGGAGTTTCTCGTAGAGTTAAGGTTAGTCTTAGCGCTTGGACTAGCCAAGTGGACTTATCAGTGGTTCCTATGGATGACTTCTCGGTTGTATTCGGCATGGAGTTCTTGGACCAAGTTAGAGCTTTCCTTGTGCCATGCTCAAACTCCATATGCATCATGGATGAAAAAAGGCTTGTGTGGTGCCGACGGAGAGGACCACCAAACCTACTACTCAAGCTCTCTCAGCACTTCAATTCAAGAAGGGATTGAAGGGGGACGAAGAAAGTTACTTGACCATCTTAAAGGAGTACGACGACGATGAGGCATTCACCAAAGCCAAACTTGCCGAAGGAAGTGTAAGTAGTCTTAGATAAGTTCCATGATGTGATTCTTGAGGCGTTGCCCAAATGGTTACCTCTAAGGAGGGAGGTAGACCATGAAATTGAGCTGAAACCCGACACCAGGCCACCAGCAATGAGCCCTTATCGAATGGCAAACTCAGAGTTGACAGAACTATGAAAGCAACTCGATGAATTGCTGGATGATGGCTTTATAAGGCCCTCCAAAGCCCCATTTGGTGCCCCAGTGCTCTTTCAAAAGAAGAAGGATGGCTCGCTACGGATGTGCATTGACTATCAGGCTCTAAATAAGATAACAGTAAAAAACAAGTATCCTATCCCTCTCATTGCCGACTTGTTCGATCAATTGGGGAATGCCAGATACTTTACAAAATTTGACTTGCAGTCGGGATATTACCAGGTACGCATAGCCAAAGGGGATGAGCCCAAGACCACATGTGTGACCAGGTACGGTGCCTATGAGTTCCTTGTCATGCCATTTGGTCTCACGAATGCACCTGCCACCTTTTGCACTCTTATGAACAAGATTTTCCATCCCTACCTCGATCGGTTCATGGTAGTATATCTTGATGACATTGTGATATATAGCCGGACTTTGGAAGAACATCTAGAGCACTTGAAGAAGGTGTTTGAGGTCCTGAGGGAAAATGAGCTATATGTCAAGAAGGAGAAATGTTCCTTTGCCCAAGATGAGGTGATGTTCTTGGGGCATAGGATAAAGGATGGGAAGCTTATGATGGATGGAACTAAGGTGAAAGCCATCCAAGAATGGGAACCTCCTGCCAAGGTCCCCGAGTTAAGGTCTTTCCTTGGACTTGTGAACTACTACAAAAGGTTTATCAAGTCCTACTTAGCAAGAATAGCCTCACTAACTGACTTGCTCAAAAATAACAAGGCTTGGGAATGGACAAGTGAATGCCAAGCCTCATTCGAAGATTTGAAGAAGGCCATTAGTGCAGAACCAATGCTTTACCTACCAGACCCCTCCAAGATGCTTCAGACTTTGCCATTGGTGGAGTGTTGATGCAGGAGGGGCGTCCTATAACTTATGAGAGCCACAAGCTTAATTACATTGAACATCGTTACACGGTGCAAGAAAAGGAAATGATAGCTATCATTCATTGCTTAAGGGTGTGGCAACACTACTTGTTGGGTTCTCACTCTGTTATCATGACGGACAATGTAGTGACTAACTACTTCCAGACTCAAAAGAAGTTGAGTCCCAAGCAAGCTCGATGGTAAGACTTCTTTGCGGAGTTTGACTATAGGTTGGAGTACAAGCCCGGTAAGGCCAATGTGGTGGCTGATGCGGTAAGTCGAAAGGCGAAATTAGTAGCCTTAAGTAGACCAAGTAGTCGCTTGCTGGAAAGAATCAAAAAAAGGTTGGAGCATGATGCCCTGGCTCAAAACCTCCTTGCCCTCATTAAGGAAGGAAAGACAAGGTGATTTTGGCTGAGTGATGGACTACTCGACGCCAAAAAAAATCGCATCTATGTGCCAAAGTGGGACAACTTGAGGAAGGAGCTGATCAAGGAGTGCCACGATTCATTGTGGGCTGGATACCTAGGAATAAGGTGCACCCTTGCCTTAATCAAATCTATTTACTATTGGCCTCAACTACGAGATGATGTTGAAGCCTATGTGAGGACTTGTCTTGTATGCCAACAGGACAAGATAGAGCAGCATGCACCTGGAGGTTTGCTAGAGCTGTTGCCTATTCCAGAGAGACCATTGGAGAGTGTCTCAATGGATTTCATCACTTGCTTGCCAAAATCAGAGGGCTTTGGCAGCATTATTGTAGTCATTGATCGCTTCAGCAAGTATGCAACATTCATACATGCCTTAGCAGATTTCACTACGGATGAGACGGCACAGTTGTTTCTCAAGCACGTTGTGAAGCATTGGGGAATTCCATCCAATATTGTGAGTGATCGAGACCCTCAATTTATTGGGAAGTTTTGGATGGAATTGTTCAAGTTGTTGGGATCAGACTTGAACTTCTCTACAAGCTTTCATCCACAAAGCGATGGACAAACGGAACGTGCCAACACATTGCTGGAGCTCTACTTTAGGCACTTTGTTAGTACCAACCAACATGATTAGGCTAAGTTGCTGGATGTAGCCTAATTTTCTTATAACCTACAGAAAAGCGAGTCCACAATAAAGAGTCCATTCGAGATCATCACGGGACAGCAACCCATGACCCCTCATACTTTGGCTACAAGCTATGAAGGGAAGAGTTCTGCTGCCTTTAAATTCGCCAAGGCATGGCATGAGCAGGCCGAGTTATCCTAAGCTTATTTAAACAAGGCATCTAAAAAGATGAAGAAATGAGTTGACAAGAAAATGTGGATGATGGAATTTCAAGAAGGAGATTTGGTCATTGTCAAACTATTACCTCAATAGTTCAAGTCCTTACGGAAGGTTCACAAGGGGTTGGTACGAAAATATGAAGGGTCATTTCTAGTCCTTAAGCGAGTTGGTAAGGTGTCTTAGAAACTGTAACTCCCTCCGAAGCTTAAAATCTATCCAGTCTTTCATGTAAGCATGTTGAAACCCTATCATGGAAATGAGGAAGACACAATTCGGGGAGAATCAAAGAGGGCACTGATGAGTGCTCAAAAAGCACTAAAATTACCATGATTTTATGCACATTAATTGATTAAAAATATATATATTTATATGTTTTATCATATATTTATATAAATTTTTCTTTTTCGGAATCACAAGTATTTTTATTGTTTTTCAGGTATTTTCTCTTAAAAACGTAACTTAAAGACTCAAAAATGAATACTGGAAGCAATACATCACAAATATATTAATAAATAAATGAGGAAAGGTCAACAAATATGAAAAAATTGGATAAAATGGGTCAAAAATGTCAAAAAGGAGGAAATCAAGCCACTGCGCCGCCCAGTCCTGCGCGCGTCCACGCCCATGCCGCACCTATGCGCGCCCCATCTGCCTTTCGCTCGCGCCGCTGCCATCTCACCCAATTTTCGCACGCAACCGCCCCCACGTCATGCTGACGTCATCAATTGCACTACTCCGTGTTTCCACCATTTTTTACCCACTTTTTCTCCGCATTCTCACCTATAAATACCCCCATTCTCTTCACTTCATACCACACCTCAAAACACATTCTCTTCTCTATTTCTTTCTCTCTTTTCTTAGTTTTTTTAGGTTTTTTTAGTTTTTCTTAGTTTTTAGCTTTTCTTAGTTAGTTTCTCTTAGTTTTAGAGTTCTTCTCTTTTTGAGAAGAACTAGTTATGTTTTTGTAATTTATTAGCTTTTTGATTCAATAAATGGGAGTGCAAATTCCGTTTGGAGGTTTTCCAGCAACGGGAATAGCATCGAAGTACTGCAAGGGTTTTATTTTCTTTACAATTATTTTTTATGCTTTATTCTTAGATGTTATATTTAATTTGTCTGTGATTAAATTTAACTTTGCTGGTTGTTTGTAAACATGATATAATAATAACGTTGTTATGCTTGCGAAATATTAAATAGGTAAAAATCTCTAAAATGAATTGATTTTACTTTTATTCAAGATTTTATATTAAGAATGTTAGAGAGAAATATACTCACGTATATTTATTGATTTTATATTCAAGATTTTATATTACTTATTGCTATATGTATACTCATGTATTCATTGAACATAATTCGTGTGTCTGATCAATCATCAGATCAAGTTCATTTCCAACATCCAACGAATACCGAGAGGTTTTGACCAATGATATAGTCTTGGAAACTAATTAAGAGAAGTTATTGTGACGCTTTTTGATAGCAACAAGTTTCCAAATTTTCATCTAGTAGTCCATTTCGATTTACAATGGAGTCCAACAAAATCAAAAACGAAGTGGCCATTACAAAGAGGGAAAAGATATAGAGGAATATGATTGAGTGATTGCTGTAATGCCATAGTTCCAATCTTCTCCAGCTTTGAGGAGGATTACATTTGCTTTGCTAGAATGATTATTGTATAAAATCATGGAAATAAGTAGAAAAAGGATGAATGTTGTTAAAAAAAACCTAGAAGGAAGTCAATGAAGATGATGGAATTTAGGGATAATCAATTGAAGAGATAGCGGCAGAAGCTCTAGTAGAGCCTACATAAGCTAGAGACAGAACAAGGAGTACTACTTCGTAATCTAATAATATCGAGAGCAATTGAGTTCGCATGACGAAGCTTAACATGCAATTCTTGTTATTTGGCATGGTATTGTCGGAATTTTATTTATTGGAATGTTTTATTTTTAAGAAAAATATTACTTATATAATTTTGTGTTATGTTGGGATATTATTCCAAAACCTTGTATAAAATTTATGTGTACTCTTAATTTGGCTTTTAAAGTAAATACAACATTATACAAAACAAAAATTATATCAAAAAAATTCAATCATTAAGGAGTTGAATCTAAAATATATTAATTACTCCACGTGACTCAATTTTTATAAATTTTGAATTTTAAAACTATGTCCTAATCAATGTTATTTCCAAGTTAGTAAATGTTTTGATTCGAAAAGAATATATAGCAACATAATTAGTTGGAGGCAGTTAGCCTTTGTGACAATGATTTGTGTAGACAAAAAAGAAGAATAATAAATTGCTAATTAATTACTCTAACAAACATGAATTCAAAGGAATCAAATTATTTAAAAATTAAAAAGAACAAGCAAGCAAAAAGACAGACCATGTTAGCATTAAACTCACTATCACTATAATTAAAGGGGAAATTAAAAGGTTAGCCTCCCCTAAACGTAGGGTTCACGTGTTAATTTGATTGCTAAGATGCCTAATCAATTACCAAAGAAATGAAGATATGAGAGATGGTCATGTCACAAATGAAAGAAATGAACATGTTATCATAAGAAGCTTTGAATTCAAGTTGCTTAAACTACTTATAAAATAGATAAATATTTCATTTTATAAATAAGACACTATAATATCATATTTTGAAAGATATTTTTTTCATTCAAATAATATACGCTTATTTAAGATATATAATTTAAGAATTAAATCATAAAATTTTGATAAATTAGACTATAAAAATAAAATATTTTCAATATTTTAAAACTAGAGAAAGAAAGAGAGATAAAGTTGTTCCGATTAACCTTCACCCAAAATGTTACTTCTAATAATAAAATGAGTTTTCATATCCAATTTAATGATAACTTAATTAATTAACTTCATCCCATTTTACATAAGACTTACCAATAATACATCATTTATTTATAGTTAAATTTTAAACTTTAGATATCAAACAATAAATCATAAAATCTTAAATCTTAAAACATATATTCTAAATCTTAAATCCTAAATTAATTATAACTTTTATTCGTATATACGTTGGAAAACAAGATTATCTCATAAGATTATTCACAAAATACAAAAAAAAAAATATGCTACGTCATTTGATATTTTATTTTTATAAAAATATCGAAGAAGGAAAAAATTATTTTTTATTAATTTTTAATTAAAATAATATTATTTTTAAATATTTTATTTTATCGATAAATAAATAAATAAATTATAAAATAATTTTTACTATGATATTTTATCATAAAATCATTAAAATATTAAATATTTATTAAAATTTTATTATTTAAAATATTTTATAAAATATAAAAAATTAAATAATATATTTTGTAATATAAATGAATGGAAAAAAATTTACGGTAACACATTCTTAAAAATATTAAAAAAAATAAAATTCTAGCTTTTCACAAACTGTAGCCATCGATCCCTTTTCGAGAACAATTTTGTTTTCATGATATTTTTTAAGTTTGATATTTTGATAATACATTAATTTTATTTTTAATATTTTTTTTTATTTTTAACTATTAATTTAATAATATACATATTTTAAAAAAATTATTTTAATAAAATTTTTATATGTAATTAATATATGCATTTTAAATAAAATATCTTTGATAACGTAATGAAAAGGAAATGAAACAATATTATTTGATTTGATCACTGGAATAAAAAAAATAAGTATTAATGTGTTTTGTTTATAATTGGAATAAAATAAAAAACACTGTATATTATCTTAATATCTTTATATTGAGTAAAATTTAAATAATACTATTTAATTTTTATTTTTTCATCAAACAAAATAAATTATTAAAATTATTATTTTGTAAATAATTATTACTTAAAAATAAAATATATTATTAAAATTAATATTTTTCTAAATAAAATTTAGGGTTTTGAGATTTGGAGTTCAGGATCTAAAGGTTTTGGATTTAGGGTATATAAGTTTAAAGATATAGGTCATAGGGATTAGGGTTTGGGTTTGGAATTTTGAAGTTTAGGGTTAGAATTTAGATATTAATATTTAGGGTATATGATTTAAGATTTACGGTTATATTTATGAGTTAAGTTTTATGGTTATATTTGTGAGTTTAGTATTAAAATTATTATTTTTTAAATAGTATTTAAGGTTTAGGGTTTAGGTTTAAGATTTAAGGTTTAGAGTTTAAGTTATAGGGTATAATGTTTAGGGTTTAAAGTTATATTTGTGGATTAAGATTTAAAGTTAAAATTATTATTTTTTTAAATAGGATATAGAATTCAAAATTTAGGGTTATATTTAAGGTTAGAATAAAATTAAAAAGAAAAATTAAGATGAGAATGAATCAATTCTAATTTCATTATATTCTAATGAATTAAAATTCAGATGTTATTTTTCGTTTCTTACTTAAATACTTTTTTATTTTTAAGTTTTAAATAAAAAATTAAATATTGATCTACTCATTTTATTTTTTCTTGATATTCTCTTTTTTTAATCATTTTTTACTTTCTCTTTAAACTGCCTTCAATAAATATTTTTGAATATTGGAAAAAATTCTACCGTAATTCTTTTTAAATATTGATGATATAATAATTTAGATTAATAATACGAAGGGTATGTATAATAAATTTTAAAAAATAATAAAAACAAAACACATAAAATTTTTATATATAAAAATAATACAATTATCTTATATTTTTTTATTAAAAAATATATCACATTATTTTATTTTAAATAATTTTTAATTAAATAAGATCATTTAAATTATTTTTATATCTAATATGATTCGATTTAATCTTATTTAATTTATTATTATAATATTTTTATTATTATTAATTTTAAAAATATATTTTTTAAAACAACACAACAGTTTTTAAATTAATTATAACTATGGCATGAACAATAGCCAATAATCAATAAAGTAATATATCAATTATTTTATTTTGAATTAATGTTTAATTTCTTCCATAAAGTAATTTCATGCATGAATCATTAACATCCAACTCACGCCATTATACATTTCCCAAGAATGATTTTCTCTTTGCTTCAGTAGATACTTTCATAATACTAATCATTCTTTTCCTCTACTATCTCTCACCTCTCTTTCTCTCTCTCTAAAATTATTAACAAGAGTTTTAAAATTGTCCTTATTTTCTTCACCGCAAGCAAACTAACATACCGAACAAAACTCCAAAACCCCACGATTCTCGAGAAAACCAAAACCAACCCAATATTTTCCCACGAAAATACAAGAAAAGCAGCCGATATAAGGAAAGTACAAAAACATCCCAAAAAAAAGAGAAAGAAAAAAAAAAATGGGTATCTTCTATGCCTATACAGTTCACTCACGAACATACAGACACACTCAGTCTCACCTCTAAGCTTCTCCCTTTATTCTCTCTAGAACTCGACACCTGAGAGTAGACTCGGTCATAACTCGCTATCCGACACTCTTTTTCTCATCGGAAAATGACTTCGCGGAAGGACCCGCACTATGGCCGGAGATCATGGTGTTGCTCGTTCGTTGTACCTCCTTCAAGTCCAGATAACATCTATATTCCTCAATCCAAGCCACACCATCAGAAGAACGAGACCCATTCGAAACCCATTGGTAACTCGATCCCAAACTCACCCCAGAGCTCCAAATCTGGGTTTGGTTTGGTTGGTCGGATCGACCCACGTAGGATCTTGTCCCCAGGAAGAGTTTCCCCAATTGATTTGGACCCAATTGTTGATTCGATTCAAGAAATCGGACCGGACCCATCAGTAACAGTCAACGCCACCAGTCAGATTCGAACTCATAGCTTTCGGGCCCCGAGTGAGAGATACCGTTCGCCGCCAGATAGTTCGTCAAGTTCTGGGAACAATGTGTTTGATGTGAGATTGAACTTGAGAGGAAAGAAAGGTGAATGTTTGGTATTGGAGTTAAACTCGGAGGTTTTATGTGCTAACTCGGAACTATTCGCTGGATTAATTAGCGAGTATAGAAAGAAAATGTCTTCGAATGGTTCTTCTGGGTCGAAAATTTGTAGAATAGAGATGCCAGAGGTGGAGAACTTGAGGGTGTTTAGGGAAACCATAGAGCTTATGTTTGAGGAAGATATCTCTAAGCGACTCTTGAAGATTGGAACTTACAGGGCTATTGAGATACTTGAGGTCAGTACTTGTTGTCATTATCGTTTTCTTTGTTAGTTATATCAATTTCTTCCTTTTCTTGTTTCTAGGTTTTAATGGAATTCTTACTTCTTTTCTTTTTTTTCCCCATCATTTTCTAATATTTTTATTACTTTGGATTTTGTTTTTAATTTCCATGAACTTTTCTCGTAGATCAAGCGTGTACTTTTGATGAAAGAGGTTGGAATGACCTATTCTGTGAAACCAATTGTATTTCTTGATGTTCCTTACTCATGTTCAAATTCATTTGCATTGTGGATTAGTTCTCTTATTTTAATCGTTGGAGCACGTATTGGAATTCCCTGCACCTTATATAGGTTGCGGAGTGGGTTTGTTCTAAGTTAGACAAGCTTTTAGGTATTACCCTATGGTTTTGGTTTGTAGAATTGAAAACTTAAAGAATTTGAGAATGATAATAGGAATTGAATTTAATGGAAACAATATTAATGTTACTTTATTTGTTTTTATTTGTTTGAGAAGTGGAATCAAAATAATGATAACTATCAAAGTAAATTTATAAAATTATAAACGAAATAAAATTTGAAAATAATATTTTGGATTTTTAAATTAGATAAAATGAGAAAATATAATAAATAATTATACAAATGTGTGAGGAAAATAGAACATTATAGCATATTAATGAGGAATGTTATACATTCCATTTCAGAATAATAGTCAAGACAAACACAATAATATCTTAAATAATTTTCATTATCATTCTTATTATTGTCAATTAAACATGACTTGTAAATCTAAGTTTGCATAGAAAGACAACAGAAGTTTTGGTGGACCTATATTACCACATTTTTCAAACCTAACCTTTGGTGTCTCAATTGGTACTAGAGATCTGTTATGTTGAAAATTGGTACGAGGTCTATTGGTTTAAAAATGGGACATCATAACTCGGCCACAGACTTCTGATGTGTGTAATTGCAAACTCAGTGGAATTTACCTAAAAGCTAGTGGACTTAAGTCCAACTTGCCTACCTGGACTCTTTGGGTATTTTTTTCCGGCATATATAGTGTTATTAACTTGGGTCAAGCGTACAAGTATGCAAAACCAACACATCTTATTGCTTCACCCTTTATAACTCCTTAATCTTTACTGCTTTGCTTTGATCTAGAAAACAGAACTTGGGGGGGGGTGTTGAACCACTGATATGTTGGTGTGTGTTGTTGTGGCAGACACCAATAACTCAGTGGAGTAAAACATGGAGCATAAAATAATGGTAGTGGATCCATAAAACATGGATATGCAGGAATTATGGTTATTGTTTAATTTTCGTTTTATACATATATCTCAACTATTGTACGCAGAAATATAACGAGAAAATATAATGAAATATCTTGATAATTATCGAGAGAAATACAATATTTGACATGGTATCGAGGCTGAGGATATTGCTAATGAACTACCTATTTGATTTATGACCCAAGAAACTACCATTTTTTGATTCTTTGATCTACCAAATTTGCGAAATTTCGATTACGATTTACGATTCGATTTACGGTTTTACGGTTTTACGGTTTCTAATTTCCGATCTCTGGTGTGACTCTTGATTGTAGGCTGAGTTTTTCCTTGTTTTGAGTTAGATCTCGGTTTATATTGACTCTTGTGGCCGTTTTCAAACATCGAACATGTACTGACTCGAAATGAAAGCAAGATAGTTATTTCACGTTTATTTGTTAAAATTCAATAGAAGATTACGGGTTACACCTTTAAAAAATATATATCGGCATCTGACTTCTGAGAGCGAAGTACTCGTGACAGATTGATCAGCGGTTTACGGTATATGAGAATAGGTGGTCTTGTGTGGTTGAACCTACCATTTCGACGAGGAAGGAGAAGCATTGTATGAAGAAGAGCGCTTGCCAAAGAATACGAGAGAAGAGGAGAAGAAGATGGGCTGAGATTTTGGTGAGAAGAAATGGTGGAGCAGCCTTGAGAAGATCTTTGGTCGAAGCCTTGACGGGCAATTTGGCTGCTTGAGGAAGCTGTAGCGACCAATCTGTTGAAATCAGCCTTGAGGAAGAAAGGGAGAGAGCAGAGTTAGGCAGAAGAAACTGCGTTGAGAAACGCAGTAGAAGGAGCTGCGCTGAGGAAGGAAGAATCTGTTGAAGGAAGGAAGAATCTGTTGAAGGAAGGAAGAATCTGTGCTGAGGAAGAAGGAGGAAGAAGGAGCTGCGAAAAAATTGGAAAAAAAAAAAGAAGGGAAATTTTAGGGTTAAGCGGTACAGCGAATGTGAAAAGGGACGGTTAGGGTTACAAATTTTTCTTTATATACTGTTGTACGAATTGTAAAAAAAAAAAAAAAAAAAAAAAAAAAAAAGGAAAAACGGAAGAAAAAAAATTTTAGATTTCATGGCGGAATCCCAGAGATTTAACTACCAATTTCATGTTGGAAGATTTGTGAAAATGACGGAAGTTTTCACTAGAGCTCGGATCATTTCCATGACCTCACGTCAGCAGCGTCGGCCATTAGTATCGAGTTGGGAGGATCAATGTATGCCTTGTGGTCAGGGTGGTGGAGATGTATATCTGCAGCAAGACAATGGGATATATTAATGGGGATTTTCCTGACTGTTGAAAGCCAGGCCACCGTTCGGGAGATGGTGTATTTGAAAATGCCATTGTTAAAGGATGGTTGATCAATTCGATGGACCCGCCCTTGATTGCAAATTTTATTCGATTCCCAATGCTGAAACAAGTTTGGGATTAACTGCTTTACCACTTACATGATGGGACGGTGACACGTCTCGAGTGTATGATCTTCGTCGTCGAGTTACTCGTATGAAACGAGGCGGGTGGATCCATTGAAAAATACTCTGATGACGCCTTGAGGGTTGTGGCGAGAAATTGATTTCCGTCGTCACAATCAATGGAGTGTGCAAATGACATACAAAATACAACTCCATCGTACGGGAAGATCAGTGTATACCTTGGCCGATGGATTGATGATAGACTCGACAAAACTCGAGTGATGTGCTTGAAATCGGACCATTCCCTGCGGTGGAACAAGCACATGGATTCGTCGGTCGGGAAGAGGTCGGGCGAGCCGTGATGATCGCGAGTGTAGATACGACACCGGAGCGGTTATGACTTTTAAAGGGGTCGAGGACACGTAATCGGATGCCGCTAGCAGGAACCTCGCCGTAGGCGTGAGAAATCCTCGGGAAATCGTCTCTTGACATGAAATGTGGCCGTGCGGAAACTCAAACACGCCGTGGCACTGAGCTCATGGGTATCGAGAATGGTGGAATGATCTTGAAGCACGGAAGAAACGGGACACTGGCCCAGACGGCCATTTGTGGCTGCAGTAATGCCTCGCTATACACTTACTTCCCGAAATTTGAATCTTCCCAGGGATCCAGGGTATTTCAAGTAAAGCATTTCACGCTATCTACTCGTAGTGATAAAGAGGATTGGATTACGGACTGCGGAGCTACGGATCACGCATGACATTTGACCCAAACGATCTCTCCCATACAACCCTGACCAAGACGGAGCGGGTGTCGCCAATGCAAATGGGGTGGCTTATCCGATTCTGAGGTGGAGCAGTGACACTTATCTCCTCATTATCATTATCTAATACTTTGCTTGTACCATCTGTCAAACCGACTAATGCAGTCAGGTCACTTGAGACCTTAATTGTGTAATTGATGTATTCTACTTTTGCCTTCTACAGGATATTCTCACCAAGGAGATCATTGGGCGTGGTACTAGAGGAGGGCTATATTATGTGGATGACCTCGGTTCGGGAAGAGCCAATCACGTACGCAACATACTTGTTGGTAACAAGGAACGACAGATTTGGCTATGTCATCGTAGATTTGGGCATCCATCGTTCGGGTATTTAAGGCACCTACTCCTAGTTTATTTTCAAATATCACACATTCGGATTTCAAATGTGATACTTGTATCTAGCAAAGTCATAGGGCGTCTTATCCTATGAGCATGAATAAAGTATGACTCCTTTTGCTTTGGTACATTCGATGTTTAGGGGACCTTCCCACGGTTATTACGTCATCGTGGTCATCGTTGGTTTGTTATTTTTTGTTGATGATTGTACACGAATGACATGGCTTTACCTTCTCAAACATAAAGATGAAGTATTTGCTACATTTCACCTATTTCACACCGTGATTCGGACGATTTTCTGAAAAAATTAAGATACTTGGGTCGATAATGGAGGGGAGTATGTTAATCAAACAATTAGGACATACTTGGACAACCGTGGTATTCTCCATGAAACCTCGTATTCCTGAAACATGACGAGAATGGGGCTGCGGAGAGGAAGAATAGGCATATTTTAGAAACGGCTCGGTGCCTTACTAATCGGTGCAATATGCCTAATAAATCTTTGGAGTGATCTTTATTACTACGGTACAATGTATCTCTTGAATCGAATGCCCAAGACCTATACAATTTCGGACTCCATTAAAGGTGTTATCCGATCATCTTCCCTTACCTACTATTTTAATGCTAGCCCCGAATTTTTGGATGTGTTGCTTTTGTCCACCTCCATAAAAATCAACGAACTAAGGATTGGATCCATGTGCTTTGTCCGATGTGTATTCTTGGGGTATGGTGTACGAGAAGAATGCACCGATGTTATGATCCAATTACTAAAGAAACTATACTACCGTGGATGTCACTTTCCTAGAATCGAATGTTTTTTCCCATCAGGTATCCAATTACACTCTTCAGGAGAGTTATGGTGAAGAACGAAGTTGGCTTGATGTTGAAATATTAGACACTAGTCCAACATACTCGGATCACCGCGATAATATGGAGGAGCCGTATCTAGACAGAGCTTGAACTTCAGAAGCGAAGTAGTAATTGAATCTCCCAGGAAGATGAAGTGGTTGATGTACCACTCCATTCTCAGTACCAATGATCCTCTGCTGAGAACACTTTCACAGGTAAGCTACTATCACACCTTTACAAACTAATGCTATAGATACACCTGTTGGTTATGTTTTACCTTTCGAGACATGATCGAGGTAAACCTCCAAATCGATACTCCCCGAGAAAGAAAGAACGACAACAGTATCCAATAGCAAATTATGTATCTACTCAAAGATTATCGGAACCTGTCGGGGCATTCGCCAAACACTCTCATCGTGTCAAATTCAGGAGTAGCTGGTGGAAGAAGCCTTATACGATCCAAAAATGGGCTCAAGCTATAAAAGAGGAATTTGAGGCATTGCAGAAGAATAACACATGGGTGTTAGCGAGTTGCCTCGGGAGGAGGAAGATGGTAGGATGCAAGTGGATTTTCTCTATTAAGTATAAAGCGGATGGGTTAGTTGATCGTTACAAGGCGAGGCTTGTAGCAAAAGGATATACACGAAACATGGGATAGATTATCAAGAAACCTTCTCACTGTGGCTAAACTAAAAGCTGTGAGAGTTTTGTTATCTCTTGCGGCAAATTTAGATTGGCCATTGCACCAACTTGACGTGAAGAATGCCATGGTGACCTTGAAGAAAGAGATCTACGTGGATATCCCATGGGGATATCTTGTTACATCGGGAAAGCAGCGCATGTAGATTACAACGAGCGTGTATGGACTAAAACAATCACCTCGGCGTGGTTTGGTAGGTTGAGTTCGGCAATGAAGAAATATGGGTTCCAACAAAGCAACTCTGATCATACTCTTTTCCTAAAACATCGATTAGGGAAGATATGACACTTATAGTCTATGTAGACGACATGATCATTACGGGGGATGATAAAGAAGAAATCTCTAAGAGACAAACAACAGTCGAAAAGGAGTTTGAAATGAAGAACTTGGGAGGGCTCGAAATACTTCTTAGGTATTGAGGTAACAAGATCAAAACAAGGCATATGTCTTTCCCAAAGGAAATATACTCTGGACTACTAGCAGCGGGACTACTAGATTGTAAACTGTCGATATTCCTATGGTTCAAAATCGCCAAACTTCGGAGAATATGTGGACCAAGTACCGGCGGATAAACAGAGATATCAACGGTTGGTAGGAAAACTCATATATATTTATCTCGTACTCGACGCTGTGTGCATATCTTTGTGAGTGTCGTGAGTGGTTCATGCCTTGCCCAGTGAAGACCATATGGATGCGGTCGTAGGAATACTTCGTTACTTAAAATCCTCCCTGGGAAAGGACTTATGTTTTCAAAAGAATGGTCAATTGGAAGTCCTTAGATATCTGATTCAATTTGGGGCGGGGAATATGAAGGATAGGAAATCTGCTGGGTACTTTACTTTCGTGGGGGCAATCTTGTTACATGGAGAAGCGAAGCAAAATGTAGTTGCCTTATCAGTCTTGAAGTGAATTTCGAGGAATGGTCGAGGAATATGTGAGCTCCTTTGGTTGAAAAACCTTGGCGAGATGGGGTTGCTCCTAACTCTGAAATGAACTTATTTTGTGATAACAGTTGTACCATCGCTACAATCCGATTTCCAACATGATCGCACGAAGCACGTTGAAGTGGATCGGAACTTCATCAAACGAGAATCTTGAAGAAAAGATTATTAAGCTTCCATTTGTTAAATCGAGAAGATCAATTGGGCGATATACTCACAAAATGCGTATGCACGAGGAACCTACAACTCACTTGACAAGTTGGGCATAAGAGACATATATGCACCAACTTGAGGAGGAGTGTTGGTGTGTGTTGTTGTGGCAGACACCAATAACTCAGTGGAGTAAAACATGGAGCATAAAATAATGGTAGTGGATCCATAAAACATGGATATGCAGGAATTATGGTTATTGTTTAATTTTCGTTTTATACATATATCTCAACTATTGTACAGAAATATAACAGAAAATATAATGAAATATACTAATAATTATCAGAGAAATACAATATTTGACATGATACACAGAGGTGTTATTGGTTTCTATGGAGGAGGAGTAAGCTGACTTGGTGCTTGTAGCCAATTAACAGTCCAATTTAGCTTGTCTTTCTATATACTAGTAGAAGAGTTGTACTTTTCAAGAAAACATTTGCTGTTTTTGAGTACCATACCATGGATTTGCATTACCTTAGGAACCTATGTATGGAGAAATTATTCATTAATAGTATATTTGATGTGGTACTCTAAGCCTGTTTAGTGCAAGCATATTGTGTTGTAATATGCCTACAAAGTCTAAATTATTACTATTGTGATTAGCGCCCAGGAGTACTCCTGGAGCAATCAATAATTCCTCCCTAGTAAGTGTTAATTGTAGATGCTGAAAGTGGTTTTCCAAGTTGTTTCTATGCTGTGCGTGCTTTTGTAGTATTGATGTAAAACAAACAATCCTTTACAAGAGCTATGAAAATCTGTTTGTGCTTCTTTTAGCTTCTGTTGATTAAATTTAGGGAGTTGATGTCTAGGTTAACTTTATTTAGCAGGTATCATGTTCCCTAAGAATCAATTCTTAACATAGAATTATAACTTATGAAAATCTGTTCATTCTTCTTTTAGCTTTTGTTGGTTAAATTTAGGGAGTTGATGTCTAGGTTAACTGTATTTCAACTTTAAGAGGTTTTTTCTTCTTCTTATCATTACTAGGTATCAGCAGGTATCATGTTCCCTAAGGGTGTTTTGTCCTGTTTGAAGTACTTGGAGGCCATCCCTTGGACTGAGGAAGAAGAGGAGAAGCTTAGGAACTTGTTTACAAGGTTTAAGTTTGATGATGCAACAACTAGAGATATACTGTCCAGACTGTATTTGCAAGAGTCGTCAGATGCTGAACATGATTTAGCTAGACAGCTTGTCTGGTCTATCACCACTTGCAAAGATGTCAATGCAAGGAATGAGCTAAAGTCATTAGTGAAGGGTCTCCTTTGTAGAAGTTCAGTCTATGAAAAGGGTCATCAGCCTGACCTAAATAAAGAGGAAATTTATGTCATCTGCCAGTCATGTTTGGATTCACTTGTCAGCCTGCTCGAGGAGGCCTCTGACACTATTTTTCCCGAGAAACCGGTGAAGGTGAAAGAAGAGCCTTTACTTGAGCGTATATGCAGACAGGTTGATAACATCAACTGGCTGGTAGATATCCTGCTAGATCAGCAAATAGCAGAGGACTTTGTGGATCTTTGGTCAGATCAAAGACAACTGATTAAAATGCATGAGAATTCATCTCCGATGGTTAGATATGAGCTTAGTCGAGTCTCAGCAATTTTATTCATTGCAATGGGTACTAGAAAACTGCATTGCCACTCAGAATCAAGATCACGACTTCTCCTGACATGGTTTGGCCCAATGCTTTTGGACTTTGGTTGGCTGCAGAGATGCAGAAAAGGGCTTGATATGAAGACACTTGAGGAAGCCATGGGTCAGTCACTCCTTACCCTTCCTTTGAAGCATCAATATATCTTGTTTATGGAATGGTTGGGGAGTTTCTCAAAACATGGTACTGAATGCCCTAATCTCAGCAAAGCCTTCCAAATCTGGTGGCGTCGTTCATTCTTAAGAGGCTCTGAAACTCATGACATCGAATCAAGGTAACTGGTAAAGCATCATGTTTCCACTTCCACTGATATATCATCACTAGTACTGTAACTGTAGGTGTGTACATTTCTGATAACAATCTGGAGGAAGCGGAATAATCTATAGATCAACTCCGTAGAGTTTGTTTGTGACAAGTTTTAGGGAATGAAAACTGAAAAAGGTATCTTTTCTGGTTACTATTTGTGGAGTATAATATGCCAAGTCCCCAAATCGAGTAAAAGCAGATGCTTCTGATGTTAAGTCCTGAAATGGCCACTTAATATAAAAAGGAGGTGTTATTTTAATTCATATTAAAAAAATTAAGATTTCATTTTAATAAAATTTATATTAATTTAAAGATATCTCTATTTAAAACATAAATTTAATAAAACTATTTAAATTATAGAAAACATCAGATACATGACTATTAAAAAGTTGAAGGATAAGTTATTTACATCATGTTTCATTATTGTCTTCAAAATATATGATATAAAATGAAATAAATAAAATAAAGGAAACTTGGGATTTTCTTCTACTATTTCAACGCTGAAAAGTGAACCGTTTTATTGAAACCTAATTTAGAAGGGAAAGGAAATCACGGTGAACTATAATTAATTTAATAAAAATTTATTCTAAAATAATATTATAATAAATAAATATTCATGATGCATGTCACATACAATAATGTTTAGAAATAATCACCCTCCTTAGTAAACAGAGTGAAGAGATTTTATTTATAAAATTTGGGTATATTTGTAATTCTTTGCTTTTGAAATTAAAAAAGTGTATATTCTAGTTATCATAATTTACGTTTTTATATATAAAATATGCTATGTAAATATAAAATGATATGCAACTCCATATATATTGGTCAACAAAATACATTGATGCATATATGGTCAATTTTCAAGATGCATGCAAGTTCGTCTACGATCCCATACATAATTATAATACGAAATACATATGACACATGTATTGGTCAAATCAATATCATATGAGTCCTCGTCTATGGGTGATTCACTCCAAGACACAATGCGGGTCTAATTTCGACCTATGTGTTATCAAATTTTGAGACCCAATAGACGGTTTGAAATATAACGAGGAATTCAATTTCGAGGTCCATGTGCCATCAACAAACCAAGACATCGTAGATGAAAAAACTTTGAAAATATGTATAAATGTGATGTATACTTATAATCTATTGAAAATAGTCCATTATAACTAGTAGTTCATGGTTATCATCTTTTGTCAAACTCATTTACATGCATACACTTCATAAAATTATTTTTGTAATGTATATATAAAAATCTCAATTGTCATGTAAATTTTTTAATGCTTATTTTATATAAAAAAATTAATGTTCTTTTTATATATATAAATTTTTAATTTATGCAAAATAAAATATTTATAATCGGGATGTTATTTTAACGAGATTTATTATAAAAATCATGACATTTAGTTTTTCTTTTTATTCATAATATATGATGAATGATATTTTTTATGGAAAACAATACATGAATTAAAAAGTTAAAGTATAAAACCCTTACATGAAAAGTTGATCCGAATTTTAAAATATTTTATACCCAAAATACGCTTCGAAATGTACCCAAAATCCGAACAATTTTAATGAGAGGAGGAAAAATTTTTGTGAGAAAAAGGAAAAAATCCAGCTCTGTATAGGCTAAAACTGCACCTTATTGACGAATCTAGTCAGTTGCTTAGCAAGGCCACAATGAGGCTTAGCGAGGCAACGCTAAGGATCGCGACTAAGGCTGGAATGAGGCCCCTGTGAGTTATATAATTATTTTTGATTTTTTCACATTCAACCTAGTTTTTCGATATATCTTTACAGTAAAAAATATTGTTAAGAGAATTTCTTTTTAAACACTTTAATTATTTATAACAAATTTTTGGAGTTTTACATCTGAGTTCTGAAATTTATGTTGGTTTGAGACCGTGAAAGAAAAATATGAAATATTTTGACAATTAGACATTAAATCTGATTTAACAGTGTTCATCAATTGTGAGCTTTAATCGTGATGTAGTATAGTATGAATCAAGTTCTAATTGCTAGAGCTGCTAGCTTCCTTCTATCATATTTAGTCAAGCCTTGTGTCACGTCCCGCCCAAACTGCCCCTAAAAATCCAAATGATGGCTGCCTAAAGGATCTAGACACATGGAAAGTTCTAGAGTTGCCTAGAGAAGTCTAGAAAGGGCTGGAGTTGGATGGACTTAATTCAAGCTTGAAGACCCTAGAATGTTCTAGAGCACACTAGAGGGTGCTAGAATGGTTTGGAATATTCTAGAACGTGTCGGATGGTTCGGGAAGGTTGTAGAAGCTGCTGGAAGCTTACGGAACATCCCGGAAGGTGCATGAAGGAACTAGACAAACCTAGAAGACTCTAGAGTTGGATAGAAGGTCCTAGAACCTTGTGGTAGATTGTACATAGAACCCCCTTGTACATTCTAGACTAGGAAGACTCTAGAAAGTGGTGGCGTACTCTTAGCGTGAGAGCCGCTATAAATAGACCACTGGTCTTCATTTGCATTCATCTTGGAAATCTTGGGAATTCTTAGCATTTGTAACATAAACTCTCTCACAGAAGCGATACAAAGCATTCTTTGCAAACTCTCTTTCTATTCTCTTTGGAGTTACATTTCGGATTCAAAGGCGAGGCTTAGTCTGACGGACAGCTAAGTGCCGCACGATCGCTACTTGAGAAATTAAGGTCGTGACGGTTGGTATCGGAGCATTAGGTTGAAAGCAATCTTACTCTTGGCATAATGAAGAACGTTGGTCCATCTACACCAAGCGTTGATGTTCCACATGGAACGTGGACGTGAGAAACCCGTAAACCATCAAAGGAATCTCGAGCCAAGTCGAAAGACATACTTTCTAGCTTGGAGGCACGAGTTGGGAGTGCGCGAGACTGACTTGGGGAGGCTGTTTGGCCAGAGAGTGGACAATTTAGAGGAGCGTTGCAATGGCTTGGAGGGCGAGGATGTGGAGATCCGTACGGCGGTTAAGATGTCACTCAACGAGCCGAAAATTTAGATGGTGGGCTAAGGCAAGAGATTGATGGGTTGAAAGTGAACTTGCCAAGGTAAGAGATCTCGTCGAAAGAGAACTCGCAAATGTCTTGCTTAGAGTTGAGGATATGGATGGTGATCTAGCTCTTTGTAGCGGGCTATGGGCGCGGGAACTAACAAACCAACCATTTTGTAATTGAGGCTAAGAGGGTGGATGTTCCCCAAGCCCGAGACCTTGATGGCGTTAGGAGCGCTAGGGAAGTGGGAGAACTTCTGGGGGGCTAGAACGATACTACGAGGCTACGCGCGTAACGGACCACGGCGAAGATCCGAATCCCGCTATGTATTTGTCCGACACTTTGCTATCTTGTGGTGGAGGCGAAAACGTGGAGATGTCTGGCAACGGCGGGTTTGCACGATTGACACCTTTGAAGACTTGAGGGAGTTCAGACGCAGCTTCTTCCGTAAATCCGAGGAGGAGGCAAGGGCCGATTGCGACGTTTGAAGCAAACGGGTAGCATAAGGGACTATGTGAAGGAGTTCACACCTTGTTGCTAGAAGTCCAGCGACACGGCCGACAAGGATGCCTCTATTCTTGTTCATGGACGGTCTCGATCGTGGGCTAATGCGGAACTCGAGAGACGTGGTGTCCAAGACTTGTCTTCGGCCATCGCAACTACGGAAAGCTTTATTGACTACTCCATGAGCAAGGGAGAGTCCAAAGGCCTCGGATAAAAATTTTGGTGGAGAGAAGAGTAATGGAGGCCATGCCAAAAGTCGGGAGTTCCAAAAATCATAAAGCGAACTCTGCATTCAAGCCACGGGATAAGGGGAAGGAGAAGGAGGATCGGAATGCCCTCGAAGCCCGTGTTACGTGCTTCATTTGCGACGACCGCGTTGGGCACGTGAATTTCCGAAGAGGAAGACGCCTTGAGTGCCTTAGTTGCTTCCATGCAAAGAGCGGGATGGAGGCGAGTCCTGGACGCGAGGTGCAAAGATGGGTTCTTTGCGCCTGCAGTGCAATACGCAGAGCGCAAAGACCACAAAGGCAATGTACGTAGATGCCACCATTAACGGGAAGGTTGCCAAAGCATTGGTCGACACGGGTGCATCTCACAACTTTGTTTCGGTGGAAGAAGCGAGGAGACTCGGCTTAAAGGTTGTCGATGGAGTGGTTCTCTCAAAGCGGTTAACTGGCGACTGCACCGTTACGTGGAGTCGACCGAGGAGTTAAGGTCGATCTTGGTGCATGGGCGCGAGTGGACTTATCGGTGGCGCGCATAGATGAATACTCGATGGTATTCGGCATGGATTTCTTGGACCGGGTAAGAGCTTTCTTGGTGCCGTACTCGAGCTCGTGTGCATCGTGGATGGTTCAAAGACTTGCGTGGTAAGACGGGACGGGACCACCAAACGCACAATCCAAGGCCTCTCTCTCGGCACTTCAAATCAAATGGGGGATTCGAGAGGGACGAAGAGGGATTACGACCATCTCGAAAGTACGACGGGAGGAGTCGCTAAAGCGAGCTTGCCGGCGGAAGTGCGAAGCTAACTCCGGACAAGTCCCGAGGGGTGATGCGCGAGGCTCCTCGCGCCGATGTTTCTCCGAGGAAGGAGGTGGACCGTGAAGTCGGGTGGAACTCGACACGAGACCACCGATGTGAGCCGTAGACGGGTGGAAAAATTAGAGTTGCGCGGCGACGTAGTGGTGATGCGGCGAGCCGAGGAAAGACAAAGCGGCGTGCACGCTCGGAGGTTTGCTAGAGCTGCCCATTCCGGAAGAGACCAGGAGAGTGTCTCTATGGATTTCATCACTTGCTTTCCAAAATCAGAGGGCTTTGGCAGCATTATTGTGGTGATTGATCGCTTCAGCAAGTATGCAACATTCATACCTGCCTCAACGGACTGCACGGCAGATGAGACGGCACGGCTGTTCCTCAAGAATGTTGTGAAACATTGGGGAATCCCATCTAATATCGTGAGTGACCGAGACCCACGATTCACGGGGAAATTTTGGACAGAACTATTCAAGCTATTGGGATCAGACTTGAATTTCTCTACCAGTTTTCATCCCCAAAGTGATGGACAGACGGAGCGTGCCAATGCATTGCTGGAGTTGTATCTCAGGCACTTTGTGAGTGCCAATCAACGGGATTGGGCGAAGCTGTTGGATGTAGCCCAATTTTCGTATGTCTGCAGCGAGTCCACCGCTAAGAGTCCCTTCGAAATTTTCATGGGGCGGCACGTGACCCTCTCGTACCTTGGCCACGAGTTATGAAGGAAAGAGTTTCGAGCTTTCAAGTTTGCCAAGGCGTGAGCAAGCGAGTTGGCCGAGCCTATCCCCGAATAAGGCATCTAAAAGATGAAGAAATGGGGTCGACAAGAAGAGGAGGATGGTAGAATTTCGGGAAGGCAATTTGGTCCTGTCAAATTATTGCTGACAATTCAAGTCCTTGCGGAAGGTTCGCTAAGGGGTTGGTACGGAAGTACGAAGGACCATTTCTAGTCCTTAAGAAAGTCGGAGAGGTGTCATTACAACCGCTGACTCCTCCAAAGCTTAAAATCTATCCTGCCTTTCATGTAAGTATCTTGAAACCCTTTCGTGGCAACGGAAGACACGAGTCGGGGAGAATCCGAGGGCGCCTACTGCGGTGGTAACCTCCTTTTGTGAAGACGGACTCAATTTTGGCGGACCGCGATCGACGAAGGGCGTACCAAGTTATAAGGAATACTTGGTCAAATGGAAAACGCCCCAAAGAAGAGACAAGTTGGGAACACGAGGATTCCTTGTGGCAATTCGGAGATCTTGTATAGAGGTTTCGACTTGAAGAGGGCGCGACGGGGCGTCGCGAACTCGAGTGGGGGAGGGTGTCACGTCCGCCCAGAGCCCACAAAAATCCAAATGATGGGCTGCCCAGGATTCAGACACACGTGGAAAGTTCTAGAGTTGCACAGAGAAGTCTAGAAAGTGGAGTTGGACGGACTCGACTCAACTCAAGCTTGAAGACTGCAGAATGTTACAGAGCACGCTGGGGTGCTAGAATGGGCTGGAATATTCTAGAACGCGCCGGATGATTCGGGAAGGTTGTAGAAGCTGCTGGAAGCTTACGGAACATCCCGGAAGGTGCATGAAGGAACTAGACAAACCTAGAAGACTCTAGAGTTGGATAGAAGGTCCTAGAACCTTGTGGTAGATTGTACATAGAACCCCCTTGTACATTCTAGACTAGGAAGACTCTAGAAAGTGGTGGCATGCTCTTAAGCGTAGAGCCACACTATAAATAGACCACTTGGTCTTTATTTACATTCATCTTGGAAATCTTGGGAATTCTTAGCATTTGTAACATAAACTCTCTCTAGAGCAATACAAAGCATTCTTTGCAAACTCTCTTTCTATTCTCTTTGGAGTTACATTTCGGATTCAAAGGCAGGCTTAGTGCAACGGACCGTGCTAAGTGCCGCACGATCGCTACTTGAGAAATTAAGGTCATGACACTTGGCTTTTCTTCGAAAAGTATTCTATGTTCGAATCCCATCCCATATTGTATTAAATACAACGTTATAATACCAAAAAAAGTTTCTGACAAAGAGGAGGGCAAAGAGGGTGAGGTTCATCTTTTTAGGTTTAATTACATAATATTACATTTTTTATTGATAAAGTTTAATTTTTAATCTATGTATATATACAATGCACATATGGTTTTTTTTAATCACTTAAAAAACATAAATATTTTTAGAAAAGTATAAAACTTAAATAAGTTGAATAATTAGTTCTTATAAAAATTAGAAGCTTTTTTTATATTTGTTATTTGTAGATAAAACATTCATTTTGCCCTTAAAATATGGGGGACCTAAACCCTCACAACTTAATCATAAAACATAATTGTTTTACATCCATGCAACATATAGCATTGGTTTGGGATATACTTCTAACAAATTGAAGTTTGGAGCAAATGTTTATGAGTATTTTAAGAGTGAATTCTATCTCCGACAACATATATGTCTGGATGTAAATGTTACTTGAAAAAAAAGAGTTAAATATTCAGTTACAAATTTGCAACTGATTGGGGCAAATATATTACAAAAGATTCCCCAATGAAATTTCATTGGTCAATAGCATCCCGTAATGAGACCCAAACTGGCATATATGGTAATTGGTGTATTAGAGAAAGAAGATCCCAACTTCTTATATGGTTCACAAGGAGAACTATGGGTACAAGTTATGAAAGAACGAGACATTCTTAAGTTTCATCGGCCAACAATGTCAACAGGGTGGCTTCCATAAGAAGCCTTTAATTTATCTTTACTCTTTTGCCTTCTTATTCGTCAGATTTGAACCCTCAGTGTTTTGGGTGAAAACCTTCCCTGAACTTTGTAGAACCTATCATTTTAACGTGGAGTCTCTAATGATAAATGATCTAAACCATTTTGTAGATAATAAATTTGGTGAAGATGAAGACGAAAGTGCATTGAACTTGGAAGGATATTTTAGACGATTGAAATTGTTTTTTTTAATTAATATTAGTGGATAAAAATGAAACAATATAAGATATATAACACTCTCTACCAATGAACATCGCTCAAAATGACTCGAAAACATACTTTTATGGGCTTGGCCTATGATATTACAAGTGTGTAAATGTATTGTTTACATAGTCAAAGTAGGAACACCCGATATGTACTTGTGGCTTCGAAGTTCTACGGCAATAAAGCTAGGAGTCCAAAATTATCTACCTGCAGAGGGAGGTAAAATGATCAAGGTTCGCTTAGAAACAAAGTAACATTTCATATATATATACATATATTCAAAAAAAAAACCTCCATAAATCTAGCAATGATAGGCAAACTAGATCTCTAGTCAGCATCCGCATCCGCATCAGTGACATCCTTCCTCACAATCTACAAGAGAAATATTCCTTATGATTTTCAAGGGAAAAAGGGCCAGAAGCATCTTATCAAGATAAATTATTTATTAATTCTTAAGTATGATTTACCTGGTATTTAGGTCAATAAAATTCTATATTAGAGCATATATTTTCTTGGAGTATCACAACCAAAAGGCCAAAGCAACAAAAAAAAGAAAATGATTGTTCGGGATTATACATTTTATATAACTCCAAGAGCAACCAATAACACCAAGCTTATCAAATACAAAATTATATCTGCATAGCTAGCTACCTTAGCCTAAAGCTGATTTCCACAATATTTCTGTTATCAAGCAATTAAGAATAGAAATGGTGGCCTTTAAATCCATTTGAAAAAAGGTAGCTACACAGCAGACTTGTTGAGAATTGATTTTCAGAAAATCCCACAGACCTACGCTTAGGCTACAGAGAAAATCATAATAACAATAAAATCCAGAGTCATGAACAATACCTCTGATATGTTTTCTTTTATCTTTTCACTGATAGGGCCATCTAAAGCTCTCTCGGCAAGCTCATAAAATAACTGATTACCGTCAGGGCCACTTGCTTTGTTCTTCTGCAAATACCTACAAGGGAGGATAAATCTTTGAGATTATTTACAGCTGATTTTTGGCAAACTATTATGGAAAATGAACTTCCTAGATATTGAAAATATTAACTAATCCAGGCACAATGGAAATATCCAAAGCAAAACACCCAATGCAGATTTTTCAACAATCACACAACAAACTTTAAGATATGAATATCAAAGATAACAGAAATAATAATCAAGAAAAATAAAGGAAATAACACACTAAGATTTATAGTGGTTCAACTCAACTAATATGGTGAGTCTAATCCACTTTTTCACTCCTCTAATGGAGATAAGTTCCACTAACTTTAATGATAGAGATTACAATCTTGAAGAACAAAAGACTCACTATAGAGAAAATACACTCAAAGAGACCTCTCAAAGCATTCATACTCAACAATGGGAGAAACCCTTTATCTCTCTTCTCTAACCCTTTTCTCTCTAGCTCCAAATGTTCTCTTAAGCTTCTAAGGCACACTAATATACGTTGTTTGAACCTGAGTTCGCACATTTAAGGATATCTGTGTAGATCCCTCAGTCCGAGGTATTATGGTACCAACTCGCTTCCTATTAAGGTCTTAAGTGGTCAGAACCGAATTCGAGAGTTGAGGAGAGCAAAAGAAATGTGTTATCTTTCCTAAGGTTGGTCTCCTATGTATATCAACCAGGTGGAACCATAATATCTCGAACGGGGGATCTACGTAGATATCCTTAAAATGTGTGAACCCAGGTTTAAGCACACTCAAATGGGCATTTACCAAAATGCCCAATCTATTCCATGCCCCCACTAGTCAAATTTTGTGAGTTATACATCATTTGCTCTATAATTTTTTACGAGCTCGATCAATCTAGTCCTTTCTCGATCGATCGAAGTATTGAAATAGAGTACCAGGATTCGGAAAAAAATTTCTTGATCAAAGCATGATCGATTCCCAATTGATCAACCAAGCTTCATTGATTGACCCTTAGTTTGGTCGATCGACATTCACCAAAAACCATTTCCTCTATTCCTTGCAATGCTTCTAATCCTAGTCCAACCTTTGATACTTGATCACCCACAACGGTTATCAAACATCCCCGTGAATTTGCATCACAATATTAGAGTAAAGCATGTGAAACACACCAATCAACTTTCTATCGAATTCTAACCTTTGTTGGACAAGTCCCTCCAAAGCCTGTTTGATGTTTCCAAGTTCTGGATGGCATTCAACACTTTCATCTAACCCCATCCGCCTCAGTTGATGCCACAAACTTTCTGCATCGAATCAAAAGCAAGTTCATAGATGTTAAACAAGCTTGGTATACTAAACTAACACTTGAAGAAATAACTCTGACCCAACATTTTTATTCATCTTAGATCTACAACAACTCCATGAAGATATAAAATTGATTTCTTTTATAATGAGGGAAGGGGAAAGTAGGCCTATGGGTGTTTAGAATCTTATAAAGGTAAAATAGATACTTGAGAACAACCACCTTTAGCCAAAGTTCCTGCAATATATACTTGTATTCTTCTTCCAAAAATGAAACCTTTTTCATCCTTTTTTAAACGTAAAAGGTTATTACTTTAAAGTTATAAAAACAGAAAAATATAAACTGTAATACATACCTTCAGTGATTTTGCCACCTGCAAGATATACAACACTAACAACAACAAAAGTAAAACCACTTAAAGGAACCGTATTTGCATCTTCAACATGTTTCTTATACACATTAGGAGGAAGTTGACTCAGGATAACATAAGATTTTGCATCTGTAACACCTGGACAACACAATTGGAAACCATAGTCAGTTAAAGAGTAGTAGTCTAAGGAAACAAACTCCTTCAAATCACACCATGTCTTTAACTATGGCATCCATAAGTCCCAGGATAAAGTTTCAAAAAAGAGTAAAGGAAAAAAGAATAAAAGAAAAAAATACAAAGCATGTGTATATAAGAGCACATATTGTAGTATATCATACTCTGTTGAGATGCATGTCCCTGATTTGCTGAAGAAGGGCGAGCTCGTTGAAGCTCCCTCATTTCATAGCCAAAGATACTAGAGAGCTTATCTCTTGCTTCCTTAATGATAATGGTAGGAAGAGCTCGTTGACGATAGTTTTTAGCAATGAGCTGAGTAAGCTCCTCTCTCTTAATCGGGCACCCTCCATTTTGTTGGGTCTTAAATAGTACATAGCGAATTACCTCCGCCACAAGCTTGTCCTTCTCCTGTCAATTACAATCACAATCAACTTGTTGAGAAACAATAGAGAAAATAAAAATCTCTTAACTCAAGACTGGACATAAACAGAAGCATCTTGTACCTCTTTAGACACACCCAATTGGGACAACTCTTCCGCAGAATTTGACATTTGGCTACGGAGAAATTTAACGGATATAGAGAAATTACGGAAACTTCAAAACCCTAAAATAAAAATAACTGGATCAGGAATAGCTTCTAGTTTCTTCTTCTTCTTCTTCTTAAAAAAAGGGTACTTATATCTCTTTTTTTATTAAATAAAACAACTATTATACGATAAGATTCGAATTTGAATCTACGGTGATGGAATGGGTATTCAGGAAACGCTTCCAGTTGTTAACAAAGTAACCAAATAACTTAAAGAAGAAACCTTAAAACTACATACCAAATAAAGGGCAAAGAAAAGAGCTTACCTTTACAGAAGCACCGAAGCTGAGACTCAGCCGCTGCCTTTGTTGCTCGAGAATGGAAAAAGGAACTTATTGGTTAATGATAATAAAAATGCAGAGAGAAAAAGTCGAGGGTTCATATGTTCTTCTTTTTGCCTGAGTTCTTATGTTCTACTTTCCCTCGGGCTCTTTTCTTGACACAAATTTGAAAATTGTGAAAACGTACCAATAAAGCCCCTAAATTCCTGAAATTGTACGATCCAAATTTATTCAAAAAAATTCAACCGACATCTCTAATAAATAACATCACTTTCTTGTATCCTCTCCAATGGTTCGGCTTCTATCCATTTCGAGAAGTATTCTATCGTAACAATCAAAAATTTCCTTTGTCTTTGAGGAAGAGGTAGGGGCTTACTATATCCAAACCCTAGAAACGCCCATGGGTTAATTATAGATTTCAAGTTGTTAGTTAGCTGACGAAGGATATTAGCATTTCTCTAAGTGTTTTTGTATACAATGTTCATATTCTATTCATTATTTATTAATTTAGTTTAAAAAAAAAGGTTATTTTTAACCTCTTAATCAAATAGCAAGTTATTTTTTTTTCTTTACTCTTTTAATTATATCTTAATTTTTTTTGTTTTTTTCTCTCTCCTCCTTCAATTCCCATCCCATTTTTTTCATTCTTATTATAAAAATAAGATAAAAAAAATATTTTAATTACCCTTTACAACTTTAAAAGGTCGAATATAAAAATTATAAATTTTTAATAAATAAATTTTTAGTTGAATAAAAAATAATAAAAATAATTTATATTTATAAAATACAAAAATATATTTAATAATAAATATATAACTTGTTATAACAAATAACTTATCAAAATTTTATTATAAATTAACTTAAAATAATAATAATAAATTATAAAATAATTACAAAATTAATAATAATTATTATTATAAAATAAATTATAAAAACTGGACTAATTATTATAATAATATTATATTATATTAGATAATATTTTTACACAAATTTTACTATATAATGTGTTATGCTTGTATTGTATATTTAAAAAGTTAGATATAGAGGTTTCATAATTTTTTTTAATAATTTAATTATTTTTATGAATATTATTTTTTATATCATAATTATAATTAAATATTATAATTATTTATTAAATATAATTATAATTATTAATAATAATAATATATTATATTTTTTATAAATTATCAAAATATTTAGCATATGATTTTCAATATATGTATAAATTTATATTTATTTTATTGTAAAATAAATTATTTTTTATTTTTTAAAATAAATTTTTTAATATATAATATGATAAAAAATATTTATGTATTTAAAATTAATTATAAATTTATAAGATGTTAATATTTCTTTTATGTTTATAATAATTATTTTTTGTCAAATAGAGCTAATATATCTTCTTTTTTTAAATAAAATTGATTAAAATTTTTGCTTTCAAGTCTAAGGTAAGATTTTGCCTATTTTAAAAAAAAAATTCAACTTGTGCCTATTTTTAAATTATTGTCCAAAAATTGGCTCTTATAGACAAAACCCCTTTCTCTAACACTCTTTGCATTTTTTGATACAATCTTTTTGAAAGATACGCCAATAATAATTCTTTCTTATAATTCTTTGAACGAGAGTTCTATCTTTTAAATTTGGGTCACATTGCCTTCATATAGTTCTCAAAAGATTGTAATTTTTCTTGATTAGATAAATATTTTAAGCATGATCCATCATAATTTTTTCAATAGAAAGCTCCTTGAATAATGTGTATTTTTTGATTTCATTACTATTTGTTATGCCTTTTTTTTATTTAAAGACAAAATGCCTTGGATAAGGTATTCAATAACGAGGACCATCCATGAAGCGTGTGTTATGGTATTGGTATTTTTTTATTTCTTCTTCTTATCCTCCTCTACAATTATACTAGGATCTGATAACCATAAAACTAGAATGACTCTTTTCAATTATGTACTTACTACATAGGCCAAAGTGGCCAATAAGTCTGCATGCTCATTTCCTCCTTATGATATTTGTTTGATCTCGAATGTTTTAAAATAAAATTTTAACTGTGGGTTTGGATATCTTCGGTTATCCATATCGTTGGTTTGATTTTTCCTTAATTAATTTCAAGGACAGGGATGATTTTGGGTATTACTCGATCACAAAGTCGTAGTTTTGGGACGGGTTTAGTTATACTGATATATAATATATTTATTTAATTAATTTATAAATTTATTAAAACATTTTTTTTATTTTAGGTATTATTTATTATTGTTATTCGCGAATAAAAACCGTCTTCAAACTATAACGATTTTTGGACAGTTTTGAGTATGGATTTTACACTTCAATTCGGGGACAATTATATCAAAAATTGTTCCCACCCGTCCCTTTTCCTATTCCTAATAGACGAGCTAATATATTTCATCAATAGAAGTAATTCCCCCGAGTTCCAAACTCTATTGATTGGTCACTATTTACCTCAATCGTAGGTCTAGTTTGCTCTTCGAGGGTGGGTAGGTAAGCCTTTGTCTATACCCAATTATATGGTGGAAACGGGATAAAGGTGGTCTAAGTCCACATTTTTATCTAAATTCATCTTGTATGTGAAGAAGTTAAGAGACCTTATAATTTTTTCCATCGACGAGGTAGACAATGAAGGTATTTGATTCACCTTATCACTTAAAGATGGTAAAATTGGGCAATCTTTTATTTTGGAGAAAGGTGTTTGAGGTGTAAAAGAAGTATAACCTTATTTCTATTAGGTCGTCAAGATTGACTTGTGAGTAATCCATGAAGTAAGATTACATGGCCTGATCTCTAAATAGTGTGGCTTGGTTTGTTAGTAAAAAACGAGTTGAATCTAGTCACTGGACTAAAAATTCAAGAGCATAGACTCAAAATCAAATTAGATTGTCGAAGGAAAATTAAGATAAGAAATCACATGACAAAATACAACATATAAATAGAGAAGAAATAGAAATATTGAATACATTTATGGAGCATTGAATCAGTATGAGACAAATTCAAAGTGATAAATTTATAATTGTTTAAAAAACATAAATGCTAGTTGTACACGCTTCAAAACGTGGCAATATGTACAAAATGCATTTACAAAAGAATAATCAATTACCTCAAAATCACAATACAATCTTAAAAATAAGGGACTATCGATCGCTCAGATATTAACAGTGATATCACAAAAGTAGAAGATTACACTAAGAAAAGTTTACAAGAACAAATAAGCCCTTTAAAGGATGGCTTCCTCAACTTGTCCTTTAGCACGACCTTCTCTATTTTTCTTCTTTGAATGAGATGATGGTAATGGAGTGCTGGCTAAAAGTGCTTTACTCCTACTACTTTGAAAACCTCACATCAATGTGAAGTAAGGAACAATCAGGTCCTCGGCTTGGGTCTTCAGGCTGCTTATCATGAAGCTCACCCTACTTTTATAAGCTTTGGTACATTCCACATTTAATGTCTCCACAAGTCAAACAATGAGCTCATTTTCTCTTTTAGCAAAGTCATATGATCTCTAAAGAAGCTCGTTATAACTTAGACTTGCTTGACCTCTTGCTAAAAATGTGATATTCTTTGACCCTGCTTAAAAGCATAATTGTCCTCTTTTTCTAGCTTCTTGGACTTGTCAAACATGTCGCCTTCCAACTTTAGAATTTTGGCCTCATTTTTAGCCAGGAGATATTCTTGTCCTCTATAACCTTCTTGTACTTTGTGTTTGTATGCCCTAAGTGACAACTCACCTTTCCTAACAAGTGATAAAACTTGAAAAATGCAAGTCAAAAAAGTCAAAATGGAATCTAAAGGTGAGGTGAACTTACGAAGTAAAAAGAGTTTACCTCTAGCAGAATTTGCCATAATTTCTTTGTTAAGAGGATCCTTCCTTCTTACAGGCTTCTCTGATCCTGGGTCGTTGACTGAAAAGATGTCTCATCAAATGAGGTTGTCCAAAAATGCCCTCATCAAAATAAGTAATTGGTGTATTCAACACCACAACATCCTTCAAAATACTTCATCGAATTTGAAATCATAAGATCCATGGCTTGAATTTGGGTAGTTGAAGTTTTGCTTACTTTTCTCTTCTTGGAGGTCGTTGCAAGAAGTGGTAAAGATGACGAGCTAAGAAGGATTGACATGTCAGTTATAGGTGGGGGTGGAACTTTAGTTTGTGAAGGTAAGGAGTAGATGACCCTTAGGTATGTGGGATCTAGGTCGTGCATACTCGATATATCTATCAGGTCTTCTAAATCCACAGTTGAATAACCTATTTTTACAAGAATAAAGATGAATACCTCCTAAATTGGTGATTTACATCGTTAAAAATTTTTACACCTTACTATAGAGGAACGACTTTTGTATTCATCTTTATAGTCTCTCCATACACTAGAGTTTCTAAAATAATTAGTTGTGAGAATATCTTTATAGGTCTTTTTTTCCTTCTATATTTTGGTGTTCAATTCTCTTTATTTTCTCTTTGCAATTAGGACCTAATTTATTGATTAGCTCGCTTGTACAAGGTTGGATCATGTTGAAATTGTGATTCCATGAGCTACGGATTGGGAATTCGACCCCATCACCCTAAACATCTTTAGTGGTATAAAAAATTTATCTTTCCAACACGAAGTGCTATCAAGGAGTTTTAAGTGGACCCTATGTCCAACCACACAAGATATGTATGCCTTACATTTATCAATGTCATTCTTCTTGAGGCAATACATACATCTTATTTCTTCATTTGTCAAATCCACTCCATGCTCCCCAACAACAATGGACAGACGCAAAAGAGTTTGTCATCCATTCAGATTGAGTTGAGTGATGTTGATATTAAAAGTGTTCAAAACATGAGACACTGTTCTTAGAAAAGGAAACCTTAGCCCTATTTTGAATACAGTTAAGTGGATAACCTACCACCTTGCAAGAGGATCATCGGCATCACATGGTATGGAACGAGCATCATCACTAGCCTGGATAGAATGTTGAATTATTTGCATATTTGGGCCATATCATTAGTATTTAATTCGTTGGGTATTTTCTCGGTCTGATATTTATCTTTGGTTTTATAAGTTGGCTCATTCATAGAGTCACTTTTTTTATTGGGATAAGGTACATTCATCATAATCACAGGAATCTTAATTATAGGTAAGGACCTTGTGATGATGAGGCGGAGGCTGAACGTGAACCAGAGGAAACCAGAAGAACACTTTCCTTCAATTCATAATACCTTTCACATTTTCATTGTTACTTATAACTAATTGATTTCCTTTTCTTTTTAAAACTAATTGTCTACATTCATTTTTCTAAAGAATACTAGGTTTCAAATCCCTTTCCCAATCATCGTTTTGATAAAGTAAAAAGGAGCAACTCTAACTACTAATAGCACATTTAGTATGGTGTATAAAATGATAATAGGTGATAAATTTCATCGAGATAAGTTTAATTTATGACTATCATCTTTTATTTGATTTTCTTTTAGAAGTAGTGCTATTAATACCGTTATTCTAATTCAATACAATTCAAAACGTAATAGTTCAATTTGATACAAGATGCCAAACACGGAATGTACTCTTTGATAAAAAAAATCATGAAAAAATTGGACATTTGTTTAGTGATCGATGGAGGTGAAAAACTCACTTTCATATAAACGTAATAGTTGTTTCAAAATGAAAGGTCCCTTTTTCTTTCAGTTTCAGAGGATAGATATAATAAGTAAAGGAAAAACTCCAATTAAACTAAAGGAAATCCTAGTTGTCCGCTAAAGAAGCATCAAGTCAAAAAACATATTTGAGAACACCGAAAGTGAAGAAAAACAACCCTTGATTCTTTCTCATAAACTAAAAAAAGAAAAAAAAAAGAAGAAACCATCTAAGTAAACCACCGGATTGAATTGTTTATTCTTCAAAAAAAAGAACAAAGAATTATCGTTGTCCATGCTGCATTTCGAACCAAATATTTGTAGAATAACATTGCTGCTACTTTATGTTTCTATTTCATAACGAATCTTTTGGTGACATCCTTCATCCTTTTGAACCCACCTCTCTCCATTTTCTTCTCAGCCTTCTTTTATATAAGAAACATATAGATAGTTTTACTTGTTTTTCTTCCCACCAGCTAGTATACGTTGGATCTGTAGCCCTCGGCTGAAAGCTTGATTGAAGAGAAACCTCGTCTGGAACTCCGAAACAAATGGGAACCATGCCATTACAGCCACCAGCATAAATAAAACAACTCCCATAATGTATTCATAGCCTCTTCCTAGAGCTTTGACCGATCCCCACATTCCAATAGCTTTCACTAATGGTCTGCATGCTTGCGATATCTGCTTGTATAGCATTGTACATGATTTATGAAGGAATAAGCTATAACTGTTTGCAATAAGGCACTTAGAAGCTATGTTGAATCCATCATACAATTTAAATACTAATTTAAAAGAAAGCATAAAGTAAATTTGACTCATTAGAATTTCATATATGCATATAAATTTGGGGTGCACGAAGGAAAGAAAAGTTTTATGAGAAAGGGATGTGGGTTTGTGAATAAATTATATTGGTTGGAATAGCACACTTATTTACACAACCACCATTCAACCAAACAATTTAAAAGAAAAGGATATTACGAGAAAGAAAAACGATAATTATGCATACAAAATAGAGATACATAAGTTCTGCAGTAGTGCCCAACCTGTGGGGAAAAAGGCTAACAGACTGGCAAAGACGTCTATAATTGTAACTAAGCGTGATAAATTCAGTATTTAAATTGTATGACGAACATTTCATTGTTACTTATAACTAATTGATTTCCTTTTTTTTAACTAATTGTCTACATTCAGTTTTCTAAAGAATACTATGTTTCAAATCCCTTTCCCAATCATCGTTTTGATAAAGTAAAAAGGAACAATTCTAACTACTAATAGCACATTTAGTATGGTGTATAAAATGATAATACGTGATAAATTTCATCGAGATAAGTTTAATTTATGACTATCATCTTTCATTTGCTTTTCTTTTAGAAGTAGTTCTATTAATACTGTTATTCTAATTCAATACAATTCAAAACGTAATAGTTCAATTTGATACAAGATGCCAAACACGGAATGTACTATTTGATAAAAAAAATCATGAAAAAATTGGACATTTGTTTAGTGATCGGTGGAGGTGAAAAACTCACTTTCATATAAACGCAATAATTGTTTCAAAATGAAAGGTCACTTTTTCTTTCAATTTCAGAGGATACATATAATAAGTAAAGGAAAAACTTCAATTAAACTAAAGGAAATCCTGGTTGTCCGCTAAAAAAGCATCAAGTAAAAAAACATCTTTGAGAACACCGAAAGTGAAGAAAAACAACCCTTGATTCTTTCTCATAAACTAAAAAAAGAAAAAAAGAAAAAAAAAAATAAGAAGAAACCATCTAAGTAAACCACCGGATTGAATTGGTTATTCTTCAAAAAAAGAACAAAGAATGATCATTGTCCATGCTGCATTTCGAACCAAATATTTGTAGAATAACATTGCTGCTATTTCATGTCTCTATTTCATACCGAATCTTTTGGTGACATACTTCATCCTTTTGAACCCACCTCTTTCCATTTTCTTCTCTGCCTTCTTTTATATAAGAAACATATAGATAGTTTTACTTGTTTTTCTTCCCACCAGCTAGTATACGTTGGATCTGTAGCCCTCGGCTGAAAGCTTGATTGAAGAGCAACCTCGTTTGGAACTCCGAAACAAATGGAAACCATGCCATTACAGCCACCGGCATAAATAAAACAACTCCCATCATGTATTCATATCCTCTTCCTAGAGCTTTGACCGATCCCCACATTCCAATAGCTTTCACTAATGGTCTGCATGCTTGTGATATCTGCTTGTATGGCATTGCACATGATTTATAAAGGAATAAGCTATAATTGTTTGCAATAAGGCACTTAGAAGCTATGTTGAATCCGTCATACAATTTAAATACTAATTTAAAAGAAAGCATAAAGTAAATTTGACTCGTTAGAATTTCATATATGCATATAAATTTGGGGTGCATGAGGGAAAGAAAAATTTTATGAGAAAGGGATGTGAGTTTGTGAATAAATTACATTGGTTGGAATAGCACGCTTATTTACACAACCACCATTCAACCAAACAATTTAAAAGAAAAAGATATCACGAGAAAGAAAAACGATAATTATGCATACAAAATAGAGATACATAAGTTTTTAATTGTGCAGCACGTACCTGCAATAGTGCCCAACCTGTGGGCAAAAAGGCTAGCAGACTGGCAAAGACGTCTGCAATTGAGAGCTTTAGGGTACGCAAAATGACCAGAGTGACTACAGTCCCAACAAACAGGAAGAACTTGAGAATTCTGAACATCAGCTGGAAATCTGCGCTGAATTTCTTCCTACCCATGGACACAATCTGCAATTTGGAAGAACATCGGTCAGGGATCAAGTATGCATGCATGCATGTATAGATTTACTGTTGGAGGGATCAAACATCAATCAAAATTCTGTGGTTTGTAATCTAACCTTCAATATGACCATCACGGCAACAATGACCAGCCAAGACAGACCATATACCTGGAAATTATAAGGAAAGTTACACGAGATTTCTTGATAAAAAACTTATGTAACTTATGCATTAAAAGATCCTCATGCCTAAGTTACGAAGTTAATATACTTGTTCCTCTGATACAATCAAATGCATCAATTGCGGCATCACCAGGGTAAAATTTCCACTCTATTGGAAACAATACTTTTATGTTAACACTTGAAGAACAGTCAGCTAATAACAAAGGGATTGGTGTAAATAAGATTTGGAGTCAAGTGGTAGGTAAAAGTCATAATATTCTGAAAACTGTTAAAGATCTGCAGTATGGTTTGCAAATGAAGTAAATGGTGAAAACTTAAACAACACATACAATGTCAAATCATGCACTTACCACAATGCTCTTTTCGCCCCTGGCTACGTCCAGATGGTATACAATTCCATATTGATAGAGAAAGAATCGAAACGAAAGAAAAATGTCCCAAAGCCGTCCTAGAATCCCAGTGCATTGTAGGTGCTCCTGTTCCTCTTCCCACCACGATTCCCAGCTCTTATTTGCAGGCACACCTATACCACCAGGGCTACCTATCCACTTTGTCCAATCATCCCAATCTTCCACTGTTTTCTGCCATTCAAATCCCATAGGATTGAAAAGAAAAGGAGCAAACAACCAAGAAATCACTAAGAACCACATTGAGAATGTGAGGAAGGTAAAAGCCAAGAATTCGGTTGCTGCAGAACCATAAACTTGATAAACTATAAGCAACACCAAGAGCTCCATTCCTTTTGTAAAGTGACTCCTTGAGTACATCCTATAGTTTTCAGCAAACTTCTCATGTTTGACGACAAAACCACGCCCAGTTGCTCTGTATTTTGCACCACCGTGGAGGATAGTTCGTCCAAAATAGTGGATCTTTGTACCAAGAGAAAATGTAAAGAACACTGATGCTAACTGCAGCTGCATGATTATCAGATCAACTAATGCAGTTCTGAACCCCCTCTCAAGTCCAATTTCCATTATCATTGGCAAGGTCATTAAAATACCTAATTGGACAATAGATTGTGAGGCCATGGCTGCCTTCAAAGCGTTATACCCCTTGGCCCTAGCAAATTTAATAATTGAATCCTCCAGTCCACTCAATGACAAGTAAAGTTTTCCATATAAGAAAACATAAACTGTAAGGACAACCAACTGCAGAAAAGAACCCATGCTTGTTAAACAAAGAAAAAGCAAGGCACAGATTTAAAGTTTATGGTTGGAAACTCACTTTTCCAACATATACAAATTAAATATTAATGCTTGGTATATTGTGTACAAAAAAAGTATACTGCTATAAATTTAAACCTCCAGTTACTACTTGTTTCCAAATATAATCTCACAGTTATTTATGACAACGTTCAATGAAGTTTCATTGTGAATATGTAATACATGCAGCAAGGCATCTTTCTTTGTAACAGTTACATATTTCTGACATTAGTAACTCTTTCCAGTTTTTAAATGCCAGTAGCTAATTTCATCTTCTGGACCTCAGTTCATGTAATCATCAGTATAGGGCAAAGTTCATTAAACTGCTCAAGGTAGGTTATTGGACTGAAACTTCTTGAAATTAAGATTAAAAAAAAAAGAATTCCAGAGTATTAGTTTGGTTAATCCTAGATTTGTCCAACTTATATACCCAGTCTAGTTCTAAATTGAATAAGAATTACCATTGCACTGACATAGAATCCTATCGTAGTAAAATAACATGACAGCATGCGAAAAAAGTCAAAGCGGTGCCCTAATCGATAGACATCTCTGCTGAGTGTCTGCTCTCCATTACCACAAGCTACTTTTGCTTCAAAAAGAGAGATTTGGTTAAGACCAACATCTCTACCCTTGCCAACCTGAATGTACTCATGGTGAGTGACATTGCCTCGTCTCAGTGTTGAGCCAAAACCTGCACAGCCAAAAAACCATTTTAAGTAAACTCAAGAACCTGTATACAAGCAGAAATATATACATATTTTTTCCCAAGAATGCTACCAGCAAATATGTCCTCGCTGAGGTTGATGCCACGAGAAGCCTTGCTGATGCCACCACGGGTGATATGAAAGATTCTATCGAAGACATCTGGATGACCATAGTGAAAACGGACCCTAAAACCAACCAATAAAATTTTGAGTTCTTTGCCATTTAAGCAAATTATATTCCAGTTTATAACAGAGAAAATGAAAGGGTCATTCCTTTTCTTTGGAGCAAGTTCTGACTTGCAGAAATAGGTTCAAATCAATAAGCATGATTAAAAAAAATTGATGGTAATTCTGTTGTACATAACAAATATATAGTAATTGAACTGTACTTCCATGCCATTCAAAGTGAATGTTTATATAAAATAATTTTTTAATATATTATCTATTATCTATTACCACTATAAAAGAGTGAGTTTACCATTTGAAAAGAAAATTACAATCTTATCCTTATTTTTGTATATATTTCATGTTTTCCATTCTTTTAAGTTTCATGTATATGGCCAACATTTTGTTTGTTATATTTTCATCTATAAATTTTAGTTTATAATTAAATGCATGTAAAGTTAGATATTAAAATCTATATTTAATATTTAATTTTTGGCCGGTAACCTCTCATTGTCCAGTTGAATTAAATTAGTGGAGTTTTTTTTATTGCGTTATTTATTTATTTATTGAATATACGTTGTGTATTTCTTTATATAAAATTAAGATATTCTAATGCATAAAAAAGATCTAATTAATGATTTGATGTTTCCATATATAGACTATAGTCACCCCATTATGTTATTCATTTTCCTAATTCATTATAATTTTATTTTTTAGTTAGTAAATTTTCATTAATTTAATAACAATTAATTATATTATATTAATAATAAAATAGTGATCCTTTATTATTTATAATGTAATTCTAATATAATTAAGACTTTAAGTCTTGTTATATAAAAATTTCTTTTAGGGAAATGTCTATGTCTTGTTAATATGTTTACATGTTATTTAGTAGGTAAATTGTTCAATTTTATTTTGAAAAAAATCAAGTAATGAATAGTCAAATTTTCATCCGTTATTAGTTATTAGTTTCCGTTCAATTTCTCACTAAATCATTGACGGAGTTAAAGGTTTTTTTAGGCATGGACTATATAACACTACATCTCATCACATTCTAACATAATATTATCTTTCCCTTATTCATATTTCTTATTTTTATATTCTCTCCCAACTTCATGGATGTTTAGCATTCTATTATAAACCTAAAAGGTTGTTTTGTCCTCATTATTTTCCCAAGAACTCACATTGTTTAATGTAGATGTGTAGCTCAATAGCTTCATAATGTTGCTTTAGATTAAGCTTACACTTGGGTTTTAGATTTTTTTATGTATATTTTTCTAATTTTCATTTGTTATTTTGTCTATTATTTTCTATTTTTATGAATTTTATGTTTTTATTGCAGGGTGAAAGACATTTGGAATGAAGCATATATTATCTTACTGCTATTTTAAATGTGGGAGTTGCATAATGATGGTGAAAAATCACTGTTTACATTTGTAAAAATTTATATCCTAAAAGTATGATTTGTCCCAACAAATTGGTTTCAATTTTAGTTTTAAACTAAAATAAAACAATGTCAACAAATTTGATTGGTCATTTATTTTATAAGCTATATTTAGAATAACAAAAATAGTCTATATGTAAAACTTATTATATTAATTATCTCTTGGTGGGCATTAAAAAGAAAAACCATGTGTAAGAGAGCTAATAAAATAATTAATTAATTGTTTAACATATGAATAAGTTTACAATTTTACATATTGTATTAATTATCTCTTAATGGATAACTAAAGGAAAATCCAAAAGACTATTGCAACAACTTATTCTATGTAAAAGGGCTAATTAAAAGAATATTTAAAATTTATATATTCTTTTGATTTTCTCAGTAAAAATTTAAATGAAAAAGCCAAAGCACTCATGAACAAAATATAAAGACAAAACCAAAAATTCTCCTTAAGTTAGTATACTTAAAAAAAAATGCATTCCACAAATTCTATTTCCTTACAGATAATTAAAATTATTCTAAAGATAGATACTTCTCATCTGACTTGCTTCTATTAAATTCATGTGTCCAAGATTTTCTACTAGATTTTGAAACTTTTTCATATTTTCTTTCCCTTATTCCAAAGTGGTAAAATCAGAATGTTAAGTGTGTTGTGATATGAAAACAGCTCTTTCAGACAAGGAAAATGATATTAAGATAATTCTCTTTTTTATTTGTGTTTTAATTGGAAATATCTTTGTGTAGTTATGCATTTAAGTATTAGTCACTATAAATGTGGTTTCATAATTTCTCTTCTTAATTTTATTTGAATAAGATTGAATTTAAAGAAAGATATTGAAGTATGAATGAGTTTAGTTGTTAAATAATATTTTTGGATAATAGCGATAAGACAACAGTAACTATAGTCGTTTGGTTATTTCAAACACTTAGAGTTGATTGTTCATACAAGCTTTATTTATCCCAGATTGATTATGGTAATTTTTTTAATAAATTTTGAATCTTAGAACGATCTCTTGAAATTTAAGAATTATGATTTTTCACTTTATTTAGCTAATAATTAGTAAAAAATTACATAATTTTATATATGTAGACCGTGGTTGTTTATAACTGCCACTATTTATTGAATAACATGTTGACTTGAATTTAAACTTGTATAAATATATATACATACAATCAATTTTGTTTTACTTATCGCTGCAAACTTTATACAATTAATTTATTCTTGTTTTTTAGGCAGAATTTATATACATGTGCATATATTATGCTATACCTTTAAATTCTTGGTAATATTACAATTGCCCACTACTTTACGAATAGAGATTATTATTCTCATTATAAGCATTGGGCAATAATTAAGCAAAATATAATTATGTCCTTAAGATTCATATTTAATATATTTAACCTATATATTCTCACATATATATATTTCATTTTAAAAAAAATTAAAGAAAGCAAGAAAAAACTAAATTGATTTTTCCCAATTAAAATATTTTAATATAGTAAAATTTTAAATTATTATTTCGGTTAAATGATACTTATAGTGGTTTGAATCTACAAGATTCATAACAAAGTTTTTTTTAAAAAAATTATTTAATTATTCATTTATCAATTTTTTGGTAGAATTATATATACAAAAGGCTTATGCACAATCACTTTTATATTTAAAATAATAATATTTGTTTTTCATTTTTATAATAATTACTACTAAAAACATTTTCTTAAAATACTTTTATATTTTAAAATAACTTTCATTTTTACTCCTTTTATAATAAACACCAACAAGATTTTGTGTTAAGTGACACGTCTTATTTGAAACTATTATTTTATGATTTTTTATTTATAAAAAATAAATTAACATAAATTTTAGAAAGATTCAATTCGACTTTCATGCGGTTTACACTCCATCTTATTTCCATTATGGCACAGGTATTGAGGAAACTTAGCTACGTTTTTTTATCTTTTGTAAGAAAAACTTTATTAATATTTATAAAATATACTTTATGCTATTTTGTTTGTCAATATTTTTCTTCATATTTGTTTTTCTTTTATCAACAATATCAGATGCAACTATGAGTTATTTTTTAATCATTATAATAAGTTTTTCAGATTATTGCTTTATTGGTTATTATAATATATTTTTCCCTTTTTGCTTATTAAGTTATATTTTTGTAATTTAAGTGTCATAAATTTACAACCAAATTTAATAATAAAAAAGCTGTAAAATGAAAATGATATGTGCAATGCACGTATACATATATACACGAGTGAAGCAGAGGAAACATACTTCAAAGGTCTTGCAAGAACTCTTTGACCTAGCGTCACGAAACTTGTTTCTTGGTTTGACATAAACCAAGCCAAAGATGAGACACTGCAGTAACAGATGTATGAATGAAAAGTAAACATTGTGAAAACGATTGATAATATAATGATTGGGGTGTAAAAGTAAAACCATCAAACCTTCCAGTAAAGATATGCTCACGAACACCTAGAATTGTAGGGGGACGTACTCCATGATCCTCGTTGAACTCTTCCAGAAGGTTACGCATTTTGAAAGCTTCTTCCAAGTAATTGTCCTACATGGAATGGCCATGTCAGGCCTTATACTTGACGGCAAACTAGAAGAGAAAAAACGATAACTTATCTTATAGTAACCTGGTTCATGTCAATGGCCTGAAGAGCTTCTCCTCGAGTGAATATTATAGCATGATTCTGATTTTCAGGCTTGCCTTCTCCTATCTTCACGGCACCAGGCAATTTTATACGATAGATTTCCTGTTCAAAAACACCAAATTGTCAGTGTTTTGTGTCACAGTAAAGAAACATCTTGATTCTGTTCAAGGTTCAAAGGATGCATACCTGGTCCATATCATCAACGGCTTTGATCAATACAGAATAGTAAACCTTCTGAACTTTTCCAGTTCCATTTTCTGTCTCTTCCACTTCATCAATATATGCCACCCGCAATGAAGGATTGCTATATCATAAGTATACGGTGTCAAAATCTTCAATCAAACCAACTCAGCAACAAGAAATTCAAAACAAATAAAATGCAGTTTGCCAGATCAGAACATACTTGACCAACAAATTCAAGATATCTGTTGCACGGCGATCTCCACTTCGCTTCTGGTTGCCATAGATTTGACAGGTAGCAACATAAGTGAATTTCATGTCAGCTACAGCTTCTAATTGGGCATAAAGGGATCTCTGGCTTTTCTTATCTTCCTCTGAAGGAACCGACACAGCTTTATAGCCAGCAAGTATTTCTGCTCATAAATAAATATAACAACCAACATGGTTACTCAAAAGTAGTAACTCAAGAAATAACCCTGCAAATATAATAATTATGATATGATATGGAGGGAAAAGCCTTAGCATTGCATAGGTGGAAGGCACTCTGCAGTCTTAGGTCAGTTTAACAAAACTGACCAAACAAAAAAAGTACTGCTTTCTGTGCTTTGGCTATAGCCTCAACCGCTAAATAGCCATGGCTCTTTCATAGGATTTCCTGTAACAACACTAAGACATGTTTTTTGCTAGAATTGCAATTAGAAGAACTACACTCCAATCACAATAACGATCGAATAATTGACCTTAATTCAAAGAGCAAATTAAGGAGAAAATTAAGGAACAAATCAAGGCTTAATTCAAAGAATCCTTAATTTAAGGAGTAATTCAAGGAGTGAATCTTCCTATAAATAGATTGTTGAGTAAAATTTAGAATACATAAATCTAAATTTACTAATATTGGATTCAAACAAGTAAACACACTACTTGTATTATATCCATAATAAAAGACATTATAATATCTTTTAAAGTCAACTCACAAATTGAAGAGAAATACAAACACTAAAAGAGAAAGATTTCAACTCACACTCAAATTAAGAATACAAAAACTTATTTGTTTTTGATGGGATGATTAAGCCAAAAGCAAATTAGGCTATTTATAGTCCTCACCAAGCAATTTACACCATACAAATATAAAACTAAGAAATAATTCTAGCTACACAAATATTATCTACACATTTCACTTTTTTACATCCTTCGATCACTCCATTTATTGGGTTAATGTTGATTTTTAACATAGATGTATAATTGTAATGAATTAATTATCAAATGATCATTCCAATTAAGAGAAAAAAATTAGAGGAAAAAGCTTTAGTAAGAGAAAATTGACAATAATTTTCTTGGTGTAATTGAGTTGTGAGTTTTAAGTGTTGTAAAGACCTTGTATAACTTCTTTTTTTTTAGTAAAAAGATCTGCAGTAAGTTCGGAGACGTAAGTAAAATTGGTCGAACTTCGTTATCAAATTTGTATGTTATTTTGTCTACTAAACTTTCTAATAAATCTGGCTTATCGAGAATTTGCGTAATTTCCCAACAACTGGTATCAGAGCTTTTGTGGTGATTTCTATCAATTTTTTACAAGGTTTCACATGAATAGTAAAATTTTGTTGGCGATATTGGTTTGTCAATGGAGGTATTCTAATACACAGTAGTTTGCAGAAATAGTCAGAAACGATCCAAAGGAAATTAGATCTGAGTGGGAGCAATAACTGTAGATGAAGGAAATGTGAAACTCGAGAAATTCAATGGCACAGATTTCGGGTTTTGGAAAATGCAGATAGAGGATTTTCTTTATCAACCTCTCTCAGGGAAGAAACCAGAGGCTATGAAGGAAGAAGATTGGAATCTTCTAGACAAACAAGCCCTCGGAGTTATTCGATTGACGCTATCTCACAATGTTGCTTTCAACATAGCAAGAGAAAAGACCATGGCGGGTCTTATAATAACTCTTTCCAATATGTATGAGAAGCCATCGGCCTAAAAAAAGGTGCACCTGATGAGACGTTTGTTCAATTTGTGGATGACGGAAGGCGTATCGGTAGCTCAACATCTCGATTAACTCAACACAATCACAACCCAGTTGAGTTCAGTTGAAATTGAATTCGATGAAGAAGTACGAGTATTGATATTTTTGTCTTCTTTACCAAAAAGCTAGAATGCTACTGTCATGGCTATGAATAGCTCGTCAGGAAACAATAAGTTGAAATTTGACGATATTCGTGATGTAATTCTCAATGAAGAGATCCGACGTAGAGAGTCAGGTGAATCATCAACCTCTTCAGTTTTGCATATAGAGTCAAGAGGAAGAAATTCAACCAGAGGGAATGAACGTGATAGAACAAACTACCGAAGTAGATCGAAGGACAGGAGGTCTAAATCCAAGAATCCCAATAATTCCCATAGCTCGAAGACTATCGAATGTTGGAATTGTGGAAGAATCGAGCACTACAAAAATCAGTACAAGAGTGCACGGAAGGACCAACAAGTGAAGGCAAAGACAAATGTTATTTACACCTCAAGAGGAGATGATGCATTGATATGCTCTTTGGAGAGCAAGGAAGAATCTTGGGTGTTAGACTTAGGAGCACCGTTCTATGCTACTTCATAGAAAGAATTCTTCGAAAAATATATCCCCGAAAACCTTAGAAAGGTATATCTTGGTGATAATCAACCCTGTGTTATTATTGGAAAAGGTGTAGTGAAGATTAAGTTGAATAGGTATGTTTGGGAGCTTACTTGATCAATCGAGGTCCATCTGTTCCATTAGAGCACAGAATACCAAAAGGAGGTATAGAGCGAAAAAGAAGTAAAACTATCACATCTAAAAGTTTTCGGTTGTGTAGCATTTGTGCATATCAGTGATCAAAGCAATAATAAGCTTGATTCCAAATCCAAGAAATGCACCTTTATCAGGTATGGTGAGGATGAGTTTGGCTACCACATTTAGGATGACGAAAACAAGAAAGTGATTCGTAGCAAAGATGTGATTTTTAACCAAAGGGTGATGTATAAGGACATTATAAAATAAACGCCAACAACTTAGAGCAGAATGAGTCAGTATTTGCAAATACAGATGATGTCTCATATAGTTCCATAATGGAACCAATTGTAACAAGTCCTCAGCCAGAGGAACTTGTTGGACGGAGCAGTACGCAACAATCAGACACACCACAGCCTCCTACTCCAGCTCTTGTATTGAGTAGGTCTTCTAGACCTTATGTGCCTAACAAGAGATACATAAACTATATGTTGCTGACTGATGGAGGGGAGCCTAAATGCTATGATGAAGCTTGTCAGACTCGAGATTCCAGCAAGTGTGAGCTTGCCATGAAAGAAGAAATGAAATCCCTCATCTCCAACCAGACATGGGAACTAGGTGAGTTATCCATGGAGAAGAAGGCACTTCACAACAAATGGGTGTACCGGGTGAAAGAGGAGCATAATGGTTCTAAGAGATACAAAGCCCAATTAGTTGTCAAAGGATTTCAACAGAAGGAAGGAGTTGACTACACTGACATTTTTGCTCCCGTTGTGAAGCTCAATACTATCATATTAGTGTTGAGTATTGTAGCTATTGAAGATCTTCATCTTGAACAATTGGATGTGAAGACTACATTCCTTCACGAAGACTTAGATGAGGAGATATACATGTACCAGCCAGGAGGTTTCTTAAAAAGAGGGAAGAACATAGTGTGCAGACTTAAGAAGAGTTTATATGGCCCGAAACAAGCCACGAGACAATGGTACAGAAAGTTTGACAACTTCATGCACAAGGAAGGTTTCCAGAAGTGCAATGCCGACCACTGTTGCTACTTCAAGAGATATAGGTCCAATTATATCATTTTACTACTTTATGTTGATGATATGTAAGTAGCAGGTTCAGATATGTATGATATCAGAAGGTTGAAGTAGCAATTGTCAAAGGAATTTGACATGAAAGACTTGGGTTCAGGAAAGAAGATTCTTTGAATGCAAATCACAAAAAATAAGAAGAGAGGATCCTTGCAGTTATCTCAAACAAAGTACATCAACCGTGTTTTGCAGATATTCAACATGGGCGACGCCAATCCAGTTAGCATTCCCTTGGCCAGTTACTTTCGCCCATCCAAAGATCAGTCCCCTCAAACGGAGGAAGAGAGAATTTATGGCTAAGGTTCCTTATGCCTCAGCCATTGGAAGTTTGATGTAAGCGATGGTCTGTACGAGACCAGACATTGGCCATACAGGGAGAGTTGTTAGCAAATTTATGTCAAATCCAGGAAAAACTCATTGAGAAGCAGTCAAGTGAATTTTGAGGTATCTACAAGGCACCACAAAGAAGTGTTTGTACTTTAGTAAAGGAGAGTTAAAATTACAAGACTACATAGACGCAGACTTTGGAGGTGAAATTGATCACCGAAGAAACACCATTGGTTATATATTTATTGTTGGAACTACAACTGTTAGTTGGATGTCACAGATACAGAAGATTGTCACTCTATCCACTACAGAGACTGAGTATGTAGCAATGAATGAAGCTAGTAAAGAAATGATATGGCTTCAAGGTTTGTTAACTGAGCTGGGATTCAAACAGGAGAATAATGTTCTGCACAGTGATAGTCAAAGTGCGAAGAATTCAGCATTTCATTCTACAACCAAGCATATTGGGCTTCGTTATCACTTCATCAGATCTCTATTGGAATCAGTCTTCTAGTAGGAGATTGTTGAATAATTGACCTTAATTCAAAGAGCAAATTAAGTAGCAAATTAAGGAGCAAATCAAGGTTTAATTCAATAAACCATTAATTTAAGGAGTAATTCAAGGAGTGAATCTCCCTATAAATAGATGTATAATTGTAATGAATTAATTATCAAATGATCATTCCATTTGAGAGAAAAGCTTAGAGAAAAAAAGCTTTAGTGAGAGAAAATTGAGAGCAATTTTCTTGGGTGTAATTGAGTTGAGTTTTGAGTGTTGTAAACACCTTGTATAATTTCTCCATTTTCAGTAAAAAGATCTGAAGCAGGTCCCGAGACGTAAGCAAAATTGGTCGAACTCCGTTATCAAATTTGTGTGTTATTTTGTCTATTTTGCTTTCTCATAAATCTGACTTACGGAAATTTACGTAATTTCTTAACAGTAATAACAGAAAACAAAACAAAACAAAAGGAACCACACTTCAACATTTTTTGGCTAAGAAGTCAAGAAACAAAGATGCTTGATCAACCCCAAGCATCACGTACTATATGGAGAGATCTATGAGGGTTCTAAGGGATGATAATCTGAGTTACTAACTATGAAACGAGAAAGATTGATATTGTAATGTTCTATGGAATGTGGAATTTATAAATACTTCACCCTAAGATATTTGTTCTAAGAATGTTATATCCAAAGAGTTATCAAATAATCATCTTTTATCACTACTATGAATTGAAATATTAGATATTTAATATTGTTGAAGGATTGTATTGTCCCACATCGACTAGGCGTTCAGCTATAATGCAGTTTATAAGTGTGGGCAACCCTTAACTCAATGAGATCTTATTGGGTCGAGTTAGGCCTTGGGCTTATATAACATGGTATCAAAGCTAGGCCCTGAGTTCATCGTGGTTTGTGGCCTTCGTTGCCCCTGTCCGATGTGAGGGGGGGTGTTGAAGGATTGTATTGTCCCACATTGACTAGGCGTTCAACTATAGTACAGTTTATAAGTGTGGGCAACCCTCAACTCAATGAGATCTTATTGGGTTGAGTTAGGCCTTGGGCTTATATAACAAATATTAATGGCTTTAGAATATTAGATATTAGAGTTTAGGAGTCTTATTTAGAATCCTATTAGGAGTAGTGTTTTAGCCTTATTATCCCTATAAATACACCTATAATCTTTCAATATTATTAATGAATGGAAAATATGACTTATTTTTCTCGTTCTCTTCTCTATATGTTTTAATTATCTAAATTGTTTCTGCTTTATATTTCTATTGTATACATACAAAAAATCCTTCTCCCATTAACCAGACCAAGAAGCAAATTGGATGGGAAAACAATCCTATTGCATAGCATAAGTCCCCAATTTCTTCCACCAAAATTTTAAAAAGGTATGAGAGGTATCAGAATTCACATGCCTTTGAGAGATATTAACATGGAAAACACTATTCACAAAATGATACCAAGCTCTAACCTTTTTCGCTAGCCAAGTCAAGAAAAGCCTGAAGTTTCAAAGCCCGTCGGTAGTACATCATTCCTCTGACTGCAATTGCAGAATTATTTAGTACATCAAACAAAAGTGATAAATGAGGTTTAATAGAATAATAATACAATGAATACCTGTCCTGCAGAGAGTTTGCCCTCTTAAGGAAACCCAATGACGGAGCTGTAAAATGTTCTCATCATTTTCCCAAATCTCATTGTCAGTTTTACAGTCAATTCGCTCCATGAAGTTGTTCCACTCATCTTTGAGTTTAAAATAGGGTTATTAAATCAAATGAATAATGACTTATAAATAGTAATGGAATTAGGTTATTGTCTTAAGAACAAAGTTAATCTACCTTAAAAAGTAATATTACTAACCTGGGAAAATCTTCTGTAAGTAATATAAGATTGACACTCCGTCTTCATTTTCCATATCAAGGTCAGTTTTAGAGTATACAGTCTCTTCGCTGTAGTATGGAGTCATGACACTGAAAGTGGAAAAAAATATATAAAAATTTTGAAAAACATTCAGAGACTTGGAAGCTTGCCATGGGCTCAGGATTGAACAGGTGGTGGGGAAAATGTTGTTATGAGGTCAAGCTTATAAGATTGACTTCTGAACAAGCCTAATCTACCAACATGTTCCTTGTATCTTAGATGGACTGGTATAAGCATCTATAGTAAATTGTTTTCTAATATAAATGATCAACTAAGGAAAAGGAAGAAAAACATTATGCTGCCAACTGATTCTGATATTGCTAATAAATTTTTTAAGATCAAATAGTATATGGGGTGTGATACAAAGGTGTGACTTGGATTATTGGACCACGATTTTGTTAATAAATGAAGATAAGAAAGATGGTGTTCTAGTCAATTCTTCGTTCCTGATGGCAATGCCATATAAGCTCTAACAAGCCTAATGATGAGTACCAATTGGATTAAACCAATAAGAACACCCAACATCCATGAGCAAAATGAGACATCTCCAACTAACTATGTAAATAAGAATCGATTTATCATTGTATGTGTCTACAAAATCGGATTTATAGTCAAACCTGAATGAAAGCATTTTACGGACTCTTGGAGCACGTGGCATGTCCATGAACAGTGAATTAGTGAAAAATGAAATTCTCCGACGTGCTTCAAGATTTGTTGGCACGTTAATGGCAGATTCCCTCACCGTTAAGAGTAGATACAGTCGTTTTATCTAAATAACAGTAGGAAAAAGACGTGGTCATACTTCGAAGATTTAACAACTAGACAATATTAACCTCTGCTGTAGATTAATCTCTTTAGCTACTTTAAACATATTTACCTGTTCTTCCCATTGTGCTGTGACAACAGGAGGGAATGCTATGGCACCAGCAAAAAGTTGCCTTCCAGAATCTTTACCAAGTTCAATCAATTCCCTGAAAAATAAACAAGAGAACATGCCTGGACTGTTAAAATTTACAGGGGTTCAATATGATGACCCTAGTTACGAAATAAAATAATTAACTGCACCCAGATCAAGAAAAATATTCACTGACCGGTTCTCATGTACCATCATATCACGAGTGACTACTTCCAACATATCTTGCAGTGCCAGTACCACTTGCCCATGTTTAGATTGGTCACCATCTTTCTGAAAAAGAGAAGAAAAAAATCCCTCAGAAAATCATCAAGACAAACACATTCTGCAGAAATTTGTAGTTTGTAAATAGCTTACCAACATCCCTACAAGTTCCACAAACTTCTGACATAGAGTAGGCAAAGGACCCATTCTGAAATTTGCCAGAAGTGTATTTTTTGAAATGTTACTTTCAATTTCTTTGATGATAATGCCAATTACCCTGTCAAATAAACAAAGTCAGAAGTTCTAGAGGGAATGGAGCTGGATGATATTTATGGAACTTATTGATATTTGTGCAGATTCCATAAAAGTGTTGAGGATTTTGAAGTTCCCTTCAAGTAAAAATTTTCTTTTATGTAAGAAGAAAGCTGGAATCTCTGATTTATTGAGGAGGAAAAAAGCAAATCATGAAGAACAACCTGTTCTCACTTTCTCCAACCACAAGAGTTTTCAGGACATGCTTGAATGATTCATGACACTCAATCACAGCGCATTTCATGTATTCATCAGCACATATTCGCTTCCATAGATCAGAATCCCTGTATCTGAACTGAGCTGCCATATCCAATGCAATTGGTATCTACAAACGTAAGCACAAGGTTAGTAGTAGAACCAGATCATATATAAGGTTGAAACAGGTCTTATCTGACCTTGCTGGCAAGCAAGAAAGGTGGCCACTGAATGATTTTCAGACTAGGATCTGATGAATAAGGAACTAACAGAAGGTCCATCTCCCTGCAATAAAGCAAACCAAGCTAAGAATTTGAGTTAAAGTGTATAAAAATCAAAGCTAAAAAATGAACATTTGAATTTGGTTAGAGGTCTTTTCCTATCACTTATGAGATCTTCCTCGCGGAAGCTACATATTACTTCATTCCATAACTGAGCAAATTTGGCAGCTTCACTTCTCCTGCTTGGAGTAATCTGGAAGGAAATAAAAATGTTTATCAAATGAGTCCATCTATTTGAGCACGTCAGACAACAATACAATATTTAATATGCAGCAACCTCTGCAAAGCGCTTTGAGAAAGAGAATCCCCTTTTCTGAGACTTATCACAAGGCACAAGATATGTGTTGAACGCACCAGGCAAGGATTGGAACCTTGATCTTAACATGCCTAGTGTTCGTATCTGCAGGAAGAAAAAGATGCACCAAAAATACTATGTTTATGACGGAAATATTAGAATCAACCACCTTTGAGTTTAATTTCAACCACTGCTTTACATAAGCATGCCTAATGTTGGTGAAAAATATGACTTCATCCTCGATTTATAATTGATGTAACTATAAGATAACTTTGATATGGAAAGAATCCAACAAAAACTGTGCAACTTTGCCTAATATAGGTTTATTGATGAAGAGTTCAAATTCTAATTATATAGTGATGACTGCAAAGTGTCTGATTAAGGATGTTCTGTCAAAGATTTTAACTCCCTGTTGCAAAAAAATTGCTCTAAAAATGCTCTCAAGTTTTATCGTAAATGATGCATAAGCATTCGAGAATACAGCATGCAATTATCTAGTAATAACTACTCTAGTGCGATAAAAAAAATGTCAAGAAAAGGATTACCTCTCCAAGTCGATCAAATGCCCCAACCACACCACCACACAGAGTGGAAAATATTGCATACCATATTTGAGTGTCCATGAAATAAACCTGCACAGAATGTGTTAAAAGAGAATCAAATGCCTTGCCAAGGAAAACTCAAAAAATTTTAGTGCGGCACTAACTGAGCAAAACAAAAAATATTAACCAATCATGAGATATATACTAACCAAGATGACTGGTGCCCAAAGAGAAATGACTGCTCCATAGTTATGTCTAGCTGCATTCAGAAGACAGTATTTAGCATAGAATGAGGGACTTGACCATCATGGAAGGAAAGAAGCAAAACTGAATGAGTACCATGGGGGAAAAATTCATGCCATGTATAAGCAATCTTCTTGATCCTCATTATGTCTTTTGTTGGCCGCACCATAGGTTTTATCTGGGGAAAAGATATAAAAATTTAATTATTGACCTGCCCATTGATACAGTTCAGACCCAAATATACCATATTAGTACTGACCCAAAAATAATATATAAAATAGTCCACTTCCTACCATCTTGAGCTTTTAAGAGCATTGGATTTTATCTTCTAACAAATACATCTAATGTACAATTAAAACTAACTACTACAGCCATAAAAGTAAAAAGAAAATAAAAAAAACCTGGATAAAAAAGCTGAATGCAAACTTGGATCCCAGAAGTAACACCCAGAAAAGAGTATACCTGAAAATTAAAATTAAATTCAAGAAAGTGGTAATTTTTACAAAAATTTCCCTGATCAGACGAAGTGCAGTCCTTCTGAAGCTTACTTTATCAGAGCAAACTGGCTTTCATGCATCCCTCTTCCAATGTATATTCTTGGCTGTGGAAGTATTAATGAATTCAATTAAGATATTGATAAGAAGCTTTGAAAGCTACGAATTAAATACTCAAGGACGACTCTGCAAGCAGAAAACAGATAGGGTACAGCTATATTAAATTTAGAATATAACTAGTTGTCTTCATCTTTATTCATTTGATTCCTTAACCTAGAGTAATGACATCTGGGTTTAAAAAAACAAATGTTTTCTTAACTAACTTGTACTGATTTCAAGTTCGACACATCAAAGTAGCAATAATCCTGCAGAAAATTACACAAAATAGTAACAAATACTCCACTTACCGTTGAATGATTTATCTAGAAACGGCAGAAACTTTTTTAAGGTATAGATTTTAGAAGAAAATACATAACAATGAAATGTACATACAAAAAACTGAGCTGACAGAAGAATCGAAACATCATTTTACTTCCTTAAAATGAATAAAGAAAGCTCCAGAGGTAAATGAAGATATCTTAGAGAAAGCTTCCCATGTTTTTCATCAGAAGTTACGAGGAAAGAACACAACAGCAGAACTAAATGTTTCTCAACAGGAAAGAACACAACAGCAGAACTAAATGTTTCTCAACAACAAATAATGAAAAGAAAAAAGAAGTTAATATTGAGCCGCTGGGGCTAATAATTGAAAATATACCTAAGTATTGTCTGGTATAACTTACTCAGCCATCCATGCAAATGTGCTACCAAAAGAATTGTCTTCCATTGCTTTAGTACTTTTTTTTATGTAATGAAAAATTATCTCGGACATATTTCTATACTAATTTGAGCTTCTTATTACACTGATTATTTTAATTTAGCTCCACATACTATTAAAAACAGGTGTGGGAAAAAAGCTCCATTGGTAGAAACAGTCCAGCCAGAAAGAAAAAAACATGAAAAGAGGAATGGAAAAGACAAAAAATAGCATGGAAAAACAAGTACCTGTGACCACCACAAGAGGAGCCTTATAATATGCCAATCTGAATTCTCAATCCAACGTCGAAGCATAGGAAAAATGAACAAAGCCGCTGTTAATATGTTTGGAAGCATATATAATGCAACGGCCAAGATATAGAAAGGAGGTACTCCATCTACTTCTTTCAGAAAAGGCATCATGTCTTTCAAAAAGTCTGGGGCACCATCGAAGGAATGGGCATAAAGTATGGGAAGAATGACAACCCATATAAGACTGACAATAATCTTGAGAATAATCCTAAGCACAGAAGTGAACCTCCACCTATGATATCCAGGGAAATTCAGAAGCAAGTCCAGAACACCTACAAGCAAAAAAATTGACTTAGATTGAAATTTACTTGACAAAGCTGTAACCTGTGATTACATTATCTGCTTCTCAAGCTACAAACAAAAGGAATTTAAGCCTTTACCATGTAAAAAGACAGAATAAGACTGAATGCTCCATAGAACAAGAGAAACAGTTCAAACAATCTTACACATCGAGAATTAGATTAAACTAGAGTATCACCAGTAGCAGAGTAAATGCAACAATCTAGATTATTCAATAACTAGTCACCAAAAATAGGAATGTGATTTCGTCCGCCATCCAAAACACCTTTTTTCTTTCTTTTTTGGTAGGAAGGGAGCTAACTCATTGTTATATTATAGGAATGTGAGTTTCATAAGTATGCTGTAAGAAAAAAATGTTTTCATATTTGTAAGGTGTCAAGCATATTTTTCCAAATTGTTAGCATTTTTAAATCTTAATTATCACAGTCAATGCAAAGCATAGAGAAGAAACAAAAATATAATTTCAAGTTATAAATATAACAAGTGAATATTATTCGAACGGCGTGATTTTAAGCCTGCAAGAAGACTAAACCATAAAAGAGTAAGAAAGCTTTTTCCTCTTTGGTGCTTTCGAAAAGCTAAAGATCCATTTGAATTGGTCTATTTTGTTTTCTTTATTCAGCCTATTGTCACGTCCCGCCCAAACTGCCCCTAAAAATCCAAATGATGGCTGCCTAAAGGATCTAGACACATGGAAAGTTCTAGAGTTGCCTAGAGAAGTCTAGAAAGGGCTGGAGTTGGACGGACTCAACTCAAGCTTGAAGACCCTAGAATGTTCTAGAGCACACTGGAGGGTGCTAGAATGGGCTGGAATATTCTAGAACGCGCCGGATGGTTCGGGAAGGTTGTAGAAGCTGCTGGAAGCTTACGGAACATCCCGGAAGGTGCATGAAGGAACTAGACAAACCTAGAAGACTCTAGAGTTGGATAGAAGGTCCTAGAACCTTGTGGCAGATTGTACATAGAACTCTCTTGTATATTCTAGAGCTAGAAGGATCTAGAGAAATGTGGCATACTCCTAGGCTTGTTGCCACACTATAAATAGACCACTTGGTCTTCATTTGTATTCATCCTTGAAAATCTTGGAAATTCCTAACATCTTGGGAAATCCTTGGGAATTCTTAGCATTTGTAACATAAACTCTCTCTAGAGCAATACAAAGCATTCTTTGCAAACTCTTTCTATTCTCTTTGGAGTTACATTTCGTTTAAAAGGCAGGCTTAGTGCAACGGACGGTGCTAAGTACCGCACGATCGCTACTTGAGAAATTAAGGTCGTGACACTATGCTTTGAATTCAACCAATCAAGTAGAGTAGGGAACATGATGTTATTATGTTTTCTTGTGTTCCTGGACTTGTGAGACAAGCTAAACAAAAAGATATATGGGGAAATCCTAACCAGTTTAGGACTTATGCAAGATATAATGGTTGGAACTAGAGTTTTGTAGCAATTTCTTTATAATTTAGCAGTTCATTTATTTACTAAGGAATTTCTTCTATTTAATTAGTTTTTTAAAGGTGATTATAGTGGGCCTTTTGTCGTTGTATTTGACACCTACTTTTGATTATTGTAAGTGAAATATAGAATAGACAACTTTTCCACCTCCATTTGATTATTCCTTCGTTTCTCATGCTTATCCTTCCCCAATTCTACATTCTACGTTAATGTACATCAGTTTTTATGTTCTTTTTTCTCTCGCTCTAACTTCAGTTACTAGACATATTTGATGATTGTGTAAAATCAAGAAACAAGCTAGACAGCTTGAACTGGAGATATGTATTAAAAATTAAAATAGTCCTAGTAATATAGCTTCCAAGTAAGACATTGCACATACTTTGGAGCACGCGAAGGAATGCTGCTGTGATGAAAATACTAGATAGGACAAATAGAACATCCTTTTGAAAAATATCCATAGGTGAAATCCCTTTCCAAGCAACAATTATCATGGCCTGTGAGTAAACATTTCAAATACAAAATTACTTATGCAGCCACCAACATTAGGAGGAACATTAATGTTGCTCGCATATATCCATTTGTTCGAAGAAAATACCTGAAGAACAAGTATATAAAAGGTCCATAGTCGATCGAAGCTTCTAAAAATGTGCCAAAATGTTCTGGTTTCAACAAAATAAGATTTCCCAGTGCTTCTAGATTTTGTTTTGGGACTCTTTCTTCCCTGATATGAAAACTGTACTAAGCAGTGGACAATACAGCAATCCAAGAAAAGTATAAAACTACAATGTAGATTACCTGTGCTAGATCGCGAGTTGATTTGAAAAAGTCTCCATCATCACGCATTGGCCAACCAAGAGAGAAGCAATCAGAAGACCTGAAAAATGAGAAGTAAAAAAGAAGAAAATTAAACAAATAACTCCAAACATTTTACTGCAGCGATTGACATGAACTCTGAACAAACCAGAAATACTCGTTCAGGTCATCATAATTGCACCAAGATGAGTGTGGAGCTTTCCCATTTTTGCTCTTTTTTGCCTCCTGGAATATCCCATAAAACATTCATACATCTAGAACATAATACCCAAAATTTGGCTAAAATTGCACAATATTTTACCTGTTCAATGACACGGTAAATAGGTGTTATAATTTTACGCAAGAAGGCCTCATCATCCCCTCCATAAGAAGGCTTTATATTTTCACCTGTGACAATGCTGACATTTCCAGCCAACAGTCCATGTAGCTCATATGCCATCTGACAAACATAGTAGACCCTCTTTGGATTAAAATGCAAAGAAAAATACTAAAAATCTCATCTTATCCCATCTCCTACAAGCTTTAATTAAGAATAAGTTAATGATCTGATAGCCACTAGTTGGTAAACACTCGTTATGTACGATTCCTGAAAATCGTATTAAACAAAAAAAAATGATGCTCACATTATGGAATATATAGCAAAGACATTCAGGCATGAAGCGCACGTTTGCTGCTTCTCCCCAGATAAGAAGATATAAGCCCATGTACAGTATCTTCCTCTGCTGGATTTCTTGTTGACCTTGCGGGAGTCTAGATGAAGAAAGATTTTCCAGATTTGAACATTCAAATCAAGCATGAGATCAAAGATTCATACGAAAAATATATAAATGGAAATCCATACGTTCAACAGCACATTCTTACAAAAATCCTCACCTCAAGCTATGTTTCCGTCCCAAATATTTGCACCATGTCTTGTAGTTCTTAAAAAGCTTGTTCATAACCCCATCAACAGCACGATCATCAAGCTGCAAAAGGTAGGGGAGTTAATCAGTCAGATAACTAAGAGCATGCAGAAAAATAAAGCAGGAAAAGTTCTCGCGAAGATTTTTCCCCCTTCAAATTATAATAATAACTACTTAAGCTACTAATGACAATTGACTAATGAGTTAAGCACATCAAATACCCCATATTTGTTAGTGTTGTCATCAATAGGTTAAATAACAAAGTTTAATCGCCCATGATGCAACAGTATAGGAATTTAAATAGGGAGACAAATGCATGCCTTATTAAGAGGTTCGGGCTTTGGATGTAGTCTGATATGAGCATTAGCAAGCAGTAAAATTAGATGCTCCTTCTGATTCCTGACGTTGTCTTTCTGCAGCCACCAAAACAAAGTGAACTTTGAGCGCTTTCTAAAAACATTCAATTCATGTTTGGTTCTAAGAATTGAAACTTAATAAGAATGGTTACGGTAATATGAATTGAATTCAATGTAAATAATATTATTATTACAATGTTTTATTTATGAAATGTAATCAAAATAAGGATAAAATTATAAACAAAATTAGAAAATAAAACTTTCATTTTTTTCTTTTTTTACTTATAAATGAGGAAAAAGAGAAAAAATAATAATAAATGATAATATAAATATGTGAAATAATAGAGTATGAGTGTGGGAATGAGTTTTCTACTAATGGTGAAATATTTTCTATTTCATTCCATATTACTAGTTAAACCAAACACATAAATAAGCATAGTATTTTTATATTCTTAGATAACCCACCAATGTTTTTCTCTCTCTACAACATTCAATAACATTCAAAAATACATGCCTGGAACCCAAACATGGCCCTGAGCCAATCAAGAAGGTCTAAGTCTCCACTTTTCTGCCTCTGCTGCTCGAAAGCACTTGACCCGTTCAAGCCCCGAATATTTGATATTGCAGCCACTGCAGCTTTAATCTGTTTCAACCATTTAGGAGAAAAGAAGTGCTATGGAAAACTGTGCACCTAAAATAATTATGTTCATGCACCTTAAAAAGATAAGCAATACCTCCTCGAGCTGCATTATAGACTGCGAAGCCCCCGCAGCATCAAGAGGGAGAATATTATAAGGAACATAAATTTCTGTCTTTTCTTGAACGTCTTTTGCAGCAGCAATAATCTAGTTAAACAAAAGTATTTTCAAATAAACTTATGTCCTCACATTGTAGACAAGACAAAATATGCATCAAAAGACTCAGTATGTATCTAGAATTATTTACGGGACAGACCTCAGGAGCAACTTCTTCAACTTTTTCACTCTTATTAACAGCGCAGAGCACTTCAAAAAGCACATTAGCTGTCGTGTAAGCCTTGGCGAGTTGAGCTCTGACAAATTTGAGATCAAAATTTCAAATGAAATAACTTAAATAGAATCCACTTAAGCAGCTTGAAATTGAATCGCATTTTAAGTTAGAATAAAATGAACAGAGAAAAAGACCCAAGACATAGGTAACTTGTCTACCTATCAGCCTGTTCCCCCTGGTCAAGAGCTCTAACGTATTTTTCATAATATTGCTGATAGAAGCTCTGGATTTCCCTTGCATCTGTCTTTTTAATACGAGAAGCAAGACTCGACGCATTGTCCTGAAGTTTAAATGCAATGAAGAATTATAGCCGAACTGTCATGTACTAAGTAACTTTTATGGGAAAGAGCATAGCACTTCAACAATAACAACCAGTTTTTTGGCTTAGGACTAAACCATCAACTGATAACCTTTGCATTAATATATTCGAGAGCGAGATTGAATTTCTCCGGGAAAGTGCAAATGCAGCAAACAAAGCACCACACAACTGAACGTAAACATTCCCATTCGGTAAAGCCCTTAGTTGACCCAAAACAAAACAAAAATAGTAAAGCCCTTAATCCTGCAAATTTTTCAGGATTCTAGTAATTCTATAGGAGGATAACAGAATTGAATTGCCACGCTGATATATGTATTTATCATACGTAACCCTATATTTATATCAAAGTTCATCCACAAACATATTACCAATGACGATGTTTCCCGGCTGGGAGGAATATCTTTTTTAAAAAAAAAAAGTGACTAAAATTTGTCTTTTTTATCTGCAATTACAAAGGGTTACACGAGGACTCAAGAATATTCTTTTTTAAGAAAAATTAATTACATCTGAAAGGAATTAGTGATTTTATTTATATAAAAGATTTCATTTAATTTTCTAGTTTTTTAAAAAATGATATCTGTTTCCTTTATCAGATAAAAAAATATAAAAAAGATATTTAATAATTTTGAATCAAAAATAAGAATAAAAGAAAATGATATCATCTTCAGTTATTTTTATAATTTTTTTTTTATTTAATGGGAGGAGATAAATGATAAAAATACCGTAACTAATATCTATTTAAATTTTGTTATCAATAAAAATATTTTAATAACTTATTTTTTTATAAATAAAATGATTAATACATACATTTTTGATAAATAAATGACTAATGGATATTTTTTTATAAGTAAAAATATTAATTAACATACTTTTAAATTTAAAAAACTAAACAAAATTTTTATTTAAAAAAATCTTAACATTTTTTTCCTATATTTTATACTTTAGTTACTTATTTTAGTAAGTAAATTTAGTATAAAATATAAATTTATTCATTCAGTTCAAAATCATATAAATTATAACATTATTTACATATTTAATGATAAAATTGGTCACCATATATTTATATTTAGTAATGTTATATTGCTAACATCTAAAAAAAAATTAATTATATACATTTTGCGAGATAAGATTTTTTTCCCACCTAAACATAAAAAAAATGTTAATTTTTTTATAAGTTTTGCATTAACTTAAATAATAATGTAAATCCTAATATGAACAATATAAATAGAATGTTTATAAGTTTAATTGAGAAAATAAAAAAGAGAATATAAGACACTAAAAACTTATATTTTTTAATAAAGAAAAGTTCATAATAAAAAGAAATTTTTTTAATTAAAGCCTAAAATTTCGTTAAAGTGGATTTTTTTCTAAAAAATTAAGTATAATATATGTTTGTTTTATGAGTAGATCCAAAATAAACTTATAAAATATGAATGTAATAATTAATAAATTAAAAACTGAGAGTTAGCCTTTAAAAAAGTAATTTGATTGTTTGACCCATTTGTACCGATTTAAATATTTTAGGATACTTAATTGATTAAAAAAAAACTAAGATCTTAAATTAATTAAATTTAAGAAGTTGAATATTCAAAATTTTATAAATATTTAAGCAGGAATTTATACTACTAATTTTATTTTTTTTACATGACATTTAAACGATGCTATAGGCCTCAAGCTCCTGCATGGTTCCGCCACTGCAAAGGCGTATAAAATATTTTCTCCAGAAAACTAAACTTTGTTTTGTTTGTAAAAAGAAATCCAAACTTTTTAATCACACGAAATCTTTACTCTATTTCGCCAATGTTATAGAATGAGAACTCTTTGCTAGTGCTCCCACATACCCAAACGGCCGATTGAAACGGATCAACCGCGACAAATACCCATTATATAATTAATTGGAGTGAGATCAAAAGATGATCAAAGAAGGCGCGTGAGAAAGTAGTATACCTTTGCTTGGTATGAGGGCTGTTTCTAATTGTGCATGACTAGAATAATTATTTTGAAAGAAAATAAAAAATGAAATAATATACCCTCTCCAATCGCTGAAGAAGTTGCGTCTTGAACTGCCTCACACCACGCCCACTTGAGGTCGGGTCCAACCTGTGAGCTTTCTCAAACGCATAGAACCGACCTTTATACGAAACAAAACCCAAAGAACACTCAACAGATTAACCAAAACACTAATAATCAAATTTGATACATACAGATATTCATATACAAGTATATTTATGCGCACAATAAGTACTTACAGCGATAGGCAACGCGAGGGCGCTCGAGCTCTATCTCTTTGGCAACCCGGAGAATCGGAGCAATGGAGGCAAGTGAAGATGGAACGACTTCATTGTCAAAAACTTCCGTAGAAAATGTAGTCGTGGCCGCACTACGAGACGGCCTCCTCGTGAGTCCAGGACCTGTAGGCTCGAGGTTCGACATTGATGTCTGTAACCTCGAGACGCTTTTACCGTTCTATTTTAACTCTGTTTTATATTCACAATCAAGATCCCAAAGAATTTAAGTTCGGGACAATTAAGTTTCAAAAACGAAAAAACCGATTTCACAAATCTCCTATTCGCGGCAAAACTCGCGGGAAAAAAAAAACTATAACAAGATTATCAAGAAAATCCGGAAACCTTCTCCCGCGATTAAAAAATTTCTTGCTAAACAAACCGAGATTATCAAAATATACGTTGCTGAAGAAAATTCAAGAAAGTTGAGGTAATTACAATAATTAATCAAGAAGCTATATATCTGTACTTACATTGATCGATTTATGAGTCTCTCTATGTCATTGAACAAATGTCGAAGCTAAGTTTCTGAGCTTGTAACATTATTATATCAACTGAAGAAACTACGAGTAAAAAGAGACAGGGATAGAGATGAAAATGGATCGATAATTCGAAGGATTAACAAGAGAACAAAGGGAGGAGAAAGTGAGTAAAGTGTAATGATCGATCAAAGAGAAAACAAGAAATAGGGATATGAGAATAAGGGAGAAGAAGATGAAGAAAAAGCCGTACGACGAGGGAGAAGACACGTACGTAGAGTGAGGAGAGTGAAAGAAAGAGAAAAGAAAGGGTGGAAGAGCGTGGTCTTAGGAGGGGAAAAAGAGAAAGAGATGGTAATGGTTCTGTTTATTGAACGCTTCTCGGTCCGTTATTCGTTTCATTCCGAGCTGTACAATGGAATTGTGTGTTCTCTTCTTTCGGAGGTCAAATTGGACTTTTTTTCATTCGACTCTCAACACGTGGTTTTTTTGGGTCGATATAATCTAATTTTATACCTTCATCCCTTTTACTACTTTATTTACTCAAAGTAGTCAAGTTTATGACTACAATCAACAAAATATTAATGAATTTAGTCAAACTTTTAAGAAACAATTCTAAATCTCTACTTTCCACACTTCAAATGGGTTCAATTTAAAACAAAATAAATGTGAAGTTCATGTAATTTGTATGTATTATATGAGTTAATTATAATAATTTTATATATTTATTTTGTTAGCTTTAATTTTAATCATTGGAGTAGTTCTTATATATTATTACTCAATTGTTAGATATATTTATATTAATATATATTAGGTATAGAAAAAATAGATGTTTAGAATAAATCATTCTCAAAGTCACTAAAAAGACAGAGAATTACTATTCTTTGATTCTGAACTATTAGAAGAAAATAATATTTACTCTTCAAACCTCCTAGCAAATCAAGAGACTTTTTCTATGTTACTAATAATAGAAACTAAGATCTCATTAATATTCCACATCTTTCAACTCTATAAAGTAAAAAAGAAAACAAACAAAGAAAGTTTAAAACAAAGTACCTAGTAAAAGGGAAAGAGCATGAAATCAATGATAAAAAGAGAGTGGGAATTGATAATCGACCATAAATTATACATCAAATAAAACATATTCAAAGAACCGAATAACGACTTATGAAAAGAGAAAGGATAACATAAGCTAATATAAAAGATACAATTACCGAGCTAGAGACCTAGATATTGAGGAAATTTAAAACACAAAGAAATCTTTAATCATCTTTGAAAAATGTAAAGGTATTGAACTCTTAGAAATACTACTCTCACTAAAAGTAAAGTCAAAATAGCAGGATTGGATAGGTAAAGCTTCATATATATCACCTAAGTGCAACATTGATGATCATCAAAAATGTTATCATTGTTTATGAATTACTCTTATAACTTAACATGTTTTTCCAGATCAAATCGAATTATACTATACAAGTTAGAAACATACTACATAAGTGATTGTGTAGCCTACGAGATTAATGCAAGATAATTCTACTCTTTTATTTTAATGGTAGAATTAAACTAAAAAAGTGAGGAGTTTGATGTTTGTACTTTAGTCTAGTACCTACTATCGTAGGCCACAAGCACACTATCTAGCTTGGTGTCAAATAGTTATGTAGACATAAGTACAAGAGTAAAGTGATATCTTTTACTTTTTACTAATCATATTTGTAATCTATGATGTAATAATTGTACCATATTGACTTTATATTTATACAATAAATAGAGTATTGTTAATAAGGTAATCATTATTCATTCCATATTTATTGCATCTTTTTAATTTAGTTATCACGACAAATAACATGTGTTATGTATGATGATGAAGAATCATTTTATTCATTATTTGATTCATTTGCGTGTAAATTCTCATTTTCATTAAATTATTAATAGTAGGATAAACCTACAAATATACTATCAAATTATTTCATTTGTTTCAAATTTATCATAAATTAAATTTCGTTCTATTTGTACCATCGGACTCATAAAAAGTTTCAAATTTAACATTATGTTAACCTACGTTGGATGACATTAGATGAGAGATAAAATTTTCTATTAAAACTCTTACATTCCCCTCACATGAGTCATTAACATTAACCCCTTAATAATAATTGAAATTTAAGGATATAGGGATTAGTGTTCATCCGATTTTAACAATAACCCTTGTGATTAGAAAAAAGGACATGTTCATTCCTAGTGCCTATATTATTATTTTAGTACTTGTTATTGTCCAAGGTTCTTAAGTGCTATTTTGAAAATACCCTTAAAAAGGTAACTAGTTGGTCTAAAATGATTTTATGCACAAAATAATGAAGGACAATTTAGTCACTTTAATTTTTTATTAGTTTATTTTTTTCTTTTTTAATTCTCTCTTTTCTCTTTCTCACACCTCTATCTATTAGTATAAAATTATCTCACATTTTTTCACTAAATCTTAAATCATAAATCTTAAACACTAAATCCTAAACTTTAAATTAAAAATCTCAGTCTGTTATTTGTTACTAAATCCTAAACTTAAAAAAAACTAGTAAATTTCATGTACTATGCACGTATTACACGAGTTATCTGAATTAGTTACAATGATCCCACATTTTTTATTAGCTTTTAATCATTGGAGTATTCTATATACATTGATTCCTCTCTTGTTAGATATGTTTATATTAATATTAGGTATAAACAAAGAAGAATAGTAAAAAAATCCTTATTCTTTAATTTTGAACCATTAGAAGAAAAAAATGACACTTATTCTTCAAACTTTCAAGCAAGCTCATGTACCCTTTCTGTGTTACTACTAATAAAAGCTAAGATTTCATTAATATTCGACATTTTTTACTCTATAAAGTAAAAAATAAAACAAATAATGTAAGTTTAAAACAAAGTACCTATTATAAGGGAGAGAACATGATGTCTGGGTAAAAAGAAAGTGAGAATTGATAATCAACTTGAAATTACACACCAAATAAAAAAAATTAGAGCCTTGAAGAACGAGTTATGAAAAGAAAAGGATAACATAAGCTAATATAAAAGAGGTAATTACTGAGTTAGAGACTTAGATACCGAGGAAACTTTAAACAAAAAAAAATCTTTAATCATCATTGAAAAATGTAAAGATATTGAACTCTTTGAAACTATTTATGCAAAAAGTAAAAGTCTTTCTCTAAAAATTAATAGTTAGTAACTACTCTTGCTAAAAGTGAATTCAAAATAGCATGGTTAGGAAGGTAAAACATCGCATATATCACCTCGGTGCAACATTGATGATCATTTAAAATGTTATCATTATTTATGAATTATTTTCATGACTTAACATGTTTTATTATATCAAATCAAATTATCTTACATAAATTAGAAACATATTCCAAAAGTGACTGTGTTGTTTATCATATTAGATGGAAGATAATTCCACTCTTTCACTTTAATGGTAGAATTAAATTAAAAGAGTGAGAGACTGATGTTTAAACATCAGTCTAGTATGCATACACATAGTATAGTTTGGTGTTAAATATCCATGTAGACATAAGTACAATATCTTTTACTTTTTTTTAGTCATATTTGTAATATATGATGTAATAAGTGTATCATGTTGACCTTATACTTATACAATAAATGAGATATTATCAAAAAGACAATCCTTATTTATCCCACATTTATTATCGTGACAAATATCAAGTTTATGGATGATAATAAAGAATCATTTTATTCAATATTTAATTTATTTGAATGAAAATGCCCATTTTCATTTAATTATCAATAGTAGGACAAACATATAAATATACCACTAAATTACTTTCTTTGTTTAAAATGTATCATAAATTAAATTTTATTTTATTTATACCATCTCACTCTTAAAAAGTTTCAAATCTACCCCTAAAAATATACTTATTTCATCAAAAATGATTTTTATGTACAAAACAATGAAAGGAAATTTAGTCACTTTAATTTTTTATTACTTTATTTTCTATCTTTATCCTCTTGTTTTCTCTTTTTTAATTTTCTCTTCTCTTTCTTACATATTTATTTATTCGCATAAAATTATTTATTTTTTTAGCTAAACATTAAATTTTAAACTCTAAATCCTAATCCCTAATCCCTAAATCTAAAAATTTCAATTAATATCAAAGGTTACTAGTAATGGGTCACTTGAAAGGAACATTAGAGTTTTGAAGGGCTCTTTTAACGTGCATGTAATGTTGTCTAACTAAGGCTAATAAAATGCGAGGTTTGAAAATGTTTAGGAATTGGATAATACAAATACAATAAATTTTAGTTTGGTGATACATTGAAAACAAATAAATTAATAAGGTGGTATATTTGTGAGTTTACTCTAAATATAAGTATCTTAAAAATATCAAGATAAATCATTTATTATTGCACAAGTCTAGTCTTACAACTCTTTTAGAATGACAAGGTAGATATTAATTATATTTTGTAAAGAGTTGAATAACAAAACAAATGTGAAACCATAATGTTATTTGCTCGTCCAAGAACAAGTGTGAGTGAGTATTCTTGTTGATCATAAGAAATAACGAGAGAAATTGGATGGTAGCGGAGGGATTTCAACACTCATGATGTACAATTTCTCAATGTTTCGGTCATATCTTGAAAATATTGTGCAATATAGGGAAATAAATAGTTTTTCCTCCTAATTACATAATTTAGAACCTTAAAAACCTAAATAAAATTAAGATTCTAAACATTTTCTTTCATCATAATTAATAAACAATTCAATTGTTAACTAACATAAATTTTAAATAACTTAAAATTATAATTACTAGATTTAATTTATATATTATATTATGATCCAAAAAGTAATAACTAAACTAGATAAAATAAAATAAATTGATAATCTTTAACCTAAGTGATTAATTTTAATTGTAATTAAAAATCATAACTTTCTACTTTAATTATAAAAATTAGCTATTATGTATTAATATTATAATTTACCATTAAACATAACCAAAAATCAAATTAGTTGTACACCAATTTCAATATCTAACATACTCTTGACATTTAAATATAGAATTAATCACATCAATGTAAAAATCAAAACATTTAATTAAATCATAACATAAAATGTATATAAAATCATAATATAAGAATTGTAATTATCCATAATTATATTAAATATTTAGCTAGCCATGAATATTACAAAATCCAATAAATAAATTGATAGTTCTATGAAAATATAGTTATTAATAAAAGATGAAAATTATGTTTAAAAATATTAAATTTGATTTATTTAGGTCATAGGAAGAAAATTTATTTATTTATTGAAAATTTTGGTGATTTTTCTAGTGCAAGTGAATGTACAAAGCATGATCAATCGAGATCAATCTAAGGTTCTCAAATTAATTTTTGGAATCGTTTATAGAATTCTCGATCGATTGAGCATTGTATTGAGATAATAGTGTGACTACATCTAGAGAAAATAAGCAAAAGGAATAAAAAATTAGCCTAGGTGGATCATCTTACAACATATGTGATGCGTATTTTCGCAAGTGTATGAATCGTTCAAGTAATAAAGTGTACAAAAGTACGGATATCGAACCCACAAGAAATGGCGTTACTAAGTGCCGAAATTGACTAATCCTAATTTTATTTGAAAATCGAATTGTTGTATTTGTTTAAGAAGTAAATTAACTTAAAACTAAACGCAAATAACAAAATTTAATGTTGTTCACAAATGATTAAAAAATGCTAAGGCATTTGATTTCGCTAAATCAATTCAATCCGATTTCAAGTCATGTTATATGAGAATCAAAGTTAAAAGTGATGGTTGAAAAACCCAAATTTATCTAATACTCTCTCAAGTTATATTAGAATTACTTATCTATGAAAACCAACTATATTTCTATGAAGATTTAATCATAAACAAGCACATTACGATTTATGGAATTTCTAGAATAACCACATACATCATGCATTAGGTCTCACACTCGCATTCAACATACGATATTTATCACAAGAAGCATTCATTACACATCTCCTCTCGGTCTCAATATAATGCAACAAATCATCTAAATCTTGGCCAGAAATTTAAAAGCATTAAGCATGGAAATAAATACTCAACTTGAAAACAATGAATTCATATAACGATAACACAAGAAATCAGATTTTCTTGATTTAACTACATCATAGCCTTAGCAAAAATAAATTAGTTCATAACGAAAATAAGGACAAACATATTCTCAATTGAATCCATAAAAAAAAATCTGAATAAAATGCAGAAAATAAAAGCTAAGGAGAAGAGATGAAAAACTCTTGAAGATGAAGACTTGGTAGCAACAATGGTGATGATCCTTCAAGCTTTTCCAAACTTTTCTCTCCAAAATTACCTTCTCTCCTCCAAAAATGGCTCAGATCTACTCTCTCTGTCGTGGCCTCTTTCTCCATCTTATAGTATATATAGATCTAGGGTTTTGGGGGCAATTTTGGAACAAATAAAACAAAAAAATGTGTTTTCGGACTAAACTCGCCGGCGGCGACATTATTCTCGCCGCGGTGAGATTTTTGGAAAAGTTAAGATTTTTGGTTTCGTTGATTATCGTCGAAGGCGAGATGAATTTGGCCGGCGGCAAGAGTACTTTGCCAAAATCTGTGCTCTCGGGAAGAATTTCGCCTTGCTATTTTCGCCGGCAGCAAGAATATTCTGGCCGGCGGGAGGATTTCTAAATTTTGAAACTTTGTTTTCTTTTTATTTTCACTCAATCCCGATCATTGTACTTTGTCCAAAACTTCTCCAAAATCATGATTTTACCTAAAATTGCACTTTAAACACGAAATACCCGTGAAATGACATTTGTGGATTAAATAATCAAATAAACACAATTTTCACACTAATATCAACATTTAAATCATAACAAAAATGCAATAATTTGACTCTTATCAATATGTGTATCTACTCAAACATGCAAAACAATTTTTTGGAAAACGTCATCGTGTTTTGTTATTCACTGAGTGCCTTCTCCTCTAGAAACAACATCATTTAGCCCAACTTGAATCATTATTCACCAAAATGGCATCATTTTGACTATATTTTAACCTTTTCACCTCACATATAGTACATCAATTTTATTCATTTTTAGCCATCAGATTATATTTTAATCAAAATTCTAGATAAAGGTGCCAAAAGAGTAGCTCAATCTAACTCTACTCATTTAAAATTGGCCCATTAAACTCATGAGCTAAAAAAATATAGCTCATGAACTTAAATGAGTAGTTTATTTGAGCCATGAGCAGTTTATTTGAGTTCATAAATAGCTCACTAACTCATTTAAAAAAGACGTCTTGAATTAAAAAGTTAACAAATAAGAGAAATAATAACTAATTTTTAAAAAATAAAATTAAAGATAAAATTAATTTAAATTTATATTAGAATATTTTAATATAATAACTAAAAAACATACATAATATAATTGAAGTTAATGAGATGATTATTAACTCGGTTTTAAAATTAAAATTGTACAATTTACAATAGTTTATAATTAAATTCATATATCCTTAAAAATATCAAATATTATATTTTATAATAAATTTTATATTTTAAAGTCAAGATTTTTATAGACGTTATGCTCATGTTTTTGAATATTGTTAGATTCTATTAAACATATTTGAAATATAAATTGTACTAATCTATAAAATACTTAGATTAATTTCATAAATCATTAGAAGTCTAGTTTCTTAAAAAAATTTACAACTTATGATTTCAAATTTTCTATAGAAAGTTATGCATATTTTACTATTAATTTATCAGATTCAAAAGAATTTTTTTATTCATTTATAAGATATAAGCTGTACTAATTCAAAAAAATTTAAAAATAATTTCTCTAAAAGTATAGTTTATAATAAATATTATAATTTGTGATTTCGAGTTTTTTGGAGAAAGTTATGCATATTTTATTAATGATTATTTAGATTCAAGAAATTATTTTTACTCATTTTTAAATTATAAATTGTACTGATTCACAAAAATTTTTAAAGTATTTCATATATCATAGAAATTTATAAAATTCTAGTTTCTAATAAATTTTACAATTTTTTATTTTGAGTTTTCAATAAAAAGTTATGCTCATTTTACTAATGATTTGTTAATTCGGTAAAACATTTTTGGTTCATTTTTGAAATATAAATTGTATTATCCCACAAAATATTATGAATTACTTCATATATCATTAGAAATTTGTAGAAGTTTAGTTTTTAAAAAAAATTATAGTTTGTGATTTTGTGTTTTCTACAAAAAATTATGCTCATTTTATTAAAACATTATTCAATTTTACAATTTATGATTTTTACTTTTTAAAAAATTGAAACATAAAATTGGTTATCAAATAATTTTTTTTCCCAAAATATTTTGAAATTAAAATTTTAATTATGAAACTCAAAATAGGAAATTAGAAATTGAAATGGATATTAAACACCCTAAATGTTTAAAATGATTTAAATAAATTAAATGAATTGTTCAGCTTAACTCACATATAAATAATTTAAAAATTAGATGAACTGTGTTGAGATATAGCTCACTTAAGATGAGCTAAGTTACAACGAGCTAAATCAGTCCAACTCATTTGTTATCTCTAATTCTAGATTTATTTAGGGTTATATACAAAAATTAGACTATTTAACCTACACAATAGCCACGTTCAACTCATTCCACACTTTTTACATCTAACCAATATTATTAGAGAAAAAGATAGTAAGTTTAAATAAAGAAAGCAATATAAGGATCAAAAATTGATGGTTTTGGAATCACTTTGTCAAAAGATTGCTTGTATCTTTTCTCTATATGGTACTTTATTATTTTTTACATTATCTCATTATTTTGTAATTAATTTTAATATGATTTAGATCGACTAAACTTGTTGTTAGGATCTTCTTGAATTCAATTCCTTTACATAATGAATTAATTTATTTTTTCGTTCCGTTGTGATTCTTGATATTTGTTATTTTAATTAACCTCATTTTACATGTAATTTACTTGATTGAAAATGCATGCAAGTGTAGGGCATTTGATCGAGCATTGTATTAATAATTTTTTGGGATGATAAATTGATTTATCTATGAAAAATTGAAAGAAATTGGATACTTATGACTCTTTTATACAAAACTAGTTAGTAGGAGAGTGTTTCAATCAATATATATATATTGTTTTATGTTTATTTTATTTATCAATTTATATTAATCTAAATAGTGTTAGTGTAACCATAGTTTGGTACTCAAATACTTAATAATACAATCCTCATGGATACAAAAATCTTTATTTTTAAACTATTTATCACTTGTACATGACTACATATACTTGTATATGCTCGAAGATATAAGTTTTTGGTGAGATTGTCAAGATAGATATTATTTTATGATTGAAATCATTACAAAGAGTTGTTAATACTAATTTGGGAAAAAAAACAAAATTAAAAAAATTATTTCTTTTTATTAGTTTTGTTTCTAGTTTATATATTTATTTAGTTTGTTATTGACTTTTTTCTCTTACAAACTTATTTTTATGTTTTAAATTTTTTTGGTTATTTTTATTTTATTATTTATTTTAATATCTTGTTGCATATATTTTTCTTTTTAATTTTGTTTTTGTAGAGAGCTTATGGATCTTTTTGAGTATCAAAAGCTTGTGGATGTAAGGATGTTATCGTAGAGGCAACTGACCTCATAGTTTACATTGAATGAATTAGTAATATGAGGAATCTTTATATATACAAACATTATCATCTTTTCACATTGAGATCTTACATAGCTACTCAATTATACAAATTCCATTGTATGCCTATAGATGGAATGGGGGGACCCATAACAACCTTAACACAAATACGAAGTCATCACACTCTTATTATCAACATTTAGATCGGGGAGTCAATCTTGCAATTTGTGGAGCTACAACTAAGAGGGACCACTTTCTACATGGCCAATGATCGATGTCATTTTTTGTATATATTTGTGCATTAATTTTCATATATTTATAATAAATTATTATTCTCTATGCATTTTATATGTTATATAAGTGAGCAAAAAGAGACAAAAATGTGTATTTAAAAAAAATAGGACACTTGGCTGATCCTGGACCCTCGAATAGAAAAGTATAGATCAATAGTCATGAATAATTTAAAACAAGATTTGATTAATCGAGGGCTCTCATGTTAAAAATCACAATGATTAGATTAATTAAGAAAGGGTCTAGATTGGTCAAGATATTCAGTGAGTACTCATATATGGTAATTTTCAATGGCAACATTTAATCATGGTCCTTCGATCAAGTAAATTCTAAGCCAACTCGAATTAGGCTAGAAAAACACACTATATAAACAATCTAAGGGGTTATCTAAACATAAGAATTAATATAAAGAACAAGAGAGATCGAGAAACATATCAAGGAAAAATTTTGTATGAGATTTTGGAGAGAAGATTAGAGATTGAAGATGGGGAGCCACATTGACTTTATTCTCTATCTTTCATAAGATTTTTTTATCCTTTTCTTTATAGTTTTCTATTAAAATAATATTGATTCTTATGAAATCCATGTCTACCTAAGCTAATAATGTAATTGCAAAAAAATTCAAACTCTAGATTATATTCAATTAAATTAATGTTATGATAATTTTACTTTCAATGCTTGATTCATAATGTGTTCAATTCTATGTTTGAATGTCAAAACTATACATGTATGAATTAAAGTAATCAATTAGTTTATTGCATCAATATGTTTATTGTTAGTTTAGTGTATTAGTTTGTAATTTCTAATATTTTTATTTGAAGTCATAACTTGTAGATGCTGTCAAAGTATGGTTGAATGCTTACATTAAAAGTTATCAATAATTTTAATCATACCTAATTTAGTTATCAAATTTTTAAATCTTAATGCAATGAATGACTGAACTAAATCTAGTAAGTGAATATGAGGTTGTTCATGGTTTATAATTGTATTATAAATCAATACACAATAATAAAATATGAAAAGTCTTCAGTAGACTTAAACTTCTAAAATTAAAGTTAAAAATTCAATGAAATTTTAAGTTATGAAAGTGATTTAGAACTTAAGAAAGTAATTTCCATTAATGACATGTTTAATTGAATTTTAGGCTATTCGTTTGAGAGTAGTCTTATAATCATATATCTCTCATTATACTTATACAATTCATCTTTATTGTTTTACGTAATTTCTTCACAAACAACAAAATCTCATTTAGTAACTTTAAATATTTGGATCATGTTGAGCTATTAGTTGTTTAACTAATTCATCTCTCCTAGTATAGTTCTTCTTCTTATACTAGGAGAAATGATTTAGGCAAACAACTAATAGCTCAACATGGTACTTATTTAAACCTTTCAAACAAACCTTTCAAAGAACAAGAAAAAACTATAAAAGAATGGATATAATCCATGTCCTTTATTCTACTTAATTATAGAAATACTTAGACAAAAGAAAAGTTTTTTTTATTATATTGCGTGAACCTTATAAGATATTGCCTTGCAATTGTTAAAACAATGAAAAAATATCCAAAGAAATAAATAACAAAAATTATACTTATTTTCAAATTTTCTCAAACATTATGATATATTAAGAGAACTTATTAAAATAATTAAAGAAAACTTAATAGGAGAAGTAACAGAACCAACGATTTAAAAATATGATAGTTTTTCTCCATTTTTATTTTTAAGATAAAAATAGAAAAAACTATAAATTAAAAGTATTTTTACAAAACAAGTTTTATGTGTTATGGTTTTAATTGTTAGAAAACATAATAAACCTTGCTAAAATCTTCTATATTTTATAGTTTTTTTTTTTGAGAAAATAGGTTCATATGATCCTTTATTATTATTTTTGCTTTTGATTGAATCTCAACTTACAATTTTATTATTATTCTTAATATATCTTTAATGAATATACAATTAGACATATGTCCAACTGAAGACAACATAGTTAAATATATGTCCAACTAAAAATAAGTGATTTTATTTTGAAGATATATGTTCAATTTAACATAACAAAATTGGATAATTATCCAACCAAGTATATGAAAAAAATATAGAGAAAATATATATAATCACTTATTTAAATAAATATTAGCTAACAATTTGAGTGACATGTCAATTAAAATTTAGTTAGTCTAATTTGACTTCTTTGAGTATGATCATAATTAATTAAAATCTGAGTAGTTAGACAACTTTTCAATTTAATTGGATATTTATCCAACTCTACTCCAACAAATAGAGATCATTGATAGATCAAACTCTAACTTATTAGACAAGTATCAATTTAGTTGGATATATATCTAATTCAGTTCCAATGAGTGGGGCAACCGTTCGATTAAAACCTGACAAGTTGGACAACTGTTCATTTCCATTGGACATGTGTCCAACTTAGCTCCGAAAAATCGATCATCATTCAATCAAACTCCGACTAGTTGGACACTCATCTAATTTTAATGAGTTAAATTAAACAAATGTCTAATCAAAATTAAATCACAATTGATCAATAAAAAATAATGATATTTTTGTCATTCTATGTAAAAAAACAAGTAGAAGAGAGTTATATACTCATATATGATTTGTGACTAATACGTGATCATTATAGCATATAAACTTATCTTTTTTAATATAGGAAACATAAAACCAAACTTATTATCAAATATTTTTTTAATAAAAAACAAAAATACTAATTTAAAATAATAGAACTTTATGAACGAGGATGTATTTTTTAAACTCATCCGATTTTAAATTGTTTACATGCCTCCGATGATCAAATCTATCTCCAACATTTCAAATGGGCTGCGCTACGAACTTTTTCTTTTGGGCTGGACATGTAATGGGCTACTATCTTCTCATAAACTTAACAAGGAATGGGCTAAATCTCAATATTTCATAAACTGATTTTAGCCTCTCTTTTTTTTATTTCTCAATTCTATTTACTTCCATTGAAACTTCAACGTACATACCTAAAATCATTAAGAATATGTGTATTGAGAGTATGTATTAGAGCCTTTCATGGATGTATTTAAACTTATCCCTTTTTATTTTCATTTAAATTCATATAAAATAAATTTAACTTTTACTTTAAACATGTTACTTTGATAGACAATGTTAGAATTATCATAATTATTACGTATTCTTTTTATAATAACAAGTTAATTAACATGTTAAATTTCAAGCACAATTTGTAAATCTAACATGAAGATAATGCATTTAAATGTGTTTACATTGAGGTTAAATGAGTTTCATTATAAACGGATTGTGTTGCAAACGAATTAATCCGTATATATTTCATTAATATAAATTGCACTATATAATGTACAAAACTCACATGAATCCAATTCTTTTAAATAAAGCCAAACAAAATTTTGGTCATAATCAAGTCGATTAGTATTTAAATAGTTTGGATCCAAATTTGAACCAAAATTTTAGGTTAACCCAAGCCAGACACAATCATCTGTTTTAGAGCCCTAAAGTTAACACCACTCTTCTTTTTTTATTATTTTTAAATCAAATGACAATAAGAGGGGTGAAATTTGAATAAAGATGTCAAACTTTAACCCATTTATTAGAATTATAAAATAATAAAAATAACAACAATAACATTAATAATAATAATAATAATAATAATAATAATAATAAAGCAATTTATTAGAATAAGAAGATCGACCCTTGTATTATTCTCATTATTAATGCTTTGCTTTAACTTGAAATGCTTAAACAATAATCATTAAATAGTTAGATTTATATGTAAAATGTTGAAGTAGATTAATATAATAATATAAATAAAATAATTAAGTGATATAAATTAAAATAACTAGTTGATATTAATAAAATAAATATAATAATTCAATTATATTTTCATAAAAGCATGTTATTTTAGAAAAATCCATAGAGATATCTTGAATTCAACTTATATGGTAAACTTATTGTATATAAGAAAATTATTAAAAATATTAATTAAAAAAAAAACCTATACGGCAAACTTTGTGCAAACTTAAGCTGAACGGCACCACAAAAAAATATTATCAAACATGTCTAAAGGAATAGGAGGAGAATATCTATTTTTATTTTATAAATAATATTAGTTTTTTTTTTAAATATAAAAGCATACCCAGCCGTCATTGAATCAACGTATCTGAAGTTATATGAACAAGAGTTAACAAAAATATATATATAAAAACAAGACCTACCCCTAAACAATCTGGAAAGTAGTAGACCAAGTAGGCCATGTGCATAAAGAAGATATATATATATATATATATATATATATATATATATATATATATATAAAAGATGTATCAATAAATAATAAAAAAGTGCCTTTTGGTGGGTAAGCAAACGCCAATATATATGGTAACATCAATTATTAATATCTAGCTTAATTTACAAGATAATAACTGTTGCTAATTATATTAAAATTTTAAAACTTTAAGTGATAAACGATCGATAAAGCGATTGAGAGGAGTAATGCTACTGTTTCTATTTAAGTTCTGATATCCGAAATAGGTGGTGAAAAATTATAACGTGAGATTGATATTTAGATAAAAAGTGTTAAATTCTTAATAACAAGAAACTAATTAGATTATTATATTTCAAATAAATTAATTATCTTAATATTAGATAAAAACTAACCTTATTAATTGTATGCTTAATAACAGTAAATAAATATACCATTAATTAATTCTTAATTAATAATGTAGGGAAGTGAATTTGGGTGGTGTAGAACATTCTTAGCATTATGTAGGAAGGAGGATTAGGGTTGGGACACAACCTTCTTAGCATTGTTCAGAAGGTACCAATGTCAAAACGTTTAGAGTTTAATGTGCATTATCAAAGAATCTCTTATAATTTGTTAAACATTAAAAATGGTCTTAATGTGCATATCATTTTAGATCTTGTTATCTCTCATTTGATAACAAGAAAACTAGAGTAGAAGACAGAGTGGCTTTGGGAGTAGAGGGGGGCGGTACCATGTATTCAAGGGATAAAGTTGGAGAAAAAAGTCAAAGTTGATGTAAAGGAAAATGTTGGTGAAAGTCTCGTTGTCCAAAAGATAAGGTGAGATTCTATTTATAACTAAAATAATAATCTTTAATCTCAAAAATTTATCCTATTTATTTTTAAAAATTAAGAACATAGGTTTTTGATCACGGTCTAATAAAATCAAGATAATAATATATACATATAGTATCAACTTTTATCGATAACAGTGACTATGAGTTAAATTTCAAAAATTACTTAAATGTAAACAAACTAATATAATCACGATTATTAAATAACCATGATCTAATTAAAATAATAGAAATTATAGTCTTTTTAAAATCGAAATCAAATAATATATTGTGTATTTTTCATTTACAACAATAAAAAAATTACTTTATAATTTTTTCATTTTTCTATTAATTTAATTTCATATATTTTTTCTCTTTTACACCACACCAAATTTATTTATCAATTTATTTTATTTTTTCTCCCAATTTTTTATTTTCTTTTTCTTTTTTCCTTCCCCCCCTCACTTTTTCCCTTTTTCTCTCTTTCTCACTCTCATTTTTTCCATTTTCCTATTTTCTCGCTCGTGTTTTCCCTCTGAATCTTTTCCCATCTCGCGTAACCCAACTCACTCTTTCTCACCATCAAACCCTTTGACGCTTTTGGCCATCATTATGGTCATCCACACCACTCTTCTCTTCGTCATTATCACTAAGCAAATTCTCAAGATTGAACCTGGTTCCTTCCTCATTCTCATCCTCATCCTCATCATTCATCATAAGCCTTGATTTTCTCGACTCCTTGTCCACTATATTCCCATTACACCCAAATTCCATGTCTACTTCTTCTCCTCCCAGCTAACTCGTTAACATTGTCCAAGTCAAAGTTTGTCCTCCCCTTCTTCATTGATACAATATCTTTTCCCTTATCTCTATGCCTAATGCTACAACCCTTATCCTTATACAATTGGTCTTTACTATCCAACACGGAACAATCCATTCCTCAACTCACTCACCTAATCATTGAGTTCAACTTCATCCTCAATTAGACACTTCAAAACTTAAGGCCCTCCCCTTAGACCACCTCACCTAAATTCAAAACCACTTGACCCTATTCTTTTCTATAATGGTCGAGTTGAATATTTTCATGAGTCGAGTTTCTTTGTTTTCAAAAAATGGTAAGTCACTAAGCGGTGATACTTAAGCTTGAAGTAAAAGATTTGAGAGAATAAAATGAAGATTTGAACTTCATTGGAGTCAATAAGCCACTGGATGGGTAGGGTTAAAGATATACAGTTGTGTTAGAAGCTTAAGAGAAATGCTTCCTAAATGAAAAATGTGATGGAGAGATTCATCGTTTTAAGGGTTTTGGACGAGAGGCAGGAGGAATGATGAGATTTGGGTATCTTACTATAAAAATTAGACCTTTTACACCTTAGTATCTTACTATCTTTTATTTGTTTGTTTATTTTTATTTCTAGGTAAGGGAATAAAGAGATCTTGAACCAAATCCTAAGGCGTGGATAATCCCACAAGGAAAAGGCTTCGCTATTTTAACTTGTTTCTTCCTATTTAATATTGTGTTTCAGGAAAACCTAGATATCCTAATAAAATGTATTTCTCAAGATTTGGGATATTCTATGGGAAGACCAATTGTTGCTTGTATGACTTACAAATGCCTTCTTCAGTGGAGGTCGTTTGAAGTTGAAAGAACCCATATTTTTTATCGCATTATTCAAACAACAATCTCAACCATCGAGGTAAATTTACAAGCTCTCGTATGTTTCTCCATATTTGCAGTAATGCACTGCAACTTTTATGGATGGTCTAAGTTTCATCGCTACTAAAGTTGGCAAATTTTTCCAATTTATGGTCTAGGATAGCAATGGTTCATTAGCTTATTCTCTCCTTAAGTAGTGTATAGAAATTTAGAGCAATCGCAACTATATTGAGTTTTGTATTTTCACTTTATGGTTTATTTCCTTATCAAACACAAATGGACTTGTATGCAATCAACTTGAGTTCAATATGGAATGACCCTGCTGAAATGTCTATTTTTTGTGTTTATGATCATGTGAATTTTAGTTGTTCTTTATATGGCTGCATTAATATTGATCCTTTTCTTTTCTTTTTTTAGCTAAATAATGCTGATCTTTTTCATTTAGATATTGAAAGTGTTATGTTGTTTGTTTATGTGGGTGCATCATTGTATATAATTGTACTATGATGTAACATTTACAAAAGGACAAGCTATAGTTGTTGTAGTTGCTTTATCGGTTAAGGGAAATGTGCCTTTCTTTGTATCAAATGATGGAAGAACCATTTCTAGAAACGCATCCACAAAATGGATATATAGAGCTCTTGCCTTCCCTACTGCAAGTATAAACATGTTTTTTTTCATCTATATTTCTTTTTTGCTTTTAAATAAACCACTAGTTGAATTTAATTTATAGTGCTTACCTCTTCTAACTCTTCCTCTACTAAGGATGAAATTTTAATAAACTCCAATTTTGACTATTATCCTTCACTCAAATTTATGGAGCCTACATGCTTCTCGATCATGACATTCAAGCTACATAGGTATTTGTGGTGTCTATTAGTAACATATTTTGTCCACGCACAAGCCATTGAAGAAAGGTCTTTCCTTCAAATCATGATAATGCTTTTGAGCAAATTCCTTTAGAGGAATTACTACTTTTACTGCAACGAGCTTAAACCCTTTCCTTTCAAATCTACATATGATTTTTGAAATCAGAAAATATAAATAATTGCATTTTAATTTCCTATTAGTAAAGGTATGAAAGCAACTAAACTGCAATTATTTATATTTTTTATATTTCATAAATCATATCTAGATTTGAAAGGAAAAGGCTTAAGCTCGTTGTAGTAAAAGTAGTAATTCTTTCAAAGGAATTTGCTCAAAAGCATTATCATGATCTGAAGGAAAGGCCTTTCTCAATGGTCTAAGAGATTCCCTTAGCTCTTCCCTTGTTCTTGCAATGGTTAGAATGCCTACTCTCTTATTTTGATTTAATTAAAAATTAGAAGTGCTTAGCTCACTTAACTAACTCTTTTGAGAACCTTCAAGTTTGTGAAGGAGATGAGTGCTTAGCTCACTATGGTGTTGGTGCTAATAAGGTGTTTGGGAGAGACATTGTTGATTCTCATTACAAAGCCTGTTTTTATGTAGGCATTAAAATAAGTGGCAACAATTTAGAAGTGATGCCAAGATAAGTCATATCGTAATTTTTATGGATTTTTTTAAATTTTTTATCAATGGTTATTCTAGATTTTTCATAATTATTGTGTGTGCAAACATAATTAGTTGATAAAATAATGCAGTGGGAGTTTCAAGTTGGTACCTCAGTTAGCATATCTGCACTAGTCAATGTTTTCCTTCCTCCCTTCCTTTCCATTTGGTTTGTTGCCTCTAATTTGTTTATAGATCATGCAAGTTGAAAATCTTGATCTGTTAGTTAAGCATGTCGACAAGACAAATTTTAAAAACACCTATCTATACCTGAGCACTTCAACAAAGTAAGTGGGAAATAAGGAATGCATCTCATTTTAAGTCATTTTGCTTCAAAGATGGTTTTTGTGCCCATAAAATCTCTAAAATTAATTTTTCATAGTAAGGCTCATTACTCATCTTCGGTTTCTGATTGCTTAGTATGATCATTTGACTTTCTGAAGTATTGAACTTATAAACTAACATTAGCAAGTTAAGATGCTTGTGATGGTTTATCAATAATGACATATTTGATTTTATTGGCTCGGTGAAACATCTTAATTATCAGTGTCATAGATTTTGTTACATTAATTATCATTTGTTCATAAGAAAATTCCAGACTATCTACATTTTGATTTGTATGTTTTTTGACTGCTTATGTCATATACAAATATCTTTCTAGGCTAGATGATATGTTGGTTTTGGAGTGGAAGAAGCTTGTAGAAACTCAAACTAGAAAGAAGATTAAGTGTTTGAGAATAGATAATGATTTGGAGTTTTGCAATAAGGCTTTCGTAATCTTTTGTAAGGAAAATGGAATCACAATGTACAAAACTATTCCTAAAAATCCTCAATAAAATCATTTGGTGAAGAGGATGAATATAACACTATTAGAGAGAGTGAGGTGTATACTTTTCAATGCAAACATGCCCAAGAGATTTTGAGGGAAACATTTGGCATCAAAGGTTGGGTCACAATAGTGAAAAAAGATTAGAGAAACTATCCAAAAGGAAGATTTTTGGCAATGATAAGCTTGATAAGCTTTCATTATACGATCATTGCATTTATGGTAAGATGAAGAAAGTGAAGTTCAAACCAACAAATCTCAAGGGATGTGACATACTTGACTATATGCATTTGAATTTGTGGGGATCGGAAAGGACACCATCATTGGGTGATGCAATGTACATTCTTACTAGTATTATTATGTTTTCTCTTGAAGGTTATGGGTATACTTGTTAAAAGTAAAGAAAAAACTTTAGAGAAATATATGGAGTGGAAGAAGCTTGTAGAAACTCAAACTAGAAATAAGATTAAGTATTTGAGAACCGATAATGGTTTGAAGTTTTGCAATGAGGCTTTCATAATCTTTTATATGGAAATGGAATCACAAAGTACAAAACTATTCCTGAAAATTCTCAATAAAATCATTTGGAAAAAAGGATGAATATAACACTATTGGAGAGTGTGAGGTGTATATTTTTCAATGCAAACATGCCCAAGAGATTTTGGGAGAAACATTTGGCATCAAATGTTGGGCCAAATTAGTGAAAAAAGATTAGAGGAACTATTCAAAAGGAAGGTTTTTTGGCAATGATAAGCTTTCATTCTACAATCATTGCATTTTTGGTAAGATAGAGAAAGTGAAGTTCAAACCAGCAAAGCTCAAGGGATGTGACGTACTTGACTATATGCATTAGAATTTGTGGGGATGGGAGAGGACACTGTCAATGGGTGATGCAACGTACATTCTTACTATTATTATGATTTCTCTTGAAGGTTATGGGTTTATTTGTTAAAAGTAAAGATGAAACTTTTGAGAAATATATGGAGTGGAAGAAGCTTACAGAAAATCAAACTAGAAAGCATATTAAGTGTTTGAGAACCGATAATGGTTTAGAGTTTTGCAATGAGACTTTCATAAGCTTTTTTAGGGAAAATGGTATCACAAGGTACAAACCTATTTTCATGAAAATCCTCAATAAAATCATTTGGCAAAGAGGATGAACATAACACTATTGGAGAGATTGAGGTGTATACTTTTCAATACAAACATACTCAAGAGATTTTGGGAGAAACCGTTGCTACGACTAGACACCTTATTAATAGGTGTCAATTGGTGTCATTCAACTTCAAGACTTTGAAAGAGGTATGGTTTGGAAAACCTATTAAACATGACCATTTACAATTTTATGGTTGTGTCACATATGTACGTTTTAGGGAAGATAAATTAGAGCCAATGGCATTAAAGTTTATGTTTTTAGGGTATCCTAGTGGTGTGAAAGTATACAAGCTATGGTATGGTGATGCTAAGAAGTCCATTACTAGTAAATATGTAACCTTCAAGTAGGATAAGATATATATGGGTGGAAATTTTGAAAAAAAAAAATGAATCATCTCAAGAATCTAGACTCAGACATGTTAGATTTGAAGTGGTGCCATTAGTGGTTAATAATCAACCCATAGGTAGGCACAGGAAACCAAAAAAGTCTAATATAAATGAACCTTTTAATGATGAAGATAATGGTATAGAGGGGGGAAAGAAGAAGAAGAAGAAGACACCAGTGAGCTCAAGCCATTTAGGCCAAGAAATGACTTCTTGATGGCACAAGATCGGAGTTGATCAATTATTAGAGCTATTAAAAGGTTGAACCTCATTTCCTATGCATTAAGTATGGAGTCCAAGATTGTGAGACTTGAGCTAAGATTTTATGAAGAAGCCATGAGTAGAAAGGATGCCAATAAATGGTAGAAGGCCTTAGAAGAAGAAAAGATTCTATATGTAAGAATAGGACATTGACACTAGTTTCTCAACCAAATGCTCAAAATTTCTATTATATAAATGGGTCTATATAGTGAAGGAAAATGTGTTGGATATCGAGTTAGCCTGATACAAGGCTATTGTTGCAAAGGGGTTCTCCAAAAGAGAAGTTATTGATTTTATCAAAATTTTCTCACATGTTGTGTAGCATAGTTCCATTAGATTATTATTATCTCTAGTTATACATAATAATATAGAACTTAACCAATTGAATGTGAAAAATGCTTTTTTACATGGTGACCTCGTGGAGAAAATTTTCATGGAGCAACTGAAGGGATTTGTAGAAATAGACAAAGATGATATGGTATCTCTTTTGAAGAAGTCATTGTATGGCCTGAAGTAATCTCCAAGGCGATGGTATAAGCTATTCGATGGATTTATTTTGCATTGAATTGAAAATGAGAAAACATGACATTTGTATGTATTTGAGAGGTATAATTATTTCTTTTATTATGTATTTATTATTATATATAGATGATATATTGATAGCTAATTGTGACTAGTCTCAAATTATGAGGTTGAAAAGTCAACCTAGCTCAAAATATGAGATGAAGGATATTCAATGTGCAAAGAAAATTTTGGGGAGGAAGATTATAAGAGCTAGGAAAAAAAGCAGCCAGTTTCTTTCCCAAGAGGTAATATATGAAAGGGTTCTTAAATGCTTTAACATAATCAATGCTAAATTGATTAAAACTCTGATAGCATCACATTTCAAGTTGGCATCCTCGAACTCTCCTTTGACAGAGGAGTAGAAGAAGAAATGAAGAAAATTTCCTATGCAACTACGATGAGTAGCTTGATGTATTTGATAATTTGCACAAGATTGAATATTATACATTTTGCAAATTTGGTGAGATGCTACATGACCAATCCATGCAGAAATCATTAGAAAGTGGTAAAATGGGTGATGAGGTATCACGAGATACTTGATTGGTTTTGAAGGAAACTTGGTGAGTTTAAAGGCTAATTCATAATCAATATTGACATTTTTTTTCTATGAATGCAAAATTTGTTGGTGTAATGGAAGTGGTGAAGGAATATATATGGTTGAAATATTTGGCTAATGAACTCATATTTGATCAAAAGAGATTCATGGTTCATTGTGACAATCAAGAAGAAATTTACTTGACTAAGAATCTTCAATTTCAAGACCATATAAATTATGTAGATGTTAAGTTGCACTTTGTACAACAAATGACAGAACAAGATGAGATGGAGTTGGTGAAAATTCACACGGATGATAACCTAACATATATGGAAAATAAATTGACTCCCTTTCAAAGTTTTCAAGTGTCAAACTTTAGTTAAGGTTACCATCCTATCTGAATAATGGTGAAATGGTGGGTCTTTACCCATGAGAGAATTCTAAGTATTGGCATCAAGGTGGATAATTATAATTTTGTGATTTAAATTCATAGGGGATACTTAAAATTCATTGTGGGTGGTCAAAAATCAAAGGTTGGACTACGAATATTGCCAAGAATGAAGAAAATATCATTATGGATGTCGATCGAACATCACATGAAGAGTTTTTGCATAAACTAGAAGTGAAATTTTTATAGTTTTGTGCAAAACTAGAAGTAAAACTAAGCTCACAATCCTTCCAAGCCCTTGAGTTTATGGGAAGCTATTAAAATATAATAAAGCATGTGTATTTTATTATGCCATGTAATAGAGTTTGTTACACTCACACACTTGCCTTACATTCTATAAATAATTGTGTTTACTTACTTTACATGTTATGCAATATAATAACTATTCTCTTCTACTCTAAGCTTCTTTTCCGTCCCTTTTTCTTTTTCCTACATTCTTTGAATTCCCACATAAGTTCGTAATTTCATGGTATCAGAGCCATCAATGGAATCTTTACCTCCTTTTTTCTGTTGATCTAAACACTAGTGTAGTTGTGTAATATGCATTCACTACTAGTCAACAACAACAGCTAGCACAACTTAATACAACAAATATAATAGAAACACTATCTATGTATTCTATTAATCCCAGTTTTTCATTAAAACTAGATGCATCTAATTACCTAATTTTGAAAGAACAGCTGAAATGAGCTTTTATAGTCTATAGATTACACTTATTGATTGATGGATGTATCTCAACACCGAGTAGGTTTATCAAGAAAAAAATTATTGCTATTAGATCTTATGGAGTTATTACATCTTGTAAGGTGTTTTAAGAATGTTTTGACTATGTCTTATGGTATAAGTAGGATAATGTTATGAAGAATTTGATTTACTCTTCACTTTCTAGGGGTTATTTAAAATATCTGATAGGTAAGTCCACAGCTCTTGAATACTAGAATGTTTTAACTTAGGCTTCCAATGTTGATTCTTAGGCCAAACTCATGGAGTTGCATTGGAGATTGCAACCATTAAGAAAATGTGCATTAACAACGTATCAATATATAAGTACAACAAAGGATCTTGTAAATCACATTCTTATAGATGAAGATACACTTACTAACAGGGAACAATTACTATATGTCATGGTGGATTAGATAGCAATTACACTTCAATTGTTACTACAATCATAAGTAAGAAATGTATTTTGAGTTTAGATGAAATGTTCACTCATATAGGGATGCATGAGATACAAAAAGATCGAATGAATTTAATTGATCCTCTAGTAATTCAGGAAAATTATTCATAATATACTCATCAAGCCAAATCTCATTGAAATACTTACAAGTAGAACTCCCTACCTCACCAATATAATAATTGTCTTGCCTTTGTATATTTTAGTGTTTGATCTAACACTAGTGCACCTTCGTATCAAAGCAAGAATAGAAAATTTGAGAATGTTCAATATCAAATCTATAAGAAAATAAGAAATATAGTAGCTCATTGATACTTTAGATATTCTCAATGTAAAAATAGTGGTACTTACTCACAAAAGGCACAGGGACATTCACCACAAGTATATTTTTCTATGTCACAATCAGATCAAGATGCTTCAGATATCAATGCTTGTCCACAGAATGCTCCTCAATCATTTAGTAAATCACTACATGTCTTAATTACTTCCAATATATCATTACATTTGTATGTAAAGTGCTGGTTTATGGACACAATAGCTATTCATCATCACATTTGATGCATATTTGATATAGCAAGTTGTTCCTTAAATTAATGGTACCTTTGTCATGCTAGGTAATGGATATGCCATACTTATTACACTACTAGAAATGCTAGTTTATCTAGTTCTTCTAATGCACTCAATCTAGATTAAATTTTGTATTTTCTCTGTTAGAGAAAAATCTCATCTTTGTTAAATAGTTATGTCGTGATAACAAAGTATGTGTTGAGTTAACCACTAATGGTTTTTTTGTAAAGGATCCGACCACCAAGAGTATTCTTTTAATGGGGGATACTAAGGATGGACTCTATCGAGCTTCTATTACTGCTTTTCCAAAGAATGCATAACAATCTATTTTGTGTAATGATGAGCAAAAATCGGCATCGTCGATTCTTGCCAATACTTTGGTTTTATATTTATAAAACTCTCGCAAGTGCACGAATCATTTCATAGAAAATGATAATTATACTCCCAAGGTCGATCTAAGGAAGGAATGTATGTGATTTTTAATTTATTATTCAAACTTTTAAAAACAAAATTAAATCCTAAACATCATGTCACGATATTTTGGGGTTTTGTATTTTTTTAATCTACTTACATAAAAATAAACATAGATTCAATAAATATTTATGCAAATTTTATCTTTTATAATAGTGGAGTATGGATATAATAACTAAGTTAATTATGCTTGCTCATATTATCTAGATTATTAAATATATGAATTGATATTTATTGATTCTCTCTTTTTTGTATGAATACCACCTTTGGTGGGGTTAGATATTCTTTGTTAACTAAACAAATCAATTAACACCTATGGGTGAGGTGATAACTAATTTAGTTAATTAAATTAATTTCTTTTTCTAAGAGATTGAAAATGAACCATTTAAATGCCACCTTTGGTGGGGTTAGACAGTTTAAACTTTATTCAAGGTGTCCAAATTAAACCTAAGAATTTAATTATCCGAGTACTAACTTTCAAGTTTTAAAACTACTACTAAAAACATGTTGTCAATACATTTTCAGATAATAATTCTTATAAAAACTTTTGAAATAGAGCTTCACTCTAACTACCGGGCGATTGTACCAACAAATAAAAGAGCACTACTCTAAATTAGACCGGATAACTAAACCTTAAAATCTAATTTTTAGATTTAAGTTTGTAATAAAAAATAATATATTTCTCTCTAACATTCTTAATATAAAATCTTGAATAAAAATAAAATCAATTCATTTTAGAGATTTTTACCTATTTAATATTTCACAAGCATAACAACGTTATTATTATATCATGTTTACAAACAGCCAACAAAGTTAAATTTAATCACAGAAAAATTAAATATAACATGTAAGAATAAAGCATAAAAAACAACTGTAAAGAAAATAAAATCCTTACAGAACTTCGATGCTATTCCCGTTGTTGGAAAACCTCCAAACGGAATTTGCACTCCCATTTATTGAATCAAAAGCAAATAAATTACAAAAACATAACTAGTTCTTCCCAAAAAGGGAAGAACTCTAAAACTAAGAGAAACTAGCTAAAATCTAAGAAAAACTTAAAAAAAAACTAAAAACTAAGAAATGGAGAGAAAGAAAGAAGAGAGAAGTGTGTTTTGTGGTGTGTTATGAAGTGAAGATAAGGGGGGTATTTATAGGTGAGGATGGGGAGAAAAAGTGAGTGAAAAAATGTTAAAAATTTGTGAAAACACGGAGTGCAATTGCTGAGGTCATTGATGACATCAGCATGACGTCATGAGGGCGGCTGCGCGCGAAAATGGGGCAAAATGGAAACGGCGCGCGTGGAGGGCAGCTGGGACGCGCACAGGCGCACGCGGGAACAATAACAGCGCACTGGGGGTGCGCGGATGTGGGCGTGCTGCGCGCTCGGTCTGGCGCAGCGGCGCGATTTTCTCTTTTTTGATATTTTTGACCCATTTTGTCCAATTTTTCCATATTTGTTGACCTTTCCCCTTTTATTTATTAATATATTGTGATGTATTGCTTCCAGTATTCCTCTTTGAGTCTTTAAGTTACGTTTTTAAGCAAAAATACCTGAAAAATAATAAAAATACCCGTAATTCCGAAAAAGACAAATTTATATAAATATATGATAAAACATATAATTATATATTTTTTAATCAATTAATGCGCATAAAATCATGATAATTTTAGTGCTTTTTGAGCACTCGTCATGTAATAAGGTAGATATGTGTGGATCTTTGTTTCATGATCATCTTTGTCATCCATATACACCTATTTTTCATCATATTGTAACTAATATGAATAAAACATTACAACCAAATAGCTTTCCTGAATTTTCTAGTGATTGTTAGTTAGGGAAAACTTATAGACTTTCACTAGCTAATGTTCATCTAAGATCATCTTTGCCTTTTAACATTGTGCATTTTGATTTATGAGGACCTTCATCTATGGATTCAATGAATAATATGAAATATTTTCTATTATTTGTTGATGATTATTCACATTTTTAAATGTGCTTAGTAATAAGACACAGATTGCTCATTTGTTTATTCATTTTGAGAATTTGGTGGAAAAATAATTCAATGAAAAGATCAAAAGTCTTCAAAGTAATGGTGGCATTGAATTAAGATCATTAGACATTCATTTGTTTAGATTTCATGTCCTCGTACACCTACAAAGAATGGAGTAGCTAAGCGCAAGGATAGGCAGGTTGTTGAAACTGGCTTGACAATAAGCATTTGATCTAGAGTCCTATGCCTTATTAGGATTTTTCTTTAAAATTGCTATGCATCTGATAAATAAACTTACATCCAAAACACTTGACTTCTCCAACCCTATGACAGAACTAAACAAATATAAGTCCAGAGTTATAGCGAAAGGTTTTTAACAAAATAAAGGTAAGGATTATACTAAAACTTTCAGTCCAATAGTCAATCCCAATATAGTCTAACTTGTGTTAAGCTTAGCACTTCTCAAGAATAAAAGGACAGAACATAACTTTCTTGAATAGTGATATAGATAACCTATTGGATTTGAAGATGACTGATATCCTACTCATGTATGCAAACTTAAAAAAGAAATCTATGATCTCAAACAAGCTTCTAAAGCATTGTATTTGAAATTCAGTGGTTGCTTGTGAAATTGGGATTTTCATGGTTCCAATGCTAATGCATCAATGATGATTTATGATTATGAAGGAATTTTCATGGTTATTTTTATCTATATTGATAATATTCTTCTAACATGTAACAAAGATGGCTTTATCTTTGAATTGATTTATAAGCTAAACTTTGTATTCTCACTTAAGGATCTTGGTGAGTTAAGTTTCTTCAAGGTGTTGAAGTCACTTATACTAGTGAAGGTTTGCATTTAATTCAGACTAAATACATCAAAGACTTGTTGGATATAATACAACTCCACAAGTTTAAGACAATTTCCATACCAATGGTTGCTAAACAATAATTATCTAAAACAATTAGTGAGTTTTTATTTGATGCTACAATTTATCAAATAATGATATGAGTTCTTGAATATATGCCAAAAATCAATTGTTTTGTCAACAAATTATGACAATATCTTTAGCAACATACTTTGCTTCTTTGGGTAGTTGCTAAATGTCTCTTAATATATCTTTAAGGTATATCAATTTATGGTATCATGTTACACAAGTCTTTTGTTTTGAGTCTACAGCATACATAGATGTTGATTAGATGTCTAATAGTGATGATAGATGATATACTTGAGGCTATTGCGTGTTCCTTGGTCATTGTTTGGTGTCTTGATATTTAGGGAAGCAAAAAGTAGTGTCTCTATCATTGATAAAAGAGGAGTTTAGAACCTTAGCTCATGTAGTGTGTGAGTTGATATGAGTACAAAAAATGTTGAATGAATTAAAGGTACAATAAAATGTATAATAAAGCATGTGAAGTTTATTATGCCATGTCATAGAGTTTATTACACTGACACACTTTCTTTACATTGTATAAATAGCTTTATATACAAGCTTAACATGCTACTCAATATAATAACTATTATTTTCAACTCTAAGCTTTCTTTCCTTTTCTTTTATATTCTCTTACATTCTCTTCATTCTCTTCGAAGCTTGTTCTAAAGCTTTCAATCACCCTAACTACAAATCTTACTCTTTCAATATCTTGTTGGAATTTTTGATTAGTTCTTAAACTTATGCTTTCAACAATGAAGGAAGATGAGATGAAGATTCATACATCCTTCGAATCATAAACATGACCTTTGTTGATTTATTTATTTTCGTGTGTTGTACTATAGGATGGTTGATTCTTTTTTTTTAATCAGAATTAATTTACTTATTTAAATACTTATTGTATACTTATTTAAATACTTATTGTATAGTAAGATTGTTTCAAGAGATATATTTTTGGTTGTGTGACAATCTCTAATTGTATCGATTAGAAGAACTAGACTCGATTATGTAGCTATCAAGATAGAAAAATATTGCTAGACAGTGATATATATTGTATTGGATTTTTGTTTTGAGTTTATTGTATTTGTTATTGCTATTAAATTATATTTTCTCTTTTGATAAAAAAACATTTAAAAAAACTTAAGAGTAAGTTGGCAAATATATATTTGGTAAAATAATATTTATTACTTATTGAAATTTATAATTATAAAAATAACATATTTTAAGTCCAGTTCATATAATTTTAATAAAAAAATCATAATATCAAAAACTTTATATTTAATGTCATTCAATTAAATTACGTTAATTTGACTAATTCAATATTAAATGCATGTTAAATAAATCTTATTTATTATTATTGCGTATTATTTTTATTAATATAAATGTTAGGTGTGTTATTTTTAAATTAAATATCTTTATATTTGATAAATATTTAAAATAAAAAAATGATAGTCAAAATCTGTTATTTTTAACGAAAATACATTTTAACCTCCAACGTATTTAAGTGTAGCAATATACATCAACTATCATTATAAAAAAAATCATAAAAGTTAATTTTTATATATAATAAACTTATATTATTTTGTTTTAATGCAACGTAAAAAATCTATTATCTTTATAAAAATAATATTTTATAATTTTTTTATAAATGCAACTTTTATAACATAGACATGCAAAATACCGATCCACGATGAGCATTACTAGAACTTCCTTCTCTCTTCTTCCCCTTCAATATTTTGACATGGTCTTTTACACACGAGAAAAAGGAAAATAAGTAATGGTTAATTTATTAAAAATAAAATATATAGAGGAGTACTCGGTCCACGTGCTGGTTTTAAATTTGTTTTCTATTGGAAGGTTTTGAGAATTAGTCTAGTAGTTTTCACTAGCTGTTAGTACAGAGACAGACCGCGTGCTCAGTATTTAGTGTGGGAAAAAAATATCTTTTTTTTTTTATAATTTGATATATATTTCATATAACGTTTTAATTAATTCTTTATTAGTAACTGATATTATAATTATTTTATCATTTAATATATTTAACTTTATATCCAAACTGGCACATTTAATAAATATACATATAACACTATTTATATTAAAAGTAAAAAAAAAAGGAGAAAAGACCTAAGTCTCCAAGCAAGTCTTCATGGATTCTGACTTGGTCAAGGCAAACTATGATATCACTTTTTCTTCCTCTGGAATTTCTACGCAACTACAATAAAATTTTAAAAATGTTTTTTTCTATCGCATCGTTATGTGTATATATATATTAATTTTTGAATCTATACGAAAGCGAAATTTAATAATTTAAATTTAATAAATATATAATACTATTAATTATTAAACAATAACTATTATTATTTTAATTTTTTTATTTTATAAAATAAAAATAAAATTTTAAATATAAATTTTTAAGTTATTTTTATTATAATTGAAAAATATTTTATATTGTGTTTCATTAAAATAATATTTGTATTTTAGTTATGAATAAATATATAATAGTAATTATTTTTTATTACTAAAAAAAATTCAAATACAATATAAACATTAAAGATTTATCACAATATTAACAATAATTGCATAATTTTATTTAATAAATAAGTAAAATATAACATAAAAATATATTAATTCTACTTAAATAATAGACAAGATTTAATTAAATTCAATAAGTATTTTTTATTTAAAAATAATTTAAATTAACTGATTATTTTTTTTAATTTATATAAGATATGATATAATTTATATTTAAAAATTATTAGTTCAATAAAAATATAATTATTCATAAATAAATTAATCAAATACTCATTAAATGAATCATCATAAATTATATAAATGGTCACCCATTGATGTAATAAAAATAATTATGTTATATAAAATAACTATTTATAAAAAAATTATTCTTTATATAAGCATTGATATTTATTAATATAAAAAAGTTAAATTTAGTGGTTGATTATAACTTCTCATTTTTTATATATAAAGAATATATATATATATTAGACATTAATTTTATAATTATTTTATGAACACATAAACTTATAACAATAAAATAATATTTTAATAACATTAAACAGAGTTTAATTGACCTAAAAATTAATATTAAATAGATCTAATCGGTCGAAACTCAACTTAAATACGTAAGTTAGATATGTACTTTTTAAGTTATGATTTTTTATAATAAAAATATATAAATTTAATATAATTAATAGTATTTTTGTGTCATAAATATTTTTTTTCCAAATATAAGTTATATTTTCATAAATTTTACTGGTGTTACATGATTTAATAAGAAAATTGAAATGCATGTGTTTGTAAAGTCTTAGATTTAACTGTGACAGGATTAAACAATTTAAGTTCGTCATAATCAACTTCGTGTGTGATAGCTTATTGTTGGTCTCAATCTTCACATCCTAGGAGATGGTCATTTATAAATTCTCGAGCACCTACGTGATGGCTTAATGGAACCTATTTTTTTGAATATAATTTTATATTATTAATTATATTTTATGAGTATTTGAATTATCTAATTTTATGTGATTATTATATTACTATTGAGGAGTCCCACGTCGAAGGGGCCAGTAAGTGGTTGGTTTATAAGCGCAGGCGCCCCCTTGTAAGCGTGTTTTCAGGAGTAGAGTTAGGCCCAGGTGAATCAACATGATATCAGAGTAGATTTGATCTTACTCCAAATCAATCCCACAAACAAGAACTGTATAAGTTCAAGAAATCTAAAAAATGTCACAACATATAGAGAGACTTACAGGTGTGCTGTTAAATGGTAAAAATTACCATCTTTGGGCACGTCAAGTGACTTTTGGTCTAATCGACAGAGACAAATTTGAGCATGTCACTGGTGAGAAATCAAAACCAAAAGCCGAAGATCCAACACACCCAACAGTTGAAGAAAGAAAGGAAATTTCAGAATGGAGAAAGAGTGACAATCTCATCATGAGTTGGTTATTGGCAACCATGGAACCCCATATCTCTGATCTCATGACATATCTAGATACAGCTCGAGATATGTGGGTTAAAGCCGAGACAATGTTCGAAAAGAAGAAAAATTACTCTCTTATTTATCAACTTCAGCAAGAACTTCAACAGTTACAACAACAAAATCAATCTGTCACCGAACTATTCAGCAAAATCCAAAAAAAGAATGATGAGATTAGAGTGTATCGACCTCTCACAGCCGATCTTGATGAAATCAAAAGAAGAGAGGAGCAGGATGGAATTTTCACCTTCCTTTCCAAGCTCGATTCAAGCTATGAGGGGGTACGCTCACAAATTCTTCTCATGGGTGAGCTGCCATCTGTTGATGAGGTTGTTGGGATGGTTGAAAGAGAAGAGACAAGAAGAATAGTGATGGGTACTCAACTACCTGACAACCCTGAAGCCAAGGCTTTCATCACCAGATCTAACCCTAGGTCAGAACGTCGGGGAGACCAAACACTCACTCGCTGCGATTATTGTAAGAAGGAAGGACATAAGCGCGAGGAATGCTGGTCACTCACTCGCTGTGATTATTGTAAGAAGAAAGGACACAAGTGCGAGGAATGCTGGTGTCTCAACTCTCATCTCCGACAAAAAGGAAGGCGAGGTAGAGGCTTCGTCAGAGGGGGAGATCAGCGACAAAATCGGGTAGAGAGCAGAGAGAAAATGGGTTACTCTACACAAAAGGAAAAAAGAGGATATGAGTACAAACGGAGCTGAAAAAGAAATAAAAGGTGAGATGGATATGGATCAAATGAGGCAGCTGTATACACAATTATTCGTGATGTTTCAACTAAAATCTCAAAAATCCTCTCGTATGATTACAAACTTTACTCAAAATTCTTTAAATTCCAAATGGATTCTTGATTTAGGTTCAACTAATCACATAACTGGAAATAAAAACTTACTCAATAATTACAAAAAAATTGAGACTAAACAATTTGTAATCGTTGCAAATGGTGAAAAAATGGAAATTTTAGGAAATGGTTCAATTAGTCTTCTTTCAAGAAAAATTTCAAATGTTTTGCATGTGAATAATTGTACATATAACTTGTTATCCATTAGTAAAATCACACGAGACTTAAATTGTGAAATTACATTTACATCCAAAAATGTGATTTTTCAAGAATTGATAACGAAGAATATCATTGGTGAAGGTTTTCTAGAAAATGGGCTTTATATTCTAAGTGAAGAAAAGTGCAACTTCAATATTAAAAAAGAAGAAGAATTAGGCACTCTTTGGCATAAGAGAATTGGACATCCTTCCGATAAGATTTTAAAATGTATTTTTGATTTCAAACAACTAGATTGTAGTAGTTGTGAAATTTGCAAATTAGGAAAGCACAAAAGGTTACCATTTAGTTTATCCAATTGTAAAAGCAAAAACCATTTTGAGATAATACATTCTGATGTTTGGGGCCCTACTCCAATTGCGTCATTTAATGGTTATAAATACTTTGTTATATTTATAGATGATTTTTCAAGAACTACATGGTTATACTTGTTAAAAAATAAAAGTGAAGTGTTTTCTCAATTTCAAGAATTTTATAATTTTGTAGAAAATCAATATGATGCAAAGATTAAAACTTTTAGAAGTGATAATGGAACGAAATTTGTAAATCAAAATTTTACAAATTTTTTCAAGCAAAAAGGAATTTTACATCAAACAACTTGTATTTACACACCCCAACAAAATGGTGTGTCAGAAAGAAAAAATCGACATTTACTTGAAGTAACAAGAGTACTTTTGTTTCAAAATAATGTTCCAATAATTTTTTGGTCGGATGCTGTTCTCACCGCAACATATTTAATTAATAGATTGCCAAGTGCCAATTTGAATTTCAAAAGCCCACTAGAAATCCTCTACCAAGAAAAACTCAATATCTATCATTTAAGAGTATTTGGATGTACATGTTATGTGCACAAAAAATAAACAACACAAGTTAGATTATACATCAATCAAAGCTATTTTCTTGGGGTATTCATCTAAAAAAAGGGTTATAAATGCTATGATCCGATTAACAAAAAACATTACATTTCAAGAGATGTGACATTCCAAGAAAATGAGCCATATTACAAAACACTAGAAAAGGAGACTAATAACCAAGAGGAACCAAATGAATTTACATTTCCATTTTTTTATTCTGAAGAAGGAAATATAGTAGTAGAAAATGAAAATGAAATAATCAACGAGAATGAAGAGGATGAAACTTCTCAAAGTGAGGGGGAAGATGGTAATACCGAAATAATACTATTGAGAATGTCTAATCGGACTCCACAACCTACAACTAGATTACGGGATTTTGTAACATATGAGGTAAAATATCCTATCCAAAATTATTTATCTTATGAAAATGTTACACCACAATATAGGACTTATTTGACCTCAATTTCCAAAGAAAATGAGCCAAATAACTATGAGGAAGCAATATGCCAACTGGTATGGTGCAAAACAATGGAAGGAGAACTTCGAGCATTTGAAAAAAATGAAACATGGGTATTCGTACAACTACCAGAAGGAAATAAACCCGTAGGATGCAAATAGGTCTATAAGATTAAGTTTAATAGTGATGGTACTATTGAAAGGTACAAAGCACGATTAGTGGAAAAAGGTTACACTCAAACCTATGGTGTAGATTATCAAGAAACATTTACACCCGTGGCCAAAATGAATACCGTTAGGATTTTACTTTCCATAGCGGTAAACCAAAATTGGACCTTGCATCAAATGGATGTCAAGAATGCTTTTCTCCAAGGAACACTTGAAGAAGAGGTATATATGACACTTCCACCTGGTCATAAAAAAGAAAACAATTATAGTCTAGTGTGTAGGTTAAAAAAAACTATTTACGGACTAAAGCAATCTCCACGAGCATGGTATGGAAAACTAAGCTCTTATTTAATTTCATGTGATTTTAAAATTAGTAATGCCGATCACTCATTATTTTCCAAAAATTATGGTACATTCACAACCATAATTGTAGTATATGTAGATGATATAATAATTATCGGAAATAATTTGGAAGAAATTAAAAAAGTGAAAATGAAATTAAAGGAGAATTTTGATATCAAAGACTTAGGTTTATTAAAATATTTTCTAGGAATAGAAATAGCACATTCACCCAAGGGACTCTTTATTTCACAAAGAAAATATACACTTGACCTATTGAAAGAAATTGGTAAATTAGGGAGTAAACCAACATCTACACCAATAGATAGTAAATGAAAATTAAATATTGAGGATGGCGAACCCTTAGAAGACATAAGCCAATTTCAAAGACTTGTAGGAAAATTAATTTATTTAACGGTAACCCGACCAGACATTTCTTTTTCAGTAAGCCAAATTAGTAAATTTATGCATACACCTAGAACACCACATTTAGAGGCTATACATAGAATTTTAAAATATTTAAAAGGGACACCTAGTAAAGGAATTCTCATGAAATGTAATAATTCTAATGAAGTGTGTGGCTACTCCGATGCAGATTGGGTTTTTAGCTTTGATAGAAAATCAACCACTGGTTTTTGCACATTTGTAGGCGGAAATTTAGTCATATGGAAAAGCAAGAAACAAAATGTTGTGGCACGATCAAGTGCAGAGGCAGAATATCGAGCCATGGCATCAACCTCAAGCGAGCTAACTTGGATCAAACAACTTCTTTTGGATATCGGAATTAAAATTCAAGAACCAATGAAGATGTTTTGTGATAACCAAGCGACGCGACATATAGCATCAAATCCGGTGTTTCACGAGAGAACAAAACACATCGAAGTGGATTGCCACTTCATTCGAGAAAAAATTCAAGCAAAGGAAATTGAAACTCCATTTGTGAGAAGTGAAAAACAATTGGCGGACATCTTCACCAAAGGTTTAGATTTAAAATCATTTGAAGAAAATTTAAGCAAGTTAGGGTTGACCGATATCTACACACCTAACTTGAGGGGGAGTGTTGAGAATAATTAGTTTAATAACGGCTAGTTTAATAACGGCTAGTTTAATAACGGCTAGTTTAGTAACGGCTAGTTTAGTAACGGCTAGTTTAATAACGGCTAGTTTAGTAACGGCTAGTTTCTTCCTTTCAATGTATAAATATAACATTAGACATTAAGCCAAAATCAATTCAATAACTCTCTCAACAAAAATCAGAGAAAATCAACACTGATACCATGTTGATTCACTAGGCCTAACTCTACCCCTGAAAACACGATTACAAGGGTGAGGACTGCCCAGGCTTATAAACCAGCTCTTATGCTGGTCCTTGGTCGATGTGGGACTCCTCAACACTCCCCCTCACATCGACTGTGTTGACGGACGGTGGTGGTCTTATGGTTGCCACGGGTGTAAGTGAAGGGTAGCTCTCCTCCATCGCCAAGGGTCCTGCTCTGATACCACGTTGATTTTCTCTGATTTTTTTGAGAGAGTTATTGAATTGATTTTGGCTTAATGTCTAATGTTATATTTATACATTTAAAGGAAGAAACTAGCCATTAAACTAGCCGTTACTAAACTAGCCGTTATTAAACTAGCTGTTACTAAACTAGCCGTTACTAAACTAGCCGTTATTAAACTAATTATTCTCAACAATTACAACAAGAAAAGATTTAGGTAAAATTATAATTTTAAAAAACATCATGAATTACTTAAATATGGGCTTTGAGAGATTTCGGCACCCTTTTAACTAACTTTTCGGATTTTTTTTTTATGATTAACAAATTTAACTAATGGTAAATTTTTGAATTAAGATATAAGTACCATTGAAACATATCTAAACTTTAGTTAATTTTAATAAATATAGTTGTTAATAATATCTAAAATTTGAGTTATAAGTAGTGTTGTATTTATTTTAAATTTATGTAGATAAACATTTGTCAATCTTATCTAAATATATTTTTATTTTAAACTACGGATTTAGTTAATAAAAGTACTTAAATTTTTTTAATAATCTACTATTCTTACATTTGATAGAAAACTCAAGTTTTTGCAAATTGTTTTTCTAATTCATTGTATCAATGATACACTTAAAAAGTGTTTTTATGAAAACATACTTTTGGGTAAGATTTAATTAAAATAAATTAAATATTAAGATATAGTTTGTTATCTAGGTTTATAGGCAATAAGTTTCTCCGATCTAATTGTACACATATATCAAGTTGGTTACGATTATACCACATCATGTCTAACTTAATTGTTCACACATATCAAGTTGTTAGTGATTATACCACGTCATGTGTTGATGAAGTTCCAAGAGAGTATTAAATCTGTTTAGATCAAGTTACGGTGACTAGAGCATTAGAGGAAACTTAGGAACAATTAGAGAATGTATAACGACTAATAGATATATTTGTAAAAATATTTACAATTATATTTGTATTAAGTTGTATATTGTTAATTTTTTTTTAATAACTTATTGTCTATGGTTACCATTGTAACGTGATGTTTCCAAATAGGTATTAGATCATTTTACCATGTTATATGATATCCTGTATATAATTGTACGTTGTTTTAATACATTATTAGTTCTTATAGATATGTTAACATATATAAGATACACATTGTAATTGAAAAGCATATCTTTTTTTATTACTTTTCTTACCTATTATATTGCATCTGGCTTTTTATTGCTTCCTTATTTTTATTATTGGATTTTTTACTATTTGTTTGCTCTAAGCAAGAGTATTTTTTTGCTAGAAGAACACACATGCCAACGACTTTCAAATCCATTAAAATATAGAGAAACAAATAAGTACGAATGATCTATATTTATTGTAAGGAGTTAAACAATATTTTTTTTAAATAACATTACACATCACGTTTCACAAGGAAGCTTTTGTGACATGCGAGCTATTAACAAATTTATGTGAATATGTGTAAGTAAATATAATTTATTAAATATTTGTTGATATTGTTACAATTAAACTGTTAGCGTTGTAATTATTTTTATTAATAATAATTTCATCCAATTATAACATCATTGGCATCAATTTTTACGTAATATTGTTTAGTCTTTTATCCCCATTAATGATATTTATAAAGAAGTGAAAAGAGAAAATTATCCATTTAAATTTTAACTATTAAGATATGAGATTCAAACAAAATTTTGTAGTTATTATTGAAATAGATATGTAAAAACAAGATATGAATAATATTATCGATATATTAAAAAAAATATTGTTTGGATTGAGTTCTAACTATGTTGTTTTCTTTAAGACGTTTCGCGACTCTATTCAAAGTTGTACAAGTAAATATAGCTTCGTCGTATCTAGGATAAAATAGCCCATAATTATTTTTTAGTCTCGGAGCTTCACTGCACTGATAGAGTCTAAAATGTTACACCTCTAAAATATTTACATTGTTGATAAAACTGAAAAATAATTTTATATATTCTTTTCTTGGGTTTGCTACGAAGAGTAGTTTTTGAGTTGTATAAAACTGAGAGATATGACTCTCTTTTTATAGCTTAAAAAATGAACGTGCATGCAATGTTCACAAAAAAAATGTTCACACAATAATAGCGTTCCATAAGACTTGGTCTAGATGGATGGAAACAGAATGGAATAGTAAAAAAAAATGATCACAATAATGGATGACTCAGTTTGGATAAGAACGGAACTTTTGATCATTGGAAAAAATAATTTTAATAATGAAAATATTTTCAAAAAATAAAGTGTCACCTTACCTTACACACACACACACACTCGCACTCACACTCGGCTCGGCTCGGCATGGCACAGCCTGTCGAAAAAATGGACGACAACGGTGTGCGCGCTTGCATGTGTAGACTCACAATTTCCTAGGTCTTCTCCCCTTATACAAAAGTGAGGGCCAATCCCAATTGTAAATCATTTTCTATATAAACACATCCTAAAAGATGTAGAAAAACAATATGGGACAAACCTTTTGAGAGAGTAAAATTATGCATTTTTTCTCATCATTTTTTTATTTAAATTTACACTATTTCACACAATCCCCCACTTGAATTTTATATAAAAATAGTTTTCATCGAGCAATCGATCAATTAAAAATATAAGATTGTGTATCAGCATAAGATGTCTATCGACTTGAACCTATGTATAATGTTGATGCTTTAGAATATACTAGAGTAACTCGTAGTTTTAAACTCTATCTCTAACAACATTACACACACAAATTTTCCAAGGTGTAGTTCGAAAAGCCTGTGTTTTACAGCCATGCACATATATCCTAGTATAGTGAATGCTCTAATAAATTTTGCACAAAAATTTCATAGGAAGCAGTCACACTTCCACATTCACATAGATAAGTCTATGTAGAGTATTCTTGAAGTTTTGTACTCAACTCCACAGAGAGTATATAACTCATTAAGAATTAATAATTAACTCATCTTTTCTATTGCTTTAGGACTTTATGCTTCTAACAATATAGAATGAAACTTTATAATAGCATGATTCATCTCATATCACTTTATGACTTGTTATTACTCATTGAACTTATTTCTTGGGATCTCCAATCTATAGGTTAGGTTTCCATCATGAGTGACTCTTCATTCTAAGGACATTTGTCCCATTCCTTTTGAGATTTTGAAAACCTTCTATCTTGTTAATCCTTTTGTCAAAGGATCATAATTTTTTTTATCAGAATGTACATGATCCACTCTTATAGCTCCTATAGAGAGAAATTCTCTAACAATATTGTGCTTACGACGTATTGGTCGTCTCTTACCTTTGTAATAATGGTTCTAAATCTTTGCAATAGCCACAGTACTATCGTAGTGGATCAAGACAATTGGTATTAGTCTTTTTTATAAAAGAATCTCACCTAACAGACTTCTTAACCAGCCTAATTCTTCACTAGAAGTAGCTATTGCTATCATTTTAGACTACATCGTAAATTGAGCCAAAATTGTCTATTTCTTAGACTTCTAAGAAAAAGCTCCACAAGTAATGCTAAATATATAACCGCTAGTTTCTTTGGAGTTTTCTGGTAGGGTGTTCTATTAAGCATCGATGTATCCTTCTAGAACAACGAAAAACTTCTTATAATGTAATCCAAGGTTCATAATTATTTTAAGGTATCTCATGACCATTTCAATTGCATTACAATGCTCTATACTAGGTTTACTGGTAAACCTACATAGTAGTCCTACAACATAAGTTATGTCTGGCCTAATGTAATCAGTAGCATAACGTAAGCTACCAATGATGCTCGTATACTTAGTTTGTCTAATACCATCTCCGATGTTCTTGAACAACTTTACACTAGGATCATAAGAAGTATATGCAGGTTTGTAGTTAAAGTAATTATATTTCTTTAAGATCTTCTCAACATAATGAGATTGATCTAAAGAAAGTCCCTTTTCAAACCTAGTAATCTTTATACCAAGAATTACACTTGCTTCTCCAAGGTCTTTCATATTAAAGTTAGCACACAACACAATTTTCTTGTTATTCACAACATGAATATTTAACCTAAAAATAAGCATGTTATCCACATATAAACATATAATAGTACAAATGTTATTTTATGATTTATAATAAATGCATTTATCACTTTCATTCATTTTGAATTCATGTGAGATAACTATATTATCAAATTTTTCATGACATTGTTTAGGTGCTTGTTTTAGACCATAAAGAGATTTATCTAGTTTATAAACTTTATTTTCTTAACTTGAGACAATAAATCCCTCGAGTTGGTCCATATAAATCTCTTATTCTAAGTCACCATTTAAGAAGATAGTTTTAAGATCCATTTGGTGCACTACTAAATCATGGATAGCAACAAGATAGAAAAGCACACGTATGGAAGTTATTTGTGTTACTGGTAAAAATGTATTAAAGAAATCTACAATTTCTTTTTGCCTATACCCTTTGGCTACAAGATAAGCTTTGTACTTTTCAATAGCAACATCAAGTTTTAAGTTTTTTCTTTACTATCCATTTACATCCTATGGTTTTGCAACAAGGAGGTAAGTCAACTAAATGTCAATTTCTATTATACTCAAGAGAGTCAATTTCATCATTTATGGCTTATTACCATAAGTTGGCTTCTAAAGAAGATAAGACTTATTGAAGAGTTTAAGAATCTTCCTCTAAGGTATAAGCATAAAAATTGGACCCAAAATCTTTAAAGGTTTGAGTTTGTTTACTTCTCCTAATTTTCATGTCTAGTTCCTCATTTTGTTCACTAATTCTAGTTATGGGTATACTACTAGAAGATGAGTCCACACTATTCTTCAATTTAAAGGGAAACCTATGTTCTTAGAAGTCAGTATCATTTGATTCTATAAGTATATGATCTTTAAGTCATAAAATTTATAAGTTTTACTATTCATAGCATATCCTATGAACACACGCACATATGCTTTACTAGCAAGTTTATTCTTTTAGGATCAAGGATCCTAACATAGGTTAAATAATCTCAAGTTTTAAAATAAGTTAAGTTAAGTTTCTTATTTTTAAAATGTCATATGGTGAAATTTCACTAGTAGATTTAGGCACTCTATTTAGCACATAGCAAACAATTAAAAAAATTTCTCCCAACCAATGAGAAGCAACACCAGAGTTTAATAAAATTGCAACAACTAATTCTGTAAAAAAATTATTTTTTCTTTCAGCATTGCCATTCATTTCTGAAGAATAAGGTACAATTTTTCTATAAATGATTCAATGAGTTTTATAAAAAACATTAAAAATATTTGAATCATATTCAATGCCTCTATCACTTTGAAATCTTTTTATTTTTCTATTAAGTTGATTTTCAATTTCAGTCATCAATATTTTAAACATGTCAAATGATTCACTTTTACTTTTCATTAGATATACATAAATATAGTTTAAATAGTCATCAATAAAAGTTATAAAATATCATTTTTTTCATTTCTTGTTAAAATATCATCAAGTTTACATATGTGAGAGTGTATTAAGTCTAAAGGTTCAAATTCTCTAACTATTGATTTATGTAAAGTTTTGTTTATTTTAACTTGACTACAAAAGTCACATTTTTTAAAATCATTCAAAGATAATTTAGGAATTAGTTCTAAAGTACTCATGTTATTGATTATGCATTTATTAACATGACAAAGTCTAGCATGCTAAATATTAAAAGAACTTAACATATAAGCAAAAGAAGAAGCTTTATTAATTTCAACAATCAATTTAAACATGCTCTCAGTGGCGTATCATTTCCCAACAAAAACATTATTCTTAGTTATTGTATACAAATAAGCCCCTATAGTTTGAGTAAACTCAACTTTGTTAAGAAGATAGCCCGAAACTAAGTTATTTCTCATCTGTATAGTATACAGGACATCCTTCAAGGTAATAGTTTTTCCAAAAGTAAACTTCAATTCCACCTTACCAATACCAACAACTTTTAGTGGAGTAGGATTCACCTAGCAACACTTTCTTATCCTCAGACACATAATAGGACTTGAACATATCCTGATCATAGTAAATACGGATAGAAGCACTAATATTCACCTACCACCCCTCAGATCCACCAATAAAGTTGATTCAAATATCACAACAATAGCTAATCTTCGGTAAGGTTTGCCTACGAGGTAGGTCGATTCTTATTCCTGTAGTTCCTAGCCAAGTGGCCAGGCCTATTACAACTAAAACACATGAATGTGTTATTTCTTGAAGGGGTTTAGGTCTATTCTGTGGAGGATTTCTGATTCTATTTTGGTTGTTATGGTTCTGGTTATTATTGCAATTTTGAGTTTTCATATTTCTTCCATTATGTTTTAGAACTATAAAGGAGGATGTCTTATTAGCACTGTTGTTTAAGACAACAAGTACTTCATATTTTTTATCTTGTTTTTGGGCTTCTTCTATTCATAGATGGGTTATGAGACTTTCTAAAAAAAATTCTTAGTTTTATATCTAAGTGTATTATTAAAATCTATCCATGCAAGGGTAATTTATCTATAATAATAACAACTTAAAATTGTTCATCTAAAGTTATTCATTCAAAAATTATTTCATATGTTATTTTCTGTAGTTCATGCGATTAAGCTTCCACAGATTTGTCATCAAACATTTAGTACTTTATGTATCTATTGACAGTATATTTCTTTGTTTGAACTTTCTCAGTGTCATACTTCTTTTGAAGTGCATCCCAAATTTTCTTAACTGAATTATCATAATTATAATACTCATATAAATCATCAGCTAAACCATTAAGAATAATTTTTTTACATAGAAAATCATTTTCCATCCAAGTGTCTAAGTTCTTAGTTGCGGCTTCAGTACGAGGAATAGGCAGTGTTGGTTTTTCAGCAATAAAAACATAAGCAAAATTTTTCATGGTTAAGAAAAATAATATTTTTTGCCTCCATCTTTTAAAGTGTAGTCCCTAAAAAAGAAACAGTGTGTTGAGATCAGCAACTAATATTTCAGTAGACATGGTAGATAACAAAACATCTTAAACTTGTTGAAACAGGTATGTAAATACAAGATATGAACAATATTACCGATATACTGAAAAAATACTACTTGGGTTGCGGATTAAGTCGCTCTCTTTAAGACGTTTCGCAACTCTGTCCAAAGTTGTACAAGTAAACATAACCTCGTCGTCTCTAAGATAAAAATAGTTCATAATCATTTTTCTATCTTGAAGCTTCACTGCATTGATGGAGTTTGAAATGCTACACCTCTAAACTATTTATGTTGCTTGGGAAACTGAAAAACAATTTTGTATATTATTTTCTTAGGTTTGCTATGAATAGTAGTTTCTAAGTTGTGTAAAACTGATAACTAAGATCCTCTTTTATAGCTAAAAAAAATGAACGTGTGTGCAACATTCACACAATAATAGTGTTCCATAAGACTTGGTTTGAGTGGATGGAAACATAACGGTAAAAAAACAGTCACAACAATGAATGACTTAGTTTGGATTAGAATGAAATTTCTAACTGTTAGAAAAAATAATTTTAATAGTGAAATTTTTTTCAAAAAATGAAGTGTCACTTTAACTCTCTCATTCGCACTCAGCTCAGCACAACTCGGTAGGTGGGACTACAACGATGACGCGTGCGTGTGTGTGGACTCATAATTATTTAGATTATTTTCTCTTCCATAAAAATGGATGTCTCTTGAGCCAAATTTTACTTTAAATCATTCTCTATATAAACATATTCTAAGATGTATAGAAAAATAATGTAGGATAAACCTTATAAGAGTAAAATTATATATTTTTTCTTATAATTTTTTTTTAATTTATACTATTTTCTGTTATTATTAATAATATAATTATAAAAATTATTATTTTATTAAAAAAACTTACATATTTCTCCTTCAATATTAGGAATATATATATTTTTAATTAGTAGCTCCCCCAAATATTGGGTACATAATGAGATTGAATAATTGGAACGATAACTATTGTTTTAGAATTAAAGTTGTCAACTCAATTATATTTTTTATAAAGTCAATTATAATTTCAATGATTGGTCGGGCGTTGTGCAGTTGCAGCCACTTGAAAGGTCGCTTTTCAAGTCTCCTTCTTGTACGTACATCCCGGTTAATATATATATATATATATATATTATAGGGCATGGAAAATGGTTATTAATATAATTTTAAAAAAATAATAAAAATAATAAATTTATAATTTATAATTATAAAAATAAAATTATTTATGTTAAATTTATATAATTTTAATATTAAAAAATCTTATATATTATTTAATATTTAATACAATTTAAATTAAAATACAATAATTTATATCAATTTAACGAAGAACTATTTTTAATTAAATGCTATAAAATCAAAATATTAATAAGTTTATGATTTTTTTTCAAAACAAATATATCTTCTATATATCTAAAAAGACCAATATAAGTGCTATCAGCTTTAACGATTTTAAACATATAATTTTTATCCGAAATCACATAACCTAGACTTATGAAACAATCTTAACACAAAATATCTTCTTTGTGTTAGTATTTGGGAGTTTTTAATTTTATTACAAATTAAAGTTACATTAAAAGACTTCAAAATGTGCATAAGATTTCATATCAATTAAGTGAAGTATGAGAATGAATATCGATAAGGTTATTGAAATTTGAAAATATATAAGGAATAAAACTTATATATTGAGCAAAATTTTCTAAAACATGTTTATCTCCTCGGGAAAAATTTATTTTGCACGGATACAATTTTTAGAAAATAAAAAAAAATCAGAAATTAGAATTTAAGAAAATTAGAAATAATAAATACATGAAATATATTAATTAATAGGTATAAATATAATAAAGTTAATATATATATATATAATAAAATAAATTGAATCAATTTTTATTAGTTTTATAAAATAAAAATAAACTCGATTTCAATGTTATAAAATAAAAACGAAGTAACTTTATGTCTCTTTTTTAAAATTTAAGACCTACGCTATACTAACTGAGGTCATTTTAAGAGAAAAAAATATCACCTATACATTAATTAATTATTAAATATAAAATTTAATATAATAGTTATTTGATTATTAAAAACAAATATATTTTTTTAAAAAAAATTATCAATAGTAAAAAAGAAAAACTAAAATATATAATACAATCTACCCAATCTCAAAGTTTAGATTTGTATTGATTTTATTAAATCTGATCTATTCTTATTTTATAAGAATCGATATTATTATTAAGGTTAAAATTTAAACTTAAATTTGAACAAAAATATAATATGCATACTTCTAAATTGTATAGTATTATTAGTTTATAGAATTTAAATAATTTTTAGCAAATTGGTTTACAAAATTTGGAGTAAAGTGAAAAAAAAAGAGAAATACATGTATGGTTTTTTTAGTTATATAATTAGAATACTTTAGTTCACTTTTTTATTTTTGTAATAATTTATTCATTTTGTTATTAAAAGTCACAACATAATAACAAATGATCAAATTAATTTTTTTATATTTATTTTAATTTTTAGTTATTATTATTTATTAGTTATGTAAATGTATGAAATAAATATCTTAATAAAATTTAAAAAAATACAAGAAAAAATAAAACAAATGAAAAAATTGATTTTTTGTACTTATATTTTCACTTTTTAGAATAAAATAATAAAATTATTATAAAAATAATAAAATGATAAATTATTCTTTTTGTGTGATTATTTAATTAAAAAATAATCTATTTATTTATATATATTATATATTAAAAATTTATAAGATACGTAATTAATTAACTTAGAAAGATAAATAGAATATTTTTAATTTTTATTAATTTATAATTTAATAAATTAAATAAAGCGGCTAGGCATGTAACCGTGTGTAAAAATAAAGTATAAAAATAAGAGAATAACACATGATTTTTTTAAGTGAAAACAACTTATGTCACAATCATGACCTAAGAGGAAAACAATTAGTCTACCAAATCACCTAACTTTTCATTATAAAAATCAAATGTTTAAGTACAGACTTGATCTTATGCTACCCTCCTTAGGATATTGTTTTAATGTATTTTTATTTACGAGCTCTTACTCTGTTTTTCACAGTTTTTAAAATTAGTGTGAACGGTTTCTAGACCAAAGTTTTAATAAGCTTTCTACCAATCAAATACGTTTCCGAATTAACTAAAAAATAGTTAGCACAAAAAAAAAACAAATGCCCGTTTGTGTTCTAAAACAGATTTAATAATGAATAATCATACCTAGATGATTCAAAACATATATCACTTAATTCAAATCAACTAATAAATTATACAACAAAAAGATTAAGCACAAATTCAATAAAAATAACTTCTTTAAAATTTAATAATTAAATCAAATAATCATGATGATTCGTAAACTTATTCAATCTAAACATGTAAAAATTTATTAATAAGAAACTATATAAAAATTAAAAATATTAAACAAATTTATTAATAAATATTTTTAATAAAATATTAATTTAATGTTAACTAATTTATTTAATCTCTTCTATTTTAATTACTAAATAACTCTTAATCAAAAACTATCGTGATAACCTAACCATTAAACTCTTTTGCCCCACCTTTTATTTATATATATATATATATATATATATATAAATTACTTTTTGAGTAAACTGCTCGCTGAATAATATGTGATCTTTTTTTTTCTTCACTGGTATAAAGTGTGTGTGTATATATATATATATATATTACTGCTTTTCAACTTCATTGTCGGTCTCAATTTTTCTTTTTCTACAGCAAACTGCTTCTCTGCATTTAGTAGGAATTTTATTTTTCTATTTTTCGGCAACAGGGTCTTTCTTTGAATTCAATCGTCAGTTTATTTTTCTATTCAGCCACGTATCCTTTAACCCTAATATATATATATATATATAATAATAATAATAATAATAATAATAATAATAACTTGTAGTATTAGAATAGAGTGTATTTTGAACTTAATTTTTTAAAATTAGCTAAAAATCTTAATATTATAAACAATTATTTTTTAAAATATATTTTAAAAATATTGAATCAAATCTGATAAATATTTAATTGATAATTTTATAAATTGATTCAAATATAAATAAATATTTTATCACAATCAATAATTTTAGATTTATGAACATGTGTTATTAAATATATTAATGTAATCATATGTATCATAGTTATAAAAAATATATCTAAAGTACGACGATCTGTAACTCGAACATTTGTTTAACTTTTCATGAGAGACTTGATAGTAGACATAAAAACAAGTTTATAGATAAATATTTTATCCCCGAAAATAATCAACACTCATAATCTTTACATATATAAAATTCTAAATCACATTTTATAAATTTTGTACAAATCAATTAAATTAGACGAGTTTTTTGGCTTATCTTATAAGACTTATTTTGATTCACTTTTAAATACCCATAATTCAATCTCATAGCTACCATCTTTTATATTCTTCAACTGTTATTTATTTGCTACGTAATATATATCAACTTTTAAAATTTAGATAAACTTGTATATGTTAATCAAACAAATGTGTATATTTATAGTTGAGGATTTATAATTTTTATAAATTTTTATTTAAAAAAATTATGTAATTATGAAAAATATTTTTTAATAGTTGTATAGATTAATACGAACTAATCTTAATATATAATAGATACAATGACTAGAATATCGATGTGAATTACATATAGACTAAAGTGTGCATATTTAATCCATAGTACCCTTATGGAAACACAAAAATAATACTATTAAAACTTATAACCATAAAAATATTAATCTTTATAAAAAAATCATATATTTTTACTAGTAAAATAAAAATATAACACATCATTCTAAATTGAATGTCATCTTGTTCAAATTGAAATGCGACATTTAAACTTATTTAATTTTAAACTTTGTCTAATTAAATACCGTTTAATATTATTAAATATTATTTTTATTGTTATAAATTTTAAAAATATTATTTTTATAATTTTTTAATATATTTTTTTCCTATTCATATTACATGTATTGTTTGAACTTTGAATGATAATCTAACAAATCCTACCCGTATTTTATATTAAAAAAAATATTAACCGTCCGTAATCAAATATAAATTTGATAGGATTTTTATTTTATTTTATTTTAAATTATAAGTATACAAAATACCGTTTGAGCAAGAGACAAGAATTTCAAGAAAGTAAAGAAACAAAATACAAAGGGAAGGGACAGGAAGGAAAAGGATTAGTTGTAAAGGGACTAATGAGAAAAGATACCAAATCCATATATCCTTTACCCACACCCACCGTCTCATCCACACGCGTCTCACCCACACGGTTTCACTTTGTTGAGTTGTCTCTTATGCGTGTGTGAATAACATATGTATTTTTTAGCTCAACTTTTTTGCACAATCATCCAAATTGATTCACATATCTATTTTTGAGCGATACTTACTTGATTCTTTAACATCATCGTCTCTAACACAAAATTCTTTTATAGTATAATTTTTTGTGTAATAATTATATTATTTTTTCATCTTTAATTCACAAAATTAAATTTTATATTAAAAATATAATATTCTTTTAATTTTTTATTATATTAATTAATTCTTAAATTAAATTAATTTATTAATTATAACAAATCTAAAAAATATATATTTTTATATTTAAATATTAATGGTTGTACAATAGTTTCTCTCTAATTTTTTTTTACTAATTTTACATCACATTTTTAATATTAATTTATTGATACAAATTAAGCAATATATTTAATTAATAATAATCCTTAGAACATAATCGGAGATGTTCTAACCATTGAAAAGAGTCTAAACTTTTCTTATTTTTGTTAAGAAAAAAAATGCAATTCTAATATGATTTATTTGCCGAAAAGCAAATAATAATACACCAAACTACACTTTTACATAAATTGGTCATAAATACAAGTGTTTTATGTAATTTATTAAATATTAAAATTAAAGTTTATTAATATTTATTATTTTAAAATATATAAGTAATTTTATCTAAAAAATTTTAAAAAAATAATTAAAATTATAATATATATATATATATAAGCATATATTATGTAACCTATTTTAATAATCTCCCTACTTAATGGATAAAAACGAGTTAAATAAATTTTAAAATAATTAAGAGATTAAGAATAATAACAGTCATTAATTTATAATATATAAACAATTTTATCTCAAAAAATTATAATTTTTTTTAAAATATTTATATATATAAACTACAGTTTTTTTTAAAGTGCACTTAATTTGTAACCATAATATATTAGTTATTATGCAATTAAATTAAAGTTTAGAATACAATCATACATATTGTTAAATTTTTAGTACTAGAAATTATAAAAGCAGTGTTATTTATCTCTCTAGAAACTTATGAAATAATGTTTTTTTTTTGTTAAATAAAGTAAGTAACATCTCTCTAGAAACAATTAAATTTCTTGTAAATCACTTTACACTTATACTTTCTTTTTGCTCTCTTTTAGCCAACAAAGTAATAGTATACTACTACCACCAGCCACCAACAACCGCAGCTATAAGTCTACCCAACAACATGCACGTTTTATTACTATGTTCACATTTCAAACACGTAACTTTAACAACACACGAGATATGTCACGTTCAAGACTAATAATTTAGACTTATTTCTAATATATAAAAATGTATATTTTAATGATAAATAGTTAAGATAAAAATTATTTATAAAAATTTGATAATTTTTTTCTAAAAAATAATTTTATAATTATATATAAATTAATATTATATATAATTATAATTCAAAATTTAGTATCAAATCTTAATATATGTATTTATAAAAATAACTTCTTCAATTTTCATGATTCAATTAAGTTATTTCTAAATATTAGTTTAATCAAATTTAATATCTTAATTTTTTTTAATTTAACGAATTTAGTATCCTAAAAATATTCAAATGGATTAAATGAAAAAAAATGATATTATATTGGTTTAGATAAAATAAAAGAGTTAGAATATTAATTACTAAAGTAGATAAATTAACTTTTAAAAACTGAATAATAATTGATAGTTAAATTTATTAATTATTATAAAAAAAATATAGATTGAATAGAAAATATAAACTAACTCTACAATTCAAAAAGAAAAACGAATCAAGCTTTATACATAATAAATTATTTTTTATTTTTTATTTTAAATAAAATGAAACTTGTTATTACTTTATATCTTTTTCTCAATAAATATATAAATTATTTGATTAAATTAATGAAGTATTAGGACTTACATTATTTTTTAAGTTAATGCAATATTTATAAAACTTTATCATATTTTTATATTAAGTGAAAAAATGATATTACATGACAATTCAGTCTACAATTAACAACAAACTTAACATGATATGATAAGACACAACAATATACAATAAATTATTATTTAAAATTAACTATTACTTTTTATTAGATTTAAAGATATTAAGTATTTTTTACGATTATAAATAAATAAATTAATTAAAAATAATTTAATTTTTTTATAACACAAAAAATAGGAACTTAAATCAAAAAATTCAAACATAAATCTACGTAATACAAACAAACAAACATGATATAAACACGTATAATTAGAGTTAAGTACGTGCATATCATCATTTTTTTAAATATAAAATTAAAATTTTCAATTAAATTAAGAGTGATATAATATAATTAAAATTTATAATCATTTACATAAAATGTTAAATTGGATAGTATAAAATAACAAATGGATATTAAAAAAAATTGTAAGGTGGTTGAGCCGAATTTCTTTTTAATATAAAATATCTAAAATATATAAAATTAGTTTATATAACCGTAAAAATTTATCTAAGCGAGGGAGGTAACTCACCTTACTTTACTACCCCTATATATATATAGTTAAGAAAAAGTATTAAATAATATAAGTATTTACTATTTGTTCCTTGTGCTAGTAAAATATTAGTTATTTTATATAATGCTAAAAATTATTTTAACTTTACCTACAAAATTTAACATAAAATTACTAATTAAAAATCAAATTAATGATTACTAATAATTTTACTACTAAATTATGTTCAAAATGATATAATTATGATAATTTTGAATTAAATTTATTAAATTAATTTTTTTATTAAGTTTAATTACTTAGCTGATTAGCTTCTCTAAAATGGAAAAAAAATTAACAAGTTTTTAATTTTTTTTGTTTAATTTATATTTTAAGTGATATAGTTCCTTACTCATTATAATACTTTTTTATTTAATAAAAAAAATTTACTTACTTTTTTAAAAAGTTTAAAAAAGTAAAGGGTAAAGTTTACCCTTATTATTGGATCATGTCCCGAGTGAGATCCAAAGTATTTATTAAAGGAAAAGGGCGTCGCATTCTTCTGGATTAAGTACAAAATATTCATTAATTTTTTAAATAAAAAAGAGTTTTTTATTTTTATTTTTTATCTTGTTGTAAATAAAAGAGAGTTGTAAAATGAAAAAAAATCAAACTCTAATAATATTTATAATAAAATAATATTATTTGAGATATTGTGATTAAAATATTATTAATTTATAGTAATAAAACAAGATTAAAATTAAAAAAATTAGTAAAAGTAGTCATTAAATAATAATTATAGTTTTTGTTAGTAAAATCACGTGAAAGCTATATGATATATTTAATCAAAAAATATTCTAAATTAATTTTATTCTTCTCAATCATTTTCATAAAAACAACAATAAAAAAACATTAATTTTTAAATTATAGACGTAAATGACACAAATATGTTAACCTAATAATTTTGGTCTTTTATTAAAGTATTTGTTTTGTTTATGAATGAGATTCAGACACGTTAAAAAGGGGTTTATAGTTTTAGTTTTCAAAATTACTTTTATCAATAAATAATAAAAATTGTGTAAGAATATATTAAATTTATGTTTAACTACATGATAAAAAAAATTATATATGAAATTTTAACTCTAATCCCTTTGAAAATAAAATATATATTAATTCTTATTACATAAATAAATATATATTTTTTAATATTGTAAAAAAATAAACATATATTTTTCTTATGAAAAAAAATTAAAAGTAAAACCAATTAAATAATTATATCATTTATGTATTAAATGGTTAAATTTAAATGAATTTAGTAATCCATTAAAAAAAAGATATTTACATTACTAAATTACTAAATAAATTAAAAGAAGTTTAATAATCATAAGTAACGTGTATAATATTTTTATAAGTATCCAATAAAAATTTGATACGTTAATTATAGTTGTGATATAATTATATATACGAAAATACTTCATAAAATATGATTATGACAAATAAAGATATAATATATGACGGTAGAATTTATGTGTAATTGTTTTACTACGTTTGACACTTAATAACAAATATTCATCTTTATATAAAAAGAAATAAGAATATAACAATTTGTGTAATCAATTCATCATTAAAAATCATATTTAGAAGGAATTATATTAAATTTATCTAGATAGTTTGATCTTTAAACCAAGCAAGCGTGGTAGTTATGGAAATTATTTATTCATGTATAGTAAATCTCTTTATTTCTTTAACTTATTTCAAAAAAATTTAAAACCCTATAACATAGGCCTATTAATTTTTGTATTGAATCTTCTGCTAAGCATGTTTTTAATGTAGCATTGACTCCTTCACGAATTTAAATAAACCAAATATTACTTAAATTCTAGGTTAATTTCATCAAACATCTTGATGTTAATTTTTTTTTCAATCTCTCTCGTAACTTTCAAAACACGAATCAATTGTACCATAATTCCAAACTTAATCAAAATATATTTATAGGAATCAAACCCACAAATCAAATATATCAAATTTCACGTGAAAGATAATAGATTAAGAATAATCGAGAAAGATTTGTATCATCGAATTTCAATTAATTGTATTGGGTGGATGGATGGTGAGGATATAAACGAGTAAAATTTGATAATAGATTATTATAACTTATATAAATTAATAGTAGTTTTATATAAATAGATTTCATATGAATTATTTTATGTTAAATTTCGTCAATTTTTTAACAAAAATAATAGATTGTTATAACTTATATAAATAGAATGACACATTTTAATACTTCAAAAATATTGTAGTAGATTTATATAAATAAATAAAATACGGTGATAAATAATAAAGTTTAACCTAAAAGTAATAGCTGATATTTTATAAAAAATGAGATAATTAATATGATAAAGATGATAACTTCTACTAATAAATATATGAGTTAATTAAGATAGTGATAATTAAAACCAAGAATTGTTATAATAAATAAAAATTACTATTCTAACAGCTAAATAACAATATATATATATATATATATATATATATATATATATGATAATTATGATGTTTTAAACTTTACCTAGTTATTAAGATTTAGCGTAAATTCATTAAACCAAACCATACAATGAAAAACAATGTATTTAAGAATTTAAGATTGATAATAAATTTTAAGCATATCAACTAGTCATTTAATTAGCTATAAATATTTTTGATTTTTCTTTAACTTGATATATTTTATCATCTTATATTTGGACTCGTTTTAATTATAAATTGTTTAGATAAATAATTTACAAATCTTAGTGATATATGAATGAAAATATTTAAAGATATATATATATATATATAATTTAAATTAATAAATGATTCTTAGAATTAATAAAATATTAAATTCTTAAAATCAAGAAAATATTTAATTATAATTAAAATTATTAGATTATATTTATTTAATAAAATTATTTATTTAAATTATTTATATGATAACATTCCTTTATCTAAGTAGGAATATAAACTTAATATAAATAATATAAGTACTTTTATTTTTATTAAAATGTAAAAGGAAGAGAAATAAGTTATAAAGTAATTTGTGGAGTGTAGGACTTTTTCAACAAATATATTTATATTACATGTGAGCATAAAAAAATTACATTCATGATACATAATTTAAATATAGATAAAATTGTTTAAAAATATAAAAATACAATATTAATAATTATATATAGTGATAATATATATATAATTATTATTACTTAATTCTAAATCCAATTTATAACATGCTACGTGCCAAGCTATATGAAAAAGGATAAAAAGACGTTCGAAATTAAAAAATATATAAATTTATAATGACTATTTTTTATAATCAATAATCTCTTAAGAATATATATCGTTACTCAATAAATTTAATAATATAATAATTCTTCATGTTATTAATTAAAGGAAATTTATAATTAATATAATATATAATTATTAATTAAAATAATAAAATTTATTTCTATCAATTTATAATAACATATTATATTAATTATAATATTATTATGATTTATAATAAATATATTTTTTCTGATAAAGTGGATAATATATTTATTTATTATTTTACATAAATATATTTATTTATATATCAAAATTACACTATTTTTTAAAATTATTAAGGTTTTTAACTTATTTATTTAATTCATACAAAATGTTTTCGATAAATCACTTTCTAATCTGTAATCACTATGTAAGAAATTGCCACGTCATTTCTGCCCGGTTTTATGGCTCGGCTTAGTTGAGCTGTTTTACACTGCAGTTTCTGATCCACCCCTCTCTCTCTCTCTCTACCTTATATTTCTTCTTCAATTTGTTGTTTCCATATAAATTCTACCCACAAACCCCAATCCAAAATTTCTTCTCGCTCTTTCTCTCTGAAACTTCTCTCCCCATACTAGACTCTTAAGTTCTAATCGATTCTGGATTCTCTTTGTATATCTAGTCTTTCTAAATTTTATCCCTTTTTAATTATTGAATTCAATACTGAGGTAAGAAATGCCTGCTTGGTGGGGGAGAAAATCCGGGAAGAGTAAAGAAGAACATCAGCAAAACCAGTTTCAGCCACGAAGTCCGCAAGGAAACCACTATGGATTCTTCAAATCTTTGAACAAGAACGATAAAGAGAAATCCAAAGACAAGTCCAAGAGTTTTGATGAGCTATTATCTCGGAATTCGCCTAGAACCAGCAAGGAGTTTGCTGGATGTTCTTCTGGGTTTTCTGGTTTTGATTCTGATGGACCTGAGAAGCGTGGACATCCATTACCTCGGCCATCGGTATCGTCTTCACTGAGCTTAGGGAATGATCATGGGGTTGGTTTGGGATCTGGGTCGGCATCGGTTTCAAGTGTTAGCTCTTCTGGGTCCTCGGAGGACCACCCGATTGCAAACGAGCACACTCAATTAGCTGTTTACAGGTTGGGGATTCTCTTTGCTCCCAAATTTTTTAGGTTTTGGGTCAATTTGTTATATTAGGGAAGGGATTTTTTGCTTCTTTCTTGTAACTAGCTGATTAATTAATCCAAGTGATATATATATGTATTTTTTTTCCGAATAAATCTGGATTTGCAGAGCCAAAAGAAAAATAAACTCTGGATTTGCAATATTGATATTTAGGAATTTCAATTATTAATTGATGGACAAAAAGTCAGTCAGTTATGTCTCCCTCTCTCTTTCGCTTTTCCCGTCAGAGTTGGCTGGCTTTGTATTTTGGGTATTCCTGATTTACGATCAAAATTTCAAATGTGTGTCTGCTACTTTTTCCCCATTTTTTTCATCCCGTCATCTCTAACTCTCTCATCAATAAGTTCCCTGTCTTCCTCGACCTTTAGCCTCTAAAGCATAGATTTACTTTTTGTCCAATCCTCTAACTTTTTTCCTTCTTTTATTTTTCGCTCCAGAAGCAAGGAAAAGTATTGCCTTCTTCGGTTTCTGATTTTGGGATGTAGAATGTTTTTAAGAATTAGTTTAGTTAATTGAAGTTTGCTGGGGAAGTAATCTAGCATTGATGAGCAGTTCAATTTGGAAGATTTGGATATTTTCTTTTCGAGTTAGCTGCCGCATTCTGCTTCATTTAAAAAGATTATAACTTGTATGTGGAACTTGTTATTACCTTATAGAAAGGGAAATTTTTTAATGCTTAATATAGAAAAGGAAATTCAGAACATCGAAGTTGGTTGATATTAATTTGGAGGCTTATCGTATATTATATAGTTTATACGTATGAAATGAATGAGTTCTTCAATTCACTATTTTAAATTTATTCATGCTTTCAAATGCTATATATATCTGAATATGACAATTTTATGTCTTGATCATAGAGGGCATCCTGATCCAAAGTTCAATGCAAGATCTAGAAGCCCAGGTCCAGGATCTCGGGGACCTACCAGCCCCACATCACCTCTCCATCCTCGGTTGTCTGGATTGAGTCTAGAGTCTTCCACAGGGAAGCAAGAAGATGGAAAGAACCAATGTCATCCTCTGCCGCTTCCTCCAGGCTCTCCTACTAGTCCTACTTTGCTCAGTAGTAGGACTGGTGCATTTTCTGATAACACATCTGGCATGCTCTCAAAGTGGAAGAAAGGAAAGCTTTTGGGTAGGGGAAGTTTTGGCCATGTTTACGTGGGATTTAACAGGTAATTATGGATCATTTGGAAGATGGTTATCAGATAATGCTCCAAATAAATAACTAGTAAAGAGTACAATAATTGCCCACGTGTCTTACATGATGTGTTTCGTTTTAAACATCGTTGCCACTTGCCAGTCAGTTAGTCAGTCACATTAATTCAAGTGTTGTATAGCAGTCCTGTTTAACTAGAATATCTTGTTGTTGTATTATTAATCACCCTTATGGATTGAACCCCCCCTCCTCTCCCTCCTCCTTCCCTCCCTCCCTATGGAACAAATACCAGAAAACATTATATCCTTTATAGCCCACATAACTTATGAAAAATGAAGGGGTGGCAAAAGTTTTTGAGAATCTGGAGGATGAAAATGTGAGATTATTTGAGTAATTACCTTAAAAGTATATGACTTTAAATCAACAATTAGAAGTCTCCTAACACAGTACTTTATATAGTATATTGCTTTCTAAACGTTGTATTTGCAACTATAACAGTGAAAGTGGACAGATGTGTGCAATAAAGGAAGTTAAGCTTGTTTCTGATGATCAGACATCAAAAGAAAGTCTGAAACAACTGCACCAGGTAAGTATTCTTTTGAGTCGCTTCTGGTTATATTGTCTATAATGCTCCCTTCCTACAATTTGATGGATTTCTAACTTTAATCAATTTTGTCAACAGGAGATTAATTTGCTTAGTCAGCTTTCGCATCCAAACATTGTTCAATACCATGGAAGTGAATTGGTATGACTTACTGCCCTTTAAGAGAATTTTGGCATTTAACACTGAAATATTTGTACTGTATGGGAGAATGTTCAATTACTGGTAAATGATGTGCTTAATTTTGAAGTTAGATTGTGCTTTTAGTAAAAATCCTGGATTTGCATGGTCTCAGGTTGATGATACTTTCAGTTTATTTGGAATATTTGTCTAGTGGTTCACAGTTCACAGAAAGAGATTCTTAATGTTCGTTTCTCTGGATTTTATTTGAAATGCAATTCTGATGGCTGAACCCACATAGAGTTTTTATGGCTGCGATTTTCTGCTAAGTTTGGTTGTCATATTTCTCAGGCTGATGATACGCTCTCGGTTTATTTGGAATATGTGTCTGGTGGATCAATCCACAAACTACTTCAGGACTATGGCCCCTTTAAGGAACCTGTTATTCAGAATTATACCAGGCAGATTGTTTCTGGGCTTGCATACTTACATGGAAGAAATACAGTGCATAGGTATTTCGTTTATGCATGAATATTTCATTCACTAAGATCTGGTAATTTCAAGTCATGTTCATTCTAACATTTGACTATTTTTTACTTGATGCTTATGTATGGCAGGGACATCAAAGGAGCAAATATATTAGTAGATCCTAACGGCGAAATCAAGCTGGCAGACTTTGGCATGGCTAAGCATGTATTATTTTATACCAGCTTCTGCATGTAGTGTCAATTTTAGATAAAATAAAGGAAATAACATAGCTTTTTATTTTTGCTCTTAAAAATAAATATTTTAGTTTATTTCCTAAATTAAAAGTTCTCCAAAAACGTATCATCATGATACATTTTTTGTCCTATGAGACTTGGTATAAAAAAAGATATTCTAGGTTATAGGAAAACGATTTTGGCTTAGTACTGGACAGTTAACTGAAATGTTTTCCCTTCTTTTTATATTTTACTGGGGAATATAAATTCTCTTTTCATCTATGCATATCATATATATGACAGACTTAGCATATTGTGCTGCAGTTTCTTTCTTCCCTTCCCCATATCACTTTTATTTAAAAAAAAAAAAATTAAATGAAAAGAGAAGAAAATGGACACTTCAGCTTATTTGCATATGATGCATGAAAGATCATGTTTAACAATCTGGCATTATGAGATAGATTGTATTTTTTCTTCCCTAAAATTGTAGTTCGGCCAAGATTTGAGATGTCTAATTGTTTTCTGTTCTGTACCAGATAACTAATTGTGCCTCAATTCTCTCTTTCAAGGGAAGTCCTTACTGGATGGCCCCTGAGGTAAAGTCTCCTACTTATCAACACCACCCCTTACCCCACAGACGTACATAAAAAAAAGGGAGGGGGGGAGGACCTTCTAAATTATTTGATCTCTTAATATTTATATACCTTATGCTGTTCTTATTCATCATTTTTTGTGTGAATGTGAAATCTTTTTCAGGTTGTAATGAATACCAATGGCTATAGCCTTGCTGTAGATATATGGAGTTTGGGATGTACGATTCTTGAAATGGCAACTTCAAAACCTCCATGGAGCCAGTATGAAGGGGTGAGATATAAATTTCAGAAACATCAACCCTGTAGAACTAACATGGTGTCCTATTAAGGTGATATAAGGACCATAAATTTTTTTTTTGTCAATTTAAACAGGTGGCTGCAATATTTAAAATTGGAAACAGCAAAGATATTCCAGAGATTCCTGATAGTCTCTCCCATGATGCAAAGAGTTTTGTGAGCCTCTGCTTGCAAAGAGAACCATCAGCAAGGCCTACTGCCGCCCAACTATTGGACCACCCTTTTATTCGAGAACAATCAACGACAAGAGTTGCTAACATGAACGTAACCAAGGATGCATTTCCTTATGCTTTTGAGGGAAGCAGGACTCCGGTAAAGTCTTAAATTAGTGTCCAGTTATATGTTTCAAAGTTTTATATTACCTCAGGTTTACTGTGTGAAGCGAGACCTAGTTTCAATTTTCAGATACATTTTTTTTGGGGCACTAAGAACAGTTATATCCGGGTTAAAGCTCATTTTCTGTATTTGTTCCCCCTTTTATGCAGCCACATTTAGAGCCTATGGTTACTACAAGAGCTTTAAAGAGCCCGAGGTAACACACCTAACCTAACATGCTATTCTCGTTGATGTTATTCATTTTTAGTTTAGTACAACAATTTGACTCCATTGACCTACTATGTTTGCAGAGAAAATGCCAGATGTATTACATCTCTGCCTGTTTCTCCCTGTTCAAGTCCATTACGACAATATAGACCAGCTCAAAAGAGCTGTTTCCTTTCACCTCCTCACCCATCTTTTGGTATGCTAGGACAAGGTGGCTACAACTTGAATGACTACGTGTCACATCCAATGAGACATAACGCACTTTATACTCTCGATGCTTGGCGTGAAATGCCTCTAAAAGCGCAAATGCCTGGTGGATCACCCAGAGCAAGACTCATATGAGTATGTAAGTACCATCATATTGAAAGTTTCAATCGTGCTTCCCCCTCAATGGCCCAAGGGTTGCAACGCCATTGCAAAAATTAAATTGGTTTTGGAAGCCATTTATTCCTTTGCAGGAATGATCGGTTATCTTTATGTGGTAATTTTTGCAAGGGTTAATTTAAGGATACTGAACTTCATCTGGATGGGAGAGGCTAGATTCTATTGATCCTCTAATTTTGTTGATCATTGTAAATGTAAATCTGGCCACTGTTTGTAACAATTATGAGGTACATCAGTTCATGGCAAAAGATCATTGCTTATAAATGAACTGCCTTGCTGGTCTTCACTCTTCCCCTGTATAATTATTCTCTTTAACTTGATTATCTCATGAAGATTTTTGATGCTAGCCTTTGGACAGACAAATATATTGATGTTGCAGACCCAGAATACAATGTTCTTCAATGATGCCAAGGACGCATGGGAGCCTAACTAATTATGGGACATTTTTGACACTTGGGAATATCAAACCAAATTGGCATCCTCTAATTTTATAAGGGTTTCTTCCATTAATAAAAAGTAGGGTGTTATTTCTGAAGAATTCCATCCTGAAGCAAAGAGCTTTGAAGATGGCCACAAGACCCACAGCATTGGTGACAGTTTGCAAATGGGAGATCCCGACTCTTTTATCTCTACAAGTAGATGTTTTCTTCTCCTATCCTTGTATAGATCATGAGAGGAAGCCCTCCTAGCTTGAGTGCCCTATGAAGGTCAAAGCTAACTTTAACCCGAACGGATCTGGAAAGACCATTATTAGCAAGCAACTCTCAATATCCACACATTCAACTTTTTGTGACCTTAGTAACTGTGAACATCTTCTCCAATTTAGAGGCAAATCAGACAATTGTATCCAATTGTCTCAACTTGTCAAGGACCTTGAAATCAATGTCTTCCTTCTTTTCCCGAACTCTTTAGAAGACCATCATCAGAGTATCAAAACTTACTTATCGATCAGAGGCAACACGAGCAACTATTGCTAAATCAAGGAAGTCCTGTTTCTCATTGATAAGGCCTTCAATTTCAAGTATTAGGTCAAAGATCGTCCATACGATTGAACTTATCCTCCATAACTAGTTCAAAACCTAGAAATTCGTAAAAGGAAACTTACAATTTGCGAACACACTAAAACTTATATCCAATTTGATTTGAATAACCTAATCAAAGAAAGAAACCATCTAAATCAAATGCAAGATAGTCCCTATTGAGCAATAATGGTCGGTAGAAATGGAGACAGGACTAAAAACAGATTTAAGCATGAAGCAATAAACGAGCATATGAGAAAACAACACCACTAGGAACACCGAGCAATCATATGAGAAAACAAAACAAGAAGCATTATTATTGAACGAGAAGAAGAAAAGGAAGAACGCACATGGCGATCAGTGATTTAAGAACAAGAGGGCAATAGATGAATTTTAGCACGGATCCAAAGCACAAATTTGTTGATAACCATATATACCAATAATTAATTGTCAAACTCCCAAGAAGAGAACCTCAGAAGAACCATGTCTTGCAATCACAATTGATTAAATAACAAATAAATAGAGATTTTAAGCCATTCACAAGAAGCAAAATTGATGCCGCACAATTCACGGTCTGCATTCTAATATGCAAAAGACTGGAGATTTGAGGCTTAAACATGAATAGTTTTGTAGCTAGGTACCTTCTATTTCAAAGGACATGAAATTTTAACTGGATATTTGAAGGTTGAAATTGGGACAACCGATATTAGATCGTGGAGTGTCTCATCATTCATACCCACTATTGTCAATGAGGGTGCAATCAAAGATGGAAAGCTTACATGATATGGTGCCCAAAGTTGGGCAAGGTACGATGCCATTTCAGGCTTCAGCTGACATAGCTTACAATTATTGGTGTCATGAAGTTGGTCTGGCTCCATAACATTCCCACCTCTGGGACACATTACTTGGAGTATATGAGCTTGAATACAACATCTATACAAGCAAGCGATAATAAAACCCAAAGACATTTTTGATACAAGTATATTAAAATTCGCAGTTCAGAATCCGAGATAAGTATTATGCATTAACCAACTAGAATGGCAAATGAAATTCTTAAACTGTATCAGATATTTCCATTCACTTTTTTTTCTCTTTTTCTGTTGGGGACAAAATTGAACAAACTATGTATGAGCAATGATATAACAAAATTGTTACATCTCCAACTCTGAGGCCAAAATTTTGGCCTTCTCACGTATAAAAGAATCATGGAGGAATGAAAAACAGAAACGCCATTTTTCTTATCAAATCCTCCCGTGCATGCAATTTTACAACCCTAAATCAATTCAATAAGAGGCAATGACAGAGCTGATACCATCGATGCTGACATACGATAATTAGTTGAACCTTGCAGCCTAAGTAGAGGAGCTATTATATCTGTTATCATCCACACTGCCAATTCAATAAATAAACTTAAGTAGTAATACAGATTTTGCCAATTTTCTCATATGTAATTCGGAAAAGAGCAAACAATTCAGTATCATGGTAGGGATTTAGTCGATAAGCAATGCAAGAAAATAGTTTAAGGCTCATGTTAATCCAGACAAGAACAAAAAATGCATGCATCTATCATATCATACATGCATGGTTTTTTTTTTTTTTTTTTAATAGGGTAGTCCTTTGACTCTTAAAAGTTTAAAGCAACCATACACTCATGCAAAGGGCTGGAAGTTGAACATTGCAACGTGATAATGGCAACAAGAAATAAGAATAAGATGGTTTAACCCACATATAACAACCAAAACTTCTCTCATAAAAATACCAAAATGCCTTTTTCACAGTCAAGTACATAATCAGGACCAAAACAATGGACAACTAGGAGCAATACTTCCAACCTATATATATTTGTATATGCTTCTGGTTGTAGTCAAGGCTATTGCTATACTCTAATTATGTGAGATGCAACAAAATATACTGTTAAAATTTAAGCTTACTTTTTTAATGAAGCTTACTTGGTCACCAATTCACTGAAAAGAAAGCCATCGATCTTCAAACAGGTAAGAAAGGGTTATTTCGTTCCATGCATCAGGCACTCCTGGTAGGCACCAGTGGCTGCAATCAGAAACAGATGGGTTGTCACTCCAGTTACCCACATGCGCATCACTTCGAAAAGCTGACATGGAGGTAATATGCAGCACTGATACAGGAATTGTCATATTCTTTACAACATTCAACATAATATCTGAAAATATGCTTTGCTCCCTGCCTTTGGTATCTAATGCAGGGAATTGGGTTATGCTGCACATCCTTCGAGTCAGATTGCTGGAGCAAAAAATAATAAATAACTTATCAGTTACAAAGAAGTCCAGCATAAAAGGAAATAAAATTAGTTGACAAAACTGGCTCAACAAAGGCAGTGTTTAGCCCTGCACTAAGAATAGTATCAGAAGTGGATACCACATAGAAGTATAGCATTTTATTTCCAACTAAATGATGTACCTCCAGTGTGATGGCTCAAAAGTCCGAATGAAAACACGTGTTTTGTCTGGATCAATATTTTCCTCCACCCATGATGCCCAAGTGCGTAAAGCAATTCTATAGGCTGTAGGAATTGATATTCCAAGCTTAAGAGAGTTTCCAACCTGGAAATAGCATCCCCTGTCAAGAAATGTTTCGTTGAAGTTATTTATCTTGGTGTTTGGAATAGTGAAAAATCCATAGATCAAAGCATGTAACTTCAAATCAACCGCAGGGAGATACACTGATCTCAATTCCCTTACCACTTAACAAAATATTGTATTTTCCTACTAATTACTAGCAATGCAAAAGCAGGGTATCAACAATTTGGAATAGCAAACTAACAGAACAAAATATCACTACTAAGTTATTTTTCTTTGTATTAACATTTTTCCTTGTACAAGCAAAACAACCTTATCCGATTCCACCCTATCTCAACTGAGGCCCAGGTGGCCCATCACGGAAGTTAACATGCTTGGTGTTACTAGATCAATTTCCCTTCCTATGCAACATGGGTCATCGCCAGCATTTCTTTATCTCAGACTTTTAGCTATTATATTATGATGTAGTAGTGACAAATACATAAGTAGCTATTTATTCAGCCAAATAATAATAATAATAATAAAATGCACAAGTAGCTGCTTGAAACAAATGTTTAATATCATGTCCTTTGACATCATTTCCATTTGAAACATGATAAATGATATAAATTCAAATTTCACAAACCATGACATAAGCATAGAAGGAGCTCAAGTTTAATGTGGATAGTATATGTTTATTTTGGGTTGGAAGCAAAAAAAAAATAATAATGCAGAAAATCAAATAGCCCAAATGATCCTTTGAGGACACAACAGTAAAGCTACTTATGAAGTCAATACAGAGAGAGAAAAATAATCACAAATGGATCCTTCATGTTTCGAGTCTTTCAACCAATTGAAACTTAGCATTATCTTTCAGATTTTTGCTTCTTCTTATTCTTTTTCTTTTCTCTCTTTGGAGTTATCTTCATCATGTGAGAGAATGGAGAGGCTTACATCATCAAACTTGGTCTCTATCGGATCCAATGTACTCTTAAGGATAACTATTACATAAAAAATTAATTCTAATCTTTATGTCCAAAACGTTCAATAATTGTATCAACTGAATTTTACAGTATCTCCAAGCAAATGTCATATGTATCAGTACTTGCATGTTTCCAACACTACCCAAATAACCTATGCAAACAAACAAGCATGCTTCCAAATGAAGCCCAGTTCTGGTTACAGATCAAATAAAAGTAATTGGTGCCAAGAAAATATACATTTGAGAATGGATATGTCCAAAATTTACTTGAGAGAAGTTAAAATTATAAAAAATATTTTGAGATAACTCATTAGGAATGAATTGCCATCCATATTTTTAAAGTGAAAGTAGAAAGAACTTAACAATTATGATATCTTCATTTAGATCACAACATTTTAGGAAAAGTCTATGTAGCAGCAACAAAATACTAGTTGTGCTATCCATTCATGGATTTTATGATGGATTGAGGTCTACTTAGCAGCAATTCTATTTAATAATTTGAATTTTCCAACACGGGGGAAGCTTGTAGTCCAAAATATAGAATGCACTACTGGTGTGTAAAATCAGAATAAACCGAATCCAGACACAAATTGTAATCATAAAAGAGAACTGCTCTTTCATAACTCAAGCATACAGCCATTTAAGCAAGAAATTTCATTGCAGAGCATGAAAAGTCAATTTGGAAATTAACATACAGAATCAAGAGAACTTACATATTAAAAAGTTTTCCCGGCACCCACCATTGTCCCGTGTTGAATATGAGAACATCGGAATTAACCCACTGGTTGCTAATATTATCTATTTTGTCCAGCCGAAGTGTAGACTTAATCCTTTTTGGTACATGTCTAGGCACCGAACCTTGTTGCACTAGGAAAACAGAACGATAGAACTCAACAGTAAGATTGAAAGAACTAAATCGAACACCCAAATATCTTATCTGCTTTGTGATTTTATTCCCATTCACTTCATAAACACTCTTCTTATCCTGTACCCCAGTCATAAGCAAACATATAAGTGACTCCCACTGTGTTCTACTCATAGAATCACCAACAAATACAACTCTCTTGCCTCTAAGCTCTTCCAATGTGCTCATTACATTGAGTGTTGGAATGTTACAGTTCTTGGGTTTCCACCTCCACTTAAGATAATATTTATCACTTCGACTATTACCCAAGCAATCGAATCCCCGTTCAACGAAGGGACATTCTGTGGCATTGTACAATGGATAACTATTATCTGGAACCCATCTTCCATCAAACACATCACAACTGTTTATTGAATCACTGGACTTGGGAATACCATAACCATGAAAGGCTTGGTTAATACCTGGAAGCACATACAAATACCCAAAAGAAATGGCTATAAGGAATGTCATCAAAGACCCAATCACAACTGGTATGTGAAACCAACGAGAAAACCAGCTCCATTTACTCCATTTTAGGCTTCCAAGATTTAAAGCCCTTCGATTAAATGAGTTAGCCCGATTTAATGACAAGCTTCGGCTTAAGGTACTCCGGTTAAAGGATACACTCCTAGTAAAAGTACTCATCATTTTAATCATCTCATCCCACCAAGACTACCCAGAAAAATTGCTCCTTACATACACCAAAATAACAAATTAAATTTACAATAAATTTAAAATTCATGCAGATAGAATCAATCGCATAACTAGCAGAGCCCACTATTACCATATCAAGATTTTCCAAAATCTATATCAGAACATCAAGAAAGTGCAAAGAACAAGCATTTTTGCGATAGCATATCTTACCATCCGCATACAAAAATAACCTCAAAACCATGTTATGATCCCGACCCACTTCAAGAATTATCGACAATCCAAATGGGCATACTTCAAATCTCTAAAGAAATCTATCCAGATGCCAAAACTCCGGAATAATATCGTCTAAAATCGATAAATTATCTATAATGAAACAGAGTATCATCAGGGTTGTGCATAAAATACGAGAATCTAAGATTATTCCTTCAAAGTTTTCTTTTACCAGAAAAGAGCTGAGAAATGTTGCCGTCGATAAGCAAGGGAAAGAAAAAATATCGAGATTTGGAGTGGGGTTTTGAAATGGAGGAGACAAGAGGTGGTTGAGAGCAGAACAAGAAAAAATATAAACAAGAAAATACAGGAGGATGCCTCAGTTCAGCACACTAACTAATGTTATTATTGACAATATTTTCGCAGTTGTCAGAGAGAATAATTAAAGAAAGAAAAAAAAAGGGGGGTAAGAATATGTATGTCTTATATATATAACTAATATTTTAATAAAAATAATTTAATTAGATAAAATTTAAAATTAAATATATTTAAATGATAAATACATAGTTCACTTGAATTTTTTTAATAAAAATAATTTAAAGAAAGAAAAAATAATATTTTAATACTATTAAACATAATTTAACTAGATAAAATTTAAAATTGAATATATTTAAATGATAAAAACATGACTCATTTGATTTTTTTTTAAAATATAAAATAACTCATAAAACTTATAAAAATGAAATTAATATTTTAATACTATTAAACATAATTTAACATATAAAATTTAAAATTGAATATATTTAAATGATAAAAACACAACTCACTTGAATTTTTTTAAAAATACATCAAATAACTCATAAAATTTATAATAATAAAAATAATATTTTAATACTATTAAACATGATTTAATTAGATAAAATTTAAAATTGAATATATGAATTAAATTTAAAAAGTATTTAAGAATTTTTTTCTTTTGTTGTTTAGTCAATTTTTTTTTTTTAGGGTAGGAGTTGATGGACCTTTTTCCCTTTCCCTCTTCAAAATGCATTAATTAATTTATTTTGCGATACTTTTTTTGTTAAAGAAATGAAGTGTTTTGTCAACAATTCGATTTGAGAGTTAATGGCACTAATGGATGCCTTGTGATACCAAACTACTTTTTATCAATCAAAATCACAATTCTTTTTACAAGATTATGTAAAGGTGTTACTTTGCTTATGACCCGAAACAAAGCATTACTTTGCACATTTGTGAGTCGGGCATTTGAGGTACTCGTGATATGCTATAAGTTCATGATATTTTCATAATATATATTTTTAAAATTAAATATAACTAAGTGTTATTATTAATGTAAAATTATTATATTTTTATTTACATTCATTTTTCAATAATATTTTCAATTTTTTAAATTAAAAATACACAAAAATCCTTTAGGTTGAATGTAACCATAATTTTATTGATAAAATTTACAAATTTAATATAACTCATAATATATATAGCATCAAAATAGAAATATACAGTTAGTCGAGAGTTGTAGCATTTGAATTACTATCATTATATCCTTCTAAATTTACAAAATAGATAGTATATATAATAGGCTTTCAAACATTTTATATGGGAAAAATGATAAAAACATCTATTAGTACTTACACGAAAATAAACTCAACCTATTAAATACCCATAAATCAAAATTACATACTAATATTAACTAAATTATATTGAATAATTAAAAACATTAAAAATTACTCATTATTATAAGATAGTAATCATTAATTACATGAGTTCAAAACAAATGAATGACTTACTAAACTAGTTGGTCATTTAAGTTAGATTTTTTTTTTATCAAAATTGCTTCTGATGTAAATGTTACTATTGTTATGACAAGGCGTATTATCTTATCGTGGTAAACCTTATCACGATATTGGATATAAGTGGAAAGTCTTTCTAAACTTGGCTAATGTATTCTCATACTAGATTAAATGCCTTAACATAAATTTCATTTTTTATCAAAATCCCTTCGAGATAAGATTTATTACTATTGCGGTGAGACATTACCTTGTAATGGTAACTTATCGTGGTAAGTCTTAATACGAAATTGGATGTCAATGATAAGTCTTCACATATTGAACAAATTGCTTTCCCATTGGCTAATGCTTTATTAGAAATTTCATTTTTTATCGAAACCTTTCAAGGTAAGGCCTAGTATTGTTGGAGTTACACCTTACTTCTATGTGATTTTGGGTAAAAAAATTTAACAAATACTCTATAAATATTTAGCATTGATTTACCAATCCATAATTAAGCAAAAATTTAAATGATTATACTAGTCCATATAATTAATAAATAAATCCAACAATTTCTCGTTTGAATGTCATAAATTATTAGCATTAATAATATAAAAATTTATAGGATTTTATTACACAAAAAATAACAAATATGAGCAAGCATCCAAAGCCAATACCCAATCCAAAATGCAACCAAAAATGTTTGACCATGCAAAACATTGACATGGTGATATTATATAACTTAACATCTTCAAGTGACATAGGTTTAAGTATAAAAGTGTGGGTTGAAAATTACATGCAAATGTGATAAATATGCCTATTTTCAAAGTTCCTAATGTGCACCCAAAACATCATTGTAAGGTCAATACGTCTTAATGCTTAATGTTGAGACTAGGTTAACATATTTCAATCCATAGTGCTATAACATTATCAATAAATGTGCATGCAATATAAAGATTTCATGGCAACTAAAATGATGGTTCATGGCATGTCTCGGTAAACATAACTTTAAATAAAATGACAAACATAAAAGATATTTAAAAATGTCAGTTATGTTTGACATGTAAAATAGAGTTCTCACTAATTTAACAAAAATATTTTAGTCTTGAAAATAAAATTATGCTAAAGCATCAAGTCAGACATCTTATCCAATATCATTATATTTCATTAAGTAAAAGTTAGAATCTATAAATGTAATATACACTTATCACAAAAATAGTTTTTACTTCCTTATTGCCATCAACATTATAGAAATTAAAAGTAAAATATATCTAAATAATTAGAATATTATTACAAGTGATATCAAATTTTAAATCATCATAGAACGAGAGTCATCCCGTTTATAAAAACACAAAATTAAAGTGCTTAATATACTCATATTCATAATAGAATCAAGTATTGCATGTGTTGTGCACCAAATATCCTCACATATTTGAGTAAAAATACTAAATTCTTTATAAATCATTATCATCACTCAATAAAAATTATGGTTTTATAGAAAATTATACTTCAAATAAAACCCATTAATTCAATAAAAGAAGATTCATACACACAGCTTATATATTATAACTATCAAAATGACATAAACCCTTAATACATAATAGATCGACCAAGGTCCACATATTACAACAAAATGTATCAATAAGACTAAATATTTGTCATGTCTTAGTGAAAATGCATTCCTACAACAATGAGCAAAGCATCATTCACATAAAACATAAATGTAATTTTTCTTCCGATGAACCTTATATATGTCACATAAAAATATCTTCCATGCTGAACCTTATATATATCACATAAAAAGATCTTCCATCAATGTTTCCCTAAACCATGAGAAAAATATTCTAATTTATAAATCGACACGAGGTGTAGATCAAAAATCAATAAAAACTTCAAGGTTTTTTTTTATGTATTTTTATAAATTTATGTTGGAGATTGTCATAAAGCTTCTTAATTTAAGGAGCAAAATATGGAGCAATTCATGTAGCAAAACAAGGAGCATAATTCAAGGAGCAATTTAAGGAACCATTAATTTAAGGAGTAATTCAAGGAGTGAATTTTCCTATAAATAGATGTGTAATTGTAATGAATTAATCATCCAAAGTCTTCATTCCAATTGAGAGAAAAACTTAGAGAGAGAAGCTTTTGTGAGAAAAAAATTGAGAGTAATTTTCTTGGGTGTAATTGTGAGTTGTGAGTGTTGTAAACACCTTGTGTAATTTCTCTCATTTCAATAAAAAGATCTATACCAGGTCCGAAGACGTAAGCAAGATTGGCCGAACTCCGTTATCAAATTTGTGTTATTTTTCTATTCTTGCTTTCTCATAAATCTGGCTCATCGAGAATTTGCGTAATTTAGTATCAAAGCTATTGGTGATGATTTCTGTCAATTTTCTGCAAGGTTACTATTGACATGAATAGTGACATTTGTCGACGATATTTGTTCGTTGACAGAGGTGTTCTAATACATGGTGGTTTATAGAAATAGTCAGAAACGATCCGGAGGAAGTCAGATTTGAGTGGGAGCAATGGCCGCAGATGAAGGAAGGGTGAAACTCGAGAAATTTGATGGCACAGATTTCCGGTTTTGGAAAATGCAGATAGAAGATTATCTGTATCAAAAAAATCTATATCAACCTCTCTCAGGGAAGAAGCCAGAGGCTATGAAGGAAGAAGATTGGAATCTTCTAGACAGACAAGCCCTCAGAGTTATTCAATTGACGCTATCCCGTAATGTTACTTTCAACAAAGCAAAGGAAAAGACCACGGCGGGTCTTATGACAACTCTCTCCAATATGTATGAGAAATATGTCCCTGGAAACCTTGGAAAGGTATATCTTGGTAATGATCAACCATGTGCTATTATTGGCAAAGGTGTAGTGAAGATTAAGTCGAATGGGTCTGTTTGGGAGTTGAAGGATGTCAGGCATATTCCCGACCTCAGAAGGAACTTAATCTCAGTAGGATAGTTGGCCAGTGAAGGCTACACTACGATCTTCCATGGTGATGATTGGAAGATTTCAAAGGGTGCACTAAAAATTGCTCGAGGCAAGAAAAATGGCACTCTTTACATGATAGTAGAGGCACGTTGTTCAATCATAGTTGCAGTAGGCAATGAAACACCAAATCTGTGGCACCAGAGACTAGGCCATATGAGTGAGAAGGGGATGAAGATTATGCACTCAAAGGGAAAACTTCCAGGTCTACAGTCTATGGAGATAGACATGTGCAAAGATTGCATACTTGGAAAGCAAAAGAGAGTCAGCTTTCAGACAAGTTGCAAAATCCCAAAGAAGGAAAGGCTAGAGCTTATTCACTCTGATGTTTGGGGACCAACGACCGTCTCATCTATTGGTGGGAAACACTACTTCGTGACTTTCATCGATGATCACTCTCGGAAGGTATGGGTTTACTTTCTAAAGCATAAGTATGAAGTATTTGAGGCTTTCAAAAGATGGAAAGCTATGGTGGAAAATGAGACAGGTTTAAAGATCAAAAAGCTCAGAACCGATAATGGTGGTGAATATGAAGATACCAGATTCAAAAATTTTTGCTATGAGCACGGGATCAGAATGGAAAGAACTGTGCCAAGCACACCTCAACACAATGGTGTAGTTGAGCGTATGAACCGAACATTGACAGAAAGAGCCAGAAGCATTCGTATACAGTCAGGTTTACCGAAACAGTTATGGGCAGAAGCAGTCAACACGGTAGCTTACTTGATCAACCGAGGCCCATCTGTTCCATTAGAGCATAGAATACCAGAGGAGGTATGGAGCGAAAAAGAAGTGAAACTATCACATCTAAAAGTTTTCGGCTGTGTAGCATTTGTGCATATCAGTGATCAAGGTAGGAATAAGCTTGATCCTAAATCCAAGAAATGCACATTCATCGGCTATGGTGAGGATGAGTTTGGCTATCGCATTTAGGATGACGAAAACAAGAAAGTTATCCGTAGCAGAGATGTGATTTAAAGAAAGGGTGATGTATAAAGACATGCATAAAATAGACGCCAATGACTTAGAGCAAAATGAGTCAATATTTATAGATGCAGATGATGTCCCAGATAGTTCCGCAACAGAACCAATTGTAACAAGTTCTCAGCTATAGGAACTTGTTGGACAGAGCAGTACACATCATTCCGACACACCACAACCTCTTACTTCAACTTCTGTATTGAGAAGGTCTTCTCGACCTCGTGTGCCTAATAGGAGATACATGAACTATATGTTGCTAACTTATGGAGGGGAGCCTGAATGCAATGACGAAGCTTGTCAAACTCAAGATTCCAACAAGTGGGAGCTTGCTATGAAAGAAGAAATGAAATCTCTCATCTTCAACCAGACATGGGAACTAGTTGAGTTACCTATGGGAAAGAAGGCACTTCATAACAAATGGGTGTACCGGGTGAAAGAGGAGCATGATGGTTCCAAAAGATACAAAGCCCGCCTAGTTGTCAAAGGGTTTCAACAGAAGGAAGGAGTTGACTACACTGACATTTTCGCTCCTGTTGTGAAGCTCAATACTATCATATCAGTATTGAGTATTGTAGCCATTGAAGATCTTCATCTTGAACAGTTGGATGTGAAGACTACATTCCTTCATGGAGATTTAGATGAAGAGATATACATGTACTAGCCAAAAGGTTTCTCAGAAAGAGGGAAGAAGAACATGGTGTGTAGACTTAAGAAGAGTTTGTATGGCCTGAAATAAGCCCCGAGACAATGGTACAGAAAGTTTGTGACTTCGTACCTGAGGAAGGTTTCCAGAAGTGCAATGATGACCATTGTTGCTACTTTAAGAGATATAGGTCCAGTTATATCATTTTACTACTTTATGTTGATGATATGTTAGTAGCATGTTCAGATATGGATGATATTAAAAGGTTGAAGCAACAATTGTCAAAGCAGTTTGACATGAAAGACTTGGGTCCAGCAAATAAGATTCTTGGAATGCAAATCACAAGAAATAAGAAGAAAGGATCCTTGTAGTTATCTCAGGCAGAATACATCAATCGTGTTTTGTAGAGATTCAACATGGGCGATGCCAAGCCAGTTAGCACACCCTTGGCCAGTCATTTTTGCCTATCCAAGGATCAGTCCCCTTATACAGAGGAAGAGAGAGAATTCATGGCTAAGGTTCCTTATGCCTCAGCCATTGGAAGTTTGATGTACGCAATGGTCTGTACGAGACCAAACATTGGCCATACAGTGGGAGTTGTTAGCAGATTTATGTCAAATCCAGGGAAAACTCATTTGGAAGCAATCAAGTGGATTTTGAGGTATCTGCGAGGCACCACAGAAAAGTGCTTGTACTTTAGTAAAGGAGAGTTAAAAGTACAAGGGTACGTAGACGCAGACTTTGGAGGTGAAGTTGATCACCGAAGAAGCACCACCGGTTATATATTTATTGTTGGAACTATAGCTGTTAGTTGGATGTCACAAATACAGAAAATTGTCACTCTATCCACTACAGAGGCTGAGTATGTAGCAGTAACTGAAGCTAGTAAAGAGATGATATGGCTTCAAGGTTTGTTAATTGAGCTGGGATTCAAACAAGAGAAAAATGTTCTGCATAGTGATAGTCAAAGTGCAATACACTTGGCGAAGAATTCAGCATTTCATTCTAGAACAAAGCATATTGGACTTCGTTATCACTTCATCAGATCTCTATTGGAAGATGATGTGTTAATATTGGAGAAGATCAAGGAAATAAAATTCAGCAGATATGTTAACAAAGGTGGTGACTATTGACAAACTGAAGTTGTGCTCAACTTCAGTTGGTCTGCTAGAGTAACAAAGACTAGAAAAGCTGATGCATTGATCGAGGTGTGAAGACAGATTGAAATCAGTCTTCAAGTGGGAGATTGTCATAAAGCTCCTTAATTTAAGGAGCAAATTAAGGAGCAAAACATGGAGCAAAACATGGAGTAAAACATGGAGCAAAACAAGGAGTAAAACATGGAGCAAAACATGGAGCAATTCATGGAGCAAAATATGGAGCAATTCATGGAGCAAAACAATGAGCTTTTCAAGGAGCAATTTAAGGAACCATTAATTTAAGGAGTAATTCAAGGAGTAAATTTTCCTATAAATAGATGTGTAATTGTAATGAATTAATCATCCAAAGTCTTCATTCCAATTGAGAGAAAAGCTTAGAGAGAAAAGCTTTTGTGAGAGAAAATTGAGAGTAATTTTCTTGGGTGTAATTGTGAGTTGTGAGTGTTGTAAACATCTTGTGTAATTTCTCCCCTTTCAGTAAAAAGATCTGCAGTAGATCCGAAGACGTAAGCAAGATTGACCGAACTCCGTTATCAAATTTATGTATTATTTTTTTATTCTTGCTTTCTCATAAATTTGACTCATAGGGAATTTGCGTAATTTTCCAACAATTTATTGATTACATTTTTTATAATTATTAATCAAATTAACTTAGATATTCGTTAGAATATTTATCTACTTAGTTTAGTTTTACAAATAAAATGAGTTTTCATCAAATAAACAACTTATATATTATTATTCTATAGCAGCTTACTAAAATCTAAGTATTCCAACAATGAGATAACAATGATGATTATTTCATCAAATAGAGTATCATAAATACTTGTAACAAGTATTCTATTTATTTATTAAGCCATATTGTTATAACTTTGATGTACTTATAATATGATTAGAGATTCGTTCCAAAAAAATTCCTATCAATTAGATTTTAATACAATATGATCCCAAAATTTTATTCGGATCTACTATCACAATGAGTTAAACAAAATGTCTTTAGTACATACTGTCAAATCACTAATATAGAACTACTATCATAATTAGCCATGACCAATAGCTCTTATCATATTCCAAGATTTGATTTAATGAAAAACATCATCTTAGGTATTTAAACAAAATATTACTTAAATTACCGCTCCAATTAACTAAAAAATAGGTGTCAAAATATTCTCTGATTATCATGTATTTTCATATATTTCTGTTCTGTTTTTTTTACAAGAGTTTACAATGTATATAAGGAAAACGAAAATTAAACAATATCCATAAAACCTGCACATCCAGGTTTTATGGATCCACTAATATTGTTGTCTGCTCCATGTTTTACTCCATTGAGCATTTGTATCTGCCACTGTTTTAGCACACACCAACACTCTCCTCAAGTTGGTGCATATATGTCTCTTATGTGCCTCAACTTGTCGTTGAGTTGCAGAAGTTCCTTGCAGACACGTATTTTGTAGTATATCACCCAATTGATCTTCCTCGACTTAACAAATGGAAGCTTAATAATCTTTTCTTCAAGATTCTGTTTGATGAAGTTCCGATCCACTTCAACGTGCTTCGTGCGATCATGTTGAACTGGATTGTGAGATATGGCAATGGCTGTCGTTATCACAAATAAGTTCATTTCCAGGTTAGTGAGCAACACCAATCTCGCTAGAAGTTTTTTCAACCAAAGGAGCTCACATATTCCCTTGACCATTCCTCGAAATTCAAATTTTCAAGACCGGATAAGGCAACACATTTTGCTTCTTTCTCCATGTGACAAGATTTCCTCCCACGAAAGTAAAGTACCCAAGAAAGAGATTTCCTATCCTTCATATTCCCCGCCTACCGAATCGTATATCCAAGGACTTCCAATTGACCATTCTTTGAAAACATAAGTCCTTTCCTGTGGAGGATTTTAAGTAACGAAGTATTCGCATGATCGCATCCATAGGTCTTCACTGGGCAAGGCATGAACCGACTCACGACACTCACAAAGATAAGCACATCGTCGTAGTATGAGATAAATATATGAGTTTACCTACTAACCGTTGATATCTCTGTTTATCCGTGGTACTTGGTCCACATATTCTCCGAGTTTATGATTTTTAACCATTGGAATATCGACGGGTTTACAATCTAGTAGTCCCTGGGCTTCGCTAGTAGTCCCGTAGTATATTTCCTTTGGGAAAGACATATGCCTTGTTTTTGATCTTGTTACCTCAATACCTAAGAAGTATTTGAGCCCTCCTAAGTTCTTCATTTCAAACTCATTCGATGCTTGTTCTCAAGCTTAGAGATTTCTTCTTTATCATCCTCGTAATGATCATGTCGTCCTACATAGACTATATGGCCGTTATCTTCCCTAATCTATGTTTTAGGAAAAGAGTATGATCAGTTGCTTTGTTGGAACCCATATTTCTTCATTGCCGAACTCAACCTACCAAACCACGCTCGAGGTGATTGTTTTAGTCCATACAATGCTCGTTGTAATTTACATGCAGCTTTTTTTCTCGATGTAACAAAGATATCCCAAAGTGGATATCCATGTAAATCTCTTTCTTCAAGGTCGCTTGCCGAAGGAAGGCATTCTTCTACGCTGTTGGTGCAATGGCCAATCTAAATTTGCTGCAAGAGATAACAAAACTCTGCCACGCTTTTAGTTTAGCCACGGTGAGAAGGTTTCTTGATAATCTATCCCATGTTTCTGTGTATATCCTTTTGCTACAAGCCTCGCCTTGTAACGATCATCTAACCCATCCGTCGTATACTTAACGGAGAAAATCCACTTGCACCCTACCATCTTCCTCCCGAGGCAACTCGCTTAACACCCATGTGTTATTCTTCTCGTAGTGCCTCAAATTCTCTTTATAGCTTGAGTCCATTTTGGATCGAGATAAGGCTTCTTCAATGCTACTCTAATTGGACACGGGAGAGTGTTTGTGCGAAATGCCCGATAGGTTCCGATAACCTTTGAGAGATACATAATTTGCTATTGGATACGGTTGTCGTTCTTCTCTTCTGGGAGTATCGATTTGGAGGTTTACCTCGATTGTGTCTGAAAGGTAAAACACATAACCAACGGATGTATCTATAGCATTAGTCAGTAAAGGTGTGATAGGATAGCTTACCTCGGGAGTGTTCTCACAGTGAGGATCATTGGGTACTAGAGAATGGAGGGTACATCAACCACTTCATCTTCTCGGAGATTCAAGTACTACTTGCCTTCGGAAGTTCAAGCTCGGGTCTAGATACGGGCTCTCCATATTATTGGCACGATCCGAGTATGTTTGACTTGTGTCTAATATTTCAACATCAAGCCAATTTCGTTCTTCACCATAACTCTCCTCCCGAAGAGTGGAATCGATGCACGTGATGGGAAAAATATTCTGATTCGAGGAAAGTGACATCCACGGTAGTATAGTTTCTTTTAGTAATTGGATCATAACATCGGTGCCCTTTTTTGTACACCATACCCCAAGAATACACATCGGACAAAGACATGGATCCAACTTAGTTCGTTGATTTTTAAGGAGGTGGACAAAAGCAACACATCCAAAAATTCGGGCGAAGCATTAAAATAGTAATAGAAGGAAGATGATCGATAACACCTTTAATGGAGTCCAAATTGTAAGGTCTCTGTGTGGCATTCGATTCTAAGAGATACCTGGAATGTAGTAACAAAGATCACTCCGCATTTATTAGGGCATACGTGGCACCGATTAGTAAGGCCCGAGCCGGTTTCTAAAATATGCCTATTCTTCCTCTCCATGATTCCCCATTCTGTGCGGGGTTTCAGGAACATGAGGTTTCACGGAGAATACTAGTTGTCCAAGTATGTCCCAATTGTTGATTAACATACTCCCTCCATTATCGGACCTAAGTATCTTAATTTTTTCGAAAATCGGGGTCCTAATCATGGGTGTGAAACATGCGGAAATGTAGCAAATACTTCATCTTTATGTTTGAGAAGGTAAAGCCATGTCATTCGTGTACAATCATCAACAAAAATAACAAACCAACGATGACCCGACGACGTAATAACGGGAAGGTCCCCAAACATCGAATGTACCAAAGAAAAAGAGTCATACTTTTATTCATGCTCGTGATAAGACGCCCCCATGACTTTTTGCTACAGGATACAAGTATCACATTTGGAAATCAAGGTGTGATATTTGAAAACAAACCAGTGGGAGCAGTGCCTTAAATACCCGAATGATGGATGCCCAAATCTACGATGACATAGCCAACTGCTGCTCCTTGTTACCAACAAGATGTGTTGCATGTGATCGGCTCTTCCCGAACCGAGGTCATCCACATAATATGCCTCCTCTCCTAGTACCACGCCCAACGATCTCCTTGCAGAATATCCCGTAGAAGGCAAAAAGTAGAATACATCAATACTACGCTTAAGGTCTAAAGTGACCGACTTTCTGAGACATTAGTGGCTTGACAGAGATATGGTACAAGCAAAGTATTAGATAATGATAATGAGGGAGATAAGGTCACCGTGCCGACTCCTCGTGAATCGGATAAGCGACCCCATTTGCATTGGCACACGGCTCCGTCTTGGGCCGGGTTGTATTGAGAGATCGTTTGGGTCAAATGTCACGTGATCCGTAGCCCGAGTCCTAATCCAATCCTCTTTATCACTACGAAGAGATACGTGAAATGCTTTACTTGAAGTACCGGATCCCGGGAAGATTCAGCCTGGGGAAGGCGGACAGCGAGGCATTATTGGTAGCCACAAATGCCGTCCGCCGTGTCCCGTTTCTTCCGTGTCAAGATCATTCCACCATTCTCGATACCCATGGAGTTTGGAAGCAGCTTTTCACGGGTGTGTTTGGAGTTTCGCAATGGCCACATTTCCCCATGTCAAGAGATGGTGGATTTCCCGAGGATTTCGCGTCTACGCGAGGTTCCCGTTTTTGGTGGCATCCGATTATGGTGTCCTCGACCCCTTTAAAAGTCATAAATCGCTCCGGTGTCGTATCTACACCGCGATCATCACACCTGCCTGACCTCTTCCCGACGGACGAATCCATAGGCCTGCTCCACCGTAGGGAACGGTCCGATTCAAGCACATCACTTCGAAGTTTTGTCGAGTCCGTCACAAGTCCATCAGGAAGGTATACACTCGATCTTCCGTACGGCGGAGTTGTATTTTTGTATGTCATTTGCACACTCCATTGGATTAGGACGACGGAAATCAATTTCTCGCCACAACCTCAAGGTCGTTGTAGTATTTTTCAATGGATCCACCACTGTTTCATACGAGTAACTCGACGACGAAGATCATACACTTGAGACGGTTCCGTCTGCCCATCATGTAAGGTGGTAGCAAGAGAATCCCAAACTTGTTTCGCTTGGGAATCGAATAAAATTTGCAATCAGGAGGGTCCATCGAATTGATCAACCATCCTTTAACAATGGCATTTTCAGCATGCCATCTCCCGAACGAATGGTCGGTTTCAACTGAGTTGCCGAGGAAAATCCCCATTAATATATCCCAGCTTGTCTTTGCCTGCAGATATACATCTCCACCACACTGGGACCACAAGGCATAGTTGGATCCTACCAACTCGATACTAATGGGCAAGCTCGACGCTTGACACAGAGGTCATGTGATCCGAGCTTTAGTGAAAACTTCCGTCATTTTCGCCGTAAAATCTTCCAACATAAAATTGGTAGTTAAATCTCTAGATTCCGCCATGAAATCTAAATTTTTTTTTCTTCGTACACTATATATAGAAAATAAATCTGCAACCCTAAAAAAAAATTTCCAAATGAGCGCAGCTTCTGTGTTGCTAACCCTAATTTCCCTTTCCCCTCCCTGCGCAGCCCTTCACGCTGCCTCTTCTTCACGCTGCCTCTTCTTCACGCAGCCTCTTCTTCACGCAGCCTCTGTTGCGTTTTCTTCCCCCAGCTGCAGATAAGCCTACAGCTCTAACCAACCACACACACAGAGACAACGAAAAACTATAACCCTAAAACAGATTCTTATCCGCACAGCCCTCCGAAACAGATTCTTATCGTCTGCTGCTTTCTTCTTCTTGTCTCCGCTTTCTTCTTCTTCTTCGTTTGTTGCTATAATGAAATGTCCTTCTTCCATTTTTTGTTCCGTAATAATTGTTTTATTTTTCGCAGAGAAGAGTCGCCACTCCACTCCGCATTTGTGGCGTGTTCTTTCGCTTTGGCTAGACGGTTGCCAATCCTACTACCAACAACTACAATCGAGCCCGATGTAAAATGGCCGTCTTGATACTGCAACTGTTTTGTGTTTTTTTTTTTATGTTTTTTTTCCAGTATTGCAACCGATCGGTTTCAAACATAAGAAATCGAAACTAAATGCTTCAGGACCAATATAAACCAAATCAACTCAAAGAAAGCGAAAAACTGCAGCGACTACAATCCCGACCACGCAGTAAACCAAAAACCAGGAATCAGGAATCGTGAATCAGAATCAATGAATCAAGAATCGCTATCAAGAATCATGAACGCAAATCGGGAATCAAATCAAAATGGTAGTTCCATCAATCAATGCGTAGCTTCATTAGTCAAAGAATATCCGCTTCCGATACCATGTCAAAATATTCTCTGATTATCATGTATTTTCATATATTTCTGTTCTGTTTTTTTTACAAGAGTTTACAATGTATATAAGGAAAACGAAAATTAAACAACATCCATAAAACCTGGACATCCAGGTTTTATGGATCCACTAATATTGTTGTCATCGCTCCATGTTTTACCTATCGGGTGAGCATTTGTATATCAATCGCTTTAGCACACACCAACAATAGGTAGTCACAAAAGCATCAATAACATACTAAATAATAAAAATAATATGTGCCCACTTTGTATCTACATAAATTAGTTAGCACTCAACTATATACCTACTAATTGTACAATTAATTTAAGCTCCTAGACAAATATTTAAATAATTACAATCATCGGGATCCCATTTGAATATTATTTATGAATCGGGATCCCATTTGAATATTATTTATGAATGTCACCGAAATGTCTATGTATGATACTTTATTTTACAAACCTTTCAAACTTTCGTTAAACATAAGTCTCATTCTAAGTATCTTTGATATGAAAAATTTTATAAATTAAACATTTTAATTAGATTAGTTTTTTTTTACTAAAAACCAAACCGTTGACACCTTTAACCTATATAATGCTAAACTTTACAAATTTTAAATTTATACGAAAATAAATTCTAATGTCAAATCACATAATTTATATAACATAATTTTATATATAAATAAAGCATTTTTAAAAAAAACAAAAAACTATAATATAGGTCATAATCGTAGTTAGTAATTTTACTATTATAATTGTATTATATTTATATGTATGAATTATTAATAAAAAATACTTTAATTTTTCAAATAATTTTCAAACCTATAAAAAATACTTGTACTTTTGAGCTAAAAAGTATTATACATGAATAATATTTTTCTCATATAATATAAATGAAAAATACTTTCTCTAACAATAATTTTTTATTGAATATCTATTATTATTATTTTCGTAATACAATAACATATAATAAAAATAATTATCAATTATATTTAAATTATTTTTATACTTTATTAAAATATTAAAATTTTACTTTCTCATTTATAAAAATAAATAAAAGAATTTTTAATATATATATATATATATTTATATATATATTTATTTATCTTATTATTGTATTTTTAGTAACATATTTTTCAAAATTAAACAAATCATGTGTTTTTATATTTTTATTATGTCCATATTTTATACCGAATTTTGAACACATTTTATACGTAAACAAACATATTACATCCGTATATACATTTATCAGAATAATATCTATCATGTATTTTACTAACTATGTTCATAATCTATGTTCATAATTAAGATACCTTAAATGTATAACTACTGATTTATAGTAAATCCAGTAATTATACAAATTAGTTCGTTATTTCAGCCATCAAATGCAAAGGTATAATTGTTATTTCTATCATCTTAAGCATCCTACCAAATAAATGATCCATCGTCATGGCAAAATTATTCTCCATATCTATCTTGTTAATAACAGCAACCATTTTAAATTATTAGAATTCAAAAATAAAAACAGCATAACACATTTATGAATAATATATATAATTTAAGTTGAACAAAATAAATATTATTGCACCGATTACGATATGAACATTTTAAAATATAAAACAACTTGTATCAAATTTTTATAACTACTCATACAAATCATTAACGAGAATGGCTAAATTTTTATGAGGTTAAGAATAATGCAAATAAATTTATAAAATACTTTATGCCTTAGAAAGATATCAAAAAGGAGTCCAACGGTGGTCTCTATTTGTAGTTCTGTTATCGAACACGCTTGCACATGCCGGTCAAAATTTGGCAAATTGTGGTCAACGTGTAGTGAACAGTACGCACGCGCCAGTCGTCTTCCTCACTTAGACAACCCTTTTTTTTTCTTGAAATTCAAGTCGTTCAACCGGTTTTGTAATTTCTCGTCATTTTTGATAAAAAAAATAATAATAAACATGATTATGGCAAGAATATTCGCTGATTTTCACTAAAAATTGTTCAAAATTTGAGCTTTTTATATGAGTAAAAAAAAAAAAAACCCTTAAAACCATGAAAGACACTCGTGATATACATAAAAAAGACGTGATTTTGAACTAATCTTAATGCTCTGACGATTTAAAAGCTGTTTTAACAATAAAATATTTTTAATAAATGCATTGATACAAAAAATCAAAATTTTAAAGAAATCCTTTGGTTAATAACAAATAATAAACTATAAGTTGTAACTAATATACCACCAGATGAAATTTACAACCTCAATAAAATTCATAGCATGTGATAACTGCAAATTAGAGACATATCTAGTGTCCATATCGACGTGAGAGCTATAATACTTAATACTATCCTCATCCTCCCAAATTTACAAAATGGATTGTATGCATAATAAACCTGTAAACGTCCTATATATAAAGAAGATGAAAGAGACATCCCTTAATACCTAACGAACATAGACTCAACCTCTTATAGGCTTACAGATCAAAATAACACCTGGTTCACTACTAACCAAATTATACTGATTGGATGCACTAAAAATAACTCATTATCATAAAATAATAATCAATAACCAAATGATTTTAAAATAAATACTCCTTAAATATTTGATATTGATTTAAGAATCATAATTAACAAAAAATCAAATGACTACCATTCCACATAATTAAGAAACAAATTTATTTTTTGTTTCAACAAAACAATCACGTTCAATATTTATTCACACTTTCTAGTTTTTTTTCTCCCCTTCTTTTTTCTTCTCTTTGTAAATTTGGTTGATGTGATGAACCTTATAATTGATGGCACAAACAAATAATCGAAACGTAGGAAACAAGGCTCATAGATGGCCCCAACAGAAGTGAATGAAAGTATAAATTAACAATAATGTCGCAGTATAGAATAAAGAAACATTTAGAAGGAAGCTCATATTAATATCATTTTAAAAGAATTCATGATATTCAAGAATCAATCAAAATTTCCGGTGGATGCTATTATTTTAAGAAACAAAAGTATACATGGGATATAAATACCAGCGTAGTAATTGGTAACTTGAGGCAAAACAAATATATAACAAAATGTTTAGCAAAACAAATATATACATATCAAAATGGTCTATAAAGGATTTAACTCTCTTTTCCCCCTTCAAAGCTTTAGACTGTTAGGTTTTTATCTGTTACACCATACGGTTTGGATAACATAAAAGAAGGTTAAGTGTGGCCCATCTTTCAGACCTAACCCAATAGCCCATGGAACATTAGGTCAGAATTGGCTCAGCTCATTTGATCAAAAAAGAATTGATCAGCTCTATCAAACGCCCAGATCAACTTTGAGAGAAGAGTTACAAAAGCAACATAAATTTATGCATCTACGTAAAAGCATAACAGTAAAAGGACTCAAATTCCCACAAGTTTGACAACTATATGCTATAAAATAAAAACAGTCTTTTACCACAAGAAAAAAGAGATGCAGAAATAAAAAAGAAAAACAATAACTGTCTATTGTACATAGTTGAGAGGTGGTTGGTTAGCAAGCACTAACAATAGCTAAATCACATCCACAAAAAGCTGTGTTTCCAGAGTTGGCAGTTGCACAAAATACACAGAATCATTACGGCAATTTGCAGTATGACACAATAAATACCAACCAAAGAGCGGTAAAGTTCCATGACCTAACCCTTTTGAGCTTTTCCCACGTATGCCTGGAAACAAGACCATAAACAGTGCTTAGCCTAAGACAAAATATATCAGATGAGAAGTTTGGTGGGAAAATTAGGTTAAAAAGATTTAAATATTTATTGCCAAATTTGCAGTGAATGATTTGATAGATGAAGAGGACTGACCTGCACAAGTTTCATAAGCTTTGGTTTTGAACTTGACAGGTAGTGATCAATCTTCTCCTGAGTTTGAGGAATATTGGCCCCCTGTAGAGTACCAGTCACTTTGTCGACCACCTTCTTCACTATGGTTTTGTAGGCATCTTTGTTGATTTGACCATCCTTCCATGTTGGTTTTAGAAGCTCTTTGACAAACTCCGCAAGTGCAAATTTAAATGCACGAATTACCTTCACATCCTTTCCTTTCTTGCCATCATCTTTCCCATCTTTATCCTCCACGGGATCATTGTCTTGGATCTTCCTACTATCCTCTTGTGATTTAATGTTTTCCTTAGCTCTCTGTTCATTATTTACCATTCCAACTTCAGACAATGCTTTCAGCTCCAATTGGCTCTCACCATTAAGTTTGGTGGAAATTTCAGACCGATGATGATCATCACTGCATGGTCCACCAGGAAAAGATGATTCAGTCAAGTTGTTCTGTTCTTTTTCGGATTTTCCCACTGTAAAGCAAGTCCGAATAGTAGCATTTGGTAAAATAGCTGGGGGATTGTCACTGTTTTCAGGCTTCTTAGACTCTTTGCTATCACATATGGGATCATAATGCTTTTGAGATTCAATGACTGGAATTGGCTGAACAGATACTTCAGACTTGGCAAAAGAAGATGTGCCCATTGAATCACTGGGATTAAGAGCTGCATACAGTTGTCCATTTCCAAGTAACTGTGCCAGAGAGGACGAAAGGTTTGTAAGCTCACTGAGCTGTTCACTAGTTACCATCTTAATACCTGCATCAACTACCGGTGTTTTAAAATCCCCAAAATCTCGCCCAGACACACATTTTCCCCCCAAAGGGAGTGTCTTATGTTCTGGAATTTTCAGAAATCCTCCCTGAAGCTCAGTAGGGATCACAACTTGGTTTTGTCCAATTGTGTTTACACTTGGAGGAAAAGCACCTGAGTAGTGACCAGTCTGATCAAAGCTTTGACTAGACAAGATATTATTAGCAGATATATTTAGGTCAGCATGCAAAGCAGTCTTTTCAGCTGTGTCCGTATCAAGTGACAATGCGACAGCATCCTGAGTGATACTCCGTTCAAGTGTGGTTAATGATGAATCATTGAGACTTACAAACTCTGAAGCCAAAGTACTTGGACTATTTTCTTCTTTCAGAACACAGTTGGAAGATTTAATGGAATAATTCCAATCAGGGGACATGTCTTCAGTATGCCTTGATTCAGAAGGAGCCATGCTAGCACCTATATTCTCAGCCTTCCATCCAACAATTTCCTCATCATTGCACTTAGCTGCTTCATGACCCACTGCAGGGTCACTATAAATTTTGTTCTGGCTGTCGACTGTGCTCCCAAATCCAGTATCATTTGCAGACCAAGCAAATCTAGGTTCTGAGATCCCTATATTTCCATTTTTGTTCTCATCCAACTTGCCACTTGTTGGCAAAGGAACTGAATCGCTCCATTTTGAATCCCTCGACATCTGGTCTCCATAATTTAATTTTTGACCTGGGCCTCTCCTCTCATCTTGATACTTTCTGTCAGGACTAGCAGATGCTTGACTATTGTGAGAAAACCGACAGTACCTTCCATTACGACAATTCCCTGCAGCAAAAAACCTGCAAGGGATATCACTGTTCCTACGGGGTTCACGATTAAGACCTTGCTCAATAGAAGTTTCCCGTTTCCTTCTGTCATTATCTTCTTCTAAGCTAACATCATTTCCAAACCCTTTACGCAGCCCATCAGCACCACCATGATGATCAAACCTGCAAGATGCTCCCCTCCTACACTTCCCTTTCACAAAATCATTACAGTTTGTGGCAGGTCTTTCGTTCCTCAATGGATTATCTCTTGTATCATGCAGAGTGGAATAATTTGAGCTTCCACCTTTTCTATGTCTACCATCCCAGTTGTCCTCGTAAGTTTGTTTACCCTCATGAAGAAAGTGACATTGATCACCTCTCCTGCATCTACCAGCGGCAAAATCTCTACACAATTTAGATGAAACCCCTGATCTGCTTCGGTTTCTGTCAACATATCCTGAATCTCGTCTATATCCACGAACAGGGCTCCTGCTCCTGCTCCTACTACAGCTTCTACTTCTGGTCCTACCTCTCCATGAAATATCCAACAATTAGAAGAAAAACAACTTAGCCAACAGCATTCACACAACTTACATTTATTAGCAAGCCGGTGGCACAGAAACTTAAGAGATTTACTGGTCCAAATAGAAAACATAGCATTAATAACAAATCCTTCCTCCCCCTCTCTCTTCATTTTCCTATTGTTTTCTTTTGAAAAAATTGAAGAAAGTGGCTTGACAAAAATTTAGATAAATAACACCACTGTGAAAACTAAAAGTTATTTGCATAAAGGGCACAAAAATGCATTTAAAGAAGATAAGTGGCGAATAAAATGGTCATAAGCCTCATGCTAGACTAGATACTACCTAAAGAAAAAACATACAGATAAAGAACAGCCATGAATAAATTGATACCAAAACACACGCAAAATTGGCATAAGTGAAGCTTGCATGGTTTCAAAAATGTCATTAATGATGAGGTAAGTAAAAAAGATCTACCTCAAGGACCTACTCCAACCAGCTCTAGGAGATTGACTATGACTTCGTTGCCTCCATTTATCAAGGCCAGGAGACATTCTTGAGTCATAACTTCCATCTCTATCCCATGAGGAGTCTGCTGCATATCCACCACTGTCTTTATCAATGTTTTCACTCTTGTGTGAACCTCTGCTTCCAGGAATATTTTCCCTAGACGGAAATCCTGAATCATGCTTAGATCTTATGTCATTTGTCTCTAAAGCACACCATCTAGAACCATTATCTCCAACAAGATCTGGAGATTGCCACCCGTGTCTTGATTCTCTGTGAAGAAATGACCTGCCTCCTTTTCCAGGCCAACTATCACTTGCTACATTTACATCTTCAAATGGAGGCTCATCCCTCAAGTCCCACTTTGAACTGCGTTTTCTACCACTCCCACTCATTTTATGGAACCTAAAGTAGCACTGCCTTTGGTTTGATGATGTGCAGCAAAATCTGGAAAATCAAAAAAATTGAACAAATAAAAAAAACTCACACACATAGCCAAGTGTTCTGTCTTTACTTTCTCAGCCTTGAAAGTAATATTAATGTAGTGAAAAATCCACCAATTACGAATTCAATAACAATGAATATGTGTATCATCATCAACCAGGGTTCATATTTAAGGATAAGGAAACAAAGATATAGTTTCTTTCTTTTATAAACATCTACAGAAAAACTTGCTGCTACAAATACACTTTTACATCCATTATAACCAATACAGAAAATTAAGAAAATTAGGTTTTTGGAAGCAATCATAAATGGGTAAAGCTCATCAAAGACCAGAGTGATCAAATCCAACTACACATCAAATCACAATATATTCGAAATTACAAAATAATTGCAAAACTACAATGTTTAATCAACAGAAAAGAAGAGCAATCCAGAAAAACTCAAGGATAAAAGTACATGAGCATCAAACCACAGATGAAAGGCATAGTTCAACTTGAAGGCAACCCAAATTGAACAAGACTTCGTTTTTGTGAACCAAATAATAGAAGATGAGAAAAAGTTTTTGAGTTCAGTCCCTTTCAAATACTACTTTTTATAAAAGTAAATTACTATGGTGTGTGTTAGTCACAGCTTGACTCCGCATGCCTACATAAATCGTAACATCTACAACATAGAAGGTCCTCAAATTCACAGAAGAAGCTATAGCCGTATTACTTGCATCCATGAGAAACTTAAACAGAAAGTTGACAAGAAAAGCAAACACTCAGCTGCTTGAAAACATAAACTATAATATCATGAATCATTTACTAGGGAAATCAACATCGGTTGTAAGGATCAGTACATACTGATTTTCAAGAACACTAATCACTAGCTGCCCAACCCAGTCAAGCAGAATACAACTACAAAGTAACAAGCACCTAACAGTATCCAAAAAAAACTCTTTTCTCCAGAAACTCCTTTGATGTACATGAAGCCTATAATCATATTGGATTGACCATATTGTTGAGACTCAATATCTTACAGAGAGATATTAGAGAGAGATTAGAGAGAGATGAATGTAAAGGACTCAATGTGTGGATCCTCATGAGTGATTTATCTATTTATAGTACATTTATGGGTACAAATGTCAGCTATACAATGTGTACATGTAACTACATGTCACGAGGACATAATTAACTTAAAGTACAATGTGTTAGAGATCCAAGTCGAGTATTACTCGTGCTGTCAATGAGCTCCTGTTATAATTGAGCTCGTGCTGTTCTTGGGCTTGGTCTGTCCCCAGGGTGGGATGTCTAAGGTACTTCATCTTCCGTCTTGGACTGGACTTGGACTGAATAGGTTACAAGGTCCGGTCTTTAGGTCGGTCTAAATGTCTAAACACATATAAATGAACATTATAACAATTTCTATTTCATCCTTTAAAGTAGACCAGAAACATTGCCCTTGCATCAAGAAATCATTTACTTTCCACTTTTGACAACTTTCTATAGAACTTCCACAGTAAAAAATACATAATTCTTTGACATGATTAGAACTAAATATTTTGCATGAAGTCGTGTAGTGTCTTCAATAGAAGTTACCTTATAACATATGATAAACCATATTTATAGATTAGCAGTTACAATTCTCTTTTTATAAGTGAACTTTAGCAGTAATGCCTACAGAAAGACAGGAGGGTGATGACATTTGTGTCAACAAACTACAGAAGAATCAACTAGTGGTTTTTCAGGCCATTGGATCCAATTATAATATCATCACAACTCATATGTGTTGGTGATATTAACACGTGGTCTGAGTTATGGGTGGTAATGTTCAACTCATGAACCCACAAAAAAATTCTAAGTGAGATTTAAGATTAAGTCTTTTGTACATACTCATATTATTTGTTACTATTATAAATAAAAAATCTACCAAATTAATGTAACGTGTCAACAAACACAAAAGAAAATGACAACAATGAGGCATATATGACATGATTGACCCAGTTTCCACACCTAGACTAAATTCCAAGGTCGTCTAACTACACCATAATGCTATATTAAAAAACTAATTTGAAATGCAACCAAGCTGGGATACCCATATCAAACTCAATAGGCCAAATTAAAGCTAGCCTGATAAATTGAGTAGCATTGAAATTTCTTAAATTCTAAGCCAAACAGATTACAATAATAAATAAAAAATACCAAATTAATTTAATGTGTCAACAAACACAAACATTGACACAGCAATGGGGCTTATATTACACAATACTCCCAATTTCCACTCCTAGTCTGAATTCCAAGGTCTTCCAAACTACAACATATTAGAAAACCTTTTAAAATGCAGCCAAGCTGAGATGCCCATATCAAACTTAAAAGGCCAAAATAAAGGTAGCCTGATTTTGAGTATTAAAATTTTTTAAATCCCAAGCCAAACATATGGCAAATTTTAAAGAAAGAAGATATTCGGACATCCATCTCATGAGTCGTGAGAAATCTCAATTTATCTAACCGACCATGCTCAGCCCCTAAACCATAAGATGTCTACTGTGTGACATTGCAGCTGCCTTAAACAGAGTTGGAAAAGGCGTTTTCAAGTTGTTGCCTTGAGGCGAGTCTCAAGGCAAGGTGCACAAAAAAAGTATCGAGCCTCTAGCCTTTGTTGAAATTTAAAGCTTATGCCTATTTCTTGTGAGGTGCAAGACTTAAAGCGTTTTAGCTTTGAGGGAGTTGAGACTTAAACCTTAGAAAATTACAATTTTTATTAAAAATTAGATCATGAATAACTCATTTCAATCTCACCCAACTTTATTAAACAAATAAAAATTAATAAATTTAAAAAAATCTAGACAAATCAAAAACTCAAGTCCTAAAAGTTATTTTAATTCTTCCAACACTATTTTGATAACTTTCTTATTAATTTCAATATTTGCTCAATTTTTTGTGTATAATATATATGAAATTTAAAATACTTGTATCAGAATTAAAAACTATGATATATTAATTAGCTTTTAGTTATCAACTTATCTCTTTTCTTTTCATAATGATGAAAGTTCATAGTGTTTATTTTTTTTAATGAAATGTTTCCTATTTTAAGAACAAAAAAGAAGAAATGTTTCTTAATTGAATTAACTTCTTGTGTTGCCAATTCTTATTTATACATAGAATAGTGTATATTATTTAATCAGAGCATGTTTATGTCTCAAGCTCCATACCTCTCGCATGTATAACGAGCACTCTACATTTGAGCTACACCTCTAATAGAGTATTATATACTTTCCTTGATTTTATTTTCATAACTATTGATTTCATAATTGTTATTATTTATATAGGTTTCCTTGAAAGTTATATTTAAGGCTTATGCCTTGGAAGCCTTGAGACTCGTGCCTCACCTCAGCATAGAAAAATGCCTTGATACTTAAAAAAACCTTTTACAATATTGGTCTTAAATGCATTCTGTAATATTACTAACGTGACCAAATTCAGCAAACTTGCAACCAACATCTTAGGAGGAATCCAAGGGCTTTATGTGTCCACACTTTTAGGCATCTCCATGTAATCATGGGCAATAACAGGGCGCAAGAAATATGCCAAGGTTGTAAATTCTTCTGAACTCTGGAACTACATAATATTTTAGTTTTACATCTTCAAACTTTTCAGAAATGTTCAAACACAACAATTAGCATGTGCTAATATCCAATGTTGCTCATGTTGAAGGATAGAATTCCTTTGCAATCAGTTACTTTCGTAAAACTTGGTAAACCCTCCATGCAGTGGCCCCAGGAAAGCACTGCAGAAATTAATATTTCATATTAGAACTAGGGTAAATGTATCCTATCTAGATAGATACAGCCAAAACACGAGACTGTCTATGATAACACCCAGTGATGTCCAAAAAAACTACCTGTGGACATGGATCAACGCGTAAAGACTCAGGGAAAAAAGAAGGCGGTGTGAATAATAGGTTAACTTGAATAGCCTAAATTGTACGGATATTGCATTGTCAAAATCCTAATTCAAACACATCCATAACCAAAAACCAATGACAATCTAAAGGATATTGTAATTCCTAGAGAATAAGAAAATAACTAGCACACTAGAATCTAAGGATGAAAATCACCATGTGATGGATGTCTTTCTCTTGCACCAGAATAGACCCTTGCAATTGGTAAGAAACTACGAATCTTGCTTTATAACGCATAGCATTAAGTGCAGGCTACTAAAACATATGTTAGCTTTCACATTTACAATATCAGAAATTGCAAAACCTCCACTCTCGGTAAATAAGCCTAAACTTTTAACTGAATCTAATGGTAGCTAACGACTAAGACAAAGGGTACCTCTCCGTTTCATGTCAAAAAAACAAAGCATGGAGAGCAAGGAGCACAAAAAAGAAGGGACAAAAATACATAGTTAAGAAACCAAACGGGTCCAAGAATATAAAGAAACCAAGTTCGTTGACATACCCATAGAAATTCTCATTCTTATCCACAAAGTAGTAGAATGACGCTATAGTTACCGTAAGGAAAGCTCGAATTAACCACACAAAAAAAATCCCATATAACACTCGACCAAACACAAATATTTGATATTTGAATACCAATAAAAAATAACAACGAAAACCGAAAAAAAAACCCTAATTTTATTTCGACAGTTCATAAGCCAAACACATGGCACTAACGATTCAGATCGAATTGAACAACGAGAGAGAAAATCAATGAATAGAAACCCTAATGAACCTTCAAATATATTGTAATTTATACAGAAAAATAAGTTAGAGCGAGACTATAGAACTTACTTGGAACAAGAAAGAGCTCAGCGTTTTTGGAGAGAGAAGAAAGAAGCCCTAACAGGCAAGACGATAGTATCCTGTAACGAGAGATGTCATTGACACCGCCATTGTTGAACTGCTACGGCAAACCTCACTGAGGGACGACGAGAGAAGGGAAGGAGTGTAGCGAGGGTACTGCGGCCAGAAGCAAGCAAGTAGAGAGATTTAGGCTTACAAGTCCGCGACCAACAACGGTGCACCCATTATTTTTAGAAAGCTTTAATTTAAACAATTGTATTAAACACTTAAAATAATAATTTTTTTATATTTCAATCAACTTGGTCTTGTTCGGAGAATCAAACGTAAAAAACACACGTGATATACACATGATCATAATTTTTAAAGGTAAAAAACGATTTTACCTCTCCCCAATCATTTCTTAAGCCCTTTCTCGCACCTTCTTCTTCCCTAGGAAAATAAATGCCGTCATTTTAAGACCTTTTTAAGGTCTTCGTAACAGGTAAAACTCATAAACATTTAAGAATGCAGCTTGATTTCAAATAGAAAATTAAGCTTCGCTTGATAGGTTGGTAAAAACTGGAACTTGAAAGCTTAAAAAAGGTATCATCAATTCCTATAAACTTGCTTGGAAAGAACATTGGAGTCACCATCCTAACTGTTTTTTGGGAAAACATGTCATCCAAAGCTCATGGACCCATCGTAAGAAGAAGTTACTTTACTTGTGAGGGGGTAAGTAATTCTTTGATATATGATTTTTTATTTATACTTTGCTTTTCTTGTAAATTAAAGTTAGTATTCAATTTTATTTGTTTCTTCTGGTTCCATTTGTTATACATGTATTTTTCACCATAGATGTTTACAATTTACAAATTCAAGAAATGTTATCTTATAAATAACTTTAGAACTGAAAACCATATAATGGAGGGAAGAAATATTTACTTGAGGAAGAGATTGAACGTGGTTAATACAGATTTAAGTGCAAATGCACTTATGTGTTTTTAAATCTCTTTTAAACTAAATTTGTAATTGTAATTAAGATTGGTTCGATTTATATAGAGAAATCAAAATAACTGATGAAATTTATAGATCACATACGAACTCACTCTATATACAGAGTAATATATATATATCAATTATATAGAGTATACACGTATAATTACATTAGGAGGAACATAAAGATAAAAAGTAAACATATTTATAGTCTGAGGTCAACCACCCATAACTCAGGCCAGTGGTCGACCCTATAGATGCCAAAGCTCCATTGGATGAGTCTCTCCTATGAGTGTGTTGTGGGTGCGAGCATAGGCGGGTCCTTTGGAATGACTCGTCTTATGGCTTGAGTTGTCTGCTAGACTCGGGCTGTTAGGTGGGTCTAGCTCTAAGTCAATCCATATGTCCAAACATCGAGTCCTCTTATTCTTTTAGCTCGAGCTTTGAATTGAGGTGGAAGAGTAATACTCAGATAGAGGATCTGAACTGTTCAACTCTCCTAATAAATATATGTCAGTTGATTGGAGAGAGAAATATGGGTCCTTATATAAGGAGGTGTCTAGGCTGAGCCTTTTCATCATTTCCTACACATCAGACAAAAGTAAAGAGAAAAAACGTTCTGTCACCTTAGCTCGAGCTATAAAAAGGTTTTCAGTTCGATAGTAAGAAATCACTCAACATATAACTTATTTGCTCGGGTTTTTGGAGTACAAGCTTTTCGAGTCTAACACTTTTCTGGTTTATTTTCACATCGGTTTTAAAGAATAATTTCCCTTTATTTTCAAACTCGATCCTGGGTAATCTCTTCTTCTTGTGTCGTACCCCTTTTTTATGTTTTGTCATATTTTGTAGAGACTATGCACAGAGAAGAGAACTCGAGCTCGAGCTCGGGCTCATAGGAGAGCCCATAATACCTCATAGGAAGTGATGATGTGGGGTTCTCCACTGAGACAAACTCTTTAAGCGAAGAGGGTCAATCTTAGCCTCAATCCTTTACCTCCACCTCTCACCCTCAAGCTATACCAACTATTAGGTTGAATGTCTCATACTCATATCTTAATAGCTAGGACATGAAGAAAGAAAGTGAGGAACATAGGGGTTGGGGAACCCACAGGTTGTACCAAGGGCTAGTCGGCCAAAGTCAATACCAATGGTCTATCACCACATGATGAGTAGAGGTTGAGGAAAACATATAACATCCCTTCCTTGATCTAAATAATAATTCCAATTTTAGGGGCTCGTGACAGCGACTCATACTCATTTCCAACTGTGTGGACGGTGTTTCACGAGAAGGCTTTGTGGTTGGGGGTCAGGTTTCCCCTGTACCCTTTTATAAGAAGATTTTTGGCTATGACTCAGCTCGTGCTGAGTCAACTGATACCCAATGGTTGGAGGTACCTACTTTGCCTTACAATAATATGCCAAAAGCTTGGAGTGGATTTGGAAATGCCCGAGTTCAATAAAACCTATATCGTGAAGCAAAACCCAATAGACCTAAGGAGGGTATATATGTCTATGAAGCAGGACCGGGGTATAAATATAGCCCTTCTTGAGAACGAGAAGAATTGGAAGGAATATTTCTTCTACGTCTCAGGCTAGTAGGAATCTCCTATCTATCACATAAGGTTCATAAGGAGTACCTGAAATGACACTAAGGTTCTGTTAAGGAACATAAGCTCTTTCATCACGACCTTGATTTTGGATGTAAAGAAACGCTTGGCTGATAGCTAGAGTTATCTGTTTGAGAAAACCCCTTGGAGGTATTTGTTAAATACCCCGTGCTTTGTAGCATATGGGATGATGAGGCATGGTTCGGTGGAGCCCCTCACAGGATTATTTATAAACCTTGAGCTCCTCCCAAGCGTAGGACTCCTCCCACAGACTATGCGGGTAGGTTTGAGGTGGTTCCTGATGATGGTGAACTAACCCTCAGACTTGGACATTTTCCCCTTTTTTCTTCCTTTTTTTGATGGCTCAACCCCATAATACTAACACCTCTTTGCCCTTTGTCTTTGCAGATACTATGGAATTCAACGACGAGGCTTAAAATTAAGGTTTTTCCTTTAGAGTTGAGCTCTCAAAGAACTACGCCTCTCGTACAAGGGAGGGACTCCTCTAAAGGGAAGAGAAGGAGTAAATCTTTTGGACATGAAGGCCTCTCCACCTCCTCTAAAAAGAAAAGGGAAATTATCATGGATGAGTCCATACTCAGGCTTGAGCTGCTAAACGTCTTTAAGCCTTCACCACCTTCCTTAGGCCGATACACCTCACCTCTTCCTTGCTCGGCACCCCAAGTACCTATTCATCCCATAAGGGATTCAAGAAAAGGAAAGGGCATTTCAGTGATCTTATTTTTGATGTGGATATGGTGGCATTGTATCGGGGTATATCATCGGAACAACTCGACCACTATGTAAGTCACATTCATATTGTGGCATACGAGAGGCAACTCGATGCCATATATGAGGATGAGGGGTCAGAGGTCATGATTAGTCTCCTGATGTACCAGGTGTGGCAATCTAACCTCACTTTGCACTTTTATATTTATTTATTGTTATGTATATTTCTTATGTTTGACCTCGCGTCCTCTATCTTTTCCAATTGTAGCTACTTTATGGGTTGAACAGGGCCCGAGGCTTGGAGAATTTGAAGCATTAACTCACATAGGAAAAGGAGAAGTATTCTTAAACTTGGGTCAAGTATGCATTACTACTGGCAAAGGCCAACAAGTGGGAAGGCGAGGCCATCAATAAAAAGGAGAATTGTCCAAGGCTGTTTCCAAGCTAAATGATAACGCGAGGCGTTTGGTAGAGCTCGAGGAGGCCTAAAGAAAGGTCGAGGCCGATACTGGGGCAAGTAATCATAGGCCAGCCAAAATAAAAGACAAGGTTAAGCGCGAGTTTAATGTTATGGCCGAGTAGTTATCCTTGAGTGTGGAAATATGGTATGGGTTAGCCATGGACTCCTTTAAGAAGGAGACTGAGACGAGAGGCCTAGATGAGTATTATTACCAGATTTTGGATATCCTAGTCACTCCCTAATATGTGCTTACTTAGTCCCAAGATAGGGACGAGGACTGGGGTGAGACTGAGGACCATTGACGTGGTAATAACTCGAGGCTTCTATTAAAGTAGATTCTGGGCCTTATTTTTTTCCTTTCTTTCGAGCTTCATGCCACTCCTACTTGTATGGCCGCTGGCTGCGCCTTGTAATTTCTTTTGAATCATTAATGATAATCAATCTAATTTTGAGAACTAACTATGTTGATTGCTTAGTGGTGTATTATATATCATTTTCTATGTCCATTTATGATGTTGACCTATCTCCCTATTTTTGGGACATGTTTCATTAAACTTTTCTTAACACCATCCCTTATAAAAGAGGGTTAAGGACATTTGTTAAATTCAAACAATTTTGTTGAAATATTTTCCAACTACTTCTCCATCTTTTTTTCAAACATTATGGATTCTGATTGCGTTAATAGATATTTAGATTGGGCTTTAAAACTTGAAATAAGATCGAGGTATAAGAATTGAAATTTGAGTTGTCCAGGCTCAAGGATATGATAAAGCTTTATGAAGAGACCAAGTGTAAGCACGCCTCTTGTAAGAAAGAGATATCCTAGACTTGAGCTTGAGAGAAGAGGACCATGACTAAGATGGCTGCCCTTGTGGACAAGGAGTTCCATTAGGTGAACTTCTATATGAAGTGATCTGAGGGGGTATTTTTCAAGGTGATAAGAGTTGCTAAATAATTGGAACGTTCTGTGTTCACTTTGAACTTGATCCTTTTTGAAATAATGACCAATGTATAGAAGAAAATTATCAAGATTCTAGCCGAGCTATTACCCTTAGTAAAGGAGATTGATGATTCAGACACTGGTTGGGTGTCTAAGCTCTTGAAGTGTTTTTAACTTTTTGGGAGGTTAAGCCATGTATTAATAAATTTTTCAAAAGCATTGTAAGTTCGAATAATAAAAATTTTCTTAATAGAATGCACTTGCGATGCTCGAAAGTTGTATTTTTCCATGGGTATTTCCTCCTTTATTAGGGAATGAGCTCTGCAAGTGTCAGGGCGATCTACCTGGTTCTTAACCAAGGTGATCAGCGACCGCCCGTGACATATAATAGTGGGAGATGGAGATCTACTTGGTTCCTAACTGAGGTGTTCAGCTCTCTCTTCATTGTTAGAGCGCTAATTTGGTTTCTGACTGAGGTTATCAACTTGTGACTTTTATAAGTATCAGAGTGGTTTACTTGGTTCTTAACTGAGGTTATCAACCTACGACATATAATAGTGAGAGAATGAGCTCTACTTGGTTCCTAAACGAGGTACTCAGCTCTCCCCTCATTATCAGAGCGCCAACTTGGTTCCTGACCGAGGTGATCAACTCATGACTTTTACAAGTGTCAGGGCGGTCTACCCGATGCTTGATGAGTGCTCAAAAAGCACTAAAATTACCATGATTTTATGCTCATTAATTGATTAAAAATATATATATTTATATGCTTTATCATATATTTATATAAATTTGTCTTTTTCGGAATCACGAGTATTTTTATTGTTTTTCAGGTATTTTGGCTTAAAAACGCAACTTAAAAAAAAAGAGAAATACTAGAAGCAATACATCACAAATATATTAATAAATAAATGGGGAAAGGTCAACAAATAAGGAAAAATTGGACAAAATGGGTCAAAAAGGACAAAAATGTCAGAAAGAGAAAATCGCGCCGCCTTGAACTCGCCCAATGCTGCTGACAACATTCATCCGCGGTCTGTTCATCCGCGGTCTGTTCATCCGGCGTCTTGTTCATCATGATCTTGTTCATCCAGCGGCTGTCATGTCGCGATGTCATCAATGACGTCGTGAATCACTAAATCAGCGTTTTACATTTTTTAACATTTTTTTCTCTATTTTTCTCTCCATCCTCACCTATAAATACCCCTTCCTTCACGCTTCAACACACCTCAAAACCACACTTCTCTCTTCTTTCTTTCTCTGTTTCTTAGTTTTTGAGTTTTTCTTAGTTTCTTTCTTAGTTTCTAAGCTTTTCTTAGTTTTTCTCTTAGTTTTTAGTTCAATTCTCTTAGGTTTAGAGTTCTTCTCTTTTTGAGAGGAACTTGTAATGTTTTGTAATAATTTAGATTTTTGATTCAATAAATGGAAGTGCAAATTCCGCTTGGAGGTTTTCTAGACGGGAATAGCGTCGAAGTTCGTAAGGATTTTATTTTCTTCTGATTATTTTTATGCTTTATTCTTACATGTTATATTTAATTTGTCGTGATTAAATTTAACTGTGCTATTGTTTATAATCATGATATAATAATAACGTTGTTATGCTTGCGAAATATTAAATAGGTGAAAATTTCTAAAATGAATTGATTTTATTTTTATTCAAGATTTTATATTAAGGATGTTAGAGAGAAATATATTATTTTTCATTACAAACTGAAATCTGAAGATTAGACTTTAAGGTTTAGTTATCGGTCTAATTTAGAGTAGTCTTTCTTTTATTTGTTGGTACAATCGCGGTAGTTAGAGTGAAGCTACTATTTCAAAAGTTTTTATAAGAATTATTATGTGAAAATGTATTGACAACATGTTTTGGTAGTGGTTTTAAAACTTGAAAGTTAGTACTCGGATAACTAAATTCTTGGGTTTAATTTGGACACCTTGAATAAAGTTTAAAGTATCTAACCAAAGGTGGCATTTAAATAGTTCATTTTCAATCTCTTAGAAAAAGGAATTAATTTAATTAACCAAATTAGTTATCAACCCCAGCGTAGGTGTTAATTGATTTGTTTAGTTAACAAAGAATATCTAACCCACCAAAGGTGGTATTCATACAAAAAGAGAATCAATAAAATATCAATTTATATCTTTAATAACCTAGATAATATGAGCAAGCGTAATTAATTTAGTTATTATATCCATAAATACTCCACTTAATATAAATGATAAAATTTGCATGAATATTTATTGAATACGTATTTATATTTATTTATTGAATTTGTATCTATGTTTATTTTTTATTATATTTAATTAATCTGTATACATGTTTATTTTATGTTATTAGATTAGGAACACAAAAACCAAACTATCGTGACAGGATGTTTAGGATTTAATTTCGTTTTTAAAAGTTTGAATAATAAATTAAGAACCACATACATTCCTTCCTTAGATCGACCTTGGGAGTATACTTATCATTTTCTACGAAATGATTCGTGCACTTGCGAGAGTTTTACAAATATTAAAACCAAAGTATTTGCGAGAATTGGCAATGCCGGTTTTCGTTCATCAATGCTTAATTGAGGTGATCAATCTATGACATATAATAGTGGAAGAGGGAGCTCTACCTAGTTCCTGATCGAGGTACTCGACTCTCTCTTCATTGTTAGAGCGCCAACCTAGTTCTTGACCGAGGTAATCAACTCGTGACTTTCATAAGTATTAGGGCGGTCTACCTGGTTCTTAACTAAGGTGATCAGCCCATGACATATAATAGTGGGAGAGAGAGCTCTACCTGGTTCCAAGCCGAGGTGCTCAACTCTTCCTTCATTGTCAGAGTGCCAACTTGGTTCCTAATCAAGGTGATCAATTTGTAACTTTCACAACTGTCAAGGCAGTCGACCTAGTTCTTAACCGAGGTGATCAATCCATGACATATAATAGTGGGAAACTTTTGGGAGAGAACCATTTCTCAAAGGAACTAACTTCATTTGTATACATATAATGATGGTACATGAAAGTAGTAAATTAAGGTACATCAGAAGTAGTATTTTTTTAAGTGTCGGGCATTCCAGCTTGTGCCATCTTCATCTCCTTCAATGCTTCTCAATAAGTTGGCTTCTCTTGGGGTTGTCTCAATTATTTGATAGGGTCTTTCCTAATTTGCACCCATTTTGTAGGCCATCCATTCCTTTTTGTTAGGAAAGGCTCTTTTGAGAACCCAATTGCCCATGGCGAACATTTTGAAATGCATCGCCTTGTTGTAATAATCTGATACTTTTCTTTTATGATCGATTATCCTCTTTAAAGCTTTGTACCTTTTTTCCTTAGCGAGGATCAGTTCTATTACTCTACTTGTATCATTCTATTATTTTGTTAGGGCAGACATTGCAGTAGGTACAATAACTTCAGTTGGTATCACTACTTTAGTCCCATAGACCAGAGAAAAATGTGTCTCAATAGTGCTTCCCCGAGGACTAATCCTAACAGCCTATAATGCCTCAGATAGCTCCTCAACCCATCTTCCTTTTACACTCTCCAACATTTTCTTTAGTAGGTTGATTATTAATTTGTTTGAAGATTCTACTTGATCATTGACTTAAGGATGATATGGCGTTGAGTAACACATCTTAATGTTGTATTTGATGGCGAACTCATTGATGTTACGACCTATAAATTTCCTCCCATTATCTGTAACGAGTTCCTTCTGTAGACTAAATCGACAGGTTATAGATTTCTAGATAAACTAAATCATCTTTTCCTCTTGTATTCTCCCCAGTGGTTCTGTTTCGATCCATTTGGAAAAGTAATCAGTGGCTACTAGCAAAAAGTTATTTTGACCCTTTGCTTAAGGTAGAGGTCCTACTATGTCAAACCCCCACTTATGGAAGGGTCAAGGGCTTACCACCCTTGTCATGGTGTTTGGAGGCATGTGTTACAATGGGAAATTTTTTTGTAACTTATCGTACTCCTGAGTGTATTTTGTACAATCTGCCAACATAGTGGACCAATAGTAGCCCTGCCTCATAATTTTTGGGATAGTCTCCTTCCACTTGAATGAAAACTACACTTCCCTTCATATGCTTCAAACATAAGCCTTTTAGCTCCTTCCTTAGCTACGTAAAAAGCCCTGGTCTGAGTGTGTTTCTTCTATACAACCTACCTGCTTCAATCATGTATCGACCAACAGGCCTTGATTTCTTTTGCAAGTTTGCAATCCTCGGGTAGGTATTTCCTTTCCAAGAAGTTATAGAGCGGGGTGAACCGTGGGTTGGTAGGAACATCCATACACTCGACTATTCTTTCGACCTCCTCTAAACTTGCTTTTTCCAGAATCATTATTGATCCTACTTGGGCGTGGTAGGCCTCTCGTACGAATGTTAGTGTGGCCAAAACATCAGCATAGCCATTCTCATTTCTAGTTATTTGTTTGATCTCAAACTTAGAAAATTTTGAGCACTCTCATTTTAGTCTCTCCAGATACCTATTCATCTTTTCATCCATAGCTTCAAACGTCCCCAAGAACTTGTTGACCACTAGTCGAGAATTGCTATGCAAAGTGATCTTATCCATCTCGAGTTTCTTTGGTGTCATGGCCCCAATATAGTCTTATCATATTCTACGAAATGATTAGTTGTCTAGAAATCAAGTCTGACAGTATACTCAAAACAATTTTCATCATAATCAATTATGACTACCCCTAGCCTAGCATTATTGAAGTTGTGCGCTCTATCAACAAATACTTTCCAAATCGGCCTCTCCTTTTAATCAACCCCACACACTTCTTCTTGCTTATCACCATTGATGACTTATGATGCCTCATTGAATTCAGCCACAAACTTAGTCATCGCTTTCCCCTTGATGGTTGTTCTAACCATGTATTTAATGCCATACTCTTCCAATTCTATGGCAATCTGTGCCAATCTTCCTACCACTTATGGCCTCATCAAAATGCTTTTAAGTAGTTTGGAGGTAAGTATTACCATTATGTGTGAGCCAAAGTAATGTATGTGCTTTCGTGTACTAACTTTGAGGTTAAAGGCCAATTTGTTAATGGTTAGGTATCTACTTTGGATATCTATTAAGATTTGACTGACGTAGTAGATGGGGTATTAGACCTTGTATCTTTCGGCTAGGAGCACAATGATCGATACTTGGGAGGAAGAAATAGTCTTTGGGATATACCTTGTTAAAGTCTATAAAGGCCACACATATGTGAGGTGATATACATGCTTTTTTTACCAATACCACATTTTACAACCAAGTAGGGTAGCTGACTTCCTTTATAACTCATGTTTCCGTGAGAGTGGTGACTTGATTTTTAATCACTTCGTTCTTATCCCTCAGGAATTTTCTCTTTCTTTGTTGGATAGGTCTAGTCTGGATTAACATTTAATCTGTGAGTTATGACCTCTGGGTCAATCCCAAGTATGTCTGTCGAGGTCCATTCAAAGACGTCAAAGTTCGTTTTGAGGAAGTGCAAAAGTTGCTCCTCCATCTTTGATGTTAGGTCCATACTTAGCTTTAAAGGATGGTTCTCACCTTTATCTCATATTGGAAAGTCCCGTAGCTCATTTAGATTTGCAGATCTTGCTAGATATTTAGCTCTTGGCCTTTTTTAGAAGAGACCTTATTGTGATTGCTACGTAAGTGTAATCTTTTTCATGGTAACATTGTAAGAGCTTATGCCTTTTTTTTGTCTTCCTTTATTTTCTATGTGTCCTCTTCATTTAGTAATTTGATCACTTGGTGGAAGGTGGACGGGACCGCTTTCACCTTGCCTTGATTTTGAATCAAATATTGAATGTTTCATGTGTTCTTTTGCGTTTACACTTGTGGTCTAATTTTGGGTAAAAAGGTTAGTGTTTTATGCCTAAAGTGAAGTGATCTTTTTGAATTGTTTTGGGTTTGAATGTCACAATCATATTATGTATTCCCTTATTACTGGTCATGATTGTAAATTGATCTTATTATCACGAATGAAGATGGTTTTTATATATACTTATATGTGTTTGAATTGAATGAATGAAAATTGTTCGTATTTTCAGTAGTTTGGGCAAAAATTAGCATGCTTGTATATGCTTATATGTACTTATATAACTTTTATGTTTATACATACATCCCTAATTATGTAAAACATATGCTTAGCAAAAATCATAATACCATCATTTCAAATTTTAAGAGTTTCCCAAAAAGAAAAAAAAAGGAAGAAGAAGAGTTTTTTTGTTCAGAACTATCCATGTAATACATTGATAAAAAAATTGTTGAAACTGTCCATAGTTATTCGACAATAATTGTATCAAAATGAGTCAATGTAAGTTTAGTCCTAAACACTATCTAAATCAGTCCTATACTGTATATAAATGTTAACAAATCAGTCCTGAACAAAATACAAAATTTGCATCCATTAGAAATAAACATCAATCGCCCTATATAACATCTAAGTTGTTTGGAGCACATAAACTATCCTTTTCTAGATTCAATCTAAAATATGATAAAATATTGTCGTTATTGATATGCAAGTTACGTATCATATGTTCAAATGATGATATTTTAACTTAAATTAAATAACATGTCATTTATATACCTAAGATAATGTAAATTACATAGGTAAAATATGATAACTTGTAAATTATATATTTAAAATATGATAAAATGATGACGTTATTGTTAGGGTCCCTAGTTAATCATTCTGTCCGATATCATTTACCATGTTATTTTCATTTTCAGTAACATAGTGAGGACAAGCTTTATTGATTTGTTGGTATAGAACATCTACACCAACAGCTAACACATGAAAATAATTAAGTTAAACTAAATAATATTATCTGAGTTACACTAACTATATTACATATTAACTCATATGCATCAACACCCAATTAATAAAACATTAGCATAAATAATAACACAAGACCTCATTTTCAAGTATTATACAGTAATTTTCATGTATTGAAAAATAACTATCACCAAGGAGTCAACATGGGCGTTTTCTCCTCTTGGTATTTGTTTGATCTAAAAGGTTTCTAACGCAGTCTTCGTTTTTTACCTCTAATGCATAGAGTTTCATTCTCTCTTCCTTGGCTTCAAAATTGTCATTGAGTTGGTTTGCCATCAGCCGTGAATCGCTATGAATTAACACCCTTCTATCTCCAAGGTTTAACAATTGTTGTAATGCCAAAAGTAAGGCTTCATATTCCGCAATATTATTAGTTGCTTGAAAGGTGATTCGAAGGCATTGCTCTATCAAGGCTCCCTTCGAGGTGAGAATTACTATTCCAACTCCTACTCCACGTGAATTGCTTGCACCATCGACATATGCCCTCCATAATCCTTCTTCCAAAGACGATGTTTCTATTGCGAGAGTTGGCCCTATTTCATGTATGGAATTGCATTCTTGGGTGTTCTCATTCGTCCATTCTACAACAAAATCTGCTAGGGCTTGTCCTTTGATCGCAGCCAAAGGTTTATAATGTATTTTAAACTCGCTGATCTCAATAGCTATTTGACAAAGGCGACCGGACAAATCAGGTTTACCTAAGATGTTTTTCAAAGGGTAAGGAGTAAGGACTACTACCCTGTATGAACCAAAATAATGTTTGAGTTTGCAGACCATCATTCTTATAGTAAAAGCCGTTTTATCTAGAGAGGGATATTGTTGTTGAGCTCCTGTTAACGAATGACTCACATAATAAACAGGGTATTGAGTTCCCCCACGGTCGACCATTAATACCGCGCTAGAAGCTTTGTCCGTAAAGGACATGTACATGTATAAGTTTTCACCCGCCGTTGGACTAACTAAAAGAGGTGCTCTTCCCAAGTAATCTTTAATGGATTGGAAAGCTTGTTCACACTCGATATCCCATAAGTACTCTATGTTCTTTTTAAGTAATCGAAAGAACGGTAGGCACTTTTCGGTGTACTTAGAAATGAAATGACTTAACGTTGTGATACGCCTATTTAATTGTTGGACTTCCTGAAGACACGTTGGGGATTTCATGTTGATTAAAGCCGAGATTTTGTCTGGATTGGTTTCGATTCCCCTTGAAGTAAATAAATATCCCAAAAACTTCCCTGAGGCTACGCCAAATACACACTTTTTTGGATTAAGACACATCTTATAATTTCGAATTATACTATAGACTTCTTGGAGGTCTTTAATGTGGTCTACTACATGTTTAGTTTTTACCAACATGTTATCAACGTATACCTCCATATTTCGGCCTATTTGGTTTTGGAACATCTTATTCATCATTCTTTGATATGTGGCACCAACATTTTTTAAACCGAAGGGCATCTTTGTTTAACAAAATGTCTATTTTTTGTGATGAATGTTGTTTTCTCTTCGTCCTTTGGATGCATCTAAATTTGGTGATAGCCCGAATAGGCATCTAAAAACTCATTGATTCGAATCCAGTCGCCACGTCTACTAATTGGTCTATATTTGGCAAAGGGAAACAATCTTTTGGTGTTGCTTTATTCAAATCTATGAAATCCACACACATTATGTGCTCACCTTCGGCTTTGTTTACTAACACCACATTTGATAACCATGTGGGGTATCGGACCTCTCGAATCCAACCTACATTTTTCAAGGAGTTAATCTTCTTTTTGATGATCTCATTTTTTTTTCTAGCAAACTTTCGCTTTCTTTGCTGGACCGGTTTTTTGGTGTGATCTAAACATAACTCATGGGAGATGACATCTGAATCTATGCCGCGCATGTCCTCAGGTTTCCAAGGAAACAAATCTTTGTTAATTTTCAAGAAGTCTATAAGGATAGTTTTAAATGAAGGAGATAGTGCGCCATTGATTTTAACATATTGTTCGCTCCCTATGTCTCCTATAAGGATTATATCGTATTCTTCGTGAACCTCCATAGTAGTCCGCTCATTTGTATGAACTCTTTTGAGTTTATGGAAGTGACTTTCATTCTTTAGTTGCTATTTCGAAGCTTGGGGTGATGCACTTTTCGAAGCTTGTGGTAATGCATTTTTCATGGCAACGTTGTATCAACTTTGCACCTTATCTTGTTCCCCTTCAATTTGTCGTAACCCATTGGCGGTAGGATATTTAATCAGCTGATGATACGTTGAAGGTACCGCTTTCATTTTGTGTATCCATGGGCGTCCCAAAATAGCATTATAAGATGTGGAAGTGTTTAAAACGACAAAAGTTGTTAAGACTATAGACCCTTCCACTGACACTGGTAGGCGAATGGTTCCTACCGACATAGTCACACTACCATTGAAACCGATAAGGGGCATCTGTTGTGAGGTGATTTCTTTGGGGTTTTTGTTCATATCAAGCAAAGTAGATAAATATAAGAGATCAAATGAGCTGCCATTATCGACCAATATCCTACGCACCTCACAATGAGCAATTATCATTGTGATTATGAAAGGATCGTCATGAGGATGCAAGCATTCTTTGTCTTCGAAAGTAATAGGATACAACGGTCCTTCCAATCTCATACCATATATTAAACATCTCGTATCTCAAGCCTCTCTTGCATATCTTTTTTGGGAATTGTTTGAGTGATCAGCCATGGTGAGACCACCATGTATGGTGTGGATTACCCGTACGTCCCCTGATGGGATAGGGTGTCCTCTGGTTGACTCATTTCGACTCGAAATTGATTTTTCCGTTGCCTTAATCCTTTGATCTAAATTTTCCCTCCGAATATCATCTCTTGGATTCTTGGTTTTATCAATTATATCTCCCATATATCCTTCTGAAAGTAAGTGCTCAATTTCCCATTTTAAATGACGACATTCCTGAGTCCAATGTCCCGTGTCTCTATGAAACACACAATATTTGTTGGGGTTCCTAAGAGGAGTTTTCATAACTGGTGGCCAATTTACATTATAAAGGCGTTCCATATGATGCACCACTTCTACTAACGCCACACGTAAAGGGGGGCGAAAGGGAGATAAAGCTCGATTCCAAGTGTTGGAATTATGCTTTGGTCTAAAAGTGGGTTTGAAATGGGAGAAATTGGTACGCTTGTCAGCCATAGGTTTTCTGTCTTCTTTGTTTTTACTGAAAGAGGGTTGCCTTTGGTTTCTATTTACCGATGGTTTGCTCGACTTCATTTCCCTTTCAACATTAACAAACTTTTGAGTCTCTTCATAGACTATATCTAACGAGCGTGGCGTAGATTTTGTCAATTCTATGAAAAGGCCGTTATCACGCTTTATGCCCTTCCGAAAAGCTTTTATGGCTATTGAATCGGGGCATTGAGTAATTTCCATCTTTTCCATTTTAAATCTTCTCATGTAAGCTTCAATTGATTCATCCTCCTCTTGGATAATCGAGAATGAGTGATGTGACTCCTTCTTGATAGGTTTGTTACAAGCATAATTAGTAATAAATACTTTGATCAGAGCGTCAAAGCTAGCAATACTCTTGGAGGGTAATTCCATAAACCATTGTTGGGCTGAATCTTGAAGAGTAGCTGCAAATAACTTGCAATGCATGGATTCTCTTTTATCTTCATATATGCTTACTGCAGCCATAGCCATTTTGAATTGAAGAACATGCGTAACATGACCTTTAGTCTCCTTGTATGCGGGGCATTTGGGAGCATTAAATTTGAGAAAGGGTACTATTAATTCAATGGCGTCAGAGAAAGGAGATGTGGATAGTTGATTATAAACGTTTTCTATATCACCCCAAGGTTTTATCTTTTCTTGTCTCACAAATATAACATTAACCTTAATCCACATTGTTTCTTCCATATCTTTAAACCTTTTGTCCAATTCTCCACTCGGATCGCGCGGTGGAATGGATCCTATTGTCGGTCTATATATTGGGAGATTTGGGTGAGACATCCCATCTATGAGGGGAGGATCAGAAACCATATTCGGTCGTTCCCTCACCGAACATTGATAAGGATTTGAAGTATGAGTTGTGTGCTCTCTTCTGAGGGGTTGATGCATCATTTGAGAATCTCGAGGTGTAAAAAGGGAACTTGTTGTTTCTGAGTATGTGTCTCGTTCTAATTGAGATCTTAATTCTTTATTATCCTTTTGACACTCAATAAAAGCTTGTTGTAATTCTGTGATTTGTTTTTGAAGTCCTCGTATCATTGCATCCCCTTCATAAGAGAGGATTATCAGGCAAGTTTGATGATTGTACTTCGCTAGCCGAAGTGCGCCTTATGGCATGGTTTGATAGCGACCTGATTTGTGAAGAGTGAAGTGCCTTATTATTGTCACATTCTAAAGCTTCTGGAATGAGATCGTTTGGTTATGGGACCTTTGGGACGAGGTCATTTGGTTGGATAGTGAATGGGTGATCCATCTAGATATTAGGCGATACCAGTAAATTCTCTAAAAAAAATCGTTCCCACAGATGGCGCCAATTATTTGGAGAGAATTTAAGTATCTAATTCTAGTGATTTTTAGTGAGATAAGAAATTATGTCTTTTTTGAATCATCCTATCTTCCTCTCATTTGAGGGGTATATATATATATATATATAAGCACCTTTATGTACATAGCGGGGTCTGTCTTAGCGACCAGATTACTACAAACTAGTTTACAGAATCGAGATCGTTCGTTATAAGTATATACAAATAAAGAGTATTTATATACATGTCGTTGCTTGATGACGAGATGCTTTGTAGATTGGATTGACGTGCTTTTCTGAGTTCGTTGGGCACAAGTCTTTTGCAGAGCTAGCTTTTATATGCTCGTTTTATCCTAGCGGGGTACCTATACTCATCAGGTCGCATGTCCGTTACATATTTAATACCAAATAGATATAATCCATCTAAAGCAACAAACATATATCAAATACATTTTAAAACATGAAAAATCAAAAATAAAATGACTTCCAAACAACCAATAAAACAATACAAAACAAAAAATAAGATAAAGATAAATCATTATCTTGGAGGTTCAAACCCCAAATATGAATGGATATCCTTGATCATGGAATGCATTATCTCTTGTTGTTCATCCATTATAATCATTCTTTGTTCCATCCATCCACTTTGGTTGACAATTCTTCCATTGTCATATACATTTTATTTTCAAACAAGTCTTAACGAGAAGGTTTAGAAGCATGCATATTTCTCATAACCTCATCTTTAAAAATTTCATCAATTATGTTGTAATCGGCTCCAATTTTAGTGGTTACTTCTCTACTTGTGCCAACATCAGTGGACCTCTGTCTTTTCGAGGTTTGGGAAGATGACATTGAAATGGTTAAATTTTAATGTCAGTCATCAAATGAACAGAATCAAAATCCCTTATTGATTGCACACCCATAACTACAATCAATTATGTGATGAGACAATTATAAGAAAGTCCAATACTTGGGTTTATTATTTGAGATTGGTTTATAATTTCATCTTGAATTAATGTACTTACATTGAAATAAATTTTGTTTCCAATACAATACAACATCTTAACATATAGGTACCCAATCTTAGAGGAATGCTTGGATGGAAACAGGTTTGCACATACAATCTTGTTAAAAACCTGATAGAAAAAAGTGAATTCACTAGGGATATACAATTTTTTAGCATCATTGTGTGAGCTAGAAAGTTTGATTAACAAATTCTCATTAGATATGCTATATTGTTTTAAGTGAAACTTAGTATTCCCAATGTTCATGATAGATAAAAAAAAGGGTGATTCTTTGGGTCGAGATGTCAATAGCTTTGTTTTGAACAAATATCCTATAACTCATTGGCTCAGGGGTCACAGATTTTCAGGTCAACATTAGTATAAAATTCACAAATCATGGTATGGCAACATAATTTTAAGGACATGAACAAGGATTGCCAACCTAGACCCATAATGGCTCGTGTGATTCTTATTTCATGAAACTCAATACAGGTTATTCTATGTTCAAGTAAAATTGGCTGTTTAGACAAAATATTTTTTTGCCTTATTTCAAACTCGTCATCCCACTATTGAGATGAATGTGGATAAGGGAGTTTACGTCATCTAGCAGCCAACTGAAGACGAAGAACAAATATAGAAAAAAAACTAATATGCCCCTTAAATTGAAAAGGACTCAAACTGATTGAAATTTCAAAAAAATGAGGAATAGAGATCAATGAACTATTATTGTGGCAAAGGAGGGTGTATGTGATAATTATTGAATCATAAAATATGTTTGTTTGGAGAGAAAATGGAAAAAAATATAGAAAAAAGGTTGTAGTGATTTATGCTTGAATTTGTTTTTTTTTTTTGTAGAGATTGATCCAAAAAATGAATAGAAATCAATTCTAAGTGAGATAGGAACAAAAATGAGTGAACTTGATGACTTTAGAGTGAAAATTGAGAGAGAGGCATGAAAAGAGGGGTTAGGATTCATGGGGCTGAAGAAAAAGAAAAATAGTATATAAATTGAAACCGTTCGATTGATCGAGATTAATGTCGATCGATCGATCTTGTTTGTTGTAGAATGATCAATATTCATAATTTACAAAAATTGCAAATACTCCCTTTAAGTCCCATATCTATTCAAAATTTTCACATAAACACTTAAAATGAAAAAAATAAAAAAGAAGAAAATATTAGATCAAGAATTTAATAGTGTGTGTGTATATATATATTTTAATAAGTTAGTAGATTTATTCAAACATGAATAAAATGATAAATTTTTGAAATAAAAATCACTCTTGATTGAAATTGAATTATTCAGAGTATACATAAGTATTTTGATACAATAAACATACATTCTTCAATACATATGCTGACATATTAACAATTGCTCAAAGTATAATAAATATTGAAACTACCATAGTATGTCAATTAGTTCATTCATGATTACTTATGAAAGATTTAAAGAAAAGATATCATCTATCATGATAAAATTATATTTGAATTCATAGTTACACATAATAAAATTTTACTTATTAAGAGAGAATTTAGTTAACTTTTTCTTTTGACTTCCCTATCATATTTTTTCACAAAAAAATTGTGTACTAGGGATTGATTATTTATTTTTCTTTTTGTATAACCATTTGTGATTCTTTCTTTTTGTACATGCAAAAACTTTTGTATTTTTCTTTTTTCTTTAATATTGTTATTTTTGAAAGAAATATGTACAAGCTAAAAATATAGTATAATGACTTTCATACTAGTTGTGAGGTAACATTTTTCGCTCACTGCGATAGTTTCACACATTGCAGTAGATAATCTTTCTTAAAACTAGGTGTCTTTTTATCATAGCATTTTATAAAGTGAAAGATAGAGCTCAAACATAACTTTACAATCAAAGCTATCTCAAGCCTTAAAAAACTCACAATATCAAAGCTATCTAAGCATAATATACATATGTGTCCAGTAAGTATGTGAATATGTTCATGTCAACAGTAATCATAAGATGTAAAAAAATATGTAGATGCATAAATCAAAATACTCAATTAAGAAATGTAAAGTCAATCAAAAGAATCAAAGTAGTATGAAAATTATATTTAAAGTTCATGTCAATGTTAAAACAAGTATATTCCATTTTTTTCCTTTAAAAAAAAACTAAAGAATTATTAATAAAAATATAAACGAAACAAATAAATGTTAAGTATAGAATTCATAAAGTTAATTTATACACTTTTAAGTAGTTGTGACAATATCATTAACTTTATGTAAATCTCAATTGAGAAAAAATCACAATAGTTTCACTATTATGTAAATCTCAATTGAGAAAAAATTACAATAGTTTTATTATTATGTATGGACTTTAGTGGACTCTTATAATCTAATTATTTATAAAATTTAAGCATTTCTATGTATAAATTAGTTATTTTTATGGGACTATAAGTATTCAGTCTTTATACTTTTGATGAAAAATATTCATTTTAATAATTATGAAATTAAAAATATCTACCGTTTATAATAATAAGACTATTAATACCTAACCCATAAGTTATAAGTCTAAATTATCCATTTAAAAAAATGGGGATCTTTACTACCTTGCATCTAAATCCAAATTTAGGAAATAAAATTGAGGATGATAATATTATCATAACCATAATGCATATTATGTTTAATTAATTACACTTTAACCCTATTTTATTAAATAAAATTATCATTATTGCATAGTATAATTTTTTTTTATTAAATATTAGGTATGCTAATAATAATTTGTATCATTAGAAATAATCACTTCCCAAAAAAGTTATTAAAAAATAATATTTTTAAAACTTATAACTATAAAAATAGTATTTTTATATTTACCTCATCAATTTTCACTATTGAAAAAATATTATATATCATAATAATGATAAGTCTTAATTTCGAATGATTTTGATAAAAAATAAAATTTATGATAGTGTATTGGTATAATGTGGGATAGTATTTGCCCAATGTAAGAAAGCTTATCAATGACATTCAATTTCGTGGTATGACTTACTAGATAAGGTAATGTTTTACTATAATAGTGATAAGTCTCACTTAAGAGCGATTTTGATATAAAATAAAATTTGTGATAAAGACACTGACTTGTGTAGGAAGGCATTGCCTAGCATAGAAAAGCCTACCTTTGACATCTATTGTAATGGTAAAGCTTAACACGATAAGATAATGTCTTATCATAATAGTGATAATCCTTACCTCGTAAACGATTTTGATAAAAAATAAAATTTAACCAAAATACTTACTAGTTTAATAAATCATTCGAGAGAGTAACTTAAATATCTTTTATAAAAATAAAATAACTAAAATATCTATTTGACATGAATAAAATGATTTGAAAAATCTCATTCATAATTTTTAAGTGATGTTCTATGTTATTAATTAATTTAAAATATTAAAAATAAAAACAAAAAAAATAAAAAATAAGATTATATTATAATAGTAACATGAAACACTAATTTACAAGCCTATAGTAAGTAACAACTTTCATAATTTAATCCTTGTTTGTTTTAACTATGTTTTATCGTAATGTTAAAATCTTATAAGATATTTTAGAAAAGTATTATTTATTTTTTTAAAACATAATTTTTATCAATTAAATTATTTTTATTTTTTCTTAGATATTTATTTTTTTAAAAAAATTATATTAATTTTAAATTTTATCAATATTAGCTACTATTACGTTATAACATACTCTAAGAGTAAATAATAATTTCTTTATTGTATACTACACAATTTTAGATATTATTTAAAGAAGTTATGTTAATCGATAAGAATATATTACTAATATTTCTTTATATTAATATAATTATAATTTAATATGATAGATAATTATTATTTAAAATAATATAATTTTTTTTATTTTATAATTAATTATCATATTAATTATAATAACATCACATAAATAAACTTTTTTATATATTATATATTTTTTTAATAGTATTTAAATATCATTTATGTTTATATTAATGTTTTTTAAAAAGATATTTAATTTTTTTTATTAAATAAAAGAAACAATATACACCTGTTATTTAAACTTATATTAATGATAATAAATTGGAGAGTTATAATAGAATTTAAAATTAGTGCAATAACTTGTTTAAAAAATATAAATATTTAATAATTAATTGTAAAATAATAATTTAATTAGTTCAAAATATATTCAAATAATAATGAATAACTTTTTAATATTTATGTATTAAAAAGTCATGAATAATGATATTATCATAATAGTTTTTATTATTATCATAATCAAATTGAATAAAATGTAAATTTTATCCTTACTATTAATTATATTTTAATATCATTAATTAAATATTTTTATAATAATAAAAATTTATATAATATAAAATACATGTTACCCATTTTATATTTTCCATTATATATGTATAAAATCTATCTACCCATTGTTATTTTACATATCTTATTAGGATTTTTAGTTTATTTAATGTTTTATTTATATAAAATAGATTATAATCTTACACCAAATAATGATATATGTCACTATTAATTAGAATAATAATACTTAAAAATACTCAAATATTTATCAATTTTTATTAAAATTAAAAATAACATCACTAAATAAAATAATAATTATTCACCATTTAGATGTGAAATAATTATTAAATATAAATTATTAAAATTAGTTATATAATTAATATTTAATATATATGAACTATTTTATCAATAATAATACAAATTATCACTCTTTTTAAATAATATAATCCTTATTTGTAAAAAGTATATTTAAGATTGTTTTATTAAAAAAATAGATATATTTAATTTTATTTTAAATTTTTATACTTTAATCACGTTATTAATAAATTATAAATAATTTAATCATCGTGGATTAATTTTATTGATTTTAATAATTTTATTTTTAATTGTTTTTAAATTTTTTTTTAAATATTTAGTAACTCTGTTAGTAAAGTTTAATTTGATTTAATTTGATTCTCTTAAAAAATCTAAAAAAAATAAAATTAATAAAAATAAATTTTTTATATAGTTAAAATTTATAAATTAAAATAAAAAATAAATTTTACAATTAAATTACAAACAAATAAATAATTAAAGCGTTTAAAATATAAACAAAATAACTAATTCTATCTTTGTCACCGTCTGTCCATCCGTGATTAGTGATTCCTCTAACACCAACCCGTGACTCATCCTTCCAGTCTCTGCTTCTTCTCTCTCGTGAACCACTCCCAAATTCTGCCTTTTCAATGTCACTCGAAAAGTTGAATCACTACCATCCAATTTGGGCAACATTATCCAATCAAATCAAAATCAAAATCAAAATCAATCTCTCTCCCACCCAAACCTACTGCATATAAACACAAACCTATGAGTATGATAACCCATCATAGATTTAAATCAACTAAACAACCATCTCAAGCTCCTACCTCTACTTCAACCTCTAGCCCATTCTCATTCTCTCTCACATTCTCACTTTCCAAACCCACTTTCCTCCTCATTTCCATGGCTTCTCTTCTCTCTCTCTCTTTCTTCTCTCTCCTTTTTCTCTCTATCTCCTCAGCCACTAATCACCACCAAAGCCACCCCCAACCCAAAACTCCATCTCCCAAACATAAACTCTTCAATGCACCAGAAATCATTCAACAAGCTTGCAAAGCCACTCGCTTCCCAGACTCATGTCAAGCCTCCTTAACCCAATCCAACCATGTTTCGCCCAACCCATCTCCTATCAAAATAATCCAATCTGCCATCTGGGTCTCATCCGATAACCTCAAATCAGCTCAATCTATGGTCAAATCAATCTTCGATTCCTCGACCGGAAACATAAACCGTACCAGCGCAGCAAAAATTTGCATCGACTTACTTGGCTATTCTCAGTACCGCATTTCTCTGGCCGATGAAGCTTTACCTCAAGGAAAGGTTAAGGACGCTCGGGCTTGGATGAGTGCGGGTCTATGTTACCAGTACGATTGTTGGTCTGCCCTCAAGTACGCGAACGACACTCAAATGGTAGATAAAACAATGTCGTTTTTGGACACTCTTATTGGGTTTTCGAGCAATGCGTTAAGCATGATGATGTCGTATGACAATTTTGGTGACGCGATTGATAAGTGGGCTCCTCCGAGAACTGAGCGAGACGGGTTTTGGGAGGCTGCGACTGGTGGAGAGTCTGGACACGCTTCTTTGGGTGGGTTTCCGTCAAAGTTAACGGCGGATGCGACGGTGTGTAAGGACGGAGGTGACGGATGTTATAAGACGGTGCAGGAAGCCGTTAACGCCGCGCCAAATAATCCCGTTGTTGGTGCTAAGAAGTTTGTGATTCACATCAAGGAAGGAGTATATGGTGAAACCGTGAGAGTTCCGTTGGAAAAGAAGAACGTCGTGTTCTTGGGAGATGGGATGGGTAAAACAGTCATTACTGGATCGGCTAACGTGGGTCAGCTTGGAATGACTACATTTGAATCTGCAACAGTCGGTAAGTTCGTCAATCACGTGATAAAAATTTAATTTTATATGATATCATGACCCATTCACTGTATTATGTACATAACTTTTTTAAGAGAAATAATAAAAACATTCCAATATACATTTTTTTTAAGAGAAATAATAACAAAATTCCAATATTTACTAAGAAAAATCTGATTAATTATAAAAAATAATTTAGATAAATTAAAAATTAGATTGAAATGAATGTTTTGACTTTATATGTTTTAATATAATTAATACAACCCACTTCATTATTTATTTACACAAATTTGAATATTTTAATCTTCAAAAACTAATAACACTGAGAATAGGAGAGGTATATGTACGTCTTACAATTTTTCTTCCTATAAATCATCAGTAAGTTCGGTTCGGTTGGCCTTACCGAATCTCATTCAGAAGGTTCAGCAGGCCTTACCAAACTTTCTATAAGTACAGTGTTGATGGATGTTTGAATTACATATCTATAAATTCACTAATTTTTAATAAAATTTGATTTTTTTTTTAAATTAACGGGATGTTGATAGATTTTTGGGGGAAGACTTTTGTTCTGAGTGTGTGACTTTGATCTCTTATTTGATATTATATTCTATGTAGTTATTGTTTCAATAAGACAGGAATTTAAGCTTCCCATACAAAATCAATGTAGTTTTTATAAAATTGGTTTTTGGACATATTTATCTTCTTAATTGTGCTTGAAAAATTCTGTGACCTATTGTTTTTCTTTTCTTTAATATTTTATAAATTCTCTTTATTTCTTATATTATACTTTCGAGGCAGATAAGATCAAACTAGTTGGCTAGTGGCTACCTACAGTAAATGTTGGAAATTTCTGTTGGGTTATGTTTTGTTTCTGGGCTTTTGACTTTTGGTGATCTCACGTTATTGCTATTACCTAATACCTAATATAATACCTAATAGCAATTTTGTATAACACCATAACAAATGATTTTATTGGATATAATTATATGGATTTGATTGTATTTATTAATAATAATATGTTATATCACAAATAGAAAATTCCAATTTAAAATTTTATTTTCAAATCAAATCACCGCTAAGGTGGCAAGGTAATATTATCAGTAGTATATATAAGAGTCAATGTGCCATACTGCCATAGTGGTTAAAGACTTAATATGGATGATTGCTTTTCAGTTTAATTCTCATTGGGTAGTTCGAATTTCTACTTTCTTAGGGGACCCCTTTGTGTTATTTTGTATTGAAGCAGGTATTGACTTAGAGTAGCCACGGTAACAGCAGGGTCATCACCTAATCCTTTTGTTTTTAGAACTATAGAAAGAAATTGTGCATTCTCATCGTCTGGTTCACATTAGGCAACCAATGTGATGGTGACTTAAAGGAACAATGAGACTGTTAAACCACATGTGCTCTGTCAATGTTTGAGTTTTTTCTTTGTTTTCTTGAATGAATGGCCGAACAAGGACAGTTACTTTCAGACCAAAAAGGTTTAATTAGGTTTAGTTTGATTTGAGATGCTCATGTGTGTAACTATTAAAAATGGGTGAAGGACAAGGACACATGGGTTCTCTAGCTTTGGATATTTTTAGTTCTTTAGTTGGGATACTTTATTTTCCGGACACTCTAGTCTCTTAACCGTCCAAAATAACAATGAATTGATAAAAAAAAAACTATTGCCGTTGTTGTCCATATTAAATTTCATTTGAACAACCGACTATACTTTTGTTGTGACTTCACTTGTGCAATGATTTTTTTTTATTTTTACTTATTTAATGTTTATGGTCTTTTCCCTAAAATATAATATCTTTGTGTTTACTTTGTAATAAAAAAAAAGGAGTGGACGATACCAATTGAAAAGATTTTTAGTAGACTATACTGCTGGACCTGTAGGTCTGTTTTTCCTTTGGCTGTCGACATATTGATTTAATTTGACCGAAATGATAATCTCAATTTTTTTCTTGGTCAAAGTTTTCAAATTGTTTAGTAATTTTATTTAATGTATTTAATTATTTATTTAACTTCATGTTTTAGTTTTATTTGTGGTTATTAATTTATTTATTTTTTCCTTGAACAGGAGTGCTTGGTGATGGATTCATGGCAAGTGAACTCACTATACAGAACACAGCAGGTCCTGATGCACACCAAGCAGTTGCTTTCAGATCAGACAGTGATCTGTCTCTGATTGAGAATTGTGAATTCTTAGGCAATCAGGACACCCTGTATGTTCACTCCCTTCGCCAATTCTACAAAGCATGCCGAATTGAGGGCAATGTTGACTTCATTTTTGGCAACTCAGCCTCATTTTTTCAAGATTGTGATATCTTAGTACGTCCCCGTCAACTGAAGCCCGAAAAGGGCGAGAACAATGCCATCACAGCACATGGTAGAATTGATCCTGCTCAAACAACAGGTCTAGTTTTCCACAACTGTTTGATCAATGGCACTGAAGAATACATGAATTTGTATCATAGCAATCCTAAGGTACACAAGAATTTCTTGGGAAGGCCATGGAAAGTGTTTTCAAGAACAGTTTTTATAAACTGTAACTTTGAAGCTCTTATCACCCCACAAGGTTGGTTGCCATGGGATGGTAAGTTTGCTTTAAAAACTCTTTATTATGGGGAGTTCAAGAATTCTGGGCCAGGATCTGATACATCTCAAAGAGTACCATGGAGTAGTCAAATTCCTTCTGAGCATGTCAATACATATTCAACACATAACTTCATTCAAGGAGACAATTGGATTCCAACAACAGATCCATCGAACTTCTGATTATTTGAGTAAGTTTTTTTTAAAAAAAATATATGGAAAGCATTAGTTGTGTTATTTCATAAATGAAGTCTATTTATTACAAGTTTTTGATAAACGCCAAATGACATGGCTGTATATTATTGGTTATTACGGTTGGGTTCACATGATAAGATGTCATGTCACTTGTAATTATTACAAATTTGTGATACATAGTAGTGCTCTATTTTATATCCTTATCGCATTAACATAGTATACAATGAGGTTGAGATATTATAAGAAAAGTAACAAAGATATATCAAGTTGAGTCTTAGAAGTGTGTTTTTATTGGTCTCTGATGTTATTTAAAAAGTCTTTTGAGTATCAACTCTTAACTACCATAGAATATAAGGTGAGGACGGCATTGTAAGGATATGTAGTGTCAAAGTTTTGGTAGTGGAGTGGGTGAGGCCGTAAATCCAATTTATCATTTCAATATATCCCTCCATTATATAATGGCATCAATTGTGTTCGTGTATTGGAATCGATGCTTAGTTTCATTGGCCTCCTTTTCAATATTGTGATGTTCACCACCAAAAGTGGTTTCATTTGGCCTAAATATTATTGACACCATCTATATCTCAAAAGTTTCTAGCACATCACCCACTTGAAACCATAATTTTATATTCCGATGCCACGTTAACGTTGTGTTGACGACAATTTCTCAATGAAAAAGTCTAGATGTCTCAACTAATGTGGCATATGTAATTGCTTATAAAGGTACTGTTTGGTTATGAAAATGAAAAGGTAATGAAAGTTGTAATAATACATAATTGAATGGAAATGAAATAGTATTATTATCGTAGTGTTTGATTTAATTACTGGAATTAAAGAATGAATTAGTATTATAATGAATGTTTGATTTATAATTAAAATGTAATAGAAAATATTGTATATTAAGTTAATATTTTTATGTTTAGTAAAATTTAAATAATATTATTTAGTTATTATTAAGATAAAATATGTTATTAAAAATTATTATTTTTAAATAATTGTTATTTTAAAATATTACTTAATCTAGAAAAAAAATTAAAAGTAAGAAAAAATATTTTGATAATTTTTTTCTTCCATATTATTTGAAATGTATGTAAGAACAAAATTGAAATAATCTATTATATGAATTACATGTAAGAATAAAATTGAAATAATATATTTTTTATATAATAGAAAAGAAAAATGAATAAATGATAATTTCATGTATATTAATAATTGTTTTTATTTTATTTTATGTTTATTGTACAACTAAAACTTAAAAATATGTAAACATAATTTTATTTTTGGTTTCATTCAATCCAACCAAACATAACTAATACTTTTTTTCTTTCTTTCTAAACATTGATTCAAACAGTTAGTCAGTCCACTTTTAATGTCCAATTAGCTTCTTGATAACTCATCCAAAGCATGATACTATTAACATTTCATTACATTTGTGTGAATAATTTTATATTATATTATTGGACATAAAAATCACTAAAATATATAATTTTATTGTTATCGATTAGATTCAATTAAAATTTATAAAATTAGATATCGGGTAGTATAGTAGTGTTTGAAAGTGTTTTCATGTTTGTATTCAACATTGTCTAATTAAGAGATTATTATGTTACAATACTTAAGTATACTCTTTCACGCCCACACTTTTAGGGTTTTATTTCTTTATCCATAAATTTACTTTTAATATAATAATAAAAATATCTTAGGGTTTTTATTTATTTATTATAAAAGTAACGTTTAGGTTATGTATTTATTGTTTTGTTTTTGTAAAAATTGAGGCTTATTGTTATAAAAAAATATAATGTAAACCTTTTATTTTTAATTTTAATTTTTTTCATTACATTAAATAGAAATTATTATAACTTAAATAAACTATAATTAAAAGAATAAAATATAAATATAAAATAATAGTTATTTACTTGTATACTCGTTATTTTTATAATAATATAATTAAATTATTTTAAAAAAATAAGTACTCTAAATGATACCATACTCACCTTATTATTTGTGTCCACTCTTCAATGATTAAAGAAATAATTATATTAAGTTCAAGTGTACATGTAATTTCGTGAACTGACTTGAATTTATAATTTTTATATATTTCATTAATAAATTTTACACATTATAATTATAATTAATATGATAATTTTTATTAGATATAATTATATGATTTTAATTATATTTATCAATAATATTATTTCATATAATTTGTGATTCATCACAAATTTATAATAAAAGAGTTTTCTTTTTCCACGTGAAATTGTCAATGGCTCCAAATTTCTAACTTCTTTTTCCACTATAATTTAGTAACCTTGACGCGTTGGTGTCTAATTTGTGTTTGAAATTCCCATTTTATGAAATTTCCACTTACCACTCGGAACTAACTCCTAGCTTTTGGTATCATGGTCCTTTTTTTTTGCTGTAAGATATCATGATATTATTAATTGAATGAAGATTTCTTCCTTGAAATCTCCGAGCTGTCATAACTTAACAATATCGTGATGTTTAGAGCATCAATGAATATGAAAGTATCTTGACTTTATAGGCTTTATTTGTACCCATAACTTTCCATTACATGACCAAGCAAGAGAGTGGATTACAAGTTTACAGCTTATCCATCACTTGTATTAATGCCATATGCTAAATAGTTTTTAATGTCACGCTTGTTCCTTGCCAAAGTAAAAGAGTAAGTATAAATAAAATAAGAAGTGGGGATGTCATTCTAGTAGTTTATATTGCACCAGCTTATCCTTTAACATATTCGTTTTTTTCTATTATATGTCCCTTTTCAGAGACTATGTTTAAAAAATAGGAAAAAAAATATAAGTTACTTTATTTAGGCACCAAGAGCTATTTAGTACACTTGCTTTTAAGAACTTTGTTTTACGAAAAAGGTATCCAAAATGAATAAAGTTAATTTTTTATAGATTTTTTTTTAAATATAATTGAATAATATACGTAAACTTATATTTTTCGATAGATATAAATATCTAATAAAGTAATTTTTATTTAAAAAACTACTCAAATTCTTTAAAAATTATTTCGATTGAATTTAAATAAGATTTTTTTTCGTCTAATATGTTACTTTTGTATTAGATAATTGTATTAGATAATAAATTTTTTTGTTTAAGTTTTATTGAAAATTTTGTTTAAATTTAAAAGAAATTCATAATTTAATATTAATTTTTTTACTTATATATCTATAAAAAAAATATAAACATGCATATGATACATGTAATATTTTGTTATATTTAACGAATCTAAAATTAATTTTATCATTACCTAATACATTTTTCATAAAAAGGGATTTAAATGATATTTTTTCATAAATAAAAGCGCTTAAAAATATATTTTTTAAATTAAGATACTAAAAAAAAGCTGTTTGTGTTGTATTGGTTTTTAAATTGTAATGTGAAATGTTATACATGACTGGCGCATCAGTTTTGCCATTTTCCTAATATTTTAATTTTAGTTTTGATATTATTTTTTTATTCTTATTATTAATTGGTATCTCAACCGATAGTAGCAATTTGTGTCCTAATTAGATTTTACAAATTGAAATCAAATTGTAGAATAAAAATTGAACTTAAATCAAACTAAATTTAAGATAAATTCACGCTAATTTAAATAATTTTAAAAAATAAGATTGGGTTTGAATTGGGTTGAATTAGCTTGTTTAAAATAAAATAAAATTTAATTTAATTTAAAAATTAAAAAAATTATGTTAATCAAAAACAATTTTACTTTTTCTTTCTGTTTTTTCATTGACTCCAACGTGACTCAAATTCCCTTCATAAAGTCTTACTGTAAGTAAATGATGAGATTATTTTAATTAAATCTAATTATCAAAAATATATTAAAATATTATGTTAATCGTTGTGTTTGGTATATTTAAAGGACTGAAATAGATATATATTATGTTTATATAAATCACCACCAAGCTATAGTTCTTCTCAATCAAACAAAAATTAAATAAGACAATAAATCAAATTAAATGATATTTTTACAATTACGAATTTTTTTATTTAATCTTTTATTATAAATTTTTAGTAATATACATAGGTTTTGTTTTAATTAAAGATATACACATTTACATATTCATCTTTATTTTAAAAGATTTTCTAGATGTAAATAGCTTTATAAGAGTTCGAGTCTTAACCATATGTAAGGACCATATGTAAGGTTTATTGATTGAATTTTAATGATATTAATTAAATTTTTTGATATATAAAAAAATATTAATTAAATAAAAAAACATGAAATTAACAATTCAGACGAATTTAATTTAGTCTTTTTGTATTTAGTTTGTGTTCGAGTTCAATTTTAATGATTTGAATTAAAATTAATTTAAATTAAAGTTAAATTAATATGAATTGTGTTAATTCAGGTTACTTCAAAGTGATCTAGTATAAATTTGTTATCCTTAAATTCATTATCACATTTAAAAAAGTATTAAATTAGTGCAAAATTTATATTCAAATTGAGAAATTTGATATATGTAAGAATGTTATATTTCTCTTTTAATATTTTTTCTTTTCTCTCTCCTCTTCTTCTCGATCTTTATTTCTCTCAAATCTTTCTCTTTCTCTCCTCTCCCATCCTTTCTCTCTCTTCTCTCATTTTGTATTCTATTATCTCTCTTCACTTTAAGATCAAGTTTAAATAAGAATAAAATCGTTTCTTTTTTATATAAATAATTTTTATGAATTTTAAGCTTTATTTTATTTTTATATTAGTTATTATTTGTTTATTCAATTTAAATATTTGAACATTATATAATATTTATTAATTTTACGTGTTAAAAAAAGCTTGATGTTTTTAAAATTCAATTTCTTCATAATAAGTTAACAATTTGTAGAGGTAATAAGGAAGATAAAAGGTTTAAAATGAAATAAAATGAGTAAAAAAGTATTAAAGTATACATTTAATAAGTCAAAATTGGCAAAAAGAAAAAAAAATTCCAATTATAAAGAAGAAAAGAGAAAAAAATGTCAAAAATATCTTTCATTGTGGTCAAGTAACTCTCTCAAAATGGCTTTGCTATGATTTACGCCATTAATTTACATTCTTTTCTCCAAAAAATCTCCATTATGTTCGTTAACTTTCATCTAAATTTCAATATTCTCTCATCCTTTCCCTTTTGATTCCCGTCATTAATTTGCTTCAACAATCACCCTATCATAGTGTATTGAAGCTTCTAAGAGCACTTTTGTCGAATCCACTTGCGATAGTTTCTGGTTGGTTCCCTCTCTCTTTATAGCTGGTATTCACTACATGCAAGCCTATTCTCGCGATATTTTTGGTTGGTTGTTTCCTAGTTAGTAAAAGAATGATGGAATTTTGATCTTGAACTCTTCAAGTATTCTATGATCGGTCAGATGAAATGAAAAATGGTTTTGGAAAATTTGCTGCAAGTATTGGCTTCCATTTCTATTACCGATTACCTCATCACTAACTGACCTTAATTAGTCCAGCTGCAGATCAACTTCTGTCCGCTGGCGGCCTTTCGCTCACTAGTCACCGATCACGCTAGTTGCTTTATTGATTTCTTGAATGTCAATCATCAGTCGTAGGTATATTGGTATTATTGTTGTAATCTCCTTCGAGAGCGTAGAATCAATGCGGTAAATCAATGCACTGCCTATTTCCTTTGTTTCTTGAATAAAAACTTGCTTAGAGGTTTTTATGGTTATGAGATGCTGTGATTTCAATATTTGATGTTCTTTCTATAGCTTAAGTGAACCAAAACCAAATCTGTTAGGAGATTCCTCTGTGTTTTCAATTGGTGTCTGGCCAATACTGAAGGTGTACGTGGATAAGAATCTTTGGAAGATGATTGTATTTCTTTTGCTGTGATGGTTTGAATGCTAGTGAAATTGCTTATTGACAAATTGCTAGCATTAATAGTAATCAATTAAGTAATAATTTATACATATTTTTTGTAATATTTTTTCTGCATTTATATTTTTTTTATTGTTTTTATGCCTTATATTTATTTATTTTGTATTTTATAAAAAAAAATATGAGTTTTTATAATTTTTGAAATTTTTTAAATATTTTTTATTAATTTTATTTAACAAGTAAATGTACTTATATTGAAACGTGCATGCAATTAACAAAATAATGCCAAAATAAACCTATTTTAAACCAGTATAAACCAAACAAATCCTCAACTGCTTTAAACCATTATCCATTTTGTTGACAAGTGTCATGCTATGATACATCCATTTGACTCTTTTCAATAATCTAAATTTAATTTAATCATATAATTCCTATAAATATCTACAAAATATCATTTTGAAGAAAATAATGACAAGAATTCAAAAAAAAATAAAAAATAGAGGCAAAAATTAGAAAAATTATCTTGGAGCATTTTGAAGAACATTTGAAAAAAAAATTCAAGAACGAATTTAGAGATTAATGTATCTAATTAAATTGGCTTCACTTTCCCATCAAATAATAAAATTCTTGTATATTGATTCTCTTTGTAATTAAGAATTGTTTATTTATATTTATGTATGTATTAAATTTTATGTATAACTAAAAATTCATTCTGATTATGATAATTTTAAGTCCTAAATTATGATTGGTATGGATTATGTATTGAATAAATTAAGTTTCAATTATTCATGTTTGAATGTTAAAATATGATAATTCTTGAATTAGGTGTACAACTAATTTGATATTTAGTTATGTTTATTGTTAGATCATGAAGTTAATATGAAATTACTAATTTTTGTAATTAAAGTAACAAGTTGTAATTTTTATTACAATTTATATTAAATGCTTTATATTAGAAGTTTTTAATGATATCAGTTTCATCTAATTTAATTATTATTCTTTTGGGCAACAAATAAAATAAATTTAATAGTCATAATTATAGTTTTTTTCATGAGTTAAGTTAATTAATAATCGAGTTATTAGAAAATTAAAAAGTAAGAAAAAATAGAAAATTTTAAGAGAACTTAAATTCTTAAAATTAAAAGTGTGAACAATAAAAATGATCTTAAAATTATTTAATAAATTTAAAATTTGAAAACTAAATAGATTATAATATGATAAATTTAATTATAATTTAATGACGAGGATAATCATGTTACATATTTTTCTTATTGATTCATTTATGCTTTTTGCTATGTTCTTATTTTTTTAATATTATTTTATTTTTCTACAAAAATATTCAAAACCCCTGTTTGTTTTATTGATAATATTTAAGATTTAATTTTTAAACTGATAATTAATAGTTTAATTTTCTCAATACTCTACGGGTAATGACCCTTACTTGTAATTATATTTATAATGATACAATTTTTAAAAGTTAAAAAAGTAAGGTTAATTATTTCATAATCTAATTTAGACATTGTCAAAATTTTGATGTCGGGATTTATTTAAAATTTTCTTATTATTTGCTTGTTTTATTTTTAAATGTGAATTTTTATTTTTTATTTTTTAGTTTTAGTTTCAAATTATTTTTTATTTATATTTATTTTATTCCTTCTTATAATTTTTTTTTCTTGAAGTGTATAGGATTATAGTAAAATGACATGACGATAAATGATAATACATTTAATGAATTTTATGTATTTTATTTTGAACCACAAGAAGTCAACTGAGAGCATATTAAAACGTATGGATTTGAAAATCATAGACTTAAGTATAATTCATATTTTAACATGTATAATGTAGGATGGTGAGATCTTTAACACTCAACTTATATCTAAACATTACACCTAACTTTTCATTTTGCAATAAAACAACGTATTCCACTCAAGGTAAGTTTCTTAAGGACATAATAAGTTCATTAGTTACTCATACTTTAGAATTTCAATAAAAACGTGAAATTACAAGGAAAAATCTTGAGATGTAGGTTAACTAAATAGTAACAGCTATGGAAAGAATGAAAACATGGGTAGTTAAGCACTCATCCCAAACAAATGCTAAACCTAAAGAGCTTGTCAATGCCATTAATGTGGATAATGGTAAGCAATTAGAAGAACCATAAAAAGTCCCTACGTAAGACATATATGAAAAAGGAACTGATGAAGAGAAAAGACCATCACCTCATGAATCAAATGTAGCACCAAAGGTAGTATTCAAATCTCTTTTTTTTTTTACTAATGACCCTGTTTTATATTTTTTTCAACTAGTTTGACAATTCAACAAAAACATATTCATAAAAAGGAAATCTAGATCCATTTTCCAAAGATAACAAAGAGATAGGTGTAGGAAAAAATGTGTCTAATATGCTTCAAAGAAATTACCATCAAGATGCAAGGAAGCAAATTATAGACTGCTAACTTGACAAATTAATATCACATATTTCAAGATCTTTGATGATAAAGGATGATAAAAGTTGTAGTGTTAAGTTGAGGATGTAAAATCAAATGTTTTATAGGAGGCAACCTACTATATTCATCTTCTATACCCTTCTACTTATTTTTTTTACATTATATTGATGCATGTGTTTATATTGAGGAGAAGGAAGAATTAGGTGTGGGGGAAAGTAAACATATACTTATATTGATGCATGTGTTTACATTTCGCACCACAGTGGAACAAAATGTGTACCATGATGCGGTCCTTTCAGGTTGCATGATGGGATTGATTTTTAGCACATATTATTTTTGTGACTTTGACCATTTTATAGTGCTTTATTTATAAATATGTTGTTTTCTTTACATTAGGCCAAAAATTCATATAGTTTTTCAAATTCAAATATATATTATAGATTAGACGTAGAAAAAATAAGTGGTATCTTTTTAGGTGCTTTTTCAAATCCAATAAAATAAGAGAAGATCTCTAAAGATTCAAGAGTCCTTTGAAGATCAAAATTTCAAACTTTTGGAGCATAACAAAATCCATCCATTATTGCTAATTTGCTATTTAGATCTAATTAGATTCTTTTTATTTCTAAATTAATCTTCTTTTTATTTTCTTGAATGAATGCTTATTTTTATCTAATAATGGATTTTAATCATAAGATGTCTGATTAATTTTAATTATAAGAATTTAGCTTTATCGCCATGATTATTTAGATTATTTATGTGAATGTTTTTATATTTAATTAAATAAAAAATATTTCTTGATTCAAGGTTTGTTATAAGATTTATTTATGAATAATTTATTGGTCACTTATTCTCTATAATAGTTTTAAATTTTGAGAATTAAGTTTTAAACATATCATTTAAATTTAATTTGAATAACTTGAACAAGAGTTTAGATTGATGAGTTAACCATTGTATTGATTTAAATATTTCTATTTTTCTTAGGTATAATTTAATCAATTAGTTAAACATCTTGATTATAGAATATTAATTGTTTGATGAAACAAAGAAAATAATCCGATCATAGGAGTTTTCGTATTTAAAAGGAAAATCCAATAATTCGAGTTTATATTTTAACTATCTTAAATATTTCGAAGCAAACATAATTAATTAGCTAAATTTTCCATAACTCTTTTATTGATTTATAATTGTAAATTTATCTTGATTTTGTTTTGACTTAAGTTAATATTTCATTAGTTATTTTTTATTATTTTAGTATTCTTTAAACTAAATCATTATGATTGAGTGTTTAAGTTTATTTTTCATTAATTGTTTATTTAAGTTTTTAAGAAAAAAGAAAAATTATCTAAAATCATTGTAATTTTTTGAGAGATTGACCTAAAAAATATACTTGTTGCTTATTATAGGTAATTCGTACACGTGCAAGCTTTTAATATAAATTTTGTGCAGCCTTTGTATGTATCCATTCATAGTTACCCACTTTAAGGCTAATATTTATGTTTTTTTGGAACCCACGTGTTATCACCCTAAAATAATTCACACTTTACCCTCTTATCCTTTATGTGCTTAATTATTTCAAAGAAAATGGGAAAGTCTTAAATGTCCAAGTGTAAACTTGAACCCAATTATATTTTTAGAGTTGAAACTTTCTTGAAATTAATTTGTAAAAATAATAAGGATGAAATCAATATGATTGGATGTTTGATGAGTGCTCAAAAAGCACTAAAATTACCATGATTTTATGCTCATTAATTGATTAAAAATATATATATTAATATGTTTTATCATATATTTATATAAATTTGTCTTTTTCGGAATCACGGGTATTTTTTATTGTTTTTCAGGTATTTTCGCTTAAAAACGTAACTTAAAGACTCAAAGAGGAATACTGGAAGCAATACATCACAATTATATTACTAAATAAATGGGAAAAGGTCAACAAATATGGAAAAATTGGACAAAATGGGTCGAAAAGGTAAAAAATGTCAAAAAGGAGAAAATCGCGCCAAGCGACCCATCTACGCGGCACTCGGCGCATGTGACTGCGCGCTGGTACTTTTCATCGCCGCTGCGCGCGTCTCACTCATTCATCCGTGCACACGCGCTGGCTGTTCATCCGCTAGGCTGCCTCCGCGTGCGCCCATGCCCAGCTGCCTCCGCGCGCACCCACGCTCTTTTCGCCCCATTTTTCACATGCAGCCGCCCCCATGATGTCATGCTGACGTCATTAATGACCTCAGCATTTTCATTACGCGTTTTTACATTTTTTAACATTTTTTTACTCATTTTTTCTCTCCATCCTCACCTATAAATACCCCCCTTCCCTTCACTTCAAAACACACCTCAAAACACACTTCTCTCTTCTTTCTTTCTCTCCATTTCTTAGTTTTTAGGTTTTTTTTAGTTTTTCTTATGTTTTAGCTAGTTTCTTTTAGTTTTAGAGTTCTTCCCTTTTTGGGAAGAACTAGTTATGTTTTTGTAATTTATTAGCTTTTTGATTCAATAAATGGGAGTGAAAATTCCGTTTGGAGGTTTTCTAGCAACGGGAATAGCATCGAAGTACTGTAAGGATTTTATTTTCTTTGCAGTTATTTTTTATGCTTTATTCTTATATGTTATATTTAATTTGTCTGTGATTAAATTTGACTGTGCTAGCTGTTTGTAAAAATGATATAATAATAAGGTTGTTATGCTTGCGAAATATTAAATAGGTAAAAATCTCTAAAATGAATTGATTTTATTTTTATTCAAGATTTTATATTAAGAATGTTAGAGAGAAATATATTATTTTTCATTACAAACTTAAATCTATAAATTAGATTTTAAGGTTTAGTTGTCGGTCGATTTAGAGTAGTCTTTCTTTTATTTGTTGGTACAATCGCTCGGTAGTTAGAGTGAAGCTCTATTTCAAAAGTTTTTATAAGAATTATTATCTGAAAATGTATTAATGACATGTTTTCGGTAGTAGTTTTAAAACTTGAAAGTTAGTACTCGGATAACTAAATTCTTAGGTTTAATTTGGACACCTTGAATAAAGTTTAAACTGTCTAATCCCACCAAAGGTGGCATTTAAATGGTTCATTTTCAATCTCTTAGAAAAAGGAATTAATTTAATTAACCAACTTAGTTACCAACCCCACCCATAGGTGTTAATTGATTTGTTTAGTTAACAAAGAATATCTAACCCCACCAAAGGTGGTATTCATACAAAAAAGTGAGAATCAATAAATATCAATTCATATATTTAATAACCTAGATAATATGATCAAGCATAATTAACTTAGTTATTATATCCATAAATACTCCACTATTTATAAAAGATAAAATTTGCATGAATGTTTATTGAATCTATGTTTATTTTTATGTAAGTAGATTAAAACACAAAAAACCCCAAAATATCGTGACAGGATGTTTATGATTTAATTTCGTTTTTAAAAGTTTGAATAATAAATTAAAAACCACATACATTCCTTGATTAGATCGACCTTGGGAGTATACTTATCATTTTCTACGAAATGATTCGTGCACTTGCGAGAGTTTTATAAATATAAAACCAAAGTATTGGCAGGATCGGCGATGCCGGTTTTCGTTCATCAATGTTCATGTGTCTAATATAAAAATAAGATTTTATAATATTGATAATATTAAATATTACCTTATCTATAATACTATTTTTTGAATTATAAGCATTGGTATTATCATAAAAAAAATATAAATAAAGATTGTAATGGAATGTATACATCCCAATCACTCATAACATAATGCAATAAATGTGTAGATGGAAAATACATTTCATAATGTGTAAGATGAACTATATGATAATGATACTAAAATTTTTAAAATAATTTTAAAAGATGTTGAAAAGTTGCAAAAAAATATCATGAAAGCATAATATCTTGGTCTAAACCTAAACAAACAACCCAAATTTGTTTATTCTCACAAACTATTCATTGATGTATGTTTTTCTAAGCTATTTAAGTATCTCACTCACAAGTAGCATACATAAATAATCAAAAATATTATATAACTAATATAACACTAATAAATAAGTAACTGTTATCAAGAAAATATTTCATAACTTTAAACAAGTGCAAATATCTTAACAAATAATATATACTCTTAAAATTTATAATAATAAAAATAATATAAGTGAACAAATAATTTGATTAATTTACCTAAATAAAAAATTTGATCTGATTTGAGAGATTAGATCAATTTTGAAGTTATAGTCGAATCATATTTGGATTAATAGTTTTTATAATTTAGTGCAATCTGATCTGAATCGAATTATTATTCAAATTATAAATAAATAAATATTTTATTTTATAATATGTTATATTTAAATATTATATATGCATAACGGTTACATTAAAATACTATTATAATTTAAATAATAAAATATAAATTTTAAAATTTTATAATAATTTAATAAGTCTTCAGATATATATTTATTTTTATTGTAATTTTCTTATTTATAGTTATAAATAATAAATTTTATTAAAGATATATCAATTACTATAAATAATAAATTTTATTAAAGATATATCAATTTAAAATTAGAATATCGTATAATTATATTTAATTATGATTATAATTCAAACATGAGTTACATGTTAAATTCAACTTTATATAATTTATGAATTTAATATGTTTGAATTTAAATTAATGGTTTACATTTTAAAATTTTAAAATTTTATTTAAATTTTGATGGATGGAAAAAAAGAAGATTTTGAGTGGTACTCACTCTTAAAATTATTTTAAATTGAGGAAAGTATGATTTAATTTTAATGTGTTGTTTTGTAATTTTTCCTAAATTATATTATTCCTCAGAAAATTCCGACAAGCCAGAAAATACGGTCAGTGGTCAGTTTCGCCACTGTTTATTTCATTTTAAATCTGTTTTTGTTCAGAACACTTTGGAATGTAACAAAAAAATAAATATATTTACTTGTTATATGTTTGAGGAATAGATATTAAATTATTAATGTGAGACGTTCAAATAATTTGTAAACAGTAATAAATATAAAAAAAATTATAAATTTTTTAAGAGTTTTGGTAGATTTTAATAGCTTTTTATGAATTATATTGAATTTTATTTCATCAAAAATATTTTTTTTTGAGTTGATTGTATATTGGTAAATAATTAAACTATTGCTTTGATAAATCCACGTTATGAAAGGTTTCTGGCAGGCATTTTCATATAATAACAATGCATATTTACTTTTTTGCCCTTATCATTAAGCTAATTTTTTCCCAAAAAATTTCCCCACATAAGGATTACTTATTACTACTTTTACTCTAGTTTTATTTTCCCATGCAAAATCATTGCAATCCTTTTCTATTCCCTCTGACTTGTCGTAATTCCGTTTTCTTCCTCCTTATGAAGTTTACTTTTTTATTTTCTTCCATCATTATCTCCATTTTTTTATAATTTTTCACCATTGACTTGTTCAACTTTCTATATTAGATTGTTCTATGATTCTTCTTTTCATCTTTTAAAGAATTGGGTCTATAAACTTGTTATGGATCGAATAAAAAATTTACAGTTATTTAAAATCAATGGTTTTTTTTATTATAATTATAAAAACTTAATTAAATATACAATAATTTTGTAAATTTTTTATGAACTTTCAATTAAATACATTTGGATTGTAAAACTATGGTAACAATAACTCACTCATTATTAAGCCTATTATTTAAAAAGAGCATTGTAAAGATCAATGGAGATTCATTGATGAAATTCATTACTCTCCATATCTAACTTTATTTAAATATGAATTGATATATACATTATTCTTGTGATTGAAAAAAAAAAAAACTAATAAGGAAGGAGTCAAATATCAAGGATCATGCTAGCGTTATCTTTTTCTTAGCTAAAAAAAAAAGAAAAAGAAAAAGAAAAAAGAAGAAGAAAGGTATTATTATTCCTTTTCCGTATCAACAATCCGGATCCTATTTGATTGGTTCCATAGAAAAAAAAAAAGGAATAATCCGTATAAAGAGAGGGGGTAGCGTTATACGACAGCTTGAACACGACTTTGAAGCTCTAGATCTTGACCAACACCAATAACACGAATGAATATCTAGCATCATCCACTTGGGGAATCCTTCAAAAAAGGTACTTTTTCTGAACAAAATCTTTCATTGTAGTGTTCTTGATTCAGTTGGGTTAATGGCCTTTTGATTTAAAAGTGCTGATCTTTATATACGAAGTAAGCGGATCTGATATTTTAGGCACAACCCAGTCGACTGCATTGGTCAAAAAAATATTTTTGGTTGAATTCTGAAGTTCTTATACGTTCATCCACGGCCTGTGGATGGCAGAAGAGGATATGATAAGGGATGTAAAGAACAATGATCTAAAATCAAATCCTAAGTTAACAGTTTTGCCTCTTATTGCTTTAATATTCTATGAAGTTTCTGGTGGTCCTTTTGGAGTTGAAGATTCAGTTAGGGCTGGAGGTGGCCCTCTTTTGTCTTTGTTGGGTTTTTTAATTTTCCCCATATTTTGGAGTATACCAGAAGCTCTAGTTACTGCTGAGCTTGCCACAAGCTTTCCTGAAAATGGTGGATATGTACTTTGGATATCTGCTGCATTTGGGCCTTTTTGGGGTTTTCAAGAAGGGTTTTGGAAATGGTTTAGTGGAGTTATGGATAATGCTCTTTACCCTGTATTGTTCCTTGATTATCTGAAACATTCATTACCCATATTTAATAAATTAGTAGCAAGAATCCCAGCTCTTTTAGGAATAACTTTTTCATTGACTTACTTGAATTACAGAGGTCTACATATTGTTGGGTTTTCTGCTGTTTCCCTTGCAATTTTCTCTCTTTGCCCATTTTTTGTGATGGGCATTCTTTCAATTCCAAGAATAAGGCCTAAGCGGTGGCTTCTTGTAGATTTTAAGAAGGTGGATTGGAGAGGGTACTTCAATAGTATGTTTTGGAATCTGAATTATTGGGATAAAGCAAGTACACTAGCTGGAGAGGTTGAAAATCCTAGCAAAACATTCCCAAAAGCACTTCTTGGTGCCATTGTTGTGGTGGTTTGTTCATATTTGATTCCACTTCTTGCCGGTACAGGTGCTTTGAACACTGCTTCTAGTGAGTGGACTGATGGTTATTTTGCAGAAGTTGGTTTCCTAATTGGTGGTTTTTGGCTCAAGTGGTGGATTCAAGCAGCTGCTGCAATGTCTAACATGGGGTTGTTTGAAGCAGAAATGAGTAGTGATGCTTTTCAACTTCTTGGTATGAGTGAGTTTGGAATGCTTCCTGCTATATTTGCTTCGAGGTCAAAGTACGGGACACCAACTATTAGCATTTTGTGTTCTGCTACTGGAGTTGTGTTTTTGTCTTGGATGAGTTTTCAGGAAATTCTGGAATTTCTTAACTTCTTATACTCTATAGGAATGCTACTTGAATTTGCAGCTTTTATTAAATTGAGGATCAAAAAGCCAGACCTTCACAGACCATACAAAGTTCCGTTCGGAACATTTGGCGTAACAATGATTTGTATTCCACCAGCTTTGTTGCTTGTTCTTGTTATGTGTTTGGCTTCACTCAAGACATTCTTTGTAAGTGGTGCAGTAATTGTTTTGGGGGTTGGTTTGTACCCTTTTCTAGTTCTTGTAAAGGATAGGAAGTGGGCACAATTTGATGTGGAACAAATTGATGTGCTTCCTGATAACCATTCAGAAGGTCATTTAGTTATTCCTCAGATTCATCATGAAGCTCCAGATGAGGCTACAATTAGCCTTCTCTCAGACATTTCATTGGCTATAAATGAACAAGAATCTTCTATGGAAGGAATCTTGAAAATAGACTAGTATGCCCTTGTTTAGGCACTTGTATGTAATTAAGGGTATTGCTTTTACCGTTGACATGTTAAAGAATATACCAGCAAAGTAATGGAGGAATGTTTTATTCTACCCACCGTAGAATTGCATGTATACTAGATTATTGAATGTGTGATCTATGTTACAACTAACGTGGACTCATTTGGACTAATATACCATGTTTTAATGTAATTTAATTAATAAAATGAATTTGTACTTGTTTTATTCTATTATATTTTAGACAAGTTTATTTGTTTAGATTAATGTACATATTGTAGTGTTTTATAGTAATATTAAAATAAAGAAAAATAAACATGTTTATCACACTTTTTGAAACTTAAATGAATATTATTTATTTGATATTATCCAAAGTGAAGAAAAAAGATAATGGAAAATAAAGAAAAATAATTATATGTTTTGACGTAAGAAGGTTTAAACTGGTCAAAAATCTGGTTGTGATCCAAACGCTTTATGGTGAAAATACAAGTTTTTTACATTTTTTTTCTATAAATATAACCCTTTATATATCAAGGAAATAAGTTTTCAAGTTGCGGTTTTAGCAACTTTCTCTTCCATTTTTCTGTAAATTTTTATATTTTTAGTTTTTAAAATTTATTTAATTCTTCCATTAATTTTGAGAAAGAACATGTTTATGTTTTAGTAATTTTTAGTTTTTGATTCAATAAATTCCGGAGTGTAATTACTATCGGAGTTTTTCCAATCTTAGAATCAATTCTTCAAAGTTCTATAAGGATATTGCTAAGCTATTAATTATATTTCTTTTGTAGTCCATATATCTATGTTGTTTCTTTTGTGTCATTATTTATATGTCTGTGATCAATTATAACATGTTTGATTGATAGTGAATATGATATAATAATAATGTTATTATGTTTGTAAAATATTGAATATGTAAAACATTTTTTTAAAATAAATTGATTTTATTTTTATTCAAGATTTTTATAAAGAATTTTATTTAAAATAGTACATTACTTTTAATGACAAACTTAATATGAGAGTTAAAATTAAGATTTAATTACCTAGGCTTAATTTGGAGTAATATTCTTTTATTTTATATTTAATTAGTTGGATATTTAGAGTGAAACTCTATTTCAAATATTTTTTACAAATAATTATTATTTGAAAATGTATATACAACATATTTTCTTAAATAGTTTTAAAACTTAAAGTTATTTTTCAGATAGTTAAATTCTTAAGTTTAATTTGAACGTCTTGAATAAAGTCTAATTAATTGACTCCTCTTAAAGCTGTGATTATTCTTAGAAATAAAACTAAAATTTAATATTTAATTAATTAATAGGCTCTACCTATGAATATTAGTTAATTAATATTAAACAAAATAATTTAAGTCTTGTTAAGGACATTTTTATATCAAAAAGAGAAAATCAATAAATATTAATTTTTATATTTAATAATCTAAATAATATGAGTAAACATAATTATTTAATTATTATATCTATTATTCTCCATTATTTATAAATGTATTAAATTTCATGATTATTTATTGAATTAATGTCTATCTTTATCTTTATGCATTAGATTAGTTTTTTCAAAAACAAAATCATCATGTGAGAATGTTTAGGTTTAATTTTGTTTTTAAATTTTGAATAATATTTAAAAACCACACAATATTACTTCCTTGAATTGACTTTAGGAGTATATTTATCATTTCTATAAATGATTCGTACATTTGTGGAAATTAATAAAATATAAAATGGATAAATATTTACGAAATCGATATTATCCTTAATTTTGTTCATCAATATTAGATACATTTATTTTTTTTCTTAATATTCTATAAATTTCCACGTATCTAGAATGTTGAGTACTATTCATAACCATGTTATATTTATGTTAGAAACAACAGGAAAAGTCTATGTAACATGGTGCATAATCTACTTGTTGATGCTTTTTTGAACCATCCTTTCTTTTCTGCCTAACTAATGAAGGAGCCAACATAGGTAAAAAGTAAAGTGCCAAGCTTCGAGTGATTTGATTCTTTTCTCTTCAACAGTCCTAAAATGTCACTCGAAGCTTTTCTAGCGTACCTTAGTCAAGCAATTCTTGCCTTCACAAGTAAGAAAATTAGCTACCTCATTATCTTCTTGTTTGATCTTGGTGAGCAAGGTAGGGTTAGGGAGCAAACTAACAATTGAGTGAAAACCTGTTATGAGGTTGTGAAATGCATATGTTGGTATCTAATTTGTCAATATGAATTAGGCATCCACTTTCTTGGGATTACCCTTATCCTCCAACAGATTTCCTTATATTTGAGAGACTAGTATTAAAAATTACCAACCAAAAACTAAGTAGCTCACATAAAATAGGATGAATTAAGACATACAATATAGGAGATTAAAGAATCAACCAAGTGTATATCATATTATAAGAAGACTATGCTTGAGACAGGTCTGAAACTGCAACATTAATGCATATATTGGAATTGAAAACCTCCTAGGACAAGCATGAACTTGGTGCATAATGAGTATTGTAGAACTACAACATGTATATTGAGAAAATTTGAAACTTCAAACTCATAATCCAGATAGAGAAGTTGACTTAATAGTAGGTGGACTTGGAACGAAAAACTCGTTATCCGTCCAATTTGTTTCTCCCCAATGCTTCAACATGTTCTTCCATGAACATACATTGTCTATACATTTCTTCAAACGCATGTCTCTGATTTTGATTCTCCAATGCTCATCTGTGTAGTTTCCTTTCTTAGCTTGCCTTCTGTCATATTCCAATTGCGCCTTTTGTTTAGACCTTAAAAGGCAAAATTGTTGCAGAAGTTCAGGCATTGCATCATGAACTTTCCACCATTTTTCATGAGCAACATCACTCGCAAACTCTTGTAATATATCAACATTCCAATTACAATCATAATCTCTGAAACACAACCAAGGTTTATTTCCCAAGTAGTGAAGAACATACAGGATTGGAGGTTCTGCACCAAAAAGCCTAGTCTTCTTTTGTTTTACCTCTTCTTCATCACCAATCCAAAAATTCTTCAAGAAGTTCATGTGTTTTGGAATCCTATGCCACCATGTAAATATTTCATTCAGATATCCTTGGTCTCCGCCGTTGTATGATACTATCTCATGAATGTGATCCATCAAAAGCTTGAATGTACAATTTGAAGGTTCAATAACCATCACACCAGAGTTGAAAAGTGTGCCATTATTGCCTGTTGCCGAAATTTCTGGCATTCCAAATAAGAAGTCAATGTTCCTTAGAATAAGTAAATCAGCATCTATGAATATGATCTTGTCATAATCTGTGAGTTGCCATAGTCGGAATTTGCTGTAATTCCATTCATTATATGCATCTTTTTCAGCTTTTGGATTTCTAATCCTTTGAATAACTTTAACTTTCCATCCAGCTGCTTCAAGTCCACTCCTATGGTAAGTACCAATTGTCTCATCAACAAGTATAACAAGGTCTCGGGTTGAACCCGACATTCGAATGCTTTGTGCAGCAGCAATAGCTCCACAAACATAAACATAAGCTGAATGAAGAATAGTTGCATAAGCTTCTCTTTGTTCATTTCCTGAATAGACCATCTCTGTATGCCACATAAAAATAAATCACACAATTTGGTCATGGTTCTCATTTTTATTTTACATCAATAGTGATCTCAGGATGAAAGGTTAAAGAATCTTTATAAAAAGTCCATATTGAAGAACCTTGTGAAAGCATTTAGAGATATGGATTTTGCTAAATAAAAGATTTGAAAATATATGTTCTTGTAATGATGTGTTTGTAGACTTTTAGGGTATGTTTGTGTGTGATTCTTTTAAAAATGGTTTCAGATAGAAGGAATTTCAAGAAAAAAATGGTTTCAAGTATATGCTTCTGTCAATGAGCATAAAATGTGTTTATTGAGCCTTGAAAGAGCTTATGACAAATTTTTTATGTTTAGTTTTGAAACTTTTTTTTTGTCATAAGCACTTTTACAGAGTCTTAGAATCAGAAGCAAACCCTCATAAGCATAAATAAATGAACCATAAATGTCATCATCAAGAATTTATAACCAAATATCACAACTTACCTTTACCTCTAAAAGGAAGAGAAAGTTCACAAGAACCAATTGGAAGCTGAAGTTTGTTCCTCAATACATTAAGGTTAGGCTTATATAACCAAACATTCCCTTCATGTACAACAAGTTCTTTGCAGAGAAAAAGATTTGGTATTGGAAAACAGTTAGTAACAAAAAGCACATGTAGGGGATAATTTCCTTTGGAAGAGGCTACAAGTTCAGCTGTTGCAAGTTGCAAATGCAACCTAGCAACATCTCTAGACCAATTCCCTTCATTTCTACAAGGAAGTTTAACAACTATGAGATTAAGCCTTTTTCTTGGGGACTCGAGTTTCGACAACGATGGACATATAGGTACCTCTTCTTCCTCTTCCTCATCTATCCATTCTGGATATAAGGAATCCCATGTAACATTTTTAGCAGCATAGTCTAGCTGTAGAACAATATGGATGGCATAAGGAGTAAGTTGTTTCCAACGATCTATTTCTTTTATATCGAAATTCAATAAGCCTATTCCTTGATACTCATTGGGATTCAACTTCGTTATAACTTTTGAAACATCATTCCAATTAATGTCTAAACTTGATAAATATCTTGGATCTGAACCACCCCATATCCACCTGAAAAGATGCATTTTATCAATGAAATAACATATAATTTTAAAATTGCATTACAACACGTCAATCACCTTGTTTGTAATTTATTTAAAAAAACATAGAAACATAAAGTAATATTTAAAAGGGAGTGGAGTCGTAGAGTTCATTTAAATTATGTCATTTTTTGTCATTTGGTTCCTTAAATTATAAGTTTTTTTATTTAGTCATTTATTTTTAGAAAAAAAGATTAATTAAAGACAAAACATATTATTGTAATGATTTTTTAATTAAAATATTATTTTTAAAATAATATTTTAATATAAAAAAAATTAAAATAATATAATTTGTTTTTTGATTGAAATTTCTTTTAAAAATAAATAAATAAATGATACCACTCGTAATCTATTAGACTAAATAATCTAATTTATTTCATGTAACACTTTTTTCCTTATTTAAGAAATAAGAAAGTAATACGTGAGATTAACTAAAATTAAATGATAATTAACTGTTGAGACCTAAAATATTACTAGCATATATTTTCTTTTCAGCTTTAGTTTTTAGTAAAATTAATTTGTTCTTAAGGTAAAAAAAAAAACAAACATGCTACAAAAAAAAAAAAAAAATTAGTATGATGAAAAGTTCTATTGAAAAATAATAAAAAATAATTGAGAGTCGTAATGAAGGGATTCATTGTAGAAGATATTCGAGCTCTCTTCACTCAAACGTCAGCCTTTTCTTGTTCTTATTGCCCAAGAAGAGCAAACACTAATGCTAATAGCTTAGCTAAATTTGCTCTATCTTGCTCTAAATTTGTGACCTAGATTGAAACTGAACCTGATTGGCTTTGGTCAATCTTGAACAAGATTGTATCTTCTGCTTTATGAAATTAACAAACTCCCTCATATTTCTCAAAAAAAAAAAAAAAAAGACAGTAGAAATGAAACTTACCCAGAAACAGAGTTGGACTGGTAAAGCTTTGGAGAGTGTAAGAAAGTTATAGTACCAAATGTAAGAAAAAGAAGGACAATTCTCAGTAGAGGAGACTTGAATTTTGAACCTTTTTCTTGGATAGATATGTGCAAAGGCTGTTCTGAATCTTTACCTGTACTCCTTTGAAATCTCCTTCTGCATATTTACGTATCATATAACATGTGTTATTTCTCTATTTTTATAGGAGTATATGAAAATTGTGAAATTTTATTAACTGAACCACCTTCTTGAATTTCATCAAAATCGAACCATATTTTTTGTGATTTCCATAAACTAAAAAATAAAAAGAAGAGAAAAGGGATGATGTATAGAAGCTGAAAACATAGAGAGAGTCCTCTGTTTAGAACAGAGCATACATAAGAAAATAAAGAGAAAGTTGAGAATGAAGAAGCTCACATTGATGAAGATAAGCGTTGTCTAGCCTCAACAGCACGAGGGGAACCCATTAAATCTCTCGTTTTAATAATTTGTTAACAAAAGATAGTACAGAATTGCATCATTTTGATCTATAAAAATTGAAAAAGATATATAATTAATTGCGTATGTGTTGATCACCCTATCAAAACAAGTGGTGGTTGAAGAGAAGGAGTTGTGATCTATTTTTAGCTTAGCAAAATTGAACGGTCAACTTAGTATATATACAGTGGAAAATGGCAGTATGATAATGTAATACTTACCACTGACGTAACACTTTCTCTATTAATAATGCTATGTTTGATACCATAATATTATATCATATCATTTATTTAAACATAATACTATATCATATTAATAACGAAAAATATGTTTTTTTTAATAAAAAATCGTAAAAAAAATAATAAAAACACCACGACAAATCCATAAATAAGCAGGTTTAAAATATGCAAGAGAAATAGAGAGTGCTGAGAGAAGACCTGAGATGATCTCAGGTTGTAGAAGAAAATGGTGAAGAGTAACGTCTACATAAATATTTGCTCCTTTTTTTCTATTTAATAATTATTTATTTTACTGTTGTTGTCTCATCTGCTCTCACCAACTTCTTTCTTTCTTTTTTTTTATTTTAATTTTTCTTTCAAATATTGTTACTTTAATTTTCTGATATATAACATATTTGGTTTCTACTTTATAGCACATGTTATATTATTTTTCTAATTTTAAAAAATTGAAATTGTTGGTAGAAGTAACTGAAATGATACAGTTTTTATACTACTTGATATTAAGAGTTACAAAGTCTTTGAAAAGTGAGTTGAAAAGTGCTTAGTTTCAACTAAAGTAAAACTCGAGCTTTATTTTATTAGGGCTTTTTGAAAGATGCTGTCTTTTCTTCGTCATTTTATTATAATCTTCACTTTTAAGCATGGTCTAACTATTGGATGAGAACAGCATATAACTATTGAATATTGTGTATTTTTTATTTTTTTTTCTCACTTAACAATAATGATATATAATCGAGAAATTGTGAAGACATGTGGTATTTTATTTGAGATATCTTGTTGCTTTAAAAACATTCTATTAAAAATAGAAAAAATTTACATATATGTCTTTCATACATCTACAATATTCTACTTATTCTTAGTTTGATAAAAACCTAACAAAATTTTCAGATAAGGAGGTATTAAAAACTAAAAATATTAATGTTATAAGTAATAAATTTAAATAACATTTTTTTTGGTTTACATAAAAAAGAATTGTATTTTTTATAGTTACTTAACAATATATATATATATATATATATTATTTCTAAAATAAAAGTTACATGAATCTATGTTTTCTAGTTATTTTACTCTCTTAAATATAAAGTATTCTAAGATAAAAAGTACATAATGACTCATTTTGCTTCCTAATAATTAGAGTTTTTAAAAGTCAAAATACATACTATTAATGTGAAAGAGCTAACCACTAAATATAATGTCCATCAACAACTACAAACACTACACAACATTGTCTATTTTCTACATAAGCATTTTACATATTTTAACTAGAAAAAAGCTTTAATTGACATATTTTTGTTGCTAGCAAATTAGGTTGATGAAAGCATCATATATATTAGTTAATGGCTGGTTATGCGTTTGTATTAAGAATTGGAGGAGCCCACATGACTAATATATCCTAGCTTTCTATCTCAATTAACGAATTCATTTTTATTGGCATATTAATCTTGATCTAATTTTAATAATGAAACCTTGTTCTTTTTCTTTCTTTTTTATACTTAATTTCCCTAAAAAAATAAAATAAAATAGGATTTTCAAATTGGAGACCTAGACAATAATAATTAAAAAAAAATCTCCAATTATGAAGGAAAATGCTATTATTGACAACCTTTCTTTTTACCTTTATTAAATTTGTCGTTATTAAACTTATGTTTTATGGAAAATACACTTCATTGCTAATCTTGGATTGATAAAAGAAGTTAAAGAACCGTACATTGCACGTGGATTATTGTATTTTTTTTCTTTTTGTTTAATTTTTGTAATATATTTTAAATTTATGTGTTATAATGAAAAATAAATAAATAATAAAAAATTAAATTTCTCAAGTTTTAAAATTAATTATGAAAGTAAGTTAATTAAGGAACACAAGTTTTGGGTTAATTAGAGATTTGGTGTTGTAAATTTTTTTTAACCAAAAATATACATATGTATATTGAGAAATTTACACTATAATAAACATTATTAATTACCACTCAGAAATTGAAATCCTTAACATTATAAAATTATTTTATCTAAGGTGTTTAGCTTGATTTTTTTTTAAATTTAAAATAAAATATAAAAGACAAATTATGTCATTATTTTTAAATATAAGGTTTTTTTTAAAGTTATTTTTGGTGTGATTTCGACTTATATATAGTCTAAATATAGATTATAAAATATTAAAAAGTGTAACTTTAGTATCTAGATTAGATAATTATTATTATTTATTGTCTTAAATGAAATGTGGTTTTATTTGATACATTTCTTTGAAATGATTTTACATAGGATAAGTTTATCTAGGGTAGCATATTTTATATAAAAAAAATGTTGTATATGTAGTATCTTTTCATATCACACAATCTAAAATTTCCATAATTTATTGTAATAATATTTCAGGCAGTTTTTGCTTTTTGCTATAAAATATGAATCCAAAAGCTTCTTATTTTCTTCTTAAATAAGTAATATATACGGATTAGTGACATTATTTAGGTTGAAGGGACTTATCAGAGGCTATTAATTTTACCAAACACAAGACATTGACAAACAAAGTCACTTGGTCAAATTGTGGTTTACATAAGTATTCCATCTAAAACAAAGATTATGATAATCAAATCAAACAAATACCACAAACATCTCACTCCTGACTTGGGCTTCTTTGTACTCAAGTCAAGGAAACTTGTGATTTTATTACTACAGATAATAGTGACAAAATACAACCAAAAGTAATATTAACATTTATTTATTTTTTTTAACTTGTCAAAAGTGTCATCAACAAGATCTGGACCAGATTTAAAACGTGTCACTATGACAACGACAGACCTGCTTAATAAAGGAAAGTGATATGGGTAGGGCGTATATTGTTTGATGCAAGCCTTGCACCCATCTCTACGTACCTCTTTGTTACTCCATCTTTAATATATCTTTTTTTTTATTTGTTTTTTCCATGTATAACATAAATAACTTTTTTTAAAATAGTATGGGGATGGTTATCCGAACAAATACATGTATTTAGGGATTGTATGTGCTTCAAATAGAGTTAACTATAGTCCCCATTTTCTTGCTTTTCATATACTTTTCACTTATTTTATGTTTTCATATATTCTATATATTAATTTTATAGATTTCATATCTTTTTCTTCTTTAAGCAATGTTTTCATATATCTTTCCTACCACATGTTTTCAAAGGTTTTTTTTTATATATATTTAAATAAATAAATAATAACAAAATTGAATAGAATTAACAATCTTTACTATTAAGGAAATTAAGTATTTTAATGTTTTATCGGATAATCTTAAAATATATTATAATAATTGGAAATAACTTTAACATACTGAATAATCCAAGAATAACAACAAATTGTTACCTAAAAACGAAATGTAAGGGAAAAAGAATGAAGGAAAATAGGAAAATGGAGAGACTTGAGATTTTGTGTACATGTATAATGTATTGGAAGTAAAGCAACCGAAAGGAAGAGAGAGACAATGTTCTTTGCTGTTCTGCATTGGACAAAACTCTCTTTAGTTCCTTATCCATATCTATAGCTGTCACACGCTGCTCCTATGCATTATAATATCCTTTCAGATTTATTTTATATTTAATTTTTTTTTCACTTTTGATCTTCTATGATAGAATAGTGTAAATATTACACTTCCCAAAAATATTAAAATTATGAAAATAAAACCCTTATAAGTAAATTTGGAGAGTCCTCACGTAGTCCATATCTAATGTAAGAAAGATGAATGCAAATTCAACTAGTTTTTTTTTTCCTAAATAGATTTATTTTTGATAAATTAATTAATGTTTTTTTAACTATAAGCAACATATCTCAAAATTCTCAGCTTTATTAAATTACCCAATAAAAAGACCAAAAAATTCTCATTTTATAGTTTCAATAAAATGAGATCAAGTTTAAACCTCGTTATATCTTTAGCAACTACCGTCGATAACGTTATTCAATCTCAACCAACAACACGATGACTCTATCATCAATGACCTTGTTACAAGTGCATGTAACATATTGCATATAAAAATAGAGTTTGATGTAATATGTTACATATAAAGGTAGATATGAATGTAAGATATGTATGTCATATATTACTACACAGATAGAGATGAATGTAACATATTATATGTTGGATGAAAAATATCACATGATACGTATGGACCCATTTGATTGGTTCACGTTACCATAGAAAAGTCAAATAAGTACAATCAACGCACAATCAACTTAGATTTAACTTAAGAACAATTCGTTTAGAATATATAGAAATGACTCAAATTCATATTTATGAAAACCATTAATATATTAAATAATTTATATGAATAATTTAATATTTAAATTACTATATTAACTTAAATATTAATAAGTATAAGTTATCAATAAGACTATCACTAGTCAATATTTAAAATTAAGCCCTCCCCAACTCAAAGAGGTACCCATAAGCAAACACTCAAACTCTCCAAACCTCTCTGATCTAAGCTCATTCACACAGAAATTGAGTTAAACATCAGAGTAAATACGACACCCTACGCTGTCGTTCCTTTTGATATGTTTGCGAGTAATTTATACGACCAATGTGGTAAGAACGTGGTAAACACAAAAATCGGTTTCAACATATGGCGTCGTCTGTGGAAAAGAAATTTGATGTTCTAACCAATCCGAGTTGACAAAAAACTCAAAAACATTCATTGTCTTCATCATGTTCATTCGTTCTTCATCCATATTTTCCTCTAAAGATCTATTTGATCTACTAAATCAATAAAATGACATCCCGCTTTTACAACAAGTTAGTAATCTAGTTGGTGCCCAAGACCACACATCTACCCTCGGTATGCTTTTAGGGAACGAGAACCCTTAGAAGGAGTCTAGTTACCCTTACTTTGGGTCCCAATCACTAGGCATCCAGATCACCATCATGTGACTAACCCTTGATAAGAAACCTCCTGAAGCATTTGAGTAGAAACTTTATCCTAGGTTGGGCCATGCTATAGTCAACGAGTTAGTTGAGGAAACCATGCTTCTTTTCTTATCAAAACGGGAACCATACTTATACCTACTACATATCACCAATAAGGCAAACTAGCCTAGTCTACCAAACATCAGCTGGTGATAAGTGTCATTTTATACACATTTTTATATATCAATTTATTTACATTCATATATATATATATATATATATTGTTATAATATTTTAAAAATATTTATTGAAAAAATATTAGTTTTTATTTTTATTTTTATTTGATTAAGTGGATTAACTTAGAAAGTAAGTGGATATATTTAGCAAACCATTGTAGCTTATCCTTATTCCTATCTAGCAAACCATTGCAGCTTATCCCTCCTTTTAACCATCATAGTTTATCCATCTTTTTGACCATCATAACTTATCCCTTCTTTTTGACATCGCAACTTATCCCTTCTTTTGACATGTGGTGATTTTTTTAGATTATTCAACTTCGTGTGCGTACACTATTGCAATCACCGTATCTTTGGTTGACAAATAGTGCATACTAATTCTCTCTATACCATAATACCAATAATCATATTTACATCATAATTTTATTTCTCTCTCTTATATATACAAAACAAGGAAGTATCAAAATTAATAAAATCAATATAACAATTGCAACAAGAAATAAGGGAGATAAAAAGAGTAAATTTAGGGCAATTTTGGAAGAGATTTTGAATATATTTATAAGCCTTTCACTCTTCTTCTATTTAGTTTTTTAATGTTTATAATGTTGATCCTTATGGAATCTAGTCATACTGATGATATCACTGATCTTATGGTAGATGCTTGTATTTACAGGTCAAACAAACATCGATCCAAAAGAGTATAGATTCATACACAAAGGAAGATTAGACCTTAGTAGGATAGGTTCCATCTCATAGGGCTACGTTATCTAGAACACTACCTCTAAGGTTATGCTTTTCAGAATGTTGCCACCTAGGCCAATCAAACTTGATAGATTGCTACCAAGCTAGAAAAAACTTCCTTGGAGGCATCACAAACATGTGATCAAACATTACCTCAAGAGTACATCACCTTGGTGTCCTTGGCAGCCAGGATTCCAAAGAACTAGAACACTCTCATACTTATTCAGATACATATACACTCAAGTAGGGTAGAGTTTCACACACAAGGCACTTGGAAAAGACTTTGATAGGAAAAATTAGAGTATGGTTAAGGTCGTGTTAGGAATAAATCATCACACCAATAAGATGGAACTGCCAATTGTTGGACCCTATCCTAGGATTCATGATAGATAGGACATTACTCACTATGACTATAGACGATAGGATCAAACTGCCAACCAACCAACTGACTACCCTTTATTATTGCTCGTCCCATTGAGCACCATCTGAAACTTTTATGGATCCACATCATGGGGTGATGTCATGATCATCTTAGGTAGTTGAGATAGACTTGTCCTGGCGTATCATTAACTCTCAAATGATCCTGCATAAATTTCTAAGTGTCTATCCACAAACAAAAATGGAATCTAGAAACAAGTGATTATTACAAATTGATTCTAGGAATCCTTAGTGTAGGGTGACCCAACATTTCACCACTTTCAAAAAATATTACAAGAAAAAACTCAGAAAGGTTGAAGAGTAACATCAACTTCAGATTATCACCTTCGAAGCTACCATCCCCAAATCTCAAGACATGAAACCATTTATGCTCCAAATGAGCATAATCTATCAAAACTTCTACTCCAAGTCAGATGCCCTCAAAAAGTTAACATCAAACTACCTAGAGTTATCCAAGAAGAGCCAACTTGGCCAGGGTCCAAGCACTAGAGTTTAGCTAGACTATCCAAAAAGACATCCAAATAGACACATGAGAAGTAAAGGGAACCATATGAATATATTCAGAAAATTCATCTAGTTCTTTATCTGCACCTAAGAAGTCAACAACCTCTTCTAGACGTGCTCCACCTAAGAAGAACATTCAAAACAATGTTGTCATCTTGGCATTTATTCAATAACTCTATTATTTGCCACCATGTCTTCTTTTCTCTTTCCAAAGTATCCAATATCAACTAAGAATTATAGAACACCCATCTTGGGATAAGAATCAACAAAAGCATTGCTACTTAGAGTTTAGGTTTACAAAACTTACAACTAGGGTCAACTACAAACTTAGGGTTGTATTGGATCAAGAAGGCCACTCCTTCACTCAAATCCATACTGTAAGGTCTATGTGAGTATTGACAACATTGGTGTTCTTTAAGAATATTTTCAAGCCGAAGAAACTATCGAACTCCAATGATCACAATTCAGGTATACCTATATTCTTATGCACGTTAAATTTCATATTAGACATGTAGGAACATTTATAGATTATGATACTCGATCGATCGAGACATGTCTAGATCAATTGAGTGGTCAGAACTTTGATTTTAAAACCTATTTATAACTCGAATTGAATTAGCCTTTTATTATATTGTCCATTTTTTAAAAACTCTTTAACTTATTTTATGGATAACATAGTAATTTTAGTTTGACATAATGCTTCAAAATATACTATATATATAAACCTAGGCACACAACTTTATTCAACCACACAAGAACTTTGTTCTCTTCATCTTAATTTATCTATCTTGTTTTGCAAAAACTATTCAAATAAGCTTTTTTCATTGAGTTAATATGGTTGTATTTGATGAATTAACAAGCCTACAATATTTGTGATAATGTAATTAAAACTGATTATTCTAGGGTTGTTAGTTGATTTTGATTTATATAATATATTTATTAAATCATCTAGTTAAGATTATTTATTGTTGAATCTGCTATAGAACACAAATTTACATAGGTGTTGTTATGCTAATTTTTCAGGTAATGGTAAAATGGTTCGATTGCTTATGTGACGAAAGTTTCCAGAACATTGGTCTAGATCCGAACACTTTTCTTGAAGAGACTATAATGAAAGTAGCGACATGTAAGTATATTACTTGTGAGCTTTATCTTGGTGGGTAGTATAAAATATAGCCTTGTAATTGAACTTTATTTTTTATAGTGGATAATTAGGTGGTATGGTGGACCAGTGGTTTTCCTCTTAGGTTATTGGTGTGACCTAGGTTATTTCCACCTAAAAATCTCATATCTCAATCTTTATATTTCAAAATTATTTTATTTACACGTAATTACATGCCTGGTCATCTACAAATATTTAAAATTTTTCATAATTTTACTGATTATCTATTCACCCCTCTAGTTAATTAGATCTGGTACACTTAGTGTACCTAAGGCCTTGTTATGGATTATTTAAGAGAGGGTTCATCTACAACTTGTGCACCTAACTTTGATGAGTCTAATTACCCATATTGGAAGACTCGTATGAGTTTTTTTCTATGGTCTATTGATAAAAGTGTCTATAAGTTTGTGTTTTATGGCTGGAACCACATTTGCTTACCAAAGATAATATAATCACTCTTAAACCTAAGAACGGATGGACTAATTAAGATAAAATTACTAGCAATTGGAATCAAAAGGGTGTTACTGCTATTTTTAGTGTTGTGTCTGTTGATGAGTGTCTTCGTATTTCTAGTAATGATACTGTTAAGCGTGCTTGGGGTATTTTAGAGGTTACCTATGAGGGAACCACACAAGTTAAATAAACTAAAGTTTGCATGCTTGGTAGGAAATTTGAAAATCTTAGGATAAAAGAAGGATGAAACTTTCTCTAAATTTTATATTAGATTATGTGATATTACTAACACTTCTTCTAATCTTGAAGAGAAAATTGATGATTTTAGAGTTTGAAAGATTCTTTACTCATTACTAGATCGCTTTCATGCAAATGTCACTTGGCAATTGACTATGCAAACAAGAAGAATGAAACTGGAAGAGCCTTTAATGCTACACCTACTGACTTTGAAAGTGATAACAATAATCAACGTTTTGATAACGTAGTCTACTTACGAGCTATTACTTTTATCATAGTCTCTAGAAGAAAGGTGTTCGGATCTATACCAATGTTTTGACAACTTTCATTTCCCAAACAATCAAACCCGTTCTACCAATACTTGAAAAGTTTAGCATAATAATATAAGTGCAAATGTGTAGCTTATAGCAGATTCAATAATGAATAACTCTAATTAGATGATTTAATAAATATATTAAATAAATTGAAATCAACTAACAACCCTATAATAATAAATTTAAAGCACAATATCACAAATGTTGTAGGCTTGTTAAAACATCAAACACAACCACTAATGTTTGATTAACCTAATGAAAAAAGCATACTTGAATATTTTTTGCATAATAAGAGAGAAATTAAGATGAAGAGAAAAAAGTGTTTGTGTGATTGAATAAATTTGCGTGCTTAGGTTTGTATACATAGTATATTTTGAAGCAATAGATCAAAGTAAAATTACTATATTATATATAAAATTAGTTAAAAGAGATCTTAAGAAAATGAACAATATACTAAAATACCAATTCATTTCGAGTTAGAAATAGGTTTTAAAATTAAAGTCATGACTGCTCAATCAATCTAACATATGGTCGATCGATCGAGTACTTAGTTCAATCATTCAAGTAAATTCTCTATCAATCCAGTCAATGAAAAAATCAATTCACAACTTTTTAAATTGAGTAGATTGATTCTCGATCGATGTAGATATGTCTTGATCATTCAAGTAGCCTAATCTCAAAATGTTTCTACGTGTCTAATATGAAATCTAATGTGCATACGAACAAAGATATACCTGAATTGTAATTATTGGAGCTCGATAGCTTCTTCGACTTGAAAATATTCTTGAAGGAAATAAATAGAAACTAAAATTACATTTATATATTTTGTTTCCTCATATTGTCAATATTCGTATAACCTTACAATCTCCCCCTTTGACATATTCGCATGACAAAACATCTCTCTCACTACATAACGCTTATAGGAAAAGTAAATTATGTAGTGGTATTATCTTATGATTTGATAAAACCATCTTAGTTTGAATCTTGAAAGCTCATATTTACGTTAGAATTTAGAAACATAAATACCCAAACAACTAGTCCCAAAAGACTCATTGTTTATTAATCTAGTATATATAATAATATGAAAGTGAAAAATATTTATAAGAGTAAGTAATAAATGCATAGAAATTGAAAACACAACTCCTTTTAAGTGTAGTGTAGCATCTTTAGATAATATTTTTAAAGTAACTCTCTCCCTAAATTAGCTCTCCTCTTTTTGTAGATTTTCAATTAATGTTTCGATTTTTCTTCCACTTTTTGTCATACGAATAAATAATATAATCATAAAACAATGACAAATAGATTGGACAAGCAAGTAGTATATTTAATGACTGAAAAAAGGAGTACACATTCAAAGCAAAGAGCTAAAAATAATATGTTTTCTAAAAATAAATAAACTCTACTTAAGTTTTACGACTCCCCTAAATAAATTAAGACAAAATAAAAATTTATAAAAATTGATATATATATACTTTTTTTGAATTGATGGTAGTAGACTTAACCAAACATGACTACAATAGTACACACAAAAGATGAAATTAATTTTATTTAAAATAGGACTATTCATTGATAACATAAATATATGTAGATAAAACACAAACATATAACATATATGGTGACATATCGACAATCACCAAAAGTACAATATGTGTTGGAACTATAATAGGATGTCAATTTGTTCATTTATGATCAATTATGAAATATTCAAAGAAAATTTATCACCTATCAATTATGCAAAGAATGGTGTGGGCACACAAATCCTTTGGTGCCCATAGCTATTGCAATTCAAGATCCAGACAATGGCCATAATGTCTCTATAGATTGAGCCTTGTGCAAAACATGTAGTGGACACACAACCTATTTGAAGTGCATAACGATGTCGATCCAAAATAGAGATACTGGCACGCTATGCTTCCAACACCATTGTCTTAATAGATGAAGTATTGTGTGAAAAACAAACCGGGCAAACAATCCCTTCGATACCCATGGTGACGATAGTCTAGGATCCAGACAATGGAACCAATGTCTTAATGAACTAAGTCCTTGGGGAAAATTATGTGAACATACAATGCTTTTGGCACCTATAACAACTGCAATCCAGGATTTAGACATTGGCACTTGGGTAAGCTCATCAGAGGAAAAAAGTGAGGTACCATCTTCTTCACACTCGGAGACTTACCCATCAGATATTAGGTACACGTATGGGACAGACTACCAAAAGTCATGATACACTCCTACAGACATGGGGCTTGTGATTAGAGCACTCAATCACATAACCTCTCAATAAAAAAAGATGAAATTTATTGGCACCCAAAAAAATACTCATTACTCATTAGATTCAAAAAGATTACCAAGCAACCGGTTAAAAAATAGGAAGTCATTCTATAAAGTAGGGCACTACCTCAGAAATACACCACCCATATAGAACAAGGTACTACCTTATGAATAGGCCATCCATGTAGAGCAAAGTACTACCTCATGAGTAGATAACCTATACACTTGAAAAAATTCAAGAACAAATAAGAGGAGATTTCCAAAAATTATTCAAAGATTTGAGAATATATCAAAGCACTTAGAAAAAAGATAGAAAAGAAATTAAATTTAGTAGAAGAGTGGTAAGCGTCAATGTTTAGACAAAGTCATATCGAGAACGCATTGCTACACTGGCAAAGTAAGACCGACAATCCTTGGACCTCCACTCTAAAGGATCGCTATTGGCAACCATCACTCATCACAACTACAATTGACGAATTACCACTGAATGATCGATTAATCGCCTATAAACTACTATAGAAAACTATTGTGAAACCAAAGAGCTAACAGGCTGACTAGTCGACCAACCGAAAGGTCAAGCGATCGACAAGCCAACAGGCTCACTAGTCGACCAGTCCACCAATCGAGAATTTGCCCATCAATCGTGTTATGATCCATCAACCATTTATATCATGTCTATCCACCAATTTGCTTCGTCCGTGCCTAATCCCACCTTTATCATCACTTACCCTGCTAGGTGTTGTTTGGGACTTTCCTTAGTCCATAACGTGAGATGACCCCGTGATCTTTTTTTGGTAACTGAGAATGACTTCTTGAAGTCCAGCGTCCTCCCAAAAAAATTTACAAAATGTCTAAGTATTTTTTTCTTGAGTCAAGATTACTAAGAGTTGAGTGAACACCTTTGGTCCAAATCTTAACAGTATATGGAGCCTAATGTTATCTCAGTGCAATGGTGTGTTCACAAGAAAAAGTGTGTTCCGCATCAACAAAAAATGTATGCCTTGTAGCAACAAAGTGTGTACCTTGAAATAACAAAGATGTGTACCCCAAATCAACAAAATATGTGGGCCTCTATCAACCAAAGTGGGTTCCCCACAAAAACAAAGATGTGTGCCTCACATTAAGAAGTGCATGAGTACCCGACATATTTAAAAAAAACAAGTTAGGTATAAAGCACAATATTCAAAAGAAAAAAAATACCAAGTTCTTATTACACAAAGAATTATGCTTTTGGAGTTACAAAAATAAGTAGTAATCGACTACATTTTGGCCACCAAAGTACCTACTAAGTAAATGACAAACAAAAAGAAAGAAAAACCTAAGTCCTACAATAACTATCCTCACCAAAATCCTTATACAGAACGATCGATATAGGTGTTGCCTGAACTACCTTTTGAACCCATTTGGTCATCGAAGGCTCTGTGGCATTCCCAACATTGATAGACTTTTGAGATACTACTCCAGATGGAATCTCACTCCTTTCAATGTCTGATCTTTCATCGTAAATGTGTTGCTCAGCTACAACCCCTAAGAGGTATGGAAGGTAGTGAATATGGAGATCTACCTTGGGGTACACTTTCTTGATCCTCTTCTTAGTCAACTCAAACCTATGAGCTTAAGCAAAACTTATGTCAAGTATAAAAATATATGAGTCTAGGTACTCATTCAAAACATTTTCAGCTACTTCTTCAAGTTGGGAAGACAACCTCTAGTTCTTAACTCTAAAGTTCTCACATTCTAATTCCTTCCAAGTCATCCATACTTGAAGTCGATCTTTAGCAACCTTAGCAACCTCTTGAGTCTTCTCAATGGCCTTTTAAGCTAGGTTAGCATTCTATAGAGCATCTACAATCCATTGCTTCTCCCTACGTACCCAATTCGATAATTCAATGGCCCAATCTCTTTTTGAAAGGGTTGTTCGGGAGGTGTCGTCTAAGATTTGAAGACAAGCCAACGCCTCATCGAAGAACTCTTTAGCAACTACTCTGAATCTCTGATACTTCTCCCCTAAGTTGGTAAAGTGATCATCTAATGGCCAGTCTTATTCATACCAGAAAAAGAAACATGCAATGGTGTGTGACTAAGGCTTAAGTGTGGAACATCCTCCTTTATGATAATGTCTTTTGCTAACATAAAACTTCAGTCGCACTAAGCACAACTATAACTTTAATCGCCTAAGGTTGGCAAGTATTTCTCGAAGCACACACCCTTATTGTTTTGGTTCTTAGAATGATTGCTTAGGTGCCTAGATAAAGAATGGAACACATTGGTATATGGGCTTTTTCAAGAAGTCACATGGTGGGATGACATATTTGCGAAAGAAACAAAGTGTGTTAGACAACAAATATTCATGAAGTATAGTACCAAGCTATAAAACTAACTCTAAGAAAGGTCCAAAGTATAGATGAAGAAAGATGCAACCTCCAATACACACCCTTCTTAGCAATAGAAAATCTCTTACAGATAAGGTCTCACGAAGTTAGAGTGAATGGTTCCACGATGAAGGTCTACCTCTCGTTGGTCAAATTCACTCATTTCTAGTGCACTGCATAAAGAGATGGTAAGAAAAATGTTAGCAGGAAAATACTATTGAGAACATTGTTCGTAGTAAAGTAAGTCAAGCACATGCAAGTAACCTTTCATCGCGAACAAACTGAGTAAGTGTGGAGACAAGTTCAAGCCATGCCACATCATAAGCACTAGTAGCTATATACCAAGACAATCGCCAACCCTTGTTGGACTTGGGAAAATTCTTAATGAACTTTCGATTGTCAAAATGTCTTACACCGAACCAGCCTCCACCTACAGATTGTACATAGCACAGAGATCGAAACTTCTCTAGAGACACCTCCTTACCATGCTTCTTCCACAAAACATAGCAACACATTAGGGTCTTACAAACATTGGGAGGAAATTTCCCCAGGGGTGCCATCAGCTTACAAAGAAGATACAACACTAATAAAGGGAATGATCTGAGCCCAAGAAACAGATGATCCTCAAAAATAGTAATTCCTCCCAAGAAAGGGTCTACTAGAAAGGATATCATTGCCAGGAAGAATGATCTCAATATTATTAGGAATCTCAGACATTTCTCTTAAACTATCCACCATGGGTTCAATGGTATCTGTTATAAGAGAATCGACTTTAACCAAAGTTACGCTCTAAAGCAAAAAATTAGGTTGCCTTTAGGAACACTTTCGCCAATAGTAAAACCAAGAGATCCGATAAGAACAGTGAGTCTACGATCGAGAAAAAACAGACAAGTACCCAAGATTAACAATAGCATTAAAGTCACCACCGACTGGATCCAAGTTCGAGTGTGCTCGACTGGTCGACTGCTCCTCTAATCGGCTAATCGGCTTGACTCTTCTCAGTAGCTCAACCAATCCTTCTTGTCATGTCTTCCATGTAACAAACGGTCTTCAATTTGTTCTCAACCTCTATGCTTGGAACTATTTGCATTCCATTCATCCACTTTTAGTCTTCTTAAGGTTTCATTCTGATGCCTAGGGATATGTGGGTCCTACTACCATATCTAAGGCTCTTAGGGCTAGCTATATCAAATCTACTATAATGAGACATAACAATTTTGGATCCTTAAAAAATATATTTAAAAGATGCTGGTGTTCTTCATGTTCTTGGTGTTTATGGAAATATTCAAGTCTATCTAAAAAGAATAATGAAAAAAAGGAAAGAAAAATGATTTGGATCTACTTAGCAAGGATTGCTACAAAATTATGCTTTCAAGATCCTCCACTCCAAAGCTTTGACCTTTGATTGTGAAAAATGGGATGAATGAAGCTGATAAGTGATCAGGTCTCTATATAAGCTGTCAGGCCCAATCTCAAATTCCCATTCATCGAGCTATCCAAGGGTATAGATAGGAATGATATTTATCATAATCAAGTCAAGAAGATATCAAATTTATGAAGTCATATTCGCAACCCACGTTACCTTTTTCTTCCAACCAAACTTTGACCAATCATAAATTCCTAATTGAGACAAAAATATAAGTTGGGAAGCTTATGACCCTAAAATCAACATGGTACAAACAAAACTGGGATTCCAATTGCATAACACAATCAAAACATCCCAAAACTAGATGTTATTGCACCGTCGTATCCCAGTAATTAGTTAGACCAACTACCCTGTTAGAAATGGCCTAGGAGATCTAAGGGGTTTATGTTGGATGAAAAAATCACTTGGTATGTATGATCACAATTGAAAAGTAAAATTGATACAATTAATACAAAATCAGCTCGAATTTAAATTAAAACAAGCCATGATAAACTTCTTAAATTTATTTTAAAATATATATTATCACATTTATGAAAGTTGACTAATATATTAAATAATTCATATTAATTATTTAATATTAAAATAATTATATTAATTGATAAATATAAGTAATTAGTCAAAATCTAGGAGATCTCTGTCTCAAAATGGTATGAATAAGTAAACTCTTTAATTCTCTCTAATCTAAGCTCACCTACACATAAATTAATTTATTCCTAGTAATAAATATGACACTCCACGATGTTGTTCCTTCTAACATTTTTGCTAATGATTTGCAGAATTAATGAGGCAAGTACATAGTAAACACAAAAATCAACTTCAATAAAGATAAATATAATATGTTATATACAAAAATATGTGTGAATATAACATATTATATATAAAAAATATAGATAAATGTAAAATGTCATTTACAACAATACACGTGAATATGTTAACTTACAAACAAATATACAATTGCAGTTATATTAGCTATGATTACTAAAACCTAATCTTATTTTTATTTTGTTTAATTTATATAATAAATATATTGTAATATTTATGGATGAAATGCCATTTTGAGTTAAGTTTATGATAATTTGAAAAAAATTGATGATGATGATAATAATAATAATAATCTTTACTGTTTAGATATAATTAGGGAATCAGGATTCAGGGCATTTGTCATCCATGACATACATGATACTTTTTTTTTCCTAAAAGAAAAAAACAATATTTTTGGTGTTGTATTGTGATTTTAATCCTTATATGAAACGAAAATACGATGAATCCTAGTAGTAAATTAATGTGAACCACAACCTCGTTGATGAAATAATTTTTGAGTGTGCAAACTACAAATTAAATATATATAATTGTGATGAATTAATTTTCATTGTGTTATAGTTAGAATCTCAAGCACAACAAATAGTATCAAAATTAGTACCAGAACATTATCTCAAACTGTTTTGAACTGTGCAATATCATACAAACCCATTTTGGAATTTTGTTTAAAATTCAAAATTTGATATTTTCCCATTAATGACAGCAATTATAAACAATACAATTTTTAGATGGATGTTACTTTTTTAAAATTATTATTAAAGTACCACTCAATCAATTATAGTATTTTCATCCCAAATACCTAAATATCACTCTTAAAAACACTTTTAACCCAACTAATTCATTTTAAATCATTTATCTTAGAACTACTTTTAAAAGAAACACATCCAAACAAGCCCATAAATCCGATTTATCTAGCCACACACCGGAGCCGTACCAAATCCATAACACATCCACTATTCCCACAATCCATAGAAACTATAAATAAGAACTTTTTGGCTCAAAAAACAGGCTTAACCACAAACAAACATCAACCCAAGTAAACTAAAAAACACAATAACTAGCGAAACCCACTATAACACCATCAGTCAAATGAAACTAACGAAATCAAAATAAAAAGAAATCAAACCCTAATGAATCCATGAGAAATGAGGGAGGTCGAAATCACAATTCCCATCAAAGTTGAGGTCACCCTGGTCAACCCCTTCCGAGTCCAGACCTTAGATAGCATGTATAAGTAGTATATAATCGAATTGGCTCTAAAATAGGATATTATACATAACTGACATACTATTTTGAAAGCAATAAATGGAAAGAAAGAGAGCTGAGAATCTGGAACAGTTGGCGACAGAGGAGGGTTGTGGTTGTGCAGCGCACAAAAAGGCCTGTGATGGGGGAAAAGGTGCAGCATTTGGGTGACTGAGGACAATGGAAGGTTGAGGCAGGTGGGTCGAGGCGTGGAAAATTTTGCTCAGTCTGGTTTTTTCTCTGATAAAGTTCAACCAAACAAAATATGAAAAAAAACACTTATCTTAAACTATGATGTCATTTCAAGTACTAAAAAAAATAAACAAAAATAGAGTTGAGAATCTGAAAATAAATGAAAAAAAGAAAATTTTAAATGATGTCTACAAAATTCAGGTGTAGCCAACACCATAAGCACATGGAACTCAGAAGATACGCACACACATTTTTCCCCACCTGCCACCTGCCACCTGCATGTTTTCATGGATTTCTAATAAACAGGCCAGCCATTGAGGGCTGTGGAGTCAGATTCTGAACCATTGACCAGATTAATGCAGTAGAGTGTAGACAGACAACTAAGAAAATAATCAAAGCAACTAGGTTGTCTAACAGTCGCTCTAAATAATCTGCAATCGCCCTTCTAAACCCAAAAACATAATTGACCCTTAGAGCTTAAAATGCTTCTCTTGCTAGAATTCTCAGTACCGATGACGATTAGAAAGCTAAGTAATGTGGCTTCTTTACTTAATTTTCTTTGGTTGGTAAGGCCATCCATTTCAATATTGCAGTGCTGCTCGGGAAGCGGGTTCTGCAGCTGCAATTGTAAATGTTGGTACAACTCGAGCTGATGATTTGTGAATGAAGGTGTTAACTTTTGCTAACCCTAACATGCTTTGCATTGTTTCATATCCTACCAAGAGTGCTGAACTTGGGATCTATCAGCCTTCCATCTCTCTGCTAATGCTTACTTGAGAGGACATATGCTGAGATCTCTCTTAAAGCTGATTTTCAGTCACGCCAAGTGTAAATGCAATGTATCAATTCGGCTGACATTGTTTCCTCTCTTAACTTTTCTTTTCTTCTGGAAACTAAATTATATTTATGGCTTTCACTATTTATTCTTGTGATGAGAGTTTGTTGTATAAGTAGAAATGATAACAATATATACCATCTTAGATAGAACAATGAACAATGTGTGTGCTTCTTTTCATATTTCTTCAATGGGGTCAAGTTTTCCCGAAATCGTTATGAGTTGTGATTGGAGTGAAATCGTAACAAGGTTGTTGTACAAGTAATTAGTAGTTATTTAAAATAACTACGCACGTGAAATATTTGGTTTTGAGTGACACACCTATCTCATTACAATAATCATTCAGAAACCTGTAATGTAATTTTCAGATCAAATAGAGAAGTGGAATTCAAGATGATATTGCTATAAAATGACAAGATAAAAAAGTCCTTATATTCAAAAACATTCATATGGTTCAAGTATAATATTCAATAGCATCTCATATCATATGCCTTTCAATTGTAATATTCAGTACAAATTTATGATAATTAATTATAATAAAAACAGATGAAATCAAGATACCTTCAAAATTACCTAATATCCGAAGATCAAGGAGCTCGACCATCACAGGCAGTTGTCGTCGCCAGAGAGTAAATAAAGGAAACACGTCAATATTCAAAAACTTGTTTAACATTCACCGACATACATTTAACAGATGATCTACATTTCTACATCATTATCATATTATAATTTTGGATAAAATACAGAATAAGACAAAAGGGGAAAATAAAATCCCCAAATAAATTAATTTTAAAATATAGGAAAAGGATTATGACCAGATAAGATCAGATGGCCTTGATCGCGTCGGAAGAAGTCGAAGAACCAATGAAGGCCTTGGCATCTTGGGCAAGGTCATCCTGATCTGGGTTAGGGTTAGGGTTAGGATTGAGAGGGGTACGAAGATTGTTTGAAATGGTGACGTTTTCGTCGGGATCGTAGTCGGGATTGAGGGAGTGGTCGATAGCTTCGCGACCTTTGTCGAGACAAGGCTTGCAGGCGATCTCAATGGTGATCCAACCCAGTACCACCCCTGCTATCGCTATTACTGCGCTTGTTATTGCTCCCATTTTCTCACCTTCCGCTTCTTTGTCTGTCCTTCACTGACTCATGTAGTACTGTTGACTCCCAATTTTTTACTCGTTAAATTTAATAGATTAAAATACCAAACAGTCATTATGTTGGTATAAAATAAACACTTATTTAATTTATTTTCAAAATGGTACCTCATTCATCCGGTAAAACTTAGAAATGTTAGTAATTTTTTTAATCATATAATATTATTTTATTAATAATATTATAATAAAACATATTTAATAGAATTAAATTATAATTTTAAAATTTTTCTTCTTTTTTATTAAAATTTTAGAATTATTTTTTCAACCATAAAATTCAAAATATCATCATTTTTTAACATTTTTTTTCAAATGATTAAATATTATTTTCCATATTTTTTAAAAGATACTCAAATATAACTAATTAATATTTGGATAATAGTTTTTTTTTAATTTTATAACAAATTTAAGGTTATTTAAAAATTCAAATACATTTCAAAATTTTAAATATTTTTTTTATTTTTAAAAATTTAATTTTAAATCATAAACTAATCATACATACTAATGTTTTTTTTATTGTAAAAAATTATCAAGATTTGTGGTAAATATTATATAAGGTGAGACACAACATAAATATCTTAAATTAGATTATTTATATAATTTAGTTACTTAGATTAAAAACGGTATCATTTATTTTATTAATTTTATAAAAATAATTAATTATGAAACAAATTATATTATTTTAATAATTTTATATTTAAAATATTATTATTATTGACAAGTAATTAAAAGATAATTAAATTACAAATTTTAACAAGTATAAAAGTAAAATTTAATATAAAATAGTTTTTAAGAAAAAAAATACTAAAATTCAAAAATAATTATTTAAATATATTTATTTAATTTTAATAAAATTAAAAATTAATAAAATATTAAAATAAAACATGTGTCAATTAACAAATCTTAAACATAAATATTTTGTAAAATTTTACCTATTAATTGTTAATTTATTATTATTAAATAATTCTATTTTAATTGTGTCTAAAAATATAATAATATTTTAATAAAAATTAAAATAAAAAAAATTTAATTGATTTATTTTGTAAAATTCGTGATTAAAAAATCTAAGATATTTAATTATACAAGTGATCTAGTCTAAGAAAATTATGTATTATTTTTCTCTATTATATATTTTATAAATTAAATTATATTAATATTTATAATTTACTTTAAATTATCATGATTTTACAATATTTTTAATCATTACTTATATTAATTTTATTTTTCTCTAAATTTTCATTTCACTCACAAGCATGTAAAAGATTCAAACACATTTGTAATCTTTACAAGCCTGCGAAATTGCTACCCATACAACTTATGTAATTATTCCTTTTTTATATGTCTGCGAAAATTTTACATTTATGTAACTTACTTTTCAGAGAAATTAAAATGGATTAGATTCCAACCATGCCCAACTAAGGAGGAAGGGTTCTTTGAGTGCTGCAGGTTTATACCCTTCTTATACGCATCATATCATAAAAGAGAGAGAGAGAGAGAAACTTATGCTCATATTATTAGCTAAATGCATAAATTAAAAGGCACTAGATTATTATATCCTGAATTTAAAAAATGGAGAAATATGGCTATATAACATGAATAATATCTAATATACGATTATATAGATATAACTACATAGTATCATTTTAATTAAATTATTAAAATAGTATCAAATATTTTTAAAATTTTTACGATATAATTTTTATAGTGTTTTTAATGAAATTTTTAAAAAATTTGAAAATTAAGATTCACAAGTTAATAGAATTTGAAATTGATGTTGATAAAGTTATGGTAGAAACATTTGTCACTAATAACTCTATAATTATGTCTTATATGAAATGTTTATGTGAAGAAGATTTTCTTCCTCTTAAAATAAACTTACTAGTGAATTAAGTGACAAAAAGTAAGAACACAAATATTGATGAGCATGATTAGTGCTTAAATGAGTCAAACACTTAGTTAACAACGGGGTGAAAAGTTGTTAACTCCTTACAAACGCATACTAAACTCGCAAACAACAAAAAATAACAAATAACAAAATTAAAGCAGAAGTAGATTTAAATCAATCAGAAAGTAGACAAATTAGTTTAATATAATAGGTACAAAAATATGAATACAATAAGCATGCTACGAAGGAAGAAAAAAAAAGCATGCAAAACATAAAGCAGGGACTCTTTCCAACCAGAGTATAAATCTCATATGTTAGAACATACAAGAGAAAGATTTAGATTGTACTAACATACAAGCAAATCATGTATAATACAATGATATAACGAGGTAAACCCACATAAAGTTCTTACCTATGCGGTAAAATTCACGGATTGCTTGTGACAACTACTCGATAACAAACAATCCACTAAAATATAATAAACAAATACAACTCGATAGACAAGTGTAAATGCAAATACCTCTATCATTCGAAACATCTACACCAACTATATATGCTACCTTCACTTGCTACCTCCACAATAACTTAATTTGACACATGAATTCAACTCTTCTCCAGAGCCATACCATACAAGTAGTGCAATCAATCACCAACGATCAATAGTGTAAACAAATGAGGTACCCATCTCAATCACAACCTACTAGTAAAGACTATCTCAAATACTCACCATTCAAGAATATTTGTTTGCTCTCACAAACATGATTCACAAATACCAAACTAACACTCAAGGTAATTTGTGAAATAGAATCAGTAATGCAATAAAACTTTGGCAGAGCTTCGCTTATATTTTTTTACTTACCATTTCAAATAAATGAGGGGTTTTTAAATTTTTTAAGCTATTTGAGGCCTCGTGGGGCCTCACAAATCCTCTCACTAACCCTGGGTTGACAAGAGTAATACCCATTACAGCCTCGTTGGCCAGATTTGGCGAGTGGTAGACGAGGGGGTTAACGAGTCCACTATAATGTGATTTTTTATTTTCAAACTTTGCCAAGTAATTTTTCACAAATACTCTCAAGAAAAAAAATCACAAATAACTCAACCTAGTATGTATAATACAAAAAATATCGCCATGGTGTGTAAAAATATGCTCAGATACATAGTGTACCTAACTAAGTGTGTGTGTGTACATTACTAACTATCAGTAACCAACCTTTCACAAAAGAAAACAATACACTAAGTAAAAGTAAAACATACTAAGTATTCTGCACACGGGAACACCAACACAAACACAAAGGATTTACATGACTTACAATCTTCCTCTTTGGATTTCTATGGCAAAATACTACATAACTAATATAGATGCACATCAACATGAGATGATCATGAAGATGAACTAAAGATACTTATTCCTATGAATAAAACATTGATGCACAACTAACACCCAGAACACACCTACTTCGAATGCAACTATCTTATACACTCCATCCATCTTCAACATCAACACATCCATAATACAAGTCCGAACTCCAAGTCTCACTCCATCCTTATAACTTGCACATACAAAACAACTCATACCCTTAAACATATCACACAAAACATTGTGTAGTCTAACTAGATATTATCATGTTACCCTTACACAGGTATGATCGATAGGCTAAGCATAGTTAAAAATGTAGTAGATAAACACACAGATCACACAACTTCCTATGACTGCATTCAACACTTCCCCTAAGTGAATCCAAGTCAGGAATACAATATGTAGTATACTTCTACACTCACATCATATGTAACATATAACATGTTAAAAAATAATGAGTTATGCACACAAATTTCTCCCCTTTATTGACACCGAAAGTTAAAAGAACACTTCTATATAAGGGAGAGAAGACATACAAGAATGCAATAATCCTATCACTTTTGCACCAAAGTAGAGAAGATAAAATCATAAACTAAATACTATGCAACACATGCAAACATAAATAAACACAACTTCTCATTAAGAATAAGTTTTTGATTACAAATTTTTTTTTGTAAAACAAAAGTACATAAAAAAAACATAGAAACAACTCATCCATCATCATTATCATCATCATCTTGAGTTACACTACATGAATAACCAATAGGATCTCTATGGTATAGGGGAGGTACACAAAAAATTTGGTTAAATGACTCTTGAAGGTATGGTTTCCAAGTAGGGTTAGTAGCATCTCCCCCAAACTGAACAGTGAGGTGAGGGATCTGAGAGAAGATACACTAGAGCAAGATGGATGAGAATGTCCTCTAGAGCTAGTAGGAAAAGGTTTGACTAAAGCTAAGGAGTGAGGACATCCGTGAAATGGGGATGGAAGATCATGTTGATAAGAAGCAATCTGAGCCTGAGCCTAAGCCTTTTGAGAATTAATAAATTCCCTTATCACGGAACGCATCTCTTCAATGAAAAAAGAAAGGTCTTGATGAAGAACAAAGAAATTTGAATCAATATAAGAATAAGTAAAAGGTGTATGGGAAGAAGTAGGAGTAGAATTATGTCGAGTAGACTGAGCATCATTTTTAGAGAAAAAAAAGGATGGAGCACTAAGAATCTCAACTAAAAGTAAAGTAGGAAAGTCAAATAGCACTTCAACTTTGCACAGATGAAGAAATATTAAGGGGGGAAAGAAATGTCCTACCAAGTGATCAAGGAAGGATAATGAAGAGTGTAGAAAGAAAGGACAGTAGGAAGAAAAACAATGGTCATATAGATCATGCTAGCAAGATCTACAGTCTCACTGTTAAGGATAATATAGAGAAAGTATCATATACTCTTAATAACAAAAGATTAATGGGAGTTAGGATGAATGACAATACTTATAGTAACATTGAAGGGACTATCATAAGTATTTTTATTTATTGTTAGGGCATCTCCACCATAGGTATTACCATGTCCAATCAAATAGTTATCCATCCCAATGATATTACACTTAGCAATCTAAGAGAATCCATGTGAAGTTTAAGAGAAGCATGGTTCTCGAACTCATAGGTTATGATGGGGAAAGGGATCCTCGACATCTAAAAGAGATAATATTCTAAGAACATCACCTCTAGAAAAAGTAATAATTCATCAAAAGATGAGAATGATGGATAATTCAGAAGGATGAAAGTGGTATATGGTAGCATAAAAATTTCAAAACAAAAACAAGAATATATGATTAAGAAAGAGTACAAAAAAAGATTCAAGAGATGTACATAAACCTTCCTTGGATAAGGAAAAAGTCACTAATAACTATAGGACGCTAGTAGAGAATGGGTACTTGATGGTGATAAGGTTCTACAAGCTCTGGCTATCACTCAAGGGTATTTCTTGCTCTTCTAGATTGTTTAGGGACCATTTTGGAAATATATAGAAGTTTAGGTGGATAATTTTTTATAGAGAAGAGAAGACAAACAAGTCTAAGGTGTGAAGAAATGAATAGGGGAAGGGGATTTGAATAGAAATCTTGGACGCTCACTGACCCCTTGCCAACCACCTTATCTAGGTGCTCGATGAGATCTCAATGAGTGTGTAATAAATTACCCTCGATGAAGGGTGGAGAGGTTCTATGAACAGCTTGAGAGGAGAGAGAGCAAAACCAAAAAGCATATGATATTTTTTTATTTTTTAAAGTAGTAAAGATGAGAAAAAAAGAACAAACAAATATCAAACAAGATGGCAAAGCACATAAAAAGGAACATAAATACTACATGAAATATAGATAAAAGAAATAAACTAGTTCAACCCACACTAATCACAAGAAAGAGTGTTCAAATGACATCTCTTCTTTTAAACAATTTATGAGGCAGAAACGATGTCAAACTGTAGTCTTTAGTTCATATGAGCATATGGCTATGTCTCAAGGAATATTTTGTTTTGATATTCTCAAAAATCTTGTCAAGTGATCCCCATATACATGGCTAAATAGACTTTTGGAAGAATTTTTAGTCCTTTTTTGCACTGTGTCGTAGATCTATAATGCATCCAGCTTAAACATGCTTAGGTGAGCCACAATAGCTACACCCTAAGGGGATATAAAGGGGATAGTGATGAGGATAACTATGAGAGGTACTCTTGATATATCTAGGACATTTCTAGCATTGTGGCTAATAATGCTACATTGATAGCATAAACGTGCATAAGAGTGAGATAATCTATGTCTCTAACTCCGAGGAGTAAGACATGGAGGAGAATAAAAAGCACTTAAATTAACTCTCACACAAGGATGAGAAGTTAATTTCCCATAATTCGATCTTAGATGCCCATTTTCACTACAATGGTGACACATAGGAGAAAAAGTAGTAGGTAAAGGCAAGAGACCATTACTGGTGTGACGAGAAGAACTAGTAATAGGTGAGGGGTGTGATATGTTTCATCTTGAGGTCTTGGATGGTATACTTAACAAACATGGGAAAACACTTGTAGATATAGACACACATTCTTCAAACCCAATTCCTCTCTTTTCACCAAAAGACTTGGTATTGTTGATGATTTCATTTGATTTTTAAGACCCATTCATCATCTTGTACATAATTGAAGAGGAATGAACAAGCTCTTTATCACTCACTAAGATTTTATCCTTTAAGGCTCTAATTAAATCTTCCTTTTCCTGAAGGAAATATTCAAGGTAAGTTGCAAAATTTTACATATGTTGATTTTGGCATAGAGCTTCTCAAGTTATGCTTCCATTTTAGTCAAAGTATATGCCAAATACTCTTTGTCACTTTTGAGAACTATCACCTTCTTTTTCAAGTGAGCACCTTTAGTAGTCTAATCAGAAGAAGGATCAAAACTAGCATAATGAGAAGTCACTTTGTATATCTCAGAATTCTTCAAATCATTGTCCAAACTCTTCAACTTAGAGATATTTGCATTAAACTTCTCTTGCAAATTAGAATATATTTTCTAGATAGTTTCATACTTGCTTGTGAGATCACTCTGATGATTTTTAATCAATGACTCTTTTCCTTAAAAGTGGCCTTTAGCTCACTACTCTTGCTCGCTTTCTTGGATTTTTCAAATTTAATATGCTCTCTCAAGAGCTCATTGTACCTGTCTATTAGCTCATCTTGATCATCATCATTATTATCTAAAATAATATCATGGCATTGTGAGGGTGTAATGGGAGGATCTTCAATAATTCTTAAAGCTATGAAGGCTAAGTTAGTATCACCCTCATCAACATTGTTGCTACTATTCAAAATAGTAATCTCGACCTTCTTAGCACCCTTACTCATGCATTTCTTCTTAGAAAAATAGTTTATAGCAATGTGACTAGGCTTCCCATATTCTAAGCAACCAACATGGCTCCTTCCATGTTGTTTTTCTAAATCACCATCATCATTTTTCACTTATCTCAAGTCTCTTTTGAAATAGTCCACGATCCGGTACACAAAAAAGGTAAGCTAAAGATACACAAAATTCTTAAGAACTTGTCCCTAATTTGTAAGATATAAAATAATGAACACTTAAGTAGAACAATAAAAAAAGCAACAGATATGAAAATCTCATATTAATATAAAACTATCAACACAAAGAAATAGTTTAATAAGTAGAAAGTAGGTAAACAATAAAAGCTTTCTAATCAAAAAATGAGCTTTAGTATATTGGAAAATACACACCTTAAACTCTTATTGTACTAGCAAAATAATAGATTCATGCATAACAAACGATATACCAAGGTAAATCCATATAGAGATTGTATCTATGTGGTAACATTCTTGGGTTACTTCTGATAACCACTCGGCTTCAAATAATTCACTAAGCAACAAAATAATTTAAACTCTAAAATAAATAAAACCACCAATATATCTATTAGTCGGGACCTCTGTCCTAACCGCCTATTGTTATGCTTGCTTGCTACCTCCACAACGACCTAGTCTATCACATGAACCTGATCTTTCTTCAAAGCCAACACCACCCAATATGGTGTGATAAAAAATCATAGATCAGTAAAGTGATGAGAATAGTGTTATAACCACCTTTAATCACGAGCCACTAATAATGAACTAGGGATATAGAGTCCACTATAAATCTTAAATCATGTACACGAGATGCACAGTCAACCATATATGCATAGAGCCAATGGTTTAATAACTTAGCTCAATAACCAACCCAAACTCTCAATGTTATGTCTCACAAATAAAACAAAACAGTCTTGAACTCAACACTCAATGTAGATTTTGGTAGAGTTTTAATACATAAAAAACACATGCTTTCCATAAAAAATCAAAGTAATTCTCAGTGCAAATTGTGATAGAGTTTTGATACATAAACAATAGGTGTAGAGAAGAGAAGAATAAGGGTATTTTAGAGGGAAATCCAATGCTAGGCCACCTCACTATGGTCTTCACCATACACCTTATTAAGGGTATGGAAAGGGGTATGGTGAGGCCTCATGTCGAGGTGCCAAAAATCACATTTTTTTGTTCCAAAAATTACTAAGTTATTATCATAAATACTTGTACCTAAAACAAACCAAATATTTGGCACTCACGACCTAGCATGCATACTAAACAATGAACCTCATAATGTATGAAAAATATAACTTCAATTATGGAGTTCCTAACTATATATGTGTATATATTACTGATCCATAGTAACCGACATTACATAAGGGAAGACAGAACACTAAGTAAAATAAACAAATTCTCTATTTTGCACAGGGAAGCTAACACATAAACATAAAATACAATATGACTTACACCCTTTACTTGAGTTGTTTCTTCTAATATAACTAGAAGATCTTTCTTTGCTTCTGAAGAATTTGATAAACTTCTTGGGTAACAAAGCCATATCTATCAAGACTTGAACTTTCATCACTAACAATAACAATATTTACTTCTCTATTAGAACTACTACCCTTAGTGGTTTTGAGCACAATGTTCTTTCCTTTACCAGCAACCATCCCACCTTTTTTAGGGAAGAGATGATGAAACTCAAACACTTGGAGGTCACTACCAACTTGATGACACTAAGTTCTCATGGTTTATACATAAATTCAATAATCATAACCTTAGTATGGAAACGATTAGGGAGACTATCAATAATATTTTTCAATCTATTTTTCTCCATTGATAGGTCCTTAAGATTATAGGAGTTGTTTACGATGTTGGAGAAGCATACATTGAACTTGTCAAAATTCCATCTCATTCCATCATCTTCCTTCATGACATAGAGCTTGAAGTCTCTATTCAACTTTAAAATACTTGACCTTTTATTCGCAGAGGTACCCTCATGCTTTGTCTAAATAACATTGATGAGTGCTCAAAAAGCACTAAAATTACCATGATTTTATGCACATTAATTGATTAAAAATATATATATTTATATGTTTTATCATATATTTATATAAATTTGTCTTTTTCGGAATCACTGGTATTTTTATTGTTTTTCAGGTATTTTCACTTAAAAACATCACTTAAAGACTCAAAAAGGAATACTTGAAGCAATACATCACAAATATATTAATAAATAAGTGGGAAAAGGTCAACAAACATGGAAAAATTGGACAAAATGGGTCGAAAAGGTCAAAAATGTCAAAAAGGCAATCGCGGCCTTGTATGGCGTCATACGCGCTCAAGACGCCATGCTTGTCGTTCCTGAACAGCTGCGCGCAACGACCATCCCCCCCCCGCGACGCCGGTCAGCGACCCCACTCGCGCACCAGCGCCTTTTCCTCCCATTTTTCACGTGCAGCCGCCCCATGACGTCATGCTGACGTCATTAATGACCTCAGCATTTCCATTACGCGTTTATACATTTTTTACTTATTTTTTCTCTCCATCCTCACCTATAAATACCCCCTTCTCTTCACTTCATAAAACACCTTTAAACCACACTTCTCTCTTCTTTCTTTCTCTCATTTCTTAGTTTTTGAGTTTTTCTTAGTTTCTTTCTTAGTTTCTAAGCTTTTCTTAGTTTTTCTCTTAGTTTTTAGTTCAATTCTCTTAGTTTTACAGTTCTTCTCTTTTTGAGAGGAACTTGTAATGTTTTTTTAATATTTTAGTTTTTGATTCAATAAATGGAAGTGCAAATTCGCTTGGAGGTTTTCTAGCAACGGGAATAGCGTCGAAGTTACGTAAGGATTTTATTTTCTTTCTGATTATTTTTATGCTTTATTCTTACATGTTATATTTAATTTATGTCTGTGATTAAATTTAAGCGTATGCTAGTTGTTTATAAACATGATATAATAATAACGTTGTTATGCTTGCGAAATATTAAATAGGTAAAAATCTCTCAAATGAATTGATTTTATTTTTATTCAAGATTTTATATTAAGAATGTTAGAGAGAAATATATTATTTTTCATTACAAACTTAAATGAAAATTAGATTTTAAGGTTTAGTTATCGATCGATTTAGAGTAGTGCTCTTTTATTTGTTGGTACAATCGCCCGGTAGTTAGAGTGAAGCTCTATTTCCAAAGTTTTTATAAGAATTATTATCTGAAAATGTATTGACAACATGTTTTCAGTAGTAGTTTTAAAACTTGAAATTTAGTACTGAGATAACTAAATTCTTAGGTTTAATTTGGACACCTTGAATAAAATTTAAAATGTCTAACCCCACCAAAGGTGGCATTTAAATGGTTCATTTTCAATCTCTTAGAAAAAGGAATTAATTTAATTAACCAAATTAGTTATCAACCCCACCCATAGGTGTTAATTGATTTGTTTAGTTAACAAAGAATATCTAACCCCACCAAAGGTGGTATTCATACAAAAAAGGGAGAATCAATAAATATCAATTCATATCTTTAATAACCTAAATAATATGAGCACGCATAATTAACTTAGTTGTTATATCCATAAATACTCCACTATTATAAATAATAAAATTTGCATAAATATTTATTGAATCTATGTTTATTTTTATGTTAGTAGATTAAAAACACAAAACCCAAAATATCGTGACAGGATGTTTAGGATTTAATTTCGTTTTTAAAAGTTTGAATAATAAATTAAAAACCACATACATTCCTTCCTTAAATCGACCTTGGGAGTATACTTATCATTTTCTACGAAATGATTCGTGCACTTGCGAGAGTTTTATAAATATAAAACCAAAGTATTGGCAGGATCGGCGATGCCGGTTTTTGCTCATCAAGTTTTTGGCGCCGTTGTCGGGGATGACTCCGTTGCTGGGATGGCATCAAAGTTTTTGGTAATCCCGATTCTTCTCATCAAACATCCCAAGCCTGCTTATATGTAGTGCAACTTTGGGTTCTTTAGTATTCATCTGAAGTGATAGCTCATATAATAGCATATAAACCTTTGCTATTCAACTCTAATTTTTTGCTTTCCTTTTTTTTTTCCTTTAAATCAATTGGTTTAGGAATAACCATGTTATATAAAGGATTTTGGTTGGATACATCCAACCATTTTTTATCAAAAACTAGACACGGTCCCCAAGTGACCAAAGAAATCCATATTTAGGACTTCCAATAGGCATAGTTGAACTCATTGAATATAGAAGGCCTACCTACATTGCCTCCATCTCCCGAGTCCATTAGAAGAGAAATGGGTGTGTATAAAAAATGAGTTAAACTGAATCAACAATGGAGTGGTTAAGCCTAAAACTTATGTACATGTTCTTATATCAATTGAATGAGTCCAACACTCGGTGACCAATAAGAGTAAGGAGATACTGACTCTTTAGAGACTCATAATAAACTCACAAGAAGTAAAAAATAGGAAATAACATAATTAAAGTATAAGTAGATCAAATCAATCAAAAAAATAGACAAATTAACTTAATACAAAAGGTATAGAAATTAAAATACACTAGGCATGCTATAAAGAAAGAAAAGAAAGCATGTAAAATGAAAATCAGAAAGGCTTTCCACTTAGAGTATACATCTTATATGCTAGAATAACATAAGAGATACTCAAATTGTACTAGTACACAAGAAAATCATGTATAACATAACAATATAATAAGGTAAACCTATATATAACCCTTTCCTATATGGTAAAATCCTCGTGTTTCTTATGAAAATCACTCAATAGTAAATAATTTACTAAAACATAATTGATAGATGCAACTTGATAGACAAGTATAAACTCAAATACTTATATCAATTGGGACATTTACACTAACTTCCTATATTGTCCCTACTTGTTGTCTCTACAAAAACTTAATTTGACACATGAATCTAGCTTTCCTTTGGATCCATACCACACACAGTAGTGTGCAAACAAATGAAGTACCCACCTCAATCACAACCCACTAACAAACACCATCTTAAATACTTACCACTCTAGAACATGATTTTGCTCTCAAAAACATGATTCACAAATACCGAACTAACACTCAAGGTAATTTGTGAAATGGAATCAAAAATACGATAAAATTTTGTCAAAGATTTTTTGTATTTTTATAATTATCATTTCAAAGAAATGAAGGGTATTTATAGTAAAATTTATAAGCTATGGGGCTCATTGAATACTCGTTATAGCCTCACCAACCAAGGTTGGCAAGGTGGTCAACGAACCCCCTAAAGTGTGATTTTTTATTTTCAAAAATTTCCAACTAATTTTTCATAAATACTCTTAAGCAAAATGACACAAAACCATAAAAAAAATTCAACCTAGCATGTATACAACAAAATCCATCCTCATGATGTTTGTAAACATGCTCACGTACATAGTGTACTTAACTAAGTACATGTATGCATTACTGACTATCAGTAACCAACCTTATCAGTGGAAGATAATACACTAAGTAAAATAAAATAGACTATATGATTTGTATACAAGATATCCAACACAGCCACAAAGAACTCACAAGACTTACAGTGATGGTGAAGTTAGAGATCAAAGGAACATAATATTTGGCTTTAGACATATCTTAACTTTTAAATTCATTCACTTGTCAAGCTTACTTTACACATGTAGAGCTGTAGGTCTAGGCATAGGTGGTATTGGAAAGGACTACATAAGGAGACGTCACGAAGGATACAATAATATGCCTGAATCACATGAGAAAACTATGGTTGCAAGTTTATCATCAATGAGCATTAATATGAATGACAATGATCTCTCATGTAACATAAATGTATATAATGTTTATGAAAAATTTGAAAAACTCCCCAAAAATTTGCAAATTATTAGGTTAACCACATTTTTCTATTCATGAAGAAACCATAGGGAGAGATTAAGCAATATGCTCGTGGCATCTAAATCTTTATATTCAAACAAACTTAAACTACATGTCATGGCATTAATATTGCTTAAACCAAACCGTAAAATCAGACCGGACCGAATAGTTTTACAAATCAAACTGTCCGGTCCGGTTTAAACCGGTCGAACTGGACTGGACCGGTTTAATAAATATATTAAAGTTTTTACATTATTTCTCATTAAAAGGTGTCCAAAAATCGAACCAAACCGGAAACCGAATCGGATTGGACCAGACTGAACGATTTTATAAATCAAACAGTCCGGTCCGGTCCGGTTTGTATTAATTAAAACCGTTTCAAATGAGCCGGTCTAGTCCGGTTAATTTTTTTCCCAAAATCGGACCGAACCGGACCATTGGACACCCCTAATTCTAGTAGATGCCCCACTATTTAATTTTCTCTATCTTAATTCATTATCGAAATTTTCATACCTTTTTTTCACTTTTACATGTAGATATCGATAATATCCTAGATATTTTCATAAAATTGAATTATCGATATATCCATGATCGTCAACATTTTAATCATTTTGACCATACCTATCCTCTTAGTCGGCCTCTCCTTACACAGTTCCAACTTCAATGCTCAATTTTTTCCTTATTTTTTAAATTAAATATATATTTTTTTATGATTTAATTGAATAAAATAATCATTTCATAAATGAAGCTTCATTTTTAACTCATTTTTAGATGAACTTTCATGTTTAACCTCTTTCTAAATAAAGTTTCATGTTTAACACCTTCATAGATTAAGTTTTATTTTTAATCCCTTTATAGATGAAGTTTCATTTTAACTTACTCTACACAGTGTATATTTTTTATAACATATAAAATATATGTTTACTGCATATTAAAAATGAAAAGTGGGTACCAAAGTCTAGTAAGAGAGATCTCAAGTGGCAATTAGTCCTTTAAAATATATATATATATATATATATATAAATTTTTTATTTTTATTTTTTTATATGGTGTTATTGTAAAATGGGTTATATAAGAGTAAAAATATAAATTTTAGTAAATCTATAGTAATATATTATTATTTGACGCATATGATTAAAATAATAATATTTAAGAGAAAATAAAATGGATATAAAATTAAAAGATGAATAAAACAAAAAGAGAATGATAAACTAAGATATTGGGTTGTTGTTGAATAGTATGAATAATCATTAAAATGACAACTCTAACCTATATTAATGAAGTCATGTGTAAGTAGATAACAAGTTTAATTAAAAAATACTCAAAAATTATTTATCTTCATCCTTGACCCTTTTCTTGTAAACAATAGGATAAAAAATGTTATTTGTAAATTACAGGACTAAATGACCAAAGTGATTTAACATAAGGGAATTTGACGGCTCTTCACCCTATTAAAATATGCAATTCACATATGCTTTTTTATAAAGTAAAAACATTTTTTAGAGTTAAAAGTAAAATCAATTAAATAATTAAGTCAAAAAAATCAAAGATAATTTTTATCAGATCTTTTTTTCTTTACATTATTAAATGACTTTTAAAACTCAACATACAATAAATAAATAAATTTATGATTCAGTATTAATTTCTTCTTATATTATAATTGTTGTAAGTTTGTAATTTTATGTGAAAATAAGAACATCATAGCCTCAAAAGTGACATGTCATATTTTGATTGGTGAGATGTACTATTACTATCAATACATTTTCTCATATAACTTAATCCAATTTTTTATGTGCAAATTATATCACACTTTTATGATGAAAGAAATCGGAGATAATACCAATTTCATAAATACTTATCAATTTTAAATTTTATTAATTCTTACAAGTGTATGAATCATTTATAGAAATGATAAGTATACTTTCATAGTCGTTTTAAGAAAGTAATATTGTGTGGTTTTTCAATATAATTCAAAATTTTAAAAACAAAATTAAACAAAAACATTCGGTCACAATGATTTATTTTTATTTTAAAACTAATTAAATGTATAAAGATAAAGGTAGACATGAATTCAATAAATACTCATGAAATTTAATATATTTATAAATAGTGAAAAATAATGGATATAATAATTGAGTAATTATGCTTACTCAAATTATTTAGGTTATTAAAGATATAAATTGATATTTATTGATTTTCTCTTTTTGGCATTGAAAGTGTCCTTAGGCAGAGCCCAAATTATTTTGTTTAATATTAATTAACTAATATCCTTAAGTAGTGCCTATTAATTAGTTAATTATTAAATTTCATCAATATTTCTAAGAAAATAGTAAATCATCTAATCATAGTTTTAGACGGAGTCAGTTAATTAGACTTTATTTAAGGTGTCCAAAATAAACTTATGAATTTAAATATTTAAAAAAATTCAAGTTTTAAAATTATTTAAGAAAATATGTTATCAATACATTTTCAAATTATAATTCTTTGTAAAAAAGCTTTGTAATATAGTTTCTCTCTAAATATTCAAATAATTAAATCTAAAATAAAAGAGTATTACTCCAAATTAAGTCTAAGTAATTAAATTTTAATTCTAAATCTCATATTAAGTTTGTTATTAAGAGTAATGTACTCTTCAAATAACATTCTTTATAAAAATCTTAAATAAAAATAAAATAAAATAAATTTATTTTAAGAAAATGTTTTACCTATTCAATATTTTACAAGCATAACAATGTTATTATTATATCATATTCACTATCAACGAGACATGTTATAATTGATCACAGACAAATCAAGAATGACACAGAAGAAGCAATACAGATATATGGATTACAAAAGGAATATAATTAATACCTTAACAATATCCTTACAGAACTTTAAAGAGTTGATTCTATGATTGAAAAACTTTTATAGTAATTGCACTCCAGAATTTTTTGAATAAAAAACTAGAAACTATTAAAACACAAACATGTTCTTCCTCATAATTGAGTTAAGAACTAAATAAATTCTAAAAGTTAAAAATATAAAAATATAAAAATCTACAAAAGAAGGGAGAGAAAGTTGTTGAAAACGTAACTTGAAAGCTTATTTTCTTAGTATACAGGAGGTCCTATTTATAGGAAAGAACGTGATAAAAACTTGTGTTTCGCCATAGCACGATCAGATCGCAACCAGATTTTCTACCAACTCAAACCTCCTTGTGCCGCGGCATACAATTATTTTTTTCTTTATTTTTCAAAATCTATTTTCTTCACTTTGGATAATATCAAATAAATGATATTCATTTAAGCTTAAAAAAGTGTGATAAACATGTTCCAAGTATTTTTCTTTATTTTAATATTTATATATTAAAATACTTGCAAAATACTACAATATACTCATTTATATGAACAAATAGATTTGTCTAAAATATAATAGAATAAAAAAATATAAATTCATTTATTAATTAAATGACATTAAAACATGGTATATTTAGTGCTTTTCTAGCAATTATCACTTTTGATATTCTATAAAATTCTAATTAATTAGTTTTAACTATAAGGTATGGTCAATATGTTTGATTCAAAGAGTAACATATGGGTACAAATAACTGGCACATGTAGGCTCCAATTGATTCTCTAAAATGATTGTTCTTTAAAGAACAACAACATTAAGGGTTGAACAATTTCCATTTAGCCAAAGTGGTTAATCATATTGTCTTAATCATTTTTCAATAAATACATTTAGTATTCACATTGATAAATTTAAAGAAAAGTTCTAATAACATTTTCTTATTCATTAAAATCATAGCAAAGTTTCAAGGAATTCATATATTTTTCACAATTTCATGCATATAAGTTCTTTTATCTCCATTTTAGCTATCGTGAATATAAATTTTGAGCAAAATTATCATAAAGCTACATTCACTTAGGAAAAAAGTCAAAACTTTATCAATATTCGTTATCCTTTTTGACTTAACATTATTTAGCTAATTTCATCACATATGTCAAAAAACAAAAATAGAACATGTGATTATTTTCAAGTCCATCTCTAAATAAATACTAAAAATTAATAAAGAAATTATTTAGAGCATACTAATCCTAAAAAATGTATCCTAAAACATGCTAAAGTAATAAAAGAAAAGAAAATAAAGATAATGACATGTTAACACTCTCCTACACCTAATTCTTACGCTGTTCTCAATACATACATATTTAAAATATAAAAATAATTAAAAAGAGAGTAGAAAACAAATTTGGTAGATTGTCTTCTACACGGTGCTTGGTTTAATACCATCAGCTTAATTATACTACTTCTTTTTATCCAATATCATCAAAGATATTAAAGTGTAAAATGCTAAACTTTTGAGCTAGTAGTCAATTATTTATATCCTTACACCTTGGTGGTAGTCTCCTTTGAAGCATGCTAGACATATTCTCTCCCACACCTTTTCATTATTATCTTAAGTTTATCCTTGGTACGAAAAATTTTCTTAAGGTATGTTTTATACCAAGGTTCTTTCTTAATATCTTTTATCAAAGGTATGTGTATTTACACCTTAGATAACGTCTCAAAATTTTCATTTTCATTATTCTTTTTTGTTGAATTATTGAACATATTAGAAAAAAATAGAGCATGATCATCAATGAAAAAGGAAGATTCGGAGGCTACCTTTGGTGCTACATTGAATTTTTATGGGTGATGGTCTTTTCTTCCTAACTAATCCTTTCTTTGGCTATATCATTCTTAATAATTCTTTAGGGCTCTTCCATTTTCTAACCACTCTTCACAATAATGTCATCTTTCTAGGTTTAGCATCTATTTGGAAGGGGAGCTCAACAACTTCCTTTGCTTCTAGTCTTTTAACGACTATGACCAGCTAACCAATTTGAGTCTTAAGGTTTTTGATAGTAGCATTAGTTTCCGGCTGCAATTTAATATTGTCAGTAGCCATAGTAGTTATCAAGTCTACCTTGAATGGGTGGAGTGATTTATGGCATTTGGAATTGGAAGCTATGTCTGATTTTAAACTACGTTGCTAAATTCCTTATTGAAATTTGGTTAACTCGTATCTCAAGATTTCTCCTTGATAAAAGCTTGGTTATCGTGCCTAAATTTCAGAGTTTTAACAGTGATAATATTTACTAGATATTCAAGAGACTTACCTTGAATGGTTAGAGTAGGCTCTTGTATTAGGAATCAAAAGTTAGGTGTGATGTTGAAATCAACTACTGGATTTCTATATGAATAGTTTAGGTATTGATGATCCCACCATCTTGCATTGTATATGTTAGAATATAGACCATATATAGGCCTTTTTTTTCAAATCTACCAATAGCATTAGCATAATCACAATTGTCTTGTTGATGTTCAAAGTATGATGTAGAAAATTCATTGTATGTAGGGTATACTGCATCCATGTGTATACCATTTTTTCATAACATTCAACACTTTAAGAGAATTAGTTCATATGAAAAAAAGATAACAAAATAAAATAAAACTAATCCTAAACCTAAAAATTAAAACAATAAACAAAAGATGAAAAATTTTAAAAAATAGTAAAAATATTGTTAACCTAATCCCTAACAAAGGTGCCAAACTCTTTACATGATTATGTACAAGTAAAAATTAATTTAAAAACAAGAGTTGTTGTACCTACGAGGATTGATAACAATATCTATTCCTAATTCTAATTAAAATTAGTAAAATTTATGATTTTTTTTTTGAAAAAAATAACAGAAAGTAATGAAGTCAATTGCACACAAATATTGAGATATATGTGATTATGAGACTAACCTTACCACTAGCCTATAATTTAATTAAACATGTCATGAATAAAATTTAATTTCTTAAGTTCTAAATCACTTTTGTAATTTAAAATCATTTTTGAATACTTGACTTTAGCTTTGGAAGCCTTGGTCCGCTTAAGATTTCTCATCTTTTCTTAACGTTTAATTGATTAAAGGTTCGTTTATTAACCCACCTAAATCTTGAACAACCTAGAGATACGCTTATTAAATTTAATTCATTCATGGCAATAAGATCTAAAAAGATTATCATTAAACTAAGTAAGATTAGAAGAATCATTTATAATCTTTAACATAAGATTCAATTCTATTTGTGACAGCAGATACAAGATATTATTTTGAATAAAAATATTAGCGGTTATGTATATCTTAGACTAGTTATAACCATATTCATGCAATAAACTACTTAATTACATTAATTCATACCTCATAGTTTTGATATTTAAACATAGAATTGAATACATCAAAAATAAAGAATTGAAATTAAAATAATTCTTGACATTAAATTAATTAAATCATAATTTAGGACTTGAAAATTATCCACAATCATAACGAATATTTAGCTAGACATGAAATTTATCAAATCCATAATAATAATTAAATATTTCATAACAAAGAAGGAAAATTGTAGAAAAAAGAATATTAATTGGATGAATTATTGGAACCAAAAGAATAAAAAATTAATTTTCAACTTGTTCGTGAATCTTTTTAAAAAAATTCTCTTATTTTTCCTCACAATTTTCGTACAATTTTGATATTATTTTTTATTTTATAAGGTATTATTTGATATTTATATGAGAAAATCATGTATTTATGATTCAAATACGAATAGGATTATGACACGCAAATAAAATAGAGTCAATACTTGTATGCAATAAATACGTAAGTATACTTATCGTACTAAATAATATAATCATAAGAAAAAATCGTTCCAATGGAAATTATGTTATTAAAAACTAATTTTTAAGATAATAATAAAAATCAATTTTTTTGTTTTCATATTTTAAGAAAGTAAAATTAAAAGACCTAAAAAGAAATAGCAATAATTAATTAAATCATATTTGACAGTTAATAATATATTTGATAAAATATCTAGGAATATTTGATCACCCAATTTTCTAAATATGCTTATAATTAAAATCTCTCTAATATAATTATCAATTAATTATTTGATCAATTGAATCTAACATAGCATGTATTACTTTCTTAAGTAAATTACAAATCATATACTAATTAATCTAATCACATTTTCATGTCAATTAAATTGCATACTACTCATTAAGTTTATCAATTAGGAATCACATACATAAGAATCATACATCTCTACCTAGAAACTATGCATATTATTTAATCAAGACAAACAATTAAATAATTCTTTTAAATTTAATAGTATAAAAATTAGACTAAATAATATAATTAAATTTAAATCGTAATTGGGGTAAAATATTTAATAATCATCTGGTGAAAATCGAGTTCATAAGACCTCTAAATTAATAAATTAGCTAAAAATAATTTTATTCATAAAGAAATACATATAAATTGATAAAGAAAAGAGAAGAAGAAAAAATATAATCAATTTTCTCTTGAATATTTCCCAAAATTGTATCTGTTTTTGAATTTTTCTATATTTTTTTCTCTTCTTAGCTCCAAAAATTGATAAAAATTATGTTAATTTCACCTCATTAGGATTTATAGGGTAATTAGAGGGTTAAATTAGGCTTAGGTGAAATCTGGTCCGTTAGATCAACTTTAGATCAATGGATGAGATTAAAAAAAAGAAGGAAAATTAACAATGCCATCCAATATAAATGTGACACATGGCACAAAGGATTTATTGGGCAAATCAATGTGCGATTCTTGGTATGGGGATTCGTTTTGAAAATTCAAGATTCCTTGTCGAAACAATTGGTGCTTATTCAGGTACTAGTATTAGCTAATGTTTTTCTCTCTCCTATCAAAGATTCTCGAAACTCTCAATCAACCGTGGGACTCATTTCTGTCAAGGGAGACGAATGCTGACTTAATGACACATAACGATCTATGATTCATGGTTACAACTTGCATGGCACCCAGGTGGAAAGAATGGACGAATAAGATGACAACGCATAACAAGATGTTTGACCACACGGTGATAATCAGAATGAACGCAGTGTTGACATGTTGCATGGCACTGCATCATGTTGTACACACGACGTTGTGAGATTCACCTCTCTACTTGCATGACATCCACGTGGCTTACCCAGTTAGCTCTTGTGCTTGTGTGGCGTTTAAGTTTCGTCTTTTGATTGGTCCTACATTAAAAACTTCATACAAAATCCAAAAAAAATTCAAAAATTATATTTTTAGCATTTTCATTATATAATTCATATTTTAATATTTTTAACCATAAAAATATCACTTATTGAATAAAATAAGTAAATATTAAGTAGAAAATGCACAAATAATCCTACTTTCATAGTCATCAACACCATGAATAGGTAATTTAATTTTGTAGCATGTGTCAACCTTAAATGTGAAAATAAATTATTTATATTGTTACTAAATATATCCACATTTTTTTAAATTTATTCACCTAATTTAAAAAATATAAAAAAAATTTAAAAATTTTATATTTTTAATAAATATAAAATAAATAATTAAATAAGTATAAATAAAAAATATTTAAAAAATGTATAAAATAATATTTATTAATTATAATTTAATTGATTGTAGATAAAATAAGATAGAAATATAAGTTAGATGATCCTAAGCGAGTTATTCAGCTTTGAAATATACGTAAAATTCCACAATTATTTTGAAGTATCTTAAAAATATAATTCCTCCTAAAATCCCCGTATATAGTTGCATTTGAATGAAATCTTGAGGTTATTTGTGTTGTGTGTGAAAACCCAAGCCAACGAGTCCTAATTAAGATAGCAATAACAGGTCAGAATGTAATACATATTCATGCAAATAAGAAAAGGTAAAATTTGTGATTTCATGAATTTCATCTCATGCATTGGTACAAAAACTCAGATAATAACCTGTTATATAGCTTTTTAGTGAGCAAATTAGAAAAGTTTCACATTGGTTAGGAATGAAGATGGGTGTTAGATTTGGGGTTATAAATAAAGCCCTCTTTCACCATTTGAAAAACATCCTAAAATTTGTAAATCTTCCTTTCTTTTGTAAGGGTAATCGATTAGTTCAATTTTTTCCAATTAGTTGTAATTTGGAGTTCATCCATTTAGAGATAGAAGAAGTGGTCAACGACGTCGGAGGACCTAGGTAACATTTATACCGAACCTCGTTAAATTTCTAATGTTATTATTTTTCTGCTTTAATATTTCTGTTTCAATATATGTTTTAGTTTATTTTAGTATTATATTTCCAATAGCATTATTTTGTCGGGTTAGTTTAAGTTTTATTCATTTAAATCATAAATGAATATTAACTACTTAGAATAGGGAAAATATATCCAATTTTCCCATCAATTGGTATCATAGCCGAAGGTTTTCTACCTAGGCATTTGTTTGTATTCCATTTGTTTGCTATTGGAATATAGTTGCTAATTGTTGTAATTTGAAGAAATAGCGGAAGAAAAATTTCTTTCAAACAAAGGCCAATCATCCACATCAGGTAGAACTATGGTGATGAATGCAAGGTTCGAGGTGGAAAAGTTTGATGGAACCGTTCATTTCGGCATGTGGCAAGGTGAAGTTCTAGATGCTCTGTTTCAATAAGGTCTAAACATCGCCATTGAAGAAGAGAAACCGGATGGAGTAGATGAAGTAGAGTGGAAAAATATCAACCGATTGGCATGTGGTACAATCCGTTCATGTCTCTTAAGAGAACAAAAGTTCATGTTCATGAAGTTGACATCCGCAAGTAAGTTGTGAAAGGCTTTGGAGAACAAGTTCACGAAGAAGAGTGGACAGAATTGGCTCTATTTGAAGAAGTTGTTTTGGTTTGAATACCTTCCAGGTACTATAATAAACGACCACATTACTGCTTTTAATCAATTAGTAGCAGATTTGTTAAATATGGATGAAACTTTTAAAGATGAAGATTTAGCCTTGATGTTGTTAGCCTCTCTTCCTGATGAGTTTGATCATCTTATTACGAGCTTACTCATTGGGAAGGATAAAGTGTCTTTTGAGGAAGTTTGTACTGCTTTGTATAGTTATGAAATTAGAAAGAAAGATAAAAGAGAAAGCATGAATGAAGCAGCAAAGGCATTGTCTGTAAGAGGACATCTGCAAACACAACAGAAAGGAAGGAGAGGTAGATCTCTATCAAAAGGAAGACTTGGTAAAGATGAATGTGCTTTTTGTCATGAGAAAGGCCATTGGAAGAAAAATTGTCCAAAGCTGCAAAAGAAAGGAAAAGTTGTGCAATCTGATACATGTGTAGCTGAAAACAGTTCAAATTCAGATTTTGCATTGGTTGGTTCGTCAACAACATCTCATCCTGGTGATTGGATTTTTGATTCAGCATGTACTTTCCATATGTCTCCTAATAAGGAGTGGTTCTTTAACTTTCAAGAACTAGACGGTGTAGTTGTTTTCATGGGTAATGATTATCCATGCAAAGTTTTGGAAATCAGTACAATTCGTTTGAAGAATCAAGATGGTTCAACCAGGGTCTTGACAGATGTTCATTATGTTCCAGATATGAAGAAGAATCTCATTGTTGTGGGAGACTTAGAATCAAAAGGCTTCACTGTGACCATACAAAATGGGGCATTAAAGGTTACTTCTGAAGCACTTATGGCGATGAAAGGTGTTAGAAATAATAACTTGTACTACTACCTTGGTAGTACGGTTATTGGGAAAGCATTAACAGCAGTTTCAGAGGAAGAAAGAGATTTAGAAACTACTAAGTTGTGGCATATGCGTTTGGGACATGCTGGTGAAAAAGCTTTGCAGATTCTAGTAAAGCAAGGCCTGTTAAAGGTGCGAGAACCGACAAGTTGGAATTTTGTGAGCATTGTGTATTGGGGAAGCAGAAAAGAGTAAGATTTGGCACTACTCTTCATAACACAAAGGGCATTTTGGATTACATCCATACTAATGTATGGGGCTAACAAGAACTCCATCCATGAGTGGCAAACATTATTATGTCATTTTCGTTGATGAATTTTCCAGAAGAGTTTAGGTGTATCTCATGAAGAAGAAGGATGAAGTGTTGTGGATTTTTCTCAAGTGGAAGAAGATGATCGATACTCAGACTGGTAAAAAGATCAAGCGTCTAAGGTCTGATAATGGCACTGAGTACACAAACAATCCATTTATGAAAGTTTGTGAAGAAGAAGGGATAGTGCGACACTTCACTATTCAAAAAACACCACAACAAAACAGAGTTGCAGAACGTATGAACCAGACTTTTCTGGAGAAGGTTCGGTGTATGTTGTCAAATGCTGGTTTAGGCAAGCAGTATTGGGTTGAGGTTGTGACATATGCATACCATCTTGCCAACCGTCTACCATCGTCTTCTCTTGAAGGCAAAACGCCTATGGAGGTATGGTCTGGAAAACTTACTAGAGATTATGATTTCTTACATGTGTTTGGTTCAATTGCATACTACCATGTAACGGAATCAAAGTTGGACCCAAGAGCCAAGAAAGCCAATTTTTTGGGGATCAATTCTGGTTCTAAGGGATATCGACTATGGTGCCTTGAAACGAAAAAGATAGTCTTTATCAAGGATGTTACCTTTGATGAATCTGCATTGTTGAGAAAGGTAACTAAGAAGATGGATAGCACTTGAGAGCAGGTGGAGCAAACTCCGAAATAGGTGGAGTTTGAAAGCAAAATTGTTAATCCAATTAGTGAAGATAAGACAGAAGTTAATCCTTCATTGAGAGAAGATGAATCAGATGGAGAGGTTTTAACCCAAGAACCTCCACAGCAACAAGAAGAAACTGCAGTTGATAGGTCACGACGACAAAATGTCAAAGGTACCTGCTCGATACAAGGATTTTGAAGACCTACTTGCTCAATTTAAGAATATGGTGGCCTGTGCACTTTCAATTGTGCATAATGATGTGCCTTCCATATATAAAGAAGCAATCAGAAGCTCTGAAGTTGAAAGATAGAAGGAAGCTATGGATGAAGAACTTATATCCCTTCAGAAGAATAAAATATGGAAGTTGACACAACTACTTAAGGGTAAGAAGGTAATTGGCTGAAAATGAGTGTATGCAAAGAAAGATGAATTTCCTAACAAAGATGGTATTCGCTACAAGACAAGGTTGGTGGCTAAGGGCTACGCTCAAAAGGAGGGAATCGATTATAATGAGGTATTTTCTCCACTTGTAAAACATTCTTCCATTAGAATTTCATTGGCCTTGGTAGCACAATTTGATTTGGAACTAGTTCAACCTGATGTAAAAACTGCATTTCTACACGGTGACTTAGAAGAGGAAATCTATATGGCTCAGCCATAAGGGTTTAATGTTACTGGTAAAGAGAATTGGGTTTGTAAGCTGAAAAAATCATTGTATGGATTGAAGCAATCTCCAAGGCAGTGGTACAAACGATTTGATCAGTTTATGTTGCAGCAGAAGTACACCAGAAGAACACATGATCATTCTGTGTATTTTTGCAAGCTATAAAATGAGTCTTTCATCTATCTCTTATTGTACGTCGATGATATGTTGATTGCATCGAAGAGCCAAGTAGAAATTGAGAAGTTGAAGTCTCAACTAAGTCAAGAGTTCGAGATGAAAGATTTGGGAGAAGTCAAAAAGATTCTTGGTATGGAGATAATTAGAGATAGGAAGAAGGGGAAGCTTAGTTTGACCCAGAGTCAATATTTGAAAAGGATACTACAACGTTTTGGTATGAATGAACAGACAAAACCTATAAGTACTCCACTAGTTCTTCAATTCAAGCTTAGTGCTCAATTATCTACTAAGAATGATGAAGAACGAGAATATATGGAAAAGGTACCATATGCAAATGCGGTTGGTAGCTTGATGTATGCAATGGTGTGTACAAGACCTGACATTTCACATGTGGTTAGTGCTGTAAGCAAGTACATGCATGATCCTGGTAAAGGACATTGGTTGGCTGTGAAATGGATTCTACGGTATATTATAAATACTATAGATGTTGGCTTAGTATTTCAATAGGATAATACCGTTGGTCAATGTGCAATCGGATATTGTGATTCTGACTATGCAGGAGATTTAGATAAGCATCGATCAACTACTGGTTATGTGTTTACTCTTCCTAGAGCACCAATTAGTTGGAAGTCTACCTTGCAGTCCGTAGTTGCTTTGTCTAATACAAAGGCAGAGTATATGACAGTTACATAGGCTGTAAAGGAAGCTATTTGGTTACGAGGTTTACTTGAAGACTTGGGAGTTGGTCAAAAGCATATTAAGGTGTTTTGTGATAGTCAGAGTGTTATTCATTTAGCAAAGAACCAAGTCTATCATGCACATATAAAGCACATTGATGTTCATTATCATTTTGTACGAGAGATTATTGAAGAAGGTAGAGTACTAGTTCAGAAGATTAGTACGACAGAGAATCCCACAGATATGATGACCAAGGTGGTAACACCAATCAAGTTTAAACATTGTATGAACTTGATTAACATCCTGCAAATCTGAATTGGCACTAGCGTCGCTGATCTAGTGATTGAAGATTAAAAAATCACTAAGTCGCTAAGGTGGAGATTTGTTATATAACTCCTTAGTGAGCAAATTAGAAAAGTCATACATTGGTTAGGAATGAAGATGGGTGTTAGATTTAGGGCTATAAATAAAGCCCTCCTTCACCATTTGAAACACATTCTAAAATTTGTAAATCTTCCTCTTTTTTGTAAGGGTAATCGATTAGCTCAATTTTGTCCAATTAGTTGTAATTTAGAGTTCATCCATTTGGAGATAGAAGAAGTGGTCAACGACGCCCGAGAACCTATGTAACATTTATACCGAATCTCGTTAAATTTCTGGTATTATTATTTTTCTACTTAAAATTTCTGTTTCAATATTTGTTTTAGTTTATTTTAGCATTATATTTCCAATAACATTATTTTTTTAGGTTAATTTGAGTTCTATTCATTTAAATCATAAGTGAATACTAACTAATTAGAATTGGAAAAATATATCCGATTTTCCCATCATAACCAAAACTGAAACAAACCCAAAAAAACAAAATCCGAAAATTCCAAAACTAAGAAGCCTCCCTCCTGTCAAGACTAATTAGAAAACCAGAAACAAAAAACTAGCAGCAATTTATTCCCATATCGGAGAATTGATTAGACAAGCCAGACCCACCATTCAATTCCTTTCTCTTCGGCATTACTATTGGAGGAGCCCACTTCCTAAAACCATGAGCACCAATCTTACGTTCTCTATTGTCTTTACCAAAACCAACGGCTTTAACAATACTTGTGGCTTCTTTTTGAGAGTTAGAGAACCACTTGGACTGCATGTAAGTAGTTGTTCTCCAGGGAGGCACATAAAGTCCTTTCTCTTTAAAAGATTGCTTAGCAGCTGAGCAAAGAAGAGAGATTACTTTTATCAGCTTCCCTTTTGTTCCAACAAAAATTTGTGGGATTGTGTCTATCAATTGTTTGTAGGCTTTTGTTGGTCTAGCCAATTCAAATTGTGACTTCAAGTCTATGTCTACTATAAGCCTTATTGATTCACCATCTTCTTTTTTAACCATTATGTCAACATACTCATAATCACCTGTAAAGCAACATAATTTCAGAAATATATACCAATTCTAGAATTCAACTACTATGTATTTGCTATTAAACAAAGGATTTCATGTTGAATACTAGATATTAAATTGGTGAGCATTTATATAGTAGTAAAAAATCGACAAAATAAATGCGTTCGACACTCAAATATGTATCTGAGATTTAAATATTACCTACCAGCAGGACAAGTGACCCAAGAAGTTTGACAAAGAGATGCTTTATAACCATCCATTTTGAGCCTCTTAACAAGATACTTCTTGAGAGCACTAGTATTCAAAACATCCCTTTTACTTCTCACATGCTTCGTTACACTCTCAAGCACATCAGCTTCTGATGTTTTTCCACTTCCTAGAATCTCCTAGAAAAACAGAATCACAAAAACATCAAGTAAAACTCAAAAAAGAAGATAATTTGTTGTAAATCACAATATAAAATAAGAGAGTAAATACAAACCTGCAGAGTGAAAATTTGGATTTGATTATTGAGAGGCATGCATTTGGAGGAAGCAGAGTAGTGTGATGTTGGTGAATCAGATTCTATAAATTCATTTACCATCTGAATTAGCTTTTCCTCTTCTTCTAAACTGCCCATCTTCATATATAAATAAGACTTCCTCTCTCTCTAAATCTTTCTTTTGTCTTCTTTTTTGTTGTAATGTTTCTTGAAGAAGGAAAATATAATGCTAGAAGAAGATTTGAGTCACTATGGTAGCAAGAAATATGCACAGTTTAGGTTCTGCTTTTATACAAAGTAGAGTGACTAAGGCGGTGGGAGTTACAGCTATATGGTGACAGATGAGGTCATTGCAAGAACTTAAGCACTGTGATATTATTTAGAATGGTAAGTAAATTAATATTATAATTGAAAAAAAAGTAAATAATTGAGGAGAATATTAGTGAAGAATATCCTTATCCCAATGATCAGTTTCAGAAAAAGATAGTCTCAGCCTACTTTCTTTTTAAAATGGGGGAAGAGAATGATAGAGCCGTGTGAGATATTCTCTATTCCCTTTTTTTTATTACCTCGCTTGGATCAAAAGTAAATATATATTTTCTTTGATCCAAAACTTCTTTTTTTGTTTTTTTGGTTCTCCAAAAACTCAAGCAAAAAAATTTTCTAGCCTTTTTTTTTTTTTACTCTCTTTTAGTACTTCTAAGTTTCAAGGGTTATGGAGTAAAAACTATTAGCTATGAAAAGTGAATGATGAGTTTCTTTGGGATTAATATAAAACAACGATCTTTATGATTTGCTAGTAAGAGACTAACAATGGAAACTGAATTTAAGCCTGTACTGGAATTTAACGGAGGTCAGTAGCTCCATATAAAATCATAACACAAGAACACTCCAAAACCCTAGAGGCTTAATTATACATTTATGACGAAATGTTCAAAATTATTCTTCTTCTTTAGCAATGAAATTTATGATGAACAATATTGGCCAAAATCACGTTGAAGAATAATGAAACAAAAAGTTCTTTCTTATACATTTTTCAGTTGTCCTCATTTTCCTCCTTCACAGGATCAGAGCTCACTATGGGAAGATTTCTTCTGTACTGAGGAGATGTCAACCTTCTCTCCAATGGTGTTTTTCTCTTGCTCACAACAAACCTGTTCACCCCTTTCCTCATTGGCATTATAGATGGGAAATCTTCATCAGGAATCTGACTCAGTTCTGATATGTCTTTAATTTGAGCAACTCGACGGAACCATCTCTCTGCCTTGGCCTCCTCGGACATGTCCTTAGGATCTGGTGGTGGTTTTACTGCTGATCCCTCCAAGCTCCTTCCGGTCCAGCTCTTGTCAACATTCTGACTCTTAGATTGCTGGGGAGAGTTTTCAGTCAAGTTTGTTCTCTTATTTGGGGTTTCTTGACTGAAATGTCCTGTGCTTGATCTGCTCATGTCACTATTTTGAGGTTCACCAAAATTCTGGGAAAGATTCCCACTGGTTGATAACCCAGAAACAGCACCAGCCTTACTCCCACTCTGAGTCTCCAGAGAAGCTTCCCAGTTCCTTCTCCTCCCTGGAATAACCTGCTGATTTTCCATCTGTGGAGCTGGATCCTTGTAGGGTATCTCTGCATTAGCATTCCCAAACTTTTCAGGAAGCTTCACTGCCATCTTGTCATTTGAATTCATATCACCAGCCGTCTTATTAGCCAAATCGGCCTCATCTGGCTGTGGTTTATCCTTTTTAGAAAAGTAATCAGGAGGGAAGGGAACAAAGGGTACATAATTGTTATTACTAGCTTGTTCTACAGCCATCCGTCTCTTATATGTGGGAGAAGTCAAAGAACGATCTTTCTTCTTGCTGACAACAAACCGATTCTCTCCTTTACGCATTGGCATAATATCGGGGAAGTCCTCATCTGGAATCGCATTTGCAAAATCAGTTACATCATGCAGCTCTGCAACCCTCTTGAACCATCTCTCAGATTTTTCAGCTTCTTCTTTCTGTTTGTTACTGCTCTCACTTTGGTTGAGTGGCTTCCCTGAGATTTGTGCGTTGCCTGTTTCATTGCTCCCAGAAGCATCCCCCGTACACTTAGTAGTATTTGAAGGTAGATAATAACCATTTTCTGAGAGCTCGTTCTCACTTTCCCCTGTCTTTGAATTTCCTTCTATGGACTGTACATGTTGTGGGAAAACTGAACTAGGAATGCATGATGGATCACTGAGATCAACTTTTGGTCCAGCAGCAGAGGCATTATTACCCAATTTTCTTTGGTACTGAGCATTTTCCAGCTGCCTCTCCAATGGAGTCCTCCTTGTGTTCGCCTCAATTCTGTTTACTCCTTTTCTCAGTATTTCAGGAAAATTTTCATTGTCTGCAGCAGCATTTAAATCAGAATTATTGTCCAGCTGAGAAACTTTGCTAAACCACTTTTGCGCCTCCTCTTCGTTGGCTGCCAACCTGCTGTCAGTTTCAACCTTATTTGAAGTGTTGGTAGCAATGGAGACATCCCCAGGGCGCTTGCAGTCACACCTCAAGCATGTCACGTTCCTCCCATAATTGAAGAAATCACATCTGCGTATAGAGTGAAGAGTTCAAAATTATGTTCATAGCTAAATTTTATGAATAGGAATTTAACAATATACAAGACAGAATAAAAAATAAGTTGATGCTCACTGAGGACACTCCCACTCCCCACCAGTCAACTGCCTTTTCGGACGTGCCTCCTCACATTCAAGACATTTCATATTCCTTGCAAAGTTCATGAAACTACACCTGCATATTACAATCAGTTGAAGAAAAGCAACTCATCAAAGAGCATAGCAAATAGCTTGTGAGCAGGGGAACCTGCAACCCTGAATTTATACAAGCATTTCATGCAATATAAAGATTAAGGAGCATATTAACATTTCAAAAAAGACCGGGGGGTTTTATAGAATACCTTGGGCAAATCCAATCGCCTCTTTTCATTTCAATATTATGCCCAATAGATCTCTCCATTTGTCCATTTCCTTCAGTAATGTGTCTTTGCACTGAACCAAAAGACTTCAAGTCTGGAACACTATAACACAACTTGGCCAATTCACTCAACAGATTTCGGATGGAAGATTCAACGAGTTCTTTATTGTAAAAGTTGTTACTTTCTGATGACAAAAGGGGATTGCTTGCATAACTTAATATAAATCTCATCAGATCAACCGTATGTGCTTTATCAGTATCCAACACCTATATAGTTTGAAAAGCAATAACATGTAACCGAAAGTCAGGTGGGTAGTTATTGACTTTTATGATATTAAGGATGTTCATTTCACTATCAAAACGACTAACCAGCAAAACCAGATTACTCAGAGCCACAACAAGAACAAACCATTTCACTATATACAAGGAAAAAGACTAATGCTCACATTCATATTGCCACTTGATAAAAAAGACCTCAATCTTGTCGCAGAATCATCGCTATTTCTAAAGAGAAATGGAGTTCCATGTTCAATCGCCACCTCCATATCTCTCCTCGATAGCAACCTGAAATCAAAATAACAAGAAGAACCCATCAATCCATATCCTCTTCGAATTCCAACAACAAAATTCAATCATATCAAAAAAATGAAAATAATAAGAACAAACCTCAAAAGTCCAGGCTTTTCGCGCGCGAAAGCTAAGCAAGCAGACACAGCATTCTCGAAATCTTGAGGCAAAGCTGCACTTTCGATGAACTCATTATCGGTGTCAAAACCCAGATTCCGATTGAAATAACCAGCAGAAAAAAGTGATTCAACAAGGCGAGACCACTCAGGCCAGGGATGATGGGGGGACGAAGAACGAAACGACGGCGAAGAAGAAGAAGAGGGTTTGGAGAAATTTTCGAGCTTGAGGGGAGTTTGAGAATGAAAATGATGAGAAGCATGGAGAGAGAAGCAAGGAAAGGAAGAAGAAGAGAAGAAGCGGCGGTGAGAGAGAAACAATGGAGGAGGGAGGAAAGATAGTTTGGAGAGAAATGGAAGGCGGAGAAGAAGGGGGAAAGTAGCGAAGTGAGTGGTGGTGGTGGTGGAGGAGGAGAAGGAGAGCAGAGTCAATACTCTGTTAGTTGCGCCGCCCATTTTTGGAGTTCGGCATCAACTGCGCAGAGCGTAAAGAAGGCAGTTTTTTAGCACCGTAGTAGCAAAAAAGTTGCAAACTTGAGGCCTTATCTAAGCTCTCGTTGCCGAGAATTATTCTACTTCCAGTTTCATTAGTTTTTTATTTTTTTGTTAATTTCATTAAATAAAAAAAACAACAACTTATTAAAATTAATAGCTTTAAAACTAATTTATTTTTAAAAATGATTTAAATCGACTTAAAATGCTTTAAAATAAGAGCCATATTTTTCAGTGATGCATATTTTTTCACCCAAATAAACTAAGTTAAACTTTTATATTATTTGTGGTAAGAAAGTGCACATTTAAAAAAAAATACTAAAAATATACTTTTATTAAAATTACATATTTAAATAAAATTCATTATTTTAATAATATTAAAATTTAATTCTTTATATATTTTTTATCTTTATTATTCGGGTGATATTTTAATAATATTTTTATTTAAAAATAAGTGTTAATTTGGTATTTTTTTTAATTTAATGTAAAAATTACATTAAATTTATATTAATTTGAAACTTAAAATGTAATAAATCTTAAATTTAATGTGTAATTTATACAAAATTAATATCTATTTTTAAATAAAAATATTATTAAAATAACACTTGAATAATAAAAATAAAAAATATATCATAAATTAAATTGTGATATTACTAAGTTAATAAACTCCATCAAATATATATATCTTAACATTGAATTATTATAGTAGAACATTTATTACGTAACAAGTTGTATTTTTAAGTATTATTTTATTGTATTTAAACTAGTTTTTTATTTTATAAGATAATATTGACAACGATTTTGATTGATGATTTCTATTAAATAAATGATTTTATGATTTTTGATTATTTTGTAAAAATAATCATCAATGTGTTTAATAATAAATTATATATATAGTGATTTTCAAGAAAGAAATAAAAAAAATCACTTATAAGTTTTTTGATATTTCTTTCTTTTTTATGAATATGTTTTTTTCTTCTAAAAACTTCAAATTTAATTAAGAAATTTTTAATTTTTATGTGCAAATTTTAAGTTTTTTAAAATTTCTTCCCGTGTTTATACATACAAAGTCATGGACATTTGAAAAATATTTGATAAAAATTAAAAAAATTATAAATTAAAATTTCTTAATTTTAATAATTTATGAATCATCTCATATTTTGTTATTGATTTCTTATAAACTTAAAAAATCAAAACAAAAAATTATTAACAAGCATACATTATTAAAAAAATTACTTAAAAAAATCAAAAATTAAGAATCAAAACCATTATCAAAAATATTTTAAAAAAACTCATTTAATAAAAAGTTATGTTTTGTTTCATTCCATTTTAAGTACAACGAATGAATATAAAGTTAAATGATGAAAAAAATTGAACTTAGAATATAGGTTTTAAAGAATTTTATTCCTAATTTTCAAAACAATAAGAAGAGTAAAATAAAATTAATTTTCAACTTAATTTTTAACTTAAAAATAATATTAATTATCAAACAACGTCTAATTTAAAATTTCGAATTTAAAAAATAGTTATCACAAAATATGCCCTAAGAGAGAAGGAAAATCTCATAAAGGACTTTTAATTACTAAAAAATCAGTATTTAAGATATATTTAAAATGATTCTTGTTCAAATGAAACCGTTAACTTTCGTATATGCATTTACTATAAAATATTATTATATTTTATAAATATATTATAATTATCTGATGTAATAGTTTATTAATACAATTATTTAAATTTTACAGTATTTACCTTGTAAAACATTTAAAATTTATTTCCTTAACTTTAAGGTCTAGCGGCACAAAACAATCGGTCAGCGACTGCATGGACGTGTTCATTAAATTTTGTATGGTCAATTGCGTTTGGCGCAACATCTCTCCTTCCAGACTCACCGATCCAATTCCACTATATTTCTTTTATTATTTATTTATTTATTATATACATAAATCAGAATTCGTTTCATTAGTACTATCGTTACAATATACATATTCTAATATATTTTTATAGTAATACTATAATAATCTTTATATATAAATTTAATTACATCAATAATTTAAAATTATATTTAATCGAATAATTTAAAATTATATTTAATCGAGGATTTCAATATGCTTAAAATATTGTTAAAAAAATGTAAAATAAACTCGTATTTAAATCTTTTTTTCGCTAGTAAGTCACCTCTCATTTTGTGAGTCTTTAATCTGTAAATTTTATAAGCATTAAAGCAATTATAAATTTTTTTTGGGACTAATATTCTTTTAAAAAAGTGTTTGAGACTCACTCACCTTTTCTTAATTTCTTTTCATTTTAGGATTAAACCAATTTTTTTAGGTTAGTAATGGTCTAATGAAATTTTTTTAATTTTTTATTTTTAAAAAAGATTTATCCTTTATTTTTTATCCATGTGAAAATATTTAATTAAATCATAATTTTAGATAACTTGTTATGATAGAACCTAAATGCAAAGAAGTTTGTATTTAAATTTTATTAAAAGTTAAATAAATGAATGAGAGAAACATTTCATTTATTTATATGTATTATTATATTCTTGAAATAAATTATTGTAAAATCTCTAGTTATTTGTGTATACTAAGTACAAAAGGATTTAATTTTAAATGAAATAATTAAAATATTAAGTAACCATTAATTAAAATTTATAAAAAAATTATTCAATTAAGTTACTAATATATCTCATATTTATTTGAAACGAAATGACTCTTAGATAAGGTAACTCATGTTAAGATATCTAATTGGGAACACTTTTAATATCTATTTTCACACATTTGTTTCTACGTATTATTATTAGATGACTATATACAAGAAGATCTTAAGTGTGTGTGATTTACTTGGCTCTTTATTGTTGCACATTAATATTTGACTTACATTGAAATGCTCATATTAGTGGATTAAGATGTCTTGTATCTTGGTATTTATAGTGGGTTGAGAGATTATTTCGAAAGATGTTAATTCCACTCCGTTTGTTTCTAAATGTTAGATAGCAATCCATTTGTTTAGCAATCTAGAACATGGATAATTGTACGTAATCTATAATATGATTATATATAATTATTCATTCATATCGTGGGTACTTAACGAGAAGATGTAATAGAATGTGATAAAACAAACTTAATAACCTTTTTAATTATGAACTAATAGTGAAAAATTAAACTATATCTAATAATTATATCAATGAATTATTCATATATATTATTTTTGGTAAATATCAGCTATGACATTCAAGAATTTAGTCTCAGGTTTATGGTTTATAATGGAGTAATTTTATGATTAATAAATATATATAATTAATTAATGAGTTAAATAATGTATTAATTGTTGTATAAATGAATTATTCATATGCATTGTGTTCGATAAATATCAATTATGATATTTGAGAGTCCAATCTCAAATTTATATAGAAGTAACTCTAAGACTAATAAAGATTTATAGTTAATTAATAAGTTAATTAATTTATCACTACTTTATTTAAGTTTAAAATCTTAGTTCCACCGGTACTTAAGTCTTGTACTATGATAACGAATGAAAAATGTTGTTTCCAAAATATAAAAGAATAATTAATTTAAAATTAAGTATTTTAAATTTTCAAAATACATATTTATTTATTAAGATATTTTATGAGGATCATAAATATCAAATAAATATGTAGGGAGAAAATAACAATTAGAAATATCTCTTTAATTCATATAATTGATTAAACATTATTTATTTTGATTAAATAATTATTTAAATTAAAAATACTAAAGTACATATTTAAATAGTTTTGTGGGCATTAAAGATTATAAAACAATAGCATTATAATAAATGTAAAATTAAATTTGATTTATGAATTTATTAAACAATTTAATTGAATTAATTTATGACTATCCTAATGTGACATGTACATGTGAAAGATTCCTTGTAGAAGTATAATTAGGAGCCTTTCTTAACCGAATTGTGCCAAATTAAACAAACCTAACACCCAATGTATGGCTGACCAACTCTTTGAATTTTAGAGAGAAAATTTCTAACACTAAATTGAGAGAAAATTTGTAAGCAAAAAAATTCATTCCAAAATCATATTGTTGAAGAAAATGTTTCTTAATAGAAAGTTGTTATGGGAGAACAATGAGCTTAATGCATAAGAGGATATAACTTAAACAAATTTTTCATCAACTTAAGATTGCAAGGATACACACATGTCTCATTCATTATGGTTTCAGAGATAAGACTTAAAAACTCAAAAATTTCAACTGTTATTCACACGTTACAATAATATATTATTCTTGTTCTACTTTTCATTATTAAATTATAAATATCATAAGAATATTGATAATTGTATTTTATACAATTATTTTCATCGATTTTATTAATGATAATTGCTATGTTCTTTACATTTTTGTTTAATTTTAGTTAAATAAATTAATATTTATCTTTTATGTGTTAAGAAATACATTTTTACTAAAATTAAATAATTTGTATCGAAAATGTACTTAATTTCATATTTATGTCCACAAATATAATTTCAAATAATATAGTTCTTAATTACAATTTCTAAAAATCGAAAATATAATTTAAATTGAATTTGGGCTTAATTATAATTATTAAAAGTTTAAAAATTTAATTTAAAATTAGCAAAGGGCTTAACTGTAATTTAAGAAAGTTAAAATCTAATTTTAAATATATTTGTGGGTCAAAATACAATTAAGGAAAGTTTTAAATTCTACTGAGAGAGAATGCCACTCGCATCATTCAACGCGTCAACACATATCGGCTCCGATCGAAATCAATCGGCCCCGATGTAATGAGTGCATTCCGGACGAAGCAGGTCATTGCTCAAGATTTCTCGCACGGCCGGGCGTGTCCGTGGGGCCCACCCGCCACGCAGGCGTACGAGTGAGACCCACATGTCCGACCGCGAGAAATTCTCCCCGAGGTGCATCATTGCGTTCGTTGGATCGTATGAACGGCCCGCATTGGTGCCGCTGGAACCAGCCGCGGCACCGAACCGTTTGTCTAAAAATCATATGCGACGTGGTTCATCCAAGCGACGTGCACCATCAAGGTCTCGTGAATAAGAAGTAGCCACGTGTCTCCTTTATTTTGAAGCCAACAATATTATGACACGTGGTATTTTACAATGCGCGAGACCGCGTTAGATCACGCCCCGTTTGCAACCGTTGCCGCTCTTTTCTCGGCGCCCCAATCCCGTGCTTCTGTTCTGCGTTCACCCGTTCCTTTCAATGAATGAGATGCGGCCACGTGTCCCACTATTTGTTTCAGCAAATCAGACTCTGACACGTGGCATGCACTTTGACTTTAAAAAATGCAGAAACGGCGCCTGTCTACGCGTGATTCTAATTTTGTCGATATCGAATTTCAAAACGCGTCAAAATTAGTTTCGAGTGAATATTTTTTTACCCGTTTCTGAAAACAAAAAAAATAAAATAAAAAAAATGTAATATTTCTGATGTATTTTTTTGGCTATAAATAGGTGATATTATGATAGAGTTTAAAAGTTTTTTTTGGTGTATAATTTCTGTGTTGCTCGGTTTTGGACGGCAGAACACGCAGAAGCCATTTTTTGGCTTTTGTTGTGGTGCAATTATAAATATTTTCAGTGCTCGAAATGTTTTAATTTTCTTTCTTCTTCTTCTAATTTTTCTCGCATCTATTGTAATTTTTATTTTAATTTAACGTAAGTAATTTAATTTTTCTAGGGTTGCATTTGATTCAAATATACGAAGCTTTGATTTTAATTATTTTTGATAGATTTATAAGACGTTTCGATTTGTTTGCTCTATTTTGTGCTTAATGCTTTTTGATTATTTACTAATTTTATCAAAACGATTTGTGGCATAAAAATAAACTTGAGAAATGCATTTTTGTGTATATTGCTCGTAAATAGAATGACGTATGATGAAGGATGGATATACCCTAATTGTATGTGTGGCCATTTGAGAACTTAGAACTTAAATTTAATCTTATTAAATTTAATTTTCATAGAGATATAGTTAATTAATTTAACGAGGTGTGTTTATACTGTTTCGGAAGAGATGTATGAATAAAAAAGAAGTTTTCGGTTGACAAATTAAATGTACTAAAAAATATAAATCAAAAGAAAATAATATGATTTGAGTGGATTAGTTTGGTGAAAAATTGCAATCCTAGAGTTCTCTTATTTTCTTTTATTACCTTTTTGTTAAATCAACGATTGTTTTGGATAAAATCAGAGAGATACAATTTTAGTAATCAACAAACTATAGTAACAAATCCTCGTGGGAACGATACTCTACTTACAAATCTTTATTACTTGTGACCGTGTATACTTGCACGAATTCCTGTGTGTTGCAAAACACACAACAAGTTTTTGGCGCCGTTGTCGGGGGTAATTTGATTTTGGCTTTTGTTGTGTTCTGTGTGTGCCAAATATTAATGATATGTGTTAATTTTACTTCTTGATCATCTTATTTTTCTGTATCTGTTGTAATTTTTATTTTAATTTAATGAAGTAATTTAATTTTTCTAGGGTTGCATTTGATCTAAATTTATGAAGCTTTGATTTTAACTATTTTTGAAAAATTTATAAGACGTTCGATTTGTTCATTCTATTTTGTGCTTAATGCTTTTTGATTATTTACAAATTTTATCAAAACGATTTGTGGCATAAAAAATAAACTCGAGAAAGGCATTTTTGTGTATATTGCTTTCGTAAATAGAATGACATGTATGATGAAGGATGTGAATATACCCTAATTGTAATGTGTGACCATTTGAGAACTTAGAACTTAATGAATCTTGGTGAATTTAATTCTCATAGTAGATATAGTGAATTAATTTAACGAGGTGTGTCTATACTGTTTCAAGAGATGTATGGATAGAAATAGAAGTTTTCGGTTGACAAGTTAAATGTACTAAAAAATATAAATCCAAAGAAAATAACATGATTGGAGTGGAATAATTTGGTGAAAAACTGCAATCCTAGAGTGTATATTGCACGATTTATGTGTGTTCCAAAACACACAACAGATATCATTGAAAAATATTTATTACCCAATAACGATAGCTTATGCAATTTTCGTAATGAAGTTTCAATTTTTACCTAAAAAGATTTCTAAGTAAACAAACAATTGAAATTAAAGCCTACTTATAAAATTTAATTTAATTATGTATGTCATTATATGTTTAAGGTAAGAACTAAATTGCATTGGATGTAATTTGATTGTTTGGTTTGTTCATTAGATGAATAAATTATTTAATTTGTTTGTTTAGTATTGGTATCATATCATAAGTTGATTTGAATTTGATCTAAAACCAGAATTGAATCAATAACGTCAATTCTTAAAAAGTAAGAATCAATTCGTGTAAATCAAAGTGATGCAACGTTAGTGAACCGTGGTTACGGTTTGGTTTCGTCGGAACCGTACATCGGTTCTAAAACCGAACGAGGTTCTTGATGGAAGAACCTTAATAAAGTATCGGGTCCTCTCACTATTAACTGCATAATAATTCAGATACACCATAAATACGCAGAGAATAAGTGTGAGAAACCAGTGAAACCATCGAACAGAAAATCCATTGGAATTCCCGTGTAAGTGCTGAAATTTGATCAATGGTAGGAGGTATGTTTTCAATCCAATTTTGTTTCCGCTGCATTTAAATTATGAGTTCATATGATTTTATGAATGTTTCTGGATTGAATTGAGACTCTAACATTTGGTATCATAGCCGTTTGAAAACAACTCTGTTTTGCTCTGTTGTTTTACGAGAACTCAAATTTTGGGTTTTTTATATTGATTGTTTTTGATGCATATGTAAATTATAAAGTGTTTCAATATTGATTTTTGAATGATTCTGTAAAATTAAACTTGAAAAACAACGAAGAAAATAAATTCAATTTGCCGTGGATATTTATTTTCTTCATTAATTAACTTTTTATTTAAAATGATATTTTTACTTCAAATTAATATCATGAATCACTCGGAAAATTGAATTCTGAGAATTTTGATAAAAAGAACACCGGATTTCATCGTCAGAATAGAAATATACGGCCGGGTATCCATTAAGGTCAAACCGGGTCAAGTTGACCCGGCTAGAGGTTGAAGATGAAGTTTATAAAAAAAATTTAAAACACACACTGCCTAGGGGACTCGAACACAGGTCTGGTGGGAAATTTCTAATAATCTCATCCAGTGGGCTGCAACATATATTTGAATTATTTTATATCAAACTTATATTTATATATATTCAGGGTTTGATTTAAAAAAAATGCTTTAACTGGGAATTGAACCCAGAATTCAATGGTGGGAATAAATGAAACTTTCCACTAGGAAGTAATTATTTTTTTATTAAAAGTAGTATCTAACTTGATTTTAAACATGTATTTGTATTTTGATTTTAAAAAATACAAATAAATTCCGAATATAATTTTAATTTATGTTTATCATATGTATAATATTTATTATACATGTTATATTTATTTAAATAATTTTTGGACACATTAAAATTTTATTTAAATACATTATGCTTAAATTATTTGTTTTGTGTATTTATATGTATAAATTTTACAATTGATTATACATATAAAATTTAGTTAAATAATTTATGCATAATTAAATTAATTTTTTTAATGACTCTTATTGATTTAATTAGTGCTTATATTATTTAATTTTGCTTGTATAATTTATTGTCATATATGCAATTTAAGATTAATAATATTTGTACATTTGATATTAAATTAATATTGTTTATGATTTTATGCAATAATTGAGCATAAGAATTTAAGTGATTCATATAGTTTGATTAATTCATAACGATCTTTAATTAATTAAAACTATAATAAAGTTTATTTAGGATCACATTTAGAAAATAAATATTAATTGTAATTAATCATATATGATATAATAAATCTTATCCCACAGAAATTTTTATTATATTTTTGTGTGATTAATTAGGATATAATATCAAATTATATTTTCTAATTTACCCACAGGGATTCAGAAAAGGAACATAATTTGATAGTTTTATCGTAAAGTTAGGATGTATTTAATTGAATTAAAACTTTAGCCCACAGGCAAGTTTTATGTCACTAGATTCATATTATTCATGATTTACATTGGTAAATAATGACTATAGTTTAGGCCTCAAATTTTAATAAGCATATAATCTTTAATTGCAGCTTCTCAACCTGTAAATTTTTCTGATATCCGCTGTGATATTCCCGATCTGAAAGGGGATAACTATAAAATATGGAAGGAAAGAATTCTCCTTCAATTAGGGTGGATGGATATTGATTATGCTATTAGGAAAAACGAACCACCTAAAATTACTCAAACCAGTACTCCAGAGAATATCATGCTTTATGAACAATGGGAACGATCTAATCGCCTTAGTATGATGTTCATTAAGACTAAAATCTCTGCTGGTATTCGTGGTTCCGTTGATCAGCATACCAATGTTCAAGACTTGCTAAAGGTCATTGATGATCAATTCGTAACTTCAGATAAGGCTTTAGCAAGCACCCTTATTATGAAGTTCTCTTCTTTAAGACTCACCAGTGTGAAAGGTGTGCGCGAGCACATTATGCAAATGAGGGACATTGCGGCTCAACTTAAGCATCTCGAGGTTGAGATGTCAGAATCCTTCCTGGTGCACTATATCCTTAACACTCTCCCACACCAGTACGGGCCATTCAAAATCTCGTACAATACACATAAAGATAAATGGTCAATCAATGAACTAATGATCATGTGTGTTCAAGAGGAAGGGAGGCTTGTTATGGAATTTGGTGAAAGTGCAATGTTGGCTACAACATACCAGAAAGGAAAATCTCAATACAAGCATAAAGGAAAGGGAATAATTCCACCTCAGGCTGATATTAAGAAAGAATCCAAGTGTTTCTTTTTATTCTCATTTTTCATTCCACCCTGTATTCAATATTCAATATGTATAACATAAAAAAACCAAAATATAAATAATAATACAAATAATTAAAAATTTAAATATAATTAATTACTTGATAATTAAATTTATTACAAAAATAAATAATGTATATACAATACATATAGTTAACTTAAATTACAAATAAAATAATGTTGTCAAAGTGTAATTGGATTGTGCGAGCAAGCTTGCTTGGCTTAGAATCACCAGCATTGTGACAAGAAAACTGGACAAAAAATAGCTGATCCATATAACAATTCACTCCCCTACATACATGAGCACGTAAACATACATCAAACAAGCAGTCTAAACTTCAGAGACATACGAATGGAGAAATTAAATCATTATAAATATTACCATAAAAAAGATATTACCACAACGACATCCGAGTGATATAACCCTTCGAACTCATATTAGCACTTTATTAATCATATGTCTATAAATATGAAGTTATCTGGAATCTTTGCTAGTATTTTTAATGCTATAATGAGCTCTTAATATGGAATCAAGTGTAACTCCGATTTGTTACTTGGCTTGTACGAGTTTTAGTGCCCTTAAACATATGGAACAATTTTGTAATACGTTCATGGGCACCAAAACTCATACAAATCAAGTAACAAAATATGAGTTACACTTGACTTCATATTAGAGCTCATTATAACATTAAAAATACTAGCAGAGATTCCAGATAACTTCATATTTATAGACAAATGATTAATAAAGTGCTACCATGATGTTTTCATAAGGAAAGTAGGCAAGAGAGATGAGATAAAGTTTGGGCCAAAAACAGGTCCATAAAAAAATGCATTCCCATAAATACATGAGCATATAATCATCCATCAGTTAAGGGACTTCAGACACAGGAATAGAGAAATTAAATCATTAAAAAATTTACCATTATGTTGTCATATGCTATTCAAAATCATCAGAATCTTCTTTTGATTCTTCTTGTGATGATATAATTTGAACCATGTGTTTTGCCCATTCCTCTCGTAAATCATCAAAAATTTGTTGATCGTAGTCCGTCTTGTTCCAACCAAAGAACTACATGTATTTAAAATCAAAATAAGAATGTAATTTCATGTGTTTACAAAAAATAACCCAAATATGTTAAAAACTTTTCTGTATATGGGTAAAAGATATTACCACATCATCAATTGAAATTTTGATATTTGTGGTGATTTCGCTCATAAACTTCATGACATAATAACTACATATGACTCCATTATTTTGTTGCGGAACCTATAAAAAACAAGTGTACATGATTTTTCATATTCGAACATCTTTATTATTCAATTGTAAAATTAATAAAATTAATGCTTGTACATACCATAACTTTTGTCCATATAAGCTTATGAGATTTTTTAAGGACAATGCCCCTAAACTTGTTCCACAACTTCCATGCCCTATCAAGGTTTAAAACGTTTAGTTTTTATTAAATATTACAAAACATAATATAAGAAACTAATATCTAGCTATAACTCTTACATTTCAACAACTGCTTTTGTATCTTTACCCAGTTCTATAGAAGCTGAGTCACAGTACCAAGCATGATTATTGAACAAATCAATGATTACCAACATCCAATGATCTTGGCCTTGTTCAAACCTTAATGGCCAAGGGATTATCAACTTTTGATTTCTGTTAAGTGTTAATGCCCTATCACATAATTATTTAGCTCTGATGCTAACATCCTTCTCTTGATATTGATTGACATATGAAGAATCATAAAACATTGCTAAATGTGATGAATGATTATGTTGAAGTCGATAATAGCACGTCCTATATAAAAGATATATATATATATATATATATATAATTAGATAATATAAATATGATTATATATGTTCTACATAAATGAAAGAAAAATAAATAGATTAAGGACTCATCTTGTCCACACTTGAATTATACTTAAATTGATCATTTGATATTCAAATAGTTGCAATATGCACTCGATTGATATATAAGTTTGGCCGAGGTCTACACCAGAAATTTCTATAGGAAGTGGCATAGTCCATCCATCATTTATGCTAGATGCCCTCCTAATAATAGTCATCAAAGTGACAAGATTTCTGATGAATTTTAAAGCATAATTATAACTATACTTTTTTCAAAACTTTTTCTTAAATGACTTCGTGCGCGATGATTGGCCACTAGACATAGATTTAGCACGAGATACTTGCTTTGTATCTCTTAAATGTGCTGCATTTAAGAGTTCTGGTATAATAGACTAAAAAAACCTATTATGTATGTTAGTAACAATAAAATATATAATAAAATAATAGTAGTAAACAAGTGTTATCTTTTAAGTTAAAAAATAGTACCATGTCAAAATTTAGAATAACTTGAATCGATGGCCAAGTCATATATTGTCCAACTGCCTCTTGGACTGTGGTAGCATCAGAAGGCACAAGTAGTGGAAAATCATGAAGCAATGATTAATCAATTACTATTCGTCAATGATTAGACAAATATTGATTATGAATCATCTGATCATCGCTCAATTGTTGTACCGTTCCAATAGCAACAAAGTCCGTTGACAAATGATGTTTCAACAAACACTTCATATTCTGTAAAAAATTTTAAGTGTTATATATAAAAAATAAAACATATAATAAGAAATAAAAATAATAGATTATATACACCACAAATTAAAATCTTACCACATATGATTCATCAAATAGAGGAGGACTCCCATGTGGGGTAGCTATTGGATGTACATTCTCACCAAAGAACCTTTGCAGGCACGCCTTTCTTATGTGTTGTCTCATTTGTACCATGCTTCCATCTCGATTCTTTACACATCAGACAATCATCTAATGTCTCATATTCTTTTCTATAAAGAATGCAATCATTTGGACAAGCGTGAATCTTATGATATTCCATGCCAAATCGACCAAGAGATTCCTTCACTTCATACATTGAATATGGCAATTCAATACCCTCAGGAAACATATCGACTAGTAGATTTAGTAATTCTGTGAATCCTTTGTCAGAAAAACCATATTTTGCCTTCACATTATACAAATGAACCAATCCCGACATTTTAGTGTATTTTTTGCATTTTAGATACAACGGTTTTTTGGCATCTTCTATAAGTTTTTTAAAGGTTTCAGGATCATCCTCGTGTAATTCATCTTCAACTCCATGAAACATATTTTCTGTCTGTACATTATGATAAGTTGTATGTAATTCACTCACATTCTTATTTATCTCTTCCCTATGAGTATTATCAATATTTTCTCCATGATAATACCATTACGGATAAGGTGATACTTAACCTCGTCAAATTCATGAAATTGCTCATTTTTACATTTAACACATGGGCATCGAATCATACTAATTCCAGTATTACTATCTCTACAAGCAAATTCGATGAAAATTTCAACTCCAAAAATATAGTCCTGCTCAATTCTACACTTTGACATCCAAGATTTGTTCATTTTCTATTAATGACATTAATTAAATATATTAATTAATTATGTATCCAATGAATATATTTTAAGTATTATTATATATAAATTCTCTAATTATTAGAATATATATCAAAACATACACAATACAAAACAGTTATCATTTTAATCATTTTACAAATGTATTACTTTTACTTAATAAAATATAATTATTTTTATATAAATAAATTTATAGCATATTAATTAATTATGTATCCAATGAATATATTTCAAGTATTATTATATATAAATTCTCTAATTATTAGAATATATATCAAAACATACATAATACAAAACAATTATCATTTTAATCATTTTACAAATGTATTAATTTTACTTAATAAAATATAATTATTTATATATAAATAAATTTATCCATGTATAGTAAAAATAATAGTCCCTCATACACACAACATTCAGATATTATTTCCATAGAAAATAAGTCAAACATAAATAACAAGCATAATAAAAAACATACATAAATCAAAAATTTATACAAAAAATAAAACAAATTGAATAATAAGCTGCAAAATTAATAGAAATACTTACAAGAATGTTATTAAGTGACTAAATGAAAGAAATGAAGAAGAAAAAAGTGTTTTGTAAGTGAGAATAAGTGAAAAATGGGTATAAATTTTTTGAGTATTTCGCTCAAAAAAATAGTAGATCTAAAAGATAATAAGAAGAAGAATATAACCCATAAAACGGCGTTGCAAATGGTGGTCGAATGTGGCCAAAAATTGAGAAAGAGGGTGAGTGAGCTCGGTTTTGGGAGAAGTGGAAAAGAGAAATGAATTTTTTTTTGGGTTTCTACAGTGAAGAAGAGAGTCTAACGGTAATATTACGTGGATAGCGTCCGTTGACGTGGCGAACCGACACTAGCCACGTGGGTATCGTCGGTTCGTCACGTCAACCGACGTTATCCACGCAATTTAAAATTGATTTTTTTTTCAATTATTATTTTATTTAAACTCTTATATATATACGTACTATAAAAAAGAAAAAATAATAATTTGACAATAATATTTAAAACAAATACACAAAATTAAATAAAGATATATTAATTGTATGTACGTACATAAATTTAAATATCCAAACAAATAAACAAAATTATATAATTTTAAAAACTAATTGTCTAAAAAAAAGAAAAAAATATACTATATATATATATATCAAACTTAAATTTTAAAGAGTCAAATAAAATAATAATTGACCTAAAAAAAATTTAATTATAAATTGCATGCATTTTTTAATTAAAAAAATACATGTAGGACGTAGCATCGGTTGACATGGCGAATCGACGCTATCCACGCGTGTATCGTCGGTTCTCCTCGTCAACCGACACTATCCACGTAAGACATAGCGTAGGTTCGCCACGTCAACCGAGGCTACGTCCTACGTGGATAGCGTCAATTCTACACTAAACTAACTTTAAATTCATTATAAATTAATTTTTTCCAAAAACTAACTTTACACATTGACTTAAATACCTTTTTTTGTAGCACTATTTATAAGAGGTATACCAAGTTGGAAAGTACGAGTGCCACCATGGATGGCGACTTGTGCAGTGAGTGTGTGTGGCATAGGTACAATGCTAACTACTAGCTTGTGGAATGCGGTTGAGCCATCTTGTGAAAATGTTCTTGCGATCTCGTGTGTCTCGATTCAATCTCGTTTAATCATACCATATTGTGAAGCCTAGATTTTTCAATACGAATTTATTGTATTTTTGAAATTTAATTGGGTTATGCCTAATTTTTGAAATAAATAAAACATAATTTTAGATATGTGACAATTTAATTAATTATGTAATAGTTTCATAAAATAATTAAAACTTTATTTATTTTTAACCCAAAGGGCTCCTAAAAAATAATCCACTTAATTTATGTTTATGTGTTATTTTTATTTTAATATATTAATGGTTAATGACACATGAATAACATTCACGTGTATATGCCATGCCATATAGATTTAAAGTATATACATGTAGGATTTAATTTAATTGTTTATTGAAATGCATCACATGTATGTTGGTACATGATTAAATTTTATAAAATGAGTTTTATGGAAGAAAATATTTAACATGTACGAGGTTAATTTAATGTGATTAAATTAACAAAAAGCAGAACACTTTAACAATTTGAACAACCAAAATTAGTCATAAATATCATAATTTAAATGAACAAATTAATTTAATTAAATTTATTGAAATTTAAATGGTTTAAATTATACAATAAAAAATATGGGATATTTTTCAAATTATATATATATTATCCTAAAGTCCATTTCTTGTGAAATTACAATGGTTTTAACTTCTTGACTTATTTTCTTGATAAACGAATAAAATATATATAAACACGGTAAATAAATTATTGAGAAAGTTAAAAATAAAATAAAATAATCAATTACATAACTAAATTAACAAAATTAAATTAATAGAGATTTTTAATTAGAAAGTGACACAATTAAAGAGAATTTTAACTAACTAATTGATAACTGTATTTTATATACTTATTTTCACCTATTTTATTGATTATAAATGCTATGTTCTCTGTATTTTTAGATAATTTTAGTTTAATAAAATAGTACTTACTGTTTTTTATATATTTTAATAAAATTAAGTAAATTGTATCGAAAACGTACTTAAATGCTAATTTGTAACCAAAAATAGAATTTTAAATAAAAGAGTTCTTAATTACAATTTATAAAAATCGAAAATATAATTTAAATTAAATTTGGGCTTAATTATAATTATTAAAAGTTTAAAAATTTAATTTAAAATTAGCAAAGGGCTTAACTGTAATTTAAGAAAGTTCAAAATATAATTTGGATTAAATTTGTGGGTCAAAATACAATTAATGGAAGTTTAATTTTTGCGCAGGAGAGATGAAGTCCACGTGCAAGATCACAATCGCCCAACATGGACCGTCCGATCAAAGACATTAACGGCCGATTCGCGCGTGCTCATCAAACCCGACCAAAGCGAATGGGTGCGGGCGCTTTCACGCGGCTCGGCATCCGAGTAGGCCCACCGCCGCAGTGCGGCGTGCTGAGTGGGACCCACGTGTCCGACACGTTGCGCCGTTGTCCCCACCATCGTGCGCTCCTTTCGGCGGTTGATTCACGTGCGCCCGGTTATTTCACGAACGATATGCCATGTGTCCCACTTAATATTTCAGCAAATAATATTCCGACTCGTGGCATGTTACAATGAGTGCGGCCGCGCTGGATCGCACCCCTCGATGCAGCCGTTGGCTTCCGTGCGACAAGCAATCGTGCGCCCGTTTTCTTCAACGAATGAGATGCTGCCACGTGTCCCACTAATTGTTTCCGCGAATCATAACGCGACACGTGGCAGCGTGGAAGAAAAAAAAAACAGAAACGCGCAGCATCTCCACTCACTTTTTCGATTCCATTTTCGATACAATTTTTGTCCCCCACGCGTGTAATTTATTATTTTCGCCATACTTCATTGTCCCCTGCGTGTATTAATTTTAAATATTTTTCATGTATTTTTTAGCTATAAATAGGTGATATTATGATAGAGTTAAAAAGTTTTTTTTGGTTTAGAATTTTTGTGTTGTTCGGTTTTGGACTGCAGAACACGCAAAAGCCAATTTTTGGCTTTTGTTGTGTTCTACGTGTGCCAAATATTTTTTCTATTTGATGTTTTAATTTTCCTTCTTGTTCTTCTAATTTTTCTGCATTTGCTGTAATTTTTATTTTAAATTTATGAAGTAATTTAATTTTTCTGGGGTTGCATTTGATTCAAATATATGAAGCTTTGATTTTAATTATTTTTGATAGATTTATAAGACGTTCGATTTTGTTCGTTCTATTTTGTGCTTAATGCTTTTTGATTATTTACGAATTTCATCAAAACGATTTGTGGCATAAAAATAAACTTGAGAAATGCATTTTTGTGTATATTGCTCGTAAATAGAATGACATGTATGATGAAGGATAGGAATATACCCTAATTGTATGTGCGACCATTTGAGAACGTAGAACTTAATGAATCTTATTAAATTTAATTCTCATAGAGATATAGTGAATTAATTTAACGAGGTGTGTTTGTATGGAGCTCGAAAGAGATGTATGAATAAAAAAAGAAGTTTTCGGTTAACAAATTAAATGTACTAAAAAATATAAATCCAAAGAAAATAATATGATTGGAGTGGAATAATTTGGTGAAAAACTGCAATCCTAGAGTTCTCTTTTTTTTTGTTACGTTTTTCCATATCAACGATTGTTTTGGATAAAATCAGAGAGATACAATTTTAGTACTCAACAAACTATAGTAACAAATCTCCGTGGGAACGATACTTTATTTACATATCTTGTTACTTGTGACCGTGTATACTTGCACGATTTTATGTGTGTTGCAAAACACACAACAAGTTTTTGGCGCCGTTACCGGGGAATCATAAATTCAATTAATTAGGTGAATTTTAAAATTAATCAAAATTTTGTAATATTAATTATCTAACTAAATCTAGAAGATACTCTAAATCATAGTAATTCTCATTTATAATTAACCAATTATATATCTTAATATATGTTAATTAGCTAATCAAATTATTATAAAAAAAACATAAGACAAAGTTAAGATTATTGATTTTTTATTAAATTATAAATATCAATGATTATAAAAATTTCATTCATGTACAAAACTATTTTTTATCTATATAATTAATTATTTAATTAGAAATAATATAAGAAAATTACAAATTATTTAAACTAATATAATGATCACGTAATTAATGTAAATTATTATTCAAAAGAACATAATTGGGTATAAACGATTTTTCTAACAACCTAATTCTCAAATATTTACTTTAATAATATTTTTTATCCACTAATAATTCACAATTAAAGATAAATATCTCAGTAACTAAAAACAAGAAATAATCTCAATCTTCAAACGATGATTCACCTAGAAATTCAATTCAAGTATAAAAACAAAGCTAAAAACATATAAATAGATTTATCCTAACATAATTTTATTCTAAATCATGAATAAAATTATTAAAGGTATCATCTTCATAAATCAAGTCAAAAGAAAACCATATATTAAAATATATTTGACGAAAAAAACTCAAATCTTCGAATTGGTTTATTTTTCTCTTCCAAAAAGTTTGAAAAATTGCCCAATAAAGAAGTTTTTCTCTCAAGGTTTTTTTGTTGTAAGTTTTAAAACAAACATACCTTAGATGGGGTGAATTGGTAATTTTAAAAAACTTTAAAAATCCAACTCAATAAACTATTCCCAACAACTAGACATATAATCATGTATCAATAGTAAATGCAAAATTAAGTAAACAACACACAACTTTAGGTGAAAATAACCTTGGTCAACACCACCTAATAAGAAAACTATCGATTTACTAGGACCACCTAACCTTTCCACTATGGTAAAATAATGTTCAAATATAAAAGATCTAAAACTATTGATATCCCATGTGTACTTTACTTACGAATCATTGTTCTCCTTTTTACAATATCTCTAAGTTAGGTAGATGAATATGGACTGACACTTCAATAAATTCTCCTCAAGCTATTGAACCTGTCCATGGAATAACTTGAAATATTATCACAATAATACAAGTGCTATGTGTTTTTTAAATGGACTAATGCAATGAACAATCCTATCATATGCTCTAGCCTAGATAAGCATATGCAAACAAGAAGCATAATGAAATCTTAAGACAAAAATAATTTTATATCGAAGTTTTGAAATTAAGGATCCAAAATTAATAAATAAACTAAGTTCTAATTGTGTAAATATGCCAAATGAAATAATGAAATGAAACTTATATAAAAAGGAGCAAGAGAGTAAAGAAACTAATTATAAAAATCTTGTCCTCCTATATGCTCTATAGTTGTGTTTGTAATTGGGAGAAATGAGTATCATATTTATAGAAAACTTAAAGAGCAAAACATCACTCATCTAATATAGCATAATTTTATAAGGCTATTGACTGAGATTAAAAAATAATAAAAGAAGATGAAATATATCAGTTCTTAATAGCATGATCGATCCCTCCCAAAAATAAGTTATGCTACGAGACAATGGATTGATTTGTTTCAAGTATGGATTAAACCCTTTCATTAGACCTCATTTTAAAACTTATGTAGATTGAACACAATAGATTAATGATCGAAATAAGATCGATCCATCTATAAGAGGGATCGATCCCTTGTGTAAAACTAGTATATTCAATTTTATTAAGAAATGGGAGGATCGAAGTGGGATTAATTATGTATCAATTTGTCTAGTGTGAGGATTGATCCCTCAAACCACTACTAAAATAATAATATTTGGTCTTAGAAATTTAGCCTTTTTAAAAAAGTCGAGGCTATAGGATTTTGGTCATACACTAATAAAAATCGAGGTTATAGTGTATACATGTAGCCTCGATTTTATTAGTAATGGTGACCATAAGTTAAACTATAAAAATTATTTAAATATATAACCGTGATCATAATTAAAATAATAAAGTTCTCAATCTTTTTAAAACCAAAATCAAATAATATACTGTGTTATTCATTTAAAAAAAATATAAAAATTATTTATAATTTTTTCATTTCTATATTAATTTAATTTCATGTATTTTATCTCTTTTACACTACACACTAAATTTTTATATCAATTTTTTTTCTTTTTCTCTCACATTTTTTCCTTGTTTACCTCTTTTTTTTTCTTTTTTTCCACTCGCATGCTGTAGATGTATTTCCTCATCGCGTGATTTGATATCTGCTGTTCTTCCTTTACCCTTTCCATAATTTTTATTTTGCCTTCATCCTCTAGAAGATACTCTTCAGGTAACCCTCTCCATCTCCTAATTTTTGAAAACGTCGCTGAGAGCCTTATATAATGTATGATTCATTTTGCGGTGCGATTCCAGACCAAGCTGTTCTAGCTCAGTTTCTTTCAAAATTTTGAAGTTTTAGAGAATTTTGATGTGAGATTTGTGCTTGAATATTAATGAAGCTTCGTTTTTTTATAAGTCTAACTTAGATCTAACATGTAATTGTTTTAATCTGATGTTTTGTTTAGGATCCAATAAATTAATTGTAAGGATTTAGGACAAAATTCTCTATTTCTTTTCTTTTAGAAGATTAGAATCTTAAATTGGATAGTTGTCAATTGGGTTTCAATATATATGGATTTTGATATTAGTGTTGGAGGAGCAACCCGTTGCACATTGCTGTTGATAATGAGAGCTTAGAAATCATAAACTATTTGTTATAAGCTGGAGCCGACCCCAATGTTTTTGATGAGGTAAGTCATTGCTCTCTCCAATGACCTATAATTTTCTTTTAGTATTATGTGACGTTTATCTTTACTCATTTGTTAGGAGAGAATAGTTTTTTTAGATGGTATATCTTAGTATCTAAATTGGACAGTTGATGGCATAATTGAATTTATGCAGTCTGAAACAAGCATACAACAGGTACTTGGATCTTGGAATTTTCTTTAGTAATTGAGTGATCCTTTGAAGCAGTCAAAATTATATTATTATTTTTCTAGAAAATTCCTTTTACCTATATCTTAGTATCTATTTGGGTCTCTTGGCATGGTTTATCGAAACAATAAATATATCATATAAGAGAGCTTTTTGTCACGACCTTAATTTCTCAAGTAGCGATCGTGCGGCACTTAGTTTGGTCTGTCGCTCTAAGCCTGCCTTTCAATCCGAAATGTAACTCCAAAGAGAATAGAAAGAGAGTTTGCAAAGAATGCTTTGTATTGCTCTAGAGAGAGTTTATGATACAATTGCTAAGAATTCCCAAGATTTTCCAAGATGAATGCAAATGAAGACCAAGTGGTCTATTTATAGTGTGGCTCTAAGCTTAAGAGCATGCCACCACTTTCTAGAGTCTTCCTAGTCTAGAATGTACAAGGGTATTCTAGATTTATCTACAATGTGCCACAAGGCTCTAGGATCTTCTAGCCAACTCTAGAGTCTTCTAGGTTTGTCTAGCTCCTTCATGCACCTTCCGGGATATTCCGCAAGCTTCCAGCAGCTTCTACATCCTTCCGGGACGTTCCGTAAGCTTCCAGCAGCTTCCACATCCTTCCCGAACCATCCGGCACATTCTAGAACGTTCCAACTCATTCTAGCACCCTCCAGTGTGCTCTGGAACAATCTAGGGTCTTCAAGCTTGAGTTGAGTCCGTCCAACTCTAGCCCTTTCTAGACTTCTCTAGGCAACTCTAGAACTTTCCATGTAGAAAAGCCTAGATCCTTTAGGCAACTACTATTTATTTGGATTTTTAGGGACAGTTTGGGCGGGACGTGACACCCTCCCCCACTTAAGTTCATGACGCCCTCGTCGTGCCTTCAAGCTTGAACCTCTCGATGTCGTCTTTGAACTGCCACAAAGATTCCTCAGGTTCCTAGCTCGTTTCTTCATCCGAGGCGTTCTTCCATTTGACCAAGTATTCCCTATAACTTGGTACGCCTCTTCGGCGGATCAAGCGGTCCTCCAAAATCGAGTCCACTTCCCTATCAAAGGAGGTTGTCACTACGGTAGGTGTTCTCTTTGATACTCCCCGACTTATGTCATCCTCGTCTCCATGGTAAGGTTTTAGCATGCTTACATGAAAAACAGGATATATTTTAAGCTTTGGAGGGAGTTGTAGCTTGTAGGACACCTTACCGACTTTCTTGAGGACAGGAAATGGTCCCTCATACTTCCGCACCAACCCCTTATGAACCTTCCGCAAGGTCTTGAATTGTTGGGGCAATAGTTTGATAAGGACTAGATCTCCTTCCTGAAATTCGACCATCCTTCTTTTCTTGTTAGCCCACTTTTTCATCTTCTTAGATGCCATATGCAAATAAGCTCGGGCCAACTCCACTTGTTCATGCCACGCCTTGGAAAACTTGAAGGCAGCAGGGCTCTTCCCTTCATAACTCGTGGCCATGGCATGGGGAGTCATGGGTTGCTGCCCCATGACGATCTCGAAGGGACTCTTCGGGGTAGACTCACTTCTTTGCAAATTGTAGGAAAATTGGGCTACATCCAGCAACTTAGCCCAATCATGCTGATTGGCACTGACAAAGTGCCTAAGATACAACTCCAGCAATGCATTGGCACGTTTCGTTTGCCCGATGCTTTGGGGGTGGAAATTGGTAGAGAAATTCAAGTCTGATCCCAATAGCTTGAATAGTTCAGTCCAAAATTTCCCCATGAATTGTGAGTCTCGGTTACTCACAATATTAGACGGGATCCCCCAATGCTTCACAACATTCTTGAGGAACAAGCGTGCCGTCTCATCTACCGTGCAGTCCGTTGAGGCAGGTATGAATGTTGCATACTTGCTGAAGCGATCAATCACCACAATAATGCTGCCAAAGCCCTCTGATTTTGGCAGGCAAGTGATGAAATCCATAGAGACACTCTCCCATGGTCTCGGAATGGGCGGCTCTGGAGACCTCCGGGTGTATCTTTGCTTTGTCTTCCCCTTTCGACTCGGCCGCATCGGTCACACGTGCTTCCGCCGCGCAACTCGATTTTTCCACCGGCCGGGGCTCATTAATGGTGGTCTTGTGTCGAGCTCCAACTCGACTTCATGGTTCACCTCCCTCTTTGGAGGTAACCGTTTGGGTGAGGCCCCATGCATCACCCCATGGGATTTATCTGGGGTAGCTTGCACTTCCGTTGGCAAGCTTAGCTTTGGTGAAGCCTCAAACATCACCTTGTGGGACTTATCTGGGACAACTTACACGTCCATCGGCAAGCTTGGCTTTGGCGACTCCTCCTCGTTGTACTCTTTTGAGATGGTCAGATAACTCTCTTCGTCCCTCTTCAATCCCCTTTTGATTTGAAGTGCCGAGAGAGCTTGGGTTGTGCGTTTGGTGGTCTTGTCCGTCGGTACCACGCAAGCCTTCGAACCATCCATGATGCACATGGAGTTTGAGTATGGCACCAAGAAAGCTCTTACCTGGTCCAAGAACTCCATGCCGAATACCATCGAGTAGTCATCTATCGGCGCCACTGATAAGTCCACTTGGCCAGTCCATGCACCAAGACTGACCTTAACTCTGCGAGCGACTCCGTGTAATGGTAGTGCTGCTGAGTTAACTGCTTTGAGAGAACCCCCTCCATTGACAACCTTTAGGCCAAGTCTCTTTGCTTCTTCCACCGAAACAAAGTTGTGAGACGCACCTGTGTCGACCAAGGCTTTGACGACCTTCCCATTGATGGTTGCATCTACATACATCAGGCCTTTGGGGGTCTTTGGGGCACTCTGCAATGCAACAAGTAGGCACAAAGAACCCATCTTTGCACCATCGTCCGACTCACCTACATCTTGGTTATGTGTGGAGGCAACTAAGGCACTCAAGGCCTTCCTCTTCGGACATTCGCGTGCCCAATGCGGTCCGTCGCATATAAAGCACGTCACCCGGGGCTTCGAGGCATTCCGATCCTCCTTCTCCTTCCCTTTGTCCCGTGGCTTGAATGAGGAGTTGCCTTTATGATTTTTGGATCCCTGACTTTTGGCATGGCCTCCATTACTCTTCTCTCCACCAAACTTCTTGTCTGTGGCTTCGGAGCCTTCCTTGTTCAGGAGTAGTCAATAAAGCTTTCTGCGATCGCAATGGCCGAAGATAAGTCTTGGACACCACGTCGCTCGAGCTCAAGGTTAGCCCACGATTGGGAGACCGTCCATGAATAAGAATAGGGCATCCTTGTCGGTTGTGTCGGGGGACTTGCCAAGGTTGTGAACTCCTTCACATAATCCCTTATGCTACCCGTCTGCTTTAGCCGTCGCAGTCGGCCCCTTGCCTCCTCTTCAGCATTTACAGGGAAGAACTGCATCTTGAACTCCCTTTTGAAGTCTTCAAAGGTGTCAATTGTGCAAACCCCTCGTTGCACATCTCCATGTCTCCGCCTCCACCACAGCATCGCAGTGTCGGACAAATACATGGCGGCAGTTCGGATCTTGCTGGCATGGTCCGTTATGCCAGTAGCCTCGAAGTATTGTTCTAGCCCCCATAGGAAGTTCTCCACTTCCCTAGCATTCCTAACGCCATTGAAGGTCTTGGGCTTGGGAATATCCACCCTCTTAGCCTCAATTACAGTGGTTGTGCTAGTTCCCGCGGCCATAGCCCGCTTACAAAGAGCTAGATCACCACCCATATCCTCAACTCTAAGCAAGACATTTACGAGTTCTCTTTGGACGAGATCTCTTACCTTGGCAAATTCAGATTTCAACTCATCAATCTCTTGCCTTAACCCACCATCTAGCTCGTTGAGTGACATCTTTACCGCTGTATGGATCTCCACATCCTCGGCCTCCAAGCCATTGCAACGCTCCTCTAAGTTGTCTACTCGGTCAAACAGCTCCCCTAAGCTATCCTGCGCACTCCCAACACGTGCTTCCAAGCTAGAAAGTATGTCTTTCGACTTGGCTCGGGCTTCTTTTGATGGTTTCCGGGTTTCCTCACGTCCACGTTCCATAGGTGGAACATCAACGCTTGGAGTAGATGGACCAACGTTCTTCATTATGCCAAGAGTAAGATTGCTTCAACCTAATGCTCTGATACCAACTGTCACGACCTTAATTTCTCAAGTAGTGATCGTGCGGCACTTAGTTCGGTTCGTCGCTCTAAGCCTGCCTTTCAATCCGAAATGTAACTCCAAAGAGAATAGAAAGAGAGTTTGCAAAGAATGCTTTGTATTGCTCTAGAGAGAGTTTATGATACAATTGCTAAGAATTCCCAAGATTTTCCAAGATGAATGCAAATGAAGACCAAGTGGTCTATTTATAGTGTGGCTCTAAGCTTAAGAGCATGCCACCACTTTCTAGAGTCTTCCTAGTCTAGAATGTACAAGGGTATTCTAGATTTATCTACAATGTGCCACAAGGCACGAGGACCTTCTAGCCAACTCTAGAGTATTCTAGGTTTGTCTAGCTCCTTCATGCACCTTCCGGGATATTCCGCAAGCTTGGCTTCTACATCCTTCCGGACGTTCCGTAAGCTTCGCCTTTCCACATCCTTCCCGAACCATCCGGCGCATTCTAGAACGTTCCAACTCATTCTAGCACCCTCCAGTGTGCTCTGGAACAATCTAGGGTCTTCAAGCTTGAGTTGAGTCCGTCCAACTCTAGCCCTTTCTAGACTTCTCTAGGCAACTCTAGAACTTTCCATGTAGAAAAGCCTAGATCCTTTAGGCAACTACTATTTATTTGGATTTTTAGGGACAGTTTGGGCGGGACGTGACATTTTGCTTAATTGATATTATATATATATATATATATATATATGAAGATAACAATATGAAATCCATTACCTCTTTCATGCATGCATGTATATATGTATGTTTTTTCTTATTTTGGCTACGAATATGAAACTACAATAAATTCTTGACTTTGAAGGGCATTGTTGCAGGATGCACCTAGAAATATAAAGGAAGCTGATTTATCAAAGGGAAAATTACCAAAGGAGGATCTCTCTGAGGTGGTATTTTTAACTTTATTTAATGTGACACTGTTTGCATTGCACAGAACATAAGAGCAAGCAGCTTGCTTGAGACATACACCCATTTTAACAGTTAACACCTCTGTTATCAATGTTCCTATATCATGCATCTTTATGTGATTCCGGTGTATTCATATTTCTTTAGTATCTAGAAGACTAGAAAAAAACTTCAAGGCTTCCATTGTTGAACATTAGGGGTTAAAATGATTGTATCGGAAAAAATATGTTCGAAGTGATTCACTTGCTTGATTTTTCTAGTCATGTTTATTGGATAATTTTCCTGATGCTAGCTGCTTGGGAAGGTCCCAAAAATATGAATGCTTTACATGCAGCTGTTATTCGTAGCAATCCTAATCATATTTCAGCTCGTATTTTTATTAAATATTATGATAATTGATAGACTTATTTAGTGGTAAAGCCACTTTCTTGGTTTAATGTTATATTTTGCTAATGAATGAAGTAAGAAATATGAAAGATATTTAATTAAGGTTGTTATTGGAGCATTAATTTCTTGTTCATTAAATGTGAAACATTAATTTCTTGACCATTAAATGTAGAGATGAACATGAAACCTTTGCTACCACAAGTTCTTCAAGGATGTTGTCTATAAATAGCTTGTTTTATTTGTGCAAAATATAAGAGCAAAATGAACTAGAAAACATCTATAAGAAAGATAGAAAAAAATTTCATGAGAGTTATCTTGTGAGTTATTACTTAGAGATAAAAATTTGTTCCTTCTTTGTAAGTAATATATTTCCTATTTTGTGAAAGAGTTATTTCTTCTATTACAACAGAGATTATAATTGTTATCTCATTGTAACTAGAGAGAAGATATTATAATCTTTATTTTACAATAGTGGAATCCCCTTACACTTATCCGTGGTTTTTTACCGCAATTTATTCGGGGGGTTTTCACGTAAAATATTTGTGTCTATTTTGTTTTCATTATTCTTAATTTCACCTCAATTGTGTGTTAACTTCGACCCTGTAATTTTTCCTAACATATATAAATTAATTATTAATAATTTCCTCTATTAATTAATTAATTAAATTTAATTAATGCAGCTGCAGGTGGCCGCGGGCGTGGTCTAGTAACAACAATAATAGATTTCATGTTACTCCATACATATACATATTATTATTGTAGGATTGTTAATTTATGGAGACTATTCATCATTTGTAGACGGCATACCAATAGCGCTTGTAGAAAAACTGTTCATTTGGCTGCACATTTGGGCCATTTAACAGCAACTAGAATACTACTTGAAAACAGAGGTACACGTGCTACCATTTTGGAAACTCATATTGGAATTTGTTGGAATACATCAATAACCTTAGTCTTTTTACATCAAATTTGTTGGAATATATTGTCAAAATATTGTGTTTCTTTGATAATTATCATTGTATTTCATTATTATTTATGTTATGTTTTTACAAGAGTTTAAGATATATGTATATAAGGAAAATGAAAATTAAACAATAACCATAAAACCTGCACATCCAGGTTTTATGGCTCCACTAATATTGTTGTCTGCTCCATGTTTTACTTCATTGAGCATTTGTGTCTGCCATTGTTATAGCACACACCAACACTCCTCCTCAAGTTGGTGCATATATGTTTCTTATGCCCAACTTCTCAAGTGAGTTGTAGAAGTTTCTTGCAGACACAGATTTTGTGAGTATATCAGCCAATTGATCTTCTGATTTAACAAATGGAAGCTTAATAATCTTTTCTTCAAGATTCTGTTTGATGAAGTTCCGATCCACTTCAACGTGCTTCGTGCGATCATGTTGAACTGGATTGTGAGATATGGCAATGTCTGCTTTGTTATCACAAAATAAGTTCATTTTTGAGTTAGGAGCAACACCAATCTCAGTTAGAAGTTTTTTCAACCAAAGGAGCTCACATATTCCCTTGACCATTCCTCGAAATTCAGCTTCAGCACTGGATAAGGCAACTACATTTTGCTTCTTGCTTCTCCATGTGACAAGATTGCCCCCCACGAAAGTAAAGTACCCAGTAGTAGATTTCCTATCCTTCATATTCCCTGCCCAGTCTGAATCTGTATATCCAAGGACTTCCAATTGACCATTCTTTGAAAACATAAGTCCTTTCCCAGGGGAGGATTTTAAGTAACGAAGTATTCGCATGACTGCATCCATATGGTCTTCACTTGGGAAGTGCATGAACTGACTCACGACACTCACAGCATAAGCAATATCAGGTCGAGTATGAGATAAATATATGAGTTTACCTACTAACCGTTGATATCTCTGTTTATCTGCTGGTACTTGGTCCACATATTCTCCGAGTTTATGATTTTGAACCATTGGAATATCGACAGGTTTACAATCTAGTAGTCCTGCCTCTGCTAGTAGGTCCATAGTATATTTCCTTTGGGAAAGACATATGCCTTGTTTTGATCTTGTTACCTCAATACCTAAGAAGTATTTGAGCCCTCCTAAGTTCTTCATTTCAATCTCATTTGAAAGTTGTTCTTGAAGCTTAGAGATTTCTTCTTTATCATCCCCTATAATGATCATGTCATCTACATAGACTATAAGGGCTGTTATCTTCCCTAATTGATGTTTTAGGAAAAGACAATGATCAGAATTGCTTTGTTGGAACCCATATTTCTCCATTGCTGAACTCAACCTACCAAACCACGCTCGAGGTGATTGTTTTAGTCCATACAATGCTCGTTGTAATCTATATGCAGTTTCTTTTCCTGATGTAACAGTATATCCTGGTGGGATATCCATGTAAATCTCTTCTTCAAGGTAACCATGAAGGAAGGCATTCTTCACGTCAAGTTGGTGCAATGGCCAATCTAAATTTGCTGCAAGAGATAACAAAACTCTCACAGTTTTTAGTTTAGCCACAGGTGAGAAGGTTTCTTGATAATCTATCCCATGTTTCTGTGTATATCCTTTTGCTACAAGCCTCGCCTTGTAACGATCAACTAACCCATCTGCTTTATACTTAATGGAGAAAATCCACTTGCATCCTACCATCTTCCTCCCTTGAGGCAACTCGCTTAACACCCATGTGTTATTCTTCTGCAGTGCCTCAAATTCCTCTTTTATAGCTTGAGCCCATTTTGGATCAGATAAGGCTTCTTCAATGCTACTCGGAATTTGACACGAGGAGAGTGTTTGTGCAAATGCCCTGATAGGTTCTGATAACCTTTGAGTAGATACATAATTTGCTATTGGATACTTGGGTTGTCGTTCTTCTCTTTCTGGGGAGTATCGATTTGGAGGTTTACCTCGATTGTGTCTGAAAGGTAAAACATAACCAACAGATGTATCTATAGCATTAGTTTGTAAAGGTGTGATAGGATAGCTGATGAACGAAAACCGGCATCCCCGATTCTCGCAAATACTTTGGTTTTAATATTTGTAAAACTCTCGCAAGTGCACGAATCATTTCGTAGAAAATGATAAGTATACTCCCAAGGTCGATCTAAGGAAGGAATGTATGTGGTTCTTAATTTATTATTCAAACTTTTAAAAACGAAATTAAATCCTAAACATCCTGTCACGATAGTTTGGTTTTTGTGTTTCTAATCTAATAACATAAAATAAACATATATACAGATTAATTAAATAAAAAAATAAACATAGATACAAATTCAATAAATATTTATCTACAAATAAATATAATTACAGATTCAATAAATATTCATGCAAATTTTATCATTTATATTAGTGGAGTATTTATGGATATAATAACTAAGTTAATTATGCTTGCTCATATTATCTAGGTTATTAAAGATATAAATTGATATTTTATTGATTCTCTCTTTTTGGGATGAATAGCACCTTTGGTGAGTTAGATACTCTTTGTTCACTAAACAATTAAATTAACACCATTGGGTGGGGTTGATAAATAATTTGGTTTATTAAATTAATTCCTTTTTCTAAGAGATTGAAAATGAACCATTTAAATGCCACCTTTGGTGGGGTTAGACGATTTAAACTTTATCCAAGGTGTCCAAATTAAACCCAAGAATTTAGTTATCAAGTACTAACTTTCAAGTTTTAAAACCACTATTGAAAACATGTTGTCAATACATTTTCACATAATAATTCTTATAAAAACTTTTGAAATAGAGCTTCACTCTAACTACGAGGCGATTGTACCAACAAATAAAAGAGCACTACTCTAAATTAGACCAGGATAACTAAACCTTAAAATCTAATTTTCAGATTTAAGTTTGTAATGAAAAATAATATATTTCTCTCTAACATCCTTAATATAAAATCTTGAATAAAAATAAAATCAATTCATTTTAGAAATTTTCACCTATTTAATATTTCGCAAGCATAACAACGTTATTATTATATCATGATTATAAACAGCTAGCACGCTTAAATTTAATCACGGACAAATTAAATATAACATGTAAGAATAAAGCATAAAAATAATCAGAAGAAAATAAAATCCTTACAGAACTTCGACGCTATTCCCGTTGCTAGAAAACCTCCAAGCGGAATTTGCACTTCCATTTATTGAATCAAAAATCTAAATTATTACAAAAACATTACAAGTTCCTCTCAAAAAGAGAAGAACTCTAAACCTAAGACAATTGAACTAAAAACTAAGAGAAAAAAACTAAGAAAAGCTTAGAAACTAAGAAAGAAACTAAAGAAAACTCAAAAACTAAGAAATGAGAGAAAGAAAGAAGAGAGAAGTGAGGTTTTGAGGTGTGTTTTGAAGTGAATGGAAGGGGGGTATTTATAGGTGAGGATGGAGAGAAAAAATGATTAAAAAAAATGTTAAAAAAAATATTAAAAAATAAAAACGTGTAATGGACCTGCTTGAGGTCATCAATGACGTCGGATGACGTCATGGGGCGGCTGCACGTGAAAAATGGGTCAAAAACGCGTTGGGCGCTGTTGGTATTCTTGGCTTGCACGCTGTATTGTAATTTGGCCCAGCAGTGTAGCGTGAACGATGCCAGCTGCAGCCTTGGATCTGTATGCCAGCCTTGTAGCGCTGGCTGGCCTTGTCAAGTCAGTGAAATTTGGCTGTGTAGCGATTCGATCTTTTGACATTTTTGACCTTTTTCGACCCATTTTGTCCAATTTTTCCATGTTTGTTGACCTTTTTCCACTTATTTATTAATTTATTTGTGATGTATTGCTTCAAGTATTCTTCTTTGAGTCTTTACATTGCGTTTTTAGGCCAAAATTCCCGAAAAACAATAAAAATACCCGTGATTCGAAAAAGACAAATTTATATAAATATATGATAAAACATATAAATATATACATTTTTAATCAATTAATGTGCATAAAATCACGGTTATTTTAGTGCTCTTTGAGCACTCATCACAACCCCCAACCCGCTTCTCGCTAGTCCCCTAGCAAGAGAAGCGATAAAAACTAAAAATTAAACTATCCTAAATCACTTCCGTGGATTGACACGGTTGCATTTAGCCTATGCAACAAGCCTTTAAACCCCTAGGTTGCCCTAGTGGAAGAGTTTGAGTCTCGTGAGGGTTTTCATAATGATACCCACAAACATTGTACTAAATGTAAAAACAAAAGAAACAATAAAAACAAACAACTTAAAAATTAAATTTACAACAAAATCACAAATTAACAACATTTCACAAAAATGTCTCATACTTTTTAATCTCCTTTAAGATCATAATTAAAATCTCAAGCATAAGTTATCTTAATCTCTTTAAACAATCATGATTTATTATAATAATTAGTCGAAAATCATTTTCATATTTCATATCAAAAATGTATCAATTTAATTTCACCCAATTTAGGTGTCATGAATCAATTCGCTTCGACTCTATTCCTCACAAGTCAATACTCTCAAAACACTGAATCCTATGGGTTCAAACACTCATACTAATTTATATGCGAAAGAGTTGATGTATAGAAATGAACTAATATGTTCGCATATGTATAAAGAATAAAGGCTCAAAGTGTTATTTTAACATTGATCTCATGAAAGGAATCAAATGTATAAATTATAAAGATATCATATATAAAAATTATTTTCATGCATAAATCAAACTCATTAAGAAAGAATTTCAAGATATATGCCTTTTACAAATGAAGAAATTGCAATGACTTTTTGGGGAATTACTTCTTATATCTTTCTTTTGTAATTAGCCTTTACTCACAACTTTGTAGGCAATGCGGGTTATAGTATGTAGATGATACTATTTTTATCTCTCTCTCTTTTTTTTTAGATATTTTTCAATATGTGTATTTTTTTAGAGAGTCAACCCATGTACAGATTGTACATTTTTTTTGGATTTTGGTGAGTGGTTAATTTTGTGGCTTTTCTGTTTGATCTTGGTTTAGGTAACCCCAGATATGTCTTTTTGTTTTTGTAGTAGTCATGCATAAATGAGATATAAGCATATACTATCAACTTCTACTCAAATCATTTAATCTAAGCAAAAATAATAATCAAAAATATATGATACTCTATTAAAATGAAAAAAATTCATACATTCAATGCTAATACCTATAGAGATCATCTAAAAATTTGAAGAAATAAGAAATGTGTTTGGAGTAGAAAAAATATATATTTCACTCTGAATAAAGGAAATTAGGCTCAAATTATATCTCACAAAGGTAGTCTCCACTAAAAAAACTCATAAACACCGATTTTGGGTTTAATATAATTTCTACATCTTATCAAGAAATACTAATTATGACAAAAACTAACTAATTATCAAAAATAATTACAAAATATTTCATGATATGTTTTCAAAAATTAATCTAACAGTACAAAAGACTTAACTATTTACTTAAATTTGATTTAAAGAAATGATAAACTTTTGTGAAACTTTCTCTTTTTTTTTTATTTTTTTATTCCAAAAATTACTAAATCACACAGAATAGAAATAAAACCAAGCACACAAAAAATGAAAAAGTATATTTTTTTTATTTTTTTTTATTTTAATTAAGCATGGTAACTTTTCACCACCCCCAACCTAGAACTTACATTGTCCTCAATGTAACAACTGTAAATTAAAGATAAAGAGAGAAGAGAAGAAAGATTACCTATTTCCTGAGAATGTGCAAGTAGTAATGGAAAATGCAGGTGCATCCATCATATTCATCATTAAAGTGTATACAGACAGATCGCTGTAAACTTCTAACATCTCAACAAATATTTTTAGTTTTAACAATTTAACAATTATTCACATGTAATTAAAATGAAATAAACAATAAAATTAAGTAAATAAAACAAATAACAAAAAAAAAATTTTATTTTTTTATTATTTTTTTTATATTTTTTTTATTGTTTTTTTTTATTATTTTTTTACCTAAAATGATGGGTTGCCTCCCATCCAGCGCTTAGTTTAACGTCTTAGCAAGACGTATCTTTTTGGTGCTAAGGGTTACTCAGCCATATGCAATCCATTTCAGCAATGTTGTTTGGTTCTTCTAAATAAGGCTTGACACTAGGGGTGTCCACGGTCCGGTTCGGTCCGGTTTTCCTTAAAAAAAATCTAACCGGACCAAACCGTTCATATTACTAGAACCGGACCGGACCGGACCGTTTGAAACGGTTTTAAAAAATAAAAACCGGACCGGACCGTTTGACTTATAAAACCGTTCGGTCCGGTTTATTTCCCGGTTTGGTTCGATTTTTTTATAATTTAATGAAGAAAAATGTGAAATTTTTAATATATTATTAAACCGGTCCGGTCCGGTTTGAACGGTTTAAAATTAATACAAACCGGACCGGACCGTTTGATTAGTAAAACCGTTCGGTTTGGTCCGGTCCGGTCCGGTTTTACGGTTTGGTCCGGTCCAATCCGGTTTTTGGACACCCCTACTTGACACGATGGCCATTGACTTTGAACGTTTTTTGTGTCTTGGAGTCCAATAGTTCCACTACTCCATGTTCAAATACTTGAACTATTTTGAATGGTCCATCCCATCTTGATCTCAGCTTTCCTGGAAACAATCTCAAACGAGAGTTAAATAAAAGAACTTTCATTCCAGGGTGAAGAGTCTTAGGAACTAGCCTCTTGTCATGATAGCGCTTAGTACGCTCCTTGTATAATTTGGCATTCTCATAGGCTTCATTCCTAATTTCTTCCAACTCATGAAGTCAAGTAATCGTTTTTCACCGCTTTATCTAAATCCATGTTTATCTCTTTAATTGGCCAATAAGCGTGGTGTTCAAGTTCAACGGGAAGGTGGCACGCTTTCCCAAAGATTAAGCGGTAAGGGCTCATCCCAATAGGTGTTTTGTAAGCGGTGCGGTATGCCCGTAGGGCATCATTTAGCTTAAATGCCCAATCCTTCCTTGACGGACGCCTTACGTTGCGTTCAAGATTCCCTTAATTTGCCTATTGCTCACTTCCACTAAACCGGAAGTTTGAGGATGATATGGAGTAGCTACTTTATGTGTGATGTTGTACTTTTTTAGTACTCCATCAAAGAGTTTGTTACAAAAATGGCTACCTCCATCACTCATTATAGCTCTAGGTGTTCCGAACCTACTGAATATGAAATCTTTCAAGAATTTCACAACAACATTAGCATCATTGGTTTTGGTGGGGATAGCTTCTACCCACTTGGACACATAATCCACAGCAACCAAAATGTATTGAAAACCATTAGATGGGGAAAAGGACCCGTGAAGTCAATCCCCATACATCAAAGAGTTCAACTACTAAATTAGATGTCAAGGGCATTTCATCTCTTTTGCTTATGTTTCTGTTCTTTGACATCTATCACAATGTGCACAAAACATATGAGCATCTTTAAAAGAGTGGGCCAAAAGAATCCAGATCAGAATATCTTACGGCCGTCTTTTCACCTCCAAAATGACCCCCACAATGAAGTTCATGACAAAAAGTCGAATGCTCTTATGTTCTTCTTCCGTACACATCTCCTGATGACTTGATCTTGACCAATCTTGTATAAATAAGGGTCATCCCGTAAATAGTCCTTAATAGTTTTAAAAACCTTTTCTTGTCCTCGATATGAAGTGTTAGGTCGCAAAACACCAAAGTGGCAAGATAGTTTACAATATCAGTACCATGGGTTCGGACCTATGAAAAATAACTGTTCATCGGAAAGGTTTCAACTATATCATCATTACTCTCATCTTTAAGAGAATTGAAGTCGAAATCAACCTAGACAAATGGTCACTACTAAGTTTTCACCGCCTTTCTTATCCTTGATTTCTAGGTCAAATTCTTGTAAGAGTAAGACCCACCGATTAATCTTGGCTTGGCATTTGGTTTACTTAATAGGTATCTTAAAGCAAAGATGATCGAATGTACAATCACTTTAGATCCTACTAAATAAGACCGAAATTTGTCTAAAGAGAATACTATAGCCAAGAATTCCTTTTCAATGGTGGTGTAATTCATTTGGGCATCATTGAGTGTTTTGCTAGCATAGTAGATGACATGTAAACGCTTATCCACTCTTTGTCCCAGGACTGCTCCTATTGCATAATCAGAAGCATCACACATTATCTCAAAAGGTAAAGACCAGTTTGGTGCCATTATAACAGGGGTAGATGTTAGTTTCTCTTTCAAGGTATTAAAGGAAATAAGGCAGTCATTGTTGAAGTCAAATTCAGCATCTTTGGATAATAAGTTACATAAAGGATGACTTATTTTAGAGAAATCTTTAATAAATCGTCAGAAATCCTGCATGTCCCAAGAAGCTTCTTATCCCCTTCACAGATGTAGGGGGAGGTAGTTTGGATATCAATTCAACTTTTGCCTTATCAACTTCAATACCCTTGTTTGAAATTATATGTCCCAAAACTATCCCTTGTTGAACCATAAAATGACTTTTCTCCCAACTAAGGGTTAGATTGCATTCAATGCATCTTTCTAAAACCAAAGTCAATTTATGTAAGCAATCATCAAATGAGTTCCCAATGACAGAGAAATCGTCCATGAAAATTTCAATGAACTTCTCCACCTAGTCCGTGAAAATGGCTATCATGCATCTCCTGGAAAGTGGCGAGCATTGTATAACCCAAATGGCATTCTCATGAAAAGCAGATGTCCCAAAAGGAGATGTAAGTGTGGTCTTTTCCTGAACTTCTGGTGCTATGGGTCCTTGATAATATCCGCAGTCCATCCAAAAACAAGAAAATTAGGTACTTGACTAATCTTTCCAACATTTGATCAATGAATGGAAGAGGATAGTGATCCTTTTTCGTATATAAATTTAGTTTCCTAAAATCTATACACATTCTCCATACAGTGATTATTCTAGTGGGCACTAATTCACTTTTATCATTTTTAACAAGCTGTTATCCCGCATTTCTTTGGTACCACATGCACCTGACTAACCCACTTACTATCCGCAATAGGATAGATAATCCCTTCTCCTAACAATTTAAGGATTTCCTTTTAACTACCTCTTGCATGTTTGGGTTTAGTCTTCTTTGGGCCTCTCGCATGTGCTTAGCACCATCCTCCAAGTTGATCTTGTGCATACACATTGTTGGACTAATGCCTCTTATATCCCCTATACTCCAACCTATAGATTTCTTAAACTGTTTAAGCACTTTGATGAGTTCCTTTTCTTGTGGTTTGGTCAAGGTTGAAGAAATTATCACTGGATATGTTTCTCCTTCTCCCAAAAACACATATTTTAAGTGCTCAGGTAAGTCTTTGAGTTCAAGTTCAGGTGGATTGGCCTCTTTAACAGATGAAGAACTGGGTAGATTTAAAAGTGCACTAGATTTTGTCATCACTTCATTATTGTCTAGTTGTTCAAGGTACCCCTTAATTTCTTCATCTAAATCTTCTTCAACCTTTTCAAGTGTAAGAACAGTTTCAAGCTTGTCTTCTATTCTGGTTTGGAAAAAGGTGTTTTGGACAAGATTATCCAAAGGATCAACTTCGAATATTTCATCGATGGCAGAAATAGAAGGGAAAGGTGAAGAATCAAAAACTTTGAAATGAACAGTCGCTCCTAAGACTGTCATTGTCAAATTTCCATCTTGGACATCAATAATAGTTTTAGTAGTTGCCATAAATGGTCTACCAAGCAATATTGTATGCTCTCTCGTCCAATGCCGGATTTTCTTGCATATCCAGAACCACAAAGTCAACAGGTATTATCGGTTTGTCTACTGTACCAAAACATCCTCAACTATTCCCTCCGGATATTTAAGAGATCTATCCGCAAGTTGCGGGACATAGTTGTGGGTTTTAAATCCCCTAGATTGTTGTGAGAATATAGAGTAGGGCATCAAATTTATACTAGCACCTAAATCAAGCATTGCCTTAGCAACCTTCCTATCCCCCATAGTTATGTTTATAATAAAACTTCCAGGGTCTTTCAACTTAGGGGGTAGTTTGTCAAGCACAATCTGGCTAGAAATTTCTCGACACTACTACTCGTTCATTCGGTTCATACCTCCTTTTCTTAGTGTTCAACTCTTTGAAAAACTTGGCATATGAGGCACATTCATGATCACTTCTAATAATGGTAAATTGATATTTACTTTAGAGAGCATATTAAAAAGATCATTGAATTGCTTATCTTGTTTGGACTCTTTCAACCGGTGGGAAAAGGTACTTGCATCCGGTGTGGTTCTGTTTGTCTTTTGAATTTTGGGAGTGTCGATGACCCCCAATGAGTTTTTCGTAAAGCTTGTGAAGTTTAACACTTGTTTCTCCTTTTTGCGATATTAGAATGTCGCCTTCTTTGTTAGAGATTTCAGGTACACCGGTATTGACTACCTTACCACTTGAAGGGTTCTAACATCTTTTGCTTGTTACAGTTGGTAGGGCAACTTTCCTGGTTCTTTCTTTTGCATTTTTTCACCCGTTGCCCAACTTTAGATTCAATTCTTTAACCAGAAGCCTCCATGGTGTTCAACCTTTGATTAGTCATCAGTTGGTTGTCACGACTAACTTGAATAAAAGCATTCAAGCTATCTTCTAAGGTTGGTTTAAAAGATTGGCTTGGTGGGTAAGGGTGGTTGTAGGTTGGGTGATTATAGGTGTTTGGATGATACTTTTGAAAATATTGGACTTCCTCTATGGCATCGACACTAGAATCACAAGTATTTGAATAATTATGAGTACCATGCCCAATTGAACAACACACTCCACATACTTCTTGATTTGAAATTTGGTGAGACGTGAGGAATTTCACTTGTTTAGTCAATTCAGCAATTTGCAAGGTTATCTCATCATCAAAGCCGACCTCATTGACCTTTGCTTTCCTTCCACAACCTCTTTGTTGGGAATTAGAACCCAATAGTTCATAGAGATTATAGGCTTCCTCTGCTGTCTTTTCTCCTACAGCACCTCCAGCAGCATTATCAACCATGTATTGACTCTGTAGTGTCAATCCATCGTAAAAGAATTGGTTTTGTAGTTGTAGTGGAAAGCTATGATTTTGACATTGAATGAAAAGGAGTTTGAATCGTTCCCAAGCTTCATGAAAGGGCTCTTCATTCATTTGAGAAAATGTTGCTATCTTTGTTCTTAGATCAACAGTCTTTTGATGGGAATAGAACCTACCCATAAAAATTTCATAATCGCCTCCCAAGTTTTAAGAGAACATTTGTAGAGAGTAATGAACCATGACCAAGCTTTATCTTTGAGAGTGTAAGGAAAACACCTCATCCTAAGTTGATCTTCACTAATTGCATGTAGTGGAAAGGTTTGGACAATAGCATAGAATTCTCGAATGAAATGCAAAGGATCTTCATTAGGGATACCGTGAAAGGAAGGCAACAAAGAATAATGAATCTTTTTCAATTCATAATTCCTTGCAGCCTCTCTTGCAATTGGATGCCTAAGTTACATTGCTAATGATTGGCATTGTATAGTCTTTCATCTTTTTCCGCCTATCTTCAGCATCTCCCATGGTTGTTTGTAGTTGAAAATGATCCTCCTCCTATTGTGAATCAGCATTTTGCTTTTAAAAACAATGGTAGATATCTCTAAAAAAATGCAAGGAACCTAAATTATTATTATTTTTTTTTTTAATTTAAACGAAGGGACACAATTTTTGAAACAAACGAATTTATTTTATTTGAAATATTTTTTTTTATTACACGCAAACTAAAACAAAGGAAAATACAATAATGGGTGACCTCCCATGTAGGACTAAAATTTATCGTCTTCTAGTAAGACGTTGCTTGGAGATTGCAGAATGAAAAACTCAATGTCTCCTCTTCATTGAATTCATTTAAGTTTCAAATTAGTCTTTGCCTTTTTGCAAATGTTCAACTAACTGTTCAACTTGAACTTCCACCTTTTTGATAGAAGCTTCCACAGAGTCCAACCGTTGATTGGTTTTTGATTGATTGTCCCTACAAACTTGAATAAAAGAATTCAAGTTGTCCTCCAGGGTTGGTTTATTTGGAATGCTTCGTGGAATAGGTGGGTGGAATTGCTGGCCTGCCTGGTTTGAGCTTTGAGGGAAAGGAGGGTTGTTTTGCCTCCAAGAGAAATTTGGATGACTTCTCCACCCAGGATTATAGGTATTTGAATTGGGATCAAACCTTGGTCTCTGTTGATATGCTCCCAACACATTAACCTGCTTCGTGTCAGGTTGTATCTCCTTGATATGGACAGGCTTCAGTACCTTGTCCCATGTTGCTGTACAAACCATATTGTTCATTATTTGTGTTGGTTTGTGTAGCGAGAAGGGCAACTTGCTTAGTCAGTTGAACAAGTTGTTGTTGAACTTCATTACTGGAGTCAATCTCATGAACACCAGCTTTTCTCACTCTGGAGCTTTTCTGCTGGGAATTAGCACCCAACATCTCAAAGAGATTATACGTTTCTGATGCAGTCTTTTCTCCTATTGCTCCTCCTGCAGCGTTGTCGACAATGAACTGACATTGTTGTGTAAGTCCATCGTAAAAGAATTAGTTACGCAACTGTAGGGGAAAGCTATGATGGGGACATTGAGTGAGAAACATTTTGAACCTATCCCAAGCTTCATGGAATGGTTCTCCTTCCATCTGAGAGAAAGTAGCAATCTTTCCTCTCAGCTCTGATGTTTTTTGATGGGAATAGAATTTTCCCATGAATTTATTGTAAATTTGACCCCATGTCATCAGAGAACCTGGGGGAAGTGACATCAACCAAGCTTTAGCCTTATCCTTTAAGGTGTACGGAAAACATCTCATTCTAAGCTGATCCTCGTTTAGAATACCGAGGGGGAATGTTTGGACCGTAGCATAGAAATCTCTCATAAAGGAAAGAGAATCTTCATTAGGTATCCCATAGAAGGAAGGAAGCATAGAAAAATGAATATTTTTAAGGTCATAATTCCTAGCAGCCTCTCCCAACTGGATAGCGGCAGTTGCCGTGCCAATCACCGGTCTTGCAAACTCCTTCATCGTGGTTTCCCTAACATGTTGGTTTTCCTCCATTTCTTTTGGTTCTAGTAAAGGATTAAGACGTGGTTCTATGTTTGGCTCAAAATCAGGTTGATGGGTAGGATCCAGTGTTGTTGACACTTGTTTAAATTTATGAATATTATTTACATATGGTGTTAGGGGGTTTCCTAAGGATCTCCTACCACGCATAGACTATTTTAAAACGTAAATTTAAAACTCCTGTCAACAAAAATAAAGAAATTAGAGAAAATTTCCATGGCATTTAATACAAAACACTAGACAATTTTTTTTTTTTTTTTTAAATAACATAATTAGTATTAACCAAGAGTGTTCCCAGGAAAGAATGGTGGTGCTATGGCTCCTTAAAAACCATTCTCCTAGCCAGAACAACGTTCCCAGGAAAGACTAGTGGCACAAAGGCTTCAAAGAACTAGTCTCCTAGACAGAACTCCCTTAGATTTTTACTTTTCATGCCTTTTAGTTTTTTTTTTTTATTATTATTTTTTTTTATGGTAACGTTAAAAACTTTTTTACTTCAAATTTCAAATTTCTAAATTATTTACTTTTTATGCTATAATAAAAAAAATTTATTATTATTATTTTTTTTTTATGGTAACGGTAAAAACTTTTTTACTTCAAATTTCAAATTTCTAAATTATTTACTTTTTATGCTATAATAAAAAAAATTTATTATTATTATTTTTTATTTATTTATTTATTTATTTATTTTTATTTATTTTTTATGAAATTTGAAATTTGATTAAATTTTATTTTATTTTATTTATTTATTATTATTATTATTATTTTTTTTTTAAAAAATATCACAATTATTTACAACACAAAAATATTTTTAAAATTTTGATAAATAAATAAAAAACGCTATTCCTTCCCCGGCAACGGCGCCAAAAACTTGATGAACGAAAACCGGCATTCCCGATTCTCGCAAATACTTTGGTTTTAATATTTGTAAAACTCTCGCAAGTGCACGAATCATTTCGTAGAAAATGATAAGTATACTCCCAAGGTCGATCTAAGGAAGGAATGTATGTGGTTCTTAATTTATTATTCAAACTTTTAAAAACGAAATTAAATCCTAAACATCCTGTCACGATAGTTTGGTTTTTGTGTTTCTAATCTAATAACATAAAATAAACATATATACAGATTAATTAAATAAAAAAATAAACATAGATACAAATTCAATAAATATTTATCTACAAATAAATATAATTTACAGATTCAATAAATATTCATGCAAATTTTATCATTTATATTAGTGGAGTATTTATGGATATAATAACTAAGTTAATTATGCTTCTTCATATTATCTAGGTTATTAAAGATATAAATTGATATTTTATTGATTCTCTCTTTTTTGTATGAATACCACATTTGGTGGGGTTAGATACTCTTTGTTAACTAAACAAATCAATTAACACCTATGGGTGGGGTTGATAACTAATTTGGTTAATTAAATTAATTCCTTTTTCTAAGAGATTGAAAATGAACCATTTAAATGCCACCTTTGGTGGGGTTAGACAGTTTAAACTTTATCCAAGGTGTCCAAATTAAACCCAAGAATTTAGTTATCCGAGTACTAACTTTCAAGTTTTAAAACCACTATTGAAAACATGTTGTCAATACATTTTCACATAATAATTCTTATAAAAACTTTTGAAATAGAGCTTCACTCTAACTATAGGGCGATTGTACCAACAAATAAAAGAGCACTACTCTAAATTAGACCGGATAACTAAACCTTAAAATCTAATTTTCAGATTTAAGTTTGTAATGAAAAATAATATATTTCTCTCTAACATCCTTAATATAAAATCTTGAATAAAAATAAAATCAATTCATTTTAGAAATTTTCACCTATTTAATATTTCGCAAGCATAACAACGTTATTATTATATCATGATTATAAACAGCTAGCACAGTTAAATTTAATCACAGACAAATTAAATATAACATGTAAGAATAAAGCATAAAAATAATTGTAAAGAAAATAAAATCCTTACAGAACTTCGACGCTATTCCCGTTGCTAGAAAACCTCCAAGCAGAATTTGCACTTCCATTTATTGAATCAAAAATCTAAATTATTACAAAAACATTACAAGTTCCTCTCAAAAAGAGAAGAACTCTAAACCTAAGACAATTGAACTAAAAACTAAGAGAAAAAAACTAAGAAAAGCTTAGAAACTAAGAAAGAAACTAAAGAAAACTCAAAAACTAAGAAATGAGAGAAAGAAAGAAGAGAGAAGTGAGGTTTTGAGGTGTGTTTTGAAGTGAATGGAAGGGGGGTATTTATAGGTGAGGATGGAGAGAAAAAATGATTAAAAAAATGTTAAAAAAACTATTAAAAAATAAAAACGTGTAATGGACCTGTTTGAGGTCATCAATGACGCCAAGATGACGTCATGGGGAGGCTGCACGTGAAAAATGGGTCAAAAACGCGTTGGGCGCTTGGCTGGCGCCATGGCGCGCGTGAAACGATGCCGCCTTGGCTGCAGCCTGCTGAAGTTGAGGATCAACGCAGGCGCGCGCAGCTCTGGCGTTAAGCGTAGCGCGGCTCGGCGCTGAAATTTGAGCTGGCGCGCGATTTTCCGTCTTTTGACATTTTTGACCTTTTCGACCCATTTTGTCCAATTTTTCCATGTTTGTTGACCTTTTTCCACTTATTTATTAATTTATTTGTGATGTATTGCTTCAAGTATTCTTCTTTGAGTCTTTACATTGCGGTTTTAGGCCAAAATTCCTGAAAAACAATAAAAATACCCGTGATTCCGAAAAAGACAAATTTATATAAATATATGATAAAACATATAAATATATATATTTTTAATCAATTAATGTGCATAAAATCATGGTTATTTTAGTGCTTTTTGAGCACTCATCAATAGCTTACCTCAGGAGTGTTCTCAGCAGGAGGATCATTGGGTACTAGAGAATGGAGGGGTACATCAACCACTTCATCTTCTGGAGATTCAATTGCTACTCCAGCTTCAGTTCTTGGAAGTTCAAGCTCGGGTCTAGATATGGGCTACTCCATATTATTGGCACGATCCGAGTATGTTGGACTCGTGTATAATATTTCAACATCAAGCCAATTTCGTTCTTCACCATAACTCTCCTCCTGAAGAGTGTAATTGGATACCGGTGATGGGAAAAAACATTCTGATTCGAGGAAAGTGACATCCATGGTAGTATAGTTTCTCTTAGTAATTGGATCATAACATCGGTACCCCTTTTTTGTACACCATACCCCAAGAATACACATCGAACAGCATATGGATCCAACTTAGTTCGTTGATTTTTATGGAGGTGGACAAAAGCAACACATCCAAAAATTCGGGGCGGAAGCATCAAAATAGTAGGCAAAGGAAGATGATCAGATAACACCTGTAATGGAGTCTGAAATTGTAAGGTCTTTGTGGGCATTCGATTTAGTAGATACACAGCTGTAGTAACAGCATCACTCCAGTATTTATTAGGCATATGTGCACCGATTAGTAAGGCCCGAGCCGTTTCTAAAATATGCCGATTTTTCCTCTCCGCAGTCCCATTCTGTTGTGGGGTTTGTGAACATGAGGTTTCATGGAGAATACCATGGTTGTCAAAGTATGTCCGGAATTGTTGATTAACATACTCCCCTCCATTATCAGACCTAAGTATCTTAATTTTTTCAGAAAATTGTGTCTGAACCATGGTGTGAAACATGTGAAATGTAGCAAATACTTCATCTTTATGTTTGAGAAGGTAAAGCCATGTCATTCGTGTACAATCATAAACAAAAATAACAAACCAACAATGACCCAATGACGTAATGACCGGGGAAGGTCCCCAAACATCAGAATGTACCAAAGTAAAAGGAACCACACTTTTATTCATGCTCATAGGATAAGACGCCCTATGACTTTTTGCTAGGATACAAGTATCACATTTGAAATCTGAATGTGTGATATTTGAAAATAAACTGGGGAGTAGGTGCTTTAAATACCCGAATGATGGATGCCCAAATCTACGATGACATAGCCAAATCTGTCGTTCCTTGTTACCAACAGTATGTTGCATGTGATTGGCTCTTCCTGAACTGAGGTCATCCATATAATATAGCCCTCCTCTCCTAGTACCACGCCCAATGATCTCCTTGGTGAGAATATTCTGTAGAAGGCAAAAAGTAGAATACATCAATACAACACAGTTAAGGTCTGAAGTGACCTGACTTACAGACATTAGTCGGTTTGACAGTGAGGGTACAAGCAAAGTATTAGATAATGATAATGAAGGAGATAAGGTCACTGTTCCAGCTCCTGTAACTGGATAAGTGACCCCATTTGCATTGGCAACACGGCTCCGTCTTGGTTGGGTTGTATTGGAGAGATCGTTTGGGTCAAATGTCATGTGATCTGTAGCTCCAGAGTCCAGAATCCACTCATCTTTCTCATTATGAGTAGAGATGTGAAATACTTTACTTGAAATACCTGGATCCTGGGAAGATTCGGCCTGAGAAGTAAGGGATAGTGAGGCATTATTGGTAGCCACCGCTGCTCGCCCAGTGGTGTCCCGTTTCTTCCGTGCTTGAAGATCATTCCACCATTCTGGATACCCATGTAGTTTGAAGCAGTTTTCACGGGTGTGTTTGGAGTTTCCGCAATGACCACATTTTATGTCAAGAGATGGTGGATTTCTTGTGGATTTCTTGCTACCCAAGGAAGGTCTTGTTTTTGGTGGCATTAGATTATGGTGTCCCTTGACCCCTTTAAAAGTCATAACTGCTCCGGGTGTCGTATCGACACCTGTGATCATCACGGTCTGCCTGACCTCTTCTCTACGGACGAATCCATAGGCTTGTTCCACCGTAGAGAATGGTTTAATCTGAAGCACGTCACTTCTAGTTTTATCCAATCTATCATCAAGTCCATCGAGGAAGGTATACACTCGATATTCCTGTACAATGGAGTTGTATTTTTGTATATCACTCGTACACTCCATTGGATTAGGATGGCGGAAATCAATTTCACACCACAACCCTTGAAGGTCATTGTAGTATTTTTCAATGGATCCACCCGCTTGCTTCGTACGAGTAACTTGACGGCGAAGATCATACACTTGAGACGTGTCTGTCCCATCATAGTAAGTGGTAGCAACCGAATCCCAAACCTGTTTCGCAGTTAGGAATCAGATAAAGTTTGCAATCAAGGAGGGGTCTATCGAATTGATCAACCATCCTTTGACAATGGCATTTTCAGTACGCCATTTCCTAAATGAGGGGTCGGTTTCAATAGATTGAGGAAAATCCCCATTAATATATCCCAGTTTATCTTTGCCAGAGATATACATCTCCACCACCTGGGACCACAAGGCATAGTTGGATCCTCCCAACTTGATACTAATGGGAGCAGTCGACGCTTCAGTTGGCGGAGGTTGGGAGCTGATCTGAGCTCTAGTTAGAACTTCCGTCATTTTCGCCGTCAAATCTTCCAACATGAAATTGGTAGTTAAATCTCTAGATTCCACCATGAAATCTGAATTTTTTTTTTTACAAAATAGCCACTATATAAATGAAACAAAAAACTTGTAACCCTAACCCTAATTTCTCATTCTCGCAAGCGGCGTCTTCCTCTTCCTACGCGATTTCAAAGAAGATGGTCGAGCGCTCTCTCACAGCCTTCTTCTCGAAGGCAGCAGCCTTCTTCTCGCGTTGCCTCCAAACCCTAAGAAAAAATTCCAAGCTCGTGCAGCCTCTTCTCACCCAACTTCGCGCAACTTCTTCTCAACCAAATTCACGCAGCTTCTTCTGCGTTCCTCAGCCAACTTCTTCTGCGTGGCTTCACAACAACTCTTTCTTCACGCAGCCTCTGTGCAGTTCCTTCTCGTTCCAAGCTTGTCCGAGCTTAGAAGAACTGCAGATAGACTTACGGCTCCAACCAGCCACACGCACAGAGACAAAACACACAATATGTGTTGCTGCGTTTCAAGTTTCACGGAGGTAGGAACCCGGTGCGGTTGCCTATAGCTACGAAGAGAGACTGCGAACAATCTGTGAATCCACCCATAGATACAAAGCAGATGCACAGAATGCAAGCTCAGTGTCGTTTATCAGTTTGTTCTGTTTCTTTTCCAGAAAAGAAACTATATGGTGGAACCGGTGAGTAAGCAGAACTCAGCAGCCACGATCAGCCATCAGCAGCCACAATCAACAATCAGAATCAGAATCAGACATTAGCAAAAAACAGAAATCAGCAGCCACAATCAACAGCCACACCAGAATCAGAATCAGAAATCGGCAAAAATAGAAATCAGTAGGTAATTCCATTAATCAGCAATAACCTGCTCTGATACCATGTCAAAATATTGTGTTTCTTTGATAATTATCATTGTATTTCATTATTATTTCTGTTCTGTTTTTACAAGAGTTTAAGATATATGTATATAAGGAAAACGAAAATTAAACAATAACCATAAAACCTGCACATCCAGGTTTTATGGCTCCACTAATATTGTTGTCTGCTCCATGTTTTACTCCATTGAGCATTTGTGTCTGCCATTGTTATAGCACACACCAACATATATCAGTCACGTTACATATTTAGAGTTGTTTCAAAGTTTTCAGGCATGCCTCAGTGCTGACATAGTATGTTGAAGGCTTTCCTTTGTTTTACTCAACTACTCAGATGTTTTTATTTCCGATGTCCAACAAGTGTTGATTGGGGGGTTTTGTAAGAAGGAAATCTTCTGACTACATATTTTGCCTATGTTGTTTCATTCAATCTTTCCACAGCAGGCATGGGAAAGCATATCTCTTCTATAAGGTGTAAGTGTTTCCTTTATCTTTGGCATCTTATCATTGCATAACCGACACACATCTTAAAATAACCTCATACTAGACTAGAAAACTGACCAGTCATATTTGGTCCCATGAATGTTGTGCTAATGCTACTACTTTTCTTAGTAGCTTTGTGTTTTCTGTCAGTACTAGTCTTATTCCTATCTAAACAGAGCTTCGAGATTGAGGATTATCGGCTAAGATAACATGAATGTTACATGTTTAGTATCCCTCATATAAGTAATTCTTGTATCAAATTATTTAACAGCGTGAACACCTTCGTTGGGGAGAAAGATGATAGAATGATTATGACTGGGTTGCACACTGTTGACATTTTCTGCGCTGGTTGTGGATCTATCGTGGGGTGGAAATATGTAAGATAGGAGGAATTTAATATACAGTGTTATTTGTGCATATCTTCTGTTGCAATAGTTATTAAAATGGTTTGTTTCAGGAGACTTCCCATGAAAAGAGCCAAGTACAAGGAAGGAAAATCAATACTTGAGCGGTCAGTAGGCATTCACAAATTTGAAATTTGTAATGGATCACAAAATGAGATGACATAGTTTTATATTTGCATTCGAACTGTTTCTAATGATCTATGTCACTTGTAATTATCAGATATTTATAATACATAATAATGCCCATTTTAATAAAAGTTATCAATTTTGACTTGTAATTGCACTCTTAATTTTAATATAATAAATTTTAAGTTTCTCAATTTATTTTAATTTATACTGAAAAATGAGGTTAATTGAGATGTATATGGTCACGGTTTAAGAGTAACCAAGACAATAAACATATCATTTGGTTATAAGATCGTGATCAAATAGTATGTCTATGATCTCGATTTTTTAAAGACCGATGCCATAGACATACTATATGACCTTGGTTTTTTATAAGACTGAGACTATAGACATACTATACGACTTCGGTTTTTATATTACAAAAGCCATAGACATATTCTATGGTCTTGATCTTTAAAAAATTGAGGCCATATGGTATGTCTATGGCCTCAATTAAAAGAATAAGATCATAGGTAACAGTCTATGGCTTCTCTCACTTGTGCTTTGGTTCTTATAACTGTGGTCATAGAACTACGATTACAATTAAAAACTGAGGCTATATATCAACATTGTAGTAGTTAACTAAAAAGGCTTATAACTTTATCATTTGATGTCAAAAACGATTCAACCAAGAGCCTCTATAAAATGCCTTAAATATATACGCAACGGTACCTAAATATAAGTCATTGGAACACTCTAACCATGATACAATACATGTGATCTTGATACTTGTTGTGAGAAGTCTTAAGAGCAAAGAGATTACAATATGAAAGTTATGTCCACAACATTGTCAAACACTCATGAACCTCCTAGTTTTCTCTGTAAAAAATATTCTCCAAGTGTAAAATTAAATGATAATTGATAATGAGGCTATTATGTTGAACTTATAGGTCGAATTTTGTGCAAAATCCTACATTGAGTATGGAATGTTGGACAGAAAACTAATATATGGGTTAAAATATGTAAAAATTGTATTGTGCATCTAGGCATTAAAAATGAAAAAAAATGGTTAAAATTATGTCATTTAAGGGGTCAGAGGTGCAGTGAAGTGGGACCAAAATGGCGTTGATTTTGTGTCAAAATTTCTAAGTTCATCCCAATATTTTTTACATGTATCCACTCGGTCAGTCCTTATGTTTGCACGTTTACTAACCTAAGTACACCCACTAGTTAACTATAAACATCCACTTGACCTATTTTAAAATAAACATTCCAGACATAATAAAAAACCCCACCAAATATAATATAAGAGCACCATATAAGTTATTCATAAGTATTTCAAGTCCGTTTAAAACACGTGTAAATATGTGCAAAAGCTCATGAATTGTGTTCTCGGTCAGTGACGTTAGTGTATATACCTTTCATCTTTATCCTTCTTTCATTTTCAAAATTTTCTTGGTTTGTATTCACGGATTCTTTTTAAGTATTCAAGATATCCAATTGTTCTCCAAAATAGGTGATATCATTATAGAGGGAATTAGTAATAGTAGGAGTTGAACCAGATTGCCTTTCATTATATGGAGCATGAGCAGATAAGTCACTCAAGTTGGCATTATCAAGTTATTCAATTGGAGGTTGATGCTAACCACGTTTAGCCAAACTAGTCGAGGAGTGGGTATTTGACTTTAATAAGGAATACTCACTAATGGGTCTAAGACCTTCAAGTTTGGGCTCATTTGGAGCAAAAGGAATTCCAATTTCACAAAGTAGTACAGAAATTAAGCAACTGTGTGTAAGAGCAATATTTTTTTGATGATGTTGAGATTTGGCTATGATTCGATCATTGATTATTTTTTCTATATCTACAGATTTACTCGTACCAAAGAAATACATAAGTTTTCCCATAATAACACAAAATTTAGTTGTGTTTTAGAGGTATTATGTTGGCACTCATGATAAAATTTAGGGCTCTATAAAAGGCTTTTAAACTAAACTAACTGAAATTTCCTAAGGAAATGACTATACTACTATGCAGTTCGAGATCAATATTGTATTGCTTATCAGTCACCTCCAAAATATCAAATTCAAGATTCGGTACATGAGGAATCCATAATAATTAGTTTATGGTATTGCTAGTAAAAGTCACAAAATGACCTATAACATATTCCTTGTCTTGTTCGAGACCCAGATCCTTGATTCCTAGAGGGATTTTTGCATTGAATTCCCAAACTAGATTTGGTGACCCAATTTGGTCAAGGTTGAATAACCAATCCCATCCCAAGGGCATAAATATTTTGGGAGATACTAAGTTCACAAAAATCTTCTAGAATAATTTTTTGTTCAATAGATAAAAGGCATGAACATAACAATTTATACCTTTGGGTGTCTTTAGGAAGGAGAAAATGCTCGCTATGAGTTACGGTGACATTAGAGGCTTTTTGTGAGTGTTGGGTGTGTCAAGGTGCCATTGGGTCAAAATATAATTTTTGAGAAGTTTGGGGTCGAATTTAGAAATTTTTGAAAAATTGGTTTTTTTGTGAAATTCGTAGATGGGTTTTGTAGATCAATGGTTGAGGTAATGAAACTTGGTGTTTAATTGAAGAAACAACACACAAAATGCAAGATTTATATGTTTTAAAAAAATTAGACCAAAACTAATTTGAGATTTTTTGGGTTAGAAGTTGTTTTCTTATGAGAATTGATCATAGAATCTAAAAATAGACTTTGACCCGAGTTGAATGGTACCAAAATTGTGAGTGTTAGTGAAGTTTTGAGCAATTTGGGTGAGTTTAGAGAAAGGGGAATATATATAACTAGAGTAGGGGGATCGATCTCGTATGAACCAAAAGATGGATCAATCTCTATTCTTAATGGATCGATCCCTCTAACAATATTTTCAAAATTAATAATATATAACACAAAAAATATCAGAAACTCCCCCTGAGTCAAATGATGCCTCAAGATAACATGAAATACCATATCACATAATCCATAAAAAAGCCAAAAACGTTGAATTTTAAAAAACATTATCCGATGCAAGCAACCAATTTTTATACATTAATCTTGCAAGGTATTGACAATCATAAATAAGTGAGCAGAGGGTAATTTAAGATTATTCAAATATGCCTAAACAATTCATCCATGATATCTCAAGAATTAAACACACAAATTAATGCACTCGAAATAGGGAGAACACACTATACCTTAACTTTTCTCCAGTACCAAGTTTTTTTTATTTTTTTGCACATATCTACTTGATCTTTATTTTGTGTAACATTCCCTTTTTTTTAAATAAACAATGGTTTACACAAACTTGTACAGTGTACAAGGAGTGCATGAGCAATCTACCAACATTGATGGCTTTCATATTATCTTTAAGGTAGTCATCTACGTTCACTATGGTAGCTATACACATCATAGCAGGTAGCTTTCTAAAAAAATGATACCTTTTCATGGCTCTTCAAAGTATAAATATAGGATTCATAAGGTTCTATGGTAGATAGAGATTAATTTGTGGCATATAAGAGACAATCATCATATTTCATGTAGAACATATGCATGTATCTTATATGTATGGATGTGATCAACTAAATATTGATCCTTACATGTCACTAACAAAATTATATATGCCAAACTAACTGGGCTTTATAATCAAGACCTTGATTAAAAGAGTATGAGAGGATATTATGTTTTTCCATGAACAAAATATTTAGAGTTCATCTCTTCCTTTTTTCTTTGTTTGTTATTTTATATAATAAAATATCAAATTTAGTTTGTGGGAGAGATTCTCAAGGCACTCTTAAGCGACTCATATCTTTGAGTGTCTATAGAATTAGTGAATATGTTATCCAATTGTCTCTCAATAGGTGCAAACTCAAGTTTTACTACTCTCTCTTCAACAAAGTCTTGAATAAAATGATGTATAATGTCAATATGCTTAGTTTTAGAATGTTGAACTGGGTTCTTAAAGATTCATATAGCACTAGAATTATCATAGTATGAGGGCATCATACCTTGTAATTGATCATAGTCTTTGAGTATGTTTATATCCAAAGCATTTATGTGCAAGAGCTTCCTACAAAAATGTATTCTGCCTCAAGAGTCAGATGAAGTTCTATTTTTTACTATGTCATGATGCTAAGTTATTCCCAATATAGAAGCAGCCACCTGATATGCTCTTCCTATCAACCTGGTTACCTACCTAGTCGACATCTGTATAACCACTTAATTCACAAGTAGTGTTAGTAGTAAAACTTAGACCATAATTACCTATTCCTAAAACATACACAATGATTCTCTTTACATTTTCTAGGTGTGATTCCTTAGGATCATCTTGATGGAAGGCACACACACCGAAACTAAAACATATCTTAGACCTACTTGTAGTGAAGTAAAGTAAACTACCTATCATACTCATATAAAGAGTTTGATCAACACTTTTACATTGAGTGTCCTTCATAATTTTTCCATAGGTATCTAAAGGAGTCCTTAATGGCCTGCTAGTTTCAAGGCCAAACATTTTAACAAGATTACAAGCATACTTGGTTTGTGAGATAAATATATCAACATGTGGTTTTTAAATTTGTAAACCAAGAAAGAAAGTTATTTCACTTACCATAGACATTTCAAATTCATTTGTCCTAGGATACATAAAATCATCCACTAGTGTATTATATGTGAACCTAAAAATTATGTCATCCTCATAAATTTGGGTAATAAAAATCTCATCAATACTTCTTTTAATAAATAGAGTCTTATCAACTCCCTCTCGAATAAATACCTTATTCAAGAGATGGTTAATAAGTCTCTCATACAAAGGTCAAGGAGCTTGTTTCAAACCATAAAGTTATTTGTTAGGTTTGTAAATGTGATTTGAAAATTTGGGATCAACAAAGCTTTTTGGTTGTTTCACATATATCTTCTCATTTAGAAATCCATTTAAAAATGCAGACTTAACATTAATTTGATATGATTTGAATTTCATGAGATAATCAATGGCAAGTAAAATCCTAATTGACTCTAACCTAGCTACATGTGCAAATGTTTCATAAAATTCAACTCCTTCTACTTGCATGTAGCCTTCAGTTGCCAACCTATCCTTATTTCTAACAACAATGTCATGCTCATCAGATTTATTTTTAAACACTAATTTAGTTCCTATGACATTTTTGTTTTTAGGCATAGGCACTAATATCCATGTATGGTTTCTTTCAAATTGAGCTAACTCATCCTACATAGTACTTATCCAAAATTCATCCCTAATGGCTTCACTAACATTTTTTGGTTCAAACTAAGAAATATAGCATAAATGGATTACCTTATTTACATCGATAGTTTAGTATTGCACACACTCATATAGTATTTACATTTTATAAATTTACATGATACCCATACTACTGGAGGTTGGTAGTATGTAGTTGGCATGTTTAGGTTGTGTAACTATTTTTATAATTATGGGTATTTTTGAAAATTTTCTTGGCATTATTTTCAAACAAAATGACTACTTTTTAGAGCTTATTGAGGGGTTGGTGAGATTGTCAGTGAGGATATTGATGAGAAATTGCAACCATTATCCTTATTGTGATGGCTATTATCGTCACTGAGGTGGTCAATGAGAGTCTTGATAGCACAAATATTTTCTATAAATATCCCAATTTGTATTATTTTGATTAATTAGAAAATGTGGGGAAATTATATTGATTTGCATACTCGATTTTTTAGTGAAAACTATTTTCTAACTTTCAAATAAGTAATACGTTGAGTGTGATTATGTATTATTGATACATCGAGTGAATTGGAAAACTTATTTTCGGGTAGATTAATTAAAATTTAATTAACACCAAGAGAGGCAGTGGTAAGACGCGAGAGACTTTGTCTGATCCTATTAAGGTATTCTTTGATCTTTTGCAATGGCAAGATTAGTAAGATCATTATCTAAAACCTCTACTTCTTCATCCTCTAGCACTAGCTCTACTTCTACTACAGCTAGATCTGCAAAAAATAAAGAAGTAATAAATATAGAAAATATTGAACAAGATTTAGCTAAATGGAATGTTCCTAAAGTAGGAACTTCACAAGTCTATAATAAGGGAAGCTTTCTTTTTAAATCTAACTATATAATAAAAATAGTAGAAGAAACGTATCCTTTAGCTAAAGAGTCTTTAGACTTAAGCTTATTATCTCAAGATCTTATAGATCAATATAATTATCTGCATATTGGTTTAGTACAGATTACAGTTAAACCTCTTACTAGAGAAGGTCTTAATAATTCAGTTCTTATTTGTGTTAGAGATAAAAGACACAATCAGATTAAAGATTCGATGTTGGGATGTATTGAATCGTCCTTAAGCTCAAGACCAATATATTTCAATTATTTCCCTAATTTCTTTGTGTGCATTAAAGATGCAAATGTTTTAAGATGTTTAAAGGTAGATGTGCATACACATGGTTTCAACTTGGAGGAAGGAACCAGTAATGTTGCTCTCATATATAGAGTATACTTCAAAGTCATGAACACTATCTGCCCAGACATCAACTTAAGATCTCTTATCAAAGATAAAAGAGGAGAAACAACACTATTTTAAACAAATAATGAAAAGACCAGATTGGCTACACCTAAAAGGTTAGCATGGGATAAAATTAGTCTTCCAGAAAGCTGGTTGATACAACAAGAACCTGAAAAGGTTAAAACCCCTCAAAATACTGAAGTCGATCAAATAATAGAACATGAAGATGGCTCAATAGAAATCATGTTTGACTCAACAAGAAAAGTAAGAATATCTGAGTCAAGACCATCAACTACAAGCAATCGATTCTCAAACATTTCGAAAAGATTCTCAAATGTTTCTACAAATTCCATAAGAGAGACCAATTTTGAAGGAACTCAGAGGCTTCCTATGGGAATAAACTTACCAGTTTATCAAAATGATGGATCTAAAAGATCCGAAACAATGGAAGAAAGATCTAATAGATCTAAAGATCAGACGGAAAGATCAATGAGTCCAACACTCTCTAATATGGGATATAAATCAAACACTAGGTTCCATAGTGTTATGGTATTACAAAAAATTTCATTTAATGAATATCTAAAAGAGATGTTTTATGATCCAGAAAATTTTGAAAAAAGAAAAATATTTTATTCTCTAAATAGAGAACAACAAAAATTGTACTATGAAAAGTATAAAGCATTCTTAAAATATGCTGAAAAGAAGAATAGAGAAAGAGAATTAAATTTCTTTGACTTTATCATCAAATATTTTGAAAATAATGGAATCATAATTCCTGAAGTTTATAACCTTGAAAAGGTTCGTCAAACATATACCTTAGAATCTGGTGAAAAGATAATGGTAGCCCATCCTCCAGAAGTAGTCATTAAGATATCAGAAAAGGTACAAGCAGTTCCTTGCAAAAGAAACTCAACAAAACCTGAGTTACAAGCCACAAACGAATATGTGAATCAAGTTATAGAACAAGGAAATTACACCAACTTATTCTTACAAACAGTTGGGAGTTAGTTAACAAGAATTGAAAAATCAGTTCAAAAGCAGACTGAAAGTTTGCCATCTACTTCTAAGAAAGAAGTAAAACCAGCCTTCTTTAAACCTATTCCAGACTTTAAATTAAGAAAGGAAGATAACTCAGAATTCTTAAAAGAATTATTAGAAAAAATTTCTAAATTAGACACTACAGATAGAGGAAAATCTGTACGAATGATTGAAGAAGATCTAAATGAGATCTCTCAAAAAGAAGTAGATGAAATTTATCATTATCTGAAAGAATCTTATAAAAATGATTCTGTAGAAATAAATAAATTGGAAAGACCAATTCCAGTTTACAAAGCAAAGCCTTATTATCCTAGGCAATCTTCAGTCGATTTACAAATCGAAGAAGAGCTACCCAGCAGAACAATATATTCTAGTAGTACCATTCAAGAATGGAGTATTGACGGACTATCTGAATATCAAGTTATTCGGGTAATTAAAAATATGCTTATGTATGCAACTGCAATCAAGTTTCAAGGAAACTCAAATAAGCATGTAGCATTAGCAATAATAGCTGGCTTTGTTGGACAGTTACAAGGCTAGTGGGATACTCATTTAGGTCCTTAAGAACGTCATACAATTCTTAGCTCAATTAAGCAAGAAGTAAATGAAAATGATGATGTTCTCCAAATAGAAGACACAATCAACACACTAGTCTACACGATATTGTTGCACTTTATGGGAAGTACAACTTTGCAACAAGATAGAAGTCATAAACATCTCATAAGCTCAAGATGTCCTACCATGTCACATTTCAAATGGTATAAGGATGTTTTCTTCTCTAAAGTTTTCACAAGAGAAGACTCTAATAGCGACTTCTGGAAAGAAAGATTCATTGCAGGGTTACCTACCCTATTTGCTGATAAAATTTGTGCAAGACTCCGAGCCAAGCATGGTGGTTCCATACCCTATGGTATGTATACATTCGGAGAATTAGCCGTTGAAATAGTGGCAGAAGGATTAACATTATGTACTGATATGAAGCTTAAAAGACAAGTGGACAAAGAAAGAGTCCAAAGCAAGTAAGCCTTAGGAGACTTTTACGAACAGTATGGGTATCAAAATATCCTTAAAGGATTATCTCAAAAGAAAGCCCATAATCCCAAAAGGCTTACAAAAAACCTTGGTTTAAAGAGTCAAGAACTTATCCTTCTAAAATAAGGAAAAAATCTAAAAGATTTAATTGGACTAAAAAGCCCAATAATGAAGCCCGATTTACTAGAAATAAAATACCCACTTGTTATAAGTGTGGAAAGCAGGGACACTATAGCCCAAATTTCATAATCCAACAAAAGGTCAATGAATTAAATATTGACGAGAAACTTAAAAATCAGTTTCTACAAATACTCTTAACAGAGCAATCTTCTGAAAAAGAAAATAATGAAGAAGATTATAGTAGATCCTCATCTTCCTCATCTCAAGAAGATGAATCAAGTCAAGAAGACTATGCATGCGATTACTATAAAGCCATCATTAAAATGAATGGTTTAGACTTAAATGTCTTAACAAAAGAGGAAAACTTCATTATGGACATTATAGACAAAATACAAGATCCAGAAGAAAAAAGAAAAACCTTAGCAAAATATATAGAAGTTGCTAAAGAAGAAGTCCCTCAAAGGAAAAATCAAAAGGGATTACAAGCTCAAATACAACGAAATTAGCAACAATATTCCTTCAATGAAATCCTTAAAAGGGTTAGGAATACTCTTCCTAAACTTCAGGAACCAATAGTATGTGATCTCAGAAAAGAGATTAATCAAACTAAAAAAGATCTTAAAGATCTAAAAACAAGAGTTCAGATCCTTGAACTACAATAGTGTGTCCAAACACTGCTCATCTCTGAAAATGAGATAGATAATAGAGAAGAGGATTTTGATGATCTCTTAGAAGAGGTCCCAACAATTCCTACTGATAAGAAGAAAGAAGTCCTCAAAGAAGAAGAAGATTCTAATCCAGAATTTGCTGATATGCACTTTGTCAACTCCTTAGACAGAGTCATAAATCGCAAATGATACTCAAAAGTGACCATTGTGATCAACAAAGAATATTCTTTCAAAACAAAAGCCCTAATTGATACAGGAGTTGATCTAAACTGCATTAGTGAAGGCATTGTACCTACAAGGTATTTTACAAAAACCACTCAAGTATTAAATACTGCTAATGGTGGAAGAATGCCTATACATTATAAGCTATCCAATGCAGTTGTATGTAATAATGGATTATGCCTAGATACTACATTTTTATTAAGTAAAGAATTATCAAGAATGGTAATTCTAGGCACACCATTTATCAATATGCTATATCCTTTCAAAACCACTACAAAAGGGATCAAAACAAAAATTGATGGATATCCTATTATTTTCAAGTTCACAAAAGAACCTCAGATACATGAAGTAAATTACCTCAAAGGTAAGATTACTGAAAAAGAAAAATTTCTTTTTTCCTTAAAAGAAGAAGTGAATTTTAAAACAATTCAACACAAGATTTTCTCTAAAGAAATACAAGAGAAAATCCAATCTCTCAAAGAGAAATTTAAAAAAGAAATATGCGCTGAAATCCCTAGTGAATTTTGGGAGAGAAAGAAACATGTGGTAGAATTGTCATATGAACCTAACTTTACAGAAGCCCAAATCAATACAAAGGCTAGGCCCATTCAAATGAATGAAAGACACTTACTTATATGTAAGCAGGAAATAGAAGACCTTCTAAAAAAGAAGTTAATAAGGTCCAGTACATCTCCTTGGTCCTGCCCAGCATTTTATGTGGAGAATAGTACTGAAATCGAGAGAGGAGTTCCTCGACTCGTAATTAATTATAAGCCCCTAAACAAGGTGCTTAGATGGATAAGATATCCATTTTCCAATAAAAAAGACTTACTTAGTCGACTAAACAAAGCTCTAGTATTCTCTAAATTCGATATGAAAAGTGGATACTGGCAAATACAAGTAGCAGAAAAAGATTGCTACAAAACAACATTTACTATTCCATTTAGGCTTTACGAATGGAATGTTATGCCATTTGTGCTTAAGAATGCCCCAAGTAAATACCAGAGAATTATGAATGATATTTTTAACCCTTATTTAGGGTTCATTATTGTCTACATAGATGATGTTCTAGTCTACTCAAATACAATAGATCAACACTTAGAAGTGTTTTTTAAAACAGTTAAGTCCAATGGGCTTGTTGTCTCATCTAAAAAGATGAAGTTATTCCATACCCAAGTAAGGTTCTTGGGCCATAACATAGAACATAGGCTTATAAGTCCTATTGAGAGATCAATAGTCTTTGTAGAAAAAATTTTGGATGAAATAAAAGACAAAAAATAGTTGTAAAGATTTCTAGGGAGTTTTAACTATATTGTAGACTTTTATAAAAATCTTGCACAAGACGCTAGCCCATTATTTCAAAGATTAAAAAATAATCTTCCAGAATGGAATACAGCTTGCACAACAACTGTCCAAAAAATCAAGCTTCGAGCTAAAGAGCTCCCATGCCTAGCTTTATCTGATCCCGAAGCTCAAAAAGTAGTGGAGATTGATGCTTCGGAGATAGGCTATGGAGGCATTCTAAAGTAGAAAATGCCTATAAAAGAGGACTTAATAAGATATACCTCAGGCACTTGGAAACCAGCTCAGAAAATTATTCTACAATCAAAAAAGAAATATTGGCCATTGTTCTGAGCATTACCAAATTCCAAGATGACCTTCTAAATAAGAAATTTTTACTTAGAGTTGATTGCAAAAGTGCTAAATAAGTACTTCAAAAAGACGTTAAAAATCTAGCATCAAAACAGATTTTTGCTAGGTGGCAAGCCATCCTATCTATATTCGATTTTGATATCGAATATATTAAGGGGGAAGAGAAATCTCGCAAATTTCCTCACCAAGGAATACTTACAGGGCCATGAAGAAAACAGATTATCTTCAGGCACTGAAGAAAGAAAAGGCTCCTCAAAAGGAGTACGAATGGCATAAGATCACCCACAAATCTATCATCTCAGTTGAAGATGAAGATATGAACAAATCACCTAAACATGTAGCTAATATATATCTTAAAGATAATTTACCAGCAAATACTATCCCTAAATCTAGGGAATATTTTGAATTAATCTTAAAAGAAACTAATTCGGTTGACATAATTCATAATATGAGAAATTCTCATGAAATTGCTTACTCAACTTTTAAAGTAAAAAATATTTTATCTAAATCAGATTGGAATTCTAACTTATTCGTTAGAGAAAGATTTAAAAATAAACGGATGAATCTAGTCTCATATGACTATTTTGATTATATACAAGCGTGGGAAAACACGCTCTTCTATCAAAACTCAAAGAAAAATCATACATGGTTTGTCCAGTTTTTAACAGGAGATCATTATGCCTTTAATGATTTTCCTACTTGGTTCAGAGATTGGTTCTCATTTTTTGGACCAACTAAAGATATATTTCCTCAAAAGGTTTTAGAAGCTTTTATATTATTTGAAGAGTTTAATTTAAACTCTACTAAAAATGAAGATCATTCATTATTGTTCTTCTTTGCATTATATAAAGTCCCATGGATATGGAAATGGGATTATGCAGTAACTCATTGGGATGAAATCTATTGTCTTATAAGACGATCATGGGGAAGATGGTGGGATAAAACTCTACTAGAACAGTTTGATAATATTAAAATTATTGAATTATTCCAAGCACTCAAAGTGAAAGAAACTACTGACCCTAAACCACTCAAGGGTAAAACTAAAGTAGATATTGTTATAGAAACCCTAAAGGAAAAGGGAAAAAGTGATGACTATATCTCTAAAAAATTAGAGAAATTATGTTCTGAAGAAGAAGAAAGCTCCACAAACTCTAATGAAAGATTAGATTTAGAGTCTTCTGAAAGTGATTTACAAATGGCCAACTTGAGCTAAAAGCCAATCCAACCACCCACTAAAGTAAGTGGCCTACATCAAAGGGACCCAAAAAGCACTCTGGACGGACGACTCCAAAACTTAAACAGGGACACACCACCAGAAGAAAGGGTCCACTCTTCACATGGGAGAACATATGCTTTTGAGAAAATTCTTACTAGACTTATCTTGTGAATTATTGTATTTTTGTTTTTAGATGAGCCTCTTTATCTATATAAGGCTCTTAAACTTCTAAGGAATGTATTCAAATAATTTCATATATTTCTCCTTTTAAATTTCGTTAGTACTCTCTGTAATATATACATATTAATAAATATCCTTCAGTTCATATATTATCTATTTTCTTTATCATTTCTATACCTTAGTTGTGCACTAAGTGTCAAAATTTTAAGTATGAAAAAGTTGAATGGAAATCTGACTTAGCTTCAAACAGAACTACCCTACCTTTATAACATCATATGTGACAAAGGGACATACATGAGTCTTGACTCGTCCCAATCTTTCACCAATAAGAAAAGAAATATCTTAATGGTTGAGAGGGATAGTCGACTTTAGGTGAAGTGGTCCAAGCACAAGAACAATAGAGGTGAAAAGAAGAACATTTCGAATGAAAATTATTTCCATTAAGAGGAACGTGACCATTACAAGAATCAATGTCCTCACTTCTTAGCTAAGTTCAAGAAAGACAACAAGAAAGGTAAATATGATTCACTTATTCTTGAATCATATGTAGATGTATGTGATACATCCCCTATATAGTTGATTCAAAGATGAATAACCTTGTTTGTTCTTCTTTATAGTTAATTAGCTTGCCAATCATATGTTAGATCAACACTTTACCATACAAGTAGGCAATGATGATATCTTCTCAGCTAAAGTAGTTGGAGAAGTTTGACTTCAATTTAGGAATAATTGATATTTAGTATTAGATATTGTTTATTTTATTCCTAGGTTTATAATAAATTTGATTTCTATTTCTAGATTATATGAAATTTTTTATAAAGTTTCATTCAATAATAATAGTGTGACTATGAGTACTTTTCCAAGCAAAAGATGGGTATGAGTACTTTTTCATGTTCATAGACTATACTCAATATATATGTATATTTACCTATTGTAGCAAAAGTCAAAAACTTCTGAAAAGTTTCAAGAATTTTGCACCGAAGTTGAAAAGCAACTAGGTACGTCATTAAAGTATTTATGATGGAATCATGGAGGGAAATACCTTCACATAAAGTTTAAGAACCACTTGATAGAGTATGTGATAGTCTTGCAATTCAAAACACTTAGTACATTGCATCCAAATGGTGTTGTATAAAGGAGAAATATGACTTGGCTTAAGATGGTTAGGTTAGTGATGAACTATGCAACACTGACCATATCATTTTGGGGATATACCCTACAAATAGTGGCATACTTATTAAATGTAAGGCCTTTTAAGTTTATCCTTAAGAATCCCAAAGAAATGTGGATTGGATGTATACCTAGTTTGTACATATATCCGCATATGGGGATGCCCAACATACGTGCTTAAAGGGAAGTATAGGAAGTTAAATCCATTAGAAGTATTCATATTTATTGGATATTGTAAAGAAATAAAAATAGGTTTGTTCTATAATATTCAACAAAATAAGATGTTTCAATAAATGTCATATTTCTTTAGGAAGATTATATGAATAGCTACAAGTTTCGTAGTAAAGTAATGCTCGAAGAATTGGAATCTGGTGAGATTAAATAATTGCCACCTATTAACATTGATAATTGACCAAACCAGTAAACCATGATCAATTTCCATGATCTACCACAACTTTGTCATAGAGGGAGGCTAATTATAATGCTTGATTGATACACGAGAGCTGGTAAGGCACAAGTTGTGATGTTTGACAATCATATAGATGACCCATATTCTTATAATCAAATGATGAAGGATATTGACAAAGATAAATTGGTTATGACTATGAACCTTGAGATGGAATAAATGTATTCCAACCTTTTTTGGGAACTTTTAGGAAAACCAAATGAGGTAAGACCTATTAGGTACAAATGGCTCTACAAGTGGAAAAGATGAGTGAATGGAAAAGTGGAGAATTTTGAAACTAGATTAGTGGCATATGGTCTTACCTAAAAAAGGGGTTGAATATGAAGAAATCTTCTAAATAGTAATGATGCTTAAATCCATTTAGAAATTATTGTCTATCATAGTAGCTCTCGATTACGAGATTTGGCAAATGGATGTCAAGATAGCATTATTGTATAGATATCTTGAGGAGACCATTTATATAGTCCAACAAGTGGAGTTCGTAGTAGAAGGCTAAGAGTAAAATATTTGCAAGCTTAAGAGGTCAATTTATGGACTCAAGCAAACATCTATATCATGGAACATATGATTTGATGAAATTGTGAAGATCTATTGTTTTGAGAAAAACCTTGATGGGCCTTGTATTTACAAACTTATCAAGGATGGAAAAGTGGTTTTTCTATTGCTTTATATGGATAATATTCTGCTTATTGAAAATAGTGTAGAGTTATAATCGAATGTAAAGTAGTGGCTGATTAAGCAATTCTATATGAAGGATCTAAGAGAGGACAGTTATGTAATGAGCATACATATCATTCATGATTGTAAAAACAATCTCTTAATCATATCTTAAGTATTGTATATAGACAAGGTGCTGTTAAGTTATTTTATGCAAAAATCCAAAAAAGGTACTCTACCTACTAGACATGGAATTACCCTATCTAAGAAGCAGTGCTTGAAGACACATCAAGAGATAAAGGTATGATATAGGTTCTATGTGTATCACCAGTTACAAATCTAATATTAGCCATGTTGTGTACTAGGATAGACGTCTATTGTACCATTAATATAGTTAGTCGATATCAATCCAACCCAAGATTAAATCATTAGGTTGCAATCAAGTGTATCCTCAAGTATCTTAGGAGAACAAGAAATTATATGTTAATCTATTCTAGTAGAGATTTGATCCCCATAAGATACATAGACTTTGACCTTTAAGCATATAAGTATTCTCAGATATCAACATCTAGGTCAGTGTTTACCATCAATGAAAGAGTCACAATGTGGATGAGTATAAAGTAAGAATGTATAGTCAATTCCATAATGGAGGCTGAAGATATTGCCACTTGTAAGGCATTAAAAGAAAGCATATGGCTCCGTAATTTTTATGGTAGATTTGGAAGTTATTCCAAACATGGACCATTCACTTAAACTTTAATGTGACAATTATGGGGTAATGGAAAGCTAAAAAATACCAAGAAGCCACAAATGAGAAAAGTAAATAGAGAACAAGTATCATTTATTTTTTGAGAGTGTGCATTAGGAAGATGTAGCAGTTATGAAGATAGCTTTTGAGAACAACCGTACTAACTATTCATTAAGACACTACCTACAAAGAGTTTTGAGGGTCACCTAGAAAGGATGGTATTAAAAGACACATCATCTTTGCTTAAGGGCTAGTGGGAGATTGTTAGGGTAGAGTTCTAAGTGCAAAGGAATTTATATTTACATTTTGATAAAAATAGAATAAATAAAAAGAAATAGTTCATTTATTTACATGTGTTATTATATTCTTTAAATAATTTATTACAAAATCCATTATTATTTATATTTGCTTAAAATTCAGTATATCATTGTATATACAAAAGGATTGGTTTTAAGTGAAATAATCAAAGTAGTTCATGATCATTGATTAAAATTTATAAAAGTGATCTTTACTTAAGTCATAAGTAAGACCCATATTCATTTGAAATTGAATGACCCTTATCCAGGGTAACTATGTCAATACATCTAGTTGGTGGTAGAATGTATAATAGTTGATTATACATGACTAAATCAGACATATTAGAAATATTGTTAATATTTATTTTCCCGCAAATGTTTCTATATAATTCACTCAATGACAATGTGCAGGATGATCTTAATCCTAAGAGATTTAACTGGTTCTTTGTTGTAGCATCTTGATATTTGACTTACCTAGGTAATGTTCATACTAGTAGGCTAAGATATCGTGTATCCTAGTATCTTGGTGTTTATGTGGTCTGATAGGATTCTCCATTCCATCTATTTATAAACGTTAGAAGTTATTTTCTTTAGTGATCCAAAGCATGAATAATTGTATGTAATCCGTAATATGATTATGGATAGTTATTTATAAGCATCACATGTACTAAAGAAATAGATGTAATAGATAAAATAAAAAAACATTTAATGACCTCAATCACATTACGAACTAGCTAGGAAGGACTAAAGTGTAACTAATGATTATATCAATGGATTACTCATATACCTTGTGTTAAATAAATATCATCTATGATATTTGAGAGTTTAGTCTTAGGTTTATAACGGAGTAACTTGTAGATTAAAAAGATTGATAATTATTGAAGGAGTTAATTAATATATCAATGCTTTATTCAAGCTCAAAATTGTTGCTCTATCAATTCTTAAGTTTACTTCATGACAACGACCGAACAATGTTGCTTTTAAGATAAAAAAGATATTTTGAAATTAATTATTTTTGAATGATTAAAATACATATTTATTTATTATGCATTTTATGATGGTCATAAATGACAAATAAATATTTACGAGTTACATGGTAATTTGGCATAGTCAACTAATACATGTGATAATTAAATATTATTTAATTGAATTAAATAATTATTTAAATGAATTAAAAATGTTAAAATATAAATTTAAATATTTTACATGTATTAAAACTTGTTAGACAAGCAAAAAGATCAAAGTAATGTTAAATTGCATTTGATTTATGAATTTATGGACAATTAAATTGGATTAAATTGTATCACATATTAAAAGTATGATTCAAATATATTCGTATATACTCCCGACGTAGAATGTATATGAATATATTTGAATTAAAATATAATTCTTATTATAACACACAATTTAATTATATAAGGAACTCTTTGCAAGAATATAATTTAGGAGTTTCTTCTTAATCAAATTGTGCCGAATTAAAGATTATTTAAACATCCTTAACACCCACTATTGGTCGGCCAACTCTTTGAATTTTAAAGAAAAATTTCCAACGCGACGAATTTTATAAGAGACAAAATTGAATGGAAAATCATAATGTTCAAAAAAGTGTTTCTTAATATAAAGTTGTTTTTAGAGAATAATAAACTTCATGCATAAAAGGTTTAAGTCGAAAAATTTGAATAAATTTTTGATAAACTTGAAGATTACAATGATACTTTCATATATCATTCATCTTTAAAATAAGACCGAAAGCTTGAAGGTTTCAATTTTTGTTAAGACACTACAATATTATGTAATTTTGTTTTATTTTTCATGGTTAATTTATAAATATCACAAGAAACTTGTGAACAAATTTTGGTTGCCCAAAATCAATATGTTTTGCAATTTTCCTAATAAAAATTCAATTTATATCTAAAAGGATTTTCAATAGAAACAGTACTATAATTTAAATATAAAGATTATTATTATTTTGTCGTAATAATATAAATTTATATACATATCTTTTGTTAAATATAAATGCTATTAAAATAATGAAATCGGGATTGATGGTTTGATGTTCTCATTTATTACTCAAGATTGAATTATATAAAATAATATTTAATATAAAAAAGTTATTAATGAAATGCTAAGATATATTTTTGATGTGTATAATTTTGGATCTAAAAACTACTTCTAAACTGTGTATTTTTTTTATGTGTTTTAAAACACAAAAGTCACAACTCACAAAAGATCCGATAATTTTGACCACAAATGAACTTTTAAGTAAAAAGTATGATAATATAAATATTACTCTTAGGTGTCGTTTGGTTCGTGGAATGGAATCGGAATCGGAATCGGAATGGAATGGAAAGGAAATGATTTTGTTTGGTTTGACCACTGTAATCAAGCTCAGAATCAGGATTATAGTGTTTAGTTTGCTACTGGAATGGAATGAAAAAAGTAGTAAATGACCTTAATACCCCTATATGCTGTAAAGTTCAAATAATGTCATTTAATTACTATTTTTTGTCAGACAAAATACATTATTGAAATCATTATTTTTCTAAATAAGTATTACTTAATTAAAAAGAAATATATTATTAAAATTATTATTTTTCTAAATAGGGTTTAGGGTTTTGAGGTTTGGGATGTGTGATTTAGGGTTTTGGGATTTAGGATTTGGGGTTATATTTATAGGTTAAGGTTTAGGGTTAAAATTATTATTTTTCTAAAAATAGTTTAGGGTTTTAGAATTTTGGATTTAGGGTTTAGGGTTTTAGGGTTTTAGAATTTTGGATTTAGGGTTTAGGGTTTTAGGGTTTAAGGTTTAAGGTTTAGGGTTTATGGTTTTAGGATTTAGAATTTGGGGTTTAGGGTTTTGGGATTTATGTTTTAGTGTTTTGGGTTTTGGGGTTTATGTTTTAAGGTTTAGGGATTAGGGTTTAGAGATTTGGGGTTTATGGTTTTAGGGTTTAAGGTTTAGGGTTTAGGGATTTGGGGTTTAGGGTTTTAGGATTTGGAATTTGGGGTTTGGGGTTTAGGGTTTAGGGTTTTGGGATTTATGTTTTAGGGTTTGGGATTTATGTTTTAAGGTTTAGGGTTTAGGGTTTAGGGATTTGGGGATTTGGGGTTTTAGGATTTGGAATTTGGGATTTAGGGTTTAGGGTTTAGGGATTTGGTATTTATGTTTTAGGGTTTTGGGATTTATGTTTTAAGGTTTTGGATTTTAGGGTTTAGGGTTTAGGTATTTAAGGTTTAGGGTTTAGGGATTTAAGGTTTAGGGTTTAAGGTTTTAGGATTTTAAGATTTGGATTTAAGGTTTTGAAATTTTGGGTTTAGGGTTTTGGAATTTTGGGTTTGAGAATTTAGGATTTGAATTTAAGGTTATATTTTAGGTAAGGGTAAAATTGAAAAAAAAAGTTTAGATGGGAATGGAATAATGATTACCAAAGGTATTTAGTAATCAGATTCCATTCCGCTCTCTATTCCATCCAACCAAACACACAAAATTGAAGGAATCAATTCTGATTCCATTCCATTCCCTCCAACTAAACGTGGGATTAACGCATAAAATGACTGGGAGATAAAAAATCATGACCATTATAATAAGGTAAGAAAGAAAACTATCAATAATCATTAACGAAAAAAAAGGAGAAGAAAAAACTAAAATAGTTAAAAAGAAAAGAAAAAAAAATCAAATGAAAAAACAAAAACCGCACAGCCCCAAATCCCAATGGATATTCGGTATTTCGGCTCAATTTATCCTAATATTTTTTTGGACAACCACTTACCCTAATTTGATTTTCTCCATTTTCCACGTTGCAGCCAGCCGTTAAGTGACCTTCAGCCCAATTGCCGCCTGTCTTCAAGTATTCCTCGGCTGCATTGGTGCCGACCATTCACTTGGCAATAGTCCCCATAGTCCATTCTGCTACTCTCTTTCACGTCAAGTATTCTGTTTGGTTGGATTTAGCTTGTAATAGGTAATCTGCGTAACTGTGCTCTGTCTTATCTTCATTTAATGGTTTTATTTTTATTCTTTATGCTTAGAATTGCCGAGCTTGTATATATGGTAATGTGATATTAGCTAGCTTAGTGAATGCTTTATGTTCCTTTTGAATCATTCAAGTGTTATTATCGACTTTCAATCCATTTCAAGTTGGATTTCAAGGGTCTCAATTTTATTGTGGCTATCTCGAGCCGCCCCTGACCCTGTTGCTGAGATGTCTTGGCTATGCTGACACTTTGATAATTTGATTTTTCTGTTTTGGGTGTTAAAAAGCTGTAGTTTTTAACTTTAAGTTATTGGTCTATTTTGCTTTCAACAGATGTAGTGACAACCAAATTTGGCTTTATTCATAGGACAATTTGAAGCTGTTATCCAGCAGCCTTGTGATTAGGGAATGCACTAAACTAATTTTTGTCTGTCGGGTATGATGGAAACTCGAATTCTTTGTTTGAGTGCATATGCTCCATTGGTTTGCGGCCTGTAGCTGTAATGTGTTTGTATGGTTTTCTATGTAAGGCCATTTGGTTGTTTCCCTGCTGGAAACAAATTTTGAATTGATTATGAATATAATCAAAATGAATAGATACAATTAAAATACAAAAAATTCTTAGAATTCCTGAGACAGGATCAAACTCTCCATGAGATTCGTAGTTGCATTACTTATAGCTTCCTTGTTAGTAGACTAAGTGGATTTGGAAGTTGAGATAAGATCTCAATTTAGGTGGTTGGATGCGACACGATGAACTGTTTACATCCAATCATATTCTGCCAAATAAGTTGAGATTAGGATTAATAACCGCCTACCTTTGGAGCTTGCACCTCCCTGCTCTGGTTATTTATTGACCCTGATTCTGAACTTGATGTTTATGCTGTATTTTTTGTGTCATTTGTTAGTTTTGGATTCCTATCATTTACTGCAGTGCAGCCTCTTGTGATCCAATGGAATTTAACATCAGAATGCAATTACTTAAATTTTGTGTAGATACTGATATTGTTATTTGTTTTCCAATATTTCCTTTATCATTACAATAGTTTCAGCCTTAATATTGCAAATCATAATACACTCAAATTAGTCTGTTGAAATTGATTCTTTAAGCGATCCATCATGGTAGGTAGCCAAAAATTCACTAAAATGTTATCTGGATCCAGAATTGCGCAAATAAGACTTGTGAGTTCTCATCCCGAGGTTTATGAACCTTGTGATGATTCGTTTGCACTCGTTGATGCTCTTTTAGCTGATCGTACAAACCTCTTGGAGCACAAACCTGCATTGTGTCTAGAAGTCGGTTGTGGTAGTGGTTATGTTATCACCTCTCTTGCTCTTATACTGAAAAATGAGCATGATACTCTTGGAACACACTATATTGCAACAGATACCAACCCTCATGCCGTGAATGTAACCCGTGAGACTCTAGAAGCACACGGAGTTCATGCAGAGTTGATATCAACCAACATTGCATCAGGGTTAGAGAAGCGCTTGGCAGGACTTGTTGATGTGATAGTTGTGAACCCACCATATGTGCCAACCCCTGATGACGAAGTTGGTTGTCCAGGAATTGCCTCTGCTTGGGCAGGAGGAATGAATGGCCGTATTGTTATTGACAGAATTCTGGAAGTTGCTGATAGTCTTTTATCAGAGAAGGGATGGCTATATATGGTCACTCTCACAGCAAACAACCCTACACAGATATGCATATATATGAGAGAGAAAGGGTATGCTTCTAGAATTATAGTACAAAGGTCAACCGAGGAGGAGAGCCTTCTTGTCATCAAGTTCTGGCATGATCCTGATACTCAAGTAGATGCAAATGAAACAGTTACAACAAACTGGGTTATGGGTTCTTTGCTTTCATTGCCTTTGTGGAGAAGCTTTAACAGCAAAAGTACACCTGACATATGATCACTACTGCTAATTGTTTCGCTAGTTATCTTTTTTCTTGCTTCTCTGGTTTGGTGACTACACGAATTTTTATTTAATTTGTTATTACTGTTCTTTTTTTATTTTTTTTATTTTTTGGGTTTCAAATTTCTGCTCTTTTTGATCATGAATGACTCATGAGCACGTGTACGTTTTTAAGCAATAGTGCCAGGTGACATACAAGTATTGATGTGTATCCACATTTGTGTACAAACATAGGGAATTATAGCAGGCTTCAAATTCTATTGACGCTTTAGATGCGCTTAGATTTGGAAGAAAGCATTCTCAACATTAGGATTACTCTTCGGTCCGGTACTTTTTTTAATACTCATGTTATCGTTTTAGTATCAATTATTGCACAAGTTTTTTAGTGGTATCTTAAAATTACTTATATTCTCTTTCTTAAAAGTACTTGTATTTTCTAAAAAGTACGAAAAAAATATAATTATTATGCACACAAATGAAGGTTAATTTAATCATTTTAATTTTTATTATTATTTCTTACATATTTTTCTCTTCGTTTCTCTTTTTCTTGTTTTCCCTCTTTTTCTCTTTCCTCTTTTTCTCACACTTTTATTAATTTGCATAAAATTCTCTTATTTCTTTTTATATTAAATCTTAGAACCTAAATACTAAACTTCAAACACTAAATATTAAATTTTAAACTATTAACATTAAATCTTAAATTTTAATTTCTAAAACTCAAACACCAAACTCAAATACTAAACCCAGTCATGGAGAATGAGAAAGAGGGGAAGAAAAGAGACAAAAAAAAAAGAGTAAAGAATAGTAAAAATTTAAAGTATTAAAATATCTTTTAATTTTTTTGTGTATATATTTATTTATTTTTTGTTAAATAGATATCATTCAGAAATTTTTTAAGTAACATTTAATAACTTAGCAATAATGGATATCAGAATATTAATATAGATATTAATAAGATATTGTACCCATTATTATTGACGCAAACTTCACAGCCTATCGGCTACCTTTTTTCTTCTCTTGTTGCTAAAGAAGATGAAAGTTCAATGACATGGTATATAGCCTTTCAAGCATTATGAACATTTTGTTCATAATTTAATAGCACGGGTGTTCACCTAAATTAATTTAGGTAAAAGAGACCAAAATATATATTATATTTAAAAGACTGATAAGTGAAAGATTTGTTGACATTTAAAGTGTAAAATCAGTTAAAGATTAAGTTTACTGCAAGCTCATTTAATCTTCAAAATAAAAAAGATAATAATGATATGAAAAATAAAAAATAATACCTTTTAATTTTACTATGAAAAAAAGTTTAATTGAATTACGAATATTTAGATATATTTAATGTTTAACACTATTCAATTTAATCAAATTTAAAATTATTAGGGTGTTTTTATTATTATAAAATTTGGAAATGGTATTTATGTAATTTCTCAAAATAACTTAAGGATAAAATTTTAGTATAAATATTAGATTTGATTATATTTTGTAAAATAAGATAAAATAAATAAATACTTTTTTTTGTGTTTTTTCGTAGTGAAATTACAATAATTATTGTTTGATAAATGTATTTTGTCAAATGAACTCGTGAACTACTCATTGTTAAGTGAATTTGCTCATCTGAGCTCATAAGATATCTGAGCTAAAAATTTAAATTCATTGGATCAATATTATATAAAGATGAGATGAGTTTTACATAATTGTTATTTTGAAAAAATTACACAATTTATACACTTATAACTAAAGCTTGAATACCAAATTTTTTACATGTCTAAATAAGTTTTATAAGTTGAGCCGTAACTCGTTGGCTACTTTGACACAATTATTGATAATCATATTTTTACTTGAGAGTCCCGTTAATAAGTTGAGAATGTATACTTGATTTAAAACTCGAGAAGCAAGTAGAGTCATGGAGGACAACAATAAGAGTTTTAAAAGTTGTCAAAATAAAGTTTTTTGCAATTTAGACTTAGTTTCTTTTTTCCCAATGTTTACAATTTTAGATGCTATGAATTCTAAAAGCACTTCCAATTTTTTCCTTCTTTTCTTTCAAACGCATATATTCTTACAAGTTATTAAAACTAGAAACAAACAATATTTACTTATAATGGAAAATTTATTCTCAATGATTGTGAGTTCATACCATAATTCGAATGAAAGTTTCACTAAGAAAAATTATGACATAAGGTGCTCAGATACCAAAGTCACAATCAACATCAAATATAAGCTTCATCAAATACAAGAAATATCTGATAACAGATTGTAAAGTAAAGAAGTGACAACGGGTTTACTGTTCCCGTCATGTAGATAGAGAAATTATTCATAACTTTTAGAATATGTGATAATATCATACTCCAGATTAACAAAATACAAAATTAGTGTAATAAGTTTTTCAAAAAACTTAATTACCTAATTATAAAATCAATTAATTTAATTAGTTAATAGGATATACAAAAACTCAATGAGTTCTTGATTTATTCATTCATGTCTTATTGAGTACACTATGCATTGTGTTTTATATAGTATTAGCTCTTTACAGTTCTCTACACTATATCTCACAGAAAGTGAGTAACAAGACTATACATATAATACATGTGAACAAAACCATCTAACTAATTATGTTATAAGAATCCACACTGTATTAGCATCCCTCCTCAAACTGACAAGGAGATAAAACCAACAATTTGGAACAGAGAATGGCTACATAAGTAGAAGCAAGTGATTTTGTGATAGGGACACAAAATGATTATGCAAGTGTTTTTGAACAACTAGATCTTGCACAAAGTACTGATCAATCTTAATATTCTTAGTTCTTGAATGATGAATGGGATTTTGAGTAAGAGCAATTGCACTATGATTATAGCAGAAAATAACACGTGTACTTTGCATAGGAACAAATAACTCACTAAAAAGAGACTAACCAAACAATTCAGAGGCAATAGAGGCAAGAGCCCTACACTCTTATTTAGTGAAAGAACGAGCAACAATTCTTTACTTACCAGAATTCCATTATCTCAAGTTGTCACTAAGAAAACACGAAGGCACCTATAGATCTCCTATCATCAATAGTGTCAACCAATCAACAACACAAAAGGCCAAAAACTAAATAAAATGAGACTTGTGAAATGTAAGACCCAAATGAATGGTGCTTTTGAGATAACATAGTACATAACCCAATGCTCATTAGTAGGTTGAACCATGAATTGACACAATTTGTTGATAAAAAGAAAACATTGGGCCTAATTAAGGTAAAATATTAGAGTGCACCCACAACACTATGATACTTAGTGGGTTAGGTATAAAGTACTATCAAACTTGCTTAAACATTTAACAGAGATCATGGGTGTGTCAAGACCTTTAAACTCCCTAAGACCATTTTTGTGAAAAAGATCTAAGATATATTTATGCATAGAAAAATGCAATATAGACACATTTAATGCCACTTCTATTGTAAGAAAATAATTGAAAATACCTAGGATTTTAAGACTGAATTTCTTATACAAAGAATCAATGGCTCCTAAAACAATATTGGATTGTTTTCAGTGATCAAGATGTCTTCGATATATACAAGAACTATAATAATGTCTTGAGAGGAATTCTTGACAAAAAAAAGATGAATTAACAACTGAATTGTGAAAACCAAAAGCAACAAGAGAAGAACTCAGCTTATGGAATGAGGCCTTAAGAGCCTGCTTAAGACTATACAAGATCTTTCTAAGTTTGTCCACTATGCCATGAGTAGTAGAGAAACCAGGTGATTATTCCATATATACATCCTTAACAAGATCTCCATGCAAGAATGCACTATTGACATCAACTTGTCGAACAAACCAACCTTGGAAAAGAAAAAAGGAAAGAACAACTCTTATAGTTGTGGGTTTCATAACAAAAATGAAAGTTTATAAATAATCCAAATCTTCAACCTAAAGATACCCTTTGGAAACCAACCTTTCTTTATACCTTTCCAATTCACCATTTTCCTTGAGCTATACTCTAAGAACCCACTTGTACTTAATGGCCTTTTTACCGGAAGGAAAGGGTACAAGCTCCTATGTACCATTTTTTATGAGAGCATCAAGTTCTTTTTTGCATAGAATTTTTTTTCTCAATAACTTATAATGCATCCTTATAGCCCTTAGGTTATAGTAAAATCAAACTAACATGAAAAGATCTAAGCTTAAGCACACCAATTTTGCTTCTTGTGTTCATACAATGCTTGTTTGAAAAATCAAGCATTTTGTGAATACCTTGAACTGAAATATCAATTACTAACTCAAGATTATTTCGTGGATCAAGATCACTATGAACATATTGAATTGGAATAGGTAAAGGAGCACTAGAGCCAGGAAGCACAATAAGCCCTAATCTAAGAGACACTAAATTAGAAGACATCTATCTTATCAAGAGTGTCTTAAGGAAATTGAGGTTCTATAACAATATTCATAAATGTAGCACTATTTTGACACCAAAAGCATCAGAGACTAAAGGAGAATAAACTAAATGTGATTGAATAGCAAGTGAATGCACATGGGTTAACTAAAAGCAAGAAAGAGTGGCTGAAATGGGTTTCTCATAGCACTTATGTTTTTCATCAAGCAATTGTAATGGAAATATCTTCTCATTGAACACAACATGTCTATTGACATATATTTTGAGACTTTTCATAGCAAGACAAATATACTCACAATGTTTAGAGGCATGGCTAAGGAACACACACTCCTTTGATCTAGGTTCCATTTTATGCTTGTTATAAGCTCTTAAACATGGAAAACAATAACTACAAAACACTTTAATAACACTATTGTTAGGTTTCTTATTGAACAATACCTCAAAAGGACTCACATCATGCAACACTTTTGAAGGCAATCTATTTAAAGAAAAAATTACATATTTGAAAAGGAAAAATTCAATAAGTAAGAGGAATATAAGACTGGTATACCATAATGAGAACCCTTTCGACTATCCTTATGTGCATGCACTCAACTCCTTATTCTGTTCACTTGTATGAGTACAATTGCACCTACACACAACTTCATCTTTTTTAAGAATTGATATAAGTGGTTTAAATTCACATCTACCATCAATTTGTATAATTTTAACTTGAGCATATAATCGCTTAGCAATCAAGAAAATCCATCAATAATAATAATAAATATTTATCTCTAGTACTAAAAAAGTAAGATATGTCCACAAGTTTAAAAACATCAAAGCAAATGGAGTAGATACCCTTACATGTTTATGATTTAAGGACAACTTATGAGACTTTCTTAATTGATAGTATTTACAAAAGAGATTGTCATTATTTTTATTAACAAATAACACTGATGAACAATTGTTCAACACATTCTTAACCATGTTAAATGAAGGTTGTTCCATGCTATCATGCCAATAGTTTTAGAGTCAACAACACCGCCTAATGGCTTAACAAACCATTTCAACTTGTAAAGACCACCATCATTAAGACCCTGTAGGAGAATATTCTTCATATATCGATCTCTTACATAGAAAATATCACAATAAAATTCAACAATAACGTAATTATCAACACAAAATTTATGGACATGCAACAAATTTTGACTGCCTAAGGTCTATGTAATATGGTTTTTAATGAAAAATAACACATATCATTAGTATGAAAATCACCATAGCCAACATAAAAAATTGGGAGTTGATAACCATTACTTATCATCGCTCATTCTTTACCATTGAAAGGAATTCCACTATGAACCTAAGATCCATTAGAAGTTTGATGTTGTTTGTGATACGTGCTTAAAAAGTACCCATATCTTGTAATTTATCGAAATTAAAAAAATACATTAGGTTTTAATATCACTTTTTAACCTAAGAAATTTATAAATTGTATTTTTTTTTAAATCACGGGATATATTTTAATGTATTTTAAGTATTCTTGGACTTAAAAGATGCAAATGACAAAGGACCAATCATATCCTCACATCAATAGGCATAATTGTCATATAATAGAGAACCTAAATACAAACATTTATACGAGATATTTCTTGAGATGTATCAAGAAAAGGTCAAAACATTAATTTGGCAAAATTAAAGGTGTCATGGCATTAGTACATGTACACTATAACATAGTAATCTCTGGATGAATTGCATAGAATTGAAAATAAGTTTGCATTGCAACATGAGTTGATGCGCACCGTGTCCTGTACAGTTGGATTTGCACTCAAATGCTTGATTTTAAGCACATGTCTATTCAAACTGTTCTAGATTTATTATATTAGCATTTTAATTGTTCTAAACCTATACAACCCTAATTCTTACTACATTATACTACAATGTAATCCTTTTACTATAAATATGTAATTAGGGTCAACAACAAAATCAACCACAGCTTGTAGGTACAGATTTTACAGAAAATACACTTAGCTTTACAAAGAAATTGAAGGTTAGAGACAAAAAAGAATTCAAGAGACAATTAAGGAGTCTTTCTTATTTTTCTTCTTAGTTTTATATTATTTTAATTATGATTCTTTTAAAATTCATGTCTAGCTAATTTATTTATGTAATTGTGGTTAATTATCAAACCCTATACTATGATGTTAATTAATAAAATATTATAATGATTTTTAGACTCAATTATTGATTTTTGAGGTATTTAATTTTATGTTTAAATTCTATGACTATATATGTATGAATTAAAATAGATAACTAGTTTATTGTACATATATGTTTAATGTTAGCTTAAGATGTTAGAGTGATATTATTATATAATAGTTAATATTCTTATTCAAAGTAATATCTTGTCACTTTGTGACAGTGTGATAAATAAGGTTGATACATTCGTTAAAGGTTACTAAGAATTATAATCTTGAATAATTTATTCACATCTTTTTTAGAACTTAATGTAATGAATGAATTATCTAACAAATATAACTAGATTGTTTTGATTTTAATTAACTTATGACAACATTCCAGTTCAATTACAAAGTAGATAAGGTTCATTTGAAGTCTTGTCTTAATTGCATAAATTTTCCAAACTAAAGTTAAGAATTTAATAATAGTTCTAATATTAATTCATGATATAATTGATTAGAATATAGGGTAGTGACGAAGATAATCTTATAATCACATGGTACTTTTAATCTATGTCTCATGTATTTTAATTAATATTTTATGTTTTATTTTTAGTTAAAAACAATTTTCAAAACTCTCATTTACTAATAAGTAGTGGTAGTTATTGTAACAATTATCGTGGGTTCGATAACCTTAGTTTAAATTATTATCACTTGTACAAATTGATCACGAATACTTATGTATATCTAAGAGTAACAACTTGCACCAAAGTTAAGAATCCAAACAATGTCACCATCCCTATTGAAATTAGTAGAATTAACCATAGATGTTGGCTGATTGGACCTAGAACCTTTTCTTGGTAAGAAAGTCCCTCGATACAAAGCAATTGTTTACAACATGCCCTGGTTTTCCACATACATGACACAAAGGTCTATCACTAGATTGTTTCTTGAAATTTCTTGATTGATAACCATCATTCTTTGGCTTGAAATTACTATTTCCATGATTTTGACTCTGAGAAGAATTCTTCTATAGAAATTGTTGAAGATTTCACAATGAAGGCTTAGACTAACCTAATCTTCCACCTCTCTAATCATTCTTGAAAATTCCTCAACCTCTACCAGCAAAGTGTGCTTGAAACACATGATCTTGATTATGCCTACCTTGTTTCATCAATATTCTATCATAAGACTCAAGTATGCTCCTAAGAGCAATCATTGTATGCTTAGATCTCTCATATTAATTCCAGTAATAAAGGTATTGTAGTTAGGATTATAACATAAACCTCTAACAATAAAGATCATATCATGACACAAGATCACCTGCAATTGCAAGATGATCTACAAGAGTCTTGACTTTGAGAATGCAATTTGAAGTAGACAAACTATTTTTGTTCGAATTCTGAGGTTGGATTAAAGATCCATAATTATTACCTATAATGATGAGAAAGACTCTTCAAATGCAATCTATTGCTCATATAATGTTTGTTTACTATCAATATGGCCAAAAATGCTTTTTAACGCATAATTGTAAAGCCAACCCTTAAGCATTGAGTTAATATCCTAACCTAGTTAACAAACCTAGGATTTAAACCACCATTACTAAGTAAAAGTGAATGTTTGGTCACACTACCATCAATAAAACCTTCGAGTGCATAGGGTATGATGTAACTGAACATTTACTTTTTCCAAATTAGATAATTATCATCATCTAGCTTCATTGAGACAGAAATTCTTACAAGTAGAGCAACAACAAAACTTTGTGCAAGAAGATTATATGAGTAATTATATACCTCATTTTGCTAATTTACGAGGATCACTGGCATTGAAACTCGAGATGAAGAGCTCTGATGATTTACTTATCCTTGTTCATTCACTAGTGAAGAAGACATCACAGTATGAATTGTTATTTTGATTCTTTGAAGCCATCACATAATCTTGGATCTGTGTTATGATAACATACAAATCAAGAAACTCAATGAGTTCTTGATTTATTCATTCATTTGTCTTACTAATTATACTATATGTTATACTTTAACCCTTTACACTATATCTCACATAGAGTGAGTAACGAAACTATACATATAATACATGCGAACAAAACCATCTAACAAATTCAGTTAGAAGAACTAATCTGGTGTGGCAACGCATACTGTATCAACGGTGTACTTTAAAAGTAATGATTAACTCCTCTATGCACACCCACACCCACACCCACCCCCACCCTTTTGGAGTGAGAAAGAATAACATTGTGAGATTCAATTATAAATACTTTCCCGAGAGGGATACACAACCAATTCAACTGCCAGTAGTCTAACACTACAAGAAAATTGAATGAACAGTTGCAGGAAAATTTGTCAAATTCCATTAGATGGTAAATAAGACAAAACCATCATCAAATCAAAGAACAAACTATCATTGAAACTTGTATGTTCCCTAAACTATATTTCTAAGCCTTTGAATTGCTTGCTTTTCTAAATTTGAAAAAAATTCTTCGGCTAATATCTTCTATCATGAAAGCATTGTGCCAGCTCTACATAAATTAACAAAGATTGAACAATAGGAAAAGTTGGGAAAAAAACTACTCTCTTACAAGAATGAATCAGCTTTGAATCAGAAGAGGATATGACCAAGCAAATTTATCTATCTGGACCCCAAAAACTTCATCCGGGTGTATGATAATTAGGCAATAATATATGTCAGATAAAATGATGAGTAGGGTATTCATGCTCATAACCATTATAGTCATAATATAACCTCTCTCCTTTGGCAATATCTCGAGTAGCAACCAAAAAGACTCGACATTCACCATTAACACTGTATCTCACACATTTACAGTTCTGCTTCTTTTTACCTTCCCTGCATAAATTGGATATCAATTTAAACACAATACAACACATATTTACAAGTAAGCATTATTATTCACAAGACACGTAGGTAGTCATTAATATTCATAAGATACGTAGGTAGATATATAATATGAAGTTAATAAGAATGTCATGAGCAAATTGTCAGCTCATTTATTCTGCTGAATGATCGTGGATTAAAATTTATTCTCACATTAGTTTTCACTAATCAAACTCAAGATTGGACATCAAGGGAAAGGTTTGTAGGCTTACGGATTATGATTATTAATGCCGTTGATAAAGCGGGCGATGTTTCCACGTTTGTTGGGGCAGATGACAAGGCTTTTGGATGGATTTTTTGCTAGGAGAAGGGTCATCATACTATCACAATCATCCTTTTCCCGATTCTTAATGTAATCAACATCTCCAGTGTACTCAGCAATAAATGTCATATCCTTAATTAGACCATCAGCCTCTACAGTGAAACTACATAAAAATTTGAATGAGAACCTAGAAGTATGTAGGTACCATATATAAATGCTATCACCATAGATGCGTTCAGTGTTATGGTACCCTTCAAAAGAATCAAATACAACTATAAGAGGAGGACATTCGCCTTTTCTGTACATGGCTCTGCAATGTTCCAATGTCTCTGCATCTTCTTTTGAGAGAACCTATCAAAATTGCATACTTGAAGGTAAAAATACTCTATCATATCCCTATAATAAAAACAAACAGCTCTTGAAGAAAAGAGAAGAGAGAGAGAGAGAGAGGCTAAAACCTGCATGCAACCATCTTCAAATTTGGATTGGTTGGCACGTCTAGAAGCCATTCCAGGCATGTAGGTCAGTTCAGCCCTGAATTCCATGCGTAATGCTGTTAAAGCAGAAGCAAGAGAGCCCATTTGTTTCACTCTCTGCGAAGAATCTTCTGCCGGAATGTAAGGTAATATTCTCCTTCTTCTCTTCTGCAACACTAGTGACCCTGAACGTCTTCGGTGCTTTCTAGCATCTTGTCAAGCCAGAACATGAAAACAAACATTGGCATTAATTATAAGACTACACAATCATTCAACACTATGAATAGAAAAAATGATTATGACCACAGTGTGTTCTATTTCAGACAAACTAGATTACAACATTATGGTACTTATACACATCAATACTAGAAATAAATAGCTAACCACAGCATACGACATACTACATTTAAATGCACTGCCTACATTTCTTATCCATGAGCTATAGACACAAAAACTAGACAGAACTCAAGTTGTCAAGCATGTCATCTTCTTAATTGCTATCTTCAAACACAACATTGATCTTTACGAGCTTGAGTCACTTCAAGCGAATTCTATACCCCTTAATGCAAATGCCTCAGTTTCCCTAAAATAAATGACAATTACAAGTAGATCATAAATGATAAACAACCTCCATTGAAAAGCATGAGAAATTATAACAAAAAGCTATATGAATAATAGGTTCACGACCACAATCAGATTAATACAACCAATCAAAGCTTTAACTTACCATTAGAACACGCATATTTGTCTTTGATATTAGCACATTTCTTGATCCCAAAAAAATCTATTATCTTACTTTGCGAGAAACCTGAAAACATATAACAGAAGAAAAACACAAGGTGCAAAATTTATAAAAACGAAATGAAAATTTGAATTTTTTTCATTTTTTTTAACATTCTTGGATTCCATATAAGTTGTCCGATGCTCATCTAAGAAACAAATGTTTGGTGATTCCAACGATAACAACCACAAAAATATAGCAATCCAATAATTGACGATCAAAAACAGCAAAACCCCTACTTCTTACTCTTCGCTCTCCGGAGCACTTAGGGCAAAGCCACGATCCAATCGGAACTCTAACGACGATCGGTCTCACGCATTTCATGTGAAATCCATTATCGCACTTATCGCATAAGAGTAATTCGTCGGGTTGGTCACCATAGCCGCATTGTTCGCAGCGAATGTTGCTGTAATCAGCTCGCTTTTTCTTCAACACAACATGTGATGCTCTTGCCATTATATCGTCAATCGGCTTGAACTTCTTCGGTGGCGGAGATGGCGAGGGAGACAGCCTTCTTGAAGCCGAAGTCCGCCGGCGAAACGAGCCGTTTATGCGGACGAGCTTCCGAGCGGTAGAAGAAGCCTCCGAAGAGGAGATGGCCGGAGCCATGGGGATAAGGATAAGTTTGAAATTGTGAAGATGCTTTGAGGGTAGAATTGAAATATGATGAAATGTTGTTCCTCTGAGCTCTGTGAAGAGACCGAGAATGGTAAGCAGTTGTAACGTTGGACTTTGATTCTCGCGGGGAAGAGAGAGAAAGGGATTACCAGGTGATCCACGTGGGCGAATGGAATTGGTTATTCTGATGTGCACACAGATGTTAATCTCACAGCTTTTGAACTAGTCTTAATTTCTTACCAGTTACATCGTAGCCGTTTGGAACACGCGGGACGAAAATAACCTCGGAGATTATATGGCTTTTGGAGTTTGAACTCTCAATCGGATTTTTTAAAAAAAACAAAAATTTGCCGAAAGCAGTTGAAAAATTACATTTACAAAATTTAAAATACTAAAATTAATATATAATAATATCCAACGAAATTAAATTTAATATTTAATAGATTTAACTAATTATATTTAACTTGAAAACTTTTAAATAGCTTGTTTAAATATAAAATGTTTAAATATAATTTATTTTTTTAATAAAAATATAGATGGAAGATCAATTTTGTCTTTCAATTTATACCAAAAGTAATATTTAATTTCTTAAGTTAAAGATAATGCTATTTAGTTATTTTTGTTTTAAAAAAGATATTAAAAAACATCTAATAATTTTAAAATTATTTTATAAAATATAATCAGGATATCTTCTTCATTTCATTGCCTAATAATCTTCATTATTTTTTTTAAATAATTTATAAATAAAATATTTATTAATATTATTAAAAATTTGTATATGACTTTTTTTATAAATAAAATAATTAATGAATATCTTTTTTATATGTAAAATGATTAATAAATATCTCTTTTTTAATTTAGAGTACTAAATAATACTTTTATTAAAAAAAATAGACCCTTAAAATATTTATTCCTAAAAAATAAAAATTTAATATAAAAAAATATTATTTTTATAATTATAATTTTTCATAAATTATATTTTTTTTAATTTTGTGAAAAGTTTATGAATTAAAGATTTGAAATTAAAACCTTTTTTTCCTATGAATATTGGAACCACATTTCCTTACTTGCAAGCTAGTAATTTTTTGTCAAATTTTAGAGATATTTGATAATTAATTTTAAAGACAAAAATACTATCGTAATAATTTTATTTAAACTTTATATTTTTTATAATATTTTAATTTTATTATTTTTTTAAATGATTATAGAATACAAAATCATTTTTATAGATAGTTTAAGATCACATGACTACTTTTAATATGCATTATGTAAACAAAGTTAAAAGTTATACATACCACACCTTTGAAAGTGAGATATTGTATTGTGTCTATGTAACGATGGGATAGAAATACTCAATTGTGACACAATTAGTTCAAATTCTTTCATAAACAAATGCTTTAGAATATTCTATTCTTGTAGCAACCACCGTTTCATATAATATCATTTAACTTACTTATTTTCTTAAAAAAAATAGAGTATTTTCACCATGTTTTTAGTTGTTAAAAGTCTGTGCCCCATCAATTTTTTTATCATTTTTCTTCAATTGTTTTTATATTTTTATGTTTTTATTTTGTTTTGATGATTGTTTTTACGATAAAAAAAATAATCAAACTAAATATCTTCAACTTTTCATTAGTCTTAAACACTATAAGTAATGAAAAGTTAAAAATATTTAACTTCTTCATTTTTTTATTGCAAAACAACCATAGAAACATAATAACAACATAAGAAAAATATAATAAATATAAAACAATAGAAGAAAAATGAATAAAAGCTTATAAAACTAAAGTTTGTAATATTTAAAAGTGACGAGAATAATCCTCTTTTTCTAAGAAAATGTGTAGGTAAAATAACATCATATGTCCACTAAAATAATCTTGTACATATTATGTGACCTTAAATGATTTATAATTATGATTGTCCTTATATGGTCACTTTTTTAAAATAATATTGAGACTAAAGTATTATTAAAAATAAGTATAAGACTTAAATGTTATTTTATGAGTAAGTATGAACTAATATGGTCACCATCATTTTAAAAGAGAAAAATATTCATATAATCTCTAATTTATTGTAAAAATAACACTTAAATTATGTACTTATTTTTTGTGACGCTTTAGTCCACTAAATATTAAAAATTGATCGTATAAAGATAAAGTTAATCTTTTTATTTCGTTTTTAACTACATTAATTAGAGACTATTTTAACTTTAATAAAATGTAACTTAAATAATTAAAAATAATAAATAAAATAAATAAAAAATAATTATTTTTTCTTGTGCGGTCACTTTTAATTATAATAAGATTAAATTATTATAAAAAAATATAAGATCTAAGTATCATTTTTAAAATAAGTATTAAACTTGTACAATAACCATTTCATTTTAAAATCCTATAAAGGTGTTCATTTGTGTGTGCATTTTTTTTATTTTTAAACCAACAATTTAAGAAATTCTTTATTAGAAAATAATAATAATAATAAGATACGACAAAAAAATAGTTTAAAATCATAAATTATGGTAAATCATAAATTATATGAAAATTAAAATGTTGTTGAGAAGTTAATATTTCCTATTTAAAGGTAGATATGTGGTGTCGTTTGTAGGAGCCTAAGTTCAAGGAGTTTTTGTGAACTTTTCCTAATCAATGAAATGAGAGTATGTAAATATAGTAACATATATATCCATGATACGCTTGGGTTCAAAATGTGAGCCAGAAAACATTAAGATGGGCTTGGGTCGAAAGTGTAGGCTACTTATAGTATGATAAGTATACGTTTAAATGTCAAGTTCTTCTACTCTTTTAGTTTAACTCCATAATTAAATTGAAAGTATTAATTGTCTTATGTCTGAGTTTTAAGTTACACCTATAAGGCATGTTTTTAACTTGTATATAATACTCAATTTCACTTTAAAGAACGTTTCAAAGCAAATAAATAATTTTAAAATTTTTAGAATAAGTATTGCATATAAATTTTAAATACCAAACTTTACAACAAGTGCCAAGCCAAAGTGTTATTTGTGACATTTCATTATTGTTGATCGTTATTACTTATCATAACTTATATAATAGGTGGTACTTTTGAGCAAAAGAATGAAGGTGTTGCTTTAACCTTTAACATGATGTATAACTTGTAAATATGGTTTCACTTCAAGCATTTTCATTAACTTGAGCTAAAACAAATTTTGGGCATTCTATATGTATTATCGCATCATGTGATCAACCCTAGTTTTTTCTTTGAAAGGGTAGATAAAGTTGTCTCTCTCTAAGCAAGAACACACAAAAATTTGAGCTCAATGGCTTTACATGGCTCTTTATCGAAGTAATTAGCTCTTACTTTATCCTAAATACTTTACCTAATTCTTTACAATGATGATCAGCTCATACTTTTTTCTCGAGTGCTCTACCCGGTTCTTTACCAAGCTGCTCAACTCGCTTTTTTACAAAGAGCACTTTACCTAGTTCCTGATCAAGGTGATTAACTTATATTATTATCCTGAGCACTTTATCTGGTTCTTGACCTAAGTGTGATGAGACAAAACCAATATCGGATTATCAATATTGATTTTGCAGATACTTTGGTTTTACAATTGTAAAACTCTTGCAAGTACACGAATCATTTTATAAAAAATGATAAATATACTCTCAAGGTTGATCTAAGGAATGAATATATATGGTTTTTAATTTATTATTCAAATTTTTAAAAATGAAATTAAATCATAAACATCCTATTACAATATTTTGATTTTTGTATTTCCTAATCTAATAACATTAAAAAAATAAACATAAAATAAATAACATACCAAACAGTGACTTAATTTTTTTTTTTTGTAAATGAAGGCACATGATTATTTTTTTTCTTTAACCTTTATTGGCTCTTTGTTTTTATGCATTCTAAGTACAAGTTTTATAAGCAGTCATTTTTTGCACAATCTTTCCTTCTTTTTTATTGCACGAGTCATAAACCTAGCATGATGACTTTCAAACTAATTGTGAGGTAGCCCTCTCTGCTCATTGCAGTAGCTTCACACATTACAATAAGTATTCATCTCAATACTAGGTGCTTTCCTTCGGTAAAATTTTAGAAAGCAAGAAATAGAACCCAAAATAATTTTACAATCAAAATTAGTTGAATTCTTAGAGTCTTTTAAGAGAATTCATAAACTCCAAGCATTGCATATATATGTGTTCGTGAGTGTGTTAATAAATTCATGTCAACATCGATCATCACATGTACAAGAATATGTGTGTTCATAAGTTATAATTGTAGAATAATTTATACAATAAATATCAAAATGAGTTAAGTCACTAAAATCAAGGCTAGATATATAAGTGTTAAATAAGTCCAATATCGTGCTGGCAATATAAGGATTCTACTTCTCTTTCTCTCTCTTAAATAAAGTTTGGAATTCAATTTAAGGGAAAGATTCCCAAGGCATTCCTAAAAAACTCAAATCTTTGAGTGTCTATAGCTTTGATAAATATGTCAGCTAATTGTCTCTCAGTAGGTACAAACTCAAGTATCACTACTTTTTCTTTAATTAATTCTGAAATAATGTGATGCCTAATGTCAATGTGATTAGTTCTAGATTGTTAAATTGAGTTCTTAGAAATACATATAGCACTAGAGTTATCACAATATAAGGGCATCAAACCTTATGGTTGATCGTAGTTCTTGAGCATGTTCTTCATCTAAAGCATTTGTGTGTAAGAGCTTCTTGCAGTAATGTATTCTACCTTAGTTGTAGAGAGTGAGATAGAGTTCTGTTTTTTACTGTGTCAAGATACTAAGTCGTTTCCAATGTAGAAGCAACCACCTAATGTGTTTTTTCCATCATTTGGGTTGCCTGCTCAGTCGGCATCTATATAACCATTTACTTCATAAATAGTATTAGTAGTAAAATATAGACCATAATTACATGTTCCTAAAATATACCTAATAATTCTTTTTACATTTACTAAGGTTGATTCCTTAGATTCAGCTTGATAATAGGCACACATACCAATGCTAGAACATATGTGAGGCCTACTTGCAGTGAGGTAAAGTAAACCACATATCATACTCTTATAAAGGGTTTGATCAAAAATTTTACCTTAAGTTTCTTTCGTAATTTTTGTGCTGGTACCTAAAGGAGTCCTTAATGGCCTACTAGTTTCAAGACCAAACCTTTTAACAAGGTTGCAGACGTACTTAGTTTGAGAAATAAATATATTATCATGAGATTGTTTGATTTGTAAACCAAGAAAGTTATTTCACCTATTATGAATATTTCAAATTCATTTGTCATAACATACACAAAATCATCTACTAGTGTTTTAGATGTGGATCCAAAAACTATGTCATCCACTTAAATTTAAGCAATGAAGATTTCATCACTACTCCTTTTGATGAATAGAATCTTATCAGCTCCTCCTTGAATAAATCCCTTGTTTCAAGATATAGTTTCTAAGTCTCTTATACCACACTCAAGGAGCTTGCTTCAAACCATAAAGAGCTTTGTTGAGTTTGTAAACATTCTTTGGAAATTTTGGACCAACAAATTCTTTTGGTTGTTCCATGTATACCTCATCATTCAAAAATCCATTTAAAAAGGTAGACTTAATATTTATTTGATATAATTTGTATTTCATGTGACAAGCAATATCAAGTAAAATCCAAATGAACTCTAACCTAGCTACATGTGTAAATATTTCATCAAAGTCAACTCCTTCTTCTTATGTGTATCCTTGAGCTACTAACCTAGCCCTATTTCAAAAAAAAATGACATGCTCATCAGATTTATTTTGAACACTCATTTAGTTTCATTGACATTTTTTGTTTCTAGGCTTAGATACTAATATCCACACATGATTTCTTTCAAATTGAGCTAACTCATCTTGCATGGCGTTTATCTAAAATTCATCATTAAGAGCTTCATTCACATTTTTTGGTTCAACTTGAGAAATATAGTGTAAGTGGGTTACCTCACTTATTTTTCTTCTTCTTGTTACCATGCTTGCATTAGGATCTCATATTATATTATTAATAGGATGGACTTTTTGAAGTACAGGTTGTATTTATTATTGATGAGGTTAATGTTTCTTCCTTTTTTTCTTCTCTGTCCTCAAGCTCCTCTTTTTTTGTTCCACATGTGTAACTGATTACTGTTAACTAAAGTGTTGTGAAATTTATTTCATTATCAACTTCTTCACTTGTAATTTACTTACTTGCATCATTTATAACAACATTTATGGATTCCATAACAACATTAGTTCTAAATTTGAAGACTTTGTAAGCATTAATGTTTAGGGAATAACCAAGAAATATGTCTTCATCACTTCTCGAATAAAACTTACCCAACTGTTCTTAATCCCTAAGTAAGTAGCATTTACATCCGAAAACATGCATGAATTTTAGATTGGGTTTTTTACCTCTCCATATCTCATGGGGATTTTGGTTTGTACTTGAGCAAAGATATACATGATTTATAATATGGCATGCAATGTTTATATTTTGGAGACTCCCTTGGTATGCAATATTACTCTAGTCATCTTCTAAAATATCCTATTTTTTCTTTCAATTAATCTATTTTTTGAGGTGTGATAGAAGCAGAGAATTCATGAAAGATACCATATTCTTTGCAAAAGTCAACATACTTGGTATTTTCAAACTCTTTTCCAGGTTTGTTCTCGGTCTCTTGATAGTTACTATTTTGTCACCTGCTTTAACCTATAGTCTTGTATAATATGAGATGAAGAATTCAAAATCATCTCACTTATCTTTAAGAAAATCTATATAAGTGTAGTGAGAAAAGTCATCTACTACAACTATGATATATTTCTTACCTCTAATACTTTCGACTCTCATAGGACTTATGAGGTCAATATGTATCAATTCCAATACTTTGTTTGTATTGATACTCTGAATCTTCTTATAAGTGGTCTTAGTTTGTTTACCTAATTAACATGGTCCACATATAGGTGTTTCAATTTTTGGAAAAGTAGGTAGACCACACACAATCTTAGTTTTACTTAATCTAACAAGATCTTTAAAATTCATATGACCTAGCTTTTCGTGCCATAAATTAGTTGAATCATTGCTAGTTAGGTCACATGTTACTATATGTGATATATCCATGCAATAACATTTGTCATGTGATCTAATTCCTGATAACTGTATTTTATATAGTTATTTTCATCAATTTTAGTAATGATAATTGCTATGTTATTTTCATATTTAGTTAATTTTTGTTAAATAAATTAATATTTTCCTTTTATGTGCTAAAAATACATTTTTAATAAAATTAAATAATTTGTATCGAAAATGTACTTAATTTCATATTTCTGTCCACAAATATAATTTTAGATATTATAGTTCTTAATTACAATTTATAAAAATTGAAAATATAATTTAAATTAAATTTGGGCTTAATTATAATTATTAAAAGTTTAAAAAATTAATTTAAAATTAGCAAAGGGCTTAACTGTAATTTAAGAAAGTTTAAAATGTAATTTGGATTAAATTTGTGGGTCAAAATACAATTAATGAAAGTTTAATTTTCGTGCAGGAGAGATGAAGTCCACGCGTGAATCCTGATACTTGGACGTGGACCGTCCGATCAAAACCTGGCTCGGTCGCACGTGCTCGTCAGACGACCAAAGCGAATGGGTGGGGCTGCTGACTTTCAGCGTGCTGGTCGATTCCATTTTTGATACAATTTTTGTCCCCCACGTGTGTAATTTATTATTTTCGCCATACTTCATTGTCCCCCGCGTGTATTAATTTTAAATATTTTTGATGTATTTTTTTAGCTATAAATAGGTGATATTATGATAGAGTTAAAAAGTTTTTATTTTGGTTTAGAATTTTTGTGTTGTTCGGTTTTGGGGCGAACACGCGAAGCCATTTTTTGGCTTTTGTTGTGTTCTGCGTGTTATAAATATTTGTTCTATGTGATGTTTTAATTTTCCTTCTTGTTCTTCTAATTTTTTACGCATTTGTTGTAATTTTTATTTTAAATTTATGAAGTAATTTAATTTTCTAGGGTTGCATTTGATTGAAATATATGAAGCTTTGATTTTAATTATTTTTGATAGATTTATAAGGCGTTCGATTTGTTAGTTCTATTTTGTGCTTAATGCTTTTTTAATTATTCTGAATTTTATCAAAGCGATTTGTGGCATAAAAATAAACTTGAGAAAGGCATTTTTGTGTATATTGCTCGTAAATAGAATGACATGTATGATGAAGGATAGGAATATACCCTAATTGTATGTGTGTCCATTGGAAAGCTTAGAACTTAATGAATCTTATTAAATTTAATTCTCATAGAGATATAGTGAATTAATTTAACGAGGTGTGTTTATACGGAGCTCGGAAGAGATGTATGAATAAAAAAAAGTTTTCGGTTGACAAATTAAATGTACTAAAAAATATAAATCCAAAGAAAATAATATGATTGGAATGGAATAATTTGGTGAAAAATTGCAATCCTAGAGTTCTCTTATTTTCTTTTATTACCTTTTTGTTAAATAAACGATTGTTTTGGATAAAATGAGAGAGATACAATTTTAGTACTCAACAAACTATAGTAACAAATCCTCGTAGAACGATACTACTGCTACTTACAAATCTTTATTACTTGTGGCCGTGTATACTTGCGATTTTATGTGTGTTCCAAAACACTGACAATTTTGTACAATTAGGGGATTTGTTTTACTATTTTCATTGTTGATATTAATACCAATCAATCTGATTTTAATTAAAAAAAAAAATTATTTTTGCGTGTTTAATTTATTTTTCAATTTTCTCGTGGGTTGAGATTTTGTTTGACACACAAATCTTATCTCACAAAAAGAAAAATAATTTTTTTTGCTTATTGTTTGTTGTTTATTTTATTTTTCAATTTTCTCGTGGGTTGAGATTTTGTTTGACACACAAATCTTACCCCACAAAAGAAAAAAAATAATAAAAAAATTTATGGGTATTGTTTGCTTAATTTATTTTTCAATTTTCTCGTAAGTTGAGATTTTGTTTGACACACAAGTCTTAACTTACAAACAGAAAAACAAATTGAGAAGTCTAGCTGAAGACTATAAAATAAGCGCTTCTTGGGAGGCAACCCATGTGTTTTATTTTATTTTTTATTTTCACTTGTATTTGATTATTATTTTTTTTGTTTGTTGTTATGTTGTTATTTTTGTTTATTTCTTTTTCGTAGGTGCAAAGTGGAGGTAATGAAGCAATTTTGTCTTAACCAATCAAACAAACCAGGAAGTCTCTTTAAACCCATCTTAAATGTTCTTTAATTTTCACACATTGAGGACAATGTGTATATTAAGTTTGGGGGTGGTGTATATACTGAACCAAGTTGAAATACTTTCTGGATGTTATTGCTTGTGAAATTTATTTTGTTTGTTTGGTTGATTGAAGATAATTTGCTATGAATAGTGATATATTTTTGTTTCTTCGATTTAAATGATGCATATCTCCTTGAAAAATTTGAATATTGTCTAGCGATGAATAATTTTTACGTATGTTTTCATTTTTACAAAGATAAATATTTATGAGCACTAGTCTTGATTTTTGAGTTGCTACGATAATTTAGAAAAGGTTTATATGAGTATAGGTCGATTGATATTTGTGGTGTCTGATTCTTAGAATTTGTTTGATTTTCTCTCGAGGAAAAATTATAGATAACATTTAACTAAGAAAATGATTTAGGCTATCTTTGGATCGTTTGAGCCTTTCTATCTACCTTCACATACACTATCAATAGTATACCCCTTTTGAGCTTCAAAGTTTATATATATATATATATATATATATATATATATATATATATATATATATATATATATTTATCTCATTTCAAAAGCCTACCTTAAAATATATATATATATATATGTGCTTGTGGATATATCTATTTTTCCTATCTCACTAACATTTACACTTGTTAGTAAATAATTAAAGATATATCATGAAAAACAAAAGAGGTTACTAAAAAAATATCAGAAAAGAAAAAAAAAAGCAGATTCTGAAAAGAAAAAAAAAACAGATTCTGAAAAAGAAAAAAAAAGAAAAAAAAAGTAGATTCTGAAAAGAAAAAAAACAAAAAAAAAACAGATTCTAAAAAAGAAAAAAAAGAGCAGAAAAGAAAAAAAGAGTGGTTGGTATGTGATGATAAATCCCAAATTGGGTAGTGTTTATTTTCATGATAGAAGTTATCTTTTACAATCCTAAAATGTTGTGGTTGGAAAAAATTGAGCTAAATATTATCCTTTATCCTACCTTTACCTAAGCCATACATTACAAGCTTAATAAAGTCCTATTGATTTGGTGTTTTGTGTTTGTCTACATTAGTGGAGAGAGAAATGAAAAATAAACTTATGAGATTTGTGATTCCATGAAAATTTGTTTGATTTTATATTTTTATAAATGATCAGGATTTCATGCGATGAAATATGAAAAAGACTTGACCTACGCTAAAATTTATTGTGAAAATGTAATATACTTTTAAATTGATTTTGATCTTTGAGATAAAATTCATTTATTTCTTTGAGTTATGTATTAAAAAAAGAATTATTTTGAAAATCACTATTTTAAATGCAGTTATCTTTGTTTTATGTCCTTCATTTTGCTCGAGGACTAGCAAAAACTTAAGTTTGAGGGTGTTGATAACTGTATTTTATATAGTTATTTTCATCAATTTTAGTAATGATAATTGCTATGTTCTTTTCATATTTAGTTAATTTTTGTTAAATAAATTAATATTTTCCTTTTATGTGCTAAAAATACATTTTTAATAAAATTAAATTATTTGTATCAAAAATGTACTTAATTTCATATTTCTGTCCACAAATATAATTTCAGATATTATAGTTCTTAATTACAATTTATAAAAATCGAAAATATAATTTAAATTAAATTTGAGCTTAATTATAATTATTAAAAGTTTAAAAATTTAATTTAAAATTAGCAAAGGGCTTAACTGTAATTTAAGAAAGTTCAAAATGTAATTTGGATTAAATTTGTGGGTCAAAATACAATTAATGGAAGTTTAATTTTCGTGCAGGAGAGATGAAGTCCTCGCGCGAATCCGATCGCCAACATGGACCGTCCGATCAAAGATGCAACGGCTCAGATTCGCGCGTGCTCAAACCCGACCAAAGCGAATGGGTGCAGGCTCTGCGCTTTCACGCAGCTCGGCGTCCGAGTGGGGCCCACCTGCCGCACAGGCCAGCGTGCAGGGTGGGACCCACGTGTCTGATGCGTTGCAGCCGTTGTCCCCCACCATCGCGCGCTCCTTTTCCAGTGCGGTTGATTCACTTGCGCTCGGTTGTTTCACGAACCAGCATATGCCACGTGTCCCACTTAATATTTCAGCAAATAATATTCCGACTCGTGGCATGTTACAATGAGTGCGGCCGCGCTGGATCGCACCCCTCGATGCAGCCGTTGGCTTCCGTGCGACAAGCAATCGTGCGCCCGTTTTCTTCAACGAATAAGATGCTGCCACGTGTCCCACTAATTGTTTCCGCGAATCATAACGCGACACCTGGTAGCGTGGAAGAAAAAAAAAAGAAACGCGCAGCATCTCCACTCACTTTCTTCAATTCCATTTTCGATACAATTTTTTTCCCCCACACGTGTAATTTATTATTTTCGCCATACTTCATTGTCCCCCGCGTGTATTAATTTTAAATATTTTTGATGTATTTTTTAGCTATAAATAGGTGATATTATGATGGAGTTAAAAAGTTTTTTTTTTGGTTTAGAATTTTTGTGTTGTTTGGTTTTGGACTGCAGAACACGAAGAAGCCATTTTTTGGCTTTTGTTGTGTTTTGCGTGTGCCAAATATTTGTTCTATGTGATGTTTTAATTTTCCTTCTTGTTCTTCTAATTTTTCTGCATTTGCTGTAATTTTTATTTTAAATTTATGAAGTAATTTAATTTTTCTAGGGTTGCATTTGATTCAAATATATGAAGCTTTGATTTTAATTATTTTTGATAAATTTATAAGACGTTCGATTTGTTCGTTCTATTTTGTGCTTAATGCTTTTTAATTATTTACGAATTTTATTAAAACGATTTGTGGCATAAAAATAAACTTGAGAAAGGCATTTTTGTGTATATTGCTCATAAATAGAATGACATGTATGATGAAGGATAGGAATATACCCTAAATGTATGTGTGTCCTTTAGAAAACTTAGAGCGTAATGAATCTTGGTGAATTTAATTCTCATAGAGATATAGTGAATTAATTTAACAAGGTGTGTCTATACGGAGCTCAGAAGAGATGTATGGATAAAAATAGAAGTTTTCGGTTGACAAATTAAATGTACTAAAAAAATATAAATCAAAAGAAAATAATATGATTGGAGTGAATTAATTTGGTGAAAAGTTGCAATCCTAGAGTTCTTTTATTTTCTTGCTACATTTTTCTTAATCAACGATTGTTTTGGATAAAATCAGAGAGATACAATTTTAGTAATCAACAAACTATAGTAACAAATCTCCGTGGGAACGATACTTTACTTACAAATCTTTATTACTTGTGACCGTGTATGCTTGCACGATTTTATGTGTTGTAAAACACACAACAATTCCCGTCTACTGTAATTCTCGCACCCCACATGTGTGTCAGTTTGTCCAAATGTGTACAAAATCAATTTTTGAAATATTTTTTCAACTTTTTTGTCTTTTCCTCACCTATAAAAAGAACCTCTCCCCTATTGTAAAAAACACACAATTTTCTCAACTTTTTCTCTCTCTAGCTTTCTTTCTCTAAAAAGTTTTCTTAGTTTTTGTTAGTTTTTAGTTTTAACGTTCTCTTTTTGAGAAAAACTAGCTATGCTTTTTATAGATTTTTAGTTTTTGATTTAATAAACGGAAATGTAAATCCGTTTACAGATTTTCCAGCAATAGAATTAGTATCAAAGTTTTGTAAGGATTATTTTGAGGTATAATTTTAAAATGAATTATTTACAGTTATTTTTTTATGTTTTATTATTATATGTTATGTTTAATTTTTCTATGATTAAATTTAACATATCTAGCTCTTTGTAAATATGATATAATAATAACATTGTTATACTTGCGAAATATTAAATAGATATAATATTTCTATAAAATAAATTGATTTTGTTTTTATTCAAGATTTTATATTAAGGATGTTAGAGAAAAATATATTATTTTTCATTAGAAACTTAAATTTGAAAAATAGATTTTAAGGTTTAATGATCCGGTCTGATTTAGAATAGTGTTTTAATGAAGCTCTATTTCATAAATTTTTATAAGAACTATTATTTGAAAATGTATTAACAACATATTTTTAGTAATGATTTTAAAACTTTAATGTTAGTACTCGGATAATTAAATTTTTAGGTTTAATTTGAACACCTTGAATAAAGTTTAAAATTTCTAACCCCACCAAAAGTGACATTTAAATGGTTCATTTTCAATCTCTTAGAAGAAAAAAAATAATTTAATTAACTAAATTAATTATCGATCTCATTCATAGGTGTTAATTGATTTGTTTAATTAACAAAGAATATCTAACCCTACCAAATGTGATACTTATATGAAAAAAGTTGATAAGTATTAATTTATATATTTAATTACATAAATAATATTAGTAAGCATAATTAACTTAATTATTATAACCATAAATTCACTGTTATGAATGATAAAAATTTGCAAAACTGTTTATTGAAACCATATCTATGTTTTTTTATGTTAATAGATTAGGAAACACAAAAAACAAAATATCATGATAGGATGTTTAAGATTTAATTTAATTTTTAAAAGTTTGAATAATAAATTAAAAATTACATATATTCATTCCTTAGATCGACTTTGGGAGTATACTTGTTATTTTTTATAAAATGATTCATGTATTTGCGAGAGTTTTTACAGATATAAAACCAAAGTATTTGTAATATCGACATTATCGATCTTTTTCATCAATTACCTTCCCTACCAGAGCAACAATGAGTTTTACAAATTGAGTTTTGGATGATGAAGATGTTTATTGTTCATCTATGTATTCAAGTCCTCTCTTATCTCCATGTGGCTTTCCATAGTTTTGGACTTTGATCAATTTTTCAGTATTTATGGTCAAATTTATCACCATCTCTTTAGCAATACCAAGTTCTTGCCTAAGCTTTTTGTTTTCCTAATTAGTTTCTACAAGACTTATATTCAAGTCATTAATATGTTCAGACAATTCTTTTTTTATTTTGTGAACATTAATTATATCATTAAGTTTAATTATTTCAACAAATAGTTTATCTCTCTATTTCCTATCACTTAGACAATCCATGAATAGTTCATCATAATTCGATACATAAAACTTAAACAATAAAATAGAAGAGTTTTCTCCCTCATTTTCTTCATTTGAGTTAGAGTCAGAGTCATTGTGATGTGTTTTGGTAGTTGTAGTGAAGGCACGATAGTTAGTGTCATCATCCTCTGAGTTACTAGCATTATCTTGCTCACTTTATGTGTCACTGAGTGTAGCATTAAAGGGTTTTCCAACATTCTTTTTAGTGTGTTCACATTTTTTCTTTCCTCTATTGTTGTAACTTTCATCTCGTAGTTTACTGTTAAGGAGCTTAGAAGTTTGTGTGCTTGTATAGGTTGTGAAATTTTCTCACCAAAGTTAGAACAAGAATTAGTATTATCACAAAAGCGAGCATAAAATTGACCAAAAGTTTCAATGTTGCTCATTTTAATGGAACCAAACTGACCAAAAGCTTTTTGTTCCCTCATGAGCAAGAGTAGTTGCATTCCATGTATCCCTAGTAGTCTCACAGTTGAGGATGCGACAGAACTCATCCATTGACACTGTAGCAAAGATTGAGCTTATGTATTTTTGGTTTCCTCCACTAAGGGTGCGTTCTTTAGAGATTTAGCTTTTTCTTGGTTTTATGGTTACTACACCATCTTTCGTTATGAAAGTTGTTCCCAACCATTAAGAATATCATCCCAGACTTTTTTATCTTGTCTCGGAAAGACTTGCATATGAGCCTTCTAGTAAGAGTAATTATACCCATTAAAGAATGAGGGTCTAAAATATGACTCACGTTATTTCATTTGGTCTATAAGTAGGAGTGTGTGTCCATAAATATCAAAATCACTAAGTGTGTCTAGTGTTTGCTCTGATACCAATTGAAAATTTATAAAATACGGACCTAATTAACTTAAATGGGATGAGTAGGTTATTTTTAATTTTTATAAATTTATAATTTAATAACCTAAAAAAAGAGATCAATCATGCAACCGCTTGTAAGAATAAAGTGTGGAAATGAAAGAATAACATATGATAGTTTTAGATGGAAATAACCTAGGTCACAGCCATAACATAAGAGAAAAACCAGTGGTCCACCGGATTACCTAACTTTTCACTATGAAAACCAAATGTTTAAGTACAATTTCAATCTCAATCTTATGTTACCATCTCTAGGATACTACCCCAATATACCTTACTTACAATCTCTTGCTTTGTTTTCACAAATTCTAATATTAGTATGGATAGTTTTTAGACCAATGTTTCAATAAAGCTTCCCGTCAATCAGATTCGTTCACGAATTAATCGTAAAAAGATTAACATAAAAACATAAGTGTTTGTGTGTGTTTTAAAATAGATTTAATAATGAATAATTCTAATTAGATGATTCAAAACATATGATAAATAAAATAAACTAGCAAATCTTAGAATAAAAATATTAAGTACAAGTTCAATAAAAATAATTTTTTTAAAATTTAATAATCAAATCAAATAATTATGATACACATAAAATTATTTTATCTAAACATATAAAAATTTAATCAAGAAAAAACCATATAAAGATAAAAATATCAAATAAATTTATGTGATATAATATCAATTTTATATTAAACTATCTATTTAATCCCTTGTACTTAAATCACTGAATATTTATTATTTAAAAAATATTTCTATTACCAAAATCATTAAGTTATTTCAATAATAATAAGAAGTTTTATATACTATCCATATTCGTCGATTTGGGCATGTAATTATCATTTAATAGGTAATTTTATCTAACTCATCTTAATATTTTTTGCCTATTCATTGTGTAAAGCCCATCCCTTTATCTTAAGATACGAAATGATTAATTTTCAAATAAAGATTACAAATATTGGTTACTTTTATAGATAATATATTTACACGTAATTTGTTATTAAGTTTGTTATTAAGTATATTAAATAAAGTCGAAAAAATATCAAAAATTTAGATATTCATGTTTTAGGTATATTTTTTATAAATAGAACATGTAAGATTATACTCATATATTTAATAATATATATTTATAAAATTAGAATTATTTTTATATTAAAATATCTTTTTAAATTTAAATCAATTTATGAAATTATAAATTAACTATTTTTTAAATATATTTTAATATTTTTATGTGTCTTAAAAATAACTTTTTATGATATTTAAACTTTTAATGTACTTTAGATAATTAAATGTAAAAAATATTTAAATCTAATACTACTGAGTTTATTACTATTAAAAAAGTTGTTGAAAATGTCGAAAAAAGCCGAAAAGGAAAAAAAAAACATCAGAAGGATGGTGCTAGAATAAAGGAGATGATATAAGTAATATATATAAATATATTAACTTTATTGTATATATTAACTTTATATGTATTGATACTTTCACCTTTTCATAGTTCACAGTGTATATATATATATCTATAAAGCTAATATATTTATATATATTACTTATATCATCTCCTTTATTCTAGCACCATATTCTGATGTTTTTTTTCCTTTTCGGCTTTTTTCGACATTTTCAAGAACTTTTTTTTATAGTAATAAACTTATTAGTATTAGATTTAAATATTTTTTAAATTTAATTATCTAAATCCCATTAAAAGTTTTAATGTTATAAAAAGTTATTTTTAAGATGCATCTTAAAAATATTAAAATACATTTAAAGAATAATTAATTTATAATTTCATAAATTGATTTAAATTTAAATAAATATTTTAATATAAAAAATAATTTAAATTTTATAAACATATGTTATTAAATGTATGAATATAATCCTAAGTGTTTTATTTATAAAAGATATACTTAAAACGTGACTATATAAAATTCTAATCGTTTTTTTTAATTTTATTTATTGGATTTAATAACAAAATTAACCACAAATTATGTAAAAATATATTATCTATAAAATTAATCAATATTTATACGAGAATTAATCATTTCTTATCTTAAGATAGATGCATGTTATCGTCTGCGACCACCAGAACTTAAGAGAGTGTTTATGAGTGATGGGCTTGGGCACAATGAATAGGCTAAAAATATTAAGATGAGTTAGATAAAATTATGAGTTACCTATTAATGATAATTACATGCCCAAATTTACTTATATATGTATATTTATGTATTTTAAGATATGACATAGTTTGTGTATAATTAGGAATATATATTACTTATATTAATTAAAGATAATTACATTTTTTATAAAAAATATTTAATAAAAATAATAGTTTTATGTAACAAAAGGGACGTTAAGACATAATTAATAATAAAAAATAAAAGTTTCATATATTTTTATTATAATAATAATAAATTTATTATTATTATTATTAATTAATAAACAATTTTTCTCAATTACTGCCTTTACTTTTTGTGAGATCGTTAATAAAGCTTGGATCTTTGTGTTTCTAAATTGCATTGGCTTTCTATCTTCAATGAAATATTCATCTCTTGTTGAACAAAGAAAAGAAAATCTCGTAATTTAATTATAAATAATTTTTCTTTTCTTTTTTTTAATTATAAATAATTAAGTACTTCAAGTTAAGCAGCAAATAATGGATGAAGGATCTGAAAATGTAGTTGCATTACTTTTCTAGTTTGTTATAAACTTCATGTGTACTTGAATAAAAATAAAAAGCAGAAAAGAAAAAATGGGCGCCTAACATCTGAGAACAGCTACAATAATGGCTAATAATGCATATGAAACAGTGAAAACATATACAATTACTAGCTCTTGGCAAATGTTTATTTATTTACCTATTAATATTAAGTCAAAATTTTCAATTTATTACTTTTTAACTTTTAATATTTTCTTTTGCCTCAATTAACTACTTTTATCATTGAAATTTCTTTTAATCAACTACTTTTAAATAAATTTAACCAATTTGACAAATTGATAAATTTTTTAATATAATAATTGATTGAAACAAGTCAATAATACTTGTACAATTAATTAAACAGTTAATTTAAACAAAAAAAAATATTAAAAATTTCTTATAAGCTAAATAAATGTTTATACTAAATAGCATGTTAGTCATATGATGGACACATCTACAAACTCCAAAAAATTTCAACACCATCGACACTACTTGCCTACACAACTTACCTACATATTGATGAAAGATCAAAGCTATGCTACATGATTTGGAATATCATGATGTGAAGCAAAAGCAGGTTCATGAAAACAATAATCTAAAGCCTCATGGGCAATCCATAATTGTGGAATGTTCTGATAATACCATCCCATCCGGCAGTTACAATCACTAGACCCCATGTTTCTGATTGAATCGAATTGCCATAGGCTTTACTATTGCAATGATGCTGGTATTTGTTTGGTACATGAAGATGATTTTGCTCATGAGGAACGAATGAATCCCAGGAAGGTAGTTGCTCTTCAGGCCAAGTTGCTGAGCGCCTGCATGACCCATCAATGGAGAACCAGTTACTAAGAGAAAAGCGCTCAGAATCTCTGACTAAAGGATTGGAATCATGGTGATAGTGTATTCGTTGTGAGTACTGAGACAAGGCATCATCGTTGCGAGCTAGTTCTGTTTCAGAAACTGACCACGGTATTGCAACAGACACATCTTCATAGAAAAAATGCTCACAGGACCGGACAGATTTCTTGTGTTTCGATGAACTATCCGAAAAGCCATCATATTTCCAGACATAAATGCGAGAGTCCTCCCCTACAGAAATTATATGTCTCCCACTAGATGTAAATGAAGCAGATTTCTGACATCTTGACTTTGAAAGCCCTGTACATTCAGTAAGGCAAACCATTTTAAAGGTGAAGCATCTAAATGGAAAGGAAGAGCAGAACATTTATTTAATTTAATAAATCTCCTGTCAACCTATTCAACCTATTTGATGAGATTGAATTGAAGCTGCCCCCCTTATACATTGTACCTAATCAATTGAGCCTAAAGTTTGACATGAACATAATGTATACATATGTACATATATAGTTTATGTTTACTATATATATAAATAAATACACATTATACATATAACATATTTACAGGTTATGCAAAATAAATATGCTATTTTGAAACCAATTCAATTATGTATACACTGTACATGCTATTTAATGCTCAGAATGAAATAAATTGAACAAATCATCTCAAAGATCTCTCTCACGTTCAACAAAGACTAGGCTACATCTTATACGTTTCATGAAAGATGACAAGAAGAAAAGATGCAGACATACTGTGCTTACCTTTGTATTTGTGGACGAGATCAACGCCATCAAATATACGGAGCTTTGAGTCATCTGATGATATCATAAGTCGCTGAGGTTTTCCTTGTGAAAACTGGAAGCAGCAAATCTATCCAATTTAGTCATGGAACTAGGAATAATACCATTTTTACCAGCCTCTCGCTTGGTATGAATATTAAATAATTTAAAGCAAGAGCTTCAGATGGAGAACCTTCAAGCCTGTGATCTTGTTTCCAGTGGCTTTCTTCCTGCTCGTGATACGTATCTGAGCATCTGGCAAAAGACATTCACCTGGAACATTATAAAATCTTTAACAATTAGACACTTGGTTGGACTATTATGAACCAGTTATTCGAAAGAAAGCATGCTAGATACTATAAGAATACCTGATGTTCTGTAGAAAGAACAAGAGCCAGTATTTGAACCAACTACAAACCCCTGCTTCAATAAAGGCAAATATATATAAGATTGGCAGCAGCAACATTAGTGAAGCGAAATTGACTCTAGTAAGCTTTTATTCATGTAAAACGAAAAACTTTAGTAGCACAATGTTACTAATTTAAAAGTAGTAACTGAAAGACTATAACTATACCTTCCCATCCGGTTGGTAACATACAGCAGTTATAACTTCTCGTACATCAGCCCAATCCACAACTCTCTTCTCCAACAATCCCCAAATTCGAATTTTTCCATCTATGGAACCGCTAATGAAGTAATTTTCATTGACAGGATTAAACTGAACACACGTCACTGGTCCAAATAACATAAGAAACAAAACATTGTTAAAATTTTTGTGAATAATAAAATACTTTGAAGATTTGATGGGAAATAAATTAAAGACAGATGAGCTTATACATAAGGAGAAAAAGAAATTCAAAGGGCTTTTACTTTTACGGAAAAAAGTAAAAGGAGTAACAAAATTTACTTATTCATCTGCCGTACTTACCATAGTTGCTGTGCTGAAATATGCCAAGGCACTGATTACATCCTACTTGCCACAGACGAACAGTTTCATCCATGGAAGATGAAATAAGACACTGCAACAAAGCATTTCAAAACCAGCAACAAATTAGCTTTGCATTAAATTCTAAGGAATACAGTTTACAAAGATAATTTTCGCAAATTAACTTCCAAGCTTCAGCATATTTTACTCACATTAGAATTGGACCAAGCCAGATCTAAGACATCCTTGGAATGGCCATGATATTCGTGTACTGGTGACTCTTCGATTCGGAAAACCTTTTCCGGAAAGATAACAGATGGATGGACTGAATGTTTTTGCTGAAAACTCAACATGCCTGCATTCACTTTGTTACAAAAGTCTCCACCAGTTGCTAAGAAATCAGAAGAAATATCTGAAGGCAATACATGCCAAACCCTTACAACCCCATCTTCGCCACCACTTGCGAGATACTGACCATCTGGACTGAATTTCATTGTCCAAATGAATCCCTTGTGTGCCGAAATTTCTTGTCCAATGTATGGTGCAGTGAATTCCAAACAGCCCTTTTTATTATGCTGCACCCGTATTCTACTCTTTTTTGATGTTTCTTTAGCTTCCTTTGATGATTTACACAAATAATTATCATCTCTTCTTATCCTACTTACAAATCGCTTCCACCAACTCCTTATTTTCTTCTTATCATCATTAAAGATATGATGTCTTTCTACAAGATCTCTAGCTTCTTGTTGCGGACACTCTTTGCTAGAATTAGAAACCTTAACAGCTTCCTGAGTGCAAACTTCCCCTAGTTTGTCTGTTTCGATTCCTTGTAGTTCATCAGACATACAATTTGCCCTATTCCCTTCCCTTCTACAAAATCCAATATTTTCAACTACCCGACTAGTAGAAGTTGATAAGCAAGAGCTTGAGACAGCTTCACTGCACTCCCTTAATCTATCCAATCCAATACACGACTCTCCAATGTCCATTTCTATTTCCTGAGAAACACACTGTTTAGAAAGAAATTCAGTTAAACCCATAGCTTGTATAAAAGTTTCTTTTCTTTCCTTCACACTTGCTGGTTCATTCATCCAAATTCTGCAGTCTAACTTGCTAGACTCCAACTCATCTTCTGCTAAAGATGGCTCTTCAGATGACAAGCAATCCAGTGAGTCAAAGAACACATCATTTTCTCCCTCATTAGAGCTCAGCATATCTTGTACTTAAGACCAAGATTCCACATCAAAAACCATGTACAGACTAACGCTCTCTCTAGGCAGCTTCGAAGAAATTGCTTGCACTCCTTTAAATACACACCAAAGCCACAATTCACGGGCCTAGTTTTGCTCCCTAATAATACAAAACAACTGATTATAATATATATATATATATATATATAAGCATTGGTTAAGTACTAAGAACTAACTACCAAACTCAATAGACAACAAATTATAACCTAGGTGTCCATGTTCCAAAGGTTTACGATAGATCCCAATAATATTTTAGGATAATATAAAGAATAAAGTAATTTCTCCCCAAAATTCAGGAATGATAGAATAATCAAATACAGGAAACAGAGACCAAAGTTGCAAAGTTCGAAAACTATACCTAGTTTTAAATGCAAAGTAACAGCAATTTCAACAAATTTGCACCGACCCTCCGTAGAATATGGCCAATGTAATACCTCAAAAGGTCAGTTTCAGACCTTTGAGCTCATATAAAACAATCCCAGACGACTTCTTCAAGTGCTTTGAACCGAACCCAATTGCTACTTTCAGGGGATGATGCTATCTTCGTATGAGAAAATGGCGGAGGCAGGAAAGATGAGGACTGAGGACCAAGAAACGCGTTCATAGAAATTAAAACCAGACGCGCTTAAAAATGGCAAACTGATGAAAAAGTGAAAGGGTCTCGAGATCTGGATTGAGAAGATGATTATAAGAATTATGAAGCGCACGAGCGACCATATATAAACGGCGAGGCTCGGCAGACTAGAACCTAGTATTGTGCCTCTGTAACCACTCTACTACTTCCTTTTCAGTTATAGCATCCCAACAATCTCTGCAACAAAAAAGTGAAGTAATAATTTAGGTGGTGAATAGGGTATGATTTATGATAAAGAAATTGGAAATTGCCATAGCAATTTAAGTAAAAAAATTCAATTGTGAACTTATAAGACAAAATTCCGAATATTTTATATATATTTAAGAGAAACTCAGATGGATAATATATTAATTAAATGATGTGGAATTTGTTACCCAGTTATAGCTAGTTTTCAAATCAAGCCTAATTCAAGAGTCAAAAAAAGCAAGAGAACATTTAGAAGTAAATTGGAGACCAAGACAACCATATAAACAAATTCAAAATACAAAATTTGACTGGGGAGAAAAAAAAATGTTATTTAATAGGATTATTAAAAACCGTAACAGAAGTATTGAGAATTTAATAATTATGAAATTTGAACAATAGAGTTGTTTCTTCAGTAACTTTTAGCTCTCTTTTCAGAGTTCCTAAAAAGCATTAATGGCGACTCACAAACAGTAACAACATAAAAGAAAGAAAACGAAACATAGAGCCAGCAATAAGCTCTGTGATGCTACTAATAGAAGCTATAAGGCCCATAACTACACCTACTACTCCTACAATTACAAAGAGACATTGCACACACAGAGAGAGAAAAAGACAAAGCTAAAACCTTTCCTAGCGACAGCGATTATTCACAACGCTAAGACCTATAATCGACAGGTGTCTACAGCCTACCTCACCTCGGGCTTCCATTTCTACACATCAAACCATCTCTCTGTTTCTTTCTCATCTTTATCTCTCTGTTTTCAGTTTCCTTGTATAAAGTTTTGGGCTTTGTGTAGCAGTTATGTTTTATAGCATATTAGCATTGAAGGTTTTTTTTTTTCCTACGATGGTTTTTTTTTATTTTTTTTTTTTTTTTGTAATTTGGCTGCGTCGATTCTTTTGATTCTGTTTCTTGTCTGGATTTCTCTCTTTTTTCTCTTTATTTGATTTAATTTTAATTATATTATATAGTTATTTTTATATCATAAATTTTAATTTTAATTCTTTTCACACGTTATAAATGAATTATTTTTAAAAAATATATTTTTTTATATATTTAAAAATACAATATACATATATTTTTTTATAATAAAAAATATTTTTAACAATGATAAAAATAAAAACATTTAATAATAAATTATATAAAAAATCAGATATTTTTCTTTTTATTATTATGTCATTATATTTTATGTATCATATATTTTGAATTCTTAGTATCTTTTATTCATTAAATTTATTAAAAATAAAAGATAATAATATTATTATAAATATTTTTGTTAAAGTGATAACAAAATATAGTGAAATGATATTTTTATTTTATAATTAGTTATGGATAGTAATATTGTATAATATAAATGTAAATTCTTATTGATATAAAGATAATTTATTAAAGATAATTTTATTTAATAATAATAATATTAAAATATAATTGTTAAAAATAATTTAATATTTTATATATTTTTATTATGATATTTCTGTTACCTTAATTATACTTTAATGTTAGATAAATATTTATTAAAAATAATTATGATAATATATTTATTTAAAATAAAATGTATATTTAATAACCTTCAAATAATATTTGTATTTATTTATGGCAACAATTCAGCGATATAATTGTTCTTGTAAAATTTATTTTTATTAATAATTTATTTAATAATATTATAAATATATAATTAATTATAAAATCTAAAAATTATTTTATATATTTTTATTATATCTATAATAAAAATAATTTTGACATTATCATGCTTTTTTAACTCAAAATTAGAAAAAAATTGAGGAAAATATAAGTACGCATTTACCAAAATTTTGGGAGCTCTTAATCTGTCGGTTATAATCCGAAAACGGAGAGATTGAGGGACAATCACGTTTTTCTGAAGCACGTGTGCTAATATTATAATTAATTTATTATTTTTTATTAAATATAATTATATTTATAAATATACTATACTATATCAGTTTATAATAATAGACTTTTCCTTTATGAATTAATGAAAATAATTATCCGGAGAAAGTTAACGCTAATTTTATTATTATGGATAAATTAATATTTTAAATTTATAATCTTTAAATCGGATATTTATGAAAAATATGCATTATAATATAAAAATTAATTTTTTTATACAATGATAAGTGTTCAATTTTAAAAATTTTAATAAATTAAAATTACTTATTTTAATAATTATAAAAATAAAAATCCTTACTTTTTATAACATAAGAATTAATATAATATTTATAAATATAAATAACATGGATAAAAAAATTATTTAAAAAAATGGATTTACTACCTTGCATTAATAGTTGATTCAAAAATGTTCTTAATAGAAATGATTAGTACATATAAATTTTAAAAAAAATTCTAATCAGATAATTTATATTATAATACATACTAATATTATGTGTATTCTAATTTTTAAAATAATATTAATAAATAACATGATATGATACGAAAGATACGAACATATAAATATAACAAAAATGTAAATATTATTATTATCAACATTTCTCATATCCTCTTATACTTTTAAAGGGTTAACGAAATTCAAACGTATTCTCAAAATAATTAAATAATAAATTTTAATCAACATTAATAATATTAAAATATAATTAATTTTAAAATTATAATAAATAATTTATATTTTAATATAATAATAATAATAAATATTCTTTTTATTTTTATTTTTATTTTTTATATATATTTTATATTTTTTATAAATATTTACTCTATATACTAACAAATAAAATATTTATAAATTAATAGTCATGATTATTGAAATTTAAACACAAAAATTTAACTCTAATATAAGTGTATTGAAGTGTATTGATCACCAAATTAGTGAATCTTCATTTAGGTTACACCAGGATGTAACCATGGTTAAAAACATTACAAAAAATAGTAGTATAGAGTTACCTTTTATTTTATGAATTACCAATAAAATTCTAACATATAAACAATTTAACTATTTTTTTGTTATTTTATTCACTTTTTAGCTAGTTATACCCATATTTATCTTAATTTTTGTTTATATATAACATTAAATAAAAATAAAAATTTTGATTAAAAATAAATTACATATATTATATCTTAGGACAAAATCTTGAATGAAAATTATCATAATTAATGATTCATTCTAATTATTTATTTTTATAGTAAGATAAAAGGTACAATAAATAGGGACTAAATCAATGGTGTGCATACAATATGTGAAATGATAATTTCTTATATTTAATTTTAAATACATATTTATCCAAAAAAAATAATTATAATATTTGCTTTTAGTCTATGTATAAAAATAAAACTTCATTTATTTTTTCATTCATCTCGTTAATATGTTTGACAATATTTTTGCCTTGCAAAGCCTTTCAAATTCAACAATATGTGAAATTATATTATTTTGTTTCAATATTATTTTATTTTATATTAATTTTAACACGAATAAATTTTGACATATTTAATTGAGCTAATTGTTTACTTAAATTAACTTCTAATTAATTAATTTAATATGTTTATATATAACTTCAACATTATAATTTTATTGTATTTTCTTTTAACTTATTGTTAACTTGAAGTTTTAAGTTTTGTATTATAACATAACATAAAAAATTAATTTTCAATCATACTAAGAAAAGTTTTCAAGTTTTGTCGTAATTTACCAACTCTTTCATAAATTTAAACTATTAAGATAATGATAGTATATAAAAAATATGTCCTATATTAATTCAGAAATATATTAGTATGATGTTTATAAGTAGTATGAAATTTAACTTCATTAAATGTTAACCTTTTAGTATTAGATATCTCATATTGCTTATACACTATACAAATTTTATTTAATATTAAAGCTTTAGTTGATCAATGGTTTAAAAAATGGACCTTCCATGAAAAAAAATACATAGACTTGACAAAAAAAAGAAAGATAAGTAATTCAAATAGAATTAAAATATAATAAAATAAATAAATTAAAAACACAAAGTGTTTGGTCAAATAACTCACACTTTAATGGGAATGTTAGTGTAGAAAGAGTATTATACATTGTTTAAGATAATAGTATAGTATTTATAAGTAATATAAAAATTACCTTACTTATAGGTTAAACTTTTATGATTAAATGTTATTTCTTGCTTATACACTATACACAATTTATAAAATAATCAATAATATTTTTATGTATTTCATCAAAAAGAATAAAAAATTAAAAATAAAATTTATAAAATTGTAAATTAAAATTATAAATGAAAATAAATTAATAATAAATTTATTTGACTTTTAAATAAGAAATAAATAAATAAATAGTAATATAAATATGTGAAAAAATAATTAATCATTTATGATTAAATGTCTTTTGTTATACACTATACACAATTTATAAAATAATCAATAATACTTTTATGTATTCCATCAAAAAGAATAAAAAATAAAAAATAAAATTTATAAAATTGTAAATTAAAATAAATAAATAATAAATTTGTTTGACTTTTAAATAAGAAATAAATAAATGGTAATATAAATACGTAAAAAAATAATTAATTATTCAAACGTATTTTTGGAGACAATGACGAAGCTAGAAGGTAATTCTTAGGTGCACTCACATATAATTTTACAGAAAGTATGATTGTGCAATAAAAAAAATTTAGTAGTAAAATTAAAATTATACATGAAATAACTCATGGATATCATAATTCTTATTGTAAAATATATTATTTTAAAATTATAAATAGTACAAATACAATAAAATGCTACAAAATTGCTTTGTACATGTTTTAAAGCATAAAATTTATATATTACTAAAGAATACAAAAAAGTTATGTATCAATCGATCATAAAGATGAAGGGTACATTTGATATTGAAAATTCAAAATACGAGAAAAAAATAATAATAAAACAAAGAGAAAAAATGTATTTTTTTTCCTTTTTCCTTAATTAGATTTAAAAATAAGAATAATTTATAAAGTAAATAACAAAATGAAAAGATTTAAAAGAAGAGTAAGACAAAAAGAGATAAAATAAGATAGTGTTTAATATTTATTATTAATTTAAAACAAGATTTTTATATTTTTGAAATTTTGTTTTTCACATTTTTTTAACTTATCTTTTATATTTTTTAAATAATGATTAGATTACCGTCGTTCCAATCGCTCGGTGGTAAAAGTGGTATTCAATATCCTTTTGAATATGGTTTAGATTCTTCACGTAGCTTAGAATGGTTAGTGAATTAATGTACATCTAAAAATGCATAGTATTGATTGAATACAAAAATATAAAAAATGTATAATTTAAAAATTATAACCATAAAAATAACACCTATATTCCGTTATATATTTTTGCTACTAAGTAAAAATTTAACCTATTATTTTATATTTAACATCATCTAATTAAGTATTTAGCTACAAAACTTTAGATTTATTTAATATTAAATTTCATCTAATTTGACACCGTTCCAAATTATGGGGTATTATTTTTATTGTCCTAAATTTTAGGAATGTCATTTTATATATTCTTTTCAAACTAAATTTTAGGAATGTCATTTTATATATTCTTTTCAAAACAAATCGACCGGGTTGATATGTTTAATATTTAATTGATGAGTGTTTAAAAATAACTAAAATTATCATGATTTAATATACTTTAATTGATTAAATAGTTTTATAATTATATGATTTTATCATATTTTTATATAAATTTTTCTTTTTAGAATCATGGATATTCTTATTATTTTTCTAGTATTTTCGTTCAAAAATAATATAAAAACTCAAATAAAAATATTGAAAGTAATAAATCATAATATTTAAAGTGTAATATTCATTTATTATACAAATAAGTGAGAAAAATGAACAAAAGTTAAAAAATAAAAAATAGACAAAACTGTCAAGCCAGCACACGCCCGCGTCGAGTTTAGCACACCCCGCACGCATGTCATGTTGAGTCTCGTGCGCGTCAGTACCCATCCCGCCCCAAATCACACCCAACACGCATGCTAGCCTATCCAAATGCGTCAAAAACCAATTTTTGAGATATTTTCTCATTTTTTAGCATTTTCCTCATCTATAAAAGAACCATATCCCTCATTGTAAAAATCATCTCTCAAATCCCTCAAAATCTCTTCTTTTTCTCTTTCTAGAAAGCTTTCTTAGGTTTTATTTTATTTTTTTTAGTTTTAAAGTTTTTCTCTTTTTTGAGAAGAACTAGTTATGTTTTTATAAATCTCTAGTTTTGATTCAATAAACGGAAATACAAATCTGTTTAAAGGTTTTTTAGATACAGAATTAAAATCAAAGTTTTTTAAGGATTCTTTTGAGGTATAATTTTAAAATAAATTATTTACTGTTATTTTTATGTTTTACTTTTATATGTTATATTTAACTTGTTTTTAATTAAATTTAACATGATTGGCTATTTGTTAATATGATATAATAATAACGTTGTTATATTTGTAAAATATTAAATAGGTAAAACATTTATATAAAATAAATTTATTTTGTTTTTATTCAATATTTTATATTAAAGATGCGAGAGAGAAATATATTATTTTTCATCACAAACTTAAATCTAAAAATTAGATTTTAAGGTTTAATTTTTCGATCTGATTTAGAGTAATGCTCTTTTATTTGTTAGTACAATCTCCCGGTAGTTAAAGTAGAAATGTTTTTCAAATGTTTTTATAATAACTATTATTTGAAAATATATTGACAAAATATTTTCAATAATGGTTTTAAAACTTGAAAATTAGTACTCGAATAATTAAATTCTTAGGTTTAATTTTGACACCTTGAATAAAGTTTAAAATATCTAACCTTACCAAATGTGTCATTTAAATAGTTCATTTTCAATCTCTTATAAAAAAAGAATTAGTTTAATTAACCAAATTAATTATCGATCTCACCTATAAGTGTTAATTGATTTGTTTAATTAACAAAAAATATGTAATCTCACTTATGCAATACATACAGACGTTGCACAAAACATTTCATATCAACAACATATATTTTTAATAACATACATTATATATATCAAACAGAAAGCAAGCAAGAATGTAGAACTTTCTAATCTAAGTTTAAGTTTTTAGTATATAAAAAAATACACACCTTAAACTTAGATTATATTAACACAATATCAAATCATGCATAACACTTGATATAACAAAGTAAACCCATATAGAGGCCTTATCTATATAGTAACATCTTTGAGGTACGTAAGACAACCACTTAGTAGTAAACAATTCGCAAAGCAACAAATAAGTTATAACTCTAATAGACAATAAAACTACTATTACCTCTATTAGCTGGGACTGACATTCTAACTACCTACTACTACTCTTTACTTGCTACTTTTACAACTTATTGGTTCAATAATCGAACTCAACTATTATCCATAGCCAACACCATCCAAAGTGATGTGATTGGTAACCAAGGATCAGTAACTAGAAGTATATCTACTTACATCCTCATGGGAAACACAACCTACCATTAATGTCAAATCACATATGGAGGACACATAGTCAAACCATGTATTCACATAGAAAAATATTTGATCACAAACCACATTAAATGACCCAAACTCAAATATGATCTCATTAAAATGATTTTTAAAATAGATATAAATTTCGGTATGAATTTTGGTAGAGTTTTTACACTGAAAAAGTGAGTGAAGAGAAGAGAAATTAGTGGGTATTTATAGGGTTTGGAATGCACACCTTACCCTCCACTTCACCATCCACCTCACCAAGGGTGGTGGTGACTTACTAAAAAGTTACATTTTTTGTTTAAAAAATTGTTGAGTACTATCCATAAATACCCACACTCGAAACACGACAAAACCCATAGGTAAAAAACAGTCGACTTACTCGCAATCTTGCTCATCAAAAACCAAAACTCTAAACCTAGTATGCACAATATGAAGACCAACCCCTTGGTCTGTGAATACTTTCTCACATACAAAGTGTACCTAACTGTGTGTGTATGTCAATTATTGATTTGATTTACAATAAGCAACTTTACACAGAGGAATATATAAACACTAAGTAAAAAAACAGACAATGTGTTTTATACACGGGAAACCAACATACAGAAACAAGTACAATAGGACTTACATTCTCCCTTTTTGGTTTTATACGTCAAAAAACCACACAACTACATATAAAAACTTATCCCACATGAGAAGATTATAAAGATATCTTAAAGTTGTTTATTCTTATGAATAACATAACGACACATACCAAAACCTAATAGACATTCATATTCCAAGTGCATCTATCTTGAGTGTGCTCCATCCATCTTCATATACTAGAAACACGAAGGCTTCACTTTACACATGTAACCTACACATATGAAACAAATACATACTCCGTGAATATATCATACAAAATAACGTGTGAGAAGTCAATTTCCATAGTGTGATCTCAAATTCCCAAGCTTACCACAGTGGTGACAAGTGGGAGTGACAATAGGTAAAGGTAGTGAACCACCACTAGAGCGACGAGAATTGTTAGTCTTAGGTGAAGGTTTCACCATGTTAGGAGAATTAGGTTGAAACTATGCAACATATTTACCTCTTGGGATGGTAGTGGCAGACATTAACTTTGCCTCTTGACTGAAAGCTTTGACAAACTTAATAGAACCACTTGTAGAAATTGAAACCCCCCAATTGTACCCAATTTCATGCTTGTTTCTAGAAAACTTAATATTACTAATCATTTCTCTTAACTTTTTTGAACCCATAGTAATTATGTCGATGACAATGGTGGAGTCTGCTAGTTCTTTATCCTGCATATTGAGTTTTTTCTTTAAGGATCACAATCAAGTCTTCCTTTTCTTTGAGGAAGGATTCAACATAAGAGGACAAATTATTAAAAATCTCAATACTCTTATATATTTTCTCAATCTCTACATCTTTTTCCGTTTCAGAGCTAGCCAAATGATCTTTTGAACCCATAAGAATAATTATATGTCTCATTAAGTATTCAATTTATTTCTTCAAATCAAGAGTAGGCACAAAACTGCCCAAAGATTGAGTAGCTTTATAATAAGTAGAAACCATTAACTATTCCTTAGGCTTTTCAACTTCCTCATTATTTGAATTATAACTATCTAGCAAATCATCATACCTCTTTTTAATGACCTCACACTTGCTTGTGAGATCATGTTATTGTTCATCAATATAAGACTTCTTTCCTCTAGAGTTTTCTTTAAAGTGTCGATCTTTCATTCTTTCTCCTCAAGGCTTTCCATAGCATTTATCTTATCCTTCTCAGACTGAATATGATCCAAAAGTAAAACATTGTAAGAATTGGATAATTCATATTTTTCTTCTTCAACTTCATTATCTTCAATAGTGTCCTCTTAAATATATGAGGTAGTAATTAGAGGATCAACGATGTTACTAAAGGCAACAAAGGCGATAAAGTTAGTATCATGCTCATCATTACTAATGGTATTGTCTGAAACAATGACCTTAGCTTTCATTGCATGTTTGTTTGTGCATTTAGTTTCTGAAAGCACTGAGTAGTTATGTGTCCTTACTTTCCATATTCAAAGCACCTTATTTTATTTGAGTAACCTTTACTCGATTTCTCAGAACCAACTTTTGAGTCTTCATCATCTTTAGTAGATCTTGAGATTTTGGAAGTGGAAGTATCTCTTTGAATAGTTACAAAAGAAGGTTTCTTTTTCCTGGAAAACCTAATAAATTTTTGAGCAATGAATGCCATTTCTTCCTTATTAGGGTTAGAATCACCATTATCACAACTAACAGAAATGACAATTGTATCACTATTGGGACCACTTTCCTTGGTGGTTTTGAGAGCCAAGCTCTTTCCCTTTTCCACACCATTTTGAACTTTTCTGGACAATAGGTGAAGAAATTTGAATACTTGTAGGTCATTAACTAACTCATTAACAGTAAGTTCACTGGGCTTGTATATGAACTTAAGAACAATAACTTTGGCATGAAACCAATAGGGTAAGCTAGCTATGATTTTCTCAATCTATTTTTCCTCCCTAATAAGCCTACCTAAGTTATTGGAGCAGTTGATAATGTTTATGAAGCAAGTATAGAATATTTCAAAGGTTTCATCCTCTTGTATGATATAGAGTTCAAAATCTCTATTTAGCTTCAAAATTCTAGATCTTTTGATAGCTAATGTACCTTCATCGATAATTTCTAAAATATTTGAAGCTTGATTTGAAAAAGTACAACTTTGAATTCTTCTAAACTCATAATGCGTCACAGCCCTGATAATTACATATAAACCCTTGCAGTTCCATTTAGATTCCTTGGATTCATCCTTGGTCCATTCAATCATAATTTTTGGGATAATAATATTATCAAGTAGGGTTTTGGTAGGATAGGTCCAGCCATTTTCAACAAAGAGCCACACTCGGTCTCATTGGGACCACAAAAGACATACATCTATGATTTCCAATAGGCATAATTCAACCCATCAAAAAGTGGAGGTATACCAATATTACCTAATTCTCTTAAATCCATTAAACAGAAAGTATATGTGAATAAGTGAGTTAAAAGAATCAATAACAGAGTTGTTAAGCCCAAAAGGGTGTCCCAGATCTGATACCAAATGAAAAAGTCCATGACTTGGTGTACGATCAGGGTAAAAAGATGTAGATTCCTAAAGGAATCAACCTTAAGAAATGAGAAACAAATACTTATGCAATACATATAGATGAATCATAAAACATATAATATCAACAACAAATAACTTTAATAATAGATATTATATATATCAAATAGAAAGCAAGTAAGAAAGTAAAATCTTTCTTATCTAAGTTTAAGCTTTTTGTATCTAGAAACATTCACACCTTAAACTTGGATTATACTATCACAATATCAAATCATGCATAACACTCGATACAATGAGGTAAACCCATATATAGACCGTATTTATATGATAACACTCTCGAATTGCTTAAGAAATCCACTCAAAAGTAAATAATTCACTAAGTAATAAACAAATTACAACTTTAATAAACAATAAAATCATTATTATCTCTTTCAACTAGGAGTAATTTCCTAACTGCCTACTATTGCTCTTTACTTCTTGCTACCGTAACTTGTTGGTTCAACACTCAAAACTGGCTATCCTTTATAGCCAACACCATCCAAAGTGATGTGATTAGTAACCAATGATCAGTAACTAGAAGTATATTTACTTATAATCTCACAACAAACATTGTCCACCACTAATATCAAATCACATACGGGAGACACATAATCAAACCACGTACTCATAAAGAAAATGATTTGATTACAAACCATACTAAATGACCCACACTTAAAATATAATCTTAACAAAATGATTTTTAAAACAAATATAAATCTTGGTATGAATTTTGACAGAGTTTTTACATTGAACATGTGAGTGAAGAGAAGAGAAATGAATGAGGTATTTATAGGGCTCAGAATGCACAACTCGCCAGCCATCTCACCTTACCAAGAGTGGTAGAAAATGTAGTGGCAAGCTTGGCGATGAGGTGTTAAGAAGTTTCATTTTTTCATTTCCAAAAATGTTGTGTACTATCCATAAATACCCGTACTTAAAACATTCCAAAAACTACAAATAAAAAAAAGTCGATGAACAAGCATGTCACTCTAAGCCTAGTATGCACACTACGAAAATAACCTCATGTTGTGTGAAAACATGTTCTCATACAAAGTGTACCCAAATATATACATGTATGAATTATTGATCTATAGTAAATAACCTTACACAAAGGAAGATAAAAACATTAGGTAAAAAATATACATCGTGTTTTATAAACGGAAAGTAAACACATAGACACAAGTACAATAGGATCTACATTTTCGAGGAATTTTACTCTGATTATTTTTATGTCAAGGACATCATCTAAAGAAAAAATCTTTAGTAGGGGTAGCTTGATAAATGAGAGAACATCGAGTTGCTATTGGTAAAGCTTTGATAGCAACTTTGTATGTTTGTCATGATAGATTAGGCCATGTATGACATGATCTTATGAATAAAGTGTTTGTTGTGAGTGATGTTTAAGCACCAAAAAGTGAAAGATCATATTTATGCAATATGTGTTCGTTGTCAATGTCTTATAGATTTCCTTTTATTAATAAACAAGTATCTACTACTTCTCCTTTTAATCTTTTTTTATTTTGACATATGGGGACCTACCCCTATGTAAGGAATAAATGGTGAAAGATATTTTCTTTTGATTATCAATGATTGCACTCACTTTTGTTAGATCTTCTTTTAAAAGCAAGAGATGAAGCTTGTTCAAATTTAAAATAATGGTTGAGACTTAATTTTCAGCATCTATCAGGCATGTTCAAAGCAATGGTGCTAATGAATTCAAACCTTTAGCCAAAAAGTTAGAAGACTATGGTATTGGTTATAGGCTTACTTATCCACATATTTCGCAACAAAATGGTATGGTTTAGTGTCATCATAAGAGGATAGTTGATATAGGATTGGCTTTTCTTTTTAGAGATAATATACCTACACATTATTAGCCTTATATGTTTAGAAGTGATGCGTTTATTATTAACAAAATCCCATATAAGGTATTAAATTTTGAGTCTCCTTACGACAAACTTTTTTCAAAGGTACTTGACTATACCTTTTTAAGGGTGTTTACATGTTTATGCTTTCCTTGTCTACAGTCATATGCCAAGAAAAAACTTGTTGCTAGGTTTGCTATTTGTTGTTATTTTGGATATGCCCCATCTTAGCAATGTTACATTCATCTTGATATAGGTACTCTCAAAATCTATGTTAACAAACATGTTATGTTTTCTGAGATTGAGTTTCCATTTATAAACCATTTCATCAATCTTAGTAAAGTAAATCATATGCCTCTACCATTTCAATACTGCATATTCCACATAGGTAATCAAATTTATCTAGAACTATACTTCATGTTCCTCATATTTATGATAACAATTTGAATATTGACAAGCTATACTTGATACTTCAATGTATCCCCTTGTATTGATTCTAACACATCTTATACATTCTCACTTCCAGATATTCCTTTACTTCCTTTTGTGTCCTCACTTCCACTTATTCATTTAACTATTGACTTACCTATAGACAACAAAAATATACAAGCTTCCAACACTCAGCCTTTACAACCTGTTATTTCTCAACCCTTCTTAATTCCTTGTGATATACAAAATACAAACACCTGTACTATACAAACCAAATCTAAAATTAGTTCCCTTAAACCAAGAGCCTTTAATCAAACTATGTAGCCATTAACTATGCTTCAAGCACTTTCTACCTATAAAGAAACTATCAAACATTTTGAATGGCTCCAAGCTATGAAAGAAGAATAGATCTTATGAGAAATAATACATGGGAATTAATTAATCTTCCATTTGGTGGTTCTGTTATTGGAAATCGATAGTTGTTTAAAGCCAAAACCAAGCCTGATAAGACTCTTGATAGGTATAAAGCAAGGCTAGTTGTGTAGGATTTCTCCCAAACTATTGGAGTAGATTACATAGAGACATTCAGCCCAGTTGTCAAGGTTACTACTATTAGAATGTCTTCACTCTTGTTTTAATATTTGGCTGGCAATTGAGATGGGTTGATATTAATTATGCCTTTATAAATGGTGATTTTGAGAAAGATGAGTTTATGAGATAATTACAATGTTTTATTTATCCACATTACCCTAAGTACGTATGCAAACTGAAGAAAGCTCTATACGACTTAAAATAAGCCTATCGCGCTTGGTTCGAGAGCTTAGCACTTATCTTCAACATCATGATTTTGTGAACACAAAGTTAGATACCAACCTATTTTTTCTCATTGAGTCTAAGGACATTGTGATCATTCTCATTTATTTGATGAAATAATTATCACTGGTAATAATGCTACAAAGGTTTAATAGGTTATCACTAATCTTTATCATACCTTTGTTGTAGAAGAGATAGGTTTTCTTAATTAATTTCTTTTCATTGAGATTGTTCATAGAACTAACAATGTGTACCTTAATCAATCGAAATACATCTCCAAATTACTAGACAAAACTAGATTACTTGATTTTAAATCTCTTCATAGTCCTATGGTTTTAGGCAAGTCTATGTATCGAAGTGTGGTGGGAGCTTTACAATACTACTCAATGACAAGACCATAAATTACCTTTATTATAAATAGGCTATATCAATTCATGGTTGCACCAACTGACTTGCACTGGCAGGCTGTGAAATGTGTGTTAGGATATTTGAAATGAACTCATTATCATGATTTACTCCTCACTAAATAGTTCAATTATATTTCCTTGCATACATTGATGCGAATTTGGCAAGTTTCCAAAATGATAGGAAAAATGTAAAAGGATAATGTGTTTTTTCGGAAGGCGGTCTAATCTTGTGGAAAGTAGCTAAACAACGAGTTGTTTCTTGATTCTCAATTGAGGTTGAGTACATGTCCTTGTCAAATGGAGCTACTAAACTTACATGGATTTCTTTTCTACTATCTGAAATTAGTTTAGAAATTTCCAACATTCCTTTCATGATGTGTGAGAATCTCAATGCCCAACACATGGCCAAAAAACCCAACGTAGCACGCGAGGTCCAAGCAGTCAAAATTGATTACCATCTTGTGCGTGATCAATTGCTTTATAAGAAGTTTGCTATTGGCTACTACTCATATGATGACCAAATTGCATACATTTTCACAAAACCTTTAGGGGTGTCTTGGTTTCAATCTTTAAAAATCAAGTTTATGATTTTTCCAAAACCCTAGCTTGAGTATTGGATATAGCTTTTTGTATGCATTAGTATTAGATATGTATTTTAGTTATCATATAATGTAATGCATCATATAAATTACCCTTGTATAGTTAGTTATAATTAATTCTCTCTTTACACTTGTGATGCCAATATAAGCAATCACTTGGTGTTGAATACACTCAAGGAGTTATTCATTGATTCATTCTTGTATCCAAGGTTTATAGTTCAATTGCTCTCCTTCTAAAGTTTGTAGAACTTATTCAAGCAGAATATGGCTTATCAAGATTTATGGATGGTGGTTGATTAATTATATTATTGTTTAGGTAGCATTTGAGAATCTTGAATATTTATAGTAAAGATAAATTTTAATAATGTTTTGCTTTTGCCCATTAGAAATCAAATTGAAAATAAAATAAAATAAAGGAACGCATGCTACTTGGAGGTTATGAAAAAATGTCATTGGTGGATTCTTCTAAAAGTCAAAACTTGTGGGAGATAAACTTAATAAAGTCCATCAAATTTGAAAATTTTAATTAATTTTAGAGGTTAACACAATGATTTCATATCTAAGACTTTACTGCCTTGATACTTTAAAGAAATGTCAAACGTTAATTCTTCGAAAAAACTCAAATTTATGAGAAATAGATATAATAATTCATTTATATTTCCTTAATTGTTACAAATAGTGGCTATCAATATGGAAGGTTGAATATGCTCTAAGACTATATTACATGGATTCATTGTCCTAAATTTTTAAATATGTATCTAAGTATCGAATATGCATATTTTTTTTTTTATTTTCATCAATTTAGAGTGTCAAGTGCTTACACTCATGTTCATATTGTGTTCATTAGATGAAAATATTTCATTAAAAACAAATAATCCTTGTAAAAAATCTCTAAGAAGTGTTAGGGGTCAATGAGTTGAATGATGTGAGGAATATAGTTAGCTTTGAAAGTGTATTAATTCATGCTAGTTATCGGGCAATTAACTTGTATTTATGAGATATTGCAAGACGGTCATGTTGGTATGTATTACCTCTATCAATTAATTGAGTTTAATCGCCGAAAGTTGATTTGTAATACAGTAAAAGTTTGATTAAATTGCCAAATAAGTTGTATATGCTAGAACGATATATGCAAAACCGAAGTGGGGAAGTAAAATTTCTGGCTAATCTTATACGTATTACTTTAATTAATTAAGTTAGGTTATGAATTAAATTTTAACTTATTATTATTATTACAACTAAAATGTCTAAGCTTAATTAAAATGTCTAATCTTACTCTAAGGTGACGTTTGGTTCGCAGAATAGAATCGAAATCGGAATCGGAATTGGAATCAGAATATAATAAAATGAAAAAAAACAATATTGTTTGGTTTAATCACTTAAATAAAGAAGGAATTATTATTATAGTATTTAGTCCCAATATTCATTAAATTTTAAATAATATCATTTAATTATTATTTTTTTGTCGGATAAAATAAATTATTGAAACCATTATTTTTCTAAATAATTATTACTTAAAAAGAAAATATATTATTAAAATTATTATTTTTCTAAATAGGGTTTAGGGTTTAGGGTTTTGAGGTTTGGGATTTGGGGTTTAGGGTTTAGGGTTATATATGTGAGTTAAGGTTTAGGGTTAAAATTATTATTTTTCTAAATAGGGTTTAGGGTTTTAGGATTTTGGATTTGGGATTTAGGATTTAGGGTTTAGGGTTTTAGGATTTGGGATTTGGGATTTAGGGTTTAGGATTTAGGGATTTAGGGATTTATAGTTTAGGGTTTAGGGATTTGAGGTTTGGGGTTTAGAATTTAGGGTTTAAGGTTTAGAGATTTAGGATTTAGGGTTTAGGGTTATATTTGGAATGATAGTAAAATTGAAAAAAAATTGAGATGAGAATCAAATCATGATTCCTAAAAGGGGAGAAGGAATCACAATTCCTTCTCCTTTAGGAATCACAATTCCTTCTCCTTTAGGAATCACAATTCCTTCTCCTTTAGTAATCAATTTCATTCCTGACTCATTTTTCAGCCCAACCAAACACACAAATAGAAGCAATTTCTTTTCCTTTAGGATTCGATTCGATTCTTGACTCATTTTTCAGCATAACCAAACATACAAATGGAACGAATCAATTATGATTCCTTTCCATTCCTTCCAACCAAACACACCATAAGGGTTATGGAAAAGGTGTTAAAGACCATCACAATATGGGAAAATACTCAAATTAAAGGATCAAAATATTGATGTTTAAGGATATATCAGCAATTTGATTTTATAACAATATTGATAATATTATCGATATTGATGAAAATTCATGTAAAAGTTAAAAAATTATTTAAATATATTAAAATTTTAGATAATAACTTAAGATAAATAAATTAAATAATATTGTATCTAATAAAATAGTCTTACCAATAAATTAATACATACAAATTCTAAATAATCAAGTAACTTGAGTGAAATAAAGTAGTCTAATATTAAAACAATTAAGAAATTATGTTATAATTGCATCTAAATGGACTATCTAAATAGTTCAAATCACTTGCAACCTTAATTCAAGCAATATCGATGCCATGATATGTAACTAGAATTTATTTGAATATAACAATTAAGATGTAATAAGTATATTAGTTATCTCGAACTTGTGTATAAACCAATAATTTGCAAATTATTGTGTAGGATCTTCAAATATTCCATATTCATTATGTACACTCATTTTATTTGAGAAGTTGCTTTCATTCATATTATGTTCATTTAAGATAAAATTGTAGTATAATTTTCTCATTTGGTTCTAGCATATCATCTTATCTTTTATAAGGTTTCCTTGTATACTTCTTTCCAATAACACATATTTATAGAACATCAACTCTCCATCTATAGTTTTAATCTTGTATGACATGTGTATAGTTTGCTTTACAAGTAAACTAATTTAAGGTTGGTTGTTATGTTCTGCGTCTCTATCATCATTATCACTCTTTGCACTATCATGCTCATCATTATCATTTTCTTTCTCTTTGTCACCTAATAAACTAGCAAGAACATTTTATGTAACTAATTATCTTTTAAAAATCACCTTATAATGTGTTTTTGATTTGCCTTGTAGTCTAGTGGTAAGACTCACCCCTATCTTGTTTAAAGTTATATATCATAATTTAATTTAAAAATATTAAAAATAATTTTATTCACCTACAATTTTTCATTAAAAAGTAAAAAAAAAAGCTCCAAAAATTATATTAAATAAATTTCAAAAAAATTCAATAGTATCGTGTATAATATTTGATTTTGTTTTTGTAAAAATTACGTTACAAAAATCGATATATTTATATCAAGTATAATATCCATGAAATATCAAAGATATTTGATAAATATAACAATAATTTTTTCAAAACAATAGCCATATCCATATTAAATTTATGAATATCCAATATTATTTAACATAGATTAAAAAATCCCAATCTATCGGCATTTATATCGGGATTTTTTAACTATGCTGAAACTAGATTTATTAATTAGCACAAAATTCAAATACCATCTAATTAACTGGGCTAGAGGATCGATCATAATAAAAATCAAAATTACTCGTTTCAATAGCTAGTCTTAATTAAGGTTCAAAATATTAATATCATTCAAATCATGTAGATTTAAGTTTCATAAATATATTGAAGATATTATTATTTTTGATAAAAAAAATTCGAATTTTTTTTGCCAGACAAATAAAATCATGATAACATTAATAAACTTATAGAAATTTCAAATAATTAATGACTTATTTAGTATATATAAATTTAAATATATTTTTTATTTATTTTTATCAATAAATCAAAAGATGTAAAATAAATAATCAAAATATTTATTTAAATTAATAAAATTATATGAAGATATTTATTATTAAATTATTTTAAAAAATAAATAAAATTAATCATAAACAATATCTTATTGATATTATAAGAAAATTTACCTATAATATCTATATTATTAACTAAATATTTTTTAATATTGATATTTAGTAAATATTATCACAAATAATGTGTAAAAACCTTTAAAATATAAATATTTTCAAAACATCGTAGACAAAGTCTAAAAAATATATTGATCTTTACTCCTAATATAGCTTTAACTCAAGATTCTTGTAAGACAACATCCATGCTTTTAATACATGCTATACTTTTTCACTACAATCCTATCCGTTATCTTTAAGAACTGTGAGAGCAGCTCAAATTTCAGCATTTCTATAAACCAAGTTAATTTGTCTCGCTATTGTTTGAATCTGTTACTGGGTTTGAATTCACTTTTCATGAACAATTTAAGAACATGAATAAAAATGTCAAAAGAGAAGAAAATTTCTATATACTACAACAAATATAACAATTATGTTTTTACAACAAAAACATAATTATATATATATATATATACTACAGACATGTATAACATATATATATATATATATGAACATAATTACCTTGAGAATCTAATATCAGTAATCTTCCAAAGGCTTTGATTTTGCTTACTCAATACTCATCATTTCACTTGCAAGAGAGCCAAGGATGAATAAAACCAAGAAGTAGCTGTACGCCTGTACCTGTACGGATGAAATCAGAAAACTGAAAAGCGTGCGATGGTGTTTACGTTCGAGAGAAATTATAAGATGTTATATGGTACATATTATAATATAACTATCAAATTTTGCCTGAACGATGTATCTATTTTTTTCACTTTTCCATATCCAAAGCCTAACGTCGCTTTCTGTTATTGAAAGCCGTTCAATTCATGAATTTATTTATTTATTTTTTATTTCATCATATATACATCACTAGTTTTGTAATAAATGTGACGTCATATTCTTTTAGATCGATGTCTTACAATTAATTACTAAATGTGTTGTATTGGAATTTGGTTTGAATCTGTTAAAAAAACAGACAACTAATTGTTCATATTACATTTTCTAGCAAATAAATTTGTTCATACGATATGTTTTGTCTTTTTAAAATTTACCCCACGTTTGGTTGGAGGGAATGGAATAGAATCAGAATTGATTCCTTCCATTTTGTGTGTTTGGTTAGACGGAATGGAGGACGGAATGAAATCTAGTTATTAAAAGAGAAGGAATCTCAATTCCTTCTTCCACCTTTGGTAATCATTATTCCATTCCCATCTAAATATTTTTTTTTCTAATTTTACCTCACCTAAAATATAACCTTAAATTAAAATCCCAAATTCTCAAACCCAAAATTCCAAAACCCTAAACCCTAAACCCAAAATTTCAAAACCCTAAATCCAAATCCTAAAATCCTAAAACCTTAAACCCTAAAGCTCAATTCCCTAAACCCTAAAACCCTAAACTTTAAAACATAAATCCCAAAACCCTAAACATATAAATCCTAAATCCCTAAACCCTAAATCCCAAATTCCAAATCCTAAAACCCTAAATCCTAAACCCCAAATCCCAAAATCTCTAAACCCCAAATCCCTAAACCATAAACCCCAAATCTCAAATCCCTAAACCCTAAAACCCTAAACCTTAAAACATAAATCCCAAAACCCAAAACCCTAAAACATAAATCCCAAAACCCTAAACCCCAAATTCCAAATCCTAAAACCCTAAACCCCAAATCCCTAAACGTTAAACCCTAAAACCCTAAACCCTAAATCTCCAAATCTTTAAACCCTAAACCCTATACCTTAAAACATAAATCCCAAAACCCAAAACCCTAAAACATAAATCCCAAAACCCTAAAACATAAATCCTAAAACCCTAAACCTCAAATTCCAAATCCTAAAACCATAAACCCTAAACCTTAAACCCTAAATCTAAAATTCTAAAACCCTAAACTATTTTTAGAAAAATAATAATTTTAACCCTAAACCTTAACCTACAAATATAACCCCAAATCCTAAATCCCTAAATCCCTAAACCCTAAATCACACATCCCAAACCTCAAAACCCTAAACCCTATTTAGAAAAATAATAATTTTAATAATATATTTCTTTTTAATTAAGTAATACTTATTTAAAAAAATAATGATTTAAATAATGTATTTTGTCTGACGAAAAAATAGTAATTAATGACATTATTTGAACTTTACAGCATGTAGGGGTATTAAGGTCATTTACAGCTTTTTTCATTCCATTCCAGTGGTAAACCAAACACTATAATCCTGATTCTGAGCTTGATTTCAGTGGTCAAACCAAACAAAATTATTTCCTTTCCATTCCATTCCATTCCGATTCCGATTCCGATTCCGATTCCACGAACCAAACGCCACCTTAATGGATATAAATTAATAGGAATCAAACTCATCTCAAATTGTTTGGGTTTTTTTTGGTTCTTTTTATTAATTTCTATTGGTTCCATAAATCTTAATAATATTATCTTATTTTATTTTAAATTTATAAATTAATTTTATTATATATAAAAAATATAAAAATTTATAATTAGATTAAATTTAAAGATATCATATTAACACGTATTTATATAAATCATATTAGTATTTATTTAATTTATTACTCTTTAAATTGAATAATTTAAACTTAAATCGATACAAAATTAAATAATAAATTATGATTTTATTATTTAAAATTATTTTAACTTCTAAAATTAATCAATATATCAAACACAAAATTTATTTAATTATTAGAAACAAAAATTAATGTGAAATTTGACAATTGAAAAAAGATATAAAAATCATTCAAACAACACAACCCAATTCAAATCAATTCAAAAAGTTCGCTTTCAATTAGTTTTATAACTTTATTAGATAGGATCACTATTTTACAATTAAATATCAACCTTATTAATTAATTTCGATTTTAGCATGAATCTAAACCAACTTATAATATTACACATCACACATCCTTATTGATATCTAATAAACCATTAGTAACCCTTCTTTTTTATTTTTTATTTTTTTGATAAGCAAACATTAGTGGCTCTTGGTTAGGAAAAAAAACTTAGATGCAATGAGAGTACATACATGTGGTGAAGGAAGTTAATCTTCATTCTTTATTTTTATAAAAAAAATTAAAATATAAATAAAATCAACGATTAATATTAATAAAAATATACACGTTGTATATAAAATTTTCTCTTTAATTAGACAAGTATTTCATAAAGTCATATCCAAGACTTATGACTAATCTAGGAAGTTTTCTTTTAAGATAAAATAAAATTTTATTAATAAAAATCAAAGATATAATATAGATTCAAATTCATCGTCTAAATACATCAATAATTAAATTTGATAAACTAAAACAAATAACATTAATTGTTACATGGAAAAAACACGAACTTTAATCATTCACTTTATTATAAGGCTCTTAAAATAAACATTTGATTATTTTAATTGATATATTTGATGTTTTTTAAAATGAAAAGACTCTTATAACTTTTAAACACGTCACATCTAGACAAAGATCTAAACTTTTAAAGGAAAACAAACATATATAAAATTAACATAAATTATTCTAGATTAATATTTAAATGAAAAGTTATAGGACAAGATTTAAATAAAAAAATTAAAATTAAAATATTTTTTTATTCAAATTAATGGAAATAAGGTGGCAAGAAAAACTAATATGTCAGATAGAGCTTCTATAAAGAAGATCCATTAATGAACGGCCGAGGGAGTTCCTTAGTCCATATTGCATAACTTCATAAATTAATACACATTCAGTAATCAACTTCATTTATATACCAATTATATGTAAAAATTTAATTATTTTTTATTAATAAATTATCTCATAACTATTTTATTATCATATTTAATTAATAAATAACATGTAACACTTAATGCATTTAACAATTATATTCCATCACTGTAATTATTCATTTAGATGCTCTCTAAAAGTGATTTTTGTTAAATGAAAGTAAAATTGTATAAAGCAATAAATATACCACATAATTATCACAAAAATTACAAAATATACCTTTTAGTTATATTGAATAATAAAATTAACATTCAAATATAATTGATAATGCAAATATACTACTATATTATTTTTTAGTGGTAAATTTATACGATTAATAAAAAAATTGGTGTTGAATTTGTATTACTAATAAGAAGTTTTGTAGTATATTTGTATCAACGATAAAGAATTCGGTAATAGATTTATCACAACAGTTGTAGATTTATATCACTAACAATAATTAAATGTTATTTTTATCGCTAAATAAAATTAGATAATATGTTTACAATTTTTATAATAATTTAATGATATATTTATTAGTTTAATTAACATTATTAATGTCTCTTAGATTATATTTGTATTAAAAACGATCACATTTAAATGTGTAAGGCATTCTTAGATACAAATCCTAAATCTTTTAAGTTAAAAAATTTGTATTATATCACTTTTTTTATGTAAGTTGTTATCGTCTAAAACTTTATAAATTAATAATTTAAATACAATTAAAAATTTCATTATTCTTAAGATTAACATTTCATTTAGAATACAATTTAAGCCATATAATCGTACTATCTTTTATTTTCCGATTACCTCACGTATACAATGGTATATGATCCAAAAGTACACTTAGATAATATGTATTCAGGTAAAGTAGATATGTGACGTATGATGTAATTGATGATTTGGGGAAAAATTTCTTATATTTATTTTTGTTGTATTTTTTTTAATAAGTTATGATAATTAAAAAAAACACATTTTTAGAAGCAAAACTTTCATAACGTGAATTCATGCAAAATATAATGGATGATATTAAGGTCCTCTATAATCTATGGATATAAGCACCCTACAACACACACTCCACTGACTATAGAAGTTACTCGAAGGGTACTTTTTAGGATGAATAAAGACTAATATATATGGCGTTGCTTTTAAGTCGTCAAGGTTATCTGATTATGTTTGCAATTTTTGGACATCAAGATCTTTCATTAAGTGATATTTCTATATCTCATTTGTAGTCTCATATGTTTTTGAGGCAGAATTAGTGGCGTCATTCATGCAGTGATGTATATTACATGCTTTGAGTGACAAAAACTTTGGTTAGAGTAGGATTCCATATATGTTGTCACTCTTTTTTGGACTCGATCACTTAGGTACCGTGAAAATTGTATTATGCTTAGGTCGACTACTTACAGAAAATTGCTTGCATGAAGTTCTACTACTATTAGATAATAATGTTATAAGCGATGATATAGCCTCTAATGTTCCTAGTATATGTACTGTGACTTTGTGGTAGGATATCCTACTATTCATTAACCTTTTTGTTTACTTGGATGCTATCAACAAATCGAATTATAGTTTTTATTGAGATTTAATTTATATATTTTTTTTCTATTTAATAATACTTGTAATTAAAGGACTAGATGAGAGTGATGCTATGAAAATGTTAATCTAATTAGGATGTTCCAATATACCTATTGTTATTTTTCACCTAAAACCTTTTATTAAAAAAAACACTTATATAATCAAACTAAACTTATAATTAAAAAAAGAGATTTTTTTAACCTTTTATTAAGTGAACTATGAGAAATATATATGTATGTATGTATGTATGTATGTATGTATGTTTTAACTGAACCATTTTTAATGTAAAAGGAAGAAGGCATATATGATTGTAAACAATTGTTAGAAGAAAAGTATATGTTACAAAATCGATTATTTTAAAAATTGTTGGAAAAGATGAAATTTAATTAAAAAAAATTTGTTGGGAAATGTGCCTTGTCCCACATTGCTTTTTTACATTATTTTAAAGAGGTATAAATAGTGAAGAGTTGACTATTAGGATTGGGCCCCAAGGGGCACCCATTTTTGTGAAAAGGGAGAGGACCTAGGCAAATGTGATACCGTTGTCTTCTTTATTCAGAAAAAGAGCCGTTGCTCGTATTTACTCATAAAAAATATATCCGTTATCCGTTACTCTTCATTACTCAGAATAGCCGTTACGCTCTTAATTCCCAAACATTACCGTTTTATTCATAATTGTCACACGGTTTCTAAAATCTATAAAAGGAGGGCTTTAGCTCTCATTTGAAACACAACAATCAACAATCATCTCCCTACGAAAAAAAATTCTCTCTACAATTTCTAAGTTCTTTTTTAGTTTTCCGAGCAACAAATTTTCAAGTGTAGCATTCCAGTCTTCATCAGTGCAGTGAAGTTCTGAGACAGAGATTAAGATTCTGGGTTGTTTTATCCTGGGGACGACGAGGCTGTGTTTGCTTGCATAAATTAGGCAGAGCCGCGAAACGTCTTAAAGAGAGTGACCTAGTCCGCGACTCAACCCAAGCAGTTACTTTCAAGTTATCGGTAATATTGTTCCTACACTGTTTTTATAAACTTGCATCAACAATTTTAAGACGAATTCAATCTGCCATGTCTACTGAAATGCTAACTGCTGATCTAAACAAACCATTCCGTTTTAAGGGATTACACTTTAAAAGATGGAGACAAAAAATGTTGTTTTTCTTAACCATGAAAAAAGTCGTTTCTACTCTTACTACTGAAAAACCAATACAGTCCAATCCTCCTACCGAAGCTGAAACTAAATATTTAGACGCCTGGATTGAAAATTATTTTCTATGCAAAAACTATATTCTTAATGGTTTAGCTGATGACTTGTATGATTATTATAACTGTGATAAGTCTACTAAGGAAATTTGGGAAGCACTTCAAAAGAAATACGACACTGAGGAAGCTGGTACTAAGAAGTATGTTGTTAGTAGATACATGAAGTTTCAAATGATTAATGGCAAATCAGTGGAAGCTCAATCACATGAACTACAGAAGATAGCACACGAAATAACTTCTGAAGGTATGACTTTAGATGAACAATTTCAAGTAGCTGTTATAATAGATAAATTACCCCCTGCTTGGAAAGATTTTAAGAATACATTTAGGCATAAAACTAATGAATTTTCTTTAGAAAGTCTTATAACCCGTTTAATAATAGAAGAAGAAGCTCGAAAACAAGACCAAAGAGATGAAGTACTCGTAGTCTCAAATAATAGTACCAATAAGAAACCCTCATCTACAATTCTGAAACCTAAAGGTAGAAATATGAAAACTCATAATCGTAGTAATAATCAAAACCGCAACCACCAAAATAGAAATAGAAACTATCCTCCCCAGAATGGACCTCAACCCCCTTAAGGAATAACACATTCATGTGTTATAGTTGTAATAGACCTGGCCATTTGGCTAGGAACTGCTGGAACAGGAATCATCCTGCCCCACAGGCGAACCTTACCGAAGATCAACTTATTGCTATGATATCTGAAGTCAATTTTGTTGGTGGATCCGATGGGTGGTGGATAGACACTGGTGCCTCTCGTCATGTTTGCTATGATCGAGACATGTTCAAATCCTATTCTGATTCTGAGGATAAGAAAGTGTTGCTGGGTGACTCCCACTCCACTAAAGTTTCTGGTACTCGTGAGGTGGTTTTGAAGTTTACCTCTAGAAAGACTGTCATCTTGAAGGATGTCCTGCATACTCCAGAGATGAGAAAGAATTTAGTTTTAGGCTATCTTCTTAACAAAGCTGGGTTTACTAAAACTATAGGGGCTGATTTATATAATATAACTAAAAATAATATATTTGTTGGGAAAGGGTACGCCACTGATGGCATGTTCAAATTAAATGTTGAAATTAATAAAACCTATTATTCTGCTTATATGTTTAGTTCTTTTAATATTTGGCATGCTAGACTTTGTCATGTTAATAAACGCATAATAAAGAACATGAGTAGCTTAGAGCTAATTCCTAAACTATCTTTAAATGATTTTGAAAAATGTGAATTTTGTAGTCAAGCTAAAATAACCAAAACTTCACATAAATCAGTAGTTAGAGAATCTGAACCTTTAGAATTAATTCATTCTGATATATGTGAACTTGATGGAAATTTAACAAGAAATGGAAAACGCAATTTTATAACTTTTATAGATGACTGTTCATATTACACTTATGTATATCTAATGAAAAATAAAAGTGAAGCATTTGATATGTTTAAAATATTTATGACTGAGATTGAAAATCAACTTAACAGAAAAATAAAAAGGTTTCGAAGTGATAGAGGCAGCGAATATGATTCCAATATCTTCAATGATTTTTATAAAACTCATGGAATCATTCATGAAAAAACTGCACCTTATTCTCCCGAAATGAATGGCAAAGTGAAAGAAAAAATAGAACTTTCTTGAATCGGTTGTTGTAATTTTATTAAACTACAGTCTTTGCCTCCCATTGGCGGGGAGAAATTTTATTAACTGCATGCCATGTGCTAAATAGAATACCTAAATCTACAAATAAAATTTCACCCTATGAAATTTTGAAAAATAAGAAACCTAATTTAACTTATTTTAAAACTTGGGGTTGTTTAGCCTATGTTAGAATCCCTGATCCTAAAAGAAATAAACTTGCTAGTAGAGCATATGAATGTGTATTCATAGGATACACTGTGAATAGTAAAGCTTATAAATTCTATGACTTAAAAGATCAGGTAGTTATAGAATCAAATGATGCCGACTTCTATGAATATAGGTTTCCCTTTTAAATTTATGAATAGTGGGGGCTCGTCTTCTAGTAGTTTACCTATAACTAGAACTAGTGAACAAACTGAAGAATTAAACACTGAAATTAGAAGAAGTAAACGAGCTCGAACCCTTAAGGATTTTGGGTCCGATTTTTATGCTTATACCTTAGAGGAAGATCCCCAAACTATTAAAGAATCATTATCTTCTTTAGATGCCAACTTATGGGAAGAAGCCATAAATGATGAAATGGACTCACTTAAGTATAATAAGACTTGGCATTTAGTTGACTTACCTCCTGGTTGCAAAACCATTGGATGTAAATGGATACTAAAAAAGAAATTGAAACCTGATGGTACTATTGAAAAATATAAAGCTCGTCTTGTAGTTAAAGGATATAGGTAAAGGGAAAATGTAGATTTCTTTGATACCTTTTCACCAGTTACACGAATAACTTCCATACGTGTACTTTTCTCTCTCGTTGTTATCATTGATTTAGTAGTATATCAAATGGATGTTAAAACTGCTTTCTTAAATGGTGATTTAGAAGAAGAAATTTATATAGATCAACCTGAAGGTTTTGTTATCCCAGGTCAAGAAAATAAAGTTTGTAAATTAGATAAATCTATTTATGGTCTAAAACAAGCACCTAAGCATTGGCATGAAAAATTTGATAATCTAGTTATCTCACATGGATTCAAAATAAATGATAGTGACAAATGCATTTATTATAAATTAGAAGATAATATTTGCACTATTATATGTTTATATGTGGATGTCATGCTTATTTTTGGATCAAATATTTATGTTGTGAATAATGTCAAAATGTTGTTAATAGCTAATTTTGATATGAAAGATCTTGGAGAAGCGAGTGTAATCCTTGGTATAAAAATAACTAGGTCTGAAAAGGGAATTTCTCTAGATCAATCTCACTACATTGAGAAGATCTTAAAGAAATATAATTACTTTAACTGTAAACATGCATGTACTCCTTATGATTCTAGTGTAAAGTTGTTCAAGAACAACGGAGACGGTGTTAGACAAACTGAGTATGCGAGCATCATTGGTAGCTTACGTTACGCTACTGATTGTACTAGACCAGACATAGCTTATGTTGTGGGACTACTATGTAGGTTTACCAGTAGACCTAGTATAGAGCATTGGAATGCTATTGAAAGGGTTATGAGATACCTTAAGAGAACTATGAACCTTGGATTACATTATAAAAATTCTCCCGCTGTTTTAGAAGGATACATCGATGCAGATTGTAACACTTTATCAGAAGACTCCAAAGCAACTAGTGGCTATATTTTTAACATAGCTGGTGGAGCTGTTTCCTGGAAGTCTAAGAAACAAACAATATTGGCTCAATCTACAATGGGGTCTGAAATGATAGCACTAGCCACTGCTAGTGAAGAAGCAGGCTGGCTAAGAAGTTTGTTAGCTGAGATCCCTTTATGAGAAAGACCGATACCAACTGTCTTGATCCACAGCGATAGTACCGCGGCTATTGCAAAGATTCAGAACCGTTACTACAACGGCAAGAAACGACAGATACATCATAATCATAGTACTGTTAGAGAATTTCTCTCAATGGGAGCAGTAAGAGTGGATCATGTACGTTCTGATGAAAATTTGGCAGATCCTTTGACGAAAGGATTACCAAGAGAGAAGGTTTTCAAAACCTCAAAAGGAATGGGATTAATGCCCTTAGAATGAAGAGTCACTTATGATGGTAACCCAACTTATAGACTGGAGATCCCAAGAAATAAGTTCAAAGGGTAATAACAAGTCATGAAGTGATATGAGATGTATCATGCTATTAATTAAATCTCATTCTATATTGTTAGAAGCATGAAGTCATGAAGCGATAGAAAAGGATGAGTTATATGTTAAACTCTTAATGAGTTCTATAATCTATGTGGAGTGGAGTACATAGCTACAGGAGTACTTGATAACTGTATTTTATATAGTTATTTTCATCGATTTTACTAATGATAATTGCTATGTTCTTTACATTTTTGTTTAATTTTAGTTAAATAAATTAATATTTACCTTTTATGTGTTAAGAAATACATTTTTAATAAAATTAAATAATTTGTATCGAAAATGTACTTAATTTCATATTTATGTCCACAAATATAATTTCAAATAATATAGTTCTTAATTACAATTTATAAAATTGAAAATATAATTTAAATTGAATTTGGGCTTAATTATAATTATTAAAAGTTTAAAAATTTAATTTAAAATTAACAAAGGGCTTAACTGTAATTTAAGAAAGTTCAAAATGTAATTTGAAATATATTTGTGGGTCAAAATACAATTTAGGCAAGTTTTAAATTCTGCGCAGGTGAGAAGAAGCCACGCGCCCTAATGCAAGTGCGCAATGCGGACCGTCCGATCAGAAAATAAACGGCCAGATGCGCGCGTTACAAGCACACCCGACCAACGCGAGTGGGTGCAGAATTCCTCTTCACGAGGCTCGATGCCCGAGTGGGGCCCACATGCTGTACAGGTCAGTGTGCAGGGTGGGACCCACGTGTCTGCTACGCGTTTGCCAAAGGTTGTAATCTCATGCGGCTGAACCACGTGCAATCGTTCCCTCCAACCATTTAAAGTATGCCACGTGTATAATGTTCCCCTTGCACGAATCAAGAGCGGACGCGAGGTACGTTTCGGGAAATGCAAAAGTGCCGAATCTCGCACCCGTTCCAGCCGTTGTCTCCCAAGTTCGGCGTGCCATTTTCCCGTGCGCCTTTCCTGCGTGCAGCCGGTTTGTTCACCCAATGATATGATGCCACGTGGCCTTAGTAAATCTTGCAGTGAATTAGATGCTGACACGTGGCACGCAGATTGAATTTAAAATATCAGAAACGGCGCCCTCTGTTTCATCTTGCACGCGTGTATTAAAATACGAAATTCTATTTTCGCGTGGACGCAGATTTAAGGGAAAATGTCGGGTTTTGTTTTCGATATAAATTTTTTACGCGTGTAAAAAAATGTATTATTTTAGATGTATTTTTTTAGCTATAAATAGGTGATATTATGATAGAGTGAGGAAGTTTTTTTCAGAGTTTAGTTTTATAATTTCTGTAGTGTTTGGGGCTGGACGGTGGAACACGCAGAAGCCAAATATATTTATGTTGTGTTCTACATGTGCCATATATTTATGATCTGTAATGTTTAAATTTCCTTTCTTCTTCCTTCTAATTTGTCTGCATTTACTGTAATTTTTATTTTAAATTTATGAAGTAATTTAATTTTTCTAGGGTTGCATTTGATCTGAATTTATGAAGCTTTGATTTTAATTATTTTTTTTGAAAGATTTATAAGACGTTCGATTTGTTCATTCTATCTTGTGCTTAATGCTTTTTGATTATTTACGAATTTTATCAAAACGATTTGTGGCACATTAATAAAGATGAGAGAGGTATTTTTGTGTATATTGCTCGTAGATAGAATGACATGTATGATGAAGGATAGGAATATACCCTAATTGTATGTGTGGCCATTTGAAAACTTAGAACGTAATGAATCTTATTAAATTTAATTCTTATAGAGATATAATGAATTAATTTAACGAGGTGTGTCTATACGGAGCTCGGAAGAGATGTATGGATAAAAATAGAAGTTTTCGGTTGACAAATTAAATGTACTAAAAAAATATAAATCAAAAGAAAATAACATGATATGAGTGGATTAGTTTAGTGAAAAATTGCAATCCTAGATTTCTTTTATTTTGTTAACTCTTTTCTTTTAATTTTTTTTATAAATCAACGATTATTTTGGATAAAATTAGAGAGATACAATTTTAGTACTCAACAAACTATAGTAACAAATCTCCGTGGGAACGATACTTTACTTACAAATCTTTATTACTTGTGACCGTGTATATGATGGTAACCCAACTTATAGACTAGAGATCCCAAGAAATAAGTTCAAAGGGTAATAACAAGTCATGAAGTGATATGAGATGTATCATGCTATTAATCAAATCTCATTCTATATTGTTAGAAGTATGAAGTCCTGAAGCGATAGAAAAGGATGAGTTATTTGTTAAACTCTTAATGAGTTCTATACTCTATGTGGAGTGGAGTACATAGCTACAGGAGTACTCTTGATAGACTCACCTATGTGAATGTGGAAGTGTGGCCGCTTCCTATGAAAATGTTTTGGGCAAAATTTACTAGAGCGTTCACTATATTGGGATACATATGTATGGCCGTAAAGCACGGGCTTTTTCGAACTACACCTTGGGAAGGTTGTGTGTGTGATGATTGTTAGAGATATAGTTCAAAACTACGAGTTACTCTAGTATATTCTAAAGCATCAACACTATGCAAAGGTTCAAGTCGATAGACACCTTTTCGCTTATGCACAATCTTATAATTTTAATTGATCGGTTGCTCGATTAAAAAATTATTTTTATATAAAATTCAAGTGGGGGATTGTTGGAAAAGATTAAATTAATTAAAAAAAATTTGTTGGGAAATGTGCCTTGTCCCACATTGCTTTTTTACATTATTTTAAAGAGGTATAAATAGTGAAGAGTTGGCTATTGGGATTGGGCCCCAAGGGGCACCCACTTTTGTGGAAGGGGAGAGAACCTAGGCAAATGTGATACCACACATGCGCATGCGCGAGCCGCCGCCGCCGCCGTCTGTCCGACCGACCGGCCGTGCCGTGCCGAGCCAAGCCGTGTCCGAGTCCGAGTTCGAGTGCGTGTGCGTGTGTGTGAGGTGAGGTGGTATTTTCTTTTTTGGTAAAATATTCTTTTAAGGAAAATTTTTCCACTTACAAAATGGTTGTTATATTTATATATTTTTTTCAGAAAAAAAAATGACTGTTATTTTCTTTTATTAAGAATATGGCCGTTTGTCTTCTTTATTCAGAAAAAGAGTCGTTGCTCGTATTTACTCATAAAAAATATATCTGTTATCCGTTACTCTTCATTACTCAGAATAGCCGTTATGCTCTTAATTCCCAGACATTGCCGTTTTATTCATAATTGCCACACGGTTTCTAAAATCTATAAAAGGAGGGCTTTAGCTCTCATTTGAAACACAACAATCAACAATCATCTCCCTACGAAAAAAATTCTCTCTACAATTTCTAAGTTCTTTTTTAGTTTTCCGAGCAACAAATTTTCAGGTGTAGCATTCCAGTCTTCATCAGTGCAGTGAAGTTCTGAGACAGAGATTAAGATTCTGGGCTGTTTTATCCTGGGGACGACGAGGCTGTGTTTGCTTGCACAAATTGGGCAGAGCCGCGAAACGTCTTAAAGAGAGCGACCTAGTCCGCGACTCAACCCAAGCAATTACTTTCAAGTTATCGGTAATATTGTTCCTACACTGTTTTTATAAACTTGCATCAACAAAAATTGAGCGCAATAAAATAGGGAAGAAAGGTACCAAAATTTTTATAATTATTTAATTTAAGTAGTTTATTACGGTGTGATTATATATGAAATACAATAGATAAATTTTAAGTGCTTAGATGACTATGCATGCTAAGTGTCCCAGGACGAGCTTCATGGATTATAGAGGTGGTTTTGAGGGTCCAACCTTTGAGATAGATAAGAATCAATACAGATAGTGTTACTTTTGAATTACTATGCCTATCTAGATACATAGGTGTTTTCGGGCCTCAAAACTAAATCATATGTTAAGGGATATTTATGTATCTTGCTTGGAATCTCATATACTTTTGAGATAGAATATGTGACGACCATTCACATAGTGATATATAATGTCAACTTTGGATGAAGGAAACTTTGGTTAGAGTTGCACTCGATTTATGTTGTTACTCTTTTTCAAACTGTGTTACTTTCGATGCTATAGAGGTGGTAATCTACTTGTGTTGACTTTTTAAAGAAAGTTGGTAGTGTGAAGTTTTATTACTCACATATTTATAGAGAGATAATGTTACAATTGATAATATAATTTCTTGGGTCTCTAGAATTTGTACAGTAACTTGACTCTCTTCATTGATTAAGTCTTTTATTTATTCAAATGTTAATAATAAAACTAATTATAGATTTTATTAAGAATTATTTTGTATCTTTTATATATATATATATATATATATATATATATTTGATAATATTTATAGTTGAGAGAATAAATCAAAAGGGTATTAAAGAGGTATCAACCTAATTAAGATAACTATGTATACTTATTGAGGTATGTTAGTTAAATTCTGTAATTATTATATTGAGTATTAAAGATCTCATAATTTTTTTAAAAAAATCACAATATTTTTGTTATATATAAATTAATACTTTAGTTCTATAATTTTTGAATTAGGTACATATAATCTCATTATTTATAAAAATTAGACATTATTTATAAAAGTTATGGAATTATAAATGTTTAATTTTAATAATTTTAACTTACTATAAATATTAATTTAAATAATTATAAGATTAAAAATATTTATTTTTTTATAATACAATAATTATTTATACATAATATATAAATTATAAAATTATAAAATTTATTTTAAAAAATTATGAGATCTAATATACTTTTAAACTTCAATCTAAATTTTTAATTTAATAATTATAAAATTAATATATTCATTTAATAAAAATTACAAAACCACATTTTACCCGACAAAATAATGTAGCATATTATTATATTATACAAAATAATAATCAAAAGCGTCGTTTCAGTAGCGATCAGTGCTCAAATCAATCCGAATACGACTCTACTTATTTGGAGACTAAAGATTTTATTAATTATTTTCTTAACGAATCAAATGACTTACACGAGTACAGCCTGGGGACATGAGATATATCACTTTTGTGACGTCTATTATTGTATTTGACAACTATTATACAGCTAATTTTCAACTAACAATACAATTAATTTGGAACGTAATTACATCGCATAATTTTTTCATATACAAAATTTTTTTAAAAATAAAATTTTTATTTATTTATTTATAATATATTTAAAATATATAATTTTTAATATTATATAAAAATAAAAATATATCACTTAATTAAAAAAATTAAAAATAAAACTATATTAAATAACAAAATTATTAATACATAAAAGGATTAATTTAATTTGAACTAAAAATACGATTAACTTTTAGAATAATAACTCCAAAAATAACATCAACTATGGAAAAAGACCGCTATTTCTTAGTCAAGTTTGTATGTTTGTTTTTTAAGCATGTAATAAATCTTAATGTTATATCATTACTAAATAATTAACAAAAACAAATTTATGAAATGGCATAAAATGTTAGAAAAAATTATTTATTTATTAAAATATTTTTAAAAAAATCTTAAATATATATTATTATTAATATAAATTGTTGATATTGTACTCATATTTTATAATATTTTTTCATTTTTTTAAAAATAAATTTCAAAATAAATTCGTTTTATCAAAAACGTAATTTTGGTAAGCTATTTAAAAACATGAAGCAATAAAATTTGGAGTAGTAATTTTCTTTTAGAAACATTTAAATTTTTTTATCAAACAAAAAGTACATGAACAATTAAATTAATAAAATAAAAATATATTAAATTATTATAAAAATTAATAAAAATCATATGGAAGAAAACTATTTTCCAGCTTTTTTATGTGGTTTTTTGAGTTCTTAAACCATGCATAACTCATACATGGTATGACTCATTTCATTAATAAAATGATAAAACTTTAATCCAATTTACACTATTTATATTTTGAAATCTTTACGTTTTGAATTACAAAAATACATAAATAAAAAATGTAATATCTAAATTTAAATCTAAAAACAAAATAAAATTAAATCATTCTTAAGTGCAAATGGATAAAAAGAAAACCATGATTAGAACAAAATCTAGGTATAATGCACATATAATATATATTTGTTAAAATAAACTAAATAAAAGGATAATCTACCTAGAAGGCTCTCCAATAATAAGAGATTCTCATAAAAAGAATAAGATTTATGAGTGTTAATGATATTTTTGAACAAAATGTTTAAATATAATTTAGTTTCTAAAAGTACTTTACGATATCACTATTCTAATCGAAGAAATTACCGAGCTTTAAATGAACATATTTCAGGTATACTTATATTCATATGCATGTTAGATTTTATATTAAACATATAAAAATGTTTAGTACATATGTTACTTGATCAATTGAGTAATTTTTGGATCGATAGAGGAGATAAATCTATTGAGTAATGATTTACTATGATCTAAGTCCTCTCTAATTGATTTTAAAATTGGGGTAGATCTATCGAAGTTAAAGGCTCAATCAATCGAGGGATTGGATTGATCAAGAATCGATTGTATTCTATTTACCTAATCTTGGGTTTTTGTTAATTGTTGCTTGGATCGATCAAAAAAGGTTTTGATTGATTGTCCTTATTAGTTTAATCAATCAAGCGACGAGGGCTTCAACATTAAAATAATTGTTTACTTGAGCCCAACATTCCAATTACCTTATTATCCTTATAATTTGATGTTCTATGAAATATTTAAATGAATATATTTGTAATTAGACTTTAACTTAGTATTATGGCTTCAATATTTCTTAGATAAAGAACCTAATGTTCCATATTTTAAGTAATTACATTCATTTTAATTTTTTAATTGTTTTTGTACTCTCTCTTTCAAAATATTTTGCAAAAATAATATCATATTTGCTTAGACTTCTTTCTTTAATTAATATGTTAAACATTAATGGTTGTGTTTAATTGATAAATAAGCCTATTTAATTTATGATATTTTGATTATATGTTAATATAACTTCTTATTTATTATGCTCTTTAATGCTTGTATCACATAATTTTGTGTATAATATCATAATTATTTGATTTAATTATTTAACTTTAAATAATCTATCTTCATTAGACCTATGCTTTATCTGCTTGTTCTAGGGTTGCTAGATGATTTAAAACTAACTAATATATTCTTAAATCTTCTAATTAGGACTATTTATTATTAAATTTTCTCTAAAACATACTTTACACTTGTGTTATTGTGCTAACATTTCAAGTACTAGTTGAACATGTTCCATTGTTCATGTGACTCGAGTTTATCAAAAAATTGAACATGTTCTATTGTTCATGTGACTCGAGTTTATCAAAATGTTGGTTCGGATCCAAACACCTTTCTTGTGGAGATTGTAAAGGAAAGTAGTGGTTTTTAAGTAGATTACTTAGGGGCGTTATCTTGGAGGATAGTTTAAGTCCTAGCCTTGTAATTTAGCTTTATTTTCATAGTTGATAGTTAGGTGGTCCAATAAATTGAAGATTTTTCTCTTAGGTCATTGTTGTGGCTTAAGTTGTGTCCAACTAAACTATCGCATGTCAAAATTTATTTATTTTTGCATTATTTTATTTACACACAATTTCATATCCGATCGTTTGTGAATTTTTGTTTTGACATAATTTGATTAATTACCTATTCACCCCTATAGTTAATTAAATCTGTAACTAAAAAACTTTCAATTGGTATTAGAACAAGTTATTAGATATACTTAGTTTTTTCCTAGGGCCTTATATACATATAAAATCCAAGCGAACTCAAAACTATGAGTTTCAAAGATAAGAAAACAAACTCACTTGATCTAAATGTTTTTAATGCAATGGAATTGTCATTTTGTAGCTGTATGTGCCAACAAGAAGAAGAAAACTAGAAAAGCTTTCAATGCTATATTTATTGTCTCAGAAAGTGACAAGAAAAATCCCAATGATTGAGAAAATTGTGGCATTAACTATCTAGCATTTACTCGAACTATTGTTAGACACTCCAATGAGTCTAACATCGGCTCAGATAATAAGGAAAATGATACTTAATTTCTACTAACTCAATTTAATGCTAATAATATTGATGAACTATTTATAAACTTGGTTTATCTAAGAAATAAAATGATAGGCTATTAGTTGAAGTAAGCAAATTAAGTGAAAACGTCAAATCCTATGAACTTAATCCCTTCATTGTAGAAAAAGAAAAAATTGAGCTATTTGAGCGTATTGATTTTTTAAATTTAAATCTTGCAAATCTTAAACAACAAAACTAGAATCTTATGTAAGAACTTGAACAAAAAAAATTGTGAAGAGAATAACTATTGGAGTTAAAAGGTCAAATAAAGTTTTTCACTATGAAAAATCTTTTGGAGACAAGAGAAAGCTAGGCTATATAGATGAGAATTCTACGCCATCATCTTCAAAAACAAACTCAGTTTGTAAAACCCTATAACGTTTATTTTTCACTTGCTACAAATACAACTTCAACATCAAAGACCACATTTGTAAGGCCTTCTAACTCTACTCCTACTGTTATTAATTATGCACAGATCCATTATAGCTGTAATAGAAAAAACTATTAAGTTTGTGCCTGTCTATCATCATTGTGGTAAGAAATGTCATATTAGGCTCATATATGTGTTAGTATATTTGTGTGTCTTATTTACATGTATTTATGTTATCAATGGATAATCACACTTTAAACAAAATTAATTTCATCATTTGTGTATACTATTGTACTCATATTTAGCTAAGTCTATTACCCCCGATTACAAAGCAATTTCATTACTTCTTAGTTATGTTACTTGTTTGTATGACCAAAGAAGGAGATTTATTGGAATAAATATTTAAAGAAATATAGTTAATTGAAAAAATATTTAAATGGGAGAGATTGCACACAGGAGAAGAACACATTGAAGATTCAAGTTTATTCAATATGTCATATAGGGGAGTAATATTTAAATGTTTTATTTATTATTACTCGTTACTTATGTTTTTTTTTTTTGCTTTTCTATTATTATAGATACTGAATTAATGAACAAATGGTCATTCGAGACAAGTTCTATCCTTATTTGTGTTATTATTTTTTACTGTATATATGAACTATCAAGGTTCAAATAAATATGATTTCACTGGAACATAGGATAGTTTCACTATGTAAAAATGTACTTTTCTTATGAGCGTGATGTAATTAGAGAGAGGATTTTTCACACGATTATACTAAAGGGGGAGATTGTAAGGTCTATTAGTATTGGCGATATTCATAAACAAAAAGTTTAAATATAGTTTAGTTTTAGGTACACTTTAAGAATATTTATTATATAGGTTACTCGATCAATTAAGTAATGTATGTATCAATTAAGAAGGTAGATCAATCGAATATAGATTTACTACAGTCTAGGTCCTCTTAGGTTGATTTTAAAACTGGGGTAGATCGACCAAAGTTTTGGGTTTGATTAATCGAGGGACTGGATTAGTCAAGAATTCATCATATTCGATCTACCTGATCTTGGGGTCTTATTAATTGTTGCCTGGATAGATCAAAAAAGGTTTCAACCAATTGCCTTGTTGGTTCAATTGATTGAGCGATTGATCTAATCGAGCTTGATCTAGATCGATTGCACGATTGAGCGACGAGGGCTTTAACTTTAACCTAATTATTTAATTGAACTAAACATTCCAATTATCATATTGTCCCTATAATTTACTCCTTTATGAATTATTTAAATAAATAGATTTGTAATTAGACTTTAAACTAGCATTAGGGTTTCAATTTTTCTATATAAAGAACCTAATGCTATGTATTTTAACTAATCACATTTATTATAATTTTTTTATGTTTTTGTGCTCTCTCTCAAAACGTTTTGCAAAAATAAGATCATATTTATTAAAAATTCTTTCTTTAATTAATTTGTTAAACATTGTTGATTGTGTTTTATTGATTAATAAGTCTATTTAATTTATGATATTTTGATTGTCTTTAATATGTTATTAAATGCTTGAATCAAATAATTATGTATACAATATCATAATTATTTGATTTGATTATTTAACTTTAAAGAATTTATCTTTATTGAATATGTACTTAATATGCTTGTTTTAGGATTGTTAGTTGATTTAAAATTAATTGATATATTTTTGAATTTTTTATTTATGGTTAATTATTATTGACTTTACTCTAGGAGACACTTTATACTTGTGTTATTGTATAAACATTTCAAGTGTTGGTTGAACGAGTTCGATTTCTCGTGTAATTTGAGTTTATCGAAATGTTAGTCCAAATCAGAACACCTTTCTTGTGGTGACTATGAAAGAAATCAATGGCTTATAAATAGATTAGTTAGAGATATTATATTTAATGATAGTTTAAGTCCTAACATTTATAATTAAACATTATTTTCATAATGAATAGTGAGATTGTATAATAGATTGATGGTTTTTCTCTTAATTAATTGTTGTGACGTAAGTTTTTTTCACATAATATATCGTGTGTCAAATTTTTATTTATTTTCGTATTATTTTATTTATATATGATCATATGTCTTATCATTTTTAATTTTTAATTTAAAATAATTTAATTAATTATCTATTTATCACAATCTTTTTTTTTAAAGATGACAGGCTAGAGAAATTTGGTGTAATTATTGGGTGCTATTTGAGCAACTAACTTGTTTACTTTCGATCAATTACACTAATTTTTTATTTATAAAATAAAAATCATTTAACAATATGTTAGCATAAAATTTGAAGGAAGATAATAATTTAACAATATGTTACCATAAAATTTGAAGGAAGATCCAAGTACTTTATAGTTTCTCACGTAATTATTTTATTAAATTAGTATATTTATAAATATAAATTTGATTTAGTGTGAGTCTTACCATTTTATGGTTTGAGTAGAGAAAATCATAGTCTTTGTATTATACAACGTCGTCTTGATTTGTGACAACTCAATTTTTAATTTCTACCATAATTTTTATATATTTCATTCCTAGTAACTACATAATTATATATTTTTTAAGATTTATCTATTAATTATTTTTAGTCATAAACTCAAATTAGATACTAATTGTTAAAAAATTGTAATATTGTTAATTTATTGGTGGTTATTATTATTATTATTCTTATACAAGCTATATGTGATAATAACTTAAATTAAATTGGGGCAATATTATTGTAGCAAAAAAAAAAAAAAAAAAGACGACAATATTATTGGGTGTAGGATATTCTATTACTACACTTTTTGAAAGTGCGAGACGACAAAAGCTTAATGTCTAGAATATTGGAGAAAAATTAGAATTAATATGCTTTCATTGTAACCACGACTTCACTCAAAACCAATACATGGATAACAGCTTCCCAATTAAAATCCATGTCCAACCATTTATTTTTATCCATTATATTTATAAATATATAATTTAATTTTCTATTTAATTTTATTTTTGGTCCAAAAAAATACACGTTCTACAGAAGAATTTATGGCAACATTGTAGTGCATATTTGGACCTACTTTGAATTTTCTGACCACAACATGTTAATTATTATTTGTTGGCTTACCAACAAATAAATATCCACACCTTATGTCTTCGTTTCATTTATCAAGTCAAACTCCAGTGCAGCGTAATCTATGGCTGGTATTCTGGTCTGTATTAAGTCATTTATCTTTAATGATTCAAGTAATACATGTTATCTAATATAACAGTGTTTTTATATTTGGGAAAAATAAAAGTATGGCTCCATTTGACACATTAAAGGCATTTCGCAAAGGACAAACAGATGCAAGAAAGGGCCACAAATAATCAGCATTTCCAAATGCATTTGCTTTCATTTTCCCACATGCTTTTGTTTTTCTTCATCCCTTCTTCTCGGCAAACAAACAGTCACACATGAAAATTCATAAAAATGATGGAAAAGTGTATTTCTAAAAAATCTATGGTGAATCACATTGATGCAACATTGCTAATAAAATACAGATCGATCAAAATAGTTGTATCTAATAAAAAATGATCACGTCGTTTATAATTGTGATATATTTATGATATATAAAATTATCCAACAATAAAAAAAAGTATCAATGTATTATGAAAAAAAGTTGAAAAGTAATCTAACACCACAAACATTAATTACTACTGGTACATAAATTTGAATATATTTTGTACCCATACAACTTAGATTTTATCATGAGTTAATATTATTTAAAATTGAATTATTTCTCTAATTTTCAAAACAATTCTAACACAGTATAATATAAAATTTTTTGAAGCAAAATTGTGTCCAAAATTAAGCATAATAGCATTTATCTAATTATCTTATAAAGTTGAAAGAAAAATGTTAAGATTATATAAATTTTTACTCACATTGATATGACACTTGTTCAAATGACTTTGAAAATAAAAAAAATTATTCATTTTTAAGAAAATTAAGACATATGTCACGTCATAATTGATGTTAGTACAAATTTATGTGATAGTAACATTTCTTATAATTGAAATTATTAATGCATACAACTATATTAAGGAATCTTAAGAACACTTAAATTTGTACTAATTTTTGCACCCATACTACTTCAAATTTGCTACGAATCAATATTCTCTAAAAATTAAATCATTTCTATAACTTTTAAAATAATTATTAAACATGACAAAATATAAAAGTTTTAAATTTTAAAATATGCATAAAAAAAATTAAATGCTACATGATTTCTCACTTTCTCTGAAGAATTACTAGGGCATATAAAGGAAAAATTAAAATAATTAACTTTTCCAATGGGATGACAAAGTCAAAGTAATAGAGGTGATACTGATAAGGGTATTTTAAAAATTAGTACTTTTATATATCATAAATATACTACAATTATAATTAATATAATAATTTTTTATTTGATATAATTATATCAATTAATTGTATTTATTAATAATACTGTAACACATTATTTAAGATTCATCACAAATTTATTATATATAAACTTTTTCATTCAAAATAAACTTTGCATAACAGTGCACGTATTAATAACCTATAGAAGTAGCACATGGAATTTCACCTTCCAGAAGGTATCAAGAATCACCATTTCATGATCATGCTTCTTTAAAGTTATGAACTTGTTGGAAATAAATAAAGCATACTCATTCGTAGAAAATGAAGGTTTAGATACTACATTTTATATTATAACTGTTCCTTGAGGGATTATAGTATTCTCTTCCTCACTAATCCATTCCTCGAATGCATCATTCTTAGGGACTTTTTTTGGAGTTCTCTAGTTGTTTGTCACTTTCTTGAGTAATGACATTGACGATCGACCTAAGATTGATAACTACATGAGAAAGGAACTTGACAGCTATGGGTGTTTCCAGTCTTTCAACAACTGTGACTAGTTGCTTAATCTACATCTCAATGTTCCTCCTTGATTTGAGTTTTTTGTTGAAATTTTAGAGTGTTAATAGCTATGGAATTTACTAAGTTATATGTGATGTTAAAATTAGTCATTGGATTTCTATATGAGTAGCTCAAGTTAAGATTATTCCACCATCTTGCATTAAATGTGTTAGAATATAGATAATATATAGGCTTCTAATTATTAAATCCACCTATAACATTTACGTTTACTTAATAGCTTTTTTGTTGTTTAATGAATGGTGCAATAAATTCATTAAATGTAAAGAATGTTGTAACTATATGTCAACTTGTTCCGAGGGCATTATACTTTTCAAGAAAAATAATAGTGGCAACAGATAAATAGGATAAAAAAATTCAAACTAAAATAAAACATATAAAAATAAAAATAAAAATAGATAACAAATTTGAAGAAAAACTTAAAAAATAAAGACTCACAATTAACTAGAGAATTATAAATTAATCTCAAAGACATCATGCCAAAATGTTGACACGCTCAAAACGATCATGATAAATATTAATTTCTTACTTTTCTTAAAATTATGTTGATGTACATATAGTTGCAAGTAAGAGTCACCGATGACACCAACTTACTAATTATTACCAAAAATAAAATAAATGGAGAGTTTTCGAATTGTTTTATTAAAAGTAAAATAACATAAAAAATAAATAAAATAGCAAAAAACACAATTTTTTAGATCAAAGAAGAAGTGTGTAAATACCATACTATCCTTATCACTACATTACAATTCAATTTATTAAACAATAATCTAATTAGTTTCCAAATTCTAAACATAATTCATAATTTAAAACCATTTTTAGTTTCTCAATTTTAGCATTAGGAATTTAGGTTCGGTTAAATTTCCTCACATTTCTTACTTTATAATTAACTAAAAAATTGATTGTTAATCAATTTAATAAATTAACAACTTAAAATTATGACTACTAGATTTAATTCATTCATTATATTATGATCACAAATAATTATAACTAAATTATTTGAAATTAATATCATTGACACTTTTTAATTTAAAATTTTAATTTTAATTGTAATAAAAAGTATAACTTGATACTTTAATTATAAAAATTAATAATTTTATATCAACTTTATAATCTAGCAATAAATAAAACTAAACATTAGTTATATAGCTAATTCAAGAATTAACTTGCTTTGATATTCAAACATAATATTAAGTATATCAAGAAATTATAAAAAGTTAATTAAATGTAGCAAAAGTTTAATTAAATCATAACCTATGCCTTCAAATTGTCCATACACAATGCTAAAATCGAGAATTATTTAGCTACACACATAATTCAACAAATCTATAAAAATAACTAAATAATTTATAATAATTAAGAGAAAGAATACATAAGAATTTGATTTTTTTTTATGAATAAATGGAGCCAAATAAATCAATTTCAATAATCATCAACATTGTTATTGAATCTCACTTTAAAAAAAATCAAGAATGCTCCAAATATGAATTTTTTTCTTAGTTTTCAATTGAATTTGTGTAAATATGGTGTTGCTAGGGTATTTAAATAAGAAAATTAGGTTTTTATGCTTAGATTAAATCTTGACTTTTGGATGATGAAAAATGGAGGGCAATCTGTGCGTCCATGTTGCATGGAGGGATTGGCTAATATGGGTGAACTAGCAAACAGGGGCTAGAGGATGCACCAAATGAATGAATGACACATGTTGCATAGATGGAATGGCAACATATATGTTGCACGGGAGAAATTGTACACTACGTGAGATGGATATGACATATGGAAGACATGCATGCTTTTTTGCAACATGGTTGGGATGGGTTGGTTTAAGTTCATCTACGAGATCTCTATGTTAATCCACTTACATACTCCAAATGACACGCCAAAAGTTAAACCTTACTTCTTTTAAAAAATTTGTTTTGTCAGCAGTATATAACTCAAGTAAGGGTCGAACGATTGATAACAATTGTACTAATTACTAATTCATTAATGAGTTAATGAAAGTTAGAAAAAAAGTGTTTTGATTGATGTTAAAAAATCAAAATAGCATAAAATAATAAAAGTAAATTATTCAAGAATGATGAGAGATATGTGATTATGAGAATATTCTCCTCCCTAACCTATAATTTAATTAAATCTATCATGAATCATAATTAATTTTTTAAGTTCTAAATCTCTTTTATAATTTAAAAATCTTTTTGAATTCTTAACTTTATCTTTAGGAATCTAGATCCAACTAAGGCTTCTTACATTTTCTTACTGTTTAATTGATTAATAATACAATTATCAATTGACCTAAATCATGAACAAACTAGATATACACTTACTAGATTTAATTCATTCATTGTACTAAGATCTAAAAGTATAATAACTAAACTAGTCAAGATTAAAATCATTGATAACATTTAACCTAAGTATTCAAACTACTTGTAACAAAATCCACAAGGTGTTATACTAATAAGAATATTAGCAGTTACATACTAATACCTTAGATTAGTAATAAAAACATTCATATAATAAACTACACTACTACAAAAATGGGTATTTAAGTCGATATGTTAAGTCGGTTTTTGAATCAAAAACCAACTTATAATGAATTTAAATTCGGTTCGGTGTAGAATTGACGCTATCCACATAGGACGTAGCATCAATTCCAGGTGTCAACTGACGCTACGCTACAGGGATAGAGTCGGTTCACCACATCAACTGACACTACGTCCATGCGTAGCATCAGTTGATGTGGTGAACCGATGCTATCCACGTAGGGTAGCATTGGTTGACACCTAGAACCGACACTATCCACGTAGCATAGCGTCGGTTAACGTGGTGAACTGACGCTATCCACGTAGCATAGCATTGGTTGACACCTAGAATCGATGCTATCCACGTAGCATAGCGTCGGTTGACATCTGAAATCGACGCTACACACGTGGATGGCGTCGGTTAACACGTAGAACCGACGCTACACACATGAATAAATTCTTTTCTTTTCTTTCTTCCCTAGATAGAAACTATTTCAAGCGTTGCATAACTCTTAAAAACCCAAAAACTCATCCACTCTTTCTCATTTTCTGGCCACCTATGACCACTATTTCTAGCGCCAGTTAGTGAGTTTTCTTCCTCTCTAACTAATCTTTTAGATCCCCTATTTTTTTAAGCGAAATAATCAAATTTTTTATACCCATTTCTCACTTACAAAAAACCATTTTTTTTCATTTCCTTCATTTTGTCACTTCATGTACTCTTGTAAGTATTTTTATTAATTTTACGCACTTATTATTCATATTTTTTTCTGTTATTATGTGATGTTATTTATGTGTATAAATTTTTGTATTATATATGTAGGTTTGTATTATAACATCAGGAAAAGAATACACCATGATAATTTTTCTTCTTTTAATTAATATTTTATTTTTTAATTATTTATATTATTTAAACTATTTGCTAAATTGATTTTGATTTTTTTTGCTCGAATACAGGTTTTTATTTGAATATAATAGAAAATGAGTAAATTTAAAAAAAAAATTAAAGTTGGTTCATACATTGAACCGACTTTAAATTTTAAGTTATTTTATTTAAAGTCGATTTTTAACCGACTTTAATGCCACTCTTTGTAGTAGTACTAGTTGATCACTCTATTTCATAACATGTATAGTTTTGTAATAACTCTATGAAAATAAAGTTATTTATCCATTATAAACTATCTAATTGCCTTATTTTGGAATGAATATTTAAAAAAAATTATATTATGTATAAATTTTCTAATGCTGGTGGAACAAAATCAATTAGAACTCAAATGGACATGGTATAATATTTCAGAAAAATTACAAAATTATCACTCACTCGATCAATCGAGCTTTGCTTAACTTTGATAAAGGGTTCTTAGGTGGATTTCCTCGTCACATATTGATCAATACACAAGGATCTCAATCGATTGAACTTTGCTTGAGTGCTCTCAAGTTGGAATGATGTCATGAATAGATTGATCAACCAAAGGGTCTCGATCGATCGAACGGACCAATGATGTCTAACAAGTTTCACTTTTTTAATTTTAATTTTTAATCTTGAGCATTGGATTGCATGGATTAATTCAAGGGTTAAGATTAGGTCATTTTAAACCTTATTAGCAACAATTTATGGAATAATAATACATTTCCATCTTTTCTACAATTCAGAGCAAAGAAAACAACATTTTAGAGCCATTTGAAGAAGTTGAAGAATGATTCGTAGCCATATTTCCTAAAATAATTATGTAACTTTTTTCATTGATTTAGATTATTTCCATGAACTCATTTATTTCATTTTATAATTATTATTAGAATGATGAGTGATAAGTTTCATTATTTAGGATTTTGGTTGAGCCTAGCCACATTGTATGAAAAAAAAACAAATTTATTTATGTAATTTTTCTTTTTAGTTAATATCTTAATTAATCTTATACATAATGCTTCAATTAACTGGTCATTAATTGCATGGTTTTGAAATTTATGTTCTAACTTGAAAAAGTAGAATGTGAATTATTAAAAAAAAAAACTTACCCAAAATCGCTTGTTTAGGGTAATATTTTCATTTTCTTTTACCAAAATCACTTAGAAATAAGGCTTACAACATCCTTACCACAACAATGGGTAAGCATTACCTTGAAACGATTTTGTTAAAAAAATGGAATTTATTGTAAGACATTGATCTATAGTGGGAAGACATTGGCCTATTGTGAGAAGGCTTACCACTAGTATCAAGTGTCATGGAATTCAAGGTAAAAAATGGAATTCATGGTAAGATTTACCATGAAATAGTAATGCCTTACTACAACAGTGGTAAGTGTTACCTTAGAACAATTTTGGTAAAAAAATGAAATTTATGGTAAGACATTGACCTAATATAAAAAGACATTAACCCAGTGTGTAAAGACATTGGAAAGACATCCAGTATTGTGATAAGATTTACCACGACAAGATAATACCTTACCATAATAGCGGTAAACCCTGTATCAGAGTCATTTTGATAAAAAATAAACTCTAACCCAAATGCATTACTAGTTTGGTAAATCACTTGAATTATCCAAAGATTAATTAACATATGTATTAAAATAAAGTGAAAGTATGACTAATGTATACGTAGTATGATTGCATATGAGTTTAATCATTGTATAAGCGAAATAGCATAAAAATGTGACTGTTTATGTAAAATAATGTATGATTGCTTAAAAAATAATCATTGATATATAAGATCATGTAGCTAAATATCATATTCATATAATTCATTTAAAGATTGTTATAAATTGCATAGAAAGTGGTTAGGGGATTTTGAAATCCTAAGTTTTTCTTATTGTTGAAATCGTATATTCGAAATAACTTTAGTTTAATTATAATATTAGTTATTGACAAAATTTTAATTATTGTTAGCATAAATAGTATTACGAATATTTATTATAAGTATTTTACTATGAAAGACCCCACCTCTCAAGGATCAACAATCGTACTTTAGCAATATATTACTTGTATGATCTTTATACTTGTGGATCACGTGTCATTTTGACTTTCAAACATAAAATGAAACACATCAATAATCAAAAATTAAAAGTAAAATTTATCACGACATTAAATTAATTAAACCATGGTATAAGGCTTGGAATTTCCCATTAACATATTATTGAATTAGCTAGACAAAGATTCTACAAGAATCAACATTATTTTCATGGAAAACTATAAAGAAGGTGATTTAGAAAAAAAATTATGAAAAATAGAGGATGAAGCCAATGTAACTCCCTAATCTTCAATCTTCATTATTATCTTTAGAACCTCCTTCAAAAGTTTTCAGTAGTGTGCTTTTTGATCTCACTTGTTCCTTGTAGCAATTGTTGTTTTTTGAAGACCTATTAAGTTAATTTTATAGTGTATTTTATGAGCCTAATTCAATTTGGATTAAACTTTGCTTGATTCTTAGCGGATTACAAATTGGTGTTAAAAAAAATGCTAGACTTAAGTACTAATTGGACTTCTCAATCAATCGAGATACTCGCTCAATCATCTAACTTTGCAAATTTTCAACTCAAAATCTCCTAATAAAAGCTTGATCGATTGAGAGGGTGCTCGATTGATTGAGTCCCTTTTGGATCAATCTAGCAACGATAAAGCATCATTTATAACTCCTCAATCATTGCTCAATCGATCGAGTTATGTCTCAATCAATCAAATAGTGACTCGATCGATAACGTCTGTTAATTCATATTTTTCCATCCAAAAGTCCTCGATTAATCTCAATCGAAGCTTAATCAATGAGTGCCTTATTTTTACTCCTCATTTCATCCCTAAATACTATACATGTTACAAAATAAACACATAAAATACATAGAGAACAATAATTCTTTGTAATTATATGAGAATTGGTGAACAAATATGCGTATAAAATAGCACTAATCATCGTCCTAATCCAAAAAACTTCCAAAAAATACAAAACAAATTAATATATTTACATAAAATACAAAATAAACAATCATATCATATAAGATTAATAAAAAATATAAATGTAAAGGAATTGACACCTAAAATTAATTTTAAATAGTACTTATTAGATATCAATAAATTCATTAAAAGGAATCAACAATCCACAATCCAAAGATGCATAAAACAAATTATATACATCTATCATTGGGAGCACCCTGCTTAATTATGACTATGATGCAAACGTTGTCAACACATCACTTGATCCAAATGAAACCAACTCCACCACCACATGATAGGATTAGTCACTAACAACTTAGTATAATGATCTATTTCAATCTAACCCACTGAATACAAGTTTCAAAAAATCATTTTAATGTGTATCACTAGTACCATTGAATTAGAAAGAAAAAAAATTGAAAATCAAATTTTAAAATTGTTGAGAGTATTTCCCTAATTTCTAATTACCAAAACATTAAATTAGAGAGGGTAATATAAAAAAAATCCAATATCTTCGGGCATCTCGCTGAGTGCTTGGCAAGTCTTGTTGACCACTCGACGAGCTCCATAGCCACACAAAGACTTTGCCGAACAAACCTTAACCAACTCCACTGATGCACATTAGTCAGGTCAACGAGCCCATATTGAGGTCTCGTCTACGCCTTGGTGAGCTCCACAAAACATATTTTTTATTTCAAAAAATGTTAAGTATTTTACTTCCCCAATCATTTAATACCAACACACACCTTAAATATGTATACTAATGCAAACCACAAAAGTAAGTATCTATATCACATAAGAATATTATATGTATCTAGTGTTATATAATACTAAATTATGAGTGATCAAATTTACAAAAGAATCGTCAGATATACAAAGTAGAATACAAGTTTTATATTTTGTATACAGAAATGTACACAAAGTATAAGTATCCTAAAAAATCCATTATTATTTTTAGCGAGAATTTGCTATTTGCCTGTATCACCCCTTCATAAATATGGAGTTGTATGAGTTGGTGATTTGAAAATTTTATTTTTTTTTTCAAATTTTCGTATGTTAGATTTGGTCTTTGACGAAAAGAATCATAGCTAGTGTCTTAAAACCCATCCGAATTAATTAACATTTTGCTTGGGGTGAATGTTTATAAAATAAAATTTCATTGGGATTACATTGATTAATCATTGTGATCGTATATTTGCATTTGCCTTGACTTTACCTAATTATAGATTTATCTAGAAAATAATGATAACTGAGCTTCTCGAATTAGTATCCATTTTTGTTTAGTGAGAGAATATAAGATAAATTATTTATTATTTTTAAAATATGTTATTATATGATATTAGGTTATTAAAATTCAAGATTATGATAAATTTAAAAAAAATTAATTGATAAAGAATATATTCTAAAAATAATGAATAATATCTAGTGAATACAAATGTACTTATTATGTTATCATTTCAAGCGACTAGTCACACTTATAATGAAATAATCTAAAATTTATACAAAATTTATAATAGAAAATAAAAATTAAAATTAAAAAATATATAAACAGAGGATCTGGCAAAATATACATTAAAGACGTTGTGACTGAATTATATATCATACTTAAAAAGAAAAAAAAAGCATCAATATTTGTAGGTGTGTAAATCTCTTATATGGAGATCGTGTCTTGTAGTTTTAAGTTGTGTAATTTTCTATTTTCTCTTAAATTTGTCATCTTATTTAAGTAATATTTTTTTATTTAATAAAAAAAAAATGGGTTTATTATTATTATTATTTTTTTAAAGTGTATAATGTCACATCCTCATAGGCATGGATTGAGAGTGTACCTAATAGCTAGTGCTTGTACTTTGTGAGATAGTGGTTTCTTGTTTCCGTCGTGATTGCAATGACTGATAAATGTGTAACCTTCAATTTTTCATAGTGGATTTGGAAGGGTGCTGGCACTCCCGTGAATTAGGTGCACGATGTGTGACTGAGCATGAAAGTTTTGTTTTTTTGCGTACAATTGTTTACTATGACAAAAATATGTAACGAAAAAAATAAAATCTTTCCTAAATAAATGTAGATATATGTAGGGTAATTTTATCATACGGTTGAGATTGATGTTACTTTAAATAAAAATAAATAAAAAATATTAACTTGTAAAAATAATAACTCTTATATCTTATTTATATGTTTTTGAAATTAAATTTTAATAAGATAGATTGAATTTAATCAATTTAATTTGAACAAATTTATTTAATATTATTAAAATTTTATTTTTATTATTAATTTTTTTTTAAAATAAAAATGAATTATTTTAGGATTTCTCAAAACCAAAATACAAGCTAAAATGGTATATTCATGGTAACCCATTCCAATGTCCCACTCTAAGCGTACCACTAATAACATGGTATTATATTAGTGTATTTAGAAAATTATGAGCACATTTTTCTACTTATTTAAACATTTTTTTTCTCTCTTTAAACGATGACATGTTAAAATATAATCAGTGTTACATGAAAAGTGACACTAAAAATGATTACATTACAAGAATTTTGTACATAGTTGCCATAATTTTAAAATTTTCCAAAATAAAATGTTATAAACAAATTATTAGTACTTAGGAATTATTTTTTTTTTCTCATTGAAATAAGGACTTAAGACTTTAGAGGACCAGCTTGCAAGTGGTTAGAGTGTAGACTAATAATAAATATGTGGTATGGGTTGCAATTGCAGACAATTACTTTATATATGAGTCCTTTCAAAACATTTTTTTTTTATTTGTACGTCAAAACCTTTCAAATTCAAAGCATACGGACATTTTAAAAAGTAAATGTTTAAAAACAGAAAAGATCTTAGCTATTAGGTCGTCTTTCTTAACTTCTCTCTTTTTCTAAGAGTTATTTTCATTACCCAATTCCATGGTTTTGTTTACAAAAGGGTCATTATCTTTACTCATATAGGCTAGTCACATTGGGTCCAAAAGAGATTTTTAGGATGTTCAATCATTACAAGGCTTCTGTCACGTTAATAAAAAGATAATTATTTATTTAATATGTATTTTCATAATAATCAAAATCGTTATAAAAAATTTTAAAAAAATTAAATAATTGATTATGTGATAGTATAAATTTGAATGCTATCATATACATGAATTAGAAATTTATCATCTGATACATATATTATTCATATGTAAGATAAACATTTTATAGAAAAATAAAAAAAAATATTATATAATCAATAATTTAATATGACATAGATAAATTAATTATCTAATAAAGTTTCATTTTGGAAAGAAAAAAAAATGCCCACTGTCCAAATAGACTAAAAGAAATTTGAGATTTTTTTTTAGATAAAGAAACCTTGTGGTCTCTGCTTTTAGAAAATAACAAGACACGAATTAAATATTAATTTATATTGTTAAGAAACAGAAAGATCATCAGTACATAACAGCAAAAAGGTTTGACCTTGTTGAGGATAAAAAAAAGTAAAAAAGGTACAGCTATTGTACCTGCAAAATGATACATGATTAAAGGAGGATTCCCCTGCATGTTATTGTCAAAATAAAATAATAATATGATTTTGGTAAAATTAGGGTTTGAGTTTATGGATAGAAACATGCGTGGAACTATGCCTAACAATTATCTTAATAATTATAATGATTTTATATGAATTTTGGATATATTTAAATAATAATTATAGATTATAAATTGATAATACTTTTCTCACATTTTATCACACATTTTATTTTTTAATATTTATTTAAAAATATATTTAATTTTAAAAAATATAATATTAATATAAGTTTTACTCTATTATACTATTTAAAATATTGACATTAATTTTTAATTAATTTAGTACATATTTTTAAATAAAATAAAAGATATAAAAGTAAGAATAAATAAAATATAATTTAATTATTTCAAATATTATGTGTTTTATTATTAAAAGTATATTTTTTATGTAATTATATATATATATATATAATATTAATATATGTTTCGTTTCGATTAACCGTAATTTCGATATTACAATAACTATCATTGTCACACTTTTCGTTTATTAAGGTTATTTTCAAAAAAAATCATCAAAATTATAGAATTAATCATAATTAAGTTATTTATATTAAAATGTTGACCTTTTTAATAATAATACTTTATTATAAAAAGCATACGTGTGATATAATAACCTTGTCACTTTTCATACCTATTAATTTAATACATAAATATATATATATGCATGTAATTTAGTTGTATATGCGTCATTTCAAGGAATCAAAAAAGAATGAGAAGCTTACCAAAATTGTTATGAAAAATGTGATCATTGAACTGTGTAATTCTGTTATATACCTTGCTTTATATATTAGCCTAGTCTTTGCCAATGTGTTACAAACTAACTCATATCTATTGTGTAAATAACTTACTTTTCATCTATTTAAGACCATAAGTTCGTTGTAAAAAGATACAAAATTATTAGTATAAAAAGGTTCAATTAACATATCATCAAGTTGGTCCACTTCTATTGGTGCATAAATAAATGTAAAAATCATTAATAAATTAATGATAAGTTTATTTCAATTTTGATCTCTAAATAAATTTACATATCTTTTGAAAAGTTATGTTATTTTCTTAATTAATTAAAAGAAATAATCTTAAATATTCTAAAAAAAAATTGTAAATTGTAAACTTTAAATTAAATAATTAAATTAAAGCAAGTAAATTATAATCGAATTGATATGCATGAACGAATATGAGAAATTAGCTAGTTATTATTCATGTAAAGAACGAATTAAATGATTTTCATAAAAATTAGAATTTATTTTTCTTTTAAACAAGCGAATCTCAATGATCATGATAAGTCTATACAATTCTCAATTAATCAATAACTTATTCAATTGGACTTGAAATTGATTAATTGGTAAACTAAAGAGAAATAAATAAATTATCTAACTTAATACAAATCAATGAAATTAAATCAAACTTTTATTCATAAATGCACAACCAAACACAAATAATGTGTCTAATGTTTAGTTTTCAACTATTCTCTTTAATTATAAATCAATTGATCTATCATTAATTTATAATTAAAGATGTAAAAAACACGAAAAAAAATAAATCAACTTTTATTTAAATAAAATCATAAAATTGTTCTTTCAATTATGGAAGCAAAACTAAAAACACATATAGAAAATTTAACATAACATAACTAAATTAATTAAAATTCATTCAACTACAAAAGACATGTTCAGAATATAGAGAAAAGTAAGATCTAACTATCAAAATATCCCCTTTTGATCAGAGAACAAATTCTTGATGTGGTTGATCTCTTTCTTCAAACCCTTGAAAATACTTCACAATTGGGTGTTTTTTCTCTAAATTATGTGCTATGGAGTGGTGTATTACGGCTATGATGGTTGGGCCTATTTAAGAGGGGTATGTAGTGTACTTATAGATTAGGTTTTGGGTAAAACACATTTCGTAAGCGTATTAAGGTTTATGGTCAGTTTTAACACTCAAGTCACATCACACTTTTATCTATACCGCGGCACGATACCAAAGTTAAATCCTCAGTTGCAACTCGAGAGTACCTCACTACGGCATGTTAAATTTTGGGTTACAACATGTACCTATTTCCTGGTGGCTTGACATTTTATTCGTTTCAACTTGTCCGAGTTGCCATTTCTTGTCCCATTTTTACTTTTTTTGCTCATTTAAATCCAATATTCTTCTAAAAGCATATTAGTCTATAAAACACGAAAATACCCTCTAAAATAACATAATACTAAAATAAAACATAAAAGTAACACTTAAATGCGTATCAAATTATAGGTTAAAATAAAGTTCATCAAATTCCCCTAAACCTACATTTTACTTATCATAAAGCAAAACAAAAATAAAAATATTAAAAAGAAAACTACAAGATTCATGGTGCAACTCAAAACATATCTACATTAATTCCCTCAAACCTAATGTTAAGAATACAAATTTGCTTCAATTTTATTCTTCAAAAGATACACTCTTAATATCACAACGACCCTAGGGTTCATATGTTTAACAAAGTAATTGCAAACATAAGTTATGTAAAGAAGAAGGCAAATAGGTTTGCATATGATTTTAAACAAGAAAAGACTCAAATATGTCAAAAATAGGTCTCATGAAAGAGAATCAAATGTTAGAATTATAAAGACATCAAATTACTAATATCATACTCTAATCAAACTCGTTAAGCATGCATTATCAAGTATATTCCTATAGATGAATGTGTGTGTGTGTATCCATTTGACTTCAAGGGATTATTTTCTATTATCTTATAATAACCATATCACTACTTACAAGAATTCAGGATCATAGTATTTATTTATATTGTTATTATTATTTTTTCTCGTTTTTTTCAAGAATAGACCTATATATATATATTAATTATAGTGAGTGGTTATTATACCTTCTTTTTCTAATGGAACCCTATATGTATCATTTTTCATTGAAAGTCAAGCATGAAATGAAGATAGACACACACTTTCAATCTCTACTCAAGTAATTCAAACAAGGTAATGAAAATAAGCAAATGAGACTGATTAGATTGTTTTAAATCCTAACATCCAATTCAAAATTTATAGAGATCATTTAATAATTTATAGTCATAAGAAAATTATTTAAAAGAGTAGAAGAAAATATTATAGGCTCAATAATCACACAAGATAGTCTCTATTATTTGATTTCTAGACACTAAATTTGAATTCATCTCAATTTCAAAATTCCAAGCATAAATTATAGACTATAAATAGAACTAATTTTTACAAAAAATCTTAAACATGCTTAAGAAATTAAACAAACATTCATAAAGACTCAATTACTCACCTTAAATTGACTAAAAGCATGATAAATTTGTATCAAAAAAAATTATTAGACCTAATTGCACATCCCAAACCTAAACTAAACATTATCCGCAATTTTTTCAACTATGCATATGTTTATAAAAGTATTCAAAAAAGAATAAATAGAAAATAAACTAATAATAAATAAATTAAAACAAAAAAAAAGAATGTTGTTGAAAAATAGTGGATTGTTCCCCACCGAGTGCTTTCTTTAACGTATGCTTAAGGCTAAGACTTTTGCACTTCAACATCCCCATTTTTATTGACTCCTTCTAAGTAAGGCTTCATATGATGCTCATTCACCTTGAATAACATTTCATTCTTTGGGTTCATCAATTCTACAACTATATAAGGAAAGACTTGAACAACTTAAAATGGTCCACTCCATCTTGATTTCAATTTTTCTGTAAACAATTTAAAATGAGAATTAAGTAAGAGCACTTTCATTCTAGGATAAAAAGATTTACTAACTAGGCTCTTTTCATGGTAACCCTTAACACTTTCTTTATAGATTTTTGCATTTTCATAGGCTTTATCTCTAGTCTCTTCTAGCTCATCAAGTTGAAACAAGTGTTTCTCTCCTACTTATTCAAAATCCATGTTCAATTACTTGATTACCCAATATTCTCTATGCTCAAACTCAACGAAAAAATGGCATGCCTTTCTAAAAATCAATCATAAGGACTCACACCAATGAGTGTCTTGTAGGTTGTGCGGTATGCTCATAATGCATCATTCAACTTGGTTGTCCAATCTTTCCTTGAAGGTTGCACTTTCCATTCTAAGATACCCTTGATTTTTCTATTGCTTGCCTCAACTTGATTGGAAGTTTGTGGATGATATAGAATGATCACCTTGTGTGTGATGTTATACTTTTTCAGTATCCTATCAAGAAGCTTATTACAAAAGTGGCTCCTCCATCAATAATTATGGTCTTACGTATCCAAACCTACTAAATATCATATCTTTCAAAAATTAGACAACATAATTAGCATCATTAGTTTTAGTGGGTATAACATCAACCCACTTGGATGCATAATTAACTACAATCAAAATATACTCAAACTAAAAGAAGGGGAAAGGGCCTATCAAGTTAATCCCCCAAACATCACATAATTCAACAATAAAATTAGATGTGAAAGGTATCTCATCATGTTTTTCTATATTACTAGTCCTTTGACATATATCATAATGCATATATATATAAGCATTTTTAAACAAAGTTGGCTAATAAAAACAAAAAATATGAGCATATTTAAACAAAGTTGGCCAATAAGAACTAACTACAATATATTCCAGGCCTTTTTCTTACCACCAAAATGACCTTCACAATAAAGCTCATGATAGAAGGAAAAAATTCTCTCATGCTCCTCCTCAGGTACATATCTCTGGATGGCTTGATCTTAGCTAAGTTTGAACAAATAAGAGTCATCCCAAAAATAGTGTATGGAAAAATGTAAAGAATCTTTTTTTTTCTAAAAATAAATATTAGGCCTAAAAATAGCATTTGTAAGATAATTGATTATGTCAACATACTATGGGTTTGGACCTACTGTAAACAATTATTCATTATGAAAAGTTTCAAAAATATCTACACCATTCTCATCCTCAAAAGTGTCAAAATTAGAAAATTAATCTTGATAGATGATTAGCTACTACATTCTTAGTCACTTTCTTATCTCTAATATCGAGGTTAAATTCTTACAAAAGCAACACCCACGTAATTTGTCTTGGCTTAATATTTGGTTTACTCAATAAATATCTCAAAGCAGTATGACTAGAATGTATAATTACTTTAGATCCTACCAAATAAGATCTAAATTTATCCAATTTAAGCACAACAACAAAAAATTCATTTTCAATGATAGAATAATTAAATTAGGCATCATTGATTGTTTTACTTTCATAATAAATAACATATAAATGCTTATTTATTCTATACCTCAAAATAGTCCTCATAATAAAATCATTAGCATGAAACATAATCTTAAAAGGTAAAAACAATTCAGGTGCCATGATAATAGGTGTAAATATTAATTTAGCTTTCAAAGTATTAAAAGTAATAAGACAATCTTTATCAAACACAAAGGAGACATTCTTGGTCAAAAATTACATAAAAGATGACTTATTTTAGAAAAATATTTAATAAATATGCCATAAAAACATGCATGTCTTAAGAAACTCCTAATGCCATTTACATTAGTAGGAGTGAAAATTTAGCAATCAAATCAATTTTAGCTTTGTCCACTTATATACCTTTACTTGAAGTGTCCTAACATGATGCCTTGTTTTACCATAAAATGACTTCTTCTTTTTCCAACTAAGAGTTCAATCGTTTCAATGCTTTTTTTCTAGAATTTAAGTCAACTTATGCAAAAAATCATCAAATGAGGTTCCAAAGATAGAAAATTCATCCATGAATATCTCAATGAATTTCTCCACCATATCCAAAAATATAGATATCTTACATCTCTAGAATATGGTAAGATGTCATATACCGAATGGCATCATTCTGAAGGAAAATGTCCCAAATGGACAAAAGAATGTAACCTTCTCTTGATTTTTTAGAGGTAAAAAGGGCACTTTTGATGTTTGAGTAAGGCTCGCACGTTTAAGGATATCCATGTGGGCCTTCCTAGCGCTTATGGGTCCTTGGATGCTTGGCTAAAGATAATGCATTTATTTCGCTCTTCCTAACTCTCAAACCCGGTCCTAGCCCTTATTAGGAAGCGAGTAGATACCATCTAGACTACTCGCACATTTAAGGATATCCGTGTGAGCCTTACTAGAGCTTATGGAGTCCAGATGGTACCAACTCGCTTCCTAATAAGATCTTAAAGGACTAGGATCGGGTTCGAGAGTTGAAGAGAGAAAAAATAATGTGTTATCCTTAGCCAGCGTCCAAGGAACCATAAGCGCAAAGAAGGTCGACGAGGATATCTTTAAATGTGAGAAACATGCTCAAACAATGTGTAATTCTATTATATATATTACTTTATATAGTAGCTTAGCCTTCGTCAATTACGTTATAAATGGCTCATAGTTATTATGTGTATAACTTACACTTTATAATTCTAGAAGGATATATATGCAATAACAATATTTTATGCATATGCAACAATGTCGTATTATTTATACATTTTTTTATATGTACAAGTGAAATAAAACAATAATTAAAAATCTAAAATTAAAGAGATTTGAATAAAACAACGAGTTCTGTAATTAAAAAGAATTTAAAATGTTGGGTCATAAATAAAATTGAGTTGAAAATGGTCATATGACTTAATCATATAAATATGATTATAGGAAGGAAATCTCACTACCGAACTCATGAAATTTTAGAGAACAACAAAAACAGTCATTAAGCTTGAAAAATATGCATTAACCTCTCATTTACTATTGTTTTTTTATTACAATGTATTTCATTGAAATTATTATTTTTTATTGATTTTTTTTTTTTGCAAATACTATCTCTTAAAAAGAAGTGAGAAACATAACCCAAATTTTTGAATTTGGCTTTCTTATCACTCTTTTGTAGCAAAATTACTACTAAATTTATTTTGTAGCTAAAATATTGGTTGTTACTTCTAAATTTTTTGTAGTGTTATTTTTCAAACCTTAAGATTTTTTTTAAGATAACTCTATTGTCATAACTGGTTTCACTAATTTCATAGCAAAATTTATATTTTTAAAAATATTTGAGTAATAAATTATAAGAAAAATTTTAAATTATACTGACATTATTTTTTCTCTTGAAATATCAATTTTTTTATTGTTTCAGATAATTTGAAATGAGGTATTTGTACTTATAATATACTCTTATAATAATTAATGAAAATGTAATGGGCTATTTTCTATTTTGTTAGCAGTTATGTTTCCATATTTCCAAATAAAAAAAAATCTATATATATGTACAATTTATAATAGCAAAATCAAACTATATTTAAACAAAAAAAAAAACAATCAAGGTAAGCTATGTCTATATTATTTTGATTTATCTATTAAATTGTATGAAAATAAACAGATAAATACTAAGGTATTTATCATAGTTTTAATCTAAAAATAGGATTAAACGTTACCATCAATTATATGAAAAACTATATTTATGGTAATGCTCAAACCTACACTTTCCTGTATAATGATCAAGCACTAATATCAACTTGATTAACCGTTGATGTGTCAAAACCATACAATTTGATAATGATATAAATGATTATTTTTCCCTGGTAAACAATTTGTAATAGCAAAAATAAACAAGTTGATATACATTTGAGCGTGGCAAACGTTGGTTCATATTTTCGTCTTGCTATCATTGCCAGCCACAATGAGTGTAACACATAGAAAAAGTATTTTATTAGTACTTTTCAAAGATAGCACTAATAATTTTTAAATTTGAAAATGTAGCAAGTGTAATATTACATCTTATAGTATTATTTCTATTTTGTCTTTTCAGCTAAGATGTATGATAACTAAGCTATCTACATAATATGTTATTATATATGATGAGGATATATGGTTGTTGAGTAATTAATCGAAACGGTGTGTAATATTATATGTATGTTTAAATCTATTTAGAGAATTTTTATATTCATTGAAGGTGTACGACATGGGTTATGAGTTCTATTGGGTTTGGGTTTATTACTATTGATTTAGTTAGTAATGTTATATAAAAAATTTTAATCTATTAATTTTAATATCTTTTATATCAATTAATTACTTGTATGATTTAAGTATTTTTATCATTATATAGTAAAAAAAATATTAATTTGATTAGAAAAATCAAGTCATTTGCATGATAATTTTTAAAGTTATAATTTTATTATCTTATTCATGACATGTATTTATAATTTTAAGTGACATATATATGAATTAACTTCAATTAATTAATTATGTTTGATGTTTTTTTTATACATGTATTTGATTAGGAAATATACAAGGTTAATTATGTTTGATGTTTTTTTTATTTTATTGATTTAACACATAACGTATATAAAATTGTAAACATACATATAACTTATTCAAAAACAAAAAACCAAGAAACCAATAGAGAAAAGATTATCGAGTTCTTATGATAACAAAATGCTTAGAAAATGATTAACTTTAATTAATTAATTATGTACACTTTGCAAATTGTATTTATACTAAAGCTAACAACTAGCTTTTACACGTGACAATCATATTAGAATTCTGTTATGATACCTGCTAGCTATCTATTTACATGAGCTACTCATCTACAAGTTATGTATAAGAATTATACAAGCTCGATACTCTTTGTTATTCCCTTTCAAATTCTGGATCGGTAAGACTGGAATTTTGTTAAGTAGTTTGTAAATTATGGATTTAATTAATTTAGATAGATGAATTAATTATTTTTAATTTATAATTTAATAATCTAAGCTAGACATACAATCGCGTGTAAGAATAAAATGAAGAAATAAAAGAATAATACATGATATCTTTGGGTATAAACAACCTAGGTCATAACCATAACTTAAGAGAAAAATTATCAGTTCATCAAACCACCTAATTTTTTATTATGATTATCAAATATTTAAGTACAAATTCGGTTTTATGTTACCCTCCTTATGATACTATCTCAATGTACTTTACGTACAAACCCTTCCCCTGTTTTCACAGTTTATAAAATTAACGTGAGCGATTTTCAGACTAACATTCCAATAAATTTCTTGCAAATCAGATCATTCATAAATTAACTGTAAAAAAAATTACCACAAAACATAAGTGTCTATATATGTTCTAAAACAGATTTAATAATAAATAATACTAACTAGATAATTCAAAAGATATGTTATTTAAATAAAATCAATTAGCAAATTTAGATTAAAAAATTAATTACAGAATCAACAAAAATAACTTCTTTAAAAATTAATAATTAAATCATATAATTATAATTATTCATATAATTATTTTATTTAAATATAAAAGATATTAATTAAAAAGAAACTATATAAACATCAAAAATATGAACGAACTTAACTATAAATTATAAAAATATCGATAATCAAATATCATAAATTAATTTCTTTACATACATTTGATAAACTGCACTAAAATTTTTGCCTTAAACCTAAACTTGAATTCTTTATAATATTAATCATCGCTAAGCTTCTCAATATCAAGTTTGGATCGTTTACCACAATTCAACTGTGGCTATATATATTTACTACAAAACTGATGCCAATTAATAATCACCGGTCTTTTGTAAATTATATATATTTACTACAAGCTGCTACACTCTGACACACACACACACATATATATATATATTCACTATATTCACTATATTCACTATATTCACTATATTCACTATCTTCACTTTAACCATTGTCGCTATTGCTCTTTAACGATGAAGATGATAATAATATTTCCTTCAATCTTTTCGGCACAGTTAGGTTTTTTTCTTTTCCTTCTAAATTATTTCAGCAATTTTCTTTCCCAGCATCCCACGTAATCAATCCTAGTGTGTGTATATATATATAAATAATAATAATAATCTACTGATATTAGAATTAATTTTATTTTAGGTTTAATTTTTCAATACCTTTTAAAAAATTTAATATTATAAAAATCAATTTTTAAAACACATCTTAAAAATATTAAAACATATCTAAAAAATATTTACTTACTAATTTCATAAATTAATTCGAGTTTAAAAAAATATTTTAGCACAAAAAATAATTTTAGATTTATGAACAAGTACTATTAAATACATAAATACAATCTTATGTATCGTAATTATAAAAAATATAATTGAAATATGATTATCTTAATTTCGAGTATTTATTCAAAAAAATTGATAAATTTGATAACAGGCTTAAAAATAAATTTATAGGTAAATATTTTATCCACGAAAATAATCAATACTCATAGTTCTTACATTGTTCGTAGTCATAAGAGATCTTGCTATCATATCATCATCATGATCCTTAGTAACATCAAGTTACTCACTAGCCACCTATATTCTAACAAGTGAAAGTCAATTTCTATATGCTTAGTTCTAACCTGTATCACTAGATTCTTTGATAAATGTTTTGTGCTAACATTATCACAGTATTCAACTGGTACTTCTTTCAATTTTACTTCTACTTCTAACAACAAAGACCTCAACAAAATAACCTCTACACTAGTTAAAGCTAATGATCGATACTCGGACTCAGTAGAAGACCTGAATACAACTTTTTACTTGTTAAAGCTCCAAGAGATTAAACTATGACCAAAGAATACATTGTAAGCACTTGGGCTTCTTCTATAATCTACATTAGAAGCCCAATATACATTCGAGAAAGAAACCAGATCAATTTCTTCACTTTTGTACAACATCAAACCATGTATTAGTGTTCCCATTAGGTACCTCAAAACTCTTTTAAGAACTTTAAAAAATTTTATATTATGAATCAAATTAGTCAAAGGAAGTGAAAAGATAATTAACAGAAGTATGTCAAACTAAAATTCACAGATGAAATCTAATATGCATAAAAATAAAAGTATACCTAAAATATGTTTATTTGAAACTCGTTAGTTTCTTTGACTTAATAGTGATCTTGAGAGAAGTTTCTAGAAACTAAATTATATTCAAATATTTTGTTCATAAATATAACAAACACTCATAAATCAAGTTATTGATTATTCTCTTTCTTGTTTATTTAATTACATAATTTAATAATTAGCTTATGTAATTATACTCTCAAAATGAAACTTCGTTATTATTTAAAATTCAAATCATGTCATGTAATACTATAAAAATATATTAATATTTTATTATTATCTTAATTTATTAGCCTAAAAAACAAAACTCATAACATATTATCTTATTATATAAAGTTAATTAGTGTCATTTTATAAGTGAAATAAATAATTTTTAGCTGACGTATTTAAAAAATGTGTCACTCATAATAGATGTAATTTATCAATTAAATTTTCTTTCAACTAATGAATTTTCTACGATATAATAATATTTATTTGATATTTGTAAGATTAGAATAAAAAATTAAAATAAATATTATTTTAAAACTTTAAAAAATATAAAATAATATTTGCGTGCAAAGCATAAAATTTATCTTCAAACTCATGAAAACATATTTTATCTATCTTATAAATGCTTAAACTCCGCAATATCTACATAATATTTCAAATTCATAAATCATTACTTAATTATAATTTTCTTTTAAGAAAATCTATGTACTGCATATTTATATATATAAGCAATCTATGTGATTGAATATAGAAATTAGACGGTTTGACATTAATTTCCAAATTTGGTTCTTTTTGACTTTATATTGTTGGCGACATAGCTTCCATGGTTTGGTTGAGAGTTGATTCTTGACTTGTGTGAATTTAAAGATGTGTGAGACTAAAGAGGTGAAATCCCATAAGACCCGCAGTATTTATTGGACTATATATATATATATATATATATATATATATATATATATGCACTATTATTACCACCTTCTACTCAGAAAATGTTTAATTTGGGTGAGATCTCTTCCTCATGCATGTTCACGATCCACTATGGGGAAAAAAGAAGACGATTTGAACATGTCGGACATACAATATATATATATATATATATATATATATATATATATATATAAATAATCAAATAAGTTAATAGACTCGTATTTCTTCTGAATTTCACATTAATGTAATCTTTTTATAGTTATTATTTTACCACTAACAATAATGCTCAATAGTCTTTATCAGAAAAAATAATAATAGTCAATAGTCACTAATTGGAGTTTGATATTTTTGTGTCCTATATTATAAAAGTTTGTTTCATGTTAGTATTCAATTATTGATATTTTTTTAATCATTTTGTATATTATTTACTAACTTTTTACTAAAGTTGGTCACATGGTTTTTCTACGTTAAATTAGATAATAATATTTCTAAGAATTTACGGAAAAAAAACATGACCAAAAGGAAAAGGAGGTTGAAAATAATTAAATTATGTTATTAAAATATAATCTTTTAATAACATCTTACATAAAGTATATCATTTAGTTAATAAATAGGATGTTAAAACCCGCAAAACAATAACTACAATATTTTAAGTTTTTTTTTTTTTGTATGCTAATATGTTACCATTACTACTAATCGATCATCACTATATAATAGGTTAAAAGCCGTTAAAAATTTCACAAATTAAAAAAATTTAAAATAAAAATTAATACAATTTATTTATTATTGGGTGGAGAGTGTTAATTTTCTTAGAAAATAATAATTATTTAATCGTTTAGATTACAAACAAACAAACTTAATTTTTAATCATTTTACTTATGAAAAAGGTACAAATAAAAGACATTTGATATTTTTAAATATTATTTTACTATTAAAATTAAAAATAAAATATTCATTATAAATATCAAAAATTATTAAACATCTTATTTTTCATAAAAAAAATGATTAAATAAGGCATGATTTTATGACCTAAAGAACTAAACACTACTTTTTACAAAAGCAAAAGGATTCTATGATATTTTTTCCTTTATTATAATTTTAGAATTAAAATATTATCATAATTTAAATTGTTATTATCATAATTGTTTTTCATTAATAACAAATTTATTCAGTAATAATGATACGAAATTATATAAATTCAATTCATACACTTTTTTTTGTTGACTTTTTTTCTTTCTAAAATTCCATAAATGTCATCATCAAATTTGTCACATTGGATACATCTAGCCAAAATTGAAAAAAGAAGAAGCAAATAATGTTCATAATAGCTATTACCTACTAATAATTGAATTAAAATGTTAAAATAAAATACTTTAATAACATAAAAGGTATCAATATATTAACTATTGTAACTTTGAGATACTATACTCCACTAATTGTCAACTAAAATTTAATGATATAGAGATATAATTATAATAATATTTAAAATTATGTATTTATTGTAAAAAAATTGTGGTAATTGAAGTTTTATACAATAAATATAATAGACAACTTTAATTGTAGACTTAAATATTAAATTTATATCTTATGAAAATGATATGTAATTAAAAAAATGGCTTGTATATCTAGGTTATAAGTTCGATTCTTATTAAAGGAGATTTAAGTCATTTTGAATTCTTTAATTCTGAATGAAAGGATTTGCTTTTATCATTAAAAAAAAGTAACTTGTTCTATGTGTTTTTATTTCTATTGCATTCTATCTCATCATATTCTATCCTACGATATTTCAAAATCACCATCAATATCTCACTATAGGTCTAAGCTTGTTATATAGTATGTGACTTATCCAACTAAGAATTCTCAAATAAACTAATACTATCAAGGGCATTAAAGATGTAGTTATTAATTCACCTAAGAGGCAACAATTACCATAGGCAAACATATTATTGATGACGCATGTATTTCTACTATACTACTAATACTTGTACTTGTTCTACTATTTTACCCAAGTATGAAAAAATAACGATGTGTAAAACAAATAAGATAATTTTGGTTAGGCATACTATATTCAAAAAATATAAAATGTCTTCCCTTAATATTTATTTCATAAATAAATGATTAAATAACACATTTTATAACTTAAAATATTAAACACCACCTTGTACAAAGTAAAAGGATCCCATGATATTTTTCCCTTTATTAAAATTTTAGAGTGAAGATTTTATGGTACTTTAAATTGTTATTGCTATAATTGTTTTTCATTAATAATAATTTTATTCAATAATAATGACATTAAATTGTAATTGAGAATTCCATACATAAAAACAACTGTACAAAAGGTCAATTGTTATTCTGAAACAAATAGGTAACCAAGACCTAAATGAGGGGTGATAATGCCAACCTATGGAATCTTTTTGCAAGCTTTATTTCAACTCGACCAAGCACACCACACAACGAGAATTAAGCAAGTAGCATAACGGAAGTGCAAAGAAATAGACATAATTCAATACACCACTAAAACAACTAGCAAATACAAAAAAAATTATCTATGATAAACACATTAGTGACGATATACCTCATAGGCTCTTATCCAAGCTAGCAACATGCACAAACATAACAAGCATCACACAGCAAGTGAATCAGTCATACATACTAAAAAACTATAAAGAATTTCCAATCACTTCAAAAATTCATATGAGAGAACATATTCGGTAAATAATGATTAGCATCTCATAGCATGCAATTATACATAACAGAGCATGTCATAAGAAAGCGTCAGAGACCCGATACACAACCCGAGTATGAAGATGATGGTTTTTTAAATACTTACACCAAAAATACATGCAGATAAAAAGTATAAGTAATATCAACTAATCAGGAAGCATACAAATTAATTTAATATAGTAAAAGCTAAACATAAAGCTATAGGCATGTTACACAAAAAGGAAAGAAAGCATGCAATTACATATAACAAGTAATTTTTTAATCAAAGTCTAAATCTAGTATGTTGGTACATATACGATAGAAAATTATATTATACTAACACACAATCTGATCATGCATAACAATATATATATATATATATATATATATATATATATATATATATATATATATATATATATATATATATATATATATATATATATATATATATATATATATATATATATAACGAGGTAAACCCACTCCTTACCTCTTTGGTAGCATCATCAGGTTGCTTATGGCAACCACTCGATCTCTTCTATCAGTCAAGACCTCCAACCTAACTATTTATTACTGCTCTCGATTGTAGCGTACATAATGACTTGGTTTGACACACGAACCATATTTTCCTTAAAAACCAACACCACTCAATGTGGTATGATTAGCAACCATAGATCTAATGTGAAGTGAACAAGCAAATGTGAGGACCACTCTCAATCACAAACAACCAATACCCACTGTGGTAACCACTTTCAACCACGAACAAAAAATCATATACATGTGATATATAATTAATTACGTACTGCGCACAACTAACGATTTGAGAAAATAACCAATCAACATAGGAATCATAGACACATAGGCTTCTCATGTAATGCACATTAATTCTATCTCCAATATAATACCAGCAATCTTATTTACGTATGAATTTGATTTTTATCTCTTATAAATACAAAATAACACCCAAAAAATGTAGGAGAATACTATAATTAATAAAATAAAATAACAATTTGCAACAAGAAACAAACGGAGATCAAGAGGACATATAAGGCAACTTTTAGAAAATATTTTGAAAATCTACATAAGCTTTTCTTAATCTTTTTTTCTATTTAGTTTCCTATGATTATAATGATGATTCTTATGGAATCTAACTAATTTAATAGTATTATTGTGAGCAAATCCAAGCCCTAGATTATAATTTAACTAATTTAATGTTTTGGAATAATTTTAATTTCAATTCTTGATTTTTGATATGTTTGATTGTGCGTTTGAATGTCATAACTATACATGTGTGAATTAAAATAATCAACTAATTTATTGCATGAATATGTTTATATCTAGTTTAAGATGTAATACATAATTGTTAATATTTTTAATTCAAAGTGGTACCTTATGGTTGCTATCACAAATAGGGTAGAATACACTTGCTAAAGATTAAACGAAGGTTCTAATCTTTCCTAGTTTAATTATCATATTTTCATATCCTGATGTAATGGATGATTTATATCTATTAAACGTATCTTAGGTTATTCAAGATTTTGGTCAGTTAATAAGCGCACATTTAATCAATTACATAGTAAAAAAAATATGGGAAGTAATAAGCGGGCTTAATCCTTTAAAACTAAATTTTCGAATTCAAAAATGGTTTTAAATTATGAAAGTAAATTAGAACTCAAGAAATAATTTGAATTCATGACATGGTTAATAACATTGTAGGCTAGTGGTCAGGACAATCACACATCTCTCATAACTCCTTTGCAACCTTATTTTATTGTTTTAAGTTATTCTTCTCAAAAACAAACAAAAACTCCCTTTTAATTAAGAGTAGATATTGTTACCAATTCTTATAGGTTCTTAAAACTACTTATCACTCGTACATGATCATATTACTTGTGTGTTCTTAATGGTATCATAATGGTTAAACATGCCATGGATGGCCTGACACATCATGGCTAGACACACCATGAACGAACACGCCATGGATGGTCGAACCATGACTAAACACACCATGGTTGGTCAAACTATGGCCGTCCACTCATTGATCACTTCATGTGACTCATCCTGATCCATATATGCTTACCTTTATGATGGCTAAGTTCGATCATGTTCATCGATCACCCAATTCTTCGTCATTGCTTGCACAGGTAAGGTTAAGTTTAAGTGTCTTGGGATGCGAGGTGTTTGCATTATAGGAAAATGAAAATCCTACATTTTCTACGAGGTGTTAGGAAATTGAATAAACGAAAAAGGTAATCGAAATTTTTATTATTAAATTTTAAAAATATAATCAAAATACGAATAATTTATCGTTAATTAATTGATGTCGATAATATTTTTGTAATATTTTATAAAATTTAATTGTATGAAAATAATAAAAAAAATATTTGATAATATTTTCGTAATAATTATAAAATTTAATAATATAAAAATAATAAATTAAAATTTATTGATATTTTTATAATAATTTTTTAAATTAAATGATAATATTAGTGTTATTATTTCTTGTTTTTGATTTATAAAAAAAAAGTTAATAAATATGCATAATGGTTAAGTTGTTTGGTAATTGTAACTATGAAGTGAGAACCTATATATATTATTTTGTTGGCAGAAAAAAACTTATTGAGTGTCCCCAGAAGAGATCAGATCATACTCAATTTTTTGAGGTTAGCAATAAAACAACACTAATGTTGGTACTCGCAATTCGCATAAAAATATTTATGAAAACTGTTGCGTCTTGTCAAAAACCTTTAATCCGAAATGTCAGTGTCTACCACTTGATGATAGGTGATAACTTACGTACGATTGATTCATTGATTGATTCATTGATTAGTGGGATATTAATTGGACTGCAATCATAACGTTACCAAATTATTCAACCACATAAAATAAAATACTATACTGTTGTCTTTATTTATTTATTTTTTCATATTATTGTCCATGTTATAATTGCAAAAATTTTGAAAAGAAAAAAAAAATTTATTTATTTATTTATTTTGCTTTTTGATTTTCTGCTTTATTTGTTTCCCAACAAAATAAATTAAGTTACGAGTTTTGGATTCATATAATAAGGTAATTTTAAGTAAATAATACATTTATCATATAATTTTTAAAGTAAGTTAAAAAAATATATCTTTAAAAATAAATGATAAATAACTATTTTTTTATGATTTAATTTATTTATTTTTTATTTTTTAATAACTATTTATTTAAGTTATAAATTTTTTTTGTGTAATTGAAAAATTAACTAATAAAATAAAAATTAAGTTTATTTTTATAAAGTCACTTTTTATAATAATAGTATTAAATTTTATAAAATATATATATATATATATATATATATATATATATATATATATATATATATATATATATATATATATTCATCCTCGTGCTCATCCAATTTTTAATTTTTAATTATCAAAATTTTTTTATTTTAATTTTATAAATAAAACCTCTTATTTTACTTATTTAATGTACACAAATGAATTAAATACAAGATCAATTTCTCCTTCAATTATCTATCATTTTTTTTTTCATTTTCTTAATCATGTAAATCCTTAATTTTAATTCATCTATTATTTTTCTTCTATTTAAAATAAATTAAGTATCAAAAACAACGAGATTTTATTTTCTTAAAAGAAATTTCATATCCAAATTTTTTCAGATAAAAAAAATCTTATCTTAGTAAAATAGGAAAGTGAAGAAATATAGAGAGTTTTCAATTATTTTGTTATTTAGTTTTTTTTATGATTTTTTTATTTTGTTCCTAAATTTTTTTACCTTTTAAGAGTTTTAACTTAGTAACATTTTTATAAAATTATAAAACTAAATTAATTCAACTTAAAAATTAGAATATTAATGTGTCACTTATGTAAAATTATTGGACTATTTTAACCCAAAATCCTTAATTTGTTAAAAAACAAAAAGCCTTCTCCCACACCAAGCCCATAGGCCGTCAACCCAGCCCACTATTTGGGTAGTTGGAACCACTCTTTTGCTGGCCCAACTTATGAAATCTCTTAATTAATTTGACCATTTAGGCAAAGTTTGGCTAATTAACAACCTCTTCAGTGGCTCATTTTAAAAGGGCAACTTCAAGATGAAGGAAAGTTTCAAACCATTCATGCAATGGAGCACTAAATTGAAAACTTGTACAACCAATTCTAGATTTATTTTTCATGATAAAAGTTACTTATAATATAGTCTAAGAAATGATAAAATGTTTTAAAACTACCACAACTAGACTACTAGTGTAACAAACTACAAAGAGCAAACTATTTTTAATGTTTTAAACCCATAAAAAAAAATTCCCAATTTTTTTGTAAAAACAAATGTTAATCTAAGGTTCTTTGTTGTATTTAAAAACTTTTGTTTATTCCATCAACAAATATAAAAAAGAAAGAAAAAGAAATTGTATATTTAAATTTCAAGTCATACATGTTATTTTCTTTTGGTTTCGTTAACAAAAACATGTAAATTTAACAAAATAATTGGGTTATGATAATCTTTTAATAAATCAAAAATTGAGATGAAATTTGAAATTAATCTAAAGGTTAAAGGTTGTAAACATAAAACATAAGTTATCCAACTACAAATTATTACTCAATTTAGGTTCTAATCACAAATTTAAAATTACGGGCACCAATTTTATTAGTAGGCTAGTAAGTAGTAAATGATGAGATTGATTTCCCCTTTCAAATTAGTTAATATTAGATTAGGTAAGAAATAAACTTTAAAATGTAACCATGGTCAAAAGAAAATTTATACTTTTAGCTTAGTATTAATTGATAATTAATTATTATTATTATTTTAATAAATAAATAGATATTAATTTTTTAAAAAATAAATAATTAATGAATTCTTTTACTTTAACGAAGAGTAGAGACTAACTATATAAAAATAATTATTTTATTAACATTATTTATTATTTTAATAAAAAATATATACACAATAATAATTATTTTAAGAGCAACAAGTGTTGGATTTTGTGACAATGTCAAGTAATCTAAATATAAGTGATAAATTATTTAATAAATAAAATAAATATAACATAATAACACGTATGAACTTGACATGTTAGACAAAACTTAATCAAATTTAATAAATATTTTTATGAATATTTTTCGTAGAAATAATACAGATTAATTGACTATTTTTTAATTGATATAACATAATCTTAATATGAAAAAATATGAATAGATCAATATAATTAAGACTTTTAAAATAATATTTCAAGGTCCATAAAATATAAATTCAATATAAATATAAATTATATAATTATTATTTATTATAAAAATATTTATGTGTTTGATAAATATATAATCATTAAATATATGAATTGTTATTCGTGAAAAAAATAATTACATTATACAAAATAAATATTTATAAAAAATATATTCATTAAATGAGTATTCAAAAAATTATTATTTTTTCATAAGTGAATTAATGGAACACTAACTAAATAGATAATATAAATATATGAATTATCACTCTTAATCTAATATAAAAAAGTTATATCGTAAAAAATAATTATTTATAAAAACATTTATTACGTGAACATTTTGATATTTAATGGTATAAAAATTAATAAAAAAAATGTAAAAATAAATTAAATTAAACTGAATATATCGATATTTTTTGGTATAAAAAATTAACAAAAAGTATGTAATAAAAAAATTACATTTTAGTCTATGACACACGTAAGGCTTTTATACATAGAAGACAACAAAATATATATATATATATATATATATATATATATATAATTTATTTATTATATTGATATTTTAATATTTATAGATTAATAAAATTTAAAAAAAAATAAATTTTTGATGTTCAATAAAAGGTATATTATTTTTAAAATAAATTACGTAAGAAAACAAAACATGAAGGTATATATTGGTTTTTGTCTCTATCAGTATTCTTACCCAAAAAAAAAAAAAGTTGTATCCCGTATGAAATTTAATAAAACCTTATGGTAAATTATTTATATTTTATGATAAATAATTATTAAAACATATATATTTTTAATTTATAATTAATTAAAATACAATTTGTTTTTTCAAAACGACAAGATCTGTAAAAGCTTCTTTCTTTCTCTTTTCCGGCAAACAAAAGCTGTAAAAGGATATTACTAATCACTCAGAAATGTCTAATCAGAAGCCACCTAAAGAAAAGCTTTTTCTGCGTCCGATTAAACTGCCAGCATAAACGTGACGAAACTTCTGCTACCACTTTAGAGCTAGCTAATGCCCATATATGAGTACGTCTACATTGGCCACTCTTTCACTTTTGTATTTATCTTTACAAATTAATATCATTTGAGTGGATTATATTTAGATAAATAAATATTAATTATAATTATTTAAATATATTAACCATAAAATTACTTAATTGATTCTACCTATATTAAGATAATCATAATTTTACAATAAATTTATTCCTTTCTCGCAACTTGCTCTCTTTATTAGTTAATTCCATTTATTTTCTATATATAATTATTCTCTCCCATATTTAAATGGGTTGTCGTCAATCTTAATTGAATTGGTAATTTATGAGGAGGTGGAGAATACTAGACATCTCCATAAAGTAACTTCCGCTTCTAGATCTCTTCCTCACCTAGTTTTAAATACATCAATTTTGAAATATAAAATACTCTGTATGTATAATTATAATTAATATAATAAATAAAATAATAAAATTTATTTTTTTAATATATAATTAACTAATTATTTCATTTATAATAATAACATAGATAGTAATAAATAAATATTTTTTGTTTTATAAATAATACTAACCAATAAATTCATAGATAACGACACTTCAAAGATAAAGTTTATGGAAACTAATGGTAAGACAGACGAGAAAATATCTCTTATAATTGTCGTGTACGAAAGTAATAAATAATTATATATGAATATATCAAATCGATAAAAAAATACAAAATTTACGTGTTTTATTAATTTACCTAAATCTACGGAACAATAGATATTATTGAACTGAATAAGAAATTTATACATAATACAGATACAGATTCCCTTATTAATAATATCTCTCGTGTGTTTTTCCAAACTCATAGAAAACTCTCACACTTACTAAGTATTTTCTCTCTTTGAGTTTGCTTATGTTCTCTTTGATTTTTTCTGATTGTTGCCTTGTGTCTTCAATGCATGAATTCATTTATAATTATAGATGAAGCAAGACTCCTTCTCCCTAAATTATGCCAATAATTTTCCTAAATTAGGTCACAAATTTGTTACTTTAGAGTTAATATTCAATAATCTCTACCTTGGTGAAAAAGTTCATAGCGTTGCTTCCAAATACACCCTAGGCGCTCCAAGCTTGAGAGATTTTGATTAAGTTCAAAGAGTGTTAAAACTTGATCCCTGTAACCACCTTTGTCAGTATATCTGTAGGGTTATCTGCAATTCTGACTTTCTAGAGTGTAACATTCTCTTTATTGATGATTTTTCGAACAAAATGAAATCGAACATCAATGTGCTTGGTGCGACCATGATGAACTTGGTTTTTTGCCAAACAAATGACACTCTGGCTGTTGTAGAAAATCTTCACGTTCTTTTGAACAATACCCAAATCCTTGGTCAACCCGAGAAGCTATATATCTTCTTTAAAAGCTTCTATTATAGCCATATAATCTGTCTCTATAGTAGACAAAGCTACAGTTGAATGTAATATTGATCTCTAACAAACTGGTCCTCCTACCATTGTGAACACATAACTAGTTGTAGATCGAAACTTATCCAAATCTCCATCATAGTCAGAATCCATATATCCGACTAGGTGCTTGCCTTCAGTCTTGTCTCTCTCAAACTTCAAACCAATATCCATAGTATCATTGATGTACCATAGAATCCACTTCATTGCTTGCCAATGTCCTTTACCGAAATTATGCATGTAGTGACTCACCATACTAACAGCATAGGAAATATCAGGTCTGGTGCATACCATTACATACATCAAGGCACCAACGACATTTGCATATGGAACATGCTCCATTTACTTTTTCTCATCGACGGTGCTAGATGACATTAATCCACTCAACTGAAAATGAGGAGCAAATGGTGTATTTACTGATTTGGTTTTCTCATCAATGTCAAGCCTTTGACGTACTTTCTTCAGATATTGAGTGTATATTAGATAGACTGTGCTTGCAACTCTATTTCCTATTATTTCCATCCTAACGGGTTGTCTGAACCTTCAACGAAATCAAATATTGGAAGAAGGTATTCGTTTTAGGTGGCTATATAACCCCGTATAGGTGTTGTTATGTTATTTGCTCTTACTTTATAATATTAGCCAAAATCATGAACCTTTTCCTTTTCTTGTTAATTATAATGTTGATTAAGAAAAAAAGATAGGAAAAAACAAAAGACAAGCAAGCTTATGTGTAGGCCTAAATATAGCATAATAGTTGATGGATTTAACGCAATTTAACACATAAACTAAGCCAGTCGAGTTGGATTGGGTTTCAAGCATCTTTGGATATGCTATGCATGACTCATTTTAAGCGAGTTTTTTTAGATTAAATTGCATCTATTTTGATAAATTATCAATTTTTCTTAGCTTTCAATAATTTCTCTCAAAATTTATAATTTAAATCAAATTATTTAATAAATTGATAAAAATACCATAATTTTATAACTTCAATAAAATAGAACTAAGGTGCCGTTTGGTTCGTGGAACGGAATCGAAATCGGAATGGAATGGAATGTAAAGGAAACAATTTTGTTTGATTTGACCACTGGAATCAAGCTCAGAATCAGGATTATAGTGTTTGGTTTGCCACTGGAATGGAATGAAAAAAGCTGTAAATGACCTTAATACCCCTACATGCTGTAAAGTTCAAATAATGTCATTTAATTACTATTTTTTCGTGAGACAAAATACATTATTGAAATCATTATTTTTCTAAATAAGTATTACTTAATTAAAAAGAAATATATTATTAAAATTATTATTTTTCTAAATAGGGTTTAGGGTTATGAGGTTTGGGATGTGTAATTTAAGGTTTAGGGATTTAGGATTTGGGGTTATATTTGTAAGTTAAGGTTTATGATTAAAATTATTATTTTTATAAAAATAGTTTAGGGTTTTAGAATTTTGGATTTAGGGTTTTAGGGTTTTAAGGTTTAGGGTTTATGGTTTTAGGATTTGAAATTTGGGGTTTAGGGTTTTGGGATTTATGTTTAAGGGTTTTGGGAATAGGAATTTATGTTTTAGGGTTTTGGGCTTAGGGATTTATGTTTTAAGGTTTAGGTTTTAGGGTTTAAAGATTTGGGGAAAAGAGTTTAGGGATTTTGGTTTTAAGGTTATAGGATATAGAATTTGGGGTTTAGGGTTTTGGGTTTTGGGATTTATGTTTTAGGGTTTTGGGTTTTGGGATTTATGTTTTAAGGTTTTGGGTTTAAGGATTTGGGATTTAGGGTTTATTGTTTAGGAATTTGAGGTTTAGGATTTAGGGTTTTAGGATTTGGAATTTGGGGATTTAGGGTTTAGGGTTTAGGGATTTGGGATTTATGTTTTAGGGTTTTGGGATTTATGTTTTAAGGTTTAGGGTTTAGGGTTTAGGGATTTGAGTTTTAGGGTTTAAGGATTTTAGGATTTGGATTTAGGGTGTTGAATTTTTGGGTTTAGGGTTTAGGGTTTTGGAATTTTGTGTTTGAGAATTTGGGATTTGAATTTAAAGTTATATTTTAGGTGAGGGTAAAATTGGAAAAAAAAAGTTTAGATGGGAATGGAATAATGATTACCAAAGGTGGGAAAAAGAATTGTGATTTCTTCTCTTTTAATAATAAGATTCCATTCCGCCTTCCATTCCGTCCAATCAAACACACAAAATGGAAGGAATCAATTCTGATTCCATTCCATTCCCTCCAACCAAACGTAGGGTAAGGTAATTAAGACCTCATCACTTCTTCGATACCCACCGTTACCAACCTCATAGGAGCTCCCGTTCACCCATTGACAATCTCGCTAAATCTTCAATATATATATCATATTATTTTTTTAGATATAAATATATGTAACATATTACATACAAATATAAGGTTGATGTAATATATTATATCTAAAGATAGAAGTATATGTAAAATTTTACATACAAAGATAAGATGATGTATCATATTACATCTAAAGATAAATGTACATGTAACATGATATATAGATATATAGATGAATGTAACTCCATGTATATTGATATTAATTGATTTTAATAGGTTAGAAACAAGTTGCATCCGATATACAAAAATAACAAACAAAAAAAAGACTACATCGCAAAAGTGCTATAAACATGTCTACAGTTAAGAAATTAAGAAAATGGTAAGAGAAAGGAAACTACGTACAAAAGAATAACATATTAACACTAACTATTAGATAGATAAGGGAAAAAAAACAACATGAGCCAAGAATATATATTCTTAATCTCATGCATTAAATGTCAATTTACGCTAAATTTAGCACACGTTCCAGTTCCTAGGAAATAATCCTCCTATCTCTATATTACCAGCACTTGCTACCAATGATCAGATAGCAATACTTTGCAAAGGAGTGATAACGATTACTGCATCTCAAGATCAGAAGATTATGTACAATTGCAAAAGGAGCATTTTCTTTAGCCGTTTTAATGTAATAACACAGTAACTAAATAAGAAAATCTAAACATTTATGGTTCAGAATATATATACTATAAAACATTTCAAATACATAACTTTTGTTGTTCTGTAGTGATTGCTACCAAACTTTGTTGTTGCTGAGTTTTATCGGATGACCGTTTCTTGTAAATTTTTGGGTTTCCTAAAATTCTATCTTTATTCGTCTTTTTTCTGAAGAAAAAAAAAACGTAAAAAACTCAGTTAATATGATAATAGAAAACAAAACTAGAATCTACTTGTATTCAAATGACTCTTACAATAGTCCAAGAATAGTATGGTTTTCATCAAACAAACAACGAAAATAAAAATAAACCTTGCTTTCGTTGATCTACAATTCATTTTTACAACAAATAATCATGACATAAATATGAGAAAGAACTGCAAATATTTTGGTAAGAATAGACGATAATTTTTTAGCAAATTATCTAATAACTACAAAACAAATTTGTTACAAATAGGTAACTATATAGTTTATTAGCTAAGTGAACTTTGTTAAGAAAATGATATATTTTCGTAGCTAAATTTGCCACGAAATTTGGTCACAACTTAGCTCACATGGACATTTAAAATTACACCCTTTTTATTATTTTCTTAGCTACGAAAATTTGTAAAAAATTTACTAAAAAAAATATTTTCCCAGTAAAACATTTTACCACAAATATCTTAACTTCGTACCAGATTTGTAACAAATAAAACATTTTCATAGTAAATTTTTACCATGAATATTCTAATTTATTAACAAATTTGTTACGAATATCCCAATTTTGAAGCAAATTTGTTATAAAACTTATAAATTCAGGGCAATTTTTACCATAAAAATTTAAAAATATAATTTTTTATGAATATAAAAATTTCGTAGCAAATTTGTCATAAACATTCTAATTTCAATGAAAATTAAAAAATATAATTTATTGTATATATCTTAATTTTGTAGAAAATTTTCTAAGAATATAAAAAGTTTATAGCAAACTTATCATGAAAATTTCAATTTCCTAGCAAATTTGCTACAAATATTATAAGTTTGTAGTAACTTTTACCACGAAAAGTTGAAAATATAACTTCGTTATTATAAGTTTGTAGCAATTTTTACTATGAAAATTTAAAAATATAATTTGCTATGAATATCTTAATTTCGTAGCAAATTTGCAATGAAAATCCAAATTAATAGTAAATTTATTACGAATATTATAGATTTATAGGAACTTTTACCATTAAAATTTAAAAATATAATTTGCTACAAATATTAGAAGTTTGTAACAAAATTACATAAATATCCCAATTTCTTAGCAAATTTGCTACGAATATTATTACTTCGTAGCATTGTTTTCCACGAAAATTTAAAAATATAATTTTCTACAAATATCTTAATTTCGTAACAAAATTGCTATAATTTTACTAGGAAGAAAATGATTCCATAATAACATTTTATATATTCAAAAAATAAATGTCACATATATCTTAATTTTGTAGCAAACTTTACCCCCCTCTCTCTCTCTGTATATAAACGTCCAAAGAAGCATTTAATAATATAAAGTATATACATATAAATATCTATAGTTTCTAGTTAAGTTAAATCTAGTTTGGTGTTACTTTGAACCAAGTTATCATTAAATCTTCTACGAATCATCCACAAAATACAATCAAAATAAATATTTAGATAATTTAGAATTAGAGAATAATATTTCATCAAAAAAAAAATAGGAAAAACATCTACATATTTCATATTTAAATATTACAATATAAGCATATTATTCATTAAAATTTGAGTTTATATCAAAACAAAGTAAACGTTTTAAAATACTTACAATCCCATATATATAAAAATTATGGATCCAATCCTTGATAAAGTTGAACAACATGAAATCAAAGTAACTACAAAATTCAAATATGTAACCCGATAATTAATATTTTAACAAAAGTGTATATAAAGAATTAAACAAACAATAATACAAATGATCCTCTTACTAGTTCAATGTGATGAATAGATGATTATGCATGCATCAGCAAGTTTGTTTTGTAGCTCATTCATTCATCTTTTTCCCTTGATACTCAAAATTTTCCTTTTCATTCCACCTCTCACCCAATTCTTTATACAAATCTGCCAGAAAAAATTGCACATGTAAGGAGTTTTTTTTTTCCCCTCTCTCAGAGAAATCAGTACCATATTAAAGAAAGGATAGGATCAAAATGGAGTGTCCAGTTAATTACCATGTTGAAGAGTCTTTGCAAACTTATCACTCAGATTCATTCAATAGAGTCAAATAAGGAGGCTATAAATTTTCTTACTATCCAATACAATTTTATTTTGGTATAATAAATGTTATCATATTGATATCATTATCCTTTGATAAGAATGATAGGAGGCACATCCTCAAGTGCCTAAAATCTGTTTGATATTTGTACATTGTAGTACTCAAATTTTGTATATATTTTTCTATCTTTTGTTAAGTTTATTTATTTATTTATATTTATACCTTTGGATTGCGATTCCAATATCTCTTTGTTTATCTTTGTAACTTTGTTTTTATTGTATCTAATTAATCTCTCAGATCATCAGTTATAAGAATATCATTAATAATAACGCACACATTACTATATAAATAGGTATATAATTTAGTAATTACTTGATGAAATTAAGCTTTGATTTTGACTAGAAAAACATATATAATAAGGTTTCATTGAGTCGCCCATACCTTTAATTTCATCTATACTTTAAAAAGAAATTACTAAATGTAGCTAGCTAGCAAAACAAATTTTCTTTCTTGGACTCTTGTAATTGGCACAAAAATAAAAGCAGAATTTACGACAAATTGGACACACTCTTAATATGAGTAGGTGAAACCCATGTGCTCTGTTATAATTTTGGATAGTAAAATAAATAGCATCTATCTAGTGCTATTCTAAACTCAACACTGATAACAAAACAAAAAAAAAAAAAAACCTCTCGTACAAGTTTGTCTCTCTAACGAATTAGAGTACTCTTCAAATACAGTACATAGTATATATATTTACGTAACGAGTTTATTACGAACCTGATTGGCTGATGTATTGATCAGGTGAAAACTTTCACCATTAATTAAATATATTTACTAATATATAGTATTATCAGATTTATGTGAACTTCAAATGTCAAAATAATAGTTTCTCTAAAACCACAAATATTATCAAAGAACATAAATATATAAAGAAATTACTAAGAATCAGATTAAATGAACTCAGTCCCGTCGTATTTTTCATTAACAAAATTCTTTACATTTACAATTTTTTTTATTTTTTTTTTCAATTTTCGTCTCATTTCTATCCATAGAAACTGAAACATATAAAAATTATAAAAATTAAAAAAAAAACCAAATGAAATTGAAAATAGTGGGAAAAGGAAAGAAAAAAAAAACATAAAATATCAGAATGGCATGATATGAGTGGTATTAGTATCATAACATGAAATGAAATACTTCGAATTAATTCTTAAAATTTTGAGCAAATCGGAGGACTTTTGACGAACCGCTGGCGAACAATTACTCTGCATCAAAAGCAATATCTTTGTTAACCCATTTGCCTTCATCACCGCTTCTTGAGCCTTTCGATCTCTAAACAGATAACAAATACTCCATAGAATCGTCACAGCGTGCTCCGTTGCTACGTTGGATACCTTCAACAGTTTCTGTACAATGGCCGCTATGCAAATTGAGTTCTCGCATATCTCTGACCTTGCTTCTTTAACAGACGACACCGTTTCTAACAGCTTTAACACCTTCTCTGTTATCGAAACACTCAAATTTTGCTCCGTCAGAGTCTTCGATAAGCACCTGACTGCTCCGTTTTGAACGAGCTTCATTCTAATGCGCCTCGACATTGATATGGATATTAAGGCAGATAATCCGGCATCGATAAGAGTCGGATCTTTTTTTGGACAGATAAGTTTGAGTAATTCGAGTAGAAGCCTATCGTTCTCGGCGATTTTGAGTTTGGACTCGGTATCGACGGCGAGGAACTCTAAAATCCTTGCCGAACCTATTCTACCTTCTAAACTGCCTTGTTGGAGAATCAATAAGAGAGAAGCTAAAATATTGGCGTTTTCTCTCTTCAACGCCGATTTCGTCAGTTGTTGTCGATCTTCAACGTGATTGCGTATCATTTCCAGAACCCTAACCATCTGCTCTAACAATTCAATACCTCTGGAAGGTATTTTCTCTCCATTGCCGAGAAATTCAACTAATAAAGGAACAAAACCGTCGATTCCCACGAGAGATTTCTTGTTCTCGTCATTATCTCTGGCGAAACAAGCAATCTTCGAAATGGAATCCAATGCTTCTGCCTTGGATTCCCAATCGGCATTTCTAATTATCTCAACAACCTGTTCTCGAGTAGAGACCAAACGCGACGGCGAGTCAAGTGAGTCAACTCGTTCGTGTTGAATCGAGTCTGACCAGATCTGAATCAGTCGCTCAAGAGTACGATTTGGAACGAACTCTTTGCTCTGCAACACCTGCATAGTGGCGGGACAAGTGTTATTGCCGTTGTCAAGCCACTGTTGAATGCTTGACCGGTCGTAGGTGACGCCGGTGCACAAGCTGACAGGAGATTTCATAACGTCGAGAGATATAGGACAGCGAAAAAAGCTTGGAACTGTAATGTAAAGATCGTCCCTCACCATGTCTGTCTGTTACCCACTACGCTCGTGCTTTTTTTTTCCCGTTTGGACCGAGAGAAAGTTAGAGAAGTGTATAGAGAAAAGGAGGTAAAGAAGACATGCGATTGGAGAGTTTAAAGAAGAGAGAGAAAAATGAGGTCAAAGGTACGCTGACGTAGCTGTATTCTTTTTTGTTTTGTTTTTCAGATTTGTCATTAATTTATTTGATAAGATTTTAAGGAAATTAATAGAAATGAAAGGTGAGGAGATATATTCTGTCTTTCAAAAAAGTCTTCCATTTGGTCAAAGAAATAGTTTGTTTAATCTTTTGAGTATTTATTTATTTATTGAAATATAAACTAATAAAGTGATTCTTGATTTGATTTTTGTTATTATTATAATAAAAATATTTATTTTAACATTAATATTAATTATATTTTAATATCATTAAGAAGAATTAAATTAAAAAAATAAAATATTTAATTATTTTGATATTAATATTTTTGTTAAATAAATTTAAATAATAAGTTGTGATATATTTTGGTTAATCTGTGGGTTGTGTCAGTAAGTATTATCCCATATAATAAGGTATTTTGTCCATTGTGATATCTGTCGTTGGATTAAGATATTGTAATGAGATGGGTGATTGAAAGGCTGATATTAGGGAGAAGGTGCTCGTGGGGTTGTAGTAAATGCATATGATGGGCAAGGGAACGTGGGGTGGTGGGAACCGCTGAGCAATTCGGGTTTTCAAATTTTTGATACGTATTTGTGCTGGCATGAATAAGTATTGCGTTAATATTTGATGGTTTCATATTAATTAAATAAAACTTTTTTATTTTTTTAAAAAAAATACAAAGTTTATTCCGATATTATTCTAAAAATATAATTTTTTTTATTTGATTTTTTATGAAACTAATAAATAAGATTTTAATTTTTAATTACAATGTTTATGTAGTTTATTTTTCAGTTGTGGTTATGGTGGGGATGAGAGAGGGGTTGCGTACTTCTACCGGTGGTTTTCGTTGAATCACTTGTACGTGGGGAAGTTTAGGGGAAAAAGTTAAGAGCAACGAAAGTAGTTTTTCTTTTTCTTTTTTAATTTAATGAGTGGGATTTGGATTTTATTTCTTAGGTATTATTACTGCGTTATTTTTTGCCGTTTTGTGGTATTGGACAAAAAATTTAAAAATCATTATTATTATTATCTCATTCTACTCCTCGTCGTTTAAAAATAAATTAATCTTTTTATTATTTTTTATGAATCTGATTTAATGTAATAATAAATCTTATCATAACAACCAATAAAAAAAAAATAGAAACAAAAGTATAAAAATAAACCTTGTGAACATGTAAAACTATTCCGATTTTTACTGTTTTTTTAATTACGTTGAAAATAACAATTTAGTATATTTTTTGTTGGACATATATATTATTAATATTTTTGTTATATTTATAAAATTTAATTATATAAAAATAATAAAATAGAGTTTGATAATTTTTTTATAAAATTTATGAATTTTAATTATATAAAAATAAAAAATTAAAATTTAATGATAATTTTGTAACAATCTGTTAAATTTGGTGTTAATCTATATTTTATATCATGTTTTATAAATTTGTATTATAATTATTTTAAAAATAAAAAATAATATTAACAAGTGTTAAAATATAAATTATATAAAGGTAAAAATGATTCAAATTTATGCGTCATTATTTTATAAAAAAAAATTAATTTATTTTATGATATTATCATAATTAATATTTCATTATTTTAATTAATAATTATTTATTATATTAATTATAATTATGCCGTAAAAATGTTATATTTTAGCATAAGCATTAACATTATTCGCCGTTGTGAGACGAAATGTCCACTTATGCATCGGTTATTTGCAGATATAATTTTAGTCTCACACGATAATGTCTCCGTCACATGTTGGCTTTGTAATCGGCCGTTTTTCAATTTTTAGTGGAATCCTTTCTGGTCCTAAAGAATAATTTATCATTTTCTGATTTAGAGAAAAGTTTTCACATATTGAGTTTTATTATATAATTAATCTATTACAATTAAAATTTTTATTAAAATATTACTTTTTTATCAAAACGTAATTAAAATTCTATCACTTAATATCGATTCAATGATGATTAATATAAAAAATTTCAAAAAATATTTTATGCACTACAAACTTATATCCTCACTATTTTTAGGCAATATCACACTTTTTGTTATAAAATGAGTATATAAGTATAAAAAAAATATACATACAAAGAAATTATGCTATATGTGTTAAAACATGTATATATAACAATTTTTCTTATTTATTGTACTAGTGGTACAATATGCCTAAAATAGAACATATGAAACAGGTTATCTCTCTCTCTCTCTTTAAGCAAAAATATTTTTATTTGTAAATAATATTTTCGTTAGTAAAAATAACATGATAATAATTTAGCTTTACCATATATTGTTTAATTTTACACATGCAAAACTCTTCTTATATATATATATATATATCTTACTTGCTTATTTTCTTCCTCCATATTTTGGGTCATGTGAAATATAAAGAATACTAAATAATAATAAAAAATCATCTTTATATATAATTGAAAATTTTATTTACAACAATTTCTACTGTAATAACAAGTTATATATAACATATACATTTAAAAAAAAAAGTGATTTCAGTTTTCTTAAATATTAAATAATTGATATATTAATTATTATTTTATAAAAAAATATTATAAATAAAAGTACTAATAATAGTAAAAAATAATTTATATTATTAAAATACTATTGGTATGATGCTGATTTCCACCCAAATATGCATTGCCAATGCAATTATTTGTCTTAAAATGCAATGCTTTGTGTGTATACACATCATCATCTAGGTTAAAATAAAATATTTTTTCATTCATCATAAACAATAAAATTTAAAATTTATGTTATGTCTCACCAAGTATGATACGTTTATTTCCCAATTAGAAATATATTTATCTTTGTTAGGCTGTATTTACGATCATTCAAGAAAATAAATTTTTAATGATGAAATTAAAAATAAAATAATTATATTATTTATTGCAAGTAAGTTTATCAAATTTCACAAAAAGTTTGATTGTTTTCTGAGCTAGTAAGCAAAACACGAAAAGTTTTCTCTTTTAAATATAAATGTATTTTTCAAAAAAAAAAAACAAAAGGAAAATGATATCATATTTATCATTTAGAAAAACAAAAAGCATTGAATTATGAATTATGAATTATGAATTATGAATTATGAATTATGATTACCCAGAGTTTGGTCCTAAATGAATCATTATACATGGGGGGGTAGAAAACAAAAAAAAAAACTATGATGGCACCGAAAGCATCATCAGTAACCTAAGGAAGCTTATTATTCATCCCCTAAAAAAGGACTTTTACCCCCTAGATATATATAATGGTTACAACGTCTCTCATCATTTTTAATTCAGCTTTACAATTATGTACCCTTACATCATAAGTCTGACATTTTCACCCCCATTCACATAAAAAAACAAAAAAAAAATCATTCTAATTTATGCATTATTTTTCTTGAACGTACGGTTGAATTTAATTATAAAAATAATATTTATTATATTTTTTTATTAAATGTATATTAGGTAGATATCTATTTAATCCTAAATTTTATTTAATATTTTTAAATTGTTATATAATTTTTCTTAATATATATAATTCATACTTACCCACTTACACGGAATATTGTTGAATTTGCCAATAAAGTGCAATTTTAAAAGTTAAAATCTATGTTATTTTACTACATGCAAGCTACAAGGCAATTGTCCTATATGATTATTATTGTTGTTAATGTTTTGTTCTGTCTACTGGTGCGATGCTTGCCAAAGACACTCTGATAAGTACATTGCACACATGTGCAACTTTTTATTTTTATTTTTTTTACCAATCAAGACACATGTGCAACTTAAGTTTTATAAATGAAATAAATCTGTTTTATCTGTTAAATGTATCTGTATTAATAGTTACTAGATTTTTTTTAAATATTTTGTAGTTATTACGAAGAGATTATGTATCTAATTTGTTTTATATTTATTGAGATTTATAACTCTATATCACTTATATAACTCTACGTGGTAAAATTATTTAAAAAATGAATTAATTTATTATTTTTTAAGATAATTTAACATGTATCATTATATAATATTATAAATTTATTTTTTTATAATATTTTTATTTTATTAAATTAAAATATATTTTAATCCGTAACAAAAATCAGTTGCATTTATAAAAAGTATTATATCAATTTATTTTATTATAATAATAATAATAATAAACTTATTTCGTTTTAATTTTGAAAAAAAAATCTATTATCTTAATAAAATAAATTTTTAATTATTAAATAAAAATAATAATTTTATTTTATTTTATTTAATAAATATAAATATAAATTATATTTTTATTAAAGATGACTTAAATAAACTAACTTATCATCCTTTTTATTGAAAAAAAGAAAAGAAAGATAACTTCCAAATGAAGCAAGTGTCCTATTATTCTATATCTTACGACACTCTCTCTCCATTATTAGTATGAATTAATATGTCAACTTATGAATTGCTGAGTTTCTTCCTTCAGTCAAATCAGTTTTTGCTGATTTACCCGGTCTGCTGCTGTTATGCTCTAATTGGATCGTGCCACGTAAGAATTGCAAATATAACCATTACTTGTATTTATAATAACTTCAAAAACAAACAACAATTTATGTATGATTTTTCTTAATTTATTATTATATATTATTTAATTTGTGTTATAAATTATTTTATAAAAATATTTTAAAAAAATAATAAAAATAGTATCATTTATATCTACGTTATAAATTTTTACCATTAAAAATATTTAATATATTATTTTATTTTAAATTAATTATAATTAAAAATCATTTAAATTAAATAACAAGCGTTTATATTTATTTAATATTAAATATATTAAAATATAATTTTTTTTTTAATTTTTCAAAATATTTTTCTATCCATCAATAACATACCACCCAAAATAAAGGAAGAAATATTTTCAGAAATTATGATTAGTAGGGGTTACCTAATTTATAAGACAATTACTTAAAAAGAAATATATGGGTTAACTGAATGGGATTTGATTATCTAAAATCGAATATGTATGGGTTACCTAAATGGGATTTGATTATCTAAAGTCGTACCATTTTAAATTGAAGTCCATTTAGTATTTATACTATTATTATACTTTAAAATAATAATAAATCTTGCTCTTTTATTTCTTATGTTAAATTTTGATTTTTTTTTACCTAATGATATTAAATAAAACACTTTTACATTCTCAAACACATCCTAATGCTTTTTTTTTTTTTTGGAACTTATTGGATAGGAAAGCTGTATGCAGAAATATTAAAAACAAGGACAGGTGATCTTATGTTTTACTAGTTTTTTGAAACAGAAAACTTATATTTAATTTTTTTTATAATTTAATCATCGTTTTTTTTTTAAAAAGTGATCACATATTAAAAAAATTCTATTTTTAAAAACTTTATTTTTCAATGATTATTCTTATACAAACTTACCTTTTTTGAAATGTAGTTTAAAATAATAAAAAAAATTCAAAAACTTAGAAATTGATTATTTGAACATATGATATCATTTTTTAAAAAATGTTGAAAGAAATTGTTATAAAAAAATAAACTACCATATTTAAGTACTCTAATTATAAAAGTTAATTGAATATCGTAACATTTTTCTCTAAAAATAACTAGTTTAATTAACAATATTTTTCGTATTTATTTTTTATATATAGGTATATATTTTTGTTACAAGTTATTTATTTTTTATTGTATATTTTAATTTAAAACATTTTGTAAAAAAAAAAAGTATAACAATCTTGGAGAAAGACACTATTATTAACTATAGGAGATGTTATTAATTATTTTTAAATTTATAAACCACATTATTTTTTCTATTTATTTTTAAAAAAATTTAAATTTTATTAATTTAAAGTATTAAATTATCGTATATTTTAAAGATTAAAAATAATTTACCGAGAAAAGTATAATAAGATTATAAAAACTTATTTGGCAAATAGGATATTGTCAAAGTACGTAGTAAAAATTGACAAAGACGTATGTGTGTTGGTGTAGTTTTGTGGGCGCTTGGTGTGGATGAGTGTTGAGAAAGCGAAACTAAACACACATTTTCAATGAAAGAGACGAGCAGCGCAAGTAATTGACTTCCACCTAACACTTTTTGGGTTGTCGAGGGTTTTTTTTATTACCTTTTTTTGGGATTTCTCTTAGCTTATAAAACAAAGTCCAATTTGGTGGATCTGCACCATACGGCATTCTTTGCCTACCATTTCAAAGTCAAACTTTTTTTTTTTTAAATTTGGAATTTGGAGGTCAATTGAGTTTATCAAATTAAGTTTAGGGACACTCTTTCTCATTGGGATGTGTCCAAGACAAATATAGGGAAAATTTCATTCAAATTTTTGAAGTTTCGTTTTTTTTTATTGATGCTATCAACTTTTAAAAATATGTTTAGGTATCTTTCATATTTATTGAATTTTTATAAACATTTTTCGTTAATAACATAATGGTATAATTTTTTAAAAATATATCAAAATTGTTCCTAAAATTTATATTTTTTTTTTACGAAAATATATATAAAAACAATAAAATTAGACGTATTATCAAATATAATCTTAATTAATAACAATATTTTTTTATATTCGTATTTTTATTTTTTTTATAAATTATTAAAATATCATTCAAAAATTATAAAATAAAATTTATTTATTTATTGTGTTTATTATAATTAAAAATATAAATTTATAATAGTTGAAGCAATACATAAAAATTAAAAATTTATTTAAATTAAAAACAATCATAAAAATAAAATTATATTATTAATTTCTTTCTTAAATCAATAAATTAATTAATTTTTTTTAAATATTTATTATTTTGATATATTGCATAATTTTTTTATTAATATTTATTGATTAAAAAAAATTAATCCATTAACCAAATTGATAAAAAAGTGAAACTTTATTGACAATTACGTATGAAAAATTGTAAATTTATTTGACATAATTAAAAAATACTTATCATTCTTACGATTAAAAAACTATTCTCATTCAATAAATAAACTATTGTTTATAATAATCGAATAGTTTATTAAAAAATGACATATAATATATTTTCAATGTTTTTAAACTTTTATAAATTAAATTAATTTGTTTATTTTATTATTAATTTTGAATTTGAATTTCTAATTTTTATCATAACATTTGAAGTTATACATGGTTAATTTTAATTAAACTTGATATTTAATCTTTTTAAAAATTAAAAAATAATAGAAATTATAAAAAGTATTAGCATCTCAAAAATAGTAATCATTATTAAATTGAATCAAATTAATAGAGTTTGAATTTGAATGGATTCTAACTCATTCAATGTGAAATGATAGAGATGATTTTTTTAATAATAAAAATATATAAATTAAATACAAGTGTTGTTACTTTTTGGGTACAAGTTTTATAGAGTGTTATTTTTATTATTTTTTAAAAATTAAAAATTAACAACTTTACTAGATGTGATAATTTGAAATAAATAATAAAAAAATGATTTATTGTATACATTTTAATAAATATCAAAACAATAAATATTTTTAAAAAAAATTAAGTGAGATAGTAAATGATGTGATTTATTAATTTAAAAAAGAAATCAATAATATAAGATTATTTTTATGACTATTTTTAATTTAAATAATTTTTCAATTTATCTCTATTTCTTCGCTTATTATATATTTTACTTTTAATTATAATAAACATTATAAATAAATAAATTTTAAATTATATTTAATAATTTTAAAAAAATATGTGGATAAATAAACAACGTGATCATTAACTTAGATTATTTTTAATAATATGTCTAAATCTTAGTGTCATTATGGGCATTTTTCAAATATTTGTAAATAAAAGTCAAACTTCATAAATACAATTGATTTTTTTTAAATAATATACCATTAATATTTACGAGGATTCAATAAATATTAAGAGTAATAGAATTTATTTTTAAAAAATTAAATATATTAATAAAAAAACGAAAATCTCATACTTATCACTGAAATTTTCACCAAATATCACTTCATTTGGCATGTGTTGTTAGGTGGGATATATTAAAATTTGTAGATCCAAACTCTTATTGAAAAACACATTATTTCAAGTTAGGAAAATCGCCCCTTACTAACAAGGGTTTCACATTTCCCCCTCCTAAATAATCTCACGATATAAAGTAATTCAATAATATATTTTTTTTATCTCCTACTCTTCTATTATCATTTTTTTTAATGATACAAAAAAGGAGAAGATTCATAGTACTCACTTCCATTGTATTGACAAATGAAAGCTTCACATGTAAGACTAGGATTCATCTAAAAAAAATCATCGGAAGGATTTCATTTCAAATAAGGCAAGGCCACGTATAAGGGTAGAGTGTTCATATTAGGAAGTACTGACGATCTTCATTTTATATATGCCATGGCAGTTGGTGGGGAGACAGAATGTGATTTTTAGGTAGATTAATTATCATATGATTTTGTAGAAAATAACGATTGTACGAGGAAATTTTTGAATAATAAAATTAAAAATTATAAAAAAATAATTTACCAAAATCATAATTCTTAAAATAAAATATATTATATTGAAATTATAAAAATAATACAAATACAATGAAATGTAACAAAAATTCTTAATACATGCTTCAAAACATAAAATTTATTTATTATAAAATAGTAATTATAAATAAACCGATTATAAAAATGAAGGGTCGACTTAATAATAAAAACTCAAAATATGAGAGAGAAAAAAAGTGCCAAAATAAGGAAGACGAGTGTAATATTTTTTTATACTTATAATGAGAGTATTTAATAAAAAAAAGAATGAAAAATGTAAAAGAGAAGCATAACGAAAAAGGATATACGGGTCAAGAGAACTAGTCATGAATCATCTTGTTTTGTTTAATGGAAGGGATATGGAGTTAGGATCACATAATGGTCCTTTGGTTAACACCGTTGGAATAGGTCATTGTAATGTTTGCATAACCTTGGTCGACACAAAATGGCTCAATTGATTTATTGTTCATCTCTAACTTATAGGCCCTACATCTTGTAACAGAGTATGTAGTCAAGAAAGAGATGCCTTGGGTCCATTTTTATTGAAGCAGAACCCTCACCATAGATACAATCATACTAATGGTAATGGTTCCCGAAGTGACGATATCACAACATATTATAACATGATATTAAGAAGGGTAGGAGATTGTTATAAAGCTATTTAATTTAAAGAACAAATTAAGGAATAAAACATGGAGAATTTTATGAAACAAAACAAGGAGTTTAATTCAAGGAGTAATTTAAGGAACTATTAATTTAATAAGTAATTCAAGGAATGGATTTTCTTATAAATAGATGTGTAATTGTAACGAATTAAACAACCAAGTGTTCATTCCAATTGAGAGAAAAACTTAGAGAGAAAAGCTTTTGTGTGAGAAAATTGAGAGTAATTTTCTTGGGTGCAATTGGGTTGTGGGTTGTGAGTTGTGAGTGTTGTAAACACCTTGTGTAATTTCTCCCATTTCAGTAAAAAGATCTGCAACAGGTCCGTAGACGTAAGCAAGATTGGTCGAACTCCGTTATCAAATTTGTGTGTTATTTTTTTATTTTTGTTTTATCATAAATCTGACTTATCGGAAATTTACATAATTTTCCCAACAAGAAGATCATGGGTATATAGAATGAAAACAATTGTTTCGACTCTCTAAAACACTAAAGTCCCATCCCTCAGAGAAAAAAAGAGATATTAAGAATGAGAAAGTGATGACAAAAGGTTGTTACAACTCTCTTATGAAAAAGGCATCAACCCGTGGGTAGCCAAAGACTAGACAAGCGCGATCTACTGTATGTCAAGTACTCGGTCAATATTGTGTCCATAGAAGAGCTTAAGTTGGTAAAGGTAAAATAGGTGATGAGTGTCACGACAAAGTCAGAAACAAACTAGATAACACAATCAAAAACAAAATATAAGAAATACTAATGTGTTCATATGGTCACCAAAATACAAGTCAAGGATTGATCCAAGCATCATTACTCACCTGTTGAATGCAAATCCTAAAATAAAACTTGTGAAACATAATAAAACAAAATTTCCTAGGAAAAAGAATAGGATAATACAAACTTAAGTTAGTACTTTAAAAGAAATATGTGTGGTTAGAAAAGTCGATTACTCCCCTTGGTTGTACAACAAGATATTGGTTAATAAAACTTGTGGTGCAACTCAAATGTGCATTACCTTTACCAATGTCAATGATGCTTATTGGAAAGAGTATTATTCTATACCTAGCATAGGCAAGTTAATGGATGCAAAAAAATATTATTTATCACTAAACAAGACACATTTTATTGCATTTACGTGCCTTTTGGAAAGAGGAATGATGGAGCTACTTATCAAATGTAAATAAAAATGGTACTTAAATATCACATTGTGAAAAACATGGAGGCATATATAGATGACATGATGGTAAAGACTCGAGCATTGAGAAATCATGTTAAGGATTTCAAGAAGATATTTGAGCTAATATGAAGCTATACGACGAGACTAAACCCAAAAAAGTATGTATTCCTTGTAAAATTGAGAAAATACTTAGGATATTTGGTTTCATCTCTGGAAATTGAGGCTAACTCGGACAATATTGATGCATTGGTAAACATGAAGTCACTTTTGAACTTGAAAGAATTCCATCAATTGAATGGTAGGATCATTGGTTTAAACTATAGTCAATAAAAAGAACCATTAGATCAAAGCTATGCTGATACTTATTCCATGTGATCTACTATGGATCACATCAAAACAAATTATTTTTTGATCAGATTGGATCATGATTCACATATAAAATCAATAAATCGGATGGAATCATAACGGATCATAATAGATCGATTTGTGAATCGGGACATGTCAGATCGATCCGTGAATTAATCCAAATTTAAATCTTTTTTAAAATTAAAAGAACCATACATCCTCAACATACTTTCATATTTTTTACAACTATTTATTTGAAAAAATTAAATTATGAACAATCATTTTTAAAATTTATCTCTATTATATTTTTATAATCTAACTTTCTTTCTCTTAAAACTTTTATAAATCTATCTATTATTGTTTAAAATTTGTTAAATAAAATTCAAATCTCACCATAATTATAACTATTTATTTCTTCTTATATTTATTATAAATGATATTGTTTTTTAATTTATCATAATTTGTTTAAATTATTTTCTATAAATAAAAAGTAAGAAAGTGTTTTCTTACAATATATAATGTTTTCTTATTGTTTTTTTAGTTTATCAATACAAAATATGTAATGCCTCACATTAAATAATATTTTAGTTTTAGAAAAAAAAATTTAAACAATTCGAATAAGATCATGGATATCCATTAATCTACGGATCAATATAGGATCTGATCCATCTAATCCATAGATTAAAATAGATTAGATCTTAGATCAGATAAGATATTTTGAATAACATATCTGATTAGATGAGATCATAAACGAATTAGATAAAATTTATCCATTATTTACTACGTGAGCCATGTTCTCACCATAGCTCAATCAGGTACTCGACATTAGAAAAATTGATACATATATTGTGAGTAATTGCTTTAAAATAAGAGACTACTTGATCGAAATGAATTATATACAATAAATATACAAGTATACGTATTGAACCAAGTAATATAATAATAAGAAAAAAATCGTTCTCATATAGATTATGTTATTAAAAACTAATTTTTAAAACTAAAAAGTAAAGAACATTTTTTTATGTTTTAAGAAAGCAAAATTGAAAGAATTAAAAATAAATAGCAATAATTAATTAACTTAATATTAAAAGCTAAGAATGTATATGAGGAAATATCTAATAATAATTAATCCTTAATTTTCTAAACATGTGAATTACTAAAAATTTCAATATAATTATCAATTAATTGCATGATTAATTAAATCTAATCTAACATGTATTCCTCTTTTAATTAAACTACACACCATATAGTAATTAATCTAATCACTTTTATGTCAATTAAATTATATACTATTTATTAAATTCATCAATTATGGATCTCATACATAAGAATCATATATCTCTTCTTAAAAACTATACATGTTATTTAATTAAAAAAATAATTAAATAATTTTATCAAATTTATGTAATTATTTTTATAGATTAATTGTTAGCCAAATAATTAATAACATAAAAATTAAATTAAATATATAATAAAATTGAAACCAAAATGGTGTAAAATATTAGATCATTATATGTAGAAAATTAGGCTCATAAGACTCTCACATTAATAAATTAGCTAGACATAATTTTGTTCATAAAGCTCATATTTTTCATAAAGAAAGACATAAAATTTGATAAAGAAATAAGAATAAGAATAAATACAATCAATCTTGAATTGTAACACCAATTTCTTCTTAAATATTCACCAAAATTGTATCTTTTTAAATTTTTTTCTATATTTTTCTTTCTTCTTGGCACCAAAAACTGATAAAAAATGAAAAAATGGGAATTAAACAACACTGGCCAATGCAATTTTGACACATGGTAGAGGAAAAATCATTGGACGAATCAACACAAGATGCGTGGTGAGATGGACTAGTCGTGCTCAACGAGCGCTGAATAAGCACCATATGGTGCATTGTGATTTGCACATACGGATTACGTGGCACATTAATGGAACGAACAGACGAATCACATGACAACACATGGCATCTCATTGATTGCTCAACAAAACTCATAACAAATGCCTTATCGACATGTGGTAGCCCTACATCATCTGGTAGATACGACACATTACAATTGGCTCTGCTCGATTGCATGCATCCATGTGGCAATGATCGGTATGACATCCACGTGGCATCTATTAATTGATACTACGTTAGAAAATTTGTGAAAAATCCAAAAATATTTCAAAAAAATTCAAAACATTTTTAAAAAATATATTTTTACTCATTTTTATTATAAAATTCATATTCTAATATTTTTAATCCTAAAAATACTATTCATTAAATAAAATGAATAAATATTAAGTAAAAAAAATGTATTGATAATATTATTTTCATGTAACCATCAGAGGTTAACCGAATATGGTTGTAATGTCCTATCCTCTGATGAACACGCTAAGTCATCCCAAAGTATCTTTGTAAGCTGGCACATATTGTCATTGAACTTGGTGAGTAAAAAATTATCAACCTCTTATATATGGCGATCAAGGCGCAGACGGTTGCCGACATCATTATTGAGTTCACAAAAATTGTTAATGTGCAAGACGAGTTAAGTAAGTAAATGGTCGTGGTGATGACTGACCCTTGACTAGCGAGTCGAGATTGGTAGTAGAAAGATGGTGAAAGTATATGTTGACTGAGCAAGAAATTTCAGAGAGGCTAGCATGGGGTCCTCGCAATAAGTTTGAAGAATGACTTGTTTGAGTATTCCATATGAAGCAATCATCAATGGGCATTGACGGTACGGGCTTTAGATTCCAAAGTAATGTTAATGTACAGTGACTCCAGATTAATAATAATCAACTAGATTGGTTAAAGAAAGAGGCAAACGAGCTCAAAGTGCTCAAACTCGAGCAAATGTCTAAGGGACGTAATTTCCATACAGATGCTTAATTTAGAAACATTTGCAGCAGTACATGAGGCCTGAAGTGCCCAAACCATCACCATAACTGTACTTTTCAAAGCTAAAATAGAGGATGTCAATTAGGTTAGCACATAAATTTCATCTTGGTTTATACTCCATATATACCTAGAATACTTTCTTAAAAGAGTTCTGCTAGAAGACAAACAATGTAATTTCCTAAAAAATATATTTATTGGTCTGATATGTATAAACTTTAATAATAGGTTTATAGAATATTGGATTTATACACGTAGTATATACGTATGATGAGTGCTCAAAAAGCACTAAAATAACCATGATTTTATGCACATTAATTGATTAAAAATATATATATTTATATGTTTTATCATATATTTATATAAATTTGTCTTTTTCGAAATCACGGGTATTTTTATTGTTTTTGGGTATTTTTGGCTTAAAAACGCATGATTTAAAGACTAAAGAGGAATCTTGAAGCGATGTCACAAAAATATCGATAAATAAATGGGGAAAGGTCGACAAATATGGAAAAAGCTGGACAAAATAGGTCGAAAGCGGTCAAAAATGTCAAAAGGAGAAAAACGTGCGCCCGCTTGACGCCAGCGCGCGTGCCCAAGACTCAGCTACCTTCGCGTCACCTGACCGTAGCTGTTTGCTAGCGACCAACTGGCAATTCTGTTCATGTCACGGCAACTGGCGCGGAGTTCTGCTATTCGCGTGCGCGGCGGCCGTGACGCCCTCCCAGCGCGCATGACGCGTTTCACCCCATTTTTCACGTGCACGACCCGCAATGACGTCATGCGGCGTCATTGATGACCCTCGGTATGTCGCTACATGTTTTTAATTTTTTAATATTTTTTTTAACATTTTTTTACTCATTTTTTCTCTCGTCCTCACCTATAAATACCCACATGACCACGCCTTCAAAACACCTCAAAACCACGTATCTCTTCTTTCTTTCTCTCATTTCTTAGTTTTTGAGTTTTTCTTAGTTTCTTTCTTAGTTTCTAAGCTTTTTCTTAGTTTTTCTCTTAGTTTTTAGTTCAATTCTCTTAGGGTTTAGAGTTCTTATAACTTTTTGAGAGGAACTTGTAATGTTTTGTAATAATTTAGATTTTTGATTCAATAAATGGAAGTCTGCAAATTCGACTTGGAGGTTTTCTAGCAGCGGGAATAGCGTCGAGATTACTGTAAGGTTTTATTTTATTCTGAGTTATTTTTTATGCTTTATTCTTACATGTTATATTTAATTTATGCAATGATTAAATTTAAGCTGTCTTTAGTATTTATAATCGTGATATAATAATAACGTTGTTATGCTTACTTGAGAAATATTAAATAGGTGAAAATTTCTAAAATGAATTGATTTTATTTTTATTCAAGATTTTATATTAAGAATGTTAGAGAGAAATATATTATTTTTCATTACAAACTTAAATGCTGAAAATTAGATTTTAGGTTTAGTTATCGGTCTAATTTAGAGTAGTGCTCTTTTATTTGTTAGTACAATCGCCGGTAGTTAAGTGAAACTCTATTTCAAAAGTTTTTATAAGAATTATTATGTGAAAATGTATTAATGACGTTTTTGATAGTGGTTTTAAAACTTGAAAGTTAGTACTGGATAACTAAATTCTTGGGTTTTAATTTGACAGCCTTGAATAAAGTTTAAAGCATGCTAACCCCAAAAGGTGGCATTTAAATGGTTCATTTTCAATCTCTTAGAAAAAGGAATTAATTTAATTAACCAAATTAGTTATCAACCCTTTGTAGGTGTTAATTGATTTGTTTAGTTAACAAAGAATATCTAGCCCATGCGAAAGGTGGTATTAAATATAAAAAGAGAGAATCGATAAAATATCAATTTATATCTTTAATAACGCTAGATAATATGACGTAAGCATAATTAATTTAGTTATTATATCCATAAATACTCCACTAATATAAATGATAAAATTTGCATGAATATTTATTGAATACGTATTTATATTTATTTATTGAATTTGTATCTATGTTTATTTTTTTATTATATTTAATTAATGTGTATATATGTTTATTTTATGTTATTAGATTAGGAACACAAAAACCAAGCTAACGTGCCAGGATGTTTAGGAATTAACTTCGTTTTTAAAAGTGTGAATAATAAATTAAGGACCAATACATTCATTCCTTAGATCGGCCTTGGAGTATCTTGCTCGTTTTACTGCGAAATGATTCGCACTGCTTGAGAGTTTTACAAATATTAAAACCAAAGTATTTGCGAGAATTAGGCGTCTGGGTTTTTAAGTTAAATCAGCGTCTGATTATGTTTTTCAAAAAATATTAATTCACTTATCTTTAATCTTACTGTACTAAATCATAGGATAATTAGTAATGATCCAGCCTCAATATATAACTTCTCTTATTTTAAATTTGTAATTAAATATGTAACAAGATCATCTAATTGTTATTATTTGTACTTGTCAATCCTAAGTCATTTAATTTAAAGAGTTAAATTTTTTTTTATTAATAGTTTTAAATTTATCACATGCATTTATTGTATGTAAAAATAAGAAGTTAAGATTTAGAAACAAGCATCAACAAGTAAAAAAAATAATAAACAGTGAATCTTAATCTAATATAAATATGTCATGTGAGTATGTAATAAGTTTTTTTTTTCCTTTAAATTCCAAACTAAAAAAATACATAAAATACTGGGTAGAGATGGTAACAATAATGCTAATTGAATGGGAAAATAATAAGGAATAATACACAACTTAAAAAATTAATATACTTAGCCGTTTTAGGTTTTTTACTGCGACATTCAATAAAAAAAAAGTTTTATCGAGTTAGAAAAGAATGTTTAAAAAAATCATTAAAATTTATAACTTTAAAAATAATATTTATTATGATAATTTCGTATATTTTTACTATTAAAAATAATATTTGACATATTATTTCAAATTTAATATTGTTTAAATTAAAATACGATTATTTAAATATGTTAAATATTAAATAAAATTTGATCATGTTCAGTATTATTATGGTATTATTTTTATTGTTATAAATTTTAAAAATACTATTTTTTATAAATTTTCAAGAATGTTTCGGTGGTAATGATAAAATAAATTTTACTTTTTTCATGTTAACGTTCAAATTAAATAAATGGCACTGCTTATTTTTTTTTAATTTTGATTTATGTAATTCTATTGTTATATATTATTGAGAACAGAATTAACAACACTATTAAATAATAAAATAAAAACCGATACATGCAATAATTTGACTAAAATGTATTCGTATAGTTTACGTCTTAGACTCTTCAATTGATTACGAGGCATATTCAAATTAATAACTTTCACGATTGGTGGCCTGGTGGATGAGGCAATTGTGAGGTCTAGTGTTCAACTTTTGTTGTCAACGTTTGAAATTTAGTTTGAATTAAAAGGTAATATAATTAAGGATGAACAGTAGATTAAAATTATTTATTTTTTTTTAAATTTAAATTAGATATGATATAATCAAATTTAAAATTTTTTAATTCAAATTCGATCCGATGATATAATTAATCTAAATAATGTAAATCCAAACGGATCAAACTTTTTCGTATAAGATAAAATTATATCTGATATTAAAATTTATTTATAAATTATTATCATACATAAAAAAACGATATATATAAATTTAAATTTTTCATTGATATTTTTTAATAGATATTATTATTTATAGTCACAACTAAACAAATCAAAATAATAAGAAGTATGCACGTAAAATTATTAGATTATTATAAATATTTATATTTATTTTTAAGTTAAAATAATAATCTAATATAAATATGTTATGCATAATATTTAAATATAAGATATTATAAAATAAAATATGTATTTATTTATAATTTAATAATAATTCGATTTGGATCGGATACATCAGATTATAAAATCTGTTAATCCGAACGTGATTCAACTATAAAATTTATCAATCTAGTCCGATTTGAATCCAACGAATCGAATTGGATTTTTTAATTTAAAAAAAATGATGAGATTATTTGGTCACTCTTAAGTACAACTATACATTTCATAATTATCGATGTAAGTTTAAATCTTACTCGTATAATATTTTATTTATTTAATAAAAATAATTTTCTTAAAATTAAAAATAAAAAAGAGATCCCGTAACAATTTGGACTGCCATGAACTAAAGGTACAATAAAAGTAAGATTTGCTTCCACGGGTTGTATGAGAAACCATGAATCGTGAAAATATGATTGATGGAATGGTAGCTTTCAAGTAATATTGATTGAACATTAAGTATTAAGTGTATTTTATTTTAATTTAATTTCATTACCAAAATGCTTGATGTTTCATATGCATCTTTGTAATCATTGTGTTAAGCAAATGTATCATACTTGTTGAGTTTGAGACACACACGGGCCTGGCCATGATATATATATACATATACTCAATAATATTAATTAACAACACTCATTTGTTTTCGTGTGAATATATTATTAATCTATGTTAACAATTTTGTGGTTCATCCAATAATTCATCCCGTGATCTGATATAAAGTTAATTTTTCTTAATTTTAAATTAAAATGTTCAAACTATATTAATTAAAAAAAAATGAATATATTTAGCAAATCGTAATAGCTAGAAAACATTTTACTTAAGATGATAAAAGAAATAATTAATTAAGAAGATAGCACAAAATTATAATCTTAATAGAGGGAGAGAAATATGTCCAAGTGTTTGTAACACAATAACACCATCGATATTTTGTACGTGATCTATGTAATATAAAATCAGCATTTATTTAAAAATAATTAACTTATGAAATGTTATTTTTTAATATAAAAAGGAAATAATAAAATATGGATAAACAAATTATTATATAATATTAAAACAATATTACAAAAATATAAAATTTTAAGTATAAATTTTAAATAATACTGTATACCACTTTACAATTGTCACATCAGAAATTAATTTTAGTTTATATATACATTATTATATTAATGCGAAGTTAATGATTATTTACCTATCGTTAATGGAGGGCCTTACTCTTTATATAGTGGGCATGCAAGTACTATTATCATGATTTAATTTCTAAGAAATCGAGTATTTTTGTAACCTCTAACAACCGGATAAAAAAATATTATTATTTTTAAATAAAATAAATAGTTGTTGTTCTAACATTTGTTGTTTGTCGGCGTAAATTCAATTGCGTCAATATATAGTATGAATATGTAAATATGTTTATTTAAAAAAGGAAATAAATTTAAATTATATATTAAAGAATCTAAGTTTTATGAGTACAATACTCAATAGTGATTAATTATCAACTAACATGTAAATGAATTGATTTAAAAGTAACAAAAACTTAAAATATGCTGATACAATTATAATAGTAGTTTGAATTGTGTATGTGTTATAAACATCATTGGGCTACTAAATGAAATTATATATTATAAATGGAAGGGATGATTTTCTCATATATTTGATGTAAATTTATACGGTAGGAGTGAGAATATATGAAAAACAATAAAAATATTATTTTTATAATTTATAATTATAATAATAATATTTTTAAAATTTATAATAATAAAAATAACATGTATTATGTAACTTTTATATATTTTATTATTAAAAAATCTATTTATCATTTAATATTAAATATCGTTTATGATAAATTATAATTATTTAGACACATTTATTCATGAAATATGTAATTCAATTTTGATTAATATTATTAAGTGTGATTTTTATTTATATAAATTTTAAAAATATTATTTTACATAATTTTTAAATTATATTTGACTTTTTTTAATATCTATTCTTCTAAGTTTAATGTAAGATACGTGCCACGATGTTTTGACTAAAAATGTGTAAATTATATTAAGTTATACAGTAATAAAAATAATTTAATTTTAATAATTTATTTCCACAAAATATCTAAAATTATATAGTTAATAATATGTTAGCAAATGAGTATTTAAGGTTGATTTCCATCGTACTAAAGTAAATATTTAAGTTTTATTAAATACATATGTATATGAAATTTGATTTTGATAAAGGAAAAATATAATTTAAAACTTATTAGTTATATATATATATATATATGATTGCATGGTCAGTGTTCCACACAGTCTCTATTATCTCCAACTCATTATTCTTTTTTATATTAAAAGTTATATTAAATTTTATATTTTTTTTATTAAATAATTTTTTTAAATTTTTTATTAATTATTATATTCAATCAATTAAATAATAATTAATTAAAAATTAAAAAAATTAAAAATCTACTAAATAAAATATTATATTTATTACATGAATTAAAAATTACATTTAAATAAAAAATACAATTAAAAATACATAATCAATAAATTATTATATTTGAAGTGAACAAGTAAGAATTATTCAAAAAAAAATCTCAAGAACAATGACATGAATTTAAACAAGAAGAATAATCTCAAAGTCAAGATACATTATCTCAAAATAGATTAGATATTTTTGGTTAATATGTTAATAATATTACCATAAATGATTTAGGTGATTATTAAATCGTTTTAGTTTATATTATATTTTTAGCATTATCTTGTATTAGTATTTATTTTAGTTATTTTATACAATACATTTAATTTTAATTTATTATATGTAATAAAAACTTTAACAATATTTAAAAAAAAAATCTAAATTGTTATTTTTAGCTACATTAAATTTTGAATTTTATGTTGTATTAATAATTTTTTTAGTTATTTTATGTTATATACTTAATTTTAATTTTTATATATGTAATAAAAATGTAACAACATTTTTAAAATTAAAAAAATGACATAACATAAACTGTGTTTGTTGCAATTAACAATGTTACGTAAAATTTGATACGACACTGTTCATAGTACCAAATTTGAAGTTATAAAGTCCATTTCTATATTTTACACAAAATTTTACTTCATTTTATATTAAAGATTACATCAATTTTTTACTCATTTTCAACTAAAAATACTAAATATTATATTAAAAGTATATCTCTTTATAAAATAAAATATTTATTTTATTTTTATTTTACTAATTATTACATTCAACTAATTAAATAATTATATATTAATATTAGTTAATTAATATTAATTAATTAAAATTATATTAGTAAAAAAAATAAAAAAATCCATTAAATAAAATATTATAATTATTATATAATTTAAAAATTATATTTAATTAAAAAATAACATATAAATAGATATTAATTCAATGAATTACTATATTCATTCAACAAATATTTAATATTTTAGGTCAATATTTTAATACTATTAGAAGATTTGAAAATAATTTAACTGATTAATAAATAGTTATTTTAGTTTATATTATATTTTCAGCTTTATACTGTATTAATAATTTTTTAGTTATTTTGTATTATGTACTTAATTTTAATTTATTATATGTAATAAAAAATTTAACAATATTTTTAGAATTTTTCTAAATCTTTATCTTAGTTTATATTAAATTTTTAGATCTATGTTATATAAGTAATTTTTTAAGTTAATTTATTTCATATACTTAATTTTATTATTTATATGTAATAAAAAATTTAATAATATTTTTAGAATTAAAAAAAATGGCACAGGATAAACAGTATTTGTAACAATAAATAATTTTTGATATGATTAACATTATTGTATCAAATTTGGTCCAATGCATTTTATTGCAACAAATTTAGTGCAAGATTTGATATAGTGTTAGAATAACTTTGTACCAAATTTTCATCAAATTTAAAGCTATAGAGTTAGGTAGAAGATTATCTTAATCTCTTATTCATAAACATGTAAACTTGAGCTCATTGTATCTTAAATATTAATAATTAATTAGCTAATTTATATTAATTAATTGATAATAAAAAAATCTTAAGATAATTAAACAAAAAATATATATATTATGTTATTTAATATAAATAAAAAATTTAATTTAAATAATTGTTAATATTTTGAGTATTAATAATTTATTATTTAATTGATAAAAAATAATACATAAGATAATTAATCATAATAATGATAATTTATTATGATAAAAATTCTTGTATAAAAATATAAGTAATTATAATTTAAAAAAAAACTATCAATATTTTATCTAATAATAATTTATTACTTAATTGATTAAAAATAATAATTAACCCAAAAAATTATAATTTTTTATATTATTTAAGATTAATAACCTTAAAAAAGATATATAATTTTAATTTATATAATTGTTAATTGTTATGATACTAGTAATTTATTGCTTATTTATATTATTTAAATGATAAGAAAATAAGACTTACAATAATTAATAAAAAAATATTTTTTTATATTAATTAAGATAAATAACATTGTATAAAAAATATAAATAATTATAATCAAGAAAATTATTTGTATTTTAAATATTAATAGTTTACTACTTAATTACTATTCCCTAACTTGTAAAAAAATAAGACAAGATAATTAATCAAAAAATGATAATTTTGTGTTATCTAAGATAAATAATTTTATATAAAAAGGTTAAAAAATTATAATTTTGATAATTAATAATTTATTAATTAATTGATAAAAAATAATTCTTAAATTAACCCAAAATATAATAATTTTATGTACTTAAGACTAATAAACTTATATGAAAAAATTATAATCTAGATAATCATCAATATTTTTAATGCTAATAATTTATTACTTAATTGATTAAAAATATGAATTTTAATTAAACTATACATTAAATAAAAGATATAGTAGTTATTACATTAAATGAAAAAGTTACTCCAAAATTTTATAAAACGTGTTTTGTAATTTTATATATAGTATATTTTGTAGGACTATTATATTTAAATAATTTTTTATATTTTTATGTATATTTTTAAGTATAACAAATCTAATGTATAAGTAAATATATTTTTTAAATTTATTATTATTTTTAAAGCCTATTTTAGTAATTTAGAAAAAGTGAAAAAAAATGTGGCAGAAATACTGACGGGACTATTTGTGATGATACATCTGATATCAATATTATTATAAATATATTTTTAAAAATTAAGAACATTAAGAACATTTATAAGATTTATCTTCCAACACGCTAATATTTACATATTCATCGCTTTTAAATATATTTAAGTACATCAACATTTTTCAATAAATTTTAATGATTTTTCACTTATAAAATGATTCTTAAGTAGATAATTTAGGAACAATAATAATTTTTCTTAAATTACCAAAATATCTACAAATTTTAGTAGATTTGTATTGTTGCTTTGGAGGTACTTACTTTTCGAACTTCTAATTTTCATTTACTTATGTTTTGATAATTTTTATTTTTTAAAAAGTTTATTAATTTGTTATATAAAGTTAATGATATGAGTTATTATATATGTAAATACATATGTAACTATTATATTATACTAAATGCTAATATACTAAATACTATTATAGTATTAGAAGTATAAAATAAAACATGCATCTAATCATCAACCAAAGTTATCACAACTATACGATTTGAATTACAAACTTTTAGGTTGGAGATGGTCGGTGATTTTAACCCATGATAGATTGCATTTATTTAAGGTAACAATTTGTATCATAATTTCATTGATCGAATCGAACCTGAATCTTAGAATCTAAATCGAACACAAATCGAATTAAATTTGGACCAGGACTAACTCAAATAACATGGAAAAATTTGATATAGGTTCGAGATAACCTATTAGCATGAAATAAAATTAAAAAGGTTATAATACGTAAACGTTATAACTTATATGCTAGGTTAAGATTGAAGAAGAACATTTCTTCTATATATTTCTTCTTAATTCCTAAGAGACTGAATCCCTTCTCAACTCTTTGCTTTTCTAGCAACCAATAGTCTACTCAACTTTCTTTTTCTAACAAAAGTCTCTTCTCTAGCAACAACTTTATGTCCATCTATGTTTGATTACTATATGGTTTATTTGAATACACTAAGAAATTTATATATGTGATCAGTTTTTTTTGTCTTAAAACATTATTTAAGTTTTTTCATGTTGATTTGAACTAAAAATCAAATCAGTTCTAAATTCTAATAAGGTAATCTTTATTTTCTTTCATTTTAATTATTGGTGTTGTTGATTTTGTTTATGCTTATATTATATTGAATAATTTCTTATGCTCTACATTTAAAAATACATATGTTTTTTTACAGTTATCTTTAGAATTCAAACTTTGGTTCGTCGTCCACTTGATTTCAATATGGAAGGTAATTTGAAAATAAGAAGAATCTTAAAAATAATGGTTTCTTTTTCCTACATTTATTTTTAAAACAAAAGAAAAATGTTAAAGATGAAGAGATCAATATGTGGTCTATCGAACCCTTCGTTTAGTGATTGGAGAATTTTTTTGTTTACTCTTACTTATATATTTCTTTATTTAGTGGCTCGGGGGAAATTATATTGAGATTTGAAGCATTTTATTTAAACTGTAAGTTTTCATAAAAACAATATGGCCTTTGACTTTTGCATTTAAGAAGTTTGATGAGGTTTACTTTTGTCGAATTTATTTAGAAATAGACATTTTGTTTTAAGAATTAGTTTTCTTTAACTTTTGTTTATTACTGTTCTTGTTTTGTAATTAACTAGTTATTATAACATAATAAGTATATATGAGAAGTTGTATTATCTTTATGGACTTTATTATATATTTGAATTATTCATTCAATATTATTTTATTATTTTTTTAAAAAAATTTATTGTTTTAATATTATTTTTCACATTTTTGGTGTTTCATGTAATGTTATTTGAAGTAATGAGCTTTAATAATTAAACATATTTCTTGATTTATAAAAAGAAAATCAATTAACTAAAGAAATACACAATTAACAATGGGCAAGTTTATACCATTTTAGGTCATTTTGTGTTTGATTTGGGTTCGGGCTTACCTTTGCTAACTCGAAAGTTTGAATTGAGCTAAAGTTGAACCAATTTGGATTGGTTTGTTCAAGCCATCTCGAATTGGTCCACCTCAAACGAATTGACACCTTAACATTTACTTTACTAGTAGAAAAAATAAAAGATAGTATGATAATTTGATTACTTTATTGTCATAAATTCAATATATTAATCATATTTTTTTAAAATGGATGCATTTAGCCACTTTAGTCTTATAAATTTGGACACTTTAATCATTTTTTACCAATTTTAATTTTATGGATCATTTTTGTTAAAAATATTTAAATTTGATCGAATTGAACCCTAGTAGCAAAGAATTGGTAGATGTTTAAAGTAAAAATGTTTCAAAAAGTTGGATAAAAGTAGAAAATAAAATTATTAAAATTTATCTAAAATAATTAAAATGTACATAAATATAATAATAATGTGATTAAATTATATTCATTTAAAATAAAATTATCATTATATTTAATTTATAAAAATAAAATGATACAATCACACTGTTTTGAAAAATAGAATGTGTAGCAAAATCAAAGCGCGTAATGGTGCTCTAGGCTGCAACATTATTGTTTGCGGGACTCACACCTGTCTTATTTGAATTATGAATTTTTATGTTGGTAGTTCGTGATCTTTACCGTTTGAACAAAAGCAAGTGTGAACCCTTTTTATAAACCGTCTAACCAACTTAATCTATGAGTAAATTAAACGTATACATTTTTTTTTTTAATATTGGTTGATCTAATATAAGTTTTAAAATATATAATATAGGTTTCAAAATTTAAAAAAATTAACCTAACGTGTATATTTGTGTTTTTATTTTATAATTTCGATAAAAATTGAATATATATATATATATATATATATTTATTATAAATAACTTTAATTTTATAATACTTATACATATTAATTAATATATTTTACAATTTCACACTATTTTCACAGTAGATTTTCCCTATTTGTTTTTAACTTTCCAAAGCTTTTACAATTTTTATTCTAGTATTTCCTTTATTAAATTAATTTCGGTTCATATTTTAAAGTATTTTTATGTAACTTTAATTTTTAACAAAATTAAATATTTTTAAATAATAAAATACAGATAATATATATTATGATAAGATTTCTCTTTAATTTAATTTTAAGGTTGTTTTTACTAGTTAAATTACGACAAAATATTATAGATATAAAATTGATTTGAAAATCATTTTTTAAGTCATAAGTGTGCCAAGATTTTGATTTTTTTTTCGAAAAATCTCAAAGATAAAATACCTGTTTGTAGATCATTATAATACTAAACTTACCGTGCTCACTACCTACAAAGAGCCTCATTAATACACTTGTTTAACAACATCCTAAGTGCATGTATATATGTATATCGATGAGGTTTTCTTTAAAACTAGTCACATATTTCATCTATATCATTTTGAGTTAATATATGGGTTTTGATGTCCTTCCCATTAATTAATGTGTCATGTAAATCTCATGATCGCAAAGATAATACCTGTTTGTAGATCATTATAATACTAAATTTACCAACATGATATTTAATATTCATGGTATTTATTTTGGTCGAAACAAGCATTTAATAAGTCATAAGTTTTGCATGCCAACCTGTGTAAGTTTTATTGGGGGCCATATCATAGAGGCCCACTCCACATCCACATCCACATCCCCATTTAGGATAGAGATGACTGACTGACTGACTGACTTGGGCCAAGTTTAAAAATACTTGCTCAAAACCGGCATTTTTCTAAGATTAAAAATTTGGTATATGCCTTCGTTCATGTGATAACGAGGGGATATTAGTTTTATAAGCAATTGTAGACGTTGGTTTTTCAAACGATGTGGGACATACAAAAGTGTTACGTTATAGATTTTTAGTTATTTGTAAAAAGAGTAACACAATTTTAAAATAATATGCGCGGAGCCATAAGGGTGACGGATAATGTGGCTTAGAAAAGTGACATAAGGATACAAGAATGTTCCCCAATCAATGTTTTTTTAATTGATGAACCAGATCCTTTACTTTAACTTTACTTTGTGTGTGTGTGGTTATATATATACTAATATTTTTAATTTGATTACAAATATATGTAACATTGTATTGTATATATTATGATTGATATCTTTAAATTATTAAAGATGTTAATATTTATTTTTAATTTTTAAATTTTTGATGTATTGATACTTTACCATTAGTTTTATCATTTTTCATACGCTCTTAACACAACCATTTTTTTAAACAATTTGGTTAACGATGGTTGTCGGGTTATAACCCAATTTTTTAAAAATAATTACTGAAACCAATCCAAAACTGATGGATTGGTTGGGTTAGTACAGTTGGCACGGTCTAAGTTTTGTATATAATAAATGTTTTGATAAATAATTTATATTTAAAATAATATTTATTTTATTTTATAAAATACAATCTACTTTTACTCGTTAAACATAAAAAAAAACTATATAAAAATTATAAAATAAAAATCTTAAATATAAATTAATATAAAATTGGTTGTATCACATAATCCTATATCTCATTTAGACGGCACATCCCAAAAAACTCATCACATCTCATCTTTTTGTAGTGCTCTCACTTTAGACCTAGTATCCCAACCTTTTACACGTTATTTTTTATTTAAATTTTATATTTTAAATAATTATGATTTTTCTTTTTTTTCTTTTGGTTATTTTTGTATATTTATTCATTCAATTTAAGTTAATTTTATCTCATCCCAAAATCAGCAAAATCTATCAAAACATAGGTGAGACATTATTAGGTTAATTCATAAAATTAAATTATTACCTCTAATTTCAATTTATATCCCTAAAACAAACATGTAATTTTAACCTAAATAAAAAACTTAAAGACTTAGTACGATTCTTCACTTTCATTATCATAGATTTAATTTTAAATCTTATTTGTATAATATTTTATTTATTTAATAAAAAATAAAACTTTAATACCCTGTATAAAACAAAAATAATATATGTACCTGTCAGTAACGCATGTGTCCATAGCTCCCCCAAAAGAAGTTACAAAATAAAAATATATTATATATTATAAATATATCATTTATAGTTAAGTTGATAATTTTTATTTAATATAATTATATTTATCAATATAATTATTAAACTTACACTTTTCTTACTATATGGGTATGAGCTTTACATAGCTATACTATACAAATAAGTGGAGACCCATCGAGACGAACAAGTGCACTATACAAGGACTCTTATATATCCCACTGAAAATCAACGTGGATGGCTAAATATTAATACGAGACAATACCAGTTCTACTGGGATTACGATCAATCCAGGAAAAAGATCAGAAATATTACCAAATTTCAAGTAATCTTCAAAAATATTCTTAAAGTTTTAAAAAATTTAAAAAATCCATGAAAACATAACAAAAGTTAAATATAACATAAGTAAATAGTAATATTCAATATCAGAAATACCCGTAATGTTTAAAAAAAATACAAAAATATTCCTAAAATAGAAGAAGAAAAAATAAACGAAGAAATAATAGATATAGAAACAGAAGACATCTCATAATGTTTTTTATAAGAAATAGTAATCAATAAAAAGAAATTTGAAGAAATTCAAAAAGTAAAGTTAAATCTTAAAAAAAAGATAGATTTAAAGACCCATCATTTTTATTAAGAAAATTATTCCATATGAAAAACATAATTTATTATGTCATAAGTACTAAATAAATGAGTATTAAGATTACATATGTAAAAAGAATGTATAATATACTATTAATTGATAAAGAAATTATATTAAACAAGCTATCAAAAATTACTCATAAAGATAAAGAAAAAAATGGATACATCTATTTAGAAGGAATTCAAATATTAATAAAAGCTCATTTTAGAGAAGGAATAAATACACCAATAAAAATAACATTATTAGATAACATAATAATAAATAGATAAGATATCTTATTAGGAATTATCCATGGTAATTTAGGATACCAAAAGTTAAAATTTATAACATATCCTAGATTTACAATTAATATACATGATAAAAATATAAATCAAGTATTAAGTCTAGCTTATGAATTTGAAAAAGGAGATTTAATGAAAGAAGGAAATCATTCATTTTTCAATACATTATCTAGTAGCATATTCTTTAACAAATACTCATAATAGTTCAATATATGGACAAAATAAAATTATAGAAATAGATAAAACTTTTAAGGAACTCGAACAAATAATAAAACCAAAATACTAACAAACTTTGAAATTCTAAAAAGAATGGAAATTAGATATCAAATAAAAACTCTTGATAATAGGAAAGAAAAAGTAATGTTATTAAAACTAATAACATACCAAGGTTTACTTTTATAGAACATGAAGAAGAAACTTCTATCCAAAAAGAAGTTAAAAAACTAGAAAATGAAGTTAAAATAATGAATGCATTAGTTCATGATTGTATATTAAGAAAAAGTAATGTTTAGAGATAAAATAAAAAATATGCATTTAGAAGTAAATGAAAGCCTAGTAGGTGTAGCAAAAAATCAAGCAATATTATTTGAAATTGTACAATTATTAACAGAAGAAATTGATTTAGTCTAAGAATCAAACACAAAATATTTACAGAAAATAATAGATATACAAAAAGAATTACTTAAGGAAATAAAAGAATGTGGTTATAATAAATTACAACAAGATATGCATAAGAAATTTTCAGAATTAAGAAAAGATGTATACAACATACATACGAATAATGAAATAATAGGTTATAAATATGATCCCTTAGAAGGATTAAAAGAATAACCACCAAGGAGATTAGATTCTCTATTTTCTAAAAATGAGAAACAATATAAGAACAAAGAGATAACTCCTATTTAATGGAATATAGAAAAGAATTAGAAAGAAAATTCATAAACCCTGAAAATAGGGATACAGAAATATTAGTCAGTTTATTGACATTAACAAATGAAGAAATAGGAGAACATTATAATGAAAAACTTTGTACTAACAAAGAATATGATGATATGACAATAATCAATGAAACCGATTTTGAACCAGAAAACATGACCTCAAAAGATTATATGAAACCAATTTCATTACTAGTCCCTTACTAAGAAGGAACATCTGACCCATATAGGGGAGAAAAAATAGGTAAAGAACAGAACAACCTGATACCACCTATAGAAGAATATAACCACCTAAAATGGAGGAATGGTTGCATTAGGGGACTAGAGATAGTATTCCACCAGAGTTCAAACTCTATGATAATTATAAATCTAAACTTCTAAATTTAGATTGTATAAGAGATAAGAAAAAAGCCTTAGATGAATGGGCTAGTGGAATGAGTGTTCTCATACAAAGTTCTAAAACTACCCAAATAAATCCTTCAACCTGTAGAGTGCTTATAACACATAAAATGACAGGAAATGTTAAAGTTTGGTTTTCAAACTTAACATATCAACAATATTTATTAATGCAAGTAAATACTTCCACAGGAAGATAATACTTGGATACAGTAATAAATGAAATATTCAAATAATTTATTAGAGAAAATAAATGAAGGACTATCACTAAATCTAGTGAAAATGAAATCAATGAAGCTAAATAGCATCTAACAAATATGAAAATTTGTAACATGTGTTATATAGATTCTTTTATTTGTGAATATGAAATGCATTATCATAAATTAACACCCTCTATGCAAACAACTTTTAAAGAAATGTTTTTTCAAAAAATTACCTGGAACACTATATAAAACCTTAACAAAAATTGGGAACAAAGGAATAAAGAAAGTATACCAAATACTCTAAGAGGAAGAATATGAAGCCTTAAAGATTGTATCGTTATTAAATGCCAAGAAAGAAAAGAGTATAAACAGATAAGAAGAAATGATAAAATCTGTTGTGATACAAGAGATTTTAGAATACCAGGGAAATATAGATGTAGTATAAAACCTTATAAACAAAAATATAAATTCAGGAAAAAAATTCCAAAAATATTTAATAGAGAAAACTTTAAGAAAATATATTTTAGAAGAAAGAATTATAAAACTTCTGAAAAAAAAGAATTATTGCCCTTCAGGAACAAAAATGCAAATATTGGATCTGTAATGAAGAAGGACATTATGTTAATGGATGTTCAAGAAGACTTTAACATAAAAAGGAATTTCCACAAAAAGCAAAAATCTTAGAATAAGCTTTCAAAATGGAATTAGAACCAATCGAGAAATCTGATATAGATGATACTTATACTATCTATCTATTGGAAGAAACTGAGGAAGAAATAATTGATTGAGAATATGAACACTCAAATTATGAATATTCTCCATCAGAAGATGAATGATTTGTATAGTATTACAAATCTAAATAGTACTTACATTAAAGCAGAACTAAAATTTAAAGACTATAACACTTATCATTTACATGCATATATAGATACAAGAGCTAGTATGTGTGTAGTCAGTAGATATGTATTTCTAGAAGATAACTTAAAACAAACACCAAAAGATTTAATTGTAAGATTTGCTAATAATACTACAATAAAACTTAATAAGATATTAAAAGATACTGATATAATGATAGCAGGAGAAAACTTTCACATTCCTACCATATATCAACAGGAAACATGAGTAGATTTGTTAATAAGAAATAATTTCTTAAACTTATATCAACCTTTCACACAACATTTCGACAAAATAAGTCTCACAACCTTAGAAGGACATACCATCTATGTGTTTAAAGTAAAAAAAAACTTTAACTGTCTCAAACTCAACTTTTATGCAACAACATAAAAAGTAAAAAAATGTGGTGAGATAGAAGACCAACAAAAACCTTATTTAGAAAATATTTCATTAGATATAGAAGAAAAACAAAACTCTTTTCTCAATGAAATACAAGAAGACAAAGTCCTGACAGGCATTAGAAAACTATTAAAAAAAGTCAGTTTAGAAAATCCTTTAGATATAAAAATAAATAAATCTAAAACAATAGTCAACATAAAATTAAGAGATCCTAGCAAGATCATAAGCGTAAAACCAAGGATTTATACTCCAGAAGACAATATTGAATTTGGATAAAAAAAATTACAACTTTTGGAATTAAAAGTCATAATATCAAGTAATTCACCTCACTCTATTCCAACATTCTTAGTTGAAAAAGAAGCTGAGAGAAGAAGAGAAAAAAAGAGAATAGTAATAAACTTTAAAACACTGAATAAATATACCATTGACGATGGATACTTCATTCCAAAAAAGGAAGGAATAATATCATTAATAAAAGGAAAGAAATACTTCTCGAGTTTTGATTACAAAAGTGGATTTTGGCAAATAAGATTGGATGATGAATCCCAAAAATTAACGGCATTTAGTTGTCCCCAACGAAAATTTCAATGGATAATTATACCATTTGGATTAAAACAAGCTCTAAGTATTTTTGAAAGATATATGGATAACATCTTCAAGAAATTACAAGATATTTGTTGTGTTTACATAGATGATATTTTGGTTTTCAGTAATGAATTAAATAAACATTATTTGTATATTATCAATATTATACAAGAATGAAGAAAATAAGGCATTGTACTCTCTAAAAATAAAGCGGTACTTGTTCAACAAAAGATTAAATACTTAGGGTTGGAAATTGAAGATAGAAAACATAATCTATAACCCCATTTACTAAATAATATTCAAGGTTTTCCTAGTGAATTAAAAGATAAAAATTAATTACAGAGATTTTTAGGATGTTTAACATATGCAGAAGCATACATCAAGAAACTTGAAGAAATGAGAAAATCATTACAAGCAAAATTGAAAAAAGATCATATATAGAAATGGACTGAAGAAGATTCTTTATATATGGATAGAGTAAAAGCAAAGGTGAAAAATTTACCAACTTTATACTATCTAGGACCATATAATAAGATGATAATTGAGACAGATGCTTCACAAGAATATTGGAGAACAATTCTTAAAGCAAGAGTAGATGACAAAGATGAATATTTTTGTAGATACACATTAGGATCTTTCCAAAATTCAGAATTAAATTCTCATAGTAATGAAAAAGAATATTTTGCTGTTAATAAAGCTATTAAGAAATTTGCAATATATGTTATAAGCTCCAGATTCATTGTTAGAACAAATAACAAGAATTTTGGTTATTTCTTAAGAACTAATATTGTAGGTTATTAAAAAACAAGGAAGACTAGTTAGATGAAAACAATGGTTCAATTATTACAATTTTGATGTTGAATATCTTGCATGACATAAAAATAGCTTAGTTGATGCTTTTACCATAGAAATAACACCTCTAACTATTTTATGCTTTCAAGAATGGAACATCTTGATATCAAAATCAAGATAAAAGAAAAGGAGATAAAAATCCTACAAGAACAACTTGAGCTGTTATATCTCGAGAAATCTCTTATGGAGATAGGAAAGAAACAGGAAGAACTTAATTGTTCAAAACAACCTCTAGGGATTAAAAGCTCAAACGAAGAACCTTCATTGAAAAAGGAAGAACCTAACAATTCATAAGAAACTTTTGAAACCACAAAGCTCAATAGGGTATATGTGGTAGAAAAAGAAGAACAGAAAATTTTTTATGTGGTTTATAATTGCCCAAAACTAGGAATTTATAACAATTGGGAAGAAGCTAGCAAATCTATTATAGGAATTAGTGGAGTAACTTATAGAGCCTTCACCAACAGAATAGAAGCTGAAGGTAGTTATGCCAACTACAAAACACCAAAACTAATAACTCCAGAGGACACCAGTAAAAAATTATTCTACAACACTACAACAACAGCCAATAGCTCCAAATAGATTAACAAATCTTGGAAAGATAATAAGCCCTCTAGTGCTATTTAGAGAAACATACCTCTAGAGACATCAAAAATAGGAAAGCATTCAATACTATTCAGGGAGACATTTCCTAAAACTGCTTCAATCATTGAAGATGAAAAGGACCAATAAAGAAACATCAATAAACCACAATTGTTGAGTCTCTATAATTTGGCCAGAAAATCTACCCAAGAACAAATTAAAGATATGAAATTCTATACTACAGATAAGAAATTTCCTACAATAAGTAAATTCAATATATTGGAAGAAATTGATCAAATATTTATGTATAAAGCATTTCACGCAGGACTAATAGAAAATATATATACATGAATTGATTTAAGTGAGTTAAATTATTTCGCAAAAATTTTTAAAAGAGCAATCAAGAATTTCAGAAGAAAAATTAAAGGAGGTGATAAGCCTGTTTATCTTAGATTTTTCAGTTCATTAATGGGCTAGAATGAGGAAGGAAGTATTAGTCCCTACCACTTCATCAAGATAGGGATTTCCAGCACAAACAGAGAATTTTCCAAACCAAGGGCACTTCTAAAAAAGGAATTCAACACAGAAGAACTATGTGTATTAAGAGATCAAATGCTAAGCCAAATTTACTATGAACTCAAGAAGATTGAAAATTCTACTGAGATTAAAGTAAATTATTGAACTAGTAAAGTCATCATCATTTCCCACAGTAGCATGGCTTTATGAGAAGAAGATGGTGAAAAAATCACCAAATATGAAACCAATTTTAATTTCAATAACCTAGAAATTGGTCAAGTAACATGGAAGGTATTATGCTTCTATGCCAGAAAAGCCACCAAAGACCACAAATGCATTCTCTGCATCAAAGATCGAGAAGATGAAGATGCATCATCATCAATGTCATCAAAGGAATAGTCGATAGAAAATGACAAAGGAAAATAAGAAAAGAAACTATCGACAAAAGACTACAAAAGAAATAAAGATGTAGACCCCACATCTTAGTCGTCAGCATGTGCCAAGGAAAAAAATAGTGGTTATCCTTTAAAGAAGAAAAGCAGATGAATTATTAAAATAAAGGTAAAACAATAATTTTAGTCTTGTAAACACAGATTTCTTTTTCTATAAAAGGAACCCTTATTATCATTTCCAAAATGCACAGAAATCCAGAGCTCTCTACTCTGTAATACTCTAGCATAGAAAATCTCTCTATCTAGAAATCTCAAAACCAATAATGTTATACCCAGTAACTATGAGTGGCTAAGCACCCCCTTCAAGGTTCTTAGTTGGCCTTAAGTTGTAATAATTATTATTCTATGAATAAAATGGAGTTTAGTTACTCTTCTCTAGTAAGTCAACTATTGGACACCATTTATGTACTGATGCAGAAGGCTCACCATTGCTAGGAAGGTGTTTAGGTTTGAGCAAAGCTAAGACATAACATGTGTAACAAAAGAAGACAAACATAAGGGAAGATCGTAGTGGACCCTTCAAATTTAGGTATAATAATTATAAATTTAAGCTAGTTAAGAATCTTGAATGTTTAAATATTTGCTTACAACAAGACATAATATTGCTAAAACAGGAAAATGGAAATTATTTTTAGAAATAAACAACTAATAATTCCAATGAAAATCAAAGATAAAAATCTAATTCTATTAGAAACATTTGATAAAGGTTATCTCTATCATTTAAATGAATATTTTAAAAATGAAGATTATGTAATAAATATAAAAGAAAATTAGACTAATACAGAAAAATAATAAATTTTTTAGATAAATTATTACCTTCAATAAATAAACAAATATCATCAACTAGGTTAATATTAACCCCCGATTAAAAAATTGTATCGATCATCAAAAATTTGTATTAAAACCTAAGAATAATAAATTAAATAATAATGGATGAAAAATTAACACCATTAAAATATAAAAGACATTTTTTATATTTTATAAACTTGAGAAACATAATTAAAGATATTTCAAACCTCATGCGCATTTGAGATACTATTCTATCAATCCACGATATTATACACATTTTGAACCATTGTTGTGTTAAAGGAGCTTAATTTATCCTACTCGTTTAGTTTTAATTCATATTTATTGAATGAATCCAATAAATTTCATCTAAATTTTAATTTAAGTTAATTTCAGTTAAGTTTAAACAATATCGATAAGTTTACTTAATTATATTTTTAGAAAAAAAAAATATTTATAATTTTATTTATAAATAAAAATATTAGTATATATATTATATGAGATAAGATTAATTTCATTAAATTAATATTAAATGTGATAAATTTAGCTACTATTATAACACATTTATCTGACACAGTAAGTCAAATAAATGAAAGTGACTTATTTGGATACCGTGCAAGTAACCGGAAGATAAGATTTCTTCTTCTTATTCTTCACTATACTAAGACTGAACCCAAAAGAAATAAAGAACTCTCTGTGGTTCCCAGTCAATTGGTGAAACAATAGTAATAAAAAATTGAACTTGAAACAGTAGGACGGATGGACATAGATTGATATGCCAGTACTCTGCTCAATAGTCAATGGTAATATGTATATTATATTTAACGTTGATGCTTCAATTCAATGCTAGCTAGGCCTTTAATTAGGGGAATGTGAATCGTCTATCTAGACGATTATAAATTAAACAGTAGTAATGTATATACTTCAAATTGTGATGATTGATTGAATTAAATAAAATAAATCTTTCTTTGTATAATAAAACTCTATTTGTATATGTTAAGTAGTATCTCAGTCAAATATAAAATTAAGGATATAAAATAATTGTAATAAAAACTACAAATAAAATGTCAATGAAATTATTATTTTAAATTGTTGTCTATATTGTACAAAACACCAATTACTATTCCTTAGATGCACATTAATATTCAGTGGGTCCAAAGTTCAAACACTTACCTACCAACCCATGTAAAAAAATGACATTATATCGCCAAGTAGTTAAATAATATATTGCTTTTTTTTTTCTTCTTCTTTTAATATGTAAAATATTTAAGATTTAAATATTACAAATAATATAATTATTTAAAAAAAAATTATTACACCATCAGTGTTTTTCTTTCCTGATTTTTGGTATTATTTATTTTCCGGCTAAAGAAGTAAGCTCATTCACTATTTTAGGCTAATTTTTATAAAATAAAAAATCTAACCTATATATTTTACACAAGTCATTATAAAGTATAACAAAAGCTTATAAAAATTAAAACAATTAAGAAACATAATGATATATATCTAATTAAAATAACAAAACAATTGTGCCTAAAAATAACAAAAATAAAAAAATAGAAATAAAAACAAAAGACATTTTATGATGTTTTTCACCAAGAATTGTAATTAACAATTTTTTTAAAGAAATACAAAAGGAAATATTAAATCTTAAAGAATAAGATAGACTTAAAAATTATGGATTTAAAGATTCATAATTCTAAAAAATAAGAAAAATATTTTCAATAACATATATAGTAATAATTAATAAAAAAACAAGTATTAATATTATAAATGTAAAAGAAATGTATAATATATCATTAATTGATAAAAAAATATTATTATGGGTAAACTATCAAAAATCACTCATAAGGATAAAAAGAAAAATTAGATACATTCATTTAAGAAGAATCTAAATATTAATAAAAACACATTTTATAAAATGAGTTGATATATTAATAAAACTAGCACTACTATATAATATAATAATAAATAGGAATGATATTTTATTAAGAATAATCCATAGAAACTTAAAAATGCCAGGAATTAAAATTTACAACATATCGTACATTTATCATTAATATTAGTTATAAGAACTAAAACTAAGTATTAATTTTTTTTTGCTTAATATGAATTTAAAAGATAAGATTTAAAGAAAGAATGAAATCGTTCATTTTTAATACACTATATAGTAGGAAATTCATTAACGAACATCCATAATAGTTCAATATATGGACAAAATGAATTCATAGAAATAATAAAATAAGAAATATTAACAGATTTTGAAATACTTGAAGAATGGATCTTAGGTGTTAAGGAAAAATCCATGAATAAAGCAAGAAAAAGTAATGTATCAAAATTATGTTTATATATCTTCAATAAGATACCTCTAAAAAAGAAAGAGGTATGACAAAACTAAAACAAAATGTTAAAATAAAATAAAATAATACCACTATTATTTCAATAACATTCAAAAATAAAATACAAGACATAGAATTAAATTGTAATGAAAGCCTAACAAGCATATAAAAAAACTAAATAGCAATAATGAAAGCTTCAATTCTTATAAAAGAAGAATTATAAATAGTATAAGAATTAAACATCAAGTCCTTACAAGACATAAATAAAGCATAAAAAAATTTATAAAAGAAATAAGAAAATACGATTATAATAAAAAATTACAACAAGATAAACATAATAAATTTGCAAAATTATGACTTGATGTAAATAACATATCAATAGATAATAAACTTACAGGTTATGAATTTGATCCATTTGTAGGATTAAAGGAAGAACCACTTAGGAAATTAGATATACTGATGCTTAGGAATATGAAAAGAAAAAATGAGAAAAATTCAAAGATAAAAAAGAAGCTATGATCTTAGTTTCATGAAATATAGAAAATAATTAAAAGAAAATTTTATAGACCTTAAAAACAAGGACAACAAAATTAGTTAATCTATTCACCTTAAGAGATGAAGAAATAGAAAAACATTATGATGAAAAACTTTGTACAAGTAAAGAGAAATATTATATAATAATAATCAATGAAACTTATTATGCACTAGAAAATATAGTCCAAAAAAATCATATGAAACTTGTTTCATTATCAGTTCCTTATAGAAGAAAGCAACAACCCAAAATGTAAGAAGAATTACATTGGCAAACTAGAGATAGTGTCACCCCAAAATTCAAACTTTATAAAAATTATAGATGTGATCTTTTAGATTTAGATTATATAATAAACATGAAAAAAAAACTTTATATTAATAGTCTAATGGTATGAGTATAATCATACAAACTTTTCTCATCACACAATCAAACCTTTTAACTTATATAGCCTTAATAACTCATAAAATGACAAGAAATATTTAAATTTGATTTACAAATTTAAAAGAACAATAACATTTATAAATGAAAGGGAATGCTTCTACAAATAGGCATAGTTACTACAATAAGTAAAAATATGCTAAGAATTTATTAGAGAAGATAAATGTAGACATATCACTTAATCCAATAAATATGAAATTGTGGAAGCCAAATGAAATTTAATAAATATAAAAATATGTAACATGTGATCTGTAGATTTCTTTATTTATGAATATGACATGTATTATAATAAGTTACCATCATCTATGCAATAAACTTATTAGAAAATATTTTATCATAAATTTCCTATAACATTATATAAAATTATAACAGAATGATGGAATAAAAGAAAAATGAAAACTATACCTGACATATTGGAAAGAAGAATAAGAACTCTTAAAAATTGGATAATCATTAAATGTCCAAAAAGATATGAATATAAACAAATAAAAGGAAATGATAAAATATGTTGCAATACAAGAGATTTTAGGATGATAGAAAAATATAAATGTAATATAAAATCTTATAAATAAAAGTCTAAAAGATATAAAAGATATAAAACATTCAGAAGATATAAGTTTAGAAAATAAGACTTTCAAAAATATAAAAAAATGTATAACAAATGATCTTATAGAAAAATATACTTTATGAGAAAAATTATATGCTAATAGGAAAAAATCTATTGCCATCAAGGAAAAAATGCAGATGTTTGATCAACAATAAAGAAGGATATTATATAGATGAATGCCCTAAAAGACCTCAATATAAAGAAGAATTTAAAAGGAATTTTCATAAAAAGAAAAAAATCTTAGAAGAATAGTTTATGATAGAATTAGAACAAATATATGAATTAAAGATAGATGCTACTTCTAGTATTTATATATTAGAATAAAATGAGAAATAAATAACTGACTTAGAATATGAATATGAATATTCTTCATTGGAAGATGAATGACTTGTATAATATTACAAATCCAAATAATATTTATATTAAAATAAGATTACAATTTAAAGGCTATACAAGTTATTATTTACATGCATATGTAAATAAGAGCTAGTATGTGTGTAATTAATATATATGTATTCTCAGAGACAAAACCAAAAGATTTAATTTAAAAATTGCTAACAATAATACAATAAATCTTGATAAATTTTTCAAAGATATAGATATAATGATAGAAGAAGAGAAATTTCATTTTTTTTACTATATATCAACAAGAAAAGGAGTTATTTGTTAATATAAAGTGATTTTCTAAACATATATTAAACTTTTCCACTATATTTAGACAAAATAAGTAAAAACAACTAGATGATGAAACTATTTACGTGTCAAAAGTAGAAAAGCTTTGTCCATAACAAATCCAACTTTTATGTAACAATATAAAAACAAAAATTGGGGAGATAGACACGAAACAACAACAAAAATATTATTTAAAAAATATTTCATTAGACATAAAAGATAAACAAAACTCTTTTTTTAATAGAATCTAAAAAAATAAAACCTTAATAGGTATCGGAAAATTATTAAAAATAGTACGTTTAGAAAATTCTTTAGATTTAAAAGTAAATAAATCTAAAATAATTGGTAATATAAAACTTAAAAACACTAACAAAGTAATTAGTGTAAAACTCGTGACTTACACTCTAGAAAACAGAATTTGGTTTAAAAAATAAATTTAAGAACTTTTTAAGCTAAAAGTCATAATATAAAGTAAGTCATTTCATTCAAGTTTGTAGAAAAAAGAAGATAAAAAAGAGAATAATAATAAACTTCAATGCATTAAATAAAAAACCATAATGATAGATACTTTATTCCAAATGAAAAGGAATTATTATCATTAATAAATGTAAGAAATATTTCTTATGTTTTGATAACAAAAATTGATTTTGGCAAATAAGAATGGTCGAGGAATCTCATAAACTAACGACATTTAGTTTACTTCAAAGACAATTTCAATGGATTGTTATATCTTTCAGATTAAAATAAGCTTTAAATATCTTTCAAATGTATATGGACAACATTTTTAAAAACCATAAAATATTTGTTCTATTTACATAGATAATATTTTGGTTTTCAATAATGAATTAAATAAACATTATTTGAATATTATTAATATTATTAATAATGCAAGAAAGAATGCATTATATTTTTTAAAAAAGAAAGTAATATTTACTTCGTAAAAAAATTAAGTATTTAAGGTTAGAAAATGAAGGTAGAAAACATAATCTACAACCCTATATACTAAAAAATATTCAAGGATTTCATAGTGATTAAAAGAAAAATTAATTTCAAAGATTCTTAGAATTTTTAACATATGCTAAAGCATACATCAAAAAACTTTACAAATAAAATTGAAAAAAGGTAATGTTTGAAAATTGATTTAACAATATACTTTATACATGGATAAAGTAAAAGCATGGATAAAACTTTTGTCAACTTTATACCATACAAGTCCAGATGTTAAAATAATAATAAAAACAAATGCTTTACATGAATATTAAGAGTATTTTTAAAATAAAAAAGTAGATGATAAAGACAAATATTTTTATAGATATACATCAGGATCTTTTATGGTCTAGAATTAAATTATCATAGTAATGAAAAATAATACTTAACTATCAAAAAAACTATTAAAAAATATGTAATATATGTAATAAGTTTGAGGTTCACTGTCAGAATTAATAATAAGAATTTTGGTTATTTTTAAAAACTAACATTAGAGGTAATTATAATCAAGAATTTTGTTTATTTTTTAAGAATTAATGTTGCAATTGATTATAAACAATAAATATTTTTAAGATGACAAGAGTAATTTAACCAATATAATTTTAATGCCTAACATCTTTGTAGAAACAATAATAGTTTAATAAATGTCTTTACAAAATAATTAACATTTTTAACTATTTTTGTCCATCCATAAATGAAACATATTTATATCAAGATTAAGATAAAGGATAAGAAGATAAGAATCTTTTGTGAATAATTCGAGGTTTTATATCTAAAGAAGTCTTTTTAAAGATAAAAATTTAACAAAAACAACTTAATAGTTCAAAACTAGCATTTGAGTCCAAATACTCTAAAGAGTAATTCATCTCCGGGATTCATTCTAAGGAAGGTAAAATTCTAAAGAAATATTTCAAAATAAAAAGGTAGAACCTAACAATTCAAAAGATAGTAGCTTTTGAAAAAAAAAGAAAAGCTCAATTGGGCTAAAGAACTAGAAAAAAGATTTATGTGGTCTATAATGATATAAAATAAAGAATTTATAACAATTGGTCTGAAGTAAGCAAATCTATTATTGGATTTAGTGGAATACATTACAGAGCTTTCACTAATAGAATAAAAGCTAAAGGCAGTATACCAATTATAATATACCACTACTATTAACTCTAGAAGATATAGGTAAAAATTACTCTATAACATTATAACAATAATCATCGTCACCAAGCAAATGAAAATCCGAGAAAATATAGTGAGGTCACTAGTGCTATTCAAAGAGACACACCCCACACAGATAGTAAAGATAGTACGATGGTCACTACTATTAAGGGAAACATTCATTATCAATACATTGGTCATTGAAGAAGAAAAGGACGAATACATGAATTTAAGTAAACGAGAATAGTTAAGTCTCTATAAGTTAGCCAAAAAAAATCTACTCAGGAACATATCAAAAATATAAAATTTTATACCACATAAAAAGAATTTTTTACATGCAATAAATTTAATATTCTTGAAGGATTTGATCCAAATTTTATTTTGTAAAGTTTTTCATGTTATTTTAATTGAGAACCTATATTCGAGAATTAACTTAAGTGAGTTCGATTATCTTTTTAAAGATTTTAAGAATGCTATCAAAAACTTCAAGAATAAGATCAAAACATATGACAAATCTATTTATCTAAGATTTTTAGTTTACTTATGGACTGAAATGAAGAAAGTTATATTAGTTCCAACCATTTTAGCAAATTAGGGATTTCTAATATTAATAGAGAAGTCTCAAAACCAAGAGTGCTTTCAAAAAAAGGAATTCAATACTGATAAAGTTTGTATTCTAAGAGGACATATGCTAAGTTAAATTTATCATGAACTCAAGAAAAATTGATAATTCTTCTGAAGTGAAGTTAAATTACTCAACTAATAAAATTATAATCACTTTTCACATCAATATGGTCATCATTGAAAAAGATGGTAAGAAAATTAATAAATTTTAACAGTAACAATCTGAAAATTTATCAAGAAACATGAAATAGAATTTTTATGCTAAGGCAACCATTAAGGATCACAAATGTATATATTACATAGAGATTAAAAGGACAAAGACACATTATCATCTTCGTCATCAAAAAGACTATCAACAAAAACGACAAAGAAGAATAAAGACACATCTTTAGTTGACAGATCATGCCAAGGAAATGAGAAGTGTAAATTCAAATGCTAAAAGCAAAAAGTTAGGTGAAAATTATTAAATTAGGGGTAAACAGTAATTTCTCACTATTATAAACATATATTATTTATCTTATAAAAAGAACCCTCATTTTCATTAGTAAGACGCATCTAACAAATGTGTATCTAAAAACTATAAGAGATTAAGAATCTCTTAAAATTTCTTAGTTGACTTTTAGAATAATAATAATTATGAATATTATGAATAAAATAGAATGTAATTACTCCTTTTATATTCTTTAATAAGTCTAATTTAGACAACTTATCGTATATGTATATAAGAGGTTTGCAATTACTAAGATGATATTAAGGATTGAATAAGCTTAGATATATCAAGTATAACAAAAAAAAAAAAACAAACAGTGGAAGTAAAGATAGTGGTGGATTTAATAAATTTAGGTATGATAATTATAATTTTAAGTCAATTAATGATCTTAAATGATTAAATATTTGTTTATAATATTTATAAAACTAATAAATAAGAAAATAAAGATAAAGATAAAAAAACTAGATTCAAGTCTATATAAAAATAATTATTAAAAAATTATAAATAAAAATCAATGTTTTAATAAAAATCTTAAAAATTAATCTTTAATTAATAATATAAAAAAAGTGACTACTAGTGTTTTAAAACAGTTAACGTAAATATAATATTAGAATTATAAAGTTAATATTTGTTTTTAATGGAAATTCTAAAAATAAAAGATATTTGTAAACTTTACAAGATTCAACGAGAATTTGTAAAGCCTTATCTCGTAAAAACGGTGTAGGTTTGTAATAAATTTAAAATTGTTCATTTTAATATGTTAAAATCACCTGTTTTTTGGTTAAACTTTGCCCCCACAATTCATGAAGGCCCGTAACCTTCCTTTCCTTTCCTTTTCCTTTTTTTATGGATGGAGAGCAGAAAAAGAAAATAACTCATTTCCTTCCTTAGAAAATGACTAGCTTAATACGTATTTTTTAAATAAAAAAATTAGGTAATACGAAATATTGCTACAATAGACCCCTCTTATATTTCTTATAAATATGATATTGCAATTTTTCTGATTTATCATATATCAAATTATTATTTTTTGTTTCTAATAAAAATTCACAAAATAAGTGTGATTTATCAAATCAATAAAATAAAGGTATTAAAATAGTCAAATTTAAAAACATAGGGTTATAATTTTTCAAATTAAAAATTAAATTAATATAACATAAATAATTAATAAGCTCATATTTGATAATACTTTTTAATTAAATAATTAATTTTATAATTTTTGATTCTTTTGTAAAAATAATCATCAATGTGTTTATTTTTATCAAATACATTGATGATTATTTTTACTTAATGATTTTTTTAAAAAAATAAAAATAATCTATAAGTTATTTAGTTATGCTTTTTTTATGTTTTTTTTTTCAAAAGCTTAAAAATTAAGAATTATTATTTTTTATTTATTTATAAATTTTAGTTTTTAATCATTTTCCTTCAAATAAATCATATATACAAAGTCATATATTTGATTTATAGTCTAAAAAACTATTTTGTGAAAATGAAAAAAATTGATTAAAAAATCTTATTTTTAATTATTTATGAATTATCACATATTTTGGTAGTCATTTATCAAAAATATAAAAATCAAAATCAAAAATTGTTATCAGACAATTTGTGTCATAACTCGATTGACCGAATCGAATTTCATTTGGACCACCTCAAATAACTCAAAAAAATCAAACTTAGTTTGAGTCAGTCCATTAACTCGAAATTAAATTAAAATTGTTGCGATTTTATGATTCATATATAAAATGTTATAGATAATAGTATGAATTGAAATTACTAAAGTTTAAAATGTGGTATAGATTATATTGAATCTTAATATTTAAATGATAATGTAATATGATGTTGTTAATGTGTATTATTTAGTAATTTACTAATTGTTATAACATTATTTTTTTATCTTTATTGTTTTTGTAATGATGTTTGTATTAATAAGATTTAATATTATTAAAAAATATTTTAATTTATAAATTTTTTAATTAACTAAAAAATTCAAATAAATAATTTGGACTAATTTAAGTCAATCTGTTTGTGTTTGATTTACATTTATGCTCATCTTTATTAATTCAAATTTAATTTTATTTGAATTTGTTAATTCAGACGAGGTCAAACTGGTTTAGCCACTACAAATTGTCACCCATAAATATGACTGATTAAAAATTTATTTGAAAAAATCAAAATTTTTATCAAATATATTTTAATTTTCTATATTCCATAGTTTGCTTACATTTTTCTTTTAATTTGATTTTTTAATAACACTTTAATCCATTTATTTTTATTTTTATAATTTGGTCCCTTTATTTTTTAATTTTCAAATATTTAATTTAAAATTTAAAACCAACTTAAAATCAAACTTTAAAAATATAAAAAGAATAATACTTATCAAGAAACGTGTTTATTATTGATTGGATATGAAATGATGGATTAAATTTTGGACCAAATAGTAATCAATGTCAATTATATTGTGTTATTTGGATTAATCTATATACTTCATGTTGTGATAAAAAAAAATTTGTATAAAAAATAAGAATAACAAAATGTAAAAATTTTAAAAAATTTATGGATTAAATGCAAAAAATAATAATAACACAATAAAAGGACCAAAGTGTTTAATATATAAAAATTTAAGTATCATTTTTTATTAAATATATAGAAAAGATAAGATACTATTATGTGGAGTAAAAAAATAAAAATATTTTAATACCTTTAAAACTTTAATTATAAAATAATATCACTTAATTCATAATTTTTTATTAAAAAATATAAATATTTACGTTGAAAATCATCTATTTAGATCTTTTTTCAACTATTTAGATTTTTTTTAATGTGATCGATAAGATCTATTTTATTTTAAAATTTTTTGAATTTAATTTAATATTATTAGATATTATTTTTATATTATAAATTATAAATATCATATTTATTTATTTTATTAAAAAAACAGTTTAATTAGGAAAAAAAATGTAAGTATTAAATAGAAAAGGAAGTACGACACGACTATGCACCTAACAAAATACGACCGACTGCCCTTGTTACAAAGTACAAACTACTAGCTACTTTGGCCTTTTTTATATATCGTGTGCTGTAGCCTCCTTTACCTAAAGTTAAGTTTCTTTTTCTAATATTAATTACTCAGTCCATTACGAAAAACAAAAGCAAGTTTGTTCAAAGGCTTTTCCAACTTTCTGAACGTCACTTCTACTTGTTGAGACTTGAGGCCCCTCATTTCTTTCCCCTCTCTGTTCTCTCTCTCCCTCTCTCTCCCTGTGATTATCTCTTTCGTTAAATGAAAAACCATAACAAAACAACAAAATTCAGTATTTGAATTGTTCATGTAATTCCCATCTGGTCCAAACCAAACCACCTCAACTTCTCCAAATTCTTAAGTCTCTTACCTTTTGTGATACCTTTACAACATGGGTCACTTTTATTGCAGACAAAGACCATTAATTCTGCGTATACTTTGGCTCTTTGTATTGTTCTTCTTCTTAATGCTTAATGGAAGATGTTATGGCTCAAGAACTAGTCATAATCAGCTTTTTAAATTCAAGTCAGAGTATTATTCATCAGGTCAGTTCTTGGGATTCTTGCCCAAAAGATTAAGGCCAATACCAACTTCAGCTCCTTCAAGGAAACATAATGACATTGGTTTACATAGTTGGAGATCACCTTGATCTTCAATTTTTTATATTATCAACTTTTAGTCAAAAGGTGCCCTTTTTTTTAATTTTCTTCTTCTTGAATTGTGTTTTTTTTTTAATTTGCAAAAGCAATGTACATGGGATTGTTAAAGGTAATTCTTTTTTGAGTGTTTGATGAGTATATGTAATTAGTTTCAGCAAGTTTTGTATTAATGGCTCTGTTTTGGTTTCCTCTTTTTTGAAGCAGAACAGGTTGGTTTTCTGGCTTGTATTAATTAGTTGCTAGACAATGATTAATTAGAAGCTTGACAGAAATCTAACTACTGATTTTATTTTATTGTATTTTTTGCTTTAATTTTCTACAATTCTTCTGGGTATATTTTTCTTTTTCTGCTTAATGCAATATATATTCAGCTGCATATATATATTCTTCTGGGTATATTTTGGTTTCCTCTGTTTTGCCTGCCTTTTCAGCCATCAAGTTCTATATTTTATAATTTATTCAAATCTAAGTTGCGTTTGATATCAATTTTATTTTCTGTATTTCAGGTTATTTTTCAGAATCTTTTAAATATGTTTGATAATAGCTTTTTTATTTTTATTTTTTTTTAAATTTTTAACCAATCGATTTTAAAAATACATTCAATTGCATATCATAATAATATTTTAAAATAAAATTTTATTTTTAATCCCTGGCTATTTAATATAATGTAAAATAATGTTTTTTTATATTTTAAAAAATTATGACGTACATATGTTTTATTTTTTTTAATAATGTACATTTTTTAGGAGTTAAAATTAAAATTAAGTGAATAATTATATTAAATTAATAATTTTAAAAAATAAGATTTTTAAATAACCATTTATAAAACAAATTTTAATTATTTTCATTTGCACAACATTTTCTCTGAGTAACAAAGTCTCACAACTTTAGCATCGAAAGAAATTTAGACAAAAATATAAAATTTATAAATAATAATAATAATAAATTGATTAGTTAAGATTTCGAAGAATAAAAAATTAAAAAATATTATCAAATAATACACGTGTGTAATTTTTTTCCCTATAAAATACAAATATCAGATAACTAATTATTTATAAAATAATAAAATCTATAAAATATTTTATTAATCAAAAGATTAACAAAAAAAAATATTATTAATAAAAAATAAAAAAGCATTAATTATCAAACATTACATTAGTAATTGAAACTTTTGTACCATTACTATTATAGTGTCTTTCCTCTTTATTATTAATTTCATCAACTATGAGTTATTTTTACATCATTGTGATTTTTTTTTAAATTGTTAAAATATTTATGATATTTGTTTATTCGCATATTTATTTTTATTTAAAATTGTATTTTAAGTTATGACATTTGGGGATATTTCTTGTACAACTTTGGGTCACTTTGGACTGTCAATTGTCATAAAATAAATCTTTGGAATATAACTTACGTGTAGTCGAAATTAACGAAATTATATAATTATATATTTGATTATAAAATTAAATAGTATTATATATTATAAAATTAATAGAGTGATGTAAAAAATTTATAGTATTAAATAATTAACTTAATATTTTTAAATTTTTAATTATAAAATTATGTATTTTAATTTTTTATTTCGTATCGAAAAATGGTAATAACAAGTGTAAAAATATAACTTCGATACTTTTAAGTTTTCCTATCAATTTATTCATTTTTTTATTTAAAAACAAATACTATATAACGTTTTGATATATCTTAACAGTTTGAATCATGTGATATTAGTCACATGGTTACTAACTCTATGAGTATTTTTTATTAAGTAAGATTCATATGTAAAATTTAAGTGTTAAATAACGGTATTTATAGATTATATTTTTTAAAATTATAAAAATATTATTAAAAATAGTAAATTTTATATATTTTAAAAAATAAAAATGTATTTTTAGTTCATATTTAAATAAAATATTTCATCTTTATTAAAAAAAGAAACTTTTATATTTGTAATTTTTTTTTATGATAAGAAGAGTAGAGTACCTAACTAATATTAGAAAATGACTAAAGCGTTTTTAAATATTTATTATTTATTTTTTTAATAAGAAGACGACTCTAGTGTTTTTTTAGCATAGAGTTAAAGTGGTTGTTGATTATTAATCGGAGGAAAAGCTTAAAACCAAACAAAAAACGCCAAGATAACAATTACACATAATAATAATAATAATAATAATAATAATAATAATTTTTCTTATTGTTCTTGTTTCAGATGTTCATTCTGTTAATTTAATTTACAAATCATATAATTTGTTACATCTAATCAATTTAATATCATTTTATTATCATTTATGTTAAATAAAAGTATCATTAAATGAAAACTTACCAAATCAACAAAAAAAAAAATATATAGGTATAATATAAATACAGAAAAATTATATTAAATATAACTAATTTTATAGTATAATTTTTGTATTGAATACATATATCATCATAAAATTTAAATTATGACACTTTAATTACATAATTTTTTTTTTATAATTATGTAATTAAAATATTTATTTTTTCCGTAATTATATAACTAAAATGTTCATTCTTTTTTATACAAAATAGAAAATAGAATCACGTAATTATAAAATTATATGACTAAATTATCGTGATTTAAAAATTTTAATGACTTATTTATTCCATACAAATATTATAAAATCAAAATATGATAATAATATAAAATAAATAAATAAAAAAAAACTATTTACCCAATAAATATTATCATGTTACTTGTTATTCAGTTTTAAGATAAAATGACAATCAATTAAAATCAATTGTACAATAGCGAGCTAGCTGGACTTCAATATATATTACTTTGTAATGAGATCTAACCATTGATGAAAGTTAATTGTAGCTGTAGATTTATCGTTTCAATTTGCTTAAATTACTCCACGGCCACGCAATAGAAATCAAGTAAAGTTACGGGAAGAATGGATATTCAGCACATTAAGTATTGGCTGAGCCCACATTTTCCTTCTCATAATAAAACACGAGTAAGTTCCATAAAATATAAAAATAAAAAACTGGACCAAGATTTTACAAACACTTTACCCTCTTTGTTAATTATCATGTAGCTAGTCAGATACTCACGGCTACATAACGTAATATTAAATTCGATTCGTTGAATCGATTTTAAATTAATTGATTTAAAATTTAAAATTTAAAATCGATTCACGGATTTAATTGACTTTAAAATATTGATTTTTTTTAATTTTTGTTCTCATTTTGACACTACTAATAACATGTATTCAATATAGCATAAAAAAATCAAAATCTATTTAAAAAAGTATAAATAATAATACAAATAATTAAAAATTTAAATAGTTTACATCTTTCGTTTCACTACCTTAGATATTATTCTTTTTTTCATCTTTATATATCATTTGAATATCATATAATTCAATTGTCTTAATATCTCAACACCTCGCAAAGGTCGAGATGCATGATCATGATCTTCTTCATCATCGAACGATTTTTTTGGTATCTAAACTTGTGTCTAGATAACAAAAATCTTTTATCTTCTATGAGACATATTTCGTCCGTGAACAAGATAAGTTGTAGAAGTGCTATCACTACATATAGAGCATCCCTTGTAACCTTTTGTTGCATGTGCTGATAAGTTTCTATATATAGGAAAATCATTAATTGTTCATAAAAGGACCCCCTCAAGTTAAAGTGTTCTTCTTTATGTGCATAGTAAACATTTACACCATCATTCCACAACGTCTTTAAATCATTTATCAGAGGTTGCAAATATACATCAATATCAACATCGAGTTATTTAAGTCCTGAGATCAATAATGTTTAATATCATGAATTTTCTTTTCATACACAACCAAGAAGGAAGGTTATATGTTACCATAATTACTGGCCAACAACTATATCTACTACTAAGGGAACTGTGTGGATTAATTCCATCAACAACAATGGCAAGACAAAGATTGTACGGATAAGATGCAAATTGAGGGGATAAATTATCTACTACTTTCCAATTTGGAGAATCACAAGGATGACGTAGCACCCCATCATAAGATTGATTATCTGAATGCCAAGTCAACATATTTGATGTCTCTTTACTTTTGAAAAATTTTTGAAAGTGAGGAATCAGAGGAAAGTACCAAAGAACCTTTGCGGGCATGCCTTTCTTAAGTGTTGTCTCATTTGTAGCATACTTTCATCTCGATTCTTTATACATCGGACAATCATCTAATGTCTTATATTTTTTTCTATAAAGAAAGTAATCATTTGGACAAACATGAATCTTGTGATATTCCATGCCAAATCGACTAAGAGATTTCTTCACTTCATACATTAAAGATGGCAATTCAATACCCTCAAGAAACATATCGACTAGTTGATTTAGTAATTCTGTGAATCCCTTGTCAGAAAAAACATGTTTTGCCTTTACATTATACAAATGAACCAATCTTAACATTTTAGTGTATTTCTTGCATTTCAAATACAACGATTTTTCGGCATCTTCTAGAAGTTTTTTAAAGGTTTCGGGATCATCCTCACATAGTTCATCTTCAACACCATGAAACATATTTTTTGTTTGTATATGATAAGATGAATGTAATCCGACTTTATATATCGACTTAAATACCACATTTTGTGGTAGTGGATATTAGTTAGTTAGTTAGTAGTCTAGCTATAAATACTACACTTGTAATAACATTCCAATCTCTAAATCCCAAAAAAAAATCTGAATCTATTCTTCCTTGTACTAACTTTGATGAATAAGAGAATACTTCATTTCTATTTTAATATCATATCATAAAAGTTTGTTAGAGATTTGTGTTAATGGCGTCCATAACTGCATATTATGATGCACTTATATCTTCACCTAATCCTACCATTTGTTCACGATGAAGACAATGACATACATTCAAATGATGGTATTACTATCGTTAGAAATGAATTTAAATAATAAAAAAATGACGAAAATAAGTGTTAAATTTTACTCTTAAAATTTTGTACGACATTGATGGTGGAGATGTTTCTTGGAAGTTTTAGAAATAGATAATTTTAACTCAATCTACAATAGAGTCTGAAATGATAGCACTAACTATTGCTAATGAAGAAGTATGATGGTTAAGAAATCTGTTAGCTGAGATCCCTTTGTGGGAAATACTGATACCAACTATCCTAATCCACTACGATAGTACCATAGCTATTACAAAGATTCAGAACCATTATTAAAACGGCAAAAGATGACAGATACGTCATAAGTATAGTACTATTAGAGAATTTCTCTCTACAAGGCTATAAGAGTGGATCATGTACGTACTGATGAAAATTTGGCCGATCCTTTGATGAAAGGATTAGCAAGAGATGATGTTTTCAAAACCTCGAAAGGAATGGGAATGATGTCCATAGAATGAAGAGTCACTCATGATGGTAAATTAACTTATAGATTAGAGCTCACAAGAAATAAGTTCAATGGGTAATAATAAGTCATGAAGTGATATGAGATGAATCATGCTATCCTATTTTATATTATTAGAAGCATGAAATTCTTAAGTGACAGAAATGATGAGCTATATACTCTATGTGAAGTGGAGTACATAGCTACAAGAGTACTCTTGAAAAACTCACCTATGTGAATGTGGAAGTGTGGTCGCTTCCTATGAAATTTTTGGGCAAAATTTATTAGAGCATTCACTATATAGGATACACGTGTATGACCGTAAAGCATGAGTTTTTCAAACTACACCTTGCAAAGGTTGTGTGTGTAATGTTGTTAGAGATAGAGTTCAAAACTATGAGTTACTCTAGTATATTCTAAATCATCAACACTATGCAATGTTCATGTTGATAGACACTTTTTACTGATGCACAATTTTATAATTTTTAATTGATCAGTTGCTAGATGAAAACTATTTTTATATAAAATTTAAGTGGGAGATTTTGGAAATGAATTTAAATAAAAAAATGATGAGAATAAGTACTAAATTTTACTCTCTTAAAATTTTGTCTCACATTGTTAGTTTATATCTCTTAGGAGATGTTCAAATAAAGAAGGATTTACAATGGGAATTGGGTCTTAAGAGACACCCACTTTTGTGGAAGGGGAAAGGACCTAAGCAATTATGATTCAATACACACACGTACACCGCCGTCCTTTCGACCGATCATTCGTGCCATACCGAGTCTGAGTCTGAGTGCGTGTACGTGTGTGTGAGGTGAGGTGACACTTTATTTTTTGAAAAAAATTCATTATTAAAATTATTTTTTTCAATAGACACGATCGTTATTTATCCACACAAACATAACTGTTATTTTATGACTGTTATTTTCATAATTGTGTGAACATTGTACATCTTTTTTTAACTATAAATGGAGAGAAATAGCTCTCAGTTTGAGGACACAACTCAACAACTTATAAACTGCTTTTATATAGCAAACCCAAGAAAAGAAAATTCAAAATTGTTTGGTCAGTTTTTCAAGCAACATAAATATTTTAGAGGTATAGCATTCTAGACTTCATCAGTACAGTGAAGCTTTGAGATATAAAAAAATATTATGAGCTATTTTATTCTAGCAACGACGAGATTGTGTTTGCTATCACAAATTTGAATAGAGTTGAGAAAAGTCTTAAAAAGAGTGACTTAGTTCGCGACTCAATCTAAGTAATATATTTCAGTATATCGTTAACATTGTTATTATATTGTTTTTACGTACTTGTTACGGCAACTATAAGTGATAGAAGACATGTCTCTTCTAATTTGAATCTTGGTGTTCCAGATCAAACAATGGGTGAACAATCTTGAGGCAAGAACATTAAAAAATTATCTAGTTCTTGATTGTTGTAAACTTCCCGCAATCTCGAGGTAGGAACAATCTTGAGTGATAGAAGACATGTCTCTTTTAATTTGAATCTTGCTTTTGGTTTTTCCATGTCTGGCAATTAGGATATGATCAAATGTTATTTAGTATGTGTGCTTAATGCGTACATTATGTAACGATTACAAGAATAAAATATATTATTTTAATAATTTTTTATTAAAATATTATTAATTTATATGAAATTATTAAAATGCGATTAAAATTTGAATATTTAGTAAGGTTAAAAGTGAAATTTAATATGAAATTATTTTAAAAAAATAAGTAATAATAATATTCAAATATAAAGTTGTTTAAATATATATATTTTAATTTTTAATTAAAATTAAAAATTAATAAAATATTAAATAAAATAATAACAATTAATAAATAGTAAAATAAAATAGTAAAAATTAATAAATATTAAAAATAATATTTTTAAAATTTTTTATATTAGTTGTTATTTTATTATTATTAAATGTTCGTTCGTGTTTGATTAATTGATAAAAAACAATATTTTAATAATAAAAATTATTAAAATAATATAATTTATCTTTAATCGAAAATTTTCGATATAAATTTATGGTAAATTTGTTTGATAGATTTAATATAATAATTTTTTAAAATAATCCAAATAGTCTATATTTCACAATTTTTCCTATATTGTCATTTAATTGTCCACGTGGCTGTGACCTTTTTATATAATTGAGTTTTCAACTTTAAATTACATCCCACTTAATTAACCCATTTTCACGATCAAAACCCCCAAAAAATGCACAAAGATATAATTATATCCTAAATCGAAACCCAATCACCAATTATAAAATTTCCGTGATCTTTGCATATAGATTTAGTGCAATATGGTTTTGAGATTTAAAATGGTTTATTATGGGTGAAATTGAGTTAGAATTGACGGAAAGAGGAAAAAATGGGATGGATTGGTACGCAAAGCTTTAAAGAAGCTCTCTCATGACACGTAGAGCTTCTCTATCGGCAAAGAATGTTAAATGGGAATGGGCATTGGCAAAGAAAAATGGGAAATTAAATTCGGAAACCCAATTATTACACCTATAAAAGGTCCTATGCCAGACAAATGGTTAATTAAATTAGAATATACTACAAAAATGAAGATTTTTGAATTATTTAATCTACCTAAATAATTAGGTACTTATAGGACAATTTTGATATAAAATTTTTTAATTTATCCTCTCTATTTTTATAACTAATAGATTAAATAATATCATTTATATATTAAATAACACATAATTTAATATAAAATTTTATAGTATTAAGTGAAGTAAAATAATTATGTGTGACAACGCAAAAATTGTCATTATTTATTTTATAAAAATTTATTTTTTTCAAATTGTAAAGAATTAATTCCAATTAGAACCGATAGGAAAGTGATAGGTAACAAATAGGTGTTTAGAACTAAAACCAAGCTAGAGATCTTCTTGAAATTCGAAACCTAATAGAATAAAAAACATATCAATACAACCAACTTTTGAGCAAATTTTTCTTAGGGTTTCAATTTGCATAAGCAAGATTAATCACATTAATTTGTGTTGAACTATACAATTCTCCATAGCAACTGTACTGGTACTGGTTTGTGACCAAATAAATAGTCCTCAAGTCCATATGCAATGACTATACTTTCCAATTGTTCACACCATTATAGATAATTAGTTTTGTCTAGCTTAAGGCAAGATTAACTGGTGGTGTAGACATCATCGGAGATAATTCTGGCATTGTTACATCATACCTTCATAGTGTTGAACTCGAACACTAGTACCAGTGCTTGTGCCTAAGTGATTGAAGGGTGTTTTGTTTGGTGTAGCTATTGGACACAACAGGTAAAAATAAAATGAATTCAACAGAAAAGAATAATGACACTGAAAATTTAACGTGGTTCACCCTTTAATTTGGGCTAAGTCCACGGGACAAACTCCGAAAAATATTTCTTCCACTAATAAAATTAATGGGTACAAAGTGAGAGGTAATACAACAAATTGAGATAAACCCAAAATAGTGTCACACAAGTGTTTCCCAAACTTACTATTTTGTCACTCCCCTTTTAGAAAAATATCCCAATATTTTTCTAAGATATTCTCTCCCACTTTCTTACACACACCACTATTTTTCTTCAAAGGAAATTGTTCCTTTGGCTTTGCTTTGCTTCTCTTCTTGTTTGGTGTGTTGATATTTCTCTAAGGCAAAAACATTGCCTATTTATAGGCAAAATTGCATATCAATGTTAGATGCACCTACCATTTGTGGTTGCACCTACTATTTATGATTGCACCTAACATTTGTGTTTTCTTTCTCTTAAATGTAGAAGGGACTTACAAATCTCTCCCTCCCGACTACATAGAAGGCTCCACCAATCCAGTAGCTAAATGACAGTATTCAAAATTTTGTCTTGGGAGAATTTTCGTCAACATGTTTGATCCATTTTATTCTGTATGGATCTTCTCAAGTTGTAATAGCTTCTTCTCCATTACATCCCTAATCCAGTGATATCTCACATCAATATGTTTTGATCTCGAATAAAATGAGGCATTCTTTCCAAGATGGATAGCACTCTGAATATGACAAAATAACTGATAACTTTCTTGTTACAGCCCAAGTTCTTTCAAGAAATTTTTCATCCATAACAACTCTTTACATGCTTTCGTTGCTGCTATAAATTCTGCTTCGGTAGTGGACAGTGCAACACATTTTTGTAACTTTGACTGCCATGACACAGCTCCCCCTGCAGATGTAATAAGGTAACCTCAAGTAGATTTTATGGAATCCACATCACCAGCCATATATGCATCTGTGTATCCAACTAACACAGGTTTTTCATTTCCAAAACATAGGCATATTTTGGAAGAACCTCGAAGATACCTGAAAATCCATTTCACTCTAGCCCAATGTTCCTTTCCAAGATTTGAAAGGAATCTACTCACTATTCCAACTGCATAAGTGATATATGGCCGTGTACAAACCATGGCATACATTATACTTCCAACTGAAGCATATGGAACCTCTTCCATCTCTTCCTTCTCTTTGTTTGTAGAAGGGCTCTGCTTATAACTTAGCTTAAAGTGATTAGCAAGAGGAAAACTAATCGCTTTAGCCTTATTCATATGAAATCTCTGAAGTACTTTCTCAATGTACTTCTCCTGTGACAACCATGATTTCTTGGCGCCTTTGTCTCTAATAATAGTCGTGCCAAGAATCTGTTTTGCTGGCTCCAAGTCTTTCATGGCAAAAGACTTACTCAACTGCATTTTCAAGTTGTTGATTTTGGAAATATTTCGACCAACAATCAACATATCATCCACATAAAGCAAAAGAATAATGAAATCATCATCAGAGAATTTCTACACAAAAACATAATGGTCTGAAGTAGTATTTTTGTAGCCTTGCTCCCCATAACAAACTTAAACTTCTTGTACCATTGTCTTGGTGCCTGTTTTAAGCCGTAGAGACTTTTCTTCAATTTGCAGACATAATCTTCTTTTCCCTTTTGCTAAAAACCCTCTGGCTGCTCCATGTATATCTCTTATTCCAAGTCACCATGTAGGAAGGTAGTTTTGACATCCATTTGTTCAACCTCCAAGTCAAGACTTGATGCTAACCCTAGCACAGTACGAATGGATGTCATTTTTACAACTGGAGAGAAAATCTCATCAAAGTCAACACCTTTTCTTTGGCTGAATCCTGTGACAAACAGTCTGGCTTTGTATCACGGACTGGAACTATGTCCATTATGTTTCACCCTGAACACCCATTTATTTTTCAAGGCCTTCTTCCCTTTGGGAAATTTCATCAGCTCAAAGGTTTTGTTCTCATGCAAGGACTTCATCTCATCTTGCATGGATTCAATCCATTTTTGTTTGGATTCATCATCCATGGCCTCTTCATAATTCTCAGGTTCTCCCCCATCAGTAAAAGTTACATACTCATCTGGAGGATATGAGATAGAGGGTCGTCTCACTCTATCACTTCTTTTCAGTGGAACGGGAGAAGCCACAGGTGTTGGTACTGGATAATGAACATCCTCATTTTCCTCGTCTTTAGAACCAACTTCTATGAGGGCATCATCTTCATCGGGTGGATAAACCTGGTCTTCATCTCCAACTTGTCTTGGCACTAATGTTGGAGGAATTAATTCCAAATCTGATGAGTCACCATTAGAATTTGGAACATCTTACTTCATTTTGATAATATCTTCAATGGTCTCATCTTCTACAAATACAACATCACGGCTCCTAACAAGTCTTTTTGCAACTGGATCGTAAAATCTATAGCCAAATTGATCTTGACCATAGCCAATAAAAATACACTGTTTTGTTTTGGCATCAAGTTTGGATCTCTTATCCTTGGGTATATGAACAAATGTTTTGTAGCCAAACACTCGCAGATGATCATAGGAAAAAAAATTTAGGCAACTTTGCATGTGAGAGTAGACATCTAACTCTCTCCATCAAAGTTCTGTTCATCCTCTCAGCTAAGCCATTCAATTGCGGTGTCTTTGGAGTTGTCATTTGATGTCGAATACCATGCTTTTTGCAATAAGTATGGAAAGGTCCTATGTATTCTCCACCATTGTCTGTTCGGATGCACTTTAGCTTCTTTCCAATCTGTGTCTCAATTGAGGCATGAAATTCTTTGAAGACATCTAGCACCTGATCCTTTGTCTTTAGAAGATATACCTACGTCTTCCTTGAATGATCATCAATGAAAGTCACAAAGTATTGAGTACCACCAAGTGACTTTAGCATTGGTCCACACAAACCTGAATGAATCAAATCTAAAATATTATTCATTCTAGAATGAGGGAAACTCTTGAAAGCAACTCTGTTTTGCTTTTCTGCTAGACAAAGAACACATTTCTCCAAATGTACTTCATCCATTCTGGGCAATATCTTCTTTTTGGCTAGACTTGTCAAACCTTTTTCACCCATGTGACTGAGTCTCTTATGCCATAACTCAGCTGCACTATCTTTTTCTATGGCATTTACTGTGTCGGTGGAGAGCTTTGCTTGCATTATATATAGAGTTGTATACTTCTCACCTCTAGCCATTACTAAGGAGCCTTTTGTAAGTTTCCATTTGTCATAAATGAAGGAGCTACAATATCCTTCATTTGCAAGTTTGTGCACATAGATCAAATTCAGGCGCATATCTGGAATATGCCTGACATGCTTCAGAAATAGTCTGGTTCTATTCTATGTTTCCAAGCAAAAGTCTCATTTGCCTACTACCTTTGACAGGCCTTCATTTCCCATTCTAACAACACCAAAACTTCTAGGTGTGTATGATGAGAAAAATTCTCTACGCGATGTAGCATGAACTGTAGCACTAATATCAATCACCCAGCTGGTCTCGTGTGATGCAAGATTGACAAAATCTTCATCATAAACGACATTGAACTCGTCTATGGTATTTGTTTGTTCATTATCACTGTTGTCGTCTTTCTTCGTTACTTTGTCTTTGTTCATTTTTTATTCCTTCTTGAACACCCAAAAAAATTTCTTAATGTGACCCATCCTCTTGCAGTGATGGCATTCAACATTGGAAAATTTGTTTGATTTGCCTCTGCTCTTACTTCTGGGTTTTTTTTCTTTGTACAGTCTCCTTCCTCTAGACTCTATGATAAGGGCTTGTGCTTCTGAATCTCTTTCCTTGTTTTATTTCTCATATGAGAACAAGGCTTCTATAACAACTTCAAACTCCATCTTGTCTTTTACATAAGTCAGAGTTGTTGTGATATGATTATATGATAAGGGTAGTGATGTCAACAACGTCACAGCTTTCTCTTTATCGTCGAAACTCACATTAAATCTTGCTAAGTGAGAAAGCTTGCTGTTGAAATTGCTAACATGTTGCATCATGCTCACATTATCTTCCTTCCTCATCTGATATAGCTCATTTCACAAATAAAATTTATTGGCAAAGTTCTTTGACATGTACACATTTTCTAGAGTCTCCCATGTTTCTTTAGCAATCTTGCAATTTTTTGATTCAATATTTTACAAGACACTGTCTGAGAGATTTAGACGGATTGTATTAGCTGTAATCTCATCTATTTCCTCCCATTGTTCCTCAGTAACGGTTGCTACCTTTTTTTCTTTTCCCAACAACGCCTTATGGACCTTCTATTGAATGAGAATATCCTTCATCCTCCTTTTCTATAAAGAGAAATAATTATTACCATTAAATTTCTCAATATCTACCTTTTGGCTTGACATTTTTTTCGTTGTGTTTCTTTTTTTTTGTAAATAAATACGCCTTGGACCTAATAAAATCTTTTCTGATGTGGCAGATCAGTCTATGCTGCAACCAAAGAGCATATTAAGAATTTTACTAGACAAGCTCTGATACCAGTTGTTGGGCACAACGGGTAAAAATAAAATGAATTCAACAGAGAAGAATAATGACACCGGAAATTTAACGTAGTTCACACTTTAATTTGGGCTAAGTCCACGGGACAAACTCCGAAAAATATTTCTTCCACTAATAAAATTAATGGGTACAAAGTGAGAGGTAATACAACAAATTGAGATAAACCCAAAATAGTGTCACACAAGTGTTTCTCAAACTCACTATTTTGTCACTCCCCTTTTAGAAAAATATCCCAATATTTTTCTAAGATATTCTCTCCCACTTTCTTACACACAATACTATTTTTCTTCAAAGGAAATTGTTCCTTTGGCTTTGCTTTGCTTTTCTTCTTGTTTGGTGTGTTGATATTTCTCTAAGGCAAATACATTGCCTATTTATAGGAAAAATTGCATATCAATGTTAGATGCACCTACCATTTATGGATGCACCTACCATTTATGGATGCACCTACCATTTGTGGTTGCACCTAACTGTTGGAGATTGTTATAAAGCTCCTTAATTTAAGAAGTAAATTAAGGAGCAAAACATGGAGTAAAACATGGAGCTTAATTTAAGGAGCAATTCAAGGAACCATTAATTTAAAGAGTAATTCAAGGAGTGGATTTTTCTATAAATAGATGTGTAATTGTAATGAATTAATCATCTAAATGGTTCATTCCAATTGAGAGAAAAGCTTTTGTGAGATAAAATTGAGAGTAATTTTCTTGGGTGTAATTGGGTTGTGAGTTGTGAGTGTTGTAAACACCTTGTGTAATTTCTCCCCTTTCAGTAAAAAGATTTGCAGTAGGTCCAGAGACGTAAGCAAGATTGGCCGAACTTCGTTATCAAATTTATGTGTTATTTTTCTATTCTTGCTTTCTCATAAATCTGGCTTATCGGCAATTTGCGTAATTTCCCAACAATTGGTATCAGAGCTATTGGTGGTGATTTCTGTCAATTTTCTGCAAGGTTACTATTTACGTGAATAGTGAAATTTTGTTGACGATATTTGTTCATTGATAGAGATGTTCTAATACACGGTGTTTTACATAAATAGTCAGAAACGATCAGGAGGAAGTTAGATTTGAGTGGGAGCAATGGCCGCAGATGAAGGAATGGTGAAACTCGAGAAATTTGATAGCACATATTTTGGGTTTTGGAAAATGCAGATATAGGATTATCTGTATCAAAGAAATCTATATCAACCTCTCCCAGGGAAGAAACCAGAGGCTATGAAGGAAGAAGATTGGAATCTTCTAGACAGAAAAGCCCTCGGAGTTATTCGATTGACGTTATCCCGTAATGTTGCTTTCAATATAGCAAAGGAAAAGACCACGACGGGTCTTATGACAGCTCTCTCCAATATGTATGAGAAGCCATCGGCCTCAAACAAAGTGCACTTGATGAGGCATTTGTTCAATTTGCGGATGAATGAAGGCGCATCGGTAGCTCAACATCTCAATGAACTCAACACAGTCACAACCCAGTTAAGTTCAGTGGAAATTGAATTCGATGAAGAAGTACGAGCATAAATACTTTTTTCTTCTTTACCAGAAAGTTGGAATGCTACTGTCACAGTTGTGAGTAGCTCGTCAGGAAGTAATAAGTTGAAATTTGACGATGTTCGTGATCTGGTTCTCAGTGAAGATATCCGACGTAGAGAGGTAGGTGAATCGTTAACTTCTTCAGTTTTGCATACAGAGTCAAGAGGAAGAAATTCAACCAAAGGGAATGGACGTGGCAGAACAGACTACCGAGGTAGATCAAAGGACAAGAGGTCCAAATCCAGGAATCCTAATAATTCCCATAGCTCGAAGACTATCGAGTGTTGGAATTGTGGAAGAATCGGGCACTACAAAAATTAGTGAAAGAGTGCACCGAAGGATAAACAAGTGAAGGCAGAGGTAAATGTTACTTCCACCTCAGGAGGAGACGATGCATTGATATGCTCTTTGGAGAGCAAGGAAGAATCTTGGGTGTTAGACTTTGGAGCATCGTTCCATGCTACTTCACAAAAAGAATTCTTCGAGAAAAATGTCCCCGGAAACCTTAAAAAGGTATATCTTGGTGATGATCAACCATATGCTATAATTGGCAAAGGTGTAGTGAAGATTAAGTTGAATGGATCTGTTTGGGAGCTAAAGGATGTCAGGCATATTCCCGATCTCAGAAGGAACTTAATCTCAGTAGGGCAGTTGGCCAGTGAAGGCTACATTACGATCTTCCATGGTGATGATTGGAAGATTTCAAAGGGTTCAATGACAGTTGCTCGAGACAAGAAAAGTGGCACTCTTTACGTGACAGTAGAGGCACGTTGTTCAATCACAATTACAGCAGGTAATGAAACACCAAATCTGTGGCACCAGAGACTAGTCCACATGAGTGAGAATGGGTTGAAAATTATGCACTCAAAAGGAAAACTTCTAAGTCTGCAGTCTGTAGAGATGGACATGTGTGAAGATTCCATACTTGGAAAGCAAAAGAGAGTCAGCTTTCAGACAAGTATTAGAACCCCAAAGAAGGAAAGGCTAGAGCTTATTCACTCTGATGTTTGGGGACCAACGACTGTCTCATCTATTGGTGGGAAACACTACTTCATGACTTTCATCGATGATCACTCTCGGAAGGTATGGGTTTACTTTCTAAAGCATAAGTCTGAAGAATTTGAGGCTTTCAAAAGATGGAAAGCTATGGTGGAAATGAGACAAGTTTAAAGATCAAAAAGCTCAGAACCGATAATGGTGGTGAATATGAAGATACTAGATTCAAAAATTTCTATTATGAGTACGGGATCAGAATGGAAAGAACTGTGCCAGGCACGCCTCAACACAATGGTGTAGCTGAGCGTATAAACTGAACGTTGACAGAAAGAGCCAGAAGCATTCGTATACAGTCAGGTTTACCAAAGTAGTTCTGGGCAGAAGCGGTCAACACAGCAGCTTACTTGATCAACCGAGGCCCATCTGTTCCATTGGAGCATAGAATATCATATGAGGTATGGAGCGGAAAAGGGGTGAAACTATCACATCTAAAAGTTTTCGGTCAGTTTTGACGGCAGGAATAAGCTTGATCCTAAATCCAAGAAATGCACATTCATTGGCTATGGTGAGGATGAGTTTGGCTACCGCATTTGGGATGACAAAAAGAGGAAAGTTATCCGTAGCAGAGATGTGATTTTCAACGAAAGGGTGATGTATAAGGACATGCATAAATAGACGCCAATGACTTAGAGCAGAATGAGTCAGTATTTGCATATGCAAATGATGTCCCAGATAGTTCTGCAACAGAACCAATTGTAACAAGTCCTCAGCCAGAGCAACTTGTTGGACAGAGCAGTACAAAACATTCTGACACACCACAACCTCTTACTTCAGCTCCTGTATTGAGAAGGTCTTCTCGACCTCTTGTGCCTAACAGGAGATACATGAACTATAAGTTACTGACTGATGGAGGGGAGCCTGAATGCTATGATGAAGTTTGTCAGACTCGAGATTCCAACAAGTGGGAGCTTGCTATGAAAGAAGAAATGAAATCTCTCATCTCCAACCAGACATAGGAACTAGCTGAGTTACCTATGGAAAAGAAGGTACTTCACAACAAATGGGTGTACCGAGTGAAAGAGGAGCATGATGGTTCCAAGAGATACAAAGCCCGCCTAGTTGTCAAAGGGTTTCAACAGAAGGAAGGAGTTGACTACACTGACATTTTTGCTCCCGTTGTGAAGCTCAATACTATCAGATTAGTATTGAGTATTGTAGCCATTGAAGATCTTCATCTTGAACAATTGGATGTGAAGACTGCATTCCTTCATGGAGATTTAGACGAAGAGATATACATATACCAGCCAGAAGGTTTCTCAGAAAAAGGGAAAAAGAACATGGTGTGTAGACTTAAGAAGAGTTTGTATGGCCTGAAACAAGCCCTGAGATAATGGTACAAAAAGTTTGACAGCTTCATGCACAAGGAAGGTTTCCAGAAGTACAATGCTGACCATTGTTGCTACTTCAAGAGATATAGGTCCAGTTATATCATTTTAGTACTTTATGTTGATGATATGTTAATAAAAGGTTCAAATATGGATAAAATTAAAAAGTTGAAGCAACAATTGTCAAAGGAGTTTGACATGAAAGACTTAGGTCCAGCAAAGAAGATTCTTGGAATGCAAATCACAAGAAATAAGAAGAAAGGATCCTTGCAGTTATCTCAGGCAGAGTACATCAATCATGTTTTGCATAGATTCAATATGGGCAATACCAAGCCAGTTAGCACACCATTGGCCAGTTATTTTCACCTATCCAAGGATGAGTCCCCTCAGACAGAGGAAGAGAGAGAATTCATGACTAAGGTTCCTTATGCCTCAGCCATTGGAAGTTTGATGTACACAATGGTCTGTACGAGACTAGACATTGGCCATGCAATGGGAGTTGTTAGCATATTTATGTCAAATCCAGGGAAAACTCATTGGGAATCAGTCAAGTGGATTTTGAGGTATTTGCAAGGCACCACAGAAAAGTGCTTGTACTTTAGTAAAGGAGGGTTAAAAGTACAAGGGTACGTAGACACAGACTTTGGAGGTGAAGTTGATCACCGAAGAAGCACCACCAGTTATATATTTACTATTGGAACTACAGCTGTTAGTTGGATGTCACAAATATATAAAATTGTCACTCTATCCACTATAGAGGCTGAGTATGTAGCAGTAACTGAAGCTAGTAAAGAGATGATATGACTTCAAGGTTTGTTAACTGAGCTGGGATTCAAATAGGAGAAGAATGTTCTGCATAGTGATAGTCAAAGTGCAATACACTTGGCAAAGAATTCAGCATTTCATTCTAGAACCAAGCATATTGGACTTCGTTATCACTTCATCAGATCTCTATTGGAAGATGATGTGTTAATACTGGAGAAGATTTAAGGAAGCAAAAATCCAGCAGATATGTTAACAAAGGTGGTGACTATTGACAAACTGAAGTTGTGCTCAACTTCAGTTGGTCTGCTAGAGTAACAAAGACTAGAAAAGCTGCTGCATTGATCGAGGTGTGAAGACAGATTGAAATCAGTCTTCAAGTTTGAGATTGTTGGAGATTATTATAAAGGTCCTTAATTTAAGGAGCAAAAAATGGAGCAAAACAAGGAGTAAAACATAGAGCTTAATTCAAGGAACCATTAATTTAAGGAGTAAATCAAGGAGTGGATTTTCCTATAAATAGATGTGTAATTGTAATTAATTAATCATCCAAAGTGTTTATTCTAATTAAGATAAAAGCTTAGAAAGAAAAACTTTTGTGAGAGAAAATTGAGAGTAATTTTCTTTGGTGTAATTGGGTTGTGAGTTGTGAGTGTTGTAAACACCTTGTGTAGTTTCTCCACTTTCAGTAAAAATATCTGAAACAGGTCCGTAAACGTAAGCAAGATTGGCCGAACTCCATTATCAAATTTATGTGTTATTTTTTTATTCTTGCTTTCTCATAAATCTGACTTATCGAAAATTTGCGTAATTTACCAACACTAATATTTGTGTTTTCTTTCTCTTAAATGTAGGAGGGGCTTACAGTAACATTATCATGTCATGATCATAATTTCATGAACTTTCAGAGCAAGGCTTTGAAACAATACGAAGAGGGAAGAAGCGAAGAAGATATTCTAAAAATAACATAGTTCTAGCAAAAGAAATTACAGTACTCATACACTGATTTCACAGTGTTGTTACGTACCTATATGCTTAGTTAACCTATTCAAAGATGACAAGTGTTTCACTAATATTTGTACAATATAACATATATAAACTTATATCTAATACAATGTAATTCAAAAACAATTTATGCATACAAATATTTGTATACACTCTCATATGTTAGGGATGGTGGTGAGAATGAATGGGGGGATGACTGCGCTATTAACCATAAATAACCCGCATCAAAAAGTTTCTAAGAATAAACTTTATGTAAATCAAAGTGGTGCAACGTTAGTGAACCGTGGTGACGGTTCGGTTTCGTCGGAACCGTACGTTGGTTCCGAAACCGAACGAGGTTCTTGATGGAAGAGCCTTAATAAAGTATTGGTTCCTCTCACTATTAACTGCATAACAATTCAGATTACACCATCAATACGCAGAGAATAAGTGTGAGAAACCAGTGAAAGCATCGAACAGAAAATCCATTGGAATTCCCGTGTAAGTCTTTGAAATTTGATCAATGGCAGGAGGTATGTTTTCAATCCAATTTTGTTTCCGCTGCATTTAAATTATAAGTTCATATGGTTTTATGAATGTTTCTGGATTGAATTGAGACTCTAACATTTGGTATCAGAGCAATTTGAAAACAATTCGAACCCAGTTTACACTAAGGGATTTTGTAATGGTCTGTCCACTTGACCACAGAGCCTATTATGTTATCATATGTAAGAGCATAAATTTTATATAGATTTAGATTTTAGTTTTTATTAAAATAAAATAAAATAAATAAATATATAAAATAATTTCGAATATAATTTTAATTTATGTTTATCATATGGATAATATTTATTATACATGTTATATTTATTTAAATAATTTTTGGACACAATAAAATTTTATTTAAATACATTATGCTTAAATTATTTGTTTTGTGTATTTATATGTATAAATTTTGCAATTGATTATACATATAAAATTTAGTTAAATAATTTATGCATAATTAAATTAATTTTTTTTAATGACTCTTATTGATTTAATTAGTGCTTATATTATTTAATTTTGCTTGTATAATTTATTGTCATATATGCAATTTAAGATAAATAATATTTGTACATTTGATATTAAATTAATATTGTTTATGGTTTTATGCAATAATTGAGCATAAGAATTTAAGTGATTCATATAGTTTGATTAATTAGGGAGTAGCCACATCATCTTTAATTAATTAAATTAATTAATTAAAACTATAATAAAGTTTATTTAGGATCACATTTAGAAAATAAATATTAATTGTAATTAATCATATATGATATAATAAATCTTATCAAAATTTTTATTATATTTTGTGTGATTAATTAGGATATAATATCAAATTATATTTTCTAATTTATCCGGGGATTAGGAAAAGGAACATAATTTGATAGTTTTATTGTAAAGTTAGGATGAATTTAATTAAATTAAAACTTTAGCCCATGTAAATGATTTTTATGTCCTTAGATTCATATTATTCATGATTTACATTGGTAAATAATGACTATAGTTTAGTCCTCAATTTTAATAAGCATATAATCTTTAATTGCGACTTACTCGACTGTAAATTTTTTACGATATCATTTGTGATATTACCGTCTGAAAGGGGATAACTATAAAATATGGAAGGAAAGAATTAAACTTCGATTAGGGTGGATGGATATTGATTATGCTATTAGGAAAAGCGAGAACCACCTAAAATTACTCGAAGCCGGTACTTTCAGGAGAATATCATGCTTTATGAACAATGGGAACGATCTAATCGCCTTAGTATGATGTTAAATTAAGACTAAAATCTCTGTGGTATTCGTGGTTCCGTTGATCAATACCAATGTTGAACTTGCTAAAGGCCGTTGATGATCAGTCGTAACCCGAGATAAGGCTTTAGCGAAACACCTTTATTATGAAGTTCTCTTCTTTAAGACTGTAGGTGTGAAAGGTGTGCTTGCGAGCACATTATGCAAATGAGGGACATTGCGGCTCGACTTAAGAATCTCGAGGTTGAGATGTTGGAATCCTTCCTGCAGTGCACTATATCCTTAACACTCTCGCCCGGTACGGGCCATTCAAATCTCGTACAATACCACGTAAGGATAAATGGTCGATCAATGAACTAATGACCGTATGTGTTGAAGGAAGGGGAGGCTTGTTATGGAATTTGGTGAAAGTGCAATGTTGGCTACATGACGTACCAAAAGGAAAATCTCAATACAAGCGTAAAGGAAAGGGAATAATTCCACCTCGGTGATATTAAGAAAGAATCCAAGTGTTTCTTTTGTAAAAGAAGGGACACGTGAAGAAGGATTGTATCGAGATTCGAGAAATGGCTTGAGAATAAAGGTAATCAACCTCGTTTGTTTGTTATGAATCTAATATGGTTAATGTTAATATTAACACCTGGTGGATTGATTACGGATCTACAATCCATGTTGCAAACTCGCTTACATGGTATGCAAAATCTAAGGAAGGCTTGGGAAGTGAAGCGATACATCTTATCAGGTAACAAGATGGGTTCACGTGTGGAGAGTGTAGGAGACGTGTAGTTTGATTTTAAGTAGTGGTTTTATTTTAAAATTAGAAAAGACCTTTTATGTTCCAAGTTTCTCTAGAAACTTGATTTCAATTTCAAGACTTGTACCTTATGGTTATTCCTTTCACTTTTCAGAAACATCTTTCAATTTATTTAATAAAGCTAATTGTGTTGGGAATGGTATTTTGTCGATGGTCTTTCTTTGCATTAATTTATGAAATAATGCCACTTTCATGCTTATTATCGTATTATTTGGCACTAAAAGGTGTATTATTGATGATGACTCTTCCTACGTTATGGCATAGGAGATTAGGGCGTATCTCCGTAGAAGAATTAAAAGATTAGTGAAAGATGGGAGTCATAGTACTACAGATTTTCTTGATTTTGAACATGTGTGCGTTAAGGAAAAGCAGGACTAACGAGTCAAAGAAAGGTGCGATAGGAGTTCAAACGTATTAGAAATCATTATCTTGATATATGTTGTCCAGGGCAATGGACATTAGTCGAAAATATTTTATCACCTTTATTGATGATTTTTCTCGATATATGTATCTACATATGCTTAGTAATAAGGCGAAGCATTGGATTCCTTCAAAATCTTTAAGGTTGAAGTAAACAATGTGGAAAGCAAATAAAGATAGTGAGATCGGATAAAGGTGGTGAATATTATGGTAGATCTTTGAGAATGAATGAGTGCACGTTAGTTTGCTAAATTTCTTGAAACGTGGGATAGTTGCCCGATACACTATGCCTGGTTCACGGACAGAATGGTGTAGCGAGAAAGAAAGCGAACTCTATGTGGACATGGTGCGGAGTATGTATAGCTCGATCTTCCTAAATCCTTGTGGATTGAAGCTTTAAAGATAATTTGTGTATATATTAAGCGAGTTCGACCAAAGGCTGTCTCTCAAAGACACCATTTGAATTATGGAAAGGTTGGAAACCGAGGTTTGCGACATATCTTGGCGTTTAGGGGATGCGATGCGAAGTGAGGATTTATAATCCATGAGAAAAAGCTAGACGAGGACCATTAGTGGGTATTTCATTGGATATCTTTGAGCGATTAAGGGTTATAGATTTTATTGTCCATCTACATGACACTAGATTTGTGGAATCAACAAATGCAAAATTTCTTGAGAATTACTTGACTAGTGGGAGCGATCGATCCCGGGCATTGGTTTTGAGAAAGATCGTTCGGATGCTCAATGTACCCGAGTAATGGGTGATCATTATTGTTAACAACAGCCGCAGTACAAATGCGTGTTGAAGAACCCGATCTTGGAAGTACCACGGTGGTGATCTGATCTAGTAGATGTTGAAGTTCGACGGATGCCTACAATTTGTTGAACACTAGTTGAACAACTTGTGATCCTGCTCGCCTGAGAAGAATGTTGATGCAACGTTAAGAAGATCTACTAGAGTAAGGAAATCGGCGATACCTAATGATTATGTTGTGTATCTTGAGAATATGACTATAATGTTGGAGCGAAAATGATCATGAAAGCGTTTTCACGTGCCATGAGTTCTGAAGTTTCGAACTTATGGTACAATGCCGTGAAAGAAGAGATGGATTCTATGGCGTCCCAACCAAGTCACGGGATCTCGTCGAAGTTGCCTGATGGTGTGAAAGCCATTGGATGTAAATGGGTCTTCAAAACAAAGAAAGACTACATGGCAACATTGAGAGACATAAGAGCAAGGCTAAGATTCGTTGCCAAAGGATTCGCTCGAAAGGGAAGGAATGGAAGCTACTGTGAGACATTTTCTTACGTATCTCGAGAAAGATTCACTTCGTGTGGTCATGACATTGGTTGCGCATATTGATTTGGATTTGCAACAAATGGATGTGAAAGCAGTTCCTTAATGGTAACTAGAGGAAGAGGTTTATATGAAACAACTTTGAGAAGGATTCTTCTACAGTAATGGTGAGCATTTGGTTTGTAAGCTTAATAAATCCATATATGGATTAAGCGGAAACCTACGCGTCAATGGTATTTGAAATTCCATAACATCGTCACTTCATTTGGTTTTGAAGAGAATGTCATGGATCAATGTATATACCAAAAAGTTAGTGGGAGTAAGATTTGTTTCTTGGTGCTATATGTGGATGATATTTTGCTTGCAACGATGATAGGGGTTTGCTACATGAGGTAAAACAATTCCCTCTCTAAAAATTTTGATATGAAGGATATGGGTGAGGCATCTTATGTCATTGGCATTAAGATCGTAGAGATAGACTTCGAGGTGTCTTGGGTTTGTCTCGGAAACCTATATCAATAAAGTTTTAGAGATTTCGGATGAAGGATTGTTCGCGAGTGTTGCTCCCGTTACGAAGGGTGATAAGTTCAATTTGGACGATGCCCGAAGAATGATTTTGAAAGAGAGCAGATGAAAACCATTCCATATCTTGTTTGTTGGAGGCTTTAATGTATGCTCAGGTTTGCACGGACACGACATTGCATTGTTGTTGGGATCTTAGGGAGATATCGAGTAATCCGGTGTTGACCATTGGAAAGGCTGCAAAGAAAGTGATGAGGTACTAAGGAACCAAGGATTATATGCTCGTGTATAGGCAAGGCAGTGAACTAGAAGTAATTGGCTCTTTCCGTCTGGACTTTCTTGTTTGTATTGATTCGAAAATCAACATCTGGTTACATTTTATGCTTCTTGGGTGGGCTTGTGTCTTGGAGGAGTGCGAAAGCTTGATCGTTGTTGCTACTTCATATGGAGGCGAGTTCTTATCATGTTTTGAGGCCACTGTCGCATGGTGTATGGTTAAAGAGTTTCATTTAGGGCTTAGAGTAGTTGACTCTGTTCTAGGCCATTAAGATTATATTGTGACAACTCGATTCTTTGTATTTATAGGCTAAGAACAACAAAAGTGGTAATTAAGTAGTAAACCGCATCAGCATCAGTACTTGGGCAAGAAGAACGTGTTAAGGAAAAGAAAGTGGTCGTTGAAACGCGTAAGCAAGTTAATGATTAGCGATCCTTTGACTAAAAGGCGTGCCGCGATGAAATTCAAGGATCATGTAGAGAAAATGGGAATTAGTTCCACTTTGTAAATGTATATATACAATTTATTAATGAAACTCTTATATATTGTGATATTTTCTCATATTCGTATGTGCCGCGCTTAATTTATTTGAGAATATATATATATATTATTGGACGAGAATAAATATAGGATTTATTCATTAAGTTTAGTTACCACGTAAAGTATAGTACTTGAGAAACTAAATACATTATGTAATACATGGAAGATAATACTGTTCTTAGAGAACTATCGCTATGATTCATGTGTTTTGTTACTGAAAATTTCACTTAAAGTTTGCACCGAGTGGGAGAATGTAAATCAAAATGGTGCAGCGTTAGTGAAGCAGTGGTAATGATTCGGTTTAAATCCGGAGGCAAATGCGTTGATTCAGCGAATGAGGTTCTTGATGGAAGAACCTTAATAAAGTATCGGTCTACTCCTTATTAAGCGTATAACAATTGATTACACCATCAATGCGAGAGAATAAGTGTGAGAAACCGGTGGCATGAAACGAGAAAATCGTTGGAATTCAGGTGTAAGTCTTTGAAATTTGATCAATGGCAGGAGGTATGTTTTCAATCCAATTTTGTTTCCGCTGCATTTAAATTATAAGTTCATATGGTTTTATGAATGTTTCTGGATTGAATTGAGACTCTAACACTTTAGACATGAATAAAAAGCATTTTTTTGTAAGAATAACAATTCTTATTTTTAATATTTATCGGAAAATATACTTTGTTAAAGAAAATAACATATTACCTTATTAAATTAGTATTAATTTTGTTGATAACAATAATTTTGTGATCTTGAAATCTCAAATAACCTCCGAGGTTTAAGGTTATTGAGTTTGTACAATGGTGATTACGAGAATTTAGGGTTTTATAATTTATGAAGTGCTTCTTATGTTTTGACACATGCCCATTAGCTCTGGATGTCTGTTACGTGTCTTGTATGCAACTTTTGAGGTCTTGGGTGAGTCCCAAAGCTGATATGCTCCGTACTAGCTAATTGGTACGAAATGTATTCATTATCTCTTTCTTATGCCAAGGTTAGTGTGTGGTATATCATATTTAATAGGTAATGCTTAGTTAACTTGAATCGTTTAAGATTTTTTTATTTTTTATTTAATTGTTAATTTGGATTGTATTGTAATGTTATTTTCTCACACATATTTCAAAAATATATTAAAATATTTTTTTATATATATTAATATAATAATTTATTAATTTTTCTCATTTATTTTGTTTATTATTTAATTTTTGATTCATTTGTAATTATATAAATTGTATTCCAATTCTCATTCTCATTTTTATTTTTATTATATTAATTAAATATATCAGTTTCTACGGTTAGCTAGTTAGGGTGATAGAGTAATATATATAATCTTGAGTCTAAGAAAAGAAGTCAACATAGCAAGATCGAAATTATACGTGGAATCTCATATTATACACCAAGTGACAATATAAAATCGATCTAAAATCTTATACTTGTTTTTTTCCCTACCTTTTGTACTTTATTTTATATCTCAATTATTTATTTCACGTGATTTAAATTTATTAATAAAATATATAACTTAAATTTAATAAAAGAATAAAAGTAAATAAGAAATTCCTATTACTATGAGTCGTAGCCTTCATGGTACCTGAAGAATACTAATATTTATTATAATATTGACATTATTTTCATTATTTATATATTTAATAAATTTTTTAATTAAATATTTAATATATATATATATATAAATTAATCTAGTTTTTGTGTTGTGTTTTCAATACTTATAAAACATATATTTACTATGCAATTAACTATATACAAAAGTATAATATTGTTTGGTTTAGGTTCACTGCAATATTAGATTTATAATAATTAAATATTATTTGATGCTTAATTTATTATGGTTAATTTTGAAAAAAAAAGTTTATCAATTTCTTTTTATAAATAACCACAACTTTTAAGATTTGTATGGATAACATTTAGATCCATATCATTTGCTCCAAAACTTTGCTATCTCTAATATATATTATCTATTAAAGAAATTAATATATAATGTTTTTTGATATTTTTTGTTGATTAAAGGTGTGTAAAAAGAAGATATAAATAATATTACCAATATATTGAAAAATATTACATAAATTGAGTTGCGAATTAAGTCGTTTTTTTAAGACATTTCGTAGCTATACTTAAGTAAACACAACATCTTCGTTCTCAAGATAAAATAACTTTAAATCTTTTTTCTATCTAGAAACTTTACTGCAACAATGAAGTCCAGAATGTTACACCTCTAAAATATTTACGTTGCTCAGAAAACTTAAAAAATAGTTTTGAATCTTCTTTTCTTGGGTTTGCTATGAAGAACAGTTTCTGAGTTATATCTAACTAATAGCTATAGCCCTCTTTTTATAGTTGAAAAAGGATAACGTACATGTAACATTAACGAAGAAAACATTCACATAATAATAGCAAACACGTTCATAATAATGAAACGGAACGGTCAAAAAAATAACGATCAAGTTTTGAGTGACTCAGCTTAGAAAAGAATGAAATTTCTAACTGTTGGAGAAATTTTAATAATGAATTTTTTTTCAAAAATTAAATTGTCACTCACACGGTCGAAAGGCAGTGATGCAAGCATGTGTGGCTCCAAAATTACCTAAGTCATCTCCGATGGGTTCCCTTTGGAGCCTAATTTCAAATGTAAATCCTTATCTATATCAACATCTCTTAAGAAATGTAGAAAAACAACATGGGACAGTTTTTTAAGAGTGGAAAATTTTTACACTTTTACTTATCATTCTTTTATTTAAATTTACATTCTTTTTAACATTTTCAAATATTTTTAAAGATATTTTGAAAGCATGATTTTCATTTGTACTTACATAATTTACTGAAATTTTGGTAAAAATATTAAGAAATAATTAAAAAATTAAAATAGTAATTAAACATTCACATATTTATAATGAAGAAATTTAAACTGACGCTCTCAATTCCAATAAAAAGTATGTACGATGCAATTGAGTAATATTCTTCTACTCACGTTAAATTATTGTTGGATTAAAAAAATTTAATAAAGAAGAATGCATGAATGTTGTAAATAATAACAAATGCTTTTGTTACTAATCATATCAAGTTATAATGCAGCTGTGAAAGAAGATCAGAAAAGCCTGTAAGGCTGTAACACAAATACTTTTCTGATATGATCACCATATGAAGGCTCATCGATGGATCAACATATTGTATTAATGTGATTATAATTTAAGTCTCCATAAATGAATTACAGTACTTTTTTTTTTTTAAATGATAGAACTGCAGTGCTAGCTAGTTGAGATATTGATACATTTTTATGTGTCGTATCATACGACTACGTGATACTTGTAAGTCTTGTATGCTGATATATATATATATATATATTTACATAATCCTATTTTTTCGTACAACTTTTATTTTTTAATTTTTACATTTTAATCTATTTTTTTAATTTTTTTGAGTCCGAATTATACAGATAGTACATAAATTTTTCTATAATCTACACTTTGGTCCCATTATTATTTTTATATTAATTTTTTATTTTATTTTAATTTTCATATTTTAGTACCGTCACTTTTATTTTTGTCATAATTTGTTCATTTATTTTGTTAAATTTTAAAAACACTTGAAATTAAACATCAAAATCATTTATATATATAATTGTGCATCAGTGCCCATATATTTACAATAAATTATTATTCTATGTATGTTTTAGTATTTATTTATGTTATATAAATATATAGGGCACAAAATGAACAAAAAGAGATAAAAATTATATTTAAGATAAAAATAAGATACTTAATCAAGAGATTATTAATCAAGAGATGACTTCTTATTGTTAGATTGATCTGTTGATCAATGCTTCAATCGAGTATCGATCGAACACAACCAGTTGAAAATTATAAAGGTTAGATCGATCGATCAAGACGTAGTTTTCAAACTCTTCCTTCATCATCACCTTCGTCAAATCAAGAGAAATCAAATTGAGAGAAAATATGACAACTAAGTGTTGAACCTAGGACCTCTTGCATAGCAACAGGATAAAATCATGCTATAAATATAAATAGTATAAGTTTATGATTTATTAAACTTAAAAGCAAAGCAAAAAAGTAAAAGAAAAATATATAGGAAAAGGGTATACTTCTACTAGAGGATTCTCTTTGGTTATAACAAGGATATTCAAGAAGTTTTACTAATGTTAAGCAATCAAATTATTAGCGTAATCCAAAACCAAGCCATCACACTTCTATAGTTGCCGATACAAAATAATAAAGTTAGTATTTAAAGTATATAAATGACGCAACAAATTAACTCTCAAGATTTGCATCATATAGGTTTTCCCAATAGTATTATAGTTCTTACAGTTTAAAAAGGAGGTGGCTTTTGTGTTTTTTTGAAAAAACTTTAGTTGTTTCTGTTTTAATGGTGGGAAGGTCATGTATGTTTTGAAATACCCTACCCAATTCTTGGTAATGAAAAAATAGTCTTGTTTTGTGTTTATATTCTGCCCTATCAATCATTATGAAAAATCTAAAACTTGGCTTGAAATTCAACAAATCGTTAGAAATGTTAACAATCCTTTGGCTATTATAGGAGATTTAAATTACATAATAACACAAGATGAAAACACATGGAGGCTTACCTTTTTGGATCCATGGAAATAATGTTTTAATTTAATTTCTTGATAGATACTGGTGTAATAGATATTGCAAGGTTGTTCTGGTACAAAATTTATATGATCTAACAAAAGGCAAATTCCTAATAGAATCTCACAAAGGCTAGACAGAGTTATTGTTTCCCTAGATTGGATCAATAGTTTGCCTAAAGCATTGGTCTTTATTACCTGAGCAGAAACAAGGCCATTAATGTGAGGCATATCACAAAAAGCAAAAGAGCAATACACTTATCAGTAACAGCTCGAAACCTAACATAGTCCTAATCCCTTAGATAAGCACTACCACCACAAATAATCATCTTTAGTTTGAAATCCATAGCCTTCTCCTCCAACTTATCAGAGTTAATAAACCCAGTTGAAAAATCAACCTTGTAAGGCAAACTCTCAAATAAATCGAGGTAGTAGAGATCTTTTTCCCACCAGAAGTGTAGTACCCATGAGTAAGCAATGACCACCAAAAGGAAGATCCAAACCCATAATACGATTATGTGGTTAAAGAACAGCTGTATGTATATGCAGCGAAATTAGATGAGGATCGAACCAGAATATGTCTGAACATTCACACCTCATTTGGTTGGATCAAGGTGAAAATCTTGAATGGCTCCAGATCTGTAAAGGTTCTCGATCTGATCGATGAACTCGTTGCCACCATACTAAGGTTTACCAGGCAGGCCTTCCGAGTACTTATCGGTTAAGGCACTACCAAGAGCCTCAACTACAACGAAGGAGGTGAAATTTTCTAAGGCAATGAACTGAAGGAAAGAAAACGCAAGAATGGATGCAACTGAGAGAGAAAGAAACCGTGAGAATGACATGAAAACTGGAAAAAGGAAACTGGGAGTGCGGGGAGGAAACTGATAGGGAAAGAAAACGCAATCAAGAAGGATTAATCTTTAAAAATACTTTTAAGATTAAAAAAAAAAATTCTAGGTGATAATTAGTTTTATCTAGCTTTAAGGCAAGATTAAGTGATTAACCGTAATTCCTACCGGGCATGCAGTGACGAGCCGAACATGAGTGTCTATGTGTGAAACTCTAAGACAGGAAAAAAAGATTTTTGATATATTTTAGGATACGTAGTTACGATGATGATATTATTTTTATTTATGTAAATTTAAATAGAATAGTAAAACATCTTAAACATAAATTAATATTTTTTAATTTATCGATAATATTATTAATACTTTGTATTCTAACACAAAGTTGCAAATTTGAGTTTCTTAAACACAATCTGGTCTTGACACGACTCAATTTGAGGGAGGATAGCAATATAATCACTACTTGTGATGCAATTTCCTAGCGTTAGCTTTCTATTACATTTTGTTGTATGGTTAGTTGTATTATCTGCGTAGGTGATATAGGAGTTATAGGCATATCACTAGGCATGCTACACCTGTATATTTTGTTAGGAGTTTAGGAGATGGTGACAGTTGCTAGTTATAATCACAACTCCTTCTTCTTCTTCTTGTATACATAGAAGACATTTCTTGTGAACATTATTATTATTTTTAATGAATTCATTTTTCTCTTGAATTGATCTCATATCTTGATAAGAGATATTTCTCAAGGTTTTCAAACCTTTCATGCTAAATGTTATTAGAAGTTTGAATTTTTTATTTTATAATTAATTAAGTGATTAATATGGAATATTATGTTATGAGATATTTTAATTAGAAAATAAAGATAAATGATGCATTATCAATTAAAGTAATTGATCATATATAGAATTTTATTTAAAATTTCTAATTTTTTTTTTTTAAAAATTCCATAACTTTTTCAAACTTTTTATCAATATAGAAACCGAAATCGAAATTTCTACCAAAATTTTCATCTTTAGTGATTTTGACTACATTTAATTTAAAAAATTAGATATGATTTTTATCAAAAAGAAATTTGGAGCTTAGGAAAAATATATTTCATTTCAAAAATCAAAAGTTGAAAAAAATATCCCACTTTTTTCCAGTGTGAAGAAATATTCCCAATCAAGTAAAAAAAAAAACAAAAAAGCCTGAAGAGACAATAATGAAAAACTGCACTATAAATGTAGGGTAGGGTAGGGTAGGGTAGGGAGGGGCCCAAAAGAAATGATAATATTATTAGATTGGATGGAACATTCTTTTTAAATATCAGTACAGAAGTTTTGGGAATCACTAATCATGAGTTACAAAACCTATGACAATGGGTTTTACCACGTTTTGTCGTTTAAAGTAGGCAACTAATAATATCTTTGTATTGTTAATATAATGTTTAAAAATAGAAGAAAAAAACAATTATTTTATTTATCATATATAATTTATAATAAATTATAAATAATATAACGTATTATTATTAATAAATATAATTAAATTTATATAATAAAAATAATTACTATACAATTATAATAATATATAAAAATATTACTTCATGATACTACTTTACACTTAGGTGGCATAGGTGATGTAATGCCGAATGGATTATGTTTATTTAGGATTAGCTATGTTCTTCATATTAAATCATTTTACTGTTTATGATAAGCTCTTGATTTTACAAACATATAATCAATTCTTTTAAATAATTAAAATAATATGACTCCAGAATGTGAAATTAAATTGATTCATCCACTCTTCTTTATGGAGTGAGATTTATTCTCTTACTTTTAAAGTAATAGGTTTGAACGACAAAATATTGGTTAAAGGTTTTATATGATAACTTATAATGTAAAAGTATATATTAATATTAAACTAATTAAGAATATATTATTTGTATTTTATTTTATAAAAAAAATATAATTTAGTATATTTTTAAAACAAATATGAAATAGAAGATAACGAGATAATCTATAATAATAAAATTATAAGTTTTTTTTAATATTATTTATTAATATTTGTCAAATTTAATCAAATTTATATTTTTATAATCGTTTTAGATAAAATTATATCATTTAAATTAAATAACAATGACATCTAATTGACTCTTAAAAATATAGTATATCTTTGTGTATTTTTTTAAATAAGGTACGGGTCCATCCTAAATCCATTTTTATCTAACTAAATGTTAAATTAAAAATATAATATTAAAATAATCATGTAATTATTTATTAACAATTAATTAATTATTAATAAGTTAATTATATTATAATTTGTTTAATTATTACATATATTAGATTTTAATAAATATAATTTAAAGTAACAAAGAATTTTAATATCTTTTATTAAATAATTTAACAATTATTTTATTCCTAACTTCAATATTTAACATTCTTAAATTAAAAATATAATATTAAAATAATTGTGTAATTATTTATTAACAATGAGTTAGTTAATTATATTATAATTTGTTGATTATATATTACATGTATTAAATTTTAATAAATATAATTTTTCATAATTTAAAGTAATAAAGAATTCTAATATCTCAAAAATAATGAATAATGATTTTTAATAACTTTTATTAAATAATTTATCATTATTTTATTCTCAATTTCAATATTTAACCTCTTAATTTGAAAATTAATATTAACATCTTAAAAATAATATAAGAATACTGTAAATATTATTTACTTATTAAAAAAATAAGATTTAAATTATATATTTATTTTTATGATAATTTAATCTTACTATTATTAAAAAATAATTATATTAGTATAAAGTTAATTTTTTAAAAAAATAAACGGCATTAAATAATTTTTTTAATTTTAAGAATAAAAAAAATATTAAATAAAGATACTCATTTGTCTTTATATGTTTATTTCAATCTTAAAAAATAAATATAATATTTGTGTAAAATAATAGCGATGGAAGAAGGATAAGTACATTCATTACTGTACAACATTGATTTGAAGTTTTGAACCGTGTTTTAATAGAAATATTTAATGTGTTTCTAAAAGATACACCATTGATTTCTTACCTTTTTCCTGTTTCACCTTTTGCAAAAAAACGAGTCTAAGTTTACTCTTTAAAGAGTAACCATCATGAAAAATATATATATATACATATATATAGGTATCAAAGGACAAATATCAATACCTAAAATTTACAATTTTTTAAATAGATATAAAAATATTATTATTTGTAAATAAGTTAACATTTGAGTAAATCTTTTATAAAAATATAATTTTAATAATATTTAAATAAATAATAAAACATAGAATCTAATTAACATGAAAATAATTAAATATTTATATGTTTATACCGTAGATAACGTTATGAATATCCTATCCTCCCTTGGAGTATTATATATTTTCATCCTATTGAGTTATATTTTCTAGAGGAATATATGTCACCGGTTTCTTAGATTATATTATTTGTTTTATTTAATATTTTAAATTATAAATAGTATTATTTAATGTTTTAATTTTAAAAAAATTAATCAACCAATATTAAATCATTAAAATAGTATATTTTATTTTTAATTATTATTTTTTTTAAAACATGATACTGTTTTTAAATTAAAAGATTAAATAATAAAAATGATTTAATATAAAAGATTTCTGCTGTACGCTTATTATTTTATAATAATAATTACAAAACATTGGCTAAATTTTTTTTAACAAATACAAATATAAAATAGGGAGTGTGTCTTAAAGTTCTCTTAAATAATATATGTTGTCATTATTTTATAATTATATATCTTAAATGTCATTTAAATCATAAAATTAGTTTAAATATCCATGATATCGATATTATCCCGATATACCCCAAAATTGATGACTGAATATTTCATGGATATCCATATTTTCGTACATGAGAGTAACGCACTACACCTTCTAACATAAAAACTTGACAAAATATTATTGCAAACTTTTACAACTATGGATTAACTTTTTAATGCATCGACTCATATCATGCATAGATAAATTAAAAAAAATTACATCTTAATTATTTTAACAAAAATTGATTAAAATGGTATTAAAAAAATTGATTTTAATAATTAAAAAAAAAACATACTTAAAAGTGTATCGCTATTCCTTGTATATCAAATTGTTATTACACAACAATAAACGTGACAAACAACTATTAACTAAAATAAGAAGAATTATTTTTTATTAGTCTAAAATTTGATGTTCAAAAAATTTATAGATCCAATCACACTAAATAAAGATTTATAATAAGATGTACTCAATGTGTTCGAGCTTATCCAACTTGTTGCATTAAAAATTTGTTTTGAAAAGCTTGCAACTTAAACAATGAATGACAAAGCACAAGAACATAGTAAATTTATATCAACTCATATATTTTTATTATTAAAAAAAATTTAATCTATTATTTTATATTAAAAGATATTCAATTAGATACTATTTAAATTAAACTATAATAATTTAAATCTATTTAATATTAAATACAATTAAATCGGATTATTTTTATTATTATCAATTTTAAGTGTATTATTTTATATAATTTTACTAAATCTTATTTTAATACGAGAAGATTACAAGACATTCTTACATTGTCACGTTCACAAATATATGGCGGCGGACTAGTTGAGCTCATTGAGGAGCCAATAACTCAACAAAGGCTCCACAAGCAATTTGGTTTCAAATCTATGAATATATCAGTGAAACAAGATATAAAATGTTCAAAAGGTTTTGAGCACGTACGTAGCTTGTCATCATGAACAACCCTCACATTCAAGTCTGAAAATAAGACAACTTTAGGCTCCCTTTAATCCTCAGCCAAACTGGGATAATCTTTCACCTATAAACTGAATTCTGCAGAGACATAAAGGACCTCCATATATGTTCTACACTAAGATGGTCTTAATAGTGTGCTTTAAAATGTGTTCGTATAATTTACATACCAAAATATATCCATATTCCATTTCCAGCAAATGTCAACTGGAGTTGTTGACAGCATACACACTGAAAATACTACTTTCTACACAAGGCACACCACCTGATTTTAAATATTCACGGCTAGCATTTGAACAGAACAACAGCTACAATATACAAAAATTACCTCATTTTATAAATGGTTTCCCAGTTACTTCTTGCCTAATTGCTTCTAGTAAACCCGAGTTTGAGTAATCGTAGCAGCATTGTCAACTAATCCTTTCTGCAGCAGGATTTCACACAACATTTATTTCCCTGCACTGACAGATGAATTATCTGGTCCTTTATATGCCTGCAGGCTGAGTCTCTTGAACTTGACCAGGCAGTATACAACATTTCTGCAGCTTGTTTTGAGATCCCATTATTGCTAAGATCCAACAATCGCAAACTTTTTGCCTTACTATTGGCAATTGAAAGCTCTTGGATCCATTGGCACTCGGGAGATGAAAAAAAAATTGGATAAGAAGTTGCACAGCTGTCATCCATTCCAGATGCAGCAGGTTCATCTCTTATGTTGTCATCTTCACTATCAGGAACTTCAAGTTGATTGCAGTCAGTGTTCACATGGCATATGCCATGAGCTGTAAGATCAGCCTCGGTTAGACACAGGTTAGGAGCAGATTCAGGCATGTTAAGGTTTGGTTGCAAGATATCTGAGCAGTCTTTGATTGTTATAACTTGTTGCGTGTAATGTTTACCAAGATCAGCATTATCAGCAAGAAAGAGTTCTTGGAGAGAGTTATCACCTACCAAAAAGATAAGAAAGTCCATTTATAAGTACAGTTCTTGGACTACAAATACGTCTGATCAACTTTTTACCTGCTAATGCCTGGATTATTTGAAGAATTCCAGCAACTCCTAGCTGACACTTGTTGAGGAACAAAACTTTCAGGCAACAATGAGAACTTGTAAGAAATGATGTTATTGCATTGCTACCCTGTTTTCATAGTTGCAACAGGAATGAGACACCCAATGTAATATACAACAATTCAAGATTAAGTTTCAGGTAAATAAAGGAATCAGATTGAGAGGTGTGGTAGAAGTATCAAATGAATACAACAATATTATTGGCAAATAATTGTTCATCTTTGATGAATAAGTTAAGAAGCATGAGTGTACTCCATTTTCCCTTCAAAATGCGCCATTAGAAGCTAAGTTAACTTTGGATAAGTGGTAATTGCTTGTACATGTTTTAGACAATTAGTATTGAAGGAGAAAGAAACATGGCCTAACATTTGATTTTTTGGCTCTGGTTGACTTTGGTCAGTGAACTTGGCTAGACAAGCAGGCTGTCTCTACATCGAGGACAAAGCTGAAGATGTGGCTTGGGCAGAAAGGTATGTCCTGAAATTCTTGACTTGGTACAACAGTCAATAGTGGAAAAATGAACCTTACCTTGATACAAGATCCTAGGGGATGGTGGCAATCTACATGCCAGTTGGAAGTAGCCCAGAATTGCAATATGGAACATAGGACTCACTCATCAAGTATAAAAAAATTGATAGTATATTTAAGGACATGTGAAACTCAACACTAGACTCTGGATGATACATGTACAACAGTCACGTCAATTTTTCCTTGTTACTTAGGGAAGGAAACACCATTAAATTGTCCAAGGTGAATTGTATTGCAACAATGAAAGAAAATAAATTATCATAGATAAACAATTACTAGATTCACTACATTCAAGCAATATAAATTCTTTGAACAGCAATTAATTATGAAAACATAAAATGCGACATTATCAAAATAACCAAAGTAACTTGAAGACGCACCTCCTGCATGAGGGGATTTCCAGATAGGTTCAACTCTAGAATGCAACAGAACAAAGAAACATCATCACTTAGTTTGTGAGTGAATTTCGAAGTCAGTCCTGAATAAGAAAGATCAAGCTTCACTCCATCCTCCGACTCACTAAGCAACGATTCAGCTATTTGTAATGCTCCATCCTGCTTAAAGAATCACAATGAGGAACACAATTTCAAATTTAAGTTTTAATTAACATAAGATAGTGTTGGTTTCACTCACATTTCCAATTCCAGTTTCCCCAAGCATTAATGTCGATAAACATGATCCTTTAGCAAGATGACAAAGGCTATCAACTACAGGCTTGCTTAGCTTTAAACCATTCAGATTCAGTTTTGAAAATCTACAGGAAAATTTAATATGCATTTTTTCATCAGTAGGGTGCATCGTTATGACCTAGAACAAAGAAAACTATAGAAATTATAAAGAGATCTAAACCTTTTTGAGGTGGCAAGCTTAGCCAGTAAACTAATAATGGCATTTCCAGATATAGGGCTGTTATGTCCTGCAACGAGCAAGTTGAACAACTTACTAAGCTAAAATGCAAATCGTTAAACATTGTCATGCAGAAATTGTTGTCAAGTTTACCTATAGAAATTTGTTCTAAAGCAGATTCTGCAGTTAATGCATCAGCAATCTTTTGTATTGTTCTTGATGTTATACAGCAGCGTTCTATGTTTAAGCTGCAAAGGGCTATAAATAAAGTAAAGTATTAGCAGATAAAGGGGTATATGATACTGAAAGAAGCCACAAGTCTTTCTTCTTTTCTTTTCTTTTTGTGTGTGCATGTGTACCATTCACATTATAAATAAGTTACTGAAACAAGGGAATTGAAATTCATCTAGCAGCAAAGTCAGTTTACCAAAACAGCTTTTCAGTATGGTATAAAGGTAAGATGCACAAGCATCAGTGAGACGATTTCCAGAAACATTGAGAACTTCCAAGCGAGCAAAAAGCATGGGGCATTCACAAATCTGGAACAGGATTGGGAAAAAAATACTAAAATAAATGAAGAGAAATTACCAGATCTGTCAAGCTCAAAATGTTTAATGGTATAGAAACTATAAATTCATTTAATGAAGTTTTATGTATTTTACAAAAAATTACTTCATTTATTTCTTAATATCAAATCCTTTTATATATACAATTGTTATGCCTAATACACTACTAGAAGTCATTGGTATAGAGTTGTAAATCACCTTGAAAAACAAGAAATTAATCTCCTGAAATCAAAGGTTGATTACACCCTAAAAATCAAGAAATTGACCATACTCCTAGGTTGATTTTTTACACTCCCCTTCAAGCTAGGCGATATATGTTTTCCAAACTAAATGCTACAATTAACTTTGTGAAATTAAGTCGAAACAAAACTTTGGTTAAAATATATGCTACTTGTTGTCTAGATAGAACATAGTTAAGGGGGATCATCTTACCTTTAATTTTCTCACTAACGAAATATCTATTAATTTACACATGTTTAGTTCAATCATAGTGAACTAGATTTTTGGCAATTACAATTAATGACTGGTTGTCACACATGATTCTAATAGATTCTGAATGTTCAACCTTGAGTTTGTATAGCAGTCGTTTTAGCTAAATTCCTTCACAGATGCCCAAAGCCAATGCACGGAACTCAACCTCGGCACTGCTACGTGCTACCACTGCTTGCTTTTTGCTATGCCATGTCACAAAATTTCCCCAAATAAATGAGCAATATCCAGATGTGAATTTTCGATCACTAGGAGATCCAGCCCAATCAACGTAAGTATAAATTTCCAATCTCATATTAATTGTTTTCTTGAACATGAGTCCCTTTCCAAGATCCTTCTTCAAGTATCTTAGAATACTGTTTATTGCCTCTAAGTGATCCACTGATGAATTGCCAAGAAACTGACTAATAACAATGACTGAAAAACTTATATCTAGACGTGTATAAGTCAAATAAAGTAACTTACCTACCAAACATTGATATTGACCGTTGTCAGTTGCCAATTCATTAGTTCGAGACATTAGTTTGGTGTTAGAGTCCATGGGTGTTTCAACAAGCTTACACCCACCCATGCCAGTCTCACGCAAGAGATGTAGAACATATTTGCGTTGAGAAACTAAGATTCCTTTGGTACTACGTGCCGCCTCCATCCCTAAGAAATATTTCAAATATCCCAAGTCTTTAATCTCAAATTCCTTGGTTAATAGCATCTTAAGTCTCTTCATTTCTCCTACATGATTTCCTGTAAGAACTATATCATCAACATATACAATCAAAGTTGTGATTCTCCCATCTGTGAAGTGTTTGACAAATAGAGTGGTCTGCATGTGTCTGAGAGTATCCATCCTGTTTGAGGACCTTAGTGAATTTGTCGAACCATGCTCTAGGTGACTGTTTAAATCCATATAGTGTCTTTCTCAACTTGCATACCTTCCCTTGTATATCTTTAGTCTCAAAACCAGGAGACACATCCATGTAAACTTCTTCGATCAAATCTCCATTTAAGAATGCGTTCTTGACATCGAGTTGAAGCAATGGCCAATCCTTATTAACTACAATAGACAGCAAGACACGAACTGTGTTAAATTTTGCTACAAGAGCAAAAGTCTCTTGATAATCAATTCAATATGATTGAATGAACCCTTTAGCCACTAGTCAAGCTTTATATCTATCAATATTTTCATCTACCTTCTATTTAAATAAGAATATCTATTTACAGCTCACTATCTTCTTTCCATGTGGTAGCTCTGTTAACATCAATGTACCATTCTTTTCAAGTGCAACGTATTCTTCTAAGGTTGCCTTGTGCCATTCAAGAACTTTTAGAGCCTCATTGACAAAATTAGGAATCTTGATATTGTCTAGGGATGTCACAAATACTTGAAATTTTGGGGACAAATTTGCGTAATAAATGTAACTTCGAAAGGGATGTTAAGTGCACGATCGAGCACCTTTTCTCTGCGCAATAGGAAGATCAAACTCAGGGTTAGAACCTAGTGTTGGACTAGATTCTACTTCATCTTGTAATCTCTCAGATTCAGTCTGGAGCGGGAAAAATTCTTGGCTTTGCTGATTTCGTGTAAACAAGTCAAAATTTCTCTTTCTTCCATAGACTTTTATGGCATCATTAGGAAGGAGAAGATATATAGGATTGACAATGGGAGATTGATCAAGTTTGGAAGGAGATTCTGGAATGGGAACCAAGTTGAAAGAGGACAAAGTAGTGGAAGATAACTGAGATGATAAATTCGGTTCAATGAGTAATGAACAATCCCAATTCTGCAATTCATTAGTGTGATTCTTCCCCTGAATTGCAGAATTAGAATAGAATGGAGTTTCTTCAAATAAAGTAACGTCCATGGAATTGTAAAACTTATGGGTGATGGGAGAGAAACATTTGTAACCTTTTTTATTAACTGAGTAGCCAAGAAAGATGCATTTAAGGGAGCGAGGATCAAGTTTACCACGATATTGTGAATGAATATGAACAAAAACAATGCAACCAAAAATCTTGAAAGGAATTTGTAACATAAGTTGTGAGGTAGAATATTGACCCTGAAACACTTGTAAAGGTGAGTGAAATTTGAGAAATCGAGAAGGCATTCGATTGATCAAGTGTGTTGCAGTAAGAATGGCTTCATCCTAAAAAGTTTTTAGGAACATTGGTTTGAAAGAGTAAAGTTCGAGCAACCTCAAGTATATGACGGTTTTTACATTCAGCTACACCGTTTTGTTGTGGTGTGTCAACACAGGAGCTTTGTTAAACAATACCATGTGATTTGAGATATCCATTAAGATCGAAATTAAAAAAATCCCTAGCATTATCAGTTTTTAGGATTTGAATATGGACATTACACTGAGTTTGAATCATGGCATGAAAAGGTAAAAATATGTGCTTGGTTTCAGATTTGTCTTTCATAAGAAATGTCCAACACAATCGAGTATGATCATCAACTAACAGTAAAACCATCTAATGCCAATAATCCTGGGAACGTGACATGGTCCCCAAATGTCACCGTGAATGAGAGAAAAATGGTGACTTGGTTTGTGTATGCGTAGTGAAAAAGTGTTTCGAATATGTTTTGCCAACTGAAAAATATCACAACGAAATAAATTTGAATTTATATTGATAAATAAGGATGGAAACAAACGTTTCAAGTACAAAAAATTTGGATGACCTAGACAAAAGTGCCACCGCATGATTTCACTTTCTTTATCAATGCGACTATTAGACTTAAGATTATGACTCAATTAACACTGATGATTAACAGAATGGATTGAATGAGTGTTGAAGTCAAGAACATAGAGGCTCGCACAAAATCATCTTCCTCGAGCTCAAGTCCTAAAAAACACAAGATTTAGCCCAAAATTTAGTTTCACAATTAAGGTCATGATTAAGTCTACTAAATGATATGAGATTGCAGTCAAAATCAGGCACAAATAACATAGATTTAAAGGTGAGGTTGTTCGAGAGATAGATGGTTCCTGTTCCGACCACTGTGGTACGAGTACCATTGGCGACATGCATTGTTTGAAGTCTGTTACAAGGTGAGTAGGTTGTGAAAAGTGATTAATCACCTGTCATGTGATTGGAAGCACCTAAGTCTACTATCCAAGATGAGAGAGGGAATTTGGCTACATGCATTGTTGAATTACTAGAACTACAAGTGGGATTAATGTTTGCTTTTTGTATAAGTTGTTGGAGGAGATTCAACCGATCCTTAGTGAATGGGACATGATTATCAAATTGAGATATGTCAGTAATTGCAGCATTTCCCTTTGCCTCCCGATCTCGATTTGCTTTCCAATTAGTAGGCTTTCCATGTAATTTCCAACAGATCTCCTTAAAATGCCCAGGCTTTTGACAATAGTCACACCATATGCGAGTTTTTCTTATTCGATTAGTGTCGGTATGTTGAGTATTGCTTCGGGCAACACATGCAACAGAATCTGGTGAATTGCCTTTGACTGATGCAAATGTTGGGACTTCGGGAATCGTGGAAGGATTTGATTGTCCCAACATGACACGTTTTCGGCTCTCCTCTTTACGAACCTCAGAGAATGCCTCGCAGACTTGGAAATGGTTTTGTTCCAAGAATTCTACCCCTTACTTCATCAAGGGATTTATCGAGTCCCATCAAGAATTTGGAGACACGCTTAGTATCCACAACTTTTCTAAAAATGCACTATCTTCTGGACATTTTCATTCATGTATCTCAACCAAGTCCAGTTGTTGTCAATGACGAATAAGAGTTGTAAAATAAATAGTCATAGAGTTGTCGCCTTGACGAAGGTCCTGGAGAGAACTCTCCATGTAGAAGAGCTTGGAAGAGTTCTCACTACTGGAGAACGTTTCTCGTGCAACTTCCCATATTTCTTTTGTTGTGGTGTACAATAAGAAATTTTCTCCTATTTCGGTTGTCATAGAACTGATTAACCATGACATAACCAGATTGTTTTCTGCTTTCCAGATTCTAAAATCAGTAGTATTGGGATCGAATTTTGGGATATTTACAATGAGATATTCATCCTTGCTTCGCACGCTTATGAACATCATCATTGATTGAAACCATTGAAGATAGTTTTGGTCATTAAATTTGTGTGTGGTGATAAAGACAAGATTATTATCTGTGTTGCTTGATATTAACCGAGGAGCAATGGGAGTATTAAAAGATCGATTAAATGTAGAGGAATGTTCTTCCATAGTGAGATGTTATTTGAAAATAAAAGAGATAGATAAGAGAAGTGGTTTTTCTACCCAGAACTCTGATACCGTGAAGTTTTATGTATTTTATAGAAAAATTATTTTATTTATTTCTTAATATCATATCCCTTTATATATACAATTGTTATGCTTAATATACTGTTGTAAGTCATTAATATACAATTGTAAATCACCCTGAAAAATAAGAAACTAACCTCCTAAAATAAGGAGTTGGTTCCACCGACAAAATAAAGAAACTGAAAATACTCCTAGGTTGATTTCCTACATTTAATATATTGAATTCCAAAGTACCCAAATTGTATATTATAGATTGATTTGAGAATATGGAAACACTAATATTTAATATGAGAGAGATTATCTAAAAAAGATGAAGGAAGATGAAAATTTTAGAATCTAAATAAATTAGCTTCTCAACCAAGGTTTTTTTTTTTTTAAGAAAAAGCAATAAAAGAAGGTGAACATCAGAAGCGGCTCCAGCTTTCTTTATCATACGTATACAAGTCCAGATCTTCATTAAATAACCATGTCCATGTGTTCTAGGAATTCCCTCATTGAGCCTCTCACAAGACTGCGCACACTCAAAAAGGTTACCCACCTCAATACACCATGACGCCATCCAGCAACAAATTTGAATCCAAGTGTCATTATTTTCAAACAAGCCCTTGAATCAATATCATTACTTGAAAGAACAGAAATTCAAAAAGGGGAAAAACAGTATTTTTAAAGAGTTAAAAATAGATGCATACCTGAAACAAAGCAGTTGGACCAAATCGGTTGCAATGCAAATCTAACGTCAAACCACCATAATTTTGCCCTGATGATGTGAATACTTGTTGCAGTTTCTCCATTGTTCCATTTCCTATAGATATTGGTCCAATATACTTTTGATTTGTGCACAAAAAAGCATGAAAAACATCTTATATAGCCAAGAATACAATATCAGTGATATGATTAAAACACTAGCTACTACCTAGCAAATTGTGAGAAATGTCCAGAATTGCAAATGTTTTGTGAACATGTAGAGCATTCAGCAAAGGAGTTATTGATAAATCTTGCAGTTCACACCCAGGCACAATGACTTCATCATCAGAAACCTGGAGAGCAAATAAATAAATTAAAGAAAGTTAGTTTTAAGTAAGCAACTCACCAACTCGCATCCAGTGCTGCAGTAGTTTATACGAAAGCTACGATATTAGAATTCAAATTCTTACCCCCAGATAATATAATTTCTTCAGCAATTTCATGTTGAGCAATGCAGATGCCTCCTTGCAGCACTCGATGTAGAGTTTTATCAAGCGCTTCTGAACCCATCCTACACATTTATAAAGTTTGATTTATACATCATCTATGGAAGAACTAAAACTGCAGCTAGGAAAAGATAAAACGAAGTATGGAGCATTGGTACTCAAGTTTACAAGTTAAGCTTATAGCTTCTCATTTAGAATAGGACACAAAATGATCATGCAGACTTCAAGATACATAAGCATGCTTAATTATCTAACTTGGCTCCTAACAGCTGATTTGAGGAAATTTTATGTAGTTTTGCATCTACTTCAGTATTTTTAGGGGGAGGAAAACCCTGAAAATGAACCAACAAGGTAAGAACCTGGGTACATATAGTCATCCTAGTACATAGGTTTCTAAGAGTGCTTAAATTGTGTTTTTTAAGTTTCAGAAATTTCATGAACTTTAATCGGCTAGTTCAGTGACCCACTATAGGATAGATAAACAATATGTTTTATTGGTAAGAATAAAAAATCTAAATTATTGATTACAATTAATATTTTCCCTCTAATTGATTTATTTTGAATTCTAATTCCTTGCTAATTTGGGATTTCTACGATCTCCTTCAAATTGGAACATAGATGTTAATCATGTTCAACTTATTTATGAAATCATCGAAACTTTGATGTGGAAATCTTTAAGTAAAGATATCTACCATTTGTTTTTGTATGGGTATATAGGTCATGCAAATGACACCGTTCTCAACTTCTTTTTACTAAAATGTCTATCCACTTTGATATATTTGATTTGATCATGTTAAACTGAATTGAGAGAGATGTTGATGATAGTTTTGTTATCACAATTGACTTTGAGAGGAATTTCAGCTTTTACTTGTAATTCTTCTAAGAGTTTCTTCAACTATAGTTCTTCACAAATCCCTTGTACAGTTGCTTGATATTCAAGTTCAACGCTACTCCTGGCTACTATATATTGTTTTTTGCTTCTCCATATTATTAGATCTCCCCAAACAAAAATACAATATCCATTAGTAAATCTTGTATCATCAATTGAACCTGCCCAATCAGTAACTAAAAAAACATTTATTTTCCTTTTTTTTAAAGAAATCATTTTCCTGAGCTTTTGAGGTAGCTAAGAATTCTGTACACAGCTTTTAAACAAACTTCTTTTGAAGAGTGCATATGTTGACTCACTAGACAAAGCACAAATGCAATATCAAGTCTTGTATATGATAGATAGATTAGTTTTTCTACCAATCTCTGATCTCTCTTTTTCTATTGGTCTTTTATTACTTTCCATTTTCTTTCCTATTTTAATTGGGGTGTCGCTTGGTTTGCTCCCGAGCATACCAATCTCTTTTAAGAGGTCGAGAATATATTTTCGTTGGGAGACATTTATACCCTTTTTTGACCTAGCAATGTCCATCCCTGAAAAGTACCATATTTGCCGCAAGTCTCTAACTTCAAACTCAGTAGCAAGAACCTTTTTTTAGTCTTAATTTTGATTAGATTATCTCCTGTAAATACTATGTCATGTATGTATACAATTAAGATTGTTTTCAACCCATCCCGAGAATGCTTGAAGAATATCGTGTGATCTGAATGTCCTTGTTGATAGTCTTAGCTCTTTATCACCTTTGCAAATCTGTCAAGCTATGCTATGGGTGACTATTTAAGTCCGTAGAGGGATTTGTTTAGTTGCATGCCACATTTTGTTTGTTGTTTTCACAAAAACCTAACAGTAATGTCATGAAAATTTCTTCGTCTAATACCCCGTTGAGGAAGACATTCTTGATGTCCAATTGTTGGAAGGTTCAGTCTAGATTTACTACTAATAACAACAGCACCCAAATAGTATTTAACTTTGCGATCGGAGCAAATATCTCAGTGTAGTTAATCCCATAGGTCTGAGTAAACCTTTTATCAACTAGATGAGTTTTGTATTGTTCAATCATCCCATCAACCTTATACTTTATAGTAAAGACCCACTTGCACTCAACTGGTTTCTTACTTCTCAATAAATCTACCACATTCCACATTCTTTTTTTCTAGGGCTCACAATTCTTCCACTATTGCTTCTTTCCACTTAAGAATTTCCCAAGTTTCATCGACATTCTTTGGAATTTTGGTCCTATCAAGGTTAGAAGTGAAAGCACAAAATTTGGGAAATAAAGTGTCGTATAACACAAATTTTGATACAGGATGAGAGATACAAGACCAATTTGGTTTTCTAAGAGTAATAGGCCAATCATCAGTTGAATTAGAGTTACATGGATTTAAACAAGATTCGAGGTTGTTTGGATCCATCACCAGGTTGGACTCTCTTAGTGTGTCAAGTGTGAATTTCTCTTTGTACTCTGATTTTGACCTTCTTGAGTAAACAAGTATCTCCTTGTCTGTTTGAGTGTCTGCATCTACCCCTGAGCCTAAATTATTTTTGGTAAATGACACATTAGAGTGATGTGGCATAACAGTTCTGGACTGATATTTGGAAAGGAGGTACTAGTACTGGTATCTGAAAAAGAAAGGTCAAAGGAACAAAACTAATATTCACTCACATTCTACTCCTGAAGAGTAGTTTTGGAAGGGTAGTATGGTATGGTTTCAAAAAATGTGACATCAAGACTAGTAAAAACATTTTTCGTAGAAGGATCATAACACATTCGTGGGCTCGAAGGTCTAGTTTACTACGATCATGTGAATGAATGTGTACGAATGATGTACAACCGAATATTTTAAGTGCAATGTCCAAAGTAAGAAGAAAAGTCAAAAAACATTTTTTTAGAATTTTAATAAGCATTTTGAAAAAGAGAACAAAGGTGACCATTCTATTTATAAGGTAGGCAAATGTTAAAATAACATCTCCCTATAACATTTTTGGTATATTGGTGGTAAACATAAAGGCCCGAGCAACTTCCAGGATATGTCTATTTTTTCGCTCATCAATCCCATTTAATTGCAAAGTATAAACACAAAATTTGGTGAATAATCTCATGGATTTGAAGATAATCTTTGAGGGAATTATTAATGTATTCGGTATCATTATCAGTATGCAATATTTGAATTTGGATTTAAAATTGTGTTTGAATCATAGAATGAAAATTGATGAACAAAGTTCGAACATCAGTTTTATCTTTTCGTAAATATACCAACATACACGAGTATGATCATTAATAAAGATGATAAACCATTTTACATAGAATGCGATTTAGATACTAAGACGGTCCCATGAATCGTGTGAATTATGGTGAATGGCTTAGAAGGTGTGTATTGACTTTGAAAATAAGGTACGTTGGTGTTTGGAAAGTTCATGCATTTCACGTTACAAATAAGATAATTCTTTATTTTGAATAAGAGGAGAAAACAACTGTTTTAAATATTGAAAATTAGGATGATCTATTCTAAAGTACCACAATAAAAAATTATTATTCCTAAAGATATATGTAGAATTACAATTTACAATCTGACATTGGTCACTCACATTGGCTCTCAAATTAGTGGAGTCCATCACTTCCTCTAATACTGTCAATCGTCTTTCTTGATGATAGGTTTTGAAATATACATGATGAAGAAGAAATTTAGCATAGCAATTTGTACGGGTTGTTAATTTTTTGATAAATAATAAATAGCATGATAACTTTGGGACATGAAAAACTATTTCAAGAGTGATAGAGTTAGAAATTTTAATACTCCCTTTTTCGCACAATCGATGAAGGAGTACCATTTGTAATTTTCACTTTCAAATTTCCAACATAAGGTATATGCGAAGAAAAAAAGTGATGGTTGTCAATCATGTGAACTGATACACCAAAGTCAAGAATTCACGGAGTATGTATTTTTGAGATCGTATTTAAAGCCATTAAAAAATTGCAAATTATGAGCTAGCGAGTCAAAGGGAACTAACCTGATGTTTGAAATTTGGAAAACATTTTATAGAGTTCATTTGCTCAGGTTGAATGTGGCATTGGAAGTGGACGGTTCGTCCTGGAATTTTTCATTTTGGTCAATAGAAGCCCAATACCTTCAATTTCTGTAATTTTTTCTTGGTTTTCAGTTCAATGGTTTTCCATGAAATTTTCAACATGTCTTTTATATGATAATTTTATGACAATAGTTGCACTAAGGCTTTTTTTTATTAGGCTTGTCCTGTACTATTTTGTGGCCCAAAAGAGAGGTTTTCCCTATCAAAGGCTTCATAAAGTTGACCAATCAAGAGATAATCATCGAGTTTTCAACCGTCCATTTCTGGAGGCTGGCTAGGTTGTCTGGTTTTTTGTGTCACCAATGAAATAAGCCATCTTTCTTTTTCCCTCAATTACAAGCTTAATAGACTGAACCCATTCTCTATAATTCTTCTCATTTAATTTCTCTACTGTGAGTTAGAGTGTAGAATTATCAACTCTACTACGGGTGGGTGTGGCCATGTATTCTGTCTCCTTGACGGTGTGATCAAAGAGATGGGATTTACTCATGTTTTTTCTCCATTGATAACGAGCTTACGCTCTGATACCATATGAAATAGATAAACAATATGTTTTATTGTTTTTTGAATTGAATATAAATAGATACACTCTTAGGATATATATAATACACGCAGAGAAGCAAGAATAAGAATAAAAAGTCTAAACTATTATTTATGGTTAATATTTTGCCTCTAACTGATTTATTTGGAATTCTAAATCCCTTATAATTCTGGATTTGCACACTAGGCTTGGCTAGCTACTTATGTAATATGGTCAAATAAATAACCTAAAGGCGAAATGGCATCCATGATACAAAACATTGTCCCCACAATCTTAAAGTGTCGTACAGAATATTAACAGAAGAAATTGAAATGAAACACCAGAGCATCAAGGACTATGAGAAACACTGATACCTACCATCTACGACAGCTTCAATCGAAAATTCTCCTGCATTATCCTTAAAAGCTTCAATTGTTTGCAATGAGTCTATTACCTTTTCCCCGCATTTTATATGTTGAATTATTGGAAAAAGACCTAGAGAAAGCCATTTTACGTATTAGTAACATCAAAATTGTATGAAGCTAATATGCTTACATGAGGAACATAAAAACTCACAACAACTAACAGCTGGATTAACATCTTATATGCTAAGAAATTAATTTGCAACAATTACTACCCTCTGATCTTTTCTCCATAGGAAGTTGTAGGTAATACAAGCAAGCCAGCTCAACCTTCACAGAATCAATATTTAACTTATCATTAGCTACAAACGAGTCTGCTGCTATATGTATCAACTCCTTGCCAATCTTGAATATAATATATTTCTGCAATTATTGCAAAAGATCACAGGTTGGTAAAAATCAAAAATTGTAATGATAAAATCTTGATAGAAAAATTAAAAATTATAAGGAGGTAAGATCATAGTAGTTTTTATAACAACCACACAAAAGTAAACGAATAGCACTCACTTCATGTTCATGACCAGAAGGATGCAATTTGAGATGGCTAACTTTTTGATCATGCAATCGGTTCTCTGATCGGTAAGTTTCGCATTTAGAATTACTAGTGGCAATATCAGACGCAAGAGCAACTTCATCTGCGCTTGAAGATTTGAAAACTTGGTTACATTGAGTTGTGGCATAAGGATTAATATTTTTGTATGAACTGGAGTTCTCTTCAATGTTAACAGGACTGTAGGATTTGAAGGCACGTTTGGTATCCTGCAAAATCAGAGTAAACAATAAAGGCTATTTTATAATATATTCTCGAGATTGATTGAGAAACTTTACCTGACTTATAAAAACAGGACTGGTTGCGATACTTTTATTCCTGTCTACAATCAGGGAAGAAATTACCTAGTAAGTTTTAATTAAATGGGTTATTAATGCATAAATTAGTTATGAATTGAATTATTTAACCTACGCTCACTAGATGTAGCCACATCCTCCATAGGGTAGTCAATGGTGGCCCCTTTCGAGTAATCATAAAGTTCTTCTTCGTCGTCAGAAATAATTAGGCGAACACGTTTACGCCCGACAACTGTCTGTTGATTACCGGTTGTCTTAGACAGGCTTTTTGGGGAAACTTCACTAAGCTTGGCCGAATTCTCATGTCTCCCAGTACAAGCCGTCTTCATTTTGACTGGTCTTTTAACAGGCCGAATAAGTGATAGCAAAGTTGTATCATCATCCAACTCCACTTCACCAGGTAAAGGTTCTGATCTGTTACATGTGGATCTGCTAGTTTCGGATGAATAGCTTGCCCTGGACGACTTATTTGATAAGTGATTGTCCCCTTCAGTGTCAGTTTCAGAACAACAATCTGCCACATTTTGAGGTTTAAGCTCTTTATTTTCTGATCGCTTCAGCCTGTCAATTAAAAGCTGCAACCTCCTGCAAAGAAGCATCTTTCATTAGAAATTATATAAGTTGAGCCACGTATACTAAACGTGGAAGTCATACAGCTTAATTTTGCTTCCGGAGAAGTCAGGATGTTGACTCCAATTTATTCAAGCCAAAGTAACAATGTTATTATTGAATAAGTTGTGTCCAAATTTAACTTCCTAAACACTACCTAGTTGCTTATGTAGCACAGTTGGAGTGGGGCTTTGCATGAATCAAATTTACCTGGCCTCTTCAACATTATCAAATCTTATCATGTGGCTATAGTGCATATTCTCTAGGGCAGAAAGCTGTACATGAGGAACATTAACTTCAACAGCAATCCTGTAACACGGTACAAAATGAACAAAAATCAATATCCCTTCCAAGGAAGTAATATGTAGGAAGAACAAGTTGTTAAGAACCCTTCAATTTGAAATCCAAGGAAGAATCACCGTGTCCTGGCAGAATGATTGTGCGTATAATGGGGAATACATAAATTGTATTTCACCTTTATTGGTTGCAAGTGCAACGAATAGAAATATGTAACTTATTAACATGGGCAAGTGAGACTGCTAAATCCATCAGAATAATAACGCCTTCAACATTTATAATGGTTACAGTTAACTTGTCTTGAAGACTGAAGCTATTACATGGTTGTGATGATTGGGTAACCATAAAGAAATAAAATCATTTAAAAACAAAATTATAAACAATCTTCTCATTAAGCAACGTACTTGTGGTAAAACTGTCATATGACCACTTACACTGATGGTTACATGACTGCGAAAGCAAGTTGAATATGATCTTTTTTAGAAAAACACCAAGTCAAAAATAAAATATTTAACCTAGAATGCATTTCAACTTACAAATTTAATGTGCTTTACGAGCACTTCCTTATGGAATATATTCAAAATTATGATAGGAGAATTATCACGTGAGAGAAGAAAAAAATTCATGAACAACTGATATGATCTATGTTTTATCAATGTTAATTTGGTTTAACTATACATAACTGGTAACATTTTGTTGTATCATATAGTATTCTGTATATTTCTAGATCCACAAAAGATCAACTAAAGCCATCATCTCAAAAATCTGCATGACATCCAAAGTTTGCATTCAGAATCAGGTTTCCAATTTACACACGTCCATTTCTACAATGAAATAAACCCCTCTTAAATGATTACATGAATCGAGAAACCATTTCTCTTTTCACATGTGCGTTCACCTTCCAACTTCAAGCAATGTACATTCTCCAGAAGCACGTACCTGTAGCTCTCTTCAAATGCATCAAGTGCTCCTTGCCAATCACCATCACTATCTAAAACATTTCCAATATTGATCTTTGCTAATGCCTGACCCTGTAAGAATTCCCAATTCAGAGTAAATCCATCAAAACAGTGAAAGCACAGTACAACAATCAACATGAATGGCATACATTAATCATGAAGCTCGAGTAAGAAAACACAATAAAAAATAAAAAAAAATTCTTTTCACAGTTATTATATACAGATAAAAAAAATCAATAATATAGTTTCAGGGAACATTGCCTACCTCTAGATTACCAATTGATTTGTATGTTTCCCAGCTCTTTTTGTACCATTTAATGGCTTTACTAAATTTCCTGAGCTTCTGGTACGATTCTCCTATTACCAAAAACGAATCACTCAACTTTTCTTTGTCGTGAAGTTGAGATGTTACTTTCTTCTTCCTCTTAGCATAGTCACGAAGCTTAAGATAAAAATTTATAATGAGAATGATTAATGATTTTCGCAAGAAATAGCTCAGTTTATTAAGTAAATAGTACCCTTTTAAAATTCATAAAAACTAATGTTTGTGTGATTTTATTAAGTAAATAGCACCACTTCTAAAATAGGTGACCTAGATTTACTCGGACCACTTAATGTAAATCCATATGGAAGCAAGACAAATCAAGTATGCTTTAAACGCAATCAAGATGCGACCTCACAAACTTACAAAAATAAAATAGAAGGAAGCCACATTAGACAAATCAGTTATCTTAAAAATGGATTCTAGCAAAAACATCAAAAATATTACTGGTAAAAGTGGACACTGATTTTTTTGGCAGTGTGCTCTTTCTTACATGAAGCTTCACTGCGTCAGTTCAGCTCTCATTATTTGCAAATCCATATCCCGTGCACATATGCATTTAAATTTTATATAAATTGGTAATAAAATCTACCAAAAGTACAGCTGTCATGTATTTATCTACATGCTGTTCAGCGTGAAAATATACATATGGATCTTCCTAAATAACAATTTCTTCATGAACAATCAAAGATGAAGAGCAAGTTCCAGAATACTGTTTCTTCTTTTCAAAGAAAAGTTCAAAGAGTGTGTAAACTGTTATAAAGCTCCTTAATTTAAGGAGCAAACATGGAGCAAAACATGGAGCAAAACATGGAGCAATTCATGGAGCAAAACAAGGAGCAAAACATGGAGCAATTCATGGAGCAAAACAAGGAGCTTAATTTAAGGAGCAATTTAAGGAACCATTAATTTAAGGAGTAATTCAAGGAGTGAATTTTCCTATAAATAGATGTATAATTGTAATGAATTAATCATCCAAAGTTTTCATTCCAATTGAGAGAAAAGCTTAGAGAGCAAAGAAACTTTTGTGAGAGAGAAAATTGAGAGTAATTTTCTTGAGTGTAATTGGGTTGTGGGTTGTGGCGTTGTAAACACGCTTGTGTAATTTCTAACTCTTTCGGTAAAAGATCTACTTGGTCAGGAGACGTAAGCAAGATTGGCGAACTCCGTTATCAAATTTGTGTGTTATTTTATATTCGCACTTTCATACATCGACTTGCTTCGGGAATTTGCGTTATTTCCGACAAGCGAGTATCGAGCTATTGGTAGTGATTTCTGTCCAATTTTACGCAGAAATAATCGAAGCGATCAGGAGAAGTCGGATTTTTAGTGGGAGCGATAGCCGCCGAGATGAAGGAAAGGGTGAAACTCGAGAAATTTGATGGCACGGATTTCGGGTTTTGGAAAATGCGGATAGAGGATTATACGTATCGAAAATCTATATCAACCTCTCGGGGAAGAAGCCGAGGCTATGAAGGAAGAAGATTGGAATCTTACAGACGGGCCAGAAGCCACCGGAGGTTATTCGATTGACGTTATCCGTAATGTTGCTTTCAACGTAAACGAAAGGGAAAAGACCACGAGGCGGGTCTTATGGCGGCTCTACTCCCGATATGTATGAGAAGCCATCGGCCTCGAAACAAAGTGCGCTTGATGAAACGCTTGTTCAATTTGCGGATGACGGAAGCGCGTCGGTAGCTCGACATCTCGATAGAACTCGTACACGATTACAGCCAGGTTGAGTTCGGTGGAAGTGGTCGATGAAGAAGTACGAGCATTGATACTTTTGTCTTCTCTGCCGAGGAAATTTGGAATGCACTCTTGTCACGGTGTGAGTAGGCTCGTCGGGGAAATGATAAGTTGGGGTGACGATGTTCGTGATTTGGTTCTCGGTGAAGAGATCAGACGTAGAGAGGCAGTGAATCGTCAGCCCTCTTCGGTTTGCATACGAGTCGAGAGGAAGAAATTCGACGAAAGGAAATGGACGTGATAGAGCCCACTGAGGTAGATCGAAAGACGGGAGGTCGAATCCGGGAATCTAATAATTCCACATGGCTAGAAGACTATCGAGTGTTGGAATTGTGGAAGAAGCAGGAGCATTACAAAATCGGTGCAGAGTGCAGAAGGACAACAAGTGAAGGCGAGAGGCAAATGTTACTTCCCGCCTCGGGGAGGAGATGATGCATTGATATGCTCTTTGGAGAAGCGAAGGAAGAATCTTGGGTGTTAGGCTACGGAGCATCGTTCCGTGCTACTTACAAAAGAATTCTTCGAAAATATGTCCTAGGAAACCTTGGAAAGGTATATCTTGGTGATGATCAACCATGTGCTATTATTGGCGAAGGTGTAGTGAAGATTAAGTTGAACGGATCTGTTTGGGAGGCGAAGGATGTCGAGCGTATTCCGTCTCGAAGGAACTTAATCTCGGTGGGGCGGTTGGCCGGTGAAGGCTACACTACAATCTTCGTGGTGATGATTGGAAGATTTCAAAGGGTCTGATGACGTTGCTCGAGGCGAAAAAGTAGCCTTCTTTACATGTGACGACGAGGCACGTTGTTCATTACGATTGCGTGAAGCAATGAAACACGAATCTATGGCACGAGAGACTAGGCCATATGAGTGAGAAGGGGATGAAGATTATGCCTTCGAAGGGAAAACTTCAGGTCTACGGTCACGAAGATAGACATGTGCGAAGATTGCATACTTGGAAAGCAAAAGAGAGTCGGCTTTCGGACAAGTTGCGAGAATCCCAAAGAAGGAAAGGCTAGAGCTTATTCAACTCGATGTTTGGGGACCACGGCCGTCATCAAGTATTGGTGGGAGGCTCTACTTCGTGACTTTCATCGATGATCGGCTCTCGGAAGGTATGGGTTTACTTTCTAAAGCGTAAGTACGAAGTATTTGAGGCTTTCAAAAGATGGAAAGCTATGGTGGAAAATGAGACGGGTTTAAAGATCAAAAGCTCGAACCGATAATGGTGGTGAATATGAAGACACGAGATTCAAAAATTTACTGCTATGAGCACGGAATTAGAATGGAAAGAGCGTACCGGGCACGCCTCAGCCTGAGATGGTGGGTGGCGTATGAACCGAACGTTGACGGAAAGAGCCGGAAGCATTCGTATACGGTCAGGGTCTGCGAAGCAGTGCAGGCGAGGAAGCCGATCGACACGGCGGCTACTTGATCAGCCGAGGCCCCGTACGTTCCATTAGAGCATAGAATACGGAGGAGGTATGGAGCGGAAAAGAGGTGAAACTATCACGCATCTAAAAGTTTTCGGTTGTGTAGCATTTGTGCGTGGGTGATCAAGCGGGAATAAGCTTGATCCCAAATCCAAGAAATGCCGTTCATTGGCTATGGTGAGGATGAGTTTGGCTGCCGCGTTTGGGATGACGAAAAGAAGAAAGTTATCGTAGCGAGATGTGATTTTCAACGAAAGGGTGATGTATAGGGCAGTACGTAAAATAGGCGCCCGATGACTCGGAAGCGAGAATGAGTCGGTGTTGCGGTGCGAGATGATGTCCCGGATACTTCGCAACGAGAACCAATTGTAACAAGTCCTCGGCCGGAGGAACTTGTTGGACAAAGCATACACGGCCGTTCCGACACGCCGTGACCTCTCAGGCTCACTTGTATTGAGAGGTCTTACTCGACCTCGTGTGCCTAACGGAGATACATGAAGCTTATATGTTCTTGATGGAGGGGAGCACGAATGCTATGATGAAGCTTGTCGGACTTCGAGATTCAACCAGTGGGAGCTTCTTATGAAAGAAGAAATGAAATCTCATCTGCGACAGACGTGGGAACTAGGCGAGTTACCTATGGGAAAGAAGGCAACTTACATGTAGCAAATGGGTTAATGCCGGGTGAAAGAAAGAAGCATGATGGTTCCGAGAGATACAAAGCCCGCCTAGTTGTCAAAGGGTTTCAGCCAGAAGGAAGGAGTTGACTACTGAACGACATTTTTGCTCAGTTGTGAAGCTTCAATACTATCGAGATCGGTATTGAGTATTGTAGCCATCGAAGATCTTCATCTTGAGAACAGGTTGGATGTGAAGGCGCATTCCTTCATGGAGATTTAGATGAAGAGATTTACATGTACCGGCCAGGAAGGTTTCTCGAGAAAGGGGGGAAGAAAAACGTGGTGTGCGAGACTTAAGAAGAGTTTGTATGGCACGAAACAAGCCCACGAGACAATGGTACAAAAAATTTGTGACTTATTACCTGAGGAAGGTTTCGAAGTGCAATCTTGATCATTGTTGCTACTTGAGATATAAGTCGGTTATATCATTTTACTACTTTTATGTTGATGATATGTTAGTAGCGAGGTTCGGATATGGATGATATTAAAAGGTTAGGCAGCCGGTGTCAAAGGAATTTGACATGAAAGACTTGGGGTCGACAAAGAAGATTCTTGGAATGCAAATCACAAGAAATAAGAAGAAAGGATCCTTGCGGTTATCTCGGGCGAGAGTACGTTAATCGTGTTTTGCAAAGATTGACATGGGCGATGCGAAGCCGGATTCTTACGGCCGCAGCCGGTCATTTTCGCCTATCAGGATCAGTCCCGCCAGGCAGAAGAAGAGGGAGAATTACCGTAGCTAAGGTTCTATGCCTCGGCCGTTGGAAGTTTAATATGCCTTGATAGTGCATGCGAGACCAGATTGGCAAATGGAGTGGGAGTTGTTAGCGGTTTATGTCAAATCCAGGAAAAACTCATTGGGAAGGCGATCAGTGGATTTTGAGGTATCTGCCAGGCACGCGAGAAAAGTGCTTGTACTTTAGTAAAGGAGAGTTAAAAGACAATGCAGTGCGTGACGCGGACTTTGGAGGTGAAGTTGATCACCCAGAAGAAGCACCTTGCGATTTATATATTCTTGTTGGAACTACATTTGTTAGTTGGATGTCACAAATCTGAGAAAATTGTCACTACATCCCTTCTGGTGAGTATGTAGCGATGCTTGAAGCTAGTAAAGAGATGATATGGCTTGAGTTTGTTAATTGGTGGGATTCAAGAGAAGAATGTTACTGCGTAGTGATAGTCAGTGCAATACAACGGCTGAAGAATTGACATTTCATTCTAGAACAAAGCATATTGAACCGTTATCAACTTCGTGGATCTACATTGGAAGATGATGTGTTATCTCTTGGAGAAGATTCAAGGAAGCAAAAATCCAATAGATATGTTAACAAAGGTGGTGACTATTGACAAGCTGAAGTTGTGCTGACTTCGGTTGGTCTCTAAATGTAACAAAGACTAGAAAAGGCTGGCTGCGTTGATCGAGGTGTGAAGGCAGTTGAATCGGTCTTCAAGTGGGAAGATTGTTATAAAGCTCCTTAATTTAAGGAGAGCAAGCATGGAGCAAAACATGGAGCAAAACATGGAGCAATTCATGGAGCAAAACAAAGGAGCAAAACATGGAGCGGTTCATGGAGCAAAACAAGGAGCTTAATTGAGGAGCAATTTAAGGAACCATTAATTTAAGGAGTAATTCAAGGAGTGAATTTTCCTATAAATAGATGTATAATTGTAATGAATTAATCATCCAAAGTTTTCATTCCAATTGAGAGAAAAGCTTAGAGAGCAAAGCTTTTGTGAGAGAAAATTGAGAGTAATTTTCTTGAGTGTAATTGGGTTGTGGGTTGTGAGCGTTGTAAACACCTTGTGTAATTTCTACTCTTTCAGTAAAAAGATCTGCAGCAGGTCCGGAGACATAAGCAAGATTGGCCGAACTCCGTTATCAAATTTGTGTGTTATTTTATATTCTTGCTTTCTCATAAATCTGACTTATCGGGAATTTGCGTTATTTCCAAACATAAACAACCTGAAAAGTTTTCCATTAATTTAAAACTATCATGCAATAGAATCAATACAAAAGATCACATAACTATGCTGATCACATGACTATGCTTACAATCTAAATGACTTCAGCAACAACAAAAAAATCATCATGCTTCTATCAAAGATGGTAACTTTTACAAAGACGTATAGTTTGATATACACCAATCAGACTGTTACATAACAGAAAGCAATGAAGCATTCCTAAAATAAAAAGTCGGCTATAGAACATTTACCTTCAACCATGCAGATGTAGTCCTTGATTTTTCAATAAGACAATCAAGACAATTATTTTGCTTTAGTAGACACTTCCTCTCAGTCGGTGTGCCTTTTGCAGTGGACATGCCTCTTACCAACTTCTTGAGGTTCAGCTCTTCTCGTTTCAACTCATCCGTGATATTAATAAAACCTTTTACAATTTCAATATTTTCATCAATTTGCCTAACTAAAGCATCTTCATCTTCCATTGATTTTGCCAGATCGATTGCTTTTTGGTAGCAAAGGAGAGCATCACCGTACTTATGAACCCTGTTATGCAACTCACCAAGATTAATGTATCCTTTTGCCTCTCCTTGGCAATGCCCAATTCTCTTACATATAATAATGTCCTTTTCAATGTGTTCCCGTGCTTCTTCCCACATCCTAAGCTCCATGTAAACATTTCCAAGGTTGTGATGTAGCCTACTGCGCCCGTCATCATTTTCCATCACCTCTTCCTCATCACAAATCTGTAGCCCCCTAGTCAAGATTTTCCGGGCCTCTTCCAAATTATCAAGCTCTATCTCAAGCATTCCTATGTTGTTATGCGCATCAATGTATTCCTTGAGAAAAGAACTATTGTTAGGAGGTGGATTATCCTTAAGAGTCTGTGCAAGCTTCATAGCAAACTTGAAATACTTTTTGGCATTACGAACTGAGTAATGATCATCCTCGGATCTTAAGAGCATCTCATAATATGTACGACCAAGTTGGGTGCTGGCCCTTTGCTGTTCAACAATGTCTCCCGAATCCTTTGCAAGCTCTAAATGTTTCTTCTGCAAACAAAAAAAAGATGAAAAAAGGATAAAACTAAACCCATTTTTTTATGATTACATTCCCTAAAACTAAAACTAACCCAAAGGAAAAGTGGGGGGGAAATTTAACAAATCGGAGGAATGATTTTTCAACTATTCAAGTCAAAAGTCACAAGTAATTTAAGAAGATGATCTTCATTGAAGCTTTACGAAATAAACCCATTTATCCCAAAGCCAAAAATAACAAATTAGAAGGGAAAAAATCAGTTACCTGATAAAGTAGAGCGTCTTTGAAATACTCAAGGCGAAGATAGACCTCTCCGAGCGACTGGCAGGTAGGAATCAAATGCCGCTCAGTCAAATACCTAACTGAGACATCGTAATCTATCCTAAGCCACTTAAGAGCCTCAACGTACTCTCCTCTGTTCTTCAATATATCTCCGATGACATTAGCCCATCTCGCCTCCTCTTGGCGATTCCCTTCCTCTTTGGCGCTCTTGTATGATTTCTTCGCAGCACTCAGTCTCGGTTCGTCACGAACCATCTTCGATCAGGCTTCCGAAGAAATGGAGATTGAAATCAGACTAATGCTTAATGTGCGGTGGTTCGATTTCAATATGACTCTTATTAACGAGATTGGAAATTGCAATGGAAGCTTTTCTGGGTTCTTCCTCTTCTTCCTTCTTTTTTTTTATTCTCTCCTTGTTGTGGGATTATTTTAAATATTAATTTTACAAGCCAATCTATTTTTCCCGCCACAATTTTCCGTCCGCCTTTCTTCCTTTTATTATTATAAATAAATAAATAATAATTATTTATGCTCCGAAACACGTCCTCGTAATATATATATATATATATATATATATAAAGAAACCCATTATGATAAATCAATTACACTCATTTTTGCACCAATTTTTATAATTATTTTAAAAATTAAAAAAAAATATTTATTTTTAAATAATATTAACATGTTACATAATATAATAAATGTATACAAAAATATTTATAAATTTATATATTATTATCATTTATTCCAATTTTATTACAAATATTCTCCGTTAGATTTATCTTTTTTATTAATATACATATGAGAATTATTATTAATAAAATACTTCAATATTTACTAACCAAGAAATATTATTAAAACATTAAAATTATGCTCCATTTGATAATTAAAACTATTTTTATTTAATTCATAAGTTAAAGTATTACGGTTCATAATTATCTAAACAACTTAAAAATATTAGAATTATGCAATTAACAACATAGCTTCATCTAAAAATTTCTTAGTTTCTCAATACTCTAATTAATCATATTGAGAATAAATTAATTATCGATTTACAATTATTCTTAAAAATTACAGATTTTACCCATATTATTTTTATCAAATCAAACTCTTAGATTCAACCAATTATGCATTAAAAGGTTGTAAAGATGAACATCATATACCCAAAAACATTATCGAATTCATCCCTAGTGTTGGGAAAAATGGATGGTTTTAAAGAAATAAATTCCACACACCCAGGATAATTTTCCAAATCAAAATAGAATAAAAATGACACCAAGATTTTAGCGTGGAAAAACCTTTCAAAATGAAAGTAATACCGCAGGCCAGCTTAAACTTCCATTTATAATAAGATGGGATTACACGATCTCACCCCAGTGTATCTCTACAAAAATACAAATATGTATCTTGATTTTGTGGATAAAAGCTTCACAAATTGGCTCTCTTAATTCTCTCTCAAAATTTCTCGGGAAGCCCTCTCTCACTCTCTTTTTGTTTTCACCGCTTCTTATCTTTTTGAGATTGAAGCTAAGGCTTTATATACCCAAAACTTCATCTTTCTCTCCGGATTACACGGAGAGATTTTTTTCTTTTTCTTTTTTTTTTCTTTTCTTTCTTTTCTTCCTTTTCTTTCTTTTCTTCCTTTTCTTTCGGTGCGCCAGAGACTTTCTTCTTCCTCTCTTTTTTTTCTTTGTGGATGGCCCAGCATTAGTTGGACCAACAAATCTCCTCCACCTTATGTGGGACGTGGCTCTTCCATACCGCATGATCTTTCTCTGAGATAACAAGTTTTTCTCTAGTCACGGTCTTTGTCATCATATACGCCCCAGATTATCATTGGTATGAACCTTTTCAACTTTCGGTAGTTTATGTTCCAACACATCACGAATCCAATGATACCTTACGTCAATGTGTTTGGACCTCGAGTGGAAGGTTGGGTTCTTGCTAAGATGAATTGCACTCATTGTCGCAATAAAGAACATAATTTTCTTGGTTACGATGCAATTCTTGTAGGAACTTTTTCATCCACAGGGATCTCCTTACAACCTTCGGTGATTGCAATGTACTGCTACGTAGTCTTAAAGCAATACACTTTTGTCGTGATTGCCGTGAGTTGACTCCTCCAAATGTTATTAGGTACCGGGATATAGATTTCCTCGTATCTATGTAAGCCGGCCGTATACGAATACGTATATCCTTCTAATCTGAGTTTATTATTACCAAAGCATAAACAATGGCCGGAGGTTCCTCTAAGATACACGAGTATCCATTTGATACCGCCGATGTTCCTTTCCAGGATTTGATAGGAATCGGCTCATAACGCCTAACCGGCGTGTGCATATGTCACGGTCTAGTACATACCATAAGCGTACATTAGGCCCCGCTAGCGCGATGCGTAAGGCACCTTGCTCATCTACGATTTATCCTCCTCACTGGCGAGGGCGTTGACTCACGTTAAGTTTGAAGTGGCTTTATGCGAGTGGACAACTAAAAGTTTTAGCTTTGTTCGTGTTGAATCTTTCAAAGAACTTTTCAACATACCGTTTTGGGAAAGCGGATCTTTTGCTTTTGCACATGCACGGGTGTCGTCGTATGCCAAGAATACATTTGGCGGGTCCTAAGTCCTTCATTGCAAAGGACTTGCTCGACTCGCTTCTTTAACTTGTTAATCTTGTCCAATATTTTGACCCACGATTAACATATCATCAACGTAAAGCAAAAGAATAATAAAATCACTATCGAGAGAATTTCTTGATGAAGACGCAGGTGATCAATGGATTGTTGTATTCATTTTTCTCCATGAATGAGTCGAACTTTTTGTACCACCTGCCTTGGTGCCGCTTGAACCATACAAGCTTTTCTTTAGTCTATACCAACGTTTCTTTGCTTTTGACTTGGAAACCTTCTGCCGCTCCGTATAGATTTCTTCATCAAGATCACCGTGTAAGAATGCAGTCTTTACATCGAGTTGTTCAACTTCCAGATTAAGACTAACAAACCAAGAACAACTCGGATTGAAGACATTTTAACCACTTTGGTGAGAATATTTCATCGAAGTCAACGCCTTTCTTACCTTTCGAATCCTTTCCTGACCAATCTTGCTTTATAAGCGTGGTTGCGCGTGCCTTCTTTTTTTGATTCTGTACACCCACTTGTTCTTGAGAGCTTTTCTTCCTGTGGTAGTTTCATCGTCGAAATGTGTGGTTCTCACGGAGATTTCATTTCTTCTGCGTAGCTTTAAGCCAGCTCGGTCTTATGTTGATCGGTGATAGCTTTGTCATAAGTCTACGGTTCTCCCTTCGGTGAGCATCACATACTCGTTAGGAGAATATATCACGAATAGGTTGTCGTACTGGGTAGATCTCCTGTATGTATACGGTTGGACTTGTTCTGGTTCTGCCAAATTGCCGGTGGTGGATTGACATCATCGATGTCTGGTGTGACTCCCGTCATCGAGGATTTATTGGTGGAGAGACCGGGTCCGCATTCGGAATTTCATCATTGTGGTTTCTCGGATTTCTGAAAGTCCTCGATTGTTTGGTCTTCAAGAAATATCACGTGCCTTACGAAAATCCTTTTGTTAATAGGATCCCAAAGTACGGCCAAATTCTTCACGTGGCGTATCATTAAAGATACATTGTTTCGCTTTTCCATCCAACTTGGACCGCTCGTCTCTTGGGATGTGAGCAAATGCTTCTGACAAAGAATACTTTCAAGTGTTTGTAAGAAACGTCTCTCCCGTCCAAACTTCTTTCCGATACGTCGTAGTTCAGCGCGACGATGGAGAAAGGTTGATTAAATCGACTTGTCCGTATCGCATTGCCTCCCAAAAGGTGTTTGGCGCGCTTTGCATTTGAGAGCATACATCGACTCTTTCCACGGATGGATTCTGTTCATTCTCTCTACGACAGATTGTGTTGAGGTGTCTTTGATGCGATTTTTCCCGACCGATGCCAAAACTTCTGCCCGATTACTCTTGAATGGTCCACGATACTCACCATTATCTGCCGCATGTACACACTTGACGTATGCAGTTTCTCTCTCACTTTTACATGGAACTGCTTGAAAATTTCATGCACTTGATCTTTAGTTTTCAAAGCAAAAGTCCATACTTTTCTTGAATGGTCATCAATAAAGGTCACTGAAAATAGTGAGCACCTCACTAATGACTTACAACTCATTGTACAGACAGACATCTCATGTGTATTAAATCTAGAATATTTTCCTTTCTAGATGGTGTGAGACTACGAATGCAACTCTACATGTTGTTTTCCATAATGTCTGATCGGCTCTGAAGTTTGCAAGGGTGTACCTTTCATTCTGGCAGAGACCTCATTTTGGAAAGAATTCGAGACCTTTTTCACTACGTGTGGTAGTCGCTTTATGCCATGGCTCGGTAGGAACTTCTTTCCTTGTGGCATTTACTTCTCTACACACGGTTTGGCTTCGTGATGTAGAGTGATGTATCTTTCTTGCCTTTAGCTATTACCGGATTGCCTTTGGTGAGCTTCCACTTTCCTCCACCAAAAATAATTATTGTATCCATCATCATCAAGCATCTGGGTAGAGATTAAATTGAGGCGGATATCGAGAACATGCCTCGCATCTTTCGGAAATGTCTGCATCCAAGATTAGTCTCACAGATAAATATTTCCAATGCCGACAATTTTTGATGCATCATCATTTCCCATCCTCGCACGTCCAAAATCACCTTGAGTGTAGGTTGAGAAGAATTCCGTCGTGAGGTAACATGATAGGAAGCGCTGAGTCGACTACCTAAGTAGTGTCTTGGCATGCAAGATTGACATGTCACATCTCGAACGATGACAACACCCGATGTGAGTTGTGGTGTCATTTGTTTGGGTTTACGCTACGATTTACGGATTGTTCGCCTTTAACCTTCATACATTCTCGAATGAAGTGTCTGTGCTTATCGCAATGATGACACTCACGTGTCGTACTTGATCTGAACTTCGACCGTCCTCTTTGTTGACTTTGGTTACGGGGATTTTTACTTTTACTTCTCCCGCCATTCTTGCTTGCCTTGTTTCGCATGCGCTTGATGTCGGGAGTATAGCCCCTTCATCGTCTTTCGTCGAGACTCTTCGTTTAACATTCTGTCTTTTACCATATCCATGGTAAGCTTACCGTCGGTGAGTTGCTAACCGACACAACTGTAGAGTATCCCAACTTTTTGGTAGAGAGCTCAACATCAACAACGCTTGCTCGTCTTCTACAGGTCATTTTCATAGAGTTGAGTTGATCTACAATGCCTTGAAACTCACTCATATGTATGTTACGTCTGTTGCTTAGTCTTTATACTTCAAATTGACTAATCGTCGCATCAGATTTGCTTTATTCTGTGCGGTTGTCCTCGCATACATTTTCTCCAACTTTTGCCAAAGAACATAAGCGTCGTGTTCATTAGCAAAATTTTGAAAAATGCTTTGTCGATCCATTGTCTGATTTGAGCAGCACACTTTCGGTTCAGAACGGCCCATTCAATATCTGCATCGGTTACTTCTTTCTCTTTCGGCATTATAATTGGCTTCCATAGATCTTTAATGTATAAAAGATCCTCCATCTTCGGCTTCCAAATTGCATAATTAAATGCGGTTAATTTTATCATATTACCTGTGCTTTCCTCCATTTGAATCGTGAGTCACCAGGTTTCGCCGAACTTGATACTTTTCTGACAATGAATAGTACCCGTGAATAGTACTCGTGAATAGTACCCGTGAATAGCACCCGTGAATAGTATCCGTGAATAGTACCCGTGAATAGTACAATACAGTATATATGAATAGTACTGTATATGTGTACACTCTCTTACTAAAAATAACTTGGCTCTGATACCACTTTGTTGGAAAAAATGGATGGTTTTAAAGAAATAAATTCCACACACCCAGGATAATTTCCCAAATCAAAATAGAATAAAAATGACACCAAGATTTTAGCGTGGAAAAACCTTTCAAAATGAAAGTAACAACCACGGGACAGTGCCAACTTAAACTTCCAACATAATAAGATGGGATTACACAATTCACGCTTCAGGTGTATCTCTACAAAAATACAACAAATATGTATCTTGATTTTGTGGATAAAACTTCACAAATTGGCTCTCTTAATTTCTCTCTCAAAATTTCTCAGAAACTCTCTCTCACTCTCTTTTTGTTTTCACCGCTTCTGATCTATTTGAGATTGAAGCTAAGGCTTTATATAGCCAAAACTTCATCTTTCTCTCCGGATTACACGGAGAGATTTTTTTCTTTTTCTTTTTTTTTCTTTTCTTTCTTTTCTTCCTTTTCTTTCTTTTCTTCCTTTTCTTTCGGTGCGCCAGAGACTTTCTTCTTCCCTCTTTTTTTTTTCTTTGTGGATGGCCCACATTAGTTGGACCAACACCTAGCTACCACAACTAATAATCATCTGTTATTTGAGAAGTTTACATTACAGTTAAACTTTAAACTTCCACGAGGTGGTTTACTCCATCTAACCATAATTTGATGCCTATATAAACATCTATCCATTTCAAATATATTTGAGTCTTCCTTGAAAACAAAACAATATAATCATTAAACAATTTGCTTAATGTATACAAGGGAAACTCAAAATTGAAAGGAATATTTCTAAATGAGTTCATTTTGCATTTTTCAAATTGCACGAGAGTAAAAATCTTCTTATCTTTTTTTACCTCTTATCAATTAATCAGAAAGAGATAAATATAATTCAAGAAAGGATATGATATCCGACTATGCAAATTGTTGAATTCTAACCTCTCTTCTCCATTTCATCCATAGGTTTTGCATATAAGGGCATCGAATAAACAAATGCTCTCTAGTTTCTTCCTCAGTTGAGCAAAATGGACAAAACACGTTAATATTTATTATAATGTGTTTTTCAAATTGTTCATAGTAGGTATAAAGTTAGATGTAATACTCCAAAGTAGAATTTTATGTCTTTCATGTAATTTAGTAACCCAAATCAATTGACAAATTTATAATGCACCAACATAAGTCATGTTTGCCAATGAAGTATAAGCTAATTTTACTATATAAAAAAGTCTCATATTTGTTTGCAATCAACTTATCATTTAACATATCATTCAGACTTCTTAGTTTACTTATTAGAAAATTGACGTTTCTATCATAAAATGATCCATCAAATGTAAGTTCCATCCTATTTCATTAAAGAGTTGTTTTAATAGTGATGTTATATACCTATATTGATTGTAGGGAGAAAATTGATTACACCATGTATTCAAGGGTGTTTAGTTGTCAAAATTGATGAACCACTACCTACTTGAAAACATAGTCACTTCTTAAATGAGTATTTTGTCCCATAAATTTCTTTCCAAATAAATGAATATGAAGGCTTAACCCTAACATTCATGAAATCTTGGCTCTGGTGATATTTATGCTTAAGATTTTTCATCCATAATTTGTTTGAACTATTAACCATATTCATCAAATTTTTGTTAACATATCTTGATTAAACAAGTGAAATGATCGAAATCCTAAACGTCCCATTTCTTTAGGTTTACAAATATCTTTCAATTTCTTAAATGCCTAGTAACAATTAAAGCTAGATTTTGGGTTCCACCAAAACTTACATATTACGAAGTCATATTTTTTACAAACACTTTGAGGGACCTTAAAAATGCTTATGGTATAAATATGAGTGAATTGAATTACAGACCTTATGAGCGTTGTCTTGCCTGCATTTGAAAGAAATTTTGCTTTTCATTCTTTTGTTGTTGATGCAATTTTATTGATTATTTGCTTGAAAGCTATTGTTCTATTTCTCTGGATGAATAATGGATTACCCAAATAAATAATGCTTAAACCAATTTTTCTTATCCCTAAGATTTGAGTAATTCTATTTTGTATCCTTTTATTTGCATTTTTTAAAAGAAAATTCCAAACTTGTTAAGGTTTGGAATCTATCTTGATATCTTTTTGTAGATTTTCAATACGTTTGTGATTACATAATATCAATACATCATTAGCATAAAATAAATGGATAATTAATTGGTGAAGCCTATTTTGCTATCTTGATGTCATATAGGAGGTTATTGGTTTCTACTTGGGCAATCAATCTTTGATAGAGCTTTCAGCTATAATAATGAATAAATGGGAAGAAAGTGGATCAACTTATCTTTAATCCTTTTAATTGCATAATATTACCAAATTTGGATCAATTCAAAAGAATATAGTAGGAGATTGTGGAAATACATTACTTAATTAAGTTGTAAAATTTGTCATTAAATCCTAACTCATGTATAATGTAATCTATTGGTACCCATTCTATTTTATCATAAGTTTTACTCATGTCAAATATGATACCCAAAATGACATTTATACCTTTCTTTTTTCTCATAGAATGAATGATTTCTTGATATAAAAACAATATTTTTTGATATCCATCTTAAAGGGACAAAAATTACTTGAAAAGATTAAATGAATTTTTTAAGTGGATTCTCATTTTTGACAAGGATTTTGGCAATAACTTTTTTACGTAACATTGCATAACCTGGTAGATCTATAGTGATTCATTTGAGAAGGTTTATTATTCTTTTATAATAATATTATCAAGGTTTCATTTATTTCATAGTTCATGATAACAAATTGGAAGAATTCTTACACAAACTTGATCATATTAGGTCTTACTATATTCCAGTATTTTTTTTATAAAATCTATTATTCATTCCATAAAGTCTAGATGCCTTCAAATTGTAGATGTTCTAAAGTGCCTTCTTAATTTCAAATTCATCTGGTATTTGACACAACTATTCATTATACTCATTAGAGATACATGATTGAAATAACTCATCAATGGTTTCAAAGCTTTGATGATTTTTTGATTAGAATAAGCTTTGAAAATATATAATAATATGTTCCCTTATATTTTGTCTTCCTTGAAGCCAAGACCCATCATTAGTTTTCATAGCTCATATGGCCTTTTGTCTTGTTCTGAACAAGGTTGATAAGTGAGAACTAATTATTCTTATCCATTTTGTTAATCTAAATCTCTCATGACTTTTGTTTCCAAGTCAATTATTGCCCTATTTGATATTCTTGTAAATCATTTTACACTTGTGTACATTTAACTTGCTCAGTTTCATATAGATTTGATTGTTGTAGTGAGGCTAATTCATTTTCCAAGCACTTCATTTTTTCCTTACATATACCGAAGTGGTGTTTGTTTCAAAATTTTAAATCATAAACAATTTATTTATTCTCTTACATAATCTTGAAGCATAGCTACCTCCACTTAAGGAAACCCAATCTTGTCATATAATATGTTTTCATGAAGGATCTCTACACCAAACATCAAAAAATCTAAATGAAATTTGAAGGAATTTCTCTTATTTACTCAGATGAACAAGAATAGGGCAATGGTGAGAAACAACAAATGGTTTATGTAGAACAAAAGCATTCAAGTATTGAACTAACCAATCAAGACTGCATTTTGTTCTATCTAATTTTTTTTATGATATTGGAACCAATGGTCTTATTTTTCTAAGAAAACTTAAATATACATGCACTTAGATACATGGCTCAGTATGAGTCCATCAAATCATTAAGGTAACTCCTTCCAATGCTAAGAAGTCTTCCTCTATTTTGTTCATCCAAATTTGTAATTTAATTAAAATCACTTAATATAAAGTCATTTACTATCACGTTGAGATAATTCCATCAAGATACTATCAAAATAGATTTTTTTTCATTGTTATATGGAGTTGTATATACAAAACAAGTTAATAATTTTTTTCTAGGGTTACTAACATTGTAAAATTCTATAGCCAATATTAGCTCTTCTTTTAAAAATTGAAAAAATAATACCATATTTCACAAAAAAGTGCATAATCATCGGATTTGATGAATAAACTACTATATTATAATAACCTAAGCTTGTTGCCATTTATAAAAGATGATCACCCGAGGACTTTGACTTCATTAATCAGACGTATGTTGGATTCAATTCATGATCAATCTACGTAAGGCCAATTGTAAATTCCTCCTAACAAGTCTATAGGTATTCCATGAAACTACTATCATGGCTACTATTTAGGCATGTTTTGGTTGCTTCCATACCTAAAGTAGTAGTGGTAATACTTAGATACCAAAACTTCTTCTTATAAATAAAGAGAAAAAAACAACATAACTTATTTTTAATTTTTTTGGATATTCTCTAAGTACCTTACCATCTCTTTTAAACAATATACATTGCTAGTGCTAAAATGAAGTTTTCAAAGAAGATTAAAGATTCCCAAATATCAACTACACAAATCTCATTTGGGATTTTAAATAAACATAAGTGCAAGTGTTTTCGAGGTTTGAAATGCCTATAACATTCAAGATGTCAATGTATAATTTATACAAAAATATTAAAGATGTTATTATTGCTGATGGAAACTTTTAAAAAAATAACGAAAACTTTAGAAACTTTATAAAAAACATGATTTTTTTTATAAAACCTTGTAAATTTTAAAAATAATTAATTACTTATATTTAAAACTAATTTTTCATTTAATATATATTTTTAAATATTTATAGCATTTATATAAGTCAATAAGTTGATTAATTAATAAAAATATTATATAATATATATATATATATATATATTACAAAATATTGTAGAATAATATTTAAAAGGTTTTAAATAATTAAATAGATTATTTAATTGTATTAATTATTATAAATAGATAAATTTCGATAATATGAAAAAAAAATCATTGATATTTTTAGACTTTTTAAATTTCTGTCAATATTTTAACTTAAAAAATATATTTAAAAGATAATTTAACGATAATAACGTTTAAGTAATAATTTATTAATATTCTCAATAATTTAACCCAAAAAAATATAGATATTATATTTTGTTTTCAATTTTTTTTATTTAGTAATAATAAATACCAAGATGGTTTTATTTTTTCTCTTGTAACTTCTTCGATTCCTGGTACTTATTAAAATTTAATCTTTTATATCTTTGTTCTTAACTTGTTTTCCTTTCTATAAAAGTGTAAAAATGACATAAGTGGCAATTGCTACCTTTACGTAGACATGTCAAATAGGACAATGTATCCCATATCCTAATAAATAGCCAAAAAGGGATGACAAATTCGTCCTATTTAAGTCCGTCTTAAATTAGGTCTCTCTCAAACAAAATTAGCTCATTAGGGATTCATAGTCTTGATGATATATGGGCATGAGTTCAGGTTTTGTAAACAATTTTCTCTATTTTAACATATAATCTCATTTTTTAACAAATAATTAGAATCTATTTGTAAAAATCTTAGAAATTTATTTGAGATAAATATAAAAATATAAACATATTCAAATTTTTTTTCATTTCTCTTATATTTTGATCACGAGACAACCAAAAACTAAAAACAAAAATATTTTTGAAAAATCAATGCTAAAATCCAATCCTTATCACCACTCTGAATCCATACTAAGGTATAGACCCATATCAAAATCTTGTAACAATGTGTTATTTAAAACCCAAAAACAAAGATTTGAGATGGGGGTGTCCATAAACCGAGCCAAGTCGGACTAAATCGGAAAACTGAATCTAACTAGACAGAATCAGATTGAATGGTTTTATAAATCAAACGAGCCGGTTTGATTTGTATTAATTAAAACTATTTTTCAAAAGGCTCGGTCTGATTATATTAATTTTTAAACTGGATCGGACTGATTTAATAATATATTAAAATTTTCATATTATTTCTCATTAGAGGTGTCCAAAAATTAGAAACCGAATCGGACCAAACAATTTTATAAACCAAATGGTCCAATCCAGTTTGTATTAATTAACATCGTTTTAACACGGTCCAGTCCGGTCCGATCCGAGTGATATAAAAAATCCGATCCGATTTAATTATTTTTCTTTAAAATTGAACCAGATTGAACCGATCGACACCTCTAATTTAAGATATCAAACCATTAAAAGATGTAAACAACAATGCCAATAAATTGAGTGAATGAATTCAAGCCAGAAGACTTGAAGATTAAAGAGGGGTAAAGATAACAAAGTTTGAATAGGTGAATAAACAAGTTATACAAACCATTTTGGGTTGACAACAACAGCAGCAGATGTGGAACGCAGTGATGTTGATGTAAGATAAAAACCTATCCCTTATTTTATCTTCTCTTTCTTTTTAACTTATTTGCTTTTATTTAAGAGAAAAATTAAAAAAAAGTTTCTTATAGAAAACTAATGGGTTAATTAGCACGCGTCATTCCAGCAAAGCCCATATACCATCCCATCCCAACAAAATTGTTACCGTTACAGGCCCATCCCAATAATTGGCAGGATGAGTCAGGCCCATACAGGTTGTACCGCACCACTTGACACCTCTACCTTTAAGCGATCATTGGTTGAAAATAATATTTACAAGAGGAAGGATGAGGAAAGTCTTGATTGCTGGAGAAACTATCAACGACCTCATAAATATTTTGCTGAGGTCTAACAACACTAGAGAATAATTACAGCTCTCTTTATTTCTTGCTTCATAAATCTCTCACACTACAAGATAAACTACATTATTCAATTAGGATAATTATTCAATTAGGATAATATATGAGATGTCATTATAACATTATTCATTTCATTTATATAAAGATAAAATTTTGGTTATGCATCATTATTCATAACATTTACATTATTCAACTATGATAATTCATGAGATGTCATTATAATATTATCCATTTCATTTTATATATATGAAATTCTAATTATGCATCATTATTCATAACATTAACATTAACATTGCATGAGATTACGGACCAACCAAATAAATTACTCAATTTGTACTAAGACGTGTAAGGTTATTGAAACAAAAAGAATTTCTTTAAAATAATAATATTAAAGTTGATACTTTGAGTCATAAAAATGATCTAAAATCCAACATCGAGTTGTTATGGACCCAAATGAGTTACGTGACATACACATCATTCAATCGGGTTCGAAAAGTATTCAGATGTCGACATTTAGATTGACCTTCTTCTCTCTCTCTCTCTCTCTCTCTCTCTCTATATATATATATATATATATATATATATGTTGAGACAAGTTAAAAGCAATGTTAGAACGATGTTACCGATATATTGAAATGTACTACTTGGGTTGAGTCGCGGACTAGGTCGCTCTCTTTAAGACGTTTCGCGGCTTTACCAAAACTTGTGCAACCAAACACAGTCTCGTCGTCCCCAGGATAAAATAGTTCAGAATCTTTATTTTCTATCTCAAAACTTCACTACACTGATAAAGACCGAAAATGCTACATCTATAAAATTTTGTTGCTCGAAAAACTCAAAATAATTTAGTATCTTCTTATTTTTCTTTCTGAGAACTTTTTCTAGTAAGAGATGTTTTCAATTGATGTGTTGAAACTGAGAGTTGAGACCCTTTATTTATAGGTTTGAGAAAATGTGTCACCATTATGATAATAACGATCATGTTTTGTTGGAAAGAGTAACAACCATTTTATGAAAGGAAAAGTAACGAGCATTTTCTAAGTAAATAAGAATAACAGTCATTTAACGAATATTTTTAAATAAAGAAAAAATAACAACTATTTTCTGAGTAAAAAAGTAATTTAATACAAAAAATTCAAAAAATAAAATGCTACCTCATCTCACACACATGCACTCGGACTCGGCTTGACTCGACATGGCACGACCAGTCGGTCATATGGATGGCAGCGACAGCGCGTGCGCGTGGTATCACATTTGCCTAGGTTCTCTCCACTTCCACAAAAATGGGTACCCCTTGGGGCCCAAACCCATTAGCCAATCATTTTCTATTTATACATCTTCTAAATGATGTAAAATAACAATATGAAACAAGGCACAAATCGACATCATTTGTTTCACTTTTTCCAATAATCTCTTACTTGAATTTTATATAAAATAATTTTCATCGAGCAACCGATAAATTAAAACTATAAAATTGTGCATAAGCAAAAGGTGTCCACCGACTTGAACCTTTGCATAGTGTTGATGCTTTAGATCATACTAGAGTAACTCGTAGTTTTGAACTCTATCTCTAACAACATTACACATAAAACCTTCCAAGGTGTAGGTTGGAAAGCTCGTGTTTTACGGCCATGCACGTGTATCCCAATATAGTGAATGTTCTAGTAAATTTTGCCCAAATTTTTTCATAGGAAGCAACCACACTTCCACATTCACATATGTGAGTCTATCAAGAGCACTCCTATAACTATGTACTCCATTCCATATAGAATATAGAACTTATTAAGAGTTTAATAATTAACTCATCCTTTTCTATCGCTTCAGGACTTCATGCTTCTAACAATATAGAATGAGACTTCAAAATATCATGATTCATCTCATATCACTTTATGACTTGTTATTACTTATTTAACTTATTTCTTGGGATCTCTAGTCTATAAGTTGGGTTACCACCACGAGTGACTCTTCATTCTAAAGGCATTAGTCTTATTCCTTTCGAGGTTTTGAAAACCTTTTCTCTCGGTAATCCTTTAGTCAAAGGATCAGCCAAATTTTCATCAGAATGTATATGATCCATTCTTACAGCTCCTGTAGAGAGAAATTCTCTAACGGTACTATGCTTACGATGTATTTGTCGTCTCTTACCGCTTTAGTAACAGTTATGAATCTTTGTAATAGTTGTGGTACTATCGTAGTGGAACAGGATAGTTGGTATCGGTCTTTCCCATAAAGGGATCTCGGCTAACAGACTTCTTAACCAACTTACTTCTTCGCTAGACGTAGCTAGTGCTATCATTTCAGACTCCATTGTAGATTGAGCCAATATTGTTTGTTTCTTAGACTTTCAAGAAACAACTCCACCAACAATGCTAAATATATAGTCGCTAGTTGCTTTAGAGTCTTTTGATAGAGTGTTCCAATCAACATTGTTATATCCTTCTAGAACAACGAGAAACTTTTATTAATGTAATCTAAGGTTCATAGTTCTCTTAAGGTATCTCATGACCCTTTCAATATCATTCCAATGCTCTATATTAGGTCTACTGGTAAACCCATATAGTAGTCCCATAATATAAGTTATGTCTGGTCTAGTATATCCAGTAGCATAACGTAAGCTACCAATGATGCTCGCATACTCAAATTGTCTAACATTGTCTCCGGTGTTCTTGAACAACTTTGCACTAAGATCATAAGAAGTAAATGCAGGTTTACAATTAAAATAATTATATTTCTTTAAGATCTTCTCAATTTAATGAAATTGATCTAGAGAAAGTCTCTTTTCAGACCTAGTAATCTTTATATCAAGGATTACACTCGCTTCTCTGAGATCTTTCATATCAAAATTAGCACATAACAAGGTTTTCACTTTATTCATAACATGAATATTTGACCTAAAAATAAGCATGTCATCCACATATAAATATATAATACTGAAAAATGTGATTTTTTGATTTATAATAAATGCATTTGTCACTTTCATTTATTTTGAATCCATGTGAGATAACTAGATTATCAAATTTTTCATGACATTGCTTAGGTGTTTATTTTAGACCATAAAAGGATTTATCAAGTTTACAAACTTTATTTTCTGGACTTGGGACAACAAAACCTTCAGGTTGGTCCATATAAATTTATTTTTCTAAGTCACCATTTAAGAAAGCAATTTTGACATCCATTTGGTGCACTACTAAATCATGGATAACAGCAAGAGAGAAAAGTACACGTATGGAAGTTATTCGTGTGACGGGTGAAAAGGTATCAAAGAAATCTACATTTTCTGTTTCCCTATACCCTTAGACTACAAGTCGAGCTTTGTACTTTTCAATAGTACCATCGAGTTTTAATTTCTTCTTTAGTATCCATTTACGTCCTATGGTTTTACAACCAGGAGATAAATCAACTAAATACCAAAGTTCTATTATACTCAAGAGAGTCCATTTCATCATTTATGGCTTCTTCCTATAAGTTGGGATCTAAAGAAGATAAAGCTTGTTTAAGAGTTTGGGGATCTTCCTCTAAGGTATAAATACAAAAATCTGACCCAAATCCTTAAGGGTTCGTGTTCATTTACTTATCCTAATTTCAGTCTTTAATTCTTCATTTTGTTCACTAGTTCTAGTTATGGGTAAATTACTAGAAGACGAGCCCCCAATATTTTTCAATTTAAAGGGAAACCTTTGAACATGAGTTTTATGATATCGAGATATCCACGTGGGGCCCCTAGGCGTTGATGGTTCCTAACCAACCTAGGACACATGTTTCTTTTGCTCTTCTCAGGTTTTGAACCCCGATCCTGACCCTTAAGACCTTGGGAATAACCTGGTACCATCAACACCTAGGAGCCCCACGTGGATATCCTGAGATCGAAGAACTCATGTTCAAACATCAAAGGTGCCATTTTTGCTAAAGATATTTACATAGGGGCCTTGGTAGATGGCGTTGATGCTCAAGCCAGTTCCTGACTAGATAGGGCAGCCATCGCCAGACACGTATTTCTTTAACACTTTCCCAGCTTTGAACCTGTGACCTACCCCTATAGCCACAGATTCTTGGAAGCTGGTACCATTTGGACTAGTATGTTCATAGAAGTCAGCATCATTTGATTCTATAACTACGCGATCATTTAAGTCATAAAATTTATAAGATTTACTATTCATAACATATCTCATGAGTACACATTCATATGCTATACTAGCAAGTTTATTTATTTTAGGATCAAGGATCCTAACATAGGCTAAACAACCCTAAGTTTTAAAATAAGTTAAGTTACATTTCTTATTTTTTAAAATTTTATATGATGAAATTTTACTAGTAGATTTAGGCACTCTATTTAGCACGTAGCAAATAGTTAATAAATTTTTTCCCTACCAATGGGAAGTAGCACAAGAGTTTAATAAAATTGCAACAATTGATTTAATAAAAGTTCTATTTTTTCTTTCAGCTTTGCCATTCATAAGGTGCAGTTTTTTCATGAATAATTCCATGTGTTTTATAAAAATCATTGAAAACGTTGGAATCATATTCAATGCCTTTATCACTTTGAAACCTTTTTATTTTTTTGTTAAGTTGATTTTCAATTTTCGTCATAAATATTTTAAACATGTCAAACGCTTTATTTTTATTTTTCATTAGATATACATAAGTGTAATCTGAATAGTCATCTATAAAAATTATAAAATAGAGTTTTCCATTTCTTGTTAAATTTCCATCAAGTTCACATATATCAGAGTGTATTAAATCTAAAGGTTTAGATTCTCTAACTATTGACTTATGTAAAGTTTTGATTATTTTTTACTACAAAAGATATTTTTCAAAATCATTCAAAGATAGTTTAGGAATTAGTTCTAATGTATTCATGTTCTTGATTATGCATTTATTAACATGATAAAGTCTAGCATGTAAAATATTAAAAGAACTCAACATATAAGCAGAAGAAGAAGCTTTATTAATTTCAACGTTCAATTTAAACATGCCATTAGTGGCATATCCTTTCCCAACAAAAATATTATTTTTAGTTATTGTATATAAATTAGCCCCTATAATTTGAGTAAACCTAGCTTTGTTGAGAAGATAGCCCGAAATTAAGTTCTTTCTCATCTTTGGAGTATGCAAGACATCTTTCAATATGACATTATTTCTAGAGGTAGACTTCAATTCCACCTATCCAGTATCAGCAACTTTAGTGGAGTGGGAGTCGCCCAATAGCACTTTCTTATCCTCAGACTCAGAATAGGACTTGAACATGTCTCGATCATAACAAACATGGTGAGAAACACCGGTGTCCACCTACCACCCTTCAGATCCACCAACAAAATTGATTTCGGATATCATAGCAATAAGTTGATCTTCGGTAAGGTTCGCTTGCGGGGCAAGACAATTTATGTTCCTTCAGTTCCTAACGAAGTGGCCATGTATATTACAACTATAACACATGAATGTGTTATTTCTTGGGGGGAGGGGTTGAGGTTCATTCTGGGGAGGATAGTTTATGTTTCTATTTTGGTGGTTGCAGTTTTGGTTATTATTGCGATTTTGAGTTTTCATATTTCTTCCTTTAGGTTTGAAAATTGTAAATGAGGATTTATTATTATACTGTTGTTTGAGACAACGAGTACTTCATCTCTTTGATCTTATTTTCGAGATTCTTCTTCTATTCTTAGACGGGTTATAAGATTTTCTAAAGAAAATTCCTTAGTTTTATGTCTAAGTGGATTCTTAAAATCTTTCCAAGCAGGGGATAATTTATCCACAATAACAACTACTTGAGATTGTTCATCTAAAGTCATGCATTCAGAAGTTATTTCGTGTGCTATATTCTATAGTTTGTGTGATTGAGCTTCCACAGATTTTTCATCAATCATTTGGTACTTCATATATCTACTGACAATATACTTCTTAGTTCCAACTTCCTCAGTGTCGTACTTCTTTTAAAGTGCATCCCAAATTTTCTTAGCAGACTTATCAGAATTATAATAATCATACAAGTTATAAGCTAATCCATTAAGAATACATTTTTTGCAAAGAAAATCATTTTCCATCCATGTGTCTAAATCCTTTGTTGTAACTTCAGTAGGAGGATTAGAAAGTGTTAGTTTTTTAGTAGTAAAAGCAGAAGCGACCTTTTTCATAGTTAAGAAAAATAACATTTTTTTGTCTCTATCTTTTAAAGTGTAATCCCTCAAAACAGAACGGTTTATTGAGATCAGCAGTTAACATTTCAGTAGACATTGCAGATAGAAATACGTCTTAAAATTGTTGGGAGAAGTATGTTAAAAGTAGTGTAAGAACGATGTTACCAATATATTGAAATGTATTGCTTGGGTTGAGTCGCAGACTACATCGCTCTTTTTAAGACATTTTACGACTCTACCCAAACTTGTGTAAGCAAACACAATCTCGTGGATAAAACAACACATAATCTTTGTTTTCTGTCTCAAAACTTCACTACACTGATAAAATACTGTAATGCTACACCTATAAAATTTTGTTGCTTGGAAAACTCAAAATAATTTAGTAACTTCTTATTTTTCTTTCTGAGAGTTTTTTCTAGTAAGAGATGTTTCTAATTGATGTGTTGAGAAAATGTATGACCATTATGATAATAACGATTATGTTTAGGTGGAAAGAGTAACGACCATTTCGTGAAAGAAAAAATAACGACTATTTTTTGAATAAAGAAGAATAACGACTATTTGACGGATAATTCTAAGTAAAAAAGTAATTTAATAAAAAAAATTCAAAAAATAAAATGTCACGCATACACACTCGGCTCGACCGGTAAGACGACGAAAACGCACGTGTTAGGTCCTCTCTCTTTCCACAAAAATAGGTACCCTTTAGGGCTCAAACCTAATAGTCAATCTTTTTCTATTTATACATCTTTTAAATAATGTAAAATAAGGTGTGATAAGACACAAATTGATATAATTTGTTTTATAAAAATTCACTTTTTCCAACAATATATATATAAGTTTTGAAGGAAAATTGATATGTAATAGGAAAAGGGACCTAGGTTTGCAGTATCACATAGTAACTAAAGGAAAATTAGTATGCAATAAGAAGGGGATATAGGTGCAAATTGTAGTTAACTTCACGTTTCAGAGAGTTAGATTATTATGATAAACCTTTTCCAATAGCATAATATTTACACTTCAGAAAGTATAAAAATAGTAATAATAATAGGGGGGTAAAAAAACTACAACGTGAGACTAGTAAACTATCTTTTATGTGAAAGCTTCTTTCTTGTCTCCAGGATGGCTTCGTTTCTTCTCCTACACGCTTCTTCAATTCCCTGTCTATACTGCAATTCAATCTTTTGCAGCTCCATTCTTAACTCTTCGTTCTCCTCTCTATAGAAAGAGGAAAAACTAGATAAGTGACTATCAATGCTTTCTTTGTCTGTCGGCTTAGCCTTATAATCAGAGGATGCACACGTTCCCAATGCAAAATGGGATTCCTTCAGTTCTCTACTTGATATAAAAGGCATGGCCTCAGCAGACGAGTATGAATCCATAGAGCAGTTCTTAAAATTCATATCATAAGAGGTTGCAGAAGCATATGACATTTCAGAACACTGATCTTCCATTATTGTTGAACTCTGCATACTACAACCACGGTGAGACATTACCTTTGTTGGTTGAGAAGAATGTTTACAAGAGGAAGGATGAGGGAAGTCTTGATTGCTGAAGGAACCACCAACAACCTCACAAACATTTTGCTGAGGTCTGACAACACTTTCTTCCTTTTCTGACTTGGGATCTTCATGATGGACTCTACAAGCTTTTACACCATTTTGAGGAATCAAATGATCAATGCAAACGCATGGTTTCCAACTAGGTATCAGGTTTGTTAATAATAAATCAATCAGTTCTGCTATGAACTTAACAGTCTGATCAGCTAATTCTAGTTGTTCGACCATTTCACTTGAAACAGAAAGTGCTGTATCGCTGTCGAGATAGAAATGAAAATGAATGTGCCTTGTACGACCTGCACATAATAGAGGCTACCTGTGAAAGTTAAATAAGAAAAGGTTGTTTAACTGGGGCGAAACGTTTTTTAGGCCAAACATATCATTGAGGTCTTGGGGAGAGAAATGGTGGCATTTGATTGATGCATACTATACGAATTGAGCTCCCAGGCGATTTCGCAACTGAGATTAAATTGACCTACAAGAGGTACTTACCATTCTGATCACCTAGCTTTAGATTTAAAGATATAGAGTTCGCATCATTTTGCTCTCCTTTCAATAGAAAGGTATTGCCACGCTTTGTCCTTTGGACCTCCATGCTCGTAGAATGGAACCCGCCATTAAAAGAATTTTCAAAAGTTGTGATTAGAGGTGGCTCATCATAATCAACTTGTTGTCTTCGTGCACTAGCAGGCCCTTCTGACATTAAACAACGCTCTCCGAAGGCTCCCATTTTAGGTAAAACAATATCTGGGAGGGGCAAAGGACGATTTTTTGACAAACCGTTAACTTGGAGAAAAGGATCCATCATAAGTTCCTTTGCAGACGATCTTTGAGATGCAGGGACTATGCACTTCTCGATAAATAATTTCATCCCTGCATCTTTTACTTTAGAAAGTGCAGCTGGTTTTACTCCCTAAAAGTTATTAAGTGATTAAATGAAGACACAACCTTGAAGTTAGAGGAAGGAAAAGTTGTAACGAAGGAGAACTTACAGATGAAACCTTCTTAAATATTTGAGCTGAGTTTTTGCATTCACCATAAGGGTACTCAGAAGTCGCCATCTCTAGCATGCACATCCCAAAGGAATATATATCAGCCAATTCGTTATAATGCTCATCATACAGTTCAGGAGCCATGAACTCGGGTGTCCCTATGAGGATCATGTACAACAAATTGATCAAATTAACATACATAAAACCAGGAAACATGTAAGAAATAGAAATGCATATAAACATTTTAAGATAATACATGATGATCAAAATTATATTTGCAATAAAAAAAGAATGTCAGGGAAAAATCATGTTTAATTGATCCGTAATTGGCAAAGATAAAGAAATTTTACCAATTACACTTTTGGCATTAGCTTGCTCCATGACTGTTGCCAAGCCTAGATCTCCAATTTTGACTTGTCCTTGATTACCATTAATAAATATATTATCACACTTCAAGTCCCTATGAATAATTTGCGGTTTGTGATTGTGAAGATAGGCCAATCCCATTAATATCTGTATAGCCCACCCTTTCACAGCCTTGATATCAACTCTTTTGTGTTTCTTACGGTACCTAAATCACAAAAACAAACTTAAACCCAGCAACCACAAGGCTAGACGCCCCACAAGAAATAAGGAGTAAATGTAAATAGACATGAGAAAATAAGCATACTGTCTGAGGCTCCCTGAGTTAAACAACTCGGTAATAATGTTAACAGTCTTGTTTTTATCATCTATCCAAGAATTGTAAAACTTGATTATATTGTTGTGCTTCAATGACTTCAGGAGATGCACCTCTGAATATAGCCTCTCTATGCCATTTGGTGAATGTAAGACCTCATCAATCTGAACTTGGTTCCATGCTACTTCAATTCCATCAACCTCATCAAATGCTTTATAGCTAATTGTTCACAGGTTATTGAAAACAGATAACTCTACAAACAAGATTGGTTTATTAAATTGTTACATTTTCTCGGCACTATTCCACATTGAGTTTTCCGTAAGATAACAGAAAAATAGTTGCAAATTAAAGAACTTTCTAGATGACAAAAGATTTTTGTAGTAAAAAAAGAAGATAATATGAGAAAAAAAGTCACGAGAGGCCATATAAAAGAAACACAATTGAGGATACACTGTCTTGAATGCACCTTTACCAAGCACTTCTTTGTACTGCAAGAACAAATGAACATATTAAGGCACTATCAAATATACCATAGCATTTTTTTTTCCTATCACCAACTAAATGAAATTTGGCAAACATTAATCAATAAACCTCAGTTAATGAAAAACCATACCCTAAGGTACCGATTTGTTGGATCAAACTCAATAACATTAGGATCAGGGGAGTCTTCATCATGCCCTAGACTTAGACTATCTTCAGAGCTTCCTGCAGTTGAGCTCATTCTTTAAGCCTCTAATTCCTGCAAATTCATATCTCGAGTTTAATAAATTTAAAACTTCAAGTTCAGACAATATCTGTGCTATTAATTTCAAAACCACAGAGCAAAACACTTTGTAGAATCTATAGCAGAACCCAAATGTGTCTATCACCAATGACTCTCTAGAGATTATCATTAATCATGGAAAAATCCCTAGGTTTAAAAGATGGAGTCCAAGCAGCTTCAATTTCAAAATTTCTCAAATTAATTCACCACGAACCCCAAGGAAAAAAAAAACATAATAAAATACATAAAGACGTAAAAAACATTAACTGTGAAATAAATTGCTTACCTCAAGATACTATAATTTATTTTATCAGTAATTCATCATAAGAAAACCAAAACAACCCACATTGATCTCAAACACATGCACAATGAAGTCGAAAGATAATCAAACATGAAACTCAAATTCAGCTCCAAAATCCGTCAGAAATCGAAACAAACACGAAATACAATCAGAACAATAATGTAGGTACATTAATTCAAACGCCGAATCAGAAATTATTGAGAAAAAAAAGCTATTAGGTTTTAATTATAATTTTTGTACGCTATTTACCTGGAAACGAAGCTCGTCGTTTTCAGCTTATATTTGATAAAAAGAGAAAAGGAAAATGAAAAGGAGAGAGATAAAGAAAGGGGGAAAAAAGCGAGAAGGATAAATTGAACAAGTGTCGTTTGCTTAACGAATGTATGAGATTTTGAGCTCACGATTCACGCCGTTTTTCGGAATTTGTCGGGTGTAATATACCGTCACAGAGGTGGCATGGCATGCGTTGTTGGTTGTTCGGGTGGATAACAATCAACAAACTAAGTTTTTTTTTTTAAATATAGATATTAATAAAATAATTATATTTTAATTTTATAGATATAATAAGAATGAATAGTTAATGAAGATAACAAAATTGTTAAATATACATTTAATATTTATCATTTCTTTTATTAGGTTGAAATTTATATTACTGGATTTTTCTTTTCTTCCTTAATTTGCTACAAAATTTTAGCAAACAAATAATAAGGGGAAAAAAAGTGTATCTATAATTAAAAATAGATATTTTCAAATATTTTATGGGAATAAATGTAAAAGATGTATCCTTACTTTTTCACTATTACTAGGTTAGTATTTTACATGTGCGTCGCAAATACTTTTAACTTTTGTTATATTAAAATTTATTGATTACAATATATGAATTTTTTTTAATTTTTAAAACTATATTTGGATAATAATAGATAGTTAATTAAAAATTACATATCATATAATTTTTAAAATAAATAAAATTTTAACGTGTAAAATAATATTATATATTAAAATTATTTTATAAATATACTCGTAGATGAAAAAATCGAGATATATTTGTCAAAGTTCATAAGAATAATGTGAAAGTTTATTAAGAATTATAGACTTTTAAATCCCAGAAGCTTAACGGATATATCCATATTTTTTATAAATTATATCATAGTATCGTACTTAATTAATGTGATACATAATTTTTAACATTATACCACGTGAAAATCCATAAGAATTATAGACCTTACAATCCTAAAAAGGATAACTTGATGGGTGGAGATATTTATATTTTTTATAAACTCTACCATAACATTGTATTTAATTAATATGAGACATTATTCTTAATGTTCATGTAAAAGTAAATATGAATTATAGGTATTCTAATTTCAAAAGGTTGACATAATGGGTAGAGATACATACACTTCTTATAAATTCCACCACATCATTGTACTTAATTAATATAAGATATTATTTTTAACATTTTTTTTCTCAAATATACGAGTCTTTGTCTCTTACAAACACATCACTACGTATTTTAAAATTATTTTATTATTTTATATTCTATTTAGATTATTTGTCTATTTTTTATTTATATAAAACCGATTTCAATTTACATCGATAAAAATATTTAAATTTTGATTTCAGTAATTTTATTTTGTATTTTCTATAATGTTGTTGAAACTTAAAAATATATCAATAAAAATATCGGTTAAAATGTATAAAAAAATGTATAAAAATAAAAAAAAGTTATAATAATAGCTTGCCATGTAAATGACAAGATTTCTTTTCGTTTGTTGTAATAATAATTTAAATATTAATGTTTTTCAATAATTTAATTATGATATATATATATATATATTATCTATTTTAACATTTTTATATATATAACTCTCTATTATGAATGTGCTCAATACCATTAATCACACAAATAAATTTTTATATTATTAGTTTAACAAAAAAAATTATATTATTAAAAAAACATCTATTTCGTTATATTATTAAGAAAACATCTATTTAGTTATTACTTATAACAACCTATAAGAAAATATTATTGGAAAAGATCTAAGAAAAATTATTATTATTTAATATTATGGTATGATTATTGTATCTCTATTGATGTTGATGTTTTTACATTTAGATGTGAGTCAATCATATAAAATTATTTTAATTAAATATTTATGTATATTTATATTGCATGGAGAGTTATGTTATATAACTTATATTTATATTTGTTAAATAATTATTCTACTTATAATTGTTATTACTATGTCTATTATCTATGTTACATATATCATTTCAATGAAAAAATTAACTAAATTAGTGTATTATTACTTATTTTAATATTTATTGAAAATTTATAAAATATTTTAAAATCTATACATTTTTTTTTTGAATATCCATCAATATCAACAATATTCTCTATATTCTTATAAAATTGAAATATCGATATTTTTTATATTGTTATTTTTTGTCTTTGGATATAGTTAGATAGATTTGTTTAAATTTATTATATGATATTATTATTTGATTATTATATAATTAGTGTTTTTATTAGATTTAATTAAAAAAATTTGTTGGGAAATGTGCCTTTTCACACATTGCTTTTTTACATTATTTTAAAGAGGTATAAATAGTGAAGAGTTGGCTATTGGGATTGGGCCCTAAGGGGCACCCACTTTTGTGGAAGGGGAGAGGAACTAGGCAAATGTGATACCACACACGCGCGCCGCCGCCGTCCGACCGACCGAGCCGAGTCCGAGTTTGAGTTCGAGTGCATGTGTGTGAGGTGGTATTTTTTTTTTGGTAAAATATTCTTTTAAGGAAAATTTTTCCACTTACAAAATGGTTGTTATATATATATATTTTTTTTTTCAGAAAAAAACGACCGTTATTTTCTTTTATTAAGAATATGGCTGTTTGTCTTCTTTATTCAGAAAAAGAGCCGTTGCTCATATTTACTTATAAAATATATATCCGTTATTCGTTACTCTTCATTACTCGTAAAAAATATATCTGTTATCCGTTACTCTTCATTACTCAGAATGGCCATTACACTCTTAATTTTCAGACATTATCGTTTTATTCATAATTGCCACACAGTTTCTAAAATCTATAAAAGGAGAGCTTCAGCTCTCATTTGATACACAACAATCAACAATCATCTCCCTAAGAAAAAAATTCTCTCTACAATTTCTAAGTTCTTTTTTAGTTTTCCGTGCAACAAATTTTCAGTGTAGCATTAGGTATTCATGATGCGGTGAAGTTATGAGGCAGAGATTAAGATTCTTGCTTTTATCCTGGGACGACAGCAATTTGTGTTCTTGCACAAATTGGGCAGAGCTGCAAAATGTCTTAAAGAGAGCGACCTAATCCGCGACTCAACCCAAGCAGTTACTTTCAAGTTATCGGTAATATTGTTCCTACACTGTTTTTATAAACTTGCTTCAACAGATGTGATAATATATTAAAAAAAACCAATATGAATAGCTTAAAATATTAGGATAATTTTATAAAAAAAATATTAGACGTAAATTAAGATGTGTCATGCTCAAGCTTATATGCTCTCATCCCTTACTCGTTTGTTAATCATGTTATGTTAGTATGCCAAATTACCAATTGATACGTTACAAAATGTAAGTTTTTTTAACTGAATATTTATATGAATAGTAAATATAAAACCTAAAATGATAACAAAATTGATTAATTCTGATTAGAAAATTTAAAAATTGAAATACTTTAACTATATAATCTTCTATTCTAAAATGGATTTGAACATCTGTTTCTCTTTTTTCTTTTTAATGTGGAAGAATCAAATGAAATAAATAAATAAAGTAATGAAATACACAACCTATACTCATATGTTCTCTATCAAGTCACTTCTCTTTGCTTCTCTTGCTTTTTATGAACTTATATTCTAAAATGGTTAGTTTTTTTTCTCTTTAAAATGTTATTTTATTATCTTCATTGTTTATTTAGTAGTTTATCATTTTTAATTGAAGTATTTTGGTCTCGTAATTTAAAAAAAATATTCATTTTAGTTTTAATCGTCTAAAATTACATGATTTGTGTCCATATTTTTAAAAATTAAGTGTATTATCTTATAAATAAATTACATATTTTTTAAATTTATAGAATTAAAATATTAAAGTTAAAAAATACGAAACTAATATAATATTTTAATTAAAACTATAGGAATGCACTTGATTTTTCTTTTCTTTTAGAATAACACCAAGTTTGTGATATCAAAACACGTAACTTACCTTAAATTCATAAAACGTTTGTATTTGACTCTTATTTGTTTGATCGGTGGTTTTGACAGATTCGACAAAAATAAATTTGGACAGCGCCATGCATGAGTACCTTTTCTATTTTATTAGCTCGCAATTGATATTTTTGTACTTAATTAATAAGTTTTTAAAGTAATTTGGATATGATATTTATTGCAATTAATTTGATATTGTTACTGCTTATTTTTATGCAAAATTTATTAATTAATCGTTATGTGATAACATTTTTGTCTTCTTGAATTTTATGTAAATTTTCAGCAATGAAATGATACATACATATATATATATATATATATATATATATATATATATATATATATATATATATATGGGTAGAGAATTGGAGAAATATACAATACCGACTTTACTAATTGATTCCAAGAGATAATGAAAGAGTACGAGCATAGAGTTTTGTTTTTATGATATATATATATTTTGATTCTTCCCATTGGGCTAATTGAATTTAGCACCAACTTCAGTTGATTAATTGTTTCAAAGATGACATTTAGTTTACGATTTTCTGCAAGTTGGCAATGATATTTACTTGCAAAGATTAAGTTAAAATTGTAACGTTATATGTAGTTTGAGCTTGTATATCTTTTAATGGGCTGATTTGTTGGAGTAATAAGTTTAATTTATTCAATAAATGGCTTAAATAGCATCATATTAATCAATTTTTATTAAGTAAGAGACCCAAAACTTACAATTTTAATGTTACATTATGTATTATTTTATATAATTATACTCAGTTGAAACAAATCCCGTTATTCACACTTTTATTATCTAAAAATTCAAACAAAAGTTGTCCGAAAATATTGTGACAAGAATCAATTACAAAATCAAACCAAAAATATTTCGAAATCTCTAATTTCTAAATCTAAATAATTTGAAATTTCCATAGAATAGTAAAATTTCAAATCGGTTATATTTTGAACTAATCTAAATTCTGCAAAAACTATCAACATCAATATAGATTTCAATCAGTGACTCTATTATTGAACGAATTAACTTTTGAATTACCTCTAAAATAGAAGGAATTAATTTAACAATAATGCAAATTTAGATTGGAGTTTTTAGTCAATCACTTTATTTCTTCTTTATGTATTTTGATTTTGATTGTTTTATCCATCACTCAATTCAATGTACAATTGGTTATAATTATAAATTCTATAAAGTTTCTTTCTTCTCTGTACATTTTATTTTGATCGAGTATTAAAAAAAGAATTATACAAACATTGGGGTAAATAACGAAACAATATATCATCATGATTTATATGATAATCATTATTTGATTTTTTTCATCTAATTATATGATATAATAAAATGATATTAAAATAAATCCATATGAACTTACTTAAATGTTGTTATAGTGTACTAATTAGTTGGTTTTTAAATAGATTAAAGTTATACATGAAATAGAATATTCTGATACAACATGATGTTACATGTTACATTTTTAAAATCATATAATATAACATGTTACATTTTTTATTGTGTTTGTTGCATTAACAGTTTAAATAAATTATCTTTCATTGTTTATGTGTATTTTTTTGATATTTTCTACCTAATGTTATAAATATAATGTAACTTTTAATATTCATCAAATAGGTGATACAAAGATTAGAATAATTATTGTTCATAGTGATCAATGGATACTTAATGAAGGAGAAAAAAATGAATGGTATTTTAAAGGGCATATACATTAAAAGATATATGACTTTGGATGAATTAAGAAAATAAATATTTGATGCATTACATCTAAGTGAAAATATCGACATCAAGATAAAATGTATTAGCTTTTATATAGTCCTAAGCTTAACAATGATAGAGATGTAGAGTAACTGATACGATCCAACAAGATGTCTAAGAGGATATCAAACTACATTTAAATTGTAATTATGTAACAAGAAGTTCAGATAGTGAGAATGACTCATCAATAAATTTCGACACCGAGGAATAATTATTTAATGATAGGGTTTTTGATAACAAAAAGCTCTCAAATTACATGTCTCAATATTAGAAATAAATAAAAGATTTCACTATAAGATTAGTAATTTCAACAAAATAAGTATTAGAATGAAAGTCAAAAATGAAAATTATTATTGGAGACTTACAGCAAACAAAATTGGACAATCAAATACATTTAAGTTAACAACTTACAATAAAGATCATTAATGTTCACAAATATTCAAAGATCAAAGAGCCAAACATATTACATACAAGTATATAGTTGGTAACATCAAATACTTTTACCAATATCTAGGTAAACAACTGAGACAAAAAAAATAATAGGTGACATCAAAATAAAACCAGGAGACATGATCACTTATAAAAGGGCGATCATGGGAAAAATGAAGTAATAAAGCAAGAATGAGGAGATCTTAAAGAATCATACAACAAATTGCCCAAATTATTCTATATGTTAGAAAAAACAAACCTAAATTTATACACTGAGATAAAAACATATACATAATCAAAATTTAGGTATAGATTCATGGCAATTGGTGCGTGCATAAATGGATTCATCAACTACATGCACCCATTAGTAGTAAGTGATGAGACATTCATCAAAGACAGAGAATGAAGGGTATTACTTGTAGTAGTTACAAAAGATGGAAACAATCAGATATTGATGATTTATTTTTATATATGTTGTTTACTTAATCATATTTAGTAAAAACTTCTCAAATGTAACTTGTTACATTCCTTCAATACTCAAATATATAATGTAATGATGATTTATCCTATTACATTTGGAGTGGTAGATGGGATATTACAAAAACATGAAAATGATTTTTTAGAAGATTAAAGTTGTTTATTGGAGAAAAGATAAATTTAGTTATAGTATCAGATAGAAATCCAACAATAAAATCAATAGTTAGTACGGTTTACGATAATAAGGCACATTATTATTATTGTTACTACCATATGAAACAAAACTCATAACATACTACCACAATAAAATTGAAAATACCTACTTCAAACTTCATTCTTACACTTACAATGAAGAGGAGTTTGATAAGAATATGCACATGCTTAATGAAGCTTCAAAAGTAATAATGAAATACATAATCAAGACAAGTTACTCATCTTGGACAAGATCAAAATGTCTAGCTCCAACTTCATGACTTAAAACAATACAAAACACATGAATTCAACGTTAAAACATGCTCGAGACACCTCTGTAACACACTTATTGTGAGAGGTACAAGACATAATCCAAAGTTGGTTTGCAAAAAGGAGGATAACTGCTTCAGTTATGGAAACACTAACAAAATGGGTGGAAGATGAGATTGAAAAAAGAAAGATTAAATAGAACATATGAAAGTAATAAACATAAATAGTAAAATAGTACAAGTGACGAGGGAGTTTAAAAGTTACATTGTCGACCTGGAGCAGAACACTTGTACATGTGGTAAATTTCAAGCACTAAAAATCCCTTGTTTACATGCATTGGTAGCATGCAATGAAAAGAAGCTGTTATAGAAGACATGTGTTAAATATACTACCACATAATTTACTTGAAGTTAGCTTATGAAACTCCAATCTACTCAATAGAATAAGAAAGCAAATGGAATCTATCAACCTTGTCATAAATGTCACCAATTATTAAAAAAAGATGACATCATAAAAGAAAAGAAGAACAAAGAAATCAAGGATGCTATCACGTAATGATTTTAAAGGACTTAAGAAGGAAAAAAAGAAGAGTAATAAGAGGAAATCACATCTCAATAATAAATTCATACCCCTTGACATTTTATATTATTATATATTTACTTCATATTTAAAATTTTATTTTAGCATTAAATATACATATGTATTCTTAACAATTGAAATGATAAAAACCTATAAATTCTATACGTTAATATGAATTTATATTGATTGATAAAGATCTTTTGTTAAAATGTCATCATCAAGTAATATTTGTAAATCTTTTGTTCTTAACCATTTCATTTTTTAACATAAACTATGTATGTTTTAAAAAAAAATTATTTTGTCATATATAATGTAACATATTACATAATAAAAACTATATTATCAAATATAATGCAACATGTTACATTGATCTTACAACAAAATGTAACATGTTATATAAGTAATAATGAAATATTGGACATTAATGTAACATGTTATATAATATGATCAACACATAAAAACTTGAGCAATTTTTAATACACAAGCATTAAAATGACAAAATATACTATTAAATTAAAGTATCAAAAGAAAATTACATCCATCAAAACCTTAGAATAAAAAAAATACAAATATTACATACTAATCTGTTCTTTTTTCTATCAGGACTATAATTTCCAACTACAAATGAACTTTTACCATCTATCCATCATAATAAGCAGGATTTAACAATCCATTATTACAAATAAATTATACGTAATATTTATGTCTAATCTTTAAAGCACTAATAAAATTGATCATGTTCAACATCCATCATTTTGTCAAAAATTTCACAAATATGAGGAACCAAACCCCACGCTGCAACATAAAAACAACATAAACAATACATTAAGATAAATTAAAATAATATCATAAATAAAAAGCATTAACAAGATATAATTAAATAAAATCATTATATTGGCCTGTTTTAGAACATCTTCTATCATAAAAATTGGCCACATAATGCATAGATCGACGTGACGATTCTCACCATATCCTTAATATCCCAAAAAATACAATAAGATAGGTATCATGATTACTATATGATTACACTTCTCCTACAAATTTGATGCGTCCAAAGTATTTGCATATAGTTTGATAAATCGTTTGTTTAAATATACTATCATAAAAATTGACCACGAAATGCATAAATTGACGTGACAATTCTTACCATATCCTTAATATCCCAAAAAATACAATAAGATAGGTATCATGATTACTATATGATTACACTTTCCCTGCATATTTGATGTGTCCAACGTATCATACAACTTAATAAATCATTTGTCTAAATATATTACACTGCATATCCAATAATTATCATCAACATTGATGGGTACATACAATATGTTTAAATTCTTCCAATCAAATTGGCCAATATTAAATTAAATTTGATAATGTAGTAACAAATTGAACCAAATAATTATTGGCATTTAGATAAATATTTCTTGTATTTCCACAAAAAACAATGACCAAATTCATATACTTTACATGTACAAAAGAATATATAATTTAAAATTAAAACACTATTAAATATGAAGAATAATAATTATTATATAAATTGATAACATGTTAAAAAGTAATCTATAACATGTTACATCGTTTATGATATACTATGTATCACGTTACATCGTTTCTGAATTATTATGTAACATGTTACATCGTTTTTGAATACAATATAATATGTTACATCCTTTTGGCTACACTATGTTTCATGTTACATTGTAACTGAAAAATAATACATGTTTCATAACATCATATATTGAAAAAATAAAAACCAACTCAACCGTTGCAAAGAAAAAAGTCTCTAAAGTATAATAATTCTTAAAATGAACTATTATATAACATGTTATATCGTTTGTGAACTCCTATGTAACATGTTACATAGTTTTGATATGTTATGTAACATGTTACATTGTAACTAATATATAATGTAACATGTTTAAAACATCATAAATTGAAAAAATAAAAACAATCTAGTACTTAAATTAAAAAAGTCTTCAAAGTAAAATATTTCTTCAGTCCAAAAGTATCAAGATAACGTGACTTCCATGCACGTATCTCATATGTGTCAGAGGGATACAAGCGGTAAAAAGTAACATATTTTATGGTCTGAGGTCGACCATAGCTCAGGCTGGTGGTCAACCATATAGGTAACATAATTCCCTCATATAAGTCTCTCTCTTGCTAGTGTGTTGTGGGGTGGGGTCAGGTAGGTAGTTTGGAATGACTCGTCTTACAACTAGAGCTGTCTACTACTAGACTCGAGCTATTAGAGTTAGGTTCCAGGTCGATTCATATGTCCAAACAGTAGTGTATTGAAAATATATGATTTCATTCTTTCATTAAATATCATTTTTCAAATTCATAAGCTAAACTTAACACATAGTTTAAATTTTTATCATGAATATTAATAACAAATCTAGAATATGCTGTAAATTTTAACTTCTGATATTCCAAATTACCATGGATCATTCTTAATAAAGCATCTCTACTGTTTATTATTCTATTATCTAGAAATATTTTTTTATGGATTTATCTATTCCTTCTTTGAAATAAGCTTGTTAATATTTGGATTCCTCCTACAAGAATGTATCCAATTTTTTCTATCCTTTTGAAAAATTTTGGATAGCTTATTTATTAAATTTTTTTTATCAATTAATGATATATTATGCCTTCCTTTGATCTCTGTAATCTTAATGTTAATTTCTTTATTACTTATTCTATAATAAACTATCTTTTCTTGATAATAATTTTCTTAATGATGAAAATGATAGATCTTTAAATCCATCTCTTTCTTTAAGATTTAATTTTTCTTTTTGATTTTTTTTACTAATTACCATTTCATGTGAAAAACATTCTGAGATCTTTTATTTCTATTTCTACTATTTCTTTATTTTTTATTATTCTTGGTTTTCTGTTACTTCTTTTTCCATTTTTATTTATGAAATATTACTATTTACTTTCGTTAGATTTAATTTCTGTCATATTTGAGAGTTATTTTTGAATTTTTTGAAATCTTAAGGATATTTTTGAAGATATCTCAAAGTTTGGGGGTATTTTTGATGTTATTTAATCAAAGATTGCTATAATGGAATCAAGAAATTTGTTATTCTTTGTACATGTATTTTTTATATGTCATAAGGGAATGAAGTTCATTTAAATGAACTTGTGAGACTATGAATAAAGATGGTCAGGACCAAGATGGTTATGCATAGGACACTGAAGATGATCATGTCATCTTGTGTTTTTACGTTGATGACATTCTAATTAAGAGTAGTAATGATCAAATGATCAAATCCACTAAGAATATATTGAATTCAAAGTTTGAAATGAAACACATAAGACCCATTAAAGTAATTCTGGGACTTAAAATATCAAGAAAATCAAGTAAACTCATTATTAATCAATGTCATTATGTTGATAAGATAATTGAAAAATTCGACAATAGAGATTCTAAAATTGTTAGAACACTGGTAGATGTATACCTACACTTACCTAAGAATAGAGAGGAAAATGTCTTAATAGGAATATTATAATAGAGAGGAAAGTGTCTCAATAGGAATATTATAGAGTGATAGAAAGTCTTATGTACTTGATGAGTTATACAAGACCATATATAGCTTAAGTTGTAAGTAAACTAAGCAAATATACCATCAATCCAAGATTTGTTCATTGAAAATGTATTACAAGACTATTTAGATACTTAAGATACACACGGAGTTATGGACTGCACTATATAAGATATCCAGCTATATTAGAAGGATACGACGATGCAAACTGAATATCTGACATGAAAGACCCAAAGTTTGTCAGTGGATACGTGTTCACACTGGATGATGTAGTTCTTTTATAGAAGTCTTCTAAACAGACATACATTACTAAATCCATGGTAAAATCTAAATACATTGCTTTGGATAAATGTGACAAAAAAGCCAACAAGCTACGTAATTTCTTAGAGAATATACCAAAGTGACCAAAACATGTTTCTATAATTTGCATCCATTGTAATAATCAATCTGTTATTGGCAAGCCATAAAACAATATATATAATGGTAAATCTCAACATATACATCGTATACACAATACCATTAGACAACTACTCTCAATTAAGGTTATTTCTATTGACTATGTAAAGTCAAATGATAACATATCAGATCTACTAACCAAATGGTTAAATCGAGAGTTAGTTGATAAGTTATCAAGGGGAATGGAACTTAAGCCCATAAAAGAAAATTGATTTACAAAGAAAGCCCAACCTAACTTACTGGAAATCCGAAGATCTAGGTTCAAAGAGACAATCTAGTTCTAAAGACGTAGTTAGATCACTGTGGGGATTTACCCTAAAGTTCATTCATATGATGAAAATAATGATACCTATAAGATACAAGTTAAGATTTTTAATGATTCTTATGAATATAATACTTAACGGAATATTACATGTTACTCTTTACGGATATCGAACGGATTATTGCGGGTTACTCTTTACAGATTACTCTTATAGATAAGAGACCACCTATGTGAGAAAGAAATATAGTCGCTTCAAAAGAGAATTGTGTAGGGCTTAATTCTTTATAAACTCTCACGGAACCAAATGTACATTCATGGCCAAAACAAACATAACAGAGAACTGAATTGTATCAAGAAAGATTCCTATGTGAAATATATCATCGTTTACATAAATGACAGGACAATTCAAGGATATCGCATTTATTGGTCACCTAGCAAAGCAATATATTTTTACAATGAAAGTTTTAAAAGGGTAACACTTCCCTATTTTATGCAGTGTTAAAAAACTATGAATAAAACTTGCAACTATTTTTCTTTCTTAATGAGAAACGATAGTAATTATTAATCATTATTCAAACTAATTTGATACTACCCGTTCTCTCTTCCCTTACAGTTTTTATTCTTAATTTTCTTTTACCCAATTATTTTATAAACTCTATCTATATAGAAACCAAGTTGGTGAAGGAGATAGAGAAAAGTGAAAGGAGAGAAAATTTGTAGCATTCTCGATTAGAGTTAAGTTCATTTTCATAGAATTCAAACACTTGAAATGAGATAGGAAACTATGATATAAGTTTGTTGATAATTAATTGATGTATCTTCGAAGATATTTTTTCGAAGTTTTCAAACACTCACAGTGAGCAAAAAAAATTATTTTAAGAACACCATGTGATATAGACCTCGATTATTCATTTACTCAATTTATATATTTGTATTTATACAATTTTAATTTAGAATGATACAATATTTATTCTTAATTTGTTTGTCATTGCTATATTGTCTTACAATTTTAGATTTTCCATCAAAATTTTAACATGTGTAGGTATTCTCCTTAATTGGTTGATGTTTGGCTTAACAACTCTGTAAATACCCAAATTTGAACCCTTCATACATAATTGATATGATCCAAGAAACTCAAAGAAAGACTAATTGAGCTTATCCATTGAAACTTCAAAAAGATCAGAGAAACACTGAATGGACTAATTGGGTCTTGACTCACAAGATAAAACACAAGCTTTGATGTGTCATCCAAGCAATTGAGTGAGCTGAATAAAGGAATTTGGGTTTGGAGTACAAGTTATTTTCTCAATAAGCTTGGAGTGACACACAAGCATTACTTAGGACTTATTTCTTTATTCTATTATGGACCAAATATATTTCCTTATTTTATTTAAAGTTATTTTTTACTTTTCAGTAAGTTACACTAGTCTCATTCGACTATATAAAACCAAGACTTCTAAAAATATAAACCAACTTTAAATATAATTTTAATGAAAGTGTTTCTCTTTAGTCCTTTTGAGAACTTATCAAGAGCAATATTATAACGTTCAAAACTTGACCTCTTTCTTTATTAATTTCAACACTATTTTCTTTTAAATCTCTTCCCGTTTTTTTTCTCTTTCCTTAATCCAACAAGAACATAAAAGAAATTAAAGAAAACTAATAAGAAACAAAAACAAAAAATTATAAATTAACTTAATTAGAACATTTGCTTTGATACCAAATGGTGCAAACCTCACCCAAGAAATGACCTGAAGATCAATGTTAATCTCTTCACTAGTAACATTCTAAATTAGATTATAAAGATAAAAAAAAAACGAGAACCACACCTAGTATCTATAACAAGACAAGAACCTTGGTATCAAAAAATGTTTTAGACGCTACACTCAAAAACAAGGGGAGATTTAAGTAATAAGTCAAGCTTTGAATACCACAATATTACTCTTGATAAGTTCGAATAAAATTTTCAAAGAAATTAAATAAAAACGCTATATTTAAAATTATATTCAAATTTGTTTACACTCTTAAAAATCTTGACTTTATATAGTCGAATAAGACTAGAGTAACTCATTGAAAAAGTAAAAATAACTTTAAATAAAATAAGAAAATATATCTCATCTATAATATAATAAGGAAATAAGTGATAGTTAATTTTATCAAGGAAAGAACTTGTGCTCCACTCTAAGCTATGTTTGTGTGCCACTTTAAGCTAATTAAGGAAAGAACTTGTGTTCTACGTCCAAGCTTCTTTACTCAACCCATTCAATTGCTTGGATGACACATGCAAGCTTGTGTTCAACCCATTCAATTGCTTGGATGACACATGCAAGCTTGTGTTCAATCTTGTCAACCAAGGTTCAATAAACCTATTGAATGTTTCTTTGGTCTTCTTATTGTGTCAATGAATAAGTCCAACAAGTGCTTTTTTAGACTTCTTGGATCTATCATTAGGTACCAAAAGTTTTTTTTCTAACAGAAGTTACCACACATATAAGTCCCAAAATCACAAATTCCGGTACCTATGTGTTAAGAAATTTTTCACGCATAGCTACCTAAATTTGCCAATCTAGGACATGTTAAAGTTTACAAGTTTGAGTATCTTTTTGTTCAAAAAAAAAGTTTGGGTACCTATGTGTTCGTCAATATTCAAGTACCTTAGAAGTAATTTAGCCTAAATTTTTTTAAATACGTCCATTGGCTGAGCTTTTTTCCTTTACACTTGCAATCAAAGATAACACTTCTAATACAGGAATGAGATGAGAACCCTTGGTTTTTGGGCTCGATCCCAGTGTGTGTGTTCTTTTTTAAACAAGAATCACACATAACCATCAGCGTGTCCTTTCTATAACATTATTTTCAGAGTTAAAATAGCTGTCTCCTATAGCAGGAGGGTTGTAGTGCTAAGACTAAAACTGGAGACATATCATGCTCTCATTAAAAACGAGAATCCAGAATACAATCAAGAAGTATAGGATAGCTTCTAGTTGTATACATAAAAGAAAGATAAATGCTGAATACATAATACCTGTTCCACACATGTTGCTCGTCATGCTAAAGTTGCTCTCTTGCCTTTTGCATCTCTCGACTGCAGAGACATTACTTTTCAGTCATAAGCTATATTCCTGAAAAGGTATAGACAAACAGAATCATATGAATTTTTCAAATGCAAGGAAGCGGATAGGGAGAGACCTGTGCAGCAACAGATTTTTTTGAATCTAGGAACTGGCTGTATATTCCATAGAGTCTACGCTTCTCAGCATCTGAAACAGAGGGTCTTGCTTTGGAAGCGGTAGAATTCAAGAGAGCATCAGTGATTACAGGCTTTATCCCTGGCTCATTTGTGTTTACACCATCCAGAATCTCATGAACTGCTGCAAGCTGTGCATCTGAGAGCAGAGCTTGAAGATCTGCTCCGCTAAATCCTTCAGTCATATAAGCTATGGCATCTAAATCAACATCACTGGCAAGTGGTAGCTGCATCAAATTTTGCACAAAACAACAAAATTATTATTAGCATGAGTGACAGAAAGAAAACTGGATGGTTTCTCAGGAGCAGCAAAAGATTCAAAAGAATTTTCCATCAACGTTTCAATTTTCAAGTTTTATCATTCAGTAGGCTCAAAATAATGTTTCAAAAGCTACAACTGGAAGAAATAATGTCTTAGGTCATGACTATCTTAAACAGTCACTGTCAAGTTCCCATGACCCCAAACTAAACCATGTAATATTCTAAGGATGATTAGAGATAATAAAATTGCAACACCATTCTTGTATTTTCCCTTTTAATCAATTTTGCATGCAGTTAATTACAAAACTACTAGATAGAAAAAATTAGTTCAGTAACAAATTTTGGTCTGAAACAAAGAAATCCATGCATATCTTCAAAGATGCATTTGAAAGATTGTGTGAATACTAACCTTTTTAGATAGAACTCCAAGAATATCCAGCCTTTCATGTTGAGATGGAAAATCACAGAAGAGAAGTCTATCTAGCCTACCAGGTCTTAAAAGTGCAGCATCAAGTAAATCTGGCCTACTGCTCCAAATGAAAAATGTAACGTGTCAAGGTTAGGACTTCTTGCAATTGCACAGAAGCAAAGGTATGAAATAATTCAAGATTATAACCTGTCAGCACATAAACAAAGTGACTACAAACTAAATGTCACTGGACACTTAACAGAAGACTAATAAGACATAAAATTTGTCTTTTGACCCTTTTCAGGATTGAAAGACAAATATTATCTGAAGTTTGAAGACCTAGCTTTGATTGCTGAACCATGAGTTACCATTATACATAAAGCGGTCACAAAATAATATAACTCTAAAGAAAAGCTGACCTTGTTGCAGCGAAGACAAATACACCGGTTAAAACTTCAACACCATCTAATTCTGTAAGAAACTGCAACACGGGGAAGGAAAATGATAAGAAAATCAATTCAGAATAACTGGAGAAATTAAAAATAAATTAGAAAGAACATAGTGAGGGGAAGAAGTCTCACTTGGTTAACAACTCGGTCAGTGACTCCAGTGTTATCATGTCCTCTCTTTGGAGCAATAGAATCAAACTCATCAAAAAAGAGAAGGCATGGTGCTGCAGCAGCTGCTTTAGAGAATATGTCCCGGACCTAGAGTAAAGTATATAACAATTAAAAGCATGCATCACTTCAATCAACCACAGAATGTCATAACAAATATCTCAAGAACATGAAAGAGAACAAAAGCAGAAAACATTTACTTAAACCTGAAAACGATCCAACTTAAAAAAACTCTTACCCATTAGTGAGAAAACTATAACAGAGTGTGCAGATTTGAGAAACACAGGAAGGCGTTAAAGCATAAAAAATATGATAAAATACGCTAAATTCTCATTGAGCAAAAGTAAGTTAATTACCTACAGTATCAATTGCAAGTATAGTTGGTAGTAGAGAAAAAATCTTATGGAAAATGAAAAGATGCATAAGAATCATATTACGAAATAGAGGAAGGAATCATTTGCTCTTACCGCTTGCTCTGATGCACCAATGTATTTGTTCAACAGCTCTGGCCCTTTAACTGATATAAAACGTAGTGAACAAGCAGCAGCAGCAGCACCAACTATGTGCGTCTTTCCACATCCAGGAGGCCCATAAAGTAAAACATTTGACCGTAGCCTTAATGGAGCTTGTGAAAATATATTTGGATATTTTGAAGGTAGTTCGATCATCTGATATGAAATTAGGGAGTAACATAAGGGAAAATACAGTAGAAGCTGATTAAGAGAAAAAGAGGGGAGTTGAAATTTATTAAAGATGATTAGTTGTGTGTGTATTAGGTGTCTAACACTAGGTGAATATATTAGTTGTGTATTAGGTGTCTTAGTTGTGTATTAGGTGTATGTCACCTAAGATTGTCTCTAACTTTATATATAAATAGGCAGTGTATTTGAATGAGAAATAAGAGAGTAAATTCTGAGTTTTACATGGTATCAGAGCATTTGGGTTACAAAATTTGGGAAATTTTTTTTTCCGTTCAAACTGGGGGTTGATTTTGGGTAAACACAAATTAGGATTTGGTGCATTTTTGAGTTCCAATTGGAACACCCTTTTGGAGTGCACATTTTTTCTCACCGCCGGCACAGGGAGGAAGACCAGCCACCGACCAGCCAAGTCCCGAAGTCCGGTCACCAGACGAGCCCGAGTGAGCCACACGCGCCACCGCGACATTCTATCAAATTTCCACACGTCTCACCGCCGACACAAGGAGGAAGAACAACCGCCGACCGACCAAACCCCAAAATATGGTCACCAGACGAGCTGCGAGTGAGCCACACGCGCCACCGCGACTTTCTGTCAAATTTCCACACGTCTCACCACCGGCACAGGGAGGAAGAACAGCCGCCGACCGGCCAAATCCCGAAATCCGGTCACCAGACGAGCCGGGAGTGAGCCACACGTGCCACCACGCCTTTCTGTTATCTTTCCACGCACCGGCGCGTGACAGCGCGTCCGTGCAGAATTCTTCTCCGATCGACCTCGTGTTGCTCTCTGCCATTCCCCTGCGTCATCTGTGGTGGTTTGGCACTCATCGCTTGTGATTGTTCAAGTTTGAGTTCTTCCAATTTTGTATTCTTGTTCGCTGCGTGTTTGGTCGCTACTGTTGTTGGATTTTGTTTGTTCGTTTGCTCGCTGTCTTGTCATTTGTAAGAGTTATGGCTGAAAAGAAATCTAATGTTGTAACAGATATGGTGCCTGTGATGTCTAAAATCACGGACCATAAGCTCAATGGCTCGAATTATTTGGCTTGGAGCAAGACCATTCGAATTTATTTGAGAAGTATCGACAAAGATACTCATTTGACAAATGATCCTCCTAAAGATGATTCAAAGCAGACATGGCTTAGAGACGATGCTCGCTTATTTCTGCAGATTCGGAATTCCATTGAAAGCAATGTAATTGACTTGATCAATCATTGTGAATTCGTTAAGGAATTGATGGATTATTTGGATTTCTTATATTCTCTGGTAAAGGAAATCTTTCTCGCATATATGAGGTATGCAAAGCATTTTACCGTGCAGACAAACAAGATCAGTCACTCACAAATTATTTTATGGAATTTAAAAGGACTTATGAGGAGCTCAATAGTTTGATGCCTTTTAGCCTTGATGTAAAGGTTCAACAAAGCCAACGGGAACAAATGGTGGTCATGAATTTTCTTGCCGGTCTTCCCACTACTTTTGAGACTATTAAGTTCCAGGTCCTTTCTGGTTATGAGATCTCCTCTTTACAAGAGGTGTTTAGTCGAGTACTTCGTACAGAAGACACTCCACCTTCACCTGCTCAATTAAATGGTGCTTTGGTCAGCCGAAATAATAATTATGAGTATGGACGGTCAACTTATATGAACAGAAACAAAGGAGGCGGCTCGCACGGGTTTGAAACTCGACCACAGGACCTAGGAGGTATTGTATGTCACTATTGTCACAAACCAGGACATACGAAACATGACTGTACAAAGCTTCAGTACAAGCATCAGAAAGGTCACTCGGCTCATATTGCATTCACTTCTAATACTTCTGAAAAATCGGTTCTTATTTCTGCAGATGAATTTACCAAGTTCTCACAGTATCAAGAATCGCTAAGGTCTTCGTCACCTTCTGTCACTGCTATTGCTGATTCAGATAAATCAAATGCGTGTCTCATTTCCTCATCTTCCAAATGGGTTATTGATTCTGGTGCCACATATCATATGATAGGTAATTCTAGTCTCTTTTCTACTCTTCAGTCACACACTTCTACCTCTACTTTTACCTTAGCCGATGGGTCACCATCTCGTGTTCTTGGGTCTGGCACAATTACTCCCATTCCTTTACTTCCTTTGTCGTCTGTCTTACATTTACCTAGCTTATCCTTTAATTTGATCTCTGTAAGTCAGCTTACTCGCAATCTTAACTATTGCATCTCATTTTTTCCTGATCGTTGCTTATTTCAGAATCTTATAGAAGACTCACACCAATACCGAAATCTGTCGCTTGCTCTAGTGTAACCTCTCCCTTCGAGGCACATTGTAGACTGGGTCATCCATCTCTTCCTTTACTGAAGAAACTTTGTTCTCAGTTTAGTAAGGTGTCTTCATTAGATTGTGCGTCTTGTCAATTTGCAAAACATCATCGTCTTAGTACAAATCCAAGAGTTAATAAACGTGGTAGTGTTCCTTTTGAATTAGTTCATTCTGATGTTTGGGATCCTTATCCTATTTTGTCTAAACTTGGATTTAAGTATTTTGTTACTTTTGTGGATGATTATTCTCGTGTAACTTGGTTATATTTAATGAAGAGTCATTCGTAATTGTTTTCTATTTTTTGCACATTTTGTGTTGAGATTAAAACTCAATTTAATGTTTCAACTCGTAATTTGCGAAGTGATAATGCCAAAGAATATACATCAGCTTTGTTTCAATCTTATATGGTTCAAAATGGCATGCTTCATGAAACTTCATGTGTTGATACTCCATCTCAAAATGAAGTGGCCGAACGTAAGAACAAACATCTTCTTGAAACTACACGTGCCTTATTATTTCAAATGAATGTTTCTAAACCTTTTTTGGGCGATGTAGTTTCAACAACATGTTTTCTTATTAATCGCATGCCCTCATCTGTTCTTCATGGTGAGATTCCTTACAAAATTTTGTTTCCTAATAAGTCACTATTTTCGGTTGATCCTAGGATATTTGGTAGCACTTGTTTTGTTCGGGATGTTCGTCCTCATGTTACTAAATTAGATCCCAAGTCTTTGAAGTGTATTTTCTTTGGTTATTTTCGTCTCCAAAAAGGTTATAGATGTTATTGTCCTAGTCTTAACAAATATCTTGTCTCAATTGATGTTACCTTCATAGAAGACACACCCTATTTTTTGTCTTCTCCTCCTCCTGCATGTCAGGGGGAGGATGATGATTTGTTAGTCTATTCTATCACATCATCTGAACCTGTCTCTGATCCAGTTCCTGTTAGGCCTCCTATAACTCAAGTCTACTCCAGACATAGACCTTCTGATTCATGTCCGGCACCTACTCCTTCGTCATCAGATCCAGTCCTGAACGATGATCTTCCTATTACATTAGGCAAAGGTAAACGTCAATGTACTTGCCTTATTTCTTCTTTTGTTTCGTATAATTGCTTGTCGTCTTCCTCTTGCTCTTTTATTGCCTCTCTTGATTCTATTTCTATCCCTAAAACTGTTCATGAAGCCATATCTCATCCTGGTTGGCATCATGCAATAATCGAGGAAATGAATGCGTTGGATGACAATGGTACTTAGGACTTGGTTAATTTACCTTCGGGGAAACGGGCTATTGGATGCAAATGGGTGTTCACAGTTAAGGTTAATCCAGATGGGTCAGTTGCTCGATTAAAGGTTCGTCTTGTTGCTAAGGGATATGCTCAAACCTATGGGGTGGACTATTCTGACACTTTCTCTCCTGTTGCTAAATTGACATCTGTTCGGTTGTTTATTTCTATGGCAGCTACTCACCATTGGCCTTTGCATCAACTAGATATCAAGAATGCTTTTCTTCATGGTGATCTTTAAGAGGAGGTGTTTATGGAGCAACCTCCTGGTTTTGTTGCTCAGGAGGAGTCTAGGCAAGTTTGTCGTCTCCGCAAATCTTTGTATGATTTGAAACAGAATCCTCGTGCTTGGTTTGAAAAATTTAGTCAAGCTATAGAAACGTTTGGTATGATGAAAAGCAAGTCTGACCATTCTGTGTTCTACAAACAATCAGAAGTTGGTATCATTCTTTTAGTTGTGTATGTAGATAACATTGTTATTACTGGAAGTGATACTACGGGAATTTCATCTCTTAAGTCTTTCCTACATACTCAGTTTCACATGAAAGATTTGGGGATGCTAAAGTATTTCTTGGGTGTTGAAGTCACAAGGAGTAAAAAAAGTATCTTTCTATCTCAGAGAAAATATGTCCTGGACTTATTAACTGAGACAGGAAAATTAGGAGCAAAACCTTGTAGTGCTCCAATGACTCCGAACATCCACCTTACAGGAGATAGAGAACTCTTTAAAGATTTTGAGAGATATCGAAGGATGGTTGGAAAGCTGAATTATCTTACCGTGTCTCGTCCAGATATTGCATATTCGGTCAGTGTTGTTAGCCAATTTATGTCATCCTCAACAGTTCATCATTGGGTAGCGTTAGAGCAAATTTTGTGTTACTTGAAAGGAGCACCTGGACGTGGTATCTTGTATGCAAATCATGGACACTCATATTGAATGTTTTTCAGATGCAGATTGGGCAGGTTCCAAAGTGGATAGAAGATCCACATCAGGCTATTGTATTTTCATTGGAGGAAATTTGGTCTCATGGAAAAGTAAGAAGCAAAATGTTGTGTCACGATTGAGTGCAGAGTCAGAATATAAGGCTATGGCACAATCTGCATCTGAGATAATATGGATATATCAGCTCTTGGATGAAGTAGGTCTTAAAACTTCAGTACCAGCGAAATTGTGGTGTGATAACCAAGCTGCTCTTCATATTGTTTCTAATCCTGTGTTTCATGAGCGAACTAAACACATTGAAATTGATTGTCATTTTGTTCGCGAGAAAATTCAGCAAGGTTTGATTTCTACAGGATATATGAAAACTGGAGAACAACTAGGAGATATCTTCACGAAAGCTTTAAGTGGGGTTCGGGTTGATTATCTTTGTAACAAATTGGACATGATTAATATCTATGCTCCAACTTGAGGGGAAGTGTTAAAGATGATTAGTTGTATGTGTATTAGGTGTCTAACACTAGGTGAATATATTAGTTGTGTATTAGGTGTCTTAGTTGTGTATTAGGTATATGTCATCTAAGATTGTCTCTAACTTTGTATATAAATAGGTAGTGTCTTTGAATGAGAAATAAGAGAGTAAATTCTGAGTTTTACAAAATTAAACTTGCAATATCTTTATTATTTTTGGGGCAATGGCAATAACCACAATTTTACTTATTTTTCGTCACCTTTTCTAATCCCTTTTGTATTTTGCAATTAGCATTCCATTTGAAACTTGAAATGGACCAGAATTAGAGAAAATAAGTTTGCTAATATTTAATTTTCATGCTTTTGAGAAAACAAACAAATAAGCATGTCAACAGGTAATCAGAATATGGAAAAGGCCAGGTAATTATGAATTTATGAGAGGAAAAAAAGTCAAAACCCAAATAGACCGGAAGCATTTCCACTGAAGGAACATGAAAGAACAAAATGGGGAGAAACGTGGTATCAAAGCAAGAGAGCCAGGATTAAGACTAAAAAAAGCAGCATAAACAAAGTGATGGCTAACTAACTTAAGATGAGAAATAGAACTGAAGACAGATAGAGAGATATAGAGATTAAGAGAGAGGGTGAGAGCTAAGGTTTGGAGGTGACAGCTAGGTTAGGGGAAGGTTGGATCTACACTCTCTCTAATAACGAGTTAACAAATCTAAGAAATACAGAAAAAGTGGACAGTAAGTTAAGAAAACTAAAGATTTATATTCCATTAATCGATTGTGAGTAACCAAATATATCCAAAACACATAACATAGTGAAACAATATCCCCAACTTTATCATACCTCTGTAATAGCATTCCGAGTATCGACAAGACCACCTACTTCATCCCACCCAGACCTACCCCCTTCAGAAGAAGCTTTAGTAATGTCACGCATGGCAACAGGAGAGAAATCATGCATGGCTCGGGAAAAATCATCTTTAACTAAAGAAGGTCTTTCTTGCTTTTCGTAAGCAGAATGATGCGTCAGATATCGTCCAACAGCAGCATGAACTGTTCTATCAACTAGTATTTCCTGAAACATCAATGATGCTTATTATTGTTATTATTCCTAAAGTAAGAGAGATACAATATAATAAATCTTTTTTCTCTAAAAGAAAGGGAAAACCCGACAAAGTATTCATGTATGGTAAGGGGCTAAGGGCCAAAACCTATGTTACTTGACTCTTTATTTTTCGTGAAGTACCCGTGTCCAAAGAACATGACATGGATATGGCTGTGGGTACTTGGATATTCCAAGTTAGTGGAAATTTATAAAAAAATTAAGAGAAATGAACGTTTCTAACACTCGAATATGTCTTTGAAAAATTTACTGACTCTTGGAATCTCTCAAGACCCCCCACCAAAAGGGGAGGAGTTAGAATCCCCAACCCTAATTATCGATTGGCCTTAAAAAAGAACTGAATATTTCACATAAGATTTCAAGTAGAGAGCTCATAAATGAAGAAAATTGAAATATGAGAAGATAGTAAAGAGATGGCAAAGTTGTATAAAAATTAAAAGATTACAACAAACACAATAGCAAACAAGAGGGACAAAAAAAATCAACAAAGTTTCAGCATAGTCTACCGGCAACAGGAAGCTTGGCACTAACAAGATATGTATAAGAAGATGAGTGAGACATGTGAACATATGAGTCACCTCTAAAAAACACCAAAAAATATATATATATTAGTCACAAGGACATGTATCCTCTAAAGAATAAGAGTGACACTTCGTGCTTAAAAAAAAGAAGGTAAAAGAATAAGAGTGACACCTCGTGCTTAAAAAAAAGAAGGTAAAAGACCGAAATTCTTTTACCTTATAACTTGAAAAATTTTAAGAGTTAATGCATTTTGGTAATATTAAGAGTAAAATCGTAATTACACAAAATATACTCTAAACAATATTTTTTCCCTATGTAAGGAATGGGGTGTTACAATTAACAAGCAGATTACAGAAGCTGGAAGCTGAATACCAGATCATATGCATCATAGCCATCACATTTAGCAGCTACATCTAGCAAGATACTTTCTGAGCATTGCAAGCACCGCCTCTGAAGCTCATGCTTCAATATGGCAGCACGTTCTGAGGCAGTAGGAGAAGGCAGTTGCACATGAAAGTCAAACCTTCCTAATAGTAACAAAGGGAGAAAAAAGAGAGGGAAAAACAAAAAATTAATTTGTTTTATAGTTTCTCTTTGATTCATGGCATGTAGAAAATCATACCCTGTTCAATATTCTAAGTAACAAACCTGATGAGCTCAATGACTGTGGTAATTTCTCCAAGGACTGCACAGTAGCCATGAAGGCAAGTGGACTTATTCCACAGGAGACCTGCCTTCCATCCTGTTTCCACATAAAAGTGGCGAAAATAGAAAGAACTAGGTTTTAATAATTTATTTAAAACAAGAATTTATTTTCAGTCCGGCTCAAGTTTTACAATTCCAATCAAGCACAAGCATGAAAACAGAGGGTTACACATTCACAACTACCGCTTATGTTCTGCAGGTGCAGCCTAACAATGTGTTGCTAAGTTATATCAAATAAAAAGATTTTTATTGGGAAAGTTTATCTGAAGTTAATCCAATTACTTCAAATTCTTATGCAGCTCTCTCAAATTTAGCCCATTATTACGATAACTTAAAATTACCATTACCTGCATATCACTCTAATATCAGCAATCACGTACAAGAAACTAAGTAATGATGGAGAAGGATTATTACCACATATCCATCCAAAAGGTCTGTCAGAAATTCAATTAGTGCAATAACAATGCCTGAAGATTGAGACCCTTCTGAATCAGAAGATGGAATAATGCTATCAAGATCATCCAGGATGACAAGAGATGGTGCATGGTCCAAAGCCTCGGATATGTAGCTAGAGAGTGATTGACGAATTGTCTGTGGCTTCTCCATAGCTAGTTTAGAGCAACATATAAAAACTCTGCAAGAGCATACCAAGAAAATAACAATTCTCAATCCCAGAATCTCCTCTAATGAAATAACTAATGTGAAAGCAAAAAATGATAAATCACTTTGAACTTTCTATTAGATTTCAGCTTGTAAATTTACTAAGAATGAAAAATAATTTCATACGTATGTGCTAGGAGGTCTTCATGTTCCCCAAGAAATTTTGCAACAGCTCGAGCTAGTGACGTCTTTCCAGAACCCTAAAAGGAAATGATAACAATAAGTGGATTTCAACCGTTAAAATTATTTCTAAATCACATAAGCCAACATAGCATAGATTAAAACCAACTACCAAGCACGATAAATCGATGTAGTGACTTGTGAATGTTTTATTTCTTTTGTTTTAAAGGTCAAGGTTAATCTTTCTTTAAAAGTAAGTAAATAAAATAGAATAACCTAAGATCCAGATATTTAACTTATGTTTCTATTGAGTTATGAAATCAATTTTAAAGGGGAGAAACTCACAGGGGGTCCATATAATAGAACATTTCCAGGAAGAGGAAGATTGTGTGAACTGAACCACATCACAGAAGCAGGGGATAACAACACCACCATCCCTACATTCAAAAGATATCAGATATTAGGGAAGGTAAGAGTTTCTTAATTTTTTTTCCAGGAAAGATTAGAGTTTCTTAAAGGCAACACAAAACTTGAGTTAGGACTTCCACTTCCATGGTAGTGCAATGGGTTACGTGTTAATAGAAACCCAATTTTAGGTCAATAGCTAATTAGAGTGTAGCATTCAGAATCTACTTTATATGTAATGTGACTTGTCACAGCAGCTTGGCATTAAGAGTGTCAATCATGTCGTGTTTATTGCATTCAAGTCATGTTTGTGTCATATTTAAGCTCAAATTCACATATTTTTAAACATTATGAAAATTTTAAATTAATTTTAGTCAAATGATTTATTTTTGATAGTAATATAAACTTTTATGTTTACAAGAACATAGTGAATAGCAATCAATTCTAACAAAAAAAAATTTGTGTAGTGTAGTGTGCCATGACCCAGGCCACCCATGCTTGGTAGGCAAAGTAGCACTTATATTACATCTAAGGATAGAAAATAAACTTAGAAAATGAACCTTGTGATAGATATAAAGGAAAAAAAAACTAGCTTCTATTTCAAATTTTCATCCAACAGACAACTTAAATCAGGGAAAAGCAAACTGAACCATAAAAGATGCAATTTGATGCAAATGATAAGTCCCTACTTGCATGTCTAAATGGCCCAGTCAGGTCAGGTGATCCCAGATCTTGTAAGGGTAAAAGGGGGTCTGTAGTGTTATCAGTTTTTACAACCTCCAAATTAAAATAAGTTCTCATTAATCTGTTCTTGTTGATTTTTTCTCCATGGTAATCAGAACGAAGAACCAGCATAAATTATCACATGAGTAATTCACCAAACATACAATGGCATCGAACATAAAACATATCACAAGGAATACCTACTGTTTATAACATCAGAAGTAGCTGCCCCCATCCAGCTCAAGGAAGATATGTCACCACTAAAATCTTCATCAGGGTTCCTCTCTTTGACAGAGTTAAAGGATACAGGGTCACCAAGTTCCAGCTTTTCGAAAAATAATACACCTCCTCCATCATCGCTAATTTTATTCCCATCATCAATTACAAACTCGTATATGCTTCCACAATGATCAGACTCCTCTTTAACAGTCAATACGTATAAGATTTCTACATGCCATTTGTTAGTCATATTTTCATTCTCCACAGACCTATTAGATGATGCCTTGACCTTTTCTGGGGACACAAACTTATGATCTTCGACTTCAAAATGAAGCAAACTTTGATAACCCAAAACCAATGAATGGACCTCCATTCCTGTGCTCGAAGAAATGACGCCAGAGTGCGCAAGGAACCAAGCTTTAATAAGAGATTGCAACCCCTTTTTGTTGTCAGGCTGATAAGCAGCCTTTTCATCCCCTTTGTAATCAGATTTATATGAGAGAGAAGCAACAACTTCACCATGGATTGACCAATCTATACTATCACTATGGATCCCTGAGCCAGCTTTAAGATGTATCTTTCTTGTTTTTTGATTCATATGGCTACTAAGCATTTCCTGACCATTTTTCTCCACGTCATTATCTTTCTCTAACATTTTAAAGTGGCAAGGGGAAAGTGAAAGCAAAGGAGCATCTTTCTTTGGAATATTACATTCCTTTAGATAAACCCCTGCAAGGACGAAAACATTCTCATCAAGCAAAATACTTATCAACAAAAACATACCAAAAGGAGATTGAGAAGGGAAGAATTGTGAGGGCATATGATATTCAAAGGAAACTCAAAAAATTCATAATACCTAACAAGAAAAAAGGTTCAAGTCAAGGGAAAAAATGGACATCATAAAAACTCCTCTTAATTTAGCAAATTACCATAAAAGTTTAAAGGAAGGTAACTATTTAAATAATAAGACTTCTAAAGACTGAGGTAGAATGAAACACACATGAATGTAAGCTGGCTCTCAGGTATAGACGAAGAGACCGTGAAATCATCACATGTCCTTTAGCCACTGAATCTGAAATTAACAGAAAAACAATTGATTGGCGATGTTCCCTTTTGTCAGTCAGAGTTCTGCCAGTGGGTTTTGAAGCTGAACTGCCTTTTACTTTCAAGCCATCATTTTCAGAATTTTTTACAATGCCCTTTGTTGATAGTCGTGGCACTAGAGCAGCATACTGAAGAGAATCTAGTGATAACCTTTTTGCTGTTTCAGGGTGAATAATAGCAACAGAAGTGAGGACCACACCAAGCTCAACACCTTTTACACAAGTTTTATGGATCAGTCTCGTGTCTGCATCTTGAATTCGCAGCAAAGCCTTTGCAACATGTTCTTGATTAGAAGATACCTCAGAAGAATCTTTATGTGAAACTGTACTTTGCTTACGCCGTTTTGGAGCAACTGCCACTTCAGCCCCTGGTACAAGTTGCACTAACAAAATATCATATGTTAGGCATAGTTCCAGTAGATAAGACATACTAGTCTATAATAGCATTCCTTATTTTACTACTATATTAATTTTTTTGCTATGACCAACCATGGTCTAGGTAAGTTATGACTAATGAAAAATATGCAGATAGAGAGCCAGTGTGACATGTTGAAAGTATTAGGTATAGGTAAGTATTAAGATTGATATAAAGGATATAATAATTTTATCTTCTGGAGCTGAATCCCTAACTATGGAGGTAAAAAATATAAAATGTACAGTTACAAGGTTCCTATTTCATTATCTAGCAGCATCATCAACTCCAAAAATGAAACCTACTTATGCTGACATTGACAACCACATTAATAATTACCAAAGAGACCCAGGTATTTGGATCATAGTACTGGCTATATCAGCGATAAAATCACAAATCAGCAGGCTCAACATCAAAATTAAGTTTTTAACTTATCATCTTTTTCATGCAACTGGAACACAAAACTTAGAAAATGTTGATCCAAGAGTTTGGTTAGTGCATCTAAAGGAATGTCAGTGCCTCCTCAAAGAAGACTGACTCAGTCTACTATCCAGATCTGAGTTAGGTACCAAGTACTTAAACTATTTTGAGAAAAGAAATCACTTTGTAGCATCTTACCCACCGCTTTCTTGGGAAAGGTTGAAACAACAGAAAATGTAATAGTAGTTCGTCCATGCAACCAAAGAGGAAATCTCATTCCTTCACGGACAATCCTGACCTATATTCAGTAAACAGCACACTGGTTAAAGTTTTAGCTGAATTACTGAAACAAGAGGAAATTTTATTGACACAGAATACTCATGGAACTAAAATTGCCAAAAATATATATAATGAAGACGAAGAAACTCAAAAAACTAAATTTCTCAATTTCCCAATATTTGAATTGAGAAACAAGAAGTTAAACACCTTTCCTAAATATATTGACACTCAGAAACCAGTACCTGCTCCAAAATAGCAGCCTCAGCAAGCTCGGAATTAAGCTCCAGAACTTCCCAATCATCCTCACTGTTGGGTTCAATTGTCACCAAAGTAGCCTTGGGCACGTTTGCAATTACTCGGACTTGAACAATTGTACGATCCCCCAATGAAATGCACTCCGCAAATTTCTGAGCAATCTACACTCACAATCAAACCCACAAACAACGAAGTAAACTAAAAAAAAATCAAAATTAAGAACAAGCCAAAAAAAAAACCAATAAAAAAACAAAAAAAAAGTAATAACAACCTCAATGGAATGAGAAGAAGAAGGGGCACCAGACCAAGCAACAACCCAATGCTGATCAGAAGAGTGAGAGCAAAGCTCAAGAACGAGAAGTTCACTGGGGACGCTCGAACGAGGTTGAGACGATTGAAGGGTTTCGATAAGAAGCAAAGGGAGAGAAATGAAGCAGTTCTCAATACCCCCAACTAACCTGACCTCAAACTCCATAAGCCAAAACAAACACAGCTTGACCTTCGCAGTGGGAGCTAAATTGGATCGAACCAAAAGAGATCTGACTGACGGTAATTGCGCGCCAAAAACAAGCGTTTAGTATTCCAGAGCTCTCCTTCTGTGTGACGAGGAAGGTGACGATCATTGGGAACCGAGGAGCCGCATTTATCCAAACTAGGAATAGGAAATGGGAATTTTAACTTCGGATTTGAGTATCTTGTTACCAGTGTGGTGGGTTCGATCTTTATCCAATTAATTTTAAAGACAGAAACGGTACGGAAGCGGTTACGGGACTGAACCACACTATCTGTTTGATTTTTATCCATTTAATTTTAGACAAAACGGTGGTTTTGGATATTACCTAAACACAAAATAGCAATTACAAAATTAATTCAGTTATACCGATATTCATTTATATTAATATCATATATATATATATATTATATTTATTTAATTAATTTATATATTTATTAAATTTATAAAAAAATTAACTTTCATACATTCAAAACATGAATCTCTTATTCATATATTATCATTCACTGATTCACCTAAATCTTATATTCTTTAATTTTATATTAAATTTTCTAACTTAAAGCTATAAAAGAATAATAAAAATAAAAAATTAGAATACAATATTATTAGTCAACTCAAATGTCTCCCACTTATTACTAGGGTGAGGGTATATTGAGAATTTGAAATTCAATCTACCCACTGTTCAGAATCTAGACTCCCCATTTGGTTCAATTGCTCAAACATAAAAAAAAAAAAATCCTATCACAGTCACAGTCTCACACACTATAGTCCAACTCTTGTTCATCACTAAGTCCAGTTTTCATTTGAGTCTACCGATTGTTATCAAGTGTCTTTGAGTTTATCATATCACAATTTACCTTGTAAGTTGGCACTGTTGTCAATAGCCAATCAAGTCCACTTGTCATTCGAGTCTACTAGTTGATATTAAGAGACCAATTATCATCGAATGTATCACTCACCTATTTAATTCAACTCTTGTAAAGGTAAAACTTGGAAGATATTGGTTAAAAAAATCATTTACACACATCAAAGGTATAACATTTTTTAAATAGATTAATGTTTCAAACTATTCTTCTTTGTTATTAGTCGACAAAGGTAATAATTTTTTGAATTCTAGTTAGACATATGTTGCATGATTTATAATCAAAACTAACTAACATTGTGTTATTCTCCTCTCTTATTTTCCAAATTTGGCTCTTGATGTATTGTTTTCAGAAAATAACAAAACAATTATTCCTTTTTCTCATTGATACAAACTCGTGTACTAAATCTAACACCATAATTTCTTTCCAATTCATACTCGAATTACATTATGTTTTTATTGATGAATGTTTAAAAAAATAGTATAATTTGTGAATTTTGATTGAAGAACATTATGCTTATAATTTTATTTTAGCTCGATATGGGAAATATTCAAATGCAAGTATACATTTGTAATTCTATTGAATTGTATTTTTCTTTTGAATATTTATTCGACCTTAGTGTATTTTTACTTACCGAAGAAATATTGTGAAATAGTATATAATAATACTTGTTTATCATGTAAATGTCCATTTAACTCTTGAAAACAAGTAGAAAGTGTCTTGTATTTAATGCATTTTCATGTTTCTTGTATTTAATGCATTTTCACGTGTCTTGTAAAGTTTAAGATTTTTGAAGAAGAAAAAAGTTTTAAACATTATAGAAAGTGAGTGTGTTGAAAATAGAATGAAAGAAAATAATTTTTTTTTTGTATATATGAATTTAAACTTTAAAAGTTATCTTTCATAATTTTTTACCATAATCCTTTCAATAAGGAAATGACATTGAACTTAATAAATCACACAAAATAGAGATAACAAGTGGTACAACTTTAAGTGTCAATCAACATACAAGTGCTTGTCTCCCTAAACCAACATCCTGAAACTATATAAATTCAACCACCACATAAATGTAATAAAGAAGAAGTTGGGAAGGCTAAATTGAAGTCTCAAGTATGAATTCACTTTGATAGGAAGAATGTTAATGGGATATGAAAGACAATATGTAATTATTACATAAACAAGTTGGGAGGTGATACAAATAATGAGACATCTCGCTCGAGATCACGTACAAAAGGTTGTCCATTCAAATGGAAAGAAAGGATTATAAGTTAATCATTGTTAAATCCTACCAAGAATAGGGATAGAATTGAGTTGAGACATTGAAATTTTGATCCTCAAGTTTCTTGTGATAAATGTACAAAGATAATAATTCTACATGAGTATCCTTTTAGTATTGTTGAGCATCATGGAGTTAGGGAATATCCACATTCATTACAACCATTATGCAAACATATTTCTCGTGCGATAGTTAAGATAGACATTATAAATATATATGATGTTAAGAAAAAATGAGAGATATATTGGATAACAACAAAAGTCGTTGCAATCATGAGTGATATGTAAAAGTCTAGAAACCAAAACAAAGGATTTATGGCTATAACTTGTTATTTTATTGATGAAAATTGGTATTTTCATAGTAAAATAATCACGTAATCTTTATTTTTTTATTATTGAAATTTATACAATTCATATGAAATATTTTTTTAGAGATTTGATACATTAAATGATTATAAATATAACAATTTTATTATTGCTATATAATTTTTTGTAGGTTTATATATGTTCATACTCCACACACTACTGAAGTTGTTGGCCAGAAGTTGATGGGTTACTTTTTGGATTGAAACATTGATTGTAAGATTTCAACCCTAACTTTAGATAATTGTTCTACTAATGACTCAATGTTACTTGATTTGTTGATCTGTTAGATTCATTAGATATAACTTCAATCTTATTGGATGAAGATATTTTTTTACATGTGTTGTGTTACTCGAATATTAAACTTGATAGTGAAAGATGGGTTGAATGTAATTTCTCAATGTATTGTTAAAGTTAGAGATAGTGTTGCATATTGGACAACAACACAAAAGAGGAAGGAATTTTTTTAAAAATTGCATCTCAAGAGATAGACTTTTTCTAAGAATTATCCCTTGATTGTCAAACTCGTTGGAATTCTACTTTTTAATGCTTAAAGATGCATTGTTTTATCAAAAAGTGTTTATTCGTTTGAAATAATTGGATAAGAATTATAAGACTCTCCTTGATAACTTGGATTAGAAAATGACAAGTAAAATTTGTAATAAATTAGAGATATTTTGCAAGGTTATTGAATTGATTGTTGGTTCCAACTATTCAATTATAAACATGTTATTTTCTCATATTTGTGACATTAAATTGGCATTATATTAGTGGATAAATAATAAGGATGATTTGATTAAAGGAATGGCTGAAAACATGTTTGAAAAATTTGACAAGTATTGACAATAAGTTAATATTATCATAATTTTAGGAGTTATTTGGAATCGTAGATTTAAGATGAATTATCTTGAATTATATTTTCTAATAATATATAGAGAGAATGTCATTTTTGAAATTGAAAATATGAAAAAAAAGTGTTGTAATTTAGTAAATATGTATCGAAGGAAACAAATTATAGAAAATAAGTGTCGACAAATGGAGTTTTCAACACGCTTCAATATGTTTCAAAGTTCAAAAGGTACTAGTGTTATGAATCATAATAGTATAATTTAGTATAAATAATGGAAATTAATGTAAAATAAAGCTAGTTCTTTGAAATATGAGTTGAACTATTATTTAGAGGAAGCTAATATGAAAATTTTGGATGAATAATTTGATATAAATTCTTGGTGGAATTGCAATAAACATAAATATCTAATAATGCATGACATAGTTAGAAATATTTTGGCTATTCCGATGAACATAGTTACTTCTGAATCTACATTTACCACAGGTGCTAAAGTGGTGAGCAAACACTACACTAGACTTAAAGAAAACATATTTGAAGCTTTGACGTGTACTCGAGATTGATTATAGGCTAATATCCATAAACAATATATAAGTCTATATATTTAATACTTGTACATGTTATATTCTATTAAGACTTCTTATATGTACTATATATTAACTATTTAATTGTGTACTTGAATAATTTATAATTTATTCAGATATGTTTGCTCCTAACTCATCTGTTTTCATTATTATTATTGTAGAAAATTATTCTAAAGTAAATTTTTTACATAATTGATTAAACAACTTATTATTTTGGTTTATAGTAGTGATTTTAATGAATTTGAAAAAAACAGTTTTAATTCTTGTATTATTTATTACTCTTTTCGATACTCGTTGATAAAAACCATTCTCGAACTATAACAATTTTATGATAGTTTTTGGTATGTATTTACCGCTTCGATTTCGAGGATAGTTGTATCAAAAACTATCCCTATCCGTCCTAGTGTCATTTATAACCCAAACCACATTTCCCAAATTTGAGGAAAAAACTATCAAATTTCTTTTCAATTTTATGCTTCTTTTTCCTTTTCGTCAACAATTTAACACAATTTATGAAGAAAAAATAATTAAATATCAAATGTAGGTGAAAAAAATAAGGAAAAACAATTACAATAAAAAAGAGAAACCTTCAAATTTATAATCATAAAAGTAATATTTTTATGTCTATTTTATATATTTTTATTATAAATAAAAATCTAACATAATATTTTATTTTAAACGTTATCTAATTAAACGCCGTTTAAATTGAAAATATGATCATTTAAACCCTTTCAATGTCGAATATCGTCTAATTATAATATGTTCAATATTATTATAATGTTAATTTGTTGTTATAAGTTTTACTAATGTTATTTTTTTGTAATTTCTAAAAAATTAAAGAAAAATTAAGGTTTAATTACATTAGATAAATCTTTAAACATAAAATTTTATTTTTAATCATAGAAAAAATATATGTTACCTGCTATATCTTTTTTTTTCTTCCAAAATATAAACCAGCGATATGTTTATATATATATAAAGTTAAAAGTGGAACATACCAATAAATGAATGATATATGGATTAGAGTGAAACAATAATCATCCGTGAAAATAAAGAAATAAAAATTAAAATATTTTACATGAAATATTGTTAGTAGTAAATTAGAATTTTTAAATTTGAAATATGGGTTCGGAGACCATGATATTTCAAAATTATTTATTATTTTTAGAATAAAAAATAAGTTGCCATTTTAAAAGTAAAACAAGACTATTATAATTGTTTTTTTAATACAATTATCTAATATTTGATAAATAAAGAAAATAATATAATTAGTGAAAGATATATTATAGGAGCAATAAATAACATCTTCCATGAACTTAACTTGTGTTATTTGATTTTGTTCTAATTTTAAAAATTATTAAATAATTTTAAATTTTAAATTGTGATAGTTTATGTAAGATTAATTTAAATTATTTTATTGTTAAGACGATTAGTTAAATTTTTGTGATGACTAGAAAACATAATTTAAGTATGAATTAATTGTATTTTTTCAATTATTTGTTACTCCTTAAACCCAAATTTTCAATCACTAAACCTAATTTTACGTACTTAGTCGATTATAGTTAGGGATGAACAATGAATAAAAATTCGAAATTGATATGACGATATAATCAATCCGAATATGAGCAAGTTGAATTTTTAAATTGAAATTATTTATAAATTATTGTCATATATAAAATACGATATGACATTTAAATTTTAAATTGATTTATTTCTAATTTCTAACAAAAATTATTATTCATATTCGCAATAAAGAAAATCAAAATAATATAAAGTATGTTTGGTTAATTATTAAATTATTATAATAATTTAATATTATTTATTTTTTAAATTAAAATAGTTATGATACACGTAATAATTAAATATAATATATTATAAAATAAAATATGTATTTCTTTATAATTTTAATAATAATTCAATCTAAATTAAATTATAATTAATTATAAAATCTATCAATTAAATTCGATATAAATTCTAATAGATTATACACATTTTAATCTAAATTCAAAATAACTATAAAATTTGTCATTCTAATTTAATACGATAAATTAAATCAAATTTTTTATTTTAAATAAATTTATCAAATTATTTACTTATTCAATTTGTTACTTCTTTTTCTACCTACAAAAGCAACGACAAAAGTGGGTTCTTGTATCACATACATGCAGAAGATTATATAGCAACACAGGAATTCTCAAGTCTCAACCATGCAACTGAACAGCCTAAACAAATCACCAGTTAAATTCCTACATTACAAATAGAACATGAAAAATAATTCTTACAACAACTTAAAATATACATCAATCTACGTCGCAAAACAATTGACACCCTATTAGTGTGTAATCTCACATTTGCTTTAACATCTAAGATCTCAACTTCACATCCAGTCCAATACTAACACGTTATTTAAGAATATAAGTATATCATTGTATTAAGATATATATAATGCTTTTCTTTTATAGTTATATTATTATTATATATACAATATATTATGTCAAAAAGATCCGAACATTATGCAAAATTCATAGTATCAAAATCATCCCAGCCACATGTACAAAAAAGGGGGAAATATATTGATGCCAAATTCTTCTGGTGGTCGTATAGTGCAAACCAAGAAGACTTGAACCAAAAGTCTACGCAATTATCGTTTCTTAAAAAACCAATCAAACCAAAGTGTGCTACAGCTGCCAATTTCAACTACGTGTGTGATTTGTTCCCTTGCTGTAGCAGCATATTTTTCATCTCCCTGTAACTCTGAAGCTCTTCTAATGCATCTGCTGTTGTTTTTAGCATATTAATTCCTGAAGCGATTACAGCTGAGGAGGCATTAGAACTCTGATTGTGCTCTTGAATGCTATGGCTCCAGCTTTCAGGCCTAGAGGGCTGCAATAAATTGACTGAACTGACAAAATCTTGGCGGAGAGGTGGAGCTTTTCTCAACATTAACACAAGTTCACCAACAGCAGCATCCTGGGATTTCCTAACAGGAAGTGAACCTCCAGCCTCAAGTTGCTCGCATAAAAGCCCTTTTTGCTCAAAGGATTCAGGCCTGCAAGGCAGTTAAGATGGACTGATCAACATGCTTTTCTAAAAAATAGATCAGATTTATAGAGTAAAAAGATAAATGGTTTCTACAAAATGTACACAATCTGACAGGTCTGAGAAGGATTGTCATCTATGCCTTACCAAATACCAATAAACATGTTATCATTCTAAATGATATAGAATACCCATATAATATAACCTAAAGTTGCAAGAAAGATGTTTAACTACAGTTAACACCGTTTCAGACTTTGATGAGATTTTATAAGATGCTTTCGAGGTTTCATAGTTGCTTATTAGGAACAGGCGGGAGAATACATTGTTAATAGAAAGTATAATTTGGCCCCAAATTATGTTATTCGGATGCTTTTAGGACAACAAAAGTCATAAATTTTGGATACATATCCGGATGTTGAACACACCAATTTTTCTAATTTTTTTTTGTAAATTTACACCAAATTAGAGTGTCTAAGTATCCACACCCATATCCATGTCAAGTCGCTGAGACACGGATACTTTACGAAATATGAAGAGTCCAAGTAACATAGCTCCAAAAAAACAATAACCCAATACAATAAAATAAAAATAATCTACTTACCTAAGTGTGATATCACAACAAACATGTCAAAGATGATCCACACATGTAATTATCAATGCAGTGCATCCATTCGCTCATGCAAAAGGTAGCAATAACGAGATGAAGGTTTTTGTCATAAATATTACTTCCTTTAAAGACACTTACCAACGCCAGCATGTCGTTTATTACAATAGCAGTAGAATATGAGCATAGTACGTTGACTTAAAATACATAGACTAAATTGTTTCCACTACTCGTAAGTCATAAGTTTCCACTTAGCAGTTAGCAGCAATTATTCCCTATTTAGTTCATTCTACTTGCACCCCTCAGTGTATTGTAGGTTGAAAAGGAAGTCATTGTTATATTGGTAGAGGTCATAAGAGTTGCACATCACATGATAAAATCATCAAACAGATACTTCTGCAGAGGTTTAGGAATTTACTTATTCATTATAAAAGATCACAGGCTAACATGCACCCTTGGTCCTTAGAGCACACAAGATCAAACATAGATTTTATTTTCTACTGACAAAGCCTTTTCAAGCAAAATGAGCTTTTGCATTTAAGATATAATCACAATCAGAACTGAAAATAGAGTCCATGTAAGTACAAAAGAATCCTTCCATTTAACAAGGGTTATTAAGTATCACAGCATGCACGTCTTTAACAATAACATTCATGTATTTCATAATTCTTATAGAAAAATAAGAGTTAAGGAAAAAAACTAATTAAACCATTGGACAACCCTGACATCACAGCATTTACTGTTGTGTAGAACAGTATTATTCTTAAAAATGCCAAAAAGAATCATTTTTTCAAACAAAAGGAATCATAATTATATGTCACCTTTCATGCTCTTGAATAGGTAAAGACAATAACTCCACAAGTTTTATCTCAAACCCTTCCCATCTATATAGTCTGAATGACTTGACTATTTGATTGTACCATAGTTAAGACAAATTTTACACGCACTATGAGCAAAGCCAAAAAAATAAAAAGGCCTAACATTCAAACACACACACACACACACACAGAGAGAGAGAGAGAGATCCTTTGTCTTGAAGATATAACTTACAAGGTCCTAGAAAACTGCCATTAGGTTTTCGGTAACACAGGCATAAAATCATACCTAGACTGAGAAATCAGGTTTACAAAAGTCCTCTTTGTAATTAAGTATTTGATATCAAAATATTATCTTTTGTATAAAGAGATTGACATTTTAAAATTAAATATTAAAAATTAAGTTTTCAGCCACATCAGGTCTCATTTGCATTAAACAGGAGGCAAGAAAGCCAACAAACCTCCCCGCCCCCGCCCCCCTCTCACTCTTTCTCTGTTTTTTTTTTAAATAAAAAAAGGAGAATCTAATAGAAGTTCCTCATTATTAATGCAACAATCTAACACTAACTGTGTCGTAACTTGTATCATATGGTTGACATCATCTCAGACTGCCAAATATCCAAAAAGGTTAATCTTGCAGAAGAAGGTAAACTTCAGTTCACTATTTTTTGGGGATTGTGACCGGGTTCAGATGACTCCAGTATCTCTTGCTTCCAAAGTACATTATATTATAACATCTGCCACTTTTTCCTAAAAGCCTAAGCTTGTAGCATAGGCCCATTACTTCACGTTACGTTTATCATATCTCAACCTCAGTAAATGCGCCTACATCCTCAGCAACTGGGTTTATTCAGCTCTTTTCATCCCAATTTACCTTCTCCTTCCCCAAGGAAGGGCAGTTTATCAAAAAGTCTAAGGTATATTGGCTAATTCAAATGTACAAAGTAGGGTCTTCTACCATAACAATTACACAAAAATTCCTTGTCTTAATTTCTGTTTGAACTTAAATCTTTAATATTTCATATAATTATGTGTACCACTTACATCTTATAAACATCTATTTAGTTAACTAAAATTTGTAATTATGTTGGCACAAGTAAATATTCCATTCCAAGACTAATCTCAAAGCCCCTGTGGAATCCCATCCTAATGATCAATATCAATTTATCAAAAACAATAAACATAAGCATAATAGAAGAAAAATGCAAAATGTTGGTACAAATAAAAATCCACTCTATTATTAAAAAAAAGAAGAAGCATCCATTCATCAAGTTTCATGGATTACCTGCTACCTTGATCTATCATATCATCATCATCTACGTCAAATGGGCAAGGAAATTCAGAGTCATCAAAGTCATCAGGGAAAAACCTACTGGAGCTTGAAATTTGTGGTGAGCTGTTGGATGATATCTTCAAGCCTGGATATTGTTTTATCTCCTGTTTCCCGAAAAAGAAAATCTAAGAAAAGAAAAGAAGAAATATAGATATTTTATAACAAGGAGCCCACCAGCTTGGCAATCAAATACAATACCTTCTCATTCGCAGTCCTGGTTTGAACCAAACCCATGCCTTTATCATTCTTATACATACCAGATTTAATACCTCTAAGGGGAGGAGATGGAGGAACATTGTGTTTGTTGGATAATGCAGAGGCATTCATGATCTGAGCTACAGGTATGCCAACCGGAGCACTCTCGGATCTTAAAGGAGTCTTTGGAAGATGACTACCAGGGATGTGAATTGGCGGTGACAAAAAGGGAGATGGAGAGGAAGAACACGAAAACGTGGGTGAAGGACAATACTCATCACAACTTGTATTTGTCTTATGAACCGGAGATGTTTCCGTGGGATGACGTGGCAAACCGGAAGGTATAAAACGATGGGAACTTGTGTTTGGAATTGGAAAATGAGATTCTGAATGTGTGGGCGAAGGGGAACATGAAGCCAAAGGTGGTGAGGCCCTATAAGCATCATAGCTCCAGCTATGTCGCCTTAAGAAAGGGGACGACGAAGGAGAGCCATGTGATGCCAATCCTGTTACAGGAAGTGATGGGAATCTCTTAAGTGGTTCTGCTAAAGGGCTCCCTACATAGTCAGGTATAACTTGAGGAGACATTGGAGTTGAGGACTCTGAGTTTGTATCTGAGATTGATGAATGATACAAAACAGAGACACAAAGCCTACCTGAAGAAGTATCGACAGGGTTGAAGACAAAGCGCTGCATTTCAGCCTCTTCTCTCCGAGTGAATGGCTCCACAAAAGAAGAAACCCGATGACAAAGACTGAAGGAACGTATTTGTCCAGACGAAGTAAGGTCCCTGTATATCTTATAGGCAGGTAATAGCCTAACAGTGACATACAAAGACCTCAAAAGTAGTATTGTTTTCTTGTACAGTATGTGCAAAGTGTTACTAATTGGCCTTCTACTTCCAGAACCAGCATTATCTTTAACTTTCCGACTCTCATACTGCAACACCCATCTCTCTATAATCTTTTCACTCTTTCCCTCATATCCAAATTCTTCTTGATCAGAATTGGTACAAGATGGATGCCTATCCTTCAATGAAATATTCCTAACAAGACCCTTTTGGGGGGAAAGATTTGCCGAGTCCCAATCCAGTGGCCTTTGAACCAAAACCACATCAACAAACATAGGTTCGAGATTGCTCTGACGCCAGAGATCAACATTCTCCAGCGCAGCAGGGCATTCCCTCAATGCTAAATTGAACCATTTGTCCCTAGGCCTCACACTTGATGAGGATGATGAAGATGAGGATGGTGATGAAATAGCCTGGTCACCACTATAATTGCGCGAAGACATATAAGGAGACCTCGATTCCATAATTATTTGAAGGCTTTTAGCATAAAATTCAGTAATTATTTGTTCCATTTTTGCAGCATCTGAGTGAGTAGTACTATGAGATGATGCCATGTTATCGAAGACTACAGAAATTAGCACATACCCTTTGAAGCACACAATCGGAACACTGAAACTCCAATGGAAAGCAATTTACTGCAAAACATCAAAAGTAGAGGAATCAACGACTTACCTGAGGAAAGCGAGAAATTCAGACGCTCAAAACCAATTAAACGAGAATCCCAACCAACGAGCAAAAATGGAGGAAAAAAAAATGAACTGAACATATCGGCAAACAATAAAATATATCACAAAAAAAAAAATTGGATTCAAAGCGACAAGCAAAATTTCTCTTTGTTCAGCTACCAATCAAACACAAACAGATCAAAATAGAAACGAAGACAAAACTATACACGAAAAGCCGAAGACCCACTCACAGTCGTACTTGTTCAGCTTTTTTTGTAAGGAATTACGAAATCAACATTTGTATATAATGACAATTTCACAAAGCTAATAAAATCCTAGGGAAGAAGGGTATAATATAAGAGAGCAAAACCCAAAAACAAATAAAAGACCGAAGAAATAGTACTAACCAGTTCAAAGAAGTTCTGTGGATGATTGAGAGAGAGATGAGATAAAATTAATGATATACGTAGAGAAGAGGAGTTGAGTTACGTTGAAGTGCAATTGAAATTGAAATTGCAATTAAATTATACTGCTTGGTTTGTTCACCCTTCCATTATCAAAAAAAGACTTCTTTCTTAAAAGGAAAAGCCGGTGGGGCCCTCTTGTTGTAGCTCCAAGTCTTCTTCAACCTCCAAGAAACACTCTCCAGTTCTCGTTGATTTTACCACTTCAGCTTCTGGCCCATTACTATTATATAGGCCCAAATCTTGTTTGGATAAGATGCACATGTGGAGATGTTTTGGATCATGGGGTCCAATCAAATTCAAAGGAAAATTTGCAAGAAAGTAACTATTAATTTTTGTAATCCTCAATCTAACTAATATAAATTGCAATAAATATGATAAAAAATGCTTAATCTCTGATTAAAAAAATATATTTAAGGGATAGATTGATATTTTAAAAATAAAAGGAAATGAGTATTTTTTTTCAATCGTTAATCTATATTGATTTTTAGCCCTATATGTTAGGAGAATCACAATTAAGGTCTAAACATTGGAATAAAAATTCTCTTTCTTTGTGTTAATCTTTTACTAAATAAATAAATAGAATTTAAAATAAAACATGCAATAATTAACACAACCAATTTACATAAAAAATCTTCTAAATGTAGGAAGAAAACAACCACGACATTCCATTTCCAAAACTTTTATTATTAAGAAAAAATTGTACAAAATTTCTCTCTAGATTAAACTAGAGACAAACGATCAACAACATCATCAAGAATACAACTTCTTGAAAACTAACTATTATTTCAAGAAAATTGAGAGATCTAACCCAATTTTTGTAATCACTATTCATGGCTCATATTTCTCAAAAAGATTAGCCAAATCCAAATCTCACCGTACAGATTGAAAAGTCTTGAGTCATGAACATTTTTGCAAAATTTCAGTTCGATCGAACCAAAAACAACCTTCCATCAAAACACTTGATGAAGACTTGTTAGAGAAAGAAAAACTACTGCTAGTTGCTGCCCTTGAGCTGCTTTTCTACTTTTCTTTTTGTTGTAGCTTCAATTCTTTCCGACCAAACCTAAATGGATTTATTAATGAAGCAATCAAATGAACAAAATTGTCACTTTTTTTTCCATGGCCATGAAACTATATGAATCTTAGTTAGGTTCTTCTATACAAGAGGAAAAAATCCAACACTTTGTTATTAAAATTTAGAGTGAATTATATATATAAATTTATATATTAATAATAAAAATAATAATAATATATTATCAATTTTTTAATCCATACTTCTCAAAATGTGATTGCATTTAAACACATATTTATAAATATATTCTATGAGTATATATATATTTATATTACTGGATTTTAAGTATTATAACAAATATATTATCAATTTTTTATTTATTAGATCTATATAATTAAATTTTATAGATGTTACAAATATAATAATCATGTAAAACGAATAACTGCTGTTAACATAAAATAATACGTGTAACTCTTGAAACCTTTTAGCCATAATTTCATCACAATTTAACTCTAATTATCCTAAATATCATTCATATTTTTCCAAATCAGAATCTTAGGATAAGAATTGTACGCATTGGGCAGAATCTATAAAGCTAAGAATCTGTAATCCTAAGAATTTGATGCTCAAAGATGTTCAACGAATAACAAGTGCTTATACAACAGGAGATTTTGATGGGCAGAGATGATGAAGAAGACCAAGTTCAAAGATCTCAATCCTCATTGGGACGAGAGACTTGAGTTTCTAGTACATGATATAGAAAACATGGATTCTGAAATTCTTCAAGTCAATCTCTACCACGAGGAAAAGGCTAGTAAAATAAACAATTTTATTTGTAAGGTTGAAACCTTAATTTGGTTCTTCTTTTGAAAAATCTGCTTCAGAAATTATTTTTTACTATCCTTTAGAGAAGCAAAGTGTGTTTTCTCAAATAAAACCAGAGCTTGGGTTGAAGGTTTTCTATATCGATGAAAACAACTGGCTACTGAATTGACAGCTGAGATAGCAGGGTAATCTAGGATTGAAATTGGAGATAAAATGTTTAAGAGTTTTACCTGCTATTTTCCTTTTAACCCTTACTATTGATATCTATAATATCTTTATAATACTTAAAAAGTTTAAAAATATAACGTAATAAATCAAAATTTAATGGTATATTTTATACTATCTATATAATTTGATGTTATAAAAATCTATCCATTCCATCATAAATCTCAATTCTTGAGATAAAGGAGTAAAATGTAAGAGTTATTGATATTGTCTTGATATTTTCATTCTAAAATATATATTTGCAATATTAAGAAAAATATGCAATAGGGTTTTCAATGATATAAAAATGTTTTTGTGTGAGGTATTTATGAAATATTATTTAAAAAAAATGATATAGAAATATTCAAAGATTTCTATTCGAAAGAAATAATGGTTTTTTGAATTTTAAAAATTAATTAAAAGATTGATTAATAACAGGGCAGATCCAAGGCCCATGCTTCATAATGCAGGAGATCCACTTCATGCTGAGAGTCTTTATTTGTCATTTGGGAACATCTATATAATGCCATTTTTATATATTTTTTTAACATCGTACAAGTCATGTTAAAAAGTCAAGCTTCTTATTTTTCATTTTGTAGGAATGTCATGGTTAGTTTCTCAAAACATTGTGCTTTGTAATTAACTGTTGAGTACTAAAGCAATAGAATCTATTGATTTTATTTTGTTTTTACAATTTTGTAACAGGAGTTTAAAATAAAGTACATATAGAGGTTAGGATCGATAAGTCTTTCCTCTCTTTTGGAACTTACTTTTCCTAAATCCAAAATATTTTGATTTCAAATTGGTATCTCATTTTCAAAAAAAAAATAAATATAAATTGTTATTTAAGAATACTATTTAATAGTATCATTATGATTCATGGATATTTTAAATTAAATCTTACAAATTTACTTAAGAAAACATTATATTTATTGTAATCTTAAAAATAAATTAATACTTTTAAATGCATTGATATTAGAAAAGAATTAAAATTAAATTTTAGAATATAATAATAAATATAAGAATTTAATTTAATTAATCTATCTTAAAAATTAATTTTCTCAACGATGAAAAAATTAATTTTCATAGAACCAAATTCTGATTTGTAATTCAATAAATACAAAACCAAAAAATTCGTAGATTTGTAAAATTAAATATTTTAAAATAAATGATATAAAATTCATTATTTTGAAAATATAATATTTACTTTTTTTGTGAATGCAAAATTCATTAAATTATTTTATAAATGTAAAATTCATTTATTTTGTAAAACTACGAAACTAATAAATACAAAATTCATTATTTTTAAGTAAAAAATTAAACTTGAGTGAAAACATTATTCATTAACTTTCACTTGTATAAAATTTAATTATTTCAAAATTCGAACTCAAACAACTTTACTAAATGTAAAATTCTAATATTTCACAAATAACAAATCAAATAATTCGTCAATTTAAAATACCATAATTTATCAATTATAAATTTATATGATATATTTTTTCAATTAAATACATATAATTTCTAAATGGAAAAACCATACTAAATATCATTTTTGAAAACTCAAATACACAAATTCTTGGATATAGTTGAAATTTTGATGTTCTCATATATTGAAATCAATTCATTCTATTAATTTGCAAAAGATTAATGTATAATTCCAATGGAAACGATACTATAATATCATAGACCAAAATTATGAAAATTAATTTACATATTAATTTTACCTCTCTAATGTCAGTTTTGTCAAATAATGATATTTAATATCGAAATAAACAGTTATAAATCAATTCTTATCAAATTGATAAATCACATAGCCAACAATTAAAACTAATTAAGTTCAACAACATAGGCAAAGGTTTAAGTAAAATATACATAATATTTAAACAACCTATAATATGCTTGAAGTATAAGATTTATGCATAAATTAGAGTAAATAATTCCAAAACATCCAAGTTTCAAATAGAATAATAACGGAAGATTCAAAGATATGAAGCATGATAATAATAAGAAAAATCATGTAACCTATAAAAATAATAAAGATTATTAATAAACAGCCAATAAAAAGAATAAAACAGTTATCCAAAAGTTGATTGTACTAAATTGGATATGTCAAAATACCAGTAATGTGGTAACAATTTATAGAAAAGAGCTATTTTAGTTTTTCAATGAAAAACAATATTAATTAAAAGATGTAAAAACAGATGATATCATAACTAATACGCACTAATAAAAAGAATCTTAATTTTGAATAGAAAATTGTTTGTTAGAATAATTGAATTTAACAATATTAATTAAAAAAAAAATTGTACATCGTCGGTACTAAAGATGAATATATTTAAAAATTATCGGTGAAGTGAAAAACATTATGTTAAGAGACTAGAAAAAAATATAAAAAAATAAGTTTAAAAATAAAATTATTTTATTAAAATTAAAAATACATAAATATAAACATATGTATAAATTATAAATAAAAAATTAATTTAATATAAAATTTAAATAAAATAAAAAAATTAAAACATATATATCTCAGAGAATACAATGATTAAATAATAATAAATTTACACTACAATTAATTATTCTACGAACATCTAAGTGTCTGAATTCTATTGAAATAAACTAATTCTAAATTGAAAATACAATTTTTTTTTATTTTCATTTTCCTTTTTCTTTCCTCTCGTAAATTTTTCATCTTTCTTTTCTCTTTCTCTTTCTCTTTTCCCTTTTCTCTTCATTTCGCCATATTTTTCCTTTTCTTTTTATTTACTTTATGTAGGATATTAAATAGTAACGGAAGAGACAGGATCAAGAGTGTAACAGAGAAGAGAAATTACATTAAAACAGAAACAGAAGTAAAAAAAAATTGAAATACATTAAAAACCAACGTTTGAAGCCGTTATAACAATTTTAATTCAAAATTTAATTGCCATTAAATATCTATTTTAATAATTTTAATTCAAAATTTTCCTGCAACATAAAGGTGACATAGCATGGCATATAGGTCGAGACAAAATTGTTGCTTTCTTAGAAGACATGTATTTTTGGCCACACTTACATAGAGATGTTGCTAAATTTGTTCAAAAATGAATGTTACATGTCAATATGCAAAAGGCAACACCTAAAATGTTGTTTTATACTCCCCCTTTACCAATACTTGATACTATATTGGATGACCTTAGCATAGATTTTATCACAGCACTTCCTCAGATTGAAAGACATGTTGATTATGTATTTATTGTGGTATATAGGTTTTTCAAAATGTCCTATGCAAGAAAACAACCAATGTCAACGATGTAGCTTGCTTATTTTTAAGTGGTGTTTTATAGTCCCCTTTACCAATACTTGATACTATATTGGATGATCTTAGCATAGATTTTATCATAAGACTTACTCACACTGAAAGACATGTTGATTATGTATTTGTTGTGGTATATAGGGTTTTCAAAATATCCTACCATTCCACGCAAGAAAACACCCAATGTTAACAATGTAACTTACTTATTTTTAGGTGGTGTTTGGTTTGTAGTAATGAAATGAAATTAGAATTGATACCTTATAATTTTATGTATTTTATGTTTGGTTGTACTATAAGTTGGGAATGAAATATAATCAATTTTTTTTTTAAAAAATGAATCACAATTCCGTTTTCATCTTTTAAGAATCATGATTTCATTCTAATATTAAACTTTAATTCCAATTTTACTTCAACCCCAAATATAACCATATACCTTAAACCCTAACACTATTTAGAAAAACAATAATTTTAACCCTAAATCTTAACCCACAAATATAACCTTAAATCCTAAATCACAAACCCTATACCTAAACCCAAAACTCTAAATCGTATACCTTATACCCTAAATCCTAAACTCTTAAACACTAAACCCCAAACCCTTAAATCCTTAACTCTATTTAGAAAAATAATAATTTTAATAATATATTTTATTTTTAAGTAATAATTATTTAGAAAAATAATGATTTCAATAATGTATTTTATCCGACGAAAAAATAATAATTAAATGATATTATTTAAACTTTAATAAATATAAAAGGTATTAAAGTAATATACAATGTTCATTTTATTACAGTTGTAAACAAAACAATGTAATACTGATTTATTATTTAATTTTACTTGTCAAATCAAACTACATGATAATAATATTGTTTTCTTTCCATTCTTATCTTTATTCTTTTCTTTGAATTAAACGCCACCTTAAGGAAGTTGGTAGACTTTAAGGGTACTAAAATGTAAGTTTGTAAGTCATTTTTGGAAACAATTGGTGGAAGAGATTCAACACTATCCTTCACAGCAGTTGTTCTTGTCACCCTCACATGGACGGCCAAACTAAGTTTGTAAACAGAACATTAGGAACATAATAATGTGTCTAGCTGGAGACAAACCCAAACAGTGGATCTAGTGTTACAATTTTCTTAAAACATCATGATGGACATAACTACACTAAAATGTCCATTTGATGTTGTTTATACTAAAATTAATCTACTAATTCTAAAGCTGACCTAGTTGGGTTGACAACTACAAGAAAATGTTTTATCAAGTTAAGCAACAAATTGAGTTCTCTAATGCCAAATACAAGGCTGGTGCGAATAAGCATCATAAAGTTGAGTTTTTTTTTAGGTAGTTAGATCATGGTGTATTTAAACTAGCACCGTAAGCCTACTAGTATGTATCACAAACTTCAACAACGCAAATTTGTGCTTTATCATATTTTAAAGAAATGGGTGATAATGCGTATGGGATTGACCTACTACTTGATTTCAATATCTCCCCATCTTCCATTGTTTATGATATTTTCGAGTATCACCCTTCTAATGCTTTGCCAACTCAAGTTTTTTAGGACGAATCTTCTTCAAGAAGAAGACATTGACGTAGGAGCTCCACTTTATGGTGAGAGTCTTTAGCTATCATTTAAAACCATCTCTATAATAGAGTTTGTTTTTTTTTTCTAGCCTCATTTGAGTCATGTTAAAGAGTCTAGCTTCTTCTTTGTCATTTTGTATACGTGTCAGGGTTGATTTCTCCAAATAATATGTTTTGTAACTAATTTGTACACTACAAAAGCAATAGATCTAGCTATGGTATAGGCATTGCAATTTTTTATAAAATAATTTTGTAATCTTGATGATGCTAGAGTGAAATAAATATAAAGGTTAGAACTAGGGTTGTTCATCGAATCAAAACCGTTGATTTTATACTCATTCGATCCGATCCGACTATCCGCTCGGATTGAAACATCCTAATCCGCAACCGATCCGATCACCTCTCACATCCGTTCAATCCGATCCGTAAACTATTCGGATGACATCCGATCAATCCGATAATTAACTCTATTTTTTTGTATTTTTAAATAAAAATTTTAAATTTTCCTATAAATCATAACATAAAATTATTTGACTTAAAAAACATTAAAAAATCAAATAAATATATATTAATTATATATATATATATATATATTTAATTTAATAAATATATATATATAATTAATTTCGGTCGGTTCAAATCAAATCAGATGAATCGTAGTGAAATCCGTCATCTGATCCGTATTTAACGGATGAAAAAAATTTTCATCCGATACGACCATCAGATTGGATCAGATCAGATAAAAAATCAACGAATCGGATCGAATGATTGGATTTTTTGCACACCCCTAGTTAGAACTGATGAGTTCTTTTATTCTCTTAAATTCAAAAGGATTATGCGCCATTATATTTTTTTTTTTTTTTTCTTCTTTTTCTTGAGTTTTTTTTAAATCATTTTATTTTGTATCATTATATAATATATCTTCATCTATTATATTAGGAATATGAATTATGAATGTGTGAGATTTATTAAAGAAAAAAAAATAGTCTAAAAAGTTATCAAATCATGTTATGTTTTTCCCAAAAAAAGAAAAAGAAAAAGAAAAGAAAAGAAAACGACGCTTGATATTTGTGAGCCTAATAAATATCTTTAATTACTTTTATCAATTATTTATTTTCCTAATTAATAAGAATTCTTTTAACAATAATTATCTAAAATTAATTAATAAGGAATCTTTTTAACCATTATCTAAAATCTATCAATTTACTACAATATCTAAAAATTCAAAAATTAGGCCTTGTATTTTCAAAATATGGCGTTTGGATTATTATATATTTATACACCTAATCATTTTTCTTTTTCGATTTTACAAAATCTCAATTTTAAGCTTGATATTTAACGTTATTTAATTCATAAATTCAACAAAATATAATAAATAAATTAAAAGATGAAGCATACAGGTGATCCTCTTATTTAAGCTAAATTTAATTTTTAGTAATATAGTTTGGAAAATATATTTTTAATTTGTTTATTTGTAAAAATATGTCATTTAAATCTATTTTAATTGTAAAAAAATAACAAATAAGTATAAAATTAACTTTCTATTTAATTTTTCATTAATTATAATGAAATAATACATGTGTTATATGTAAGTTTTTATTTTTCGATAGATATGTATTTATAAAAAAATACTAACTTTTAAGAAAAAAAATTAAATAAATCCTCAATAAATTCAAAAGTATTTATTGTCTAATATTTAAAATTCACACATTAGATAATAAAAATTATTTCATTAGATATATGTCTATAAAAAAAATACAAGAAAAAGTATGTATATGTCACATATATTATTTTATTAAATTTTACGAAAAATTGAATAAAAATTTAATTTTACACTACTAAAAAACTGACATATGGTCTCATACCTATGGCCTCGGTTTTTATAAAAACCGAGTTTTGGTCACGGTTTAATAAAAACCGAGGCTATAAGATATATTTATGGCCTCGATTTTTATTAATAACTGTGACCACAAGTTATATTTTTTTTTCTTTTTTTTTCTTTTCTTTCTTTCCTTCCTTTCCTTCTCTCTCTCTTTTTCTTTTTTTCCTTCTGATCCCGTGCCCATCCTTCTCTCTTTATTTCTTCTTTTTTTCTTTTCTTTTCTTTTCTTTTCTTTATTTCCTTCCTTTCCTTCTCTCTCTCTCTTTTTCTTTTTTTCTTTTTTCTTTCTTCCTTCTTCTCCCAGATCTGAAATTTCATTTTTTCAGATCTGATTCTTCCTCTTCCCCTCTCGCGATTCTTCCTCTTTCTTCCTTCTTCTCCCAGATCTGAAATTTCATTTTTTTTCAGATCTAATTCTTCCTCTTCCCCTATCGCGATTCTTCCTCATCTTCTCGTCTCTTCTTATTCTTCCTCATCTTCACAGCTCACTGGTTTGGTGGTCGATGTTCGATGGGTCATTGTTCGTTGGTTTGCTGGCCACTTAGTCGTTGTTCGTTGGTCGCTGGACGTTGTACGTTAGTCGTTGGATGTTGGATGCTGGTTGCTGGTACTGGTGTTGGTATTGGTGCGCTGCGCTGGTGCTGGTGTTGGTGTGGTGCGCTGGTGTGGTGCACTACGTTGGCTAGTCTTTGATGCGTTCTTATTTGGTGTGGTCTTTGGTCTACTTATTTGGTGTGGTCTTCAGTCTTATTTACTTATTTGGTGTAGTCTTGGTGTCTTCTTATTTGGTGTCTTGTTAGTCTTTGGTGTCTTCTTATTTGGTGATGACTAAGTTGTTCCAATTTAGTGGGTAAATAGAAAAGACAAAGGGGACTTGAATTGTTTCTTTCTGTTTATGAATTTTGTGGTTTTCATAAGGATGATAACCTGGTGTTGAAAAGAGCTTCAGAATACGGTGCATTTGAAATTTGGATGAATGAGCGTGTCAAGAGAGCTTGTTCAAACAACTGTGCTGATTTCTTGTACGGCTTTCTTGAGGTGTTTTTCTGTTATGACTACTAGTACGATATCATTTAAGGGTATTATTGTATTAGAAGCTGATTGTTTTTCTTTGTTACTTAATTCAATTCCACAATTTAAACTAATCCAAATTTGTAATATTTTCTTTAAAATTGGTTTTAGACTTCTTCAAAGAAAGGTGAATATTGGCTAATATGGAGGTTTGAAGGGGAGGCTACTCTTGCAGACTTAATACAGAGTAAAGAATTTCCCTATAATGTTGGTATTTTCTCTCATCATACTTTCGTTTTTATTTAATCAAGTTTATGCAGCGAAATTATCAGATCTCTTTATAACATTTACTTCACAAGATTATTAATTTGGTTGCGTCTATTGTTTTAGAATAAAATATTAATAGAAAGTCAAGTGATGGCCACCTTTTACCAGCGTATGCCTTGAGGAAAAGCATTAGCCAATGGGCAACATCATTCAACATGTTACCAAAGTATAAGATTATGAATCATGCACCTCTATTGAATGAAAATGAAGTTTCAGTTGTTATCTTGTTACATGCAAGTATAAAATCAATACAAATACAAGTATTTTCTAACCTCCTATGAAAAATGGTATCTATGGACATGTACTCGATCATTGTGGTTGATGTGTTATGCACTGTAAATTACTGAATATTGTATTTTTTTTTGTAATTTATGTATATCCTATGGTCTCAATTATTAGAAAACCGAGGCCATAGGGTATTTTTTAATTTATGTACACCCTATGGCCTCGGTTATTAGAAAACCGAGGCCATATGTATACCCTATGATCTTAGTTATATACTAACTGAGGCCATAAATACACCCTATGACCTCAATTATGTGCTAACTGAGGCCATAGGTACATCCTATGACCTCGGTTAAAAATCGAGGTCATAGGTCATTACCTATGGTCTCTCTCACTTAGGCCTCGGTTCTTATAATCGTGGCCATAGACCTACGGCCACGGTTAAAAACCAAGGTCGTATGTATATTTTGTAGTAGTGTTATTATTTCCTTACACTTTTTTTATAAATAAAATGACTTGAAAATATATTTTATAACAACGATACTAAATAATCAATTGAGCCTAAATAAATGAACTTGCGTGAAAATTTCCCTAAGGATACTAAACAATCAATGAAGTTTAAATAAATGAACTTGCCTGAAAATTTCCCTAAAGATACTAAACAATCAATGAAGTTTAAATAAATGAACTTGCGTGAAATTTTTTCTAAGTTATATATATAAGGGTGAACGTAGATTGGTTGATTGGTTTTCGAACTATTTTGTAAGTCAATATTATTTTGACGATTTTGAAAAATCTAAAACTTTAATTAACATATTACTCTTAAAACCCAACATTCAAACCAACCTACAAGATTGATTCGATGTTTTGAACCTATAATCATAATATGAGACCCAATTGAACATGATTTTAATGTAATACTCAATAGTAAAATCAACGTTATATTTTGTCAAAGTCAATATCTCGTTATATATATTCACTAAGTAAAGAACAAGCTTCAATATTACTACGTGTTAGTCCTTATTAATAGGATTTCCCCAGTTTTGAAGGATACAATAAATAACATTTCAATTCTATGGTGATTAGGACAAAATTATTAAATCATTCTCTTCAAAGTACTAAAATAACTATATACACTGCATAAGTTGAGTCTATTATGATTAAATGGTTAAATTCTAATTACATACAAAGTTACAATATATATTCATATTATTTTATGATTTTTCTTTTATAAGAAATACATATTGATAATGAGTTAGACATGAGTAAGATATTATGGGAAATTTAAGAGATGGAGTGAATTTAGGTTTAAAAATGAATATATTTTATACATAGGAATAATTAAAAAATATATTTAAAAAATTAATATGCATTAAAAGTAGAGGTTTGGTTTGACTTTAGAAGGTTTTTTTATTTATTTTTGAACCTTCAATTAATTTGATAAGATCAATTTTAATGTTTTTAGATCTATTTCGACCTACCAATTCTAAAAAAAAATATATAGGATAAATTTGAATTTAAAGTGGGATTAGTTGGTCAATTTGTAAAAAAAATTCTTACCCTTATATATTTATACCACCAAATAGCGAAGGTTAATGGCAAAATATATATATATTATATTATATTATACCTTACATGTCAAACAAGCAGCAAAAGTTGATGGCAAATAACACCTACAATGCATGTGTTACTCTAAAAACTTTTAGCCCCAATTTCATTACAATTCAACCTTAATTTCATTCGGTTGAATATATAAAATCAAATCCACCGTTTCTATGCCAACTCCATAAATAATTGAAACTAAAGAAATTGAATGGTTACGTCTCATGCACAAGTCTCTAGAGGTAGGAATTCAATGTATCCAAAAGTAATCTAATCGATTCCGAATTCCCATTATCCTCGATAAGGATTACAGTGTAGAGCTTGTTTCTAGTGATTTTTCCATAATACGTCTTATTCAGTGTTTGCATTAATTATTTTCTCTCCTAACCCCAAACGGTGGGTCAGGGAGTGATGACGATGAACATGAAGGCTATAATGATTTATTGAATTATTCGTATGTACCAATTTGATTTAGTTCATACAAATGAAATTAGGGTCGAATGGTGGTGAAATTAGGACTGAAAGGTTATTAATTTGCTGGTAGCCTCCATCACATTGAGGTGGATGGTAAATTTATAACATTAACAAAATTTGATGATATATTTGTTACAATTTAAAATTTGATACATGCATTCTAACAATTCTAGAATAAAAATTAATTTAAAGATACTCCATTATACTTCTAAACAAAAGAAAGAAAAATTATTCTTAAAATATTAAAAATAAGAGAAAAAAGAAGAAGATAATTTGTTTAATATTATTCTGTTGATTATTTTTTAAGATGTTTTATACAAACATAGAGTCTAGTTATTTATAGTTGAAAATGTTAGGAGAATCACAATTTCAATACGAACTTAATCAAGTTCTAAACAGCGTAATTAAACTTATTCTCCTTCTTTGTGTGAATCTTTTAGAAAACAAATAAATAGAGCTCAAAATGAGAAACATGCACAAAATCAACATAATCAATTTACGTGGAAAAACCTTTCCGGTGTAGGAAGGAAACAACCACGACACTCATCTTCAAAACTTCCATTATCAAGAAACAATTGTACAACAGTTCTCTCTAGGTAAAACTAGAGGCAAACAATCAACAACATCATCAAGAATACATTTTTTGGAAACTAACAATTATTTCAAAAGAATGGAGAAATATAACCCAATTTGTAGTCACTGTTCATGGCTCATATTTTCCCAAACCGGTGAGCCAAATCCAAATCCCATTGTACAGATTAAAGAGTCTTGAGTCGTGAACCTGCCTGAAAAATTTCAACTTAATCGGACCACAAACGACCTTCCATCGAAGCACTTGATGAAGACTTGCTGGAGAGGGAAAAACTACTCTCTTTTCTGCAGATTTCTTTAGCTGCTGCCTTTGCTGCTGCAACTCTTAATTTTTTCTACAGAACACACACTCATCAAACCCTAAATGGGTTTATTAATGAAGCAATGAAATGACACAATTTCCCCTTCTTATTCCATGGGCTTTTAAGCCACATGGACTTCACTTTGGCTCTTCCAAACCAAGAGGAAAACCCAACAAATCTCCCCCTTTTCCGATTAGATGGAGGGATTTGCCATCCCGGCAATTGAACAACAAACTTCAAGTTTTCCTCTTGACACTACTTTTGTTAGCATGTCAAATCCATTCTCATTTGTATGGATTTTCTCAAGTTTAAGTAACTTATTGTTAAAAGTATCCATTATCCAATTATACCTCACATCAATATGCTTTGATCTTGAGTGAAACGCCGAGTTCTTCGCTAGGTGAATAGAACTCTGATTATCGCAGAATAACACATATTTCTACTGCTTGAAACCAAGTTCCCTCAAGAATTGTTTCATCCACAACAACTCTTTACAAGCTTCTGTATCTACTGTAGAAAGTGCAACACACTTTTGCAATCTTGACTGCCAAGAAACTGCTCCACTAGAGAAAGTAATTAGATAACCTGAAGTAGACTTACGAGAATCTTCATCTCTTGTTAAATCTGAATCAGTGTATCCAACTAACACTGGTTTTCCACTTCCAAAGCTAAGTGTTAACTTGGAAGTACCTCGAAGATATCTCATAATCCACTTTACTGCATCCCAATGCTCTTTTCTTGGATTGGAAAGAAAACAACTAACAACTCCAACTGCATGAGCTATGTCTTGCCTCATATACATCATTGCATACATTAAGCTTCCTACTGCTGAGGCATATGAAACATTTCCCATATCTTTCTTCTCTTTATCTGTTGAAAGGCATTGACTCGATCTCAACTTAAAGTGATTAGATAAAGAAGAAGAAACCACTTTAGCTTTATCCATATGAAACCTTTCAAGTACCTTGTTGATGTATCGTTCCTGTGACATGTACAACTTCTTTCTTTTCTTTTCTTGACAAATTCGAATACCAAGAATTTGTTTTGCTAGCCCCAAGTCCTTTATGGCAAAGGACTTACTCAACTACTTTTTCAAATTATCAATTCTTGAAGAATTTCTGCCAATAATCAACATGTCATCAACATAGAGCAATAAAATGATATAAAGTCATCATCAGAGAATTTCTGCACAAAAACACAATGATCAGAAGTAGTCTTCTTGTAACCATGCTCCCCCATAACTAACTCAAACTTCTTATACCATTGTCTAGGTGCTTGCTTCAACCCGTAGTGGCTTTTCTTTAAGCGGCATACATAATCCTCTTTTCCTTTAACCTCAAAATCCTCTGGTTGCTCCATATAAATCTCTTCATCCAAATCACCATGAAGAAAGGCAGTTTTCACATCCATTTGCTCAATTTATAAATCTAAGATTGATGCAAGACTTAGAACAACACGTATGGAAGACATCTTCACAACAGGAGAGAAAATTTCATCAAAATCAATACATTTTCTCTGACTGAATCCCTTGACGACCAATCTAGCTTTGTATCATGGTTGTGAATTGTGTTCTTCTTGATTCACCCTGTAGACCCACTTGTTCTTCAAAGCTCTCTTACCCTTAGGTAACTTTACCAGCTCAAACGTGTGATTGTCATACAGTGACTGCATCTCATCTTCCATAGCACCAACCCAATGTGCTCTGTTTCCATCTTCCATCACTTCTGCATAACATTGAGGTTCTCCCTCATCTGTCAATAACACATATTCATCTGTATCATACCGTGTGGAAGGACGTCGGTCTCTGGTAGACCTCTTGGGTGGAATTTTTGGTTTTAGCAACTGATTAGTAGTCTGGTGATCTATTTCAGCTTGCATATCTACATCATCTGAACCCTGTTGATCATTTTGAACATTTTGTTCCATCTGTACTGATAAAGGAACCGGATCTAGGTCAATCAAATTATCGCTATACTGATGGACTTCTTTTTCTATCTTCTTAACATCTTGTATAGTTTGGTCTTCTATAAACACAACATCACGACTCCTTACTAGTTTCTTCTCAATTGGATCATAAAATCTGTAGCCAAATTCATCCAAAATATAACCAACAAAGATACACTGTCGTGTCTTCACATCGAGCTTAGATCTCTCATCTTTTGGTATATGCACAAATTCCTTGCAACCAAAAACACGAAGATGATCATAAGAAACATCTTTGTCAGTCCAAACTCTGTTTGGTACATCAAACTGAAGAGGAGCGCATGGTGTGAGATTAAGAACATGTACAAATGTATTCAAAGCCTCACCCAAGAAATATCTTGGCAACTGGGCCTGTGAAAGAAGACATCTTACTCTTTCAACCAATGTCATGTTTATTCTCTCAACCAACCCATTTAACTGAGGAGTCTTGGGAGGTGTCTTCTAATGTCAAATGCCCTGATGCCTACAATACTCATCAAAAGGACCTGAATACTCTCTCCCATTATTTGTTCTGATGCACCACAATTTCTTCCCATTCTGTCTCTCGACTAAGGCTTGAAACTATTTAAACACATCTAATACTTGATCTTTGCTCTTCAAAGTGTACACCCATAACTTTCTTGAATAATCATTTATGAAGGTCACAAAATAACTGGCACCACAAAATTTTTTTTTCTTCATAGGACCACATACATCTGAATGTACCAAATCAAGTATGTATTGTTTTCTTGAAGGAGGGGAACTCTTGAAAGAAACTCTATTTTGCTTTCCTGCCAAACAATGAGTACATCTTCTTAAATAAACATCATTCATTCCAGAAAGAAGATTCTTTTTAACCAATATTGCCAAGCCTTTCTCACTCATGTGAGCAAGTCTCTTATGCCACAATTCTGATGTGAGCTCATCTGTCACATCATTAATAACGCCTTTAAAGAGTCTCGCCTGTAGTATATACAAACTGAAATGCTTGTTCCCACGAGCAACAATCATAGCACCTTTAGTAAGTTTCCATTGACCATTACTAAAGGTATTGCAATTCCTTCATCATCAAGTTTACCTATAGAGATCAAGTTCAAATGAATTTCAAGAATATGTTTTACCCTTCTAAGAAGTAGCCTTGTGCCATTATTCATCTCCAAACACACATCTCCAATACCAATGACTTTAACCAAGCCATCATTACCCAACTTCACTGTCCCAAAGTCACTTGCTGTATAGGATGTAAAGAAGTCCTCTCGAGACATAGCATGAATGGAGGCTCCACTATCAATAACTCAACTGATCTTGTGACGTGCAACATTAACAACATCTTCATTATAAACTACGAGAAAGTCTTCTGAACTAGCTGTGGCAACTCGATCATTTTCCTTTCCAACATCACCCTCTTGTTCTTTGTCTTTCTTCTTGTTATCCAGCTTTAACTATCTACAATATTTCTTGATGTGCCCTTTCATGCCACAGTGATGACACTCAACTTTAGAAAACCTGTTCGACTTGCTTCTTCCTTTTTCCTTGCTCTTGAAACCTCTACTTTTACTCATCTCTCTTCTTTCTATAAACAAAATCTCTAACTGCTGAGAAGACCCATGTGATTTTCTTCTCATTTCTTCATTCAAAACACTACTTTTAGCCAGATCCATATTGATTACACCATTTGGATCTGAGTTACTTAATGACATTCTAAATGTTTCCCAAGAGTCCTACAACATACCTAATAAACACAACCCTTAAATCTCATCATCAAACTTGATACCCATTCCAGCTAACTGATTGATTATTCCTTGGAACGTATTCAAGTGATCTGTCAACAGAGTTCTATCTTGGTATCTGAAAGCCATCAACTGCTTTATAAGAAACATTTTATTATTTCCTATTTTTCGAGCATACAACTCTTCAATTTTATTCCATAGTGACCATGCATGTATTTCTCCACTAATATGATTCAAAACATTATCATCTACCCACTGTCTTATATACCCACAGACTTGTCGATGTAACAAAGTTCATTCTTCTTCAGATAACTTTTCTAGCTTCTCAGAGGCAAACACCGGTAAATGAAATTGTTTGACATAAAGGAGATCTTCCATTTTTCCTTTCCAAGTGTGATAATTAGAACCATTTAAAGTAATCATTCTACTCAAATTTTCTTCCATTATTCAACACAATAAATTCCACAATAATAATCATAGCTCTGAATAACCATAGCTCTCATACCACTTTGTTAGGAGAATCACAATTTCAATATGAACTTAATCAAGTTCTAAAAAGCAGAATTAAACTTATTCTCCTTCTTTGTGTGAATATTTTAGGAAATAAATAAATAGAGCTCAAAATGATAAACATGCACAAAATCAACACAAGCAATTTACGTGAAAAAACATTCCCGGTGTAGGAAGGAAACACCCACGACACTCCTATCCAAAACTTCCACTATCAAGAAACAATTGTACAATAGTTCCCTCTAGGTAAAACTAGAGGCAAACAATCAAAAACATCATCAAGAATACACTTCTTGGAAACTAACAATTATTTCAAAAGAATGGAGAAATCTAACCCAATTCGTAGTCACTATTCATGGCTCAGATTTTCCCAAAACGGTGATCCAAATCCAAATCCCACCGTACAGATTAAATAGTCTTGAGTCATGAACCTGCCTAAAAAGTTTCAGCTTAATCGGACCAGAAACGGCCTTCCATCGGAGCACTTGATGAAGACTTGCTGGAGAGGGAAAAACTGCTCTCTTTTCTGCAGATTTCTTTAGCTGCTGCCTTTGCTGCTGCAACTCTTAATTTTTTTATGTAGAACACACTCTCATCAAAACCTAAATGGGTTTATTAATGAAGCAATGAAATGACATAATTGACTTTCTTACTCCATGGGCTTTTAAGCCACATGGGCTTCACTTGGGCTCCTCCAAACCAAGAGGAAAACCCAACAGAAAAGTCCATAGTTTATAAAATTTCAATATGAAACTTTAGTAATATACACAAAAAAAGATTCTTAATAAAGGTTTTTATTTGAGATTCTAGAAATAAGATATTACTTTAATAGAACTCTAAACAAAAATCCTAAATAAAATAAACTACTTTCTCTTTTTTAATCTTGTCTTGTATTATTTCCCTCCACTTATTTAAAACTCATCATCGGGTTTTCTTCAAATGAAGATTATAATACTTATAACATTCATGGATCTTCAAAATTGATTTTTCTTGTTCTTTTACTTCGTTAAACAATATTAGCCAAATGTCGCTCACCTTTAAAATTAATATTTTCAACAAGTTCTAGAATAATGAAATATGACTCGGTATCTTGAATATTATTTGGTAACTCTTGTTGCTTTGGAAAATAATTTGTTGTAATGTCAAATAATTTATTTCATTTGAAAGTAGTGAAGACACTTAATTCTTTAACTTTAATAATATCTACAAGTGTCATGATATTTGAATATTCTTTTATGGAGTTAATTTTGAGATCTAGGGCTAACTCACCTTGTAAAGATATTTCTTCTTCAAAATTATTCCTTTTGAATTTGTATAATCTCTAACATATGTTTATTGGTCTCAATAATATGATCATTTTTGTTTTCGATCAAAACTATCTCAAGAGCCTTGTTTTTAAAAGATTACTCTTCCATTTTTAAAGCTTTAGGCAAATCTTTCTTTTTTATAACTCATATTTAATGTTGTGTTGGATCATCTTTTTCATTTGAACAAGATCTTGATTTTGAGTTTTTCCATAATTTTTTTGAATAAGAGCTTGATTTATATTATTGTTTAATAATGCCAATGATGCAACGAGTTTATTAAGAGCTTGATTAACTTCTTGACGAAATTCTTATAATTCTTTTCGTGAAATACCTTTATTATGTTCCATTAGACCCACATGAATCTCGCTTTAATACCATCTGACACAAGATCGAAGTGTGAATGCATCAATAATATAGAAACACTTAGAAAATAAGAAAGAGATTATTAAAGTTAGATTAGCCAAACTCATTCTCTGGGAAGATGTTCTCGTATTTGTGTTATGAAACAAACACAAGGAAACTATTCTTTAGATAAGCACTCTAGCAAATCTAAACTAGGATAAACATAACTATGTTATCTATCTTTAGACGAGTACTCTAACAACTTAAGAGTAAGAACTAGCCTAAATATATTTTTCTATCTCACGTATTATAGGACTTTAACTTTTAAACCGAAAAAAGAAAAACTACTCTTAAAATATTATAAATAAGACAAAAAGGAAAGAATATAACTTCTTTAATATTATTAGGTTTATTATTTTCTAAAATGTCTCGTAGAAGAATTAGTTATTTATAATTGAAAAAATTCCTAGAATAGTTCATAAAATTTCTATGTAAGACACTAATGACACATAAAAATTAAAATTTTAAATAAAATAAATTATTATTTTAATAAAACTTTGAAAAAAAATATCTAGACAAAATAAACTCTATTTTTTTAATTTTAACCCGTATTATTTTTCGTATAGGTAACTTTTTTGAATTGTTTTTTTTTTTTTTACGCTCTCCTTTTATGGTACTCTAACCATCTCTTCCATCAAAGAAGTACACATGTGTCTCCTTTGAACCAAACGTAGCAAAGGAGAGAACACCACTCCTGGCACAACCATGAGTCTGCATTCCGTATCATCACATATGTAGGAATTTGGACCACATATATTCCTACACATACAAAGTTGTTATGACTTCACCAAGTACCTGTTCCACTTAATTTTGGCTCGTTACCATTGCTTATCTCTTTGGAAATTTCACGAGATAAGTATTATGTTTGAGAACCCCTCTGACCATTGTTTCTGATATTATTTTGTGAAAAGACAAACAAATCCATGAAACTCCTATAAATACTACTACGAGATTCTAACCCAAAATATTAAATTATTAACTTTATGGAGAGAAGTATCTAAGTACTTATAATAAACTCATTCGGTATATATTTCCTTTACTCGTAACACTCTCATTCTCTCTACGTAAGTGTGTCCAAACAGAGACAAGAATCTTAGTGAAATCCAGCCCATCAAGATATTGATCCAAGATGTAGTACTTATTAGTACAAACAAAAGCACATCTACGTCTCTTACTGTCTTCTACCTCTCCTTGATCACTTTTTTCTTTAAATAAACCAAAAGTATCACCAAAAAAGTATCCCCACTTGCTTTGGGAAACCTTTTACTCATAAATCTATAATATCCTTCAGCCACCAAAGTAATATTATTTAACAAGTTATTGCAGCTGTTTTTATATTTAAACCATTACTTGCTGCCTTGCTGGAAATGACATATTAAAGATTCAGATAAACTTTTTTAACTTTTAATTAGTATTAATCAACTGCCCATTTGTTTTTATAATCGCAAAGATCTTTGCAAAGATCTAATTAGTATTGTCACTTTAATTAGGTGCCACAAAATGTAACCTCTTACCAGATTCATATGAACAGATTTGCAATCTTACTTTATGCAATTTGACATGATAGATCATAGAATTAGAATTGCTAAACAAATTGTACAATAAAGTAAATGAGAATCCAATTGAAGTTATCTGGAACTTCTTCCCACGAGGACTACTGTATAAATTTTTAGATGAAATAATAGAGGGTACAATTTAAATTTTTATCTAATTAATTTAACACAAGAAAGTTAAATGAGTTTTATTGTCAGATGAGATGAATCATGATACTCTTATATATTACAATCAAAATTGATGCTATAATTTTTATCGGTATAATATTAATACTCTGCACATTATTTGAAATTTTTATTAATTTTGTAAGTATAATTTTTTTTCCTTTTTTTTCATGAGTGCTAGTTAATTTCTTGTACTTAGACAAGTACCATCTCTCACAATCGTAGATAGCGGTAAAGGGAGTTAATGTACACTTAAGTTTTAAAGTAAGCAATTGATCCCCAAAACATTGACAACTTGGTGTTTGGATTTGTGACTGGGTATACATTACAATTTTAGAGTATATCCCACAAAGTAAAGTGTAATCTATTCAAATAATAGCAAAGGGCTTGGTAGAGTCATAAATTAAAAAATCACAAGAAACTACAATATATTACGGATAATATTTAATATCGATAAGATTCAATATGAATATGACTATATAGTATTATTTTAACTAAATTATCCAGATATTATTGAATATCTTTGATATTTTGTTTATAATATATAATATGTTAATTTTTACAATATAATTTTTACAAAAAAAAAGATGTTTCGATTTTTTTTAAATTTTTGTATTATAATTTTGGGAGTTTTTTTAATTGAATTTTTGAAAATCTAGTTGTAGCATATGTAAGATAATTTTGAATTGATGTTGATAGGTCATGATAGAATAAATTATTTTTAGTAACTTTGGCAATAATGACTCATATGAAATGTTGAAATGGGAAAGTTTTTGTTAGCGTAAAAATAATCTTGCTATGTCATTAGGTGTTGAATAAAAAGAAAAAGCTAATGATGAGCATGATAGTCTATTTACTTATAAATTTAATTATAAACATGACACACAAGATTAAAACCATGAATATGTGTTATTAATAAAGAATACATAATAATACATCATGAATTATATGATGATATGACATAATTAATGAGAGAAATATGTATATAAGTTTATCTTTAATGAGTATTAATATGAATGAAAATGAACTCTAAAATAACATGAATATATTAGTGTTTATGAAATATTTGAAAAGCCTTCTCAACAATTTGCAAATATTGAATTAATTCAAAAAAAGTTATTCGTAGAGCTCATGTAAAGTAATCATGACATCTTAATCATTATATATAAATAATTTACTACATATCATAACATGCTTTGAACTCTTTAAAAATATCCCCTTCCATGCAATTATAGCATAATTTTTCAATTTTTTTTAATATTAAGTACCATATTTTTACTCAAATTACTCTTTTATTTCCCATGTAATTAATTAAAAAGATTAGTCTATTAAATGCACTATTTTTTATCTATCTTGAATTATTGTATAAAATTTTAATATTTTTAAATAATTTTCATAAGATGTTTTACTTTTACATAAATTTTAATCTATATTAATAACATTCTTAATATTTTAATAAACTAAATTATCAATATATCTATAAATATTGATATTTTAATACTAGAGTATAATCCGTAAATAGCATTCATGTTCCACAAATTTGTATAGCACGCGTACACTTATATATACATAACAATATAATTTAAAAATAAATAATTGATTGATTATATAAGTTTTACTTTAAATATAAATATAAGTAATCAATTTATATGTAAACAGAGGGTATCATTACCACTGAGGTGGCGTGTGCTAAGTAGCATTTTCCTTTTTCGAGGAATGAGTTTTGATAAAAATAAAAATAAAAAACCTAAATAGATACTTTTGTAATATCAATAACACATTAGTGTTATGACAAAAATGCACAAGGATGTTTGGACTTTTTTAATAAATAATATTAAGATGTAGTAAGGAGATAGAAAATGTATAAGAAACATGAAACATATGATTAATTTGACTTTTTTAATAAATAAGGTTAAGATGTACTAAGAGATAGAAAATGTGTAAGACACATGAATCATATGGATAATTTATATCTCTTTTTTACCTTTAATTATTTCATTTTATTATTTGATTTAACATGAATTATCAACCTTTATATTAATTTAATCTATAATCATTCAATATTAATTTAATCTATAAATATATCTATATAATTTTAAAATTATATATTAACTTTTTCTTTTATTTCAAATTAAAAATATATATTTTATTTTATATTTTTAAATATCATAAAATTATAAAAATTAACAAAGATTTGTGTATCCGATTGCATTTAACCATGTGATTATTAAATTGAAATGATGACTTTTCCAACTAAATGGTATTTGCTAATTGAATAGTGATATTTAGCCCGACCCATATGATACCCGATCCATCCCGGCATTTGTTTGTGGGTTCTTTTCTATATTTAGTACTTGAATAAAATAAATACTAAATTGAACACAAAATGCAATGATTGGTCTATATATGTCAGGATGAGCTACCCGACCAAGATCAATTGGCATTTTTTCTTGCCAATTAATTATATATATATATAGCATTGAAGAACCTAGATATCAAATTGGATCGTATTATGTAAAACAAAAATAATATGTTTATATATAAATTTTTACACAATCAAATCATACTGTATATTTAACATGATATTCTTAAATTTTTCAATTTTAAAATTGTATATTAATTTTTTCTTTCATTTTAAATTAAAAATATTTTTTTTTTATTTTTAAATGTCATAAAATTGTAAATAAAATTATTTTGATACATAAAACATATTACGTATAATTTTAAATATAAATTATTTTATTAAAATATTTATTATTAATTTTATCCAATTATATTATACAAACTGTAATCAAACATTCTAAAGATTAATTATAATACAATTCAATCAAATATTATTATATTTATCTATATAATAAAATACACTGCAATGAATTTATAATTTAAAATATTTGACAATCTTATAGATATTAAAAAATAAAAATGAAAGAACTTACTGCCCCATGGTGGTATATATATATATATATATATATATATATATATATATTTGGTTATAGTTGTTGCTAATAGGGGTGAGCATCGGTTCGAAACCGTAAATTTTAGGTCAATCCGAATCCGATCCGATCCGAAGCAAATTATGAATTATTCAATCAAGAATCCGATCCATTTACGTGCTCAATCAAAACAAATTAAACCATTAATTTTAAATCAATCAGAATCCGTCCGATCCAGATCAGAAAATTATTTAAACAAAAAATTATTCAATCGAAACTAATCGTTATGCGTATCAATCCAGAACAAATCTGAATTTGCTAATTTTAAGTCAATCCAAGAATCAGATCAATTGAAAATTATTAAATCAGAAATTTTAATTTAAATCTATTAAAAAAATTACATATAATAAAAAAATCTAAAATAAAAATATTTTCATACAAATTAAAAAAGTAATTAGCGACATGATTAAAAATAATTCAACAAAAATAATCAAAAATAAAAAATTAAACATTAATTACATAATTTAACTCGAAAAATTAAATAGCAATTGCATAAATTAACCGCTCTACGAATATTAATATGACAACTATTTTTGATAATCATTCGAGGTTTAAATCTGATACCATCGTCAAAGAATACGCCTGATGAAAAAATTAAAAAGTTAAAAATATACATAAATAATGAGCTAATAAACATAATAATATATATTTGATAACAAATAAATCTATATATATTTGAAATATATATTTGAAAGTTTTATGAAATATACACGATTCTAGAAACTTGATTTCATCAAGTGACTCTTGGATATTAATGATTGGAGATGAAACGAATCCAATTTTGATGCAAATCAAAGATTATGGTTTTAGAAGATAAGGAACTCTGTATGGACTAATTGTCGACGACCTTGAGGTAGAGAATGCGGATTCGGATGCTACGGTAGATCTGCAGGTATGGCGATACATCTCGGCTATCAAAGACAAAATCTTAAATCTTGAGGAATAAACATTCCACTTAAGATCAAATTTCTCATAAATCCATGCTCGACCAATGCTTCTTGTAAGTATTTGTCCACTTGAATTTGTTTTCCATAGTATGAACTTCTTTTAAATGCTTTCTCTTACGAGAAGCGTAAAGTTGGAATATCATACGCTAAAAAACCTTATACGTACCCGTTTCTAAAGGTTGAGAAGATTCTTCTATGTTTGAGGGGAAAATACGCTTTATGATACTTCTCGTACATTATCTTCCAAAGTTTTTTACCCTTTTAGAACTCATTGAAGCCTCGATCTCATCCCGTTACACAATTCTAACAAACTTAGATGTAAAGAACACTCTTTTATGCCTAGGATCAAGTAAAAGCACACAAATAACATCGTATTCATTTTAGATATTCCTCCCAATATTTGTCAAACTTTACCTTATATCACTAGCCATCTTCATCATAATATAATCCTCGCATTTACTCCACGTATCAAGTTGATCATGAATAAAACAAATACGATCCAAGAAGAAATTAGAAGTCACGTATAAAGATCAGAGAAAACATTAATGTAGCTTCGCATAAAAAACTTTCAAAAATTGGACAAAATGTCTAGCATTATCCCAATCCATTATAGTGGGAGCTTGTTTAATTTCACCTCGACAAAACTCTTGATAGTATCCCAGATCAGGTGATCTGCAACCTTTCAAATGCTTTTTGAAAATAAGTTGCAGAATCAACATCAAATAAGTTGAATTCCACCTTGTCGTAACATCTAAACAAAGCGAGTTTTTGAGTAGAGAGTTTTCCATTTCCAGTGACAACTCTTAAATTTTTGTAGTCTAATTGGTGATCCTCTCACGTATCTTACAACAACACGAATCCTATTTATTGATATGTTATACTCTTTCAAACCACCTTTCGACAATTAAATTGAATATATGCGCATCGCATGTGTAAATGTTTTGATTCTAAAATTGCATTACCGACCATTAACGCATTTTTCAAATAAGTAAGTGCGATGTCATTAGAACTTGCATTATCAGCGTAATACATAATATCTTATCAATGCCAAATCTAACAAACATGCTTGATAGCTTTCTACCAAGTGTATCACCTTTATGATTTGGAACTTGACAAAAGTTCGAAGATTCTCTTTGTAAATTCGGCCATTATCAATGAAAATGAGTTAAACACGTATAACATAAATTCGACAAGATGTCCATGTATCGGTGGTAAGACATATTCTTTTACTAGTTCTATTAAACAAGCTCTTTTAATTTTACCACTTTCGATACGTACAAATTCAAGCAATCTCTTGCAATAGTCCCAGAAGGGATTTTAAACAAAGGTTGTAACTTCTTGACAAACTCCTTAAATCCTTCACCTACGATAATAAATGGCAATTCATCTTTTATTATCATCCTTACCAATTTTTTCTCTACATCTTTCGGCATTAAAACTATGAAGTCTGAGACTTCCTTCCTTATGGAAAGCTAAAGTTTTTGTTTCTTAAGAACTCTACCGGGAAACTTATCACATCGATGGAAATGTGTGCAAGCAAATTTGACGTGCGATTTGCTTGACACGTACTTATATTGTTCTTACAATATTTGCATATAGCTTTGCGATGTTGCCTACCATACATAGTAAAATGAGCCCGTTGCTTCGCTCTAGATCTAGAGAAACTTTTTACATTCTTCTTTAGAAGCAATCGTAGAGTCGAAATGGAGATGCTGAGAATCTTCTTGAGTTGGTTGTGTTGCTGCTTTCATCTTTGTTTACTTAATCACGTAAAGTGTATCATTATCTTTATTTAAAACCATACGTATGTAGTTGTAGAAAAAAATATTAGACATTTTGAAATATATAATTGTAAAAATGTACGTAGGCGTGGGGTGATGTTGGCGTACAAAAGCAAGCGTTTTTGGCCAGCTTGACGGTGTTTTAGCGAAAAAGCGGCGTTTTTGGCGAAAAACATAAAACAATGTTTTATGATATTGATTTTATAATTATGTAAATAACAGCGATGTACTACAATGATGAAATTTGTTCCACTGACCAAGATAGATCTCAATATTTTAAAAGTAGTTTAAAAATTGTTATAGCTCAATTAAAGCGTGAAAAAGCGCGTTTTTAACAGCGTTTTTGGCGAAAAATTAAAAACGCCTTTAACGGTTTGGTGTGCCTAGATATCAAAAAGTTATATGGAATGTAAAAAAATTCATCCAAAGCAGTTTTTACAACACAAAAATTATGACGTTTCAAAGTTTTCTTATAATGTAAATCAAAAAATATAACCTTAGCATTGGGATGATGAAAAACAACGAGCAATGGCCGAGGCCAGTAGCGGCGAGCGGCGAAAAAAGCGGCGGCGAAAAGCAGCCAGCGGCAGAAGAAAGCGGCGGCCAGCGAAGAAAAAGCGGCGAAAGAAGCGATGAAGAAGAAAAAGCGGCGAAGAAGAAGCAGCGGCGAAAAGCAGCGGTAGCCAGCCAGCAGCAGCGATGGCGGCAGCGGCGTAGCGGCAATGCGAAAGCGGCGGCCAGCGAGAGAAGCAGCGGTGCGAACCGAGCAGCGAGAAACCAAACGAAGCGAGCGCGAAGCGAAGCGAAGCGAAACGGAGAAGCGAAGCGACGATCGACGTGTGAAGCGAAGCGGTGCGGTACGACGAAGCGGCGGTGCCAATGACGAAGCGAAGTAGAGCGAAGCGACGGTGACAACATGATGGAGCGAGGAGAGATGGAGCGGCGGAGAAATATAGAGGCAGGGAGAAATATGGAGGCAGCAGAAAAATATGTTAGGTTAGATTTTGGAGATATACGGCAACTATTTAGGTTAGGTTAAATAATTATATATATATTTAAATAATATATTTAATATATCGGATCGGATTGGATTATATGGATTTGAATATTTCTAATTCGAATCCGAATCCGAATCCGAGCGGATTGATAAAATCCAATTCGAATCCGATCCGATTTCGGATAGAAACCACTTAATTTGATCGGATTTTTCGGATTGATCGGATTGATCGGATATTTTGCTCACCCCTAGTTGCTAATACTTGCTTCTCCATGGATGATTGCATAGTTAAATAATTAGCATGAAGTTGAAAACAAATTTCACCAAGTAATCCCCAAGAAAAACAGAATAAAAGTTTAAATTGACATCAGAAATTTCAGATCAGTATCATATCACTTAGAAATTAATTAAAGCTATGAGCTGAATCAGCTGATTAGGGTTTCACTCAATGATTCTCAACCAAAGTTGAGTCCGTCTCAAAAAGAGTTTGGACTTCACAATTTAATAATTTATTTATGCACATGAAAGAATGAACAGTTGAAACTATACTTTTCGAATATGATAAGAATGGAAGAAGATTTTTTTTTTTTTTTTTTTTGCTATTACAGAAAAGGATCCACTTGGAATCACACTGAAAACCATAATTTTCCTGTCACATTTAGTAAGAAATTTCATGACCACTTGAGCTAATGGGTTAGCATATTAGAGAGATTTATGAAAGCCAACTTCCTACGTGGCACTTGCAGCTACTTGAAAAGTGGGACGGACCCACTTGATAAGAAAGCCCATTAAAAAAACTCAGTGGAGGATCCACAAGGCTGGAAATCTATTTCCACATCTATATTAAGAAAAGAAAATCTTGAACTACAAAAAAAAAAAAAAAAAAAAAATTCTTTCAATAATAGAATGAATACTTGTTAATAATGTAACTTATTTTAATTTAAAAAAAAACATAAAACAAACTATAAAGAATATCCATCTCTTAGTAGTTTGTACTATATATAAATTACCTTGTGCTGCCAAAGTCCAATAAGCTGTATCACAACACAAAATAGAGAAGACCAACCATTAAAACATGACTGCTTCAACTTCTCAGCTCTTTCACGACTTTCTTGGGGACTTCTACTCAAGGAGACTCCTGCTCCACAGTCCCAATTACCAAGTACCAAGCTCAGCTAGTCCGCCAACTTCAGTAACCAGCCATGACTCATCAGAACAGTATGCATCAGGAAACAATAGTTTTGATTCAAATGTTGTTATGGTCCTCTCGGTCCTCTTGTGTGCTCTAATTTGTTCACTGGGTTTGAATTCCATAGTTAGGTGTGCATTAAAGTGTTCAAATTTAGTAGCCTCAGAGTCCAGGACCAACTCCTCAGCCAGAGCAACCAACAAGGGTATAAAGAAAAAGGCCCTAAAGACTTTCCCAATAGTGAATTACTCAACTGAGCTGAATTTGCCTAGCTTGGACACCGAGTGCGTCATATGCTTATCAGAGTTTACAACTGACGAGCGTGTCCGCCTTCTGCCTAAGTGCAACCACGGTTTCCATGTCCGCTGCATTGATAAGTGGCTAAGTTTACACTCATCTTGTCCAAAGTGCAGGCAAAATTTGATGGAGACGTGCCAAAAGATTGTTGGATGCAGCCAAGCCACCCCCCCATCAGAATCCGCTGTACAAATACAAGAAACAATTGTAATCATTGCCCCACATGAGCCTGAAAGATTCATAAGAAATTACCAGATCAGTAGCTAAGTTTTTTATTTTATTTTGGAGTTACGATTTGTAAGGTATGATTGCTGGGTTGGTCTTGTAAGCCATGGGGATTTAACAATAGATGAGGGGCATCGATGCTAGGTTACAGGCAACAAACAAGCCAGCAATCACAAGTAAGTGCAGTGTTAGATTTTTAAATTGTACAGTGACGAAGAATTCGTGGAATATAATTTTTTCTTATAAATATTATATTAGAATTTCATCAGAAACTCAGCTGACTCAACTGTAAACATAGAGTGAAGCTTGTTTAAGTGGTAATCTATATGATCCTGAGAAGGAATATTAGTCAAAACAAATGCCACTCTATAAGGGGGTTCTACAACCCTATGTTACATAGGCTCTTTTAGGACACCTAGTGTACTAAATTTTCATATACATGTTCGATACCTATTTTTTCAATTTTTTTAAAATTTCCACCAATTTGGAGTGTGGAGCACTCCATACCCATGTCCATGTCGTGTTTAACCCATTGGACACAGTTGCTTTATCAAAAATGAAGAATTCATGCAACATATCCGCATCCAATGAGCAAAGTCAACAAACCAATCTTTTATCCCCTTGTTCTCATTAGCAATAAATATAATAAACAAGTTAAAAAGCAATCGTTTTGGCACCAATTTAATTTTAAAATGTGGTAAAGAGCATTAACTTTGTAGTATAATGCTTAAAAGACTATTTTGGAAAGAAGATAAAAAAAAACCTTTGGTTTCATTTTCCAGTCACTAAAATCAGATCCTAAAACAGTACAGCTTCAAGGCACTGAAAAACATTAGATTTATCTAATACACACAGAAGTGTCTTAATTTTCAAGTGATATGTACAAAGTGTCCTATGTCGTTAAAAAAGACAGAAAAGCTACAAAACATAAAGAGCAATGTCAACATAGTAATGGAGCATAACTTAATTGGAAGCTGAGGATGAAACCACTAAATGCTTCCAAACCAAATCAATATGTACTAAAAAGAAGACTTTTGTACCTTATTCGTCTTGTGAAGTGTCTCTCAAGCCAAGCTGAAAACTTGATTTGCCAATTTGCAAACTATACTATCACAGTTTGGGATTGGTGACACAACAGAGCAAACGAAAGTTCAGCACTGAATTGAGGTCATCCTCAAGTAATAGAGTAAACTAAGCTATAGTGGTCTACTGGCTGTCTAGCTTATATATTTATAATGTTAGTTCTTGGTACAGGTTCTGCAACATAGTAAATTCTAAAGCTGCTTTGCTTAAGTAGATCTATTTAAGATATAATACATAACCATAGTAGAGATTCCATTTTTTATTTATTTTTATGTCGTTTTTTACAACAGAGATTTTGTTTTCAATAAATATTGATTTTTAAACAGCAATCAATATAAGGGTCTAAAGAAAAAAAAATGATTTTGGGAGGAGGGGGTGAATCATAGAATCTTAAAAACATTAAGGCCAACTACATTTTAGTGTAACATATTGCGCTAAAATAGTGTATTTTTCACACTATTTTTTCATCTCTCACCCACATTACACTAAATAACACACTAAAAAGTATTTTTTTTTTTTTTTTGCAAAAGTATAATATTCTTACACTAAAACTCTATTTCTAATGTAACTTTTGCACGAAAACTTGCTCCAAAGAGGTGCTAAAACTCTACACTATTTTAATGAACGAATAGTGTTGCACCAAACTATTTAAAGTAAGCTTATACAACATATTACTCTTGCATCATTCATTGTAAATACACAAGTAATATGCTCCATACGGCCCGATCTACTTTATCCAGACAACCTGGAAGTACTTTTGGGGATCAATCATTGAGGTGGGCAACAAACAAGTATAAAAAGTTTGGTAAATGGTAACACCAGGTTATGAATAGGGATTATTATCAATCTTTTTGTATTAAAGTCTCACGTCGATTGTTAATCGCATCCACGTTGTGCATATAAATAAGGGTAATTTTCTATCTCATAGCTTGAGTTTTGAGATGGAATTAGTTTTAAATTTAACGTCTTTATTAAAGCAGATTATTATCGATGCAGTTGTTTCTGGCTGATGAGTGATGCGTTCGGCTTGGCTTTCATGCTCAACATCCTCTCGTCAATTTCAAGGGAACATACCCTTGTTGATGTGAGTGAGAGTTTAAAATCCTTCGTCGATTGAGAATCATGCTCACACTGCGTATATAAACAAAGGTAATCCTCTATCTCATAACCCGGATTTTGAGATAAAATTAGGTCTAAATTTAACAACAGAACAAGGAATGTGTTCTTTAAATTCAAACATAAAACTTACTTTTATGCCTTATAAATCTTTTATAAGATTCATCTAGTCGACAATTGTAAGTCTATCCTAAAAAAATATTAGCAGTGTTAGAAAAGCAAATAATTTGAAAAATACATTTTCACCATAAATGGAGCAACTTATAAAATAACTAACAGTTTACGAGAACAAGATAATTGCGTTTAAAGGAACTGTATTTTCTGCAAGCCAAGCACAAAAGGAGAGAACAACAGAACAAGAGTAAAGCTTGTCGAAGAGACATTTCGTCGAACATATAGCCTTAGCTGAATTAAATTATTACGTACCGAATAAAAAAGTCATCTTTTCGATGACATTAAAAAAGACGGAGAAAGCCTGTCAGACAACCGCGTGACCACCCCAATCAGATTGTCTGACTGAGAACGATCCTCTACGGCCACGATGACCCTTTAAGCCACCAAACTGTTAATCACGCTCTGATCACACGGTCCTGATTCATCAACCAGGCTTAGGTTCCTGTCTACTTAGAACTCAAGGAGACAGAGGTACGATCCTATAGAACAGATCCTGTTCAAGTAAGGTCGTATCCTTGGTCGTTAAACCAAAGATTTAAGTAGGGGGTTGCTTCGTACTGAAACTCCAATGTGGGAATTTCTGATTTTAATTTGACCGCGCTGCGCTGCGTGAGACTCGGTTTTTGGAAAAAAAGTATAGAATTATGATAGATTTTAAGATACTGTGGTAATTAGTTTTACAAAATTATATTAAATTAAAAAATATTTGTGCTAATTTTTATTTTATTTTATCTTAATATGATTATAAGTACGTAAATATTTGATTTTGAAATATTTGTGTATGAAAACTCAAATAATTAGAAACCATCCATTAAATATACTTATATTTATACCAAAAAAATATGTAAAAAATATACTTAATATTTTAAAAATTAGATATATTATTATAATTATTTAAAATTAAAAATATATATTAATTAAGGATTAATAGTTGAAATAGTGTTATAAATTTAAAAATGTATATTTTTGTAAGTTATTGATTAACTTAAGTAAGATTAGTACACTAATTATAATAAAGATATTTTTTAATATAATAAATTTTTTGTGAAATAAAATAATTATATTAATTTTATAAAAATTATAAATAGGTCTAAAATATCATAACATATACTTGACACCTGTATTTTTTAAGATAATTTTGATATTTGGGAAAAAAATTTAAAAAAAGAAAACCTAACTAACATTGTCCTCTTTTGAGTTGTATACTTTGATTCAATACCTACATATTACGTGATTTGGGGCAAAGATAACGTCTCTTTAACTTTGAACATAAAAATAAAAATACATCTTTTAATAAAGATATGTATATATATACATTTGAAGAGTTATGATTCTTAAAAATTATTAGACACAAATAAATGGATAAAATGCATACCCTTTCTAACTATATAGATAAGAGCTCATTTTATGGCTAAAGACACACCAAAATATAATATTTCAATACAAGAAAATTCTTTCAGGTCCTCCACAAACATTCTAATTCTTAATTCTATAATGAAATTCGTACATTTTATGATAGGTGCAAATATTAAAGAGTGTAACAAAAATCCTAGGCCAATTGTACCATGAAGATATATATTCTATAAGTTTATTTACGCTCATCATTGTAAAGATATATTATTATTTTAATTGTTCTTGAATCTAAATTGTTTTTTTTTAATTATTATCTACATTTTTACATAAGAATATTTTATTGTACTCCTTCCACCAAATGACACATCATATGTCTATATATATTTTATATACATTTTTTATTTAAGAATATTTTATTGTAATCCTTCCACCAAATGACACATCATGGAATATTTTATATGCCACTTTTTAAACAATTACAACCAACTTTTACAAGTTAATCAAGTCTATCTGTTTTCGACATAAATGTAGGGATAGAGAGGATCACTTTTTTTGTTTTTTTTTTTGTTTTTGGCTAGTATATCTTTTCTCTCCATTTATTTAAATTTAAATTATTATTTAGTCCAAATTGTTTTTAGGTTCTCTATTTACGAAAAAATGTTTTTCCTTTAGTTTTTTTTTTTAAATTTCATCCATGTTTAATGTTTTGATAATGTATATTTAGATTCAATATTGATCATTTTGACCAATCCCCACTATTGTTGAACATGAAGGTTCAATTACATCATTTTTATCCCAAATGAAATTGCTTTCATATATTTTTTTTTCCTAAATGATACCATTACCTGATACGGTGCAAGTAAATGATATTTTTTTGTTCAAGGTGTTTGCTGGGTGATTATTAGGACAAGATGTTCCCAAGATCATGGAGGTTTCTTGAAGAATATATTTGCATAAACGTCACAGAATATTTTTCTCTAAATTGTCACATAAGACTTTATGTATCACCGAGATCTTTAGATTGTTTTACCATTAAAAATATAAATTTTTCACATATAGAGAGGTTAAGCATGTTAAATAAATGTTTATTTGATGCGAAATCGTCTTATTATTATAATTGTATTGAAATTTGAGAATAAAAAAATTAAATTAAAATAATTTTTTAAAATTTTAATAATCAAATCAAATAATCATCATAAAATTATTTAATTTAAATATATAATATCGTAATATAAAAAATATGAAAAATATAAAACAAATACACCAATAAATATAAAAATTTGATAAATTGATCTTCAATCTATGATTACATCAATTAATATCTCTTCTCGTAAATTACTTACTTAGCATGAAAACATGATACATCATATATATATATATATACTGCTCGAATCCAACTTTCATTTTTTTTTCTTTTCGAGACACACCCAATAGGCTTAGCATTAATATATCAAGGTAATAATAAAAGCCTAAGTTAATTTTATTTTTTTTACTTAATTAGCCAAAGCTCCTAATAATTTATTTTTTAGAATACTTAAAAAATTAATTGATAATTTTATAAATCTATTTAAATTTAAATAAATATTTTAACAACAAAAATAATTCAAAGTGTTGTAAACATATGTTAATAAATAAATAAGTATAATAATATTTGTAATAATTATAACAGATATACATAAAATACGATTATTTAAAACCCGAATATTCATTCGATTTTTATTGATGAACTTAATAACAAATATAAAAACAAGTTTACACTTAAATATATTATCTACGAAAATAATCAAGCGTTCATTATACTTGCAAATTTTTACTTTAATATTTTCAATTTATATAAAAATAAATAAAATATAAAAAATAATTATGTAATAAATGAATTCGTACCAATTAAATTTAATATAATATAAAATAATAGAAAGTATTCGTACACTAAATATATTCTATAATCAGTGGAGTTAAAATATATGATACCACTTTGTGTCTTCCCCCGAAGAAGTAGATGATCTGGCACTTAAGGTTGCATTTGACAATAGCACAAAAAAAAACTCAGCCAATTCTCTATGCTCACAATCACGAGGGAGCCATAAATTTCTATGCCCACGACTCACGAGTTAGTAAATGGAAAAAATTATACTTTCATTATTTTATTTTTATAAATCATAAATAATATTTATTTTATTTTAAATTGATATATTTTAATCACTTTCTTATTACATTCATTAATTGATATTTAATTATTTTAGATCAATTTTAATTATTTTAATCATATTATTTTCTATTTTTATAAAAAAATTATAATATTTTTAACTCCAAATATTTAGGAGCGATTCAATTCTATTTAATTTTTTCTATAAAAAATTTAAATTTTTTAATAAATTATTAAAATATTTTAAAATATAATAATAAGATGATTTAAGTGTATTAATTTTAAAAGAAATAATTAATATATTTAATTTATAAAATTAAATTGATTAAAGTATTATCAAAACATTTGCGAATTGGGCTTTCATTCCACAATTATTTAGAGACTTTTAAAAAACAGGCAGTTGGACTACCACCGCTCATTAGAAAAAAAGACTTCAATTGGGAAAAAATATAATCCAAATTTACAACAGTATTTTATTTATTTATTTATTTATTTTATAGAGAAAAAGCTACAATACATACATAAATTCTTTGATTTTTGTCAAGTAATTTGTTCAAGTGCGATATGAGCGTGAATAATTAATACTTTAGTTTGTTAGTAATTTTAATAAAAAATTGAAAAAAATAGAACACATAGATATAAAAAAAAAATCACCTGTATAACTCAAAAGAAAAGTCATGACTGAAATAATAATTGAATATTTGCTTGGAATCCAATATTTGCAATGAATTTCATCCATTATCAACTAATTTATTGATTATGAAATATTTTTATTTCATTAGACTAATTATATAATCAATTAATTTTAGTAGATACACCATAAATTAAAGAGAAAATTAATGTAAAAGTTTTAGAAATTTTCTCTTAGTTGCAGTATAATATATATTAAAAAATTTTGCAGAAATTTTAAAATATATAGATATTATATTTTACAAAAAAAAATTTTAATTTTAAGATATTAAAAATATTGAAAATGCATTGGCATGTATTCCAAAAAAGTATTCAAAATTGGGATATATAGTCTTAAAAAAAAACTCCCGGATGCAAGGCGAAGCCCAATAACAAAGCTCATATAAGGCCCTAACATATATTATTAAAAAGGTTTTTTATTTTACAAAATACTTTTTTTATTTTTTAAATAAACGGTTTGATGTGGTAAAAATTCATCAAAATTTAATCACTTTATTAAAAAGTTTATAAATAAAAAATAATAAAATTTTAAATATTAAAATAAAATATATTTATTTTATTTAAATAATCTATAGTATAACTTAAAGGATTTTGCTAATACGGTTGTATTATTAAGAATCTAATATAAATCATGTAAATATTCTTATAAAGTATAGAGTTGAGATAATCAATACATATGTTATTGGGAGAAGTGTGTCAATGATAACGTAATTTTTGAAAAAAAAAGTATTTTAATCTCGTTTTTAATTATAGTATTTTAATTTTATAATTTTATAAAAACATACAATTTAATCTTAAAACGATGTACTTTAGTCTTCAAAAATAGTGCATAGAAATTTCATAATTTTAGGTTTTGTATATCTATTTTTTCTTTATTTAACAATATTCATAATTAAGTGATTAAATAAAGAAAATACTAACGAGCTACCAACCTAATTAGAATGTCTCAATACACCTATTAAGACTTATCATCTACAATATTTCATTTTAAAAGTAAGATATGCATTATATATGTATATAAGTACCATATTGCTGGATTTTATAATTATTTAATTTAATTATAAAATGAAAATAATTAATAGTTTAAAATTAATTATATTAATATTTTTTTCTTTTTGTTAAATTTCTAATAAATTATTCTAATTTTTTTTCAAATTTATAGATAAATTATATGCAATGTCATTATCAAGTAATAGTAATTGTTTAAGTAATAATAGCATTGCATGTAATTTATTTTACAGTTTAGTCGGTATAATCAATTTAACATCGGAAATTAATTAAAAACTAAATAAACATGTTTAGTAAAAAAAAAAATTCAAAATTATTATACTTTATCCGATCTAAATTGAAAAATTAGTTTGATGAGTTTTAATAAACGATACTTAGTTTGATTCAAAATGTGACATAAAATATAAAAGATATAAATCTTACCAACATATTACTAAGTTAACCATAATTAGGTTATTTCTTATTTTTAAAGATTCAAGTTAGTTCTTGATTTACAAGAAAACAATACTCTATTCTATTCAATTTTAATACAAAGATAAAACTCAATTTTACACCATCTTTAGTTCATTAACAAAAACATATTATTCTAATTTATACTATATAAATAATACAAAGTAGTGATATTGTCATCATGTAAATTATTATTGTTGTAAGAATGTTTCATTGATGATAAATTTATCTCATAATTATAATACTAAGGTGTAAAATTGACATTTTAAATATGCTTTATTGTGAGAACATATTATTACCATAATGTAGATAAAATGTCATTAATTGAATTAAGAAAACTTTCTTTCTAAATGATTTGCTGAAAATATTATATGTTTTATTTCAAAATTAATGATACAAAGTGACAATAAATCCACAGGCACAGCATGATGAAAATAGGTGCTACAAGATTTGTAAAACTTGTTTACAATTTTGACAATTTTGCCCTAATGGTTAATATTACACATGTTATCTACTTCCATGTTAGTCACGAGGGCAGGCAAAAGTTAATGATAAATTTGGAAAAATAATAATAATATAAAATTATAATAAAAAGTGTAAAAATTAATAGTTATAATAATTAATCACGTAATCATAGGAAAATAAATATTTATAAATATATATATATATATATATATATATATATATATATATGTTTAGTATAATGTGAAAACATATTGTTAAATCCCACATTGGTTAGAGATATTTCTTTCGTTGTACATATAAGTTTGTATAATCATTTGTCTTATAACTTAAGCTTTTAGGTAGACTTAGAGTCAAGTCTAACATGGTATTAAAGTTGGTTTCATGTCTTCCATCGACTCTCGTGACATAAATCCAGACTCTAGCCAATATGGAGGGGATGTTAAGTATCACATTGGCTAAAGACACTTCTTTAATTGCACATATAAGCTTGGACAATCATTAAACTTATAACTTAAATTTTGAGGTAGAGTTAGGCTTAAGTCTAACACATATAATTAAATTTCTCAATTTTATAATTATTGAATCAAATTATCTAAATTAAAAATAAAAAAATTAAAAGTAATATTTATTTTAAATAATAATATTATCACAATAAGTTTTATTATTACTATAATAAAATATATAAAATATTTAATTTATTCGTAACATTAATTACATACTATTATAACTACTATTATATAAAATTTTCATTAATAATATATATATATATATATTCACAACCTAATTACGCAAAATATCCTCAAGTGCTGGAACGCAATTTTGGTGTCAACGAATCCAACTGTCAGCCAACACTGATGTTTAAAGAGAGAAAGATAGCACATGTATGCACATGGAAGTTTATAAAGCTTCAATCAAAAACATTATGAAGGCCAAATGGGAGGTCATATTTATGAGATCTGCAAGTTTATACCTCAATAGTACACAACCAATCAAGAGCTACACATGCCAGCCACCTTTTAGTCTTTTAACTAAGAATCCAACCCGTCAACTTATTTTAAATTTAAAATCACCTACCATCATGTTTGTTTTTATTTTTATCTCAGTTTTCTTTTATATATTATTAAAACATTATTTTTATTAAAATAGTTTTTAAAAAAATAAGAATGATTTAATTAATTAATTAAACAAACTCAAAGGTCCTTTTTTTTTAATGTAAAGACAAAAAGTCAAAAACCCTTTAAGTTCCTACACAGATTTTCACTCTCATTTTCAACCGTTTGTCATTTCTTCTTCCTTCTTCTTTAGACCCGAAAATCTCCATTATCTTTTCTTTTATTTTCTCCCTCTTCCACTAAAGGCTGCCGTCATTTTGCACGTCACTGTCACTGAATAATCACCATCTTATTGTCACTGTCGCAGTTCTTCATCAGTCCATATCATTCTTCTAATAGGTAAGCTACTAAGATACAGCTAATCTCAGTTTGTTATATATTGTCAGAAACTCCATCATTTGGATCATGTCTCGTCCCATTTTGGACGTGAGTTACCGACTGATTTCCTCTGTGCCTTTTCAATACCTAAGAGACAAATATTGTCCCATTGCTACAAAATATCTGATTAATTTATTAACTTTTTTACATCTAGTACCTGTACAATATATTAAAAGTAAGCCAAAAGATGAGGTTGTGCAAACCAGCTCCAGTTTGATGTCTAAGGCTCGCATGGATAACAAGTGTGCAGCTCATCCAAATATGCAGCAAGTGTGTAGCTCTAGTTTGATGTCTAAGACTAGCGTGGATACAAGTACCAGAACAATCAGCAACAAGCCATGTAGCAATACACATGCAGAATCTGTTAACATTCAGTTAAGGAGTCATTTGGACTTAGATGCTTGGATAGATATTTTGCTCAGAAGTTGTATAGTACGTTGTAGTACAATTTTTAGTAATTCATTACTTGTAAAAGCTGTGTTTACGTGATTAAAAGTATACAGTACAAGTAGTAGAATCATTTACAGCTCTATAAATATTAGACTATATATTTGTATATTTGAGTTTTATCTAATGAAAAATATAGCTGTTAAATTCTTAATTTAAAGAATAAATTAAGAATTTTAATTTAATGAGTAAATTAAGGAGTAAATTAAGGAGTTATCATCCTTAAAGAATCCTTAATTCAAGAAGAAAAATAAGTAATCCTTAATTTAAGGAGTAAAACAATGAATCCTTAATTCAATGAGTAAAACAAGGAATTCTTAATTCAATGAGTGAATCAAGGAATGTTTAATTCAAATAGTAATTTAAGGAGTAAATCTCCTTATATATAGCTATAAAATTGTAATGAAAATATGAAAAAAACAATACAACTTTGAGATAGCTTGTTTTAATTTATAAGGCCTTTAGATCTTGGCCTTTGGCCTTGGTATTTTCAACACCAATTTTCAACATGGTATCAGAGGAAGTCGATCTTCTTAAAAAAACTGTTATTCCTTTGCTCAAAGTGCGTTTGACACTCTATTAGAGCGATTTGTTATTCTTTTTGTTTTTTCAAACCAAATTTCTTTGCGATGATGTATTAAATCTCTCCTATAACTCCACCTGACTGATTTGGAGGGGAAGTATTATGGTAAAAGGAAAGATCCTATATTGAAACCAATATGAAAATATGGTAATGAAAATATGAAAAAAACAATACAACTTTGAGATAGCTTGTTTTAATTTATAAGGCATTTAGATCTTGGCCTTTGGCCTTGGTATTTTCAACACCAATTTTCAACATGGTATCAGAGCAAGTCGATCTTCTTAAAAAACTGTTATTCCTTTGCTCAAAGTGTGTTTGACACTCTATCAAAGTGATTTCTTATTCTTTTTGTTTTTTCAAACCAACTTTCTTGGCGATGATGGATTAAATCTCTCCTATAGCTCCTACCTGCCTGATTTGGAGGGGAAGTATTATGGTAAAAGAAAATGTCTCATATTGAAACCAAGCTCTTGGTGATGATGGATTAAATCTCTCCTACAGCTTCTACCGACTTGATGTGGAGGAGGAGTATTGTGGTAAAAGAAAAGGTCCCACATTGAAACCAAGCTCTTGGCGATGATGGATTAAATCTCTCTTACAGCTTCTACTGACTTGATGTGGAGGAATATTGTGGTAAAAGGAAAGGTCCCACATTGAAACCAAGCTCTTGGCGATGATGGATTAAATCTCTCATGTAGCTTCTACCTACCTGATGTGGAGGAGTATTATGGTAAAAGGAAAGGTCCCACATTGAAACTAAGCTCTTGGCAATGATGGATTAAATCTCTCCTGCAGCTCATACCTGCTCGATGTGGAGGGGAAGTATTGTGGTAAAAGAAAAGGTCACATATCGACAACAATAATATATTTTTTTTGCTATCGTAATCAGCATTTTTTTTGTTAGTTTTACATTTGTTGCATTGGCTTCTCATCAGTTTCAACGACTTCTGTGCAAGCTTAGATCCATAAACCTTATGGATCTAGCTTGAGGGGGAGTATTAGAGATAAAATTAAGGAGTAATTTAAGCAGTAAATTAAGGAGTGTTAACTGCTTAATTTAAGGAGTAAATCAAGAATCTTAATTTAAGGAATAAATTAAGGAGTAAATCAAGGAGTTATCATACTTAATTTAAGGATTAATTCAAGGAGAAAAACAAGGAATCCTTAATTCAAGGAGTAAAACAAGGAATCCTTAATTCAAGGAGTAAATCAATGAATGTTTAATTCAAATAGTAATTCAAGGAGTAAATCTCCTTATATATAGCTATATAATTGTAATGAAAATATGAAAGAAAGAATACAACTTTGAGAGAGCTTGTTTTATTTTGGCAAGGCCTTTAGGCCTTTTGGCCTTTGGCCTTGGCTTTTTCAATTCCAATTTTCAACAATAGTAGTGTACTTTATTCCCATTGTCATCTTCTACTGTTCTCCATTACATCTTCTGCTTATAACTTGATTCACACATTATGTTTAACCTCTGCACTCTTCCTGCTCAAATTCCCTTGCTGTAAATTCATTATTCCTCTCAGCATTTGCAATTGCTTCAAGTCAGCTTCATGCTGTAATGGTAATGACTTTCATTCTACTGCATATGGTATTAGAGCAAAGAAGTTTAGTGAGCTTCTTCTAACGATCTAGGAATGGATGATCCAGTAATTTGCACATTACACAATATTTTAGTATTAATTAAACTAGGAAGTAGTAATTATATGATCTGGAAGCACCGAACTTGAGCATCATGTTTTAAATGAAGAACCACAACAAAATCTTGTTGATGGAACTGTGTACTCAGCATACAAGAAATGGAAGAAATAAGATGAAATACTAGGGTGCTGGCTTATGTTTAGTATCACCGAAGAAGTACTTAAGTAAATCTCAGGTCTTGAAACAACTCGAGATGCATGGCTATAGTTGGAAAAATCTTACTCTTCAAGGTCAAGAGCATAAGCAGTACAAGTGCGTGAAAAGCTTTAGAGTTTTGAATAAAGGAGCTCTCACAATAGCTGATTATATGCTTAAGATTAAATTTCTCTTTGATAAGCTTGAAGTAGTAGATTGTGCACTCACAGAAGAACAGAAAGTCATGACAATCCTAGGAGGTCTTGATGAACAATACTATAGTGATGAGCTTGAGGCAATAGATTGTGCATTCATTGTAAGAATGATGTATGAAAAAGTAAAAGTGGAGGATGCCAAAGCATTGTTGCTGAGTCAGGAAAATAGAATTGAAAGAAGGAAGATAACTCCTATGTCACCTCTACCAATAGTTAACCTCATTAGATTAGGCTCACACTCGAGTGGCAACAATCCTCAGACACAATCATCCACACAACAAACTCATGTGAAGAACAATACAGTAGGTAGTCAAAATGCTTCACAAACTGTGAATTCATTCTAAGTTCACACCATTAGGCTACTCTCCTAATGATGTGTAAGGTAGAGGAAGATGAGGATATGGTGGAGGTCAAGGAATATCACATTTTCAACTTTGTGACAAGTTAGAACACATTGTTACCACTTGCTAGTTCAGGTTTGATAAGAATTTTGTATCTCTTGCACATCAAGGAACTGGTAAAAGACCACCATCTGTACCTGCACAACACATAAATCAAAATTATCCTTCCTTTAATAGACCTTATGATCCGCAAGTATGATAGTTGTTGTAAGTCTAAGACCACATAATATTCCATCTCAACTCTACTTAACTATAACTATGGATGTCTGCCTGTAAACAGTCCATAATAACTTTCCTACCTTCAACAATATTATATGCTTTACTGTTCACCAACATCTCAGTTTCAACACCAATTTCTTACACCTTCAAGATCAACTTATTCATATGAACCTTAGTGGTTTCCTGACTCAGAGCCATACATCATGTCAAAAATGATGTCTCAAACATAGTCAATGTAGCACCTTACTATGGATAGGAAAAAGTCATGATAAGTAATGGTAAGCACCTATTTATTTCTCAGCTCTATTTCTTTTCAATCTCTCTTATACACTAATAAATCCCTTCATTTGCATCATATTTTAAGTGTACCTCATATTACAAAGTATTTCCTTAGTTTCTCACAATTTGCACAACATAATAATGCCTTTTTTGAGAACCCTTTCCATTGTTTTGTTAAGGACCCTCAAACAAGAGAAATCATGTTTAAAGGACAAATACAAAATGGTCTTTACGTATTTAATCTGAATTTAGCTCAGTCATCAATCATCAATAATTTACCTCGCTTAAACATCCATCTACTCATTCATTCTCTACCTATAAAGCTATGACAGTAACTCATTTGTCCATTTGGAATTAATGAATGTATCATGCCTCTTTACCAATGGTGAAAATAGCATTGTCAAAAAGTTGTATTTCTTTTACTTCAAATAATGACAATAACTTACTTTGTTCAGCTTGTGAAACAAGTAAGAGTCATAAACAACCTTATCTTGCTAGAAATAGCTATACTTTTGTACCTTTTCAGGTAGTACACTCAGATGTATTGGTTGCTCCCATCATTTCAAAAAATGGCTTTCGATATTATGTACATTTTGTTGATGAGTATAACTTGTTTACTTAGATATACTTTCTAAAAACAAGTGTTAGAGTATAAACTTTCAACAATTTAAAGCATAGGTTGAACTACAATTGGGAAATAAAATCAAAATTCTTCTAAGTGATTAGGGAGATGAGTTTCAAGGGCTCACTTCCACACTAATTTCTTCTGGAATATGGCACTATACAACATGTTCACATGCACATGAGTAGAATGGACTTGCTAAGAGGAATCATAGACATATCAATGAGCTTTGTATGACTATGCTTCATCATTCATTCTTGTCCAATGAATATTGGGATTAAGAATTTTTTACAAGCACTTACATCATTATTAGATTGGCAACTCATGAAAGATAAATCATCTTTTGAAGTCCTTTTCTTTAAGATATCCAATTATACATTTCTTCATGTATTTGGATGTTTATGTTTTCTTTGTGTTAGACCTTACACAGGTCATAAATTAAAAACTAAAGCTATTGCTTGTACCTTTCTTGATTATAGCCCACGACATAAAGGTTACAAATATTTTACTAAATAAGGCAAGCTTTATATTAGTAGCGATGTTATTTTTCATGAGAAAACAATTTCCTTTTTCACACAAAGGTCCCATTGTCTCATCTTCTATTCAATCTGTTTCTCAACATACTGTCTTACCTATTATTACTATTCATACATCTTTCCTGATTTTTTCACAATTGATTCAATGGTTGGTTAAGGTTTATGGTTGAGTGTATTTCTTAAAATTAATTTAGTGGTTGGTTGAGGTTCATGTTGATTGTATTTTTCACGATTGATTTAGTGGTTATTTGTGGTTTTTGGTTGAGTATATTTTTCACGACTGGTGGTTCTCTATTTGGTTCACTTTACTGATCTTCGGTGACTGATCCCACTATTTTGTGTGGTGTTGGCTTTGGAAGAAAGCTGAATTCATATGTCAAACCAATTTGTTAAGGAAGCAACAATATATAGTTATAGTAGAGGTTCTAACTTATATAGGTATTTATGTTTATATTTCTATTAAGTTGTATTATTTATTATTTTTAATGGATTGTTTGCTACCTAGTGGTTGATATAAACAACCGAAGGATGTTACCACATAGGTAGAATTCTATGTGACTTTACTTCGTTATACTTATTGTTATGTAATCAGCTATTGAATTAGTATAATCTGAGTTTTTATTGTGTATGTTCCAACATATTAGATTTAGACACTGATTAAAAAGCTTATTTATTTTATATAGTTGTATGTTTTCTTTCCTTTCTTTATAACATGCATATAACTTTATATTTATTACCTTTGTTAATTTAATTTAATATGCATGCATGTATGTTTGGTATGAGTCTTTAAGGAGTCAATATCTCCTTATCCTAGTTATGTACTAGGTATTAAACTTTTTTAATTGGTTTGTTACGTTATGATTGATTACATGTTGTGATAATACAATTATCATTTTTTGAATATATTTCCACATATGAGGTATTAAAATAATTGAAAATCCTTAATAACTTTTCTAATATGTATAACTGATTTGCATGCTATGTGATGTTTATTATGTTTATATTTGTTGCTAACCTGGATAGAAGATTGTGAGACACACCGTTACTAGTTTGTTTACCGCACATTATTGTTTCATAACTAATGATCGTTTTAATTATGTGTTGAATTAAGTTTGTTGTTTATTAATTTCGATGTGCTACTTGATTAATTCACGTTGTAAGGTATACTTAGTCGATTTGGAATAGAGTTCGAAAAAATATTCCGTGGGTATGAAACTGTAGTTACTTATTAGATTCGAAAAAAAACAATTGATCTCAATACAATTGTTCCTACTTATGAAATTTTAAATTTGTCAAATTGATAACTATGATAAAAATAATTACAATACTTGTAAAATTATGAATATGGTGAGAAATTTCACTTTAAATTATGTAACTAGTGTTACAAATTTGATAATTTTGATCAAATTTATTAATAAGTTTAAAAATTTGGATCAAATTATCTAAATTAAAATGAAAGAAAATAAAATAACTAATATTCCAAAAAAAAGTGTAAATTTATTATATAATTTAAGTCGAGTATAATAACTACAAAGTAATTTAACCGTTGTTTATAAGTATTCCTAGTTTGGCTCCACCTATTTATATTTTAAAAAAATATGTATATAATTTAGTTAATTTAATTAAAAAATATATTAGCATATATACTATATTTTAAATTTTATTTTATAAAAAGATATATATATATATATTATCTTTTAAGTGTTTCTTTTAATAATAATATAAGATGATTATTTTATAATAAATGCATTTTGTTAAATTAATGAGTTCCAGAGTTTTTAATTGGTTTTTTTTAATAATAACATTATAATGATTATTTGTGATAAATAAAATGAGTTCCTAATTGTTTCCTTTTCTTTTAACTCAACGATTCATTAAATTAACTTATTAAGGTTTTCTTTTCTTTTTGAAAGAAAATGAAATAACTCATTTCATACCTATAATTTTACCATCTCTGTCTAATATCTAATATAATCATATATATATATATATATATATATTTAGCCTACGACTTGTCATTCTAGATTCAAGCTCCATCTTTTGAGTGTATGTCATATTTTGCCACTTAAAGCTCTAGCTCGTTTCAATTTAAACTAGCTAAAAAGCTATTAAAGCATAGTTTTTAATTTATTTAAAGCACAAAACTTAAGTTTATTTTTTGTATAACTTGATTAAGATACGTTGAATGTATCTTCCTAAATGTGATAAACATGTGTTATTTTTATAATTTGATGAATATATATTGTTTTTTTAGAGATCGTTAAAAATGAAACTAGTTAAATAAATAAGTTATATATAAAACTAAATGTAATTGTAATTGCTCCATGATTCTTTATTTAAAAAAAAATTAAAGTCTTTACATATAATTTTTTTTATGTTTCATTTATTAATAAAAAGAAAATTTGATGTTAAAATTTTGTAGAAAGGTTTCCATGAATATTATTACTTGAAGAATAAATATACAATAATAACTATTTATGAGTAATACATGTGACATATAATATAAATATAAATAATTTAACACGATATCAATTACACTCGCATAAATTTATTTAATAAATAAGTTAGATATATCATAAAAACACAAATGAATTTGTTTAGTTAATATTTTTATTATTATTTAAGAAGATAATTCAATATTATTGAATTAGTATTTTTATAAGTATTTTTTGATTAAAAATAATGTATATTAGTTGATTATTTTTAATTTATATGAGATATTATATTATCTCAATATAAAAATGATTAATTTAACATAAATTTATAATCTGTTAATAAATGAATTGATTAGATCATCCCTAAATGAGTAAATGCATGAACCAATTACACAAGTGTACATAATAATAATAATGCAAAGTCAATATATAATAAAATTATAAAAATAATTATTCATTATAAATGTATTTATTATAGATGCATTTTGATATTTATTGATATAAAAAAATAATTTATGAAACTTTAGTAAGGTATGATTTGGTTTTAACATGAGTTATACAAAGGATATAGCCACGATCCTTTAGTTTAATAGTAATCGTAGGATGCTCACGATAATAATTTTAAGTATTATCATTATATTCTATTTTAATAGTATCATTATGTATATTGTTTTCATTATAAAAATTTATATTTTTTTAAATCATAGTAAATATTTAAAATTATTATTTATGGGATTAACTTATATGGTCTAGATGTATAACTCTTAATCCCACCACTTGGTTTAAATATCATGCGTGTAATTTTTAAGTATTTATTAAATATGAATCTTATTTGTATAATTTTAACTTATTTAATAAAAAAGACTTTATTGATTTAAAAAAAATTAAAAAAAGTAAAGATTTGACTGTTATTATAAGTTCAAAAAAAGTAAGAAAGAAAAAAAAAAATGGTTTTCAATTTTCTTGTGTGGTTTGATTTTAACGATGTTAAATGTTTTTAAATCATTTAACTTATACCAGAATAAGTTTATGTTAGCCGTTTCTTAACGTAGTTAGTAACGCTCAACATTTTTCAAAGAATTCTTTGATTCAAATCTTCCCTAAAATATTTTATGAAAAACAAAACCATCTGCTTCTCTTTTTGTGAAATTATGTTTCTTTCTCTTATACTTTTGTCTCTTTATTAATAATGAAAATTAAAAATAATGAAGATATAGTATAATATATGAAACTTAATTTCTCATACATCGACTAATCAAAGCATAATGTATGAAACTTAATTTCTCATACATAGACTAATCAAAGCAAATATTGAACTTATTTACGAAGTAGGCTGTTATACTTTTAATCGATAGGAGTTTCAGTCAATCGAGCATATCTTAGATCAATTTAGTTGTCATACTTTAATTTTAAAATATATTTCTAACCCGAATTGATTAGTTTATTACTATATTATCTTTATTATTTAATATTCTTTTAATTGATTTTATGGACAAAATAATAATATTGTTTTGACCTAGTGCTTCAAAATATTCTATTTAAATAAACCAAAGAACATAAATTTATTAACAATACAAGAGCATTATTCTCTTTATATTAATCTCTCTCTTATTTTTCCAAAACTATTAAAGTAGGCTTTCTCACTTAGTTAATTGATCAAACATTTTGTGGTTGTGTTTAATTGGTTAACAAGCCTACAATATTTATGATATTGTGCTTAAACATTTATTCTAGGGTTGTCTATTGATTTTGATTTATCTGATATATTATTATATCATCTAGTTAGGATTATTAATTATTAAATCTTTTCTATGACACACATCTATACCTGTGTTATTATGCTAATTTTTCAAGTACTAGTTGAATGTGTTCGATTACTTGTGTGATTTAAGTTGTCAGAACATTACTCTAGATCCAAACCCCTTGCTTGTAGAGACTATGAAATAAAGTAACAACTCGTAAGTAGATTACTTGGAGGTCTTATCTTGGTGGGTAATATAAGACCTAGCCTTATAATTAGATCTTATTTTTCATAGTGGATAATAAGATGATCTGGTGGACTGTTATTTTTTCTCTTAAGTCATTGGTGTGACCTAGGTTGTTGTCATATGAAAATCTCGCATGTTGATTTATATTTTCGCATTTCTTTATTTACATAAGATTACATGCTCGACCCTCTGCGAAAATTTTAAGTTGTCTTAATTCTGGGGATTATCTATTCATCCTCTAGCTAATTAAATCTATAACTAAATAGAACTTTTCATTTGGTATCAGAGTGGATCACTAGATACACTTAGTGTTGCCTAGGACTTTGTTATAGATTATTTGAGCGAGTGTTCGTTTAAACCCACGCACCTCACTTTGATGGGTATAATTACCTTTATTGAAAGGCTCATATGAGAGCCTTTCTACGGTCTATAGATAAGTGCATCTGGAACTCTGTGCTTTATGGTTGGAAACCATCTATGGTTACCAAAGATAATATATTCACTCTTAAACCTAGGAACAAATGAACCAATCAAGATAAAACTGCTAGCAACTGAAATAAAAAAGTATTAATGATATTTTTAATACTATGTCTATTGATAAATTTTGTCATATTTCTAATATTGATCCTACTAAGCATGCTTGGGATATTTTGGAGGTTGTCCATAAGGACACCATACAAGTTAAATGAACTAAACTTTGTAGGGTAGTTAATTTGAAAATCTTATGATCAAAGAAGATGAAACTTTCTCTAAATTTTATATTAGATTATGTGATATTACTAACAAATTGCCAATCTTAGAGAGAAAATTTATGATTTTAGATAGTTCAAAAGATTCTTTGCTTATTAGAGTATCGCTACCATGCAAAAGTCACTACCATTGATGAAAGCAAGTATGTGGACACCATCAAAATAGAGAAACTCATTGGCTCACTTTAAACCTTTGAAATGAGCTTTTGAAAACCTCTAAAGCATAAAGGTATAGCTTTTAAAACCGCTATGATTGAAGACAGTGACAATAATGATGAAGAACTTGTACTTTTAATCACAAGATTGAACGAAATTCTCAACAAAAAGAATCCTTGAAACAATAGACAATCAAGTTGTCAAAATGATCAAAATTTGAGAAAACCCAAATCTGTGAGTTCTGATAGTAAGAAATCTAAACCCACTAAACTCAATTTTTGAATACAATGGTACTGGTCATAATGTAGTTGATTGGGCAAATAAGAAGAACAAAACTAGAAGAGGTTGCAACGCTACACTTATTGACTCTGAAAATGATAACGGTGATCCAATGGAATCAAAAAATTATGGCAGCAACTATTTCGCATTTATTATAAATTTTGGTGGACACTCCAGTAAGTTTAACATTGATTCAGATGATAAGGAAAGTGATGCTATATTTCTACTCAATAAATTTAATCTCACTCATATTGAAGAAGTATTCATATATTATGTAAGATACAAAAGAAAAAAAAGATAGGTTACTTATAGAATTAACTAAACTAAATAATAAACCAAAATCCTATGAAATAAATTCTTCATTACTAAAAAAAAGAAAAAAAATTATTTGTGTGAGATCATTAATGATTTGAATTCTAATATTGCAGGCTTAGAACTATAAAAATAAAATATGGTGTAGAAACTTGAATAATCCAAGAAAGTTGTAAAAGAGCTAACTATTGAAGCTAAAAGGCTAAATAAAATTCTGTATTATGAAAAATTTATTGGAGATAAGAAAAAACTAGGTTATATAGATGAGGATTTTACACCATCATCTGTAATAACAACTAATTTTGAACAACCCTTCAACCTTTCTCCTTCATGGCTACATATACAACTTCAACATCAAAAACCAAATCTATAAGGCCTTCGAAAGCTACTCTAATGTTAACTCATTCTACACAAAGAATAACAACACATTTGATTGAAAAATCTGTTAAGTTTGTATTTATTTATCATCATTATGGCAGAAAATGTCATATTAGGTCTAAGTATAGATTTTTGATGAATGTTCCTAAATTTAATAATGTTTTATATGCTTTACATAATAGGACTCATAACCATTATCCATTTATGTATGTTGTATCATTTTCTAAGATGAATAAAAATTATAGTAAAATGTTCAAAAAGTCTACTAGAAAGTATAAAGTTTTTGATTGAAAAAGGCATATAAAATTCAACACTTATCATTCTAGGACTAATTACCATCATCCTATCATGCATACTGTATCTTCATTTAGGATAAATGAAAAATCTAAAGGTAAGTCCAAGAATATACAAATGATAATTAAGGTAGTTGATTTCCAACCCAAAGATATAAATAAACCAAAATTCGAGAAAGTTTGAATTATTTCCTCTTTGATCACCTGACTCTCATTTATTATTCACCTAGATAATTTTATTTGAGTGTTTAATTGACCATGGGTAAGCATATTTAGTTAGTTTGTTTGCTTTTATTTTATTTTATTTTTATTTTTATTGATGTTTCTTTAGTTTAAAAAAAAGATAAAATAAAAAATAAAAAATAAAAGAAGAAGGGAAGTAAACATACTTTAACATTGACATAATCATTACATACTCAATTTATATTTATTTTAATTACCTATATAAAAATAGATATTTTGACTTGTACATTTACATATTTTTCACATCTGGTGATAATTGTTGACGTGAACTTATTTACACACTTGTTAGACACATATGTATGTCATGCTTGAAGTTTATAGCTAATTTTATGAGATTCTAGGAAATAAGCTAACCTTAACTGCAAAGTTGTTTTTTAGATCTATCTTTCCTTTATAAAATGCTACTATAGAGAGATACTTAGTTTTGAGAGGGTTACATATTGTGATGTGTAAAGTTATTGTAGTTAGCAAAGAAAAGTACCTCACAATTAAGTGTGAAAAAGTACCTCACAATTAAGTGTGAAAGTAATCATACTAGATGTTTGGCGCATGCGTATTTCCTTAAAAAATAATAATATTAAAAGAAGAAGAACAATATAGAGGCTTTTACATGCACAAAAAGAAATAGCCACAAATGGTTGCACACAAAAATTTAAATAATCAACCCCTCTTACAAAAAAAATTAATACAAGAGGGAAATACAAAAAAATATAGATTAAAATTCTCTCTTGGTAAGTAAATTTTATTTTACGCAAGTATGATTTTAACTAAAAATAGTTTATGATAGGTGATACTACTTCCTTTAAATCCTTCGTAACTAATCATAAGGGGATTAATTGACATACTGTTGCATTTTTGATATTTTTCTCACTTTTGGTTACTGTATATATATCACTATATGTGTTAGTGTGTTTATGTGACTTATCTATATATATGTAAGTCTTGTTGTACTCATATCAGTGTATTGGCTTTTCATATACAAAATACAATATATGTTTATTTTATTTAGTATATTTGTCTTCCTCTATGTAATGTTGGTTATTGTGGATCAGTAATACATACACACATAGTTAGGAACACTTTGTATATGAGCATATTTACACACACTACGAGATTGATTTTCATAATGTGCATGCTAGGTGGCTTGTGATTTTTGATGAGCAAACCAATGTTGTCGCTCGAGTTTTTTGGTTTATTTTGGGTGTGGGTATTTATGAAAATTACTTAACAATTTTAGAAACAAAAAATGGAATTTTTAGCACTTCACCACACACCTCGTCACCGCCCTTAGCAAGGTGGCTGGTAAGGTCCTTGGTGAGGTGGTGGCAAGGTTGGTAGTGGCTTTGGAAATTTTTATAAATACTTCCATATTTCTTTATGTTTGGTATTCATAAAAATATTGCAAAATTCTGTTAAATTAACATCTCACTCTTTCTATTTTTGGATCACTAATGCCTTGTGTGTTGTTTAGTATTAGTGATTCGCGATTGCATGAGTAAAATTATTCTTGAGATTGGTAAGTACTCAAGGTAGTTTTTGCAAAGGGTTTATATGAGTTGAGCCGTGTATAGACTGATAGTTACCTTCGTGTAACTTTTTATATGTGAGAACATCTTTGTGAGAGTAGGAAAAGTCAAATTCTTTGAGTTATTACATCTTGGATTATGTGTCCTTTGGTGGTTTGTGGTGAGTTAACTGTGTGTGCTTGGTTATTTATTGGGTTTCATGTTTGATAGTGGTTCTGTTGATTATGCATGTCATTCATTACTGATCTATGGTTTATGATCACACCATATTGGGTGGTGTTGGCTTTATAGGTGACACAAATTTGTGTGTCGAATTAGATTGTTGTGGATATAGCAAGCAAGAGTGATAATAGGTAGTTAGGACGGAGGTCCCAACTGATAGAGATAATAATAATAATATTACTCTGACCTAATGCTTTAAAATATTTTATTTAAACAAACCAATTCACACAAATTTATCAATTATGAATAACATTATTCTCTTCATCCTAATCTCTATCTTGTTTTACAAAACTATTCAAATTGATTTTTTTTTTCATTTATTTAATTTACCAAGCATTTTATAATAAACAAGCATACAATATTAATGGTATTATGTTAAACATGTATTTTAGGGTTGCTAGTTGATTTTGATTTATCTGATGTATTGTTAAATTATCTAGTTAAAGTTATTCATTATTGAATATCTTTTAAGATACATATTTGCACTTGTGTTGTTGTGCTAATATTTTACATACGGGTTGAACGTATTCGATTACTTGTATGACTCGAGTTTACGAAACGTTAATTCAGATCGAAATACCTTAGTTGTAGAGACTATAAAAGAAAACAGTGGCTTATAAGTAGATTACTTAATGATTTTATCTTAGTGGATACTTTAAGATCTGATCTTATAATTAGACCCTATTTTTCACAATGGATAGTTATGTTGTCGAGTGGATTGGGGGTTTTTCTCTTATATTATTGGTGTGACTTAGGTTGTTTACATCTAAAAATCTCTTATGTTGATTTATATTTTCGTATTATTTTATTTACACGTGATTGAATGCCTAATTGTCTACAAAAAATTTAAGTTTTTTTAATTTTGTTAATTATCTATTCATCCCTTTTAACTGATTAAAATAATAACTAAATAGAATTTTTTATACAAATATATTATAAAAGGTATTTTAACTTACAAAATATGTAAGTTATTTTTTATTATCTTAAATCTATAAATTTTGAAAGTTAATCTTATTCATTAAAATTTGTTTGTGAAAAATATACAAAAAACCATTATTTTTATGAACATAATCATATCGTATTGATTTTAATTAATAATTGTTGGTTATACGTTAATAATAGTAATTTCTTTGATAGTTTTGTTGTACTTTATTTTTAATATTTTTTCAAAAATTTACTTATTTTAAAAAAATTAAAAAAATTAACATAATACTTATATAACTAAATTATTTAAATTATTGATATTATTTTACGATATTTAGTTAATTAACATATTTTTTAAATAAAATGTAAAATTTTGTGTGAGAATAATAAAAACTCAATTATATATATATATATATAATTTTGATTAATTAAGATTTTAAAATTATAATAATCAATTCATATATTATGCTTAACCAATTAGGGTTAGATTAAAAAAATAGTCTCAAATTTTGCATAGAACTCAAATATAAACCGGTAAAATACCCTCAACTTGAACACATTAATACCTAATAATAACGACAAGTGTCATTTGTATTTAGAATTTTTACGAGGTAACTTAAATTTATAATATAACAAAATATTTTTTTAATCTAAATTATATATTTTTATTATTAAAAAATCTAATACAATCTATATATAACCTACTTATTGATATATTTTTATTTTTAATCTTTTAAAAAATGTTTCTTATATTATAAAAAAATGTTGAACAATATGCTTTTTTTTATGGATAACATATATTTTTTTTCCAAAAATATTTTTTTAAATTTTTAGAAAAAAAATATTTTTTTTCTCTTTTTAGGGGTTAAAAATGAAATTTTGTATATAAATAAAGTTATGTCATGTAATTTTACATATATAATTTTACATTAAATATCATTTAAGTTAAACTACTATAATTAATATCCGTTTAATATTAAATATTATATAATTAAATTTCATTTAATATTATTAAAGTATTCTTTTTATTACTTTAAATTTTAAGGATATTATTTTATATTATTATTATTACATATTTTAGATTTTAGATTTTAGTTTTAAATGTTGCACTTACTCCATTAGACAATAAGTAAAAAATAAATCAACAAACATCAAAGATGGTTGAAGACATAAATTTGTTCAAAAAATATAAACCAATGAAAATATTTATTTTGTTTTGTTTATATTATTAGATTATTTTTCTTCTTATTTATACCACATAACTATTATATTTATTTTACTTAACTATTTTATAAGTCTTTATTTAATTTCATCACATGTTAGATAGATAAATGATAAATTTTGAACAAATTATTATTTCAAATAAATCACTTAATTATTTGAGTTATTTTAAATCTACCATTGATGTTGACATGAACAAAATGATATAGATGAAACAAATATAATGATTTTGTAATAAGTTAGTGAGGCAAAATTAATAAAATAACCATGAAAAACATGCCAATTAAAGTATTGAGATATAATGTTAAGCAACATGGATGAATACAAAGATATAAATTGAGAAAAGATGTTAATATGATTTATGAGATAACATACTAATTTTCAAAATCTATATTATATTTTGTATTAATTTTTATTAAGGTAAGATGATAATGAAACGATACTAATTGAGATATCTTGTTTTTTTTCTAATAAGTCTAAATGAGACAAATAAGAATACAAAAATAATAAAAAATATGATAAATAATTTATAATGTAAGTATAATTAAAAAAATACAATATATATTTAATGTTAGATCCATTATGGTTATAATATGAATGAAATGATATAATATTACATTATAAGTTCATTATAAATACTATATAAGACATGAAATGAGATAACTCACTTTATATCTCTAAAGAAAATGAAGGGAACAAATATATCATCATTTTGATCACTATAATAATTTTTCATCTAATTTAAACCTTAAATTAATAATATTATATCTAATTTAATACAAAGTTAGGTATTTCTTAAAAAATTATTATTACTCAAGTTGATTTAATATTTTTTTCTTCCTAAAATCTAAATAATAACAATAATATAGAAAAGCTACTAAAACTTTTTTCCAAAAACCATTTTTAGCTTTTATTTATTTGAAATTAAAATTAGAAGATACTTGATTGGAAAAATATATAGATTAGAAAACAAATTTTTACTTTTTAAAATAAAATAATAATAAATAAATCAAGTATCTTCTAGTTTTAAAAGACTAATACATATACCATTTTTTCTAACATAGTTTTTTTCATTTTTGCCTAAGAATTATAACAAATTTGATTTTAGGAAGAAAAAAAACTATTTTTTTTAATTTCGTATTTACGTTTCTTTTTCATTTTTTCCTCTATTATTATTATTATTATTATTATTATTATTCAAGTTTAATTTTATAAAATAAAAATGAAAAGGAAGAAGATATTTTTATAGAATTTTAATTATTTTCTTTTTCAAAAAACATTTCCTTAATTGAATGCTATTGATTGTTGAAATGGTTTTAAACTTAAGTAATACAAAATCGACAACTTAGGGCTAAATTTAATGAAATATTTATATAAGAATGAAACTAATTAATGTTTAGTACGACGATCAATAAAATACTTGTGAGTCGATTGATTAAAAAACAAATAAAAAAGATTAATAGAATATTTGTGAAATGAGGAAAAGGAAAAATATGTTGTCAGTAAGCCAGATCACCCTAACTATTCTGGTGGTGGAAATGGTTCCCACGATCCCACCCTTCTAAATCCGTCTGTCTCGGTATATTTATATATTTGTTTTGAATTAATTTACATAAATTGAATAAATTTATTGACAAAAAATCTATATCCACAAAAAATAAAATTAATTATTAAAAACTTATTATCCAAATATTTCAAATTATCAATATTTAACTCATTTATTAACCACTTAACATATTTGGGCAGAAAGTTTTCAACGTATCTGCAATCAATATTTGCTCATTTCATGTGTTATACACATAAATCAAATGCCAACCACCTAATATAGAAGTTTGGAATTAAATATTCTATTTGTAAATATGAAAAATATAATAAAAATATTATTTATTTATATAAAATTCTTTAATATATATTCAAAAACTAAATGAGATTACAACATAATTCTATGACCTTTTTCTTGGGTTGAATATTAATTTTTCTTATTCAATTACGAGTCCTTGCTCATAAAATATATAAATAAAAAAGTTAGACTTTATTTTTCTTATTGGAGGAAGGGAAGTTGTAGTTTCATTAATTTTAAGAATTAAGGGTGTAAAATTTCAATTGAAAAAGTTTTAAATAGCCATTAATCATTTATAGAATTAAAAAATTATTACAAAAAGAATCATAATAAAAGAACATCAAGACAAAAATATACATTTAAAATGTAATATTATTATTATTTAATTAAAGTGATTATAAAATTGTTACTTCATTAACGTTAAAAACAGAATTACAAATGAATTATGATAAATGATCAAAATAACTTAAAACTTATAGAACTATTATATCTCTTCCCCCTATTTTTAAAGTGATAAACAAGAGAGTTTCTGTAGAGTATCGAGTTATAAAACTTACACTTTTACCTTCTTCTTTTTTGTTTTGTAAAATAAAAAAATTATATTAATTCATAAAAAAATATAATCACATAATAAAAATAAATAAAAACAGATAAACACGTTAATACATAAACTCCTTCTTCGTTGTTATTGTTATAATGTTGGTAATAATCATATTTTTAAGAACTTTTTTTTTTACTTTGTTTGGATTATTAATTGTTATGTTTTTATGTATTTAATCAATATATTTAAGAAAAAATTAATAATTTTAGATTTAAAAAATTGCACAAAAATAAATCTATATGATAAGTAAACTCACTTAAATTAAAATTAAGCATATACGGATAAATTATAGTAATTTCATTAATTTTAACAGAAAAATAAAGAAATCTGACGGGAAAGAGAGCATTCTAATAATAGAATGGAACTTTATCTCTTGATAATTACAAATTAAAAGTAAGAATAAAAAGTAAAGGAAGAAGACGGCTACGTGTGCTTGATGTGTTGAAATTGTTTAATTGATTTTATTTTTAGTATTTTAATTTTAAAATGATATCAAATGTAGATGTCCAACTAAGAATAAATTTAATTATTTTAATAATTTTTTATTTAAAATGTTATCATTTTTAAGTCAAGTAATTAAAATTTAATTAAAATATGAATATTTAAAATAGATAAAAGTCAAATTTAATATGAAATAACATAAAAAAAATTAAAAAAATGATTATATAAATATATTTTTTAATTTTTAATAAATATTAAAATAAAACGTGTGATAATTAATAAATATTTAAAAAATATTTTGTAATTTTTTTCATATTAATTATAATTTTATCATTATTAAATATTGATATTTTAATTATGTTTAATCACTTGATAGAAAAATAATAATATTTTAATAAAAAAATGATTAAAATAATATAAATTATCATTAATTGACATTTTTTATGAAACTAATAGATTAAATGACACCATTTATAATCTAAGAAACTAAACAACACAAATGATATAATTTAATGGGACTTTTATGATATATTTTTTAAAAAATATGTTTATTTTTTTATAATATTGAAAAAAATGAACATGTTTTTTTCTTAAATAATTAAAAAAGAAACTTTGTATAAAAAAATTTATACCATATAATTAAATTATCACACTTTTTCCTTTAATCACCTACGTTTTTGCATTAAATATGAAGAAAAAATTGAATTTTGCATTTGGGTATTTAAAGTAGAAGAAGGTATTTTGGAATAAATTTCATTTAAATGGTTTAGTTAATTAAAATTTTTATTATTATAAAAATTTAAAAATAATATTTTTATTTAATAATAAAATATTAAAGTGTAATTAATATTAAAAATAAAATATATATTTTTATTATAATAATAATAAAAATTATTGAATCAATATTATTATATTTTTTAATGAGTCAATTTTTTTTACATAATTTTATAATTTTTATTTCAATCATATTTCATGCTAAAATAATACCATTGTACCAAAATTGTGGAAGAAGTTTAGTATTGTGTACAAGGATGTAAGAATTTATTAATGCTTTCGAATAATAATTAAAAATGTTTAATTTTAAGGATTTGATTATTCTTTTAATTAAAATTTTAATTTCTATCAAAATTATAAATTTATATTTTATTAAACATGTAAAGATAAAAAAATTTATAATTTAATATTGATGAAAAAAATTAAAATTAAATATATAAAATATATATTACATATTATTATTTTAATTTATAAATATTTTTATATTAAAATTTTATATTTTTAAATAATTTTAAATTAAAAAAATGTTAAAATTTAATTTTTAAAAATGTATAAAATATTCTTCAATCTCGTTCTAGACATTCCTACTTCCTAGTCGTATACGGGCATGCCGAGGCAGTACGCACAAAGTATAATTTTCTTTAATTCAGCAAAAAAAGTATGATTTCTTTATTTTATTAAGAAAAATAATTTATTTTTTTACAAATTTCAAAACTTTAAACCTCCCTACAGAAACCAGCTGTATATATACCCCTTGTTTCTCGTTCATCCTTATTCTCCTCCATTTTCATCTGCGACTTCTTTGCCTCGAAGTAAGAGAGAAACCAACTCATCGTCTTCAGAGGTTGGCTTGGTTGTTCTGTTTTGCTTTCTTTGATTAAGGTAATATTCTCAAGCAGATCTAGTTTTTCATTGTGTTTTCATTATCTGGTGATAGTTACTCCTGTTTTTTTTTTTGGATTTTTGTTGGATTTGTAGAGCACGGCTGTAGATTGGGGGTTTTCGCTGCTGATCTAGTTGTTTTTTATGCTTGTTTTCTAGGGCCTGTTATACTTGAGTTAGATCTGAAAAAAACTGCTTAATTCTGTACATGGATACATTTACCGATTGTTACTTCTGATGTTAAGCAATTTCTTGTACTCTTTAATTTTTTTACTGGCTGATCTGGTCCCCTTTTGCATGGATCTATTGATTTTTTTATCTGTTTCAGTATCTTTAAGTTGCAATTCAGTAATATCATGTCACCCTAGATCTGTCATTTTTCTTTTTGGAAGTCGCTTAGTCCTCCCGTGTAGCTTATTAAATTTTGTAACTGAAACTTGAAGTTAGAGATGAATAAAACAGAGTGATAAAAGTTTCTGCGAGGTGATTTGAAGTCTGAGAAGTGGGAAGGAGAAAGTTGTTTGGGGAGTACAAGGATTCACTGTCAACTCAGTTAAACAATCAGAGAATTTTTTGATTACGATGATTATTATTTCTTAAACAAAATATAAAGTTGTGATAGGGGGAAATGCTTCAGACTACTATTAAACTACTCAATGCCACCTACATGTGATATATCTAACGGTTAAATACAATTTTTTAAAATTTAATTAATGGTCAGATTTGTATCCACGTCAGTTGTGTTGCTTTCCCAGTGGTACTATATAGCTGTACTCCTTTATAAGATTTATAATTTGTGTATGTTAGAGTGGATAGCTGAGTGAGTGATCTAGTCAGCAGGCAAGGTTACTTTGCAATTTGCTGCACATTATTACTAGTATTGATTAAGCTGTTTTTGGTAATGGGGGAAACGAATGCTCATTGTTGAGGAATTGCTTTTTTGTTTTTTTAAATGAATGAACGGTTGCATTAACTGCTCTATATTCTGTATGCAGTTTGTAAACAATGGCCGATGCAGAGGATATTCAGCCCCTCGTTTGTGATAATGGAACTGGAATGGTGAAGGTAAAAGTTCTCCACTTCATTCCTGTGCAAATGAACTGATTTTTTCTGGCATTCTTAATTTATTCTTCTTTTAAATGTTAATGGGTCTATATACTTGTGCAAATCTGAATTTAGGCTGGGTTTGCTGGTGATGATGCACCAAGGGCAGTTTTTCCAAGTATTGTTGGTCGTCCCAGGCACACTGGTGTCATGGTTGGGATGGGTCAGAAGGACGCCTATGTAGGTGATGAAGCCCAATCCAAAAGAGGTATTCTCACCTTGAAATATCCTATTGAGCATGGTATTGTCAGCAATTGGGATGATATGGAGAAGATTTGGCATCATACTTTCTACAATGAGCTTCGTGTTGCCCCAGAAGAGCACCCAGTGCTTCTCACAGAGGCTCCTCTGAACCCCAAGGCCAACAGAGAGAAGATGACGCAGATAATGTTTGAGACATTCAATGTGCCTGCCATGTATGTTGCTATCCAGGCAGTTCTCTCACTCTATGCTAGTGGTCGTACAACTGGTTGGTATCGACTTGTCTCTGATTATGAATTCAAACTATAGTTATTCTATCATTTTGCTCTAATTTAGCACCTTGTTTACAGGTATTGTGCTCGATTCTGGTGATGGTGTTAGTCACACTGTGCCAATTTATGAAGGTTATGCACTTCCTCATGCTATTCTCCGTCTCGATCTTGCTGGCCGTGACCTCACAGATTCCTTGATGAAAATCCTCACCGAAAGAGGGTACATGTTCACCACAACTGCTGAGCGGGAAATTGTCCGTGACATGAAGGAGAAACTTGCATATGTTGCACTTGACTATGAGCAGGAGCTCGAAACTGCCAAGAGCAGCTCTTCAGTTGAGAAGAACTATGAGCTGCCTGATGGTCAAGTTATCACCATTGGTGCTGAGAGATTCAGGTGCCCAGAGGTCCTCTTCCAACCATCTCTCATAGGAATGGAAGCTGCAGGAATTCACGAGACTACCTACAACTCCATAATGAAGTGTGATGTAGATATTAGAAAGGATCTGTACGGTAACATTGTGCTCAGTGGTGGATCAACCATGTTCCCCGGTATTGCAGACAGGATGAGCAAGGAGATAACAGCTCTTGCACCAAGCAGCATGAAGATCAAGGTTGTGGCTCCACCAGAGAGAAAATACAGTGTCTGGATTGGTGGTTCCATTCTTGCATCCCTCAGCACCTTCCAGCAGGTGATCGTCTTATCCTGATTTCTTTAACTTCGATGAATTCCTTTCTTTTGTTGTAAATCCTATATTATTGTTTTGTGATCACAGATGTGGATTTCCAAGGGTGAGTATGACGAGTCCGGTCCAGCCATTGTACACAGGAAATGCTTTTAAGTTCCACAAGTGCTTTGATGGTGAGTTATTTTTCAATTTAGTTGGCTTTTCGTGTTATGTGTCATGTAAACTCATTTTGTTGAATCGGAAAAGTATTGGGGGTGAGGTCACTTAAGCAGGGTCTTTTCTGAAATTTAATTATTATAGCTTCTCATATGTTGCAAGTCGCATTTAAGTTGCAATGTATGGTCCTTTTATGTAGTGGGCAGACACAATTGGTCCAAAGTCCTTCCTAGTTCTGCATTATCTGTGGTTCAACCGTCTCTTTCTGTAGGAAGTTTGTAGCTGAAGAGTGATTGTGATGTTTTTTTTTCCTTCATTTATTTTGTTTTGTTTTGTTTTTCTCATATTTGCCGGTTCTTCCCCTCTGAACATGAATGTTAATAGATAATGTATTTGAAAATTTTATCATATTAGTGTCAGTTTGAGGTCATGAAATGCTCTGCCTTGAAAGTGTGAGAGAAGTATTTATTCTACATATGATTTCGTGTTTTGTTTTAATATTTCACCCTCCAGATATGTCACAACATAATTTGGTCCCATGGTTCCAATGTGTGGTGCTTTGCTACAATAGACGATAGCTTGGCTTTTACACTTTAAATGTATTTGAAATTTTTATCATTTTAGTGTCAGTTTGAGGTCATGAAATGCTCTGCCTTGTTGAAAGTGTGAGAGAAGTATTTTTTCTACATACGATTTCGTGTTTTGTTTTAATATTTCAACCTCCATATATGTCACAACATAATTTGGTCCCATGGTTCCAATATGTGGTGCTTTGCTACAGTAGACGATAGCTTGGCTTTTACACTTTAAATGACCACTAAATTTCTTTTTGTTGAATTGGATACATGGACATATAAGCTGGTCCTATAATTTGATTGTGACTGGCAAGTGGAAAATAGCCTGTATTAATTATGGAATCCTCTTTATATCCCTACTACTTTTCCATCTTCACTCCCCGACTCAAATAAACTTGGCAAATAGTTGTAATTTTATAAAGAGGATAAGCATCATTTAGTCTTTTAGGATACAAAATTTGATTTTTATTTCTTTTATTTATAAAAAAGTGTCAAGGAATCATATTTGATATTTTCTGAATATTATTTTATTATTAAAATTAATAATAAAATATTCATTATAAATATTTAAACTTCTTATTTTTTCATAATGTATTATTAAATGATACTTTTTATAATTTGAAGATCATCACAATTTATAAAAGTAAAAAAGAAAAATTATATAATGACTTTTTTAATATTTATTAATTGATGTGGGGGCGACTTGAATTGTTGGTGAGACTCATGAATGACGACACCAATAAAAGATGGACCTGTTGTTGAATGTGGTGGAGCCTGACGTACAAGTAGAATTACTCGTTAGTTATTTCGCTATTTCTTGCCGTAAGTTTAGGGTTTTTTTTTTTATTAATCAAGTATTTTTAATCTATAATTTTTGAAATGACTTACAAATTTGAGTCTTAACTCAAGGTTTTTGAATTAGTTTGTGTTGAGATTAAATGTGTTAGGTGATTACAAATCTGTTTTGAACTATTTATTAAATGGGTTAGATATGAGTTAAGGTTAAATGAATTTTGTCATAAACATGATTTGTTAACGAACTCTAGAATATTTGAGTGTAGGTTAAACGGAATTGACCCATCTATTAAATGGGTTGAGTTTGTGTTGATGCTAAATAGGTTGGGACGGGTTAACTTTTATCCCATATAAAATGGGTTGAGTTTATGTTGATGCTAAATAGGTTAGGTTAAAAAAGGATTGTCTAGAGTGTCCACCCAGTTGTTTGATAGCTCTAATTTAAGTACTTGTATGGCTTTATTTAAAATAAAAATATTAAAAAACAAAAAAAAAAAACTTTCCATGTTTTAAATACTTAGTCCTTGCATAGAATCTAAAAGGCTGAAAAAACAGAGTTTTGTACGTACACTGCATTATGGACACAATTATTTAGACTAATAAATCAGTCGGAAATTGTAATGAAGTTTGGATGAGTTCGCATGAAATAAATTGGAAAATTTGGTAGCTTAAGCAGAAATGGCCCTATGTTTGGTCGAAACAGAGATGGGTGTTTTTGATACATGAGAATAGGAGTTCTGGGCTTAAATAGCTATTATTTATATTTTATATACAATTTTCCAAAACTGGCACAAATGAACTCAAAACACGTTTTTGTTACATAAAAGTAATTAAATTACTGAAAAGCCCTTAAGTGCTCAGAAATAAAATTAAAATTCACCTTAGCTCTGGTATATATATGTATAGAATTTCGATGTAACATATTATGTAGAAAGATAAAAAGATATATAACATGTTATATGTGAAATTCCTGTGTTAAGATCTACGATCTCAGATGATCTGGTCCACCTTGAACACACAATTGCTGAGCGGATCCGATTGACACTGACCCAACTGGTAGATGTTAATTCTATGGTCCTTATGTGGTTGTAGGTTTTCAACAGAGGTCTCTTCGTCGTCAGCACCAACTAAATGCTTCTGAAAAGTCCGAGCCATATTTTCGTTTGTACGATGAACTACAAAGATCAACCTGTGATTTAGATGCACCTTAACTATCATATTGTTTCAAATTTTGAATAAAAAATTGTTAATTTTGGAAAAATAAAATTAATAGATTAACAGAAATAAGATCCAATGATTAAAAATAAAATAAAATCGAAGCAAAATGATATCTTGAAAAGGATAAAGAAGGCACTTGCGAATAGAGAAGTTGAGAGGGATATAACAATGGAGACTTCTTAATATCAAAAATTAAATTATTATGTATTATATTTTATTATTATTTTTGTATTCTTATTTGTCCCATTTAAATCCATTAAAAACAAATAAGATTTTTTAATATCAAAAATTAAATAAAATCAAATAAAATAAATTTTAAAAATTTATGAATCATTTCATAAACATCGTTATACACCTTTGTTGGGACTTACTATTCCTGATTGGTACCTTTGTTGGGACTTACTATTCCTGATTGGTAGCAACGAGAACATTACAGATGAGAATAGTTTTGACATAATTATTTTTGAATTAAATTATAAAATATGTATGAAAATTGTTGTTGTTTATGAACAGTTTTTACCGTACATAATGGTTTAAGACGGTTATTAAAAAGTATTTAAAAAAACCGTTTTTTTCTAAACATATTAATTTAAATCTTAATTAATTTTAAACATATTAATTTAAAAAATATATAATTTAATTTAATAAATATATAAATTAATTAAATTAATATAATTAATTTCGAATACAAACGAATAAAGTTATCAGTATAAATGTACCTGAATCGTGTCCATTACTTCATGTTTGATTAATACCTGAAACAATATCCGTTCCTAAAATTTATCGGATAAAAATTAAACCGATAATATTGATAACAACCGAGCCGACAATTTTTTTTTTTTTTGCGTATTCCTGCTAGTTGGTGGGGGTTAATTTCTTTTGGTCAGAAGTTGGAATTTCTTGCCGAGATGACTTGTGAACAAAAATAAATCAGGTAGGACTTCAGAAAAAAAACAGAGTAAATCTGCATCCAGTATGAAGATTGCTCAATTACTTACAGCCACATACCACCAATGAAATAATAATGTCATGGCCTACCTTTGTTATTAAAAAAATTGGAAAAATGTAGTCGCTAAGTACAATAATAATAAAAATTTGAAAAATAATTCATATAGAACAACAAAAAGCTTGAAATCTCATTTCCCATGCTAAAAAAATCTAATACAAATGTCACATTTTTTACATGTCTTTTATATCTAATTTAAACCAAAAATTACAATTTAAATTTATTCAAATCTTCCTTAAAAATTATGAGACCCATTGAGTCTAAACCAAAAATAATGTCAGTAAATTGCCCATTTTCGTGAATATGAAACTATTTCAACCAAGTGACTCATTTATAATCCTTTTGCTTTTTAGAGATGGTGAATTTCAGTTCTCACTTATGAAATTGTTAAGGCTAGCAATTTAGATCACAACATATAGCATGGACACAAATAAAATTTATTTAGAATTAAGTACTAATTCTTTTTTATTGCAAAGGCATTGTTTTTAATAATATAAATGAATAACGTGAATACAATAACCTAAATCTTTTGTAATTAACTCCTGACTTTGTACAGCATTACATCCCAAAGCTTATAAATTTCGTGCGCATCAGTCCCGTCCATCTTGAACTAAAGAAAATTTGAAGGACAGAAAAAATACTTCATAACAACATTAACAATTTTTTTGTTGTTGTTGTAAATATATTAACAAAAAGATTTAGCAGAAAAAAATATGTTGCTATGGTGGGGGCAGGGGAACACATTAAAAACATGTCCCTACAATGTTCAACGCGCAATTAACCTAAAAGTCCTTGCTAGTGCTTGCTTTAATACCAACTCTGTTGCCTTTTTTGCCTCTTTTAAAATATTTATATGTTAGGCATCTTCAAATTTGAAAACAATTGGAAAATATTCAGTTACAGTTTAAATCTCCCAATGAACAGATGTCCACGAAAAACCATAAATCTAATTGAAATTGAAATTGTCTTACTCGCAAATTACCTGCAAATTGTGTAAGTGGAATTGCCGGAGGGACTGTTGGTACCACTGCATGCTTACTAGGGAGGAAGAAAGAGAAACAAAAAATTTGGTGATAAACCAGTCAAGTATCATGGGAAATGGCCATTTCTGCGTCTTTACAGCATTCAGGAACCAGTTGCAGTCCTCTGGCTGCTCTGAATCTTGCCATGCAATTTCATGGTTGGATATCCTTTTTAATCCTTGTATACTACAAGTTGCCTTTGAAGCCAAATGAGAAAACTTACCATGAATATACCGGATTATGGCACATCGTTGGGATCTTATCAATGAATTCGTGGTGCTGGAGTGCTGTATGTCACAGTAGAGATGTGGAGTTGACAAAGAAGTTACATTATTCTTCTGCTGTGGCACTTGGTTTATCCTCATTCTTGCAATACGACGAGCCTTTAATGTGAGAAATGGGGCTTCCAGGGTCATGGTTGCTGCCCCACTGAATTCATTTTTCACCACGCATGTTTTGTATCTGAATGTCTACAAACTTGATTGCGGTTTGAACACAAAGGTCTGGATGGCCATTAGTGTGACACATCTTGTATGAGCAGCTTGGCCTGCAGTCAGTCACCATCCATCACGCTGGAAATTGTGGTTGGTTGTTCTTGGTGGAGGCATTTCCATGCTTCTGGATATTTAGGACTTTCCACCTACTGTGGATATGTCGATGCTTATGCTCTTTGGCATGCAACCAACATCTCCATTACTTACCTCTGGTGGAGTTTTGTGAGAGATGATGCTTAGTTTAAGGCACTGACTCCTCTCAAAAAGGTGAAATAATACTTTCTGATATATCGATTAAAAGCATTGAAGGTTCAGATATTGTATCAAGTAGCATAACACTATCAACATTCTCTCTACTGATAAATTTAAAAAACTGTCCCAATGCCTTCTTGTGCACGAATAGAAACAACCAGCGTTTATCGATGCTAGAGCGCAAGGCTAATTCTTGTAGTGTCATGATCCTCTGCAGGCCTGTTCCTCCTCTATTCCTGGTTTCCATGACTTCTCATTTTCAAACGAATAAATACCAATTGTGAGATCCAATGCATCCAAATTCCTCCCATGGTTTCCAAGGACTGGTAAAAGTTTCCAAAAGTGAGCCATATTAGACTCTTTTGTCTATCATCACTTTGCCAAGAAAACCGAGCAATATTCTTTGTACAAAACCTCAACCACACGCACTGAGACTCTAACATCAATAATAACCGGTTTCATCAATTTTTCAAACTAGTACTCCAACGAATTATAGTACAACCACAAGAACTCTGATTTTAGCACCTGGAAAGTGAAATCAGTAAAGAACGACTAATTTACACCCTAGATTGCTAGTTTATCCTCAGTTATAAGCAGTTTAAGAGCAGTTCATCACCCAAAATGTCGGCCAATGGAGAGTGTTGTGAGTCTATAAAACACACATGGTAGTTTACCCCTCCACTAACTGTATCATTATTCTCTACTACTCTTTGTGCTATTTTTGTATTAGCTAAATTGAATGATCAAAGTCATAGGTTTTAAGAATAATAGTAATCCAAATAAAAACAGAAATTTTTATGCAAATTATATTCTAATTAATGATTCACATCAGGTTAAACCACATTTTCAATTAAATTCATTTCTATGATCCATATCTCACTGCAGACTTTCAGTATACTGTGATGAAATAAAATAGAATTTAAGCAAAATTATGGGTAATACCTCCAAAATTGAGCGTCAACATTGCTTCATTGCTTCTGGTAATGAAGCTTTCATGAGTCCAAGACAGAAGAATTTGGTTCCAACTTGCAAAATTTAAGTTCCTCTAAACAATAATAGAAATGTTAAACAGAGTGATTTTGAGTATTTTTGAAAGGAAAAAGGTAGCTGTGTATCCTTACGAAAGTACCTATTTGCCCCATTTTAAGTGTATCATCATGTAGTCGGATAAATACTGTTCCTGATAATAATAACTGAAAGATAAAAGATAACTGAAAATCTAACTACTTCATTCGTTATTGGTACCGTATAGCTTCTCCACCATACCAGGGACCTTATGTTAAATGTGAGCTCCTTGCTCAAATGTACTAAACACTGCATTTTTTGTTGCCATTTGTAGTAAAAATTGCATAATCTGCGGTGACAGGATCTAGGCTTGGCTTCCATGAAAGCAAAGAATCAACACTAAAACAAGGATAATCTATCTAGAGTTTAGACCAAACTGTGGCCTGGGACTTTAAAGGCATTTCTCTCAACTAACAATCTTCTAAAATTTTCAACATCTTTATACCTTCCAACACTGGCAAATATATTGGACATTAGAACATAGTCCCCTCCATATCGTCTTTCCATCTCCATCAACTTCCTTGCCACCCTCTCACCCATCTCAACATTGCCATGAAAGCTACAAGCACCTAAGAGTGTTCTCCAAATCACAGGATTAATAATCTCACAGGGAATCTCCAAAACCATTTTTTCAGCTTCTTCTAGTCTACCGATCCTCCCTATCATGTCAACTAAACACCCATAATGCTTTATATTTGGTGCAATTTGATACTCATTAACCATCTTCTCATAGAACTTAAGCCCTTCTTCAACCAACCCTCCATGACTACAAGCATTCAAAACACTCAAAAAGGTTACTTCATTTGGCTTCAGACCAACTTTTTCCATCATTTTGAACTTCTCAACTGCTGCTTCTCCCAACCCATGCATTGCACACCCAGAAATAATAGAGGACCATGATACCAAATTCTTCAGCTGTGGAGATGTCTCCTCAAAGATTTTTGAAGCACTTGCTATGCACCCACATTTGGCATAAGTGTCGATAAGGGAATTCATAATGCGTATATCAGATACATTAATCCCTCTTTTTACCCCATAACCATGAATAGATTGGCAATTCTCAAGATCCCCAAGATCTGAAAGAGCTGGCATAATTGCCAAGAGCGTTATTTCGGTAGGTTGAATGCCATCATTAGCAACCATCTTTTGAAATAACGTCACAGCCTTGTCAGCCTGACTCATGCATGTATGTGCATCAATAAGACCAGTCCATGAGACCACTGTTCTAGTTGGCATTTGATCAAAAAGAGACCAAGCAAGTTCAAGCTCACCCCATTTTGACAAACCAGTGATTATGACATTCCAAGTGACAGAATTCTTCTCAGGCATATCATGAAATACACGCAGAGCCTCAACTAAACGCCTACAGACAACATACATATTAGTCAGAGCTGTTTGCACATAGACATGGAATTGGAAGCCAACTTTGAAAGTAAGAGCATGGACCTGAATTCCAGTAGTGACAGAATTCAAGCTAGCACAAGCATGAACAATAAAAGAGTAGGTGAAGCTGTCAAAGGAAGAAGAAGGCAGAGAATAGTTAAGGATATATTTGTAGACAGTGATAGCTTTGATGGGAAAACGACCAAGGGAATAGCACCGGATCAAGTTGTTGAAGAGCAGCATATACACATCTGTTGAGTAGTGGAGATGGCAATTATAGAATAAGCCAGAGGTTACAACATAAGAGTAGACTTGTTGCGTGACTTCGTGGCTTGATGGGTGCTTGAGCAAGAAAGAAACCAATTTCTGCGGATGCTGGGCTGAATTCAGTTTGACACAACTTTGTGCTGCACAGGGAGATAACAGCTTTTTGACAAAGCAGGAAGAAGATACACCTTGAACAATTTGATCTAGGTAGGCTAAAGAAATTCCCTTTGCTCTCGACAACCTCAAACTCAGTCTCAGTCTCAGTCTCAGCATATTACAATGATCCCAGAGAATAATAAGAGATAGTGCAATCAAATAGACCTTTAAATGTGCCAATCAAATATATCCTCAGGCAAATGATAGTCTGAAACATAGATACACATCCTTAATTCTATTAAAAACTCTACCATTAATACCATGTAAATTATTTGAAAAGTACAAAAATTTCTATAAATGATTGAATGAAAAACTATTGATCTAAGACATTCTCAAGTCTTTGAGGCCCTAGATCACAATTAAAATGAGGCCCTCGAAATCTTACCTAAAATATATTGAAAAGTTGATAATAACAAATTTGAATGATTAAACAGTTGAGAAACAGACTGATTGTGAAAACAAAATTTGAAGCAAACCGTGATACCGACTGAGACACTCTTTCTAACAATCTTTTATTTTCCTCACCCCTATGACACATTCCTCTTCACCTGATTTCTGTCTCTCTTGCTCTCTCGCTCTCATTTTCCAAAAATAATAGTAGCAAGAGGGAGGTGATGCTGTTAGATGAGGCGGCACAACGGATTGTGGGCATAGTGATGGTTGTGCAAAGGTGGTGGTTATGGTGGGCTAGGGCATGGAACAAGAATATGAAGGGGGAAATGGCTGAGAAAATGAGCTAATCGGGAAAGAGAAATTGAGCTAGTGTTTTCCTCAGTTTGGTCATGCAAATTAGGTAGAACTTAACCAAAAGGAATTGAATGGAAAAAATGAAGTGACTAGTCTTCTTCTTCTAGAGCTATTACTCTTCCAGTTTCATTTGAATTTACAAACAAATTGTGAAAATTCAATTTATAACAGGCAGGAGAATAAAAAGAAAAAGAAACCAAAAGACTACGTGGAATCATAATTTTTTATAGAAGCCAAGCTGAAGAAATTACATAAACTAGAGTGGAACTGTGTTCTTTACAATGGCCGAAAGAACAACTAACCCAAAATTATAAGCAATCTATACGTCTCAAAAACCCTATTCGATACTCAGAGAGAAAGAGAGTGATTCAGAACAGAATGTCAGACATTTCTAAACTTCTACTGATCATATTTCCTCAAGACGGCCTAAATCTCGAACCCAAAACGCTCTAGTCAAACTAAACGCGGTATACCCCATTAATAACTTTCTGCTATTTTTCGAGAAAAAAAATTCTTCTATTTTGTTTGTTGTTTTTAATATATTCAAATCTACCAAATAATAAGTGCAAATTAAAAAAGCACCAACCTTCTCTGAAATCAAACAGAAAGGTGGGAAAAGGGTATTATGGTATCGATATTTGACCTGAATAACGACGACGAAGAACAGAGACAGGAGGAGTACATAGGCGGGGAAGTGATGGAGCCGATAGGAGGGACGAAACTCTAGCGGTGGAGAGGAGCGAACGAGATAGCGATCCAGCTGAGCCGCCAACCCTTCTGCGTTTTGCTTGTTGTCAGTTATCACTTGTCTCCTAGCTTTCAAGTATCGATGTGAGCTCAAATTATCACACTTAAAATTTCAAAATATGTCTGTGTTGATAAAAGTAATAAGAAAATTTACAAAACTTATAGAAACTAAAATTTTAATTTTTTTTTTAAAATAACAAAACAATTATTTTCTTATTTAATATATATTTACATATATATAATTTATATTTACTTTCAATAGATAATTAAAATATTTAAGATAATTATTCAAATTAAAAAGTTATATATAAAAAATAAAATAAAATCAATAGAAATTTTATCCATAATATTTATATTATTAATTAATATTTTATTAATATTAATATGTTAATGATATTATGGTGGATAATTTATATCGATTTTAAAACCTTTAAAATATAAATATTTTGAGATATTATCTACAATGTTAAATATATCATCATCCATGGTTGTCGACTATTAGTAGGACTTTAGGTGGGTTCGTTGGATGGATGATAAATATATAATAGTTTTAATTATTAAATTTTATAAAATAAAATAAAAAGAAAAGTATTTAAATATAATTTTTTTAAGTTGTTTTAATTATAATAAGATGAAAAATAGATGTTAAATTTTTGTAAAAAGATTTGAAAATAATACTCTTAAAATTAGTAGATAATTAACGTATTTCCCTAGTAAAGAATAAAAGATAAAATGTAACAATGGTACGTTAATTTTAACAAAATAATGTAAAGATTAGTTAATTTTTGAATGAATAGTTAAAGTTTAATAATTATTAAAAATGAAACTAAAAGTTTAAAACTTTTAAAATTATTAAACACAAATTATTTAAATTAATATGTGTTAGATAATTAATAAGTTAATTCGAATTGTTGTTTGATATAAATAATATTTTATTTAGTTGTTATCAATATAAAAATGATGAATTTAATATAAATATAATTTATTTATAAATGAATTGATTGATCCGATCCTTTTATTAAACATGTAATCACAAACTATATGAATTGTCATAAAATTATAATTGTAAATATTTTTATTTAATTATAATAATTACATAAAGATAATAATATAGAAATAATACACAATAAACTTATTAATATAATTATTTACAAAAGTATGCTATATTTATGGTAAATCATTTGTTTTTTTTTGTTGATGTAAAAGAAATCCAATAAAAACTAGAAAAAAGTATTATAAAAGTCTCTCATGTTATGTTTTAGTGTGTATTCGGTCTTCAGATTTTAAAAAATGTTTCTTAGCATCTTTTTGAGTAAAGGAGTCGATTAAGATAAATAGTATTATTTTAATAATTTTTTTATTAAAATATTATTTTTCTTATCAAATAATTAAAATGCAATTAAGATTTAAGGCTTTAACAATGTTAAAAAGATAAGTAATATGAAAAAATTTAAAAGATTTTTTTAATATATATTAATTGTTACTTTTTTATTTTAATATTTTATTATTTTTTTGAAAAATAAAAAAATATATAAAAAATAATATTTTAAAAAAATTATTAAAATAACATTATTTGTTATTAATTAACCCTTTACTCAAATTGCGATGACTAAAAAATACTTTTTAAAATTTGAAAAACTAAACGATAATAATTTCAAAATCTGAGGGACTTTTGAGACTCATTTCCCTAAAAATAATTAAAACAAGTTAAATCTAAAAAATACAAAATGAAATGAAAACAAAGAAATGAAGTCCCAAAAAAACATTTTACAAAAATGATGAGTTCAACACAAATAGCTCTCATATATGACTTGATCAGATTCGATTCATTCATTAAATGTATAAGCATAAACAACATGAATTATCACACTATTACAAGTATAAAAATTTGTATGCAATTAAATAATTACTTAAAGCATGAATCACATGAATTGTTACTCTTAATAATCAATTCAATTATCCAATGATAATAATGTAAAGTTAATACTTAATAAAACTACACGTTTAAGCATAAAGTACTACATGTAGTCCCACCTTTATAGTGTCCAAGCCATGAGATATAGTGCTTGAGCCTTGGGTTATGTTTGCACCTTAAAGTTAGATATTCGAAGTAATCTCACCATCTAAAGTACCAGAGGTTTGGGTTATGTCCAAGCCATGTTTCACAATGTGGTCACACTTAAAGTAATTTATGCTTTTACTATTGTACCTTTTTGACACACGATAATGTGTGTCCCCTATATAATCGATATGTATATATATATAATGTCATATATATATAAACCTAGTATTAATCTAGGCACATTCACTCTTATTTTACAACATCTTTATATTTTTTCTCTAAATCGGATCATCTTCAACATTTTGGCACTCACTGTGGGGCTTAGGATTAGAGGTTAATCTTTTCATTTATGACCTCATATTTCTAATGATTTACCCCGAGTTTTGTAGAGAAACCCTAAAAGAAAAAATTTCACCCCATGTTTTTACTAACAATTTGCACTATGGGTGGTATTCGAGCTAAAGAAAGAATAAGGCGAGCTAATGAACTGGCACTAGAAAATGAAGCCACGCCAATGTCCGAGGAGTGTCAAACTGGTCCTCTCAATGGTGCACCATAGAAGGCCAACCCTTTTGTCGACCTTGCCTAACAAATTTTTGAGCTTAAAAGAGAACTTGAAGAGATGAGATAAGAAAATATGGAGTATGCTTGAATAAATAGAACCAACCCTCTAAAAGCTACTACAAAAGTAGGTCACATTGTGAAATAAATTGAAGGGTGGATGTGATACTAGGAAGAAAGGAACCCAGAAGAGTGGAAGATGTAGTAGAGGGGATGTTACACCATAATGCACGGGATGAGGCATAAGAAATCCAATTAGAGCAAGAGGCAACTTGGTATAATAATGAGCAATTACTTGAAGATAACAAATTATCAGAGACGTGTTTCCAAGCCCTTCTGGAGAAAAATAAAAAGCAAGATAAGGGCAAGTCTCACCATGACATTGATAGAGATTGCGAGAAGTTGTGTGCATTCCCGTTCTTTGATAAGATAGAACACAGTGAGATATTGACTAAGTTCAGTGCTCCTGAATACCTTGATTATCAAGACTCATATGCTTTACTTCAAAACATCTGTGGCCCTAATAAGTCTCACTCTAGATAAAAGAGACACTATGATATGTAAACTCTTTGTTGCTACCCTGTGTGATGGTGGCCAAAAGTGGTTTAACAACCTGGAAACTCGTACTATTACTTCCTTCTCACAATTTTCCAAATTGTTTGTTACCAATTACGCAAGCAATAATTCTATGAAGAAGAAGTCCTATGATATTTTCTCAATTACTCAGGGAAATGATGAGTTTGTGGAAGAATACATAAGGAGATTTAGAAAGAAGAAGTTAGAATTCACAGATTGTTCAAGCTTAATAGTAATTGAAGCATTCATGCAAGGTTTGTTAAGAAGTTCAAACCTATTTTCCAAATTGACAACGATCGTGCCACATACAATGGAGGAAGCCTATAACAGAGCTAAAAAATTTGTTACCATGAGCAAAATCTCAGACTTGAAAAGAAGAAGAAAGCTGTTGTTGAAGCTATTCCAGAAAAAGAAACAAAAGGGAATTATTCTAGATAGAATGGTTGTTACAAAAAAAAAATTTCATCCCAAATCATAGAGGATGAGGCCAATGGTCTAGGAATTTTGAGTTATGAGGAAGAGCACTCTCACCTTTTAGAGGTCTACCCTTAAGAGTAAGCTTGGCTCAAGTAGTTTTAAGGATGAAAAACAAGAAAAATGTCAAATGGCCACCAAAAATAAAAGCACCTCAAAGAGACAGTATTAAATGGTGCACTTTTTATAAAGACATCAGGCATGAGATGCAATATTGTAGGAACTTAGAGCAAGAAATTGAAGATTTGTTATCTAGGGGTTACCTAGGTTACCTTGATAGGAATAATAGCATAAGAGTGGAGCAATTGCCACAATGAGAGGTACTAAGATTACTTGTGTACCATCTAGAAACAAAGTAGAGCCATGCAATGAAGATAATGTAAGGACCATATAGTATATACATGGAAGACCTAGACTTAATGGGGCCTCTAATAATGCACAAAAAATATATGCATAAGAAGTGCATAGGGCTTCCTACGTTGAAGCATCATCTTTGTATGAAAATCCTTTGGTAATTACATTTCAGGTAGGATTATGTGATGTTTCCAAGATACTATATAATATTGGAAGCTCAAAATATCTCCTCTTCCTTACAACCATGTAGGCATTAGAAGTGAAAGACAATGATATTACCAAGAAGAAGATTCCCTTTGCAAGACTCAACAATAGCACCATATATGCTATGTGAATATGGTATTGTCGATCATGATAACTAATTCCATTATTATGAAACATTGTGTGGTAATTGATGTCCCAACTCATTATAACACAATTTTGGGAAGACTCTAGATATACAAAAATGTAAGACATCGTGTTAACTTACTACCAAGTCATCAAATAGCCGACTGAAGAAGTTATAAAAGAAATAAGGGGAGACTAGAAGAAAGCTATAAGTTATTACCATGTTACAATGAAAGTAGTAGCTCCAAGGTAGCAACCCTAGAAAGAGTGTGGGTCACCTTGGATATATGTGGCCTTCATTGATTTAAACGATGCCTATTCAAAAGATTGTTTTCCTTTACCAAGTATTGATAAGCTAATTGATGCCACTGTTAGATTCAATTTGATGAGTTTTCATGATGCTTAATTTGGCTATCATCAGATAAAAATGCATGCAAAGGATGATGAGAAAATATCTTTCATCACCAAAGAATGTTACACCCGAATACCTTTTGGGTTAAATAATGTTGGAGCGTATCAGTATTTAGTCAACAAAATGTTCAAAGATTAATTGAGAAACAATGTGGAAGCAAACATAGATGATATGGTGATTAAATCTATACATCATGTGGATCACATTAAAGATCTAAAGAAGTGTTTGGGGTCATAAGGAAGTATGCAAGGAGACTTAATCCTAAAAGTGTCTTTTTGGCATTACTTCAGGGAAGTTCTTAGGATATCTTATCTCAGCTTGTGGAATTGAACCAAATCCAGATAAGATCCAGGTTCTAGTTAATATAAAGCCATCCAATAACTTGAAAGGAATCCAATAGATAAATGGAAGGATTGTAGCACTCCATAGGTTTATTTCTAAGTGTAGGACAAATGTTTACCATTCTTTAAGTTATTATGAAAGAACACATTAGTTTTCTGGAATAAGGATTGCAACATAGCTTTCCAAGGAATCAAATAATACTTGGGCACTCATCTTGTCTTGGTTAGCCTTACCCTAGTAGAGACATTATATTTATACTTGGCTATCACTCCCTAGACATCAAGTGCTATACTTCTTGCAAAAAGAAAAAAGTCCAATACCCTCTCTACTATATTATTCAAATCCTAACCAACGCCCAAGGTAGATACCCAACAACTGATAAGCTAGCTTTCATCCTAAAAATTGCAACATGAAGGTTACAATACTACTTCAATTCACATGCAATAGTAGTACTCACCTCACATCCTTTGAAAAGCATGCTAAAGAAGCTAAAGCTTGTAGTGAAGTTGGCACACATTGCAATTGAGTTAGGAGAGTATGATATCAAGTTTATGCCCAGATCTTATGTAAAAACTCAGGCCTTGGTAGATTTTGTTGTCAAATTTATTGATTCACTTGAAGTTGTCGATAATGAAGGCACAATAGAGGTGTGCAATATGGAAGTAAAGAAAGCCCAATTATGTCAGGTGTTCATAAATGGTTCTCATAATTTCAAAGGAGTAGGGTTGGGGTCGTCACACTGGATTATGATTGAAACTGCTTCAAATACTCTATAAGTATGGACTTCCAAGTAAATAACAACATCATAGAATATGAAGCAACCATCTTTCGAGTCATGAGTTTGAAGAAACTTAAAAAAATATCATACTACATAGCAATTCAAGGTTAATGGTCAACCAATATATGGGCACGTTTGAAGCCAAAGATAGTAAAATGAAAAGGTATGTAAAACAATTAAAAAAAGAATGTTCAAATTCTACTAACTTTGAGATCAAACAAATTTCAAGAAACAAGAATAGTCATGTTGATGCCTTAGCCACCCCAATCGCGTGTAGCAATCATTCTTGCTAAGAATAGTATGGAAGAAGTGGAAAAAACTATCATAAACATTTATGAGGTTACCATTCCAAGTTTTACACCACTCTTTGGTTTCCTCAAAAACATAAGTCTACCGGAAGATAAGAAAAAGGTAAAAGAAATCATGTCAAAGGCTAGATAATACATGATACAAGGTGATAAGCTATACAAAAAAAATAGCCCTAGGACCTGGAATCTTATGCGTATCCAAAGATTGCTCCGCATTAGTCATTTATAAGGCTTATGAAAGAGAGTGCGGTTCTCATTCAAGTGGAAGAAAGCTATTACAAAAGATTATGAAACAAGGTTATTACTAGTCAATGATGTTAATAGATTATGCAAGGCATAACCAAGCATGTGATAAATGTCAAAGATTTGCTTCATTGTCGTATGTACTATAAGTACAAATGATAGGTGTCATCACCCTATGATTTTTCTACAAATGGGGACTTGAATATAGTTGGACCTTTTCCACAAGGAGTGAGAAAAAATAAGTTTTTATTAGTCACTATGGATTACTTTACGAAGTGGATTAAGGCTAAGCATTAAGGAATAATAAGAGGGGAGGAAGTAATTTGATTCATATGGAATAGCATAATATAACAATGTAGTTTGCCTAAAAAACTTGCCATTGATAACAAAAAATAATTTATAGGCCATAACATCAAAGAGTTTACTTCCAAATATAACATCAAATTATGTCATTTAACTCTATACTATCCGTAAGAAAATGGCCAAGAAAAATCTTTGAATAAATTGATATTGAACTTATTGAAAAAGAAGTTGGAAATGGTTAAAGGAAGATGGGTGGATAAGCTATTTGGTATACTATGGGCTATCAGGACTAGTCACCGAGGAACAATTAATGAGACAACCTTCTCTTTGGTATACAAAATAGAAGTTGTAATCCCTGATGTAAGAGTTCCCATTATGAGGTCAATTTTAACCGAGTAACAAAATGCTTCAGAAAGAGCAGTTGATTTGGTATTGGTAGAAGAACAAAAGGGATAAGGTATTAAGAAGAATAATAGAGTAAAAGAGAAATATGGTAGATTATTACAACAAAACAGTATGATTTAAGTCATTCTTTATAAACGTTTGGGTTCTTATAAGAGTTTTTTCTAACAAGAAATAGTGAATGGTATAAAAGTTAGGTACAAACTGGGAGGGCCCATACCAAGTAAAAGAGATTATTCCATGTAGAGCTTACACATTAAAGAATATTTAAAGTGTAGAGAAAGGCTTGAGTTTGAATGCTCGACACTTAAAAAAAATATTTTTTTAATATGTAATTGACTAATACTTGTTTTTTATATGAAAAGGATTTTGTAATGTAGAATTCCACCTCAATTAGGAACCAAGTAGAATGCCTGAGCAAAAAATGATTAAAACACGAGATGATCACCTTGGTCAAGAATTAGGTAGAATGCTAGGGCAAAAGGTTGGTCCTAAGAAATTAGTGTCATCAGCTTTAGTAACCAAGCTAAGCCAAGGTTTAAGACATGAGTTGATCACGACAGTTAGGAACTAAATAGAATGCTCAGGAAAAAGATGATTAAAACATGAGCTGGTCACCTCGGTCAAGAACCAGGTAGAATGCTCGGGCAAAATCTCGATTATAAAAAGATGGTGTTACCAACTCCAATAACCAAGCTAAGCCAAGGTTTAAGACATAAATTTATTACCTTGGTAAGGAACCAGGTAGAATGCTTTGGCAAAAGCTCGATCCTAGGAAGCTGGTGTCACAAGCTTCAATAACCAAGTTAAGCCAATGTTTAAGATATGAGTTAATCACCTTAGTGAGGAACTAGGTATAATGCTCGGACAAAATATGATTAAAATATGAGCTGATCACCTCGGTCAATAGCCAGGTAGAATGCTTGGGAAAAAGCTCAATCTTTGAAAGCTGGTGTCACTAGTTCCAATAACCAAACTAAACTAAGGTTTAAGACATGAACTGATTACCTCGGTCAAGAACCAAGTAGAATGCGTGAGAAAAAGTTGATTAAAACATAAGATGACCACGTCGATCAAGAACCAGGTAGAATGCTTGGGCAAAAGATGATTAACATATGAGCTGATCATCTCAATCAAGAATAAGGTAAAACGCTTGGGAAAAAACTTGTTCCTAAGAAGCTGGTGTCACTAGTTCTAGTAACCAAGCAAAGGTAATATTTAAGATATGAGCTGATCACCTCGATCAGGAACTAGATAGAATGCTTGGGTATAACGATCAATAAATTTAGGAGCAATCCATTTAAAGAAAAAACATTTATTCATAGATCGAGCTTACAAATTCCATAAGTGTATTATTAAAATAAAAGAGAAAATAAGCTTAAGGAAAGGTTTGTTTAAAAAAAACCCTTCAAATGTTTGGCCACCCGACCAACGTCATGATCCTCTATCTCTTTCTTCACTAAAGGGAAAAGCTTAGCCTATATCTTGTCCATATATTTTCATATTTCCTCACTCATTTGTGATGAAGATAAGCTTGAACGCATGCCCAACATTTCTTACTCTTCGACAATGTTCACAACTTTCAGGAACACATCCTTACCTTACTTCATATAAAAGCTGGTCTAATATGCCTCATCATATACCATGACACTCAAGGACAAAAAATAAGGTTAGTGCTTAACGTCTTTACAACAACTAAGGCTCTCTTTTCCCATATGCTTTAACAAGTAAGCCTATTGCCTTATATAGGGCAAGCATTGGGATGACTTAATGGAAAAATGTCCAAAATATAATGAAGTATGTCAACATCAATAAATATGTACCATAAATAAACAAAAACTTATTCAAACATGTATCTGTATGTATATAAATGTATGCATAAATTAAGTGAAGAATTCTATGTCTTAAATTAAAAATTGTATATTGAAACATCCTAAACAGTTACAAAAAAAAGTCAAGTTAAAGAGGAAGCTTAGACTTATTACAAAAGAAAGAGGTTAGGCTTTACAAAAAAACACTTAGGTTGAACCTATTACAGAAATTAAACATTCCTAGGATTATTGGTTGCATCTCCCATCTCGACTTCATCTTCAGTTTTCTCAGATTCTTCATCATTCATCTGATTGTGAGTAGGTGAACCTAGTAGTGTGACTGGAATGCTCAAGATCTAGTAATAGTACTTGTTAGGTTTCTTTTTATTTGCCTCATTCTTTAAAGATTTCATGGCCATATTATAGCCAATATGGGCACTCTCTATTAGTTTCTCAAATCTTACTTTATTTTCTCAAACCTACATCTAGTCTCTTCCAGATCACGCTTAGTCTATTCCAAATCGTACTTAGCTACATCACTCTCGACTAGGGCTTTCCTCTCCTAATGCCTTGAAATTCCTTACATAATCGTTAAGCTCATTAGTAATGTTCATGCCTTTCTTCCTCTTGGCTTGGGCTGGGACATCATAATTGTCTTTGCTCTTTTTCTTGCCATTTGAAGAGCCAACTCCTTTTTGGGAACCCGTGCTCTTTTGTTTGGCAATCTGGGCAAGTATCTCTTTTGGATCGAACACTATTACTACAAAAAGAAAATAATGTAATGTTAGAATATCTAGAAAAAGAAAAATTTAGTTGGGCACAAGTTAATGAAAGAGCAAGCTAATAGATGCCACCATCATTTGGATCTACTTTAAAATTACCCTACAAAGTCATCAGGTGAAGTTCTACATTGAGTTAGTGCTCAAGGTTTACGAATAATTCTGGTTAAAGGAGGGATAGAGCACGATCTCATTTAGGGATAGGCATTTTAACTACGGTTTAGGTATCCACGATTATCCATACCATCGGTTCAGTTTTTATTTGATTAATTTCGGGGACGGAGACAATTTTAGGTATTATCCGATCACGAAGTAGTAGTTACGATATAAGTATAGTTATAATAATATCCATACATGCCCATACCTGATATATTTTATATTTATTTAATTAATTTATATATTTATAAAATGAATCCAAATTTTAATTTTCAGATATTTGAACCTTGAATCTCTTACTCATATATTAATGCTCAATACGACTAATCCATCTCCATCTTTTATTCATTAATTTTATATTAAATCTTTTTTAATGATTTTGAAAAAAAAACTGGTTAATTTTGGATATTATTTATTACCCGCCCTACCCCGTTACCTACAGATAAAAATCGTTCCTGAACTGAAACGATTTTTGGATAATTTTGGGTACGTATTTACCACTTCAATTTTGGTGACAATTATATCAAAACTTGTCCATGCTCGTCCTCATGCCCATTCCTAATCTCATTAGTCCATATGATACAAAGCGTAATGTTGTTATCAGTTTCTTCTAGGCTGTAGGCTCATGCAGATAGTTTTGGATGCGTGTTAATCTTTTCTTAGCCTCGGGGGTCAAGGTCATTATGTACATACTCATATGTCTAATCATGAGCTTAACATCAACCTAAGAAATGCTCACGAGCCCCTTGTCATTCTCATTGGTCTCTTACCAACTTAAGACGTAGAAAAAATATTGCTCCCAGTTCTTCTCATTATCAAAAAGCATGACATATAGACACCTATCTTGTTTGCCTGACATATAAACTTTCATTGTGTTAGTGGGTTTTTTCCAGCATGTATGCTTCATTGAACTTGGGCATCTCCAACTTCTCCATGAGCTCTATGCATATTAAAGTAAAGAAAAGAGCATACCTCCAAGGTTTGAAAGGTCGATGTTGGTAAAGATATTGAGATATAATTTTTATAAAAATATCGAAGATATTATCATTATCAACGAAAACTTTGGAAAAAGATATGAACACTATGGAAACTCTTATAAAAATTTGAATTTTTTTTATAAAACTTTATAAAATATCAAAATAATTATTTATATTTTAAATTAATTTTTTATTTAATGCATATATTTTAAAATACTTCAAATATTTATATTAATCAAAATTGACTAATTAATTAAAATATTATATAATAAAATATCGTAGAATAAGTAGTTAAAATGTTTGAAATAATTCAGTAGATGATCTAATTGTATTAATCATTATAAATAAATAAATCTTGACACTATAAATAAATTTTATTGATTATTTATTTTTAAAAGTACTCATAGTTAGGGAGACATAATGAGTCTTACCTTTTAATACAATCTACATGTTAGATTATTAATATACAATAATAGAAAATAAAAATGCATGCAACGAAAATAACAATTACTAAACATCAAATCCATTAAAACAAAAAACAATTACTAAACTCCAAACTTACTACACCAAAAACTTTTTATTGGAGATTCAATCATTGGATTTGAAGAAATGGTATTTACAAAAACACAATAATCATAAAGTTCTCGACCATACTATATTGTTTCATGATTAGTGACATAGTTTCTCTATGCCAACTAGTTTGTATAAGATCTCAAATCTAATTTACAACCAATCTCAACAATTGATACTTTTACTTATTCATTTCATATGTACAACAAACATACTACGAACAAGAAAAAAGAGAGAATATATTATCTTCTGTAAAAGTGAGAAAAAAATTAAATTAAAATGATTACTCAAAAAGAAGAAGAAAAAGAAAAAGAAAAATAAATAAATAATTTATATTTTTGATATTTTGTTTGACATTTTAGTAACATTTTAATAATATTTTAGCGACAATATCCACAATATCTAAGACATTTTAGCAACAAAAAAAGATATTTAAACGGCAACGATATTTAAGTAATATTTGAACGACATTCTTGATAATTTCGTGACAATTTGGCCAAAAGATATAAATATCAGGTGTCGATGTCAAGATGTGTAAAAAGAGACATTATTACGAAAATATTGATGATGTCATCAATATATTCATCCTTGGATACCTCCACCCATTTAGCAATAATTGGTTGGGCGCGAGTAATATCCTTATTAGAAATTTCCTTATGAATAGATACAATGGAAACTGAGCCTGAGCCATAGAGCCTTTTCATGAAAATATGTCCAACCTTGGGGGAGGGATCATTATATAATGCATCTGGGCTCGAGATCGGTATGTTGATCATTGGTAGTATGTTTTACTCCGTCTTTCCTCATCCCTTGGAGTTAGGCCACTAATAGGCATCTTGGCATTCCAATATTTTTTTTGACCTATTAGCTCCCTAATTCCTCTTTGACATGAATTTTTTCTCTATTTTCTTGGAGCAAATATTTGTGAGTGAGGAACACTTAGTCTAATAATTAGGGTGGTGTGTGGTCCAGATGTGGTAGGAATCTCTGATTGGACACTCAACATCTCTTCATTCTTTGAAGACTTGCTCTCATCCATGTTTGATCTCAAGCTAACACTTTTCTCCTCATTTGAGTCTGTAGGATATTGGAGACTTTTCCAAGAGGAAGAAGAACCTAGAGAGGGTGAAAGGAGGATCACTCTACATATTTCCCTACTTACTATTTCTCTACGCATGTTTTCTACAAAAGAACAAAATACAAAAGGAAAAATATAAGATATGAATAGTCAAGGAGTTACCAAAAACGTCAAGGAGGGAAATTAAGAAATGATCTGAAAGGATATATTTTGGCTAGAAGTGAGGACATATCTTTAAGAACCGAGCCAAGATATTTAAAAGCATGGCCTGATTATCTTATCGCCCGAGTAAGAAAACTATAAGCCAAGAGGTGAAGCAATAAAGCTTTTTTGAGAGAGAATTGGTTTGATTTTTTTAGAATTTTGAAAAGGATTGCCTTGCCTCCTTTAATATAAAGGTTTGGATTTTCTCTCTCTAATTAATTGACAAGTCAAAAAGTCTTTGGAGCATTTATTGGGGCGTATAAAATAGTTTAAGATTCCATTTGCATCGTTTCGCCTACCCAACCTTTTACTCTCCTATCTCGATTGAAGAATCGAGTTGATAGAGTAGAAGGACTTAATGTTTGAGTATAAGATATGACTTGTTGCCCAACCTTTATAATGCCTGAGCTATGAGACATAGTACCCGAGCCTTGGGTTATGCTCGCACCTTAAAGTTGGATATTCAAAGTAACCTCATCATCAGAAGCACCAAAGCTTTGACCACCGGCTCGGTTTTACATTGTGGTTACGCTTAGAGTATTTTATGCTTTTACTATTTTACCCATCTGACATGATAACGTATACATCCATGTAATCATATGTGTATGTAATTACCTATATATATAACATGGTATTATACCAGATATATTCACTCTCATTTTATAACATCTCTTTAATTTATCTCTTTAAATCGAATAATCTAATACTATAGAAACAACTTTTTAATAAGTTTTTTTAAAAAGTTATTTATTATAAGAAAATTTTAATATTTATTATTGTAGAAGAAAAATTTACAAAAACTTAAAAAAGAGAGAGAAATGAGATAACAACTATATTTATCGACATTAATTACATGATCGAAAGGTTAATAATCATATTATAATTTTTTCATAGACTATAGACCAAATTATTATATTTTAAATATGTTTTAGACCAAATAGATAGATAAATCTTCACTATAAGAACATTTAATATTATTGGTGTATGAAAAAACCGACAAAAAATTATCAAAAAAGTATAAATGAAAATGAAAAATAAGAAAGTGAGGCCTCAAAAGATATTTTTGACCTCTAAAATTTGTGGCTTTTCTTTTTTCTTTTTGGAATATGTGGGTTCATATGGAGAACTATAAAATTTATTCTTTACCAGGTTTTAGCTTTTATATATAAGACTGATTATATTCATATATATACTTGCCAAAATGTGTTTTATGTGGGAACATTTGTAACAGTAGCAAAAATGCTTTTAACTTTAATTTAGTATAAAAATATCCCAACTTTTAGTTTTATATAATATGTCATTTTAATTATTTTTAATAAAAAATTAATAATTAAACGTGATATTAAAAAACCAACTTTGCTAACCGAAATGACAAAAAATAATAATAATAATGTTACATGAAACTAAACATTTCAGAAAGTTTTGCAATGAGCTAATGTTAAGAGTATTTTGATTACCGGACTTATTGGTTATGAACATAATACATTTTTAAATCTTTTTTTTTACAAACAAAAGTATACGATTGTAATATTAATGTAATTTAAATTATTACTATCATAACAAAAAATTATTAATAATAAATTTATCTAATAATAAAAATATTATCATTTAATTAATAATAAAGATAATTTAACTTTTAATTACATTTTTTATTATAAAAATACCTTTCCTTAAAAATATTAGAGAAACAAATGTTGTTTACACGTGTTACAATACGTTTTAGTGACACTTCGTAACAACCAAGCTAACATATTTTTAAAATTATACTAATTAAGTTGCATATTTTTATCACTTTTTACCCGTAAGTTTTCAATAAGGAATCCTAAAATCATAAATAATCTCCTATTTTTCAAATTCAAAGTTAAGTATTTGATTATTATTATTTGATAAACTAATAGTGTTTTGATTATTACTCTTTAATACTCAATTTTATGCGATTTTATTTTGCCGTCTCTTGGGCATTATTTATAATTTCATTGCTAATAATGTTTAAAATTTAAGAAAAAAAATTAAAATAATAATTTTGTTCACATTTAATTTTTGTTCAAACTGATTATTAATTTCATCGTACTTGACATGACAATGATTACCCAATTTATACTAAATTGTACGATATTTTTAAAAATATCAATTTGATGATAAATAATCTATATACCCAAAACAATAAATAACAACTTAACCATTTTAATTTTTTTTATTAATTTCCAGATACTATACACTAAGTCCAATGACAACGATAAAATAAGAAAGAAGAGAAAAATAATAATAATAAAAAAGATTTAAATACTAAAAATACCTTAAAGTTGTTTTTCACATTTCCTCTTTGACCAAATTGGTATCTTCTAAATAAATTTAGTAATTTTAGGATATCACTCAAAAATTTAGATACACAAAGATTAGTATAAATGCCATTAAGGTACCACTTCCTGTCCAATGACAACAGTTGTACAATTAGAGCATATAACTTGTTGTACAATTGAAAAATAAGAAAACATATAAATAAAAGATGAGTTTTTACTTAAAAAGTGAGTATATTTTCTCGACTGTATTGGACATAAATTTTTGCTCCATTTGCAAGTAATCAGTTATCCATGTACATATTAAAAGACTTCGACTTTTTCCACTCTAGTAGTCTAATATAGAGAATAAGATTTAGTTGAAATGAAGAATCCACTCCAATCTATAGCAATTGTTAAAAAGTCTTCATTTGCAGAACAGATTTATATTTATATGCAATAATGGTGCAAATAGATCCTGATGATCACATAAAGCTAGCCAACCAAGGAAGAGGATTTAACTTATTAGCAAAAACTAAAAAGATAAGACAAGACTAATGCAAGGAATTAAGTTCAAAATCTCTTGACTAGAAAACATTGTGCCCTAAATGGGAAGGAAAAATAGAAATAGAAAGGCAAAACAAAGCATAGGCTAGAGGCCTTGTTATCTCATCAGTGCAAATGCTTGTTCAAGCCGTTTGTTTTACTCTCTTCATCAGCTCAATGAATTCCCTGAAAGCTGTAGCAAAAATTTCTCACGTCAATATAACCGAGGAATTCAAAGAAAACCTTGGGAGTCACAAAAATTTAAAAAGTAAAAAGACATTTCACAAAACAATTTAGAGGAATTATGATATTTAAACAAGCATTTCCGTTACCATAATCAGAATCATGAGGTCCTGGGGATGCTTCAGGGTGGTATTGAAGAGACATAATGTTTTTTGCAGGATAAGCAAGGCCAGCACAGCTTCCGTCGTTAAGATTTACATGGGTCACTTCCACACCCTCTGGAAGTGATGCAGGATCAACTGCATAGTTGTGATTCTGCCAAATAAGTAAAACCCATAAAATGATGAGGGGGAGAATTGCTGGATCCAGGACATAGTTCAGTTATATTTCATAAGATTCTGTATTGAGAAATTTAAAAAGATTCTGTAGCAGTTCAAAATCAATGAGACAGAGTGATAATTGGTGCTCCTATGAAATTTAGTGGCTCAAATTAAACCCAAGATCGTTCATCATCCCTGCTGCTGTAGATATTGATAAATACAGTAGGTTCAAAACTTTGAGATTTACAAACCTGAGCACTAATCTCAACTTCACCAGTCTGAAGATTACGAACTGGATGATTTCCACCATGGTGACCAAATTTCATCTTGAAGGTTTTACCACCTAATGCCTGGCCAAGCAACTGATGACCCATGCAAATTCCAAAGACAGGAACCTTCCCCAGTATTTTTTTCACAGTTTCAACAGCATATGGAACTGCAGATGGATCTCCAGGGCCATTGCTGAACAGAACACCATCTGGCTTCATCTTCAGCATCTCTTCTGCCGGCCATGTTGAAGGCACAACAGTAATTTTGCAACCATAGGTTGCTAACCGTCTGAGTATGTTATGCTTGATTCCAAAATCATAAGCAACAACCTTCAAATCATGTTAAAAAAACAGAGTTAATCGAGACTGAAACAACACTAATAATTCTACCATGCAATAGTATAAATACTCTTTCTTAGAATAAGTTACCAACCTAAACAATCAAAAGAACTTCAATATCTACTCGAAACTCACCTGGAAAGTTTCTCCATCCTGGCTGGAGTTGAAATTCCAATCTGACTTTGTTTTATCAACCCATTCAAAAGGAGCCTTGCACGAAACACCACTGATCAAATCAATACCTGCATAGTCAAAAAAATAATAAAAAAATCAATACCTGCAATGATAATTTGGGAAAATGGTGGACTTCTGATTCTCAATGTCTGAAACACAATTTAAGTTCTGAACCTTACCAACAATGTCCCACGAACGAGACATTTCCAGCAGCTCCTCATCTGCTTTAGTTTCCTCTGTGCTCAAAACACCAATAAGGCTTCCATCTTGTCTTAATCTGCGGGTAATTGCACGAGTGTCAACGTCATCTGTTGCATAATGGAAACAGTCATAAGAAAAAGAAAAGTCAGAATATATATATTTGCTAATGAAGTCAGAAAATAATTTTAAAAAATATAAAACAGGCATTGGTTGGTTTCACTGACGAATGCTAGAGATATATTGCCTTGATAATTAACTTACAAATTCCCATTATGTTCCTTTCCGCTAAATAATCATCAAGTTTTTTTGTGCATCTCCAATTTGAAGTGCTGGAAAGGAATTATGCAACAAAAAAGGAAAAAAATCAATAAACAAGGAGAGATGAGTAAACATGTTGCCAGCATTATTCAGAAATTGAAGATGGCAATGTACCTGATACTCAAATTTCTGATCACTAGACCAGCAAGAAAGCATTCTTGGGATTCTTCGTCATCTGACATCAGCAAAATCAATATCAAAGTCAATAGGTTTCAAGACGAACAACTCAGCAACAGAAGATAAACTCTACCTACTTACCATAATTTACTCCGGTGTTTCCAATATGAGGATTTGTCATGAGGACAAACTGACCAGCATAACTAGGGTCAGTGAGAATTTCTTGATATCTGCATTAATTTTTAAACTTAAGTTTGATAGACAATTTACCTTAACTAATAATAAAAAGCTTAAAACATTTTATTATGCATGTGTTTTCTGTAATTTGATAGAAGGAAAAGAATCACATGTAGCTTCCAGAGTAAGAACCTCTTGAGCATTCGAAAAAGAATATTTGATTTGTCTGGAAAATAGAAAGGCATATAATTTGAATTTTTACGTTAAGAATGACCTGTAGAAGACATAAAAGTCTGCTTAAAATGTGTATTTCTTTTAAAGAACAATTTATTTTAGAAGTGAAGTTTACTACAGCATGAATAATGTAGTAGGAATAAGGAGATAGGCCATTTGGGTTAAACTGTCCATTCTACCTCTTCTCCAAAGGAATAAAACCAAACATATGAACATAGGCAAAAGTTGATAAGAATGTGCAGCAAGGTCTGTCAAGAAGGAGTGTGCAGCAAGTTCTGTTAGTTTACTGAAGTGTGATAATGTCGCACACGATGCAGATAGTAGTGGGGCTGTGTACAAGTTTGTTAGTTACTCACTGTAATAATTGGTTGTTACAAGATACTTTTAGCAAGTTTGTTAGCTTAGTAGCTAAGTAATTGACACACTACATGTATATTTCTTTTCTGTATAAATAGCCTACTGAGCTATTCATGTATGTGTGTATCAATGTACTGCCAACTGGTGAATCAATACAATGAAGTTTCATTACTCTTTCTTGCCTTCATCGTTTCCGACCTCTGCTCTCAATACATAGATCTTAAAATCTTTCAAAAGTTCCATAACAGCAAAGTTATCTCATGCACATACAAGTATGTCAAGATACTAAGTAAGTTGCTTTGGATATTACTACATAAAATGAAAAGAAAAGAAAACCGATAATGAAAAATTGGGTTACAGAATTGATGTATCGTCTCACCCGGTTAGCGATGTATTGAACACCACTTCACCCACTTGTGTTCCAGAAGCACCAAATGACTTGGCTCTCCAGATTGAACCATCTTCAAGAATTAATCTGGCATCTGAAACTTTCCAAGGTCTTTCTGCCAAACCTAAGGCACAAGAAATAAGAATTCAGAAACTTCTAGACTCCCCAGGACATTAAAGTGAATAATGATGGGATGTAAATATATGGTAGCAACTAGTAAGCAACAAGACTACAATGCTTTCCTAGCAAATTAATTAGGATAAAAGAAACAGTTATAAAATTTATAGGAGCAAAGAAATCAAAATCATGTGTTGCAATTGAGAGATGGGATCTATTTAATCTAAAATAAACAAATAAAACTGCACCTTGCTATAGACACAACAAAACAAATTCTCAAATAAAAAGTTTCATTTCACATAAACCAATTTTTTTTAATAAAATATAATAAAAATTGAGACATGTATTGAACACATGTTCAAAACACTACAAAAATTGAACATATATCTAGCATGAATGTATTGAATGCATGTTCGAGTTTGATCGTAGGTTTAGAGTTGGAGATGTGTTAAAAATTAAACTCAACTTATGAAAGGATCAGTTGTGCACCTAAAGTCTATATAAAATGCAACATGGAAATACTGAATCCTTTTAGTCATTACTAACAAATGCATAAGCAAAAGTTAAATAAGAAGCAGAAGACACATAAATTACTTCTAAATTTGCAATTTACAGCTAACCCAAAACATCGATGAAATCCCAAGCCAGAAAAAATGGGATAGTCAACATGTTTCAAAAATACCCATAAATGAGCTTTAAAATCTAATGCATGAAACTGAAATTCAAAGGCAGCCAAGAACAAAACATCATTCTTAGTGCCAATTGACACAGGATGCAATCTGAACTATTATCTAATGACAAGAGTTCTGTGTATTTTCAAAGGAAAAAATAGTGATATCTCTAAGGAAGTAAAAGGAAAGAAAGAGAGAGAAAGAGAAAGGAAGGGCACCAGAGGCGGCGGTCTGAGAAGAGCATCTGATGGTGAAAACCCTAAAGTTTGATGAGTTGGGATATTTATGGAACAAAGAAGTGGAGGGTTTGATCAATGTGAAGCTCGTAGTCGCAATCGCCATTTTCTCCTCTATCAATCTCAGTGATGGTTTTGGCCCTTGTTTCGTTTCAGAGGAAAGGAATACAGCTGAACATGATTTTTGTGCTTAGGTTTTGTCACAGGTACTCGCCACACGTGCCATTTCCTTATGTAAGTTATGTTATTACAACGGGATTGGGTAATTCTTAGCATAGGTTATACAAGGTTAGAGTAGTGCCATTTATCCATACTATTAAAACCAGAAATGTTAGACGTTGTTTTCACTTATTAAAGTATAGTTTAATAAAAAAATTAATATTTAATATCATTATAAAATAATATTATTTATCTTAAATTAATTTATTTTCTAGAAATTAATAATTAAAAAATATATTTTTAAATCAAATGTAATAAACTCACACTAATATTTATTATTAAAAATTTAAGTGACACTTCCTTTATATTATATAAATTTAGTATTATATCTTTAAAGATAAAAGTCACATTATTCTCTTTGATTAAGTTTTAGGTATCAGATAATACATTTACTTTTAATCATTGTCAGATCGTTAAAAAGAATAACATTTAATTATTTTAATTGTTGAAAAGTATTAATTAAAAATAAATTTTTAATATTTTATATTATTCAGACAAATATTGCAATAATCTACTAATTACTACGGTTATAACCAATAATTTTCTTTCGTAATAATTTAGTTATCAATTTTAAAAAAGTAACGTCATAAATCAAATGGTTAGTTTTTAAGATTTTAAAAAAATATATATACTTTTAATCTTTTTCAGGTGTAATTAAAAAATAAAGTTTTACACCAAATAATTACTAAAACAACTTTTAAAATAAAAAATTTTAAAAATAGAAAAAATGAAAAAAATTAATCACACGTGATATCACTTTTTCAAAACTACAAAAAAGTTATTAGACCTAAATGTTAAATTTCAAAAAAGTTAATAGATTTTTTTGATCACCCGTCCTGTTACTTAATAATTTTCATCAATCACGTGGGGAAAATGAGAGATAACATATTGCCCTGCTTTTCTGTACTTCAAAAATAATGAGAAAGAAATAAGTAAAAGATTTAGGTGATGTTTGATTCACAGAATGAGATTAGAATCGAAATGAAATAGAATGGAAAAAATTTTATTTGGTTTGGCCACTAGAATCAAAGAAAGAATCAGTATTATAATGTTTGGTTTACAAATTGAATCAAATGAAAAATATTATATATTACTTTAATACCCCTATATTCAATAAAGTTTAAATAATATCATTTAATTATTATTTTTTCGTCATACAAAATATATTATTGAAATTATTATTTTTTCTAAATAATTATTACTTAAAAAAATATATTATTAAAATTATTATTTTTCTAAATAGGGTTTAGGGTTTTAGGATTTGGGATTTGGGATTTGAGATTTAGGGTTTAGGGTTTTAAGATTTTATGATTTGTGATTTAGGGTTTAGGGTTTTGGGATTTGGGGTTTAGAGTTTAGGGTTATATTTATAAGTTAAAATTTATGATTAAAATTATTATTTTTCTAAATATGGTTTTGGGTTTTGGGTTTTGGGTTATATTTGTGGGTTAAAGTTTTGGGATTTAGGATTTAGGGATTTAAGGTTTTGGGTTTAGGGTTTAGGGTTTAGGGATTTGGGTTTAGGGTAAAATTGGAAAAAAAAATTGAGATAAGAATGTAATCATGATTCCTAAAGAGAGGAGAAAGAATCAAAATTCCTTCTTCTTTAAGAATCGATTCCATTCTTTATTCATTTTTCAACCCAACCAATTACACAAATAGAAGGAATCAATTCTGATTCCTTTCCATTCCCTCAAACCAAACACAACATTAATGTCTTTGGAGAAAGATATTAAATAATCATATAATCACCTTTAATAAACCCCTACAATTGTTGAAGTATACAAAATATTGAAATAATTATGTTATAATATCATCTCTTATTCTATAACCTTTTTTAAGAACCAAAATGATTAAATGATATATTTTAAAAATAAAATAATCAATTGACAACAAACTTATAGCAAAAGGGCTAAAATGGCATCACACCTTATCTATATATAGAGTTATTTAGGCTTTCTTTATATAAAATAATATTGAATTTTTAAAGATAAAATTGAAATTTTCTTGAAAATAAAAATAAGAAAACTAAACTACACCAAGAGTCCCTAAATTTTATCAGATTTAACATTTTAATTTCTTATTTTTTTATAATATTACGCCAACTATCTCTTTTAATTTAACATTGTTAGTGCAAATTTAAAGATAAAGAATTAAGTATGTTAAACTTTAAAATTTAAGGGACTAAATAATGTAAAAATATATATTTTTAACATGTTAATTCTAATTGTTATAATATAATTTAATCTAATTTTAAAATTTTAATTAATTATGCTAAATTTAAAAAGATAATTTAATCTAATTTTTAAAAAAATAATAGACTTGTTATACACTACTTGTCCATTTTAAAATTAAGGCAATATAAGTTTATTATTTTATAAAATAGACTCATACGAACCTTTTTATAAAGGTAATGGACCTGTACTGTCTCCTCTAATAAATAGTAGTTTAAAACATACTTTTTTTAAATATGATGAACTTGGATGGCTTTTCGTCTACTAAAAAAGATCTATATTATTAAGAAGAATGTCGTGGATGAAGGAAAGGTTTATGTTTTAGCACGATTTGGAAAAGAGTTAATGTTGAGACTATTCGAGTTCATTTCGGAATGGAATGATAAATTTTTTATGTGTCTAGTAATTTAGGCTATAACAATGATAAGGAATGTTTGCAAGTTCGTTGGAAAAATGGACACTTTCAACCTACATTATTTGCAAGGTTTTAATGCAAATGTTTTGACAACTTTTCAAAATGATAAGATAAAGCTCATCAACAACTTTAATATTTGACTTGCCCTCTTCGTGAGGTTTTGATTCGAGATTGTTTGCTAGTTGCTATTGTGTGGGCATAACTCACAAAGTTTGGTTGCTAGTTTTCCGTTACTTGTTCAAACTGCATTTGCTTTAGGTTAACTTGCCTTTTTTTAAGTTATAAAATTGACCAAATAAACTTAAAAGAAGTAAATAGGTTATTTTTAATTTTATCAAATTATAAGTTCTTAACCTAATCATAATGACGAGATATGCAATTGTGTGTAAATAATAAATTACAAAAGTTAAAACTAACACAAGAGATTTTTAGGTGAAAACAACTTAGGATACAACAATGACCTAAAAAGAAAACAACCCAACCATCCACTATGAAAATTTAATGTTTAAGGTTTTATACTACCATCTTAAAAAGGCCTTAATCTAATATTCTGATTAACTCCTTATAAATCAAACACATTCATGGATCAATCTGAAAATAAGGCTAGCACAAAAAATCACATTTTTTTGCGTGTGTTCTAAATATATTTCAATAAGCAATAAATCCTAATTATAATTCAAAACATAGATTACAATACATGAAACTAAGATTTCTAGAATAAATAACAAAGTAAAATCTGAAGGATGTATGTTTTAAAAGTTATTCTTTTTGATAAAGATTTATGTATTGTTCATAGTTTTGAATATTATGTATTCTTATTCCTTGAGATTAACATGTTATATTTTGGAAGTGTTCAAGAATATGCACTTGTTCTGAACCATAGAACTCTTAAAATGAGAAACATGTAATTCTAAATATATTCACAATTGTGGTAATTCAGGAGGAACATTAATTACCGTGAAATTATCATGTCGATTAAAAGTACATTGTAGTTCTATAAATGTTGATAAGTGATTATCATTTAATGACATGAGTATATAAAATGTGTATTTTATATATTGAACATGACCTAACTATATGGAACATTATATGGATTGTATTTTGTGTCATTAATGTTTCCATTGTATCTTTAGAATCTTATATATGAGATGTGTAGGTTTTTCACATGAGAAATATATGTGATTGCTATTTAAATATTATCTTATGATAGGAATAAAATAGTAATTCGTTGTGTACAACATGTGCGGGAGAAATCTATATGTTAATATTATCATTGTCCCTCGATTTTGAGTTATGATATTACTGGGTCCCTTGGTAAAGTGGAATTATATCGCATGCAATATAACTGATGTAGTTATAATTATAATTCACTTGAGAGACCAAAAAAATGAATATAATGCAAAAGTGTCACGATTTTATTTTGCATATTATTCATAATATCATGTGACAACGATAGACATAAAATTAGTGAATCGAGTAAATAATTACTATGTCATTTGGAAAACTATAATGTAATAATAGATTCTCTTATAGTCAATAATATAAAGTTTTATATTATTACCAAGATGATATAGATCCTATATACGGTCATACCAACTGTAGAGAAACAATAAGTATTTTACATTTCATAATGATGTATAAGATAAAATACATAAGATGAAATGTTAAAATAAAATGCCATAATATGACATGCTTAGACCATAAATAAATTTGTGAAGTTATGTGAATATTATTTGGTATAATGTTTGAATGCATTATAAGAATAATAGAGACATTGTATAATAGAATAATATTATTTGTTCATAAATTAATTTATTAAACCAATCACAAGTTGAGATTAAAGAGAGCATGAGATGGCTAAACAAGGCTAGTAGCATTTGTGTAATTGATTAAAATCTTACACAAAGAGTTACCCTAACCCTTCCCTATTTAAGGAGGTATAATTGAGGAAAATGGATCCAAATGTGTTGCCTCTAACCCTAGTCGATATCCTCCATTTTCAGCAACCACATTTTTCCTTCTCCTAGGCCAAAACTTGGAAAGGCTTGCTTAAGGCCAAAACCTAAGTGGTTCAACCCTAGGTCGAAAATCTCTTATCTCATCTCTTCTTGCTAGGTGGTTGGATCTAAGCCTTGAACTCTACATTCATCTATCAAGAGGTGTGGTAGTTTGTTGTTTAGGTTCAAGGTGAACCAAGAGATGCTCTCGAAAGAAAGGTTGTTTCCAAGAAATTTAGAAGGGAAATCAACTTCCCTCTACTCAAGAGATCTAACAATCTCTTTAGGTAAAGGTAATCTTCTTCATCTCTAGAAATAAGATAGATGGGTTTTTTTATTTTATTTAGTGCACATTAGGTGTTTGTTGAAATTCTTAAGATAAATTCTTAAGATAAAATCTTGCTTACAATCGTCATACAAATGAGGTCCTTTGTGTATTAAGCCAAGTAGTGATAGGAAAATTTTAAATTCTCACCATATAGGCATACATATGAAATCCAAACAGTGGAATCAGAGCTATGGCTTGATTTTGTGACAATTAGATTATTTAATTTATGCTTGATTAAGTGCTTAAATGTTTGGTTGCTATCTCTCAAGTTCTTGGTTCATAAATCTGTAATTTTGGATCCTTAGGGCATTTGATCACTTTAGTAATTTTTGAATCACGATTTTTGTGGATCTAAAAATTCCTACATTAGTTTATGATGTGTGGATGAATATTATAAAATAAAATACAGAGTTTAGGCCATTTTATTAAGGTAAACCAAAAATGGAAAAATAGGTACAACATTGGAAATTATTGTGTCCAGTTTTCTGTTTTGCTTAGATTCAAAATAGCATAAATTGAGTTTGGATAAATGGATTTTTGTGAGCCACCTATCATTGGAAAGATAACTAAGTATAGTTTCTGAAAAAACTATATTTTTCAAAGAAAAATATTACGAATTTTGCATGAAAATTAAAATTACAGAAGTACTACGATCAGGTCTCCAGTACTAGAACCAATAATTCAAATGTAATTTTCTCACAAACTGTTGAATATTTTCATGATTTCTTTATATATCCAGAATGGTGTTAAAGTCTAGTTTTTATAAATATATGTCTTGAATTTTTATTTGTAATACACACTCTTGAGTAGAGGGAACAATGATTGGTACGCAGTAAACCAAAACTGGACAATGAGCCAATTTTTGGTCTCACCACAATAAAAATTAATTTTTTGCAAAAGTGATTGCTTTTGTAAAATCTATTATAAAAGGAGCTCATCTAAATATTTAAAAGTGATAAGTAATTAAGATTAGTTTTACCCATGTGAATGCTAATTTTAATTAGGCATGATGACAATTAAGAAATAATTTTATGTTTTCTAAAAGTTTCATATAAGTTTCAAAAATTTGAAATAGGGTATATAAATATTAGAAATAGAAATCATTTTTGGGATTTAAAATGATTTAGATGGATTGACAACTTGAGAGATATAGGCTTAACTAAACAAGATTGAATAGTGCAACGAGAATGCATATGTGTACTAATGTTACTATGCAGGAGGTTTGCGGGTTAGTATGGCTCAAGATTGTCAATGCCTTGCGTATTGTAATGAATGATGTGCATGAATGTTTGTAATGCTGCCTTAGGTGCCACTGAAAATTAATTAGAATAATTAAATTATGGAAAAAATGTTAGGTATTAGATATTCAACAAGATTTGAAACTTGATTAATCAACCATCTCAATCGATCAATACCCTTAGTCAATCAATAAACTAATGTAAACTTTAGCACAAAATATAATTTTAAGTATTATGAACATATTCTAATGAATATATGAGTACAACACTATATGCAATAGCTATGGAGAATATATCTGAAGTACTATTATCCAAAACATGAGCATTTTCTCGACTTTGTTTAATAGACTTAATAACGAGCTTAAGAACAAGTTTGTAGAAAAACATTTTGTCCATATAAATAGACAACACTTATAGACCTTACAAACTTCGTCATCCTACATTTTACATGTTAGAATATGAATTATACTTGGCATCAAGTTTTCAAATCCAACCATAGCATTAGTGCACTCCCAAATGTCTTATTGATGTTAAAGTACAATGTAGAAAATTCATTATATGTAGAATATAATGCTTCTATGTCTGTTCATGTTTATTGACACTCAATACTTCAATAAGAAAGATTAATAATCATAGATAAAATAAATAAATAAAACAAAATCTAACGTAAGAATAAAACTAAAAATAAGAAATTAATGAAAGTAAAATAAAGAAAAAATTAATAAAAAATTGAAAATAATTAAAAACTAGCAATTGTAAGAAAAATTGTGAATTCAATCCCTAGAAACACGGTGGAAATTTTTTGACTCAATCCAAAATGACACCAAAAATTAATTCCTTACTTTTTTTAAAAAATATGTCATTAATAAATAGTTGAAGTAAGGGTCAAACCTGCATAGGATTCATAATAATTCTACTTTTAATTATTAATTTGTTAGGGAGTTAATTAAAGTTATGAATGAGAGTGAGTTGATAGAGAGAAAAATGAAAAAAAAACATAAAAGAATAAAAGTAAATCGTAAAAGAATGATGATAGATATGTGATCATGAGACTATCCCATCATTAGCCTTCAATTTAATTAAACACGTTATGAATCAAAATTAATTTCTTAAGTTTTAAATCACATTCATAATATCCTTCTTGAATTCTTAATTGTACCTTTAAAATTTTTGATCCATTTAATATTTCCTACATTTTCTTATTGTATAATTGATTAATAATACAATTAATAACGAACTTAAACCCTAAACAACCTAAAATTACACTTATTAGATTTAATTCATTATTTGCATTATGATTTAAAAAAGTAATAACTAAAATAATGGGACTTGTAGTGCCTAAGGCAACAATTTCAAGACTCAAAAGTATTTTTAAGTATAACTTCAGAGCGAATCCATCATTTTTCCAATAATTTAATGCATTCCATGCCAAATAATGAATCGTACAATCATTAAAAAGCCTTATAGGCTAACTTAATAAGTGTTGAGTCATCATATAAGTATAACTAGTAGATAAAATCTATAAAAAAATAAATGACCAATAATTATCCCTTAATTATTCAAAAGAGATAATTACAATAATAATCATGATGCTAAAACAAATCTATCTACATAGATAATGAATGCGTACTATGCTACTTTTACTCTCTCTATATATTTATAATTGTACACATTCATACAAAACTTAATTGAACCTCAGATAGTAAAATCGAGAACTACAGCCAATAACACTATGTTTTCTATTCATCACAAAACGAGACCTAGATTTTCTCTACATTCTACAATTTCATTATTGACATAAGTATCGGAGGACCAAAGGCCACCACCCTCCAGTGATCTGAGGTCCTAATGAGTTTTTATGTCTCACAAATCCATGAAGAATGGTCTTATATAGTGTTAACAAAACTCAACATTAATATTTTTTTAATGAAAATGCGTTCTATATTATCTATGAATTATATGTGTCCAAGTGTTGAACACTTTTTGTAAGATGTATGGCTATGTTTTTAACGCTTTAAACTACTAGCGTAAGAGTTTTTTGGTACATTTAACATATCTAGGTTTTTGACTTTTGCTCTCAAAATAATCATAATTTTCAAAATGAGTCACATTAGTTATAAAATTTTAAGTTATGAATATAATTAATTTAGAGGGGATGAAAAGGTAATTTTACTAATTATGTATAATTAAAAATTATTAAGCGACAAAACAAACAATCGTGTGTAAATAGAAAAAAGTCAAAAATAAAGATAAATATGACACACGACATTTTAGGTGGAAACAACCTAAGTCATAACAATGAACTAAGAGGAAAACCACTAGTCCATCAGCCTACCTAATTATCCACTATGAAAATCAATGTTCAATTACAAAGTCAGGTCTTAGACTAGACTTCATAGATAAAACCCTCAATGTAATCTACTTACAAGTCGTTGCTTTTTTTACAGTCACTACAAGATAGATGTACGGATCTAGACTAATTTTTTGATCTCTCAAGTCACACGAGCAATCAAAATTAGCATAAATAGTGCAAGTACAAAATGTGTTATAGAACGGATTCAACAATGAAAAACCTAGCTAAAAGATTCAAGATATAAAATAGATAAATCAAATTATCTAGTAAACTCTAAAATGAAAGTAAAAACTACAATATCATAAAAACAAATAGGCATATAAATCAATCAAACATAACCACACAATATGTTTGATAAATTAAACCAAGAATATGCCTAAAAAATATGATATAATTTTAAAAAAACATTTTGAGAGAGAAAGCACAAATAATGCAAGATGAACAGAATATGCATGGTTATTAAAACAAAGAGCATTAAGTTGTTTACATAAGTAAAATAAAACCCTAATGCTAGGTTAAAAGGTAAGGACCTTACTATCTATAAAAGATTTAATATATTAGTATTAAATAAAGGGTAATGTATAGTAATCCACATATTTGACTCGAGTAAACAAAGAGATATGAAGTTAAAAACTTACACATTTGATCGATCTAAAATAGGCTTGATCGATCGAGACCATTTTCGATTGATCTAGCAATGATTAAACAATAATCTCATAGCAGGTAGATCAAACACGATCAATCCTATATTGATATAGACTCTATATTGACCAAACATAACTTTAATCAATCTACTTAAATTAAAATTCAACCCAATTGCACATGAATAGAACAAGTCAATCCTCGATCGATTCAGACCTTCAATCGGTCGACCTTTGCCTCGATCAATCAGGCATCATATATTCAATATTTTTTTATATGTATGAATGCAATTATAACGTGTTAGGAAATAAGTGCTCACATGAAACACATTAAATTGAAGCTTAAACATTTCTTTGATTTTGAATAACTAACATGAAGATGCACCTAGAAACTAGTTTATATTTTAACGTTTTGTTCATAAATACCATCAATGTTCATAAACCTTATATGTTACTTATTTTATTATAATAATATACTTGAAATTTGAGTAGATAGCCATTAACACAATCTTAGTAAGAAGCTAGCTTTGTTAGTCAAAAATTACGTGGAACAACAAACAATCAACATGAGACTTACATGTCATCACTCCAAGATCAGACACTTCTTGTTTAAACACTAAATTATTGTGGCATAACCAAGTATGCCAAAATCCGAAGCAGATAGTTGCTATAAGTTCAATTCCATGCAAATAGTTGGCAAAGTTCCTTATCTATCGGCAAAAATTGACATTAATGTTTTTTTTAAATGTAAAAATCTACATTAATTATTTAAATTTAATTGATTAGTAATGATTGAGCTAAATTGAATAATATTTCTTAATTGATTTAATTTTTTTGTTAAATTTATCATTTCAAATCAAGTTTTTTTATCTACCATATTGCTAAAGTAGCAACGTAGGCAAACAAAAATTTGATATATGCTAAGTAGCAAGCCTCGTAGTACATTTGTATATGTTATTCATGAGTATTAAGAGTGCATGAATCTAAACATATAACTATATATATGCGCGTAGGTGTGTGAGTGTGTAATTATTGGATATTAGTTCTTAATTCAAGGAATAAAATAAGGACCTTAATTCAAGGAGCAAAACAAGGAGCTTAATTCAAGGAATAAAACAATGAATCCTTAATTCAAGGAGTAAAACAAGGAATCCTTAATTCAATGAGTAAAACAAGGAATCCTTAATTCAAGGAGTAAATCAAGGGATGCTTAATTCAAAGAGTAATTGAAGGAGTAAAATTTCCTTATAAATAGCTATACAATTGTAATGAAAACATGAAGAAAATAATAAGAGCTCTTTTGTGTAGAATTATTTCTTGTTTTTTCAACATGGTATCAGAGCAGGAAAATTAACTTGCTTCTGCTTTATTATTATCTTAGCATCTTCAATCTTTGAAATGACGGAAGACAAGCATTAGGATCGTTTGAAAGTTCATCTGCTTTCCTTCATGAATATGCATTTAGGTGGATGTCAACCCAAATCAAAGATTAAGCTCAGTCTTTTTGAATGAGTTTAATTACTTGCCTTGGTCAAGAGCAGTGTCTCTGGCTCTAGGTGGAAGGTCCACGTTGGGGTTCATAAATGGAAGCATCGAAGTACCTGATGTTTCCTCACCAACCTATGAATCCTGGCTTAGTAAGGATCAGCTGGTTATATTATGGCTCCTAAATTCCATGGAACGTAAATTAGCTGAAATATTCAGTTACTCTGAATCTGCATACCAACTATGGGAGACGGTCAAGGAAATGTATAGCAGTCAAAACAATGATGCACGAGTTTTTCAATTAAAGAAGGACATCTCAAATCTGCAACAAGATGGTAAGCCTTTTTTACAACTCTTAGGAAGCATGAAAAGCATGTGGAATGAGTTAGAAATATATCGTCCTCATACAACCGATGTAGCTCTGCTATGAAAAAGAGCAGAAGAAGATAAGATATTTCAACTTCTGTCCAGTCTCGATTCAACATATGAAGATATACGATGCTACATACTCATGAATACTGAACTTCCTTCCTTCACCAATGTATGTGCGACAATTCAACGTGAAGAATTAAGGAGGAAAGTCATGAACAAGGATACAATGGCTAGTGCACATGAGGCAAGAGCCTATCTAACCAACGAGAGAAAGTACAAAGGAAAGCATCCAAACTTGAAGTGTCAACACTACAACTATACGAGCCATATTAAGGACACATGTTGGATTCTACATCCAGAATTAAAACCTAATTTTATAAAGGATAAGGGTTTACAAAAAGTGAATTGTACTGCACATCGTGCAAATCATGCTTCTGCCTCTACCTCTAATGGGTCTGATCCATTCAAAAACTTCACAGCGAATCCAGCTGAACTTATGAATGAGTTTATGTTGTATCTTCAAAACAAGACAGGAGGAGCTAGAATTGACTGTGTGGATAGCATAGAAGAAGGAAACTCAACAGCATTGCTAGGCAAGTTTGTAGGTTTCTTGGCAGATACAAAACTCATACCACAAGAGGACATGCAAGGTATCATAAAAGCCTTTAAAACTGCTCTTAAAATAAATATGTTGCATGATTTTTGGGTTGTAGATTTAGGTGCCACAGATCATATGACAAACCATGTATCAAAGTCTCATAAGTTTGAAAAATTAGCAAATCCTTCTCAAGTTTCAATTGCAAATGGTGAGAATGTAAAGGTTTTAGGAAAGGAAAAAATAAAATTAATGTCAGATGAAATCGAGTCGGAGGTTTTATATGTACCTTCCTTTCCCTTCCAACTTCTGTCTGTAGGAAAAATCACAAATACCTTGAATTGCTTAGCCATTTTTTCTCCTCACAATGTCATTTTTCAGGATTGTGCCACCAAAAAGACGAATGGTGAAGGGTTTTACTTAGACGGTCTCTATTACATATCCAAGAGCAATCCTAGAGGGTTTCAAGCCAAGTTTAATCCTATCCAAGATAATCAATTGTGGCATCAACGTTTAGCTCACCCTTCTCCACCAATTTTGTCAACTTTATTTTCAAACTTAGGAAATGATGCAATTGCATGTGAAACTTGCCACTTGTCTAAAGCCACTAGATTGCCTTTTAATTCTTCCTTGTCTAGAGCTAGTAAATTTTTTGAACTAGTTCATTCAGATGTATGGGGACCAACTAATGAATCTTTTGATGGTTATAAGTATTTTGTGATTTTTGTTGATGATTTTTCTCGAGTCACATGGTTATATCTTTTAAAGCCTAAGAATGAAGTTGTGGAAGTATTTAAGGACTTTCATAACCTTGTTAAAAATCATTGCTCCTCTAAAATTCAAACCTTAAGGTCTGACAATGGCACCGAATACATGTCCCATATCATGAAAAAATATTTGAGCATTCATGGCATTATGCATCAAACAAGTTATGTTGGCACACCACAACAAAATGGTGTAGCTAAACGCAAAAACTGGGACTTACTTGAAAAAACTAGAGCATTAATGCTACAAATGAATGTACCAAAGAGATTCTGGTCCCAAGGGGTTATGACAACTGTTGGTTATGTTTTACCTTTCAGACACAATCGAGGTAAACCTCCAAATCGATACTCCCCAGAAAGAGAAGAACGACAACCCAAGTATCCAATAGCAAATTATGTATCTACTCAAAGGTTATCAGAACCTATCAGGGCATTTGCACAAACACTCTCCTCGTGTCAAATTCCGAGTAGCATTGAAGAAGCCTTATCTGATCTAAAATGGGCTCAAGCTATAAAAGAGGAATTTGAGGCATTTCAAAAGAATAACACGTGGGTGTTAAGCGAGTTGCCTCAAGGGAGGAAGATGGTAGGATGCAAGTGGATTTTCTCCATTAAGTATAAAGCAGATGGGTTAGTTGATCGATACAAGGGGAGGCTTGTAGCAAAAGGATATACACAGAAACATGGGATAGATTATTAAGAAACCTTCTCACCTGCGGCTAAACTAAAAACTGTGAGAGTTTTGTTATCTCTTGCAGCAAATTTAGATTGGCCATTGCACCAACTTGACGTGAATAATGCCTTCCTTCATGGTGACCTTGAAGAAGAGATTTACATGGATATCCCACCAGGATATACTGTTACATCAGGAAAAGAAACTGCATGTAGATTACAATGAACATATAAAACAATCACCTCGAGCGTGGTTTGGTAGGTTGAGTTCAGCAATGAAGAAATATGGGTTCCAACAAAGCAACTCTCATCATACTCTTTTTCTAAAACATCGATCATGGAAGATAACAGCCCTTATAGTCTATGTAGACGACATGATCATTACAGGGGATGATAAAGAAGAAATCTCTAAGCTTCAAGAACAATTGTCAAATGAGTTTGAAATGAAGAACTTGGGAGGGCTCAAATACTTCTTAGGTATTGAGGTAACAAGATCAAAACAAGGCATATGTCTTTCCCAAAGGAAATATACTCTGAACCTACTAGCAAAGGCAGGACTACTAAATTGTAAACCTGTCGATATTCCAATGGTTCAAAATCATAAACTCGGAGAATATGTGGACCAAGTACCAGCAGATAAATAGAGATATCAACGGTTAGTAGGTAAACTTATATATTTATCTCATACTCGACTGATATTGCTTATCTTTGTGAGTGTCGTGAGTCGGTTCGTACCTTTGCCCAAGTGAAGACCATATGGATGCGGTCATGCGAATACTTCGTTACTTAAAATCCTCCCCTGGGAAAGGACTTATGTTTTCAAAGAATGGTTAATTGGAAGTCCTTGGATATACAGATTCAGACTGGGCAGGGAATATGAAGGATAGGAAATCTACTGCTGGGTACTTTACTTTTGTGGGGGGCAACCTTGTTACATGGAGGAGCAAGAAGCAAAATGTAGTTGCCTTATCCAGTGCTGAAGTTGAATTTCGAGGAATGGTCAAGGGAATATGTGAGCTCTTTTGGTTGAAAAAACTTCTAACTGAGATTGGTATTGCTCTTAACTCTGAAATGAACTTATTTTGTGATAACAAAGCAGCCATTTCCATCTCTCACAATCCAGTTCAACATGATCGCACGAAGCACGTTGAAGTGGATCGAAACTTCATCAAACAGAATCTTGAAGAAAAGATTATTAAGCTTCCATTTGTTAAATCAGAAGATCAATTGGCTGATATACTCACAAAATCTGTGTCTGCAAGGAACTTCTACAACTCACTTGACAAGTTAAGCATAAGAGACATATATACACCAACTTAAGGAGGAGTGTTGGTGTGTGTTGTGGTGCATGCTGCAACAGTGGCAGGCACCAATGCTCAGTTGAGTAAAACATGTAGCAGACAATAATATTAGTGGAGCCATAAAACATGGATGTGTAGGAATTATGGTTATTGTTTAATTTTCGTTTTCTTTGTATACATATATCTCAACTCTTGTATAGAAACAGAACAAAAATAATAATGAAATACATTGAAAAACACAATATTTTGACATATAATTGATTAAAGTTGTGTTTTATTTTTTTAATAGATATATATATTAAATTATGAAAATATACATATAAATATGTAATAATTTAATTGAATAGGTATGTGATATTTTATTAAGATAACTTATGATTACAGATTTTGATAAAAATTATGGAAATGATACACATCGGACAACACATGGATCCAACTTAGTTCGTTGATTTTTATGGAGGTGGACAAAAACAACACATCCAAAAATTCAGGGCGGAAGCATCAAAATAGTAAGCAATGGAACATGATCATATAGCACCTTTAAGGGAGTCTGTTTTATATATCCTTAATCTCACATTTATGTATCTCTTGATCGGTTAGCTTTTCTGTATAGATATATATATATATATACATGCATGATGCATGATGCAGATGCATATATAATATATGGTGTACGTTCCATACAAATCCAGCTGCTACAATTAAAAAAATAAATTAACATTTGGGAAGATCTTTTAGAGGAGGAGGAATTGACTCATTAGGTCCCTTGCCATTCTCAACTAAGAATGCCATCTTAAGTCCCCATGTTGTGTGTACCTCCAAATGACAATGCAGGAACCATACTCCTATATAAAAATAATATACATATGATGGTTATACAATCATTGAGAAAAAAAAGTAAAAATAATTAACATGACAGGAAATATTTGGCTTTCTTTGTTAAATTTCATAATTATTATAAAATATGTATTTTAATTATGTAATTATTGGGTTAAATGTAATTTTAAAAAAATGTATTATTCGGTTTTATTTTAAACGATAATTTATAATTTGAATTTAATTATCTCTCCTTTAAAAAAAACTTTGGGATCATACAATGATTTAGGGTAACGAAGAGAGTTGCGCGAAATGGAGAAGGAAATGAGTTAGGGTTACGGTTTTTTTCTTTATATAGTGTACGAATTGTAAAAAAAATGTCGACTGCTCAATTTCATGGCGGAAGAAAAAAAAATTAGATTTCATGGCGGAATCTAGAGATTTAACTACCAATTTCATGTTGGAAAGTTTGACGGCGAAAATGACGGAAGTTCTAAGTAGAGCTCAGATTAGCTCACAACCTCCGCCAACTAAAGCGTCGACTGCTCCCATTAGTATCAAGTTGGGAGGATCCAACTATGCCTTGTGGTCCTAGGTGGTGGAGATGTATATCTCTGGCAAAGATAAACTGGGATATATTAATGGGGATTTTCCTCAACCTGTTGAAACCGACCCCTCGTTTAGGAGATGGCGTACTGAAAATACCATTGTCAAAGGATGGTTGATCAATTCGATGGACTCCTCCTTGATTGAAAATTTTATCCGATTCCCAATTGCAAAACAGGTTTAGGATTCGGTTGCTACCACTTACTATGATGGGATAGACATGTCTCAAGTGTATGATCTTCATCGTCAAGTTACTCGTACGAAGCAAGCAGGTGGATCCATTGAAAAATACTACAATGACCTTCAAGGGTTGTGGCATGAAATTGATTTCCGTCGTCCTAATCCAATGGAATGTGCGATTGATATACAAAAATACAACTCCATCGTACAGGAAGATCGAGTGTATACCTTCCTCGATAGACTTGATGATAGATTGGATAAAACTCGAAGTGATGTGCTTCAGATCAAACCATTCCCTACGGTGGAACAAGCCTATGGATTCGTCCGTAGGGAAGAGGTCAGGAAGACCGTGATGATCACAGGTGTAGATACGACACCCGGAGCAGTTATGGCTTTTAAAGGGGTCAACGAACACCATAATCTAATGCCACCAAAAACAGGACCTTCCTTGGGTAGCAAGAAATCCATGTGAAATCCACCGTCTCTTGACATGAAATGTGGCCATTGCGGAAACTCCAAACACACCCATGAAAAATGCTTCAAACTACATGGGTATCTATAATGGTGGAATGATCTTCAAGCACGGAAGAAACGGGACACCACTGGGCGAGCAGTTATGGCTACCAATAATGCCTCACTATCCCTTAATTCTCAGGCCGAATCTTCCCAGGATCCAGGTATTTCAAGTAAAGCATTTCACATCTCTACTTGTAGTGATAAAGAGGATTGGATTTTGGACTTTGGAGCTACGATCACATGACATTTGACCCAAACGATCTCTCCAATACAACCCAGCCAAGACGGAGCCGTGTTTCCAATGCAAATGGGGTCACTTATCCAGTTACAGGAGCTGGAACAATGACCTTATCTCCTTCATTATCATTATCTAATACTTTGCTTGTACCCTCTCTGTCAAACCGATGATGAGCGCTCAAAAAGCACTAAAATTACCATGATTTTATGCTCATTAATTGATTAAATATATATATATATATATATATATATATATGTTTTATCATATATTTATATAAATTTTCTTTTTTCGAAATCACGGGTATTTTTATTGTTTTTCAGGTATTTTGGCTTAAAAACGCAATTTAAAGACTCAAAGAGGAATACTTGAACCAATACATCACAAATATATTAATAAATAAGTGGGAAAAGGTCAACAAACATGGAAAAATTGGACAAAATGGGTCGAAAATGTCACATATGTCAAAAAGACAGAAATCGTGCTGCCGAGTGCGCAGGCAATGACCAGCGTGCGCGCAGTGCCCAACAGCTCCCCTCCGCGCGCCCAACGCCTTTTCGCCCCATTTTTCACGTGCATCCGCCCCCATGACCTCATGCTGACGTCATTAATGACCTCAGCATTTCCATTACGCGTTTTTACATTTTTTAACATTTGTTTAACATTTTTTTACTCATTTTTTCTCTCCATCCTCACCTATAAATACCCCCATTCCCTTAACTTCAAAACACACCTAAAAACACACTTCTCTCTTCTTTCTTTCTCTCCATTTCTTAGTTTTTAGTTTTTCTTATGTTTTAGCTAGTTTCTCTTAGTTTTAGAGTTCTTCCCCTTTTGGGAAGAACTAGTTATGTTTTTTGTAATTTATTTGTTTTTTGATTCAATAAATGGGAGTGCAAATTCCGTTTGGAGGTTTTCTAGCAACAGGAATGGTATCGAAGTACTATAAGGATTTTATTTTCTTTGCAGTTATTTTTTATGCTTTATTCTTACATGTTATATTTAATTTGTCTGTGATTAAATTTAAGCGTCTTTGGTTGTTTGTAAAAATGATATAATAATAACGTTGTTATGCCATAAATATTAAATAGGTCAAAATCTCTAAAATAAATTAATTTTGTTTTTATTTAAGATTTTATATTAAGAATATTAGAGAGAAATATATTATTCTTCATTACAAACTTAAATCTAAAAATTAGATTTTAAGGTTTAGTTATCCAGTCTGATTTAGAGTAGTGCTCTTATATTTGTTGGTACAATCGCCTGGTAGTTAGAATGAATCTCTATTTCAAAAGTTTTTATAAGAATTATTATCTGAAAATATATTGACAACATGTTTTCAGTAGTAGTTTTAAAACTTGAAACTTAGTACTCGAATAACCAAATTCTTAGGTTTAATTTGGACACCTTGAACAAACTTTAAACTCTCTAACCCCACCCAAGCTGTCATTTAAATGGTTCATTTTCAATCTCTTAGAAAAAGGAATTAATTTAATTAACCAAATTAGTTATCAACCCCACCCATAGGTGTTAATTGATTTGTTTAGTTAACAAAGAATATCTAACCCCACCAAAGGTGGTATTCATACAAAAAAGGGAGAATCAATAAATATCAATTCATATCTTTAATAACCTAAATAATACGAGCAAGCATAATTAACTTAGTTATTATATCCATAAATACTCCACCATTATAAAAGATAAAATTTGCACAAATGTTTATTGAATCTATGTTTATTTTTATGTTATTAGATTAAAAACACAAAACCCCAAAATATCGTGACAGGATGTTTAGGATTTAATTTCGTTTTTAAAAGTTTGAATAATAAATTAAAAACCATATACATTCCTTCCTTAGATCGACCTTGGGAGTATACTTATCATTTTCTACGAAATGATTCGTGCACTTGCGAGAGTTTTATAAATATAAAACCAAAGTATTGACAGAATCGGCGATGCCGGTTTTCGTTCATCAATCGACTAATGTCTGTAAGTCATGTCACTTTAGACCTTAACTGTGTAGTATTGATGTATTCTACTTTTTGCCTTCTACAGGATATTCTCACCAAGGAGATCATTGGGCATGGTACTAGGAGAGGAGGGCTATATTATGTGGATGACCTCAGTTCAGGAAGAGCCAATCACATGCAACATACTGTTGGTAACAAGGAACGACAGATTTGGCTATGTCATCGTAGATTTGGGCATCCATCATTCGGGTATTTAAAGCACCTACTCCCCAATTTATTTTCAAATATCACACATTCAGATTTCAAATGTGATACTTGTATCCTAGCAAAAAGTCATAGGGCGTCTTATCCTATGAGCATGAATAAAAGTATGACTCATTTTGCTTTGGTACATTCTGATGTTTGGGGACCTTCCCCGGTCATTACGTCATCGGGTCATCGTTGGTTTGTTATTTTTGTTGATGATTGTACACGAATGACATGGCTTTACCTTCTCAAACATAAAGATGAAGTATTTGCTATATTTCACCTGTTTCACACCATTGTTCAGACCCAATTTTCTGAAAAAATCAAGATACTTAGGTCTGATAATGGAGGGGAGTATGTTAATCAAAAATTCTGAACATACTTAGACAACCATGGTATTCTCCATGAAACCTCGTGTTCACAAACCCTACAATAGAATGGGACTGCAGAGAGGAAGAATCGGCATATTTTAGAAATGGCTCGGGCCTTACTAATCGGTGCACATATGCCTAATAAATACTGTAGTGATGCTATTACTACAGCTGTGTATCTACTGAATCGTATGCCCACAAAAACCTTACAATTTCAGACTCCATTAAAGGTGTTATCTGATCATCTTCCCTTGCTTACTATTTTGATGCTTCCGCCCCGAACTTTTGGATGTGTTGCTTTTGTCCACCTCCATAAAAATCAACGAACTAAGTTGGATCCATGTGCTGTCCGATGTGTATTATTGGGGTATGGTTTACAAAAAAAGGGTTACCGATGTTATGATCCAATTACTAAAAGAATCTATACTACTATGGGTGTCACTTTTCTCGAATCAGAATGGTTTTTCCCATCACCGGTATCCAATTACACTCTTCAGGAGGAGAGTTACGGTGAAGAACGAAATTGGCTTGATGTTGAAATATTAGACACTAGTCCAACATACTCCGATCATGCCAATAATATGAAGGAGCCAGTATCTAGACCCGAGCTTGAACTTCCAAGAACTGAAGTTGAAGTAGTAATTGAATCTCCCGAAGATGAAGTGGTTAATGTACCCCTCCATTCTCTAGTACCCAATGATCCTCCTGCTCAGAACACTCCTGAGGTAAGCTATCCTATCACACATTTACAAACTAATGCTATAGATACATCTGTTGGTTATGTTTTACCTTTCAGACACAATCGAGGTAAACCTCCAAATTGATACTCCCCAGAAAGAGAAGAACGACAACCCAAGTATCCAATAGCAAATTATGTATCTACTCAAAGGTTATCAGAACCTATCAGGGCATTTGCACAAACACTCTCCTCGTGTCAAATTCCGAGTAGCATTGAAGAAGCCTTATCTGATCCAAAATGGGCTCAAGCTATAAAAGAGGAATTTGAGGCATTTCAAAAGAATAACACATGGGTGTTAAGCGAGTTGCCTCAAGGGAGGAAGATGGTAGGATGCAAGTGGATTTTCTCCATTAAGTATAAAGCAGATGGATTAGTTGATCGATACAAGGCGAGGCTTGTAGCAAAAGGATATACACAGAAACATGGGATAGATTATTAAGAAACCTTCTCACCTGTGGCTAAACTAAAAACTGTGAGAGTTTTGTTATCTCTTGCAGCAAATTTAGATTGGCCATTGCACCAACTTGACGTGAAGAATGCCTTCCTTCATGGTGACCTTGAAGAAGAGATTTACATGGATATCCCACCAGGATATACTGTTACATCAGGAAAAGAAACTACATGTAGATTACAACGAGCATATAAAACAATCACCTCGAGTGTGGTTTGGTAGATTGAGTTCAGCAATGAAGAAATATGGGTTCCAACAAAGCAACTCTGATCATACTCTTTTTCTAAAACATCGATCATGGAAGATAACAACCCTTATAGTCTATGTAGACGACATGATCATTACAGGGGATGATAAAGAAGAAATCTCTAAGCTTCAAGAACAATTGTCAAATGAGTTTGAAATGAAGAACTTGGGAGGGCTCAAATACTTCTTAGGTATTGAGGTAACAAGATCAAAACAAGGCATATGTCTTTCCCAAAGGAAATATACTCTGAACCTACTAGCAAAGGCAGGACTACTAAATTGTAAACCTGTCGATATTCCAATGGTTCAAAATCATAAACTCGGAGAATATGTGGACCAAGTACCAGCAGATAAATAGAGATATCAACGGTTAGTAGGTAAACTTATATATTTATCTCATACTCGACCTGATATTGCTTATGCTGTGAGTGTCGTGAGTCAGTTCATGCACTGCCTAAGTGAAGACCATATGGATGCGGTCATGCGAATACTTCGTTACTTAAAATCCTCCCCTGGGAAAGGACTTATGTTTTCAAAGAATTGTTAATTGGAAGTCCTTGGATATACAGATTCAGACTGGGCAGGGAATATGAAGGATAGGAAATCTACTACTTGGTACTTTACTTTTGTAGGGGGCAACCTTGTTACATGGAGGAGTGATAACTGTATTTTATACAGTTATTTTTACCAATTTTAGTAATGATAATTGCTATGTTCGTTTAATAATCATTTAATTTTTGTTAAATAAATTAATATTTTCCGTTTATGTGCAAAAAATACATTTTTAATAAAATTGTATAATTTGTATCGAAAATGTACTTAATTTCATATTTTTGTCCACAAATATAATTTCAAATAATATAATGCGTAATTACAATTTATAAGAATTGAAAATATAATTTAAATTAAATGTGGGCTTAATTATAATTATTAAAAGTTTAAAAATTTAATTTAAAATTAGAAAAGTGGTTAAACCGTAATTTAAGAAAGTTGAAAATGTAATTTGAAATATATTTTGGTGAAAATCTAATTAACAAAAGTTTAGTTTTCACAGGGGAGATGAAGTCAACGCGCGTGATTACAATCGCCAACGCGGACCGTCCGATCAAAGGATCAACGGATCGATTGGCGCGTGTTCACCAATCTCGAACAAGGAGAGTGGGCGACGTTAATCAACTTTCACGCCGGCTCGGCGTGTCGGTTGGGACCTACTACGTGTCGCGCAGTTTGGCTGAAATGTGGCCCCACATGTCGGCCGCGCAGATTCCTCGACGTGATCGCCGATCATTGGATCAGATCAACGGTCCAGATTGAAGCCGCGTCCATCCAAGTCATTGCCGCACCGAGCCGCGCTCGTGTTGCAATCCCGTGTGACGCTGGCCCATACAAGCCGCTGCATCTTCAATTCTTACACATCGGGAATCCGCCACGTGTCCCAAGAATATTTAAGCTAATCAAAGTCCGACACGTGGCCATTTACAACGCTGCCAGCGCGACCGCGCCTGGATCGGAGTCCCGTTTCCACTGCCAGGCCCGTTACGCGCGCGCCCTAATCCCGTGCGACAAAGTTCCCGCGTGCACCCATCCGCTTCAACGAATGATGTCGCCACGTGTCTCACTAATTGTTTCGCGAATCGAAAGCGACACGTGGTACGCACTTTGAATTAAAAAAGAACGTTGCAGACGGCGCCCTACGCGCGTGAGAATAATTTATATTTTTCGATACAAATCGATACGCGTGATTTTATTTTTTCGATAAAAATTAATTACGTTTTTCGATAAAAAAATAAAATAAAATGTAATATTTTAGATGTATTTTTTAGCTATAAATAGTGAGATAGTTTTTAGTTGTAAAAAGTTTTTTTGGTCGTATAAGAGTTTTTTTGGTTTACAATTTCTGTGGTGTTCTGGTTTTGACTCCAGAACACGCAGAAGCCATTTTTTGGCTTTTGTCGTGTTCTGCGTGTGCCAAATATTTTTATTTCGATGTATTAATTTTTCCTTCTTCTTGTTCTAATTTTTCTCGCATCCGTTGTAATTTTTATTTTTAATTTATGAAGTAATTTAATTTTTCTAGTGGTTGCATTTGATTCAAATTCTACGAAGCTTTGATTTTAATTATTTTTGATAGGTTTATAAGACGTTGGATTTGTTTGTTTTATCTTCGCGCTTAATGCTTTTTTGATTATTTACTTAATTTTATCAAAACGATTTGTGGCATAAAAATAAACTCGAGAAGGCATTTTTGTGTATATTGCCGTAGATAAAATGACATGTACGATGAATGATAGAATATACCCTAATCAGATGCTGGCCCTTTGAAAACTAAACGTAATGAATCTGAATTTAATTTCACGTAGAGATATAGTGAATTAATTTAACGCAGGTGTGTTTGCATTGTTTTCTAAGAGATGTATGAATAAAAAAGAAGTTTTCGTTGACAAATAAAATGTACTAAAAAATATAAATCCAAAGAAAATAATATGATTTGAGTGATTAGTTAAGTAAGAATTACAATCCTAGAGTTCTTTTATTTTCTTATTACCTTTTTTTTTCTAAATCAACGATTATTTTGGATAAAATCAGAGAGAAATAATTTTAGTACTCAACAAACTATAGTAACAAATCTCCGTGGGATCGATCTTTACTTATAAATGTTATTACTTGCGACCGTGTATACTTGCACGAGTTCGTGTGTTGAAAAACACGCAACAAGGAGCAAGAAGCAAAATGTAGTTGCCTTATCCAGTGCTGAAGTTGAATTTTGAGGAATGGTCAAGGGAATATGTGAGCTCTTTTGGTTGAAAAAACTTCTAACTGAGATTGGTATTGCTCTTAACTCTGAAATGAACTTATTTTGTGATAACAAAGCAGCCATTTCCATCTCTCACAATCCAGTTCAACATGATCGCACGAAGCACGTTGAAGTGGATCGAAACTTCATCAAACAGAATCTTGAAGAAAAGATTATTAAGCTTCCATTTGTTAAATCAAGATCAATTGGCTAATATACTTACAAAATGTATGCAGCGAACTTCTACAACTCACTTGACAAGTTAAGCGTAAGAGACATATATACACCAACTTAAGAGGAGGAGTGTTGGTGTGTGTTGTGGTGCGTCTTTGACGATAGTAATACACATCAATGCTCGATTGAGTAAAACACGTGTAGCATGATAATATTAGTGGAGCCATAAAACATGGATGTGCATTAATTATGGTTATTGTTTAATTTTCGTTTTCTTTGTATACATATATCTCAACTCTTGTATAGAAACAGAACAAAAATAATAATGAAATACACTGAAAAACACAATATTTTGACATATAATTGATTAAAGTTGTGTTTTATTTTTTTAATATATATATATATATATTAAATTATGAAAATATATGTATAAATATGTAATAATTTAATTGAATAGGTATGTGTTCACGATCTTAATAAAATATTTTATTAAGATAACTTATGATTACGGATTTTGATAAAAATTATGGAAATGATGATGAATAAAATAATAAGATATTAACATTAAAAATCATGACTAAATAGAGGTATCTTATGTTCAAATGTTTGGATCTTCTTATTATAGACGTCTTTGTTCACATTTTTTTTAACAGTGGGTAAATGATTCCGATCAAATTAAAAAATATATAGCTAAATGTGTCTTTTGTAGTAGTACAAACAGCCTTCAAACTTCATTACGAAAACATATTAATTCGAGTTTAGCATTCGTATCTTTAACAATACTTGAATGGACTTTGATAATAGAATCTGATTTGTTAGCACACCTATATGATATGATATGAAATGATATCGGTTGAACATTGATGGATTGTTTCAATTTTTTGTTATTACTAAATACTAATAATATGCAGCCACCAAACCAACCACCACAAGGAAAGCAAAAAGTGAAACGGTGGAGAATTGAAATTACCATATAAATGTTGAGGTTGTTCTATTTACAAGAACCAAATACGTATGCAAAATTTGTACAAAAGTGAAATAAAGTTAAGCAAAACGTCTAGAATAAGAAGATCCAAACATTTGATCAAGCAAAATAACAAGAGCCATAGCCAAAGTCGTATCAAATTGTGACTCCACAATGAGACTAAACACGTCACTACCCATAGCCACTCCTCCAACAGCCGCTTCTTTTCTTTTAATCTCCGCAACTCTACTTTTCTTCTGATCGTACATCGTACAACTCCTCTGTGCGTAAGATCCCTCTATCTCATACAACACCTTTTTCTTCTTCGACGATTTCGATTCTTCCACATAAGCCAAACACTTTCCATTCAGAATCTTCGTATGCTTTCTGACGCAATATCGGTGATTCTTCGTTGTTTCGCCTTCGTAAATCAACCAATTCTCGCCCAGACTCAGTCGCTGATACAGTTACAAAAACCGAAATCGTTAGAAAAAATAAAAAATAAAATCTGTAAGATTAAATGAGATTTTTAAATAATAATAATAATAATAATAATAATAATAATAATAAATACCTTCCGGCGAATGGTGAAAAGAGGCTTGCCGGCTGCGTCCATGAGGACGATTTCTGATTTATTTGCGGTCATGTAGTTATCGACTCTAAAGTTGAGATTTCCTTGGGCATCAAAGACCGTGAAACCAGCACAGTTAAAGAGTAGAGATTTCCTCCACACCGTTAACGTCGTAGCGTATTCTTGCAATGAGGAGTTGGAAGAACATCCAACAGTACTAGTAGCAGCTTTTGTGGTTGAAGTAGGAACTGAATTTGGATGTACCTTTGTCATTCTTGATTACTTGTTGATTTTTAATTTTGAATAAAATCAGATCTATGGAGGCTTAAGTTGTGAGTTAGAGGTGGTCAGGCTCTCTTTCTTTTATATATGGAATATGCGAAGTGGGAATAAAATATGAGTTAGAAAGAGAGTATATTTTTTTTTTTTTAACGAACAGATAAACATGGTGGGGTTTGCTTTGCTGGATGGTCCAATCATATGTTAAGAGTATAAAAGCTTCATACAGAACACAATAATAACGGTATATAATTTAAGACAAATATTTCTTTTTCAAAATCTTATTTGATCAAATACTGTACAGGAGAAAATAATAGTTAATTATATAAGTTAAATAAATTTTTTATTATTTTAATTAATAATTATTTATAATATTAATTACGATTGTATGCATAAATATATACTCTTTTTAAAATTATTAATTAAAAATAAATGTTAATATTAAACATATTTATACTTATTTTGTATTTATATTTTCCAGTATAAATTTATGTATTGTTAATATGTTTAATTTATAGATTAAAATTTTAAGAGTTTTGAAAAAAAACTATTCATTGATGTTGAAATAAATTAACGTTAGTTTGCAACAATTAAAATAAATAATTGAGATAAATAGAGAAATGAAGAAATAATGCTTACAAAAATGTAACTGACACACAAAATACAAGAATAACGGTAGATAATTTAAGAAAAGTATTTTTTTTAACTTATTTAAACCATTACTTTAAAGAATTGTTAATTAATTTGATAAAAATAAATTTATTTTTATATTTATATTTATATTTTTATATCATATCATCATGTGTTAAAATTATTTAAAAATAAGTATAAATTTATATGTTATTAATATTATTAGATGTATAAAAATTGAGATATAATTATAAAACAATTATTTATTAAATTGGGAACAAGTAAACATTTTAGTTGAAACTAATTAAAATAAAATATAAAAATTAACAGAAATATAAAGAGACACACTGTATAAAAATATTAGTTTATTTCAAATCAACCAATCATTCAGTTCGAAACACATTATACAAATCCGGACCTACATTATGAGAACTTTAATGACCTCTCTTTTCGTTATCTTTTTTGTAATTGTGACAAAAAAAAACCTAGCCCATTATTTTCTTTAATATTTTTTCTGGTTTTACTTTAAAAAAAGAAAAAAAAAAGAAATTTAACCTATGACCTATATACGACTTCTTTTCTTTCTAAATTTTTGTATAACATTGTACTTTAACAAAAAAAAATATAATAATAATAATTTTATTTATTTTACATATATTTAGATATAATTTGATAATTTCTTTATTAAGTTTAATTTATTGTAATTTTAAACATATTTAATTTTGTTTTCACATGTTTATCCTTATATCTAGATTTAGGTTTTTTTTATATAAGAAGATTTGATTTTTTTTTATTTTTGGAATAATAATCAATAACAAACAAATTAGATTTTCTTTGTCAAGGTTTTGTTGTTGCTAGAATATTCAATATTTCAAACTATTAAATATCAAATTATGTTGAAAACTTAGAGTATCATCAACGGTTGAACAAGCCAAGCTAGGAGAGAGAAGTAAAGAGTTTTAAAAAAAAAATTTATTCTTTGTGTTAGGACAAATTAATGTACCAATTCATTAAAAAAAATGGAATTAAAATATGAAATATAAAAGTTCATGTTCCACATTTAGAAAAACAATTATTGAAAATTATTGTAAAAGAAAATTCAATAATTTAAAAATATTAAAGGATGAAGAATATAAAATTTTATTCTCTCTAATAAATTAATTAAAAGATAGGCTTAATGCATCCTATATGACCTATCTTCACTTCAAAGACAAGATTAAATATTTGACCATTACATTGTTATTTTTAAATTCAATTAAATAAATTTTGTGGCTGAGGATCATCCTACGGTGGAAACAGACAGGACATTGTCATGGTTTTGCCTTAATATTTTGTTTTAGCTAATAGTTTTTGTTATCCTTGTGATTAATTAATTAAACCCTCGTATAATTATCATATTAGTGTTTTAATTGAATGGGTTCGTGTGGCTCATCTCCATTCCGTACAGCAATTATTTTATTCAAATGCCCCTCTTGAGTCTCTTGATCCTTTCTTCACTATAGTTTGTATTATCTTTTGTATTTTTTGGTCAAATAGTTTGTATTATCTTGGAATTTTATATATAAAGGATCATGCTGGGTGTTATTTTTATTTGAATACGCACAATTTTTTTTCCTTCAATTTAAGAGAGTTAACAAGTTCTGTATCATTGTTAATCTTTTTTTTTTACTATTATATATTGAACTATATAGCATTACTATATATGTATATAGAGGAACAAACTGGGTACAATAAACAAAAAAGTAAAACTGGTAATAGAAGATTAAGAGCTTAAAATGGGTTCTAATTAAATTGAGAAAAAATATTTTTGTGATCTTAAAATAAAAATGATACCCTCGTTGAAAGTAGATAAAATCTCTATTATCTTGTTGGACACATAATATTATAGTTAAACAATGTAAATATTTATTTATTATGTAGAAATTTATGGTCTAACTTCTTTCAAAAGAATTCTTCAAGAAAAATGATATTTTTCAAGAAAAATGATTATCATAGATTTATAAATACAACAGAAACAGAGTCTATAACTGATGTGAGACATTGGGTTCCTTAACACTCACCTTCAACATCGGTAGAGAAGAACGGGCGAAATGTGCTTGAGTGTCGACGAGGAGTGAACTTCAAGGGTGTTCGAGAGTTAAGAACCCAGTTTTGATACCGTGTAAAAATTTATGGTCTAACCCCTTTCAAAAGAACTCTTTAAGAAAAAGGATTGTCATAAATTTATAAATACAACGGAAATAAAGTCTCTAACCGACGTGGGATTTTAAGTTTCTTAACATACCTTTTGTGATATATATATATAAGTATAATTTTTATTGTCACAACTAAGCTTGTTTTTTCCCATATATATATATATATATGCTTAGTGCATTTATTTGTCTTGCACTCTTTTTAAATTTTTTTTATTTTTTTTATATTAAGGTAAGAAAAATATTTTTTTTATTAAAAAGATAAATTTAAAACACATTTAGATAAATAATACTGATCATATTGATCACACGAAAACATGTAACAATTAAATAATTAATAAGCATCACTAACTCGGAATAAATTAACTCTTTCCTAGACTCGAAATTATGACATTATGAATGGGTGGAGTTTTTAAATAGTTTATTATGAAATATATTAAAAAATCTTATTTAGAGAAAATTAAAGAAAAACCAAGATTTTTTGAACCGCAACTTTACCAATATTAGACATTACACTTGATGGGAAATAAATAAATAATTTGGTAGCTCTAATTTCAACTCTATATTTCCACACAACCACTCAAATTATGCCCATATACATACATATATATATATTTATATATATAGTTTTCAACACCAAACAGAAAGGGACCTTTGGTCTAGAGCTGAAAAGGAAAGGAGTTTGAGAATTTCTTTTCTACTCCTTTAAGAAATGAAATAGGTTAGTTGTAAATATGACAAAGGAATAGTAGTGTTGGTATGTACATAGTGTTCAGTATATTTTTGGTCATTTGTTGTTCGAAAAAGAGGAGGGAGAAGAATAAAAGAGTAATAGTTTTTGAAAAGAGTCCATGCACGACTAGGAATGGGCACGGGTACGAGCGGGGACGGTTATATCAAAAACCGTCCCCGAACCGAATTTTAAAACCTATAACCGAAATCGCCGAAAACCGTTCGGGACGTTTTACGAGTATGATTCAGTGACGGTTATGAAAAAAACCCCGAAAAAAAATCGAAATATATATATAATTTAAGTTATTAAATATATATAATTAATTTTTTATTTATAATTTAATATATAATTTAATTAATTAAATCTAATTAATTTCGATTCTAAGTACGGTTTTAGTATAGTAGCAGAACCGTAATCAGTTGTTTCATATTCGGTTTTTCCCCGAAACCGTCCCCGACCTCGAAATTTACCGGTTAAAAACCGAATTGTCGGTTCGAATAACCGCGGATAACCGAATCCACGGTTTTTTTGCCCATCCCTATGCACGACTAAGTCTCAACAAATTAATAAAGGTTTTTTTTTAATAAGTGGGATGAGAATTCTTTACTTATTTTTTTTACTTTTTATTTGTATTTGTTTTTAAATCTTAATAATTTATTTTTAAATCAAACTTATGGTGTGAATATAAAGATTTTAATAGAAAATAATATTTAATTTTTAAATTAATAAAAAATTATTTAAATTTAATAAATAAAAAATAATAATTAAACGATATTATTCTTTTAAATGTGTGAGTTTAATTTTTTTTAAATCTAATTCATATAATTTTTTTAAGGAATATTTAAAAAAAATTAAAATGATTTTTTCAAAAATAAAGTGTCTTGAAAGAGTTTTTTTTTTAAATATTAAAATTTTGATTCATAATATCAATTACCTGAAGTTATAACATTTGAATCACAAACAAATCATATTATTTATAAAATTATCGATCGAATACTCACAATATTGATTAAGATATAATCTAATATGAGACAAAGATCACTAAGATTTAAACCCATAAACTCTTGTTTGGAAGTGGTCTTTATTCGAGAAGAAAAAGAAATATAAAAGAATAATTCTTTTACTTTATAATTAATTAATTCTCATGTTCATTTTGTTTTATTGGTAGGTATTTATTTTCTTGTTAATTAAATTGATTAGTATTTACACAAATGTTAGATTGATGAACTTATTAATACTTAGTATCTCCTAAATTATTTGATTATGTTGTTCAATAAAAACCCAATTTCTTAATATTGTAATTCCAAGAAATTAATACCATTTTTTTTTAATTCCTTACCACAAAACATAAAGTCGGCCCCATAAAAGAACTTATAAATTAATTAGAAAACTAATTGATCCCAAGTGGAAGCTCTTTGTCTAGCTGGCTTTTACAGAATTAATTAAATGAAAAGGTATCGACTATCGATCGCCACACATTATAAAGGAATTGGTGCATTGTAAATATTTGTCAATTTCTTGCCACATTCTTCTGATATATACCTTGTTTGGTTGTCCTATTAATTATTATTAATATTAATATTATTATTATTATTATACAGAGTCATGCATGCGTTTTGATTTATTTTGTTGGGCAAAACTTTTGAACCAATTGAATTAATTAATTGTCTAGCTAAAGTTATCTTGATTAGCGACACATTAATAATCAATGGGCCAAACTGCTTACCCACTGTTTCCAAATTAACTAGTCCTTCACACGCACATGCATAATGAACAAATACGATAAGAAGATTCATATAAATCTAACTCGGATATAATTACGTTGGACAAATTTTCATACTTTTCCTACACCATTATCATTTTTATACAAGCATAACTATTTTTTATGTATAAAGATAAATATATTTTCATTGTTTCTCCGATACGTTTATTACTAATTTTAAAAATTGTTAAAAATATTTTTATATTTTTAATACATTTCTTCTATACTAATTAAAATTTATTAAGGATAATTTTGATAATTTTTAAAATTAATAATAAATATACTCTAAAAACAACAAAATAGAGTGTGACAGTTACTCCACCCTTTTCTCGATTTAATTATATTTGTAATTAGATAACTTTATTTGAATGATATGTTGAAATAAATCATTATGATTGTTTTAGATATAAAGTTATTTCATGTTGTTTTTGTGAGTTAGTAATATAAAAGGATGAGTATTATCATCAAATTACTAGATGAATCAAATACAATTCAATTCGTGTCGAAATATTAATAATTGTATGACATGTGATCCTAAGTATTTTAATGTGATGCAACTCCATAGTGGGATAATGTTTCTCTCAAAGGTTATATTCGCAAGGCTTTTGATATCATACATTGGGTTTTTATTTTAAAAGTAATGCAATGTTTTGACTTTAATGACATCTTTCTATGTTAGATTCAAAATATTTTTACTCCTATAAGAATCTCGATGCTAGTTAATGCATTGCCTAAGGACTATTTCTTTTACTTTCTAAGTGTTCGATAAGGGATCATTTTTCTCCGTTATTACTTTATATTGTCAAAGATTTTCTTAGTAGGTACCTTGGGATGTTGATTGATAATGGGCGAATTTTTTTAGTTTTTTCATCTAGAGGTAACCTTATGCCAACCCACTTTTTACATACAGATGAGGGCCTACTCATCAAACCTCATATTTTATTTAAAGCTTTTCAATTGTATGGGAACCTTTCAGGTCAGACGGTTAATTTGGATAAATCTTTTATTTACTTTATCAAAAATGTATTTAAGGACAATGTCTCTTCACTTTAGGAAATAATTGGGATGCATATTGTAAGCTTATATATCCCACTTATGTTTCAATATTTTTTAAGGGATCTTTAGAAAGTTTTGGTTTTAATGATTAGTTGATAAAATTCGTGCAAGGATTGAAGCGTGAAAATGACTTATACTTTTATTAGTATAGAAATGATGCGTAATTTCTTTGATTTATCAGAGTATGTTCCTTCACTCATTTGAGATATATAAATGGCCAAAATCGATCTTAGATGGTCTAACAATTGTCATCCATAATTTCTTCTAGTCGAGAAAGACAAATAAACTTAAAATGGTCTAGATGGATTGTTGTCGCATACTAGAGAAAGGAAATGTCGGATTGCGAGACTTCATTTTTTCAAATAAGGTTATGTTAAGAGAGTTTTCTTGGAAGATTATCATATTAAACTCTAACATGTTGCTTTATTTATGCAAACTGTACTTGGATAGGGAGAAAGCTCCATGTAGCTATTATATTCGCTCTTCTATTTAGCTGAGTTTATGATTTCATTACTGGAACCTTTAGAAAGAATCTAAATGGTTAGACGACAAGAATTCTACAGTATAATTTTTGACTAAAAATTGGTTAGGAACTTCTTTAGTTGAAAGAATGAACAATTTCGAGTGGATCCATCGATCTACTCATTATTGGAGGATTATGTACAAAAGGATGGATAACATCTACCCCAATCTTTATAGGACTTTTATTTGGATATTTCTTTAGAGATTTGATTGACAATTGTTGGGACTAGTACAAACACCAGAGTTTGGACACACTCAATTAAGGGAGAAGTTACAACCAATGAGGCTCATTGTCAGGGAATTAAAGAGCTAGGACAAGGTCATCTAGGATCCTTTCATACTACTATCATGGTTTATTTTATTCTGGCGTGCTATTCAGAAAAACTCCCACGGATTTCCAATTATAGAGTGACACCAGTGTCACTCTATGTTGATGACCTAATCTATACAGGAAACAATTAGGAAACGCTAGATGCATTCAAAAACTCAACGATGAGAGAATTTGAGATGACAGATCTAGGACTACTACACTACTTCTTGGTGATAGAAGTAATTCAAAACTCTTTTGGTAACTTCATTTATCAAAAGAAATACGCACAAGAGGTGCTTAAAATATTTTAGATGGTAGAATGTCCATCCATTGGGACTCCAACAGAGTTACACCTGAATGCAACAAGAAGAATTCTAAGATACGTGAAGGAAACACTAGACTATGGAGTGTTCTATAAGAAATGTGACAACTCAGATTTCTATGGCTACACTAATAGTGATTATGTAGGAGATCCAAATGATAGAAAGAACACATCGGGCCATGCTTATATGTTAAGCTTAGGAGCTATCTCATGGTCCTCAAAGAAGAAACCTATAGTCATTCTGTCAACTATTGAACCTGAGTATGTGGTAGCAACATCAAGCTCCTGCCAAGAGATCTGAATGAAAAAAATGTTTGAAGTCCTAGGAATGAAGCAAGACAGCCCTATGATAATCTATTGTGATAACATGTTTACTATCAAACTGTCCAAAAATCCAATAATGCACGGGAGGAACAAATACATAGATGTCAGATTTCATTTTTTTCGTGACTTATGTCAAGATAGGGTTATTGAGTTGAAGTATTCCAAGAGTTTAGAACAGGTAGCAGATATTCTAACCAAACCCCTCAAGAAACCAAGTTTTGAGAAACTCAAGAAGTTGCTAGGAATGTGCTCAATTCTCATCCTCGAATAAGGGAGGATTGCTCAAAGTTGAAGACTAGTTAAGAAAACCCTAAACTATTTTTTCAACAAAAAAATCAGTTTAATGGAGGGTGTTGAAAGTAGCTGCTGCTATTGCCTTAATTTTAGGATTATTTCAAACAGTCCATGTTTTCATTAGTGAAGTGTTTCATATTTTCATGAGTGATGTGAGCATGAGTTCCTAGCTTTAAGGAGTGTTGTTCTCCACTCCTAAAATTCTGTAAAATTTCAGCAATTTGTTTCCTATAAATTGATGTAATAAGAAGTTGAAAACAACACTAGAAAAACTGTTCTTAGTCTCCAAAATTTATGTAAACTCAATCTTCAAAATTGAGATGAACAAGAAGGGTTTAAAAAACTTACTCAACATCTAAGAGAGACGTTTAAAAAACTAACCCAATATAAACTTTAGGTGCTCAAATGTCTTCGAATACAAAGTGTCTTACAATGAGCTCTATGAATTGTAATGGTTATTTGGAGAGTGCTACCTTAATGATGGTTTTTTTTCTATATATTTAATAATACACATAGTTGATGCGTTAGATGGAAAAGGTATTAAAATTCTACTAACTTAATTAGGATGTTTCAATGCAACTATCTATCGTCTATAATGTTTTATTTCAAAAAAATATTTTTGTTATCGTGAATATATATATATATATATTCTATAATAATAATTAATTATATTTTATTGTAAATATTATTTGATAAAAGTTGTTATAATTATTATTAATTTTTTTTTACACTTTCCATAACATGGCCTAGGTAAACGAGGAATTACAAAATACTCTTTCTAGCAATAACCATTTTACTCTTAGTGTTGGACATTTTATTATCAGATAACCAAAATCTAGATTATCTATAAAATTTTGATTATTATCGAAGGGTTTATAATTCTAAATACAAACTGGTTTATAATTCTAAATAGAAACATATATATAATAATAATAAAAATAATTCAATTTAATTATTTAAATTGTTATATTTTAATATTAATTTTTTATCATATCAAAATTAATATTAATATATTTTTAACTTTGTTTAATTATAAATTTAGATTTACAATAATTATCTTTATCTCATTTATAGTTAACTTCACAAAGTAATTATTTAAATTTTACAAATAATTTCAATTTTAATTATTTTTTAAGTAAATGCTTGAATAATGAAGTTGTTGGGAGATAATTTTACCAAGTAGGTTGATAAATTGATTAAAGGAGTTACAATTAATGTATAATTTAATATATTTTTAATTTTTAATTAATAAATAGAATGGGATTTAAATAGGGTACATATTAAAAAAATATATTATTTTATAAGATATTATCTAAAATTAATTAATTAAATAATATTTGATACGATGATTATTTCATTTTATTTTTTACATTTTAACATTTTTAGGTCACGTTTGTGAGTATTCTTTTTTCTTTATTTTTTAATAGAATTAGCTCACCGAAACATGGTAAGCTCAAAATGGATCTCAACAAAAGTTATTACTAGAAATTGCATTTTAAATTCCTTATTTGCTCCTTTAGAAGGTAATTTAAGGTTAACTTAAGATAAGTTAAAAGAAAAAAAAATTATTAAGCCCTTTTAAAAGAGCTAATGGACAAAATAAGCTTTTCTATTGTTATTTTTGCCCCTTTACAAATGTAGTTGAATCAGTTGAGCCCTTAATCTTAATCTATTTGGCCATACATGCCACTTTGCGCGTTAGGCCAATCAAAGGTGAGGAGGTATAATCCCCACACAATTAAAGGAATTGGTACTATTATCGATATAATCTCACCACTCATTATTCTGTTGTCCAATTAATTATTATTTTAAGCTGTCATTTTGTTCTAGAGGGGAGGTTCAGCCACTAATTGTTGTTTGATATCCAATGCGGTCTTGTCTTGAGTGATAAGTGACAACACGTTCAGAACCGTTAATTAGAATTACACTCAATTATTATGTTTATTCCATCATTATTTGAATGAATAGTTATGTATGTCTACGATAATGAGGTTGCATTTTTTATTAATTGTTATTAAATCACGTGAAATTCTTATAATTAAGTTATTTGTAAATTGAGTCAAATGAATATTAGATAGAACTATTACCACAATTTTTTAATTTTACTTTATATTTAATATCAATCTTTTAAATCAATAAAAATGGTTACATATTTTATACCAATTTTAAAAATATTTTTATTAATTTAAAGATTTAATATTAAATATAACATAAAACATAAAACTAACAAAATAAAGTGTGATAATTAACCTACTTTAAAAAATAATATGATAATTTTTTATTAAATATATTTATTAATAATATTATATAAATTAATTATTATTATTTATTAGATTTATGTAAAACATTAAAATAATTACTATTAATTATAAAAAAAATATTGAATTATTATATAATATATAAATATAGTATGAAAAATGTTTGAATGTTATAGATCGAGGTGATCACAACTTTGAAATACAACTCATAAATTGATATTGGATCAGAGATGGTTCCTCTTAACGAGATAGTAGTAACAAGAGATATTTTCTCTTAACGAGATATTAGAAACGCGATGTACTTATTCTCAACGTGTTATAAAAACAACACGAGGTACATCCCCCTCACGAGATAGTCTCTTCTCGAGGTGTTATTGATCAAAGAAAAATGATGATTTGATTGAACATGATTTCCAAAAGGGATATGATGACTATATACATTATCACATCATGTGATAGTAAATATGTCATTATGTCAACGAAAGTAAGAGGCGATTACTCCACTGAAGTATATGTTGAAGAAATTATATATATGGATTTCTATAATTCATTAAAGTTATGTTTCTTTCTTTAAAAATCTTATAACACTTATAATTCTCTAAACATGTAATGATATTGTTATAATAATTTTTACTATTATGATAATAAAAATATATAAAATATTTATTTTATCTTAGTATTATTAATGTCACTATTTTTAGATAAAATTATCATTAATAAAATATTTTTATAATATTAATAATTTCTATTTTATAATATTGCTATTCTCTTTCTATTGAATATGTAAAATTTAATTTTTTGTTACACTCAATTAATAATAACATCTAACAATATTATTAGTATTATTATTATTATTATTATTATTTTACTAATGACAGTTATGCCATGTGTCTTTGATTCTCTATTACATACTCATCCCAAAAATACTATTTAGTATCATGTAAGGCTTTTTTCTTTTGTTGTCATGTGAGATATAGGAAAAGAATGCTGGTAGCCATAAAATTCGTAATGTCTGTATACTATAGGATGTCAAATTAATGAAGTTGCACATTTTGAAAGGATTCTTCAATCACCATCTTGTCATCCATATTAGCTTATCTCTCCAATCTAGATAGATGGTATGTTACTTAATTTTTTGTCTCTTTTTTATCACGACTTTTCAAGTCAAACTTTTATAAAAGGAGAAACCATCTTATCAATCTTGATTTGGCATCCTTCTCTGTTATAAGGTACTTTATTGTAGAATCGTTTCTGTAGATAGTCGATTTGGTTCTAATCAAATAAGATCTAAAATTCTCAAAGGCACACACAATAACTAAGAGTTCCTTATTTGTAGTAGCATAATTTATTTGAGTATCATTGAGTGTCTTGATTGCATAGTATATAGTGTAGAACATCTTGGCTCTTTGCTAATGCAAAGTAGCCTCAATAGAAAAACTACTTGCATCACACATCAACTCAAAGGGGTTATTCCAATCTGGTGCTACTATAACATGTGCTGACACTAATTTATCCTTAAACACTAGAAATGCCTCTAAACATTTATCATCAAATCTAAAGGGCGTATCTTTCTCTAATAGATTGTACAAGGGTTTGGACACTTGGAAAAAATCTTTGGTGAATCTACAATAAAGTCCTACATTCCCAAGGGAACTCCCCACTCCTTTTATACCAGTAAGTGATGATAACATCTCAATCACTTATGTTTTAACTCTATTTACCTCAATGCCCTTGGATGACACATTGTGGCCCAAAAGTATACACTCTTGCATCATAAAGTGACACTTATCCCAGTTCAAAACCAAGTTAGTTTCTTCACATCTTTGTAGCATTAGGGATATATAGTGTAGACACTCATCAAAAGTGTTCCCAAAAACTAAGAAATCATCTATGGAGATCTCTAAATGCTTCTCCACCAAGTCTGAGAAGATATCATCATACAACGTTGAAAGGTTACAGGTGTATAGCATAACCCAAGTGGCATTCTCTTGAAAGAAAAAGTTCCATAAGAACATGTGAAGGTGATCTTTTCTTGGTCTATGAATGCCACAGTGATCTGGTTATAGTTGGAGTAGCCATCTAGAAGGAAAAAAGAGTGAATGCTTGGCTAGTATGTCAAGCATTTGGTCCATGAATGGGAACGAAAAATGGTCATTCCTTATAACTTTGTCCACTTTGCAAAAATCCAAGCACTCTCTATTCTATGATTGTTTTGTTAGGTATTAACTTATTTGACTCATTTTCCCCACAATTATCCCTCATTTCTTCGATACATATTGAACTAGGCTTAGCCACTTATTGTTTGATATTAGGTAAATTATGCCTATGTCCAACCACTTAACAACTTCCTTCTTTACCACCTCTTTCATAATGGGGTTTAACCAACATTGTGCATCCCTAGTAGGTTTAGCTCTATCCTCTAACAAGATCTTGTGTATGCATATGGATGGGCTTATGCCTTTGATGTTAGTAATAGACCAACCTGTAGCTTTTTTGAATTTTCTTGGCATCTTCAGTAATGACACTTTATGCTCTATACTTAAATGAGTATAGATTATGACTTGAAGTGTCTTGTTCTCACCCAAATATGCATAACGGAGTTGGTTTGGTAAAGATTTGAGCTCTAACTTGGGTAACTCCTCAATGGATGATTCGAGTCTAGAACTTATCTTAAGACATTCCACAATTGTATTAGATACACACATGGAGGGTGTAGCCTCTAAAAAGTTCACATAGTCAATAATATCAACTTGCATAAGACATTTTACACTTTCAGAATTAAAATAGTTTAAGTTATTTTCTAGTAAATTTATCTCACTATTCATAGCATCATGTGTAGCAGTCTTAAGTGTGTGCAATTTAATAGATTTTATTAAGTTATCAATATGAATTTATGTGCCTACCTAAATGAATGTTATGGTACTTATCAGCATGTATGTCCACATAATTAACAAGCACATATTCTAATGCATCACTAGGGCACATTTGTACCAGCCTTTACTAATAATCGAAGGGGGTGGAGACCATAGCTTTATTTGAGTAAGAATTGAAAGTAAAGTGCATAATTATCTAGCTTATCAATAACAACTATCCTAAAGCAATCACTAGCATTATCTGTGTCAGAAAATTTAATTACTTTAAAAGTATTACCTTCTTATCTTGCACTCTCAAAACAAGCTTACCTTTTTATTCATCAAAGATTGCTATTTTGATTGCTATGGATGACCAAGTGTGATAGAAATTCCACAATCATCCTCTATGTCTAGCATGATGAAATCTATTAAAAATATGAACTTCTCTACTTTTAGCAACAAATATTATACCATTTCCTGAGGTCACTTGATTGACTTGTTTGTCATTTTTAATAGTATTGATGTAGGTTTAACTTTACCAATCTCTAATCTCTGAAAAAATTTTAATGGCATAAGGTTAATGCTAACACCCAAGTCATAGAGTGCCTTTCCAAAATGTATGTTCCTAATAGTGCAAGAGATGTCAAAACTATCCCATATCTTTTAGTTTTGTGGTAGTTTTCAATCAAGGATAGTACTACAAATTTCAGTCAAGATTATTACCTCATGATCTCCAAGCCTTCTTTTCTTAGATAGAGTGTTCTTCATGAATTTGGCATACGAAGGAATCTATTAAAGTGTATCTGCAAACAGTATGTTGATGTACAACTTTTTGAATATATATAGGAATTTGAAAAAAATGCTTGTCTAATTTTTGTTTTTGTAGTATTTGAAGGAAAGGCATAATGGGTTTGTAGAGGTTACTCTTCTTTGGTTGAATCACTTTCTTTTTAGTACTCCCTTTGTCCATTTTTCCTCATCTTTTTGAGCTTCCTGTTTCTCCTCTAAAATTTTACCACTCCTCAAGGCTATGACATTAAAATGCTCTTTACCCTTTCTTTTTCGGTTCACTTTTTTGTTACTTAGAAGGTTACCTTGAGACCTTTGACTTATAGTTTAGGCATGTTGCCCCATTTAAATCTCTAAATTCTGTATAGAAGCCCAACAAGTGGACTTTAGGTGATCCACTTTTGTATTAACTGAATGAATAAAGTCTTTCATCATCTTCATTAAGGCACTTTTTTTGTCCTCACTAGATGGGTTTTTCTCTTGGGCTTGTAGTTGTTGTGATTGTTGAAAACCTAGTGGTGGGAAGTGTCGATGGTTAAATTGATTACCACCTTGATTGTTGTTATTATTCTAAGAGAAATTTAGGTGGTTTATCCATCATGGGTTGTATGTGTTTGAGTATGGTTTCCTTCGGGGTTTCAATTATTGACATAGTTTACCACTTCAGGAAGGTTTCCACATGCCTAGTGGATTGAGACCTATTGCCATAATCACAAACCATAACTGGACGTTGTACCATGTTTATTCCCATAGGACCACCGTCCAACTTCTTAGTTAAACCTAATAGCAAAACATTTGTTTGAGCTAGCAATACTGCTATGGTGTCTACTAGTGTCTACATTTAATACACCAACCACTCTTTTTGGGTTGAGCTTTTCCACAAGTCATTGGCAATTATTGGATGCCATCTCATCAAGTAGTGCAAAGGCTTCCACTTTAGTTTTACTCATTAAAGTTCCCTAACTTCCCCATTAATCCATTATAGAATGTTTTCATTTATAACTAAGTAGGAAGAAAATGGGGTAGGCATCTACCTAATAGATTTTTAAAGCGTTCATAAGCTTTATAAATGATTCCTCTTCAAATTACTAAAAATATATGATGTCATTTCTAAGCTTATCTACCTTTGAATGTGGGAAGTACTTTTTTAAGAATTTCTGAGCTAATTGATCCCATGTAGTGATTGACCCAAAAACTAGTGATTGTAACCAAGTCTTAGATTTATCCCTTGGTGATAAATAGGTGTAGGAAAATTGCATCATCTAAGGCACCATTCATCTTGAAGGTGTCACAAATTTTCAAGAATGAATTCAAGTGAAGATTTGGGTCAACGTTAACTAACCCTTCAAACTAGTATGCTTGTACCATCTGAATGACACCTTGCTTGAGTTCGAAATTATTAGCGTTGATGTCCAGTCTACTGATAGATGATTGGGCTCCATCTACTTGGGAGACTACAATACTGATTGATGTTGTGCTAACCATTCCCTTCTTAAACGGAGTAAGGTTATCTCTTTTTTTGGATCAAAAGTTACAAGATTTTCACATATCAACCAAGGCATAATCCAAAAACACTTAAACAAAAATTAAAAGGTCCAACCTAGTATAGTACTAACTATTATTGATATATGTTTGATGAGTGCTCAAAAAGCACTAAAATTACCATGATTTTATGCACATTAATTGATTAAAAATATATATATTTATATATTTTATCATATATTTATATAAATTTGTCTTTTTCAGAATCACGTGTATTTTTATTATTTTTTAGGTATTTTCGCTTAAAAACGTCTCTTAAAGACTCAAAAAGGAATACTGGAAGCAATACATCACAAATATATTAATAAATAAATGGGGAAAGGTCAAAAAATATGGAAAAATTGGACAAAATGGGTCGAAAAGGTCAAAAATGTCAAAATGAAGAAAATCGCTACCAGACCAGCTGGCACAAGAAGACGTGGCCTGCGTCCGCGCGGATGTGCGCACCTTCCTCCAGATCCGCGCGCCGTAGCGCTATCGGTGTTCACCACGTCCGCGGCGCTTCGCTGCTTGCCTGCGTCTTTGTGCGTGCCAGGTTGCCTCCGCGCCGATGCCATTTCACCCCATTTTTCATGTGCAGCCACCCCATGACGTAATGCTGACGTCATCAATGACCTCCATAATTGCACTACGCATTTTCACCATTTTTTAACATTTTTTCACCCACTTTTTCTCTCCATCCTTACCTATAAATACCCCATTCTCTTCACTTCAAAACACACCTCAAAACACACTTCTCTCTTCTTTCTTTCTCTCCATTTCTTAGTTTTTAGTTTTTTTAGTTTTTCTTATGTTTTAGCTAGTTTCTCTTAATTTTAGAGTTCTTCCCTTTTTGGGAAGAACTAGTTATGTTTTTGTAATTTATTAGCTTTTTGATTCAATAAATGAGAGTGCAAATTCCGTTTGGAAGTTTTCCAAATTACGGGAATAGCATCAATCTTGTAAGGATTTTATTTTCTTTGCAGTTATTTTTTATGCTTATTTCTTACATGTTATATTTAATTTGTCTGTGATTAAATTTAACTGTGCTGGTTGTTTGTAAAAATGATATAATAATAACGTTGTTATGCTTGCGAAATATTAAATAGGTAAAAATCTCTAAAATGAATTGATTTTATTTTTATTCAAGATTTTATATTAAAAAATGTTAGAGAGAAATATATTATTTTTCATTACAAACTTAAATCTAAAAATTAGATTTTAAGGTTTAGTTATCTGGTCTGATTTAGAGTAGTGCTCTTTTATTTGTTGGTACAATCACCCGGTAGTTAGAGTGAATCTCTATTTCAAAAGTTTTTATAAGAATTATTATCTGAAAATGTATTGACAACATGTTTTCAGTAGTAGTTTTAAAACTTGAAAGTTAGTACTCGGATAACTAAATTCTTATGTTTAATTTGGACACCTTGAATAAACCTTGAATAAAGTTTAAACTGTCTAACCCCACCAAAGGTGGCATTTAAATGGTTCATTTTCAATCTCTTAGAAAAAGGAATTAATTTAATTAACCAAATTAGTTATCAACCCCACCCATAGGTGTTAATTGATTTGTTTAGTTAACAAATAATATCTAACCCCACCAAAGGTGGTATTCATACAAAAAAGGGAGAATCAATAAATATCAATTCATATATTTAATAACCTAGATAATATGAGCAAGCATAATTAACTTAGTTATTATATCCATAAATACTCCACTATTTATAAAAGATAAAATTTGCATGAATGTTTATTGAATCTATGTTTAATTTTCTGTAATTAGATTAAAAACACAAAACCCCAAAATATCGAGACAGGATGTTTAGGATTTAATTTCGTTTTTAAAAGTTTGAATAATAAATTAAAAACCACATACATTCCTTCCTTAGATCGACCTTGGGAGTATACTTATCATTTTCTACGAAATGATTCGTGCACTTGCAAGAGTTTTATAAATATAAAACCAAAGTATTGGCAGGATCGGCGATGCTGGTTTTCGCTCATTAAAGTTTTTGACAATCCTGATTCTGCTCATAAATGTTTCAAGTACTAAACTCCCTGGTAATTGTACCAAAAATTTTACATGTTAGTTGTAAGTATACGACTTGTGCAAGTAATATGATATACCTAAATATAGATATTGATTTCACAGGAAGTTGTGTAACTTATAACCAAATACCAATATGATTATTATGAATACTATTTGGACAATAATAAATTATAAAAATGCAAAATAAATGACAACTAATTACTCAAATCAAAACTCAATAACTACCAAAATATATGAGAAAACGACTTAGGATTCTTTAATTCTCCAACTTCCTAAGCATGTGAATCACTAAAGCTTTTCCCAAAATAGTTACCACCCAATTACATGACTAATTAAATCTAACTTAGCATCCATTTATCTGTCAACTATACTACATATCATATAGTAACTAATCTAGTCACACTCTCATGCCAATTAGATTACATACTACTCTTTAAGATCATCAATTATAGATCATATATATATGAATCATACATATCTACCTATAAACTATGCATGTTATTTAATCAAAACGAATAACTCTCAAATCTATATGATATAAAATCACAATTGAGGTAAAATATTAGATCATCACATGTAGAAATTTGAGTTCATAAGACCCCTAAAATAATAATTTAGCTAGACATAATTAAGTTTATAAAGCTTAGTATTTTCATAAAGAAAGACATAAAAACAGATAAAAAAAAAGAGAAAAAGAAGAAATATTCACAACTTCTTGATTTTTAGCAATAATCTTCTCTTGAATTCTTCATAAAATTATTTGTTCTTTAATCTTATCTTGAATTTGTTCTCTCTTTTTTATCTTCTTAGTAGTTGCTATAGGTTTTTAATTCCAAATTATGTGTTTAACTTATGCTTCATTAGGGTTATTTAAAGAAAAAAGACTTAATATGGTCCAATAGATCAATTCTTAAAAGATCCAAGGGCTAAGGGTGAAAGTATAATTAAAAATGGATTAATTTTGGTAAAATTAGACAAAAAAAACAATCCCTATTGAGGTACAAAAAGGTATCCGTTGAGGTATAGATCTTACTGACCACCTATGGAAATAGGCGTACTGAGGGATATATTTTTTCTTGCCATGACATTGAGCTCTCTGAATGCTTACTAGAAAAGTGCATTGAGGCGCAAAAAAATGCCTACCATTAGATGTACTAATTTTTTTTTCCTTTTTATCTCATTTTCACTCCATTTGCTATTGTTCCACCTATGTTCAAATAATTAAACAAAAATTAAGGTGTTTCATGATATGTAGCACAAAAAAGACAAATAGTTGGTTTAGATGTGGTAAAATTACTCTACTTTCGTGGAGTTATCAATATTTCTTAAGAACTAATATTTGTAGGAGATTACAAACAAGGAATATTAATTAGGTGGAAACACTAGTTCAACCATTATAAATTTGATATTAAACATATACCAGACAAAAAGAATAGTTTAGTTAATGTTTTAACTAGAGAATTGGCCCCATTAATAATTTTTACCATTGTAGAAAAGATAAACAATCTTGATATAGAAATCAAGATCAAAGAAAAAGAAATAAGAGTTTTAAAAGATCAATTAGAAATTTTATACTCAAAAAGTGACTCATATTTGAAAGGAAGTGTCTAGTTCTCCAACAAATAAAGATATTAAAATCTAAAAGAAATGTGATAAAACGTTTGAAATAACAAAAATAGAAGGGTAATTTCTCAAAAAATTTATGGTATGAAATTACATATGAGAATAACTCAAAGAAAAGAATCAAGAAGAAAAAAAAGTATTATGCTATCTATAGTGTACCAACTCCAACAATATATAAACAATGACTATAATCAATTAGAACGATAACCAATTCTCCTATGTAACACAAAATATTCACCAATAAAATTAAAGTAGAGAAAAATTTTGCAAACTTTAAAACCCTTAAACTTCTTAGACCCAGTGATGCAGTAGCTAGCTTAGAAAATAATTTAGCACAAGCACTCAAAAACCAAATAAATGCAAAAGGAAATATGACAATGCTAAGTATGATACGAAGACTAGTAATTTTCAGGAAAATAAATGATACACTTTTTGTTCCTAAAGAAAAAAAGGAAAGACATGATATATTTTTTATTTTCGAAGAAGAAAAAGAAAGATAAAAAAAACATAGATACAGATCAATTGTTAAATCTTTATAATTTAGTAAAAAAAATTAGGAAAAGATCAACTTGAAGCTATGAAAATTTTCACAACAGAAAAAGTTCATACACTAGAAAGAAAACCAATCACATGTAGTAAATTCAACATTACCAAGGGAACAAATCTTAAACTTGTTTAGTAATTATTTAATTGTGTTTAATTGAAAATATTTACTCAAGTATTAATTTAATAGAATTAGTTTATTTCTTTGAATTTTTTTCAAAAAAGTCATTAAAATGTTTTAAAAAAGAGTAAAAGTAAATGATTGTATATTTTTTTAAAAAAATAGTTCCATAATGGATTGCAATAAAGGAAAGCCTATTAGCTTTTATCATTTTATAAAAATTGAAATAACATCTTCAACAAAAATATTAAACCAACCAAGGGTTCTATTAGAAGAAAAAATTGATGAAAAAGCTCTTAACATTAAAGAGCAATAATGTTGAGTCAAATATACTATGAAATTATGAATGTGAACATCCTCTAAAATCAAGGTAAATTATTTTACAAGCAAGGTTATAATGATATCACATATTAATTTGAATATAATTCAAGAAGATATTGAAAAAATTATTAATTATGAAACACTATTCAACTACAATGAGTTGGACATAAATGAAAGCACTAAATATGAATTTTTCCAACCGGTAAAAAAGCAAACATAGGTGTCTTTATTGTATAAAAGATAGAGATGGATATGCATATCTAGTATCAAGAGGAAGCATATCGACAATTGATTTTTAATAAATAAGTATTAACATAACTTTTTAAAATGTATGAAGAAATAAGATAAAATGTAATCTGTATTCTTCCTCGTATCTTTATTTCATAAGAGGAAACAAGAGATAAAGATAAAATGTAATCATTATCCTTTCACATGTCTTTAGGTTAGTTATGTAAAATAATTACTCTTATGTGTGTAAAATGGCTCTTGTATAAGGAAGAAGAACAAAGTAAGTTCCGATCATAGAAATTAAACACCTATTTCTTCTTAGAAAAATTATATATAAACAAACTTATATAGAGTAAATTAACAGAAAAATAGGGTTATCTTTCTTATATTTTAAATAGAAATATTAGTCTTATGTTGGTTGAAAATAGGGAGGCATTGCTCCCAATTCAAAAGATGAGACTTCTAATAAAATAACTAAAAATAAGATGCAAAGTGATAAAAGATTAAAGTGAACCCATATTCATTAAAACAAGCAAAAATTGAATATAATTTAGATTTTGCTTTTTAAAAATAATATTTATTTATTCAAAATCTTAAAACTTAAAAATTAATCAATATTTATTTATTTAAAATTGATAAATTAAAAAATTAATTAGAGCTTAAAATGATTTAATAATAGAACAATAATGAAAAAAATATACCAATACATAAAAAATTTAATACCATTCAATATAAGAAATATTTTTATAAAAATCAATGAGTTACGTAAAGATATATTAAAATTAGATCAATATAAATTAGATCAAATTGAATAAATTTTATAAAATATAAAATATAATATATATAACTTAAAAATTTTAAAATTAAATTATTAGTTTTTAAAAATAAAGAAAATATTTCTACCGACTAAAATCTCTCTATTTCATTTTGCTATCGGTGAAGCTAGACAGAAAAGAAACGAACGAAGAGGAAGCATCTGGAATTTTCTTAAAGACCACGTAAAGTTTACCAAGCTTTAGTAGAGCGGGGGAAAAAAAAACTGATACACAATAATAAATTGCAAAAAGTCAGGAACTCCCAATTTCCTTTCTCGAATTGTATTTGTTAGAATTTCAGCCAACGATATTTAACCGAGTCGGTTAGCAATTCGTATCGGCCGAAATTACGAGAACCATTTTGAAGAAAAATCGGAGTTGTTCAAAGTAATTAGGGCATGGCAGTAAGAGGAGGGCGATCAAGAGGAATGTTACCTCTTTTGGTACTTCACGCAGCTAGCGAGTATTACAGGCTCGAGAGGAAGCCTCCTGTAACTGCTGGACTTCTTGCTGCCAATACTCTCATCCACTTACGACCTGCTTTTCTGGAATCAATTCTGCCTACAATTAATGAGGTTTGGTTCAACCCTCATCTCATCCTCAAGGTATGTAATTTCACCATCCCAAATTTATTTTAACTTTTTAGATTAAATCAATAGAACAAGAATTGCATAGTTGATGATTTTTAGAATTGGTGATTGTGGGTTAGGTTTGTTTGTTTGTGCTTTTGCTTTTCATACCCTGTAAAAGAGCTTAACACAGAATAAATAAACAAATAAAAGAGCATCTGAATAAAAATTTGCTTGAACATATTATCTCCAGTTCTAATTCTAATTCCATGTTTGAAATCGTTGGAAACGAACTCTTCTTAAAACTTTAGCGCTATTAGAAAAATGACCAATAATACTTTTATAAATATATGGTTCCAAGTTTGTTTGTTTGTATAATGGATTTGGACGTTTTAAAATTTAATGGAGAGATAAAAAGGGGGGATTTGTAGAGCATATAAGACTTTTGTCTAACCAAATACTGAGGGGGGAATGCCAAAGATTTAGCATACTTGGGTGTGCGGTTGACATAATAGGAATATGGTTGAACTAAAAAAAAAACACTAGTATTACTGTGCTGCTTCTTAGACTTCGTTGTGTTCACCGAAAGATTTATGTGAACTGCATGGTTATACAGCTTCTTGGAGTTTGTTCTGGGTACAACCTGTTTCAAGTTTAGCTTTCCTCTGCGGGCATTTACATTGAAAGGCCCCAATAATGGTAAGGGACTAAAAGTACACTTGAGAATAGTTGTTAAGGGACTAAAAATAATGATAAGGGACTAATAGATTAGTCATTTTATTATGAAAAAGTGATATTAGGAGGATAAATGATCAAATTTTAAATTATTTTTATTTTTATTAATTTATAGTTTGTATTGTTTAAGACAATCTAATGATCTATGAAATTGATATCTCAATAACAATTAAAAATATAAGGAAAAAATTTGGTCATTTATTCTTGTGCTGTTAAGTTTTCAAAACAAAACAATAAACTGCCATAAAAAATAATAAAGGGACTAAACTATTCTTATTGACATAACAAAAAGACTTGTGTTGTCATCCACCCATCATAATATAATATGATATGGAGCCTTGAGACCTGACATCTAATTTTAAACCCCATTGATTGCACTCATGATTCAGGAATATTTTTTGTCCATGGTTTGGTCGAGATATGAGCCAGTATTTTAGGAGCTTCTCATGATCCTACCTTTGTTTTGATATGGTGGCTATGTTCACTAGTATGCTAATCGTGTCTTTTTTTTAAGTATAGTTAAATGCTTATAGAAAGAAGAGTGGAGAATGTTGATGAGGAAAGAATACAATGGCATATCATTGTGTCTGCTTCTTTTCATCCTTCTTAAACACAAGGGTAACTATAAGTTGCAGCAAAGAGCAATTTGAGTAAATAAAAAATATAAATTGAGATAATTTTTTCAAACACCTCTCATGTTATGAAGTATATGTTTCATGGTACTTGAGGGTGCTATGAAGGGTTTGCCATAATTCATTTGCACCTTTATCTTCTTCTTCTTTTTAAACTATTTTTCATCGTATTAGTATGTGATTTTGAACAGTTCAAGGACTGGAAGCGGTTCTTTTTGTCAGCATTTTATCACGTGGGGGATTCTCACCTTTTCTACAACATGTTGTCCCTCTTGTGGAAAGGGGTCCAGTTAGAAAATTCCATGGGAAGTATTGAATTTGCCTCTATGGTTGCTGCTTTACTTGGCATGTCACAGGGAATCACTCTGTTGTTGGCTAAATCCCTTCTCTTGTTCTTTGACTATGAAAAAGCTTACTACTTGGAATATGCTGTTGGGTTCTCTGGTGTACTTTTTGCTATGAAAGTTGTTCTTTATTCACAGTCTGATAATTACACTTATGTACACGGAATTTTGGTGCCGGCGCGTCATGCTGCATGGGCAGAATTGATTCTTATTCAAATGTTTGTACCTGGTGTCTCTTTCCTGGGTCACCTAGGGGGAATACTCGCTGGAATTCTTTACCTACGGCTGAAATATTGGTTCAATGGTTCAAATCCATTTTCTCCAATCATCAGAGGTCTTACTGGCATTCTAAGTTTGCCTCTGAGAATCGTGCAGGGCTTGTTTGGATCCCCAAGACAGAGGATATTTGGACATGGAAGGGTTGGTGGGACTCAGAGTGAAGAAACTGGAACTTGGAGATGCTCTGCATGTACATTTGATAATTATGGGTCGCTAGATGAATGTGAGATGTGTGGCACTACTCAAACAGGTAGTGGATTTTTTTCCAATCAATCACGGGATGATACTGATTACCTCTCTTTGGACGAATTACGTCGTCGAAGACTTGAAAGATTTCGTAGGTGATGATAAACAAGAAAGAGCTTCTTTGGAAGATTGGATTGCGGATTATTTCAATTGCAGATATGTTTATGCAGGTAACATAGAAGGAATCTTTCTCATCTTTCAACAATTAAATACATAGCAAATGACTTGATAGGGATACAAATTCGTTATTAATGAATTAATCAAGTTTCCTTTTTCTAATGACACATGTTTCCATTTATCGAGGCATGTCGAGCACAGCATACATACTCTGTTATGTGGCATCGTAGGTTAGGCACTTTAGTGAGATTGTTTCCTTAATTTTGACAATGGAACGAACATTCAAATGGAGACAATGAGACAATTGTTTGTGTATAGAGGGTAGAAACCTTGTCCAGTGAAGAATAAGACAATTTAAATTAACCCTAATTGATTTGGCATGCGGTTGACGTGGGGCAAGCAGAGATAGTTATTACAAATTTGAAACCTTACTTAACCAAAACTGTTAATAGTTATTACAAAAAAAAAAGAGGATTTGGACTCGATAAGTTTTTCTACATGTTTTTGTCTAGGATTAGGGATTGTTATATATACAGTGTCTCATTTTCATTCTTTTTTGGTTAGCTAAGCTAATGAAAACTTGCTATTAGACAAAACAACACGATATTATCACAAAGGGGATTGCCTTTTATTTTGGTTGGATGCAATTAATTTCCTTTTTTTTAATATTACTTTATTTATTCCCTCATGGCTTTAATTTTTGTTGTTCCCCGTTTTAATTTTTAATTTCTTCATAGTTGTATATATGATTATATTTTTGTGAAAAGGAGCAAATATTAGCTGACAAATTTCACAGAGAATAGCAAATAAACTCTCTTATATTTTCTTTTCCTAAACCCTAACTAACCATCTCATTTATGGCAACCCGCCTAACCACACCCTTCAACAATAAAATTAGCGAGAACGCCATAAGAGAACCTAGAGCTATTTAAGGGGTTTTTAAAGTAGTTTATTAGATTTTATCAAGTTTTTTCAGTTTGTAAAGGGTTTAGGAAAAGAAAATATAAGAATGGGAATAGAGATTATCTTTGTTTTTCATTTTTCATTTAGGTTAAATTAATGTAAAAGCTGTATTTAATAATGTAGTTTTTCTTTCAATTAATATAAATACGAAAATGCCCCTAAAAAATGAACATTTAAAATCTGTTGTAAAACTTTTCATATTAGACTAATTTTTTTTTAATTTTTTTTTTAATTATAAGACTAATAGAATTCACCTCAATCAATTTAGTAACAAAGTGTATTAATCCATAGTTAGAGTACCAAAGTGTGTTAAACCCATACGTAAGTATAATTAAGGATGTCCAAGAAACTGTAAAAATTGAACCAAACCAGTAAACTAATCCGGTGGTTTTAAATAGTAAACGGTCTATTCCACGCAACATTTGGAATCTGACCGTACAGTTCTATACTGCCTTTTCACTATTGTATAAATAAGAAGAAAAACATATATCCTTCAAAAAATCAGAAATACCCTAAGGTTTAAGAAATCTTCAGAAATACTCCTAAAGTTTTAAAAAATTCAAAAATCTCCTTGAAAACATAACGGATTTTCAACACAAACAGAGAGGTTCTCAAACCAAGGGCACTTTAAGAAAAAGAATTTAACACATAAGAACTTTATGTATTAAGATGTCAAATGTTAAGCCAAATTTATTATGAACTCAGAAAGATTAATAATTCTACTGAAATTAAAGTAAACTATTCAACTAATAAAGTTATCATCATTTCTTATAGTAACATGGCTCTGTCAGAAGAAGATAGTGAAAAAATCACCAAATATGAAACCAATTTTAATTACGACAACTTAGAAATTGGTCAAGAAATAAGGAAGATATTTTGCTTCTATATCAGAAAAGCCACCAAAGACCGAGAAGATGAAGATGTGTCATCATCAATGTCATCAAAAGAACTGTCGGTAGAAAATGACAAAGAAAAATAAGAAAAGAAGTTGTCGGCAAAAAAATACAAAAGAAATAAAGATGTAAACCCCATATCTTAGTCGACAGCATGTGCCAAGAAAAAAAGTAGTGGCTATCCTTTAAAGTGAAAAAGTAGATGAATTATTAAAATAAGGGTAAAATAATAATTTTAGTCTTGTAAATAGGGATTCCTTGTTCTATAAAAGGAACCCTTATTATCATTTGAAGAACACACGAAAAATACACAAAAATCCAAAGCTTTCTACTCTGAAACACTCTAGCATAGAAAACTTCTCTATCTAGAAATCTCAAACCCAATAATGTTATACCCAGTAACTATGAGCGGTTAAGCACCCCTTTCAAGGTTCTTAGTTGGCTTTAAATTGTAATAACTATTATACCATGAATAAAATGGAGTTTAGTTACTTTTCTCTAGTAAGTCAATTATTGGACACCATTTATGTATGGATGTAGAGGACTCACCATTGCCAGAAGAGCGTTGAGGTGTGAGCAAAACTGAAACATAATAGGTGTAACAAAAGAAGACGAACAAAAAGGAAGACCGTGGTAGACCCATCAAATTCAGGTATAATAATTATAAATTTAAGTTAGTTAAGAATATGGAATATTTAAATATTTGCTTACAACAAGACATAATATTACTAAAATAAGAAAATGAAAATTACAACTTGTCTTAAAAAATTTAAAAGATTTAATACCTTATTAGATATTTATACAGATTATATTAAAGTTATTACAAGCATCATAGACCATCCTATTTCAAGGACATTGAAATATTATTTTAGTCAAAAATATGTGAGAATAGAGAAAGAAGAATTCAATAACTTAATGTTTGGATATTAGTTCTTTGAAGATTATTAATATACTATATATACACAAGAAAAACCTGATTGTATACTAAGAATATAACAAAATAATATACATTCAACACATATGATTTATCAAGATAATACTCTATGAACATCGAATCATTAGTACATAAATTAGAATTATTAGATTTAACAAATAAAAGAGTTATTTTTAATTTTAAAAGACAATTAATAGATTCAGGATTAGAATTAAGCAACCAACATAACAAAGAACATAATATACTATGCAATTGTAATGAATATAGAAAAAAATTAGACTTATACAGCAAAATAATAAGTTTTTTAGACAAACTATTACCTTCAATAAATAGACAAATACCATTAGTTAGGTCAATATTAATCCCCGATTAAAAATTGTATCGATCTCTAGAAATTGGTATCAAAGCTTAAGAATAATAATCTAAATAGTAATAGATGAAAAATTAACACCATTAAAATATAAGAATATTTTTGATATTTTATAAACAGTAGAAACATAATTGAAAATATGTCAAATTTCAGGGGCATTTAAGATAGTGTTACTTTACGAAGTGTCAAACCTTGGCATTCGGACTCATATTTTGATCATATTACCACTTAGTTGTCATTCAATTTGTGTAATAATGAGTACTATACATATGTTTGTTTACTATTTTGATTTTTTTAAAAAAAGTGGGATTATTATCACTATTTTTTGTTGTTTCTACTATATATATAGTTAATTTTAAAAGTTATAAAAAATATCATTTTTTCTCTAATATATTTCTTCCAGGTCAATTAAAATTTATTATTTTTTGTTGTTTCTACTATATATATATATATATATATATATATATATATATATAGTTAATTTTAAAAGTTATAAAAAATATCATTTTGTCTCTAATATATTTCTTCCAGGTCAATTAAAATTTATTAAGGATGTTTTTGATAATTTCAAATTAATGATAGACTGAGCAGTCAGAAGAGATGAAAAAGAAAAGTATCAGCAAGGAGAGGAGATTGAAACTCAATGATATCCATGGATTTGACAAAAAAAAAATGATAGCCATGGAAAACCTAGTGTGATCTGTCATTGAGTGTGTTTTTATAGAGTAATACAAATGATGTATTGTAATTAAGGTGTAATTGTGTGCATGGTATTGTAACTAATGTAACAGAATCTGTTAGTTTGTATTTCGTTACATGTGCTGTACAACTATCCAAAAGCCATTTTCATAGTTTGAACTACTTTTAGCATTCTATTGAAGACCTGGAAACAACTGTGTTTTCTAGAGCACTAAGATACCAAGGAACTTCCAAGGTATATATACCGGCTACATCTACTACTTGTATCATTTGGGCAAGCTACACAATAAGCATCATAGTACTTTGTAAACTCTAAGCTATCAGTTTTATAAAGTAACAGATCAAGCTCTTGTGTACCATATAGATACTTGAGTAACCTCTCAACTACAATCCAGTGCACAGTGGTAAGACAATGAAGAAATTAGCATAACTTATTGATTGATTATGAGACAATAGGTATAACGAGAGTATAATATTACAAAGCATCAATATCTGACTTGTACATTATTGCATCATCTAATAATTCATCATCTATTTTTAGAGGACTTTACTAGCCTTCATATGTGTTGCGTTGGTTTACATTTATGAAGTTGAACCTTCTCAATTAATTGTGCAATATACTTGGTTTGGTTGAGATGACAATAGTCTATAACTTTACTTGCCTCTATATCTTAAAAATAAGTCAGTGTACTTAAGTCTTTCAGTGCAAACACTAAATTTAAATTGTTTATAATAGTCCGAATCAAGTCATTGTTGTTACCTATCACCAATATGTCATCGACATAGATAAGGAAAATGACAATATCAATTTTCCTACTATATACTATCATTGAGCTATTAGAATTTGAGTTGTTAAATCCCTAGCCTTGCAACCTTCCATTGAGCTTGAGAAACCAAGCTTTTTTGAGCCCATAGAATGCCTTTTGTAACTTATAAACATAACAAGGATGTAAGGAATCAACAAAACCTTTTGGTTGTGTCATACAAACCTCATCTTCTAAGTCATCATGTAGAAATGTATTATTAACAAGTTGTCTGACCCTTTAATCATGAGTAAGAGCAATAGCTATAATAATTTCAATGGTAGTAGGCTTGATCATAAGATTGAAAGCTTCTGTATAATCAATACCCTTAGTTTGATTAAAACCCTTTGCAACCACTTTAGTCTTATATTTTTCTAGTGATTTATCAGGCTTAAGCTTTACTCTCAAAACCCATATGTTACCAATAACTTTACCACATATAGGTTGGGAGAATATAGGTATTGTTGTTGATAAGGACCTCATATTCAAATTTCATGGATTGAAATCACTTAGAACATTTTAAACTTATTTGGCAGAAGATGGCTAAGGAAGAATAACACTAGACACAAGAATTTTAGGCTTATGAATGCTATGTTTTGAACGTGTAGACATATAATGTTTATTTATGGAGTAGGTATTAGAGGGTAAGAAACCAAGATCAATAGTAAGGGTGATACCATTTCTATCTGTAGCTGAGATACAAGGATGGAAAGAAGAAGAAGAAGAAGAAAAAGTTATCGATTATGAAGTGGTGTTATGTGAAAAAGGTGAAAGTGATAAACTCTACGAAGGTGATGCATTGTGAGAAACATTATGAGGTGAAAGACTTAAATTTGAGAGATTAGGAACAAGAGTCGTTGAAGTAGTGGTAAATAGGTGCTCTATATGTTACTGGAGCTATAGACATAGGAAGGCTATGTGTGTCAGGTAAAGCAAAGGACAGAGGTGCACTAGGAGACAAAGACATTTGAAGCCAAACGTATAGTATGAACATGCAAAGGTATGGAAAAAGACACTGACATATGAGCAGATAAAGGTATATTGATTGAACTTGGCAAAGAGACAGAACTAGTCATATAGGTCGAAAAGGGTACACGCCTTTACCTCATTCACTGGGGATTTTCGAGCTTTGTCCCTATCTAAAGCATATGGAGACCCCATTCCATCAGTTGATACTTAATAAGAGAAATAGGATCCAAGATAAAATGCATCCACCGAAGTAGCAAGACGAAGTAGGTTGATGAGTAGGAAATAGAATTGAACATTCCGAAGGTGACATCTCATGGCTAATAAAAACACTGGTAGGTATAGACATAGAAGCATATGCAGAAATAGAATTAGTCAACAAAGTAGACACCATGGATAAGGAAACAAACCAAAGGTCAATGATATGCTTTGTAACTAAAGGCTCTAAAGTAGTGAAAGAGACATGTTTAAGATAAGGAAATACTAGTTCATCAAAACGAATATGAGTTGTGATAAAGAACTTTTGAGACTATGTTCCAGGCACGTTCCCATAATGTGTAACATACCCTAAAAACACACATGGTAAAGATCTTGGTTCTAACTTTTTTGAATTATATGGCCTTACAAAAGGAAAACAAAGACAACTAAAGATTTTGAGAGAAGTATAATAAGGTAAAGTGTGAAAAAGAGGTTGGAAAGTGTTTTGATTATTAAGTATTTTTGAAGGTAGCCTATTTCTTAAAAAACAACAATTTTAAAGGAATATTGTCAAAGTTTTAAAGGAAGACTAGCCTTGACCATCATTGATAAATCAGTCTCAACAATGTGTCTATTTTGCCTCTCGTAGTGTAAGGACAAGAAATTCTTCTAATATAATCACCTTAAAAAGGAAACGATTTTAAACTTTTGAATACAGCTCTCATCACTATGCAATTGTTTAATGTCATAGTAAAACTATTTTAATACTAAAGCATGAAAATGATGAAACAATTAAGAAGTTTTTCCTTTATTTCTCATGACAAAGAGCCATTTGTATGTTGTACAATCATCAACAAAAAGCAAGAGATAATGCATTCCATTACAACTGATAACAGGAGAGGGACCCCAAATGTCCAAATGGACAATTTCAAAGGGAATTAGGGACTTATAATGAGCATTATTAAGAGAGAGTCTATTGGATTTTCCCATTTGGTAAGCACTACACAACTATAATAAGAATTGGTTGATATAGACAAATGCATTCCTCTAAGAACATGTTCTAAGACAACCTGATGTGAGTGACCAAGCCTATCATGCCACAAGGAAACATTAACACTGTTAGCAAATGTAGCAAATCCTAAAAGAAAAGAGCTTGAAGATGTAGAATTGTAAGACACAAGTAGAATCATTTTTGAAAAAGATGCCATGATAGATAGAGTTGATATCTTGTATATTCTATTCTTAACACCTCTTTCTAAGATTAAAACCACATTGAAAGATCCTTAATAGAAAAAGAGTGAGAAAAGAAGATTATAGTTGCATTGTTATCAAGACAAAGCTATTTGATTGAAATGAGATTTTTTGATAAAGAAGGAAGAAGTAGTATAATTTTAAGAATAAGAGTGATTATTAGAACACAAAGTAGTAGAACATGAATGAGTTATGGTAAATGTTGAAAAATTTAATAAGTTTCAATATTTTTGAATATTAAACCACTATTATATATTAATTATATATTTTTATCAAACTTAAATAAAAATTCAAATATATATAAATTAAGTGGTGATAAAAATAAATGACCTAACTCAATATTTACGTAAAAAGACAAAAAATGAAAGGAATTAAACACATAAATAATCCAAGTACGTAGGAAAAAATAGATACAAGCAATATTACATGGTATAAACAGAGGTAAAGCTAGAAATATATTTTAAGGGATGTTGAAGTGTAAATTTTTATTATAAAAAATGAAAAATTATATTTAAATATTTAGGAGTAAAAATATATCATGATATAAACCTAATAAGAAACTATGAGCAATAATTGACTCTTTTTAATTAAAGACAAAATTTTCATGTCACTATATAAAAAGAGATATGGAGTTAACACATTATAACTTATAAAAAAAATTATCTAATTTAAATTAAAATATAATAATTTAATAAGTATTAATATCATTCATGTGTAAGAGTTCAAAACTAAAATTAAAAGAAAAATATTAAAATATAAATAATAATATATAATTTAGGATTTAGGATTTTAAGTTTAAGAGTATATTTAGAAATACATATTGTTAAAAAATAAAATTAATAAATACAAATATTTTTTTGTCCGTGCTTGTTGATTGTAGCATCTATTTTAAAACTATAAAGTGAGCCGATTTTGTAGTAATGATAAAAATAGATGAAAAAATATTAAAAGTTTGATAAAAATTTCAAATAAAATAAAAAATTATTAAAACAAAAATGAGAAATAATATAATATTAGATAAAATTAAAATTTAAAGTTAAACACGATATGAAAAAATTTAACGATATGAATGAAATTTAAATATATAAAATATTTTTAAATTATACCACATTGATTTAAAAATATTTTTATATAACATATATTATTATAATTTATGTGTATAATTAATTAATATTTGTTAAATATATAAATAAAATGCATATATTTAACTATTTTACTTACGATTCATTTATATCATTTTTATCTACATGTTTACTAAATATTGTTAATACATATAATGATATATGAAATTATGCACGAAAAAATTAGATACAATATACTATTGTAAATAAAATATTTATTTAATATTAAAATATATATATGTAATTAATTTTTTTAAAAGTTTTTAGTTTGGTTTACAATCCCTTATAACACTAATAATGATAAGTCATTGATTATAAATAATAATAAATAATTATATAATTATGTAGATAATGGATATCTTAATTGTATGGAAGGAAAAATTATGACTTTTTAAGAAGTATCATTTGTCACTTTACTGTTACTAAAAATTATATAAAGTTAGAATAAGAGTGAAAGAACATGTTAAATGAGTACGTACGTAATGCTATGACAAAAGGAATTAAAAATATTTAAATAATAAATTTAACAGGGAATACTGTTAAGTATTTTTATAAAAAAAAAAATATTTGTAAACACAACGTAGAAAAATAATAATAATCTAAAAGTTTAGGGGCACGTGGATTCTTGTGGTTAGCTCCATCCTTCAATCTAGACAAGGCTCTCCTCTCTGGTAAGAACCATTATTAAAAAAATAAAAAAAATCAATGCTTATAAATTTTTAGATTAGTAAACATAATTTATGTCATTTAACAATAATAACAAAAAATAAACGAAAATGAATAAGAAGATGACTCATTTTTAGCGATTAATCAATATTTTATAACATTTTACCTACTTTAGATCCTAGGATTTAAATATCATATGTTGTTAACTGATAATATTTATATTTGCAACTGCACTAAATTCTATACAATGATTAATTAGTTCGTTTAAATTATTTAAAAAAACAAGATTAAAGTTTGTAAAATTAGTATCGCCAAAACCAAATCAATAAGGCCAACCTGTGAATAACATGACAATTAACATTATTTATAAACAGACAACTCAGAAACCTCCATTGCCTTGCTGTAATTTATAAGAGAGTTGCCCTAACAAAATCAAGCAAGTAGCTCTAGCTTGTCCTCTCACAAACCCTTCAACTCAAAACCAATATTTGCCCTTTTCTCAGTCCTAATTAAGTAGAGAAAGATATGTTTTGAAAGTACAGCTAAAAACAATTCAAATTTTTCAAATAATTCCTTAAATAATTATCGCATAATTTAAAAATCAGTATATTAAATAAGAATAAATCTGATTGGATACGTATATATTAAAATATTTATTTTTTATATGTTTGTATAGATTCAATGAGAACTTTTATTAGATAATTTTATCATTAATTATTATAAAGTAATTTATAATAGAATAATTAAATTAGATTAGTCTTTTGGGTTCTCTCATAATATTCATTTTGATTCAAATGTACTCATAATTCAATCCTTTAACCATCATCTTTTTCATTTTTTATTTACTATATAATATATACAGGATTCTCAAATTTAAAAAAATATAGATACATTTATCAAACGAATGTGTGAATTTATAATTATAAATTTATAATTTTTATAATTTTTTCATTTAAAAAATTATGTAATTATGAAAAATATTATATAATGGATTGTACGAAAAAATTTGAACTAATCAACATGTACAATGAATCAGATTGGATTAAATGACTACAAAATAAGGATCGATTACGAATTATAAAATTCATAAACCGTACAAATCAAATTGAGTTACAAATTTATTAAACCTTACGGATTTGATTAACTCTATATAACTATGGCATAAATCTCTAAAATTCATTTATACCTATGGCATAAATCTCTAAAATTCATCTTTTCGAGAGGTGGCTCGTGCCTTATATAGATAAAACAATCACCTTAAGTAATGTTTGATTAAGGGGCCTAATTTTTTTTGTTAACCTATTATATATTAATTTAAAAATAAATAAATAATAAAAATAAAATTTTAAGGATACATTAACTTAAAAAAATTATTATGTGTAACAAAAATAACGCATGAATATATTGCTTATTTTACATTTAAAAATAATTATATTTTAATGTTATTATTATGATAAAATTAAAATTAATAAATATTATCTATGAAAATAACAATTTATATGTTATTAAATAATAAGAAGAAGAATGAATAATTATTAACTCTTGACTTTATTATCTAAGAAAAAATTCTTAGATTTTCAATTTAATCAATGTATTTGAGTTTCTAAGCTCCATTTTATTTTCTAAATAATTAAAATTATGTAAAATAATAACAAATAAATAAAATTATACATGTCACTTCAATCATTTTTTTATCCCTATCTCTATCTCTTTTTTTTATCTTCATCTTCTTGAATTTAAAACTCATATTTTTTATATGTTTATTTTGTTTAGATTTCATGGATAAACAATGTAGTATGGAAGTCTAGTAAAGTATTCAAACTATTTATTTTATTTCAAATTTTTTTATAAAAACATTCTAATTCTAACAAGTTCAAATTAAATTATGTTATAATTACTTATTCAATTTTTAATTTATTATTTAAATTTCAAAAAAAATCTAGTATCATTAATCAATTCTTATCACCTGATACAATTTATATTTATGAATAATATATAATATTCAAATATATATAATTATAAATAAATAAAAATATGTGCTAAATATTATGAGTAATATATAGAGATAGATTGCTATTAAATTTGAACATAAATAAAATAGTGAAAAAGAAGAGAGAGATAGAAATAGTGTTAAGAGAGTTAGTGTAGTGTTTGTTAAGTCAAGCCTAGTGCTTGGTTCAACCAAGCTAGTGCAACTAATAAGGAAAGTTTGTTACAAGGTTACTCACATGTAGAGTGAGCATTGGTTCACTATTTCTATAATAACCACCAATGTAATTAACTTAACAACAAGAAATGAAATATTCTTTCAAAAAATGCTTTTATAGCTTATCTACTACTTCAATTTCTCTACGTTGTTTCTTGAATGATATCTGAACATCATTGATCTTGTGGATCAACGATGGCAAAAAAGAATCAATAATACTAACATGATTTTGTGTCTTCTTCTCCAAATAATTATTTGAGTTTGAATTAAAGAGATGTAGAAGTGTTAAGTCAATCCAATGGCTCAATTGTGCTTAGTGGATCTGTAACTCTATTGTTACCTCCGAGAAATTTCTTTCCATCGATCTTATCACATACTTATGCACAAGGTTTGATTTCTTCACCTCCTACATCAATTTTAAACTTAATTATGATAATTACTTAATTTGGAAAGAAAAAAATGAAAAGTTATATTGTAGCTTATGGTCTAGAAAACTTGATTGATGAATCAGTACCTATTCCTTCCAAATTTACCAATGATACTCAAATTTTGAATCATTATTTTGTGAATTGAACTCAACTTAATTCACTCCTTAAGAGTTGGGTCTTTAGCACTGTATCTAAATGTATGAGTTCTGATGTTATGCATAAGATCACAACCTTATAGTAGTGTAAAGATCTAGAGAATGTTTTCTATGTTAGTGCTCAAGCTAGAGTGATGAAATTTAGAACTTAATTGCAAAATATCAACAAAAACAAGCTAGTTTCTAATATTCTTGCTATAATTGGAGAGTCGATATGATTTGTTACTCTATGTGATTAGAGGTTTAAGACCTTACTATAATTCTTTTTTGGTTTCTTTAAACATGTTTGAGATTAGGCCTTCTTTAAGCACATTGCATTACTTACTTGAAAAACATGAACGTATGTTACACAAATAATCTAGCTTTGATTACAATCAGGTGATTCAGGCTAATGTTGCAAACTTCAAAGGAAACAATAGATCTTATAGAAGTATTCCAAACAATAGCAAGAAATCCTCTAGTCAACAGCCTCGTTAGAATGTACAACAATTTATTTAGCAAAAATCAATCTCATGTGGCTAATTTCGGTGCTAATAAAAAGAATATGAATAATTCTAGCACAAGTAGTGCCAATTTTAAGAAGCTAGGAACTGGTGGTGAAAGATCTCTCAAGTCTGTGAAAAGGTTGGATATGTTACTAACAATTGGTTTTTTTAAGAGATCTTCTTACAAGTAAAAAGATTCCACATTTTTTAGCTATAGTTACCCAGGCTTCCTTGAGTGAGAAAACATTATCTGATGCTTCCAATTGCCCTTGGATGTTTGACACTAGTGATAGCTATCCCATGACTTCAGAGATTTCACAAGTACATAATGCTGAACCTTATCTTGGTTACGAGGAAGTTTGGTAATGGCACTCAAATACCAATTTCTAGTGTTGGTTTTGGTTCTTTTACAACTTATAATCATCAATGTATGTTGTCATTAGCTGATTTGTTACATATTCCACATGCTTCTACAAACTTGTTATCAATTAATAGGTTGTGTTATGATAATAATTTCTTTGTTGAATTTCACTCATCATTCTTTCTTGTTAAGGATTTGGATACAAGGAAGATGATACATCATAGCTCTAGTGAAAAGGGAGTCTACAAAGTCGATGTTATTGTCAAGTCTCCTAATCTATCTTCATGTGTAAAGAATAATTTTCAACTAGTACATGTTGCTTTTAAGGCATCTTTAGAGACTTGGTATGAACGCATGGGACATACTTCTTTTGCAATTATTCAACAAGCTCTTAATTAAGTTTCTATTCTTATAATCGGATTTTCCAAAGACTTCTTAATAAAATTTTCCATTTATCTAAATATCACTAACAACCTTATGTTTCTACTCATGTTAGAGTTGATAAATTATTTGCTTTGTTTTATCATAATCTCTAGACATCTCCTCAATGCTCGTACTAGTGAGAGGTATTTTTCTTCTATTGTTGATTATCATGCTAATTGTTTTTGGTTGTAGATGTTGCATATCAAGTCTCAAACTACAAATGTGTTCTTAGATTATAAACAAATGGTGAAAAATAGATTAATTGTTCAATTAAAGGGAGAGTTTATGCCTTTGGCTAATGTGCTTGAAAAAGATGATGTCTTACATAGGTGTACGTGTCCTCATACTAGTGAACAAAATGATATGGATATGGTGGAATGTAGACATCATGGTATTGTAGAAAGAGGATTTGTTATGCATCTCCAAGCTATGTATGTTCACTTTTGGCCTTATGCCTTTAAGTTTGTTGTGTTTTTGCTCAACAGACTACCTATAATAGTTTTGAATACTCAATCACTTTTTCAGTTGTTATATGACAAGCAACTTGATTTAGTAGTTCTAAGGGTCTTTAGGAGTCCGTGCTTTCCCTATCTTCATACTTACACAAAGCACAAGTTGATAAGTACTTGAAAAACATTAATATTATGTGATTTTGATATGCTTAATTGAAATAAATAGATTTTATTATAACATTTTTTATGATTACTTGTGTAAATTTATCTTTTCGAAATTACATGTATATTTTATTATATTTTATTTTTTTTAGCTTTAAAAGAGATAAACGTGTTAACATAGAAGACAAAACTTGGAGCACTCTAAGAGCTATAAAGAGTAAGGCACATAAGCTTTAAATAAAACTTTGAGCACTTAAATAACATTGCATGTTGTGGCGAAGAAAATGTGTGTCACATCGATAAGCTCTCGTGACAACATATTGAGCATGTTAAGTATTTTGTGCCACAATGAGAAATAATGTATGCTACGACACAACTTATCCGAGTTGTCTTGTGCAAGTAATGTTTAGCCTTGTACCGTGATAGAGATCAAATGCATATTGTGGCACACATTGTTATTTTAGAACTCTGACCCCGTTTCAACGTCTCCCTTTATAAATAGAACTTTGTATTAGGATTTTTTTCCTCTCATCTTTCATTATATAATTTTAGAAGTACTCATCTATTATGGTTAGTTTAGGTGTAGAATTTAAGTCAACTGTTCCAACACCATGTACATATACAAAGAGAAAACCCTCTAATTGTAAAGATGATCCAATGATTTAAAGAAGGTAATGGCAGCCCATTCAAAGATCTGGAATCATTTTATCAAGAATTAATGATTTTATTGTTATATTTTTTATTTCTCTTTGTAATCTCATGTTTTTCATAGTTGAATTGACTTTTGTTAATTTAACTATGATTGCCTCTGCTTCCAATGATTGGAAGAACAATTTTGTGATTTAAAAAAAATAGATTTATTTTTTATTCACAATCTTCAAATGTTTAATCATAAATTCATGAGAAACCAAATCTTGATTTGTGATTAAATAAAATACTTTAGAATTAAGCATTAAACACATTATCTATGGTTAGTTGTACATAATGAATAAGAGTCTATTTTAATTTCATTGATTCGTATTAATTTAGATAGTTGAAAAATAACTTTAATTATAAATTAAAGATAAGTCAAATCTTCATTTATAATTAAAAAATATATCTATCTTAAGTTTATTCATTTTTAATTTGAATCCTGATCAAAGGAAGTTATTAATTAATTGAAGATTTTGGTGCATATATATTTGTTTGGTTTATCAATTAATCAATTTCAACCCCGGTTAAGAAAGAATTGATTAATTGAATATCAATGGGAACTCATGATGATTATAGAGAGTTTTATTTAAAAAGAAAAAAATCAATAAATCTAACTTATATTTAAATCATTTAATTCGTTATGTAGGTTCGACTGTAGTTTAATTTACTCACTTTCATTTATCTCTTTAATTTATTGCTTTCATTTGTTTACTTTAATTTACTTGCTTGCTTCCTTTAAATATAATTTAATTTAGAATTTACAATTCTGTTTCATCAAAAAACTTATTAGAATATTTAGGACATGTTTTTCTTAACTAATTAGAAAATAATTTAACTACTTTAATTAACTTACTTCTTTAGATATAATTTAATTTCGAATTTATAATTCTATTTCACCACCAAAATTCTTTGATTGATGATCTTAGGAGTATAATTGTTGTTTGTTATAAGTGATTCATGCACTTACGAGCTTATTATAAATACAAAATTTGACTATTAAGTTTTTGTGTTTGATGATTTGTCGAGAAATTAGCATTTTAAAATGTTTATTTGTTTTTTATTTAATTATTTTTGCATGTATTTTTTTGTTTTGTGTTTTCTTTTTATTTTTGTAATTTTGTAAATATTCGTGATTTTTTTGTATTTTTTTGTGAATATTTGTGGGTTATTTATGATAGGGTAGCTTGATGTTCAAGTGTTTTCACAATGAGGAGCAATTGGCCGATTGCTTTACTAAGCCTCTTCAAATTAATTCATTTCAATCTCTTTGAATCAAGCTAATTGTCCCTCCAAAACCACTAGCTTGAGGGAGAATGTTAAGAGAGTTGGTGTAGTGTTTGTTAAGTCAAGCCTAGTGATTGGTTAAGCCAAGCTAGTACAACTAGCAAGGGAAGTCTGTTACAAGGTTGCTAAATGCAAAACATTTTCAGAAACTGATTTTCTAACTTCTCTCCAACTTCAGTTTCTCTGCATTGTTTCTTAAAGATAGTAGATCGTGGAGGTTGAACCTTTGTCTGCTTTGACTTACCCGTAATAATAAAAAATAATAATAAGGAACTGGCTTAAAAAGGAAAAAAGAGAGAATATATTTAGGTCCAACTTTATTTTCACTTTAAATAAGGTAATTAAAAACTTAGGGTTTTAATATAAATGAAATATATATACCTACCATTACATATATGTCTCTTCCCCTCTGTTCTATACAAAATATTTTTCTTCTTAATGCAATGACTCAAAGGTTTAATGAAAAGTTCTTTGAAAGAAGACATATCGATAATGTAAGTGATTTATAATCCCTCCCATATTTTAAAAATGTTTTGTTATAGTTGTTTATACTACATGTTCATATAATAATAGAGAGTAAAGAATGTCATAGAATATGGAATATTTTGTGAGTATAGGCATGTAATTGTGATTTATGGAGAGTTATGGGATTCTATATGAGATTTCATTATTTTTCTTTGTTAATGAATTTTATAGCAGTGTTAAACTCAAATAGTTTTCGTTATGTTACCTTGCTCACATAATCATGAAACTATTTTTATATTAAAGTAGAAATTATAGATTTTAGATTTTAAAATTTTATGGGTAAAATTATAGATTTTGAATCATGAATAAACTCGTTGTATTAACATTTTATAGCTTTTCAAAGTTCAACATCTTCTCACGAAAACTAAGCCCTTGGCAATTTTGAATGAAAATTCTAAAGTAGTTGAGAGTGTTTTTGATACAAATATAACTGTAAATTCTTATTCAACAATTATACAAAGTCCTGTGATTTTTAGACTATTAATTTATTTTTAAAATGAGTTTTTAGTACATAAAGTGTTGAAATTTGAGTTTGAAACAATAAATCTTTTTTTGAACATCTATTTGATGGGCCTCCTATCGATAAAACAATCCCATTTTTGAATAATGATTCCTCTATATGTTACAAACTCAACATAAACTCATTCATGAGTTCAATTGGATTCGCTGTGAAGTTCTTAAATGGATCAGACCCATTAGAGATAAAGACAAAAGTATGATTTGCACGATGTGCAGTACGATTCACTTTTTGTAAACACTTATCCTTTATAAAATCAGGTTTTAATTCTGGATTTAGAATCCAACATGTGTCCTTAACATGGCCCGCATAGTTACAGTGTTGACACTTCAAGTTTGAATGCTTCCCTTTGTACTTCCTCTTGTTGGTTAGATAGGCTCTTACCTCAAGTGCACTAGCCATTGTACCCTTGTTCGTGACTTTCCTCCTACTTCTTCATGTTGAATTGTCGCACATACATTGGTGAAGGAAGAAAGTTTAGTATTTATGAGTATGTGGCATCGTATATCTTCATATGTTGAATCGAGACTGGACTAGGGATGGGCGAAAAAACCGCAAATTCGGTTATCCGCGGTTATCCGAACTGACGGTTCGGTTTTTAACCGGTAAATTTTGGGGACGGGGACGGTTTCGGGGAAAAACCGAATATGAAACAACGGTTACGGTTCGGTTACGGTTATACTAAAAACCGTACCCACCCGTACCCGAAATTAATTAGATTTAATTAATTAAATTATATATTAAATTATAAATAAAAAATTAATTATATATATTTAATAAATTAAATTATATATATATTTCGGTTTTTTTTCGGGGTTTTTTTCATAACCGTCTCCGAACCGTTGCAGTGGGTAAAATCCCCGAACCGTAACGGTTTTCGGGCGGTTTCGGTTATAGGTTTTAAAATTCGGTTCGGGGACGGTTATATCAAAAACCGTCCCCGCCCGTCCCCGTGCCCATTCCTAGACTGGACACAAGTTGAAATATTTTATCTTCTTCCTCTCTCTTTCGTAGCAAAGCTACATCGGTTATATGCGGACGATATATTTCCAACTCATTCCACGTGCTTTTCATGCTTCCTAAAAGTTGTACAAAAGGCTTTCCATCTTGTTGCAGATCTGAGATGTCCTTCTTTAATTGAAAAACTTGTGCAACATTATTTTGACTTCCATACATTTCCTTAACCATCTCCCATAGTTGGTATGCAGATTCAGAATAAATGAATATTTTAGCTAATTTACGTTCCATGGAATTTAGGAGCCATGACATAACCAGTTGATCCTTACTAAGCCAAGATTCATAGGTTGGTGAGAAAACATCAGGTACTTCGATGCTTTCATTTATGAACCCTAACTTGGACCTTCCACCTAGAGCCAGAGACACTGCTCTTGACCAAGGAAAGTAATTAAATTCATTCAACAAGACTAAGATTAATCTTTGATTTGGGTTGACATCCACCTCATGCATATTCATGAAGGAAAGCACCAATGAACTTTCACCTTCTCATCTTAGCGGCTTGTCTTCAGCCATTTCAAAGATTAAAGATGCTAAGATAATAATAAAGTAGAAGCAAGTTAATTTTCCTACTTTGATACCATGTTGAAAAAACAAGAAATAACTTTACACAAAAGAGCTATCTAGTTTGTATTATTTTCTTCATATTTTCATTACAATTATATAGTTATTTATAAAGAAATTTTACTCCTTTAATTACTCTTTAAATTAAGCATTCCTTGATTTACTAATTGAATTAAGGATTTATTGTTTTATTCCTTGAATTAAAGTCCTTATTTTATTCCTTAAATTAAGGTCCTTGTTTTATTCCTTGAATTAAGGACTAATATCCAATAGATATTTTGTATTGATAGTTGATAGATGACATTATATATTAGTTCTACCATTCATCTTATAGATTTTTTTGTCATTCTATGAAATAAAGTTTTAGAAAGTTTTGTTATGAGTCATGACATATTGAGAAGTATTATTTTTCAATGAGTAACAACATTATGTGAAAGATGATTTTTAAAGGTTGCTATTTTGAAACGTGACAATGGATTTTGTAGACATTTATATTGAAAGCATAAGCATTGATATATTGTTTGTCTTTAAATACATTGTTGTTCTATGTGATTTTTTAATATTCTTTGTATGGTAAGTTAATTAATGAGTGATAACACTCACCCAAGTTTTATTCACTAATTTTTAGGAAACTTATGAGAAAGATTGGGCAACATTAGCAGGATTTGTTAATTCCTTGGCAAAAATATATGTTTAATATGTTAGACATAAGAATAAAGTTATCATATGTTATGTGTATTAAACTTTTACATGTGTTAATTTTGAGGTTTTTATACTTTGGTTTATAATTTATAACGTACAACTTACTTCTTTTTAGTTTATTTTTGTAATGGAAATCTCGAGATGTTATAAAATATTTAAGACTTTATTTTATATTTTGTCTTAGGTCACAAAAACAGTTGAGCTTTCCCTTTCTTTTTTTCTTTTACTTTCCTTTTCTTTAAGTTTTCATTTTTTTTGGATTCTGTTTTCAATATGTAGTTATAGGGGAGAAAACTCTTTTTTGGTATGGATTTTCTTTATACTTTTTTTTCTTTGCTTATAGATTAAATAAAATTGATAAAACTTGTGTATTTTAATAAATCTTAATTTTTAAGGTGCATTATTTTCTCGCATGGACTTGTTTGTGTAATTTTTGACATATTTTTGTTAAAGTTTTACATGTTTAGTAAGTAGACTTGGATATAGACATTATTTTTCTTATTAGGGTTAACATAGATTCAATATAGACAAGAAAAAAAATGAAAGCATAATGAGATAAAAAGAGTCACATTAGTAAAAGTTTTGCACGTTTAGTAAGTAGATCACTTGAATAAAGAGATTTGTGCATTGACATTATGTTTCATGAAATATAATTTTATAACGTATTTCAATTTTAATAAATTAATAAAAATTTAATTCTTCTTCTAAAAAATCCCCCAAAATGTTGTAATGATTAAGTCTTCAATAAAATGTATGGAGTTTCGTGAATATGAGATTGCTAATCCCATGCATTCTCATTTAATGCATTATTATTATTTGTAATTTGTTTTGCTAGTAAAATGAATTATTTATATTAAATTGATTTAGTTTAATTTTAAGATTTAGGATTTTTTTTAATCAAACGCTACTAATTTTATTTAAATAAAAATGATCAATATAAATAAAACATTAATCTCACAAATATGAATCACAATACAACAAAACCCATAAAAAAAAGGCCACTAATTAATGCACCTGTGATCAAGGAATCCACCACATTAGTCAAAAAGCCTTCTAATTAAAGCAATCGTCAATAATGACATAACCTGCATCAAACACACCATAGTTAAAAATAACCTCATTGTGCCCTTTCCAAATATACCATAAAATGATACTTACCATACCCAACAAATCAACACCATTAGGGTTTGTACGTACCCACTGCAAAGCAACCAAAAAAAAAAGTATAGAACTCTAAGAAAGTGTCATTGCCATATTGTTAAAAAGGAAAACCATGATAGATTATAGTAAGTATAGAACAAACCATGAAGACACTGCCACAAAAAAAAATGACCTATGTTCACAAATTTTAAGAAGCGCCTCTTAATAGGTTTAGGATTTAGTTTTCTCAATTTAAGGTTTAAGTTCTGTTGAAATTAAGTATTACTAATTCTCAATTTAAGCTGTAAAATTATTGATTTTTTATATTTTTATATTTATACTTTATAATGGGATAAGTTTATTTTTAAGACAATTCAATAGTTATCTCCAAAAGTATTGACTTTTAACTATCAAAATACCAAAAAAAATAAAAAAATTATCCATCTAAGTTGATATGTTGATGTACACTATATAGTATAAATGAGAGAGATTGGAAGAAGAAAAAGAAGAAATTGCAAATTTATTTTTTTCTCTTTCTTATCTATTCTTTCATATTATTGGCATAACTAAAAAATAATTCCTCTGAAATATATGTAAAATTATTTAACCTTAAAATAAAAATAAATAAATAAAAGATAAATCTATTTTAAAACCATTATTTATTTTATTAGAAAAAACTATTATTTATTTATTTGGCCAGTTCAGAAAAATAACGTCTGTTAATTTGCCTGAGAAGAAATGTCGGAATAACAAAAGGCCCTCTATTTATTTCCTATAAATAAACTCCAAAATTCACTCATTATTTCTCTTGTTCTTCAATCCCATCCCATTACCGTATCGTCTTTGTTTTCATCTCTTTCACACAAACAGAAGAAAAAGAAAGAAATATTACTTGTGAAGTGGGTTGCAGAGAAAAATGGGAGGGTGTGCAACAAAACCGAAGGTGTTCACCCCTGATGACACCAACGAGGCTCCGGTACCAGCTCCAGAGCCTACTAAGGAGGAAAAGCCTATTGATCATGCCCCTCAAGCTAAGGACAAACAAGTGATTCTGGGTTCTGAAGCTGATCAGAAGCACGTCGTAGGAGAAGCTGATTATTTTGAAACAGAGAAGAAAGCTACGGTTCAATTAGGAGGTGAACAGATTGATAAGATTAAGGAGGTTTTTGTTGACGATGTTGATGATAAGGCTGATGAACAAACAAAACGCAGGTCTCTAAGTAACTTGTTCAAAGAGGTAATTGAATTATTAAATTAATTTTTTTATCAATTGCTTTGTTTTTTGTGCTATGTTACTTAATATCCATAGATGTGGATATTTGAATACTCTAATATAATGTAAATTTATAAAATAATGAAAAAAAATTGACATCTCTTACACTAGAACATGTTTCAAAAAATTCCCTGACTTTTGGTGTCCTAAAAAAATCCCAATAACATAGTCTTTGTGTTGGTTTATTAGAAATAGTTTTGTGGCTTTTTGTAGTAGAATGAAATGAACCTTGTGTTTTGCCTTGAAATTAGAAGAAACAGAACATATAATCTGATTCTGGGATTTTGATGAACAAAAAGGGTCTATTCCATTAATAGCTTAATGTCAAATTTCTATATGATATGTCGATTTTGATTTATGTATTCATCAGTATATCAGTTGCTTTTTTTCTTTTTTCTTTTTTTTCCCCTTATTGATTTGCTGATATTAATTAACATTTAGCACCCCTCACTTGTATGATTTTATTAACATTAAATTTCTGAACATATTTTGAAAAGATAGTCCTATTGCTAGAGTAATAAACAAGACTATTGAATTTCTGAACATATTTTAAATTGAAGTAGCAGTTCACTTTTGAAACCATTGTATTATGCCTACTTATTGCTTGTTTTAATATCCAGCTGAGCATGCAACACAACTTTTACTTTTTTGGTTACGAAAGAAAGAAAATTGCTATATAACAAAAACACAACTGGGTCTATTTTGGTCCAAATGTAACGTACATTTACATTCTACCACATCATTTGAGATGCATACATCACAAATTTGTGATGATGACCATTTTCAAATAGAAAATCTTTAATTTGGTATCTATATATTATGGTATGCTTATCTTGAATCTTGATCTGTATAGATCTGTAATTAAGGTAGTCCATGACTAGCTATCCCTACTTCCTATATGTTTTGTTCAAACTTCAAAGTATCGTCGGTGTTCTGAATTTTTCCGAAATTATTGGACTAATCAACATGCATTGGTTTTGTATATTTGTTTCTTGTTCTTTAAAGTTTTTTCTTGTTTGGTTGGATATACAATTGCACATGCTTAAGATTCCGTACAAGGTATCTTGAACATTCTATCACATCTTCTCTAGACGACAAATAAACTTATTATAGTTTAAGGGCCTACTTGTTTGGATCCCTTTTGTTTTTTGTTTGACACTGTGGATGTTTTATTCTCTAATGAAATGAAAGGGCATAACATTACATTTGTTTGCCTTGTTTAAGCCTTTTTGTCTTCTTGCATCTTCTAGCTGAGGATGCTCTTTTATTTGTGTCTTTTTGTAATGGTATATTCTCGTCGTTTGCTCATTTAAACCTTTCATTAGCTGCAATCCACCCTATGGAAATTCAAGAATATATTATAGTGACCGAACTCCAAAACTTAGCTTTTTTTCATCTCTCATTTAGGTACGTATGTAGGTCCCGTCTACATGGAAGACAAAAAAATAAAAAAATTAGTTGCAATCACATTTTACAAATTCATTAAATAAATAAAAATTTATTTTTGTGGCTAAAATTTGGCCAGTGGCCAATTTTTGGCCACATAAGAGAAAGACAATTTTGCTTATAAGTAGAAATTTTTTTGCTTTATAGAGACACACCAAACAAGAGAAGTAAGATGAAACTGCTCAAATGAGATAAAGTTCTTGCATGAGAACAAAACTTTTGAGCTAATAAATGGGTGTTTAGGGTAAAGCATGAAAAACACAGTTCTAGTCTACGACACAAAACCAAACTGGTTGTCAAGGGATTCGGCCAAAGAAAAAGAGTTGATTTTGACGATATTTTCTCACCAGTTGTGAAAATGATATCTATTTGTACTGTACTGCGGTTAGTAACAAGTCTTGACCTGAAGGTTGAGAAAATGCATGTCAAAACTGTCAAAATTGCCTTCTTACATGGTGACTTGGAAGAAAAGTACATGGAGTAGCCAGAGGGTTTCAAGCAAAAAGGAAAAGAGGATTATGTTTGCAAATCGAAGAAAAGTCTCTACGGCTAAAAACAGGCATCGAGACAATGGTACAAAAAGTTTGAATCTGTTATGAGAGAGTAAGGCTACAAAAAACTACTTCATACCATTGTCTTTTGTGCAGAAATTCTCTGATGATGATTTCATTATTCTTTTGCTCTATATGAATGATATGTTGATTGTTAGTCAGAATATTTCCACAATCAACAACTTGAAAAAGTAGTTAAGCAAGTCCTTTTTCATGAAAGAATTAGGGTCATCAAAGTAGATTCTTGGCATGAGTATTATTAGAGACAAAGACGCTAAGAAATTATGGTTGTCACAGGAGAAGTACATTGAGAAAATACTTCAAAGATTTCATATGGGCAAGGCTAAAGCAATTAGTTATCCTTTTGCTAATCACTTTAAGCTAAGTTTTAAGCAGAGCCCTTTTACAAACAAAGAGAAAGAAGAGATGGAAAAGGTTTCATATTCTTCAACAGTTGAAAGTCTGATGTATGTCATGGTTTGTACACGGCCAGATATGGCTCATGCAGTTGAAGTTGTGAGTAGATTCCTTTCAAATCCTTGAAAAGAACATTGGGCTACAGTGAAATGGATTTTCAGGTATCTTTGAGGTTCTTCCAAAATATGCCTATATTTTGGAAATGACAAACTTGTGTTAATTGGATACACAAATGCAGATATGGCTGATAATGTGGATTCGAGAAAATCCACTTCTAGTTACCTAACTACATTTGCAGGGAGAGCTATGTCATGGCAGTCAAAGTTACAAAAATGTGTTGCACTATCTGCTATGGATGAAAAGTTCTTGAAAGAACTTGGTTGCAGTAAGACAGTTACTAGTTATTTTGTGATAGTTAGTGTTATCTGCCTTGAAAAAAATGCCTCATTTTATTCGAGATCAAAACATATTGATGTGAGATATCACTGGATTAGAGATGTAATGGAGAAGATTTATACAAAGAAAAATGGATCAGATATGTTGACCAAAATTCTTCCAAGACAAAATTTTGAATATTGTCGTTTAGTTGTTGGATTGGTGGAGCACTCTATGAAGTTGGGAGGGGAAGATTTGTAGATCCCGACTACATAGAAGGAGAAGAAAATAAAAAATTTAGGTACAACCACATTTGAAAAATTTATCAAATAAAAAAAATATTTTTGTAACTAAAATTTGGTTAACTACGTGGTCAATTTCTAGCCACATAAGAGATAGGCAATGTTTTTGCCTTAGATAGACACATCAAAGAAGAGAAGCAAAGAAAACCAAATGAACAATTTTTTTTGATGAAAAATAGTGTTATGTGTGTGTGAGAAATAATATTTTAAAAAAATATTTAGGATATTTTCTAAAAAATGAGTGACAAAATAGTGAGTTTAGAAAACACATGTGTGTCACTATTTTGGGTTTACCTAATTACATTTGCAGGGGGAGCTATGTCATGGCAGTCAAAGTTACAAAAATGTGTTGCACTATCTGCTATGGATGAAAAAGTTCTTGAAAGAACTTGGTTGCAGCAATACAATTACTAGTTATTTTGTGATAGTCAGTGTTATCTGCCTTGAAAAAATACCTCATTTTATTCGATATCAAAACATATTGATGTGAGATATCACTGGATTAGAGATGTAATGGAGAAGATTTATACAAAGAAAAATGGATCAGATATGTTGACCAAAATTCTTCAAGACAAAGTTTTGAATATCGTTTAGTTGTTGGATTGATGGAGCCCTCTATGTAGTTGGGAGGGGAAGATTTGTAGATCCCGACTACATGGAAGGAGAAGAAAATAAAAAATTTAGGTACAACCACATTTGAAAAATTTATCAAATAAAAAAAATATTTTTGTAACTAAAATTTGGTCAACTACGTGGTCAATTTCTAGCCACATAAGAGATAGGCAATGTTTTTGCCTTAGATAGACACATCAAAGAAGAGAAGTAAAGAAAACCAAATGAACAATTTTTTTTGATGAAAAATAGTGTTATGTGTGTGTGAGAAAGAGTTAGAAATAATATTTTAAAAAAATATTTGGGATATTTTCTAAAAAAGGAGTGACAAAATAGTGAGTTTAGAAAACACATGTGTGTCACTATTTTGGGTTTACCTAATTACATTTGCAGGGGGAGCTATGTCATGGCAGTCAAAGTTACAAAAATGTATTGCACTATCTGCTATGGATGAAAAAGTTCTTGAAAGAACTTGGTTGCAACAATACAATTACTAGTTATTTTGTGATAGTCAGTGTTATCTGCCTTGAAAAAATACCTCATTTTATTCGATATCAAAACATATTGATGTGAGATATCACTGGATTAGAGATGTAATGGAGAAGATTTATACAAAGAAAAATGGATCAGATATGTTGACCAAAATTCTTCAAGACAAAGTTTTGAATATCGTTTAGTTGTTGGATTGATGGAGCCCTCTATGTAGTTGGGAGGGGAAGATTTGTAGATCCCGACTACATGGAAGGAGAAGAAAATAAAAATTTTAGGTACAACCACATTTGAAAAATTTATCAAATAAAAAAAATATTTTTGTAACTAAAATTTGGTCAACTACGTGGTCAATTCCTAGCCACATAAGAGATAGGCAATGTTTTTGCCTTAGATAGACACATCAAAGAAGAGAAGCAAAGAAAACCAAATGAACAATTTTTTTTTATGAAAAATAGTGTTATGTGTGTGTGAGAAAGAGTGAGAAATAATATTTTAAAAAAATATTTGGGATATTTTCTAAAAAAGGAGTGACAAAATAGTGAGTTTAGAAAACACATGTGTGTCACTATTTTGGGTTTATCTCAATTTGTCATGTTGTTTCTTATTTTGTATCCATTAATTTTATTAGTGGAAGAAATATTTTTAGGAGTTTGTTCCGTGAACGTAACACAAATTAAAGGATAAACTACGTTAAATTATCGGTATCATTATTTGACTCTATTTTATCTATTTTATTTTTACCCGCCCCAATAACTTAGGACTCTGAATGAAATCAAAGGGAAGGGTAACAAATCATTCTTGTAAAAATGTGAAAAGAAACCACTAAGTGGTAAAACTGAATTTTTCCCGTTGACATGTGAAGATTGTGCAACTGTTACAATCAATTTGTCATATGATAAATTTGGAGAGGTAAAATATGACATTTCAATGCACTAAATTTGACTGATGATTGACATTGTTTCCATTTCGAACTTGCCCAATTGCTTAAATTCTACGTCTAAAGTTTATTATTCTGAATAAGAAGCAAAAAAAGTCCACACTTTCAAACTTTTATCTCGATTGTTGATCACTGTCTAATTTCTAATGCCCCCACCGAGTTTGAATACTGGATCCATCACTGGCTTCACGTGATTGTTGAGTTCAAATTACTGGGCTAAAATTTCCTGGATTTATTTATCACTGTGGTGACCTGAAAAAGGACCACTGTCACTGTTATGCATGATAAATGCTTAACAAAACATCATAAAAAATATTTGTGTCCAGTAAAAATTTGAAGTGTCCAAACACATTCTCATCTGTGCAATTTAGCTTATGAAGATAAGAAAATGTGGGAGTTTATGATGATTTGAAGCCCTAAAATAGCATGTATACATCCTAAATGATCGAATTGTCCCCAAAAATAGCACGTTAGTTGTATTACTTTGTGGCGTGTGTGAATGTTCATGATTAACTATATGAAGAGCTTTAACTGATTTTTTTTTTAAATATTAGAAACTGATAATATCTTAACATAATGTAGAATGAAAACGGCAATGAGGAAAACCCACTAGAGGCAGCGAGAGCTTCAACAGAAAATGAGAAAATTCTATCAGAGCCATTGAAAGATTCAATAGAAAATGAGAGAGGAATATCAAAGCCACTGAAAGCAGAAGCAGTAGATCCTAAGAAATCTAAAGAGGAATCTGGAAATGAAGTCACAGAAGCTAAAGTTTCTGAAACACAAGTTGAATTGACTCCTGCTCAAGAGTTTGTTGATGATGATCCTAAGGAAGCTTTACCAGTGAAAGTAACTGAAGCTCATGTTCCAGCTGTATCAACACTATCTGAGGCAAAAACAGCTGAAAAAAAAGTAAAGGAAAATTCTGAGGAAAATCCCAAGTCAGTGTCAGAGGAAAAACCTATAGATTTGAAGGAAAATACATCAGAAAATGATGAAGAAATAGTAATCCCTAAAGAAAAGGCTATGGAATTGAAGGAAAGTGCTGAAGTGAAAGACACAGTATGATGAAGGGGTTTGATATGGTACTATAATAATATCAGGCCAATAGATATGCATTTCATTTGCTTGTTTATTCTGCATATATGGAAGGTTGTCTAGTTTAGTGACATTGTTACTGAAACTTAGTTACAAATTATTTTCAGCTGCTTGTTGCCTTCTTGGAATTTTTTTAAGTTGTCTTGTTAAATATTTCCTTTACTTGTAATTTCCACTTCCTCTATTTCTTTGTTTGTGGGCATATTGAACTTTTTGAAAACACTAGTCTAAGATTGACAAATGGATGCTTTATCTCTCATATTCATTTTTATTTTTATTCAATGTTAGCACATTTTGAAATTGGTTTTTGTCCGTGATGGTCATTTTCTATTCAATAATTTAGAAATAGTCTTATTTGTGTTTTAGTTTAGAAATAGGCTCTTTATGACCCATTCAACAATTAACAGGTCATTTTTTTTATCTTTTTTCAGTTTTTCATCCAATTCTATTTTTCTCTCTTTTTCTCTAATTACCATTTTTTTCATCTCCTTATCTTCTAAAAAAATCAAAAATAAAATATTCTCTTCGACCAACTTTTAATAAATAATAATTTATATTTATATAATAAAAAAATATTTTTATAATAAATAATTTATCAAAATTTTATTATAAAATAATTTAAAATAATAATAAATTATTAAAATTTTTACTAAAATAAATTATAGACATTTTAAAAAAATAAATTATTTAAGATTAAAGAAATTAAAAAATAGATTACATTATAACACATATCTTTAATATTATTATAATTTTAATTATTATTAAGATAACAAATATTTATTAACAATAATTTAATTGAAGTATTAAAATATAATTAATTAGATATAATTTATTATATTAATAATAAAAATAATTATAATAATATTATATTAGATAATATTTTCACACAAAATTTGTGATATAATGTTCTCTTTTTGTATTGTATATTGTAAAAAGTTGTAGAGAGAGACTTCACAATTTTTTTTAATAATTTAATTTTTTTATGAATATTATTTTTTATATCATAATTATAATTATTTATTATATTTAATAATAATGTATTATATTATTTAGGTTATTTTTATTATAACAAGATAAATTAATGTTATAAAATTTTGCAAAACAATTATGTAAGTTATAGTTTATTAAAAAAGTTATAGTTTTTATGTAATTTAATTATTCTTTATTATATATCACATTTTTTCTCTCTTTTTTTCATTTGTTTTTTCTAACTCCCATTACATTTTCTCTCTCCTTTTTTTTAATTAGCAAGCCCATCAATTACGTTTTTTTTTTAAATTAATTATTTTTGTCTTTTTCTTCTCTCTCTTTCACTAATTTCCATAACCTTATTTTTTTAAAATATACTCATTCAACAATTTTTAATAAATAACAATTTATTTTTATTATAAATAAAAAATAATAAAATAATTTATATAAAAATAATAATGTATTATATTATTTATGAATTATCAAAACATTTAACATATCATTTTCAATATATGTATAAATTTATATTTATTTTATTATAAAATAAATTATTTTTTATTTTTTAAAATATAATTTTTAATATATGATATGATAAAAAAGATTTATGTATTTAAAATTAATTATAAATTTATAAGATGTTAATATTTTTTTATATTTATAATAATTATGTTTTATAAAATAGAAGTAATATATCTTTTTTTAAAAATAGAATTGGTTAAAAATTTTGTTTTCAAGTTTAAGGTAAGATTTTGCCTATTTTTTTTTAAAAAAATCCAACTTATGCCCATTTTTAAACTATTGTCTAAGAGTTTGTTTTTATAGGCAAAACACCTTTTGAAATTTGAATTAATCAATAATTTAAAATATGAATTATTATAGATAGTAAGATTGATTCAGAGATTAAAATGACATTGTTATAAATATTTTTCAAATTATTTGTATCGAAATGATTTGTTATTTTTTCAATTATAATTTTAATAAGAATAATTATCGAATTAAACTGTTATAAAAAATGTTACATTCTCACCTACCTAACCTAAATGAGAAGCAAGATGAGTCAGGAAACCATATCATATAAATATTGAGAAGCACCCTTCAACAGAGAATTGAACTCCTCTGATTCAAACTGTGAAATTAAACAAGAAAAATGCATCGGTCTAGAGCATGTTTGGCCATTAAATTTAAAAACTGTTTTACGTTCTTGAAAAACAAAATATTAATTTAAAAAAAAATCTAGTTGTATAACTACGTTTTTAAGTTACAGTTTTAAAAAATAATGTGAATTAAAAAACAAAAAAAATTGAAAACATCTTTACTTTGTTTTTACTGTTCTAACAAACTAACGGAAAAAATGCGGAGAACAACTTTTACATAGGCAGGTGATTTCCGTTGAATTTCTTCTTTACGTAATAAGGGTACAAACATACTTATTAAATAATCATTATCTATCAGTTATGTTTTCGTAATCATTTTATTTTATAATTTATAATTTCTTTACTTTAGATGAGTTTTTAATTTTAAAATTTGTTAGAAAATATTTGTTTTCCTAATTAAAATTTTAAAAAAATAAAAATTAAAACTTTGACAATAACTAATTATAAATTTTTAATTTTTTAAATTTTATAAATTCTAAAATTCAATTTCAAACTTATTATTAAATTTTAACTCTAAATCATTTTGGATAACATTGAATATGATTAATTATGATTGGATCGTTAATTTTTAGTAAAAAAAAAATACAAAATTAAAAATTTAATTTTAAAATTAACTTTCAAAAATTAAAAAATAAGTTATCAAACATACTTAATTTCAAAAATTATAAAATTTAAAATTTGAAATAAAAAATCGGTACATATCATGCCATAATCTCTTTTTCACTTGTACCATATCTAAAACAATTAAAAGGTATGAGTTACTTGCATATAAATAGTGTTCTAGTTTTTGAATTTTTCTCATTTTGGTCTTTTTCTCAATTATTTGATTTTTTTTTTTTTTGCATATATTTCAAAACACATCATAATTTATGCAGATCTCTACATCTCATTTTTAAGTATGTTTTCTTTGAAACTTAATATGGAAATATTGAAACTACTACAATAATAATGTGTTGTACCCTTGCGCCGGTTGGTAAAAATCAGGCACCATATTGGCGCATGCTTTACAATAATAGGCCCATTGATGTGTCTTTTTTTAAATAGCATACGCAATAATTTCAAAGTAAAAGTAACATGTGCAATAATTTTGCGCCCCAACATAAGACGCATGTTTTCAAAACAGTCACAAAATACAGACGCAATAATAAGTAGTGTAATAATATTATAAATTAACAACTAAATATTTAATCTGATTTAATTTTATAATTATAAATAATTATAAAATAAAATAATAAATAACACATAATAATTTAAATAATTAACTTAAAAAAATCATAAAACACCTAGAAATTTCTATAATCAAAAACCAAATAAAATAACACTCACAACAAAATCGCCTGACACACTCCAATCTCTCGCAAATAACAGTAGCAATACAAAAACAAGAATAATATCTAAATCTTACATAAAAACTAAAATTGCTTACCGAATATGGAAGCACAAACTAGAAAACTAAAAATTGTGCATTTGCCACAAAACAAAACGTCAAACACATGCGATGCGAAGAAGCTGACTGAAGCATTAACGAAAGGCAATGGATTATTTTATCTAGTCTCCAACGGCATCACTTATATATATATATATATATATATATATATATATATATATATATATATATATATATATATTTCTTGTACATAATCCTACTCGAACAAGTATTCTAACATGTTGGTACAACTAATGTGGGCCATCCACAAAGAAAAAAAAAAGAGGGAAGGAAAGTCTCTGACACCGAAAGATAAGGAAGAAAAGAAGAAAAGAAGAAAAAAAGAAAAAAAAAAAATCGAAAATCTGTGTCAGGAGAGAAGGATGAGATTTTGACTATATAAGTTTCAGCTAAATCTCAAACGGTCGGAAAGCGGAGAAAAACAAAAAGAGAGTGAGAGAGAGTTTCGAGAAATTTTGAGAGAGAAATTAGAGAGCGTTGTGAAGTTTTATCCACAAAATTGAAGATACATATTTGTTGTATTTTGTGAGAGATCCACCGAAGGTGAAGTGTGTAATCCCATCTTATTATAGTGGAAGTTTAAGTGGCTGTAGATTAAAGTGGTTATTCTTTCGTTTTGAAGGTTTTTACGCTAAAATCTTAGTGTCATTTTTATTCTATTTTGATTTGGGAAATTATCACGGGTGTGTGGAATTTATTTCTTTAAAACCATCCATTTTCCCAACAAAGTGGTATCAAAGCAAAGTTATTTTTAGTAAGAGACGTACACGTATACGGTACTATTCATATATCTTTGTATTGCACTTATTCACGGTACTATTCATTGTCGAGAAAAGTATCAAGTTCGGCGAAACCCGGTGTTCGACGATTCAAATGGAGGAAAGCACGGGTAATATGATAAAATTAACGCATTTAATTATGCAATTTGGAGGCCAGAAGATGGAGGATCTTTTATACATTAAAGATCTATGGAAGCCAATTATAATGCCGAATGAAAGAAGTATGCCGTCACCTGAGACATTGAATGGCCGCTTCAGGCAAAGTGTCTTTGCTCAAATCGAGACAATGGATCGACAAAAGCATTTTTTCAAAATTTTGCTAATGAACACGACTTATGTTCTTTGGCAAAAGTTGGAGAAAATGTATGCGAGGACAACCGCCTGAGAATAAAGCAAATCGATGCGACGATTAGTCAATTTGAAGTATAAAGACGGAAGCAGGCGTACGTGAACATATGAGTGAGTTTCAAGGCATTGTAGATCAACTCAACTCTACATGAAGATATGTAGAAGGCAATTTCTGAGCGTTGTTGATGTTGAGTTCTCTGCAAAAAGTTGGGATACTCTGGTTGTGTCGATTAACCTTCCGGCTCACCGACGGTTTAAGGCACCGTGGATATGGTAAAGGCAGAATGTTAAACGAAGAGTCTCGGCCGAAAAGATGAAGGCTATACTCACGACCTTTGAGCGCTTTGTCATGCGAAACAAGGCAAGCAAGAATGGCGGGGAGAAGTAAAAGTAAAAATCCCGTAACCAAAGTCAACAAAGAGGGCGGTCGAAGTCTAGATCAGTATGGCGTGAAGTGTCATCATTGCGCGCCTGGACACTTCATTCGAGAATGTAGAAGGTTAAAGACGGAACAATCCGAGAAATCGTGAAGCGAAACCGAATAAATGACACCACATTTGTCGGCGAAGAAGTTGTCATCGTTCGAGATCTTTGATTATGTCAATCTTGCATGCGAGACACTACTTGGGTAGTTGACTCAGCGCCTATCATGTTACCTCGCGACGGGAATTCTTCTCAACCTACACTTAAGGTGATTTTGGGCGTGTGAGGATGGGAAATGATGATGCATCAAAAATTGTCGGCATTGGAAATATTTATCTAGAGACTAATCTTGGATGCGAGATTACTACGAAAGATGTGAGGCGTGTTCACGATATCCGCCTCAATTTAATCTCTCTTAGGTATGCTTGATGATGATGGATACAATAATTATTTTGGTGGAGGAAAGTGGAAGCTCACCAAAGGCAATCGGTAATAGCTAAAGGCAAGAAAGATACATCGCTACACATCACGAAGCCAAAATGTGTAGAGGAGAAGTAAATGCCACAAGGAAAGAAGTTTCTGAGCTATGGCATAAGCGACTCGACATAGTGAAAAGGTCTCAGAATTCTTTCCAAAAATGAGGTCTTGCCAGGAATGAAGGTACACCTTGCAAACTTGTGTTGATCAGTATTATGGGAAACAACGTAGAGTTGCGTTCCGTAGTCTCACACCATCTAGAAAGGAAAATATTCTAGATTTAATACACACGAGATGTACGTACTGATGAGTTGTAAGTCATTAGGAGGTGCTCACTATTTTGTGACCTTTATTGATGACCATTCAAGAAAAGTATAGACTTTTGCTTTGAAAACTAAAGATCAAGTGCATGAAGTTTTCCAAGCGGTTCCGTATAAAAGTGGAGAGAGAAGCGACGGGGCGTCAAAGTGTGTACGTGCGGATATTGGTGGTGGTGAGTATCGTGGACCATTAGAAGAATCTTGTAGAGAGTTTTGGCATCGGTGGAAAAATCGGTACCAAAGACACCTCAACACAACGGTGTCAGGAGAGAATGAACAGAACCATCGCGGAAAGAGTCGGATGTATGCTCTCAAATGCAAAAATGCCAAACACCTTTTGGGGGAGGCGTGCGGACGACGGTCGATTTAATCAACCTTTCTCCATCGGTTCAGCGAACTACGACGTACCGGAAAGAGTTTGGACGGGGGAGGCGTTTCTTACAAACACTTGAAAGTATTCGGGTGCAGAGCATTTGCTCGCATCCCCGAGAGATGAGCGGTCCAAGTTGGATGGAAAAGCGAAACAATGTATCTTTATGGGATATGCCCGTGAAGAATTTGGCTACGAACTTTGGGATCCTATTAACAAAAGGATTGTCGAAGCAGAGACGTGATATTTCTTGAAGACCAAACAATCGAGGACTTTGAGAAATCAGAAACCACGGTCGAGATGAAATTCCGGTTAATGCGGACCGGTCCCAGCGATAAATCCCCGATGACGAAGTCACGGTGCGATGATGTCAATCCACCGGTGGCGATTCGGAACCGAACAAGTCTGCGAGCAAGTCCAGCCGAAAGTACGGCCGCAAGGGAGATCGACTGAGTACGACAACCTAGTCGTATATATTCTCTAACGAGTATGTGATGCTCGAGAATGGGGAGAACCAGAACTTATGACAAAGCTATCACCGATCACATAAGGCTGCGTGGCTTAAAGCCATGCGAGGAAGAAATGAAATCTCATGAGAACCACACATTTGACTGATGAAACTACCACGGGAGGAAGAAAAGCTCTCGAAGAATAAGTGGGTGTCTGAGAATCGAAAAGTGAAGAAGCGTCATCGCGACCACGCTATAAAGCAAGATTGGTTGTGAAAGGATTCGAAAGAAGAAAGGCGTTGACTTCGATGAAATATTCTCACCGTGGTTAAAAATGTCTTCAATCCGAGTTGTTCTTAGTTTGGCAGCTAGTCTTAATCTGGAAGTTGAACAACTTGATGTAAAGACGATTCTTACATGGTGATCTTGATGAATAAATCTATATGGAGCAGCGAAGGTTTCAAGTCAAAAGCAAAGAAATGTTGGTATCTTTGACTAAAGAAAAGCTTGTATGGTCTGACAGCACCAAGGCGATGGTATAAAAAGTTCGAATCATTCATGGAGAAAAAATGAATACAAGCGAACGGCGGCCGATCACTGCGTCCTCATCAAGAAATTCTCTGATGGTGACTTTATTATTCTTTTGCTTTATGTTGATGATATGTTAATTGTGGGTCAAAATATTGACAAGATTAACAAGCTAAAGAAAGAGCTGAGCCAGTCCTTTGCAATGAAGGCCTTAGGACCTACGTGATTCTTGGCATGGCGATTCGCATGATAGGAAAAGCAAAGATGCGGCTTTTCCAAAAACGGTATGTTGAAAAAATTCTTGAAAGATTCAACATGAGCAAAGCTAAACCTGTTAGTTATCCACTTGCAAGCCATTTCAAACTTAATATGAGTCAATGTCCCTCAAGTGAGGAGGATAAATGAGAGATGATCAAGGTACCTTATGCATCGGCAGTTGGCAGTCTAATGTACGCTATGGTATGCACTAGACCAGACATTGCACATACTGTTGGCGTTGTGAGCCGATTCCTATCAAATCCTGGAAAGGAACATTGGGCAGCTGTCAAATGGATACTCAGGTATCTCATAGGAACCTCCAGTCATTGTTTATGCTTTGGTAATAATAAACCTGTATTAGAAGGATATACAGATTCAGATATGGCTGGCGACGTAGATACGAGAAATCTATATCTGGGTACCTAATAACATTTGGAGGAGGAGCTGTTTCATGGCAATCACGATTACAAAAGTGTATTGCCTTAAGTACCACAGAAGCAGAGTACATTGCAATCACTAAAGGTTGTAAGGAGATCATGTGGATGAAAAAGTTCTTACAAGAATTGCATCAAAACCAAGAAAACTATGTTCTTTATTGCGACAGTCAGAGTACAATTTCACCTTAGCAAGAACCCAACCTTCCACTCAAGGTCCAAACACATCGACGTAAGGTATCATTGGATTCGTGATGTGTTGGAACCTGAGCCTCTTGAAAGTTGAAAAGGTTCATACCAATGATAGCAGGGCGAGATATGATGACAAAGGCGTGACTAGAGAAAAACTTGTTATCGACAGAAAGATTGCGAGTGTATGGAAGAGCCATGTCCCACATAAGGTGGAGGGGAGATTTGTTGGTCCAACTAATGTGGGCCATCCACAAAGAAAAAAAAAAGAGGAAGGAAAGTCTCTACGTAGCCCAGAAAGAGAAGGAAGAAAAGAAAGAAAAGAAGAAAAGAAGAAAAAAAAAAGTCAAAAATCTCTCCGTGTAATCCGGAGAGAAGGATGAAAGTTTTTGGCTATATAAAGCCATAGCTTCAATCTCAAACAGATCGAAGCGGAGAAAACAAAAAGAGAGTGAGAGAGTTTACGAGAAATTTTGAGAGAGAAATTAAGAGAGCGATTTGTGAAGTTTTATCCACAAATTGAAGATACATATTTGTTGTATTTTTGTGAGATCACACCGAAGGTGAAGTGTGTAATCCCATCTTATTATAGTGGAAGTTTAAGTGGCCTACGGGTCCCGTGGTTGTTACTTTCATTTTGAAAGGTTTTTCCACGCTAAAATCTTGGTGTCATTTTTATTCTATTTTGATTTGGGAAATTATCCTGGGTGTGTGGAATTTATTTCTTTAAAACCATCCATTTTTCCCAACATAACAAAAGATCAATCCACTTGTCCTGAGTTTAATTCTACTTGGACTATTCAACGTTCTAATTGAATAGAGAGGCATAAACGCAATAGGCATAATAATATAATTACCAAATTGCCATTAATGTTAATGCTTTGGGACATAGACTAAAAACAAATTCTTTAAATAGGGAATTTCTTCGAATACTAAATGTTCTTCTTAGGCAATTTGCTGCAATACCAACTAAGTTCAATCATTTATTTGTAATTATTAAATAGAACTAGTTTAGTAAATATATCAGCTCGATTCTTCATAGTGATTATTTTATTAATAACATTATGATACGAGTCTTATTAGTTGCACAACGTCGAACAGATGGTGCACGTAGGTACAAGAGTAAGCAAGGCGTAGAACAATGCAGGTTGGACACATGAATAAGGGACTACTAATTCTCTTAGAAATGTTAAAATTAGTTAGCATAAAAGTTAGCATAATTTCCTTATAATTTATATGCGTGTAAGGTTATATATAGCCTCGATGAATTCAATGAAGGAATATACCATAATATTATACAAATTTAGCTCCTCTTTCTCTTTGTTTTTCTCTTCGTCTTCTACCTCTCTAAAATTTCACCTATCAATGGTATCAAAGTCGGTTCCAACCATGGACAATCTGAACCGATCCAACATAGATTCCTCCCACGAGGGATCTGATAGCTTAGCACAACCTGAGTCTAACAACGAGCAACTGGGCGCTGTCATACAAGCGATAATGATTGATTTGCGAGCTCTCTGAGCCTCACATAGCTCATCAGAACCTCATATATTTTCTCGAATCACACCAACACTTTGAATTCATAAACATCACACTAGATCAAAAGATGCAACAGGATTCCTTCCATCTAGAAGGCGTCGCCTCGTCTGAGATCTTACAAAAATTTGAAGTTCCATCCACTGATTCTTTCACCTCTTGTGCTTATTCTACTACCATGGAATACACGACGAGGGAATCCCAACCTATAGATCTCAAAACCAGTGAGAACCGCATTCCTGGGTTAATTGAAGAAATGGAAGTGACTTATTCAGACACCAAGTTAAAGCCTCGTGGATCACCACCACCTGGGCTTCTAGAATTGGCCCATGAATCAAGTTTTTATCCTCTAAATGGAATACCTCATAATGGGCTTGGATTTGGGCCATTATCTGGGCCTATAGCCCCTGCCCATGAAGGAACTCAACTTATTCTCTTCTGCTTCCACCTCTCTGAAAATATCCTTACCAATGGATCAATCGAGAGGTGTGTGAGAAAAACAAAAAGGGATTATGTCATTATTGTAGTGAGAGATTTGCTACCGGCCATCGTTGCACACAGCAGCACCCAATTCACGTTGATGAAGGTTCAATCCGAGAACCCAAATACAGTCATCTGAGGGAGCTTCATTAGGCTATTAAGCTCTGCGAGCATACTCTTCTACTTACCATCTCTGCGACCAACCCTCCTTTGTCAGAACCTACATCTCACTCATGGGTTGAAAATCTACGTTCCAAAGTTCGATCCAATCTTTTCCAAGCAACCCTTCTGACATATATCCAAATGACCCATACAAGTATTCCACTTAAAGGTGCTTCCCCATAAATTTTGAAGGCAACTGCAACTCTTCAAGACTTGAGGTTAGAGAAGCAAAAGAAGAAAATTCAGGGAAAGTTACGAGTTATTGTTTATTTCCAAATAGCATCAAATCAGTTTATTCATGTTATTGGTCACACTGATCACCATCTTTTGGAAGAGGTTCCTAAAAAGGCTCGACAAGTAGCTTTAACATTCACCCAGATGAACTTGCATCTATTATTAGAGGGCATAATCTTATAGCCCTAAAATCCTATGATGGTGTTGATGGAATTGCAAGAAAGCTTTATGTCTCCTTTAATGAATGAGTCAGTGAAAGGGATATACCTATCAAGTAACAATTTTTTGGTTTAAACCGTTATACAGAGAAGCAACCCAAAACATTTTTGACGTTTATATGGGAGGCACTACACGACTTTACACTAATCATCCTCATGGTATGTGTTTTGGTTTCTATACATGTCTATAGTGTCCAAATTGTATATGGGTTGTATTCAGTTTCAAAGGCTAATAACTTGGTAAGATTGTATGGGAAGTACGGAGATAATGGGAATGCGCACAAAATGTTTGAAAGAATAATTGATTAATTACAACTTTTTGTTGGTTTGAGGAATGAAAAATTGCTTTATAGGCGTTTCAATCCATGTTATCTAAGAATGTGAAACCTAGCTCATTTATTTTAGGAAGTGTGGCACTTGTTTGTTCTAACTTGCTTAAGCATCATGGATGGTGGTTTGGAAAACAAGTTCCTGCATACAGCTTGAGAAAAGGTGATTGCAGGTCATGTAGTTATGATGGTAATAACAGCCCTAAAAAATGTCAACTAGGTCGTGGCCAACTCAACTCAACTAGGTTGATGGGAACATCTATGAGCAAGAATAAAGAGGATCATGACAAGTTCTGGGAGAAATATGACAAATATGTAAAACTAGGTTGCATTGAAGATAGTGAAAATCACAAATGTCGTGCTCTAGTACTTAGATTTTGCTCCTTCCAAAGTGAGGAAGATATGATCAACTTAGATGAGTGTGTGGAAAACATGAAGCCAGACCAGAAAGACATCTACCGCATTGATGTGGATACTATATCAAGTGTTGAGAATACACCATTCCTCAGGAAACTGCTTGAGAAAAACCTTAGAGGGTTATTTTCAATTGATTCTATTGATGAGGTTAACATCCATAAAACATTGTATTTGTTGGACTACTTGAGGGAAAATAAATATACATTAGCATAGGGTCTAGAAGCTTGAGTTCCATTCTTAGACAAGGAAATTATCTGAGTTATAATGAATATTGATCCGGAGCACCAAAGGATAAGGCATAATGAAGGAGGAATTGAAAAGTGGGTACTCATATTTTTACCAAATCATACCCCAACTTCATCCTTGATGACAAGGATTCAAAAAGGGGAAAGGAATGATACAAGTATTATTGGTTGCGTAGTACCGAGCGGATGATACATGTAGGTGTAGGAGTAGGCGCAAGGCGTAGAACAAGGCAAGTTGGGAACATAAATAAGATACCACTAATCCTATTAGAAATGTCATAGTTAGTTAGCATAAAAGTTAGCATAATTCCCTTGTAATTCATGTGCGTGTAAGGCTATATATAACCCTAATGAATTCAATGAAGGGATATATCATAATATTATACAAATTCAGATTTTCCCTCTCCTTATTTTTCTCTTCTTCTTTTACCTCTCTAAAATTTCACCTATCACATTAACACCCTGAGATATAATGATACAAACGAAGTAATATCTGATATCGATGTGTTTTGTCCTCTCATGATACATAGTATTCTTAGTCAAATGTATCGCACTCTGACTATCACAATATACAATAGAATTATCTTATTGTAAACCTAAAACAAAAACCAAACCTCTAAGTCAAATGGCTTCCTTCACTACTTCTTCTGCTGCCATATACTTTATCTTTGTAGTATACAAAGCAACTGTTGCTACCATATACTTTATCTTTGTAGTAGACAAAGCAACTGTAGACTATAAACTAGCTTTCCAAGTAATAGCATAATGAGAAAGAGTGAAGACATAACTTGTCACAGATCTTCTTCTATCCAAATCACTGGCATAAGTGGAGTCCATATAGCCAATAAAACTACCACCAGTATCTGTCATATACCAAACCAAAATTAGAAATGCATCTTAAACACTAAAGTATCCATTTCATTGCTTGTCAATGACCCTTAACAAGATTACCCATATATCTACTAACACTAACTATATGTGAAATGTTTGGATGAGTACAAACCATAATGTACATCAAATGATCAATGACACTAGCATATGGAACTTGAGACATGTAATGCTCTTCTTATTCTGACTGTGATGACAAATACTGCTCTCTTTTTTATTGTTATAGTGACAAATCCAAAGAAAGTCTAAAATGTGTAGTTAATGGTGTAATCACAGGTTTTGACTCTTTCATACCATAATGTTTAAGAATTTTTTCAATACAAGTTTTTTAAGTCAAATAAAGCTTGCCTTCTTTTCTATCCCTTTTAATTTTTATGTCTAAAATTTTCTTCGCTACACCCATATCTTTCATCTAAAACTCAAAACTAAGCTAAGATTTTAATTTCTAAACCTCGAACTTATTCTTTAAAGTAATGAGCATGTCATCAATATATAGCAACAAATGGACAAATGAACCATCATGAAAACTTTTTTGATAAACATAGCTATCATAATCACTTCTAAAGTAACCGTGATGAATCATTAAAGAACCAAACCACTTATACCACTATCTAAGAGATTGCTTCAACCCATATAAAGATTTTTTCAATAAACAACATGGCCTTCCTTACTTGAAATAACAAACTCCTCTTACTAATGCATATATATGTGTTCCTCAATCTCACCATGGAAGAAAGTTGTGTTGACATTAAGCTATTTTAATTCCATATCAAACAATGTAACCATAGTAAACAACACTCAAATAGAGCTATGTTTCACAACAGGTGAAAATACTTCATTGAAGTCAATGCCCTTCTTCTGATAATAGCCCTCTATAACAATATGTGTCTTGGACCTAGTTGCTTCAACTTCTGATATACCTTCTTTTTTCTTAAAGACCCATTTATTTCCAACAATCTTTTGGCCCTTAGGTGGCTTCACCATTTCTCGAGTATGGTTTTTGTGAAGTGACTTAATATCTTCATTCATAACAAGCAAGCGTTGAGCAAGCTCATCATAAGTGACATCTTCATAATAACGAGAAGGTTTATAGATCTCAATAGACTCTACCATAAACAATGCAAAAGAAACTAAGTATGCATATGTGTACCTTTCAGGGTACCGAATCTCTTATTCGTTCACCATTAGTGATACTATATGATTGCTCATGTTACTCCCTTACTACATTATGAGTAGAATCCACTATGTCAAAAGAGACTAGTAAAGTCGGTTAATAATCGACTTTAAATTAGGATACTTAAAATTTACCCTTACTACATTATGAGTAGAATCCACTATGTCAAAAGAGACTATTAAAGTCGGTTAATAATCGACTTTAAATTATGATACTTAAAATTTAAAGTCGGTTCAACACGTGAACTGATTTAAAATTCTGTATTTTTTTACACATTTTACTTGTTTTTTACTATCTTCAGAACCTGTATTCGATCATATAATAGCAAAAAAACCAAAATCTATTTAAAAGGGTTTAAATATTACAAATAATTAACACGTAGAATCAACTTACAACCCTACGTGTAGCTTCGGTTCTAGTGTTAATCGACTTAAAAAATTAAAGAAAAATAAAATAGTTGCGTCGGTTGACACGTAAAATCGACTTTAAATCTTGATTTAATTGATCTTTTTTTTGTAGCGGTGATCATTCATAAAGAAATAAAATATTTAAAAAAATATAATGGTTATTAAGCATTGTTTAGTAAGAAGTATTCAAATTTGGTATAAATAGTTTATTTGTGCATAAATTGTTTATACACTATTAACGGAAAATATTTCTCCTTTCCCAAATTTACTATTTATGTCTTTCTTATAACATAAGTATAAATATGATAAAATATTTCTCCTTCTAATGAATCACATAGACCCAAAGACCCTATAACCATTTCACTAATGTCCCAATATTTTTGTATTATTTAAATTACGTGGAATAATCGGATTCTTTATAAAGCAAAACCATTGCTGCTTTTTCTGACCCAAAAATAAAATCTGCTTCTTTGAGTTCTTTTATTTTCATATTTCCTTTAGTCTGCATGATTGTATACATTTTTTTTTTCCTTCTTCCTCTGAAGATCACAAGTTTATATCTTGTATGGAAAAAAATAAAAATAAAATAGTAATTAATTTTATATACGTAGACTTCATTAGTTAGTGAAAGATAAAAAGAAGTTTGTGAGGTTCACCAGTTTATTTGTTTTATTTTTATGAAAGAAAATTTTCAGTTTTGCTTTTTGTTTTTCGTTTTAAATAAGTATGCTGCTTATATATTTATAGGTTGTAACCGAACTCAAATGATCATTAAGAAAAAATATTTCATTATTAATGGCTTTAGAACTACAATGAGTCAATGACATATCATTGGCATTAAATGTTAAAGTTGTTTCTGAATTGATGCATGTGCTAAAAAGTAGGGAAATATAATTAAATTAGCTAAAGGTATGCCAAGAATACCAATCTCACTTTTCAAGATTAGGTGCTACTTAAATGCTTTATATAGTATATACATATTTTTTTTTAATTCAGTGAAAAAAGCATCATACTTCATAACAGTCAAAGTGTGACACCAATAATTGTAATATTTTAAGAAAAGAAAACGAAATAAAAAATAAAAAAAGAAAACGAAAAAAAAAAGAAAAAAGAAAAAAGAAAAAAGAAAAAGAAAAATGGAGCTTATCTCATGATATATGCATTTTGTCTAATGGAACATGGAGAGAGAGAGAGAGAGAGGTATACCTGAGTTTGATATATATCAATCTTCCTTTATTTTCTCTTCAATTTTTTTAATTCTAAAGTAAAAAAAAAAATAATAATAAAATTTTAATATTATTTTAATTTAATATGGTTTAAAAATATTACACATTAAAAATAATAATATGTTATGTTATTTAATATATTTAATTTTTTTTTTCTTCATAAATATTAAATTATAAATATTTTTATTCATAAATATCTTTTAGAGATAAAAGATATAAATTTATAATTTTAAATATAGGATCAAATTTTTTCGCATGAATTCGAAATTTTAAACAAAATAATAACTAAACCAAAAATTAATCTAAAATTATTCTTCAAAATAAAATTCATTCAATTATTATATGTATTACATTTTAACATACATTCAAATAAATTGTTCTCTATAATTAAAAATGTGAAAAATAATGAAAATGAAATTTTTTGAAGAAAGATATTGGATTTCAAATAATATAATTGATATTTCAATTAGTATTAAGTTATTACGATCATAATATTATTTTAAACAACTTGATTACGACTCCAATTATTTTAAAATTTGTTTTCACTTTATAAAAGGATGGTATAGATGGTGAAATAAAACTACCATCCCTCTTACTTGTTAAGTTTATTAATTAATAAAAAAAAATTAAAAGAAGGAGACTACGAAATTTAAATAATTAACTACGTACGTTTAAATATACCCACATTTTTTTAAAAGATCCTATATGTTCCATTCATAAGGAAAAATTCAATTACGTTGTTTTCATATATGAATTCATTTAATGCTACAATGTATATAAATTGATAAAATAAAATCGTTTATATATCTTTAAACGAAATAATAAATGCTTCTTTTTTACAATTCCTTAGCTATCTTACTTTGTCTTCTACCTTGGGGGATTTCCTTATATAAACAAAACTCTTTACCCTCTTTCAAATTAATATGATCAAATTAGGGTTAGTGTCTTAGTGCAAAGTTTCACACTAGTGTCCTTTTCGATGGGTTTAAAGAATCCTTATTTAGCTGTAACTCTAATACAAACAATTTATGCTGGCATGAACTTGCTCTCAAAGGCTTCCTTTAATGGGGGTATGAACAGCTTTGTGTTTGTTTTCTATAGACAATTGGCAGGAACTTTGTGTTTAGTCCCTCTAGCTTTGATCTTTGAACGGTATGTTTTCTTTCATATTCTTTAAATGATTTTTTGATGGTAATGATCATAAAAGTTTATATTTCATTCTATATTGTATTACAGAAAAAATGCAGAGTCACTCTGTTTTGCCACCCTCTGCAAAATTTTCATGATTTCCTTTCTTGGGTATGTCATGTTTTTTGTCTTTTAGTTTCTTCATTAAGATGATTCCATATATTAATTTACTTCTATTTAAATCAAGATTGAAACTTTTTATAATGTTGAATGCTTTTCAGGATCACTTTGGCCCTCAATGCTTATAGCGTTGCTCTTACCTATACATCTGCAACTCTTGGTGCTGCAGCAACTAACTGTATTCCTGTTGCAACATTTGTATTTGCTGTTGCTTTAAGGTATTTAGATCTCTTGGATTTTACAGCTAATTCAATTAAGGGCATTTTGGAATTGCTTCTCTTTTGTGCTGAAAGTGCTTCCAAATGGACTAAGCACTTTCGATGGTGTTTAACAATTTCCATGATAAGTGATTCCAAAATTACCTCAACTATTGTTGATGATGATCTGGATTTTCCCATTGATAAAATATTAGTTGAATCCAAAGTAACATGTAATGCTTTTCTTTCAACTAGGATGGAGAAGCTAAGAATAAAGACCATACCAGGTATTATGAAAATTGCAGGTCTTGTAGTGTGCTTAGCAGGAGTGACAACTCTTACATTCTACCAGGGACCCCACTTAAAACCTTTTTACCATCTGCACTTTTTGGAGCCTCGTAACACCCAAAACCTTCAACCTGACGCATGTTTTGGTAAAAAGTGGATGATTGGTTGTCTCCTCTTTTTTGTATCCATTACTGCTTGGGGTTCTTGGCTTGTACTGCAGGTAGCTTTTGTTTTCTTTCTTGTCTTTCCACATCAGTTCTGAAAAGGAAAATGTTGCTTATCAATCCCACTATTGTTTAAGTTTCTGGTTGGAAAATTTTAGGCTCAAGTCCTCAAAAGCTACCCTTTAAAGCTAAGAATGACAGCCCTGCAATGCCTGTCAAGTTCAATCCAGTCTCTCATTCTTGCTATTGCAATAGAAAGAGACCCCAATCAATGGAAGCTGGGATGGGATGTCAGACTACTTACTGTAGCTTACTGTGTAAGAACAAACGCACACCCTTCATTTACCTTTTTCAGGCTATATTAGGTGGACTTTTTTTTTATGGTATTTTTGATATATATCAAGATATTGGACAGGCCTATTCGATCTCTTAATGAACATGAATAATGAAAAATGAAGAGTTAACGTAACAATAATGACTTATGGAAAGCTATGTTACAAAAAATCTTTTATCATGTTAATTGGACTCTGTACATACTTGAAACATATATGTTGGCCGGATTTATTAGGGAACCTTGGTGACTGGTGTTACATTGTACTTGCAAGCATGGGTAATAGAAGAGAAGGGACCAGTTTTTCAAGCCATGTCTCAACCACTCAGTCTTCTCATAACAATTGTTGGCTCTGTGTTTCTTTTAGGTGAAGTCATTAATTTGGGAAGGTGAATATCTATATAATTTATAATAGGAATTTAATCCTAAAAAATATCGGACATTGTTGATCAATGACACTTAAGTTTTAGATAAAGATTAATGATCATATTATATATATATATATATATATATATATATTGTGTTTTGCAGTGTGTTAGGTGGGATTTTGCTAGTTTTAAGCCTTTACACTGTCTTATTGGGAAAAAGCAAGGAACAAGCTACGGAAAATCAGGATTGCTTGCCAGTTCATGCTGAAAAGGAATTAGTTGAGATAAGTGAGCAGAACTAAACAAGAATGGAACAGCCTCTTTTTTTTGTTTTTTTTGGTTTGTTTGAGGTTTCTAAAGCAATGAAAGCTCATGTAGAGTGGTGCTCAATCAAAATTTGATTTAGTGTACTTTTTATTGTCAAAGTACTTTTCCAATGATATGACATGTAGGTGAGGGTACGGGGTAGTCGGTGGACATCAAAACTTATAAAAAAGTAAGTAAAATACGAGTTCTAGACACCCAATACGTGTGTCATGTACCGTTCTTTTAAACCATAGTATAGTTTAGTATTCTAGTAAAAATAAATTAATTTTTTAATATTTTTATCGGAATATTACTTTTTTTTATGTTATGTGATTAAATAAGGTCAATGTACAAGTGGTCAACAATAATATAAAAATTACAATGAATATATTATTATTTCGGAAAGATAATAAAATGTCAATAAAAAGTAGTAACATATATATATATATATATATAATTTTTAAAATATTATCTAAAAGTTGTTAAATAAAAAGTAACAAATCTAACATTTCTATTTAAAAGGAAACAAATTTTATGAAATTAAGTTGGTTTTCACTTTTACTCTTATTACTGTTTTATTAAAATATTAAAAATATTTCATTATTAAATTTTATTATAATTGTAATTATAATTATAATATTTTTTTGCAATCATCTTAAAAAATTAAGTATATATTTACATTTATATTTTAAATATTAATAATTAATTAATTAATCGATAAAAATAATATTTTAAAATAAATTATACAATAAAGATAATAATAATCATTATTCAAAATAAGAATTTAAAATAAATTATAAATAAGGACAATAATAATCATTAATCTAAATTAATGGACAATTTTATTCAAATTTTTATAAAGTATGATTTAAATTTTTATAAATAATATAGATAAATATTAATAATTTATTGATAAAAATAAGAATATAAAATAAATATATAATAATTAAAAATGATAGTAGGTTTTTTTAGTAAAGAACAACAGTAATTATTATACTAAAATAAGTGTGCATTTTTTTCAAAATTCATATATATTGGGTCACGACGTCCCTTATATGTATTTTATATTTGTGAAGGATCCGAAAGCTACGATCAATTATACAAAAAAATGGTTGACACGAAAAAATTCTCAAACCAAGACTTATTTTGACGTGGTGCACTTTCTTTACCATATCAACCTAGAGAGGGTGACAAGAGGTGTAAATAACTCCATACATATAAACTCGTGCATTTTTCGATGTTAACTCTCTCCATCCCTTTATACAATACTCTAACGTGTATACTTGTTATTTAAAATTAAGTAACTTGTATTTTATATCATGATTAGTAGCTAGAGATTCTTATGAATACATTAAAATATATAACGGATTAATTTTAATCCTTTATTTTTATTAAAAACGTGAACAATATTAATGATTGATTAACATAATATATATATATAGTCATATATGTAAGTGAGGGGTGTCACATTCCACTTTTGTTATATTTATAAATATGTCTTTATTTTATAAAAATACGTAACATTATCCCGTTGAAGTTTATTATTTAAATATTATTTTTTTTCTTTTTTGTTATATTATGTATTCATTTACATTCATATATATTTTTTACTTTTATTATATTATTATATAATTTTTATTAACTAAACTTTAATAGAGTAATAAATATTTAACATCTTTCCATAAATTTTAGAAAAATTACATCAAATAAGACCTAAAATTTATATATAATAACAAAAATAACACTACAATAATATTGAACAGGTTTAATTTGATGAAAATCAATATTGAACGAGTTTAAATGATCATAGTTTCACTTAAACGCCGTCCAATTAAATGATTTTCAATGTGAAATGATGTGTCAGTTTTTTTTTAATAGTAAAATATTTGTGAACTGGACATAAGGGATGTTATTTTTGTAATTACAAGTTTAAATGTGTAATTTTGATATTTTTTAAATTCTATTAGTTAAGGTTTTTTAGTATTTTCTAAAAAATAATACATTTTATCTCATATACAATTTAATCATTTCGTGTTACTCCATATATAATTATATAAATATTTATTATTATTTATACCATGTAATATTAATCTTATTAATTTCTCTTTCGCATATTTGAATTTTTATACACATTTATTATAATTTTTGTTGTTTAACTTCTTTCATTTTTTTTATTTGTCTCCAAATATATATTAAGCTATGTTTTTTTTAATTTGATAAAAATACATATTTAATATTTGTGATGTAATATTCAAAAATATTAAACTTTGTAAATTTTTGAGAAATTAACTATGATCATTTTTCATATTATTTTATATAATTCGATTGAAAAATTCGTAAATTTTACTATAATCAATCAAATAGAGTCAAAATTATTCATTTTTACTATTAAATTTGCATGCGGTGTTCTCTATGAATATTCATCCCGGTAATGTCTCTAGGCATACAACATATTGTATTTAAATTGTTTTTCATGATTAGGGTTTTCAATGGGTAAGGTTGAGGCATGACTCCCTTTTCGTTCATTGAATTATAATTTATCCTACATATTTATATAAAAAAATATTATAGGAACATACTAAGGATCCTAGTGAAATGTCTCTAAATGAGTAACTGAAATTCAAGTAATATTTTAAATACTATTTTTAATTTTTAATAATTTATTATATAAGTGAAATTAAAAAATGAAATTCAATGATAAATATTTTATGCTAAAAAAATTTAGAGGCCATAAAGAGTAAAAGATAAATAATATTCATTTGATAAGTAGAAAAGTAAAATATATTTAACAATAAATACATAATCTTGTTATATTAAAAATTTTAATAAAATTTTGTTATAAACTAGTTTGAAATATGAATAAATTATCAAATAATGACATGATTTTATTATTTTAGAATTTAAGTAAATAGCTTAAACAATTTTTAAAAAAGAAAAGTTACAAGGAATATAATATATATTAGGATGATGTGTTATAAAAGTATCTTAGATTTGGTTATTTGTGTCATTTAATCCCTCATATTAAAAATAGTGTTATTTAGTTTCTTAGTTTGTAAAAGAGATTAATGAAGATCAAATTATATTATTTTAATAATTTTTCATTTAAATATTATTATTTTCTATCAATTAATTAAAACGTAATTAAAATACAATTTTTTAATAAGAATAAAAGTAAAATTTAATATGAAATAATTTGAGAAAAATAAATAATAACAAAATCCAAACAAAAATTTATTTAAATATATTTTTTAATTTAAAAAAATTAAAATTAATAAAATAGTGATAATTAATAAATATTAAAAAATAAATATTTTGTGGATATTAATTATGATTTTATTATTTTTGAAAACCTGTTTTTTATTAAAGTTGGTAATTTGTATTCTATATAGCTCTATTGACCAAATTAAATTCGAATCATAGAACCCAAATTAAGTTAGATTCATGTCGACTAACTTAAATAACCTGCAAAATATTGAGCTGAGTTTAAGCTAGTCTGTTAGCCTAAAAAAGAAAAATAAGTTATAACACGTTATAATTTATACCATAAGTTAAAAACTTAAAATTGAAGAAACACATTTCTTTTCATATCATATTACAATTCTTACAAGAAACATATTTTCTTTCAAAATAAAATAGATAATCATTATCTCAAATTCATATGGGTTCCAAATAAGCCATAGTTTGTTCATTTTTTCATATTCATATTAACAAACTCAACCACAAATAAAATTTTAAAAATGAAAGAAATAATGTAAAAGTAATAGATATATTGTAGTTTGAAATGGGGTATATTAATAATAATTATTGTATTATATTATTAACTTATGAGTTAATGTTGATAAATCTGTATTTTTTAAAAGAGAGTTACTTGTTGTATACTTAGAATAAAAGTGCCCTATTATTTATAATAAATCTATATTATGTGTTCTAACTTTTGGTTAATTAATTAATTTATTATTTTAGCTTTTAGTTATTAACTTACAAATATAGTGCAATTTCAATCAAAGAAGTAATATGGAGGTAGATGAAAATAATATAGTCAATGTAATGAAAATACAGTAGAGGAAAATGAAATAACCATTATCGTTCTTCCAAATTCAAAGAAGCAAAAGACGATGCCAAAAAGATGATGGATATGAGCACATTGTGAGACTCCATTTGGCTTCTTATAATATTCTATGAGAGAAGTGTAAGTATTATGGTCATATCTATTAAAATAGATCTAAGAATGGAATAGTTACTTTTACATGTCATTATAGTAAGTGTGCTATAAGGGACACATACGATATAGATTAGATACTTATTAACTAGTTATTGTGACATGACATGTGTGTGAAGAGTTGTATTATTTATGTCGACTTTATTTTGTGTGAGTTGTATTTCAGTATTAATATATCATTTGTTCAAAAGACTAATTGTTAAAATATTATTTTTTTTATTTTTGGTGTTTTATGTAATATTGTTTGAGCTAATGAGTTTTAATCATTAAACATATTTTTTATTTATAAAAAAAGTTCAATTAACTAAAAAAACATGCAATTGATAATTCGAGTTAGTTTGGGTCAATTTAGGCCAACTCATTTGTATTTGATTTGAGTTTAGACTCACCTTTTGTTTGCTTGAATTAAATTTGAATTGAGTTAGAGTTTGACCAATTTAGACTAAGTTAGTTCGAATCAAGTCGAATTGTCATAGCTTGAACGAATTGTCATCCTTAGTTTTAGACATGTTTAATCACTTGATTGAAAAATAATAATATTTTAATAAAAAATCATTAAAATAATATAATTTATCATTAATTAACTTTTTTCACAAAACTAACAGATTAAATGATACTGTTTTTATTTTAAAGAATTAAATGACACAAATAACTTAATCTAAATCGAAGGCATTTTTATAACATTTTTCTATATATATATTACACTTTAAATTTTAATGTAATTAATTCTATAAAAAATGTTCCAAAAAATTTAATATATATATATATATATTAAAATGAGATATATAATTTAAACGAATAAGACGGGAAATGCAATCCCCATCCTTATCTCGCTTTGTGTTATAAAAGTACGGATTAGTGTTCTCACTTCTAATTATCTATTTTATCATTTCATTGTCCCATAATTACATTAAATTGAAAAATCCTAGGAGGGATTTTCTCCGTTAAGGAAATTTGACAATCATAGTTATGATATTTCCCTTTTTTTTTTTATTTTGATGTATAGTAAAAAATATTGATATTAATAAAAATATCAAAAGGAAAAGCAAAAATTAAAAATTAGTTGAGAGCGAACAACAAATGTTCTAAAAGTTCATAAAAACCCATCAGCATAATCAAGTACAATATAAAGCATTAACAAACAAAATCCAAATGCTTACATGTTACAAACAGCTAGTATAGTTGATTTAACACATCTTAAAAATGAAGAACAAAATTATATTTTCATATTTCCGTTCATTTGATCCAATATTCATGTGAACATAGAGATTTTTATTTAAGTGGATAATTTGAAAAACAATATATAAAAAAGTGAAAGAGGGTTGAATTTGGAGTTGATTAATGTAAAAATCTCAAATATCAGAGACTACATTGAACTTTATGCAAGAGAAATAAGATAAAACTGTCTAAAAAAAGTATAGAAATGGAAGCTCTACATGGAAGTGAACTTATACGAGAGAAAGTTTTATGATCTATAAAAGTTTTTAAGTTACTGAGAAGGGTGTGCTAGGTTGACGTAAGTTTAGATTAACATCCAATTTAATCATATATAATTGCTTATTTAAAAATGATAACTAACCTAAACCAATAAATTTGAAAAATCAATCTAACTTAAACTAATTTTATTGATTTAGTTTGAACTCGATAATGGAATTTTTTCACCTTTTTTACTAATGGATTTTATTTATTAATCTTTTTTTCAACTCTTATATTATAATTTGTAATGTTTTTCATGTTAATTTTATTATAATCTTTAAATTTAAATATTTAGATTTCAACTACTTACCATCAATCATAGAGTGCAAGGAATATTTAAAAGTAAGATAAATATGTAATAATTAATAGTAATGATTTATCCTATAAAATTCACTAATTCTTACATCAAAACCATACACACTATTGTTCATACAATGCAAATTTTAACGGAAAAAATATGGAAGATAGTGTATTTATAATTATAATAGATAAATAATTAAATAGTATATTAATGACTCTATTAAAGTAGAGTCATTAGTCCACTTTTATACTTAATATTTACCTTTTTATTCAATAAATAATATTTTTTGGAACCAAAAATATTAAAATATAATTTTTTTAGTGAAAATAGGTGAAAATATAATTTTTGAATTTTTTATAAATTTTTAATGCAAGGCTAATCAGAAGTTGTTACATGACCTGCCACATAAGTAGATGAGCTGATTGGGCAAGCCATGTAAGTAGGGACAACAAATCGTAGATTATTGCGTGTAAGAAGGACGAAATGGGTGCCATATGTCAACATGGTGTTCAATCTTAGTTCGGAGTGCGATCAAGCTTCTTTAACACTTGTCGCCATCTAATTGCTTCCCCTATTTCACTCGTGCACCATGTCATCTGTTTCCACGAATGATGTTGCGTTGACTCAACAAGCGTTGATTCTGACCGATTTCCCCTACCATGCGTCACACTCTGATTCGTACAGTGAATTCCACGTGCCACATGTCACGCTATGATTGGCTGGCAATGTCAAGTTTGCTTGTTTTGATCTTAGTCTTTGATCTGAAGTTGATCTGACGATCCAGATCGCATCTGAGCTATATTTAAGCCCTTAATCACCTCATTAACCTTAAGGGGTCGTCATTAGCATAATATTGGTCAGTTTTTGGACTTAAAAATATAGAAAAATTCAAGAAATGATACAATTTTGGTGGAGATTAATACTACAATTCAAGATATTGATTGTATTTTTTCTTCTATTTTTTCTTTATTAATTTTTATGTTTTTCTTTATGAAAAATATGAAATTTATGAATACAATTATGTGTAGTTAATTTATTAATATAGGGATCTTATGAACCCAATTTTTACCATGTGATGATATAATATTTTATCCTAATTATAATTATAATTTAATTATATTATTTAATTTAATTTTTATGCTAACCTTAAATTTCTCAAAGATTTCATCATTGTTCTTCAATGGGTACACCCAAGTTTTTCTTTAAAATTCATATATGAAAGACATAAAGTACATAGAGCCACTTCGTGAAGAGTTTTGTTTAGGCCTCTATAGACCAGAATGGACTTATGTTAACTTGTCACCTACCTTATATCACTTCTAATGAATATTATCTTTTTTCCTTGCCAAAGACACAATACTCATAGAGTGGTAATGTGTCCAATTTAATTCACCTAACAACCATTGCTTGTTTAATTCCTTTTGGCCTATAATACCATTAGACTTCTTTCACTGATGTCTACAAGTCTTTTGTGTCATAATTGTATTTTTGAGACTCTCTTTTTGAGACTCTCTTGACTTCCCCAAATACCATAATGAGCATACATAATCCACCTTTAAGTAGATATATCTCATTCTTTATTTTACCTCTAAAGTACACCATAGACTCTTTTGTGATCTTTAGATCACTACCACATCCCTTGAATACATATGCTTCTTTTGCCAATTCTCTCATAGAAATCAAGTTTCTTTTCAAATCACGTACATGCCTTACTTCATTCAATACACTCTCAATTTCATCACTCAACTTCAATGTAACAATATCTATGCCATCCATCATATATAATTGATCATTTTTCATGTACAAAGTACCATTTGTGAATATTTTGTAATTTGAAAATCGTTCTTGGTAAGGTGTCATATGATATAAGCACCTTGCGTCTGTGATCCAATCTTTTTAACAATGGTTGTTCAATACATTTAATGCCTCTACAATGTCATAACATTCATGAGCCATTGATGCTTCTACATTTGATGACTTTATATCTTTCTCTTTATACATGTTCCTTTCACGAAGACAACCCATGTTAAAATGCCACTTCTTATGACAAATAAAACACCTCAGCACTATCTTGTTTCTTGATTTTTATCTTGTTTGAATTTTGTTATTCTTTGACTCTTTTTTCTTACTTCTTCCCTAAACATCCAATGCATACCCTTTACTCCCTCAAACATAGTCTTGTTAAGTGATTTAATATTCAATTCCTTTGATCCTAGTCTTAAGACAACCCTTCACAGGGTTAGATCTTCTCTTTTATACTCAATTATTGCCCTAATTGCTTTATAGGTGTATAGTAGAGAATTGAGTAGAATAACAACTTAATTCCTATAGCTTATCTATTCACCTATATTGGTCATTTTAATGGTGATCTTCTTGAACTCATCTAGATTAGATTCTAATGACTTTGATAAATCCATTTTCTATCTTAACAACTTCTTTTTCAAGTAAATCTTTTTTGATAAAGATTTTCTCTTAAAATGATCCTCACACTTACATCGTAGTCCTCTTGGTTTAGTATCATCGTTTACTTGCTTAAGAAAGTAAGAAAGATTCAAAATGACACTTGCAAATGTAATATCTAAATTTTATCGTTTCTTTTGGATTGTCAAGTTCTCAACGAATTCTAATGTTTCTGTCAAAGTATTTACTACTTTTTTTGTATAAGAACTACTTTCTTCTTATTCCTCTAGATGCCAAAGTCATTTATGCCATCAAACCTTCCAATTTCTAGTTTCAATGTGATTATTCTTGATGCTTTCTTGATTGTTTCTTTTCCAAGAACTCAATGAAGAATGATTGAATAACAACTTCTAGATTTCTACAAGATATGATACCAATTTTAATATGCAATTCACATGAAATAGACAATAAGTCAAGATGATCATAACCTTGATGCAAATTATACACATAGTGTTTGAAGTTGTTTAAGCCAATATAGCCTAATCCAACCCCAAAAATATTCACATCTTTATTCCACCAAGAGTGGCAATTCAACAACATACAAACTAAGCACCCTTTTGTTTATAAACCAGGTACTGCAAGCTTCTATCACAAACAATCTATTCCCTTTGGAAATGAAACTCTTCACACACAATCTATTCCTTTTGGAAATGAAACTCTTCACAGGAATCAAATACATATGATATTGTTATACCAATTTTCATATGCTTAGAATCCGTGAATTTCATAGCTACTGGCTCATTATATATACATGTGTCAATTGCTAATGTTACCATACTACCCAATTGCTTGAGTGACCTTTTTATCATATTGGTCCATGTGCTTAGTTGTAAGTATTGGCACCACCTCGTACCTATTTTGCAGTCATGTTCATTAGCTCCTTACACGTCCAAGGGTCAAAAACTTTAATTTGAACAAATGCTCCTGCTCTTTAATTATAAATATTATTTTGAACACATCATAAGTGTTAATAAGGTTGTAAATGTAAGAGATCAAAGGAATGTAGATGATACTTTGGTTGATTGATTGGTGAAGAAGAAGGTTAAGAGTACCAAATGATATGTATTAGGTATGAGTATCGAATTAAAACTATCACTTTTAAGCGATTTGAATATGTTCTAATCCAAAGTAAATTAAAAAATTTCAATACAATTCCAATCCATAATAATCATCAATTTGAATCAAAGTAGTTTAAATTGTTTGAATCAGATTGATCATTTTATTCTATAGCATAAAAGATTACTTAAATTTAAGGGAAAATATGAAATAAAATCACTATCTATACAAATTAAGCAATAAATTACAATAATAATGACTTATAAAAAATTATACGCAAATTACATTATGTTAATTTCAAATATCCAAGATTTTAATATAAAGTTTAACATATTAAAATTAGGACAAACTTACAAAAATACCACCGAATTATTATATTTATTTCGTTCATGTCATCATACTATTTTTTTATTTATACTACCAAAATATTACATTTGTGTCATTTATACCATTATGTTAGTCTTAGTTAAGCAACATCACATTTGAGTGCTAGATTTAACAAAATTTAGATGATTTAAGTGGTATATTTGGAGCAAATTACTATTTACATCTGACGCCATAAGATAGAGACTAACAGAATAATATAAATGGAACAAGTTAAATAATTGTGTGGTATAAATGAGACAAAAAATAGTTCAATAACATAAATGAAACAAATTTGAACTGATATATTTTGTAGTCATATTGGATTTGGATTTATAGATTTTATAATCCGTTACAATCCGATTCGAACCGAATTACTATTAAAATTATAAATGAATAAATATTTATTTATAATATATTATATTTGAATATTATACATACCACAATTAAATTAATATTTTAATTTTAAAAAATAAACATAAATATTAAAATCTCTAGAGTGGACATGTTTAATAAAAAAACCAACCAAATCGTTTATTTCGAATCGAATAGAAAAAAAATTCATTAAAATAAGATAATTTTGATCGATTATGGTTTGAAAAATTATAAATCAAAACTAATCGATCGGTTTTGGTTTCACCGTAAACAAAACCTTTTTATAAGTAAACCAACCAACGTGTTAATTATTAAATTAAAATAAAAATTTAAAAATTATTAAAAATTATATATTATATTTAAAATTATTAAATTAAAATAAAATTTAAAATTTATCTACTTGAAAATTTTGCTCAAAACTTATTTGTTATTTGATGATTTTATATTTAAATAATATGTAATTAGAATTTGAATTGTTTAAAGTTTAATAATTATATATAATTTTTGTTAATGTTATGCAATTGCGATGAAAAATAAATAATTAAATATATATTAAAATATTAATTTATAATTATTAATAACTTAATATTTATTATAAATAAAACTTATCGTTTAATAAAATTTTTTTTTTATGAATACACAAATTCATAATAATTCATAATATTTTTATGTATTACAAGTAATTAGTAAAAAATATTTTTATTATTTTTTATAAAGAAAACCGTCGTACCGAACCAATGTCTTAGTCTTAGTCTTAGTCGGTTGGAAGATTGATTAATTAAGAAGTTAAAATAGGTCGGGTTATACAGTATCCGATTTTCTTGTTCGAGCCAACCCAGGTAATTTCCTTCCAAAATAGAAATGGGTTGACACTCTCTCGCACGTGCACTAGGGTTTTAGACCATCTCCTTCTCCCGATCCTTGAACCCTCTCTGCCAACCGGTTCTCATATATCAAAATCGCCCTGAAGTGAAATGAGAGAACCCGTTCATCAATTTCGCTCCAAACATGTCAACCATGAAATTCCTCACATCTAGAGCCTCCTTTCTGTTGTCTTCTTCTTGTTCTTCTTTTGCTGCCACTCATTTTCCTCTCTATATTCTTCAAGTCTCTCATTTTTCATCCGCTGCCAACTATACTACGCCGTATTATTCAAATTTTAGGCGACAGGACGAGGAATCAAGGAGCGTTAGGGTTTCTGTGTGGTGGGACTTTGAGAATTGCAATTTGCCTGCTGGTGTTAACGTCTTTAAGGTCTCCAGTTCAATTATTGCAGCTGTCAGGGCTAATGGGATTAAGGGTCCTGTTCACATTACTGCTTTTGGGGATATGTTGCAGCTTTCAAGGGCTAAACAGGAGGCACTGTCCTCTACAGGAGTCAATCTCACCCACATTCCTCATGGTATGTTTCATTTCTTTGGAATCAAACATTTGGTTGCTTTGGTTTAATAATTTTTTTTTCAGGATTGTAAGGAGTGAAAAATAAAAATGGTTCTTTTTCTCCATAGAGTGACAACGAAAAGATTTTGGTTTATGTAGGTAGTAGAGGAGTAGAAGCATATTCGATTGACTATTTGGAATTTAATTCCTAAAATGAATGAAGTAGCTTGTGTATATGTTTCTTATTTTTCGCTATTGGAACTATTGTATGAATTCATGCTTACATGTGTGCATGTGATGAATTAGCCAAAAAAAAGGAACAAAATTGCTTAGATGAATTCTAGTTAAGAAATGAGGTTGCATTTCATAGGATGGAATTAGGGAAAAAAATAAATTTGGATTGTGCAGAAAGATGATTTTGCTGATCCTTTGGTTCACAGTTCACAACATACACAATTGTATTTTCTTAAAGAACTTCTCCATCTATTCTTATCTGTTGGCATTGCCAATGTTATCTCGAATGCAGGTGGAAAGAACAGTGCTGATAGGTCTCTTCTTTTAGATCTTATGTATTGGGTATCTCAAAATCCTCCACCAGCACATCTTTTCTTGATTTCTGGTGACAGAGATTTTGCCAGTGTCTTGCACCGGCTGAGAATGAGCAACTACAATATATTGCTAGCAAGTCCAGAAAGTGTGCCTGGTGTCCTCTGTAGTGCTGCGAGTATCATGTGGCATTGGCATGATTTGCTTAAAGGAAACAACCTGACTGGCAAGCATTTTAACCAACCACCAGATGGTCCCCATGGCTCTTGGTATGGCCATTATAAATTGCCTCTTGAAAAACCTGTTTTGGTTTCTGAGCAGCAATGCAGTTCGCAGAATAATGAGTTGCCTGAGCCCAATTCCGATTTTAAGCTTCGTCCCATTCCAAAGGTAGTTGTTCGGAAGATTCGGCAGATATTGAACGATCACCCTAAAGGACTCTCCATTTTAGATCTTCGCTCAGAGATGGGGAAAAGTAATTTGACTGTAGATAAAGACTTATATGGATATCAAAAGTTTTCCCGCTTTCTTTTAGCAATACCAAACATTCTGAGACTTCAATCTAAAGGTGATGGTCATTTTATGGTATATAGTGCCACCCCAAAAGCTCCTGAACTATCTGAATGCAATTCCTATGTTTCGGAACCTGTTAGTAATTATGAAGACCAGGATACTTACGTGCCTTCAACATCAAGTTCTGCTGACAGTTCTGATAATGGAGGTGTAGAGAGGAATTTTCCTTTGCCTACAAGTCCAGAGAAGTCGTCAATAACTCCATCCACTGACGTAAATGCCAAAAAGGCGGTGGTGGAAGATCATCATTCTCCCCTTATGGCAAATAAACCAGATGTTGATTTATCTACTTCCCTCAATAAAAAAGTTATTAATGTCACCAATGAACAAGATGTTAATGTAGCTAGTGGTCAAGAATCTACATCTCATTCTTCTTCTATGACTGTTCAATGTTCCTCATCTGAGGTTGGTTTTGTGGAAAGCATTTGGAGGAAATGGTTTGCTGCTAATGGTGGTGGTCCTGAGAATGAAAATCACCAAAATCAAGAAAAAAAGTGTACTTTTCAGGATGGTTATGAGAAGAAAGTTCCCTTTGAGACAAATATTGCTTCTAGTAGTGTCTCCAACAAAGAGGAGAGTAGTTCAAATTCAACAGCTCCTGTTGTTGATTCAGCACCCCTTTCATCATCTTTGTTGTCCTCTTATGAGTCTGCACTGCACAACAAAGACGCAGCTTCTGAAGGTTGTACTGGAAAAGATAACAAAAGTCTTAGTTATTTTAGTAAGATTAAAAACTGGTGTAAATTTTGGGTAAGTACCCCAAGTTCTGAAGAAACAAGTGACCATTCTGGCAACATACCACCTAGCATTGGTGGTAGTGGTGATTCTGTAAAGCATGAGCTTTTCTCAGATAATTTATTTTGGAGTGAAATGGAATCTTTTATGAACAAGCACAAAGGATCTCGCCTTTTCTCCATATCAAGAACCAGGTTATTTATTTTCTGCAGCGAATATGAGGTTTTTATGAATTTCTTAACAAATTTTCATTAACTTTTAAAGTGATTAACAAATGTGGGTTGTAACAACCTTAGTGCCAAAATAGATCGACTGGCCTTCATTTAAATGTTTCAGATGTTGAGGAAGAATTTCCCTTATCGCCTTATTATGACAACATTGTTTGGACTTGATACATTTATGAAAAGTTACCATGAATTGCAAGCTAATATTATTTTCTCTGTGGAATTTGTTTTAGGGGACAGATGGCTCACAATCTTCAAAATGAAGGGCCTTTGAGTCTTAGGTCTCTCAGTGAGAATGATATGCTTTTGCTAGTCGATTTGTTGATTTCAAAAAAAAGATGGGTGGTAGAATGCCCCTCCCAGATTATACCATTCAAACTAGCTAGTTCGTTTATAAAGAATTCTTGTTTGGAAGGTATGCAATCACAAAGTGACACACAGAGATCATCTGAGCATGATAGAGAGGCAAATTTTGAGAATCCTCAACATACTGAAGTAAAACTTGTCTCTGACAAAAATCCTTTATCCAGGTCAAGGCGTGAAGTCTTAGCCAACTGTCAGAAGCTTTTAAAAGAAATATTGAAAGAGCACCCAGAAGGATATAATATTAGCTTGTTCAAAAATTTATTCATCGAGAGGTACGGATATCAGCTTGATTATCAGAAGCTTGGATACAGAAAATTAACAGACTTGTTGCAGATAATGCCCAGGGTGAAAATAGAATCCGGTTTCATCACTCCTAAAGATAAAGCTCCAGATTCATTGACCTTTGAAAATGTTGTCTCTGGTAAGGAAGATAAAATTAATAACAGGGCATCTAATTCAGATGGTGAATCATCTGATCCATCAAGTAGGGATGATGATTCTGACTCCCTATGGGAAGATCTAGGACCTCATGTCAGCATAAGATCCAAAAAGAGTGAATTAAAGTTACTACCCACAAAGACAGCAAGTGAAAGACAGAGGGATTTTAACGAACCTTCCCTTTCAGATGATGAATTGTCTGATTCAGAAGAAGAGAGGTTACCCATTTCTGAAGCAGAAGAGCAGAAAAAAACTACTGTGGACAAAGAGGAAAGCACCCTTCTTCAGATTTTGGATTCATGGCACAGCTCTAAGGAAATTGACATTATCAAGGTTAAGTCAGAGAATGTTGATGGCACGGTCGATCATTCGAAAGCTAAATCCAAGCTGTCTGATTCTTCTGTAACCGGTGGTATGAATGAAGCTTCTTTGGTAAACATGGGAAGGAGGCAAAGACCCCAGAAAAGCTACAACTTTGTTTCAGATCCAGTAACTGGCAATGATGATCTCGTTGATGAGATATTTGGCATCTTGGAGAAACCTAGTGAGTCAAGGATGAAAAGCTAGGTTTCCTGAATAAGTGAAAACAGAGAAACATATAAATTGCTTCTTCATACAAGTTTTCAGGTATTTTAGAATTATTAGCACTTGATTTATTATATAAGTCCACAGAATTCTTAATCATGTATCACTTGGCATTCAGATTTAAGATTTTGATTACTCAGGAGAAATTTATTGAATCGTATATGGGTCATATGGAGTTGATAGAAGGTGATTCGAGGATGATAAGATTAATACGTTCTTAATGAAATAAGCTGCACGAGTTTTCCATGCTTAATTGGGACAAAAAGCATAATTAAGAAGCAAATAATGTAAACGATATTTCGATATTGTGTATATATATACAAATAATGTAATTAAGAAGCATAATTAGGGTTCCCAAAGTTGTTTTGTCCAGACTCTTCCTGATCTCCATTCCTTCACTAATGATTCAGTTCGGGAAAAAATGATTATTAAAGGAATTTAACTAATTATTCTCAATACCCGTTGCATCGAAAGCCATTGATTTTATTTTTAAACAATGAAAAATATATCCCACACTTCTGTAAGATACATCCACCCTCTCATGTATGGTTTGGTGGTTACTAAATGGGTGAACGTTAGCATTAGTATCATTATTTTAAAAAACTAAGAGCGTAGTTTTGAAATTTAAGTGGACGGTCCCATAGTAATTTATGAATGTTAGTTGATTTAGTTTAATTTATATTATTAATATATTAAAATTTAATAGATTGATTTATGTGCATATCATTTAATGTAAATTTATGAAAATGTCCTTGTCTTAATTGCTTGATACAAATATGAATTTTGCTAATTCTAACACCTTGTAGTTGGGTTAAATTAATTACCTTTCTTAAATTATAGGACTTAATATGTTGATCCAATAATTATGAGATAAGTGTATATTTTATCACATAATAGTACAAATTATAGGTCCTTTTTCAGTTACTAAATATGTATTTTACTTTTATAAATAAATTCGGTCTTACCTTAAAATTTTTATCTACTTACTAGATGTATCTTATATATATGTGCAATATTGAATGATCATTAAAAACTTGTGATTTGTTTATTAGTTTGGTAGTGCAAGTTATTATTCTCTGTAAAGTGTAATATTATATTTATTTTATGTCTAATTTATTATTTTTAATGGGTTTATGGTGTAATATTATTTTATTTTATTTAAATATCATTTCATCTCATTTAATATCATTTAGATTGTAGTCCTAATAAACTTAACTTTAAACATATATTGTATCATTTTTTTTATTTAATTTATATTATAAATTATTATTTATCATATTTTATATTATTTTGTATTCTGGGTTCATTAGGAATAAATGAGATAACTCAATTAGTATTATCTCATTACCATCCCGTTTCATTAAAAAATAAGATAAAATGATATAAGTTTTAAAAATTAACGAATCATATTATAAATTTTATTAACATCTCATCTTAATTTACATCTCTATTATTTTATTTGAAGTAAAATTCTAATAATATCAAAATATAATTTGAATGAGCATTTTATAGGTTCTTTTGTAGTAAAAATTTCAAAAAGAAAAATCAAAGGACTCATTATTATAATAATTGTCCAACATCATTGAATTAAAAGAGAAAATCAATAGCTTTTTAAACATGTATTAAATTTTAATTTATTTTTTAAATTATATTTTATGTAAATTTTTTGATTATATACATTAATAATTGTCTTATAATAGAAGAATAAAAGGAAAAACCAAAAGAATTCTAAAATAATTGATTATTTTTATGGAATATTTGATTCATTGTGAAAATATTAATGAATTGATAAATATAAAAAAATTAAAAGATTTTTAAATATTATAATAATTATTTGTTTTTATAGAATGAAAAGAGAAAATCAAAATAATGCTATATGTGTTAAATTAATATATTTAAAAAAACATTTTAAGTATTAATATATTTCATCATATAACATAATTTAATTATAATTTTATTTTAATTAATTTATTTTTTAAATTATATTTTTATAAAAAATAATTGATCATATATATTACTTATCATTTAGTAAAAGAAAAAAAATCAAAATATTCATTTTAAGTTTAAATTTATAAATTCTCTCTTAAAAGAAATTTAAAAAAGGAAAATTATAATATTCATATTCATTAAAATAATTGTCCATTATTACATAGTTAAAGGAGAAAATTAAAAGTCTTCTAAATAAGTGTTAAATTTTAATTTATTTTCTAAATTATATTAAGTGTAAAAATATTTGATTATGTGTATTAATAGTAATTTTTTAGTGAAATAATAAAAGAAAAAAAAAATAAAAAAGATTCCTAAAATATTTGATTTTCTATGTGATATTTAATTTTATAATTGAAAATTATAAAGAAAATCTAAAGACTCATAAATTATAATAATTTTCTAATATTATGAAATTAAAAGAAAAAATTAAAATTCTATTAAATATGTGCTAAATTAGTATGTTTTAAAAAAAATCCTATTTTAAGTATCAATGTATTTTTTTCATATAACATAATTCAATTACAATTAAATTTTAGTTAATTTATTTTATGAATTATATTTAATGTAAAAACAAAATTGGTTATATGTATTAGTTATTATTTAACAGGAGAATTAAAAGAAAAAATCAAAATACTCATAAAATAATTGATTCTAGGTGAGTTTAAATTTATACATTTTTTCTTAGTGAAAATTTAAAAAGGAAAAATCAAATGGCTCGTGATCATTATAGTAATTTTTTATTATTACAAAATTAAAAAGAGAAAACAAAATGTTTTTTAGATATGCTTAAATTTTAATTTATTTTATAAATAATATTAATGTATAATTAATTAATTATATGTAATGATAATTATTTTTTAATGAAAGAATAAAAAAGAAAACCGAGAAGCTTCTAAAATATTTTATTTTTTATGGAATATTTTATTATATGTAAAAGAATTAAAGAAATTAACATGTATTTGTCATAGAGACTAGATTTAAAAGTTAAAAGTAAGCCTATCAAAGGGATTAAGAGTGTATTTTTTTACTATAATAAAAGTAGCAAATACTTTAAAATCTTAAATTTTAAAAATTAAGGTGACATTTGGCTCACTAATTGGAATGCGAATGAGAATGAGAATGTAATGGAATAGAAAGTAAATAGTTTTGTTTGGTTTGACCACTTGAATCAAAGAAAGAATCAGAATTATAGTGTTGGTTTACAATTATAATAGAATGAAAAACACTGTATATTACTTTAATACCCATATATTCAGTAAAATTTAAATAATATCATTTAATTATTATTTTTTCGTCAAACAAAATACGTTATTTTTCTAAATAATTATTACTTAAAAATAAAATATATTATTAAAATTATTTTTTTAAAATAGGATTTAGGGCTTTGAGGTTTGAGAATTGGGATTTAGGGATTTGGGGTTTAGGGTTATATTTGTGGGTTAAAGTTTAGGGTTAAAATTATTTTTTTTAAATAGAGTTTAGGGTTTAAGGTTATATTTAGGGTTAGATTTATTATTTTTCTAAATAGAGTTTACGGTTTTGGGATTTGAGATTTGGGGTTTAAGGTTTAGGGTTATATTTGTGGGTTAAGGTCTATGGTTAAAATTATTATTTTTCTAAATAGGGTTTTGGGTTTTAGGATTTATGATTTTAGGATTTGGAGTTTAGGTTTTAGGGTTTACGATTTATGGTTTAGGACTTAAGATTTATGGTTATATTTAGAGTTGGGATAAAATTGGAAAAAAAAAATGAGATAGAAATGGAATCATGATTCCTTAAAGGGGAGAAGGAATTGTGATTTCTTCTCTTTTAAGAATCGATTCAATTTCATTCATACTTTTAAAAGCCTAACTAAACATAAAATTAAAATGAATCAACTTTGATTCTATTTTATTCCGACAAACCAAACATGCATTGAAGTCTAAAAGTATTTATCGCATCATTGGTAGAGGTGATTAACTGAGTATGATCTTCTTATAATTGGATGATATTCGAGTATTTTTAATCTTTATTTGTAAATTTATTCAAATTATATCAAATTAAGTGCTTTTTAAAAACAAAACACTAAAAAATAAAAGTAAAATGAATTATTTTAATTTAAATAAAGGAAATATTTACGCACCTACTTAAAATGATTTAGCTTATCATTAAGTTTTATATTTTATAGTTTATTTTTAAAAAATTATAAAAAATAATATTTTTAAAATTTATAATAATAAAAATAATACATTAATAATATTTAATGAGATTTAATTAGATGACACTCAATATTTAAATGATCTAAATAATTATAGTTCAATTGGACGGCACTGAAAATAAAATATTATGTAAGATTTTTTTTAATAGTAAAAATATATATGGTGAATATAGATAATATTATTTTTGTTACAAATTTTAAAAAATGTTAATTTTATTATTTTTTATTCTTTTCACTAAAATGTTTGTTACTTTCTATTTTAAGATATATATAATTATTTTTTATTTAATTAAAAATAAATAAATTTATAAATAAACTAATTATGTTCACGTGTCCTAGACGTGAAAGTAATCTTTATAATTCTTCTTACTTTAAACTATAAATTAATATAATTATAAATTATTTGGAAGAAATAAAGTCAAATATATAAATATTCGTGGAAAGTAAACTGAAAATAATTATTGTATCTCAACAATTAATATATAAAAAAATAAAATATATTTTATGACCTAACGTCAAATAACAAAATTATTTAAAAATGCATAAGAAAACTTATAAAATAAATAAACCGATCATACTAAATAGAGTTATATATCATGATGAGTACATATTTAGTTATATAAAAAAAATCATATGCAAGACTCATGCATGGTGTTTCAAAAAATTTCTTAATATTTATTGATTAATTGTGATTAAATATTTGTCCAATATAATTAGTTAGAATTGAATGACTATCTAGTTAACTAGAGTTTGGTTATCCGACAACATAATTGACTCGAGTTGAGTTGGATATATATCCGACCAAACTAAAAAATTGTCCAATTCATTAGATTTTAATCAGATCATTATCCTACTAATTGAAGCTAAATTAAACACATGTTAACTCATCATAATTTAAATAAATAAGTATATGACTTGCAAAATTACACTTAAGCATAACTAATAAAGTAGATATTTACATTAATTATTAATCGTATAGTTTTAAAAAGGGGAGTTCATGATGCTCAAAGTTTGGGATTTAGAAATATAATAATATCTTTTTTAATCGACTGGTATGGATTTTATCCATGTTTTTAAAGAATTTTAATTTAAAACTTTAGTTTATAAAATATTTATCATATTGTTAAATTAAAACATTAATCTCATTTAATTGAAGATGTTTATATATGCATTAACAATGACAAAAAAATAAGAGTAATTTTATCATTTAAATTTAGATAAATAGATTTTTATACTATCGAACTATAAGGGTTATTACAAATATATTATCGACCTCTCATTTGTTACTTTTATACCATCGAATTTTTAATTTATTATATATATATATCACATGTAGTTGAATCTAACGATAGTTAACGTTTGAGACTATGAAAAACCCTAAATATCCCTCACCCTCCTTCACACCCTCGACAAATCAACCAAACTTATTCTTATGCCTCTATTACCTAGCCTTGCCAGGCCACGCCTTCACCAGCCACCAACCCCTAGTCGGTCACTCGCTAGTTATAATCCCACCAATCACCCCAACCAAATCCCATCAAAAAAATTCATTTTCCACCCGCCTTATCTTGCGCTTCCCCAAATCTTTTAACTTGCATCAACCCTTATTTGTTAAAGATCTCTCAATTCCTACTCTCACCTAAGACAACCTCAAAAACCTCACCGCTTGTAAATTCATTGAGTATGTCAAGAATGGCATGGTCCTCGATCTCAGTACTAGCTAAACTTCCACTTTTGTGGTCGATAAGCTCAAAGAATTGCTAAAGTCTGATCAATTAACGCACATTGTTTGAATCCTAACTTTAAAATGAACTGAAGAACAATCTCGCCAATTGGGTATTCCTCTTTAAATTTTGGACGATTACCCATTTCTTGATTGCCATTGATGGAACTAATAAAGTAGATCCAGATCTTAATTACATTGTTAGAGTAGTCAGCACTTGTGTCCCAAACCTCAAACAAAAGCTTCGACAACATGATAAACAAATAAGAACCGATATTATATATTTTCATTGTGATCAAATTGTCCGACTACTTGAAAGTAATTAAAGCTTGAGACTCGAGCATGCCAGTGCTAGTCGGGTTGATAGTACATTAAATCCAACCGCCAAATTTAACCAGAATAGCAATGGAGGCTATAGAGATGGAAGAATTGGAGGAGTTCTAGGTCTAGTGAAGTTAGGAGCTCAGAATGAGGTTAGTTGGTTCGAGTCTCAAACATTAATCCCGTTAGATTTAACCGCATATGGTATATATATAACAAGTTAAAAGTTCGATGGTATAAAAGTAATAAATGAAAATTCGATGATATATTTATAATAACCCTATAGTTGATGGTATAAAGATATGTTTATCTTTTAAATTTTTTTATTTCTTTTTCTTCATCCACTTGCTTTCTTCTTCTTATTCCCCAATTATATGTATATATATGTATATATATATATATATTATTTTCTTTCTTTCTTCGTTTTTCTTCTTTTTCTTTTTGTATTTAATTTTTTTAGTCTATCTTTTCTTTCTTTTCTTCTTACTATTCCTTTCTTCTTTTTGCTTCAACTATCTCTGAAGAGAATCAAAACTATAGATTTTTGGGAATCTATTAGATTGAAAAGAAGCTAAAGAAGATGGGTGCTTTAAAAGAAGCTTAGTGAGCAAGTGGAGCACACAAGAGATGAAGAACAACAAAACCATAATCAAAATAATAAAAATAATTGCAAGAAATCTATGTATTATCTGGCATTCCACAGATTAAGTATAGAATATGTTCGATCATAATTCAATTTAGAAACATTCAGGAAACCATATGAACACAAATGTAAATACAACAGAAGTAAAAAGGGATTGAAAACATACCTCCTGTCATTGATCAAATTTCACCACATTCACGGGAATTCTAATGGATTTTTAGTTTGATATTTTTAAACCTTTCTCTATTATCACGATGGTGCAGAGAACAATTAACTGAAGATTAATTGAATTTTCTCTCAATTTTCAACACAGAATAGGCATAGGGACCAAACCATGTATTTATAGACAAGTCTCAAATGCTCTATCAATCAAAGAGCAATCAGACGTGTATTAAGGGGATGCAAAACATGGGTGATGGAGTGATGGAAGTTATGGATCAACTTCTGCCAACTACTCAATTGCTCGGTTGGTTACTAAGTAGTTTAAAGAGAAAAAACCTACATTTTCCCACTTGGTACATATATTCTATCATTAAACTTTATAAGAAACATAACACATGAACCATGGCGATAGGTCATCTAATAAAAAGTATTATCTTCCATGTATCACGATGCATTATGCATCTTAAGCCCATAAAACTTAATGAATAAACCTGATGTTTATTCAAGGTCTATTACTTAAATATGTTTTCTCAAAATATACGATAAAACAAAATATGCACATAAAATTAATGAGAAAACATCAACTGAATAAGAGTTTCATTAATATTAACAAATGTACGTACAATGAATATTTACATTATAGAACCAAGTCTCATTCTTACTATATGATCCTTGAAATTCTATAGTGACATGCCCAAAAACTTGATGAGCAGAACTGACATCGCCGATCCTGCCAATACTTTTGTTTTATATTTATAAAATTCTCGCAAATGCACGAATCATTTCGTAGAAAATGATAAGTATACTCTAAGGTTGATCTAAGGAAGGAATGTATGTGGTTTTTAATTTATTATTCAAACTTTTAAAAACGAAATTAAATCATAAACATCTTGTCACGATATTTTGGTTTTTTGTTATTTCTAATCTAATAACATAAAAATAAACATAGATACAGATTCAATAAATATTAATGCAAATTTTATCATTTATAATAATGGAGTGTTTATGGATATAATAACTAAGTAATTATGCTTGTTCATACTATTTAGGTTTTTAAAGATATAAATTGATATTTATTGATTCTCTCTTTTTTACATGAATACCACATTTGGTGGGGTTAGATATTCTTTGTTAACTAAACAAATCAATTAACACCTATGGGTGGGGTTGATAACTAATTTGGTTAATTAAATTAATTTCTTTTTTCTAAGAGATTAAAAATGAACCATTTAAATGCCATCTTTGGTGGGGTTAGACAGTTTAAACTTTATTCAAGGTGTCCAAATTAAACCTAAGAATTTAATTATTCGAGTACTAACTTTCAAGTTTTAAAACTATTACTGAAAACATGTTGTCAATAAATTTTCAGATAATAGCTCTTATAAAAACTTTTGAAATAGATCTTCACTCTAACTACCGGGCGATTGTACCAACAAATAAAAGAACACTACTCTAAATTAGACCGGATAACTAAACCTTAAAATCTAATTTTCAGATTTAAGTTTGTAATGAAAAATAATATATTTCTCTCTAACATTCTTAATATAAAATCTTGAATAAAAATAAAATCAATTCATTTTAGAGATTTTTACCTAAATAATATTTCGCAAGCATAACAACGTTATTATTATATCATGTATACAAACAACCAGTAAAATTAAATTTAATCACAGACAAATTAAATATAATATGTAAGAATAAAACATAAAAAATAACAATAAAAAAAATAAAATCCTTATAGTACTTTGATGCTATTCTTGTTATTAAAAAACCTCTAAACGGAATTTGCATTTACAATTATTGAATCAAAAAGAAAATAAATTACAAAAACATAATTAGTTCTTCTCAAAAAGAGAAGAACTCTAAAACTAAGAAAAACTAACTAAGATAAACTTAAAAAACTAACTAAGAAAAACTAAAAAAACTAGAAAATGAGATAAAGAAAGAGAAGAAAAGATGTTTTTTTAGGTATGGTATGAAGTGAAGAGAATGGGGGTATTTATAGGTGAGGAGAGGAAGAAAAAGTGGGTGAAAAAATGATAAAAAATGGTGGAAACATGGAGTAGTGAATGATGATATCATACTGATAACGTCATGGTGATGTGGGGCGAGTTGGCGCACGTGGATGGGGCAGATGGGTGCAGCGGTGCATGTGGACTGGGCACAGATGGGTAGTGGCACGCGTAGACGGGAGCAGGGGCGTGCTCAGAATGGAGAGCAGAGGTGCGCACGGAATGGAGAGCAAGCGCGCGTTGGAAGGTACGGCTGGGCGACTGCTCGTGCGATTTCTTCATTTTTGACCTATTTTGTCCAATTTTTCCATATTTGTTGACTTTTCCTCATTTATTTATGAATATATTTGTGATGTATTGCCTTCAGTATTCCTCTTTAAGTTACGTTTTTAAGCAAAAATACCTGAAAAACAATAAAAATACCCATGATTTTGAAAAGACAAATTTATATAAATATATGATAAAATCATATAAATATATATATTTTTAATAAATTAATATGCATAAAATCATGGTAATTTTAGTGCTTTTTGAGCACTCATCACATGCCTTTAGTCAAAGGATCAACAATCATCAATTCAATGCTAACATGCTCAATGACCACTTTCTTTTCCTTAACATGTTCTTTTATGGCCAAGTATTTGATGTCGATGGGCGTACTACGACTTTGTTGTTCTTGGCCATAAACATAGAAGCTGAGTTGTAATAATACAATCACAATGGTCTAGAAATAGAGTTAACTACTATAAGCCCATAAATGAAACTCTTCAATCACCATATGATGTACCTTCAAAACATGACACAAACTCAACCTCCATAGTGGAATTAACAGTCAAGATCTACTTTGCACTCCTCCAAGACACGGCTCCACCGATAAGCATGAAAATGTAACCAAATGTTGATTTTGTGAATCAACATAGCCAGCAAATTCTGCATCAGAGTATCCAATCACTTCCAAATCGTCGGTTTGTCTATATATGAGCATGTAATCATTTGTCCCTTGAAGGTAACTCATGACTTTCTTTGCATCTCTTCAGTGGTCAACACCTAGGTTACTTTGATATCTCTCTAGCATCCCAATAACAAATGCAATGTCAGGTCTGGTGTAGACCTGAGCATACATTATGCTTCCAATGGTTGAAACATATGGAATGGTTTTCATCTTTTCCCACTCAAGCTCATTTTTAGGGCATTGGTTTAGGCTAAATCTATCACCCTTCACAATGGATGCCATACTCGGTGAATAATCATTTATTTGAAATCTCTCTAAAACTTCATTGATGTAGGTCTCTTGAGACAAACCCAAAATGCCTTGAGATCTATCCCTATGGATCTTAAAGCCAATGACATAAGGTGCCTCACCCATATCCTTCATATCAAAGTTCTTCGAGAATAATTGTTTCACCTTATATAGCAAACCCTTATCATTGGTTGCAAGAAAAATATCATCCATATATAGCACTAAATAAAAAATCTTACTCTCGCTCACCTTATGGTATATACATTGATCCATGACATTCTTTTCAAAACCAAATGAAGTGATGATGCTATGGAATTTCAAATATCATTGAAAAGAAGCTTGTTTTAATCCATATATGGATTTATTAAGCTTATAGACCAAGTGCTTACCATTACTAGAGGAGAATCCTTCAAGTTGTTTCATGTAAACCTCTTCCTCTAGGTTACCATCAAGGAAAACCATTTTCACATCCATTTGACGAAAATCCAAGTCAAAATGGGTAACCAATGCCATGATCACACAAAGTGAATTTCTTAGATATAGGAAAAAATGTCTTTGTTTAGTTGATTCCCTCTTTTTGAGTTAATCTTTTGGTAATGAGTCTTTCTTTATGTCTCTCAATGTTGCCTTATGAGTCTTTCTTTGTCTTGAAGATCCATTTACATCCAATGGCTTTTACACTATCAGGGAACTTGACGAGATTCTAAACTTAGTTAGACATCATAGAATCCATATCTTCTTTCATGGCATTGTACCATAAGTTCAAAACCTTAGAACTCATGGCCTATGAAAATATCTCAGGATCATTTTTAGCCCCCAACATTGTAGTCACACTCTTGTAGATACAGAACATAATCATTAGGAATAATCGATTTCCTTACTCTAGTAAATCTTCTTAATGCTGCATCAACATTCTCCTGAGGAGTAAGATCATATTGTTCAGTTGGTTGTTCAATAGCTTCAGGCATCTATTGAACTTCAGCATCTACTAGATCAAGATCAACAACTTGTGGTGCTTCTAGGATTGGTTCTTCAATATGCATTTGTACTCGAGCCACATTGTTAACAAAAAAAATCAATCCATTACTTGAAGTAGCATATTGAGCATCTGAATGATCTTTCTTAAGACCAATGCCCTAGGATCTATCACTCCTACTAATCAAGTCATTTTCAAGAAATTTTGCATTTCTTGATTCCACAAACCTAGTGCTATGAGATGGACAATAAAACCTATATCTCTTAGACCTTTCATCATATCCAACGAAATATCCACTTATAGTTCTTGGGTCCAACTTCTTTTTTTATGGATTATAGACTCTTACTTCAGACATATAACCCCAAACACGTATATGTCATAAACTTGGTTTCCAACCCTTAAATAACTCAAAAGGTGTCTTTGGGATAGCCTTGGTTCGAACTCGGTTCAATATGTACGTAGTCATCTTAAGAGCTTTAGTCCACAAGGACTCAAGAAGTTTGGTGCTAACAAGTATGCTTCGCATCATGTCCAATAATGTTCGGTTTCTCCTTTCAGCTACTCCATTATGGTCCTAAGAGCTTGGAAAACTGTATTGGATAACAATCTCATTCTCTTGATTCTTTTAAATTATATATTTCAATTATCATTTTATCACCTTGTCTTAAATAATATAAAATTGGTAAATTTTTTACATACGCTTTTACTTTATCCATATACATAATATCTTGTTTTGTCCATATCCATATATGGTATTTTGTTTTCAATTTTCCTTGTAATGGTTTTCATATTTCTATAAGTTTCTTGATATATGCTTCATCATATATCAAACATCCTAGAAATCTTTGTAATTAGTTTTTGTATTTTAATTTAACTAGGAAAATCTTAAATGTTATTTAGTATATGGGATTGTAGATTATATTTTCCATCTTCAATCTCCAACCCTAAATACTTAATTTTCTAATGACCAAGTATTGTTTTCCTTTTAGAGAGTACAATGCTTTCTTTCCTGCATTCTTATAGAATATTAATAATATCCAAATAATATTTATTTAATTCAATACTGAAAATAAAAATATCATCTATACAGACACGACAAATATTTTGTAATTTTTTCAAGATGTTATCCACATAACTTTGATAGATATATATGGCTTATTTTAATTCAAATGGTACAAAAATCCATTGGAATTATCCTTAAGGGTAGCTAAATGTCGTTAATTTTTGAGATTTTTCATCTAGTCTTATTTGTCAAAATCCACTTTTGCAATCAAAACTTAAGTATTTCTTTCCTTTTATTAATGATAACAATTCTTCTTTCTTTGTAATATAGTATCCATTAACAATGGTTTCTTTATTCAATGCTTTGAAGTTTATTACCATTATCTTTTTTTCTCTTCTTTATTTAATGCTTTGAAGTTTATTACCATTCTCTTATTAGATATAAGAGTCTCTTAATTTTATGCTGGCAATCGTTTTAGATTTATTGATTTTTGGATATAAAAGATTTCTGAGCTTACTATTTTTAATAATTTTTTGATATCTATTAGGGCTTTATCTTCATGTATTTTATTAAAAAATGAGTTTTATTTCTCTTCTATATCTAATGAAATATTTTCTAAATAAGGTTTTTGTTGCTTGGTGGCAATCTCACCACGTTTTCACTTTTTATGTTGTTGCATAAAAGTTGGGTTTGATACAATTAAAGCTTTTCTTATTTTTGATACATAAATGGTATCACTATCTAATATTATCAAACTTATTTTGTCTAAATATTTTGTAAACAGTTGATATAAGTTTAGAAAATTATTTCCTATAAATAAATCAATTTCTATTTCTTGTTGATATATGGTAGAAATATGAAAATTTTCTCCACCTATCATTATATCTGTAACTTTTAAAACCTTATTAAAATTTATTGTAATATTATTAGTAATTCTTACAATTAAATATTTTGATGCATGTTTTCAATGTTTTTTTGGAAACACATATTTATTATTTTGTATCTATATATGCATGTAAATGATAGCTAGTATATCCTTTAAATTTAAGTTCTATCTTAATATAGGTACTATTTGAATTTGTATTACTATACAAATCACTCATCTTTTGAGTCATTTATTTTCTCTTCAATTTCCTCTAATAGATGAATACTGTAAATATCATCTATATTTGATTCATCAATTGGTTTTAATTCTACCTTAAAAGCTTCTTCTAAAATTTTTGCTTTATATGGAAATTCCTGTTTACATGTTTTTCCATATTGAAGCTTGTTAGGGCATTCATTGGCATAATGTCATTTATTACAAATCCAACATCTACATTTTTTCTTTGAAGGGGAATAATTCTCGTTTTCAGAAGGTTTATACCTTTTTTCTTTTAAAATATCTTTTCTTATAAGTTTTTTGGTTAAACCTTCTTTTATATTTTTGAAAATCTTGTTTTATGAATTTGTATCTTTTAAGTTTTTTGTAATTTTTATATTTCTATTTGTAGGATTTTATTTTACATCCATATTTTTCTAGTATTTTAAAATCTCTTATATTATTACAAATTTTATCATTCCCTCTTATTTGTTTATATTCCTTTCTTTCTTGACATTTAATGATTACCCATCTTTTAAGGCTCTTTATTTTTCCTACTAGGGTATCTGGTATTGTTTTCCTATTTCTCTAATTTCAACTTTCTGTTAAGGTCTTATGCAATGTTCCAAGTAATTTTGAAAAAAAAATCATTTTAAATTATTTCATAGAAGGTGGTAGTTTATAGTAATTTATTTCATATTCAAAAATAAAATAATCTATTTAACATATTTCAAATTTCCATATTTATTAAATGCCATTTGGCTTCGTTGATTTTATTTTTACTGGACTTAGTGATAGTTCTTCATTTATCTTCTCTAATAAATTTCTTGTATATTTCATTTACTACTATATCTAAATATTCTCTTCCTATAGGAGCATTTTCTTGAATTAATAAATATTGTTGGTATGTTAAATTTAAAAGGCAAACTTTAACATTTCCTGTCATTTTATGAACTACTAATACCTTACAGATTGAAAGATTTTTGTGTGTAGTTTGAGAGGTTTATGTGAGTACACTATAAGTTTCATAGAGCTTGAATTCTAGAGGGATACTACCTCTAGTTTTCCAATACAACCCTTCTTTCATTTTGGATGGTTGTCTTCTTCTATTAGGAGTGTCAGGTTCTCCTTACCTTTGTCTAATTTCTTTATTCCTTATGTGAGTCAGATGTTTCTTCTTGGTAATGAAATTGGTTTTATATGACCTTTTGGGGTAATGATTTCTGGTTTAGAATTAGTCTTGCTGATTATTATCATATCATTTTCCTCTTTGTTTGTCAAAGTTTTTCATTATAATGTTCTTCTAATTCTTCATTGGTTAGTGTTAACAAACTAATTAATTTTTCTATGTCTCTCGGATTCATGAAATGTATTTCTAATTCTTTTTTGTATTCCATTCAATTGGAATTATATCTTTTTTGTTAAATTTTTCTTCTCTTATTTCTACTTTTAATTCTTCTAAGGGATCATATTTATGACTCATAATATCATTGTTTCTATGTATGTTATATAGATTTTTTCTTAATTTTGTGAATTCCATATGTATATCATGTTGTAGTTGATTATAACCACATTCTTTTATTTCTTTTAATAATTATTTTTATGTTTCGATTATACCTTACAGATATTTCGTGTTTGATTCTTGAATTAAATCTATTTCTTCTGTTAAAAGTCTCAAAACTTTCATTAATGTTACTTGATTTTTGCTATGCCTACTAGGCTTCCATCTATTTCTAACTATATATATTTTAATTTGTCTTTAAACATTATTATCTTTCTAATATGACATCATGAACTACTGTTTTCATTACTTGAACTTCATCATTTAATTTTTTAACTTCTTCTTTATAAGTTTCTTTTTCATGGTCTATAAAAGTAAATATTAGCATTATTGTTTTTAACCACATTATTTTTTCTTTTTTGTATAAGTATTTCAAAGTCCGTTTGTATTTTTAGTTTTATTATTTGTCCAAATTCTTGAAAGGTTTAATCTATTTCTATAAATTCATTTTGTCTATATATTGAACTATTATGGCTATTTGTTAATGAATATCGTACTATATAGTGTATTAAAAATAGATGATTTCCTTTTTTTATTAAATCCACTCTTTCAAATTTGACAGCTAAACTTAATACTTGGTTTAAATTTTTATCATAAATATTAATAGCAAGCATAAGATATGTTGTAAATTTTGGCTTCTAATATCCCAAATTACCATGTAAAACATCTTTTTTATTTATTATTTTATTATCTAGCAAGGTTATTTTATGGTTATATCTATTCCTTCTTTGAAATAAGCTTGTATTAATATTTGGATTCCTTCTAAATGATTGTATTTGATTTTTTCCTTATCCTTTGGGGAATTTTGGATAGTTTATTTAATATAGTTTTCTTGTCAATTAATAATATATTATACCTTTTTTTACATCTGTGATATTAATGTCAATTTGTTTATTACTTATTCTATAATAAATTATGCCTTTTCTTGGGAATAATTTACTTAAAAATGAAAATGATGAATCTTTAAATCCATTTTTTTCTTTAAGATTTAATTTTATCTTTTGAATTTATTCAAATTTCTTTTTACTTATTATCATTTCTATGAAAAATATCCTGATATGTCTTCTATTTCTAATTCTAATATTCTTTGATTTCTTATTATTTCTTGATTTTCTATTATTTTTTCTTCCATTTTTATTTATGAAATATTACTTTTTACTTCAGTTATACTCAAGGAATATTTTTAAATTTTTTGAAACCTTAGGAATATTTTTAAAAATACCTCAAAACTTGGGGGTATTTTTGATGTTATTTCGATAAATTTATGTGAACTTAATTTATATTTATTATTACAAAAAATTAGCATGTTTTGATTTAAAATATTATTTTATTTTATTATATAATGATAAATTAGTGTTTTCGGAGTATAACATACCAAATGAATGAGTAAAATTTCATTTATTCAACTTGTGCAATATTAGAAATATTATAAACTTTATTTGAATCCCATGAATTTATTTTAGAACAACATCAACATTCATTTTTTAAATATATAAGAATATTTATTATTGTTATAATATTCTTATGTATAAATTTAAATTTAATGGTATTGATCAATTGTAGTGAAAGTAAATCTCAAAGCAACTATAGAGAGATATTATAAAAGAAAATCTACTACTGAACCTGAGCTACTACGATCTTTAAAGTGTAACAACAATTAAAAACAAATTGTCGTGGACATCAACCTTGCAAATCTTTTGACTGATTCGGTTTTAAGAAGAAAAAAAAATTGGATTATGGTCTTAATGTTAAGGATGCAATTATAAGAACATATTTACAACAAGAACCTTGCCAACCTCTAATTCGTGATTTTCACTCAACAAAAATCGGTGAAAAGTGAACAAGATTTAATCCAAATTTGTTTGAAAAGTATTCTAATTGGATAAGATATAACATTTTCTTTATGTTGTTATCTTTTTAAACTATAAAATGGAGAATAAGGTGGTGGTGACTCCTTTATTGGTCAAGGTTTCTCAAATTGAAAGAAGTTTGAAAAGTTACAAGCTCATGTTAGAAGTCCTAATAGTTTTCATAATAAAGTTTAAAAAAGTTGTGAAGTACTCATATATGAAGAACAAAACATTAAGATGCATTTGATCAAGCAATCAACATACTTGAATTGAATATTGAATTCACCTAGGTACCTTAATTGATTGGGTTTATTTTTTATTAAGCCAAGGGTTTACATTTCGAGGTAGCAATGAATCAAAATTTTTCAAGAATCAAGGATATTTTTTTGAACTTTTAAGGTGGTTATGTGAACATTGTGATGTAATAGGTTGTGTTTGCTTGAAAAATACTTCTCATAATTTTAAGTTAATTTCACTTGATATACAAAAAGATATAATGAGTGCTATTTCAAGTGAAATTGTTAGCATTATGCCTAAAGATATCGGTGATTCATTCTCTTTATTGATAAATTTCGTGATATATTTTCCCAAAAACAAATGGCTATTGTTTTGTGTTATGTGGACAAAAAATGATGTGTTATTCAATATTTGGTTGGTTTTAAGTATGTTATTGATAGGAGTGTTATATCTCTTAAGCATGTTATTGTTCAATTTCTTTCTAGACATAGTAAAAACAAATCTCAATTGTGAAGATAAGGTTATGACGAGACAAGTAACATGCATGGTGATATTCATACTCTGAATGTCATTCATTTTGAAGGAGAATAAATATGTCTTTTATAATTATTGCTTTGTCCACCAATGTCAGTTAGCTTTTATAGTTGTAGCAAAGAATCATGTGAAAGTCGTTGATCCTTTTAAATTAATTACAATTATGATAAATATTGTTGATGTATCAACTAAGCGTATTGACATTCTTAGATGGAAGCATGATTTTATAGTTTTTGAAACTCTTACGAATCGTGAGATTTCAATTGACCAAGGCCTTAATAAAGAAACTAATCTTAAGAGGCTTAATCATACTCGTTGAAGCTCACATTATATACTTTGTTAAATTTGATTAACATATTTTCATTTGTAATAAAGATTCTTAAGACAATAGTTGAAGATGCATGAGATTCTGATCAAAAGCATAAAGTATCTATTTTATTGTTTTTTTTACATTCAATTTTGCCTTTTGTTTGCATTTGATAAGAACATATTGGATATCTCATATGACTTGTTGCAAGCTTTACAAAGAAAATGTCAAAATATTGTGAATGTTATGAAATGTGTTCAAATATGTAATGAAAGATTACAAATAATCAAAGATGAAAGTTTAAATTGTTTAATTGAAGAGGTTTATTCTTTTTATGCCAAACATCATATTAAAATAATAAATATGAATGATATGTATATAGCTTATGGTCGGCCAAAATGAAAAGCTCAAGAGATTATAAATATGTATCATTATTAAATTAAGTTATTTTATATTGTAGTAGATATGCAGCTTCAAGAGCTTAATAACATATTTATTGGGATAAATATGGAATTACTTTTTTGTGTGGTTTGTTTAAATCCAACTAATTACTTTTCAAGTTATGATAAACTAAAGTTGATTCGTCTTACTTATATTTATCGAACTTATATTTATCGAAAGGATTTTATTGATGTTGAGCTTATGTCACTTGAACATCAACTTGAGAATTACATCATTGACATGCAATCTACGAATGAATTTGTCAAATTAAAATTGAGTGATCTTTAAAGGAAAATGATAGAGACAAAAAGTTTATCTATTAGTTTATTTACTTATCAAATTGATACTTTACCAATCGTAATTGCAATTATTAAGAGAATATTTATGCCATAAAGTTTTTGAAAAATTGACTACGTAATCATATGGAAAATCAATGAATGAATGATAACTTGATTACATAAGTTGAGAAAGATGTTTTTAATGATGTTGACATTGAGGTTATTATGATAATGTTTCAAAAAATGAAAAAACATAAAGAAATATTGTAATTATTTATTATATAATACAATTGATCTATTTTATGTTTTTATTGCTTAAATTATACCTTTAGATAATTAGACGTGTCTATTATATTTATTATAACTTAACTAAATTTTTTTGGATATGTTTGCTCATCATTGTGATTTATCTCCATGTATGAAATTAAGCAATATGAATTGAAATTCTACAAATTTGTTAGTTTTAGATTTTTGAGTTTTGAAAATTTATATAAAATATTGGTATATACTATGTTATAACTCATAAATCATACATATTTCTAATATTAAAATCATGTCTTGATTTTTAAGTTTATTAAGATGTAGAAATGATCATCTAATAAGTGTATTCTTTATTAAATGCGAAATTTCACTAAAAAGAGAAAGAAAAATTATCATTCAAAATCATAAAATGATCAAAAATGAGTACATATATATTATCTTTAATTTATACTTCATTCACTAAATATACAAACTCATTATTAATTAATATTTAAGATATTTATAATTTTGTATATGCATAGTAAATAATGATTAGACTCGTACACACCATTTGAATGGGATAATTACGAAGATATCAATGTGCTATAAAAGAATTGATATTTTCTAAAATGTTCAAGAAAATAAGTTTAATCGCTTTGTTTTTTATTATAATATTTGAGTCATTTTATTTTAAAAAAGTGACAATATAAAAATAAATGATTTATTTTTTTATCTTTTTAATTTTATCATATTGTTTCAAATGTTATTGAAATATTAATGTTATAAATTATTTTTAATAATAAACAATAATAACTATAAAATTGATAAAAAAATAAAATATAAATAAATTTTAAATTTTTTTGACTAATTATCATTGGACTATTTTCTTTTCTTAGCAAAAAAAAAACTGGGAAAGAAATTAAATTGTTTTAACTAATATAATTAAAAAAATACTTAAATGTATTTATCTCATAAATAAATTAGCACGCTCATGAGACCTTGTTTTGTTGATTTTTTTTCTTTAAAATAACTTTTATAGTGTCAAATTCACAACTTATTAATTTACTATATAAATAAATGAAAATCAACCAATATCAATGTCAAATAGTAATAATAATATTTCATGGTATAATAATTTACTTAGATTTACTTTAATTTTTGACATGAAGACTTATTTATTAGATTAAGTATATCATGTATTAATTTAATAATATAGAAATTAAATAGAATTTATATTTAAAACATATACAAAATGAATAAAATTAATATTATAAGAATGTATAATATATTTAAAAATATAAACTTAATAATTTTAGTACTAAATTGTTTTCAGTTGTGTTTTCTTCTTTTTTTTTATTTAATTTTTTCAAATATATATAAAAATCTTGACATATGTTTAAATTTTTCAATATTAATAAAATTTGTATTATATTATTATATAATTTTAAATAATTGTTATAAATTATCTTGAATCAAATTTTTAAATCTATAATTAAGTTTGCATATAAAATAAAATATGATTTATACGTAATTTAATTTTTTACTCACAAATTTTTATATATTATTAAACATTAAAATATGTTCACTCAGTGTTATTTCACGTACATCAGTTTTTCCTTCTTTTTTTTTTTAAATAATTAGAAACCTATTCGCTCCTTACTCCTTTTTTAATAAAAAGTTTGGAGCATTTTTGAAATTTTTCTAGCTTATTAAGGGTAATAATGTCATTAGTCTGCCTTATTTGCGATATGAAATTGCAAATATCCATTACTCCTAGATAGTTTCACCTGAACCAGATCCCCAATACATTCGATTCGACATACCCTAATTTCATTATATCCCTCCTCCACACCAACGCACCGGCGGTTAAGAATCCTCCATTATTGGAGTTGGCTAAGCTCCAGTGCTGCCATTAAACAAGCCAAAAGTCTCCGCAATCTACTCTCCCACTCTCTTTGCGTTCATCGATCTCCATTAGTCCATCTCCTTCTTCTGTAATATGTAAGATACCTCCTCGGACTCAGTTTTTGATTCTCATATTCGGGTTATTAACTGGCCGTTTCAAATGAATTATTCGTCGTACTCTGAAGATAGGTTTCATGTCATAAAACGTATCACTTTCATTTAGGCTATTGACTTGTCGTTTTTGATATTCTACTTGTTTAGCGTTTAGCATTCAGTAATTAATGTAATTGAGCTCAGTCGTATATTGAAGGTTTTGATTTTATGATTTCAGTTTTATTCTTTATGTTTAGATTTGCCGACCTTGTATGATACTGTAATATTAAATAGTTTAGTGATATAATACGATGCTTTATTTACCTTTTATTTGTTCAAAATATTTATTTTGAAATTTTTCAATACGTTTCGAGCTTTTTTTAGTGGATTTGTTGAATGCTTGAAATAATACCTCATGAATTTCAATCTTACTTTTTTCCCAAGTTAATTGTGGCGTAGGGCATAACACACTCTTGAGCCGCCCTTGGGTAATTATAGTTTAATGGATTGCTGGAAAGAGTGGTAAATAAACTATTGAAGTGTGTTGAATGTTAATTCAACGATACTAAACCCAATATATTAGGTTTATCACTCAGATGATTTGTTGCTCCCAAAATGTAATGTAAGTATGTATATATACGTTTGTCTAAAAGAGTAGGAAATCATGTATGCATTGAAAAACTTCCCCCCTCTCTCCTCCTCCTCCTCCTCCTTTCTCTCCTCCCTCCTCCTCTTCCCTCCCTCTCTCTCTTCTATTATACTGGAAATGAAGAAGCTTTCCGAGATGCAGTTATCTGATTGGCCTTGTGGTTACTATATTGAACTAGGTTTTCAAATGGTATCCATTGACTAGGAGTGCGGAACTATTATAGAGGCAAAGTGATATTTTTACATGAAAATGTTAACGCCGAGTAATATTTTTAAGTCAACTCATATATCTTAAAATTCATTTCTGTAAAGTTTACATAATTATATACATTTTCTGTACATTTTGCATATTAATCCTAAAACATAAAATTGTTTGGGTTAAGTAATATATATAATTTGAAACTTATTTATTTAAAAAATTTATTTCTAATTGTGATAATTTAAAGATTTTTTTTATGTAAATCAATAAATTTTTTTATATATATCTTGCAAAATTATGTAAAATTTATGTACAGCTTAAAGCTCACAGATTTATATACGATTTGTACATCTTATAAATACCCTAGAACATCAAAATGTTTATATAATAAGTAATATTTTTAGTTTAAAACTCTTCTATTATAATACTCATTTTCAAGTTTATTGTGATATTTTAAATTTTTTCTTGTTATTCTAATATAAATTTCCTTTTATTATGTATTTGTAAAAAAAGAATTAGTAAAAGATTTTGTAAAGCTTATAAAATTAAGTACAACCTATGTATAATTTTAGAAACTTCTCAAAAGTAAGAAACCAAAATACATAAGCACTAAACAAGAATCCAAAAAAGATGACAAAAAGCTTTAATTTCCTCTAGTTAGTACAAAGAAATAAAATAAAATCTCCATCTAATTACAAACTTAGAATTCCATATAGAATTCATTTTGTAAAATGTACAAATATATACAATAAAAAGTTCATACATATTTATTTAATATAAATATAAAATGTGTAAAATTATATACATCATAAAGAAAATGGAGATCGCACTAGTATATATAGTAAAAGACTAAAAAATCTTCTTTGATGAGATCTCTGCCTCTTTTTATTTCGCTGGAATTTCCATTACCTCTCAAATTTTAAGTTTGTGGACCTCACCTATTTATCGTCCTCTCGCTGTTGATATTTCCCTTTGCTGTTGGGAGGTTTAAGAATCCTCTCACTGCATTAGATCCCCAAGCGATTCGAATCCTTCACAAATCAAAAGAGCTCAAACTTGCTAAATAAGGGTTTGGTTGAATCAGTAGTTCCAAGACTTCAAAAGGGCTTGACTCGGAGCTATTAATTTGAGTAACCATGGCGGTAGTGGCTAATGCTTTGATCGCCTTGATGAGGCTTTAAAGGTTAGTATCTTTCACTTGTTGACTTTATCTCTTATCTCTACCCCCAGCTCATCTAGATAAATTTTGAAGTACAACTGTGACCATAGCTAATGGGAACTGAAATCTGAGGGAAGTTAGATGAACACCTGAGCACGGGTGGCTGGAACAATATTGGGAAGAAAGAAACAAATGAGCGCTGATAACCTAATAGTTGGCTAGGACAAAATGGTACAGTCATGCATTGAAAACGATGTCGTGAATCTATATAAGGAAAAAACGCTCAAGGATGTATAGCGCTGCTATTTCTGTTCTTTTATTCATTGACTAGAGCCTACTGACTGTTAAGACAAAAAAAAATGAAAGTAAACATAAGGAGAAGAAGAAAATGGTTTTTAATACCTTGCATGATTTAACTGTAACAATGGAAACCTGCTTAAAGATTTAATGATTTGTGGCTGTTCTCTTGTGTGACTTCTCAAGAAGTTTGCTAATTATGTCGTTCCTTTGCTGTTGCAGCAGTCTACAACTAGCTAGTACTTTGAGTGTCTAGATTTCACATTGGCTGGGCTTTACTTTGAAGGAAAAGCTGTGTTTTTCTCTTCCTTTGTATTTGGTGCAAAAATGTCGGTGACAGCAGGAGTTAGTGATACTGTGATTGCTATTAGGGAGAAACTCAGGGGTAAAATTGGTCAGACAGAAGTTAAAAAGTATTGGCCTGGTAAGGCTCCTGAGTGGGCAGATGATGTTGGTGAAGAAGGGGATATTAGGATGGCCAGTGCAGCTGCCCTGGAGAAGGCCTTCCCTACTAAGGAATAAACAGACATTGTAGGGAAAGCTGACCCGAGGCTCTGCCGTTTGGCTGAGAGCAAGATAGATAATCGTGAGGAAGCTAGAGCTGATCATAGGCGCATTCGCCAAGCTGAGGTCATCTCAACAATTGAAGAGGAAACCAAGAGACAGGAAAGGTTTCGATGCAGAGGAGGATGAGGATGCCTTAGAGGAAAGGAGGAGGAGATTAAAGAGAAGTTGCGCCAGAGGGAGCAAGAAGAAACTCCACTACTTCCATCAGAAGATGAGGAGAAAGAAGAGGAAGAGGAAGAGAAAGAGGAAGAGGAGGAGGAATCTGGATATGAGACTGACTCAGAGGAAGAACTTACAGGTGTAGCAATGGTGAAGCCTTTCTTTGTTCCCAAGTCAGAGAGAGATACTGTCGCCGAGTGTGAGCGTCTTGAGGCTGAAGAGCAGGCTATTGAGGAAATAAAAAAGGAGAAATTGGAAGATAGGAAAAGGGAGACGAAACAAATTTTGGTTGAGGAAATTCGGAGGGATGAAGAAATTCAAAGAAGCTTGGATCAGGAAGCAGATATTGGTGATGTTGATACAGATGATGAGTTTAATGAGGCTTAGGAGTATGAAACTTGGAAGGCAAGAGAGATTGCACGGATCAAAAGGGATAGGGAGAGCCGCAAGGCAATGTTGAAGGCGAGGGAAGAAATTGAGAAGCTGAGAAACATGATAGAGGAAGAAAGGAGGGAGTGGGAGAGGAAGAATCCAAAACCCTCTGCAGGTTGACCGAAGCAGAAATGGAGGTTCTTGCAGAAGTATTTTCACAAGGGTGCCTTCTCCCAATCAGAAGCTGATGATCCTGCTGCTACTATGGGATCGGATGAAATTTTCCACCGTGATTTCTCTGCTCCTACTGGAGAAGATAAGATGGATAGGTCGATTTTGCCGAAGGTCATGCAGGTCAAGCACTTTGGTCGTAGTGGCAGGACCAAAATGGACCCATCTTGTGAACGAGAACACTACTAATTGGAATAACCCGTAAGTTCACGTGTATTTTCTGGATGAACAGTACTTTTCCTAATGCACTCTGAAGTCTTAACAAATGCTTAATTACCTATCCCCAATTCATTCTTCATGTGTCCTGCATTAATTTGAACAAAGACTACAAATTTATTCTATTTCTGCTTTGAATTCATCTTGCATTTACCAAAGAAAGTAAAATCTTTTGAGATGGTATATATTCGCATTTTTATTGGCTTCCTATCTGTGTTTTGTTTCACTGGTCTGAACTACAATTGTGGTTCTTATAATCAAACAATCAAGCTTGGTGGTTAGATTTTGAGATACATCGTAGTTTGCTTAGGCGAAACTAAAATTCTTGATTATATAGATTCTTGGTATGTGAAAAGTTTGTCATTGTTTTTCCTCATGGTAATAGTCATATATTTAGTTATTTTTTTGGTCATCAAACCTTAATTTCATTTTGTGGTTGTCTTTCAGCTGGACGTACAATGACCCTCTTCGGGCAAAGTACAATGCGAAAATGGCTGGAATGGATGCACCTATAGCAAAGCCTAAATGAAGCAAGAAGTTAAAGGACTGGGAGTCGTCGTTGAATTTAAGCTGTCAATCATGTGCAGAATCCTGCTATTAGTTTATCAGTTTTATTTAATGATTATGTATTTCATGGCCGTTATCTGCACATATTATATGCTCTGTACATGTCTGTAGCAATTCAAGATTTGTTTTGGTCTAACCACAAGCATGTATTATCTTTTGATCTGTATGATGATTATATATGTATGTGCAGGTCATTGTTTACTTTCTTGCTAGATGTTGTCACTATAGTTATAGGGAGTGAATCAAGATGTGGAATGCACGTGGCCTGCATTTATCATACACCAATGGCTTATTTTGCATTTTACTGGTTCAGCTTTTCCTTCATTTGATGGTTTTTCACCGACTTCTTGGTGAAAGTGACATGTAGGGATGAAAGGGACTCAGGAAATGCTAGATTTGCACAACATTGCTTCACATTTTGAACTGGTTCAAATTGAGTACATCAACAAATGTTTTACAAGGTTCTTGTTGTTAGCATTTTTAATGGATGGGGAATCTTATCTCAGTAGATTCATTTTAGTGAACTTGAGGTTGCTAGCTGTTTTGATGGACGTGACATTAGCCAAGTTCTGGTTTTCTTCTGCCCTTTACAATTTATTGAATAAATAAAATTCTGAAATGCTGCCTGGCATGTTTAATTTGGACAATCGATGTCCATTTATTTAAACTATATAAAATTGCTCTTAGTAATGACATATTTTGCCATTAATATTTTATTTTCAATTGAGTTTAATATTGGTGTAAAAAACATATATTAACCTGTTTAAATTGGAATATCAATTTCCATTTTAGACTAATTAATAGTAGTCTAATCACATGTAAAAATAATTATTTGACATTCGAAAATAGTCTAAAGCTCAAATGGAAAAAAATAATTATTATTTGATGTTAAAAAGTCTAATCACAAATGAAAAAAAATAATTATTTGTCCTTCAAAATAATAATTGTATCATGCTAGTCACATCCTGTGACCTTCGTATTATTAACACATCCTTTAACCAAGTTAATATGCCACATGAAAATCTTTACCGCCCTCTAAGCAGCTAAACCAAATAGGCTACGAATCTACTTGTTTTTATGAATCCCATAATTTTCTTCAAAGTAGGCAACATTATTGCTAAAGAAAAATGGTGAGATTTTGGAGGTGTTTCTTCAAGTAAAATATACTTCAATTCTTTGACAGAATGGATGAAAGAAAATTCACACCAGTTCAAAATAAATCCTTTTACCAGTACCAATTTTTTACCTCATTCATCTTCCTCCATTTCTTAACCTTGAAAAAAGAAACTTGAAGAACAATCTGAATAGAAACTCTCTGCTCTTTCTCATAGCTTATTTTTTTTATTTTTTTCCACCACTTACGCAAAATCTGATGCAAGTTTGGCATCGTTCTTGCTCTTCGTGGTGCATCAGATTTTGGGTTGACTCTGTTGTTGACACTGTTTGTAGAGAAGGCAAATGATATGAATCTTTCACAGCCTTCATGTTTGGAAAATTACAAATATACCTTTGATTCTTTAGTATTATCCTTTTCTGCAATGATCTATTTTGTAAGAACCATTATAGAGGAACTGTTACAATTGTTCTCATGGTAGTTTTATTGCCACTTGCAAATACAATTTTTACCATAAGAAAAAAAAAATTAAGGAAAAAACAAAATGAAAATGATTTTTTATATCTATTGTTCAACTCATCAAGCAAATTTCTAGTAAACAGAATAAATAAAATGGCTTTCGAATGAATTGACTTTCATATAGACCTCCGAAACAAACACACAAGTTCCATGCAAATATAATAAACTCAGGAACTAGAAAGCATTCTTTACAAGGATGGAATAACAGCAACCTACGACGTATTGGTTGGAATTTGTCACCGTTTTTGAGAACATTCTCACTTCTCTTCACAAGGATGAAGGATTGAACAACAGCAAGCCATCTTTACTCAGCTCTCACATGAGACAGTCGCACTTTATCAATGTTGTGTTAATAATACCTTGCTGCTCAATCTCGGTGCTCAATTTTAACTTGGTCTACTTTGTAAAGTTTCTGTTTTGAGTTTCGATCACCTTCCGCAAAAATTGATCAATCTATATTTCTATAAAACTTGGAACCTTAACACAAGTTAAGTTCCTTCTGTTGTCACCATGATTCTGAGCGTATACGGATCAATTCTGATAAGATGTCAACCCAAGTATCCGGAACACCAGGTAAGCACCAATGCATACAATCCTGGCCCCAGATTTCAACTGCATCTTTCTTACCTAACCAGATTGCAGGATGAGCATCTGCTCTGAATTCACTCAAATATGTCAGGTCCAGCAATTCAATCCCTGATCCCTGTAATGCTTCTTTGATCATACTATTAAAGAGCCTTGCCTCTTTATTGACTCCATCGTTTTTCGGATCAAACCATAAATCAAGCTGTTCAAGAATCAAGTATAACTTTCTCATATCAAAAGAAGAGATGAAAACTTCTAGGTAAATAAAATCGGACTCTCGACATACAAGATCATGAGTAATTTAGGATCTTGCGGTAGAACACAACCAATTTAATGTTATAAAAATAATACATCAAAACACAGTATGTGACATAAAAGATGATACAGAACGGTTAATCCTTCCGCTTACAGCGAGGTAGGATCCACTCTACGTGACACAAGATTATCTACCTTGGTTCATAACTGTAAGTTCAACGGACCCACAGTTATGACTCAACAATTCAATGGAACCTCACGGTTTTATTTCTAGGAGAAACCCCAAAATGTGTCATGTCATTTAGAAAGTGCTCACCCTTTATAAGCACATCATCACTTAACTTCCTAAACAATGTGGGACATGTGCAAGTACACGGTATCATACACCCCCACTTAGGGAGTCTTATGTCCTCATAAGAACGCTAGCCCGCATAACTCAGTAAGGTCATAGCTCTAATACCAACTGATACAAGAGGATTAATTCTTTTACGTATAACAGAACAGGATCCACTCCACATGGCACGAGATTGTCTACTTTGGTCCATAACTGCAAGTTCAGTAAGCTCACAGTTATGACTCGACAGTTCAGTGGGACCTTACAACTTTGTTTCTAGAAAGAAACCCCAAAACACGTCATGTCGTTTAGAGTAGTAACCCCTTATAAGGACATCACCACTTAACTTTCTAAGTAATATAAGACACGTGCAAGTACACAGCATCAAAAGAAAAAGAGTAATCATTATTCATTAGACATCAATTAATACCTGGTGTTTGTTAAAGAGATCATTGAACAAGCAACTGCCATTTTGATTCCAGTCACCACCATAGAAATGCCTTGGTGATTGTAAACGCCAGAACTTGAGAGTTTTACGTGGAAAGTGCTTTTGTATGTAAGTAATCATATTGTCCAGAACTAGTTTAAGTCCATCCATCGTCTCAAGGGTGGGAAGTATTGGTTGACCAGAATTATAAAATAAAAGAGGTGTCTCTTTTGGGAATTTATCAGAGTTCCACCTAGTTATGACAAAAAAGGAAGCAAGTCCAAGCTGTTAGCCTAGTTTCTGATATGTTAGAGAAGTCAAAGTATCAAAGCTAAAAAAATTGAGAAAACAACAAAAATAACACCCTTAAAATTTGTAACCACAAAAATAACATTATTTATGTCAAACTCATATATTTTCACTATTTTAAAAAATTTTGACACATCATTTTACATTAGACATCATTCAATTTTGAATTACGGTCATTTAGATCCATTGAATGTTGAACGCGATACAATTGAACCCCGTTCAATTTTATTGGGGTTCTATTTTTGTTGTTTTTATATTTTTGGGTGTTATTTTTTGTAGTTTCTCAAAAACCTGTTTAGGTGAGTGTCTTAATATTTCTTGAGTCGCTCTCTTTTTACCCAACAACCGAGTCATAATTCAACATGGCTGTTAAACTAAAACACCTTATTAACCAAATGAGAATCCAATTTGAGTGAGGGTAAGTTTAGTATATAATGTTTATTTATTTTGCAAGAATTTCATTCCTGATTCCCCTTGGTAATTAAAATCAAAACAAGTTAGTGACTTTTCTTGGACCCTCAATTTGTGAATGTTGTTATTTTGCAAACAAACAAAGGAAAATAAATAACTAATAGGAACTTAATTACAATTACTAGCACGTAAAGATGCCCCAATTTATTTTTATTTAAAGAAAATAAAATTCACTAGCTAATAGGTTCTTTATTGCACAAAGGAAGGGAAAGGAATTACCAATGGCCGGTATTGAACACAAGGACATCGTAGAAATCAGCAATACCAACCCAATCATCTGCAGGAATATCTGCATCTACCCGATAAATTCCTTTAACTCCGTCTTCTACACCAGCTGAAGTTCGTTTAGGCAGCCACCTTGATTTAATCGGTCACAAGCATGTGAGCTTACCATTTTCAAGAAATTTATAGATGAATAAAATATAAGCAAACTGTGACAAAGATATATAACAATATCTTTTAAGATTACTTCCAGATTTAAGAGAACCATTTATCACCATTCTACCATGATATCTATTCAAATTACAGAAGAACAAAACTGAATTTTGAAGAATTAAAAAAAAAATCTAGTCATGGATTGAGTTTATGTAGCTAACAGGCAAGGCTCAACAAAAACACCATTGCAATGACAATAATGCTGCAGCCTGGGAAAAGCTATCAAGCTACCCTACAGGCTGCTCGTGTGGATGGACCATACTACGTTTCTAAATATGCTTTCATGGTTTAGTCAACAATCATGACAACTTATACAAAAACACCATTGCAATGACAATAATGCTGCAGCATGAGGAAAGCTATCAGGCTACCCTACAGGCTGCTTGTATGGATGGACCATACTACGTCCAAGAATATGCTTTCATGGCCTAGTCAACAATCATGACAACTTATTAATCCAGACAGTTTGATTAAAGCTTCCAAGGAAAAAAAATTGTTTCGTATGCATATTAACAGGTAACTGGAACACTTTATGCAGATATGCTGAATCAAAGAGTGCCATGTTTCTGATATGATCTTTAAATTTCCTTTGTATCATTGTTTGCAAATCACTAGTTCTGTCTGCAAAAACCAAAATATAGACTCCCCGATTCTCTTTTTATGCTTTTCTTTTTCTTATATAAGCATTTCCTAGGTATTATTATCTTCTCTGAAGATATACCTCACTTTTGGTCCCAAAGTAGCTGACAAATGTAATGGCTCTAATGTTAGATTAATACCAAGCATTACAAAACAAGTAAATAAAAACTTTAAACAGGAACAGAAGGCACCATTAACACTACATTGAAGGATGTAAAACAATATAACCACTCAAAATTAACTAAGAAATTGGGGAACTGACAAACATACTCATATTTGGCAAGCAACACTGCCCGATGATAAGCAACTGTGACATTGAACCTAGGAAAATAAGCTCCTTTCCAAGCCCCTTTCTTCTTCCACTTTTTGGCTTCCACATCAGCCACTCTAAGAATGCACAAAAATGAAACCAAGAAGTTCTCATTTAATGAATCACCAACAAACCCAATATTCCTATTCCTCATAAGACTAAGAAACTTAACCGGATCAATCCGCTGCAAATCACAAGTCTCAGGTATCCACTTCCAAGAATTAATCCTACCCATGTTGTCTCTTTTGTTTCTCAAACAGTTCCAAGCATTCCTATGAAATGGGCAGGTCTCATCATATATGGGTTTTCGATTAGGGTCCGGAACCCAATACCCTTTGAACAAATTGCATGCAAGCGAAGCAGATATCTTATTGGATGATGGGTTTGGAGATAAGGGTCTGTTAAAAGGAAGGAATGACGAATAGAAGAAGATGAAAAAGATCGTTAAGAGGATAAGCAATAGAAAAAAGGGTGAGAGTTGTTTCGAAGGCATTGTTAAGTAACTTCGTCTAAAGCCCATACGGCACGGATATAGAGTTTATGGATCTAGAAAAAAGCCAAACGAAAAATATTCAACTGAGCTAATTTGCAAATGATTCAACTTCAGAAACCAGAAGTCTAAAAACTATGGCGAAGTCTAAAAACTATGGCGAATTTATAGCCAATTTTAAGCTAAAGGTTTAAAGTTTAGCTTCCCATCCGCTTATTTATAGCCAACGTCTTTTACAATAATCTCTGAAACATTAGCTTTGATTCAGCTACAAAGGCACACCTTTATTTGTAAGAATCAACCTTTCCGCGTTGGGGTACTTGTTGAAGATGAATCGAACTTCATACGATCTGGGTAAGTTTCGCCGATGGATTAAATTTTAAAAATAAAAAAATTATAACTACTTTGCGATAATAGAAAACAAAATATAATACTTGGCCCATGCAGGTTTCGAACCTGCGACCTTCGCGTTATTAGCACGACGCTCTAACCAACTGAGCTAATAGGCCATCTATTAAACTGTTGAGTTTAATATTAATTGACTTTAATATTTCTATTTTTTTAAAGTAACTTATTTTACTTGACAAATTTTACCCAGCATCAAATCAAAGTTGTTTATTATTGATCAATTTGAATTCGATTTAATTTGAATATATTTTAAAATTTTATATTTAAATTCAATTCGATGATATAATCAATCTTAATCTAAAAATATTAAATTTTTCATATCGAATAAAGTTAGATTGATATTAAAATTTATTTATAAATTATTGTCACATATAAAATAATACATACACAAATTTAAATTTTGGATTGATATTTTTGTAACAAATATTATTATTTATAATCATAATTAAAAAACAAAATAATAAGAAATATGTTTGTATAATTATCAAAATAATAAGAAATATGTTTATATAATTATCAAAATAATAATAAGTATTTATATTTATTTTTAAACTAAAATAATAATTTAATGTAATTATATTATGTATAATATTTAAATATAATATATTATAAAATAAATATATTTATTTATTTATAATTTAATAATAATTCGATCAAGATAAGATACAATGAATTCTAAAATCTATCAATTTGAATCTAACAGATCGGTTCAAATTTCTCAATTTAAATAAATTAATAAAATTATTTTATCACTTTTATTACGTAGTAGCTATCTTAGTCATCTACTATCCATACAATGTTCATTTCTTTCTCTAATCTTAAAATTGTTAAATAAAATATGTCAACCGTTTATTTATTTATTTTTTATATTGAGTCATCAAATTAATTTCAACATAATATACATTTATGGTCGTACAAGTCTTAATCACATTGGTTTCGAAAAATATATGTTCTGTAATATTGTTATTTCTAAAAGAACTACTTAAGATTCTTCTCTATGTAAATAATTTTATAAATCTTTGATTATTATTTTTTATAAATTAATATATTAATTATTTTTTATAAATTAATCCATTTTGGTCACTTTACTATTACATTTATAGAGAATTTAATAATTTTTTTATCAATTTTAATTTTTAGATCATTATTTTTAAATTAAAGTTTATCAAATTGATTCTTACTAATAAGGGATTGAAAAAGAAAATATTTAAAAAAATTTGAAAAAAAGTTTAAAAAATAATTAAAATTATCAAAATTGACATAAAATGATTAAAATATTCATAAACGTAACATTAAGATGAGTAAAATAATTTAAAGTAAAATGATTAATATGTTTAATTTGTGATAAATATTACATTAGTTATTATTCATAAATATCTTTTTGGAAGGATTAATAAATACTTAACAAGAAAGTTATTATTTTTCAAACATGTAGTTTTTTTGTTGTTTTAAAATACACGAAAAGATGTATTTATAATTGAATCGATTATATTATGTGTAAGGATGAACATTTTAACTATTAATGTGATAATTAAAAACGTATTTATTCTTAAGAATTAGTTATTATGGAATTAAACAAGTTTCTTGACAATGGTGTCTTTTAAGTTTATTAATGTTTTCATTTCCTTTGAAATTAAGGAAAGTGTGATGAGATATGTATGTAAGAGTAAGCGTGAGGTAGTTTATACTAGTATAACATGTTAAATGTTTTGCTTACAAATGATATTGGCATTATAAGAAACTAAAGAGTCTATGCCTATTGGATAATTTTAAATGAAACAGTATAAGAGAGACACCTTATAGAGAGCTCTTAAGAATTGTCATTCTCATTTAAATCATAAAGGAAAGATTAATAGAGTTCTTAAGAAATTTAAACTGCATAATTGTTCATCAAGTCTCGTCCCAATTTAAGTCAAAAACTGTTGGGTTTTAAAATAGTTTTATGCTATAAAAATTTATATTTTCATTGGTGTAGCGAGAGAGATAGAAGTGTCCATGAGTTGGGTTGAACGAGTTGTTGTTAAATCCAACTCATGTAATTTATAAATATGTTAAACAAAATATATATTTAAGTGAATTGAGCAGCAATATAGCTCTTTTTATTTTTTTATTAGTTTCATTTAAAACATTTAATTATTTATTAAAAAAATAATAAATAAAAATATTACATAAAATTAAAACTTCATTCAATTCATATATCATTCATAAAAAAAAGCTATTAATACTACTATTTTAAATATAAGTCCACCATATTAACCTATAAATCATCATTATTATAATTTTTTATGATTTTTAATTTTATATATTAAAATTAAGAATAATTTTTTCCTTTTTTTTGTGGATAAAATTTCATCATATTCATTTTAAAACGACGTTAGAGATTAACAATTAAACTAAGCTAGACATTGGAAAATTTTGTTATATACTTTCCTTTAGCATTAAAAAATGTACTACAAAAATGTTCATTCAAAAAAGTGATCAGTTAAAAAAATATTTAATGCCCAAATAAGCTGTTTATTTAAACTTATAAGTTAAGAAAATTTTGCCTTTTAACTCGACTCATTAAGTTAATTTTTCTTGAGTTGATATTAATTGAATAACTGATTTGATATCTCCAAATAGATAATAAAAAATTTATATATATATTAAATCTTATGATATTCAAACCACGATATTCAAAGCTTTACTCTCGACAATATATTTATTGATTCTTTTAAGATATAATTTTAAAATTAATTTTTTATGAATTAATTTTTTGTTTTATTCTTATATGTTATGTTTAATTTATCAGTGATTAAATTTAACATGTTTGACTGTTTGTAAATATGATATAATAATAACGTTATTATGTTTGTAAAATATTAAATAGATAAAATATTTATATAAAATAAATTAATAATTTTTTATTCAAGATTTTATATTAATGATGTTAGAAAAAAATATTATTTTTCGTTACAACTTAAATATGAAAATTAGGTTTTAAGGTTTAATTATCCGCACTGATTTAAAGTAATGCTCTTTTATTTGTTGGTACAATTGCCCATTAAAACTCTATTTCAAAAGTTTTTTATAAGAATTATTATTCGAAAATGTATTGATAACATATTTTCAGTAATGATTTTAAAACTTAAAAGTTAGCACTCAAATAATTAAATTCGTAGGTTTAATTTGGACACCTTGAATAAAGTTAAAAATATGTAATCTCATCAAATGTGATATTTAAATAATTCATTTTCAATTTCTTAAAAAAATGAATTAATTTAATTATCGACTTCATTCATATGTATTAATTGATTTGTTTAATTAACAAAGAACATCTAACCTAACCAAATATTGTATTTATATAAAAAAAGAATCAATAAATATAAATTTATATATTTAATAGCTTAAATAATATGAGTAATCATAATTAACTCAATTATTATATCCATAAATACTCTTGTGTTAAGAATGATAAAAATTTGCATAATTGTTTATTAAATCACGTATATGTTTATTTTTTTGTTATTAGATTAAGAAATACAAAAATCAAAATATCATGACAATATATTTAGGATTTAATTTGATTTTTAAAAGTTTGAATAATAAATTAAAAATCACATATATTTTTTCCTTAAATCGATATTGGAAATATACTTATCATTTTCTATAAAATGATTTCTACACTTGCAAGAGTTTTATAAATATAAAATCAATATTATCGATTTTGTTCATCAATATACGCCACCCTTATGAAATTTATTTGTAATATTTCTATTATACATAAATCTCACAAATTAATTTGCTTTCAATTTAATGCTTATAAAAAACATACTTATCTCGTTCTTCTTATAAATAACCCATGTATAATTTATACATAGGTGTCTTGTGATTTCAACAATCATAAGTTAAATAGGGATACAACCACTAATTCAATTCAAGTTAAGGAGTCTTATACGCAATTATCTTATATGTTATTAGAATCTTATTCCTACACCCATCTTAACATGCACATACTACGTACGGATCTTAGCTTATATTAGAGAATTTAATTTTAATTTAATATTAATTAGATTAAATATGTATATTAATTTCATAAATAAGTTTTAATTGAAAAAATTATCAAAATGTCATTAATTGTCCAATAAACACTTTCACACTTATCTGGTTCGATTTTAGACATTTTTAATTCCTAATAATTAACATAATAATTTAATTAAATAATAACTAACCTAGATAAATGGCTAGCAAAATTACCATTTTATCATTTATCTTTAATTTGATGCTTATGACATTCATAAATTGTCAACATATTCTATCATATATTTTATCAATTAATTAATTATTTATTAATTGAAACATAACATCATTCAGTTTTTGTTACGAAGTCGACTTACGAAATAATGGAATTGTTACTTCAAGTTGAATAATACTTTATATTTAATTAAATCTTTAATAAAAATATTAATCCTATGAATCCTAGAATCACTCCACTAAAAACTCAAGATTGAACTTTTGAAGCATACCATTTTTATTTACTTGAATCCCTAATTTTTAGTAATATATAGATATAAATATTATCTATGTATGATCTTCAACAACCAGTCTATAATTAAATATAGATTAATGTTTTCTTTTTACCATACTAATTTCCTCTTGTCCTTTAGTACCCATGATTCATATTGAACAATTATCTATGATAATATCATAAGATTGCATGCATTTAAACAAATATCTAAGCTGTTGAACAAGAAAATTGATATCTTTCATATGATATAGATAGAGTATATTTCTCGTTTTATGAGATAACTCCTAGCAAATTATAACATCTTATCAAGATACAAGGCGTATTATCTTACCAGTACGAGCATTATCAAATAAGTCAAATTTTATCTTACCAGTACGAACATTATCAAATAAGTCAAATTTTATCTTACCAGTACGAGCATTATCAAATAAGTCAAATTTTACCTTACCAATACGAGCATTATCAAATAAGTCAAATTTAAAGGTGATATATAAAGGTTTTATTTATAAAATTCAAGATTAAGATCATTCTATAAATGATCATCTATTGATATGTTGATTTTTTTATAGATTAAAAGGATCTTATAGTGTTTATAACATATATAGTAATCACTCTAATTGTATAGTTAACGTATTTTGTAATAACTCTGATTGTAGTAACAACATATACAAGCATGAATAATAACACAACAATATAACATGATAAATCCACATATAAACCAGCTCCGATATGGTACCATCCACATGTTGCTAGGGCAAACACCTATAGTAAATAATTTTCTCTAAGAAGCACTTTCGAAAATTCACAAATAAAAAGAAATAAACTCTATACTCCTATTAATTGGTACATCACATTCAACTACGCTTAAGCTTTCTCCATTGTTGGGTGCATAACAATTGTTATCCAAGTAGATCAATCTCTCCTCTGAATCTCTACTACGATGTGATGTGATGCATTAACAAACGACTCGTATAAATGAAAAAACTTAGGATATGGAGTCTCTAATGTATACCAACCTAAACACAAACTATGTCTTAAGTGTTAATTCATTTTAATCACAACCCCTAAAAACAAGTTTTCCAAAAGACACGCTAGATAACCAATTTTCACAAAGTCTTAAGTTTTAAATTGAAAGAGTGTCCTCATTTTCTAATTAATTTAAGAAAAAAATGATGGGATATTTATAGAAAACATTTCAATTTTTACGAACTACCTCTGTGAATCTTGTTAACCATCTCAACGAGGATAATTACCACAATTGCTTCGCAACCACCTCAATGAGCTCTCATCAACCACTCGACTATAATTCAAAGCTATTCATTTTTTATTTGAAAAATACTATATAATTTTTCAATAATATCCTCAAAAATAATTATACAAATACACAATATAACACATATCAACTACATGTTTGAAACCCTCAAGTGATGTCTGTATCATGAAAACTTATAAAATGTAATCTATATGAGTACGTAAAATACTAAACTATCAATAATCAACTTTTTATAGAGGATGAATAATAAGTAAAATATAGACTTCATGTTTTGTACACTGAGACTTACAATATTCTCATTTGGCTTTCTATGAAAAGAATTACACAACTTAATATAGACATAACATTTAAGCATGATATATTCATGCAAGATGACCATGAAGAGTTTATTCTAGTGAACAAACCCAAACATAAAACTAAGACACTCCTAACATACCTAATTCTCTTATTGTGTTATATCCATCTTGATGAAACAACACATCTATATTGATGAACCACTTCATGATGCAAGTTTAATCTTCAAACAAATCCCAACTAAGCTCTACAATTTATAACTATACACGTATCATATGCACAAAAAATAATACATACTTATGAAGAGCATCATGTAGAACTACATGTAGTCTAACCAAATACTATAAATATATCTCTGAAGAAGTAAACTATGATATGCTAAGCATACTCAAACATGAAATAGAGAAAACAACTCCCTTTAAATTATGGTTAACAATTCATTCTAAAACCTAAAATACGAACACATTATGAACTATTTGTTAATTAGCATTAGCTATTAATTTTTATATGATTGCAAAGATATTAAATTTATTATAATTATAATAAAAAATTAAATAAAAGTAATATAATTTTTTCATAACATTATAATATGAATTTAGGTAGGGAAGTAGAAACAAGAACTCCTACCACATGAATAAATATGACATAAATATGCACAACCTACACGAATTGTCACCATTATTCTGAAATCATGCTACACTTCTCTAAGTGTATGCATATTAGGCAATAAAGATGCAATGCAAACTATACATATAATCCCATATAGCAAACTAATGAACAAGTTATGTACACAAACATCTTCCTCTTTTAATACAAAAAGTCAAAGGAATACCCATATATAAAAGAAAAAAAGATATACAATATGCAATATCACTAAAACACTTAAGTAACATTAGAGATGACACATATACTTCAATCTCAATAAGAAAGGTAGGTACCAATAACCTTTCTCAGAATTTTTGATTCGAGAGAATCTAATAGTTTGGTAAACAAATCAACAAGTTGAAACTCAATGCTATATGCTATAAAGACAAAGTATTTGACTAACTAAGTATCAAATGAAATGGTGTTGTATGTCAATGTGCTTGGTTCTTAAATACTAAATTAGCTTTTTTTAAAATATATATGGCACTATTATTGTCACAAAGTAATGTCAAGTTCTTAATTGTGATTCCATAAACACTTAATGTTTGTTTCATCTAGAGAAGTTAAATGCAACCTAACTTAATTGATATATAATCTGCCTCAACTATAGAAAAAGGCATTGAACTCTATTTCATCTTATACCAAAAACCAAACTTTAATGTCTCATTGACATACTTTTTTATCCTCTTAACTGTCAAAACGTTTGACTCTTTAAGAAAAGTTTGAAATCTTGCACAAAATCCAACACTGAAAGAGATATTAGAATGACTAACAATTAAGTGAAGAAGACTGACAATCATACACGTATATAAAATCATACTCCTATATAAATTATGATATACCACTTTTCTTATGAGATCTTGATCGAATTTCATAGTAGTACTCAACAAAATATTAACAGGTTTAGCCATTTCAAAGCTAAAACTTCTCAATTAGTTCATTGGTATACTTTTCTTGAGAAAGAAAGAGTACATCTTTTAATTGCTTCACTTAAAACTAAAGAAAAAACTTCAAATCGCCAACAAGGTTAAACTCAAACTCACTTTTCATAGCCAATGCAAAATCTTGAGCAAGGTCATCTTTTGTAGACACAAAAATGGTATCTTCAATGTAAACTTAAGCAACTACTTCACTTTTATCTCTTTCAACAAAGAAAGTCTTATATCTTCTACCCTTCTAAAAATCATCATTGAGAAGAAAAGTTGCAAGACATTCAATACAAACATAAAGGGGTTTCTTTAAACTTATAAGGTGGATGAATGCTTAAACAGAATTAAAATTATCATGATTTAATATAATTTAATTGATTAAGTAGAATCGTAAATGATTCAAATCTTTAGATACTCTTAGAGAACTAGGTATATATTCATGAGCAAAACGAACATAATAATGAAAACTAAATTATATCAAGAAAAACTTTCGTGTGAAGTATGTCATTATTTACATAAATTACAAAATAGTTTAAGGATATTACGTATACTAGTCAATCAATAAGATAAATATTCTTTTATAAACGAAGGTTTAAAGGATAACATTTAAGTATCTTATGTATGTTTTGATCCGTTAAATTTTATTTCTATGTTAAAATTTGATTTAAAATCTATGTTAATTTTTATTTGGGTAAAAAATTGTTAGAAAATATGAATTAAAATTGTTAAAAAATGGTTATCTATTTAATTTTCATTTCTATCTCTTCAATTTCCGTTTTATTTTCTTCGGTTTCAGTTTCTGAAATTTTCTGTTCTGCTTATGTTTTTTCTTAAATTTTTCCTTTTTGAATTAAAAATCTTTTCCGTTTTTGAATTGAAGAATTGATTCTTCCATTTTTTTATGGATATATATATACTTTTTCAGATAAGATTATTTAATTTCCATTTCTATCTCTTCATCCTCAATTTGCCTTCCATTTTCTTTAGTTTCAGAATCTGAAAATTTTCATTCTGCTTCCATTTTTTTCTTAATTTTTTTGTTTTTGAATTAAAACTTTTTTCCATTATTGAATTAAAGAATTGATTCTTCCATTTCTTATATATATATATATATACTTGTTCATAGAATAAGAAAAGAAAAGAAAAGAAAAAATAAAGAGGAAAAAAAAGAAGAAGAAAAAATAGAACATCAGAGAAGAAGAGAAACAAGAAGAAAGAGAAGAAGAGTAAAAATAAAAGAAAAAAAGAGAAGAAGAAAAAAAAGAAGTGGGAAGAGAAGAAAGAGAAAAGAGAGAAAATGGAAAAGCCACTGTCTGTTACGAAAAAAGAAATTCCTATACAGAGTTAAGTTTTTTAAATAAAGTTTAAATACTTCAAAATTCGTGTAAAATAATAAATTTTAATATAAATTTATTATTAATTAATTATTATATTATATTTTAAAATTTTTTTCATTCTCAAACATTCCTTACGAACAAAAAAATTATATTAATGACATTATAAGATACAAATAACTTGAATTTTTTTACTTTATTAAATTTTATGTTATTTAAATTTTGTATTTAAAATATATATATATATATATATATATATGTATTTTTAATTTTAATAAAATAATTTTATTATTAACTTGTTTATCTATATATAATATTTGTTAATGTTAATTAGTATTCTTGTAATTTGTTATTTTATACATTTTATTAGATATAGGAAATATCAACCAATATCCTATACATATACGTTTAACAGATTTTGTTACTAAAAAGTAACTAATGGTGATTGCTATTTATTATCTTGTAGAGATGACAGTACATAATATAGTCCAACACCCAGAACAAACTTATAAACTAGATTGATGAATTTTTATTTTTTATTTAATGGACCACATTTTGATTGTCTCTAATTTATTTTTACCATTGAAACTTGATTACGTGGCTGCATTAAGTATGTTGGAGTTGTTTTCAAATTTTTTTTTTTTTTTTGTAAGCTTATTTGAATTTCTCACTTGTTCTGGTTCGGTTCTTTTTAAACCAATTATGTTTGAGAATTATGATTCCATCATTTTTACTAAATTAATCCATATTTATTTTCCTAATGAGGACCACTTAATTTGCATGAAAAAAAAAGCATCAATTGATGGTTACCATACGGATGTGGAAGACATGACAAAAGTCATCTTGAACTATGTAAACGTGAAATTATGACACCACTAAATTACATGCATTTATTGGCTGAACTTAATGAAGTGATATATATATATATATATATATATATATAAAATAACAAAAGCTTATGGACCAGTACAAAAAAAATACAAGAGGTCATTAATAATATTTGGATATTACTCGGATCTTTCTTCTTCTCTATTTGCTACGTTAACTATATTAACTTCTTTCTTTTACTAGTATTTTGTTCTGAACATTGAGTTTTTGAAGTTCTAATTCCTATGAATTCATAAAAATAAAAATAAGAATTGAATTGGTAAGAGGTTTATCCAAGTCCATTATTTTAAATAAAAATATATTTTAGAACTATATCTATCGGATAGAATAATATAAATCCGTTACATTTACGATAAAAAAGTAAAAATTTATTTTCATAAAATAGATTTTTACAAATTTTTTTTATAAAGGTAACATATTTATAATACCCTACTTAATAAGTAGGAAAATAAAATAAACGTATCAGATTTGAACTATCATTTTTTCAATTCAAAAATTTATATATTTTTATAACTTTTCATGTTATATCTTGTTAAGATTGCTTTGGTTAACTATTATAATTTTTTGATTGAATATTTATTTTATAAAAATAATTAAAAGTATGTTTGATAATAATTTATACACGTTGATTAAAACAACAAAAATTACTTACAAGTTGTTTGGTAATACTTTTTCTTTTTTGATATATTTTTTTTAAAACCTAAAAAAATTAAGATTTTTTTTTATTATTGATAATTTTTTATATTTTGGACAAAGGGTTGAATTAGTTGCATTATTTTTAAAAATAAGAGATTTAATCACTTTATTTTTAAGTTTGATCAAGTTACTCCAAAACTTTTTTAGAAAAGAGTAGTAGAAATTCAAATTGTGATTTTTCATTTAAATAAAAAGACATATGTAAGATGCAATTTTTTTATGATTATTGGACATATTTTAACCATTTTGACATTAAATGAAATATATTTAAATTTTATCATTTTTAAATCAAAATTTTTTTGTATAGTGAAAAAAACAAGATTCCAAGCTTTTTATCTAAAATATTTATTTGTTGAAGCTTGAAATTACTAAATTAACTAAGTTTGATTAGGCATGTGATTAACAAATACATCATTTCATTATATACAACACTTAATTTTTTGAACGTAGTTGTGTTAATTAAATTAATTTGATTATTTTTATTAAATTACGACACTTAATCAACTGAAATTAATAATTAAAAAATTAAAATATATATTTAATTTGGAATAATTATAAGATTAATTTGACATTTTTCTTTTACGTGTCTTTTAATATTTACAAATATAAAAATTATAAAATTTGATTTTCTCTTTTAAAAAAATATTTGTTGAAAATGAAAAAATATTTAAAAACTGCTTAAAAATATTTTTAGAGATTTATAAATTAGTCATATTTTGGTAGTGATTTTTTAAAAAATATAAAAATCAAAATAAAAAATCATAATCAATCAATTAAAAATCATTCAAAAAAATCATATATTAAAAATCAAAATCTTTATAAAACCCACCCTAAATTGATGAAATAGATCTCCCCAATAATTATAATGCAATTGAAGATTAAGTTGTTGTAGTTTGTCTCTAATGCCACCTAATGCTAATTGTATAACTTATCTTCTTCTTATTATTATTTTTCTTTTTTCTCCCCTTCCCTTTCCTTCCCTTCCCTTATCGTTTTCTTTTGGTTGTCAATGGATTATATAATTAGGTTGTTAGCTATTTATTAAATACTGAAAGCGTGAACCTTTGATTTTATTGTGGATATTATTTATTTCTTTAGAGAAATAATATATTATTTTTTTAGTTAAGAATGATTCAAAGAGGCATTAGACCATGTTTGGAAGGTAAAAGGTCGTTAATTATATATATTATTTTATTTTGCTCGTAGGTCGTTAATTGTGTTTACTTTTGGCTAAATTACTTTTAAAGTACTTAAATTTTGACCGAATTAACCTCAAGTGTTGGAGAGTATGATGAACATAAGTGCACAACCAGCAATTACAACATAAAGATCATAATGATGGAGATTAAAGTGATCACACAAGACAAGCTCACTTTCATGCAAATGTATATGCTGAACAGTGTTGCAAAACCAAATGACATAATGGTATTGGCTGATTAAGGACTTAAGGTGATGTATCCAAAAAAAAATTACATATAATATTTTGCATATACATTATTATTATTATTATTAAAATTTGCTTTACAGGTAGCTTTGTAATTTTATTTATTATTTTTTCTTCTAGTAAGATAAGACTGTCGCTAAATTCTTTAGAAAAAGTTTACAAAGACAGTAAGTTCAGATGACAATACAGACATTAGTCATTGAGTGGAGAATTTCTACAGATGTAGGGTGCAGATAACGTGTATCAATTGATTGTGTGAATGCATCAATAATCACTTTCGCATCTCCTTCTACATAAACTAGTTTCTAACTATTTCCACTTTTGGGCTTCGTAGCTAAAAGTCATAGAAAAATGTTATACGATCTCCAGTGTTTGGACGTTCATCATCTTATACCAACCATAACAAACGGTCCCATTGTGATCCACTACCACAAAACCTACCGCAGCATTGCCATGAACCCATGCCGCATCAAAGTTTAATCTATAAGCTCCACACTGCAGGGGTTGCCAGTTAAGAGAAATATAAAATTGTCCCTACTTCTACCCAGATAAAGGGTTTGCATTTTTATCTACCAATAGGTGATGAAATTCCTTGATTCTCTTAGAGATTTTTGTAAAAATTCTCTCTGTCTTCACTTCACCATTTTGAAAGACAACAAAATTTTTTAAGCCCCCAAATAGTTTCTAACATTACTGCTGCCGTAAGAATGAATTATGCAATGAAAACATCAGTAGTAATAAAGAACGGTGAGGGAAAATGATAAAAATGAATATTAAGTCTTGATGTCCAGTTTTGATAGAAACCTTTTCAAATGAAAACCAAAATGACTGCAATATTTCACACCTTATGAACATATGCTCTATATCTTCAACCTCTCTGTGACATAATTAACAATTGTATTCGATTAGTATTTTAGAACATCGAATAAATACTTTTACTGGCAAAGCTTTATGGAAATTTCCCACAAAAATAATATTATGCTTTTTAGCTTTCCACAATCGACTAGCTTTGTTATGTTACATTTACCCTCCCAATGTTTTTTTTTTTTGCTTACTTTCACTATTTATTGTGTTATTTTTTATCAAATAATACTTGGTATAGTTTAAATTTGAAACTTAAAATAAGTATAATAAATCTTACTTTATTTATCACGAAAACTACATTAACAATTGGGTTTTTGTTTGTTTATTGTTATTTTTGGTTGTATTATTTTGATTGTCAATCATAATTAAAATTTTTAGCTTGTTTTAAAAGAGAATTTATTTTTATAGAAATAGTAGATAATTTCTTTAATGATATAAAAAAAGTACAATCTTTTCCTTGTAGTGACTAATTAAGTATGATCTCAATTCTTAATGTGAGATGTGTGTAAAACCCTAAATTGTTAGATACCTAAATTCAAGACTGATAGAGTACATACTTGATGTTTATAGAAGGGAAACTTAAGTTTTCTCTATTATTTGAAACTCAACGATTTCTCTACTAGCCAGATTAGATAAGTGACGATTCTAAAACAATTTCAATAAAAGTACATACTTTGATTCCTAGACTTAAGTCATTCAGAGAATTAATCCAAAAACAACGAAATATCGCAATCATATTGAATCCCTAGACTTTAATATAAATAGATCTGTAATCAAATCATATACTAAGTTATTAAACTTATCAAAGAGCATAACTTTTCAGATGAAACTAACCACCCATCAATTTGTGTGATAAAATCAAAACTTGGTATACATAACAATACCCAATTTAATTGACCCTCAAATCCACAAACTGCAATGAAGTGAAGTGGATCTAGAGTTGATCTTAACTCTTGAAATTGGGATCGGAAACAAAAGTAATCATACAGGACTATGGGAACAACTTTGTAAAAGGGAAGAGTAGAAGACGAGAGAGGGAACATAACTGACGCTTAGAAATTGGAATATAGTCAAGATTCAAACTCACTGTATTTGAGTTAGAAACTTATTTGCAGAACACAAACTAACTTTGGAAATTACAGTTTTACTGTCTTTATTGTGATCAAATTATTGTGAAGGAATACATACCAGGACAACTACATACATATATATATACACACACACACACAAGAGGGGACGACGGCTCGGGCAAAGGAGGGCGACAAGGCAGGTATTGGCGTGTAGTGGACGACTGAGGCAAGGAGAGACGCTTGCGGAGGAAGACGTACAGTAGAGAGGCACGCGCGGAGAACTTCTTCCACGCAGGGACAGTACGTTGAGTACTGAGTAGCGTAGGGGGCGACGGCTGGTATGGCGGTGACGGCAGTTTGGTTGGGAGAGTATGGCACACAATTCATTTAGGGGATGATAGTTTGTATGTAACGCGGGAAAAATTTAAATTTAAATTTGTAAAAGATTTTTTTGTTACAGTTAAGTTAATAAAGCTTGATTTTTTTAATTACATATAACAATTGTAACTAAGTTTGACTTATAGGTATATAGTTGTAATTTATATTTAAAAATGTTACGAAAATGAGACAGCTGTAATTAAAACTAACTAACATATTTAAAAGTTCTTAGGTATAATTATTATTGATTTTTAGTACCATATGAAACATTACTTAAATATTTTTATTATTATTGTACGGAGTGTTTAAAAGATTAATTGATTTACAATGATATGCTTTTAGAAAATGTGAATTTTGAAATCCTTAATAAAAAATACTTTCTATGTTGTATGATTGAATAAAATATTTGTATTTTTAAAATTTTATAATTTTTTAGGGTAAAGAAAAATATAAAACTATTTATAATATAAAATTTAATTTTTATATAAATAGATTTGATAAAATAAAAATGTAAGATAATAAATAATAAATTACCCATGAATAATGATAATAATAAAATAAAGAAAGAAGAAGGGATATTTTATTTTGAAAATTATTAAGCCTTCCTAAATTATTATTTTTGTTTATTTTTCATCCTGTGTTGTCTTTGAAAACTTACTGTTTCCGACACATAGGGACCTGAATTGGTCGTAATCCTTTCTTTCTTTATTTTATTATTATTGTTTTTTATTAATCCCTCTTTTTATTGGTGTCATCTTTTATTAAAAAAATAATGGTTACTAATTTTTTCATTTTAATGTGAGGCATGATTAATGAGATTCAATTTTATTATCTTAAAATTAATTATAAAAATAAAATAAATAGATAATACATCTTACTATATTTTGTTCAATATATAATACTTAAAATATTATTAAATTATTAATTATTAATTATTGACCAAAAAAATCAGCTCTAAAATTTTGAGAATTTCACAAATAAAATAAAGAAGATGTCTCCTATATTTTTCATGAAACTAAATTCAGTTTTTAATGGTTATAATTTATTGTTAGTAATATTTTGCTTTTAAAAAATAAGTTTTTTTTTGGTCAAATAAGAATAATGTAATTCATAATTATTAATTGAAATGGGAGGAGTTGAAGTATTATCTTACTTTAACCACAATTATAAAATCAAGTTATATGACTTGCATCCAACTTTTTATTTATTTATCAATTATATTCACGTGATATGTTATAAATTAAGTTTACGTTTAGTTTATAAAATAAAAACTTAATTTTTTTTGTATATACATTAAAATAATTATAATATTAAAATAATTTTTTTTAAAATATTATTATTTTTTATTTTTAAATGGAAAAATAATAAATAATTATATAAATATATTTTAATTTATTCTTGAAAAATATTTTATATTTTATTACATATTAACAAGTAAATTAAACACAAAATATCCCAAATCGTTTTTATTCACTGTAAAACCACAAAAATAATTGCACCATTAAGTAATTAAAATGTTACACAGTAAACAAGAGTGCAATCGTAAACCTAATATTCCACTGGCCTATGATATACTGTTACTTTGATTTTTAGAAGAAAGAAAAAAATTATTATATTTTTGTAAAATAATTTTTAATTTAGATTAGGAACTCATAATTAAATTTTTTTAATTAAAATATGTAATTAAATTAAAATTAATGCTTGCTGTATATATTCTCATCCTATAAATTGTTGGCCACTAGATGTTAAAAAAAGAAGAAGATGTTTACTGTATTTTTTTGATATATTAAAAAAAATGTAAAATTAATATATTTATTTATTTTAAATATAAATATTTAATATTTAATATTTAATAAATAAAATAATTAATGTATTGTTAAAAAGTATCTTTTAAAAATATCGAAATGTTTTCTGTATCTCTAGGTTTATTGCTACTGTTGGCAACTGTCGGCAGCAATTGAAAGAAGGCATGCACTGAGGAATCCAGTTGGCAAATGGGTCCCGTATTCTACGGATGAAAATATTGTATACATCTGGTGCATAGTAAGATTGTTACATCCATCAAATTCGACTAATTAAATTATAATAAGATGATTGCAATTAAAATCAATAATTAAAATTAAAGAAGTATACAACTAACTTTTTCTTCTTTAAAAGACCCCACATGGATGGGACTTGTTCTATTGTCCTCTAAGGTACCCTTTCTCAGTCAACAAGATTATTAGCACGTAGCATTTTGTTTCTTATGCATATATCTAACATCACCACTCCAACAATTATTAGGTACTTACTACTATATATGTTACTTAATTAGCTATTTTTCAAATTATTAATCACTCTATTAATTGTCAAATGACAATTTTGGTATTATTTAAAAAAAAAATGGAAGAAAATCATTTTCATATGCAATTTAGTATCGTTTTTACACCACTAAATTATATATATATATATATTCAGTGAGTTCGGGATATAAATGGATGGATAATATGTTGATAAAATAGTATACGTAATATGTATATATAATACACGTATATAAAATAATTGTAGTTTAAATTTAATTATATTAAATATAAATAATTTATCACATTTTTTTTATTTCAAATATTTTGTCAAATTTACAATAAAATATATATTAAAATAAACATAACAAATCACCGCAATGTAAATATTTTCAACAAGTAATATTAATTTTATAGAATAATTTGAAATAAAGATACACAATTAAAAAATATATTAAAAATAATTAATTTTATAAAATAAAAAATAAAAAATAGATTTTAGTGAAATATATTATTTAATAATTAAATTAGTTTTATTACTATATTAAAATTATCAAAGAACCGTTACTTAAAATGATGCTATTTTTAAAATAAGATTAGTAAAAATGAAGATTTTAATAGTATATGATTAAAGTCATATTTATTTATAAAAAATTAACAATTTTTTTAAATTAGTCGTAAATAATTAGACATAATACTATAATAATTATTACAATTTTAAAATTATAATTCATCAAAATTAAATATATATTATATTTTTATATATTTTAATATTAAATACATAACATTTTAATAATATATATATATATATTTATTTTAATTAAAAATAGTGTTAGATAGTTAAATAATAATAATAATTTAAATAATTTAATAAAATAAAAATTATTTCAAGAATTGTTATGCGCTTTCAACTATTATTCAAATTTATCATAAATTGATGCATAAATATCGTGAAATTTGTGGTGATTTTTAATCCACTTTTCCACTTCTTAAGAACAAGCTAGGTATTTAAGTTGTCAGGAAAATAAATAAATAAATAAATAAATAATATTTCTTATCATGAAGGACACTTTGGAACATAAATATACTATTCCTTAGGCATGGTTTTTATTCGATCCTAAAAATTAAGCTTCTAATGGATTCCTAGTAGTTCAAATTTCTTGAATCAGTTTCTATGCTAATTTTTTTTTTGGGTTAGAATTTGATTGTTGGAATAGAAATTAAATTAGAAAATTTAAATTAAGTTTAAGTAATTTGAAAAAAAAAATTCAATTGGGTACAAACTAATCTATTAATCTAAAATCAAATTAAAAATATCATAATTTTATAATACATGTATAAAATATTATGATTTAAAAGTATATAAATCTAAATTATGATATATATTATTTTAAATCTTAACGTTAGAAGGATAATATAATAAGATATTAATGTGTTTTTTGTGATTAATTAATTATTATAATATGTTTTTTTTTATTTTATACAACGATGTTTGTACTAATAAGTTTTGATATCATTAAAAATATTTTTTGATGTATAAAAAATTTAATTAATTAAAGAATACATGCAATTAAAAATTTGAATTAATTTAGATATAACCATTTATATTTATATTTAATTTAAATTTGAATTTATATTTATTAATTTAATTTAAATTTGAATTTATATTTATTAATTTAATTTAAATTTAAATTTAAATTATCAAATCAAAATGATGTTTTTGGCACTAATTATCATTCACCCTTAACTAACATGCCACAGTAACGTAAACACAAGGAATTAAATTGATTAATAATTTTAAAATGTAAACTAAATTGAGTAATTTCAACCTATTACTTATTTTTATTCTTAAGCATTTTTTTTAAAGATGCTTAAGACACACTAGAGAAAAAAATAATAAGAAGACATAAACAAAGGCAAATATTATAAATTACTTATAATAAATTTTGTAGTTAATCATTTTTTAAAATGAGGTTTAAGTATATTTTTTGATCCACCGACAGTCGAGAAAAGCATGTGAGGGATAGAGTTGATATCTGACCATAGTTGGAGCAAAGACTGGGAAAGTGACAAAAACATGTGATGTGATTTGGCATCTCCCATTATGAGTTCGTTGGGTACATTGAATTATAATAATAACTATTTATAAATATTCTATTTAATATATTTATTAAAACATTATATTCCATTTTATATTGTATAATGATATTTTTATAACTGATTTTGTTATTTGTATAATAAAATTATATTAAATATTTGTTTTTTATTATTAATTATATCTTAATATCTTTATTATTAAATAAATTATTATTTCAATAACAGTAATTTTTTTTGTCAATATTATTGAACTTAATATTTAATTGTAAGTATAAATTAAAAAGAAAACCTAACACAAAAAAAAAAAAAAAAATAGAAAACTGAAAGATGGCTACGGTAGGACATGAATTAATCATTGTACTTATTTTAGGGCAAATGGATTCCCCCTTTGTTAAAAAAAGGTGGAACTACATATTTTATAAATAATATTCTAAGAAGACCCTGATGTTTCTTAAAAAAAAAATATTTTAATTATTTAATAATTTTTAATTAAAATATTATTTTAAAGAAACATTTTAATATAAAAATATTAAAATAATATAATTTTTTTAAATTTAAAGAATTAAATAATACTATGTAAAGATTATATAATAATTATTAGTGAAAAATAGCTTATTTGCTATGCAATGATCATAATGATGTTAAAGAATGATTGTTTTTACTCTATTAGTCCATTTCAATTTAAAAATTTGAAATATATAATATTATTTTACCTATAAAACTTTTACTTAATAGTAACAATAATAATTAATTATTATACTAAACAACATTTAATTTTTGACGTTCAACTAAGATAGTTTGTAATCTCATATTTGTTATAAGTTTGTAACATGTTTGTGTCGTAGGTAAGTTATTAAAGTTTTGAGAATTTTTATATATGTTACTATTTATTAAAATAATAATAAATATATAGCAATAATGTTTTAAAATCTTATAAACTTGCTAAAATAAAAAAAAAAGAAGAAGCAAAGAATAAAGAAAAACAGAGATAATGAAAATTTGATATTTATATTTTATGTGCAGTTGTGTACAAATAAGATAAAATAAAATAAATTTATCAACATTAAGTAAATCATAATTTTGCATAATATTCTACTAATTTATATAATTTTTTCATTCAATGATTATGATTAACTTGGTGACATAATGATTTAACAATAAGGTTTATCGTGATTCATTGGGTAATTTAATTTATTACTATTAATTAAAATTTTTTATTTCAAGAAAAAAATAATTGATTTTTCTTTTTCATTTTATCAATAAATTTTAAAAGTAACTAGTAAGCAGTGTCGTATTGGTAATTAAAGCAATAATGGTGTTTAGAGACAGTAGAAAATACAGCAAAGACATTATTTTTGTACGCTGCGAGCAGATCCTACTTCTTTTGCTTTACTCACAGTTAACACAAACACAGTGTTTGTCTCCGTCTCTATCTTGTTTTTTACCGATTCACTTTGAGTTGTAAAATCTAATTCCACTTTGGCTTTTGATTTTTACCAAAGATTCAATATTCGACTCAACCGACACACACAACAGATACGAGTTGACCCAAAAAAACTAAAATCACAAAACAAATGCTTTAAAGTTTATTTAAACCTTTAAACAAAAACTGAAAACACTCGAATAATTATTTTTTCAGTTCTGAGCTTTTCTTTTACCATTTCTCTCTTTCTCTCTCTTAAAATTTTCTTACCAACTACGGTAGGAGCAACAAGCCACCACCACTGTGGGCCCCACATCACATCACCTTCTCTCTCTCTTTTTTTTTGTCTGTTCTCTTTCTCAATCACATTAATAATACATTAGTTTTCTATCTCCCTCTCATCATCTTATTCTTTCTCTTTCTTTTCCATCTTCAGTCTCACGCGTCCTAGACGCTCATCTCACTCTTCTATCTTTCTCTACCAAGCAAAGTTACAGAGAGGACTTGGCTTGTGAAGGAATCAAGATACAAGCAAACCCAGAAGTCCCTTTTCCCTTTATTGTTTACTTAGTATTATTGAGATGTTGAAAGAAAGTGGATTTCTCTTTCATTTCTTTCCCTTTTTATTCATGTGGGGTTCGGCTTCCTTGTGATGGGAGATGAACAGAGGGGTTTGAAGCGCAAAAGTGATATTTTTTCGCAAGTTGGGACCGTCAGTTTGGGTAAAGATCGATTTTTTGAGTTGGGTTTTCTGGATTTGAAGTGCTGAGCGCTTTTTATTCAAGAGTTGGGCGATATTCCTCAGTGAATTATGGATACCAGAGGTCGACTTATTGCTGGGTCTCATAACAGGAATGAGTTCGTGTTGATCAATGCTGATGAAAATGCACGGGTAAAGGACACCAATTATCCCTCATTTTCGCCTTTGAATCGACCTAGGAAATACCCACTTGATTACTTTTCTTATTTATGCTGTCGGTCTTAAAGAAATGTTGCAAATTAGGGTTTTTTCTGTTATATTTCTGCAATTGTCCTATTATTTCTTCTGATTTAAGTGATACAGGAACTTTGGGGTTACACTTTTTTTGTGGATTTGGGTTTTTTTTCCTTTTTTTTTATAGGGAGTGATTTGTTGTGAAATAAGTCTTTGACCTGAAGTTAGCATTTTGACGAAGAATGATAAAATTCAATCTACATGTGCAGTTAGATCTTTCCACTGTCAATTCCCTTCAATCTCCAAATTTTCTGGAAACAAGTTTACATTACTAATTTGTTTATTGTAATTAATTGGGTACTCTGTTCACTGTTGGAGTTATACATATCTGTAACTACAGTGGAAAAGATGTTATCTATTTTGTCACTTACTAATTATTTTGATTATCTAGTTTTCAAGATCTACTTGTATCAATTGGGATCCTAAATAAGAACAAAGGAAGAGGACAAAGCTAAATTTTCTGTTACACTTGGACAGTATAAGTCACAGAGATAGTAAAACTGTCGGCAGACATACAAGTCACATTTTTAGTGTTGCATATAGAAGGAAGAAGACGTGGAAGTTAGTGTTGCTTTATTCATTGAAAGAACTAAGACGTTTCGGGATTCATAATTAATTATGAGAGCATACTTTTGGTTTTAACTGATTTGAATTTATAAAACAATGTTGGAGTTAGAGGTGGAAAGGAGGAAAATTTGCTAATCTTTTTTAGTTCTGCTCTGTGTTGGATTACAGTGGACTTAAAATGAATTTTCTCCCCTTGTTCAGTTACTGAGTTGAAGCTGCCTTATTTTATGAAGGCAATTTTATCATTATTTTGACAGCTTTTTATTATGTTTACAGATCAAGTCTGTGAAAGAATTGAGTGGGCAAATATGTCAGATTTGTGGAGACGAGATAGAAATTACGGTTGATGGAGAGCTCTTTGTTGCTTGCAATGAATGTGCGTTCCCTGTGTGTAGGCCTTGCTATGAGTATGAGAGAAGAGAGGGTAACCAGGCTTGCCCCCAGTGTAAGACCAGATACAAGCGCATTAAAGGTGAGATAAATCAATGAAAAACTTGCAGGTTGTGATGGCTTCTCTCCCGTTTGAAGATATTTTAATTAATGAAAATCTTGCAGGTAGTCCTAGGGTTGAAGGCGATGAGGAAGAAGATGACATCGATGATTTGGACAATGAATTTGATTATGACATGGACAAGGATCCTGATGCAATGCTATATGCACATGCTAGCCGTGGCTCCCAGTCTAATTTATACGGAGTTCCTTTGCGGTCAGATCGCACAGAACGCGAATCCACTGCCCTTGGTTCTGAAATCCCACTATTGACTTATGGCGAGGAGGTACTTAAGACACATAAGGCTCCTTCTCTATTGCTATACACATGCTTGTAAATTTCAGTAGGCAAACGCACATGCAAATGTAATACTATTGATTCATTGCACTGAGAACTCTTTTTTCCCGTTAGGATTTTGATATTTCTTCTGATCGCCATGCTCTCATTGTACCTCCATACTTGGGTCAAGGGAACAGAGTAAATCCAATTCCTTCCTCTGATCCACCTATACCTTGTAAGTGATTTTATGGGCAAATAGAATATATAGTGTTTGCGTTGGGTTGTTCAGTATTACTGTATTACCTGTCATATTGTGTATTGATCCTTGTATTATCATTCTTGTAGTGCATCCTCGACCAATGGTTCCTAATAAAGATGTTGCAGTATATGGGTATGGAAGTGTTGCGTGGAAGGACCGGATGGAAGAGTGGAAGAAGAAACAGAATGAAAAGCTCCAGGTTGTGAAGCACGAAGGAGGGGATGGTGATGGAACCTCTGGTGGGGACGAATTGGACAATGCTGATATACCCTTGTAAGTGACCGGCATAGTTGAACTTGCATATTTTTCTACTGCAACTTTGTAGCGTTGTCTTTATGCATATCTTCATGTTCTCATTTTCTTTTCCCCTACATTTAATGTTAAATAGGATGGATGAAGGTAGGCAGCCACTCTCAAGAAAGCTGCCCATCCCTTCAAGCAGAATCAATCCTTACAGAATGGTTATTATTCTTCGTCTCGTTGTCCTATGCCTCTTCTTCCATTATAGAATTCTCCATCCTGTTAATGATGCATATGGACTTTGGCTGACCTCAGTCATTTGTGAAATATGGTTTGCTGTTTCATGGATTATGGATCAGTTTCCCAAATGGTACCCTATACAGCGCGAAACTTACCTTGATCGGCTATCCCTTAGGTAAAGAAGGATTTCTCATTTTTAACTGAAATATTATTTTCTTATTGGATTTATTTGTAACCTATATGCTGTCTTTTCTTTTTTGCAAGATTTTTCTTTAATATTTTGTATATTTTGTTTTGACATTTGCTTTCAATAAATTCGCAGATATGAAAAGGAAGGAAAGCCATCGGGGTTAGCCAGTGTAGATGTTTTTGTCAGTACTGTTGACCCTTTGAAGGAACCTCCTTTAATTACAGCGAATACGGTTCTTTCCATCCTTGCTGTTGACTATCCAGTTGATAAGGTTGCATGCTATGTCTCTGATGATGGTGCAGCCATGCTGACTTTTGAAGCCCTGTCTGAGACAGCTGAATTTTCTAGAAAATGGGTTCCTTTCTGTAAGAAATTTAACATAGAGCCCCGAGCCCCAGAATGGTATTTCTCTCAGAAAATGGATTATTTGAAAAATAAAGTCCATCCAGCATTTGTTCGGGAACGACGTGCGATGAAGGTATCTTTGTTGTGCATTTGCATTTCTGTTCTTGGGCTTGGTTTAATAGTTTATACTAATTATTTTATATAAAATTTATTTTGTTATGAGTGCCTGACGACAGTTTGTTTCTCACAGTCTCTTTGTCTTATGAACTATTTTGGAGTATATATTAATGATATGTTTGATTTTTACATTTACAGAGAGATTATGAGGAATTTAAAGTTAAGATCAATGCTTTGGTAGCTACAGCACAAAAAGTTCCCGAAGACGGTTGGACAATGCAGGACGGGACTCCTTGGCCTGGAAACAATGTGCGTGACCATCCTGGCATGATTCAGGTGCGTGACATTTCTTGCACTTATATAGTATCATTGGTTTATCATTTTAAATTACATATATTGGGAAAAGGCCTTTATCTAACTTGACTTGTCTTAATCCTATATTCCTTTGTTGTGTTTGTAGGTCTTTCTTGGTAATAATGGAGTTTATGATGTCGAAGGGAACGAGTTACCGAGTCTAGTATATGTTTCTCGTGAAAAGAGACCAGGGTTTGAACACCATAAGAAAGCTGGTGCCATGAATGCTTTGGTAAGCTCGTGTTTCCCTTTCTTTCTTTGTATTTTTTTCATAAGTGAATATGGTTCAGGAATTAATGACTTCATTTCTTTGTTAAATTTTGAAGATACGAGTCTCAGCGGTTCTATCAAACGCACCTTATCTTCTGAATGTTGACTGTGATCACTACATCAATAATAGCAAGGCACTTAGAGAAGCCATGTGTTTCATGATGGATCCTACATTAGGAAAGAAAATATGTTATGTGCAGTTTCCTCAGAGGTTCGATGGAATTGATCGTCATGATAGATACTCAAATCGGAATGTTGTGTTCTTTGATGTAAGTAGAATATCTCCTATAAGCTAAAAAAACCTTCTTGTTATTTTTTGTGTGTAATTTGACTGGTGGAAACAGATCAACATGAAAGGGTTGGATGGTATACAAGGACCAATCTATGTTGGAACTGGGTGTGTTTTCAGAAGGCAAGCACTTTATGGATACGATGCACCTGCCAAAAAGAAGTCTCCTAGTAGGACCTGCAACTGTCTCCCAAAACTATGTTGCTTCTGTTTTGGGTCGAGAAAGAAGAAAAACTCAAAATCAAAGGCTAAGAATGAGAAGAAAATGAAACATAGAGAAACGTCAAAGCAGATACATGCTCTTGAGAATATTGAAGAGGGAATTAAAGGTAAAATGAGGATAGAAAAAGATGTTATCGCATTCCTATACGATTTCCTTCTCTTGATAACTGTACTCTTTAGCTAACAAATTATTTTTGGTTGTTGCAGAACCAAACTCTGAGACATCAATGGTGAAATTAGAGAAAAAGTTTGGACAATCCCCTGTTTTTATTGCCTCTGCCATTCTTGAAAATGGTGGAATTCCTACTAATGTTAGTCCTGCATCTCTCTTGAAAGAAGCCATCCAAGTAATAAGCTGTGGATACGAAGATAAAACAGAATGGGGAAAGGAGGTAAGTGATGACTTATTCTCGTTCTTGAGATCTCATCTCCACATTCTCCTTTTGTCTGACCATTGCATCTGATTGTCAATCCAGGTTGGCTGGATTTATGGTTCCGTCACTGAAGATATTCTTACAGGATTTAAGATGCATTGCCATGGTTGGCGGTCTGTGTATTGTATGCCGAGAAGGCCTGCTTTTAAGGGTTCAGCTCCTATTAACCTTTCAGATCGTCTACACCAAGTTCTCCGTTGGGCCCTTGGTTCTGTTGAGATTTTCTTGAGTAGACATTGTCCAATATGGTATGGCTATGGGGGTGGGTTAAAATGGCTGGAGCGTTTCTCCTACATTAACTCCGTTGTATATCCTTGGACCTCCATTCCTTTGCTCGTTTATTGTACTTTGCCTGCTATATGTCTTCTTACCGGCAAATTTATTGTTCCTGAGGTAACTAATTCCTTTTTCTTTCTGATATTAAGAAGATTTGTAGTTGATTAGCATTTTACAAAAGTTTGGCTGACTTTGGTTTTGATCTGCATTTGCAGATCAGCAACTATGCAAGTATTATTTTCATTGCCCTTTTCATTTCCATTGCGGCAACTGGTATTCTTGAGATGCAGTGGGGTGGAGTTGGTATTGATGATTGGTGGAGAAATGAGCAGTTTTGGGTTATCGGAGGTGCTTCGTCGCATCTATTTGCTCTCGTCCAAGGTCTACTTAAAGTGTTGGCCGGTGTCAGCACAAACTTCACAGTTACTTCTAAGGCAGCAGATGATGGTGAATTTTCAGATCTCTACATCTTCAAATGGACATCATTGTTGATTCCTCCCATGACATTATTGATAATGAACATAATTGGCGTCATAGTTGGTATTTCAGACGCCATCAATAATGGGTATGATTCATGGGGTCCATTGTTTGGTAGGTTGTTTTTCGCCTTCTGGGTCATTATCCATCTTTACCCCTTCCTTAAAGGGTTGCTCGGTAAACAAGACCGAATGCCCACGATTATTTTGGTGTGGTCAATTCTGCTTGCCTCAATCTTAACTCTTTTGTGGGTTAGGATCAACCCATTTGTGTCAAGAGACGGTCCTGTATTAGAAGTTTGTGGGTTGAATTGTGATTAAGATACGACAATAGAAGTCCTATGATATGGGTGTTTCAGTTTCAGCATTGCTTTCCCATATTAGGGTTGTTGCAGAAGAGAGAAGTGTTCCTAAAAACTTTGGAATCTTGAATCCGTATGCACCCGATGGGCTATGTGGAGTTTTTGTTGGGGAAATAACGGAAGCTAAAGTTTGGCATTTGGGGAAGGTGTGTAGATAGAGAGGGCTTCTATTTGTTTTTTATTAAATTCTTTTATTTATTTCCTGTTGGTCATAGGGTTTGGTTTTAACCTTGTGTCTTGTTTTTTTTAGCCTTTTGTATTCTAAAAGAAGATTGAGTTATTATTGTCATTATTATTATTATTATTATTATTTATTCCCTTTGTATTGTTCAATTTGGGGGGGGCTTCATATTCATAATCATACCTGTGTCAAGAAATCAGACAATAGTTGTTTTAGGCTTTTTACTGTTTATTCTGCATCTTTTTTTTCTTTCCTCATGTGTGTACTGTTGTAATCTTATTTTGATCCATCTTTGAAGTTGTAACTCTTGGGATTCAGTTGTAAGTGCTTAAGTTTCATATTGTTTGTAAGAGATGAAAAACACTTAATAAAATTATGTATGAACTATCTTTATTTGTTATAAGCTCACATTCTATAATATAAAAGCTGGTTAAAAAAAGTATTGTGTGTTTTTTTATAAAAATTTTCTTAAATGTTAAATCAAATAATAATAATGATAATAATAATAATAATAATAATAATGATAATAATCAAGCTTATATATAGATTTACGTATGTTTAAACAATATAGGATACATTTAAGTAATGTAGGATAGTATCTCTTAACGTTTTTTTTCCTAATTATATGTACCGTTTTCAATTGAACAAATCAGGCTGTTCTCCTTTCCAGTATTTTTCCCTGCTAAAAGTCTCTAAATTTATTTGAATGATATTAGTAAATCTTTTAATTAAAAGAGAAATTATAAATTAATTTTGGATTAAGTAATATTGTGATTTCAAATCAATAAAATATTATTTAATACTTCAATGGTAATAAATGATCTCTTTACAAATATGAATAACATGATAATTATCATGTTATAGACTGGACTGGAGTGCCATCTGACATCAAAATAATAGGGATTTGAGAAAGTTTACAGCAAAAATGATTAGCATTTAGATAACAGTGTGATTAACTGATTATTCATTATTCTACCCTCTCTCTCTCTCTCTTTCTCTCTCTCTCTCTCTCTCTCTTCACTTTCTAACCTTCTTCTTGATTTATCATCAATGTGCAATTGTTTGATTTTTATAAGAGACAAAAATATATTATTATTATTATTATTATTATTTACTTTTAAAATCATATATTTTATATAGTGTTATATTTCTCAATCCCTTTTTATTTTTTTTTATTTCGCTTAATTTTGAATTTTTAAACCCATTAAGACTCCTGGATGAATTGTTAACTATTTTAATTAGCATTTCAAACTTTATTTATTTTGAACATATAAACTATAAAGATTAAATATATTTTTCACAAGTTGAAAATTTTCTAATTCCCTCAAATATCTAAAGTAAGCATTCAACGTGTGGATGCATATCTCATCCCCATCCTGCTACGCCTCATTGGTAATGTTAACTAAGGTTATGGGCGTTGTTAATCAAAAACTAGATTTGATCCCTTTTTAACGATAAGATGTAATTTTCATCACATTTAATAACAACCTTTGTATCAAAGTGATATCACATACTTCACACGTGATATTTATGTCGTTATATTTGTGTTAATATTTTTTTTTATCTAACTTAGTTTCTAGATTTGAAGATGATAATTTGTGAAGAGGAGAAACCACTAGCATTCAGAAAGAGTAGATAGAAATTGGGTATTGAGTTATCATGATCATATAATTATTTATATATTTAAATTTTATAAGATTGTTAGTTGATTTTTATTAATTATATGATTTTAAATTATGATTAATTAATTGAATTAAAATTTTAAAAAATTTAGATTTTTCAATAATAAAACTTTAATATTATATATTTTATTAATAAAAAAGTTAAAAAAAAATCTCTCTTCTTCTACCTCTCTCTGTCTCTCCTATGTGTCTCCCTTTTACTCTCAATCATTATCTCTCTTAATCCCTCTTTTATTCTCTCACTTTTATCTTTTTATTTATTTATTTATAAAATAATACTAAAAGAAGGAAAAGAGAGAAAAAATTAGAGAAAAATAAAGAAATAAAGAGAAAACAGAGAAGAAAAAATATAATTGCATTATTAAAATATATAAATTATATAATTGTAGGATTAAAATAACCTTACAATGGTAGGTAGAAATTGAGAGACTGAAATTGTGATACTTCTATTATTGATTTGTTTGTAAATCATATAAATTACAAAAATGAATAAGAATTCTAGATATATCTTAATAAGTTATTCTATAATCATTTTTAATCATTAACATCATTTTATATTTAAAATTTTTGCTTTTTTCTAACACGATATCAAATATTACACTAAAAATACATATTATTCTTATTACATTAAAAATTATGTTTAGTAATTTTTTTTACTAATTTTTTATTATATATTTAATTTTAATTTATTATACGTAATAAATAAAATTTAAAAATTTTTCTTAAAAAAAGTAGATAAATAATATTAGTGCGATTAATAACATCGTATCAAATTTAATACTAAATTTGAGTAATTTTTTATCAAATTTTACTCTAAATTTATTATTTTGGTACAGATTGCAAATACCCTAACAATCTACTCCAACAAAATGCTCTCTTGACCACTAATTCTAATGGAAATCTGAATTAATCACCTTCTATAGAGCTTTACTGCACTTTTGTATAATTTTGACGTAAATAGCAATACGTTGTCGTTTTAAGCAAACTATTTTACATTTTGACATTTTCCCCTTTCTTTCTAAATTCTTCGTTCGCTCTAATGGTGACGAGAATTCATATTCATATCTACTTCCACTCTCATCCCTTCAACTAATGCTCCATTTACTCATCTTTGACCTATCTAACCCTCCAAACTAGTTTTCCTTCCACTGTCGCCACTGACCCAAACTCTAGATCTAGCCTCGGAGCTACGACGACAATGAAAGCTACACGGTACTTCTACAAGAAGCTACTATGAACAATGGATGCAAGAACAATGAAATCGAATCCTCTGCTGGTACCGAGATGAGTCGAGTTTGTTAAGTCCCACATTGGTTAAGAGTAAAGTAGCGATCTTTCTTTCTACAGGTAATCCTCTAACTTGACTTTTGGGTTCGAGTTAGCGCAGTTTAAATTGGTATCAAAGTTTCTTCTTTTCATCGGCCTCGTCTGTACAGAATCAATCAGTAATGGGACTCTGGCCGATGTGGAGGGGATGTTAAGTCCATGGCTAAGAGTAAAGTAGCGATCTTCTTTATAAGTACGACAATCCTCTTACTCATGTGGCTTTTGGGTTCATTACAGCGCAGGTTTAAGTGGTGATTATCAGAAGGATCGAGAGGAATGGAGCGATACGACGATCGCTTGTCTTTTAGAGGGATATACAAAGAAGCACAACCAGTTGAATAGGGGAAAAGATACAGGGTGGAGAAACAGAGGATGAGTAATGGAAGCTAAACAATGAGTCATTGGCATTGGTTAAAGTTGATTGAGGGGATGTTATGGAGCAATCAAAAGTGCTTCAGATGAAGAAGGGGGTTCTAGAGGCAATTCAACAATTGCTAAGAAATCCAAGAGGTACTGCAACATAACGGGTGTTCATTGCAATATGTTAACAGGATAACAATTTTACTAGAAACTCTTTTCAACAATTGTTCTCTTCTTATTGTGTTATTCATGTGATAATGAATGCATGGCATAATGATTGTAATAATAATGGATAATATGTATATAATACATTATATATATATATATATATAATATGTTACATCATTTTTATTTTTATATTATCTATCTATTTGGATATAATGTGTTATATATTTTTTTATAGTCAAACTTGTTATATTTACTGTAGTTCTAATTTTTGGTCAACTAACGTGGGCCAAAAGTTGAAGCAATAATGGGTTGGTGCCGAAAGAAAGAAAAGAAAAGAAAAAGGTGGAAAAGAAACATTCAGAGATGGTGGGTGCTGAAAGAAGAGAAAAAAAAAAGTCAAAAAATGTTAGTTGCGTGAATGATTCATTTCCTTTTATAAAAGGCCTTAGCCTTAATCTCAATATATATATCAAAAGCGGAGAAAACAAAAGAGAGAGAGTTTTAGAGAGAGATTTTGAGAGAGAAATTAAGAAAGCCAATTTGTAAAGTTTTATCCACAAATTGAAGATACATATTTGTTGTATTTTTGTGAGAGATCCACCTGAAGGTGAAGTGTGTAATCCTATCTTATTATAGTGGAAGTTTAAGTGGACTACGGGTCCCGTGGTTGTTATTTTCATTTTGAAAGGTTTTTCCACGCGAAAATCTGGTGTCATTTTTATTATATTTTGATTTGGAAAATTATCCTGGATGTGTGGAATTTATTTCTTTAAAACTATCCATTTTTCCCAACAAAGTGGTATCAGAGCCAAGTTATTTTAGTAAGAGACTGTACACATATACAGTACTATTCATATATAATGTATTGTACTATACAGACTACTCTAAGTCCGGGAATGACTTTGGCATTGGATACTATTCACATAGTACTATTCAAAAGGTACTATTCATCGATACTATTTGGCGGGTACTATTCATGGTCAAAAAGTATCAAGTTCGACGAAACCTGGTGACTGACGATTCAAATGGAGGAGAGCACTTGTAATATGATAAAGTTGACCGCATTTAATTATGCAATTTGAAAGCCGAAGATGGAGGATCTTTTATACATTAAAGACCTATGGAAGCCAATTATAATGCCGAAAGAGAAAGAAGTAACCGATGTAGACATTGAATGTGCCATTCTGAACCGAAAGTGTGCTGCTCAAATGAGACAATGGATCGACAAAAGCATTTTTCAAAATTTTGCTAATGAACACGATGCTTACGTCCTTTGGCAAAAGTTGGAGAAAATGTATGCGAGGATAACTGCACAGAATAAAGCAAATGTGATGCGATGATTAGTCAATTTGAAATATAAAGACAGAAGCAACGTATCAGAACATATGAGTGAGTTTCAAGGCATTGTAGATCAAATCAACTCTATGAAGATGACTGTAGATGACGAGCTACAAGCATTATTGATGTTGAGTTCTCTACCAAAAAGTTGGGATACTCTAGTTGTGTCAGTTAGCAACTCAGCTCCTGACGGTAAGCTTACCATGGATATGGTAAAAGGCAGAATGTTAAACGAAGAGTCTTGACGAAAAGATGAAGGATATACTCCTGACACTGAAGCGCTTGTCATGCAGAAACAAGGCAAGCAAGAATGGCACGGGAGAAGTAAAAGTAGAAATCCCCGTAACCAAAGTCAACAAAGAGGACGATCGAAGTCTAGATCAAGGTATGACATGAAGTGTCATCATTGCGGCAAGCCTGGACACTTCATTCGAGAATGTAGAAGGTTAAAGGCAGAACAATCCAGAAATCAAGAAGCAGAAACCCGAACAAATGACACCACAACTGTCACTGAGGAAGTTGTCATTGTTCGAGATGCTGATTATGTCAATCTTGCATGCCAAGACACTACTTGGGTATTTGACTCAAGCGCTTCCTATCATGTCACCTCATGATAGGAATTCTTCTCAACCTACACTCAAGGTGATTTTGGACGTGTGAGGATGGGAAATGATGATGCATCAAAAATTGTCGGCATTGGCAATATTTATCTAGAGACTAATCTTGGATGCAGATTACTTCTGAAAGATGTGAGGCATGTTCCTGATATCCACCTCAATTTAATCTCTACCGGTATGCTTGATGATGATGGATACAATAATTATTTTGGTGAAGGAAAGTGGAAGCTCACCAAAGGCAATCTGGTAATAGCTAAAGGCTAGAAAGATACATCACTCTACATTACAGAAGCCAGACTGTGTAGAGGAGAAGTAAATGCCACAAGGAAAGAAGTTCCTACCGAGCTATGGCATAAGCGACTCGGCCACATGAGTGAAAAAGGTCTCAGAATTCTTTCCAAAAATGAGGTCTTGATAGGAATGAAAGGTACACCCTTGCAAACTTGTGTTAACTGTATTATAGGAAAACACCATAGATTTGCATTTCGTAGTCTCGCACCATCTAGAAAGGAAAATATTCTAGATTTAATACACACAGATGTTTGTACAATGAGTTGTAAGTCATTAGGAGGTGCTCACTATTTTGTGACCTTTATTGATGACCATTCTAGAAAAGTATGGACTTTTTCTTTGAAAACTAAAGATCAAGTGCATAAAGTTTTCAAGCATTTTCATGTAAAAGTGGAGAGAGAAACTGACAGATGTTTGAATTATGTACGTGCAAAAAATGGTGGTGAGTATCGTGGAACATTCGAGAATCTGCGAAGTTTTGGCATTAAGGTACAGAAAAAATCGGTACCAAAGACACCTCGGCACTGAACGGTGTCGTGAGAGAATGAAACGAGAACCATCACAGAAAAAGTCGGATGTATGCTCAAATGCAAAAGCGCAAACTCGCTTTTGGGGGAGGCAATGAGGACAACATTCGATTTAATCAACCTTTCTCCATCGGTTCCTTTGAGCTACGACGTATCGGAAGAGTTTGGATGGGGGAGACGTTTCTTACAAACACTTGAAAGTATTCGGTGTAGAGAATTTGCTCGCATCCCCGAGATGAAGCGGTCGAGTTGGATGGAAAAGCAAAACAATGTATCTTTATGGGATATGCCCATGAAGAATTTGGCTACAGACTTTGGGATTCTATTAACAAAAGGATTGTCAGAAGCAGAGACGTGGTATTTCTTGAAGACCAAACAATCAAGGATTTTGAGAAATCTGAGAAACCACAGTCAGATGAAATTCCAATTAATCTGGACCCAGTCTTTCCACCAATAAATCCTGATGACGGGGGAGTCACACCAGATACTGATGATGTCAATCCCGGTGGCGGGTTCGAACCATAACAAGTTTACGAACAAGTCCAACCAAGTACGAGACAAGGAAATCCACCGAGTACGAAAACCTGGTCGTATATATTCTCACAACGAGTATGTGATGCTGTTTGAAGAGGAGAACTAGAGAGTTATGATGAAGCTATCAGCGATCAACATAAGACGGGTGGCTTAAAGCCGTACGAGGAAGAAATGAAATCTCTGCGCTAGGAACCACACATTTTGACTGATGAAACTACCACGGGGAAGAAAAGGCTCAAGAATAAGTGGGTGTACGAGTCAAAAGTGAAGAAGACATTTCAGCCACGCTATAAAGCAAGATTGGTTGTGAAAGGATTCGAGTAGAAGAAAGGTGTTGACTTCGATGAAATATTCTCACCAGTGGTTAAAATGTCTTCAATTCGAGTTATTCTTGGTTTGGCAGCTAGTTTTAATCTGGAGGTTGAACAACTTGATGTAAAGACTGCATTTTTACATGGTGATCTTGATGAGGAAATCTATATGGAGCAGCCCGAAGGTTTCCAAGTCAAAAGCAAAGAGAAGTTGGTATGCAAACTAAAGAAAAGCTTGTATGATCTGAAGCAAGCACAGGCGATGTGGTACAAAAAGTTCGACTTCATTCGTAGGAGAAAAATGAATACTAGAAACGAAGGGCGTCAATGCATCTTCATCAAGAAATTCTCTGATGGTGACTTTATTATTCTTTTGCTTTATGTTGATGATATGTTAATTGTGGGTCAAAATATTGACAAGATTAACAAGTTAAAGAAGGAGTTGAGCAAGTCCTTTGCAATGAAGGACTTAGGACCTACCAAGCAGATTCTTGGCATGACGATTACCCGTAATAGGAAAAAGCAAAAGATCTGGCTTTTCCAAAAACGGTATGTTGAAATAATTCTTGAAAGATTCAACATGAGCAAAGCTAAACCTGTTAGTTATCCACTTGCAAGCCATTTCAAACTTAATATGAGTCAATGTCCCTCAAGTGAGGAGGATAAATTAGAGATGATCAAGGTACCTTATGCATCGGCAGTTGGCAGTCTAATGTACGCTATGGTATGCACTAGACCAGACATTGCACATACTGTTGGCGTTGTGAGCCGATTCCTATCAAATCCTGGAAAGGAACATTGGGCAGGTGACATCAAATGGATACTCGGGTATCTCATGGAACCTCAGGTCATTGTTTATGCTTTGGTAATAATAAAGCACGTATTAGAAAGATATCTGATTGAGATATGGTGGCGACGTAGATACGAGAAATCTATATACGGGTACCTAATAACATTTGGAGGAGCATTTTCATGGCAATCACGATTACAAAAGTGTATTGCCTTAAGTACCACAGAAGCAGAGTACATTGCAATCAGTAAAGGTTGTAAGGAGATGATGTGGATGAAAAATTTCTTACAAGAATTGCATCAAAACCAAGAAAACTATGTTCTTTATTGCGACAGTCAAAGTGCAATTTCACCTTAGCAAGAACCCAACCTTCCACTCAAGGTCCAAACACATCGACGTAAGGTATCATTGGATTCGTGATGTATTGGAACATAAACTACTGCAAATTGAGAAGGTTCATACCAATGATAACAGGGCAGATATGATGACAAAGACCGTGACTAGAGAAAAACTTGTTATCTGTAGAAAGATTGTAGGTGTGGAAGAGCCCTGTCCCACATAAGGTGGAGGGGGAGATTTTTTGGTCAACTAATGTGGGCCAAAAGTTGAAGCAATAATGGGTTGGTGCCGAAAGAAAGAATAGAAAAGAAAAAGGTGGAAAAGAAACATTCAGAGATGGTGGGCGTCGAAAGAAGAGAAAAAAAAAAAGTCAAAAAATGTTAGTTGCGTGAAGGATCCATTTCCTTCTATAAAAGGCCTTAGCCTTAATCTCAATATATATCAGAAGCGGAGAAAACAAAAGAGAGAGAGAGTTTCTGAGAGAGATTTTGAGAGAGAAATTAAGAGAGCCAATTTGTGAAGTTTTATCCACAAATTGAAGATACATATTTGTTGTATTTTTGTGAGAGATCCACCTGAAGATGAAGTGTGTAATCACATCTTATTATATTGGAAGTTTAAGTGGCCTACGGGTCCCGTGGTTGTTATTTTCATTTTGAAAGGTTTTTCCACGCTAAAATCTTGGTGTCATTTTTATTTTATTTTAATTTGGGAAATTATCTTGAGTATGTGGAATTTATTTCTTTAAAACCATCCATTTTTCCCAACACTAATGACCTAACATATATAACATATTACATGTAATTATATTTTTATGTACAAATCTCATAGTTTTAGTGACTATCATTTATAACATATTATATTTACATATATCATTATACATAACATATTATATTTATATATATCATTATACGTAACATATTATATATACTACAATTTTAATGATTTATTAGATATAGTATGTTATATAAATTTGTATATTTATATGTAATATGTTATATTTTTTGAAGTTCTAATGTGGTCATCGATAGTAACTATCAAAGATATCATGGGTATGATTTTTATCTTATTTTATGAATTTATAAAAAAATAAGAATTTTTTGGTTTTATAATTTAGTATAAAATTATAAATTTTAAAATAAATTATCATTAATTAAAAAAAATTGATTAATTCATTGAAAATAAACTATTCAGGGGAAAAGCTCCATGAAAACTCGCTATTACATATGAGAGTAGAAGACCAAAAAAGCAGTCCAATATTTTGATCAAAGTTGCTGGGGTAAATTTCTTAGAGACTCAAATCCGTTGTGTTTGACAAATTGACCTCTTTATTCTTGCATAGCAGTTATTAGGACTGGTGGAATAAAATACTTTCTACAAAGACTACATAGTCCAATTCTTCATATCTAAATAAAAATTGGAAAAAAATATTAGAGCACATAAGAAAATACATAAATTAAAAAAATTATTATATTCAAATAATATATTAAAATACCATAAAAATTGTATAAAATATATTTTTCCTACAAATAACATATTTTAATAATTCAAAATTTCACTCTCCTATAATTAAAGTAAAATATACCATAAAATAGTAGATAATATTTGTAATGATTATAAATATTAGTTATTTTTGTGGAAAAAATGAATGCCTATAAACTTGATTCTAAGAATGTTATCATGTTTATCAAACAAAGTTGAATAAAGTTAAAGTTTCATATAATATTACTCTAGGTATATTTTTTTATAATTCACATATATGATTGTACTCATTCTTTCACTAACACATATTCACAATATGAATCTAGATAACATATATTGCATCATAAGCATAGTGCTCAAATAAATTATAATCATGTATTGTTGCATACATATTTAAGTGCATTTAATATAGACTTTTTGTTGAATCAATTATGAGGTCATTTGATTGAATTATAAGTCTCTTTAGATAGAGAGATCAATCCCCTTAATAGGTGGATCGATCTTACTCTGGAACGATCTCTTAACAATCCTTAACCGATCGTGTCAAATTGCATAATTTTTTTTAAAAATAAGGTCTATATAGAGAGAGGGATCGATCCTAACCTTAAATGGATTGATCCCAACCTTAGATGGATCGATCTCCTATATCATTGGCGTAACTCTTTTGAGAGGAATTTATCCTCTCATAGAAGGATAGATTCCCCTGATTGAAATTGACTAATTTTGGCTTATTTTATGCGTTTTTAATCCTAATCAATTGCCAACTTCTTAATATATTTTTCCACAGATATGAGTGACGTCTTCCCATCTAAATTTTCTTTAAATACATCGCTTGGCTCTTATAATATATATACACAATTACATAATTTATTTTAAGGAGTATAAGATTTTAACAATCAGGTTTCTTTTCTTTTTCGCTCCTCTTTAATTAGGTTGAATTTCATCTCTTCATATATTTTCATATGATTATGCTAGTATAGATATGAACCTATCTGTTTCATATTTTCATGTTCATATATATTCTTCTTAATTAGTGATTTGCATACTTTAGATCAAATAATTTTGTTTGTGATCATGATTATTTAATTTAATTTAATTATTAAATTTTAAAGAAATTATTTTTATTAAACTTGTGCTTAACTTTATTACTTTTTAATTTACTAGTTGATTTGATTTAATTGATATATGCTTGAGTCATTAAGTTAAGATTATTCATTATTAAATATGTTCTATAACATATACAAACACTTGTGTTTTTTGTACTAACCCTAATTACAGGTTGATCACTGAACATGTTGGAGATATTGAAAACATAGTAGGGAATCATAGGTTAGGTACATTCGATAGTATCCTAGGAAAGATAGTATCAGACTAAATTTGTACTTAAATATTTGGTTTTTATAGTGGAAAGTTAGGTGATTTGGACTAGTTATTTTTCTCTTAAATCATGATTGTGGCCTAAGTTGTTTTCACCTAAAAATATCATGTGTTATTTTCTAATTTTTGCATTTTAATTTTACATGTGATTGAATGTCTAACCGCTTTGTTTAGGTTACGAAATTATAAATTGATAAAATTTAAAAATAACCTATTTATCCCTCACTAGGCTTATTACGTCCATTTTAGAACTTTTAATTGGTATTAGAGCCTACAATAGACACACTTGGTGATTTCAAATCATAAGGACACACACTTACTAATGAACCAAATGAAAAAAATGTTTCTTTAATGGGTATAATTACTCTTATTGGAAGGATTTCATGTAAGCTTATCTCATACAAGATGAAGAAGTCTGGGGTTCCAATCTTGAAGGTTGTGAACCACCCTCAATAACCAAAGATGATATAACAACCATAAAACCAAAAAAAGAATGGTCCATTAAAGAAAGATCCCATACGATCAAATAAAAAAAGGGTTAAGTTTTATTTTTTCTATAGTGTTGATAGATGAGTTTCATCACATCTCCAGCTGTGAGTCTATGAAAGATGTATAGAATGCAATTGTTCTTGCTAATGAGGGAACTTTCCAAGTAAAACAAATTAAATTGAGATTACTGATATCTCATTTTGACTCTCTTCAAATGAGCAATGTCGAATTTTTTTGTTAATTTCATGCTCGTTCTTGTGATGTTTCTAATGCTTGCTCTATACTTAGTGAGAAAATTCTTCAACCTATAATTCTACACAAACTCCTAAGTTCATTTACAGGAGATTATAAGAGGATGGTCATTGCTATAGAAGAGAGCAAAAAAGTGGACACCTTGAATATTGATGACCTTTTTGGGTCCATTCAAACATATGAGTTTACTTTTGAGCCATTTTAGAAGAACAAGACTATCGCATTCAAAAGTTCCAAAAAGGTAACTTTTGATATTGATGATGATTCAATGATGAATATATTGTTTCATTTGCTCGTAAGTTCAAGAAGTATCTTAATACAAAGAACCAACAAAACAACTCCCCAAATAAGGGATAATATAATCGGTTCAAGGATAGAAAGTTAAAGGAACCTAATTTCAAGGGTTCATATGGTAAGAAGTATAAACCTACTAGTCCTCAATGCTTTAACTGTAATAGTTTTGATCATATATCTACAGAGTGTGTAAATAATAAGAAGAAAGTTAGAAGAGCGCTCAATACTACTCTTAGTGATATGGAGAGTGAACATGAGAAAGAAAATAATTCAAAAGATGGTGGAACCAAATGCTATGTTACAAAGGCCACTGCACATTCAAACTACCCCTACACTAGCTCAAATGAAGATGATGAAGGACTTAAATCTTCTTATCCTTTAGCTAAATATAATGCATCTAGTTTTAAAAAATTATTTAAGAATTGTATAGATACTAAGGAAGAAAAAGATAAAATTTTAGTTGAAGTAGAAAAGTTGAATGAAATAATTAGTGCTAAAAAATAAACACTTTTACCTTTTAAAAAATAAAATTTAAATCTATTCGAACATATTGATATTCTTGATCTAAGTCTTGTGGGAACACAATAAGAAAATTGTAAACTCAAAGTAGAACTTGTTAATGCTAAGGAAACAATGAAAAACTTGACATTAGGCCTTAAAAACTTGAACAAAGTTTGAAGTTATGCCAAGTGTTACACATAGTCTTGGTTATAAGTTTGAGAGCTCTATATCTTCAGCATCAAAAATCACATTTGTATAGCCCTCTAAATCTACTCATATTACTATTAATTTTGCACAAATAACTATAACCCTTATGTTAGAAAAAACTGTTAAGTTTATGACTACTTGTCATCATTGTGGTAGAAATTAGAGTGTCTTATTTGTAAGCATTATAATAAAAAAAACATACTTGTATTCATATTCAATATCATGCATATAGTATCAAGGTAAAGATTGTTAATTTTTGACACTATATTTATTTATAGCACACTGAGAATGTTACGGAGACATTTAGGATTGCATAACGTGATACATCTTCTCATTTATATTATCTATTATTTATTAGACATATTATTACAATTGTGATTAATATTTTAATGTTGTAATGTTGCTCTGGCCTTGGAATGTTATTTGAGCTTGGACATATGTGATGATTACTGGACTAAAGAGCTGGCCCATTTTTCTTGTTGAGTTCTTGAGTCTCAAGGGTATAATTATTATTTCTTAATATTTTATATGCATAAGTTTCTCTCTTAAAATGTACGTCATAATTTTTATTTTAATTTTTTTTATAATTATTTACTTTAATTATATCACCTTATTATCTTAGAATTCATCTGTGCCGTGTTTGAATTATTAGAATTCATATGTATTGAGTTCATATTAATTCCCCTTATCTTTGTGAAATCTACTATATATATTGAGTTCATATTATGAGGTTGATATATTTTATACTAGTCCAAATTAAAGAAGTCGACATCATTTATTGAGGGTTGAAAAAGTCACATTCGATGCATAAAAGAAATATCAATTTTGTGATACAATGAGAAAGTCCTCTTTAAAAATTAAAATAAAATTTACACACAACACACATAGTTCCAACTCATATTCTTTCAATAGTTACTAAAATATACATTATTAAACTAAAGATAATTGGTGGTATTTTATTAAATTTAAATAGTAACCATTTGTTTTCAAGTGAAAATAAAATAAAATTCAACCCTCTCTATTTTGAGTGAAAAGTGTCTGAATTAATCATTTTCTAGGAAGCATGCTACATATATGTCAGTTTTATAAAAAAATTATTCATCACTTTAAAAGTGAGGGACGTGATGTTTTCTAATAATTTTATTAATTATTATTTTATAAAGATAATTAATAATTTTATTTTTTTAATAATTTAAATTTCTTCAATTCCATGACCTTTTGACTACTAACAGAAGGAAAGAAAATAAATTAATTAAATAGTCAAACAATTTGATTGGCCGCATATAGTCTATAAGTCTAAAGATGGTAAATTATCTTGCACTTTCCAATTCCGAAAATTTAGTTTAAAATATGAATGAAATTTACTGTTAATTTTATAAATGCAATTATTTTCTCAAAAGAAAAAAAAAATACTATTTGTTCCTGTGTTATCATATGCTCATTGTTGTTATTTTGGTAGCTTCAATATGAGGCTTGATCATGTATAATATAAATATATGTGTGTTTAAAAGTTATATATACTTATTAAGGTGATGAGTTAATAATAACTTCTTGTGATATTTTTATATATTAGCTTATTTTTTATTTCTATATATTAAATCCATAATACATACATAAATTATCATGTGGTATTAAGAAATTATGATTACTATATATAGAATATTATTGACTTGTTACTATGAGATTTAGACCAACAAAAAACACTTTTAGTATTGAAATATTTTTTTTAAGATGTATTACTTTCTATAAATATCAATTGTTTGAAGTTAAAAAGAAAATTATAAATATTATTGATAGATTTCCACAAATGAAGATTAGTGTATTTATTGAGCCATGTAACTACTATAGCTAATGTAGTTACAAGTAAAGCTACTAACTAACTAATTCAATCATACAAAGCATATGCATAATACCTTTAGTCTAATAGCCCTATGTCAAGCTAATGGGCATGGAAGGACACGAAGCTTGGACTTGAGAGAGTGAAATTGTGAGGAAGACAATGGTTTGGGGAGGATATAAGTAAGTTATTATTCTTAAAAAGGAACATGATTAATAATTAGTTGTTGGTATAACACCAAATCTTGAATGAAATGTTGATCAAGCTTGATATGCTTGATACAAACATGCTTGATACGATTGTGAGCTAAATGTTATGCACTATTGTCACATAAAAAAGTGGAGGAGCTGAAATTGAAAGGTGCAATTCAAAGAAAAAGGGAATATAACCAAAGCAGCAGCATATACCATGGCCATATATGCTAATTTTGTACTTGATTTAGCTACCACTTTTTACTTTTCAATGTGCCATGAGATCAAGTTGTCACCAAGAAAGACATAATAGGCTCCAGTGAAATTAACAACGATCATCAATGCTAGAGGCTCAATCAATAACAAGGCAAATGGCTTTAGAAAACATAGACCATGGTTAAGAGTACCATGGTTGGAGACTTCTATGAAGAAAGTGGAAGTACAATTTTAGCAGTTAACTGAGCACTTGTAGAAACAAAGTAAATAATAGTTTTCTGGTCAGAAAAACAATGAATTCAATGGTGTAGGGGAAATAATGAAATTTTCCAAGCAATTTTTCAATGAAGATGATAAATAAAATCCTGAATGAAAAATAACCCATTATTTTATTTTGTTATTACTTTAATTTAATTTTTTATTTGCTATGTTATTGTTTTTACTAAGGTATAGATTTTTGTGGTTATTTTATCATTATTTTTATTTTAAAATAATATAATATATATGAAAAAGGTGAGAAACATTTTACTGCTGTGTGGCATTGATATTTTTGATTAACTTGAAAATAATATTATATGCTCGAGTCGCAGCATATTTTTATTTTACGTCACAACCCGCATATACTTTTGGTGAGAAATAACTCCTATGTGCGATTCACACTCATTTTTCTTTCATTTTCTCTCGTCTTCTTCACAAACCCTATATATTCTCTCCCATCAAACGCCACAAATTTCTCAAAAACCACACATTTTTTTCATAATCTTTCAAAATCTTTCCAAAAATCATTTTCTTAATAATTTTCTACACATTCTATAAAGAAAATTTGAAAACCATCAACAAATTCAAAAAATATTCTTCATTTTCAAGAGGGATGTTCTTCATTTTCTTCATCTTCAACAACATATGTAAGTAATCATAAATTTTTAAAATTTGTCTTAAAATTAAATTCTTGAATTTTATGGACTATTTGAGAATTATTAAGAGTTTCAAACCCTAATTTGAATTAAGAGGGATGAGTAAAATTTTAGTATAATTTATTTTGTGTTGTTTTTATTTAGATTATCTGAGGAGCTTTGTAATTTAGATATTGTTGAATTTTTAAAATGACATCTAAAAAATATAGACATGATAAAGGGAAAGGGGTTTCAACTTTTAAGGATAATAATAGGGCCAAATTTTCAAATTATAAGGCTAAGTTACATTTTGAAAAAGTTGCATAAGTAAATAAATGTTTTATACTTGAAAGAATGATGGACTTTGATTGGGACCTAATGTCCAATTCAAGAGAATTTATGAGACTATAACAACATTAGGATGGAAAAAATTTGTTAAGAAGCTAGATGCTACTGTGGAATCACTTGTTTGGGAATTTTATGCAAATGTTGCCAAGATTATTGATAATATAGTTAAATCATGTGACGTAATAGTCTTGCTTGGGCCAAATTTTATTAATTTTCATTATTATTTAGTAAATATTAGGTAGGGTGGATATGAAACATATTTAATTAATGTCAACTATGCTATAGTACTTGAAACCTTAGCTTTAGAAGTGACTGAATGGAATTATATTGGAGGGAAATATAAAGGGTTTGAAGCCAAGTATTTGGATAAAATTGCATTCATTTGGAAATACTTTAAGTGTTCAAGACTAATGCCCACATGACATTATAGCTTAATAGATAGAGAGAAAACAATTTTACTGTATACTATTACGTCCAAAATATTTATGGATATAAGATATAGTTTATCACATGATCAAGCTATCTGTTAACAGTCATCATTTGAGTTGCTTTCCCCCTCGATTAATCATTGCTTTATGTAAGAAAGCGAGGGTACTTCACTTAGAAAGTGAAGTTATAATTCAACCTAGAGAATTATTGAATTCGACATATTATGATGAACTTACTTTTGGTATAAACAAAGCCCAAAAGGAAAGTAGGGCCATTTCTTTATCAAAGCTGACTATGAAAGATGAAATTCATAAATTTGATGAAAGAATGAGATATATGGAAGAATACCAATAAGCTTACACTATCGAATAAGCTACATTTCTAAATCGACAACATTGTGATTAGGTGAATCATATTTGTTTGATGTATGAAATGAACCACTTACAACTTAACCATCTTGAGGTGTATACAAGCCATTTAGTAACACCCGAGTATTAAAATTATGATTTCACCTTTACACTTCCTGAAAGATCATAACATCAACCTGAACAAGACACAAATGACTGAGCTCCAAATTTGTTCCAGAGTTTTTATGAATTTTTATTTTATGTATTTCGTTTTATTTTATTTTAGGAACTTTAGTTTAATTTTTTTTACTTTTTAATATTATGTTAGTTTTTATTTTATATTGTGTTATTTTTTTCTTTCATGAATATTGTTTAGAACTATTAATTTTATAATTATTTGTTGAAATTTGTGAGAAACACAATATTCTATTTGTGTAAATTAAAATGTTTAGAATGATGGATGCACCTGAAATTTCACATCAATACTTGAGTAGGTTCAACAAATGAGTAACTTTTTTATTCTTTACTCTTTATCTTTAATTTATATTTGTGCATTGAGGGAAATTTAAGTTTTAGGTTGGGGTAGAAAAGTTACATCTTTATAAATTTAAGCCAATTTAAAATTTTTATAAAACATGTGTTCACATTTTTATATTTTTTTCAATTATTTTTTTGTGCTTTTATTTATTTTATTGGTTTATGAATTTTAGGTTTAATTTTCAAAATTTTCTTGCAAAATTATCATGTCTTTATTTAATTTTAAGCAAATGATTAAGTTTTTATACTATTAGATTAATTTCTTAAACGTATCATGAAGAAATGTGAGGATTAGTTGGTTTTTGTCATAATTTGTATTCCATGATAGAATGTTGAATTTATAAAAAAAACAAAATCGTTATTTAGGAATCAAATAGTGGAGACTATCTTATAAGAATATTTTTGGCCATTATCTTACCATTTTGAGTGAATATTTTTTCTACTCTTTTGAACACTCTTCTTATCTATTTAAAGTATTTAGATGATCTTCATAGGTTTTACATGAAATGTTAGTATTTTTATATTTGATAAAGTGTCATATTTATTTTTATTACTTAAATTGAATGACTGAAGTAGAAATTGAAAATATATTCCCTCCTTCATTCATGCATGAATTGTAAAAAGAAGAAGACATGGGTACAAAAGAAAAACCAAAAATTAACTACTCACCATATCATCAAAAAATTGTGCAAACTATACATGGGTCTTTTGTTTAAAAATAAAGAATATCTTTAAAAAAAGAGAAAAAAAAATCAATAGTATAAACTAAATATCATGACCTAAATATCCAACAAAAATGTTAGAAATAGTTAAATACAAAGAAATAAATCCCCAAGAAGATTGCATTTTTTTCATCTCTCAAAGACATATAACTTAAAATTTTTATTTGATGATTTTGATTGATGCATAAGATAGTATTTGATTTCTCTGTAAGTCATTTCATTAAATTACTTTCATGCGATCAATATTATACATTATGTTAAATATTTTATTATTTACACATATGCGAACTCATTATTTTATTTCTTTATATAACTTATATTCGCGTATACCTTTGAATGAGTGCTTGAATCAATATGGTTAATGTAATTTTGAGAATATAACTTGTGAGGTTAGAGTCAAGCGAATTTAGATTTGAAACACTGAAATTAGGAAAATTTAATATCGATAAATTTTTATGTGAATATAAATATGATTTTCAACTAATTATTATAATAAACTATGAATATTTAGAATATTAAAATAACTTATGTTTTGGATTTTAGTTGTGAACATTAAAAAAAAGTAAAATCATAAGAAATTTTACTATTCTTTTTAATTTGTTATCTTTTCACTTTGATTAAAGTTTAGTGTTAATTGTTAATTTTTTTTATTTTTGTATTTCAATTTGATGTTTGTGGATATCATCTCTAAAAGTCTTCACGAGACTTAAACTTATCTATTAGGATAATATAAGGGTTTAAAGTCTTGTTGCATACATTAAATGTAACCGTGAACCCTAATATCCTCAAAATGCATAGTCACCATGCCGAAAGGAATGAGTGTGAAGTTACTCCAAGGTTATAGATCTACGGTGGATGTGACGAAGATGATGGGATTGATGATGAAAAAGCCTTTTGAGTTATAATGATTTAAAATAATTTAATTTATTTAGTTTTTCGTTTTCTTGCTAGAGCTAATTGAGGGTTGTAATAAATGCTTAAAAGAACTAAATATAACATTATTTTATAGACTTTGAGTGTAAAAATAAACTAATATTTGCATAATTTTATTATCTTTTAAAAAAATATATCTTTTAGGAATCTAGTGTATGCTTTGTTGTTTTTCTTGTATTTTTAACTTCAAAATGATTCAATTGATCAATACTTAGAGAACAGTGCCTGAAAGCACTCTATTACAACATTGAAGCATAAAAAATTAACATATATAAAGTCTTAAATGTGATCCAAACTAATGTAAAAGGTATAAATAAAATAGGGCTTCTAAAAGTTAAGATGAACACATGTTGTGGCTTGAAAATTTAGTGTGCCACAATGTAAAAGTAGTAGATTGAGGATTCCAAGTGCATACAAGTTATCTCATGCCACGTCATGGAATAAATGTGTGTTGCGATGCCCAACTATATGATCCATTTTTCTCATCTAAAAAATGAATGCCAAATCCTCATTTATAATCATCCCTTTCATTCCTCGTCACATTCTTTGGTTGATTTCTTAGTTTCTCTCTAGTTTTTCTTTTCTTTTCATAGTTTTAAGGTTCTTTTTCTCAATTTGAGAGTTGAACATAGTCTATATAGTAGTTTTTATTTTGATTCAATAGACAAGATTAATAATGTTATTATACTTGTAAAATATTAAAGTAGATAAAACAGTTTTATAAAATGAATTAATTTTTATTTCTTCGTCAGAATTTGAACGAAGTCTGTAAAAGAAAAATATATTGACAAAACATTTTTCATAATAAATAAAAGGATTAGACTTAAGATTTAATTATTTGGATTTGATTTAAAGTAGTGTTCTTAAATCTTTAATTTATATTAATTGTATAGTTAGAGTAAAAAAATTATATTTCAAAGATTTTTACAAAAATTACTATTTAAAAATATATTTACTACATATCTTTAATAACAATTCTAAAATCCAAAAGTTTGTATCTAGATACTTAAATCATTAAACTAACTATGAGATATTGATAAGAGTGTAAATTAACAACTCTACCAAAAATATTAATTAAATGATTTATTAGTTTCTTAAGAATAAAATATACTTTAATTAATTATTAATTAATGATCCTATCAAAAAAATTTAATTGATATTGTTTAACAAAAAAATTTATCCCGGATATTTTCTTACAAATAAAGGAGAATCAATAATCTTAATTTATATATTTAATAAATTAATTAATACTAAGTAATGAGGATTAATTAACTAATTTATCTCATAAATTTGTATGTAAATATTTATTTGTCAGTTAGTTATTTTGTTGATTCTATCTTTGCTTCTATGTTATTATATTAGATTTCTCGAAACCCAAACTTTCTTACAAAATGTTTATTTTTAATGTTTTATTTTAAGAATTTATTAAGTTATTTAAAAATTATATAATTTTTCTTTACATAAAATATATTTATCAATTTTTATAAAAATAATTCGTTAATTATGAACTATCTTATAAATACAAAACTAAATCACCTTACTACTTACTCAACGTACTTACAAGTAGAGCTACTGAATAACTCAATATGCAAAACAGCCTTAGTCTAATACATTCAACCTCTCCAGTGAGATTATTTTAGGCTCTAAGATTACAGTCTAATGTTTTATACATGATGAGATGTTTTATACATGTTTCAATTTTATTATTGGCTTGTGTATTTGACTTTTTAAATGTAATTTTTTACTAATAAAAATATTTTAAAATTTTATAATTATAAAAATAATACATAATAATATCGAATGAAATTCAATTAAACTATGTTTAATATTAAATGAATTTAAATGAACAGAATTTAACTTAAAGAATGTTAAATATAAAATAATAAATTTTATTTTTTTAATAATAAAATTGTAAAAATTATGAATATAAAAGATATTATTGTGTGTTTGTTATTTATTTTTTTTTTCAAATATTTACTGACAGTTAAAAAAAAATGGCAATACCATTGGGGAAGATTATAAATCATTGGGTCAGTCAAGGTTATAAAAGGATGGGTCAAGGCGTCAAAGGAATAAAGTGGCCATGAGAGATGTAGACTATATACGTGTATGTCCAAAATGCGATAGCTTCAATTGCCTATCTCCATCGTCACACAAATATGTGACCAGACCTTATTTCATCGTATCTTTTATTAAAAAATAAATAATATATATATATATATATATATATATATATATATATATATATATTAAAATTTCATTTAATTATAGTAAAATGTGAAAGATAAAACTTCTATTTTATCCATATTTAAGTTTCTCGATGCACGTCCAAGCAAAAGCATATAATGAAAAAAAAGGAAAAGAAAAGAAAATTGGAAAAGAGATGAAAAACTTTACGTATGCTTTATTTTCCCATATTAATTTGTGCAGTGCCCTTGGTCAAATATGATATAAATTTTACTTTTTTAAATATGTTTTTTTGTTTAAATTAAAAAATCACATTCAAATTATTCAATATCATTGGAGCTTAATATAATTTTTTATTTATTATTTTAAATTTTTTTATTTTATACAAAAAAACATTAATATTACTAAAAAAAAGTCAATCAAAATGGTCCAAGTTACACGCGATAGATACAATATTGCAATTTTTGTAAAAGTATTTAGAATTAATTCACAAAAACAAGAAAATCCAAAGCGTATTTGAAAACAAAAAAGAAGTAACAATATATATGACAATACGTACACATAATGCAACTTTTTTTTTGTTTTTAATAATGTTACTTTCTTAGTGTCTATTAAAAACATATACCATTGTAAAAAAGACAATAGATGGCAGGCAGAACTTGATGATTTTCTAGTGGTTGTAGTTCAAAAGTCATGACTTAACTGACCCACACCCTAAATTGTGATACAGTGAATCAAATAAGGAAGGAAAAAAAAATATTTTTTTGAATACAAACAAATAAATAAAAAGTTTACCCTAACTTTGACAATTTCTGATGAAAGAACTGAAATCATTTCACATACCATTTGCTTTCCATTAAAAACAAAATTGGTTTTTTTTCAAAATACCATAGGAAACAAATTTTGTTCTCATAAATAAAAAATAAAAAAATAAAAAAATAATTTGTTGGTTGTTAAGCCTTACCAAGTCTTGAAAGGACCTTGTCAAGAAAAGCAAACAAAAGAAAGAAATTATATACAAGACTGGAAGATTTTAATTGGTAGTAGAGTGGGCCAATATGACATCAAACATCTCAATCAGAACAAAGACTAAAAGGGCAAAAAAATTTGAGATTAGGATACAGAAATGACTAAACTAATTATATATTATTAATAAATAAAAATTTTCACTCTAAATTTATATTATTAATAAAAAAAAATTGATAATAAATATGTATTATACAATTAATAATAATTAAATATTATTTTTGTTATTTAATAAAATTAAATGATATATTTATAAATTTTAAGATAATTTAATAATATATTTATTAATTTAATCATAAAAATTAATACCAACTTTTTAAAACTATATTCAAAAGAAAAAAAAAACCGAAACAGACAGAGAAGTCAACAAGGTCAAAAAATGTGATTGCTAATAGGAAATCAAATGTACATAAATACCATTATTAATTTATTAGAATAGAATGGTAATTAATCTAATAAAACATATGCCATAATTATAACTAAGATGTTTTTTTTTAAATAAAGATTTGTATATTTATGTATATACAGTCAAAACTCACTCACTCTTATCTCAAGTAAGAGGCTCAAATTATAACAAATATTATTTAATTTAAAAAAAAATATTGATAGATTATGTGTTAATAAAGATAAAATATTATCGTACTATAACACAATTAACCTATATATAGAGAATTAAAAGCTTGATATATCTTAGCAACTTTTTTGCTTTACAGTGTAATATGATTGATCCTATCATTTTTAGTATTTAGGCAATGAGATAACGTAAGAATTAAGATATGAACGGTAGTAGTTTTTTCTATTTCTCCATGTAAAAGCCTGGATCAATTCTCATTATTGTTGATCATTTTTTTTTAGTGCAAAATATTATCATGATTTGAATATTTTACTCCCCTTTTTTACTTTTTAAAAGAAAGTGAGATATTTTATTAATATTTATATCTAAAAATTAAATATAATAAAAATATTATTATTTATTTATAATAATATTATCATGAGTTATATATATATAGCATCTAATCTAATTATGTGAACACTGTAAAAAAAACTTCATACCTAACAATTTAAGATATGAGTACACACTACATCTAATCTTCTTAGACTTAGGTGGCTCCCGATAAAGAAAATTCAAAACCAAGAATTTTAATTAAAAATATTTATTATATCAATTATATATTATAATAAACAAAATTTTAAGAAAATTATAATAGGTATATCTGAGATTTAGCATATTTTTATATATATATATGATTTTTATATAAAAAAATAATGATATTCTTGAGATTTATAGTTAATATCAATAATGTTTTCAAATGATTAACAATATTAACTTTACATCTAATGACGTATTTTTTTTTCTATGGCTTTGATACCCATTACGTTAGTACTGCTCAATGTGATTACACTTTTAGCACACTGGTGACCGTAAAGATAATCTCAATGTGATTACATTTTGATATTAAATTATGACTTGTTATTTTATAACGCTAGTTGTTATTCTTTACAAATTATTATTTAAAGATAAATTTTTAAGTTTCTTATTAAAACATTGTTTTAACTTTATTACTTTCTTACGTTTATTTTCATATAGATTTGTGGCTAGTCTTTTTGTCTTTATTTTCTTTTTTATTAGTTTTATAAATGTTATAAAAATATATTTAATCATTCAAGATCCTTAATTGATTTAAAATTATAATTACCATACCTGAATTTAATGAGTCCATGGTGATTTTTCCTTCCATTGTTTATTTTCTTTTGTTACACATGATATGTCTTAGTTTGCTCAAGCCTTAATACCTTCTTAATAATGGAAAAATGACTCTTTCATTCACATATATTACTATGTTTAAATTAGATTTACTAGATAATAGAAAACGAGTAATTACACTCCATTTTATTCATAGTATTAATAATTATTACATTTCTAAAAACCAACTAAAAAACTTAAATAGATTCGTAGCCGCTCATAGTTTCTAGACACATAGTTGCTAGATGAATAATTTTCAAAGTAAAGAGTTTGTTATTATTGAAGTTATTTACAACTAATGAAAATAAGAGTTTCTTTTATAGGATAGTAAATCTATGTTTATAATAACGAGAAATCATTGTTTTATCTTTACTTCAATAATTCACCTAACTTGTTGCTTTTGGTTTTTGAATTTAAGCCTTTTATTTTCTTAACATGATATGTTTACTAAATATGTGGGTTCTACATCTTTTTCCTATTTGTCGTTTTCTACCGACAGTTCTTTTATTAACATAGACGATGACGTATCTTCATTTTCTCAATCTTTAATACAATAAATATATTTGTGACCCTTAGTGGTTTGCTTGGCATAAAAAAAACACGTCTTATTTTTTGAAAAAAAATCATATTATTACTACTAAAATTTATTTCAAACTTACTAATTTTCTCACAATCTTCTTTAGTGAGGACCATATTGTTATGGTAAGTGATTATAATTTTAGTAGTCGAGTAATTTACCTTAACTTCAGAAGATTTGTCAATTTTTTATAAATTTATAATAAATTTGACTTAATATCTTCCTCATAGAATATAGAATTTATTTGTATTGAATTCATTTTCTAGAAGAGTCATTGGTTTTGGAACTTCACTATTAGTATTAGACATCCCTAATTCAATAAAATGGTAGGAATTAATGCAACTTTCTTCATTGCAATTCATAAAAGAACTGAAAAATCTAAGATAGATAGGTTTGTCACTTGCTCTGATATTTTTTTTGAAGTTCTTAATAGTCTTTTACAAATTTTTAGGAAAATAATTTAAAAATTAAATTAATTTTTGGAGATAGGTTCTTAATGAAATTTGCATAAGAAGCTTTATAAATAAAAATTGGATTAACTCTTTCAAGAATATTAAATTTATTACCTTTAAAAAATTCTTATTTTAAGTGTAAAATTTTATATTTTTGACATGTTCCCGAGTAAATTTTATGGCTAAATAGTACTAGTGATCATACTATCTTTCCTAGGGTTTTCAATCTACATGGTGGAAATGGTTGTTGTTATAGTATTGCAGAGTAATTTTTAACTATATCTTCTAAAGTTAATAATTTGGGTACTCTCTAATTGGGATAATTTCCTTCAATTTCTATTCTATTAGTGAAAGCTCTATAAGTTATTCCACTAAATCTGATTATTGCTTTACTTGCTTCAAACCAGTTGTAAGTTCTTGGTTTTTGACCATTATAGACCATATAAATCTTTTTATGCTTCTTCAACCCAATTTAGTTTTCTTTTTTTCTTTTAAAAAGTGTTACTCTATTTTGAACTGTTAGGTTTTTCCTTTCCATTTTTAATTCTTTCTTTAGAAGTTTTACCTTCCTTAGTATGAATTTTTGATGTAGATTCCTCTTTAGAGTTTTTGGACTCTAATGTTGGTTTTGAACTGTTAAGTACTTCATGTTTAATTCCTATCTTTAAAAAATACTTTTCTATGTATAAAACATTGAGCTTCCTTTATTTTGATATTGATATCAAGATGTTCCATTCTTGCAAGACTAAATAATTAAAGGTGTTAATTATCTTGTAAGTATATCTGCTAAACTATTCTTATTTCTAATAAGATGTTCGACATCAAAATTGTAAAGGTTAAACTATTGTTACCATCTGAAAAATATTCATTATTTACCATCACCTACAATATTAGTCCTTAAAAAATAATCAAAATTATTATTATCGTTCTAATAATGAATCAAGAATTTATTACATATATCATAAATTTATTAATATTTGTTTTGATAGCTAAGTGTTCTTTTTCATTACTATGACAATTTAATTATATACCATGTAAAAATCATGATGTATATCTACAAAGATATTTGTCTTTGTCATTTACTTTTGCTTTTAAAATCACTCTTCAATATTCATGTGAATCATCTATTTTAATTATCATTTCAATTACCTGTACTTTTACCTTATCATGTACAAAGTATCTTATTTTATCAATTTCCAAACATGATCTTTTTTCAATTTTGTTTGTAAAAGTTTTCGCATTTCTACAAGTTTCTTGAAGTATACTTCAGTTTATTTTAAACATCTTAAGAATCTTTATAATTTATTTTTGTCTTTTAATTCATTAAGAAATCCTTGAGTATTATTTAATATATGGGGCTTAAATTATGTTTTTCATTTTTTCAGTTTCTAACCTTATATACTTATTTTTATTGAGTAATTATTGTTTTTTTTCTCAAAAATTACAATGCATTCTTTCCTCTATTATTGTAAAATATTAATAATATCCAAATGATGTTTATTTAATTCATTACTAAAAATTAAAATATCATTTATGTAAACATATTAAATATTTTGTAATTTTATAAAGATGTTATCTATATACCTTTGAAAAATATCTTGAACTTGTTTTAATTCAAATGGTACAATAATCTATTAAAATAGTCCTTGGAGACAATTGAATGACGTTAGTTTTTGAGACTTTTCATCCAGTTTTGTTTGTCAAAATCAACTTATACAATCAAAACTTGAGAAATATTTCATCCATTTTATTAATATTAATAATTCTTATTTCTTTGAAATAAATTATCCATCATAAATATTTTCTTTCTTCAATGCTTCGAAGTTTATTACCATTCTCTTTTTTTCTCTTCTATTTTCAACTTCTTTTTCGACTAATAACACTATACTAGAGTGAGATGAATTACTTGATATTATAATTTTTAATTTCAAAAGTTCTTCAATTTAGTTTTTTAAATTCAATCATATCTCTTAGAGTATAAATCATAGGTTTTACTCTAATAATTTTGTTAAGATCTTTTAATTTTATGTTAGCAATCATTTTATATTTGTTTATTTTTGAATTAAATTTTTTTTCTAAGCTTATTGTTTCTTAAAAAAATTTGATACCTATTAAGACTTCAACTTAATGAATTTCATTAAGAAAATAGCTTTGTTTCTTTTCCTTACCTAATGAAATGTTTTTTGAATAAGGTTTTTATTGTTAATTTGTGTCTATCTCACAACGTTTTTTGCTTTTTATGTTATTGCATAAAAGTTAAGCTTGATACAGTTAATTTTTTCTTATTTTTGACACAAATGGTTTCATCATGTAATGCCGTTAGACTTATTTTGTTTAAATATTATGTAAAATGTTGATATAAGTTTAGAAACTTATTTTTATTAATAAAACAATTCTTGTTTCTTATTGATATATGATATGAATATGAAATTTCTCTCCTCTTATCATTATATCTATATTTTTTAAGACTTTATTAAGATTTATTGTAGTGTTGTTAGCAATTCTTAAAATTAAATAGTTTGGTGCTTGTTTTAAAAGTTCCTCTAGGAATACATATATACTAATTACATGCATACTAGCTCTTATATCTACATATGCATATAAATGGTAATTTATGTAACCTTTAAATTTTAATCCTACCTTAATATAGGTATTGTTTGAATTTGTAATACTATATAAAGCATTCATCTTCTAATAAAAAATATTCATATTTTGAATCAGTTATTTCTTCTTCGGTCTCTTCTAATAAATATATACTATAAGTATAATCTACATCCGATTTCTCTATTGATTCTAATTTCATCTTAAAAACTTCTTCTAAGATTTTTGCTTTCTACAAAATTCTTTTTTATGTTGAAGTTTGTTAGGTTATTCATTATCGTAATGTCCTTCTTCACTGTAGATCCAACATCTGCATTTCTCTTTCCCTTATAGCCAATAATTTTTATTTTCTTGTGGCTTATACATTTTTTTTCCTAAATTATCATTTTTATAAGGTTATTTATTATATATTCTCTTATGTTTTTAAAAGTCTTATTTTTTAAATTTATATATTTTGAATGTTTTGTATTTTTATATTTTGTACTTTTATTTATAAGATTTTTTGTTACATATATATTTTAATAGCATTCTAAAATCTCTTATATGACAACATATGTTATCATTTCTTCTTATTGATTTATATTCCTATCTTTCTTGACATTTTATGAATATCCATTTTTAAAAATTCTTATTCTTCCTAATATTACATCATGGAGTAAAGTTTTCATTATTTATTAGCTTCCTAATATTTTTGTTTTTATTATTTTCTCAATTTCTTGTAAAGTTTATCTATTTCTATGAATTTATTTTGTCCATATATTAAATTATTATGCCTATTTGTTAAGAAATATCTTAATATTTGGTTTAAGTTCTTAACGTTAATATCAATCGTAAACCTAGAGGTATGCTATAAATTTTAATTTATGCTATCTTAGATTTTCATTGATCATTTCTAATAAATAAGTTTTTCTATATATTATTCTATTATCTAGTAGTACTAATTTTATTGTGTATTAATTCATTATCTAAAGTATGCTTTTATTAAAACTTTGGATTCTTCATAAATAGATGTATCCAATTTTTCTTCTATCATTCTTAGAATTTTTGATAGTTTATCCATAATGATTTCTTTGTCAATTAGTAATATATTATACATTCATTTTGTATTTATAATAGTAATAGTTATTTATTTAATATTTATTCAATAATAAATTATATATTTTCTTAAAAATATTTTTATTATTTTTGAGAATGATTTATATTTAAATTAATATTCTTTCTTAAGATTTAATCTTATTTTTTATAATTCTTCAAATTTATTTTTACTAATTATCATTTTTTATGAGAAATATCCTTAGATATTTTAAATTTTTATTTATATTATTTCTTGATTTTCTGTTATTTTTATCATTTTTATGTATAAAAAATTACTATTTAATTTTGGTTAACTTTAACATTCATTAAATTTGAAGATATTTATGATATTTTTAAAATCTCAAGACTATTTGTGATGTTATTTAAAAAATTGAAATATTACTGATATTATTCTTAATTTTTACTTATAATTTATATTTTAAGTAATATATTTTTAACCACTAAGATACGATATTGAAATGTTATTTTAAAAAAATAATAAAATAATGAAATATCGTACAGTTATATATAATTAAAAAAATCACTATTAACCCAATTTCGTCCCATTTTCGTAGCAATAACGCTGTATTTTCTCATATCTCTTTCTCATTAACTTTTTTGTTTTTTGTTTTTTCTCTTTCTCAAAACTCATACAACACGTACCATAGAAGAAGAACGCGGAAAAATTAGGAAAAAACAAATTAATAAATAATAAATACCGTCAGAGCAACTATAAAACAAAACAAAGGAGACTGAAAGAGAGCAAGAAAAAGAAAAAAACTTAAGAGAGAGAGAGAAAGAGAGAGAGAGTTTAGAATTCCACTAGTCAATTACCAATCTCTCAAATCTTGTTAATATTTTGATAATTCCAATGTCAGAATCAGTGATGTTATGCGGCAAAACCCATCTCCAAAATGAATTAAACGATTCAGATATGGATGCCGTTCAAAAGCTAATGCAGCTTAGTGATGAAGAAAACTCCAACAACAACAGCAACTTCAGCTGCAAGAACAAGTTTATTGATTATTCAGTTAATCAACGTCTAAAAGTAGTAAATTTTAAAACTTGGGAAAAGATTGAAGAGATTTTCGGTAAAGAAGAAGAACAAGGATTAGTTTATAGGCCCAAGAAGAAGAGGAGGTATCGTTCTCTTGCTAATATTTACATGACCACCAATCCAATTATTAGCTTCAGATATGATCATGAGAGATCCATGAAAGTTTGATTTTTTCTTTTTTTTCTTTTTTTGATTAGGAATTTTAAATAATGGGTTCTTACTTACTTTTTCTCTTATAGAGTAATTCCAATTTTTGTTTTAATATCATTGATTTAGTTATCTCAATCACTACTTTTGCCCTCTTGTTGAAAACCTTTGAGATATATATTTTAAATGAAATCTTTTGGTAAACGATTGTCCTAAACTTTTATTCATGTTCACAGACACTAGCTACTACATCATGAAAAAAATGAAGAATTCATCTAATATATATAACTTAAGATTACTGGATTTAATTTCCTTTTTTTTTCATCAATTAATTAATTATATAAATAGATGCTTGATTTTGCCTAGTTATGATACCCCGCCAAATTAACTAGTTTCTCTCTTTTTTGGTTGTTCACGGAGTTAAAATATTAGTCACAATTAAGTTCGACCATACTAATTAATTATTATTTTATATTAATTAATATATGATGAGATAATTAATGTTCTTTTCGATTAATTTTATATATGATAAAGAAGATTGATTTTCCAGCTAGAACTGAACAGGTCATCTTAAATTAAGTATAACCCTTCTTTCATATTGATTCATGAATTCTACAAATTAAGGCATTATTGAGCTATACGTACTAAAGAGCTCTTATTTTGTTACTTCTTAGATTCATAAAATGGTGAAGGCCTCGCCACAGAAAACATATGTATAGTGGAAAAAAGAAGTGTAAATGAATGTGTTTAAGTGAGCTAAATGTCATTGAATCACAAACTTTGACAACTTACTAAACAAAGTTTAATTTGTTAATGAGTGTGTGATTACAAATCTTAATTTATATTCTATGGATTTAAAAATAATAATATAACTTTAATTAGTTTCGTTAAAAGCCATGTTGCTTCTTAATGTACATGCTAGCTAACAAGCATTGATGCATATATACCATTGAAAAAAATCCTATAGAATTCTTTAACTTTTTTGAATTAATCCATATATATTTAACAAACTTGAGATTTAATCTCATAATATTTTTAATGTGTTTTGAATATATATGTGATTCAAAATGAAGTATATGTCGCACCATTATGGAAGATTTGGTGTTTGATCTTATTGTTTGTCAATCAAATTTATCACATTTCAAAACTAAATAATCATAATATCATTTTTTTACCATAATTTAACTAATGGTTTAACATTAAATTCATTTTCTTATTTTAAATCAATGTCTTGAAACATAACAATTTTTATTTATCTTAAAAAAATCATATATAATATCATTTTATAAAAAATTTAACATATTATATCTAACATTGTTTTAAAAGTTAGAAAGACCCATCATTTTATGGGAGAAGATCCCAAGAGTTTGTAATTATTACAAAATAGAGAAAAATAGTCTCATAATTATTGGGTTAAGTATCAGAGATTTTATAATTTTTTTAAAATAATTATTTTAATGTTATAATTTATGAGTTAGATATTATTTAATTTTATTATTATTAAAAGTAATTATTTTTAATCATATAATTTATTAAAATGAGTACTTTTAGTCCATCAAAAGTATAAAATATAAGAACTTTTAGTTTCTAATTTTATAAATAATAAGAACATAAATGTATAATTTATTACGAAATTTAATAATTATAAAACTAAATTACATAAATTAAATAATTATAGAATTTCTAGTATTAGTAACCTCATTTTAATATATGATAGTGCTTGTAATTATTTCCTTTCTTGATTTTAGTTAAAAAAAATCTCAAAAACCAAACATTTTAAATTATATTTCCGTTTACAAAACACTTCAACCTATTATGGAAACTTCTCCGATGATATAATAATCATTTTCCCGCCACCCGATTTCATTTCCATGGCGAATCAAATAAATGACATAGAGTACAATTCTACTACTTGAATTTTAGTGTAACTATATATATTAATTAACAATATACAGCATACACGTAAACATAAAAAAGTGTATTCTAAGCTTTTGTCACTAAACACAATAAAAATATTACATTGCATACATATTATCATAAACTAATAAATATATTATTAAATCATTTTAAAAATTATAAATATATCATCAAATTTTATTGAATAACAAAAATAAAACTCAAATATTATCAATAGTATAAATCTACCATTATTGTGATAAATCTATCATCAAATTTATTATTATTAATGCAAATCTACTGTTAAATTCTTTATTAATGTTATAAATTTATCATTAAATTCTTATTAATTATATAAATCTATCAAAAAAATATAATGTAACCATTAAAAGGTAATGTAATGGTACATTTATACTACTAATTATAATTGAATATTATTTTTATCATTCGATATAGTGTAAATTTCATAATAATTCAATGATATATTTATTAACTTACGAATGTTATAAGTTCTTCGAATAATAATGTTCGGTTGGTTTGGCAAAAAATAAGACAAATACCGTTATAATAACAGTTGGTTGTTTCTATTGAATGCTTCAACCTCTTTCCCATAATGTGTTTCATTTGGCACCAAAAACTATTGTTGCAGATATATTTGTTGTGACTTACGAGTCAAAATTTATTATACAAATATGAGAAATTTATAGATGGCAATTAATTAATTAATTAATTCCTACCACAAGGCCAATATATCCCACTTCCCTCCACCCTTTTTATCAGATTAAAAGAATTAATAATCATAAAGCTGCTTTCCTAGCTACCATAACGGAGATTAGCTCCAAAATTTGAATGCATGTGTGTATACGTGCATGAATAGTAATTCATTTAGATAAAAACAATATTTTTCCACATAAATTTTTTTTTAAATAATTTTGAAAAACAATTATTTTATTTTTACTCAAATACGTAATTAATAAAAAGATTAGTGAAATTTCTCTCATAGATATTTGTTTTTCTTTACTCTACTTTCATTTCAGACAAAGAAAAATATTATAAAGATATCGTGACTTATCTATATTGAATTAGATATTAAATTAAAAAGGTGAAACATTTTCAGAGAATAAAAGATTGATAAAGCAAAATTTCAGCAGCCAATATAAGGTGCACCAGTTGAAATTTGTGGAATTTGACCTTTTGATGAAGCAAAGGGCTTTGGACATAAATATGGATCCCCAAAGGAATTTCTTGGTTATGAAACGAAGTCCTCTAACTCTTAGACTTCCAACCAAATTTGTTCCTCACGAAATATCCTCAAATCATGTGCTTATATGAAAGTTGATGATGGTAAATCTATGGATATATATATCTAATATTACCCTCAGATTCAGTGGTCAATTGCTTTCAAAATATCTAACAATACCCTTAGATTCAGTGGCAATTGCTTCCAAATGCACACCTTTTATATTGTCCCTTGTATCACTTAACCAGTTATCCTTCTCGAGTTCACGATCTCCTAAACATTGATCAAGGCAATGGATGGAATTTCAATTTGATCAATCAAATATGGGGAAGTGATATGTCCCCCAACCCCCACAAAATAGATGGCATTCTAAAATCTTGGTTTTGGGTATATAACTCAAAAGATATGTTTGACACTAAATCAATTTACAGAAAATTATTTATAGTAGTTAGAATGCATACACTACTATAATAATGATCTTTGGTTTCAAAAATTTAGTTACAATCTTTTTATAAACCTAGACTTTAGAGTTTTGGTCACTATTTAATAAAACTTGTGACTATAGTGTATACATATAGCTTCGATTTTTATTAGTAACCGTGAATATAAATTAAATTATGAAAATTACTTAAATACAAAAAAAATTATATAATCACAATTATTAAAAGATCGTGATCTAAATAAAATAATATAATCTTAGTCTTTTTAAACCAAAATCAAATAATATACTATGTACTATTCATTAAAAAAATCACTTTACAATTTTTTTCATTTCTTTCTCAATTAGTTTCATTATTTTTCTCTTCCTTGCCGCATTAAATTATTTTCTTATTTTCTTTCCAATTTTTTTCCTTTTTTTCCCTCATTTTTCCTTTTCTCTCGCCCAATTATTTTTTTTCTCTATATTGTTTTTCCTTTACGCGGTTTCTCATTGTGACCAACCCATCTCTCATCATCTCCACCCCACCTCCACCGTACCCCTTTCAGTTTCTTCTCAATTAACTCCACCCCTCTCTATTTCTTCCCAACCTTCTCGATTTCATGTAACATTTCTCACTCCTCCATTCCTTCTCATCCCTCTAATTCCTTCTCATATTTTTCGCTTCTTCATTCCCAGACCAATGCCTCCAGCTCAACCCGATGCCTTCACCAATTCCCAACCATCCCCCTACCTCAATTCGACCACCAATTTCTAGTCACCAACCTCTACTTCCATCAATTTCATCAACACATGGGTTTGTAATATTTTAATTATCTTATTTTATAACATTATAAAGCATACTTGATTTTGAATTTTATGGAATGATTTCATATATTCTGTATGTTATTTCATATATTCTGTAGATATAAAAACTCTATATTAGTTTTTTTTTAGGTTGGGATTTGAATTTTGTGGATGCAATTTGTATGGCTTGATAGTTGTTGATAGTTGCTAAGTGAATTGTCTCACCAATATCTTTCAGTATTTCTATAGATGAGTGGATTGCTAGTCCATTATTTTTTATATTTTATTTTTCTTTCCTATTTTTATAAAATAGAGGCTATGTTATTACAAAACAAATCACAAAATCATGATTCATTATTCATCTCCAAGATAGTTTACTAGTTCTTATGAGTTGGGATTATCATGAGTACTTCATATCAGTTTTTGTTTGTATTAGTTACAGGCATGGTCAATGACATCATTCTCTTCTTCTTCTTTTTTACCTTTTTTTTAATATAACCACTAATTATATTATATATTTTTAATTTTGTTCCTCTTTAGATCATAACAATAGATAATAATGTATTTATTCCGTGTGTTAAATGAGAAAATTATTTCATTGAGAAGATTTAAAACATGTCACAACTTGAAGGGATCGAGACAATCAAGTCCAAAATAGATATGTTTGGTGCTAGGACTGAGTTTGAGGAATCAAACTTTGGATTTTCATTGAGGATGCATAGAATTGATTCTAGTAGTATGGTACAAAGTCCATTCCAATAATATAGTGCAAAGTTCATATCTAACATTGTTTTCGCAAAATGTCTTAAAAACTCTGTGATTCTAATAATTTTTTACAAATATGTAGTAATCAAGCTAGTATCGATGTGAATTTTTTTAAAAATTTGGGGACTAAATTTTAGGATTTAAAAGTTTAATGATTTATGTGTAAAGTTCTAAAAATTTTGGGACCAAATCGTTCATTTTAAAAATTTAAAAATTTAGCTAAGGATCTTGACTTGTGATATGATACAACCCATTTTGATACCCGCCACATGAAATGTTTAGTTATTTGCTATTGTATATAATAGTGCTATTGTCTTATATAAAAATTGGTATGCCAAATATATACATAATATTATAATATATATTGTGTTGTGTCATTTGGAATGAATAAGTCTTGGATGCTAAAGCCAAGATTTTCACGATAGTATTTAGAAGAAGTAGAAGCGTTTTGAATTTTGCTTAGATCAATACTGTAAACAATGAGTCTATTTGATGTCTTTGCAATGCTTACATAAACATAAAATTTCAAAAAATTAATGACGTATGAGATCATCTTATTTGTAGTGGGATTATTTGAAATTATAAAAATTAGTATATGCATGGGGAGCATCTAATTCAAAAGGATGATGAAATGGATACACCACTAAACTGTCGGTTCATATCCACAGATATGGAGGATTCCCCTATTGAAATGGTAAATTCAATAAAAAATAAACCCAATATTAATCATGATGAATTTAACCAGTTGTTAGAAGACACACAAAAACTATTTTATCTCAATTGCATAAATTTCATGAAGTTTTTTGAAATGGTGAATTTATACAACCATAATGTGAAACATGGCTTTTCTGATGTCAGGTTCACTGAGATATTAAAGTTAAACCATAAAATTATTCCAAAGATAAATGAGTTACCTACTTCTTTATATGAAGTGAAAAAGACATTTAGTAAGTTTGGTATGGATTATATGAAGATTCACGTTTGTCCAAATAATGTATCCTATATATGAAACAATACCAAAATTATACTCAATGTCCATAATGTGGTACTTTAAGGTGGAGGCCTACATCAAATGGAAATAAAGTAAAAGGAGTGTCGATTATGGTGCTTTGGTACTTTTTATTAATACTTTATTTTAAAATAATGTTTAAAAGTAAGGAGACATCAAAGATGTTGGCATGCAATGTAGAGAAAAAAATTCATGGATGGTATTTTATGCCATCTAGTAGATTTTCCGTGTTGGAAGGTAATAGATGAAAAGTGGGCAGATTTTTGGTCGAATTCTAGGAACTTGCATATGAGATTATGTTTGTTCTAATGATGTTGGTGTGATAGTATATATGTTTGTTCTCATACTATATAAATTATAGTGAAGAAATTATTTATTTGCACATGAGACACCATCTCGTATTGTGGTACGTAGGAAGGTAGGTAATTCCCCTAGTGGTGTTTATCATGGACAACCATTAAATTGGAGCTGAAAGGTTTTCATTGTGAATGATGTTGAAAATAATTGTCCATTACCTATACCAATAAGGGAACAAGATACACTTACAATAATGGTTAATTCATTTGTTACTTGGATCTCACATCTCGTCATGTTAGGAAATGATTTTGTAAGGACCTGTTATATATTATTTTCATAATATCTTATAAATTTATTAAATTTCTTAATATTGTGAATAAATAGGATTTGAGCAAGAAGAAATCAAAGTTACATTTTACCAGAGGCAACAAAAAAGGAAGCTTAAAGGATAAACTAATAGACAAAATAATTTCTAAGATGCCTCCCTTGGTATTGACAAAAAAACCAGTCTCATTTACATATTACCAAACTAGTGGTTTTCCTATGCATGTTATATTTTTTATAGTTGCATGCTCATTTAGTTAATAACCTTGTTGTTAAAGTTCCAATAGAAGTTCATATCTTATGCAATGAATTGCTTATTTTTCTACCAGTTGAGTGTGTAGAATATTTTTATACCAAGGTGAAAATTGGTTATTTAGTTATCAAATTGTAAATACGATTAATTTATTTAATTTCAATTTATTTTCAATTTTATGAGTTATAAATTACTCACCTACTTTTTTATGATTGTTATTTTGTCATCAAATTGTTAACTTTTCCATAGACGATGCTATGACGAGTTGATAAATAATCATTTGAATAATGTGATTAGATTCATTGACTCAAGTTGATTATATGTCATCAAGAAAAAGAAGACATGTACCCAAATTGCGAGACTAGTGTTTAAAATGATGAAAAATATTCAAGAGAGAGATAAGTGAATTATTCAATATAATGGAGGGAACGTAAATTATTATAACCTTTATGAAAAATTATGTTATATAATCAAAGACATTTATCAATATATATTTTATTATAAATTGATATAGGTACTATTAGATTTTAATTGTCTATGAGTCATTCAAAAATAGCATATATTACTTGGATTTAATGTAGGGTGAACTAAACATTATGAATAAATAAGTTATATTTTTTTATTAACTTAATGTTCATGAAAACATTAAGTTTTAATTTGTCTTCACAAATGACTTTTATTTATTTTTCTATCTTTAGTATATAGGATTTATATTATATTGAATGATCATCAAAATTAAAAGGCCTAATGTTTGCTAATATGATATAGAATAAGAGTAAGTTATAAATGATTGGTTTATTATACTACATAGTTTCAACCTTTTTAGAATTTTCATATATATGTATATTTAAGGTTTAGCGTCAAATCGAAGCTGTCAGTTTTAAGGCAATTCGAATTCAGAATTCGATCCGATCCGAAATAAATTATGAATTATTCAATCCGAATTTGATATACTGTAAATGTCAATCTAAAAAAATTCGAATCCGAAGCAAATCAAATAGATTGGATCGAATACAATCAAAATTATAATTTCAACCAACTTATAAAATGAAAATTTTCATAAAATCGAAGAAAATTTTGGAATAAAAATATTATCCATAAAAATTCAACAATAACTAACAACATGATTAAAAATACTTTAACAAAAATGATCCAAAAGAACAAAACAATTCAACATCAATTACATAATTTAACTCTAAATATCCGTAGTTCTAACATAAAATTTAAAAATATTAAAGTTCAAACTACATCAACATAAACCAAAACTTTTAAAGTATTGTTCACTCTAAAGCTTCAGTCTCCAAACAATAATGATAACACGAAATACTTGAGATAACCATTCAAGGATTAAGCCATCAATACCATCCAAAACATCTACATGATGAAAAATTAAAAAGTTAGAAACTTAAATATGCTAGAATAAACTAATAAATATAATAATATATAAAACACTTTCATTTTGACATAATATAATAATGAATAAATCTATATACATTCAAACTATATATTTGAAAGTTTTATGATATATACCTAAGCCTCAATTTCATCAAGTGACTTTCGAATATCAATAATGGGAGAAGAAAGAATCCAATTTTAAGTACAAATTAAAGATTGCACAATTTTAGAAGATAAGGAACTCATATATGAACTAATTGTACAACCACAAGTGGATAATACAGATTCAGATGCTCAGTAGATACTAGTAAGACCAATACATTTTGAGCTATCAAATACAAAATCTTAAGTCTTGAGGAATGAACATTCCACCAACTTAAAAGGTTAAATTTCTCATCATCTATATCAACGAATGCTTCTTGCAAGTATTTTTTCACCTTGAATTTGTTTTCCATAGTATAAACTTCTTTTAAATTCTTACGAGAAGTATAAAGTTGAAATGCATTTGCTTCTAAACCAAAACCTTATGTACTTATTATAAAAGTTGAGAATATTCTTCTGTGCTTGAAAGAAAATAAACTTTATGATACTCCTCATACATATCTTCTAAATTGTTTTCACCTTTTTTGAACTCATTGATGCCTCAATCTCATCCCTATTACACAAATCTAGCAAACTTAGATTTAAAGAGCACTCTTTGTACCTAAGATCAAGTAAAACACACACAAATAACATCATATTCAATTTAGCTACTCCTCCTTAATATTTGTCAAAATTTACCTTCATCTCACTAGTCATCTTTATCATAATGTAATCCTCACATTTACTCCACGTATGAAGTTGATCATGAATAAAACAAATACGATCTAAGAAGAAATTAGAAGTCACATACAAAGATCCAAAAAACATTAATTTTTCTTCATAAAAAAATTTCAAAAATTAGACAAAATGTCTTAATCTATCCTAATCAATTGTAGTCGGAGCTTGTTTAATTTCATCTTGCAAAACTCTTGATAGTACCCGAAATTAGTGATTTCTAACCTCTCAAATGACTTTTTAAAATATGTTGTCGAATCCAACATAAAAAAATTTGAATTCCACCATATCTTAACATATAAGAAAACAAGTTTTTGAATAGAGAGTTTTTCCATCTCAACAACACTCTTAAATTTTTGAAGTCTAGTTGATGATCATTTCACATATCTTACAAAAACACGAATCCTATTTATTGATATGTTATAATCTTTCAAACCCTACTCAACAATTAAATTTATAATATGTGCACCACATCGCATGTGTAAGTGTTTTGATTCTAAAATTGCACTATCACAACCATTAACACATTTATTCAAATAAGAAAGCGCAGTATTATTAGAACTTGCATTATCAACTATAATACAATCTAACAAACATGCTTCAATAGCCCTATCAAGTGTATCATCTTTATGATTTGGAACTTGACAAAAGTTCAAGATTTGTTTTTATATATTCCAATCACTATCAACAAAATGAGCAGTTAAACACATATAATATAAATTCTGAAAAAATGTCCACCTATGAGTGGTAAAATATATTCTTTAACTAGTTTTATTCAACAACTCTTTTAGTTTCACTCTTTCAGTAATGTACAAATTCAAGCAATCTATTGGAATAGTCCACCGAGAAGGGATTTTAAACAAAGGTTACAACTCTTCAAAAAAACTCCTTAAATCCTTCACCTTATATGATAATAAATGGAAATTCATATTTTATTATCATCCTCATCAATTTTTTCCTACATGTTTTAGCATTAAAAGTGTGAGGTACAAGAATTTCTTGCTTAGGGAATGCTAAAGTTTTTTGCTTCTTAAGTACTCTACCGGGAAACTTATTACAATATTTTCATATGGCTTTACGGTGTTGTCTAACCCCTTATATGCTAAAATGTGCTCATGCTTCACTACTAAATCTAAAGTAAACTTTTTTACCTTCTTCTTTAGAAGCAATATAGAGGTCAGAAATTGGAGTACTTACAAAATCTTCTACTTAAGTTGGTTGTGTTGCACTTTCATCTTTATTTGCTTCCTCAATTACATAAAGTGTATCCTTATCTTTATATAAAGTCATATGTATAGTTATAGAAAAAAGTATTAAACATTAGAAATAAATAATATGGTCATTCAAATCAATAATAAAACATAGGGTAAGAAACATACAGAATTAGATGCAACTGATGAAGAATCCATTTTTTTTGTTTACAATAACTCTTCAATTATTGCAATTTTTTTGTCAAATAATAATGAAATATAAAAAAATCTATAATTCATTAAGGTGTTAGGAAAAAATTGATATTACACAATGTTCATTTCTAAAAACTCTTGATCTTAACAAAAGAATTTTTTCAAACAAAATAAATTATATCTGTAAGATAAATAATCCTATCAAGAATACACCCAGGTCTTATATCTATATATAAGAAACACCCAAGTCTCATTAGAAAGTAAGGTATCCAAGTCAACTTGCACTTCTCTGAACCATGCTAGCACTTGTGGAGCTTTTTATACAAACGAGGCTTAGGAAAAACATGTACACCATGGATAGTGAAAACAAAAAACTTAGGCTTAGTGAGACTAAGACATAACTTAGAACATGTAGTAATGTTATGAGTATTAGGCTTAGTGAGACAATGAAACATTAGTACCCACTGAGGCATTATCAATTAAGGAAAAAGGGATAAAAGGAAGGTAACAACGGTAGGGAATTAGAGGGTAATATTGGTACAATATCCCCAAAGGGAAACTTAGTGGCTGGTGAAACATGGTCAAAAATAGGACAAATAATATCAAAAGTAGGGAATTCAACACACGCAAAAAGTGGACTAGTTGACATCCCAATGTGTATAGTACGATAAATAGGTATAGAAGACATATGTGAATTATACATAGGCATAGAAGGCTTAGTTGATGACTGCCTGGCATGGGCAAGTTAGGCCACTTAATAGTTGCATTCCTAACTAGAGAATAGGATAAAAGATACTATTAGCTTCATGACTAGATGAACAATTAGATGAGACATCTGCAACATTAGAAAATGAATACACAAGTGGAGGAAAATCAAGCCACATAGATAAATGTAGGATATAATAAATATTTGAACAAGGAAGAGGAGGAGCTAACAAAGTTGAATCTACACCAATCTTCATGACAATAAAACCATCAATTACAACCTTATCAGACCCATGCAATACACCTGTAACACCATTCATAGTAGAAGAACCCATATAATTCTTTCCAAATAGAATATCAAGAAGTATAAAGCAAGAATTATCCATATGACTGTGCTTCTCACAAAGTTGATAAATGGGCTTCTTGAAAAACAAAATCTTGTTATTCTTGGAAATCAAAGACAAAACACTTTTCTTTGGAAACTAAGTTTCCGAGGAACCACACTCGTTCAAGAAACTAAAATAAATTACACTGCACAGGTTTGGATTGAAATGAACCATATGACTTATAGAAAAATCATTTATGTGACCCTAAATGATTTTCTTCACAAAAATTAGCAACATTTTCTTGTAGGACAAATTCTTGCACAAGAATTTTAGAGAAACTTTGATCTTTCTACAAATTTTGTTGAACCAAGTTTTTTTTATTACAGGGGATATTACATCAAACAAAGGAAATCTAATGAAATCTAAAATCAAAATTCAGAAAAAGAAAACCATCAAACAAATCTAACCTACTTCCATTGAAGAACAATGAGTGAAAGTCTAAGAGCTTTAGTGGGAAGATGAACGATGATTGGAAGGGATGATGAATAGTGAATTAGAGCTTGGTAGGGAAGATGTTGAATAGTGGGGGATGAACCGGTGAAGAATAATGGCTAGAAATAGCTACTAGGGAGAGAGTTTGCTAGTCAGGGACGATAAATTACAATTGGCACCAGGTTGGGAAATGGAATAGGATTGTCAGCATCGTGCTGAGAAATGAAACGGGCTTCAGAAAGTTGCATCGCACCATCTAGTCTAAAAGAGAAATGAAAATGAAATTTGTTTTCATTTTGCATTAGGGTTTTGAACAAATAATATCAAAATATTTGTATTTATATATATACATGTTTAATTATATTATTATTATTGTTGTTGTTGTTGTTGTATAAATTAAATAATATATATATATATATTGGATTATATATATTTGAATATTTTTAATCCAAATTTTATCGGATTGCAAAAATCCAATATGAATTCAATCCGCCTTTAGATCAAAACGAATCTAGTTTTCGAATTTGATCTAATTTTTTAATTTTTTTTTGGATTGATTGGATATTTTGCTCATTCCTATGTATATTGGCTACAAATACTTATATTATTTATTGATAATCTCTATAAAACATCTTTTTAATTATATTGTATTAAGCTTATAATTAATTTTTTGTTCTAATGGTAATATCCTAAGCAAAATGACTTGATGAATTGTAGACATTATGTCCTTATGTTTATAAGGATAATTATTGCCAATTAACTTGTTTCCATGATTGACTTAGTAATAATTTAAATTATTTTTTTGTATTTTCTTTTATGGTTTGAATTTTGATTTCATTTTTTTTTCTTTATCAAAATAAGTGGCTAGTTAACAATAATTTAAAATATGTATATTGTATCTTAATCATGAATGAACTTACACCGATAGTATAATTGATGAGATGTTGAATGAGTTGGTGGAGTTCATAAATTGGTTCTTACATCGATGTCTAGCTAGTTAGATCATCTATGTACTCTTATTTACTTTTTTGTCAAACTGATTTAGATCGTGGACAATTTAATTAGTATTATTATTGACAAATTTTTTGCATGTATTTCATATTTTAGAATACTTTAGTTAGCTAGCTAGTAAGGTTTTATTGTGCATCAACTCTTACATGTAATTGTATTCTTACTTTTTAATACAATATGACTTTTAATATTGTAATGATAAATTTATTATTATTTATATTGAAAAATGGGGTTAATTGAAATGTATATGATCAAAGTTTAAGTGTAACTGTGACAATAGACCTACCATTTGGTCACAATTATGGTCATAGTCTTATAAAAGACCGATATCAAATGATATGTCTATTATTACGATCTTATAAAAGACAGATATGAAATTGTATGTCTATAGTCTCGACTAAAAATTGAGATCATATATAAGAATCTATAGTCTCTCCCACTTAGATCGTGATTTTTATAACCACGACCATAGATTTATGGTCACGGTTAACAATTGAGGTCATATATTAATATGGTAATAGTATTATTATTTATTCCAACCTCTGTATGAAAGAATTAAAGTTTTCAATTGGAAACTCCTATTTGATAACCTCTTTATTAGAGAAAACATATGCTTTAGAATCAAACCCTCAAACATATCTTTCCCTTTTTTGCCTTAGTTCCACTGAAACTTCAAACTATATTTTTACCTCATGTTAGTTTTTGTTACCTCAATGGGCCAAATAGCCTCAAATATAAAAAAAATAAGAGGGTTATAGTTGTGTAAATTGAGATTAGATATTAATGTGATTTATGAGAGAATTTATTAATTTTCAAAATTCATTTCATATTATCTCACTTAATTTTTAATAAGATAATATGGTAATAAAACAATATTAATTAAAATATATCATTTATCTCAAATGGGCTTAAATAAAGCAACTAAGAGTACAAAAAAATATATATGATAAATAATATCTTATAAAATAAATTTAATAAGAAAAAAATGATATATACATATGTTTAAAGTTAATCCCATTAGATACTACAATCTAAATAAGATAAAATAAGATGATATAATATTATAAGACAATATTGTTCCATAAATTCATTATAGACACTAAATACTACAAAAAATTAGATGAGATAACACATTTTACACATCTAATTAGAGATATCAAATAGGCTAGATCATCATGACACAACACGACCCAACCCGATAACTAATGTGCCATACCAACCTGTGTGCTTTGTCATGGAAAAAAATATTTTGGATGGTTAATTATTTTGGAAAAAAAAATGTTATAAATGAAAATCAATCTCCCTACCTCCCCGTATCAATTTTAACTCTGTAAACTAAATTATGCCATGCTTACTAATGTATAGATATATTTATATATTTAGTATTTATTTATATAGAATTGACAACCTATGGCCCGTTTTTTTCTTTGCTTGCATGTCATAGGATATCATACTAAATATTTTGCAAGTTGTGCCGTACTGTGCCAATGGGTCAATATGTCAAGTGCTTAACGGGTCTTACTAACCAGACCGACCCATTTATACCCCTACTTGTAGTGGCCTTTACCCAAAAAAATAATTAGTAGTCAACATAGCTTGGACCTTGGGAATCCTAGAAATCCAAAAGATTGAACCGATTACAGATGAATGTGAAAGGAACTCAAACCAAACTATAATCCTACAATGGCCCTATGCTAGAGTTTTCAAGCGCAATGTGACCTCTATTTAAAAACAAAAGAATGTACTCTCTATTATTTTCGTCAAATATGGACGTTGTATAAAATTTTGTTAGTGTATAACATGAACAATGGAAACTAAGAAATAACCTACAGAAAAATCCTACCAAAAAAAAAATGCATTGTCGCAACAATTACACAACTTGAAAGAAACAAAATGCCCAAAGCAATCGGCAAACTTAATGAAGATATGAGCAGAGCAGGCATCCACAAACTATAGTAAAACATCTGCTTAAGCAGCTGCTGCTTGAATTGGTCCATCGAATCTGCAATATTGACCACGCCCATGCCCACGGCCACTAACCCTGCCACGACCTCTCCCTTCGAGATAGGAGCAAATATCCCACAAATGTCAACAAAATATCAGAGATGTCTGAAGAAATCTTTCAAAAAATAAACAGTAACAAAATATACTTTGCAAAGTTTTACTGGTGGAATTCTTCATAGTGGCTAATGCTGCAGACTGGTTGTGTTAAACAAAATACAAATGCTTCATAAACCATAATATATATTGACCTAGACGCTTAGAAGAAAACACGCAGAAGTAATTACAAAAAAGTATTTGAGGCAATAAGAAATAAAAGGCTTTCCTTCTCACAAATAAATAAATTATTTTTACCACCTCCAGACAAGATGAAGCAACAAATATCAGTCTTTTGGATTGCCTTTTAGAAACATGTTGATATGTTTTCAAGAACACAGCGTTTAGAGTACTCATTTTCAACTTCCACATCCATAATACCAATGTTCCAAGTAGAAATGTTCAATTTAAACCAAGCCACTATGGAAACAAAATTAACAGAATAGAAAAGTAGCAATACTTACCTGTCTCAACACCGTACCCCCGTCCTCTAATATGAACAATACGACTTCTTGCTTGGGCTCTACCTCTGTCACCAGTACCACGCCCACCAACCCAACTCTCTGCATTATGCTCCCCTGCTCCGTTGTAATATCCTGGACATACAACATCACAAAGATCAAAACTCTGCAAGCAATATCCATATTTTTCAGAGAAATTGATAGATGACATCAGGTCAGCCCATCTGACCAACTTAAATATGTTCCTTCAGAAATTATTTCTCCAATTATTTATTTATTTTTTTAGATCAAACATAAAAAAGTAGTTGAGAACCTAAAGATGCATCTATGTATGCAATAAATAAAATGAAATTCAAAATTTAGAAACATGAAATTGAACCTATGGCAAAAACTTGTCTGCTATATGTTACTAATAAAACGTTAATTATCATGTGAAGGAAAAAATTGCCCATCATTGACTCATTTTCATGAAATTAAACAAAAGCTAATTTAAAACGGTGCATAGAAAAGATTAAACAAACAGACTAAAAAAGCTATCTAAGACACTGGGCAATACCTCTGCCTTTATCTCTGCCTCTACCTCTTCCTCTTCCTCTTCCTCTTCCTCTTACTTGACTTATGTGTCCTCCTACTTGTATTGGTGAGCCTTCTGATGATGAATTCATGCCACATAAATACAGCCTGTGATATAGTAGGAGCATTGATCTAATGTTAATTTACAGAAAAGGATAGTCACTTCACCTTCGTCGTCAAATTCATGTAGGGGTCTTACTTGATCTTCCGGAAGAGGAGGCTGATATCTGATTGAAGACAATCAGAAAATTATGGACACTATTAGCAAAGAATATCATTTTAGCTAAATCATAGGCTCGTAGCCAAAAACAGAGAACTATATTATTTTAAACAAATCATAGCGACCACAAATGCAGGATATATCCAGCCCCTTCTTTGACAAAAACAGGGAATTATAAGATTTTAACCAAATATTATTATTATTTTTTTCTTTTTATGGATAAGAATTACCCTGTGGAGGACATGTCCAGGTCCTTCTTTGACAAGGTAATTGTGATCATTGAAACATGACGAGTGGTTTCTAGACTGCAATGTGATTGGCATCTAAATATCAATATTGAACTAGCAATAGGCAAAAAAAAAAATGACAGTAGCATAGGCTTTTCCATTGTTTCTTACGGAAGCAGGCCTTCTTCTATTGGTTCCCATGTGTCAGTTATATCTGTTGATCCCGTTGAGGTAATCTGATGAAGACCGATAGTCCTTCTCTAAATCAAGAAACAATTAATCAACGATTAGTATATATAGCAATACCATTACATGTACATAATAAAACACGGATTGGTAGTAACCTCACCTTTATTAGTTCGGCAATCGTTACGGTCTTATTGATAGCTCTTCCCATTGCCTTGAGAACTATTTCATTAAAATCCTTCTCCTGAAGAAAATACAAACAGAAACTAAGAAGAAGAAATTACCATTTAAAACAAATAGTTGCATAGATCTACCATCAGTGGCATAAGGGCCAAACAATAAAAAATAGTATCACTTGTTTCTCATTTAGAAAAGATATTATATGTATCTCCTTAGGCTGTAAAGATGTTCATATTATTGAGTTTATAGTGTGTTCTTGAATGGTAAAAGCCTAAAATTTAAGCAATTTACGCCTACATAGATCCAATCCTATCTATCAATAGTTCAATCTTACACAATAGATTAATCGCAATTCAAGAGCAATTTGTTGTATAACCCTTCAATTTTCATGAATTGCCAGAATATGATATTATACACTCTGATTGTGCAAAAAAGTTATTATATATAATTGAGTAAAATAGAACACCAATAACATAGACTCCAAAGAACTGCACAAACTTAGATATGTCTTCAGGTTATTAACATCGAACCAATTTATTTCTATACTCTTATATTTAATAACCACAAACAAACCTTTCATCTATAAAATTGCAATAACCACTTTTACTTTCCAAACCCGGATAACGAAATCCATATAAGAACCGAAGTACAAACAATTCGAAAAGAAAAAAAAAACTAAACTAACTTGAGAGGAAAACTAAAAGGAAATTATGTAAGAACCAGGAGAAGAGTAATGGCATAAGTAATGTAGTTCCTCATTCGGCCTTGAGTAGTAATACGAATTTCATTCTCTTTAATCGGCGTTGTTTCCGATTTTGGCTTATCTACCCTCTGATACCTATCCATCTTCTTCTACGTTCCAAATAAACAACACCAAAAAGAACAAACACATCATTCACCTAAAAATTATCAAAAATTTAGAAAAATCAAAGAAATTTATGCTTTCAAAAACTAAAACACCTCCTCCCCTCTATCGTTGTCTATTACAGAAACAGGAATCCAAATTAAATTCGAAGCAAAGATAATAGAAGAAATATAGAGATTAGTGGGGGTAGAGTTACCGTTGAAGAGAAGCAGGGTAAGCAGTTATGTGAGTGATGTGTGTGTATTGGCCTTCTTACCTTTTCTCTCAATCTTTGTGTCTCTCTCTGGTCTCTCAGTAACCGATTGTGCATTTTTGGGGGTTAGTTTTGAGTTTTCAAATTTAAGCCCGAAACTCTCGCGGTTTTACAGGATCCATATAAAGACTCTCTCACTCTCTCTCTCACTCTCTCTCTCTCTCTCTCCCTCTTTTCTTTTTTAAATTTTTTATATTAAAAGAAACAATTTTGAATAATAAACTGAAACACAGTTCCATGATTAATTCACATCTATTTAAACAATTATTATATCATATGATTATAAATTACTCGTAAAATTATGATAATTTTTTTTCCCAACTTATTAAAATGGTTGTATTTATCCAACTCAATCTTTTAATCGTTAAAAATATGTCTCAAATACATTGTTATGTGATGCACGTACATCATTTTTATTAATTCTGATAATGCAATTTAATTCATTAACATATGTGACGTTTAATTAAACTTAATTTTGTCGATGAATTTTATTTAAAACACACCTGTCATAATATATGTGTACATTTAACAATATATTAGGAACATATTTTCAATTATGAAAACCACTCCAATATCTTCGGGATTAAAAAATATATATAGTTTGCTCATAAAATTATAAAAGTATAGATAGGTTTTGTCATTTTTTTTTGTGTGGTATTTTTCAAAGATAAAAATATACTCCATGTAGCTAGTAATTTACTTAAGGGAGAGACATGGCGAAGCCTTTTACATTATGAATTTACTTTATTTATTTACTCAAATTTTTAAAAGATATTTTTGTGTGAAAGCATTCCAAGAATGAAGACTGGGATTGCATATTTGGAAAATAAAAATTTTGAGGTGGAAGAAGAATTATCGAAGATATAAACTATCAGTTTATAACAAAGAAAGAGAAGAAGAAATGGGTTTAGACGATGTATCAATCCTTATTGGTTCCTCTAGTAGTTATATTTTTGAGTCATGGATACGGTGATAATCAAAGCTCAAAGACAAAATCTTTACCTTAATGGGTGTGTAATTGATGTAATTGAAAATGTAATTAAAAGTTTTATGTGAAAGTACGTTTAATTATATTTTTGTTTCTTTCTTTTAAGTCTTAATTTATTAATTAAAAAGTAGATTATAAAGACTAATACTCACTTATTGACATAAAACAATATAAGATTAAGCTTCCAACTTACTTATATAATATCCACTAAGCTAAAAGATAAACATTTACCCTTAAGAAATATAAAAAATAAACTATTATAAGAACAAAGAATTTAATATTCCCCGTAATCTCATCAAGTATTTGATTACTTTTTCATTTTTAGTGATCTATTTTTCTACTTAATGAAATTTTGATAATCATGAAGATTCAAAGAAAAAGGCAAAAAAATATAAAAATCAAATAAGATCAATTTTATTTACCGAAGAATGTTTTAAGTAATATAGATCAACTAAGAAATTTTATTTAACTAAGAATATGTTTTAACATCGGAAAGCTTGTAAAAAAAATACAGTAATATTCGTAACCCTAATATTGAGTTGCATACAATCCATATTACAATATCAAATGGCCTAAGAAATTTTCACACAAAACCTGCAAACGGTTTTAAATTACATGCCAAATCCACTGAAATAGTTCAAGCACTGTTACAGTTGTATCCACTAGTTGCCTTTACTTGTCTTGCTCATTTGCGTTGACCCTTGAGAAGGCACATTCTCATTAGTAACTCCACTTTGTTGGCTCCCTTGTACATTGGACGGTCCGCTGAACTGGCTTCTAAAATGTAAAATGTACAGCAAATTATGTTCAGATATTCAGTTTAAATTAACCAGTTGAACGTTAGATGGTACTCTTTACTTGCCAAAAGAGTTAAAGATATCTGTTTTAATTCCCAAAATGATATAAAAAAAATTACAAATATACCTGAGCGTATTTGATGTTGCCTTCCTTTGGATACAACCTTTGGTCTTGTTTCCCTGAACACCACAATATGTACACCTCGTTTTTACACCTTTCTTACTCATTCTGGTAGGATTTTAGAGCTTGTCACAATCATTTTTTTTTTCTTATTTCTAGCTTTAGTAGGTCTACCTGTTTGAGGCTTCACTTTAGGAACCATGTAGAGGTGCCAGATTGGCTTTCATCCATTCATATCTAGTCTACTTGTCATTGGGTGTATTTATGGATTATATGCCTTGACATAAGTCTCATATTTGTACCACATAGAAACAATAGTGTAGTCTTCTCTCACAAGTTTAATGTAGATAATTGCATGAGTACAAATGATTCCATTTAATTGCCATATTCAATGTGCAATTGCCCCCTATTAAGTCAACCACCCATTTGTTCAGCATTGAATCACTGACCTCATACTTCCTCTCCCTAGAATGAACCGTATGCAACCCAATTGATTGTTCCTTCAACTTTTTAATTATTTGCCTTATTCTTGGTCCAACATAATTATTCCAACTCTCAGTTTGTATCCTTTTAATAGCTATCCTTTTCATGAGATACATTCTAATTCTCTCGAACATTATTATTATAGGTTTCTCTCTAGCACTGGTAACGCATGCATTAAAACACTCATACAAGTTGTATCATAGCTTGCCAGTTTTCAAAAAACTCTTAAACTGTGACATAGACCAACTTTGGACAGGTCTTGCTTTTAACCACTCTCATGCACCCTCAGATATAGTTTTCATCACATTTATTTCCTTGTTTAATGAGGCTTTTGTTGTTGCCTTGCACATGCTCACAATTGGTCCTTAAGTGCCAAACCAGATAAATGATTCTGAAATTTTGATAGAGTTCCTCACACAAAACCTGTGCTTATTATTTGGAAACAAACTCTCAACGATACTTACCAACCCCTTTTGTTTTTAACTTATAAAAGTCATCCATGACTGTTTTTGATGCTCAGGTCTTCTATCAATAACTCCAGAAGTCACTATCAAGTGGATGTAGTTCACTCTCAACAACGTCATATGCAATAGGGTACATTTCATTATTCCCATCTATCTCAACTGCAGCCAGAAGTTGTCCTTATATTTGGTTTTTAAGAAACACGCATCAAGACCAATCAGTCGCCTACAACCTTCAAGAAACCCCTTCTCTGTTGCATCCCGACAAATACACAAACTTTTCAAACAACCTTACCATTGTAGCATTCACCTCACAAGTTATTTTCCCAATTGTATCAGGGTTTATTCTTTTTATCTCCTCTGCAGAATCCCATAAACTATCATAGTGTTCTTCAAATTATCCATCAATAGCATCCTTTGCTATCCACTTAGTTATATAAACCCTATGTTCATTAATTGTTAACCCAAAGGATTTTGTAGAATTGTCCAACAGGATCTATTTATATGTCCTAGGGTTGCTCCTAAAATCTTACAATAACTGTTTTGCAATGAAATCTACACTTGCATGTTTTGTTGATCTATCCCGTGGACAAACACAAGTTAAATTGCAAGTAACTTTTTTGAAAAGTCACACCATCTTTCTTTACCTTTGTTGAAATAACCCTCTAAAGCACATATTGACCTTAACCTTTTCTTGTCACTGTGTTCCACCTTGATCTTCATAAAGTGTTTCACTCCATATCTTTGAATAACTTCAAACAACATTTTCTTGGCCTGAAACTGCATGCTCACACACAATTTTGGATATTTCACGTGTTTGTAAGGTATAAAATTGGATAACTTCTCCTTGAAATTGTATTTCCATATTCATCAGTTTCATTTCCACTATCAAGGACATCACTATCACCATAATCTGATCTCACTTAGTCATCCACCTTAAACCCAAAAAATTTCACATTATTATCTACAAATTGATCAAATAAGTTGTCATTCTCATTCATACTCAAAATCAGATTCAATGAATAAATCTTTCGCCTCTACCTCAGAATTAACATTTTCATCAACACCCTCGTTATAACCACTATCACCCTCTCTTAATTTTAGAACCTTCACCTATCTTTGACCTCACAATTTCATTTTCCTCCATGGTGTTAGTAACAGGTTCCATTTAACCATTATTGTTAAATACAGGTTTTTCTTCAAAGAAATTAAATCTGAAATGTTCTTCCTTAATCAAAACAGGTTCTTCCTCTAGCACATTTGTAGTAATAGTTTCTTCCTCAACTTATTCATCGTAATCACCCAGGTTTAATAATAATTATTATTTTATAAACATTTTTAGATATTAATTCATTTATATTTATACATATTTTATTATTATAGTGTTAAAATTATTTATTTTGTATATATCGAAAAAAAATACAAGTTTTTTGTTATTTTTTGGATTCTTTTGAAATTTTTATGAATTTTTTGAAGTTTTTTTTGGATCAAGTGGATTAAGTTAGAATAACCCAAGGATGCACTTAGAAATACCCTTATCCAACCCACCCATCGTGTAATGATCTTCATGCCACGTGTCCTCCAAATAGATATGACACGTGGTACTGCAATATTCGTCTTGTATGTGCCACCCCATATGACTCGCTCCCTTCACACGTGTCGCACACCCCTTTTCCTTAGTACACCACATCAAGCGCATGGCATTCACTCTCTCATGTAGTGCATGGTTTTCGTCTCTGAATACCACGCTCCACATGACACATGTTTGGATTGGTTGACCAACTTTTTCTCTGTACACGTGACATAGCAAATCTACGTTCATTTTTTTTATCTAATTATCCAGATTTCATCTAATACCAAAAACTATTTTTTATATAAAACAACACCCATTCTACACATACAACAACAGAATTACACGAAATGGGAAAAAATTCATTAAAAAATTCAAATTTGATATCATCTTGCAATATTTTTTAAGGAAGTTCAAGAACAAAGTTAAATATTGGTACAATTAGTTCCTTTGACTCTACTTATTCATCAACAATATAAAATTATTGTCTTTTCTTTCTCTTATTTATTATAAATTATTTCCTAAATAATTTATTGTTATCATGGAAAATTTCAAACTCTATATTATAATTTAATTTGTTTAGTATCATGAATTATTTTAGTTTCAATTATTAATTCTTGATTTGTTCAATTTAATGTTTGAATGTCAAAACTATATATGTTATAAAATAGAGTGTACAACTAGTTTATTAGTCGATAATTGTTAGTATCTCATGACTTCGTATAAGTAAGATTGAATGCTTAGGTCAAAGGTTATCAATAGATTTATTTTTTCCTAATTTAGTCGTACATTTTTAGATCTTAATGTAATGCATAAATTAAATCTAATAATCACAATTCTAAATCGTTCATGATTTAAATTATTTAATAATCAAATATTTAATCAATTATAGGATAAGAAAATATATGAAGTGTTAAGCATACTTAGATTTCTAAAACTAAAATTGAATTTAAAATATGTTTTAAATTATGAAATTGATTTAAAACTTAAGAAATTAATTGAAAAAAAAACAAAAATAACACCCTTAAAACTTATAACCACAAAAATAACACAATTTTATATCCACCTCATATATTTCTACAATTAAAAAGATTTGATACATCATTTCATATTGAACACTGTTGAAATTAAACTATGATTATTTAGACCCGTCTAATATTAAACATCGTTCAATTGGACCTTATGCGCTATTTTTATTGTCATAAGTTTATAAGGTTTATTTTTTTGTAATGTCCCAAGTTAATTTTGATTCATCACATAATTAATTAAATTGCATGCTAATAGTAAAGATAGTCTCATGATCACATATCTCTAATTATTTTCTCAAAAAATTGTCCTTTTTATCTTCTTTATTTTTTATGATATTTTTATCTTCGTTTGTTAACTTTAACTAACTCACTAACAAACTATTAATTAGAAGTAAAATTGTTACCAATTTTCTACGAGTTTGACCCTTACTCTAGCTATACCACCAGGAATATATTTTTAATAAAAGTAAGGTTTAAATTTTAATGTGTCCTTTCGTAATGTGTCAACATTTTGACGCTATTTCACCAATGATTGAATTCACAATTTTTAAAGTTATTGCTAATTTTTTTTTTCATTCTTTACTTATTTTAAGTTACTTTTAAAAAAAAAAATGTTTTACTAGTTGTCTCTTTCTTGAAGTATGAATGTAACAAAAACATAACTACAATTTAATATCGAAAAGACTCATTGAAACATTGTAAGCTTCATTATCTTCAAACGTTGAAACTCAACAAATGTGAAAACCTTCAGGAACTTCCAAGAGACATTGAGCAACCAGTTAACCTCAGGCTTCTTGAAATTGATGAGTGTCATAATTTGAGTCACATGCCAAGAGGACTGTCTCAACTCACGGATCTTCAGACCTTATCACAATTTGTGTTGAGCAAGGGCACAACATACTATATCTCTAAGCATGCTGACAAGCTAGATGAATTAAAGGGATTAAAGAACTGCGGGGAGAGTTGTTAGGTTGTAAACTTGAAGGAAAAGCAACACCTTCAATCCCTGATGCAATAGTGGGAGGAGAAAAATGTTGATGCAAAAGAGGATGGTGATTATGAGGTCACCCTGAAAACCCTCCAGCCTCCCTCAAACCTTAAGGGACTGACTTTATATGGTTATGGAGGTGTTAGGTTTTCAGTTGGTTGGCTTTCTTCGCTGACAAATCTGGTCAGACTTCGATTACATGGATACTTAAAACTGCAATATCTGACACAACTTAATCTATTCCTTTCTCTCAAAAGAAAACACTTCATTGCATAATTGTTTAAGCAATACAAAAAATTCATAATTATTATTTTAATTTCTGAAAATGCAAAAGCCCATAATGAGGGCTTCAACTTCAAGAGAGAGAGAGAGGGGAGAAAATTACCGGATCTGAGGTGGCTGGAGGTGCTGAACTCGTCGGTGGTATTTGGAGTGACTACCTTGGTCGGAGAGTGGCTGAGGGGACTGGCCTGGTTTTCGTGCAAGGAGGGTTTTTGTTTGGGACTTGGGAGCATGGGGTGTCATGGCCGGAGACTTCATGGCTAGAAAGTCCGTGCCCGGAGAATGGCTGAGGGGGTGATTTCGCTGAGGAAGCAGGAGGCTGGGTTTTTGGCTTGTTTTGGTTGGGACGAGTGGGTCATGTTTGAATAGGCTTTTATATTTTTTATTATTATTTTTTTCCTTTTTTTTTCGCTTAGATGATTTATCTTTAATTATTAGCCACGGTTTTTGCCATGTATTCAACCTATTGTCATGGTTATATATATAAGTCATCAAAATATATGATAAATTCAAAAAATTTAAAAAATTTAATCAAATTTAAAAAAATTAAGTAGTTTCAATCTGAAGTCGAATTAAATTCGAATTAAATTTTATCAATCCACTCGGATTCAAATTTAAATTCAGATAAAAAATATTCAAAATCGCATAATTCGATCCGATATATTTAATATATTATTTAAAAATATATATAATAATATTATAATAATAAATAATATATTATAATGTTATAATTAAACATTTAAATCTAAGCTAATATACTCAACGCTAGTGACCATCTTTTAATAAAACTAAAACCTTAAATTAAAAATTTTTCAGCAGTCATCTCTCTCTATCTCTCATACTCGACTCCGCCATTGTCACTGGTTTCAGTTGCTCGTTCTAATCGTTGTTTGTTGTTCTTCATCATCCTTCAACCGAAGGTTAGATTTGTTTAAACTTCTTTCTTCTTTTTTTAATTTTGATTTCATATCCAATGTTCAAATGTTCTATTTTGACTGTTATTTATAGTTATTACTTTTGTTTCAAATGATGTGTAAAGTTAGAAGCTCTCTAGAACATATTGTGTCAAATGTACTTTTTTTTTGCTGGGAATTAAAACAAAGAATGTTAATTTGTTTTTTCCCCTTCCTCTTTGGGGGACAAGCTGAAAAGGAGTTTAAGGTTAAAGCTGAAGCAATTGGCTGAATTCGACATAAGAATCCTGTAAGGTTACTGGGCTACGAAAGAGAATTTGCTGGTATTTTTTTATTTACTTTGAATATGTTTTTTAATCCGAAGTGGTATGCTTTTGTTGTTATAGGATGCTTGTATATGAGTAAGTGGACAATGGAAACTTAGAAAAGTGGCTAAACATTGTAGAATTGAATATTATTTTTATTTGGATAAAACTTTCAAATAATAATTTGAATATATATAGATTTATTTATTATCATATTATGTGAAAATTAAATTTTTGTATATATTATTATGTTTATTAGCTTATTATTTGTTTATGTATATTTTTAACTTTTTAATTTTTCATCATGATGATGTTCTTGAATGAGTTTGTGTTATTATTAATGTTTGGAGAGTTAAGTTAAATTATGTAATTAATATTGAATTTTTTGGAGTTAAATTATTACTATGGATATTTGGAGTTGAATTTTTTATTTTTGATTATTGATTATTTTTGTTGAACTATTTTTAATCATGTTGTCACCTACTTTTTAATTTGTATGAAAAATATTTTTATTTTAAAATTTTCTTTTATTTTATGTAATTTTTCATTTTATAGGTTGAAATTATATCAAATTTAAATTCAGATTTGTTCGGATTGACATTTATAGCGGTTCAGATCAGATTGAATAATTCATAATTTGCTTATTTATTTAATTTTTTTATTTTATAGATTTAATTAAATTTTTGACCCTATTTGATCCGATCAATCTGATCGAATTCAAATTCAGATTGAATAATTCATAATTTACTTTGAATCGGATCGGATTTGGATCATCTTAAAACTGTCGATTTTCGAATCAATGCTCAACCCTAGTTTTAAAGTACATCATAGTTATAGCTTAAGGTCATTTTTTTATAAAAATCATGGAAAATATTCCTTGAAATTAGCCCTCTTTAAGTGTAGTGTTAGATAAAGATTGAGATGACTTTAAAAATAGTTGGGAAGTCCAGTTAGTGATGTTAAATCAATGTTTTGTAAGAAATAATCTACTAAAATTATTTTATGTATCTCTTTATTTATTTTTATTAAATATGTAATTACCTAATATTTTAAATCAATAAAATTTAAGAGTAATAAAATATTATTATCGATTCATAGTGTATATGGTAAAATCTTATTATCGATTCATAGTGAATATGAAATATAGTATGATAAATTAATAATATTTTTTTTATCATGTTTTATAGAGTTTGAGATTTGTGAAGAAGACATAGACTTTAAACATTATGACAAGTGAATATGTTGAAAAGGTAACATGAGATAATAGAAAGTATATGTATATTTTTTTATATGTGAATTTAAACTTTGAAAATTATTTTTTCAAAATTTTTCATCACAATCCTCTCAAGGAGTAAATGACATTGAATTTAATGTGGACGTAACAAGTGGTGAAACTTCAAGTGGCGATCAACCTACAAATGTTCCTCTCCTTACATCAACCTCTTCACATGAAAATACACAAAGTCAACCATCAAATGAATGTAGTGAGAAAGAAGATGGGAAAGCTAAATTAAAGTTTGAAGCATGGGTTCATTTTGATAGGAAGAAAATTAATTGGATATAGAAGGCAATATGTAGTTATTGTAGAAAACGGTTAGGAGGTGATACAAGGAATGAGACATCTCACTTGAAAGCATATACAAAAGGTTGTCCATTCAAACGGCAAGAAAGGGATATCGGTCAATCATTGTTAAATCCTAACAAGAAAAAAGATAGAATTGAGTTAGGATATTAGAATTTTGATTTCAAATTTCTCGTGATAAATATGCAAAGCTGATAATTCTATATAAGTATCCTCTTAGTATTGTTGAGCATCATAGATTTAGGGAGTATTCATATTCATTATAACCATATGGAAGCCTATTTCTCGTGCGACAATTAAGAGAGACATTATAAAGATATATGATGTTGAGAAAAAAAATTATGGATATATTAGAAAACAACAAAAGTCGTGTTGCAATCATGAGTGATATGTAGAAGTCTGGAAATCAAAACAAATGATTCATGGCTGTAACTTGTTATTTCATTGATGACAATTGATATTTGCATAGTAAAATAATAAGGTAAATTTTTTAAGTTTATTGTTGAAATTTATACAATTCCTATGAAATATTTTTTTTAGAGATTTGATGTATTAAATGATTGTATATAACAATTTTATTGTTTCTATATAATTTTTTGTATATATGTTCCTGCTCCATACAATGCTGTAGTTATTGGTCAAGAATTAATGAGTTGCTTTTTGGATTCAAACATTGATCGCAAGATTTAAACCTTAACTTTAGATAATTGTTTTACTAATGACTCAATGCTACCCGATCTGTTAGATTCATTAGATAGAACTTCAATGTTATTGTATGGAGATATTTTTCACATGTGTTGTGTTACTCACGTATTAAACTTAGAAGTGAAAGATGAGTTAAATCTAATTTCTAAATGCATTGTTAAAGTTAGAGATAATGTTGCATATTGGACAGTAACACAAAAGAGGAAGGAAAAATTTTAAAAAATTGCATCTCAAGAGATAAAGTCTTCTTGTAAGAATTTATCCCTTTATTGTCAAACTCGTTGGAATTATAATTTTTTAATGCTTAATGATGCATTGTTTTATGAGAAAATGTTTTCTCATTTAAAACAATTGGATAAGAATTATAATATTCTTCCTGATGCATTGGATTGGAAAATGGCAAGTATAATTTGTGATAAGTTAGAGGTATTTTACAAGGTTACTGAATTGATTTCTGGTTCCAACTATCCTACCATAAACATGTTATTTCCTCATATTTGTGACATTAAATTGTCATTATATAATTGGATTAATGATGAGGATGATTTGATTAAGGAAATGGCTAAAAACATGCTTGTAAAATTTGACAAGTATTAGCAAGAAGTTAATATTGTCATGGCTATAGGAGTTGTTTTGGATCCTAGATTTAAGATGAATTATCTTGAATTCTATTTTCCAAGAATATATGGAAAGAATGTTATTTTTGAAATTGAAAAGATGAGAAGAAAGTGTTTTGATTTGATAAATATGTACCGAAATAAATGAATTATAGAAGAGAGTCGACAAATGGAGTTTTCAACACGCTCTAATACGTCTCAAAGTTCAAAAGGTACTAGTGTTCTTAATTCTAGTGGTATAAATTAGTACAAACAATGGAAATTAATGCAAAATAAAGCTAGATTTTTGAAATTTGAGTTGGACTCTTATTTAGAGGAGACTAATATAGAAATTTCGGATGAAGAGTTTGATATATTGTCTTGGTGGAAGTGTAACAAACATAAGTATCCAATAATACATGATATGACTAGAGATATCTTGGTTATTCCTATCACCATAGTTGCTTCAAAATCTGCATTTAGCATAAGTGGTAGAGTAGTGAGCAAACATCGTAGTATACTCAAAGAAAACACATTAGAAGCTTTGATATGTACTTAAGATTGGTTACGTGCTAGTATTCATAAATAAGATATAAGTATATATATTAATACTTGTACATATTATATTTTATTAATACTTGTTTTATATACTATATATTAATTATTTAATTGTGTATTCAAATATTTTATAATTTATTCAGATATGTTAGCTTTTGGTTTATCCGCTTTTATTATTACTATTGCAGAAGATGGTGTTAAGGTAAAAATTTACATTATTAATTAATCAATTTATTATTTTGGTTTATAAAAATGATTTTATATGTTTGATTTTTGCACGATTGTTGAATAATAAGAAGAGAGAAGTTTTGATTTATTATACTTGAAGTTTTCTTAAATTTATTTAATTAATTTTTAATATTTATATGAGTTTAGAATATTTTATTTATATCATGTGCTTCTCATTTATATGTATTTTAACTTTATCGATATTCATAGAAATATATATTATTAAATGATAAATATATTCAAATTCAAAATAATAAATTGAGATAACAAGTTCAAGAAACTTGTCCAGTTATTTTAGGTTAATTGCATAACCAAAATGAGCACAATTGAATAGGATTTTTTTAAAGTATAAAAAATGGTTTTTTTAAATAACTATTCCAAACTGTTATTCGTAGGTAAAAAACCATCCCAAAATCGTAATGATTTTTGAGTGATTTTGATGACAGATTTTATAATTCATTCGAGCAAGGGACGATTACATTAAAATCCATCCCCGCCCGTACTCAATGCCCATCCCTAATTATCTTAAATTGAAAATAGAGATGCGTTAACGATAACAACTGATATTTTTATTATTATAATTTTTAAAAGTAATTTTTCGTGATTTTCTCAAAAATAACAAAATATGGATAACTTTCGATCGTGCACTAATCGTGCGATGTAATATACAGAACCAACAACGAATTTTCTGTAACTTTAATTGATCATTTTATTTCGAAAATTCTATATTAAGACACGAGTCCACTACCCCACCCCACGTAAAATGGTGTGTGTTAGCTCTGATCTAATGCCAGTAATATGAGATTATTTATGAAATATCAAATTAGGGAAAAAAATCTAACGATCCATAAATACAGGATGTTTATTAGAAGGTATGCCAACACTTAGTACGAAGATCCATCACGATTTGGATAACACTAAAATAAGGTAATAGACGATTTGATTAGGAAATAGGATCAATGCACCTCAGTGTCTTATTTCAAAATTTCCTGAAGCTAATAAGCGAACTTCATGCATAAAGCGAACAAGGGCATGCGTTACAACATAGGGTTCACGATCAAATATTTGTTCCATTGTCAAAAAATGACAATTATAAAGACAACTTGAAGCTTTTTAAACACATTTAAGTATAAGTACAAATTGCAGATGCCGGCCAAACAGTGTGTTAACAGTAGACATACATTTACAAAATCAAAACTACGCATTTGATGTCCAGTAAGCAGAAAGGAGAATGGGTAGAAAACAGAAGCTACCGTTACTATTGAAACATCAAAAACTCAATTCTGTATAGAAGTCTCTAACAAGTCATGGCTCCTTCATGTACCTCTAAACCTGGCCTCGTATGCTTGTGGTTGCTGCAAAACACCACAAGATATTTCATGATTATACTTGAAAAATAACTTAATAAAAAAGATATTTTTCTCTCATTTTTGTTCCTCTTCAACAAAATGAAATGACGTGCTAATTATAGGACTGCAGCTGGGTTAATGGTAGGTAGATCCCACCACAAAAATAAACAATATGAGAGAGAGGGAGAGAAAACCAGGACTCCATGAGATTGGCATGAATGAATTGTCATCAAGGCCTCAATAATATTTATTTCATTCAGGTCTGATGGATAATTTTCGATACAACCCTTTAACCCGATAAAAATGTGACCCAACACTGTAAAAAAAATTCTAATCATAATTTATCACTATTATTTTATGTTGTAATAAGTATTGATAGTCACTACTATTAAACATAGTTTCAAAAAGCTTATTGAGGCTAAGCCAAGCCTCATGGTGCAATCCAGGGCATTTTTTCCACCTGAGCAGCCTTGAGGTTAGCATATTAGAGGAAAAATTTTGTGTGCCTTTTGCTGTTGAAGCTTGCACCTTTCTTCACGGATTGAGGCCATAACACTAAGGTTATTGAGGCATATAGTCTATGTTTTCAACCAGGAAACAAATATTGGCAGAACTAAATACGAAATAAAGGTTCCACTTGGACTTCTATATAAAGGCCATTAAATTTTTGGCCCAGGCAACCAAAATAGAAGGTGAAAAAACAGAGGTAGAGGTGAAAAGTATCGATAAAGTATAAAAATATTAGGGTTTTTATGCTGCAGCTTCTACACCTATGACCAATCTCTGCTTCTGTGCAACAGCCCCTTCTTCCAGCAGTATACAAAACATGCAGAGACCCTCAAACATGCAGTTACTTCTTTTCTGAGTTTTCTTTTATTTATTCTTTTTCTTCTTTTTTTTCTTTTTTTTCTTTTTTCCCTTATTTTGCTTCCTTTGCTGCAAAAAATATTTTTGCATGGACTGTTTTGTTATTTTTTTATATTAATTGATATTAAGCTATAACATTATTTGGTTGTAGTAGCAGGCCTTTATTTTGCTATTTCTCATTATTCCTTAGCATGGTGTATAATGTGGATAATGTTATGCAGTTATGCTTCAATTTTGAGTCTCTTGACTTTGCCATTACAAAGTTATCATGCATGAGTTTTATGACTAATGACTAATGGGAGTTAAAACTTTTACTGTTGGCACATGGTAGAACCGTAAAATATTTCCCCAGGAACTGCTTTTATGTTTGACAGTGAGAATTATGGGTTTGAATATGATAAAATATGGTGGTGATGATGGGAATGAGAATGAAGATGGTGATTGTGGACACTAACACACTAACACATGAGATATTTTAGTTGTTAACTTGTTATGGACTTTAATCATGTTTTAGATAATTTTCCTTTTTACTATTTATTTATTTCAGTTTTTGCTTTAATTGAGGCCAAATACCTCATGCTGCCTCACGATCAACAAAGATAATTTGACAATATAACAAAACACGAACCCAGCCAGACACAAATAACCCAATTTGCACCCCTAGATGGATTACAAGTAGTTTTAAATGTTTCATGACTTAATAATCCATAAAGGAATCACAGAAAATGAAATAATCCTTTCCATTGTAAAATAAAACCCACCATCGAAAGTAACTTACAATGAACACAGCTATAATCTGCCTTCCAGCAAACCATCTTAAGTGCATTGCACGTTGGGCAGCAACAGCTGCTACCACTTTTTCAAACCTCAAATAAACGAAGCCAGCACTATTCCTGTGTGTATGACGAAATAATTTAGGCAGCAAAACTCCAGTCTTTTGTCAATAATTCAAGCCGTACAAGAGATCAAGAAAAACAAGGGAGCATGCTAACTCCTTTGTCATGTTGTTAACTACAACCAAACTACCAAGCACCAACAATGTAAAGGTTACTTGTTGAGGAGCAAACACAACACCAAGATCATTAAGCAATATGTTAAATTCTTTTGCACAATAGCCCGATTATTACTTCATATACACACTATAGCCCATATTTGAAAGTGTACAACTTCGAAAAGATCTTTCCTTCTAAAGTAAAAGACACATTTCTTAGGATTATCCAAATAAAGAGAAACAGTGAAAAACCAACAAATCTGTAGTCAAATCCCATTTAGAAGTTCGAATGGAGGTGGAAAATCAAGATGAGATGACCAAACTACATAAATTTAATAATAGCACACATAAATACAATGTAGTAAAAGACTATTTTAAGGACCAAGACATTTTTCTTAAGTAAGACAAGCTTAAATCTCAAGTTAGTCCGAGACGTAAGCCTCGAAACTTAATTTAAAAGTGTTAAAAATATTAATAAAATAAACTATTAATTCAATAAGCATGGAAATAACAATAGAAGACGCAATCAAACTAACTTTAAAAAACCTTAAAATATCAATAAAAGAAATTATTAATCCAATAAAAAATTAAGCATGGCAATATCGATACATCATGCAAAGTCATATAGGTTGTAACTCTATAGCATAAATGTCAATTTGAGGCGGTTAGAGGCATCAAAAATAGTGTAGGCAGAGCACAAAATAGTAAAACAGAAACAATATTTGAGAAACGTGTCTAAAAATGTAGATGTAGACGTAAAAGAAAAGAATAATAAATATAAATAAAAATAGTCAAATAGTCAAATAGAGGGGAAAAATATTATTTGCAATGCCATAACTTAGTGATAAAATTTGGAGTTGCTAGAGGTAAAGGAAAAGAAGGTGATTGGCAAATGAAGACCAAAGAATGTACAAGAAGCAACTTCATAGTATTTGTTCATGATAATAATACTCATTTTTGTTTTTCTTATCTATGACTTTCTACATTCTTTAATTTTTAATGAAATTAGGTCAGAATTTTATGAGTAACCTACAAAACTGACTTAAAAAAGGAACTACTTAAGCCTATAGCCTCGCCTTAAATCAAAAATTCACAAGCCTTGATTTACATCATAACTTTTTCTTTAAGCTTTGTATCAAGACAAGCTTCAAAATAGCCTTTTTCCATCAAAGCATAAATACAGCAACAAAGAAAGACTTCAATGAACATGAAATAAGAAATTGTGTACTTACTTGTCCACATATATGTGTTTCACTCTGCCACACTTAGAACATTCTTCCTCCACATCATCTTTGATATCTACGTCAAAATCTGGTTCAGACTGCAAGATAAGTCTAATTGTCAATAAATCAGTTCTATGACAGCTGCTTCTTTTTCATGTTCTTTCTATGACAGCAGAGCATAATTATTTCATACAAAGTGACAAACCTCAGTCGCTGGATCAAACATATTTTTCAACAGCAAACATTCGGTAGGGGTTCCAATTGGTTCTGGGACAGAGACTGGAAGAACTGGTGCATCAACTGCAGCTTGTCCATTGATTGGTATGCCAATTGGTAGTGGAGCTAGGGCAGCTCCGTTTACTGCAGGAACTCCAAGAGACCCCACAATACTGCAAAATAAATCCTATTACAATAATGAAACAGTTGATTGAACAAAAAAGGATACATGCTAGACAAACCTTGTGGCAATACCAGTCCGATCCAGCTTTTGCATGAGCAGTGCTCTTGAGTGAGCATTTAGAGCCTGCACAAAAGATATGATATCTCATACAACACAGACAACCATAATAAAACAAAAATAAAGCCCGCTTGGAATGAAATGTCAAAATAAAATTCTGCAGAACAGCTGGTGTTAAGGAATACTTGAGTCATTTTTCCCCAAACTTATTCATAGAGCATAGCCGTCATCAACAATAACAAACCAGATTTGAAAAGCATGAAAGCATTCAATCAAGCATAACTAACAATTTTAAAGGGTTGTCTGCATTTAAATCAGAGGATAAATTTATCCATGACAAGTCTAGTAATCCAAAGGGCCAAATGGCTCAAAGTCAAATTCATCAATGAGGTACTAGAAAAATTGTGTTACTAGCTTTTCAAGCAGCAGTTTAGACTTCATCTGATTGTTAATGGCTCAAGGAAAATAGTCCCAAAGATATTAGAAGTGGATCAGCTATGCCTGTTTGAATAGGATATCTATGTTTGTTTAGTTACCAAAATATACTGGTTATAAAAATAAATTGTGCCAGTTTATGCACACATTTTGCCAATGGGCCTCTTTTTCATTGAGAGTTCCTACAGAGAGAATATAACCCATTGCATCTAAAAGAACAAAAGAAACATAACCAATTATCAGACCACTCATCTCTAAATTTTGTCGTTAATAGCAAGAGTAAACCTCATATCCCAATCATGAACATGGTGTCCAATGTCTACGAAAAAAATACATGCCTTCCAGAAGATATGAAACTTCAAATTTAATTGATATCTTGTTGTGCAAACTACTGTGTCAAAAGGCTAACTTTTCTGAACTTCAGTGATTAAAACCACAAAGAAATACAAGTGACAAAAAAAAACCACCTCCATAGGGCAGGAATGCTAGTTCAATTTCTGAAAATTAACAGGGAAAAAAACACACACCAATCCACCGCCTTCATCATCATCAAAGTCAGCAGATTTAGCAGTGTTGTCCTGTGTTCCAACATGATCTGTAACAGACGAAACCTGTACATAGGGGCGATATCACATAATGTTAACAGAAAATAGTGAATTTAACCAATCAGATAGATAAACTACAAAAACTGTATGATCAAACTATGAAGATTTCATGAGAAAGAGTAGAGCTTACCTTAATAGTTCGACCAGCAATCTCCAATTTTCCATTCAAACTTTGAGCTGCCTTAGCATGTTCCAGATGAGCAAACTGTTAAAGGAAAGGAAGAAAGATAGAATATACATAAGAACCAAAAACTAGCTCATAATGGTCTTGCACAAATCAGAAAGTAAATTATCACTGACTTGAATAAACCCAAAACCCTTGCACTGTCCTGTCTCAAGATCAAGGGGTAGTTGCACAAGCTCCACTGGGCCAAATGGTTCAAAAATCTGAGCAATCACCAAAAGAGAAGAGTTGGTGGTCAGAAAAACAGATGGTTTCAAATAACCAAAAAAAAGAACAGAAGATAACAGAACCATTTTACCAACTAGCACTATATTTCTGTCTCCATAAGTCCCTTCTACGCTGGTTTTATTAACCAATTTCATTTAGAAATGTCACATTTAAACATCATACGTTTAAAATAACATTTCCTTTTTTTCTCTTTTGATTTGTAATATCACGGTCACTTCGCGCAAACTTCAATTACCATTTTCCTGAAAGTGAAGGATGAATGGGAAAAAAACTGAACTAGCCAGTTCCAATACCTCTCTGAGGTGCACCTCAGTCATGTTGAAATGCAAATTTCCTACATATAGTTTCCTATCAACTGCTCCATATGGTCCTGTAGCACCTGTGTTTCCACCAGAAGTGTTGGACTGAACGAGGTTCTTTTCAGCCTCTGAAGGTTTGACCATCACTGGTTGTCCTAGAAGTAGTTGGCCAGAAAGAGCTATTGCCATTGGCACAGACATTGCATCATAAAATTCAATATACCTGCATCCACCACAATTTCAGATAAGTCTTTCACCATATGAGAAGCCAAGATATTACAGTCAAAACTTACAATGCATATAGAAAGAGATGTAGGGAAACAAAAGGTCTAGTTCAGAGAGCTCAAGCAGAGATTCTTTTTGATGAATCTAATGACTCATGCACAAGACAACGTTAGCTAATCATAGTAAAACAAAAAAATAGAAAAATATTTAAATGTCATTTTACAAACCGATCAATAAAATATGGGAGAATGTATTAGCAATTGGGAGATGAAAGGGTAAATGGCACAAATTTTTCTTGTCCTGTTTAAGGTGACTACAAATAAAATTATGTGATTAGAACACCATTTTCTTGGAAAAAGAGCTCCTAAAATCCAAGAAAATGCTAGAGAAAATTGTTGTTTCCCCAACCCTTAACAAATTAACATAACACTCATGAGATAGCGACGAGGTAGAAAAAGGAAAGAGAAGCTTCTATGCTTAGTCTGTCCACAGCAACCAGATCAAACTTCACCAGTTTGGTTCAGCAACTAGAAATCCAGAAGTCCACAAATGAAGACTGGTCCACGATTCATGTGCCTTACTCTAAGAAACACCAAGATGAAGAAAACAGGAAAGAGGAAATTCAAGTTCATGTGGTCTACCTTGAGTACGCAGCATGAATTGATTAAAGATGAGTGCAAGGTATTCCCATCATCCCTTATCGCATTGCTAGTTCATTTAAGAATACCGTTAAACATGATTCATGAAATATGACGATCTAATAATTACTGTACAAACATCATCCATATAAATGTTATACAATTACAACACTTGCACATACCCAACTCCTTTTGAACGTCTAGAGCTCCTATCCATGATCAGCCTGACATCCCTCACCTGAAATCGTGAACAACCAAGGATTGTACACTCAGTCTTTTTTTATAAAAAAAAAGCTGATTGCAGGGAAGAATAATGAAAGTAGAGCTCTTGTTCATTCTGGCTAGTATTAAAAACACCAAACTGGTGTGCTGGCCACTTGGCTCATGTGCATTACACTCACCCCAAAACTTATAGAATGTTGATACACAAGAAACTCATTATACTACTCGTAACTGAAGGCAGAGGAGCATTTACTGCAACAGGAAGCAAAGGTATCTCAATAACATGCCTCCACAATGATTAAAGTAGCATTCATGCAACAATACTGTAATTATATTCGGATACATAGGAACACTGAAATGGCCAATGATATATACTGAGAAAAATTTAGAACCATAGGTTATGATAAACCTTCAAGCTAGTCCCCTCTAATAAATAAAACCAGAAATAACATCACTGACCTTGCCTGCTTTTGAGAAAAATTCATAAGCATCTCTTTCAGTTGCCTTCAGGGGCATCTAATAATAGCAGCAGATACATAACGATGAAGTTAAAACCAATCACAGACTGAAAGAGAGAAAAAGAGGAAGAGGGAAAGAGTTATCTAATAATCAAAACAGCAAACCACCAACCTGGTATGCAAATACAGTTCTCTGGTCCCTCTCCGGATCAGCTTCAGGCTCTAATGCTTCTTTCTTGTCTTTGAACCTCCTATAGTTCATGTAGCATTCAAAACATCAAAAACAAATAAAGAAATATCTTAATGCATTTCACCTCTCAGGTTCAAACTAAACAAGTAGTTCTTTGTTCATATTTCAAATGTAACCTTTAGCTAACCATCCTATTTCGTTTCATTATCAAGACAACACTTTACATACCTATGAATGTTTATATTCACATATTTGTGGAAACAGTATTCGTGAAAATAGTGCTCATTATTTCCTGAGCATCGGAGACAACATTAAACGAATAAAAGTATCACGCTGTCCATACATCTAATAAAATCAACCCTTATTAGGCAGAGTAGTTGAAGCTAGAAACATTAAAGAGCATTTGAAGCTAGAAACATTGCAGAAAGATACCAACATACTCAAGCTCAATCTATGACGAGTTTACTTTACTAATGAAGTTATATTGAGGAACAAAAGCAAGTTAGGGGGGAATACTCTTCTGGAGATCCTTGTGGACAACTCAGTTGCATGAGTTCGAACCTGTGGAAGCTAAAGCCCATCGAAATCAACCTGATTTTATGGAAATTACCTATATAAGCAAGAGATTGCATTGAGATATCTGAATTTCACAATGTGATAATTTTAATTTTAATTTTAAGCCAGTTACACGTAACCGAGTTGTGAGTTGAAATTATCACATCGTACAATTCAGATATCTCATCCTACGCTCTTGCAAACTCGCAATACTTAATAAAGAACGCGCATATGGTATTTGCTATGAATGCCCTTGCCGACAGCTCAATTCCGTGAATTCAAAGCCAATGTGCAGACGAGTGTAATCGTTTAAAGCAACATTAGGAACATAGAAAGATCAAGATAAATACCTGCTGTCTCTCAGCTCAAGCTCTCTAAGTTCTCTCTCCCTATCACGATCAGATCGACTCTTACTTCTTCTCGACCTCTCTTCACGATCAGACCGGCTAGGACTCCTGCTTCGCCTGGACTGACTCCGGCTCCTCCTGGAAGTCTCTTTTTCTTCCCTCTCTCTATCTCTCTCCTTCTCCTCCCTCTCCCTCTCCCTCACCGCCTCCGTCTCCTTTTCCCTCTCTTTCTCTCTATCTTTCTTCTCTCTTTCCCCCTCTTTTTCTCTCTCCTTCTCCTTATCCCTCCTTTCCCTATCTCTATCCCTCTCTCTATCTTTGTCCCTAATGTTCCTCTCCCTTTCCTTCTCTCTATCCCTATCCCTATACCTATCCTTCTCTCGGTCTCCATCTCTCTCCCTGTCTCTCCCTCTCCTATGGTGTCGATCCTTATCGCGGCCATTCTCATGGTCACTCTTAGATCTCTTGCTTCTCTTCTCGTCGTCTTCGCCACCACCAACAGAATCATCATCGACCTCTCTCTTTCTGTAGCTCTTCTCGCTTCTCTCATTACCTTCTTTGGGCTTCTTCTTCGAGTCTCGATCGTCTTGCTCCTCCACAGTTTTCTCCAAGTAATCGTATTCGTCGAATTCCATTGTCGATTCTAAGGAAATATATGCAATGTAGTCGCTCTGAACTAGGGTTTATGGAAACCAAAACCCTAGTTTTCGCAGAGAAACGAAACGCTAAGATTGCAATTTAGGGAAATTGGTAATTCGAGCTTTCTAGGGCTTTGACTTTTGAGGTAAATTTTTGGACCATATTCCTTAAGAAAAATGAGGCTTGGTTGCAAAATAACCTGAATAGAGTTGGGGCTGTGCCGAAATGCCGATATACATGGAACGGGTGGTGTCAATTTGAAGGGGGTGTTCTATGACAAGGGTGTATTGGAATTAGACGGAGATAATCACCGATAATCAAACTTATTGGATTTAAATTTGAATCGAATTAAATATTATGATTTATAGATTCAAATAGATTATTTTTTATTTTAAAAATATTAAAATTTATATATATTATGTTAAATAAAGTTTTAAAATTTACAAATATAAAACTAACAAAATAATTAATATGTTATTAATATATATTTATTTTATATTTCATATATTTATTTTACATATAACTTATATTATTATAATCATCCAATTTTAATTAAATTTTTATTTTAATTCAAATGATGAAATAAATTATATTATTTTTTTCTTATATTCATAAAAAATATAAGTTAATTTTTATTCTTAACAATTTATTCATTTTCAAATGTTATTTTTTAATTAAAAATTGATACATAAATATATTTAAAATATTAATATATAATTTTCAATCAAATTATTGGTTAAATTTTTTTCTAAAAATCTATACAAATTTAAATGTATTTACTTATTATTTTTAAAAAATTACAAAAATATTAAAATATTCAAAATATCAATTAATTTTACAAATTTCTTTTAATCAAACTTTTGAAAATTTTAAATTAACACGAGATATAAGACATTTTATAATTCTTTTTAACTTTTTTCCTTTTTTTTATTTCATTATTTTTCTCTCTTTCTCGTTATATTACTCTAGTCTCAGTCCCTCTTCTGGTTTTTTCTTTTTTATATTTGCTGAGCTCATCCACCAATAAAAGATTAAGTTTTTTTATAACAGAATCATATAACAATTTAAATAATTCTAGTATCCATAAAACATAAATTAATTTGATAAAAAAAATTATTTATAATGCTAACATCCTAACTTTAAATAAATAATTCTTTTAATATAATTTTCTGTTAATAACTATTATGAATCAATGATCTCGTAATAATAATTTTTACGATGAGTTAAAGTTGAGCTCATACTCGTTTTTAATTAATACAATCTTACATTTATTTTTATAAAAATTTATAATATTTTCACAGCTTAAATAAGGATATAATTTTTATTAAATTTTTAAATAAAATATATAATAATATATTGGATATTTTTTTATAACCGTAAAGATTTTATTGAAAATTATAAAATAATTAAAAGTATAGTAAAAAAGTGTAAATATGATAAAATTGATTAAATAAATTATTCTACCATCAAATTATTGTTATAAAAATATCATTAAACTTTGATTTGTTACTTATATCATTAAATTTTATAATTATTATAAAAATATCATCAAAATTTTTTATTACTTTTATATTAATAAATTTTGTAAAATGTTACAAAATATCATTAATATCGATCAATTAATGACACAATACAAGTATATCAATGGTATTTTTATTACATTTGTAAAGTTTCATGATATGCAAGTAACAAAAAAAAATCGATAATATTTTTATAACAATCCCTAAAGTTCAATGGTAAAAAAAAATCTATTTACTCTATTCAATCTTATAAAAAAGTTTAAAAGTTTATAAAAATTTATGAAAAAATCATACAAAACTATTCAAATTTATATAGTGTTTTTAAAAATTTAATAAAGTATATATTGAAGTATTGAGAGAATCAAAATCTATAATTTTTTTAAAATTTAAAATATATCAAAATCTCTTAAAATCTTAATTAAATACACTCTCCTTTGTTTATGCTATAATTTATGAATTTTATAAGTAATTTCATTTTATCTCACTTATTTTATGATATTTTAGGTTAGTAATAAGATAGTGCATAATGAGATATATCAATTGTCCTAAATAGACTTAAATAAGATAAGTAAAATTACAAAAACAATAAAAAAATGTAATTATCTATAATAATCATGAATTTATTATGAACTATTTTAAATGAAATGGAGTTGGATAATTTTAACCTATAAACCTATTAGGATCATTAAATTAGACATAAAATAATATGAGATAACTTATTTGAGTAATTTACTCAAATTTTATAATAAAATTGTTATTTACGTGATATAAATTATTAATATTAAAATATTTTATTTAATAATTAAATGTTCAATTGTTTTTAAAAATATTAAAAATTATTCTATAATTAACATATTAATAGGGTTAATTTATTAGTCATATATATAATACATATGACATCGGTTATTAACTTTGATTATAAGTCTATGGTTAAAATTATAAAAATTGATGCCTAAGTGAGAAAGTATATAGATTGTTACTTATGACCTCGATTTTTTAATTGAGACTATAAGGTGTATTTATATCTCTGTATGGTGTATCTATAGCCTTAGTAATCAAAATGATATCTACTATATTGGTTATACTTAAACTGTGACCATATACTTCTTAATTAACTTCATTTTTTAATATAAATTAAAAAAATCAAGAATCATTATATTAAATTTAAGAAGGATATTACATTAATTAAGAGTTTAATATATATACTAAACATAATAAAAACTTTAATATAACTAGCTAATTAAAGTGTTCCAATACTCATAAAAATATAAATGAAAAAATTTACCAATATAACTAATTAAATTGTCTATAATCTAAATCAATCTGAAAATATTTTACATATCCCATTGTAATGTTTTTCTTCAAAATCTTTGTTTTCAAAATCTTTTTCCTTGATAGCATCTATTATGTGCATTAATTTTCTTATAAAAAATAGTATCTATTATGAGTATACCAACATCTAGATTCCATGAATATAATCATGCATATACAATAAATGACAAATAGTAAGTTCTTGAACTTGTTCAAGAGTAAAAGGTGGAATGCATATATATGTAACTGTTGTGAAAATCGGGTATATTTTTCCTATTCTAAGTAGTTACTATTCACTTATGATTTAAATAAATAGAACTCAAACTAACCCGACAAAATAATGCTATTGGAAATATAATGCTAAAATAAACTAAAACAGAAATATTAAAGCAGAAAAATAATAACACCAGAAATTTAACGAGGTTCGGTATAAATGTTACCTAGGTCCTCGGGTGTCGTTGACCACTTCCACTATCTCCAAATGAATGAACTTCAAAATTATAACTAATTGGGCAAAATTGAGCTAATCAATTACCCTTACAAAAGAGAGGATGTTTACAAATGGTGAATGATGGCTTTATTTATAACCCCAAAACCAACACCCATCTTCATTCCTAATCAATGTGGGACTTTTCTAATTTTCTCACTAAGGAGCAATATATAACAAATCTCCACCTTAGTGACTTAGTGGTTTTAAATGATTTCTTCAATTGCTAGATCAACGACTCCAGTGCCAATTCAGATCTGTAGAATGTTAATCAAGTCTAGACAATGTTTGAACTTGATTGTTGTTACCACCTTGGTCATCATATCTGCGGGATTCTCTGTCGTACTAATCTTCTGAACTAGTACTCCACCTTCTTCAATAATCTCTCGCACGAAATGATAACGAATGTCAATGTGCTTTGTACGTGCATGGGTAGACTTGGTTCTTTGCTAAATGAATAGCACTCTAACTATCACAAAACACCTTAATATGTTTTTGACTAACTCCCAAGTCTTCAAGCAAACCTCATAACCAAATAGCTTCCTTCACAGCCTCTGTAACTGCCATATACTATTCCTCTGTAGTAGACAAAGCAACTGTGGACTGCAAGGTAGACTTCCAACTGACTGGTGCTCTAGCAAGAGTAAACACATAACCAGTAGTTGACCGGCGCTTATCTAAATCTCCTGCATAGTCAGAATCACAATATCCGACTGCACATTGACGAATGGTATTATCCTACTGAAATACTAAACCAACATCTACAGTATTTATAATATATCGTAGAATCCATTTCACAGCCAACCAATGTCCTTTACTAGGATCATGCATATACTGCTACAAAGACCAACCGTACGTGTGAAATGTCGGGTCTCAGACACACCATTGCATACATCAAGCTACCAACTGCATTTGCATATGGTACCTTTGCCATATATTCTCGTTCTGCATCATTCTTAGGAGATAATTGAGCATTAAGCTTAAATTGAGGAACTAGCGGAGTACTTACAGGTTTTGTCTGTTCATTCATACCAAAACGTTGTAGTATCCGCTTCAAATATTGACTCTGGGTCAAACTAAGCTTCCCCTTCTTCCTGTCTCTGCTTATCTCCATACCGAGAATCTTCTTGGCTTCTCCCAAATCTTTCATCTCGAACTCCTGACTTAGTTGAGCCTTCAACTTTTCAATTTCTGCTTGGCTCTTCGATGCAATCAACATATCATCAACGTACAATAGGAGATAGACGAAAGACTCATTTTGTAGCTTGCGAAAATACACACAATGATCATGTGTGCTTCTGGTATACTTTTGTTGCAACATAAACTGATCAAATCATTTGTACCACTACCTTGGAGATTGCTTCAATCCATACAATGATTTGTTCAGCTTACAAACCCAAATCTCTTTACCAGCAACAATAAACCCTTCTGGTTGAGACATATAGATCTCCTCTTCTAAGTCACCGTGTAGAAACGCGGTTTTCACATCAAGTTGAACTAGTTCCAAATCGAACTGTGCTACCAAGGCCAACAAAATTCTAATGGAAGAATGTTTTACAACTGGAGAAAATACCTCATTATAATCGATTCCCTCCTTCTGAGCGTAGCCCTTAGCCACCAACCTTGCCTTGTAGCGAATACCATCTTTGTTAGGAAATCCATCTTTCTTTGCATACACCCATTTGCATCCAATTGCCTTCTTGCCATTAGGTAGTTGTGTCAACTTCCATGTTTTATTCTTCTGAAGGGACAGAAGTTCTTCATCCATGGCTTCCTTCCATCTTTCAACTTCAGGGCTTCTGATTGCATCTTTATATATGGAAGGAACATCATCATGCACAACTGAAAGTGCACAGGCTACCGTATTCTTAAATTGAGCAGGTAGGTCTTCAAAATCCTTGTATCGAGCAGGTACCTTGACATTTTGTCATCGTGGCCTATCAACTGCAGTTTCTTCTTGTTGCTGTGGAGGTTCTTGGGTTAAAACCTCTTCATCTGATTCATCTTCTGTCAATGGAGGATCAGCTTCTGTCTTATTTTCACTAACTGGATTAACAATTTTGCTTTCAAACTCCACTTGTTTCGGAGTTTGCTCCACTTGTTTCGAAGTTTGCTCCACATGCTCTAAAATGCCATCAATCTTCTTGGTTACCTTTCTCAACAATGCAGATTCATCAAAGGTAACATCTCTGCTAAAGATTATCTTTTTCGTTTCAAGGCACCATAGTCGATATCCCTTAGAACTAGAAGGGATCCCCAAAAAAATGGCTTTCTTGGCTCTTGGTTCCAACTTTGATTCTGTTACATGGTAGTATGCAATTGAACCAAACACATGTAAGAAATTGTAATCTCTAGCAGGTTTTCTATACCATACCTCCATAGGCGTTTTGCCTTCAAGAGCAGACGATGGTAGACGGTTGACGAGATGGCATGCATATGTTACAGCCTCAGCCCAATACTGCTTGCTTAAACCAGCATTTGACAACATACACCGAACCTTCTCTAGCAAAGTCCAGTTCATACGTTCTGCAACTCCGTTTTGTTGTGGTGTTTTTCGAATAGTGAAGTGTCGCACTATCCCTTCTTCTTCACAAACTTTCATAAATGTATCGTTTGTGTACTCAGTGCCATTATCAGACCTCAGACGCTTGATCTTTTTACCAGTCTGAGTCTCGATCATCTTCTTCCACTTGAGAAAAATCCCCAACACTTCATCCTTTTTCTTCATGAGATACACCCAAACTCTTTTGGAGAAGTCATCAACGAAAGTGACATAATAATGTTTGCCACTCATGGATGGAGTTCTTGTTGGCCCCCATACATCAGTATGTATGTAATCCAAAATTCCCTTTGTATTATGAAGAGTAGTGCCAAAGCTTACTCTTTTCTGCTTCCCCAATACACAATGCTCACAGAATTCCAACTTGCCGATTCTCGCACCTTTTAACAGGCCTTGCTTTACTAGAATCTGTAAAGCTTTTTCACCAGCATGTCCCAAATGCATATGCCACAACTTGGTAGTTTCTAAATCTCTTTCTTCATCTGAAACTGCTGCTGATGCTATCCCAATAATCGTACTACAAAGGTAGTAGTACAAGTTATTCTTTCGAACACCTTTCATCGCCACCAGTGCTCCAGAAGTAACCTTCAATGCCCTATTTTGTATGGTCACAGTGAAGCCTTTTGATTCTAAGACTCCCACAGCAATGAGATTCTTCTTCATATCTGGAACATAATGAACATCTGTCAAGACCCTCGTTGAACCATCTTGATTCTTTAAACGAATTGTACCGATTCCCAAAACTTTGCATGGATAATCATTACCCATGAAAACAACTCCACCGTCTAGTTCTTCAAAGTTAAAGAACCACTCCTTGTTAGGAGACATATGGAAAGTACATGCTGAATCAAAAATCCAATCACCAGGATGAGATGTTGTAGACGAACCAACCAATGCAAAATCTGAATCTGAATTGCTTTCAGCTACACATGCATCAGATTGCATAGCTTTTCCTTTCTTTTGTAGCTTCGGACAATTTTTCTTCCAATGGCCTTGATGAGCAGAATCGGGATTGCCAAAAACTTTGATGCCATCCCCGCAACGGAGTCTTCCCCGGCAACGGCGCCAAAAACTTGATGAACGAAAACCGGCATCGCCGATCCTGCCAATACTTTGGTTTTATATTTATAAAACTCTCGCAAGTGCACGAATCATTTCGTAGAAAATGATAAGTATACTCCCAAGGTCGATCTAAGGAAGGAATGTATGTGGTTTTTAATTTATTATTCAAACTTTTAAAAACGAAATTAAATCCTAAACATCCTGTCACGATATTTTGGGGTTTTGTGTTTTTAATCTACTTACATAAAAATAAACATAGATTCAATAAATATTTATGCAAATTTTATCATTTATAATAGTGGAGTATTTATGGATATAATAACTAAGTTAATTATGCTTGCTTGTATTATCTAGGTTGTTAAAGATATGAATTGATATTTATTGATTCTCCCTTTTTTGTATGAATACCACCTTTGGTGGGGTTAGATATTCTTTGTTAACTAAACAAATCAATTAACACCTATGGGTAGGGTTGATAACTAATTTGGTTAATTAAATTAATTCTTTTTTCTAAGAGATTGAAAATGAACCATTTAAATGCCACCTTTGGTGGGGTTAGAACTTTTAAACTTTATTGAAGGTGTCCAAATTAAACCTAAGAATTTAGTTATCCGAGTACTAACTTTCAAGTTTTAAAACCACTACTGAAAACATGTTGTCAATACATTTTTAGATAATAATTCTTATAAAAACTTTTGAAATAGAGCTTCACTCTAACTACCGGCGATTGTACCAACAAATAAAAGAGCACTACTCTAAATCGACCGGATAACTAAACCTTAAAATCTAATTTTGATTTAAGTTTGTAATGAAAAATAATATATTTCTCTCTAACATTCTTAATATAAAATCTTGAATAAAAATAAAATCAATTCATTTTAGAGAATTTTACCTATTTAATATTTCGCAAAGCATAACAACGTTATTATTATATCATTTTTACAACAACTGACAGTTAAATTTAATCACAGATAAATTAAATATAACATGTAAGAATAAAGCATAAAAAATAAGCGCAAAGAAAATAAAATCCTTACAAAACTTGATGCCATTCCCGTTTGCTAGAAAACCTCCAAACGGAATTTCCACCCCATTTATTGAATAAAAAAGCTAATAAATTACAAAAAACATACCTAGTTCTTCCCAAAAAGGGAAGAACTCTAAAACTAAGAGAAACTAGCTAAAACATAAGAAAAACTAGCTAAAACATAAGAAAAACTAAAAAAACTAAAAACTAAGAACAGAGAGAAAGAAAGAAGAGAGAAGTGTGTTTTGAGGTGTGTTTTTGAAGTGAAGGGAAGGGTATTTATAGGTGAGGACGGAGAGAAAAAATGAGTAAAAAATGTTAAAAAATTAAAAAACGTGTAATGGAAATCTTCGAGGTCATCAATGACGCGCAAGATGACGTCCACGGGCGCACGTGGAAAGTGGGGCAAAACGCGTTAGCGTATCATGTGGCTTGATAATACACGGCAATGGGCGCGATTGCCTTTTTTTTTGACATTTTTGACCTTTTCGACCCATTTTGTCCAATTTTTCCATGTTTGTTGGCCTTTTCCCACTTATTTATTAATATATTTGTGATGTATTGCTTCAAGTATTTCTCTTTGAGTCTTTAAATTGCGTTTTTAAGCCAAAATACCTGAAAAACAATAAAAATACCCGTGATTCCGAAAAAGACAAATTTATATAAATATATGATAAAACATATAAATATATATATTTTTAATCAATTAATGAGCATAAAATCATGGTAATTTTATTGCTTTTTGAGCACTCATCAGGCCTTTCTCATGACAAAATGCACATTCATCTTTACCAAGTCTTCCTTTTGATAGAGATCTACCTCTCCTTCCTTTATGTTGTGTTTGCGGACGTCCTCTTACAAAAAATGCCTCTGCTGCTTCATTCATGCTTTCTCTTTCATCTTTTTTTCTAATTTCATAACTATACAAAGCAGTACAAACTTCCTCAAAAGACACTTTATCCTTCCCAATGAGTAAGCTCGTAATAAGATGATCAAACTCATCAGGAAGGGAGGCTAACAACATCAAGGCTAAATCTTTATCTTTAAAAGTTTCATCCATATTTAACAAATCTACTACTAATTGATTAAAAGCAGTAATGTGGTCGTTTATTGTAGTACCTGGAAGGTATTCAAACCGGAACAACTTCTTCTTCAAATAGAGCCAATTTTGTCCACTCTTCTTCATGAACTTGTTCTCCAACGCCTTCCACAACTTACTTGCGGATGTCTCCTTCATGAATGTGTACTTTTGTTCTCTTGAGAGACACGAACGGATTGTACCACATGCCAATCGGTTGATATTTTTCCACTCTACTTCATCTGCTCCATCTGGTTTCTCTTCTTTAATGGCGATGTCTAGACCTTGTTGAAACAGAGCATCTAGAACTTCGCCTTGCCACATGCCGAAATGACCGGTTCCATCAAACTTCTCCACCTCGAACCTTGCGTTCATCACTATAGTTCTGCTTGACGTGGATGACTGGCCTTTGTTTGAAAGAAATTTTTCTTTCGCCATTTCTTCAAATTACAACAACTAGCAACTATATTCCAATAGCAAACAAACGGAATACAAACAAATGCCTAGGTAGAAAACCTTCGGCTCTGATACCAATTGTTGGGAAAATCGGGTATATTTTTCCTATTCTAAGTAGTTACTATTCACTTATGATTTAAATGAATAGAACTCAAACTAACCCGACAAAATAATGCTATTGGAAATATAATGCTAAAATAAACTAAAACAGATATTGAAACAGAAATATTAAAGCAGAAAAATAATAACACCAGAAATTTAACGAGGTTCGGTATAAATATTACCTAGGTCCTCGGGCGTCGTTGACCACTTCCACTATCTCCAAATGAATGAACTTCAAAATTACAACTAATTGGGCAAAATTGAGCTAATCAATTACCCTTACAAAAGAGAGAAAGATTTACAAATTTTGGGATGTTTACAAATGGTGAAGGAGAGCTTTATTTATAGCCCCAAAACCAACACCCATCTTCATTCCTAATCAATGTGAGACTTTTCTAATTTTCTCACTAAGGAGCAATATATAACAGTAACCTCTAAATAAATTTATGACACTCGATCTAATACGAAAACTTGAGAGACAATTCAACGAAATTATACTATCTATATCAATAACAGTAGTAATATTATTATCATTAGTATAAGAAGTTTCAAAATGAAACAATATTGACAAGAAAAATAATAAAAAGAGAGTAAAAAAATATCAATAAAACATTAACTCAGTTTCAATTATTTTGCTATCTATTGTGCTATATACCGAAAAAATAGTATGCAATGTATAACACAAGCCAAACAACATTTAGACAGTCCCGATTTAACCTAAAGATAAAACATTACAAAAGCAACATGATTATGGATCTATAACTAAAAGTAACATCCATGTATAGTTATGAGTTATTTCTTGCATTCAAGTTAGATAAAATAATTAGAAGGTTAATTTCAAGTAAACATGCTTCTCCATCTAAACTAGAACACAAATCATCTATTCATCCATATTCTTCGTGAACACATGCACACTCGCATGCAACACTACATTTTTTTCCTGCCTAATCTAGCAAAATCATAGTTTTTTTATTGAAGTAACTTCCATCGTTAAATTGAAACATGAACAGAGAGAAGGTTACTTCATCCTTTTGATCAACAAAAGCCTTTTCCAAGGCATTGACTTCAACAACTTTCTGGGAAGCAAAAGCTAGGTATTAATTTTAACATAACACCAGTAAAACATAACCCCTCTGAGAAACAAAAAAGAGAATTAAGGAAGGAAAAATTACACTGCTGCCTTTCCAAGTCCGATAACTTCTGACTAAGTCCTTCTCATCGACGGCTCCGGCAGCAGATTCCGAACCCGGTTTCTGTTGACGTTGCACCAAATACATTTCTATTTCTCCTATAAGAAAATGAAAAGGAAACAAAAAGCAGAGTCAAAGATAGACAGCTCTTTATAAAAAAGGCAGTTAGAACTTAGAAAGAGTGGACTTTTCCCCCGACACATTTGGATTAATATTTTCTCATATTCTGAAAATTAATATCTATCTCTCACCAGTTGCAGTTCCTTATTCTCCACTATTGTCATAGCCGTATTGGTAATTGGTAAAAGGCTCAATGCAATATGCACGAGGTTGATTATCTTCTATTATCTTCAAATTAAGCTACTACTTTTCTTTAATCGTCAACTACGTAATTGAATTATAGCCTCAACATATATATTTCTTTTTTTTTTTTGGTGCACCTCACATCACGACAAGCGTCAGACCTTCCCTTTTCAACACTGCTATTTCATAAAATTTAATATTTGCAAGCAAAATTACTTATTATGCACATCATAGTTATTACCTTTCATGAATGAAAGAGATGCAAATGCTGAAGGATTAGAAAGGCTAGTTTCAGGACTTTTATAAGTCAGATCTTTTCCTAAAGCCCCTGAATCAACGTTCAGATTGAAGACATGGACAGTTCCCTTATCACTTGAGACAGCTAACCACTGAGCAGTAGAAGAGAAAGCAAGGCTATATATATCTTTGCACTATCTGCACCTCTTCTTACCTGCAGTGAACAGCCAAAAACACCTTAAAATTTTAAATCTTGCCATATACTTGAGAACATAAGATTGTCAATTATAGTAGATACAAAGTAACTTGAAAGGAAACAATTTGTTAGCTCTTAATAGAAGGAAACTGCTTGCAGTTATATGAATTATATGGACACAAAAAGTAATAACAAAAAATGCATTTCAAAAATGGATTACCAATTTGCCGATATCTAATACATTACTTCACACTTCTGCAGTCCCGAAATGGAATTTCAATAGTAGTAAATAGCAATTATCACAAAAAATTATAGGGTCGTCAACAAAAAAAGAAACTAAACAGCATTTTCAGAGGGGTAAAAAAACTTAACAGCTCGATCACTCTGAAAGTTCATATATTAGTAAAGGAACTCCTACAGACTCTGAAAGTTCATATATTAGTAAAAGAACTCCTACAGTTTCTAAAATTAAGAACTAAACCAGCAATTAAACTGACTAGATGGCGAGGTTTCTCTTGGATAGAAGGAATTTTGGGAGCCTACATGAACGATAAGATATGACACTATGAAATGATAACAAATGTCATTGCAATTTCAAAATCAAGTTGGTGATTTAATCTCTTTTTCTACCAAAATAAATGCCATTGTTTTATACTGAATTAATTCACACCGCATTAGATCATAAGCAATTCTGTACTTCATCCACCAAACCATATTTGGCAAAAGGAGAGAGGAAAGTGCAAGTAAGAGAATTCACTAACAAAATTCAACATGCTCAGCTCATATTTAACCCCATTTAACCAAATGAACGTCTTAAACTTAGAATCCAAGTGACATGTTTCTAATGACAAAACGGCCAAATGTTAACTTGCAAAAAAAAAAAAAAGGGAACATACCGACTTGGCTTCCTTGTATTCCTCAACAACCTTGTGGAAAGCATAGGAGAAGTTCACATCAGGACCCAATTCGGGGACAATGTAATGGCTAGATCAATGCAATGAATAAACTTAGTATAAGGTAACACATTAAGTAAGTAGTAAGGATAAGTAATGAGATAGATAGCGATGTCATGATGACTTATTAGTTAGTATCAAACCACTTGGTCATTTCCATAGCAGGAACAGAGGCATTTTCTCTGACCATTGAGAAGTAGGTATCAAATCTGATTTTGTTGCTATTCCACCATATCTTTCTTCACCCATATTATGAGATTTTTACAAATTGTAGCGTGCTTTCTCTCGCTCTTTCAGATCTCTATCGTTCTTCTCGCGCTCGTGCTCGTAATTGGAAACTGGCAACTGGCAACTCACAAATGCAAACCCTAATTATGTCACGTTCGCAAATCCAAACCCTAATCCTGTCGTGCTCGCCATCGCCCTCGTGCTAGCTAGAGGGGATAAGGCAATTGGAGGGGATGGGAGAGCTGGAAGGGATGAGGGAGCTAGAGGGGCAAAAAAGAGAGAGTATATATGTGCGGGTGGTTGGGAAAATAAAGGAGAAAGGAAAGGAAAAAAGGGGGAAAAAGGAGGAAAAAAGAGAAGGAAAACGGGAAAAAAAGAGAAAAATGAAAAAAATTAATAAAAATTTAGTGTTTAGTATAAAAGAAAAAAAAATTGATAGGATATGTCTACGGTCTTGGTTTTTAAATAACCGAGATCATAAGACATGTTTATGGCCTTGGTTTTTAAATAACCGAGGCCATAGTGTATGTCTATGGCATCGGTTTTTAAAAAATCGAGACCAAAACCCTATGACCTCAGTTTTTTAAAAAATCGAGACTAAATTTTCGAGACCAAAGACATATATTATAATAGTTTACTAATTCACTAATAAATTACTATTGCCTGCAAGTCATTTAAGATAATAATAAATATTTGTATTATATATACCATGTTATATAAATTAGGAATAACTTAGGTTAATATTACTAAAGTATTTCAATCCTTATGAATGCACCATCAATTTAAAAAACGTTTCAATCATCCAACATTTAAAATAATTTCAAGGCCCGATGAAACAATATTACAAAATTATTAAAAAGACCTGTTAAAACACACACAAATCCTTAATGTGACCCATTAACAATAATCCTTTGCTATTCATTACCCCTTATATTTCCCTCTTTCCACATAACTCTCGTATTTGCATAAAAATCTACCCTACACAACTAATCTTCTTCATTCAAATATGTGAAGAAGAGCAAAAAAAGAAATATGTCGTCCCCAATTATGACGTAATGCACGCGTTGAAATCAAACAAATAATTTACAAATTTTTTGGTACAAATTTGCTTGAATTGTGTTTCCAAAAATGCAGAAACCATGTATCTTGATTATCCCAATTCTATCTATATTTGTGTTATAAGATTTAGCTATTCGAAGTGCTTCAAAACGGCAATTATATGGGTTTGGTTATGGGTTTTTAGATTTTTGGTTTGTTAAACTGAAGCTCAATTTGTGAGGTCTTTGATTAGAATAGGTAAACAACCAAGGAGAATCAGAGGGTCTTGGTCGATGGTGATACGGGCATTTATTGTTCGAGTTGCTTGGCGTAACATATGGGAACGAGACGTAGAGGGAAGGGACCACAAATGGCACAATACGATAGTGACACACTAGGCCACCAAGCAAGCGCATGAAACACACGAAAAAGGACCACCAACCAGGCCTTGCAGAGGACCTGTGATTCTGTTAGAGATGTCAGGAATTAGTTAGAATGTTGGCTTGTAATTTCTTGTGCATGTAAGCTATATATAGCCATAGAATTTGAAGAAGAGGAACAAGAAATTTAACAATTAACCTTCTCTGCCTATGTTCTTCTTCTTCCTTAACTCTGAAAATTCTATATGTAACAATGGTATCGGAGCCGGTTCTAGCCATGGACGACCGAAACAGATCCAACACAGAGACCTCTGATGAAGAATCTAATTTCTTCGTGCGATCTAGGTCTAGATCAAAGTAATTCAATGCTATCTTACAAGCAACGAAGATCGAACTAAGAGCTCTTCGTACCTCCCACAGCTCATCGGAACCATACCAACTTCCTCAGAATCACATCAACTTAACCACACCTTCGTGCATCACTGGAGACCTACGAGAAATTTGAAGCTCCGCCCACTGATTCCTTTGCCTCAGAGGCTTGCTTGACGACCATGGAATACATGAGGTTGGACTCAATAAATCCCAAATTCTGTGAGAACCATTTCCCTAGAGTACCTAAAGACGAGACCATGGCTTATACAGACACCAAGATGAAGTCTCGTGGGTCTCCCTCGCTCGGGCCTCCAGAACCAGCCCAGGAAGCCAGCTTCCTCCCTTCATTTGAACTACCTCAAATTGGGCTTGAAATTGGGTCATTTGTGGCCACATAGTCCTTATACACAACAACTACCCACTTAGTTTGCCCAACTAACTCAATCTGAACACAAAGAAAACAAAGAAGAAGACAAAGGCTATGTTGAGCTTGAAGAAAATGAGGAAAATGATGAATATCCTCCAATAGAAACTCTCTCTAAGTTTCTATTGTACCAGTAATATGTTCAGTTGCAAAAAGGGTTCCCTCAACCACTCTGAAAACAACGATGAATATACGAAGCTTGAGGTTAGACAATCGAATTCATAGCAGTAATGTAAGAGTTGTGTATGAGTTGCATTATGTCCATGAGGCCATTAACCTGGTGAAATTGTATGATTCGTACCTCTGGCATCGATGGTACCATGAAAGTAATATTACCCATAAACGATATGGCCACGTATCGATTATAAATCCATTTTTTCCCTTAATCTGCTCTAAGATCAGGTTAATAAGATGGCTAGGGTTTCAACTTTCAAAGGTAGAAGCAGAAACAAAAGCTTCCCTTTCTATCCATACTACATTCCAAAGGTTAAAGTCAAAAGGCTTTCGATTTGATCAAAAACAAAGAGTTGAGAAGCATCAACAACCATTAATCATTCAAAAGTTTGATGCGTAGATCCATTTGATTTCTAGCAAGCTACACGTTCTAAAATGTTATGAAAGTTTTCAGATAGCATTTGGGGGTAGAGATTATCTGCTTCTGTGCATTGGTTCAACCATTTAGTTAATTCATGTTGTTAGTCACACTTATCACTATGTTCTGAGTTGTTGTTCATTCTCAAATAGCAACAAATCATTTTATTCAATTAGTAGAAAGGATATATATATAGTAGGAGACAAATTCTAGGTTTAACCCATTATGCAGAGAAGCAATTGAGACATGTGTAGGAGAGGCACTGCAAGACTCAACACTATCCACCATGAGGGTATATGCCTTGATTTACATACATGTCCATAATGTTCCAATTATATATGAATCGTGCACTGGCTCATAATTGGGTGGATTTTCATAAGAAGTATGGGGATAATGGTGAAGTGCACAAAATGATTGGAGAATGGATTAAGAGAGTTCAAGACTCTTGTGATTCATTGGTTACAACTTTATCTAGGGTTGTGAGAGGGAAAATGGCTTTACAAGGGTTCCAGCTCACATTATCAGAGAATATGGAGCCTAACAGTTCTATCCAACAACCCCAAATTCTTACCATTGATGAGTGGTCTTTGATTAACAATCTAGAGCCTAACCGGAAGAGGTTATCAAGGAAAAGTATTCTACCTACTATGAGAATCTCACCAAAAATTGGGAAGAATGCCTTGTTGTGAAGCTCTTCTCATTGGAAGGACAATTGGAGTTTAAGATTGCCTATTTTTTCCAAGGAGGACTCCCTTTGATATCTCTAACTTAAAGGAAAAACCCTACAACATCAAGTTGTATGATCATCATGTTTCCATTATGGATAACTGTGAGGAGCTTGTGCCTGAATATCTTAGCTGTGTGAAGAGTATTGTTGGCTCTGATGACCTTCCCCGCAACACTTCAAGAGTGATACTTCAGTAGAACCTGATATTGAAGGCTATTCATAAGAACCGGGTCCATAAGTGCATTGAGTTTTCTTTGAGAAAACAGACATCAAGAGAGACTACAACAAGCTCTATGAATCTTTTTCGAAGAACCTTAATTTAGGTATCCACGAGGACTCCCAAAACAAGGCAAGGCTTGCAGAATTGTTATGTTACCCCCAACCAAGAATGGTGATCAGATAACTAGTCTGAAGAATTATGTCACTAGAATGAAGGATGGTCATAATGACATTTATTACATCATTGGTGAGAGCCAGAGGGCTGTTTGAGAACTCTCTTTTCTTGGAAAAGTTTAAGAATGAAGGTTTTGAAGTTCTCCACATGGTTGATGCTTTTGACGAATATATAATTGGTCAACTCAAGGAATTAGAAAGTAAGAAGTATGTTGCAGCTACCAAAGAAGGATTGAAGCTTGATAATGTTGATAGTGTACTTGGATTCCAAAAGAGGGTTCCTAGATTTGGACGAAATAATGCCCTGAAGCTCTGAAAAGACATGGTTCAGAGACATCAATAGTTGAGACTCAAAAAGCATATGATCTAATAGGAGATTTTAACTGTAAGTATGCTCTCTTTACTAACACTTACATACTCACAATTTTGGTTCGAAAGAAGATTAAGAAGAGGTTAAGGTTGGATTATTGGCTATATGGGTTCATCCTTATCACAAATCACAAGCCCTTGTGAAGTTACGCCAAAAAGTTGATAACCCAAAGACAACTGAAGGCAACAACCTCAACAACTATCCTTTCAATTGGAACAAATGCCTCTCTTGGCTCCAAAGTGTAAGTCCCTCCTACATTTAAGAGGAAGAAAACACAAATGGTATGTGCAACCAAAAATGGTAGGTGCAACCAAAAATGGTAGGTGCAACCACCAATGGTAGGTGCAACCACCAATGGTAGGTGCAACCACAAATGGTAGGTACAACCACAATGGTAGGTGCATCAAACATTGATATGCAATTTTGCCTATAAATAGGCAATGTCTTTGCCTTAGAGAAATATCAACACAACAAACAAGAAGAGAAGCTAAGCAAAGCCAAAGGAACAATTTCCTTTGAAGAAAAATAGTGTTGTGTAAGAAAGTGGGAGAGAATATCTTAGAAAAATATTGGGATATTTTTCTAAAAGGGGAGTGACAAAATAGTGAGTTTGGGAAACACTTGTGTGACACTATTTTGGGTTTATCCCAATTTGTTATATTGCCTCTCACTTTGTACCCATTAATCTTATTAGTGGAAGAAATAATTTTGGAGTTTGTCCCGTGGACTTAGCCCAAATTAAAGGGTGAACCACGTTAAATTTCCGGTGTCATTATTCTACTCTATTGAATTCATTTTATCTTTACTCGTTGTGCCCAACAACTGGTATCAGAGCTGGTCTAGTAAAATTCTTAATATGCTCTGTGGTTGCAGCCTAGACTGATCTTCCACATCAGAAAAGATTTTATTAGGTCCAAGGTGTATTGATTTACAAAAAAAGAAACACAACGGAAAAAAATGTCAAGCCAAAAGGTAGATATTGAGAAATTTAATGGAAATAATAATTTCTCTTTATGGCAAAGGAGGATGAAAGATATTCTCATTCAACAGAAGGTTCATAAGGCGTTACTGGGAAAAGAAAAGAAGGTAGCAACCGTCATCGAGGAACAATGGGAGGAAATAGATGAGATTGTAGCTAGTACAATCCATCTAAGTCTCTCAGACAGTGTCTTGCAAAATATTGAATCAAAAAATTGCAAGACTGCTAAAGAAACATGGGAGACTATAGAAAACGTGTACATGTCAAAGAACCTTGCCAATAAATTTTATTTGTGGAAGGAGCTATATGAGATGAGGAAGGAAGATAATGTGAGCATGATGCAGCATGTTAGCAATTTCAACAGCAAGCTTTCTCACTTAGCAAGATTTCATGTGAGTTTTGGCGATGAAGAGAAAGCCGTGATGTTGTTGGCATCACTACCCTCATCATATAATCATATCATAACAACTCTGACTTATGCAAAAGACAAGATGGAGTTTAAAGTTGTTGTAGAAGCCTTGTTCTCATATGAGAAACAAAACAAGGAAAGAGATTCAGAAGCACAAGCCCTTATCACAGAGTCTAGAGGAAGGAGACTGTACAAAGAATAAAGACCCAGAAGTAAGAGCAGAGGCAAATCAAACAAATTTGCTAATGTTGAATGCCATCACTGTAAGAGGAAGGGCCACATTAAGAAATTTTGTCGGGTGTTCAAAAAGGAACAAGAAACGAACAAAGGCAAAGTAACGAAGAAAGACAACAGCAGTGATGATGAGCAAACAAATACCATAGACGAGTTCAATATCATTTATGATGAAGATTTTATCAATCTTGCATCACACGAGACCAGTTGGGTGATTGATAGTGGTGCTACAGTTCATGCTACATCACGTAGAGAATTTTTCTCATCATACACACCTGGAAGTTTTGGTGTTGTTAGAATGGGAAATGAAGGCATGTCAAAGGTAGTAGGCAGAGGAGACATTTGCTTGGAAACAGAAAACGGAACCAGACTATTTCTGAATGATGTCAGGCATATTCCAGATATGCGCCTGAATTTGATCTCTGTGCGCAAACTTGCAAATGAAGGATATTGTAGCTTCTTCATTTATGACAAATGGAAACTTACAAAAGGCTCCTTAGTAGTGGCTAGAGGTGAGAAGCATACAACTCTGTATATAATGCAAGCAAAGCTCTCCACTAACACAGTAAATGCCATAGAGAAAGATAGTGCAACTGAGTTATGGCATAAGAGACTCAGTCACATGGGTGAAAAAGGTTTGGCAAGTCTAGCCAAAAAGAAGATATTGCCTGGAATGGATGAAGTACATTTGGAGAAATGTGTTCATTGTCTAGCATGAAAGCAAAATAGGGTTGCTTTCAAGAGCTTCCCTCCTTCCAGAATGAATAATATTTTAGATCTGATTCATTCAGATTTGTGTGGACTAATGTCAAAGTCACTTGGTGGTGCTCAATACTTTGTGACTTTCATTGATGATCATTCAAGGAAAACGTGGGTATATCTTCTAAAGACAAAGGATCAGGTGCAAGATGTCTTCAAAGAATTTCATGCCTCAGTTGAGAGACAAACTGGAAAGAAGCTGAAGTGCATCCGGACAGACAATGGTGGAGAATACACAGGACCTTTCCATACTTATTGCAAAAAGTAGGGTATTCGGCATCAGATGACACCTCCAAAGACACCGCAGTTGAATGGCTTAGCTGAGAGGATGAATAAAACTTTGATGGAGAGAGTTAGATGTCTACTCTCACATGCAAATTTGCCTAAAACTTTTTGGGGTGAAACCATACTCATAATTGCACATGTGTTGAATCTTTCACCCTGTACTCCTCTCAAGATGGATGTTGCAAATAAAGTGTGGTCAGGAAAGGATGTTTCCTATGATCATCTGCGAGTGTTTGGCTACAAAGCATTTGTTCATATCCCCAAGGATGAGAGATCCAAACTTGATTCCAAAACAAGACAGTGTATTTTTATTGGCTATGGTCAAGATCAATTTGGCTATAGATTTTACGATCCAGTTGCAAAGAGACTTGTGAGGAGTCGTGATGCTGTATTTGTTGAAGATGAGACCATTGAAGATATTATCAAAATGAAGAAAGATGTTCCTAATTCCAATGGTGACTCATCAGATTTGGAATTAATTCCTCCAACATCAGTGCCAAGACAAGTTGGAGATGAAGACCAGGTTTATCCACCTGATGAAGATGATGCCCCCATAGAAGTTGGTTCTAAAGATGAGAGAAATGATGATATTCATTATCCAGTACCAACACCTATGGCTTCTCCTGTTCCACTGAGAAGAAGTGATAGAGTGAGATGACCCTCTATCTCACATCCTCCAGATGAGTATGTAACTTTCACTGATGGGGGAGAACCTGAGAGTTATGAAGAGGCCATGGATGACGAATCCAAACAAAAATGGATTGAAGCCATGCAAGATGAGATGAAGTCATTGCATGAGAACAAAACCTTTGAGTTGATGAAACTGCCCAAAGGGAAGAAGGCCTTGAAAAATAAATGGGTGTTTAGGGTGAAGCATGAAGGACACAGTTCCAGTCCGCGATACAAAGCCAGATTGGTTATCAAAGGATTCAGCCAAAGAAAAGGTATTGACTTTGACGATATTTTCTCTCCAGTTGTAAAAATGACATCCATCCGTGTTATGCTAGGGTTAGCAGCAAGTCTTGACTTGGAGGTTGAGCAAATGGATGTCAAAACTGCCTTCTTACATGGTGACTTGGAAAAAGAGATATACATGGAGCAACCGGAGGGTTTTCAGCAAAAGGGAAAAGAAGATTATGTCTGCAAATTGAAGAAAAATCTCTACGACTTAAAACAGGCACCAAGACAATGGTACAAGAAGTTTGAGTCTATTATGGGGGAGCAAGGCTACAAAAAGACCATTTCAAACTATTGTGTTTTTGTGTAGAAATTGTCTAATGATGATTTTATTATTCTTTTGCCCTATATGGATGATATGTTGATTGTTGGCCAAAAAATTTCCAGAATCAACAACTTGGAAACACTGATTGAGTAAGTCTTTTTCCATGAAAGACTTAGGACGAGCAAAATAGATTCTTGGCATGACTATTATTAGAGATAGAGGCGCCCAAGAAATTATGGTTGTCACGGGGAGAAGTACATTGAGAAAGTACTTGAGAGATTTCATATGAATAAGGCTAAAGCGATTAGTTGTCCTCTTGCTAATCACTTTAAGCTAACTTCCAGCGAGCCGCTTCTACAAGACAAAGAGAATGAGGAGATGGAAGGAGGTTCCGTATGCTTGACGGTTGGAAGTCTAATGTATGCCATGGTTTGTACACGGCGGATATCACTGTGCGGTTGGAATTGTGAGTAGATTCCTTTCGAAATCCTGGAAAGGAACATTTGAGGCTATGATGAAATGGATTTTCAGGGTATCTTGAGGTTCTTCCAAAATATGCCTATGTTTTGGAAATGATAAACTTGTGTTAGTTGGATACACAGATGCAAAATATGGTTGGTGATGTGGATTCCGGAAAATCCCTTCGGGTTACCTAATTACATTTGCGGGGGAGGCGTGTGTAAGGCGAATCAAAGTTACAAAAATGTGTTGCATTGTCCCTCTTAGAAGTAGAGTTTATAGCGGCAATGACGAAAGCATGTAAAAAGTTGCTATGGATGAAAAAGTTCTTGAAAGAACTTGGGTTGCGACAAGACAATTATCGGTTATTTTGTGATAGTCAGTCTTTATTCATCTTGGGAAAGAATGCCTTTCATTTCATTCGAGATCAAAACATATTGATGTGAGATATCCTTGGATTAGGGATGTAACGGAGAAGAAAGGTATTACAACTTGAGAAGATCCGTACGAAGAAAATGGATCGGACATGTTAACAAAAATTCTCCGAGAGACAAAATTTTGAATCTTGTCATTTTAGGCTGGATTGGTGGAGCCCCTACATGTAGTCGGGAGGGGAGATTTGTAAGTCCCTCATATGTTAAGAGGAAGAAAACACAAATGGTAGGTCTGACCACCAATGGTAGGTGCGACCCTGAATGGTAGGTGTAACCACTGATGGTAGGTCTGACCGTAAATGGTAGGTGCGACCACAAATGGTAGGTGCTGACCCTGAATGGTAGGTCATGACCACAAATGGTAGGTCTGACAAACCGTAATGGTAGATGCATCTAACATTGATATGCAATTTTGCTTTATAAATAGGCAATGTCTTTCTTGTAGAGAAATATCAACACAACAAACAAGAAGAGAAGCTAAGCAAAGCCAAAGGAACAATTTCCTTTGAAGAAAAATAGTGTTGTGTGAGAAGGTGGGAGAGAATATCTTAGAAAAATATTGGGATATTTTTTAAAGAAGGTGACAAAATAGTGAGTTTGGGAAACACTTGTGTGACACTATTTTGGGCTTATCCCAATTTGTTGTATTGCCTCTCACTTTGTACCCATTAATCTTATTAGTGGAAGAAATAATTTCGGAGTTTGTCCCGTGGACTTAGCCCAAATTAAAGGGTGAACCACGTTAAATTTCCGGTGTCATTATTCTACTCTGTTGAATTCATTTTATCTTTACTCGATGTGCCCAACACAAAGTAAGCTCACTTTCACAGTTAAACCCATGCGCTTTTAACAAGGAAAACAATGCAGCTCTTCGAAGTTCCTTTATGCAAAGAAACCAAAAAGTGGATCAGGGGTTTTGATACCACTTGTAGCTACATGCATCTTATAAAGTAGCCATTCTTAGAACTTCCAGAAGGATAAGCCAGCCCCTGTCACTCCTTATCAATAGGTCTCTGTTGGTTTATGCACTACATCTTTATGAGATAGTAAATGTCAAGGGAGTTACTGCTGATTTTAGTCACTGCAACACTCCTTCTCAAGTTGAGGATTTCATAGGAAATAACGAGTTAGTTGACTCATTAAAAGGTATAAATATAATAGTCATATCAGTTGGTGTTCCCAGAAGGCGTATTTCAAATATAGAGTAATCGGTTAAATGAGAAATAATAACAAGTGGGAATGGCCTTAGCATCAAAATACTTTCCTTGGAACTATGTGCTTGCTCCGAGGTCAATTTAGAACGACCTTTTGCTTCTATATCAAAGCAGATAATGTAATCTTACTCGGTCAAATCTCAACTTTATTCTTAAGAATAACGATTTTAAAAGGGGATGAAATGATACGAGCATATATTGCTTGAGCTACTTGGCGCAACACATGAGTGAGAGACGTAGAGGGAGGGGAACACAAACGGCACAATACGCAAGCGACACACGAGGCCACCAAGCAAGTGCAAGCAACACATGAAAAAAGAACCACCAACCAGGCCGTGCATAGAAGTTGTGATTCTGTTAGAAATGTCATGAATTTGTTAGAAGGTTGGCTTGTAATTCAATGTAAGCTATATATAGTCATACAATTTGAAGAGAAGGAACAAAAAAATATAATAATTAACCTTCTCTGCCTCTGTTACTCTTCTTTCTTACCTCTGAAAATTCTATACGTAACAGATGGCTTCCAGTCCTCCTCCCTTTCAGGTATAGGATTAAACCGACAAGGACTTCTTCCATAAATAGATAGACGATGATTTGGGTCCTTTGGCGCATGGTTTACATATTCAATGAGGGAAACGAACCTGATGATGCCAAGGCGTATCCAATCTAAGTATGGCTGATATAGGTTCGGATGGGCATTCAAATGGGGAAGGTGAGTCTGAAGTGAAGAACCGAAAAGGTGTTGAGGATGCTACTACAAAAGAGAGAAGAACATCATCATTACTGTCAAACTCGATCGTGTCAGATAGCACAATCGAGACTAATAACGTCAAACTAGCTTTGACGAGTCATTGGCAACTGCGAATGAAGATATATTATTGGGTTAATTATTTGGAGACTCCTCGCCTCTTTACTTATTAACAAGTTAATAATGATAATAATAAAGGGACTATTAATAGGTTACGTGAGTGAAGCGTGGGGGTTTTAACGAGCCTTTTTTAATGGACGTGTAATGCCATGAGAAGAAGCCAAACAAAATAGTATATTTTTTAAAAAATAGGAGTTGGATAGTATATTTTGAACTTTTTTTCAATTTGGTGGTTAGTTTGTAATAAATAAAATAATTTGGTGGTATATTTATAGGTTGAATCCATAAATTATAAGAAATTATTTTGTCAAATTAAAATTCGTTTAAGCTGGTAATATTAGAAAGAAAACAAAGATAAAAATATTGATTATTGCATCTAATGGCATGTTCCTTGTTGACCCTTTCTCAAAGTAACTAACTAGCCTGGCCCTGAATCGGCCAGAAGACTGAAAGGGCCAAAAAAAAAAAAAAAAACTCTGTTTAATCTTAAACTGAGTTGGATCAATTGATGTTAAATTGATTCCAAACCCTACACTAACTAAATGCCAACTTTTTTTAAAACATGTTATCCATATATGCAAGAATGTGAAATATGTGTGTTTAAACCAAAATATTTCCTCATTGCAAGTTAGATATTGAATCATCATTGATTAATCTTACAAAAGATCCATATATACATCAAATAAAATATTAACTCTATTTTTACTCAAGTGAATGCTAAAACCAATAAATAAATGCTTATTTAAATTAATGATATAATTATAAACAAAGGATAGCAATATCTTTGAATTAATTAAGTTTGTTCTTAAGTAATTATATATTTTTAAGAATTAAATGTAAGATGTTACATATGCTTCGAACATAAAACTTTACATATTTTTAGTTCGAATGTACATAATTTCGACGAAAATTGTTGGATGTAAGGCCTTAAATCTTTGTTAGGAAATATATATAATATTGTATATATACTAAGGATGTAAGGCTTAATATTCCAACGGTGATTGATTTGCATGTAACATGATATACTTACTTTTATCTTATGATATAACACATTATATTATCTTTATATTTGTATGCACAATGATTATTTTTTAATGTAACTTAAATATTTTTACTTTTGTGATTTATCATATATAAAATGTTACTTCAATTTCCATTTTTTTATGTAATACATTACATATATATCTATTTTTGTATTTAATGAGTTATATTCACATTTATTTTTGTATGTGATATGTTACATCCTCGTCTATCTTTATATGTAACATATTACACATATATTTATCTTTGAATGTATCTTGTTACATTCACATTTATATTTGTACGTAACATATTATATTCATTGTAGCTACAATGATCTACCAAATGTAATATATTACATTAACATGTATATTTTATGTAACATATTACATTCTCTATAATTCTGGTGGCCCAACGAAGGTAACATATTACATTCTATTATATCTTTGTATGTAATTGTTATATCCACCATAGTTTCCTTGACCTATCAAATGTAACATATTATATCCATTGTAGTTCTGGTGATCCAATGAATGTAACATATTACATCTACATGTATATTTATATATAATATATTACATTTATCATAGTTCATATGACTCAATATAACTTGTTACATCCATCTGTATCTTTGCATGTAGCATTTTACACACATAAAAGCTCCATTGAGGTCATTAATAGTAGTTGTTGGAGCTTTGATGGATCTTCAAAGCTCCGATGGGTTATCGATGATGGCTATCAGAGTTTCGGTGGGGTCACCGACGATAGCTATTAAAGATGAGGTGGTGTGACTTTGATTTCATTTTATTGAAGTTATGAAATGAAGATCTTTTGATATTTTTATTATGTAATTTAGTATAAAACTATGAGTTTTTGGATGAAATGCAAATAGTTAAAAAAATGATCAATTTATCAAATATTAAGCCATTTAAGCCAAAAACTCTAATACCAATGATCCTATGATATTTAATCAATATACCATTATAGCATATATTAATGACGTTAGCCTATAAATAGGCCCCATAGTTCACACTCTTATTTATACACAAACTCTTCTATATAAACTTTGTTGATTTTCTCTCTCGCTTTCATTGATTGTATATTAACACTAACATTAGAGTGGATTTGGCACACTAAATGTTGTTGTCCATTTTTTTTATGATAACTCCATTGATATAAAGAACACAACAAATAAAAAGTGGATTCATTATTTGGATTTGCCTATGAGAAAAAGTTTGGTGTTTTATTGGTTTAACAATGGAACATTCATCAAGTTATTTGTCCAGTTCATCGTGTGCACCATGTTCTTTTCCACTTTTTTTCTTGCAATGACTTCTTCGATCGACAAAACCATAACAATGAGCCAAAATAATATTAATTATGATTTGGTTGTAAATTTTATGCACAAATTTTCTATTTAATAAGTATACTCTAAAAGTTAATCTAAAGATAAACGGTGTGGTTTTAAATAATTTTTCAAATTTCTTAAAAATGATTATAAAAATACAACCTAAATAATTTTTTCACATTGTGGCACGAGACTCAACTCAAATTCTCATATTTTCATCCCTGGAAGGTCACATTGCGGCACACACTTAGTGTGTCTAGTTATTTCATTCTAAAGAGTGTACACTATGGCACACATATTTCTTCATCGTGACACGTTTTACTTTTCTTCAAATTTGCCTTGTGCACCTTACAAATTGTTCAGTTCTTCATGTGTTGACATGGGACGTAAAAAATAAAAGAGAGGGATGATACTTCTCTCGTTTTTGGCATAAAAACAATGATTCTCCTATTGAGATATATTCGATCTTTATAGATTTCTTGAGATATTTTTTTACGAAGTTTTGTTATAGCATTTATAATTGCCTTTGGTTATATATTTGTGATTTTGAACATATAAATTTACATAAATTATCACATAAATATACTGTAATCAAACTTATTTGAGTATTTTTCTTGCACTTATCAAAACTTGCTCTACTAAAGATCAAATTTATATTAGAAAAATACTAAGCTTCCACCATTATAAAAAATGATAGGAAAAAGCAAGGGCCTGTAAAGCCCTGCATAAGCATTTAGTTGCTCACATTAAAAAGTACTCTAATAATGTATTTGATATTTACTATTTTTTTGATCTAAATAGTTTTATTTTTGATAAATTGATAAATTTTTTCTAACTCATCCCAAAATTCATAGTTTTATAGCAAATTACATAATAAAAGATTAAAAGTTCCTTACTTCATAACTTCAATTAAATATGATCAAGGTTGTATCCTCCACATAAACAGCCATTATCGACGACCTTACAAGAGATTTGAAGACCTCATATATGCTCTGACATCTACCACTGATGACCTAATCAAAGCTCGATAGGTGTCAAATGTTTCATACAAAGATACATGTATATATAACAAGTTACATCATATGGGTCACTAAAACTATGGTGGATGCAACATGCTACATACAAAGATACATGTGGATGTAACATGTTACATATGGTGGGTAACTAGAACTATGATGGATATAATATGGGTAACTAAAACTACGATGAATGTAATATGTTACATAAAAAACATATGTAATTGTAATATGTTACATATGATAGGTCGTGAGAACTCCAATAAGTCAGTATTAATAACCATCAAAATTCTAGTGGGTTATCGGTAATGGTTCTCAAAACTCTGTTGGTGATGGCTTTCAAAGATAGTGTGAGACTTAATCTTATTTTTATTTTACTAAATTATGTTATAAGAGTATTTTGATATTTATGAGTATGAAGATATGAGTTTTGGGATAAATTTTTATTAGTTTGAGAAAATTGAAAAAAGTAAAAAAGACTACTTTATGTCAATATTCTCGATATTTACATTTATTATGCACTTTATTCTATGAAAAAAATAAAATAACAACATAAAGAGTATATATATATATATATATATCATCTTGTAAGGTGTTTTAAGTATCAACAATTTTTGTGGACAAATTGATTATTTGTAAACTAGTTTTTAGGCTTTTTATCACGTTTTTCAAAGTCATCTTATAAGGTATTATAAGTATCATTGATTTTCATGGACGAAATAATTATTTGTAAACTATTTTCTAGTATCTTTATCCCATTATTTAAAGTTAAGTCGAAAAAACCTAAGTTTTGGATGGTCATATGCCAAGTATAGTCTTTATAGTCATACTTAGAATTGCATTCATATATTTATAAGTACATTACATAACATTTAGTATTATTTTTTTGTTTCTAAAATATAGGCTAATATATAGCTTAAAATGTCACTAAAATATAGCATAAAATTCAAGATGTTTATATATAGATTGAGACCCTTTTGGCCTAGCAATCGTCCGAATTAAAAAATAATATTATTTCTATAATTATAATAGCCTATTGAGTTAGGTTTATTATGCACTTACTTCATCTCAATTAAACATCGGATGAGAAAGATATAACAATAATAATAACGAATGCTTAAAAAATATTCTTCAAAAAGAACTCTTTTTCACATAAGAGTCTTCTTGAACAATGAGTATTACTAATCCTATTTAGAGTATAATTATCTTTTCATAATAATGATCAAATATTTAATTTTAAATTTTTCTTATATATTGTTGAGAAAATGAATAACCAAACCCAATGCAATGTTTCAAAGAATAATTGCACTAGTAATCAAGCAATCAAGAAGAATGAATATGTAAACAAGACTAAGGGGAAAAAGATTTTTAAAGTGGTTTTTCTTTACAATGTGTGAAGTTTACATCCATTTGGTACTAAACAAGTTTAGTCCATTTTTATTGAATAACATATCGATATAAGAGTGCATTTACTACAATTAACTACCAGCAAACTTCCTTGAGTCTTATACGCTCAAACTTACAAAAGATGCATGCAAACGTGTTTTCCTTATGCTATTTTACAATGAATTATCCCAAGAACTCATAAAGAGAAAAGTATGTACATTTTATATAGATCAATCATATATATAGAGGCCCCAAGTTGACACTAAGAGGCACCAATGCTTAGTCTATGCATTCAATATTTCTTGATGCAAAAATAGCACATTACAAGCACCTTTTTGTAACATTTACATAAAATTTTCATTATTTTGGCACCCTTATTGAAATTGCTAGTTTTAACCAACTATTAGTTATCTCACACTTCACATATCTTCACTATGAGACAAGGAAGTAGACCATGGACTGATTCATACATTTATCTCCAATATAAGCAAAGCTTATGTTCCTGAGATCCTAAGTAAGTCAAAGTAAAGCTTGAACTTGTTGGTTGTAACTATCTTTGTAAGCATGTTTGATGGATTGATTTCTATTACTATATTCTCAACACTCACCAGCCTTTTCACTAATCATGTCCATGATAAAATGAAACCTTATCACATACCTAATAAAATGAAACCTTACATCTATGTGCTTTGTCTTCTCATGAAAAAATGGATACTTTGAGAGTTAAATGGAACTTTGGTTATTACACATAACCTTTACTTTCCCTTTACACACTTCAAGTCTCTCCATAAGACATTTCAACCACAATGCTTCCTTAATAGCTTCTCCACAAGCTATATATTCACCTTTAGTTGTTGACAGGGACACTACTGCTTGAAGATTAATTTTCCAGCTAACCACATTTTCGTACGAGGTAAACATATAAGCGGTAACTGATCTTTTTTTATAAATATCACCTACAAAGTCAGCATATGTAAATCCCATTACACATTCTGAGCCTGCATGTCTTTTCTAAAATACAAGTCCTAACCATGTAGCTTCCTTAATATCCCTGAATATCTATTTTACACCTTCCCAATGCTACTTACCTAGACTTGCATGTATCTGCTCACCATACTTATAGAGTGTACAAGATCAAGGTTGGTCCTTATCATTGCATACATAATGCTTCCCATAACACTTGAATAAGGTATAGATTCCATTTTAATTTTTTCTCCATAAGTCTTAAGGCTCTGTTGAGAAGAAAACTTGAAATGACTTGCTAGAGGAGTAGACACAGGCTTGCTGTTGTTTATACTAAATTTCTTCAAAATTTTCTCAATGTAACTAGATTGAGTTACAAAAAATTTCCTTGATTCCAATCTCTCTTTAATTCCATATATAGAATCCTTTTAGTACTCCCAAATTCCTTCATCTCAAACTCTTATTTGAGAAGACTTTTGATATGAAGCACATCATCTATAACCTTACTTGCTAAGAGGATTTCATCTACATAAAGTAACATGTAAATGATATTTCTATTCATTTCCCTTCTATGATATAAACATGCATCAAACTCACCCGTGTGAAATTCCAAATTTTCCATAAACATTTCAAACCTTTTATTCCATTGTCTAGGGTATTATTTTAAGTTCATACAATGATCTCTTTAACAGATACACATGGTCCTCTTTACCCTTTACTTCAAACCCATTAGGCTATCTCATATATATTGTCCCATCCATCTATTCATGGAGGAAATTTTTCTTGACATTCATCTATTCTAGATGAAGATCAATTTGTGTCACAATAGCTAATAATGCTCTAATTGAAATATACTTAGCAATAGAAGAAAAAAATTATTGTAATTAATACCTTCCTTTTGTGAGTATCCTTAGCAATCACCCTTGTTTTGTGCCACATTTTATCCCTTTCTTCTTTTTGAACACCCATTTACTTCTAATAAACCGTACCTTCAGTGGCTTCTCCATAAGTTCACATGTTTGATTCTTCATAAGTGAACTCATTTTTTTATTCATTGCCTCTTTGGAAATAAAAAATTCTTGACATTTTTTGAAATTTTTAAGTTCAACACTATCAATTTCTTCACTAACTTATAGTACATAGGCAATGAGATCAGCATGGCCTTATCTAAGGATGGGTTTTAACACTCTCATAACACTATCTCTTATTATAGAGTAATCATTCAAATCATGTGTATTAACGTCAATTACCTTATGACTTTGATGTTGTTTAGGCTTATCTACAGGTACATTAATCACAATTTTGTCTTATTTTTCATCATGAACTTAGTTATTATCCTACATTACTTCTATCTCAACAATATTATTTACTTTGATTCTAGATGGTTATCAATCTGGCTATTAAGTGATGTATTTTCAATGAATGTCACATTTTTACTATTAAAACATTTCTTATTTTGTAGATCTCAGAGCTTGTAATCTTCACCTAATTTAGATACCTGAAGATGATACATTTTCATGCTTTTGGACTCAACTTCACTTCGCTCAGGTGTGAATAAACTACATACCTAAAAACCCTTAGGTTATTATAATCTACAAGTATTCCTCCCCTAGTTCCTCTAATGTTTTTGAATTTATTGCAAATGATAGAGACATATTGATCAAATAGGTTACTACTTGTATGGTTTCTACCCATAAATGTTTTGGTAGCTTTGAGTTAGAAAACATGCATCTCATTTTGTTAAGGATGGTTCTATTCATCCTTTCCACCAACTCATTATATTGAGGTGTTCCCATTACAATCTTATGTGATTGAATCCCATAATCACAATATAGTTTATCAAATTCAGAGTTACAAAACTCTAATCCATTATCAATTCTTAACACCTTTATTCTTTTACCAGTTTGATTTTCCACCAGTGCTTTTCAATTTTAAATCTTGTTAAAGTCTCATATTTATTATTAAGTATAAAAGTCCATACCTTTCTTGAGAATCATCAATTACACTAAGGAAATATTTGATTCCTCTAAGAGATAAGAAAAATGTTTTTTCTCCAAAGATCAACATGAAGATAATCCAAGATTTCTTTTGTAGTGTGTTTCCTAGTTCCAAACTTTACCTTTGTCTTCTTCCCATATTTACAATATTCACACACGTAAAAAGATAACGAATTTACACCATTCAACAACCATTGTTTGCTTAATTCAGAGTGCCCAAGTTCACTTATGTGCCCAACTACCAATGTTTGTACATTGTTTTACCTTTGAATAGATAGAGCCCGTTTTCCCTAATACCTTTTAAGCATAACCAGTGTTCCCTTGATAACTTTCAAGGTACCCTTATTAAACTTAATTGAGAAACCAACTTAGTGTAAAACTCTAAAATAAATAAGGTTCCTTTTCAATTCTAGAACATACCTTGCATTTGTTAATGCCTTTATTGTACCATCAGATAGAAGTAACCATATTTCACCAATTCCTTTGACTCTAAACTCATATTTTTTTCCTAATAACACCTTTCCACCATGTACTTCAGTTAGGTTTTGAAACCATTTCTTATTTGGACACAAATGAAATGAATAGTCTGAGTTTAACACCTATTTAGTTTTTAACTTTGTGACACTAACAGTTAATATGTTTGAGCTTTTATATTCCTCAGTTACCATGCAAGCATCACTAGTATTTTCATTTCCATCTCCTTCAAAGTTCTTTCCTTTTCCCATAGGACAATCTCGTTTGAAATGCTCTTCTTTGTGGCATATAAAACATCTCAAATTCTTCTTTCATATGGATCATGATCTTGATTGTTTCCTCCCCTTATAATTGTTGTTCTTTTTCTCAAATTTACCCCTCATATATAGTCTCTTAAAGGTTTTGAATTTCTCTTTCACTTTTTATGTTCAAGCTCCCAAGACTTTAAGGAATAGTTTTCAAAGTCTAGCATTAATTCCTCAATGCCATACTTTATTTCAATTTTTAGTTTACAATAGGGCTCAAGCAATGCATTCAATAGGATGATCGCTTAATCCTCCTTATAAACTTTTTTATCAAGATTGGCTAATTGAGCATTGATCATCTTGAATTAATTAATGTTGAATCTAAAGTCTTGGCTTGATCCATCTTGAACCCAAAGAACCTTTCTTTAAGAAAGAGTTTTATGATCATACAACTTAGTCTTCCCCAAAGTTTTATGACCATACAACTTACTTAATCTTCCCCAAATCCCTTTAGCTATTTGAAGATCTTGAATTTTCCAAAGTATGTTGTTTGCAAAATATAGTTCTATACAACTACTTGCTTTCTTCATCTTTATCTTCTTCACATTTTCTTTCATGTCTTCAAGAAAGTTTTCTTCTAAGGTACCATCAGTTTCTTGTCAAATAAGGGCATTTTTCATTTTTTGTTTCCAAAAGAAGTAATCACTAGATCCATTAAATCACTCAACTTTATACTTCATACTTGTCATATTGCATTGTCTCAAGTTCTTTCTATGCATTAATGTCCTCTTGTTTGAGAGTTTACTTTTCAAGAACCTTAAAAGTCAGACCAGCCTTGATTAAAAAAGGGTGTTGATGCTAGTTTTGTTGCGAAAAATAATAACCAAACCCTAAACAATGCTTCAAAAAACAATTGCACTAGTAATCAAGAAATCAAGAAAATATGTAAATAAAACTAAAAACACAAAAGGATTTTTAGAGTGATTCTTTTTCACAATGTGTAAAACTTACATCTACTTGAAACTAAACTAGTTCTATTTAACTTTTATTTAATAACATATCAGTACAAAAGTGCATTTACCACCATTAGTTATTAGTCTTATCCCTTCAAGCTCACAAGAGTTACATGTAAATATGTTGTCCTTTTGCTATTTTACAATGACCCCAAGAATTTATAGAGAGAAAAGTATGTAAGGTTTTATATAGATCAACCCTATATATAGAGGCCTCGAGTTGATGCTAAGATGCACCTATGTATAGCCTACACATCTTGATACAAAAAATCACATGACAGGCAACTTTCTGTAACCCTTACATAATCTGCTCATCATTCTGGCACCCTTACAGAAACTATTAGTTTAACTAACTAACTAAATTCTAATTGTCTCACACTTCACAAATATAAACCTATATCTCATTCTTTAATACACCAATTCATAGGCAACCAAAAATAATTACTTGAATATATAGAATTATTATTAAACATTACAATTCGATAAGGAAGGAAATTATTGACTTGAATATCATTATTAGTGGTCTAAATATAATGAGATATAAAATCATAAGAGAATGAGATAAAACAAAGGAATTAACAAAGTAGTCAACAACATAGAGTGTATGGAGTTTACATATAAAAAAATTATATGCTTTGATGATCTCATATTAGTCAAAAATAAGATATGATCCCCTTTACTTAACTTTTTATACATTGCGGAAAAAATTTCCTTAATTTTTATTGACCAATTGTGATTAGAATTCGATTAAACATTTATCCAATTTTATAGGTCAAAAACGATAATTGTCCAATTTTTTGAAGTTTGGTCGATTGAATTAGACATGTTTAACTGAACAAGATATTTGTTCAATTGGTTAGATTTTGATCGATTGATACCTCCACTAGCCGGAGTTGAATTGGATACATATTTGACTCATTGTAATTCATTTAGACAAGCACCCAACTCGCTAAATTTCACTCCAACTTGTCATAATTCAATTGGATACATAGCCCTAATCATCGTCAATATTATCTTTATCACTCTATCTGACCCCGTCCATAGAAATAAACTGAGCTCACTAATTTGTGCAAACTCTATAATCTAAACTTATCAAGCTTCTTTCCTCACATCTTAACTTTCAAAGTTTCCTTCTATGTCAATGATTTTTGTTGTCTCAACATCGAAGAAGTTCCTTCTCATCCAAATGTTTATGGCCTTAAAGAAGTCTCAGACATCAGACTGGCAATCAAGATTGAGAGAAACAATAAGGAGCGTGAGAAAAAAATAGGCCTATGTATGCCCTAATGCATATTAAAGGGGTATAATTGAAATATCTTTTAAATTATAAATGGGGTGTTCAATTTAGAATAAAAACAATGATATCATTCCAACCTATTTTTCAAAGATATTTGAGTAGAAAAACCAAAGAAAAAGTAATTTAAAATTTATCAAAGTATGCTATAAAGTAGTTTACTGCATGTAAATTAAAATAGTGTTTTAAACCTTGGATGCACGTAACATATATTGGGTGCTAGTGTGGGAAATATCACACAATGGTTGTATATGTAACGAAACATATCAATCCCTTTTCTGTATCGCAGTTTTAACTTTTTTATTAGGTTTGTTGATCTTGTGTTTCCTTTAAAAAAGTACCTATATGATTGATCTTTGAGTGTGTTAATCCTTAGTCACTTATTACTGTGACCAAGTGTTGGAGCTGCGTACGTATTGACAAAGCTAATGGATGTAGATAATGTCTTACAACATTGATTATGTGTATATAATGAAGTATTTAAATAAGTTCATTCTCCACGTTGTAAAATAAAAAAGAATATTATAAAAATATTATTTTTATAATTTATAATAAAAAATAACAATTGAATAACATTGAAGTTATCTAAATGAATATAGTTTAATTTTAATTATGTTTAATATAAAATAATATATTACATTTTTTTTAAAAAATAAAAATATATGATATAGATATAAAGTTATTGTTTTTTATATAAATTTTAAGTATAGTATTTTTATTTAATTATTTAAAAAAAACAACCTTTAACGCTTATATTACAAAATGCTTGAAAAACGTGTTAGAGACACGCTTCTTTGAAAAATTCGTAGGCTTGAATTTAATAGTTTTAATTCACAAATTTGGCAAGACGGTTTTCAATCCAAATCTTATTATTTTAAAGAAGTATGCATTAAAGTAAAAAAAACATATTTTTACTCTAAACATTTACATTTAGATAATTTAATCTCTTAAAAATATTACATGTTTTAAAATGATTTAGTGTATTTAAATTTTTAATAAAAAATATTTGTATTGGAGTTAAAGGGTAAAAAAAATCAATTAATCTTGAAAAAAATTAATGTTGAAAAAAATTAAATTTTAAAAAATTGATAAGTTGTTTAATCAGAATAATTAAAAAGTCGAGAGTTTTAATTAATTAACTACTAAGATTTTAAGTCATATTAATTAATATTGATTTTAGCTAATGAATTGAATTAATAGCCAAATCAATACATGACCTCTTAGTTATGTGAGATTTATGAAGAGCTGAATACGACTGAACAAAAATCTAATTGATATTAGATATTAATAATAAGCATTTACAACTTTAGTTATGCATGGACTTTAAAAAAGAGAAAGATAATGAAGTGATCTTGTGCAGCAGCACGTGGCCATCCTGACCTTCTAATCTTAACCGATGTTTTCGGAGGGACAAGATTATAATTTCTTAAGATATTTAAGTAGGTAAAAAACATTTTAAGTCTATGAATCGATTTAATCAAATTATTTTTAATTTTTAATTCGTTTATATTTTAGAATTAACTTTAAATTTAAAATTGATTATACGTATAAATCGACTTAAGATTTAAAGTTGATCCTAGCTTAGAATTAAATTAAAATGATATAACTCCTAAACATATTTCGATTATTTTGGGTTAAACTCTTGCATGCTTAAAATCATATATATGCAAAAAAAGATCAAATATGTTTAAAATGATTTTTAAAACTTTTTATTCTTTTAAAAAATATATACTAATTAATTATTTAAAAATTAAATTTATAATAAAAAATAACTTACATAAAATACACACATATATATATATATATATATATATATATATATTTAACTTAATTATAATATCACTAAATATTATAAACAAATATATATATGCATATTATATTAGATATAAAATTACATATATCCATTATTATAAATAATTTTACAAGATAAGCATATATATATATATATAACATGAAATATATAAAATTAATTAAAATAAACAAATAAAAAATTCATTATCTTCTTTTAAGTTTGAATAAAAAACAACGTACATAAAACAAAAATATATGCCAATAATCAATAACATATAATATACATAAAATTAAATTGTTTACAAAAATTAAATAAAAATATAAAACATTAAGTATAAAATAATTCATAGAAATACTTATAAAAATAAAACAAGCAAAAAATGAAAAAAAAATATATTTGATAAATGAAAAAGTGAAAAAATAGGTAAAAAAATATTGAATGTTAAGTTAAAAAAAATGATAGATCTATACCACAAAGTGAAGTCCGACTAATGGTGTCAAAAATGGTGGTTAGAAATGATCAGAGGTAATGCACGATGAGAGAGAAATATTGGACATTAGCAAAAACTATTGAGATGGAGTAAGGAAGAAGAAAAAGGAAAAAAAAACAATTAACCTCAATTTTACATGTCAATCTACGTTACACTTGACACACAACATCGATTTTATGCAACAATCGACACGACACAACGTGTAGTGTCGGTTGAGTAGAGTCGATACTACACCACGTGTAACGTCGGCTCTACGTGTCAACCGACTCTAAATTACTTGTTGGTTAACGTGTACAACTGACACTACATGTGGTTTGACATCAGTTGACGTGTACAATCGATGCTATGTGTACACATAAATCGATGCTATTTTTCAATTTTTTTAATATTTATAATTTTAGGTCTATTTGAAATTGATTTTTAAATTTTAAATTTTAAGTTGATTTATAAACATACTGAATTATAATTTATTATAGATAAATTTTTTTCTTCTTAAAATCTCAAGTTAAATATTATTTATTTTAATAATGATAATAATTATATTTAAGAAAATAAATAATTTCACATAACAGAGACTAATGATTATACTATCAAAAATAAACTTAAAAGAGTATTCTATCTTAAAGCTAGATGAAAAAAAATCTATAATAATTATAGATTATTATTCAATTCATTTTTTTTCCTCTAATTTTGTTCGAATTTTACCTTTGATGTAATATGTAAATTCTTTTTATCTTATAAAAATAAAATATTAACTAATATTTATACATGTGAAAATTTCTACATAAAAACGACCGGAACTTGAAGTGGTCGACACGAAGAGACTCATTTAATACCAACACTATGAAACATTATCTGAATAATTTAATAAATTATATTTAATTAATAGTGTATTTTTATTAAATTTTTTTGAGTTAAAGTACGGTAGATAACTTAAATTTTTAATGCTTTAATATGATAAAAATATTTTTTATTAATGAATTAACTTAACTTAATTTATTTATCAAATAAATCAACACATTTACTATTAGTGTGGTTCCTAAGTTTAAAAGTATTTACGTTATTAATTGACATAATTATTTAAGTTAAATCATAGAATAAAATTTTAAGATGATAAACACGTATTCAAAGTTGTAATAACTAAGAAAATTTATCTCATGAGTTAAGCTTTAAAAAAAGCTTTTTGATAATTTCTTCGAGGTTTACGCCATATTCGAACGAGAGTACTTTTTATATAAATGTCTAATATTTTTCATTTTATGGTTGACAATTTTTAATCATTTAAATGTTTAGTAGTCATTACATTTGTTTTTATCAAACTTTTACATGATTCAATTAACGAGGAAACAAATTTTATCCCCCTGCAAAACACTTACGAAATGACTAGTTATATTGTATAAATATATACAAGTGTTGATTACGTGAAAGATACAGCTATATTGTTTATGTGTACAAGATAGAGACAAAGAATTATTTTTCTAGATCAAAATGGTAGTTGATTTGCATTTTGTACTTCCATTGTTAGATACAAAACCTGCCAAATGCATCTCTGGCAGCGTATGAGCACACATCAAGATAGAAACATATGCATTAGCATCAGAAGCAAGCTCGTTTTCTCCTCTTCAACCTCTTAATTCCACTCAGACGTCAGAGTCAAAAACATTTCAATGGGAAATAAATTGTTGTTGAGATTTAATAACCATTTTAATTTTTAATACTTATTTTAATTTTCAAAGTTTTAAAATTAAATATGTTTGATAACTCATTACCATTTCTATTTTTTGAATTTTAAAACTTAACCAAATTCTAAAAATAAAAAAAAATCTAAGTTTTGAAATTATATTTCTATATTTTTATTTCTCTGACACTAAAAAGTAAAAAATTCAACCACTTAATCTTACTCGAAATGATTAGAAAGATAAAAATTGATAAAAAAAACTTAAAATGAATTTTAGAGATTAAAATGTTGAAACTTAAAATCATGAATTGGTTATCAAACAAACAATATCCTACTTTAAATTTATATTTTTCAAATTGAAACTAGAAATTTATTATCAAATGACTTTTTATGTTTTTCCTAAAAAAATTTAAAATTGAAAATTTAATTCCAAAATTAAGGAATTAAAATTAAAAATTAAAATGATTAACAAGCATAACCGAAATAAAGAAACACCTCTATAAATATCATAATTTTCATAATCATGTAATTGCAGTATGTTACGTTGCTGAAGAATATGATAAAATCCCATTTATGGTGTACAACACAACCTACCTAAGAAATTGACAAGCCACTGAGAAGAAGTGTGAAAAGAGGAAGAAATCAGGATGAGACTGGGAGGTATAAAAAGCATAATTGTGGATAAAACCTTATGGCCTAAGCTATGAACACAAACCAATCTAATATCATAATTTGGGCCAATAATTATACGTATTTTATATATAGAATGAGGTTAATTATAAGACTGCTATAAATGTCTTTGTTTTCATGCTAGTTACTTTATTCTGTTCAAAGGAATGTAAATCAAAGTGGTGCAACGTTAGTTATTTCGTCGGAACTGTACGTCGGTTCTGAAACCGAACGAGGTTCTTGATGGAAGAACCTTAATAAAGTATCGGGTCCTCTCACTATTAACTGGATAACAATTCAGATTACACCATCAATACGCAGAGAATAAGTGTAAAAGCAGGTGAAAGCATCGAACGGAAAATCCGTTGGAATTCTGTAAGTCTTTGAAATTTAATCAATGGCCAGGAGGTATGTTTTCAATCCAATTTTGTTTCCGTTGCATTTAAATTATGAGTTCATATGGTTTTATGAATGTTTACGGATTGAATTGAGTATCTAACATTTGGTATCGAGTTTGCTTGAAAACAACTACGTTTTCGCTCGCTTCCACGAGAACCGAAATTTTGGGTTTTTATTTTGATTGTTTTTGATGCATATGGAAATTATAAAATGTTTCAATATTGATTTTTTGAGTGATTTTGTAAAATTAAACTTGAAAAACAATGAAGAAAATAAATCCAATTTGTAGTGGGTATTTATTTTCTTCATTAATTAACTTTTGTTTAAAATGAAGTTTTTTACTTAAAATTAAGATCATGAATCACTCAGAGAAATTGAATTATGAGAATTTTGATAAAAAGAACTATTTGGATTAAAATCCGTCAGCGGGAATAGAGATCATTGCAGGTATCCGTTAGTGTAAAAGCGGTCGTGTCGACCCTACCAAGGTTGAAGATGAAGTTTTAAAAAAAAAATTTTGCTTTGCCTGGGAATCGAACCAAGTTTACACCAATAAGTTTTTAATAAACTATCCACTTGACCACTAAGGCCAATCTATTATTTTATGTAACAGAATATATTTATAGAATCAAAAGTTAGTTTTATTAAAAAATCAAACATTTGGATTGTCTGGGACTTGAACCTTGGTCTCAAGACAATGAATTCACAAGCCAAACCAACAGGCTACAGCAAAATATATGTTGTTAATGTATAATATTTTATATATATTAAATATTTAATTTTTATTAAAACAAAACAAATATATATATATAAAATAATTCTGAATATAATTTTAATTTATGTTTATCATATGTATAATATTTATTATACATGTTATATTTATTTAAATAATTTTTGGACACATTAAAATTTTATTTAAATACATTATGCTTAAATTATTTGTTTTGTGTATTTATATGTATAAATTTTGCAATTGATTATACATATAAAATTTAGTTAAATAATTTATGCATAATTAAATTAATGAAATTTTTTAATGACTCTTATTGATTTAATTAGTGCTTATATTATTTAATTTTTCTTGTATAATTTATTGTCATATATGCAATTTAAGATAAATAATATTTGTACATTTGATATTAAATTAATATTGCTTATGATTTTATGTAATAATTTAGCATAAGAATTTAATTAATATTTAAGTGATTCATATAGTTTGATTAATTAGGGAGTAGCCACATCATCTTTAATTAATTAAAACTATAATAAAGTTTATTTAGGATCACATTTAGGAAATAAATATTAATTGTAATTAATTATATGTGATATAATAAATCTTATCCCACATGAATTTTTATTATATTTTCGTGTGATTAATTAGGATATAATATCAAATTATATTTTCTAATTTACCCACAGGGATTAGGAAAAGGAACATAATTTGATAGTTTTATCGTAAAGTTAGGATGAATTTAATTGAATTAAAACTTTAGCCCACAGGCAAGTTTTATGTGACTAGATTCATATTATTCATGATTTACATCGGTAAATAATGACTATAGTTTATGCCTCAAATTTTAATAAGCATATAATCTTTAATTGCAGCTTCTCAACCTGTAAATTTTTCTCGATATCCATTTGTGATATTCCCGATCTGAAAGGAGATAACTATAAAATATGGAAGGAAAGAATTCTCGCGATTAGGGTGGATGGATATTGATTATGCTATTAGGAAAAGCGAACCACCTAAAATTACTCAAACCAAGATCTCAGGAGAATATCATGGTTTATGAACAGTAGAACGATCTAATCGCCTTAGTATGATGTTCATTAAGACTAAAATCTCTGCTGGTATTCGTGGTTGGATTGATCGGCATACCAATGTTCAAGACTTGCTTAAAGGCTATCGATGATCAGTTCGTCACAGATAAGGCTTTAGCAAGCACCAGCTTATTATAAAGTTCTCTTCTTTAAGACTCACGATGTGAAAGGTGTCTTGAGCACATTATGCAAATAGAGGGACATTGCGGCTCAACTTAAACATCTCGAGGTTGAGATGTCGGAATCCTTCTGGTGCCTTTATATCCTTAACACTCTCCCACATCGGTATGGGCCATTCAAAATCTCGTACAATACGTAAAGATAAATGGTCAATCAATGAACTAATGACCATGTGTGTCAAGAGGAAGGGAGGCTTGTTATGGAATTTGGTGAAAGTGCAATGTTGGGCTCTGACGTCAGAAAGGAAAATCTCGATACAAGCGTAAAGGAAAGGGGATAATTCCACCAGGTGATATTAAGAAAGAATCCAGAAGTGTTTCTTTTGTAAAAAAGAAGGGACACATGAAGAAGGATTGTATCAAATTCGAGAAATGGCTTGAGAATAAAGGTAATCCAACCTCGTTTGTTTTGTTATGAATCTAATATGGTTAATGTTAATATTAACACCTGGTGGATTGATTCTGGATCTACAATCCATGTTGCAAATTCCTTACAGGGTATGCAAAATCTAAGGAAGCTGGTTATAGTGAGCAATACATCTTATCCGGTAACAAGATGGGCTCACGCGTGTAGGTGCAGGGACACGTGTAGTTTGATTTTAAGTAGTGGTTTTATTTTAAAATTAGAAAAGACCTTTTATGTTCCAAGTTTCTCTAGAAACTTGATTTCAATTTCAAGACCTGTACCTTATGGTTATTCCTTTCACTTTTGAAACATCTTTCAATTTATTTAATAAATCTAATTGTGTTGGGAATGGTATTTTGTCGATGGTCTTTCTTGCATTAATTTACGAAATAATGCCACTCATATGCATGTTCGTGTAGCACTAAAAGGTGTATTATCGCGATGACTATTCTAATGCGTTATGGCATAGGAGATTAGGGACATATCTCCATAGAAAGAATTAAAAGATTAGTGAAAGATGGGAGTACTTAGTACTCTGGAGATTTTCTTGATTTTGAACATGTGTGGTGCGTTAAGGAAGCGGACTAACAAATCAAAGAAAGGTGCGATAGGAGTTCAAACATATTAGAAATCATACATGCGATATATGTTGTCCAGGCAATGGACATTAGTCGAGAAATATTTTATCACCTTTATTGATGATTTTTCTCGATATATGTATCTACATATACGCCGTAATAAGAGCGAAGCATTGGATGCCTTCAAAAGCTTTAAGGTCAAGTAGAGAAACAATGTGGAAAGCGAATAAAGATCGTGAGATCGGATAAGAGGTGGTGAATATTATGGTAGATACATCAACGAATGAATGGCGCTGGTCGTTTGCTAAATTTCTTCAAGAAACGTGGGATAGTTGCCCGATACCATGCTGGTTCACCGCTGAGACGAGAATGGTGTAGCGAGAAAGAAGAAACCGAACACTTTTGGACATGGTGCGGAGTATGCTTAGCAACTCGATCTTCACAAATCCTTGTGGATTGAAGCTTTAAAGGCAGTACGTGTATATATCATGAGAGTTCCAACCAAGGTCATCTCAAAGACACCATTTGAATTATGGAAAGATTGGAAGGCAGAGTTTGCAACATATGCGCGTTTGGGGATGCCCATCGAAGTGAGGATATATAATCCACAAGAGAAAAAATTTGGACGAGGACCGTTAGTGGGCATTTCATTGGATACGCGAACGGTCAAAAGGTTATAGATTTTATTGTCCATCTCACGACACTAGATTTGTGGAATCAAGAAATGCAAAATTTCTTGAGAATTACTTGATTAGTGGGAGCGATCGATCCCAGGGCATTGGTTCCGAGAAAGATCATTCGGATGCTCGATGTACCAACGAGTAATTGGACTGATCATTATTGTTAACAACACGGCCTCGAGTACAAACACGTGTTGAAAGAACCGAGTCTTGGAAGTACCAATAGCGGTGATCACGATCTAGTAGATGTTGAAGTTCGAGATGCTACAATTTGTTGAACAACTAGTTGAACAACGTGATCCTTCTCTCAGGAGAATGTTGATGCAACATTAAGAAGATCTACTAGAGTAAGGAAATCGGCGATACCTAAATGATTATGTTGTGTATACAAAGAATGTGACTATAATGTTGGAGCCGAAAATGATCCACGAGACGTTTTCCTGAAGCCATGAGTTACGAGGTTTCGAGCTTGTATGGTACAATGCCATGAAAAAAGAGATGGATTACATGGCGTCTAGCAAGATGCACGGGATCTCGTCAAGTTGCTGATGGTGTGAAAGCCATTGGATGTAAATGGGTCTTGAAACAAAGAAAGACTGTGACAAGACATTGAGAGACATAAGGCAAGACTCGTTGCCAAATGATTCCTCAAAGGGAAGGAATGGAAGCTACACGGAGACATTTTCTCCTATATCTAAGAAAGATTCACTTACTCGTGTGGTCGTGGCATTGGTTGCCCATTTTGATTTGGATTTGCGACAAATGGATGTGAAAACGGCTTTCCTTAATGGTAACCTGAGGAAGAGGTTTATATGAAACAACCTGAAGGATTCTTCTACAGTGATGGTGAGCATTTGGTTTAAGCTTAATAAATCCATATATGGATTAAAGCGAAGCCTACGTCAATGGTATTTGAAATTCCATAACGTCATCACTTCATTTGGTTTTGAAGAGAATGTCGTGGATCAATGTATATACCGAAAGTTAGTGGGAGTAAGATTTGTTTCTTGGTGCTATATGTGGATGATATTTTGCTTACTGACAAATGATAGGGGCTCGCTACGTAGGAGGTAAAACAATTCCTCTCTAAAAATTTTGATATGAAGGATATGGGTGAGGCATCTTATGTCATTGGCATTAAGTTCCGTAGAGATAGACTTCGAGGTGTCTCTGGGTTTGTCTCGGAAACCTATATCAATAAATTTTTAGAGATTTCGGATGAAGGATTGTTCACCAGTGTTGCTCCCACGTTGTGAAGGAGTGATAAGTTCAATTTGGACCAATGCCAAAGAATGATTTTGAAAGAGAAACGAGATGAAAACCATTCCATATGCTTCGGTTGTTGGAAGCTTTGATGTATGCTCAAGTCTGCGCGGACGACATTGCATTTGTTGTTGAGATGCTAGGGAGATATCGAGTAATCCAGGTGTTGACCATTGGAAAGTTGCAAAGAAAGTGATGAAATTTTCTCAAGAACCAAGGATTATATGCTGTGTATAGACGAGCCGATGAAGCTGGAAGTAATTGGCTCTTTCCGTCTGGAGACTTTCGTTGTATTGATTCACGAAAATCAACATCTCGGTTACATTTTCATGCTAGGTGTTTGTGTCTTGGAGGAGTGCCGCGAATTGAGTCCATTGATGCTACTTCCACTCATGGAGGCGAGTTCGTATCATGTTTTTGAGGAGGCCACATCGTGGTGTATGGTTAAAGAGTTTCATTTCAGAGACTTAGAGTAATTGACTGTTCTGGCCATTAAGATTATGTGTGACAACTCATTCTTGTATTTATGGCTACAAGAACAACAGAGTGGTAGTCGTAGTAGCATCGACATCAAGTACTTGCCATAAAGAGAACGTGTTAAGGAAAAGAAAGTGATCACTGGAAGACGTAAGCATTGAAGTTAATGATTGCGATCCTTTGACTAAAAGCGTACGCCACCAATGAAATTCAAGGATCATGTAGAGAAAATGGGAATTAGTTCCACTTTGTAAATGTATATATACAATTTATTAATGAAACTCTTATATGTTGTGATATTTTCTCATATTATGACCTTAATTTATTTGAGAAAATATATATATTTTATTGGACCAAGAATAAATATAGGATTTATTCATTAATTTTAGTTACCACATAAAGTATAGTACTTGAAAACTAAATACATTGTAATATATGGAAGATAATCTCCATTTCTTAGAAGACCTATTTATATGATTCATGTGTTTGTTACTCAAGAGAATTTCGATTAACGTTTGCACCAAGTGGGAGAATGTAAATCAAAGTGGTGCAACGTTAGTGAGCCGTAGGTGATTCGGTTTCGTGGGCCGTACGTCGGTTTGCCTGAGAACGAGGTTCTTGATGGAAGAACCTTGTGGCAATAAAGTATCGGGTCCTCTCACTATTAAGCTGGATAACAATTGATTACAATCAATACGAGAGAATAAGTGTGAGAAACCGGTGAAAGCGTCGAGGAAAATCCACGATTGGAATTCCCGGTGAAAGTCTTGAAATTTAATCAATGGCAGGAGGTATGTTTTCAATCCAATTTTGTTTTCGCTGCATTTAAATTATGAGTTTATATGGTTTTATGAATGTTTCTGGATTGAATTGAGTATCTAACTAGGAATCCACTCATTCTGTTGAGCAAGCCTGTTTAAAGGAGAGATGATTTGCGGCATTGTCATACCCCAGATACAATTATCTCTGCATCATTAAAACAAATAGTAAGACAAATACGAGAAAGGTTTAAACAATCGTTATCGAATCCAAAAAATTTAAGACAAGATTTCCAGCCAGAAACATTTGTCCAATAATTTTTTTTTAACTACGAGAAAGGGTTTGATGTAATGATATATTGGGCCGTACTATATATCACGAAATTCATGGTTTTAGTATGGACCAATCACATCTTATCACCTTATTTGTGATAGATACAGTTTTCCTGATATATTTATTGCATTCCCTATCAAAACAACATTTTAGTTTTAATCACAGCTAAAAAAGAATACACTTCTAGATTTTTTAAGTTGCCACAGACATTTACATAATAAGGGCAAGCAGTTCCACAGTTTTGAAAAACCTTGTGGGAGACCCTCCTTTTTTTTAGTTTTTTTTCAAAACTTACTCTTTATTCATAAATAGCCTTTGGATAGGTCTAAGTTGCTCATAAATTTTTATTTTAATATGGGATTCTGCAATAAATAGTTTTCTTGAAATAAAGTTGTGATATGAAGGCATATTTATATAAGGCAACCGTTACCCATACAAATAATTTAAACAAATCTTTTTGATAAATCATTTCTAACCATTCATTTAAGTTCATCTCATAGTGAATATATATATATGTTTTTGTTTGATTTGATTTTCTGGTTAATTTTAAGAGTTATCCATTAAATTTAAATTTAGAAGTATAATAGCATCCACACCATTGATTTAGATTATGATTTGTTAATATCATTTGTTAAACTTATATATAAATCCATTTATATAATTAGATAAAGCAGGAGCGAAGAAAAAAAATATGGGAAGCATTCTTCATATCTCATGAGATTTGCTGTATTATCAAATGTGTTGTCAGAGTTACTGATAGGCATTGGGTGTAGACTTGTAGTGATATTTTTCAGCCTTAGGGTTGTATTTTGATCATCTCTCAAACCTCAGAAGAAGGTAACAACAATACTTCTTCAGATATTTATAGGACTATTGACAGGTTTCACAAGTACAGAAAATAGTAGAAATAGGAAAAGTGAAAAACAAACATACCTATGCCTTCTCGGATAGAGAGATTTGGTCTTATGATCTCTTTGGAATTGACAAGAATTATATCACCAATGTATAGATGATTTGTTGGGACAAAAACACTGCATAAGTCTTCGTCTTCGTTATCTCTCTGTATGAAGCACAAAAGTAAGAATAATAATTTGACTTGAATGGAAACCTTGATGTTATTATCAAGTCGTGTATCTCTCAGAAGTAAGAATAAAGCTTGGAAAAGAACTTGAAGTTTGTCGCCAGGGGTATAAACTACGAAGAACAAACATCAGTGGCATTTTCACTTGACTTGGTAGTCCATTACTTGCAATATGAAACAGCTTTGCCAACAGTGAGAAACATATTGTAAGACACCATCCTGGAAACACCATGCAACCAAAAAGTGACCTCTCCACTAAGCAAGACTTTGAAAATTTGAAAATCAAAAGTATGGTAACGTTGTTCTGAGCTTGATGACATGCATATAGATTGAATATGAGAACCAAAGTGAAATAATTATAAATTACACACTCCTACTTAAGCAAGAGGACAAAATACAGACCAATTTCTTACAAATGGTAGAAACCATTAATCAAAAGATATAGTATCAATCAGAGGGAGGGGGATAAACAGTACCTGGAGGGTGACAGTTGAGGTAATAAAGCCAAAAGCATATTCACCAACACGTGGATGACAGATAATGGCTACCTCTTTAAAAGCTGTTGTATTTTGGTCTGCACAAAAAACCATTTGAAGCCTATTTAACATTTAAGCATCATCCAAGATTGTATTAACATTTATCAAGAAAACAAGAGATGGTTTAGAAATTAGAAGTATCAAATCATCCTCAAATTAGAGGCAGATATGTGAGGTATTCAAACATACTGCCCAACTGTAGAGTAAATGCAGACAATAATTCAGAAATGAAACTATAGCAACCCATTACTTAGTTTTCAAGGGAAAATATATTTCATTATTTTAAAAATCTACTTGCTATAAAATTTCACTCAAAACCTATGTGTTTCTCCATTTGAAACATCAACATTCTTAACAGGATCTCATAATGCTTCAAAAGCTCTTCGCATCATCGAGATAATATAGATTGAATCCACTGAATGCAAATATAATATAGTGATACACATAGCATAAGCCCTTAAGCATGTTACTTGACCCACTGGTCAAGAACACAATTGTAGATGTTGGTAGCGCAAAAGTCAGCCAAGAAGCAAGATCTAACATGGTTTAGAATTCTTAATATTCTCTCCAATATATTATATCAAAAAAGAAAAGAAAAAACTCTCCAATATCTAACACCCACAAGTTGCCCTTTTGAGTTTTAAAGAATAACCAGAGTAGTGATCGTGCTTTATATGGCCATTTAAAGACTCCTAGTTTAAATGCTTAATAACTACGAGATGCACTGGAACTACCCAAAAAGGACCATGTGCAAGCAAATACTTATTATTTTCAGAACCTCTTTATATAAAACAATTAATCACTAAGCACACAGAAAAATTACCTGGAGAAATTGAAGCACTTATCTGTTTGGATGCCGAGTATATATGCTTAACAAATGGCATTCTCTTTATGAACCATTCTCCAATTGAGAAAACAGTGGCACCCATCCATGATGAAGCAAAAACACCAATAAAGAATACAAAAACTAGAGATGTGACAAAGCCAAGTCCTGCATCAGAAAGCAAGTAACACGAGAACATCATGTTGATGTACAATCTAGCATAAGAAATGCACATTTCACAATACAGTCAGTTGCACCAGGGTGTAACTTAGTTATATGGGTTTGTAACCTGCTATATTGTGAAATATGCATGTCAACAATTACATAAGCTGGTGTAATTTGACTTTTCCTAAAACTGTGAGCCAGTGAATACAACTGTAGGATCTACACATACAAAAGAACTAGTAATATTTAGACATTTGAGTTGGGATATCAAGTATTTTCATTACAATAAGCTAATATGACAGTCCTCCTCAGAGAGCAATAAACAGAATCACAAGTCCAATATTTTTAAAGAGCAGAACTGCAAAAAGAAACTGGCCATAACCCAAAAAAAAAATACCAATTATGTCAATGCCAAGTTGATCATACAGTGGACTAAAGAAGCCGTCAACAAACTCGATGAACCACCAAGTAACAAAAAATGTAACTGCAACCGGGAAAAGAACAACACTGCAATTACACCAATATTGAGAAACATTAGGCTACCAATGCAAAAGATGACAATAAATAAGAACTTAAGGAGACAGCTTATTAATACCATCCAGTCATAAACTTCTTTGAAACCCAACTCTGGAGAACAAAACAGCAAGCCTATAGAGAAAACATTAAAATCAAAAGAGGAGACAAATTATACCATCATTAAAGAGCTACCTGTTTAAAATGACATAGTCTCGGATTATCTGATGTATATAAAGACAAATGTCTTTTTGCCAAGTATATGAATATAAAATGCTTATGGAGGATACATATGATGCCAATATAATATGAATCAATATAAGAACTATGTTTTTGTTTGCTGCTACTAAAAATTTGGGCATCAAATTATTCATGTGATTAGATAAAAATCTCAAATGGCAATTACTTATCATATTTTAGAAAAGAAGGAAGCAAAAAAGGAAGTAGAAAAACAAAGATGGTCAAGACCTAAAAAACAAAAACACTAATAGCTTCAACTATTGATTTGTATGCTTCCAAATTCTTACTTCCTTTGGCAGCCAAAATGTCAAGCCATACTTCATAATGCACGTCAACACTTTCTTCTTCCTCCTTCTATAACCATTAGCCAAAGTTTCCATTTTCCTTGCTTTTAAGCCAAATCGTATTATCAAGTCTGCTCACTAGTCTTTAATGACAGTTTTCTGTTTGTTCTTTTTCTTCTTTTCCCTACTAGTTCTACTTCACAGAATTTCCACTCCCCAAATCAATTAATAGTCTCCAAACTGAATTGACCCAGAAAAAATCACAGGCTAGAAGCATGTCCTAGTAAAAAAAAATAAAAAATCAAACGATCAAAACATTCTTGAAAATTTTAATTTCAGGTCCAAATATCCATAGTATTATCCTCAAAACAATTTTTTATAGATCAAACGGTACTGGTGTGATTCGAAATTACCACTATTTGAAATGAAAGAGGATGAGTCTTAACACTAACTTACTAGGTGAACCACATCCCTCAAGTCGATTGCTTTCTCTACCATGCGAATTGGTCTTGCAATTACAACACCAGGTGATAAGTGAACTTTAATCAGTTAATGTCCAATAATAATAGAACTTCTAGCTGCGACCAAATTAGTAAGATTAACCCTTTTTTTAACAGTCATCTCAATTTTCTCTTTCGATGCCGGTTCAATTATCTTCTCTATTATTTGTATAAATCCAAAATTTTCAAAATTCAAATAAATAATTTATGTTCACTAGAACCCAAACTTATGAAAATGTCATCTCTCATACTATCATCAATTCACTGGCTAAAACTGACATTTCAAATACTCAGGTATCAAATTTAAAATCATTCAAATTATCGCAAAATAGCCGAAGACAGTAATTCATTCTTATAATATATTCTAATTAAATAGAGAAATTGGGTCAAATATATTCGTGCATTTCAAACTTAGCAAGAAAACAGTATCGCAAGAGAGGTTAAGAAAATTGACGGCTGGGATATATTTAAAGGGACGATATCATACCCTACGAGTGGAGGAATTGGGCGAGCTAGGAGGAGACTTAACTGGATCCTCGGGATCCTCACCACCATTTTCAGCTTGACTCAGTGGAATCGAAGTTGATTCTTTCTCTTCCGCCATTTTCGTTTCAGTAAGCAACCATATCAAACACGCGCAATCAAGCTAGCGAACTTGACAGATAGAGGGAGGGAGAGAGTGACTGCCTGACTGACTGTCTGACTAGGCGTGAAACGCACCGTGGGAAATTATCCACAAACATTTTAGTTTTAATTCAAAAATAAAATTGGATTATAAATCTTTACTGTTATATGATGTTTACTAACATGGATAATGTGTGAAGATGTTAAATTGGGAAGTTGATATTGATTATCAGGTAAAAAGCCTCACTGTTTGGGTGAGATTATTTTTCACATTTTTATGAGTCATCATTTTGTAATTATGAGATTTATTATGCACGGTCTCGTAAAAATAAATTTAGAAACAAATTTATTCTAAATTTATTAACGTCCCTAATCACAACTCATGGAAATCATCTATAATTTCAACCATCTAAGTGATATAAATAATTAAGAATGATATTCGTTTTAAAAACAAATATTTCTTTAAGCTTTGCATTTATCACAATTTTATTTTTTAATAATGAGATGGGTCTATCATAACATGGATTCATGTAAAATATAAAAGATCTTACATTCCTCCAAAGATTACGAGTATAAGGAATTTTATGATGAGCTCTATAAATCGTAGAGGTAATTTAAAGATTGTTGCCTTCAGAGTGGATAAAGGTCAACATAGATAATGACGCTTTTAGATTACCTAGTTCAATGGGTTATGCATGTGTATTTTTGATATTAAGATCTTGTATCAAAGGTTTTTTTTTTCTGTATTTCACTTAGGGTTGTATATGTTTTTGAGGCAGATAATGCCGTTTTGTTTGGAGTCGAATTCCGCTTATGTTGTGATTCGCTTTCATACTATATTGTTATTGTATCATGGAGATGATACTCTATTTGGGTTAATTGCTTAGAATAGATTGCTCACATGAATTTTCGTTGTTCCTAAATATACGGGGATGGAGATGTTGTAGCTGATTTTATAACATCTAAGGTAATTAGTATCTATAGAGTAACATGGTGATGGAATGCCCTATTATTCAAAAACGTTTTTTGTTTTTTCGGATGCTAACAACATGCCTAATTGTAAGTTTTGATGAGAATTGATTTGTCTTATTTTCTTTATCAATTTAATAATACTTATAATTAATAGATTAGATGAATAAAAGTGTTTGGTGTCAACTTAGTTGGGATATTCTAATGCACATCTGAGATCTATCAATTATAACATTTATTCAAAGAATTGTCTGGCTCAATTTTACAAAAACTTTCACATAACCATGCGTATGTTTATGATTAAAATAAATATAACACTGACAACTAGATTGTATAAGGAAATATTCTTATGTAGAATATACCATTGTTTACATAAACAACAAAACAGTTCAAAAATATTGCATTTATTGGCCTCACACAAGGTTTAAAGGGTAACATCTACCTATCCTATGTAGCTCTTAAACTTTTGAGCTCTATCGCTGCATGTTAAATTGATTTAATTCAGTTTATTTTGAAAAATTCTATTAATTTTTATTCATACATAAGATTGTTGAAAATGAGGTTTTTAATCCATGATTAAATGCCACTTTAAGGCATTATTTTGATCACTTAATATAAGTGTGTGTTTGTGATTGATTTAGGTAATCTCCATAAAGGTTTTAAAATTATATATTTATATATTCAAAATGATATTTACGTAAATGAGAAATTGAATCTAAAAATTCAATTATCGAGGAAGGAAAAAATAGTTATTTATGTTTGTTTTACATAGAAAGCTTAGCAATATATGTAATGCTTTATGCAACATTTAATTTCCTACGAAGAAGGTGAGAAAGTTTGGCCATTAATTGATATGTATATGATTAAATTTTAGGACGATTTAGTTAAACGAGTTCTATCCAGTCTTACATCAAATGTTGATCTACAATGTAATAGAAAATATAGACTCTCTCATTTTATTCTGGAGCTATGCTTCAATGTGATAGAATGCACATGCATTTTGTTGAGTAAAGTTTGGTGGTGTTCAAATTTACTATTTAATTATTTTATCTTGTAAGGTATATTTCTCTATAATTTCAAACACCGGAAATTTTTAAGGAGACCGTGTAGCATGGAATCAATCTTTTTTTATTCTTTGTTTCTTTATTTTATTGTAAATTTATGGTTTATTTCAATTATGTAATTTTTATCTTTTATTCAAAACTTGTTTGTAAACTACAATATTTTCTATAATCTTAGGATAAATTCACTTTTCGGACAAACAGATTCTTCATATTGCTGTTTTATCTGTATTCGTTTATTTCTCTGCATAGCTACTTTTATATGGATTTTCAACGTTGTTTTATCTATTCTGCTATATTTCTTTTATAAAATTGCCTTTTCGGGATGTTGCTTGTTATCAGTATTACTATCTAATTTTTATTTTCCTGACTGTTGGTTTTCCATTATTGCTTTTCTAGTACAATTGTTGATATTTGATGTATGATGTTAACGCATGGCTTATTTCTTTTGAAGTCTTCTTTACATGTAATTCTCTTTGATTTTAATGTTGTTAATCAAGGTGATGGCTTTGGATTCACCTCCCTGCAATAAGTAATTGTTATCTTGAGCTTCATATGCTATAATATCTTTTGTTTTACTTCATCAGTGCAGTAGCAATTGGATTGCCATTTACGTTTGAATTTTTTTATGGTAAAATAATATCCTACAAATTTATTTTTCTGGAAAAGTTTTATATTGATTGTTTTATGCTTTCGTGTTTATATATTTATTTATTTTACTAGTTTTTTTTTTGCGTATATACTAAAGAGTTTTATATTTTATATAACCTGTAATTTACTAAATATTACTTTTGGTTTCAGTTATGCTTGTGTCTTGAGTTAATTACCCCTTATATTTTTCTTTATATATGTTTTAATGCATATCGGTTGCTATTAATGTAATTATTCTAGAATACATATTATTTTAACGTATGGATCAACTTGAAACTTATCCATGAACAATAAGAGCCATCAAATACATTGCTTTAAGAAGATCTAGTTTGTATCTGCGCTCGTAACGGTATTATAGGATGCTCTTCCTTATGCAAAGTAACTTTGAGTATTAAAAGATCGACTATCAATCCGAGCTATAAAATTGGTCGATCTCAAGTTAAATTATGTTTTTACATATGTAACCTCTTTACATGCTACAATGTGTACTCCTATATGATAGACACGTGTACATGTAATGTCTTATATATAAGGGTTAAGATTCACACAATTCAGTCAATTCTCTAACTTCACTCTAGTTTCTTTTTCTAAAAATTAGATCATCCCAACATTTTGGCATCCCACATCTGGTATAGGATTCAAAGGTTGAACCTTAGCTTTTGACCCTTTATTTTTAAGGATTCATCTTCAGTTTTGAGAGAGAAACATTGTAAGCAAGATCCCCACGTCGTGTTCTCTAAGACTCACGTCTATCATGGTGGGAATGCGAGCTGAGGAAAGATTAAGACTAGTGAACGAAATAGCATCTTTGTCACAAAACGTACCTTGCTAGCTCATGAAGAGGCTCAAGCTAAGATCGAACTCCATGAATAGTTGACACTTCAACTTCTTGAGCTAATAAGAGAGCTTGAGAAATCCCAACAAGAAAACAAAGCATTGCACTTGCAATTAGACCCAAAAATTTTGATGGGTCGAACCAACAACCTGGTTGATGAGTTTGGGCCGGCTCTTATAGTAAATAAGCCCACCTAAGTCGAGAACGTAGTAGATGGAAACCCTCCTCCTAATGCGATAGGACTCAACAACGAACAATTGCTACAATAGCGAAAGAGCTGGGATGCATGCTTCCAGGCATTAGAGGAAACAAATAGAAACTAACAAAAGACAAGACAAAGGCAACACACACTACAATGTTGATAGAGATTGTGAGCAATTATGTATCTCTTCTTTCTCTGACAAAATTGAGAACAATGAGCTTCCAACCAAGTTTAGTGCTCCTAAGTGTTCATATTACCAAGGAATGAATGATCCAGTAACTCACTTCCAACATTTCAAGATGGCTATGGCCCCTGTGAGCCTCACTTAAGACAAGAGAGATGTCATGATGTGCAAACTGTTTGCTGCCACTTTATACGATGGATTGGCACCCCTTACCATAATCTCTTTTTCTCAATTTGTTAGGTTATTCATCACCAACAATGCCTACAAAAAGCCTTTGAGGAAAGAATCTCATCACCTTTTTTCTCGATCACCCAAGGAAATGGAGAGTCTATTGAAAAATACATAATAAGGTTCAGAGAAGAAAAGCTAGAAATAATAGACTACTCAAACTCTATTATGATAGAAGCTTTCAGATGAGGTCTATGAAGAAGTTCTAATTTATTTGCTGAATTAACCAAAGCAGTTCCCCAGACAATGGAGGAAGCTTAGGAAAAAGCTAGAAAGTTTGTTAATTTGGAAAGAAAGTTAGAGTTGGACAAAAAGAGCAAGGCCACTGTAGAATCTATACTAGAAAAGGAAAAAAAGAATAAGCCCAGACAGATCGAACTAAGACAAAATGATTAACATAAATAAATTCTTTGTTTTAAATTACAAGGTGGGTGGTTAATGGCCTAGAAATAGGGGGCCTTGGCATAGGTCATTGTCTCTCTTTAGAGGTCTATCTTTGAAAGTAAGTCTAGCTTAAGTTGTGTTAAGGATGGAGAATGGGCAACATGTTAGGTGGCCACTAAAAATGAGAGCACCTTTTAGGGACATATTTAAGTGGTGTGTTTTTCACAAAAATATAGACCATAAAATGCTAGATTGCAAACATATGAAGAAAGAAATAAAAGATTTGTTTTCTAGGGGGTATTTAGGTGACCTCGTAGGAAACAAAGCAGAGGAGTTTATCAATAGCCCCAACGTAAAACTCTGACGCTACCTGTTCCACCAGGTAGCAAGATAGAGCCACACAATGAAATTAATGCGAGGACTATCTATACTATACATAAAGGACCTAGGCTCAATGGGACGTAAAGTAATGCATGGAAAATATATGCTAAAGACTTGTGTAGATCATCACATGTTTATAATTTGGATAAAAGGATGTCCTTTGTTCCAATCACATTCTATGGGAAGGATGAGACCTCATCTTTCTATGTAGACCCTTTGGTAATCACCCTACAGATATGATCCTATGATGTCTGCCAAATCATGATTGATATTGGGAGCTCTACCGGCCTTCTTTTTATGTCGTCATTGAAAGCCCTAGGTATAAAGGAATGCGACATCGAGGGGAGAGAGCTACATCTAATGAGATTTAACAGTAATTCTAACTATACAATTAGAACCATGATGTTACTGATCATGGCGACGGGATCTATAGTCATGACCAACTTTGCGGTGATTGATGTCCCAGCCCAATACAATGCCATTCTGGGTATACTATGATACATAAGATGAAAGCAGTTCCATCTACTCTCCACAAGTCTTCAAATACCCCACCATGGAAGGCATAAAAGTGATAATAGGGGAACAAGAAAAGGCTAAAGTTCTTATAATGCTATAATGAGAGAGGTGGTTCCAAAGTAGCAATTATAGTATAGGCCTAGTCCAAAAAGGTTAGGGGAAAATTCCTAATGGAGTTGATTAATTCAAATGAAGTTTGAGATTTACTAGTCGAAGATAAAGGGGAAGACTACTCTCTAAAATTGAGCACCGACTTAACAATCAAAGTCAGGGAGCAGCTATCCTAAGAGCTAACTCTGATATCTTTGAATGGAGGCCTACCGATATGCCTGAGATTAACCCAAAGATTATAACCCATATGTTGAATGTTGATCTAAAAGCTAGACCTATCAAACAAAAGAAGAGAAAGTTCCCAAGATAAACGAACAAAGTGATTAAAAGTCAGGTCATCACACTTAAGGAGACAAAGATTATTAGAGAGGTAGATTACCCAACCTAGTTATCAAATATGGTATAGGTAAAAAAGGCTTATGGATCACCCCGTAAGTGTGTAGTCTTCACATATTTGAATGAGTATGCTTAAAGGACTACTTTCCTATACCAAGTACTGATCAACTGGTTGATGGTACTTTCGAATTTGGTTTAATGAGTTTCCTTGATGCATATTCTGGCTATCATCAAATCGGAATGCACCCAGAGAATAAGGAGAAAATGTATTTTATTATTGAGGAAAGTACCTTTTGTTACACTTGATTTTCATTTGGTCTAAAGAATGCAGAAGTTACGTATCATTGCCTCGTCAATAAGATGTTTGTTTAGAAACTTGGGAGGAATATGGAAGCATACGCGAATAATATGGTAATAAAGTCAGCACAACTTGTAAACCATGTCAAAGACTTGGAGAAAATATTTCACGTAATTTGAAGGTGTGGTATGAGATTAAATCCTAAAAAATGTGTTTTCGGTGTTGTCTTAGAAAAACTCTTAGGATATCTCGTATCTGCTTGAGGAATAGAGGTCAATCTATATAAGATATGCCTTGGTTAACATGAAACCCCCTTAACTAATTCATGTCTAAATGCATAGACAAATGCTTACCATTCTTCAAAATGTTGAGAAAGAACACGTTGGTTTTCTAGAACGAAGATTATGACAAAGCTTTCCAAGGAATTAAACAGTACTTGAGCAAGCCTCCAGTCCTGGCCAGCCGTTCCCCAAGTGAAAAGATTTATTTATATTTGGCTATTACTTTTCATACTTGTAATGTTGTACTTCTTGCTGAAAGAAGCAAGGTCCATCACCCCATATACTACATTAGTTAGATCCTAATAGATGCCCAAGTAGATATCCAATAATTGATAAGTTAGTCTTTCCTCTAAAAGTGACGGCATAAAAACTTAGACATTACTTTAGCTCACATATAATGGTAGTAATCACCTCATAACCACTTAAAAGTTTATTGACAAGGTCAAAGGTTACAAGTAGACTCGCACATATTGTAATAGAACTAGGAGAATATGATATCAAGTATATGGCTAGAACTTCCATCAAAGCATAAGCATAGGAAAACTTTGTTGCTGAGTTTAGCAAGTCAAGTCATGAATGAAAAGGCAAAGTATGTCACATGGATTAGAGAAAAATACCAACCTGGCAAGTATTTTTCGATGACCCTAACAATTTTAATGGTGCTAGGCTAAGGGTTGTCATTATATACCATAATTAAAATTGCTTTGAATATGATGTTAGGATGGAATTCCACGTAACCAATAACATCACAGAATACGAGGCAACTATATTTGGTTCTATGACTACAAAGAAGCTCAAAGCCAATAGTATTTCCATGCATAGTGATTCATGAATGGTGGTCAATCAATACTTGAGCACGTTTGAGATTAAAGACAGTAAGATAATGAGATATTTGGAGAGGCTAAGAAAGGAATGCTTGAAATATATTGGCTTTGAGATAAAGAAAATATCCAGAAATGATAATGGTCATACCGACGCTTTGGCTATACTAGCTACTATACATGACTCCAACTGTAGTTGGATAATTTCTATAACAATCCTTACATAGGCCAATTTGGAAGAAGCTAAAAGAATATTTGAAGCGTAGGTGAGGCCACCAGTCTATGCTTCGCTCCTATCCTTAACTTCTAAAAATAATGAAATCTAACTGAAGATCGCAAGCTGGGAAAAGAAATCAAGGCTAAGTCAAGTCAATACATGATGCAAAACAACAAATTGTATAGAAAAATGACCCTTTGGATCTGGGTTCTTTTGCATAGCTAGGGAATGGTTTTAAAAATCATGTTTGAAGTCCACGAGGGAGATTGCGGCTCTCATTCGGGTGGAAGAAGATTGTCCCAATGAATTATGAGACATGATTACTATTGGCTAACTATGCTAGCAGATTGCATGAGGTACACCCAGGCATGTGATAAATGTCAAAGGTTTTCCCCATTATCATATATGACACTAACCATAATCATGGTGATAGTTATCTCGTGGCCCTTCTACAAATAGGGATTGGATTTAGTATGACCTTTACCACTAGTAATGGGCCCAAAGAGATTCTTATTAGTCACCATAGATTATTTCTCCAAATAAATTGAGATAGAACCCCTGGGAAGAATAAGGAAAGATAAGGTAATTTGATTTATTTGGAAGTCCATAGTTTGTTACTTCAGCCTATCCAAAGAGCTCGTTACTGATAATGGGAGGCAATTCATGAGCTATAATATCAAAGAATTTATCACCAAGTACAATATCAAAATGTTTCATTCAACTCCATATTACCCATAAGCTAACAGTCAAGAAGATCTTATAACAAACTGGTACTTAACCTATTAAATAAAAAGTTGGAGGGTGTTAAAGAAAGATGGGTTGATGAGATACTTGGGGAATTATGGGCCATCAGGACTAGTCCCAAAGGCATCACAAATGAGACACATTTCTCACTAGTGTATGGGACTGAGGTTATGATACCAACTAAGATCACCGTGCCCACTATGAGATCAACCCTAACTAAATACCAAAACACATTAAGTAGAGAAATTGACTTGGTTCTAATATAGAATAAAAGAATTGAAGCCTTGAGAAGAATGGTTGAATAAAAAAGGAAGGTGATAGCTTATTACAACAAAGTCGTATGCTTTAAATCTTTTTCCATAAGTAGTTAAGTTCTAATAAGGGTTTTCCCTAACCAAAAAGAGTGAATTGCTGGAAAGTTTGGTGTAAATTGGGAAGGTCTATACCAAATAAGCATGATGACACCAAAATAGGTCTACTTATTGAAAAACATCGAGGGATCTAAAGATAACGTGAGCTGGAATACTCGACACTTAAAAAAGTATAACTTCTCATTTACTTTGATTTATCATTTTCATGAATCACCTCATATATATAGGTAATAACTTTTGATGAGTAGAGATGCTATTGCCCATGAATATTCTATGTCACGAGTTGATCACCTTGGTCAGGGACCAGGTCGAGGGCTCTGACAAATGATGTTAAAGTAGTTGATTACCTTGGTCACAAAACCAGGTAGAGCATTCTCCCTTAAGATTACATGTCATGTGTTGGTCATCTCGGTCATGAACCAGGTAGAGCACTCTAATAGATGATGTTACACTACTATAATACATACATATAGTCTCAAAACAAACTAAGGTCATAGAGTTTTGGTCTCGGTTATCTAAAAATTGAGGCCATAGACATACCCTATTACCTCATTTATTTAAAAACTGAGACTATAAACATACCATATAGCCTTGGTTATTTGAAAACCGAGACCATAGATATACCCTATTAATTTTTTATACCACATATATACCAAAAAAATTTATCAAATTTTTTTTTATTTTTTTTCCTCTTTTTCTTTCTTTCTTTTTCTTTTTCTTTTTCTCTTTTTTTATTAATTATATTTTTTTATTTAATTTATATATTAATTAAATTAAATTATATATTATTTTATTAATTAGGGTTTTCTGCTAGAGGTATATAATCAAATTAAACTCTTCAAAATTAGATTCAGATCTACTACTCTCTCGTCTTTGCTCTCGGCTTCGCTTTACCGCTCTCATCTTCGCTCTACCATTCTTGTCTCGAATCTGCCGCTTTCGTCTCTACTCTTCTACTCTCATCTAAGCTCTACCACTCTCATCTCCACTCGTGTATCACTGGCTCGACTTGCCATCCTCGTCTTTGCGTTTGCCGTATGCGTCAACCGTTTGCGTCTCTTGCTCTTCCATCTCTCATCTTCAGAAATACATCTTTTTTTGCTCTACTGCCAAATGCTTTCATGGGTATCAATTAGATTGGGGTAATCGGTTGGGGTTCTCATTTCTCAAGTTAACACTCTCTCTGTGTGTGTGTATGTGTAGAGAAGATGTCTTAATTCTCATATTCACCTTTTTTTCTTCTCTATGTATATTAGTGCTCTCTGTATTTTACTAAATATTGATGACAAACTTTAGCCAATTATTTGTGTAGGGACTTGCACAAGCTTAGAATTTAAGAGATTCTGTTGTTGAAGCAAAATCTGATATAGTGGTTAATGTGAAATCATATTTTTTCAATTTTTTATCATTTGATTCTTTTTTATGGTAATTATAATTGAAGCTTTGGATATTAAATAGGTTATTTTTCCAGCTGTATGTTTATATTTTTCTGGTTACTTATGTTTTCAAATTGGCTTGAGAAAGGGCTCTTGCTCTTTTGCTGAAGCTCGTGGTGCTGGCTTTAATCAAGAGAATGGAACTCTAGGTGATATATGAAAAACCATCTTAGGAAGTGACCTTATTCTACTACTTATTTTTGATTCTGCATAGGTTTGTTGGATGTAAACAAAAGTTTGCTCCTCTGTAAAATATTTTCCCATTATCATTGTCATTTGACAACTATCAAATTTTTTGAACCGTATTATTGGGATTGTGGAATCTCTATTTAGAAGGTATACTGAAAATGGAATGATTAAAGATCTGGCTTACAAAAACACTTTTGTTATTGTAACTATTATTTATGACTACTGTGTTTTCTTGTGATAGGAAAGGGACCAATGATCATTTGTCACTTGAGCTGGAGGGAATGTCCCAACTTTTGAGGTATCATAGCATTACTCTTTGTTTTATACTATGTAAGTTGTTTTTAAATTTTTACCACGCATGCATATAGGTCCTCGCCTATTGCAATGCATCCCCAAGAACAACTCTGAAGCTGGTAGGAGAGTTTACATAAAGGTATTGTGGTTTGTAGTATACTGAGACTAAGAAACACTACTGATGGGTAAGTAGGCAATGAATTTATCATTTATTAAAAATTATATATTATGTCCATGTGTTACAATTTCTCTTTTCTATTTTAGTAGGCTTTACAAAATTCATGGAGAAACTCTAAGATCAAAACGTTGACTATACTTTTTAAGGGCTTTTATATACTTGAGAAACACTTTTGTTCTATTAATTCATATAAGGTATAAAGCTCGGGCAAGAAATGAACTTTTAGAGAAGAGTCTTATCCAAAGGCTTCTTCCAAACACTTTAGAGATGACTTTGATCCGATTAATGGAACACAGGTTTTAAGGATATTGGTGAATGAAGAAACCTTAAAGAGGTTGGTGAACAAAATGTTAGAAAAGTGAAAATTATCCAAGTTGTTCAAGAATGCATCAGTAAGCTACATCACTTACCTGCAATTTTGCTGCAAAACAGGTATACTCAAGACTCTTTAAGGAGTACTATAAGTCTCTCTGTTTCTATTTCTGGGACTTTGTAAAAGCGACCTTGTTCTGCTACTTATTTCTGATTCTGCACAGGTATGTTAGATGTAAACAAAAGTTTGCTCCTCTATAACTATTATTTATGATTGCTATGTTTTCTTGTGATAGGAAAGGGATCAATGATCATTTGTCACTTGAGCTGGAGGGAATGTCCTAACTTTTGGGGTATCATAGCATTACTCTTTATTTTGGCTGATTATATTTATGCTCTTTTTTCACTTTCTTATTTTGTTTGATTGTGTGTTTTCCTTCTGGGTTTTGTTTAGTTGGTTGATAAGGATCCAGAGAAGGCAATCCCATTGTTTTGGGCAGCCATTAATCTCATTGTCTATAAGTTTGTACTGAGTTTTGCAAACTTATCCCTTTTAGCTTTTGTATTGGTTCTAATATTGAACCCTTTAGTTGATTTCTGAATTTTGCAAAATATTTCTACTTTTAAAGCATTGAGTATTATTTATGAACAAAAAATAAGTTAAGTGATGGTAAGGTGAACATTTGTTAACATTACATGGATGTGTAAGGTGAACACAAAACAGGTTATTTATGAACAAACCCTTTAGTTTTCAGTCTCATCTGTTTTTCTATCTGACTTGTGGGTTAGAAAATTAAAATTTTATCAAGATTATGGCATTCATTTTCAACTATTGATTGAAGTCCCTTTTTGAATCAAATTTAGACTTGAATACAACATTGAGAAATAAAGAAAAAGATGGAAAATCAGTACCTCTACAACCTGATGTCAGTGCCGGTGTCGGTGCCTGGTGCCTGGTGCCTGGTGCCTGGTGCCTGGTGCCTGGTGCCTGACGCATAGGGTTGAGGCCATAGGGAGAAATGTATTTTCTCTATTTATACATTTTTTTTATATTAATAATATTGTTTTAATCCTCAGCTGTAGAATCTGAATGCATCTTTTAATAGGTACATAAATTATGGAGAAATTTTGACTGCATTCTGATTCTTATGACTATTTTTATTTATTCTTTAGGTGGAGTCTTTCCAATATATGGAGCCTTGTGTACTGCAGTGGTACTGGTGCTGGGGTTGGTGCACTACGTTGTTGCTGGTCCTTAGCAACTGGTCTGTAATAACTATTGGTGCATCATTCCTAATGGTTTGTACTTCTTTGAGCTTCTCAGATGCTACTGAAGATGAACAAATGTATAATTATTTGTTTTATTTTAATATAAAATGTGCAGTTTTGTTGCAATTATTGCAGATTTGATGCAATTACCAGGAAGCTTCTTATTAAATCCCATCCTAGAGAAGAGCCATGCCCAATTGATCCGTAAGTATCCCAGCACAGCATCCCAACGTACCAAGCCCAGTGCAACAACCTAACGCACCAGCCCAGCGCACCAGCGCCTATGTTGATTGGAAGTACACTTATAAATGCTTGTAATTAATTGTAAAAATTTAGTTTATAATAGTAAGTTTTTATTATGTTTTAGTGTATAATAAACTCTCAAATGTAATTATACTTTTAATTTTAATATAATATGATTTTTAATATTGTAATTACTAATTGTATTTTTATTTATTTATGCATACCCTATTGCCTCGATTATTGAAAAACCGAGACCATAGACATGTCCTATGGCCTCGGTCTTTCAATAACCGAGGCCATAGGTAACAATCTATAGTCTCTCTCACTTAGGTCTCGATTCTTATAACCGTGGCCATAACCTTACGGTCATGGTTAAAAACCGAGGCCATAGGTACATATTGTAGTAGTGTTAGAGAGTTGATCACCTCAATTATAGACCAAGTAGAGCATTCTCTCTTAAAGTTTCATATCATGAGCTGATCATCTCAATTAAAAATCGAATATACTGCTTTAACAATTTCCATATTTGACCTGCTTAGGCTATGAAAATTTTCTGAGTTAGGTTACAAGTCTATTATATTGATTGAACTTCACAAGTTTATCATATTAAAAATAAAGTTACTTTGATTGAGCTTACAAAAATTTAAAAGTATATTAATAGAGAATTCAACATCCCAAAATTCTTAAGACATTTAGATGCAAGACTAGTGTCGGGTCGTTTGCTTCCTCTATTAAGGGTAACCACTTAACCTAAATCTTCACAACTTTCTCGTAGATATTGGTTTTTGCTTCATTGGAGGCTAAGCTCAAGTTAATGGTGGAATGTTCCAATTCCTCAGTAAAACCCATCATTTGAAGAACATTCCTTCAAATCGCTTGATGTAAAAGTTTGACCAATGGGATTCCCTCTCAACCATAGTAGCCATTTTAGTCATAGTTCTTCTTTCATGAGCTCAAGTTTGAGATAACTGCTCCTTAGAGGACTCGAGCTCATGATTGGTCTCTTCATAAAGAGAGAGCTTATCCTTATAGCTAGATAGCTCAACCTTTAATTTCTCTACCTCAGTGATGAACCTATCATTCTTTAATTTTAAAGCTTGAGCTAAGTGTCTATTCACCTAAACAGAATCCATAAGGTGCAAACAAGAAAGATGGAGTGAATCTTTTTGGTACTTCAAACAAAGAGGATATTTGAATTACCAGTATCCCTAATTCCTTTTAATAGGTAATGACATTGGGATAAATAACATGACAAATATCCTGTAAGTGAAGAGGTAGGTTAATATCATAAATGAATACTATATATGCACAAATATATATACAACACAAACCTCTAAAAATAATATTTTATTAAGAATAAAGTGTGGTTGGTTAGAAGAATAGCTCTCTTCTTTACAAAAGGAAATAGGGGGGAGCCTTTTTAAAAATAAAGGACCTTAAGCCTACTAAATAACTAAGGTTCCCTAGATCCTTCTCCAACTTTCTCATCTCTCACCCCGAGTTTACCATCACTTGCCTTAGCTTCTTCGTCCTAATCATCACCATTGTTTTATGCTTATATGAACGAATATGGTGGCGTAGTTAGGATGTTGAGGATTTAATAGTAGTATTAACCAAGGTCGTTCTTTTTGGATTCTTTCTTAAGGGAGTCCATGGCTAAGTTATAGCCAATCTCAACACTCAAAGAAAGTTGTTTGGTCATATCATCAAGGTCGCACTTTTATTTCTCTTATTTATGAGCAAATATGTCTTTAGCATCATTAAGCTTGCGCTTACAAGCTTCAACCTCAACCTCGAGTTTTCTCTAAGCCTCCATGAGCATCTCAAAACGCCTCGAGTTCATGTATGGCCTTGGCTAGTTTTTCCTCCTTATCGATGGCCTTGCCATCCTACTTGTTTTCCTTGGCCAACAACATAGTATTCTTGGCTCGTGTAAAGGCGTGGCTCTCTTTTTCTACCTCAAGGTCATACTTCAAATTCTCAACACCTCAAAATATACTAAGTCTGTGAATAAGTTGAGAATAAAAATAAGGGAAATATGATTCGATATGAGAAAAGTATAAAAACTAAAAATGGAATAAATAAAAGCTCAAGGTAATACTTACTTGATACAAGAGTTTATTAAGCATGAGCCCAGAATAATCGTCCTCACATATGGCATCGAGCTACTTCTTATGTACCATGTAGGGGAAGTTATCCATATAATGGTTCAACCTCTCTGAAGCTATACCGATGTCCAAGGCCACTCCCTCAACTTCTATAGTGAATTTGTCATTAACGTTTTTTCCCCTCCTCTAGTCTCTTCTAAGGGTAAGTCTTTGTTGGATCGAGGTGACGGATATAGGAATATGTTGACCTAGTGATGCAGTGAGGGCCCAATAATTTTTACTGGAGTAGGCACGATCCCATGCTCCTCAATGGCCATATGATTTTTCTTTTTAGATTAAGTGGGAGTGGTCTTTTGCCCATAAGACTTGCTTCTCTTCTTTCCTTTAAAGGAGCTCCTTCCTTAGAAGGGAGTTGTGGTTTTTTGGGAGCTTAGTCCTTGTTTAGTAACCTTACTTTGAAGTCATGTTAATGAGGTATCAACTTTAAACTCCATGATACCTACAAAAATAAAATGATGGGTGTTAAATTTTAAAGGAACAGACTAAATAAAGAATAGGCTTTTACAAGTAATCTTGGGGTTCATTCACCATTATAAGAAACAACTTCAAACCTCCTTCCAAATTCAATGGGAGAGGTATTATGCTTCGTGAATTCCCAACGTTTATAGATTATCTTATAGGGTGGCTTCATTGAGCCCTATCTCATCAACCCATAGGCAACAAAGTAGAGGGTGTTTAATAATTTCCTCCACTGTGTTTTCTTAGGAAGATAGTTTTGGATATCATTCAATCTTTATTTAGCCCACAGGCTCAAGATCGTGATACAAGTTTGGTGTCAACCCACGTGATCTTTATCAGCCTCGTGTCACTATCTGACATTTCCCACTGACCAAACACATATAAGAAGCACTCTTTCCATTTCTTCTCATTATTGGGAAGGATCACATTCATGCTCCGATCCTACTTAACTGACATATAGACACTCCTCGTGTCTATGGGATTTTTCTTCAATACATATACCTTATTAAACTTGGGCATTTGCAACTCGAGCCAAAGCTCTCTACATACAAGGATGAGATAAAATAGGTACTTCCACCCATTTGGCATCAATTGTTCTGGTATGAGTTGTGTCCTTTCTAAGAACTTCCTTATGAGGGGTATAATAGGAAGCTAACCCCTAACTATAAGGCATTTTTATGAAAGGCTTTCCATCCAATTAGAAATAGGTCACTATCAAGAACGCCCAACTTGGGGATCATTATCTGAACCAAGAAAGGAATATCATACATCTTTCTTATCCTCTCCTCATCTTGGAGAGATAAACCACTAGGTTTGACCTTGGCCTCCTAACCTTTGGTTTGACCTGTGGGTTCATCGGTGCCTTTCCTTATGGATTTTTTCCTCTATGATCTAGAGATCGATATCTAGGTCTACAAAACATTCAACCCCATTATAGGTGTTATCTAAGGTTGAGACGTAGATGTAAAAGTAAGGGGCTTAGACATTTCTTCTTCACCCAAGGTGCTTGTTTCACTAGAGAACCTTGTTGCTTCATTTTCTGCTTGATCGGAGTAGCTAGGGTATTGAAGGCTCCTCCAAAAGAAAGAGCCCAATGAGTATGAAGGCATGACTACATTGCCAGTAGACCACAACGATAATTTTCCATGCATAGTCTCTACAAAATATTATAGAACACAAAATGGTAAGGTACAAGAAGATAAAAGTTACCTAAAGATGAGTTTTCAAAGTAAAAGCGGAATGAATTTAAAGACCAACCTGAAAAGAAATTAGAAAAAAATGTTAGACTCAAGGATTCATCCATTAAAGCCCAAGCAAAATTAAGTACATGTCAAACTACTTTTCATACCATTTGAGTAGAGAAATTATATGGTGCGAGCTGAAAAGACAGAGCATTTTTATTCCAATTTCTATTTGATGTCCTGAAAATGATGAAATGAATAATGAATTGGCTTCTTCTTATATATAGGTGAGAATCTTGTCTCTTCAATGAAATTATATGGTTCGTGCTGAAAAGACAGAGTATTTTTGTTCCAATTTCTATTCGATGTCTTGAAAATAATGAAATGAATAATGCATTGGCTCCTCATATAGAGGTGAAAATCTTGTCTCTTCAATGAAATTGTATGGTACGTGCTGAAAAGACAAAGCATTTTTATTCCAATTTTTATTTGATGTCCAAAAAATAATGAAATGAATAATATATTGGCTCCTTATATAGAGCTGAAAATCTTGTCTCTTAAATTAGTTGAAAAGCATTTATTAAGATGCATTGAACATTTCAAATTCCTTGGCTAGTTGGTACTCTTCTACCCTAGGAGGACTTGATGTTTGAACATATGGATCAACTTGAAGCCTGACCCATACAGTCCAAGCCATCAGACGTGTTACTCTAAGAAGACCCAGTTTGTGCCTACCCTCACAATGGTACTCATAGGATGCCCTTACCTATAGAGAGTAACTTTGGGTATTAGAAGGCTGATCACTAGTCATAGCCATAATAGTAGTCGGCCTCAAGTTAGGTTGTATTTTTACATATGTAACCTCCTGAAACACTACAATGTGTACCCCTACATTATCGACAATTGTATATATAATATCCTATATATATGCGAACTTCATATGAGATCCACACAATCCATTCAATTTTCTCGCTTCTTTCTAGTTTCTCTTTTTAAAAATCAGATCATCCCAACATATGCAATGATAAATAGTTTATGAAACTGCATTAGTCTATTTTATATGTTTATATGTAAATGTATGTAAAATATATTTAAAAAAAACTATTTTGTGACTCATTAGAGTGGATTTCGGTTTTGTGATATTGAAAATTTGGCAAAAAATTTATTTCTATAAAAAATTTATATTTTACGAATTGTATTTTCGCAATTGATGAAATTTTACAATTTGATAATTGATAACATAGTGTGAATTCATAATTGATAATTTTGGTATTTCATATTTGATGGATTATTTGATTTCATTATATGAAATAAGTAAATTTTATATTTGTTAAAATTGGTGATTTTTTTACTAAAAATGAGTATTTAATATTTAAGAAATAGTGAATTTGGTATTTGGTAATTTTGTAGCTCGCAAAATAAATTAATTTTTTATTTATGAAATACTTCATATATGTCGAATAAGAACTGGGTTCCAAGAAAATTCAATTTTTAATTTTAAGAAAATTAATTTAAGTTAAATTAATTAATTTCAGACTAATTATATTAAATTAAAATCTTAAATTATTTTCATATTCTCAAATTTAATTTAGTTATTTCTAGATATTAGTGCACCTGAAGTATTAATTTATTTTTTAGATAACAAAAAATACGATGGACAACATCGCCATATTGGCAATAATTTTACTGATGTGAATTTTGTCAAGTCTAACTTGAAAGAATATGGATCAATATTGATGATATTAGGTACATATGTTTAAATAATGATTTATTCACTTCCTTCAAATCATTTGAAAATTGGGAGAAATTGTAAATGAGGAACTCTATAACCTATTAAGGATGAGGTAAAGTGATCCTAAAAAAGAAATATTGCATCTATTGTCATCCATTAAACATATTCTCACAAGGGAATGTTTAAAAAGAAACACCTACCTATTTTATGCAAATCGTGGACCGTTGAACTTTATCACCGTGTGTAAAATTGATTTGAGTCAAATTTTTTTAAAAAATTTCATCAATTTTCATTCATATTGTAATTGTTAGAAAATGGGGTTTAAACCCATGGTTAAATAACATTTTGAGTGGAATACATTTGGTATAAATATGTGGTCGTAATTGATTTGATTTCTCTTCCACAAAGATTTCAAAATAATATATTTATATGTTTAAAATAATATTAATGTGAACAGAAAATTAATTCTTAAAATTTTTTCATTGATAATAAAAAATATACTTATTTATGTTTATCTCACTCAAAATTAACATATATAATGCTTTATATAGCCTTTATTTTCCTTTGAATCCTTTGAAGAAGGTGAGGAAGCTTGGCCATTAATGGATATATGTATGATAAAATTTATGGACTATTTAGGGAAATGAGATCTATCTAGTCTTCCATCAATTAATGTTCATCTACTTTGAAGTTTTTATAACTTCAAAACCTTTGCATTGCTCGGACACTAGAATGAATATATATATATATATATATATATATATATATATATATATATATATATATATATATATATATATATATATATATATATATGCTGAAATATGTATTCCATGGTGCATGATTTGCACTGGTAGCAAGTGAGAAACTGGTCTTTGACTCGACACTCCAGGGAATCGGGAATATATAAGTTAATTTAATTCCAGTCATTAGTACTATTTTAATTTAACAAAATGTTGTTTATGAATTCCTTCAAGTACTGTGCTCTAATTGTCACTTTATAGCAATGATAGGTATCAATGATCATTTAATATTCCGGAAAGCAATATATATAATAGGATTTTAACTTTAATACATAAAGGTAAAAAAGAGTCTAACGTAGAAAGAATAAGACAATATGCACGAGGTTACTTTTATTAGGTTGACTTTTGGTTAGAATTTTATAAAGAAGGATAAATATATAAAAATAAAATGTACTCTTCTTCCATAAATTTAAAGTTATAAAAGAATGGATGATAAATTAATTTTTAATAAGATATTAAACTTAAAGATTTTGTATTGAAGAATAAATAATTTCTATTATTGAATTATAATAAATTTATAAATAGATAATAAATATATAAAAATGTAATTAATTTTTTCTTAATAATTTAAATTTTAAAGAGAATTAGTTTTACAATAAATTCTAATATAAAGATACATTATCTCATTGGGTTTCGATCTATTAGTATCAAACCCATTAGTTATGATTGTGTCAAAAGATGTGTTTTGTTATTTAGTAATTCCCAAGGATACACTTTTTGGACCTTCTTTACATGTTGATAATGTATTTAAATAAGCCGTGTTTAAGTGAACTGTTCAAAGTTTGTGAATGAAAATATTATCTCCTCTTCCACGTTGGCAACACAGTGGATGGATTTGTTTGAGAGAGTAAATTGTGAGGAAAAAGACAAACAATAGTTTCATATAATAAATATTACAATTTAAATTACTTTATAAATACTTTATATTATTTTCAATAGATTTAAATTTTAATTTAAAATCACATAATTGAATCATGGTAGTATATTGATACGTTTAGAGTTGAATATACTGAAAATATGTTTACAATATAATTTAATAAGTGATAATACAAATATAAATACAAGAAATTGAAATCTGTTTTTTATAAAAGTGCTTTTCAGAAAGTTATATTAGTTGCATACAACTAATATACAACTGATAAAGTATATTAGTTGCATACAACTAATATACCACTAATGATGATTAACACTCCCTTAAAGTTAGCGCATAAATATCAATCATTACAACTTGTTTAGTAAGTCGTATAATGACTTCTTGGAAACTCATTTGGTAAGCATATATGCAAGTTGCTCCTCAGTGAGAACAAAAGGAAAGCTAATAAGTTTGGCATCTAGCTTCTCTTTTATAAGGTGACGATCAACCTCTATATGCTTAGTGCGATCATGTTGTACTGGATTTTGTGATATATTAATGGTTGCCCGATTGTCGCAATACAACTGCATAGTATTTTTGAGTTCGAAACCCAAATTAAATAAAAAAGTTCTTATCCATAGTAATTCATAAACCCCATGAGCCATACCTCTATACTCAGCCTCAACACTAGATCGTACCACCATTTTCTGCTTCTTACTTTTCCATGTAACCAAATTACCTCCCACAAAAGTAAAATAACCCGATGTTGACTTTCTATCTGTAATACTTCTTGTCCAATCTGCATCTGTGAAGCCACAGACTTCAAGAGGACTGTTATGTTTAGAAAACATTACTCCTCTTCCTAGAGCTGATTTCAAATACCTTAAAATTCTCAAAACTCCATTCATGTAGTTCTCACTTGGATTATGCATGAACTGACTCACCATACTTACTGTATATGCAACATCTGGTCTAGTATGAGCCAAGTAAATCAAACACCCAACCAATCTCTGATAGCAAGCTCGATCAGTTGGTGTTTGATCTGAATAATCTGCTAAACAATGGTTTTGCTCAATAGGAGTGTCAATAGGTTGGCAATCTAACATACATGTCTCTGTTAGCAGATCAATAATGTACTTCCTCTAACACAAATATATTCCTTCTCTTCCCCTGGCTACCTCAATTTTTAAGAAGTATTTTAGTTCAACTAAGTCATTCATCTCGAATTCAGAGGCTAGTTGTCTTTGTAATTTATCCATCTCAACAGTATCATCACCAGTGATTACCATATCATCAACATAAATGATTGGGGCTGTCACCTTCCCTCGTTGATGTTTGAGAAATAGAGTGTGGTCTAAATTACTCTATCTGTAGCCAACCTTCTGCATGAACTATGAAAACCTTCCAAACCAGGTTCGAGGGGATTGCTTGAGACCATACAAAGACTTCCTCAATTTGCATACAAAATTACTAGGAGAATCAACTACATACCCAGGTGGAAGACTCATGTACACCTCATTGGCTAATTCTCCATGAATAAACGCATTCTTGACATTAAACTGTCGAAGTGGCCAATTTAGGTTAGCGGCAAGTGAGAGCAGAACCTGAATAGTGTTCATTTTGGCAACAAGAGCAAAAGTCTCATCGTAGTCTACACCATATATTTAAGTAAATCCTTTTTCTACAAGACGAGATTTATACTAATTTATAGATCCATCACCATTATGTTTTACAGTAAACACCCATCGACAACCAATTGCCTTTTTTCCTTGTGGTGGTGGCACAAGTTGCCAAGTATCGTTCTTCTGTAATGCCTCCATCTCTTATGTCATTTCCTTTCTCAATATTGGATCTCCCATCTCAATATTGGATCTCCCAACGCATCATGCACTTTGTTAGGTACTGATACACCGGATATTTGATTCATAAATGATTTATATGACTTAGATAATCTTTTAGTGGACATGTAATTGGCTACTGGGTATTTTGATTTTGCATGAATATTTGGTTCATACCTTTTAGCTGGTTGACCTCGAGTAGACCTATTTGGTAACACATGTTATCCAACATTAGACTCAATGCTATTAGTATCAGTGGGTGTACATACCTCAGATGAATGACCTTCAGTACTAGGGAGTTGTTGATCAGGGGTAGGAGTAATGCGTGAGGGAACAATTGTGTCTTCAACTTCATTTGTTGTAAGCGAATTTGGTGCTTGAATACTTGGAGCATCTACTTCTTCGATGACTGGATTCAATGGATTAGGAATCTCATCTGGTCTCATTGAAACATCAGTTGGTGATTCTTCTAATTCCTCCCATTCACCATGATACAGTTCTTCAAAATATGTATTCTTCCCCTAGCGAGCAGTATCAGGTGAGGAAAAATAACTCATGTCCTCAAAGAAGGTAACATCCATAGTGACATAATACTTTCTAGTTGGTGGATGGAAGCACTTGTACCCTTTCTGATAACTTCCATAACCTACAAACACACATTTAATTACCCGGGCTTCTAATTTAGACCTTTGATTTTTAGGAACATGCACAAAGGTAACACAACCAAATACACGGGCAGGAAGATTATGGAAGGATGACAAGGAGGCGTAAGATTCGAGAATCTGAAAAGGGATTTTTCCATTAAGGATACTAGACGGGAGACAATTGATGAGATGGGTAGAAACTTGGACAGCATCACCCTAAAGATATTTTGGCATATAAGCACTAAATAGGAGTGCACGAGTCATATCAAATAAATGACGATTTTTTCTTTCAGACACTCCATTTTGTTCTGGTATTTGCAGACAAGTAGTTTGGTGAATAATCCCATGTGTTTTGAAAAAATATTGAAAAACATGATTAACATATTCTCCCCCATTGTCAGAACGGAGGATCTGAATGATGCCATTGTATTGTGTTTGAACGAAGGTATGAAAAGTTTGAAAAACTGAAAAAACTTCATCTTTTGTTCTAAGAAGAGAAATCCATGATAACCTTGTACAGTAATCGATAAACAAAACAAAATATCTCATACCCGATATAGTGGGCTCTTTAGATGGTCCCCAAACATCAAAATAAATTAATTCAAAAGGAATAGTACTTTTATTAGAAATACTAGAAGAATAAGTAATACGATAGCTCTTGGCCAAAACACAAGTCTCACAATGTAAAATAGTCTCACTAACACCGATAAATAAAGTAGGCATGGATTTTTTCATAAGACTAAAAGACGGATGCCCTAAGCGGCGATGCCACAACCAAATTTCACTTAGCTTATCAGAACTACAAGTCAATGCAGTGTGTGCCCGTGCTCCTCCTGGTTTCTCCCCTACGTAGTTCTGATCCAAATGGAACAATCTGCCCCTCAAATACCCTCGACCAATTATTTCCCTGGTAAGAAGATCCTGAAAAATCACATACATAGGATAAAATGTTACAGAACATTTAGACTCAATATTCAACTATGTGACATATATTAAGTGATGAGATAAGTCAGGTACATATAAAACATTATGGAGCTGTAAAGATGGAGTGATATGAACTGACCCCTTTCCTAAGACAAGAAAAGCCTCACCGTTAGCGTTCATGACATAAGACACTGGTGGGGAAGATAACTCATTAAAATAAGATTTATCATAAGTCATATGATCAGATGCACCAGAATCAATAATCCAAGTATTAGACCCAACAAAGTGAGAAACGTTTAAGGTCATACTAATCTTACCACGACCAGCTATTGAAGTTGTAGGGATACCTCCACATTCCATAGAATGATCCTGTTCAGTTACTCCATAGTAGTCTGGTTCTTGGATAATTTGCACTACAGTTGCTTTTTCTTTAGAACGATGATGTTGTCATTTTGCTCCATAGTAGTCTGTTTTGGATTGTAAGTGTGGATACAATTTCCAACAAGTCTCACAAAGATGCCCACATTCATTGCAATAAGAGTAGTGAGAACGAGGGCGATTGGTAAAGCCTGGTTGAGGTCCTTATTGATGAAGTGGAATGGAATTTTGTTGTTGGAGGAAAGGTGCCTTTGATTTGGCTTGAATGACTAGGCTTGATACCTCAACTTGTGCCTGATGAAGACTTTCCTGCTGAGATTCGTCTTTACAGATGTATGTAAAGGCGGTAGTCAAGCTTGGAGGGTCTGACATTGGAAGCAATTCTCCTTTAGCACTATTATATTTTGTATCAAGGCCTCTTAAAAAGGCAAGTACTCATTCAAGCTCTTTCTCCTTCTGGTACCACAAAAGGTCTTCTTGATTTTTAATTTTGCACGAGCATTTCTTGTCAATTTCAGCCCATACTTTTTAGCTTGGTAAAAAACAAAGATACTGGTTGCCCATTTTGCTGCATACCAGCAGCTTTGCGCATGAGTTCATGAACTTGAATAAAGTCAGACTCATTTGTATAAAGATCGCTTAAGGTATTCCATATGGCCTCAGCAGTTTCACATTCCTCTACCATTTGTAATATATCATCAATGATGGCTCTAAATAGAATTGACATTACAAAGCCATCATCATCTTCCCACCTAGTATAGGCTTCTACATCATCTTGACTAGGAGCCCTAATTGATCCAGATACATGTCTCATCTTATGCATCCCACGAAGATAAACAAACATAAATTTTTTCCATGTTCGAAAATTGGTACCATTAAGTTTAATACCCCCGAAAGAACCAATTTCTAAACTCTTAATAGAAACTTCAAATTTTGGAACTTCATTAATTCTGGAAACTTGATGTTGTCTTGAATCTTCCATTGAAATAAAAACAAATTGTGCAACAGAATAAAGATTTTGGATTTTTTTTTGGACTGGGTTGGACTATGGATTGTGTTGGTCAGTGGGATGTCTAATTATTGAGTGAGCTGATGGGTTGATGGGCTGATGGGCTTGGACTAGGGCAGAGCTAAAAAACTGAATGTTGAAAAATTAAAACTGAAAAAGAACCTTCTGAGACTCCTGAAGAACACAGAAGCAATGCAGTGGTCTGTGACCGTCTGAGTAGTGTCTGAGACGGTGTAAATTTGGGTGCTCGGGGAACTCAGTAGTCAGTCTGGTAGTCACGTGGTAAACAGTCTGGTGGTAGTCTTGGCTAGTCTACCAATTTGACTGTATGAGGCTAGAAGTTAATCTGTAATTTGGATAGCCTGAGGTTAGTTAGTGCTCAGCGGGCCAATATGATGAGCAATCGCGACTAGGCAACGTCATGTTGGATAACCTGGGCAGCGGATCTACGGCAACCTGGCCCAGACTGATCTTAGAAAGATTAACTGCGTAAAAAAGCCGGTGCTATTGTATAGGCAATGCTTCTAGGAACTGGTAAAAAGAAATTTTTTTTCCTTTTCTTTCCTGCTCTAATACCAAGTTAAATATAATGAAAATATATTTATAATACAATTCAATATTTGATAATACAAATATAAATACAAGAAATTGAAATCTGATTTTTATAAAAGTGTTTTTCAAAAAGGTATATTAATTACATACAACTAATATATAACTAATGATGGTTAGCATTTAACTTCTACAAAATATATATATATATATATATACACGTATGTATGTATATATATACATATATATATACACGTATGTATGTATTTTTATAAATAAATATTTTTATTAAATGATATCAATTTTTAAATAAATATAATCTATTGATATATGTATTTTTAAATAAAATTAAATTTTTTAAATTTTAATAATTACTCATTAATATTAGTTTCTACGTTTATTAACATTTATATCTTTAAATAATCTTATATGATTTATCAATATTATTTGTTTAAATATTAATATAAAAATAATTAAATATTTTATTACATAATTTAATATTATAATATTTTAAAAAATTAAAATATTACTTTGTCATAGTCATACCTTTTTATATATATTTTAGTGTCTTTTAGATTATTGCTTTGATTTTGCGCGCGTGTTATAAAAACTTTGAAGGCAGTAAACTTGGTAGTCGGTATGTTTAATATGGGCAGTGTTCGTGTGGATGACGACTTTACAGAGTTCAACTATTACATGAACTGGCCGGTTCTATCGTAGTTGTCAGATAACGCTATTTTTGGTGTTTCAATGGTAACCACTTATCGGAGTTGAAAACTTTGTGGTCGGCGCTTATGAATTTGGTTCGTGTGCCTACTTTGAAAGTTTCTTATTAAGCATTTAGGATAAAACTTCAACAGGTATTGAGACTATGATTTATGGATTAAGATTTTTTACTTATTTATATTTATCAAATTTAAATCATATATTTTTAATCTAAGATTTAAACTATATATTTCTACGTACATTGAATGTAAAATAAATATTGAAATTAAAAAAAAACATAAATAAACATACAAAAATTCATGCATTAGTGTGAATAATTGTTCTTCCCATATCTTACATAAATACCTAGAACTTAACTTATTGTTAACATCAAGTGAGTCACTCATAATTAAGCCTCCTAATCCTTTCTTTTATTTTCTCCATTTATCTTTATCGTCTTAGTACTCTTCAAGTTTTTCCTAGTAGAGCTCATCTTTTCCATTGGAAAGGAACATTCTCTTCAGAAGAGTTTTCTCTAGTAGAATCTTTTTTTCCTTTTCTTACTATTACAATACATACATATAGTCTCGAATATTTAATTTTAGTTTTTAAAATCGAGGTTAAGGGTTTTGGCTACGGTTATTTAAAAATTGAGATCATAGACATGCCTTATGACCTTGTTTGTTTAAAAACCAAGGCTATAGACATACCCTATAACCTCAGTTATTTAAAAACCGAGACCATAGACATATCCTATCAATTTTTTACACCACATATACCAAATTTTTTTATCAATTTTTTTTATTTTCTTTCCTAATTTTTTCTTTTTCCTCTTTTTTTCTCTCATTTTCTTTTTCCTCTTTTTCTTTTTATCTTTCTCTCTTTTCTTTTCCTCTTCCCCGATGCTTTCCTTTTCTCCTTTTCTTCTCTCTTTTCCCCACCAAAAACCATTCATCGTGACCCAACTTCGTCAATGCAATGGAGATTCTCGACCGATCACCCTCTCTGCCGCATTACACATGTCGTCGTCAATGACAATGGCCTTGACCTCTCACTTCTCGAAGCAGTGGAGATTCTCGAACCATAAATAAGCTCGTGTTCTCATTTGAATATATTCACCCTTTGCTGCTAGAGAAGTCACAAAGATGGGAATAAATAAAGGATGTTACAAGTTGTACCAAAATATGTGCTTATTGGGTCCTCCAATAAAACCCTAACTTTGGACACTTATATAACCCTATAAGGTATGCCATCTCTGGTCTCGAGTTTTCTTTTTGATCTATGCCTTCTTTGTTTATGAACAGCTAATTAAGACTTTAACTTTTTTTGTGCTCTATGCCTCAGATCATAACCATTTTGTCGAGGAAGAAGAAAAGGTCAATCCCTTCTTGGTAAGTTACTTTAACTCTAATTTCCTATATCTTTTTTCTTTTGCTGGGATTAAATTAAAAGGAACTGATTGGTCATTGAGATTGATTTGCTTGGTATTTTATTTTGATTTCTCTAGCATATTTGTGTTTGTAGATTTGTGATTGGCCTTGTTTCCACATGAATTTTAGATCTGTTTCTTTCTTTCTTTCTTTTTTCTCTTTCTTTCAGTTTGTTTAATATTTTGAGTTAGTATATCATGTATGGAAGAAGAGATCTTGGGAATTGAGTTAATTTAACATTTGTTCTGCATATATGTTTAATCTTTTGAGTAAGCACATAGTGGATATGCTATCTTTTTGTTCTGTATATATGTTCTTATGTTTAATCTGTATGTATGTTTAATCTTTTGAGTTAGTACATATTGAAAATGTTTTCTTGTTCTACAGATATGTTCTTATGTTCTTATTGGTTAGCATTACTTTCTCTAACATATAGAGTTGGTTGATTCCTACTGCATGCCTTTGAACTTACCTTATGTTCATGTTAGTTAGCATTACTTTCATGTTGTGACCATTGATGGATATGAAGATTTTTTAGAAAATAATGAAAATGGGGGGTAGGTATTTCTTGATAGAGGGTTGAACCAGTAGAGAATGGGGGTAGGTGTTTGAGTCTATTGAATTTTGTAGAGTAAAGTAGTTAATTGGGTAAACTTGATAAACTTGGTTACTAAAATAAGTACTAATTTTTGTTCATAGATATGTGATGTAATTTTTGTTTCCAAAATACTGAATGCAACTCTAGTCATTCCATATCTGAAGGTTAATCCAGTTTGGAAAGATTCAAGGTATCTGCAAAACCCACTTGTGGTGTTTTTCTTTCTTTGTCCTTTCATTTCAAGTAGATTTATCTTTTTGTTAGAGATCTCCCTTTATAAATTACTTTGGGGTAGTTTTAGTGTGTATCGAATGTGTGTCATCCTTCACATGCACCAAAAGTGCATCCTAGTGCACTATTTGTGTGTCTTCCATGTGTGTTGCCTGTGATTTCTCTATTTTATGCTCTCGTGTATTCTCTATTTTACACCCTCGTGCGTTGTTAGTATATATGTTCAGTACCTTTAGTGTTGTGTATGGTTCCGTGGCAAACTTACTGGGTGTTTGAAGTTTTGCATATGTAAGTTCTATGAAAGGTTTCAACTTTGCAGTGATTTTCTTTTTTGCTTGAAATTTTGCAATAGCCAATGTATTAGATAAAAGTACCACTAAAAAATTATTGTTGTTCCGTGCTTGTAGTAATGGAGGCTTTGCTAGTATAAATCTTAGATTTATAGTGTGGTTAGTTGAGTAGGTTGTGCTATACTTTTGGCTTTATGTTTCATATTTGAACATTGATGATTACTTTATTGATTAATAATCTATGTATTATTTATTGTGCCCTTTTAGTGTTCCATCTTAATTAAAACATATTGGCTTCTTAATGCAATACTTTATTTTTGAAGGAAGAAAAAAAAAGCCTCAATAATATGACATTTTATAACTTATTTCGCAACAATCTTATACATAAATAAATTTTATAGAATACTCAAAAGAAACAAATGAAAACTTTATAAGCTAGTGATAGAGCTCAACAATTGAATATGTACATAAGATATGTTTGTTTTATGCATTGAAATTTCTATTTCAAGATGTATATTTACTTTATAGGTTAACAAATAGATTGTTGTATGTAAATGATGACACATACATACTTCTTTCTTGTTATATATATATATATATATTCATACTTCTTTCTTCTCAATAAAAGAAAATGCACTTATTTCTTATACATTATATCTTATTTAATAGTAAGTTATATTACTTGCTTATGTTTCAAACACATATCCATTGGATGGCATGAAAGAAGCTCTATAAGTTAAAAGCTTTAAGAAGGATGGGTTTTTTGAATTTATCTTCTTTTAATCAAGCTATTGTCTCAAAACATTGTTAGAGACTCGTATAGGGAGATAATAGTCTTGTGACTCATGTATTCGTGAAAATTATTATCCAAATGGTGATATTTTGCATATGCCTACAACTACATTTTCTTATTTCTTGTTACCAGTGTGACTTGGAGTAGGGAAGTGTGTGATGCTAACATTAAGTGAAAGATAGGTAATGGTGAGAAGGTGCATGTGTATAAAAATCCTTGGAAACTGATGTTTAAGCATTATTAAACACATAAATGATGTAGGGATGTCGAATGAAGATTCGACTAAAAATAAATTTTTAGAGATTGATGTTTAAGCATTATTAAAGATCCTTTTGATTAGCAAAAAATATGATCATAGGTTCATATTGGGGAGGTTTGAGAATGATATTTTTTTCTATCAAAAGTGCATACTAGTTGGTTGAGGAAAAGAGGAGATTATATCCTCGCAATGATCTGGGTGCATGTTGTAGTAACATGAATGAAACAATTGTTGGAAATATCTATGGAGTCTTAATGTTTCAAATAAAATTAAGGTTTTCACATGGAAGGTTTTTAATGATATTTTGCCAACTAATGCTCACTTGTGTAAGAAAAAAATTTGCAATTTTCTTGGTGTAGATCGTGTAATAATAGTTTTGAAGATATCATACATGCTTTGTAGAATTATGGTAATGTTGTAAAGGTTTGAAAATTATCATTTTTTTCATAACTTACATAAAAGAATCATTAATATGGGTTTCATTGATATCTAGAATACTATTAGGGGCATATGCTTGGATGAAAAGGTTAGTCATATTTGTTATATAACTTAAGTTATTTGACTTAATTGCAATGAGTTGATCCATGGTAAGATAGAAAGAAATGTTGATATTATTCTCAAATAGGCCAATATCTTACCTAAGAAGTTTCTTAGAACTCTCTCTTTGAGCAAAAACGGGTTGTTGTGTTCAAAGTTACGACAACCCATTATTATGAGCAAAGTGAGAAAAACAAAGTAAATATTGGATTAAAATAAATAATGATGCTAGCCTTAGAAAGAACATGTGTAAGGCTAGTTTAGGTACGATTGCTAAGAATGCTAGCAGTGACTTGGTTAGGACAACGATGCAACATATCAAATGCATCGCCTTTATATGCTAAATTACATGCCTTAGTTCTAGCATTTTAACTATGTTATGGTAAGGAATCGGAGGAAGGTTTATTTTGAGTATGATTGTTTATAGGCCATTGAATGGATTAATTAGTAAGTTGATTATTTAGCTTTGAAGGTGTTTTGATTGAGGAGATTTGGAGATCGAGACAAGGTAGGAGTTTTCATTTTTATTTTTAACGTAGAATTATCAATTCTATTGCTCATGGATTAGCAACACATGTTTTGAAGTTACTTGAGGGGATAAACTGGTTTTTTAATTTTGTATCTTTTATTTTGGATGTTTTAAGATATGATATAAACTTTATGGAGATTACTGTTTAAAATATAAAAAATTACAATTTTAAATCAAAAAATTTCAGACACATATATAAATAAGAATAATATTTTTAATCATAATTTCATACATATAATAATTTACATGTCATAATTTAATTAACCATACGGTAAGTAACTGTTTACACATTTATTTTATCATCTCACGTCATCAAATTTATATCTAATCAATAATTGACATATAATTTGATACATATATATAGGAATATCTCACATAACTTTTACACTATATATATTTTTTAATAATCAATATATTATATTAAATATCATGCTAAAAAGTACACTAAATGTCATAACAAAGAAGATGCATAGTTAATACATAAAATCCCTAGTCATTGTTCTCTCCTCTCTCTTTTTCAAAGTTTATTTTCTATAGAAGAATATCTCCTTTTACATGTTACATGAACCCCTCTCCAATAAATTATTTTTTTCATCTCCTTATTTTCATTACTTTGAACAAAAAAACACATTTATATTTTTTCATCTAAATATTGTTTGAAGGTGATTTTTTTCTCATCCAAATACTAACTAGAATGATATATTTTATATTTATATTTATTTTGTATGTGTTTGTTGGAATTTTATATCCTCATTTAGATATATTGTGATCAAGATTTTAAAGGTTACAAAACATATCAACATTCAATATCTTTTAAAGAACATCTGTTATATCAATTAAAACAATCAAATATTTGGTTTGAGAACCATATAATAGAGGAATGATTAAAGATCAGCCTGTGTTAACGAATGCTATTATTTTTAGTTTATCAAATTTTATTTTTGATGTATTTAGATAGATGATTTATTATTTATATATATTGTAACTTTGAACTTTATTCATAAAAATTAATTTCATCTAAAAAAAAGTTTTTACAAAGGAGTAGTATATTCATATGATAAATATATTTTTGATTTACGTGGGCTTCTTTGTTCTTGATTTATCTATATTGAAATTAAAAAATATATTTTATATTTTTAATGCAAAAGTTGCTCTACGTTAAAAGAATATGACATCTTTGGAGATGCTATAACACAACTCTATGAATAATTAAAATAATATCTTATACTTTTGTTTAGGACATGTTTAGCAAGAGGGAATATACTTGGAAATAAAATTGAGATTTATATTCCTTTGTTCGTTTTGTACTTTTAAAATTAAGAATCCTAATTCCTTTACCATATTTATTGGCTTAATATAAAAAAGTATGTATCATTTAACAGATAAGGATAATATCTATTCATTTTTCTTAATAGAATAAGATTGTCGTATATTTTTATACAATATATATATATATATATTAATTATTAATAAAATACCTATATTATTATATATGTAAGGTATTTTAAAACAAAAATAAGTAAAATTAATTATTTCGTTTTTCTTACTCCATAATAACTAAAAAAATAAAAATTAGAATTCTTATTCTTATTCTTAATTTTTTATTCAGCTGTTTCTAATTAAAAAATAATTTCAATATTAACTTAACATATCTTATTACCATTACTATTTTTATCATGAATAGAAAGCATAACCCAAAAAAGGTTGTCTCTTGCGTATTTGTTTAATCATACTAGAGGGTGGTACTCATGCTTTTTGTAGCAATATATCCCTCTTTATGTTTTGGATGCCCAAAGTCCCAAATCTCAATTAATAGTATTCATAATTTAAAATGCTTAATAAGATTTTTATCAAGTAATTTTTATATATGATATATAAATGATTAAAAAATTTAAATTGTTATTAAATTGTTCATTTTTAACAATAAAAATGAATATTTTAATCATATTATTATCACATAATTATTAAATTATGTTATATTTTAAAAAAAATTATCGATGTATGTGTATCATATATTTCAAATGATATATTTTTAATATAATTGAGTTAATTTAATTTTTAAAATTTAAATTAAATATATTAAATTTTAAAAGATAATTAGTTAATATTAGTAACGATAAAAAAAATAATGAAAAAAAAAACTTAAAATACAATAAACTTTAGAGAATAGTAGTGTAGTTTAACTTTCCCAACTTGAAAAGAATTGCAAGTTGGTTTAATCCACTTGAACTCTCAAGTTGGCCAACATGCTCTTCAACTTTATCCCTCGGTAACATTTTCTGGTCCACTATTTATTTACTTTTCTTTTGTTTGGTTGCTTATTTAATTTCAATGGCATAGACATACATGACATCAAATTACGAATGGGACCTTATTAAGGTTTGAGTTTAATGTCAGACTTTTCAAATAAGAAATATATATATATATATATATATATATATATATATATATATATATATATATATATATATATATTATTATTGGGTCGAATTTCTTCGTTATAAAAACTTTTGAGTTCCTTAATTGATTTAATAAAAAAAGATATAAACTATGGTATTGAAACATTCAAAGAATCAAGACCATAGTTTACCAAATTGCTAAATTAGGTGCAAGTGGCTATTACTTTTAGCTACTTAAGCTTGAAGCCCTATTGCAAATGGAAAAACTTATCCATCTAAAGTTAAGTTAGATATTACTTAATAAAGATATAAAATGGATTATTTATTATCTTATTTATATAAAATAAGATATAATTATAGGTTAAATAAAAAATTAAAATATATTATATTATAATTAATATAAATATACGTAAATCGAACATATTTTGTAATTAAATTAATATTAATATTTAGATTTTGTGTATAAGAGTAAATTGTATCCATTAAAATAAAATAAAATAAAACAACGAGTATAAGAATGTTATGCTTTGACCTGAAGTCAGCGCTGACTTATTTATCAATATTTCCATTTTTGGAGATAGACAAGAGGATTGTATTTTGAGAGAAAAATATTAATATTAAAATAATTAAATATTTTATATTTTAATATTCTAAATTTTTTAAAAATAATTTTTTTTAATATTAATAAAATATTTTTAAATTATATGATGTGATGATTTCATATTAGTTAAAAATTATATATAATTTTCTCTCATTTAATTTTTTACACAAAAATGACAAAAATAATCTTAATTTTTATTGATTTATTGTAATTTAATTTTGATTAAATATTTATCCAATCTAATCGGTCATATATTGAATGGGTATTAAATTGTTTGAAGTTTAGTCGATGCAACTCCATCGTGGAAAGTAAATTGTACACATATTCAATTAAATTAGATAATTATTTAATTAGTTGGAGTTTTATTTACTAGTGATCTTATTCGATTAAGTTTAGTTAAACATATGTTCAATTAAATTAGACAATTATTTAATTAAATAAATTTTGATCTAATCATGACCCACTCATGAGGAATGAATTTGACACATGCCTAACTAAATCAACAATTATACCAACATGGGTCAAATTAAACACATAATCGAATTTTAATTAACACGTGACTCCGATCGTTGTTTAATATGTATTTAAATAATAGATTAAACATATTTTTTTCTTTATTTATTTATATAATTGGTTGAATAATTATCTAATTCTGTTATATAAATTTAACTATATTATATAAAATTAGACATATGTTATTAAAATAAGGAATTTGATTTTTAATTGGATAATTGTTTAATTCTATTTTGTTTAGTGTATTACTTCATTAAAAATATAATAAAAATAATAAAAAATTGAAAATTGAAATTCTAATCTATAATAATGTTACTTAATTATGACTTGCATAAGGCGAAGATCAGTCGATTTGGTTGCAATTAATAATAATGGGTAACGAAAAGTAGTAATAGCAGTAAGAAATTAAATGTAGCGTATGATGATTTAAGTGGTTCAACTTTTCAATATGAAAAGTCTACTTCCACTGACATGACATCTGAGAAAAAATCCACTAATAATCAAAATGGAGATACAAACACCAATTTCGAGCTTCACAAATTATACCAAATTCCAAAATCGACTCACAAAATATCCCTACAATTTACATGGTAATATATATAGCAAGATAAATTAACAAACTTGCTATTAAATCAAATATTACCGTACAAATGAAGAAACACTACTAAATGAAAATTTGAAATGACGGAGTTTTGTCCTTGAGCTAATTTTCTCCCGCTCTCTTAGGTTAGTTCTCTTTGGTTTTCTTCCTTGGCCGCTTTTCTTTCTCAGTGGTTGCAATTTTTCTTATGCGAGAAACAAACATATATACATATATATATATAGAAAGGCAGTGTGAGGTTTAAAGAGTATATTGGGTTTCGTGCTAATATTGTTTTGAGCCATTATTAACAAATCTCCACCTTGGCTCAAAGCAGAAAACAAATTCTTCAAATGAAATTCCTCGGATTACCAAAAATAACCGTCGTCAAAGCCACGAGAAGTGATCATCTTTTGCAAATACCAATCAAGTCAATGCTTGAACTTATTAAATGGAAGCAGTTTGGTTAACATATATCAATCGGATTCTCCGTATTGGTATCTTATTAACAAATATAACCGCAGGGAGACAATGTCACGAACGAAATGATATTCGACATCAATGTGTTTGGTTCTTTCATGATACATAGTATTCTTAGTCAAGTGTATACGTGACGCTATGACTATCACAAAATACAGCAGTATCCATTGTAAACCTAAATCACAAACCAAACCTCTAAGCCAAATGGCTTCTTTCACTCTTCTATACCAGCTGTTTGCCATATATTGCCCTGCATGGTAGACAAAGCAAGTAAACGTAAAGTAGCCTTCCAACTAATGGCACAATGAGAAGAGTGAAGACATAACTGTCGAGAGATCTTCTTCTATCCAGGAATCACCAAAGATAATGTCCGAATCCACATAACCAATAACACCGCAACCAGTATTAGAACTTCCATCATATACCAAACCAAAATTAGATGTACCTCTCCAAATGCATATCCATTTCAGCGCACGCGAATGACCCTTACCGGGATTACCCATTATATCTGTGACAACAGCTAATGCATGTGAAATTTACGGAGCGAGTACAAACCATGTGCGTACATCAAACTCCCAACATGACATTAGCATATGGAACTTGAGACATGTACCGCTCCTCTCTTACATTTGTGGTGACAAATCCAAAGAAAGCACGAAATGCGGCAGTAAATCTTCACAGGTTTAGAATCTTTCATGCCAAAACGTTCAAGAACTTTTTCAATATAACTTTTCTAAGTCAAATAAAGCTTGCCCGCTTGTCTATCCATGTAAATTTCCATGCCCAAAATTTTCTTCGCTGTACCCAAATCTTTCATTTCAAACTCACCATTAAGCTGAGACTTTAATTTCTGAATCTCGGACTTATTCTTAGATAAATAGCATGTCATCAACATAAAGCAACAAATAAGTGATGAACCATCACGTGAATCTTTATGATAAACATAACTATCATAATCACTCCTAGAGTAACCATGATCAATCATAAAAGAATCAAAACCGCTTATACCACTTTGCCTTTAGAGATTGCTTCGACCCCATATAAAGACTTTTTCAATAAACAAACATGATCTTCCTTACCTGGAACAACAAACCCCTCGGTTGATGCATATATATTTGTTCTTCAAGCTCACCATGTGTAAGAAAGGTACATCTTGACATCAGTCGTTTCTAATTCCATGTCAAACAATGCAACCATAGCAAATGACACACGAATAGAGCTATGTTTCACAACAGGAGAAAATACTTCATTGAAGTCAATACCTTTCTTGACAATAGCCGCAACAACACGTGCCTTGAACCTAGGCTCTAACCTGGGTATACCTTCCTTTTTCTTGAAGACCCGTTTGTTTCCAACAATCTTCCTCGCCCTTAGGCGCTTCACCAATTCCCATGTATGATTCTTATAAAGTGATTCAATCTCTTCATTCATAGCAACCAACCAGACAGACGGACTCACAGTGACGACCATGATAACTAGAAGTTTCATGCACCTTAATCAGACTGCGCCACAGTGCAATGCAAAAGAAACTAAGTCTGTGCATCGAGGAGGCGTCTAATCTATATTCCTTTACCTTTGCGACATCGTTTGTGGTTTGCTCGTGCTGCGCTCTTCTGCTACATCACGTGAGCGAGAATCGTCTATCTCATCCATGTAGATGGTTGATCCGGTTGCCCTCTATGTCTTGACTAGGAGCTCCACTCTCGAGTTCCACCGCTTCATAACACCGTGGTCTTTATCTCTGCACATAATAGACTCTTTTTTCTTTTGCAACATAGAAGACTCATCAAACTTAACATCTCTCGCTAATCAAAAATTTAGGTGACTTGGGTTCAACACACCATAATCTATAACCTTTCACCCAGAAAGGATACCCCCAAAAATATGCATTTCAATGCCACAGGCTCAAGTTTACCATCACTTTAACATGAGCGTAGCGGACGACCAAAAACTTTCAAATCGGAATAATTAGCGGGAGTACCAAAGAATACCTCAAGCGAGTCTTCAACTCAATTGCGAGTTGATGGAGACCGATTCACTGACTAACGAGCATGATTACAAGCTTGACCCAAAAGATTTATCCAAATCGGCTTGAAAGAGCATACAGGCAAACTCTTTCTAAGAGAGTCCTATTCATACATTCTTGCTACTCCATTTTGTTGTGGTGTATGATGCACGAGTCGGTGTCTCCTTTATGCCATTCCTTTCTGAACTTCAATTAAGCCCGGCTATCACAAAATTCCAAACCATTATCGGTTCTCGAATGCTTGATTTTCTTGCTTGTTTGATTTTCTATACAAGCCTTGAATTTCACAAATTTTGAGAATCGTCATTCTTGTTCTTTAGAAAATACACCCAAACATGAGAGAAGTCATCAATAAAAGTCAACATATCACAAGGGCACCGCCTTAGACATAACACGAGAAGGACCCTGAAGATCTGAATGAATATAATCAATGCAGTACCTTTCATTTTATGGATGGTTGTACTAAACTTGACCTGCGATGCTTTCCGTAGACACAATGCTCACAGAAATCAAGTTTCCAGGTTTACGACCCGCAAAGCAAATCTCGTTTGCTCAAAAATAGACATCCTTGCCTCGGCTCGCCAAGCCGCATATGCCCATAATCGAGTAGTGTCTAAATCTTGATCTCGACGCAGGATGAAGCGTATACGCCAATACGGTGCTGCCTAAAGCATATAGAGACCACGCGACAATTGCCGCTTTAATAACAATGAGAGCACTTACTAACTTTTAAAACTCCACCTTTCGTGCTACATACTTATAGCCTTGTGAATCAAGAGTACCCAAAGATATCAAATTCTTTTTTCAAATGGGAACATGGCGAACATCTTTCAAAGTCCTAACAATACCATCATGCATCTTAATTCGGACGGTACCAATACCAATAACCTTGCAGATATATTGTTTCCATCAAGACAACACCCCCACATCAGTCGATGAAGTAAACCAATCTCTCTTGGAGACACGTATGGTAAGTGCAACCCAAATCAAGAACCAAACATCTCTAAGAGAACCAATAGATACGATAGAACATTTTCACCATCGGAACAGGAACTATGCCAAGTAACACCATGACAACATCGTTAGTACCGTAAGACGTTATGGTAGATTTTCCTTTACCTTCGAAGTTTCGGACAATTTACTTTCCAAAGGTTCTTGACGGCAATAATTGCATTTATCTTTTCTTTTTCTAGATTTGGATCTAGACTTGCCTCTATTCTTTGCTTGTGCCTTTTTCTTGATTTCTACCTCGACAAATAAACCAACGCTATTATCATTGTTGCTTATAGACACCTTTTTCTTCAACTGCGGAATTCAAAATTTGCTTTGACATCTTCCAAAGAAATAAGTGTCTCGCCCATATAGCATGGTATCAACAAAATGTTCAAATGAATGAGGTAAAGAACATAATAGAACTAAGGCGATCCCGTCATCAATCTTAACACCACCATTTTTTAAATCACGAATAATTTTAGTAAATTCATCGAAGATGATCATGCAAAGGTGTACCTTCGACATTCTGAATGTATACAAGCCGCTTCAAATATAACCGAGTGTCAAAGACTTCGTCGTATACAAATTCTCCAATTTAAGCCATAACTTGACGGAGATTCTTCATCACCAACCTCGCGTAATACCTGTGAGACGGATAACTAAATTGAACTCAAAGCATTTTCCATCAACGATCTTTTTCTTCATCAGTCAATTTTTACGGCAATTTATCCTTGCGCCCGAGTTGTCTTAACGAGCCGCTTCTTAACTAATACGGCTCGCCGTACGCCATAAACTAAAATCATTTCTACCATTGAATTTCTCAATTTCATATTTTACGTAATGGCTTGAAAACCCGATATTAAATAAACGAAATGACAACCCAAAAATATGAAACCAATCGGATAACCAAAAGCTCAAAATAAATCCAAAGAGCAAAATTGATCAGTTCGAATAAATAAAAGAATAACCCAATAGGCTACGATACCAATTTATTACAATTAGCACTTGCGGAAGCGAAGATCAGTCGATTTTGGTCAAATTAATAATAATGGGTATGACAAAGTAATAAGCGATGAAATTAAATGGCACGCGATGATTTTAGTGGTTGAACTTTCAATATGAAAAGTCTACCTAATCGATTGACGGCACGCAATGAAAAAAATCCACTAATAATCAAAATGGAGATACAAACACCAATTTCCGAGCTTGTGAAATTATACCAAATTCCAAAATCGACTCACAAAATATCCTCCTACAATTTCTTGGTAATATATATAGCAAGATAAATTAACAAACTTGCTATTAAATCAAATATTACCGTCATAAATGAGAAAACACTACAAATGAAAATTTGAAATGAATAGGTTTGTCCTTCAAAATGATTTTTTCTCTCTTCTCTTAGTTGATTCACTATTTGGTTTTCTTCTTTCGTCGCCATTGCTTTGCTTTTCTTTCTCTGGTGGCTGCAATTTTTCTTATGCAGAAACAAACATATATACATATATATATAGAAGATAGCTAAAGGTTTAAGAGTATATTGGATTTTGGGCATAATATTGTTTTGGGCCATTATTAACAAATAAAAACAATGATAAGATCACATCATCCTACTTGATGTTCTTTGTTAATATAGTTTATCTATAAATAATGCAGGGCACCGTTTGTTTGTTATTTATTGTTCATGTATTTGATCAATGATATCTTAAAAAAATAATTTATTATTTTTAATGTTATTTTTTTTATTATAATTGAATATTTTTATTATTAAAATATTTTTTAATTATTTATTTTTAAAAAAATTTAATAAATTTGATCAAAATATTAAAATAATCAATGCAATATTAAAGTTATAAAAATATATCATGAATAAGATAACAAAATTATAACTTATTATATTATGTATAAAACTTAAATTTTATGATTAAATTTATTAATTATTTATGATAATATTTTATTGAATTTTTTTTAATAAATCAAATAGTTAATTGAAATAAAAAAATCACAAATAGTAAATTAATATTTTTAAAATAATATTAATAGTTTATTAAACAGTTGTAATTATTTATTTAAATAATTTTATTTATCTGACAGTAACCTCGTTGAATCAATATAACTTTTTAAACATTAATTAAATTTATTAAAATATTTTTAAAAAATCATTAAATTTATGATACCTAAATGAGAAGGAGTGATATATTGGGGTTACCAAAATTTTTCTTATTTATGAGCAATCATGGTTCAAATTTAAATGTTGTTAAAAAAAATCAAATGAGTAAATACCAACCAATCAAAGGATTACAACAGCCAGAAATGTCAATTTATATTTAGTTAATATTTCGTGGGAGTAATTTATCTATTTTATTTTTAGAGAGTTATTTTATATGTTATTAATGGATGATAAATATATAAATTAAAAGTTTATATTTTATATAATAAATATTTATATTTTTAATTATTTTATATTAATATTAAATATCTTATCTTGTATGATGCTGAATTGTATCTGAAAATTTATAAAGCACTTATTGACAGAATATTGAGTGGCTCGTACAAATAATTCATCAAATAATTCAACTTATGACTCTTGTCAGACAAATTTTAAAAGATAGTTGAACGAGTCAGTGGTTTTGGTTTTACTTCTTAAATTCTCATAATTTTTGTTATTTTGTGACATAAGATTGATGTTACATATTTAAAAAATATTATTTAAAATTATTAAAATACTACCAACACTTAAATTAAAATATTTTAATAATATAAAAATAAATAATATTAATACATTAACATAATTTTATGTAAAGAAATTGTTAGAATTTACCAAACCATGGTATAAAACTTATAAAATAAATTGTGTGCGTGCATAATTGAGTTTAAAATTTTATTATAAATTAAGTGAATTTTAAAATAAAATATATTATATATCATAAATATATCAAATCATAATGTGATAATTTTTTAAAAAATTATAAAAAATAACACTCCTAAAATTTATAATAACGAAAATAATACACTAAAAATATTGAATGGGTCCAATTGAAGATCGTTCAGTATTAAACGATTTTAAAAAACTGTAATTAAAATAAAATAATATATCAGATTTTTTATAATAAATAAAATGTATGAGATGAACATAAATGATATTATTTTATGGTTACAAGTTTAAAGACATTGTTGCGACAATGTTGTTATTTTGTACATCTTAACATTGAAATGTGATATATAAATCTTTTGTTTAAATTGTTGTGAAATTATCGAAAATATTGATAAACTATTATTTAAATATCATTATCATTAAATTTTTATCTAATTATCTTTCTTTATTAAAATATCCTAAATATTATAGATATTATCGTTAAAATGTTTACAAAATATCAATGAATTTTTTTCTTCATGTTATCAAGATTTATTAATTTATAATAGTTAATACAATTAGATACTTTAATTGATTATTTTAAATATTTTTAACTATTTATTTTAAAAAAAGAATATATATTTTATTATATAATATATTAATTAATTAATCAATTTATTTATTAATATAAATATTATAAGTATTTAAAAATAAATGTATTAAATAAAAATTATTGATTATTTTGATATTTTATAAAATTTTATGAAATTTTTTTTATAAAAGTTTCATAATTTTTATAATTTTCTTCAATTTTTTTATCAAAAACTATAATATTTTAAATATTTCTGTAAAATTTTATATATCTAACTTATTAATGCATATCAACGTTTCAAATCTCGATTATAACACAGTACTGAATGAGATATATAAACGTTTTCTTTAAAATATGCCTTTAAAAATTTACTAAATAATAAAAAAAGAAAAGAGAGAGAGAGAATACTGTCGTGAAGTACCAAATTGTCCCAATTGTATATGTCGGCCAAGGCCAACCAGCCTCTATATTTTGCTGCACACCGACTGTGCATGAACCTTAACTTGTAACCTTCGAATAAGGTTCCTCATTCATTACAATAATCAATTTTCACATCATTTTCTTTGACCACCGAAACTTAACATTTTTATCGCTCAATTGCTATTTGTCAACTTCAATTTTGATCCTCAATATAGATTAAAGCCTCTCTTTTTTTTATCAAACAGAGTTTATCCTTCAATTTTCTTCTTGACTATTATATATTATTTAGTTTCTTAACATTGAAGTTGTTTTATAACCGACTTGATCAATGGCGGCGTTGAACATAATCGAATGCTATTTATTCCATTTTGAATTCCCACAAACTTGTTTATCTACCTTTAACTCATTTACCAAGTTGGGTTTGACGGGTTTTTGAGAATTGTTACGTAAATTACTGTAGTTAATGTGTTTGATAAAAGGCGGCGAACCAAAAACACAAAGCTGATGGTGATGAACTTGCCGCTAGGTAAAGTTTTAGAGAAATTGGCCTTTTGAATTCTGTTCAGCAACAATCTTCAGAAGAATCAACAATGTTTTTTGGCTTAAACAAGGAAAAAGAGATGTCAGTTATGGTTTCTGCTTTGAAAAATGTAGTTTCTGGAGAATATAATCTTCTAAGTGATTATGATTTGGTTGATGGGTTTTTAGATTTTAGCAGCTCTGTTTCATCAGATATAGCTTCTACTGCTATTCCAGGAGAAGATACTTTATTAATTGATGCAGTTGGTAATAAAAGAGGAAGGGAAGAGACAAAAAGTGAACAGTTTTCTCAATCTTTTACAGGGCTTTCTACACAATTTGCTGATTTTTCTCCTCAAGTTTCTTCTTCTGCTTCTAAAGGTAATTTTACTGCATAATTAATTATTCTTTTACTTTTTCTCTCTTATTTTTTATGCTATGTTACTTTGGATTTTCAAAATTGTTTTTGAAGTAATTGTGTCTCACTGACATGGCAATATGTATATATGCATAGGTACTTAAAAACTTTAATGTGATAAAAATTTAAGAGAGATAAACGTGCCAAATACAACATATAAAAGAACTTGCCGAGTCTTGATGTTCTCAATTATTCTCTTAAGGCTATTAAATATTGCTAAAGCCTCGTTTTCTTCACAATTCTATGAAATATACATCAATTTTTTAGTTCTTTATTCACTACTATTAACAAAACAATAATAATATATGAATTTATATTTTTTTTACTTTTTTTGACAGCTCCACAAATCTCAAGTACTACAATAAGTACAAGCAGAACAGTACCAATTCAGACGACATCAACTCCAATATATGAATACAAAGAAACCAAACAAAGAGACGAAGAACCAAGAAGAAAATACAGAGGAGTTAGACAAAGGCCATGGGGCAAATGGGCAGCTGAGATAAGAGACCCTTTTAAGGCTGCTAGAGTTTGGTTAGGTACATTTGATACTGCTGAATCTGCAGCTAGAGCTTATGATGAAGCTGCTCTACGGTTCAGAGGCAATAAAGCTAAACTCAATTTCCCAGAAAATGTTAGACTCATATCACAATCTGCAGTTTCTTCACCTACCCAGTTGATAATTTCTGATTCTCCAAATACCATTTTAGCCATTCCTACATCAGCTGACCCCATTCTTCATTCTAGTCCAATTTATAATAGAATGCAGAGGTCTTCGCATGAGTCTTCAAGAAATAGTTTTTTAAGTTACTCTCCTCAATTTGTTGATTTGCAGAGGACTCCTATGAGTCTTTATGATCAAATGGTTTGGTCATCTTCTATGGCTTCTCAATTTTCATCATCGTCATCTTCTTCTTCTCCTCCTCTGCCTAGCTCTTCCATTTCTTCATCACCTTCTTCTAAACCAACACCACCACCACCTTCCTTTTCTTCACACTTGAAGGTCTATCCATCTATTCAGGTCAGGCCAGCTAGTGGCTCTATAGCAGATTCTCAAATGAAACAATGTAGTACAAGTTCCAATCATCATGGTTCTTTATCAGAAAATTAAATTATTCCTCCTTTTCTCTCTATTTCTTACCTTGTTCTCTATAGTCACTTTTTTGGTACATATATATTTAATGCGGAACACTTTTTTTTCTCTTTTGAGTTTTGACTAATTATTAGAATGGCACTAAAAAAATATAGAGAATCAAGATAATCAAAAGATGTTATAGTTAGTTCCCGCCACGTCCTTATACTCTTGACGATTATCCAAAAGTCTACTTAATTTGAAAAGCAGAAATGTCAAACGCAGAATATCGACCTAAGTGATTAATGGTATAGATATACGTAGCAGGGCGATTTTTTTTCCATGCTATCAATGGAAAATAATGTGTGTGTATTAATATTTTTGTTTATTTATCTTGTAATTGAATTTCATAATGTATTATAATTTTAATAAATATATTATTTGTTATATTAATTTGAAAATTATACAATCTTATTGTAATTATTTCATCTTGTTTTAATTTATTAGAAAGATATAATAAATTCGTGTAAATTATCTCTTGTATTGTTAAGGTTTTCAATTATTTTTTTACCTATAGGTGGGTGAGAATATTACCGTGATATAGCTACATTTACTCTATATCTTTTACTTTTCCATTTTTTGCTTTACGACATCATTTTTAATGAATGAGTTTGTGGCTTTGCCTTTCTCTTCCACACCAACTTTTTCGGTTCAGATTTTTTTTCCCTGTAGTTTCTCTTTCTTTATCTCTCCATCTACACGATGCTAATCTCTCCTCTAGTGATACATTCCGACTGGGTCTCCAAAATAGGATAGGGTTTATAGTAGTAGCTGGATAATTTTTAATGAGCCTGTTTGAAGATTGTTTGCTGGATGGAGTTTTAATAAGACTTGATCACCAACTTCGAATTGGATATCTCTTCACTTGGAGTCAGCTTGTTGCTTCATGCGGTTATGTTACGAATCATCACTTGTGGAATCGAATATCAGGTCCAATTTTAATTGCACAAATTAATAATAATGGGTAACAAAAAAAGTAATAATCATTAAGAAATTAAATAGCACACAATGATTTAAGTGGTTCAACTTTTCAATGTGAAAAGTCTACTCTACTGACGACGACACACCGAGTAAAATCCACTAATAATCAAAAGGAGATACAAACACCAATTTCCAGAGCTTCATAATTTATACCAAAATCTAAAATCAACCTACAAAATATTTCCTCTAATTTACTGGTAATATATATAGCAACATAAATTAACAAACTTGCTATTAAATCAAATATTACTGTACAAATGAGATTAATATAATTGACAATCCTCAAGGACATGAAAATGTGGAAGGAAAAACAACTTCACTTCTTCCAAATTCTGCACCTGCTATATCTCTTGCAGTTTTTCTTTATTCTGTTGCTACTGCTGCTCTGTTTTAATTTCTTCACCGCAAAAAACCACACGCGTGAGGAAACAAAATGCATATATATATAAGAGGGAAGGGTTTAATTAGTTAGGTTTGAGCTTTGGACTAATTTCAGTTTTGGGCCAAATATAACAGGTTAATTGAAATCTCTAAATTTGTCTTGAGTTGGTGTAGCAGCTCGTCACGATGCAGAAGTGTTTGATCCATTTCATTGGTTGGGGAAAGGCCCTTCGGATAGGTTCGGGTCAGTGGTGAAAGGTGACCATATAAAACTTGGTAAGGTGTCATTTTTGTTGAGGCGTGGTAAGTGGTATTGTATACTCTACCCAAGCAAGATAAGTACTCCATTTTTGCGGCCATTGGTAAACAAAGTAACACAAATATTGTTCAACACAATGATTAACAACTTCAGTTTGGCCGTTTGTTTGTAGATGGTAAGCTGAACTGAGCATGATTTTGGAGCCAAAGAGTTTGAAGAATTCTTACCAAAACTTGTTGATGAAGATAGGGTCGTGATTAATGATGGTGGAGCGTGGCATTCCATGGAGTTTGATGACTCCCTCAATAAATTTTTCTACAACAATTTTGGCCGTAAATGGATGAGTTAAGGGAATAAAGTAGACAAACTTACTGAGCTAATCGACGACCACCAGAATTGTGTCTTTGCTATAGTGATGTCTTCCCAAACCTATGCAGGAATTGGTAAGGGTTGTAATAACCCTGCCGGTGTTGTGGTCTCTAGTTTTAATGCATTGACATACCTCACATTTCTAAACATAATCTTGAATAGTTTTATGCATCCTTGGCCAATAGAATTATTGTTGCAATCTTTTGTAAGTTCGAAGGATACCCAAGTGCCCTCTAACTTTAAAATTGTGAACTTCATACAACAATTTGGCCCTTAAAGAGTGATCAGCAAGTACCCTAACCTTCCCTTTGTAAACATCAAACCATCATGCCAAGTCAAGTGGTCATAAAGATGATAACCAACATTTTTTCTTAAAAGCTGCATGTAGGATTATGATTTAGAGGCCTCACGAATCTGTTTTCAGATATCCACTTCCGAGGACTGAGAAGCAGCCAATAATGGGCTATATTGCCGCCTAGATAAAGCATTTGCTGCAAATTTGTCACAACTAGGTCTGAAGATTATTTCATAATCACACCCTAGTAATTTAGCCACCCATTTTTGCTACTTTGGTGTTGCAACACGCCGATCTAAGAAAAATTTGAGTCTTCGTTGATCAGTTTTGATGTAGAATTTGTGGCCAAGTAAATATGGTATCCACAGTCGTATTGCTTCCACAATGGCTAGCATTTCCTTTGCATAGATTGACCAAGTTTGCTTAGTGATTCCCATGCTCGACTCATAGAGGTAATTGGTCTATTTTGTTAAGTTAGAACAACATCAATTCTGATCCGTGATGCATCCATCTCGATGATGAATGGTTCGGTAAAGTTTGGCATGGCTAGTATAGGATGGATGTCATGGCCTGTTTCAAAGCTAAAAAAAACTTCTCTTGCTTCTTCATTCCATTAAAACTTCCCTCTTTTAAGGAGGGTAGTTAATGGTCAAGCTATGACTTCATACCCTTGAACAAATTTGTGGTAATTGCCAGTGAGGCTTAAGAATCCTTATAGCTCAATAATGTTGTAGGGTCTTGACCAAGCAACCATGGCTTTGATCTTCTTATCATCAACTTTGACCCCACTATGTGTAATTATGTGGCCTAAATACTTTTGCTCTTGTTGGCCAAAAGCGCATTTTCTCATCTTAACATAGAATTAGTGTTGTAGGAGGATGGCTAATGTGATTTGGACATTCTCCAAGTGCTACTCTCATGTTGGACTATAAATTAAAATGTCATCAAAAACACCAAGATGAAAGTTTGTAAGTGTTGTGTGTTTTGCAACACACAGAAAATCGTGCAAGTATACAAGGTCACAAGTAATAAAGATTTGTAAGTAGAGTATCGTTCCCATGAGGATTTGTTACTATAGTTTGTTGAGTACTAAAATTGTATCTCTCTGATTTTATCCAAAATAATCGTTGATATGGCAAAAAGGTAATAAAAGAAAATAAGAGAAATCTAGGATTGCAATTTTTCACCAAACTAATCCACTCAAATCATGTTATTTTCTTTTGATTTATATTTTTAGTACATTTAATTTATCAACCGAAAACTTCTTTTTTATTCATACATCTCTTGAAACTCATTATAAACACACCTCGTTAAATTAATTCACTATATCTCATGAGAATTAAATTTAATAAGATTCATTAAGTTCTAAGTTCTCAAATGGCCACCGCATTGTCTGAATTAGGGTATATTCTATCCTTCGCGTACATGTCATTCTATTTACGAGCAATATACCGCAAAAATGCCTTTCTCAAGTTTATTTTTATGCCACAAATCGTTTTGATAAAATTAAGTAAATAATCAAAAAGCATTAAGCACAAAATAAAGCGAACAAATCGAACGTCTTATAAATCTATCAAAAATAATTAAAATCAAAGCTTCGTATATTTGAAGCCAAATGCAACATTCAGAAAAATTAAATTACTTCATTAAATAAAAATAAAAATTACAACAGATGTAGAAAAATTAGAAGAACAAGAAGAAAAATTAAAACATCAAGTAACGAAAATATTTGGCACACGTAGAACACAACAAAAGCCAAAAAATGGCTTCTGCGTGTTCTACCGTCCAAAACTGAGCAACACAGAAATTATACACCAAAAAAAACTCTCTAACTCTAAAAACTATCTCCCATTTATAGCTAAAAAATACATCCAAAAATAATACATTTCATTTTAAAAAAAACGCGTAAAGAATTTGTATCGAAAATAGAATTGACGCGTATCGATATTCGATATAATATTTTAATTTACGCGTGAAACAGGGCCGCCGTTCTGATTTTTTGAAATTCAAAGTGCATGCCACGTGTCAGCGTCTGATTCGCTGCGAGGATTTAATGCGGACATGTGGCAGAATTTCATTGGCTGCGGGAAACGGGCGTGCGTAGGATTGTCGCACGGGAGACAACGCTGAAACGTGGGCGTAATCCTGCGCTCTCGCGCTCATGATAACATGCCATGTGTTGGCATATTATTTTCTTAAATATTAGTGGGACACGTGGCAGATTCTTATTCTGTAAAAACTGAGGATGCACGTTGCTTCCATAACCCGCGTCACACACGATAGTTACACGAACGGTTGAATGCGCGACAGCTTGGTTCCACGCGGCTTCACGGACCGTTGAGAGATCAACGGTCGGCCCGATGTGCCTCGGGAAATGCGTGCGACCGACATGTGGGTCCCGGCTCGGCGTCGGCACTGCGCGGCAGGTGGGCCAGCTAATGACGTCGAGCGCGCGAACGAGCGACCTCTCGTAGGTCGGGCTTGATGAACACGCGAATCTGAGCCGTTGATTCTTTGATCGGATGGTCCACATTGCGCGAGTGTGATCTTGCGCGTGGACTTCACTAAACACACAAAAATAATTTTTTTTTTAATTAAAATCAGATTGATTGGTATTAATATCAACAATGAAAATAGTAAAACAATTCCCCGGCAACAGCGCTAAAAACTTGTTGTGGTGTTTTGCAACACACAGAAATCGTGCAAGTATACGGTCGCGAAGTAATAAAAGATTTGTAAGTAGAGTATCGTTCGAGGTTGTTACTATAGTTTGTTGAGTACTAAAATTGTATCTTTCGATTTTATCTAAAACAATCGTTGATTTAACAAAAGGTAATAAAAGAAAATAAAGAAATCTAGGATTGCAATTTTCACCAAACTAATCACTTCAAAATCATAATATTTTCTTTTGATTTATATTTTTTGGTACATTTAATTTGTCAACAGAAAACTTCTTTTATTCAATACATCTCTTCCGAGCTCGTATAAACACACCTCGTTAAATTAATTCACTATATCTCTATGAGAATTAAATTCACCAAGATTAATTAAGTTCTAAGTTCTCAAAATGGCCATAGCGTACAATTAGGGTATATTCCTATCCTTCGCATACATGTCATTCTATTTACGAGCAATATACGAAAATGCCTTTCTCAAGTTTATTTTTATGCCACAAATCGTTTTGATAAAATTCGTAAATAATCAAAAAGCATTAAGCACAAAATAAAACGAACAAATCGAACGTCTTATAAATCTATCAAAAATAATTAAAATCAAAGCTTCATATATTTGAAGCAAATGCAACCCTAGAAAAATTAAATTACTTCATTAAATAAAAATAAAAATTACAACAGATGTAGAAAAATTAGAAGAAGAAAGGAAAATTAAAACATCACATAGCGAAAATAATTGGCATGCCTGAGAGGCTCTGACAAAAGCCAAAAATGGCTTCTGCGTGTTCTGCGATCCAAAGCCAACACCAAAAAATACTAAACTAAAAAAAACTCCTCAACTCTATCATAATATCACCTATTTATAGCTAAAAAAATACATCAAAAATAATACATTTTTTTAAACGCGTAAAAAAATTATATCGAAAACAAAATCCCGACATTCCCCTTAAAATCCGCAGTCACGCGAAAATCAAAAACATATTTTAATTCACACGAGACAAGGAGCCGTTTCTGCATTTTTTTTATTCATCGTGCGTGCCACGTGTCAGCGTCTGATTCGCTTAAACAAATAGTGGGACACGTGGCAACATATGATTCGTTAAAGCGAATGGGCGCACACAAAACTTGTCGCACAGAATCGGGGCGCGCGAAACGGAGGCAACGGCTGGAACGAGAGCGAGATTCTACGCTTTTGCATTCACCGATATATGCCACGCATCCTCTTATGATTCGTTCAAGGGGAAATTGGGACACGTGGAAGACTTTAACTCGTTGGAAGAACGATTGCGTGGATTCGGCCTGCGAGAATAACCCGCACGACGGGGCGTGCGTCGGACACGTGGGTCCCGCCACACGCCGACTGCGCGGCAGTGGGCCAGCTCGGGCAACCGGCCGCGTGAAAGCGTAGAGTGCGCACGCGTTCGCGTTGGTCGGGCTTGAACTACAGCGCGATCTTGGCCGTTTATCTTTGATCGGACGTTGGGTGATGAACGTCGTGATTTGTGCGAGAGTGCGATTCTTTTCTGCGCAAAAATTTAAACTTTTATTAATTATATTTTGACCCATAAAATTTAATCCAAATTACATTTTGCATTTTCTTAAATTACGATTCATGCACTTTTCTAATTTTAAATTAAATTTTTAAACTTTTAATAATTATAATTAAGCCCAATTTAATTTAAATTATATTTTCGATTTTTATAAATTGTAATTAAGAAACTATATTATCATAAATTATATTTGTGAATGACGAAATATGAAATTAAGTACATTTTCGATACAAATTATTTAATTTTATTAAAAATGTATTTTTAGCACATAAAAGGAAAATATTAATTTATTTAACAAAAATTAACTAAATATTAATATAACATAGCAATTATCATTACTAAAATTGATGAAAATAACTATATAAAATACAGTTATGAGTAAGTACGGTCAAAAAATCGAGTTCATTATGGCTTGGAAGGTAGATGGTGTGTTGCATAGCCTAAATGGTATAACTAAGTACTCATAGTGGCCATTGTGAGTGTGGAAGGCAATCTTAGGAATATCAAGGATACTAACTCGTATTTGATGATATCCTACCTTGAGATCTGGCTTTGTAAAAAATGCAGTTCCGTACGTCTTGAACCTGATTTTCAATCTAATTTTTTTGGAAATGTGCGTACCTATATGGGACATTAATAGCTTTTTTCCATCCTTGAGTGGTATTTTGTGATCAATTTCACGTGTTGGTAAGTTTGGCAAAGACATATTAATATTCTTCCAACAATGCCTACATATCCCATGTGAGTTCCCCATTGTTCTATTGTCCTTCAAGCTGAAAATATAAAGCACACACAACTTGTCGTTGTCGAAAGTCCTTAGCAAAGCCTTGTAATATGGTGTCTTGGATCAGTAGAATTTAAATTCCCTGGAGCTTCGTGGGATGTTGCTCCCAGATGAATTCCATGGTTTGCTTCTTCTAACCACAAACTACTAATCCCAATGTCTCTAACCATTGAATTCCTAGTACCATATCCAAACCACTTAAGGGCACAAAAAAGAAATCGAGTTGGAACTCATTACCTTTGTGATTAACTGTGAGCTTCTCATATATCCCTTTGCAAGATAACCTTTCCTTATTGGCAAATCTGATAGTAAAAGGTGTTGTGGGCTTTACGAGCAAATGAAGCATTTCAACTACTTGATCAGTGATGAAGTTATGAGGGGATCCACTGTCAATTAAGGCAACCACCTCATGCTTTCCAATAATTTCCTTAATTCTCATTTTTCTTGGTACAGTCCAACCAGGTAATGCATATAGAGTGATCTTGAGCTCCATTCATCGCCATGTTCCTCAATTTTAGATATTTTTCTTGTCGTGTTTATCCCTATCATTTCCTCTAAGGTTTCATCTTCCTGTATATAGCCCTCTAGAAGCATTAACTGGAGTTCTTAACACTTGTGTCCAAGGGTGAACCATTAATTATAGTTGAAGCATAATCCCTAAGCTCTACACTTTTGCATCTCATCCCACAACATCCTTTTGATTGTTGCTAGTGTGGAACCCTTGGGAGAATTGGTGTTACTTATAGGAACAGAAGCTCGTAAGGCATTTGGCCGTGCGATTCACCTTTGTCTCGCAAGATGATCATCCCTCATTATTTCCAAGCTAATTGCCCCTTTCATAGACTGAGGCTTGAACATTATTATACCGTTAGCCACCTCTAGTTTCAAGCCTCCCATAAACGTACCCATGAGATTCTTTTGGGTCCATCCACAAACTCTATTCCCAAGCCATTCAAATTCCTGTTAATAATATCACAATGTTCCCATCTGTCTCACTCGGGATAGCGCTTCGTCGAAGTCTTCAGAATCATGGGGTCCAAAACAAGCCCAAAGTTCTTCTTCAAAAATTTCCCATGAAAGAGCTCGTCTTTCGCCTTGAAAATTCCTACGGATCCATTATCACCACTAGTTGGCCTCTCCTTCCAAATGGTAAGAGACCAAAGAAACTTTCTTGGCTTCAGGAGTTTTTTAGAACTCAAAAAATTAAGGAAATTCATGCTTCATTGTTTTGGAGGATACAACCAGCCGACTACCATCATTTCCTTCTCGGTAATGGATTCCATGGTTAGGGTTCTCCTGGTTTGCAAGCAAGACATCAGTGAGGTGGTTGAGGGTATCTTCTACATGACGAAGCATGTCGACCATATTGAGTTCCATCTTGTGTAACCCCTCTTGCACTCCACCAAGCCCAACTTCCAACTACTCAATTCTCTCCTTGTTAGTGGCCAATGTCATGCATGCTCTGATACCAATGATAGGTCCCAATTTGTACAAGCACAATAGACACTAAGGGAGTGTTCTCTTTGGTTGAGAATGAACCACAAATTCCTTAATCTTCTCTACCTTTTCCATTGTCTTCGTTCCAATTTATACATCAAGAAACAATTGAAATGAAGCTAACCCACTAACCATAAATTGCAGTCGTGAAATTGATCTCCCCACCCATTACCTATAAACAGCAAACTAGTTACACGAAAAAGAAAGTATGCTCAAGTATAAGGCATAGGCCATAGCTGTATCAATCCCTATATCGTGGATTGGGCCTCGGGGTCCGGCATGATCGTCTAGGTTTATCATGTAAGCCTTGACATAGTGATGAAAGGAACAATCATGGAAATAAGGGTTAAGAAAGAGAAACAATGAAGTAACCATAAGAATCTGGGTGCATGGTCTTGTTTTTTGTTGGAAAAAGATCTTTATATTTTCCCGGGATGTAAATTAGTTCATAAATTGTTATATATATATATATATATATATATATATTTATATTTATATATTATGTAATATGTTACATCTATTGTAGTTATATTAATTTATTGGATGTAACGTTTTATATTTATCATAATTCCAATAACTCACTATATATAATATGTTATATCTATATATATCTTTATTTATAATATGTTATATCTAACTATATATATATATGTGTGTATTTAATATAGCATGTTACGTGACGTCCAATAATGCCTCAAGCTTTCGATGAAGTTGTTGATAGAATAGTCAGAGCTTTAATGAAGCTATTAATGGGTAGTTAGAGTTTCGATAATGTCATCGATGTGGTTGTTGGAGAAATAGTAGGATCTTATTTTAATTTAATTTTATCAAAATTATAAAATAATAATATTTTCACATATTTATCAGATAATTTGATATATATATAATATAGCATGTTATGTCACTTCCAATAGCATCTGATGCTTTCGATGAAGTTGTCGATTGAATAATCAGAGCTCTAATAAGACTATTAATGGGTGGTTGGTGTTTCGATAATGTCATCAGTGTGGTTGTTGGAGAAATAGTAAGATCTTATTTTAATTTAATTTTATCAAATAATAATATTTTGACATATTTATCAGATAATTTGATATATATATATATATATTTAATATAACATGTTACGTCACTTCCAATAGCGTCTGATGCTTTCGATGAAGTTATCGATAGAATAGTCAGAGCTCTAATGAGGCTGTTAATGGGTGGTTGGAGTTTCTATAATGCCATTGGTGTGGTTGTTGGAGAAATAGTAGGATCTTATTTAAATTTAATTTTATCAAAATTATAAATAATAATATTTTTACATATTTATCAAATAATTTGATTTAAAATTATAAATTTTATGAATTATTATCACTAGTTATCAAATTGATGCTATTTAAGCTAAAAACATTATAAGAGTGCTCTTATACACCAATTCTACGATACTAATCTTATATTAACAATTAATTGCATAATCATGTAATTTAATTTTATCATCATTAAATGCCAATTTTGGCCTTGATTTTAATGCCAATTTTGTACCGTTTTAAATAGCACATGAAATTTTAAAATGTAAACTCAACAGGTACATATATTCTAATTTTAATAAATTCTATCATGATATTTTTTAATCAATGTAAGATTTTTATTTTTTCGTGTAACAAGAATTTGGTGATATTTTTAAAAACTAGCAAAGGTGGTTAATATTATAGCAAAATTTGCTGGTTGCTATTGATAATTATCCTCCGATTCTATTCAAATTGCATATAATTAAATAGTATAAACTCATTGATTACCTTTGAATCTATCTAAATTGAATAACAAATTGTACGCTTTTAGGGATGAATATATTTAATAAAAAAATTGATCTAATTGATTGTTTTGAATCGAATTGTATCAAATTTCATACAAAAATGGTTTAATAAGTTAGTTATGGGTTGTACAAATTAAAAACCAAACTTATTCGATTGGATTTTGTTTCACTATAGAAAAGGTGATTATGTTCGAACCAATCAAATTATTAATTATTAAATTAATATAATTTTATATATTATATAATATATTTAAAATTATTAAATTAAAATAAACTTTGAAAATTAATTTATATTAAGAAATTAAAAAAAGCCTCTTTCGCTTTCCTTCCTACGTCCCAACTGCTTCCCATGCACCCCTTTGTCTTCGAATCCTCCTCAATTATCGCAGTACTTTCCCTCCCACTTTTCAACTTTCCCTAATCTTTTGTCACACACCCTCTCTATAGAACACTTCAACCAAGTTAGCAAGTCTAACTCCTTCTCCTCTCTCGCGTCGACCTCTACAAAATGCCTCAATCAAGTCCCTCTCGACTCTCACAATGGTGATTGGTGAGTGGATGTTCGACAACAAGAGGCCATGATAACCAACTACGATACTACCACTAGTAAGTGGTAAACACAAAACTAGTAATCTAGTATTACTACTATTTGAGCATGATTGAAATTCACATTACTCACACATTGAAAGGTATCTAGGTGAACCCATAGATATATGTTCACTATGTAACTCATTCTTTTCGCCTTTCCTTAACCTCGAACCTAGAACTTAACCCTTAAGTACCTCATGTTTTTAGAAACTAGTACCGTCTTGGTATAAAATAACATTTTTATTTTATTGATAGTCATACAAAGTAGCTGATATTTTAGCCATTTGCATCAAACTCAAACTTTCTTATTGCATGTGCACTCCTCCGGAAGCACACACTAGAATAAGGGGTAAAGAATGGGTTACATAGTGAACATAGATCTATGGGTCCGCCCAAATTCTCTTCAATGTGCGAATAATGTGAATTTCAACCATACTCAAACAACTATTATTCTACATTTCTACTAATAATTTCATAGTTATTCATTAGTGTACATTAATGATAACTGTATTTTATATAGTTATTTTTATCAATTTTACTAATGATAATTGCTATGTTCTTTTCATATTTAGTTAATTTTTGTTAAATAAATTAATATATTCCTTTTATGTGCTAAAAATACATTTTTAATAAAATTAAATAATTTGTATCGAAAATGTACTAAATTTCATATTTCTGTCCACAAATATAATTTCAGATAATATAGTTTCTTAATTACAATTTATAACAATTGAAAATATAATTTAAATTAAATTTGGGCTTAATTATAATTATTAAAAGTTTAAAAATTTAATTTAAAATTAGAAAAGGGCTTAACTGTAATTTAAGAAAGGTTAAAATGTAATTTGAAATATATTTGTGAGTGAAAATATAATTAATAAAAGTTATTATTCTTCACAGATTAGCGGAACCACGCGCCAACAACACGCGCCAATCATGGACCGTCCGATCAAATAAGAAACGGCTACGATGCGCGCGTCCTGATCACGTCCTACGAAATCGCGTGTTCCGAGTGGGGCTCACCTGCCGCGCAGGCCGGCGTGCAGAGTGGGACCCACGTTCTAATGCGTCCAGTCGTTGTCCCCCACGCACGCCCGCCTCTGATCACGTGCGTTGATCTCAGCGTGAAACCAGAGTTTCAGCGAATCAGAATCTGCGACATGTCCACCTGAATCCATTCCTGAAATCAGAAATTGCCACGTGTCCCACTCTATATTTCATCCAATAATGTGATGACACATGGCATATTATCATGAGCGCGAAAGCGTAGGATCAAGTCCCCGTTCCAGCTGTTGTTTGCCATGTTGGGCGTGCCATTATCCCGTGTGCCATTCCTGCGTGCACCCGGTTTGTTCACCCAATGATATGCTGCCACGTGGCCTTAAGGAATCTTGCAGCGAATCAGATTTTGACACGTGGCACGCACAATGAATAAAAAAAATGCAGAAACGGCTCCTTGTCACGCGTGAATTAAAATATGTTTTTGATTTTCGCGTGACCGCGGATTTTAAAAGGAATGTCGAGGTTTTATTTTCGATACAAATTTTAACGTGTTTATGATATTTTAATATTTTTGATGTATTTTTTTTAGCTATAAATAGGTGATGTTATGATAGAGTTGAGAATTTTTTTTTAGATTAGAATTTTCTGTTGTGTTTGGGACTGGACAGTGGAACACGCAGAAGCCATTTTTGGCTTCTGTTGTGTTATACATGTGCCAAATATTTACGATCTGTAATGTTTTAATTTTCCTTCTTGTTCTTCTAATTTTTCTGCAATTTGCTGTAATTTTTATTTTAAATTTATGAAGTAATTTAATTTTTCTAGGGTTGCATTTGATTCAAATATATGAAGCTTTGATTTTAATTATTTTTGATAGATTTATAAGACGTTCGATTTGTTCATTCTATTTTGTGCTTAATGCTTTTTGATTATTTACGAATCTTATCAAAACGATCCGTGGCACATGAATAAACTTGGAAGAGGCATTTGTGTGTGTATTGCTCGTAAATAGAATGACATGTATGATGAATGATAGGAATATACCCTAATTGTATGTGTGTCCTTTTGAAAAATTAGAACGTAATGAATCTTGGTGAATTTAATTCTCATAGAGATATAGTGAATTAATTTAACGAGGTGTGTTTATACGGAGCTCGGAAGAGATGTATGAATAAAAAAGAAGTTTTCGGTTGACAAATTAAATGTACTAAAAAATATAAATCAAAAGAAAATAATATGATTGGAGTGGATTAGTTTGGTGAAAAATTGCAATCCTAGAGTTCTCTTATTTTTTTGTTACCTTTTTCCATATCAACGATTATTTTGGATAAAATCAGAGAGATACAATTTTAGTACTCAACAAACTATAATAACAAATCCTCGTGAGAACGATACTCTACTTACAAATCTTTATTACGTGTGACCGTGTATACTTGCACGATTTATGTGTGTTCCAAAACACACAACAATTAACTTAACATGTTAATTAAAAAAAGTTAATATGCTAGTTCAAATAAAATATATAAATAAAGAATAGTTATGAGAGTGAAAGAAAAAGCCATGATAACCAATTATTTATTATTTTAAATTATTTATATGCATATTGGGTATCGTAAACTATATATTTGTACTATATATTGTGTAAACTATAAAGTGAAAATATGTATATTATTATGTATATGTATGGTATAAATTTTTTTTGTTTACTAATTTGTATACTATACTTTATATGTTATATATGTAGTATATTATCTATTGTGTGAAGAAACTGTGTTTCAATTTGTATGCCCTTTGTCCTCTTGTATTGTTGAGATACATCTATTTAACTATGTTACTTGGTCGTATATTACAATCTCATTCTTATACATTATAATAATGGACTTAATTCAGTTATTATGGAAATGAACAAAGAATAAGAAGATATGAATGCATTAGATCTTACATCATCACAAACATGTAAAGTCAATGATGAAACAAGTGAAAGAGTCGAGAAATTTGTGAATATACAAACTAAAAATAATGCACTATTTCCTATACCAAGAAAGAGAATTGCTCAAGCTGGGCAAGGTACTGCTAAGGTTTACAATGAAGATAGCAAGACTTCTTAAATATAGGATCATTTCACCCTTATTAAAGATTACATTCTTGAGTTTTCTAGGGTTACATGCAATTATTGTAACAGGAAATAGGCCAGACACTCTAAGAGGAATGACACATCTAGTTGTTGGAATCAATTGCAAAACCAATATAAAAATATTTCCTTATAGAGCTAACCTTCAGAAGCAAAAGCTTCTTAATTTTCAGAAGGCACAAGAAAGTGGTGGTACTAGCTTAGTTGCATAAAAACTTGATCAAAAAGTAGTAAAGAAGACTTTATCCAATATGATTATTCTAAGTAAGTTGCCATTCAATTTTGTTGAACATGAAGCTTTTCTAAACATTTACAAAATTGTATGTCCACAAATACAATTTTCATCACAAAAGACTATTATAAGAGATATTATGTAACTTTAAGTTAAGAGAAGAGGACCTTAAAATTGGACTTGAGGAAAAGAAAGCAATGGGTGTGTCTTAGTATAGATTGTTAGACGTCGATACAAAACAATTATTATATGGTGATAACTGGTCACTATATTGATAGTGAATAGAAGATGCATAAAAGGATTACTAGTTCCAAATCATAAGGGAGAAATGATTGGAAAGAAAAATGAGTCTTGTTTGCGAGAATATGGAGTTTAAAGTGTTTTTACGATAACAATGGACAGTGCTAGTTCTAACGGTTTTGTCATTTCTTGTTTGAAAAATAGACTCAAAAATTGTAGTGGCATGATGTTAAGAGGTGAATTTGTTAATGATAGATGTGCTGCCCCATTCTCAATTTGGTAGTCAACTATAGTCTTAAAGAAGTAGATGCCTCGAGTTGGTACATTTGAAATATTGTTCGATATGTGAGATCATCTACTTTATGCCCACAAAAATTGAAAGAGTGCAAAAGCAAGAAGTATTGAGTGTAATGCACTTGTTTGCTTGGATGTTAGCACAAAGTGGAACTTGACATATATGATATTGAAACCTACACTAAAGTTCAAAAAAGCATTTGAGAGAATGGGTTTTAAGGATTGAGGGATACTTGTGTTAAATTTAAGATGATGGTGACAATAATGAAGGTTCACAAGTAGAAAATGATTAGAAAAGAGCATAATCATTTATTAAATTCTTAAAAAGTTTACATGATGCAATTTTAAAATTCACTTCAAACAAATATGCTCAAAAGATGAATTATATTTAAACTCAATTAATGATGTTGAATGAATCTGAAAATCATAACATGTGAACTATGGCTAACACCATGAAGTCAAAATTTGATAAGTATTTGGGTGATGTGAACAAGATAAATAAAATTTTGTTTATTGCAGTTGTACTTGATTTTCGATTCAAAATGATATACTTCAATTTTATATTTAAGAGGACATATGAAGATGATTTAACTTTACATTAGAAGTAGGAATGAAGGAAATATTGATGAAATTATGCAAATTTTATAATAAAATTTGCAATGAAAAAGATGGTATAAGAGGATCCATATTCCCCAAAATGTCAAAAAAAATGATTACTATTTTTGAAACAAATGAGGATAAATCTCATTTTGAGATGATATTTAGGAAGCAATTCGAGGCTAAAAATAATAATGCAAGTCAATTTGAGGTCGATAGATAATTGAGTGCGACTTGCAAGATTACAGAAGAGTTCTTACTTTGATGTCTTGAATTGGTAAAAGTTTAATTTTGATAAGTAAAAGGTTTTCTGTTATTGTCCGATAGGTATTAACAATTTAAGTATCAACAATTACTTCTAATTCATTCTTCCATATGAACGAGTATGTCTTGGATCCATTTAGGAGCTCTTTATATATATATATTAGTTGTTTTTGGAAAAAATCTTCTTCTGTCATGATTTCAATAGGCTCGATTGATCCTGATAAATGATTACAGTAAAAACTATTTTATATGTATTTACTAATATGTTTGCACATTTTATGATTTAAATCTTTTGTTTACATGTAATTTTACCAATTATTTTTTGTTAATTTCAAGAACTTTTAAGATTCACAAATTACATGTCATGGAGTTAAAAGAAAAATGGGTTGTTTGGTATTATTTTTTTCATGCTTTTAAGTCTTAAAATAAACTAATACATAAATTTTAAAATAAGTTAATAACTTGTTTTAAAATGCTTATTTGAAAATTTGTTGTTATTTTTTATTAATATAAAAACTTCATTGGAAACTTATTTATTATTTGGAGATTTAGAGTTCGGATAGTATGTATATAGATTATTTAGAGGTTGATAATTACATATAATTTATGTTAATATTCTATGAAACATGACACATGAATAATTGAATATATATTAAATTATAATAGTTAATAACTTGATATTTACTACAAACAAGCATGTTATTTGATCAAAAAACTTTGCACAAATGTACACATAATAAATGCACACATACATAATATATTTGTGAAGTAAAAGAGACTTTCAGTAATATTTTATAAAGAAAACCAACTGATCGAACCGACTTATTTGTCGATTGGTGGATTAATTAAACATGTTTGTCGGTTCAACATTTTAAAAAACACCTACGTCGATTCACTTGTTTATTTCATGATAAAAATCGACCAAAATAGACCACCACTCCTACAAGTTCTCATTTACATTGAACGAGGTGCAATCACACTTGACTACAAGACAAATCAGCCCTTTAACGCAACATTTGAACACACCTAAACAACTTGACACCTTCGAGCAAGAGGTGGTTGATGCGTCTATGCAAAGAATTCCTTCAGCCGCATTGAAACTTTCGATTTCAATTTGAAGATAAACATTCCATTTTAAAGTTATATAAAAATACATATATATGTTACTGTAGACGTGGAAGCACTTTGTCAACTTATCATGCAGCTTAACCTTAAATTCGTTGAATAAGCCACATTTTCATCATTCTAGTTTTCACTACTTTTTAAAGTTTTTTCCTATCATTTTACTAATAATTTGAATGCAATCAATTATTATGGTAACTTTTGATGCCAAAATGACCCGAATCTAAGAAAATTGGCCGTGTTATCTCATCCTAATTTTTAAGTGACTTTTTGTCATCCCATGTCCATTGGTGCCAGAATTGATGCATTAAGATCGTATACTTTATCAGATTATAGTCAATTTGGCTTGGAAAGGTTTGCCAAAATAATTTATTTTAATCAAATTAAAATGAAAAGTAGTATATTAATATGACCACTCGAACAACAATCAAATTTTGAAGGGTCCGTAACTTCTCAACTAGTATGAAACCAAGCCAATTTAACAATAAAAAGAAAACAATGGACTCAGAGAAAGCACTCAATTGAAATACCCAAAAATAAAACAGAGAGCAAGGAAAGCACTCAAATTCTTTGCACTGCAAGAAACAAGCCTCTACTTGGGTTGTCATTAGACAGTTGCAAGATAGCAGTAGTATACATACAACCAATGTTTTAGGAAGCTGATCGCTCACTAATGGAAAGGATAAAATTAATAAAGGGATGCCTAATCAACCAGTAGATGAGACTCGATTTTATTTTCTTACCTCGTATTTCTTGGTCCCAAACACAGACTAATTTGCACAAACCTGCAAAACAAGAAAGAAAATAAGCATCATTGCCTGAAGAAATAAAATTACACTTTAAATTACATTTCCCTTTTTTAAAATCAGTTTTGAGCACAAGTACATAGACAGTTGCACAATGGGAGAGGAATCTACCTGCAGTTGAATCCATAACCTCCTTAAGCTTTCAAAGCAGCTTTGTGAACCATCGTCTCCTTGTGTATTTGATGGCAACTCTTCTCAACAAGATCGAGGAGTTTCTCCAAGTTCATAGACCATGAGTTAAGAATATCATTACTATCCTTTGATGTTTGGAAACATACCACACCCAATGGTCTGTCAATCTTTGCCACTAACGCCTTGGAAACAACCATATCTGAAAGATGCTTCTCAGCTTCCTGAATTAGAATGACACCAAAATGTTCGAGTTATAATCAGACTAAACAGATATTCAAATTTTCAGCCCTAACATATGCTTCCAATTTTCCATAGGAATGAAGCACCCAAGGGATGGATTAGACTTAAGCCCCAAATGTTGATAGATACACATTTGATATTATAACATAGCGGACTATCAGGTATTATAAAATGCTTAGATCCACCTCCAGACGAAAAAACTAAATGTAGCAAAACCTTCATCGGTAAAAATTGAAATGGCATTCACCGCAAAAATTTGATTCAAATAAGCTTAACAGACCTGAATGCTGAGACACAGCAGCTCTGCAAGTCTCTTCAGAGTAATTCTCGAGTAATATTTGGAAACAACAAGGATATTCTGAAAAACGTGTCACGTACAACAATTATCATCAGATTAATCAATATTTAACAAATGCAACTCACACATATAATAAGTTAAATATAACACATGCAAGCAAGGACGAGAACAGACATGTTCAATTATTCTCAGTTTTAGATCTTCTGCAGCTTTTTCACCCAAAGAGCCTCCAAGCATGTTCTCTTCATTCTCAAACTCATCTTTGTACGTATTCCAAAGGTTTGTCCACTGTATGACCTCCATTGTGACCAATTGTTTCAATAGCAACCTGAGAAGAAGACAAGCTCCAATTGTCACACTAACTATAACGTACCTATAAGTTCAGGATGGATGTTAGGCAGGGTCTATACCTAAAATGTGGAAGCTCAGAAAGATTCTTATCCTCCAAAGTAGAATTAAGAAGGCTTGACTGCATTGGATCATGTGGTGCCAAGACAAGGTACCAACTGATTTTCCTCAAGACCTGCACATAAAACAATATGGATCAGAAGTTCCAAAGAAGTTTCTAGATACTAAAGAATTTCAGAAGAAAAAACAAATAAGGTTTTTACCGGTGTCCATTTGGCTTGGTCTTCTCTGACGGAAGGAATCTCATAAATTGCCTTATAGCAGCGGCAAATTTCAAGGTAATCATTGTTATGGGAATAATACCTAAAGTTGAAAAGGAATGTGAGATATTGAGCATCCCATCCTTGGGGAAAAAAATCAAAGGCAAATAAAAGATTCACAAAATCACCATTGAAGCTTTTTTTTCTCTAAAAAATGGTGTACATAAACATCTACTTGGTGAAAAATCAGCAATTAAGGGGGGGGAACGATTATACTCAAAATGCCCCCAACATGACTTGGTTAACAAACATGATGCTTCTTCTAATTACCACTCAAATACGTGATACAACCAGGGCAATAGACTAAAGAAACAGTTGTTCCGTGTGCAATAACTCTGAAAATAGAGCTCTTATTGTACTTTCTTGCTTAATATTTGTTTGTTTTATTAAATAAATGGTGTTTTTGAACAAAACATTTAAATATAATTACTATATGTAATAGGGAGAGAATGTTAATTTCTAGATTTTTGAGGATTTTTCTAGAATTTTTTGGATATTTTTATGATTTTTTTATGACAAGTGGATGTATTTAGCAGCCGCGTGGATCTACTCAGAAGGCAGAGGCAAAGCATCGTTGTTTTTTGCGCCGAAAATCAGCTACAGCCGGCTCCCGCATTGTGATCTGCCCTCGTCCAACCATATGTTGCCATATGGCACACGCACAAGTAGCTCTGTAATACACAACTCTCACTCGTCTGATCCACGCATACCACATCAGCGGTGCGATCTTTCCCCCTTCTTGCCACGTGTCCTCCTATGTACCATCAGATGAATCATTTTCAACTGCTCGGGTTTAGTCTGAACTTATTTCAAAGGTTTAAGCTTCTCTCACTCCAGAATGCAGACAACCCCATTTTTCATCCCATTTCATCTTTTCAACCTCTCCACCATTCCATATGCCATTTACCATCACAAACACCATTTTAATTCTTAAGCTTAGTTTAGGGTCCCAATTGAGAATTTTAATATATGAATTGGGTTCTACGTAAAAGGGGAAAGCTTTGAGGTTCTCACAATAAAGATGAAGTAGAGCTTGGAGTTTGAGGATTCTACAAAGGTTTTTACCAAGGTTTTTACCTCTTTCACTTGACTTTGATTTATTTGTATTAATTTTCATGTTTAAACTCCTATTAAGGAATTTAATGTATTTATTGATGATGACTTAGACCCATTTTCTAGGGTTAATGTTGAACTTAATTATGTAGCTTGAATTAGCACAATTTCCTAATTGTATTTATATAAATGGATGATTTATTTATGCTGAGTTTAATGCTTTCAATTATGTGTTCATTAATTGAGATTATTAATTTAGCTTGAAAGAGTAAATTAGGAATTTGTCTATGGGTAAATGAGGGCAAAAATATGACCAATTGTATGCAACTTTATTAAAAGCAAGCTTAATGTGCTCTATGTAATTAGAATAGCATGAAACTGTGACTAACTACATTTGGGTAATTTCATGAGTGCTTGGAAAAGACACATAAATAGGATATGTGCATTTAAAAGTCTATCATCCATATTTATATGCAATTAGGAAGAAGAATTAATTCTTGTGCATAATTGGGGAATGCAAGGCTCTAGGTTCTCTTATCTTCTAATTTACTAATTGTCAATATTCGTAATTAATTTACTTTAATTGCATGTTTTAATTAGTTTTCTTTTAATTGTTTACGATTCAGTTTTCATATTCTAAATATTCTAAATATTCTAAATATAAGTAGGGTGACTCCATTTTGGCAATCACTTGCACAATACTTCAAACTTCGTAGGAACGACAATCTCGACATTAAATGCTTATTATTTGTACACGAATTGTGCACTTGCACAATCATATCAAATTTTTAGCACCATTACCCAGTATTAACAATTATTATGTAAAGTGATATTAATACTATGTATAGCAAGCACTAATTTGAACATGTTATATTTAATCTTTTTAGTTGTTTTTGTCTTAGTAGATAATATGACTAGGTGGAGACGTTAGCAACTTGTACCTTTTGAGCCACATGTTGTAAGTTCAAAACAAATAATAAGAGATAGTTCATTACACTTAACCAATTATTATTAATGAGGTTCAACCAACATCTCATCAACCAAAACAACCAACAAAATTGATAGATTTTAGGGTCCTATGATTGAAACGGTCCATGCACCAAGTAGAAGGCAGGATGTTCAAGTAGATACCTTCTCAAACAACCATCATACAATTGATTCAAGTTTCAATCCAATTTGGTGGTCTCCATGATGATCATCCCTATGTTCATATGGCCAACTCCGTGAAAATTTGTGACACCTTCAAACAAGATGAATTATCCAAGGTCGCAAATAGGTTAAGATTGTTCCCCTTCTCCTTATGTGACACGGCAAAGAGTTGGCTACATTCTCTACCAACCGAGTCAATTATAATTTGGGAGGACCTTGCTCAATGGTCCTTAGACCAATATTTTCCACCCTCCAAGACGGCAAAATTGCAAAATAACTTCATGTAATTTACACAACTTGATGGTGAATCATGGTATGAGGTGTGATAAAGGTTCAAAGAATTAATGAGACAATGCCCACATCATGGTATTCCAACATGACTTCAACTCCAAAAATTTTACCATAGTTTGTTGGGTTCTGATTGCATAATTATTGATGTCGTCGTCAGTGGAGCATTCACAAGCAAAGACAAGCATTCAAGCTCTTGGAAAAAAAGGTGCAAAATCATTATAATTAGTCAATTGATTGGTCACAACCACCCAAAGAGACATGGAGACTAATGAGGTAAATATTAATTTGGATTTGTTTGCTCAAATTTCTTTTATGTCTAATCAAAATGCTTTAATGGAAAGATTATTCAAGAGTATTGAATCGATAAGAGAAAATATGATGCAAATTGATAAGTATTATTTTATACAAACTTTTATATGTCAACTCCTTTACATTTACACTTATTTTATTGTTCTTATATTCTAAAATTGTTTATTTTGTATTTATTGAGAAAATAATAAATTTTCTGTATTTTTATGGATTTCTTTGTATCAAATAAATTAACTTAGAAAAGCACGTTGATCAACTTAGAAAAGCCTGATCAAAACTCTGCCTCCAATGCGTGCCACTTGTTAGCTAGACAGCACCACCTTGTGGTACCAAGACTCGTCCCAACCATGCATGTATCACACCACCTTTCCACAACTCAACACGTCAGGCACCTGACCAACCCCACCCCTTGTATGCTTCCACCTCTAAACTCATTTTGACCATTTGACTAGCTTCTCTATCCATGACACATGGCATAGCAGATATACGTCTATTATCTCATCTAACGATCCAAACTTAATTTGAGCCCAAAATTGGGAGAAAATAAACCTAATTTTTCCATATAAATACCCAAACGACACCCCATTCTTCACATAGTAGCATAATTACACTGAATTTGAGAGAAAATTCAAATTTGGTGCAATCTTGCAATATTTTTAAAGGAGACTCAAGAACAAGGTTGAAGATTGGTGCAATTGTCTCCCTTGGCTCCAATTATTCATCAAAAAAATAAGATTTTTGTCTGTTCTCTCTTCATTATGAAATATTTAGTTATGTTTATGGATTTAATAAATTATATATAGCTAAATAATTCGTTGTAATTATGAGCAATTTTTAAGCCCTAAACTATAATTTAATTAATTTAATGTCATGATAAATTTTATTTCAATTCTTGATTCTTAATGTGTACAATTTTATGTTTAAATGTCAAAACTATGTATGTGTGAATTAGAGTTATCAACTAATTTTTTGCATGAATGTATTTAATGCTAATTTAAGATATTAGTCTGTAATTGCTAATATTCTTATTTGATGTTACACCTTCTAGCTTCTGTTACAATTAAGATTGAATATTTAAATTAAAGGTTATTATGGGATTTTATCTTGCATAATTTAATTATTACCTTTTTAGATCATAATACAATAAATGAATTAAATCTAGTATGTAATTCTAGGTTTTTCAAGATACAGGTTAGTTAATAATTGAATTATTAATCAATTACATCGAAAGAAAATGTAGAAAGTCTTAAATGCAACTAAATTTTTAAAGTTAAAGTTAGGAATTAAATAAGGGTTTTAAATTATAAATTTGATTTAGAAATTAATTTTGATTCATGACATAATTAATTAAACTGTAGACTAGTGGTTGTGATAGTCTCATGATCACATCTCTATTATTTTCTCCCAAAAATCATGTTTTCACTACTTTTTTTATTTTTATGTTATCTTTATCCTTTTTGCAATCAACCAAAATCCCCATTATTAACTTAAATTAACTCTCTAACGAGCTAATAATTAGAAGTTTACCAATCCTCTGCAAGTTCAACCATTACTTCAACTATACTAACAGTGACATATTTTTAATAAAAGGAATTAACTTTTGATACGCTATTTTGGAGTGTCACAAGGGCCCTTCATGGTTTGTGATGTATAATAGAAACTATTCAAAGAATATTGGTCCTAACAAGCATGAAGAGGCAAAATATGTGAAAAATAACAACCAAAACTTCAACCATGGTGTTTCTTCTTCAACCAATGGACCACCACTTCAATCAAACTTTCTACAAACTCAAGAGGTAAAGCCTTCACTTGAAAACATGATGGGGCAACTCATACAAATTTATGGTGCAAGGTTGGAAAAGAACGATGCAAAGGTTGAGAGGTTGAGTAGTGAGATAGAGACTTTGGAGCAATTATGAAAGAGATGAGAGCAAGTCAAAGGATTTTTATGTTATTTTTATCCTTGGGTTAAGGTCAAGAATTCCAGTGTTACAATCAATCATGAAAGAGATGAGAGCAAGTCAAAGGAACCTTGAGGTGTAATTTGGATAACTCACAAGAACTATTGAGTAGAAGCCCCCAAGAATGATTCCAAGCCAAAACCAAAAATAATCCAAGAGAGAGAAAATTATCAAGCCATAGCTCTTCGAGTGGAAGAAAATTGGGGTTAAAGACAAAGAAAAGATTGTGAATGACATTCCATGAAAGAAAAGAGAGTTGAAGAGAAGTAGCCAAGAAGAAAAAGCAAATGGAGGAAGAACTCACCCAACTGCCACACACCTCTATTAGGTAACATTTCTTACACTCCTTAAATGTTTCCTCAACGTTTCCAAAAGAAAAGGAAGATGATGAATTCGCTCTAGTTATGAAATCTTTCAAGAAGTTTCATATTAGTATTCTTTTTGTGTGATTATTGGAGCAATCATCATTATACATAAAATCCATGAAAGAAATATTGGCTAAGAGGAAACTTGATGGTGATAGAACAATAGTGCTTTCGGAGGGGTGTTGGGCAATAATTGAAAGGAGATCATTGTCTAAGCTCAAAGAACCAGATAGTTTTCCTATCTCATGTAGTAAGGGTGCAAGAGATTTTGATATAGCTATTTGGGGGCTAGTGTGAATATCATGCCCATGTCAATTTTCATGAAATTTGGCTCGGAGAAAAAGAAGGCAAAACCTACCAATATCACTCTTCAAATGACGGATGAATCCTTAAGGAAGCCTTTTGGGATTGTGGAAGATGTGCTTGCAAAGGTTGATATCTTAATACTTTTGGTGGACTTTGTTGTTTTGGATATAAAGGACCAAAAAATTCCAATCCTTGGTAGACCATTTCTAACCACGAATCATATGTTAGTTAATCAAGAAAAAAGAGAGCTCGTTGTGAGGATTAAAATGAAAAAGTGATTTATAAAATGCTAAACTCATAAAAAACCCCCAAATCAACCATAGGAGAAAGATATTTTAAAGTTAGTGGACTTGACAAGCAAAACCAAGAAAGAAAAGGAATTTTGAGAGAGAAGTATTGGCTTTGGTAGAATCTAGGAGGAAGAAGTATGGTGGTGTAGTAGATGGATAAAATTTCATACAATACCAAGTCGATAATGATATAGGTCAAGGTTGGTTAGATGAATGGATGAGAAATTTACCCTAAAGTAGTTCGAAGTATCTTGAACAATACCAAAAAGCCCATTGGAATAAGTGCTTGATTTATCGCAAGTTATATGCACCATGAAAAGCTTAATGGAAAGTTTAATCAAGAACTATGGTGGAAGGCAACCCCATCTGTTTATTATCTAATAAGTTCTTGTTTTGTAAATGCATAAAGCAATAGAGGCAACATTGCGTTTCAAATGGACAAATCAAGTTATGGAGACTAAGCAGGATTAGAGGACAATGCTCTTAACCCTTTTATTTTTTTTTCTTTGTGATGTCCAAATTAAGGACAATGTGTGATAATTATGGAGGAGAAAACTTCATCTCTTTGCTTCTTTTCTCTTGTTATTTTTAGGCTCTCTTTTTTTGTGAGATACAGATGGTCCGTTTTGAACATTTTAAAGATATATGCATGTATTTGTGGTGAATTGAGTATGAACCCAATGATTATATTAGTTTTTTTAATGATGATATGGAATGACATGATTGTTGGGATGCATGTAATCATCTTGTTTGTATCCTTTAGTTTTTGATCGAGATATTTCATACTTGTTAATAAATGTCATCATTGTACGAATTGAAGTATTAACTCAAGAAAGCTTTTGCGAGTATTGTGATGGCTACTTATAGTCTTCCAAGCCTTAGAATTTGCTTGATCACCTCTCAAGGCAAAATCCTAGATAATTTCATGCAATTGAAATGATTTAGGCCATTTTTAGACCATTTGAGCCTTTTCAAGCCTACCTTGGATTTATGCATCATTACTCACCCTCATTGAGCCTTAATGTTTACCCTTTTGTTTCTTTTTGCCCACCCAAAATAATATGTCCCACTTATCCGTCACACCTTTAGCACGTGTTTTATTTGTTATGTATTATAGCTTCGTTAAATTGTGGTAGGTTTGGTGCACATTTGAAAAAAGAAAAAATATATATTGAGAAAGGAGTGCTACACCTCAAAAAAAGAAAGAATACAATGAATAAGTTTAAGGGTATATTATCCCAACAAAAAGAAAATCAAATGTGAAAAATAAAGAAACAAGTTTAGGTATGCACTAGTGGTGATGACAAAAATCAAATGGTTCATGAGAAGAACATGTAAGCTAAGTGGTGATTTTGAGCCTATATATTTCTATTTGTCTACCCCAAACCCAAACCTTACATTTTAAGCCTAATGAAGTCCTATTGATCTTTTGGCTTGATATCTGTCTACATTAGTGGAAAGAGGTCTACAAAGTGAACTTATGAAGCTTGTTATCTTTAATTTAGACTTAATCTTAATTGCATGTTGACATGAGCCTATCTAGTGCATGATATGTTTACATGGAATGGTATGTGCATGTCACACACATACGAAATATTTCATTAAAAAAACTAAGGATACACATCAAGGAATGCAATTGTTAATCAATTGTTATAAGGAATTCCCCATTGTGTGACATGTACAACCGTTAATGGATCTAAATGTTTGTCAAGCATGCTTGTATATATTGTCATATGTTCATTAATAATCTATTAGGTTAATGTTTTGCTTGAGAACAAGCAAATATTAAGTTTAAGGGATAGAGTTATTGTACTTTATTGCTTAATATTTGTTTGTTTTATTAAATAAATAGTGTTTTGGGCATAAAATATTTAAATATAATTATTATATGCAATAAAGAGAGTAATAATTTTCTAAATTTTTGGGAATTTTTTTGGATATCTTTATGATTTTTAAAGAGAGATGGATACATTTAGCAACCGCGTGGATCTACTTAGAAGGTAGCAAGTCAAAATGAAGTCGTTTTGACACCCAAAATCAACTATCGTTGGCTCCAACATTGTGTGCTGACCTCATCCAACCAGATGTTGCCACATGTAACATGCAAGGCCTAAGCGCGCGTTGCGATCCACAACTCTCTCGCTTGTCCAATCCATGCAAGTCACGTCGACGACACGATCCTCCTTTCTACTTGCCATATGTCCTCCTGTGAACCATCAGATGAAACATTTTCAACGACTCATTTAATTTGAGCTTATTTCAAGGGTTTAAGCTTCTCTCAATCATCAGAATATAGAGAGTCCCCATTTTTCATCCGCTATCATCTTTTCCACCTCTCTACTATTCCATACACCATTATTTACCACCATAAACACTATTTTAATTCCTATTTTGGTAGCTTAAGCTCAATTTAGGGTCCCAATTAGGGAATTTTAGGATACTACAAAAAACAAAGCCTGAAGGTTCTCACAATGAAGATGAAGTAGAGCTTAAAGCTTAGAGCTTGAGGATTCTACAAGGGCTTTTAACTCTCTCACTCTACTTTGTATTTATTTGTATTAGTTTTTATGTTTAAACTCCTATTAATGAATCTAATGTATTTATTGATGATGAGCTAGACCCATTTTCTAGAGTTTATGTTGAACCTAATCATGTAGCTTCAATTATCAAAATTCCCTAATTGTATTTATATGATTGGATGATTTATTTATGTCAAGTTTAATACTTTCAATTATGTATTCATTAATTGATTGATTTGAGATTCTTAATTTAGCTTGAAAGAGCAAATTAGGAATTTATTTATGAGTAAATGACATTAATTGGGATAGGGCAAAAGCATGACCAATTTTATGCAACTTTATCAATTGCAAGCTTAATGTGCTCTATTTAATTAGAATGGTATGAAAATGTGATTCATTGCATTGGGTAATTTCATGGATGCTCGGAGAATACACATGAATATGACATGTGCATTTAAGTTGATCATCCATATTTATAAGTAATTAGGAAGAATTCTGGTGTATAATTGAGGGATGCATAAGCTCTAAGTTCTCTTATCTTCTAATTTACTTAATTGTGGATATTTGTAATTACTTTAATAGTATGTTTTACATAGTTTTAGCTTTATTTATTTACAATTCAATTTTCATAGTTCAAATAGAAGTAGCGTGACCCAATTTTGGTAATCACTTGCATAATATTCCAATCCTCATGGGAACGAAAATCCCGACTTTAAATACTTATCACTTATACACAACCCGTGTACTTGCAAAATAGTGTCAGTGTGGTTTGCAGATCTGTTTTGATGCTTAGGACCGATAAACTTAAAATTGAACCCCCGAAGAATAACCTATAAAATTATTAAAAAGAAATCCATTTTTTTCTACAAAAACATGATCCATGAATCATTTTACCTTAATTAGGAAGTTTCTAGAGAAAAACGTCCAGTGGGACCAAATGAACATGCGATCAAAAGTTTCAAGGAATAAATAAATAAGAATAAAAGTTGAGCGAGCAAAGTATAGTTTAGTGTACAGTTCGAAGAACTATTTGTGATTTTTTTTTTCTAAGCTACACAATTAAGAATATTGGAGCCATTGGATCTTTTGATAAGAAGACGGGTGCTAAATTTTGTAGCCATGACAAACATGCAATTCTAATTTTGAAGAGGATTTTGACGTACTGATCTAAAAATTCCCTACTAGCATGAAACTAAGTTAGCATAGACATACACAAACACACAAAAGTAATACAACTGCCTCATCAGTTCAGGTTAAAGCAAGGAAAAGAGATAATAAACGAATATACCGTATCATTAGTTCATAGTAGATTCTCTTCAGCTCCAAAAGTGATGGAATATCAGCTGGTGCTTCTTCCACAACACTGTCAACTTCCTTAGGCTTTTTCTTTGCTTTTGAAGGATCAACTTCAAAAACTCTTGGACTGATCTTCCGTGAAAGGATTTGTGCACGAACATAGTCCTGACGATCTAAGCACAGCCGGACCTACAGATTTTTATTTATGAGCAAAACTTGATTTCGTTAACAGCACACCACAACCCGGTAAGATACCCTATGTGTAACAAGTAAGAATTAAATATGAGCAGTATCCGCATGAAATGTCTCATACTTGTTCAAGAATGAATGCGATTTTCTCAGTTTTAGCCATAGCACCAAAAGTTTCAACCTGAAAATATTAATAATTAGAGAAGAGTCCAAGAAAAAGGAATTAAGAGGAGAATGGGGCAACAAAAGAATGAAAATGACAGAACCAACCGCGATTTCTTGCATTAAATCAGCGGCTTCCGCTATCAGGCCCTGTTCTTCCTTAATCTTTGCAAGTTTCTTGATCAATCGGGCTCTCTCGATTTCAACATATATCTATCAACAAATGAAACTAATTGTAAAGAAACCATATTGACGGTCAAAGGGATCCTAGAAGTTAAATTTTGTGCATAAATATTTACCTTCCCAGCAGAAATATTATTTAGTGTTTTAATGAGCTCAATACGAGTGTCAAGGTCTGGCGTCTGATCAATATATTGCATAGCTTGCTGTACCATTGCAGTCACAGCCTGTAAAAATAGACATTCCCATGAAAAATGCCAACTGGATCACATCATATTAATGCATCCCAGAGAAAGAGTATCAATATATAAAATAAAGAGCTGTAGATCACTATATTGCATGGACACGATTAATTCATCAAATGTGCTAACCTTTTCACAAAGTCCACGTGCATGGACAGTACTTCAACAGGTATAAACTATCACTCATCTAACATAGTTCTTTTTCAAGCAAAAAAAAGGACAGTTGCAGCAAGCAAATTCTTTCTTCTACAACAATTAAACGTTTTCAATTTCTTGAACCTGTACTATATGGGTACAAAAACTGGGAAAACTTTGAACACTTGAGTACCACCATTAATCCAACTTACAAATAAACTGATGGTCAACAATTACGTCTCTATCCAGTGATAATCATATGCACCAAGATAAAACAAAGCTACAGAATTTTAAACTGAAAAAATACTGGTACAAGCTATTATATATCCACATCATGTACTAGACCAGATCTTAGTATAAAAAGTAAAATGAGTAACCATGACAGCATTTCAAGAGTAAATACCTAACCTGGATCCCATACCACGGTATACTTATAAACAAAAATCAAATACACGTGGAATAATACTTTCAATTTACGATTCTTCCTTATAACACCAGATATAATTCAATGAAAAAAAAAGGATAAATCACGCAATTCACACCTGTGACAGTGTCACACAACTAGTTAGCTTAAAATATATCAACTCGCCCAAACAATCAAAGGAACATGCATCTATAATAATTCACTGCAAACACAAAGTGACTTCAGTAGAATCAAAACTGACAAAAACACATGTTCATTTAGATGGATTACCTGCTTGAGCTGACCCCGACGTTTCGATAATACCAAAATCTGTTCATTGAGGATCTTCCAAGCATGAGCTTCGAAACAGAGTTGAAGAATGTCGGTTGCAGCTTTCTTAGTACCCGCCACATCGCCGACGAGCCTCATCTGCTTCTCCACATTGAGCAATTGCTCTATTTGCAACTCCAAATTACCTCCACCTTCCTGAAAATTCGTCAACTCGAAACAAAGAAAAACACTTAATAGCCAGCGCCAAGCTAAATCGAATTAAAAAAATTAAGTAGATCTAAAGCAATTGAACCTTACCATTGTCAAATGCAGTTCAGGGATTTTTTTAGATCAATAAATGAATGAATACTCCACAAATAATCGGCCGGTACTCAAAACCCTAGGAAAGAGATATGGAGATGAGAAACAGAGATGGAATCAGAATAACAGTTAAAAAGGGGTTTAGTTAGCTAGTAGTAGTCCTCTTGCACAAGAAAACCCTTTCTCTCTTTTTTTTTTTCATTTCTCTTTTATTTCCACCGTTACTCCGGCAAACACACCCTTTAATGTTACCTTTTTTTTCGGTTTCTCCTTATTTTACAAAATAGAATTGAAATCGAAATTAAAATATGAATAAAAATGAGAATAAAACGAATAAAAAAAATTATTTGATTTAATTATTATAATAAAAATAATAATATTATAGTATTTTTTACAATTAAAATAGAATGAAAAACATTATATATTATCTTAATATCTCTATATTCAGTAAAATTTAAATAATATAACTTAATTATTATTTTTTAAATAAGATTTAGGGTTATATTTGTGGATTAAGATTTATGGTTAAAATTATTATTTTTTAAATATTGTTTTGGGATTTAGGGTTCAGGGTTATACATATGAGTTAAGGTTTAGAGTTAAAATTATTATTTTTTCTAAATAGAGTTTTTGTGTTTTGGGATTTGAGATTTAAGATTTAGGATTAAAATTATTATTTTTTAAATATGGTTTAGGGTTATATTTGTGAGTTAAGGTTTAGGATTAAAATTATTTTTTTTAAATAGGGTTTTGGGTTATGAGATTTGATATTTGAAATTTAGGATTTAAGGTTATATTTATGTGTTAAGGTTTAGGGTTAAAATTATTATTTTTCTAAATAGGGTTTAGGGTGTTAGGATTTGGGATTTGGGATTTAGAATTTAGAGTTTACGAATATGACTTTTATAAATTGATTAGAATTTAGAATTTAGAGTTTACGAATATGGTTTCTATAAATCAATTTAGAGTTTAGGGTTAAAATTATTATTTAGAATTTAGAGTTTACGAATAATTTTTCTAAAATTATTATTTTTCTAAATAAAATCATGATTTATTAAGGAGGAGAATGAATTCTTATTCGTTTTCTTTTATAAATTGATTTTATTATATTCTCATTTTTAAACACAACTAAACATAAAATTAGAATTAATCAATTTTGATTTTATATCCCATTCAAATAAATCAAACAAGAGATAAATCCTCTAATATATTTTTGAAAAAGTAGCTATTAGAATCAACTTATAACTTATAATAATAAAAATAATATTTATATATTTTTTATATTTAACATCATTCAATATAACGCCGTTTAAAATTAATTATGATCATTTAAATATGTTTAATATTAAACGTTGTTTAATTATATCTAATTCAATGTTATTGAGATATTATTTTTATTATTATAAATTTTAAATATCTATTTTTTGTTAAAAAAAGTTATTCAATAAATTATATAATGCATTTATGTAACTAGTTTTGTTAGTAAAAGCATTTCCTAATTTTATATGGTTAATATATATAATTAAATGATATATATATATAATAGTTATTACTTACATGTTTAATATTACTTTGATTTTTTTTATTTTTTTAGTTTAAACTATTGTATTCATATAAAAAATATACATTTAAATTTTTAATATTTTTTACTGTTTATGTGTTTTTTTAACAATATTATAAAATGATTGTTATATTTAAAAGAAAAATTTTGAAAAAAATTTGTTTTCGTATGAATGAAGACAAATTTAATAAAATGAATACGTGTATCCTTAAATGGATAAATCAAAATTTATAATAAGTAAAAGCAAAATTCAAACTCCTCTAAGATTTGTTGCATGCGTAAAGTCTATCATTTTAAATTATGCTATTTAATTTAGATACTATAAATAAAATTTATTTAGGTACTAATAAATAAAAATAATAATATTAATAAAAAATTACATAAATTTAAATTGTTATAAGTGATTAACTTCATTTATATAAAAAAATATTGCATGGTATATAATAAATAAGTTAACTTAAATTGTTATTTGATATAATTAATAATTTATCAATATGAATTGCATTAATATTATAATAGTTACTTGTATATATTATAATAGTTACTTGTATTTGTTTTATGTCAAGTAACAAGTTTTCTTAAAATACAATGTAAAACAATAAATTTTAATATAATTTTGAATAATAAAATATAAATTATAAAAAATTATAAATTATAAAAAAACATTAATAAAAAAAGTCGAGAAGCAAATAAAGAATCTCATATTTCATACAGTTATTTTAAGGAAAATATGTACGTTTATCTCTTAAGATAAAACAATTTATAAATAACAAACATGCAATAACATAACTATTTTGACGAATTAAAAATGTGTTTAAATTCCGAACCTAGTACTAGAAATAGCTTAAGAAAAATCTGTCACTTATCCAAAGAATCTAATCTCTTTTTGACATTTATATTTGAGAGAGAAATATGCTTAGGTTAGAGATTTTTTTTAAGGCATTTTTCCTACTCATAGTATCAGTCTTCTAACCTATCAAAATTCTTGTTTTTAATAACCAAAAACACATGCACACTATTGGTACAAAAAGAAAACGTTTTCCAATCCAGCTAGTGCAATTGAAAAAAACCTAAATTCTAATATTTTTTGTTAGTTTTGCAAAGAATTAGAAGCTAATTTAAATTTATTCATGCTTAGATCAGACCCCTTTTCTTTTCAACATTTTTTTTTCATTGTATATATATCCAACTCTACCATAATGGGATTAAATAGGCATAATAATATCTAAGAAAAATGGCTATATGCTAAAACTCATGATTAATTTACATTAATAATCAAATAATCAACTAAATTTTATTATATTAGATATCTTTGAGAGTCTATTTTCATTTAATTCAATGTCATTTTGATTTTTATTAAATATATTCTATTCATATTAATGCTTTAAAATGACACATTATTATAGGCATATACTATATTTTCTAATCATCCCACACATAAATGAAAGTTGATGGAGTTTTTCTAAAAGAAACTAACTCAAATCAATTTGAAACACAGTGATGGAGTTTAAAAATTTGAAACCTGTTTAAGATAGGTAGGTGTTGTCCTTTGAATCTTTTATTGTAAAAGTATATTTACCTCATTGGTTGATCAGAAAACACGATATCCTTAAACTATTATGCCATTTATGTAAGTCATAATATGCTTCACACGTGAATCTTTCCTGACACAATTCAATTGTTACTATCATGTTCGTTTTGGTCTTGAATATATACCTAGTTCTATATACGTACAAGAGTTTCTAAATAATTTAGCACTATACAATTCCTTGTCAAAGTGGCCCAACTTTTCTATTGCACAGGTAATCTCTTATCTATAAGAGTAATCTATAAAGAATAACTCGCATACTTCGCTCAGTATTTTCTTCGTAAGAATCATTAAAGTCTTAGTTTAACCTATATCCTACAAGTATCACTGTTTTCTTTATAAAAATAGACTTGAAGGTAAGCATTCATAGTGATCTTACTAAATCTTTAAATCTAAGTTGTCCCTTTAAACCTAGATCTTAAGATCTCTAGTCAATTAGGTTGGTTTCCTTTGCAAATCATTATTCATTCATTAGCTTTAGTCTCATTCCCTTTGATTACATCTTAAATAACTTTCTACTTAATCATTTGGTTAACGAATTCGTTATATTATCTTTGACTTCACATAATTAATAGAGATAATCTCAATTAAGAGTACTTGTCTAAATGTATTATATCTATAATGTATATGTCGAGACTTACCATTATACATATTGTTGTGCCTTGCCAATACCCAATTGACTATATGCAAATTATAGGCATATACTTCACCCGCTTTGGAGTATTGTCTTTCATAGTAGATATATAATTTGTATCAATGTATCCTTCTAATATGGTTAAATATCTAGTGTAATTGATAATCTAAAACTATGTGTGTATCTTAAGTATCTAAATAATTTTTTTATACTTTTTCAGTAATCAGATCCTGAATTACTAATATATCTATTTAGTTTACATCATGACCTATATTATTGGATAGGTGTAGATTAACATGTACATGTGTTATGAAAATTTTGTTAAGATAATAAAACATACTTAGAATAAGAATATTATATATCATTGATACATTTATTCTCAATATATATGATACTTTAAATTTAACATTTTTTTAATAGATTTGATCATTATTGTCCATAACGTGAATGTCATATAAATGTCATCAACGTAGATACATAATATGGGATAACGAACTTTGATATAAAATCTCACAAGGTTCAAGATAGTTAGAAAAAATAATATATTTTGATGCTATTTCTTGAAAATCAACCCTCAAGTTTTTTATTATGATTCACACATGAATTGCAATTAACTATGTTGGAACCACATAGTTGGTCCACATGCCTCGAATTTGTCATATTTTTATTTTAAATTGTACTTGTTATCAAATTTTATGTCATCTAGTAAACAAATCATGAATTTATTAAATGCAAGAGTTTTCATAAAATAATCAAAATTAATTTAGAATTAAGAAATAAATTTAAAATTATAAAAATTAATAATATAATATTTCATATTAATTTTCCTAACCAAATTTCCAATTCGCATTTAACAAATACAAAATATCAATAATCCGTAAATTATAAAATTAAGTAATTCAAAATTCTTTGTTTCTCAATTACAAATTTTTTGTTTATATTAAAACTAAATTCATGACTTTGTCAATACATAATTTACTATTTTTTTAAATCTTGAAAATCAATCCTTTAGAATATTGCATAATTTACTTAATAAACTACAAATACGAATTTACTTGTTTAGTAAAACGAAATCTTTATGAAATCAAGTAATATGTCATGTGTGAAATATCACAATTCGTTATTATGAATTCGTATTGTTTATATTAAAACTAAATTCATGACTTTGTCAATACATAATTTACTATTTTTTTAAATCTTGAAAATCAATCCTTTAGAATATTGCATAATTTACTTAATAAACTACAAAACTAGCAAATAATTTTTTTATTTCACCCTATAAAATACTAACTTTAATTAATACAAAAAAAATTATTTTTGTAAATAAATTTTTTATTTATTTTGAAATTCAAAATCAAGTAATTTTATCATTATCAAAATTTCACTATTTCACAAATACGAATTTACTTATTTAGTAAAACGAAATCTTTATGAAATCAAGTAATATCTTATGTGTGAAATATCACAATTCGTTATTGTGAATTCGTACAATTCGTCAATTGTGATTTCTTTCAGAAAAGTAAATTTCTAAAACTCTCAATATTTCAATATCAAAATCAATTAATCACCAACCACAATTTTAATTTGTATATGGTTAATATATAATTTTAAATGACAATAACCACGTACTATATTACTATAAATCAATTTATAATTTTAAAAAACTATAACATAGACTATAAAGATTAATAATCAATCGAAATCAAATTATAGTGGTATACGAACAAACAAAAATGAGATTAATATTCCAATAATAACAAACAAGAATAATAACTCAAAAGCATATGATATACTTTTTCTATTATGTGAATGTTTTCTAAATCAATATAAGTTTCGAGTTAAAAAATGTTGCTCAAAGAACTAGGTGATATTTTAAATATAATAATAAAATTATTATATGAGTTATGTCTCTTTAAATTCTGAAAATAAAAACCGTTTATACAAGATGATTAAAGCGTATAAGTAAATTTAAAATAATATCATAATAGAAAATTGAAAAAATTAGTAAACTTATCCCAAAACTAGAATATTAACTTCTACTAATTAGAAAATCAATAATCAATAATTAATTATTCAAATTTTTAAAAGAAGAAATTCAAAAAATTAAATTGAATCATATTAAAGATTGAATTTTTGAAACAAACCCAAACAAATCATATCAATCCAAAATGAGTCATACAAGATAGAATTTAAAAATTATAATAATCATATGCCACAAGAATTAATCAAATATGCAAATTCAATATTTTTATAAAAGATATTCATACATATAAATTAATTTTATGCACTTAAAAAAATTATTTGATCATATTTTTTAAGCAATCATTTGTTAGACTCTTCAAATTCGGAAGTCAAACAGCCTAATATGTCAATTATAGTATCAATTGTCAACAAAATTAAATAGATATATTCCATCTATACCCATTAAAGTTTGAGTAATAGAACTTAAAATCTACTATCGAAATTTGATCGGAAAAACTATATTGGTAAATTAATTACAAACCAAAGAGATTACTGTAACATCAGAGTGGTGCAACGCAATGGTGAACCGTGATGACGGTTCGGTTTCATCGAAACCGTACGTCGGTTACGAAACTGAACGAGGTTCTTGATGAGAAAACCTTTATAAAGCATGGGGTCCTCTCACTATTTACTACTTAATTCAGATACACCATCAAAACGTAGATAATAAGTGTAAGAAATCAGTGAGAGCATCAAGTCGAAAATCTATTGAAATTTTTGTATAAGTATTGAAATTTGATCAATAACAGGAGGTATATTTTCAATCCATTTTATTTCCATTGTATTTAAATTTTGCGTTCATATAATTTTCTAAATGTTTCTTGATTGAATTATGATATTACAATTACAACATTAAAACATAGTTTCATACTTTCCTTATAATACTGTAAGTACCCTTCAAGTTCAGAACCTAAATCACATATAGAAAAACAAATTATGAGAATTATCATAAAGATCTGAAACCGTTCTTTTCAAAGAAAAATACTGAAATCGTGAAAGGGTGGAGATTAACAAGCAAAGTATTACTATCATATAACAAATGATAATTAAAGTAAAATAGAAAAGTTGCTTAAAAGATACAACATCGTAAATTAAATCAAATAAATATAAAATTGATAATATGAAACCGTAAACAACATTTCAAATTCTATCTATTAATAATTAAAGGAAAACTGATCAAGATCTTTAAACAAAGTAAAATAAATTAAAAACTGTTATATATGGCCCAAAATAAATTGAGCCCAAAGCTCATCTGCCCATATTAAAACCCTTATGTTTAACTAATATATATTGGCTCATTGTTGCGTGAATGAACGAAGCTGTAGAATAGCATTAACCGCCAGAGAGAATAGAATTGCAGCTGTAGAAAAAACAACAACAACTAGTGCATAAAGCAGAGAGTAGATTCAATAAAGAGGAATACTAGGAGCTGCAAAAAAATACACAACAACAGCTGAAGACAGAAGCTGCGGGTAGATAGAAAGACAAAGAATAGCATAGTTTTTTCGCCACCTCCATGCTCTCTCTTGTTCGATAATATCAAATAAAGCTGAAATTTATTTGCTCGGTTTGTTTGGTGATTCTTTGTAGAAATATTTGGGTATATTTTGGATATTAGTGTATTTTGTTGAAACTCTCTGGAAATTGGTGTTTGTATCTCCATTTTGATTATTAGTGGATTTTCCTCGGTGTGCCGTCGTTAGTGGAGTAGACTTTTCACATTGAAAAGTTGAACCACTTAAATCATTGTGAGCTATTTATTTTCTTACTGTTGATTATTTTGATATTACCCATTATTATTAATTTGTGCAACCAAAATTGGACCCGATCTTCGCTTCCGCAAGTGCTAATTCGTAACAAATTGGTATCAGAGCATTGGGTTATTCTGTTATTTATTGGAACTGATCAAGTTTGTTCTTTTGGATTTATTTTGAGCTTCTGGTTATCTGATTGGTTTCATATTTTCTAGGTTGTACTTCTGTTTATTTAATATTGGGTTTTCTGTCATAGTGGTAAAATATGAAATTGAGAAATTCAATGGTAGAAATGATTTCAGTTTATGGCGTATGAAGATGCGAGCCATATTAGTTAAAGAATGGCTCGTTAAGACACTTGAAGGTAAGGATAAATTGCTAGAAAAATTGACTGATGAAGAGAAAGATGCATTAATGAAAAATGCTCTCAGTTCAATTCAGTTATCCTTGTCTGATAAGGTATATGCGAAGTTGGTGATGAGGAATCTCCTACTGGGTTATGGCTTAAATTGGAGAATTTGTATATGGCCAAGTCTTTGACAAGTCGGTTATATTTGAAGCAGCGTTTGTATACATTCAGAATGTCAAAAGGTACACCTTTGCACGATCATCTTGATGAATTTACTAAAATTATTCATGATTTGAAAAATGGTGGTGTTAAGATTGATGATTAGGATCAGGCCTTAGTTCTATTATGTTCTTTACCTCATTCATTTGAACATTTTTTTGATACCATGCTATATGGGTGAGACACTATTTCTTTGGAAGATGTCAAAGCAGCTTTGAATTCCAGAGAGTTGAAGAAAAAGGTGTCTACTAGCAACAATGAAAATAATAGTGCTTTATTTGTCAGAGGTAGAAATCAATAAAAAGGCACAAGCAATAATAGAGGCAAGTCTATATCCAAATCTAGAAAAAGAAAAGATAAATGCAACTATTGCCGTCAGGAAGGGCACTGGAAAGTAAATTGTCCGAAACTCAAAGGTAAAGGAAAATCTACCACAACGTCTTCTGGTACTAATGATGTTGCTGGTGTTGTAGATAGTTCTAGTTCCGATGGTGAAAATGTTCTATCAGTATCTATTGGTTCTCCTGAAGATGTTTGGATTCTTGATTCGGGTTGCACTTACCATATGTGCCCCAGTAGAGATTGGTTTGCTTCTTATCAGTCTATTGATGGGGGTGTTGTCTTGATGGGAAACAATATGTCCTGCAAGGTTATTGGTATTGGTACTGTCCGAATTAAGATGCATGATGGTATTGTTAGGACTTTAAAAGATGTTCGCCATGTTCCAGATTTGAAAAAGAATTTGATATCTTTGGGTACTCTTGATTCACAAGGCTATAAGTATGTAGCTGAAGGTGGAGTTTTAAAAGTTAGTAAGGGTGCTCTCGTTGTTATTAAAGGGCAATTGTCGCGTGGTCTCTATATGCTTCAGGGTAGCACTGTTATTGGCAGTGTATCAGTTTCATCCTCGTCAGATCAAGATTCAGACACTACTCGATTATGGCATATGCGGCTTGGGCATATGAGTGAGGCAGGGATGTCTATTTTGAGCAAACGAGATTTGCTTTGTGGTCAGAAAACTGGGAAGCTTGATTTCTGTGAGCATTGTGTCTATGGAAAGCATCGCAGGGTCAAGTTCAGTACAACCATCCATAAAACGAAAGGTATTGTTGATTATATTCATTCAGATCTTTGGGGTCCTTCTCGTGTTGTGTCTAAGGGTGGTGCCCGGTATATGTTGACTTTTATTGATGACTTCTCTCGTCATGTTTGGGTGTATTTTCTGAAGAATAAGAATGATGTGTTTTCAAAATTTGGGAAATTCAAGGCTTGTATAGAAAATCAAACAAGCAAGAAAATCAAGCATTTGAGAACTGATAATGATTTGGAATTTTGTGATAGTCAGTTTAATGAGTTATGTGAAAGGAATGGCATAGTGAGACACCGCATTGTGCGTCATACACCACAACAAAATGGAGTAGTAGAACGTATGAATAGGACTCTCTTAGAAAGAGCTCGTTGTATGCTCTTTCAAGCTGACTTGGATAAATCCTTTTGGGCTGAAGCTTGTAACCATGCCTGCTATTTGGTGAATCGGTCTCCATCAACTGAAATTATGTTGAAGACTCCCTTTGAGGTATTCTTTGGTACTCCTGCTAATTATTTTGATTTGAAAATTTTTGGTTGTCTTGCTTATGCTCATGTTAATGATGGTAAACTTGAGCCTAGGGGATGAAATACATATTTTTGGGTTATCCTTCTGCGGTGAAGGGTTATAGATTATGGTGTGTTGAATCAAAGTCACCTAAATTTTTGATTAGTAGAGATGTTAAATTTAATGAGTTTTCCATGTTACAAAAGAAAAAAAGAGTATATTGTTGCAGATAAAGACCACAATGTTAGTGAGCAGGTGGAGCTTAAGAGTGGAGCTCCTAGTCAAGTGCAAGAGGGCACTTCAGATCAACCATATGTGGATGAAATAGATGATTCTGCTCATGATGTAGCAGAAGAGCAACATGAGCAACCATATAGTATCGCTAAGGGTAAAGGAATAAGAGAGATTCGTTGCCCTCAGAGGTACGCAGATGCAGATTTAGTTTCTTTTGAATTATCTATGGCAGAGTCTATTGAGGTGTATGAACCTTCTAGTTATCATGAAACTGTCACTTATGATGAGTCTGCTCAGTGGTTGGTTGCTATGAATGAAGAGATTGAATCACTTTATAAGAATCATACTTGGAAATTGGTGAAACCGCCTAAGGGCTAGAAGATTGTTGGAAACAAATGAGTTTTCAAGAAAAAGGAAGGTATACTTGAGGTTGAATCAGCTAAGTTCAAGGCACGTGTTGTTGCAAAAGGCTATTGTCAGAAGAAAGGTATTGACTTCAATAAAGTATTTTATCATGTTGTGAAATATAGCTCTATTCATGTGTTGCTTGCTATGGTTGCATTGTTTGACATGGAATTAGAAAAACTTGATGTCAAGACAGCATTCTTACATGGTGAGCTTGAGGAACAAATATATATGCATCAACCAGAGGAGTTTGTTGGTCCAGGTAAGGAAGATCATGTTTGTTTATTGAAAAAGTCTTTATATGGGCTGAAGTAATCTCCAAGGCAGTGGTATAAGTGGTTTGATTCTTTTATGATTGATCATGGTTACTCTAGGAGTGATTATGATAGTTGTGTTTATCATAAAAGATTTCATGATGGTTCATCCATTTATTTGTTGCTTTATGTTGATGACATGCTTATTGCTTCTAAGAATAAGTCTGAGATTCAGAAATTAAAGTCTCAACTTAATGGTGAGTTTGAGATGAAAGATTTGGGTGCAGCGAAGAAAATTTTGGGCATGGAAATTTACAGGGATAGACAAGCGGGCAAGCTTTATTTGACTCAGAAAAGTTAAATTGAAAAAGTTCTTGAACGCTTTGGCATGAAAGATTCTAAACCTGTGAGTACACTGTTAGCTGCGCATTTCAGACTTTCTTTGGATTTGTCACCACAGTCAGAAGAAGAAGAGCGATACATGTCTCAGGTTCCATATGCTAATGCAGTTGACAGTTTGATGTACGCTATGGTTTGTACTCGTCCAGACATTTCACATGTAGTTAGTGTTATCAGCAGATATATGGGTAATCCTGGTAAGGATCATTGGCAAGCAATGAAATGGATACTTCGATATTTGAGAGGTATATCTAATTTTGGTCTGGTATATGGTGGGAGTTCTAATACTGGTTGTAGTGTTATTGGTTATGTGGACTCCGATTATACTGGTGTTCTGGATAGAAGAATATCTTTGACAGGTTATGTCTTCACTCTTTCTCATTATGCCATTAGTTGGAAGGCTACTTTACAGTCTACAGTTGCTTTGTCAACAACAGAGGCAGAATATATGGCAGCAGCAGAAGTAGTGAAAGAAGCCATTTGGCTTAGAGGTTTGGTTTGTGATTTGGGTTTACAGTAGGATACTTCTGTTGTATTTTGTGATAGTTAGAGTGCGATACACTTGACTAAGAATACTATGTATCATGAAAGAACCAAACACATTGATGTCAGATATCACTTCGTTCATGACATTGTCTCTCAGGATGCTATTGTTGTCAATAAGATAGTCACTACAGAGAATCCAGCTGATATGTTAACCAAACCAGTTCCATTTAATAAGTTCAAGCATTGTTTGGACTTGATTGGTATTTATAAAAGATGATCACCCTTCGGGGCTTTGGACGACGGTTATCTGATAATCCGAGGAATTTCATTTGAAGAACTTGTTATCTGTTTTGAGCCAAGGTGGAGATTTGTTATATTTGGCCCAAAACAAATTGAGCCCAAAGCCCATCTGCCCATATTAAAACCCTTATGTTTAACTAATATATATTGGCTCCTTGTTGCGTGAATGAATGAAGCTCTAGAATAGCAGCAACCGCCAGAGAGAATAGAATTGCAGCTGCAAAAAAACAGCAACAACTAGTATAGAAAAGCATAGAGCAGATTCATTAAAGAGGAATACCAAGAGCTACAGAAAAATACACAACAGTAGCTGAAGACAGAAGCTTCATGTAGACAGAAAGATAAAGAACATCGTAGTTTTTTCGCCACCTCCATGCTCTCTCTTGTTCGGTAATATCAAATAAAGCTGAAATTTATTTGCTTGGTTTGTTTGGTGATTCTTTGCAGAAAAATTTGGGTATATTTTGGATATTAGTGTATTTTGTTGAAACTCTCTGAAAATTGGTGTTTGTATCTCCATTTTGATTATTAGTGGATTTTTCTCGGTGTGCCGTCGTCAATGAAGTAGACTTTTCATATTAAAAAGTTGAACCACTTAAAGCATTGTGTACTATTTATTTTCTTACTGTTAATTATTTTGCTGTTACCCATTATTATTAATTTGTGCAACCAAAATTGAACCCGATATTCGCTTCCGCAAGTACTAATTCGTAACAAAAACAAATTATATGTATTAATTTTATTATTATTATGCAATAAAATTGATACCAGCTAACAAATATAATTCAAAACCAAGAAAATAATTAGTTGATAAAAGTACACATGTTAAATTAATAAACATAAGTGAAAATGTTGAAATGAAATTACAAAGGAAAAGAAAGAGAAGCTACTTTTATTAGGCATTAAACACATAAATAAATAAATAAATACTTATAAAGAATACAAAGGAAAATGATGAAGAAAAAATGAGATTTCAAATAAAAGAAAATTAACAATTTTGGAACTTTTACACATTCTGATGAAAGACTGCAGTTATATTTGAAAAGAAAAAAGAAACATAAGTTATAATATCAAGGAGCAAGAAAACATAATCCCATAATCTAAATAATATCAAGTGTAATAAAATTTCAGAATTTAACCGGAGATATAAGAATTCTAAAAAAAGAGAAAACCATAATTTTCGAATAACAAGATTAAAATTATAATTGAATTAAGTTGTATCGACAACCTGTTCATCATATGGGAGGAAATTTTGTCTTAAGTAAAATAAATACAAAGGACAAATATTAATATAATTTTGAATAAAAAAAATATAAATTACAAAATTATGAAATGTAATAAAATGATTACAAATGAATATCTAGCTAGTTCCATATTTTATACAGTTTCTTTAAGAAAAAATTGTTCTCTTGTCATGAGTGTTAGAAAATTATAAACGTTTATCTCTTTAAATGATATAAAATAATAAACGTACATTAAGTAACTACTTTAATGAATTAAAAATATATTTGAACTCTATTACATTGAACTTGTAAGAAAATCTTTGACAAAGAAAAGCTTTTGAGAGCTCATATTTTTCAAAATCTAAGTTCTAATATTTTTTTGTCAATTTTGTAAAGAGTTATAAGCTAATTTAAATTCATTCATGCTTGCATTGGATCCCTCTTTCTTTTGAACATTTTTTCCTTGTATATGTAGCCAATTCAATCATAATAAGAATAAATAGGCATAATAATACCAATTTAATGGGAAAAATCATTTCATGGTAAAATTCATGATTAATTTCCATTAATCATAAAATGGTCAACAAAATTTTATTATATTATACATTTTAGATTCAATTTTTCATTCACTCTAATGTCATTTTGAACATTAAAATATTTTATCAAATATATTCTACCCATATTAATACCCTAAAATGAGATATTATCATGGACGTATCTATCCATTATATATCAAATTTTTCAATAATAACGTATTATTTTTGCTTAAAATAATATATATTATTAGTTGATAATGTTTTTTAGTTATGATATGGTCTCAAATTAAACAAAATCGCTCCTTAAATGAATAAACATGACATCATAAATTATAACTCATTTATAAATGTAAAAACTTTATATGATTAAAAAAGTTATTGAATGATAATAATGTAAAGATATTATAAAAAATTATCAAATACAATCATTCATGAGAGGTACAATATATTTATTATAGGCATATTTTAAAATTTATTAGTATGTCATAAAAATCAACAAAAATAAAAATAAAACAAATAAGAAAACTTTTCATCAAAAATTTAAAAAAATAACTAAGGAAAATTTTCTTCCTCTGTGATACAATAAAAATTACTAAAAACACTATATATTTATCACTTTTTATACATAGAGATAAATATATAAAATTATAAAAAAGCATTATATATATATATATACACACACCAATAGATATCGGTTGGTATCCCTGGTCGATGTGGGACTCAACACTCCCCCTCACATCGGACGGGGACACCGCAAAGATCGATTCTACTAGACGGGGACACCGCATGACCGAGGAATTGTGAGGTGAGCCAGAGGGGACTCATCGCACCAAGGACCTGCTCTGATACCAAATTGAAAGCTAGGTAACCAAAGTTTTCTCTCAAAACGCACTTATCAGGAAAGGGGCCACCCAGACTAATAACCAGCACTCAGTTGGCATCTCTGGTCGATGTGGGACTCAACACTCCCCCTCACATCGGACGGGGACACCATAAAGACCAATTCCACCGAATGGGGACATCGTATGACCAGGAAACTGTGAGGTGAGCCAAAGGGGACTCATCGCACCAGGGACCTACTCTGATACCAAATTGAAAACTGGGCAACCAAAGCTTTCCCTCAAAACAAACTTATCAGGAAAGGAGCCACTCAGACTAATAACCAGCACTCGGTTAGCATCCCTGATCGATGTTGGACTCAACAGTTTTTTAATATTTTATCTTCTTTGTTTTGTCCTATCATTACCTCCAATTTGGAGAACACTTGTTAATAAGGAGTGGCAATTTGCATTATACAGATCATGTTTGGATCAATTAGATTATCATAAACCTCAACCCAACGTGTTTGGATCAATCTATTTGTAACTCAATTAGATTCATATAAACCTGATAATAAATCAGTTTTTGTAAATTTGAATATGAATACGATATTAAACAAATTGCGCAAACAATTCAAACCCATTTTATAGAAAATTATATTTTCATCGTTATATGTTTCCTCTATTTTTGTAAAATAATACAAATTTATTTTATATCTATTATGAAATAAGCATTCATTATATCTTATATATTTTTATAATTTTTGTTCTTTTTTCACGTTTAAATTATATTATTTATTGACTTAATTTGATATTTTAAAGTTTAAAAAAAATTATTTACAAATCGTATAAGGAACAAACTGAACATATAACTAAAAATTCTACAATTTTAGAAATATTTTCAAGATATGTAATTTGAGTATATTCTTCGATTTGATTTTTTTTTGTTCAATCGAATTAATCCAATTTTAACTTGAAATCATATTGAATCGTATTTGGTTGTATTTTTTGGGTTAAGTTTTGAGTTGTTTTTTCATATCGTATAGAAAATTATCACCTCTATTTATTAGAATTTGCTACATCACATAAATTTAACAAATATACTTTACATCTATTAATAGGTTATATCTTAACGATAATCTTGAATATTCATTAATGAGAAGGAAAAAAGTTATATAAAAATATAAAAAAATATTAAATCATTAAAAAATTAAATTAAACTTTTATTTTTTCATGTAATTTTTTTTATGATTCAAGTTAATGATAAATTGTAACAAATAAATAGGTAAAAATTATTTGTGTGATGTGTAAAAAAAATCCCGTGGTAATTTTTTATTGAATATTCAAATAAGAGACTTATAATTTGGGTTAAAATATTCCAAACTCGTGTTTTAAAGATTTTATCCCAGATTTATATTTAAAATTATTTGTACCAACATGGATTGTTTAGTTGAGTGACTTAAAAAAAATCATTTTTGTGTTTAAAAACATAAAATTAATTTTTAAAATTAACTAGGTTTGTTTGGCTATTATCTTTATATATACTTTTTATAGGGTCAATTACAAAGATCTTTCTTCAAATTTATTAAAATAACAAAAATATCTTTCAAGTTAAAAAAGCAATTGTCTCCCTCACAATGACTTTTTGAAAATTCGAGGAAGGTATTTGAAAACAAATGATAAAATTAAAATATCTAAGTGAATATAATGTAATATAACAATAGTATTGTAATTGCCTATTTCTAAAATTTATGAATTTTTTTTTACAATTTTATAAAACCTCAGACATGTTTGATGTAATTTTCCCATTTTTTATATAATATAATCTATATTTTTGTTAAAGGTTGTAACTGTTTTCAATTGTTTTCAAAAACTTTGAAAAAAAAATTGATAACAACGAGATGGAATGCTTTTTGAAGGTTTGAATCGCGAAAATAACAATTTCGTATATTTGTAGCTTTTTATTGACCTTTTTTATGCTTGAAAACTGGTATTTTGTATCAGTTATATTTCAACAAATGGATAATAATTAGTGTTTTATTGAAAATAATGAATTAAGGTATTTTTTTTGTTTAAGTTGATTGTTAATATATAATAAAATATAAAATATTTTAATAGTATCGGAACGTAAATTCTTCCCACACTCATTAAGAATATATTAGAGTATTTTATTTTCTAATACATCTGTATAATCGTTTATTATTTTTCTTGTTTTATTTCATCTAAAAATTGATTAATTTTTTTTTAAAATTTTTTTTCATTTATAATTTTAAAATTTTTATTTTAATATTTGTTATTATTTTGATTCCATTGCTTAAACAAACATATTAATAATATTATTATTTTTATTTAATTTTATTCATATTTTCATTTATATTCTTATTACGTTTTTATTCTAATAAATATACGAGTAAAGTGTATTTTTGTTAAAAATAATAAACTTAAACTATCATTTTTCTAATATATTTATTTTTATTTTGCATTTATACTTTTTATATCTATGATATGTTACAATTAGTATGAAAATTTAAAAAATATATATTTTTTAGATAATAAGCACACATGAAACAATAATATATATGCTAGGTTCAAAAACCTATCGAGATACGTGTCTTACCATTATTAGGGAAAATATTTGTTTAGAATATTATTGTAAGGTAATTATATTACAATAATTATTTTTATAAAATTATAATAATAAAAACGTATAAAATATATATTTTTAATTTTATAATTAATTATATTTTAATACAACCGTTTTAAAATTTTATAGTTTTAAAATTTTATAATATTAATGTTAAGCTATTTTATTAAGATGAATTAGTAATTAATTAATTATAAATTTTAATAAAAAAATTAGTAATAATTTTTAGATGTATATATTTGTGACTTAGTGATATAATAGTAAGATTTACTATTTAATCTTTTTAATTTACAGTTTCAATTCACACAAAATTATATTTTAATAAAAAAATTACTAAATTATTTTATATTAAGTTTTTTTTAATAAGTACTTATGACTCATAAGATCAAACTCAAAACTTTTTATATATTTAAATGAATTATATATCATTCAATCATTATAAATTTTATATTAAGTTGATATTAAACATATAAGAAGCTATTCTTGTCATTCCTTTAACCGTTGTATCAACTAAGGGTTGAACTACTTCATAAGTATCATATAATACCTACAGTAAATAATAAATTTATCACCTTTTTTTTTTGAAAAATTGTTCATTTTATTCTTTAATATTTCAATTTAATCAACTTATTTTAAATTTTTAAAATTATTGTTAAGTTTTTATTCACTAAATTTATTACACTATTTACTTAATTTAATGTAAAATTTATTGTTATATTCATAATTTTATAGATATATTAACAAATTTTATTGTAATTGAAAGTTTATAATACATACCTAATTAAATAAATTAGAGGTAGTAAATAAGTTATTTTTAAATTCTATCGATTTATAAAAACCATTGCTCTACTAGAATACTTAACTTTTTACTATAAAAACCAAATATTTAAATACAAACTTGGTTTTATGTTACCCTTTATAGGATACTATCCTAATATATTTTACTTATGAGTCACTGTTCTGTTTTCACAATTTTCAATATTAACGTGAGCGGTATCCATACAAACATTCCAATAAGCTTTTCATCAATCAGACACGTTCATGAAACAACTACAACCAAGGTTAACATAAAAAATACAAGTATTTATGTGTGTTCTATAATTAATTTAATAATGAATAAGCCTAATTAGATTATTCAAATCATATATCAATTAAATTAAATCAACTAACAAATCTTAGAGCAAGTAAATGAATTACAAGTTCAATAAAAATTGTTTCTTTAAAATAAAATAATTAAATCCAAATAATAATGATCACTCATATAATTATTTAATTTAAATATGTAAGACCTTAAATAAAGAAAAAGCTATATAAACATAAAAACATGAAACAAATTCATTAATAAATATTACCAATTTTGAAATATGTATATTAAAGTAAATCAAAACCAATTTCCAAAATGCATATTAATGTATATTATCTCTAATTTCCAAAATGCATATTAATGTATATTATCTCTAATTTCCAAAATGTATATTGATGTATATTATCATCAAAGCCAAGACTAAACTTTGTTAAATATAAATAATATTTCATGTGTCGTCAATTCTTTGATAGTTGAATACCATTATATATATACATTATCCACGTCGCAATAATAATACAACTTTCCACCTCCCTACTAAGGTCCTGAAGAACCTAGCCACCCTATACGAGATTTGAGGAAAGATAATGATGTCTTTAATGAGCTTACCATCGACATGGACGAGATAGTTCTATATCAAGGCTTGGCATCAGAGCAATTCGATCATTACCTGATCCATCTTCATACTAAAGCTCATGAGAAGTAGCTCGAGACCATATGTGAGAATACGGGTTTTAACAATGTCATATGTTTCCACCTATATTAGGTATATTGATCCTACCTCGTCTTATGTGTTCATATTTTACAGGTTTAACCTCGTGACATACTTCTTTGACCTCATACCTTTCTTTTCTTTTAGTTGTAACTACTCTATGATTTTGACAAGGCTCACATTGTAGGGCTTTTGAAGGATGAACTGGTATAAGAGAAACATGATCATGTGTCTACTCAGTCCAGGTACACCACCCTATTTGTGAGGGAAAACAAGTAGGAGGGCCAAAAAAGAGTCTATGATGCAACTAAGGAGGCCTATAAGGCAAAGGTTGAGCTTGATGCTATGACCAAGTAGCTCAATTCGAGCATCGAGATAGGGTACGAGCTGGCCATGAAGTCTTTTAAAATGAAGGCTAAGAAGAAGGACCTGGGGAAGTACTATTATCGCATTCTAAATATCATGGTCACTTATATATATATATATGCCTACTACATTTCAATAGGGGAGAGGAAGAGGGCTCGGACTATAGTGAGAACAAAGATGGTCCTAATGCGATAGGTGCAAAGGGAAGGCATGAAGATCATTAATTTTATGGCATGTACTATTTTTAACTTTTTGAGCTATGCACCACTTCTACTTATTCATACAAACTTTATTCAATAAAAAAATCAATTTCATTAATGGAAAATCAATTTGTATGAATCATTGTATATTTATGATGTTAACCTATCCATTTATTTTTGGAACATATGTCATCTTCATTTTTCTCAACATCATTCCCTATAAAAGAGGGTTAAGGATACTTGTTTCATTCATGCAATAGAAATTTTTTCCAATTCCTCCATATTTTTTGGTCGAACTTTATGGATTATAATTGGACCAATAGACATTCAATTCGAGCTTTAAAAGTGAAAAATGATAGGATTAAGTATAAAGTTAAGGAACTAAAAGTCGAGGGGAAGTTAAGTACCTTTGGGGAGAACAAATATGTGCTCGCTTCTTGCAAAGAGAGGTTAATCCAAATTCAAGCTCGAGAGAGAAGAAACTTGACTAAAATGGCCACCCTCATAGACAAGAAATCCTATTAGGAAAATTTCTATATGAAATAATCTGAAAGGGTGTTCCTTAAGGTGACAGAGGTTACTGAAGAATTGGAGATTAGGTTTGTTCCTCTCGAAGTGGTGACCATTGCACAAAAGAAGATTATCGAGATTCTTGATAGCATACACTTGCGATGCTCGACTATTGTATATTTTTTATTAGGGGATGAAACCTAATTTTGTCGAGGTGCTACATGGTTCTTAACCAGGGTGATCAGTATGTGACTTAAAATAGTGGGAGAGGGAGCTCTACCTAGTTCTTGACCAAGGTGTTCAGTTCTTCTTTCAATGTCAAAGCATAAACTTGGTTCTTGAGCGAGGTGGGAAACTCGTGAATTTCACAAGTGTTAGGGAAGTCTTCCTAGTTCTTAACCAAGGTGATCAGCTTGTGACATATAATAGTGGGGGATGGAGCTCTACTTAGTTCTTGATTGAGATGCTCAATTCTCCCTTCAATGTCAAAGCCTCAACCTGGTTCCTGACCGAGTTGGGTAACTCATGACTTTCATAAATGTTGGGGCATTCTTTCTGGTTCTTAACCGAGGTGATCAGCTCGTGACATATAATAGTGAAAAAGGGATCTCTACATGGTTCCTAACCTAGGGGCTTAGCTCTCCTTTCAATTTCAGAGTGCCAACTTGGTTCCTGACCGAGGTGGGAAACTTTTGACGTTGACAAGGTTCAGGGCAGTCATTCTGGTTTTTAACCGAGGTGATCAGCCTGTGACATAAATCAATGGGAAACCTCTAAGATAGAACCATTTGTTGAAGGGGGTCATTCCATATATATGCATATGATAATAGTACACGAAAGTGGCAAATTAATACACATTATAAGTAGTATTTCTTCAAGTGTTTGGTATTCCAGCTTGTACCATACTTAGTTCCTTAAATGTTTTTCAATAAGTAGGCCCCTCATAGAGTGGTCTCATTTATTTGATAAGGTCCTTCCCAATTTACACCCATTTTACTCAATTATCCTCCTCAAAGCTTCATGCCTTTTCTCTTCACCAATGGGCAATCGATTGCTTTACTTGCCTTATTATGTTCTTTTATTAAGATCAATCTGGAAATGGGTATTTCAACTTCAGTTTGGTATCATTACTTCAATCTCATAGACTAAGGAAAATGGGGTCTCGTTAGTGCTTCTTCGAAGGCTAGTCTTAATAGCCCATATTGTCCCAGACAACTCCTTAACCCATCTTCCATTTTCCTTCTCTAACATTTTCTTCATTAGGTTTATTATTAATTTATTGTAAAATTCTGCTTAACCATTGGCCTGTGGATAGTATGGCATTGAATGACACATCTTAATATTGTACTTGGTGGCAAACTCCTTGATGTTACGATCTATAAATTTTCTCCCATTATTAGTAACGAGCTCTTTGGGTAGGCTGAACTGACAAATTAGAGGCATCTAAATAAATTGGATTGCCTATTCTTCCCATATTCTTTTGAGATGTTTAGCTTCAATCCATTTTGAAAATTAGTCAATGGCTAGTAGTAAAAACTTATGTTGGCCCTTAGTCAAGGGTAGAGGTCCCACTATATTAAGCCTCTACTTGTAGAAAGACTAATTACTCACCACCCTTCTCATGATATTCGGAGGCATGTGTGACAAAGGGGTGAATCTTTGAAATTTATCGCATTTTTGAGTGTATTTTGTATAGTCTGCCAACATAGTGGCCCAATAGTAACCCTGCATCATAATTCGTTGGGATAGACTTTTTCCACCTGAATGGGAGCCGTACATCCCCTCATGCACTTCAACTACTAATCTTTCAGGTCCATCCTTAGTCATGCATAAGAGCCTGGGTTCGAGTGCAGTTATTCTATATAGCCTCTATACTTCAATCATGTTTTGCCCTGCTTTGGTCTTAATTTCTTTTTCCAGTTTGCGATCCTCAGGTATGTCTCTTCTTTCTAAGAAGTTAAAATCGATATGAACCATGTCCACACAACCGACTATTCTTTTGGCCTTCTCTAAACTTGCTTCTATCATGATTGTAACCAACACTACTCGAATAAGATTGGCCTCCCATATCGATGTCAGTGTGGCCAAAGTATTAGCGTGTCCATTCTCATTTCGAGCTATTTTCTTGATTTAAAACTTTGAAAATTTTGAGCACTCTCATTTCAATCACGCTAGATACCCTTTCATCTTTCCATTCTTAGCTTCAAATGTCTCCAATAATTGGTTGACCACTAGTTTGGAATCGCTATGTATAATGACCTTATATACCCCTAGCTTTTTTAACGTCATGGCCTCAAATATAGTCGTCTTATATTTTGCGACGTTATTAGTTGCCTGGAAATTAAGCCTAATTGCATATTCGAAGCAATTGTTGTCGTGATCAATTATGACCACCCCTATCCCAATACCATTGAAGTTGTATGCTCTATCAACAAATACTTGCCAAGTTGACCTGTCCTTTTGATCTACCACATATATTTCCCTTTCCCCTCATTGCTAATTACTTCTAGTGTCTCGTTGAACTCGGTCATAAACTTAGCTACTTCTTGTCCTTTGATGGCTATTCTAGCCATGTATTTAATGTCATATTATCCCAATTCTATGGAGATCTGTGCCAACCTTCCTACTACTTCTAGTCTTGTCAATATGCTTTTCAATGGTAGTGAGGTAAGTACTACCACAATATGTGAGCCAAAGTAGTATTTGAGCTTTCATGCATTGACTTTGAGAGCAATAACCAACTCTTCAATGGTTTGGTATTTGATTTGAGCGTCTGTTAGGATTTGACTGATGTAGTAGATAGGGTGCTTAATCTTGTCTCTTTAAGCTAAGAGTATGGCACTGCAAGTGGAGGGGTCATTGCCAAGGATAAATAAAGTCTCTCTTAGGAAAGGGATAACCAAAACAGGGGAATTGCTCAAGTATTTTTTGATTTCCTCGAAGGCTTTGTCAAAGTCCTTGTCCCAAAAGGCTCACATGTTTTTTCTCAGTATCTTGAAGAATGGAAAACACTTATCCATGCATTTAGAGATGAATCTATTTAGTGCCATAATTATTCCATTCAATTGTTGGATTCCTTTCAGGTCTGTAGGTGGCATCATGCACACCAAATCTTGTATCTTGTATGGGTTGGCCTCAATATCTTGGGTCAATACAAGATACTCTTAAAATTTCCCTACAACAATACCAAAGATACACTTCTTAGGATTAAGTCTCAAACTATACCTTAAATATTATTGAAAATAACTCCTCTGGGTCTTTGACGTGGTTCAAAGGTTAAGCTAATTTCACCACCATGTCATATACATAAGCCTCTAGGTTCCTCCCTAGTTGTTCAATAAACATTTTGTTAATAAGATATTGATATGTGGCATCCATATTTTTTAATTCAAATGACATCTTAGTATAACATAAGGCCCCTTCTTACATGATGAAAGAAGTTTTTTTATCTTCGGGATGCATACTGATCTAGTTGTATCTAGAATATGCATTTAAGAAACTTATCAACCCAAAACTATCAGAAGTGTCTACAAGTTGATCAATACTTGGAAGGGGGAAGTAATATTTGGGGCATGCCTCATTTAGATCTATAAAGGCTATAAATAACCCCAACTTTCCTAAAGGAGCTGACTTGATGCTTGATCACCTCATTATTTTCCCTCGAGAATTTCCTTTTTCTTTATTGAATAGGTTTAGCCTCCTGATTTATAATTAGTTTGTGCATTATTACTTTTGGGTCAATCCCAGACATATTTGTCAGGTTCCATGCGAAAACATTTGAGTTTGTCTTGAGGAAACGAGAGAGTTGCTCCTCTACCTCCTCCGTCAGATCCCTACTCAATTTAAAGGGGTGGTTTTCACCCTTGCTTCCTTTTGGTAGATCTTACATCATATTTAGATTGACAGACCTCACCATACTTTTCCCAACCAACCTCTTTTGAGGTAAACCCCTCTGTGATCTCTACTTATGGGTAACCTCTTTCATGGTGGCATTATATTAGCTCCTAACCTTCTCTTGGTCTCCTTTTATCTCCTCTGAACCCTCTTCAGTGGGGAATTTGATTATCATATGGAAGGTGGATGGAACCTTCCTTATTCTATGTATTCATGGCCTACCCAAGATGGCGTTGTAGTGAGTATGGACATTAACGACTACAAAATTGGTCATCACTATAATCACTTTTGTTAAGACGGGCAGTACCACCATTTATACTACATAGTTGGTGCTGCTGTTGAAACCCACTAGAGGGAGTTCTTCCTTGCAATAGATAGGAAAATGAGGTCTATCGAGTTCCTTGTGTCAATCATTATTCGACATACATCGTAACACCCTATCCTCAAATTTATCACCAAGGGATCCTCATGATGGGATGAGGTCTCGTCATTCTCATTGAAAATTATCTATGCATTAGGTCTCATCTTATCTAAGGTGTACATATGGCGATATTACGTAGCTCTCTAGAAAATCTTTTGTGTGAGTTATTTGAGGTCCTATTGATCCTAGGCCCTCAATGCATGGTATGGATATTCCTGATGTTGGGTTTATTATGGTTCTCTCTTCCATTACTATATGGGTTTGTTGGCTTTGGTGCCTTTATCCTATTTTGACGGTTTTCTCTTTCACCATTTCCTTCTACGGGGTCCTTCAGATATCTTCTGGTTAACAACTCACCTATCTCATTTTTGAGGTATCTATAGTCTCTAGTTTTGTGACCTGCATCTTTGTGGAAGGCACATCATTTAAAGGTGTCTTTGAACGGGGATTTCATCTTTAGGGGCCATATGACATTTGGCTCTTCATCTATTCTTAATACAATCTTGCTAGATTCATTCTCAAAGGAGGCCCTCTAAAAGAAGAGAATGACCTCCCCTAAGGTTCCCTATTCCTTGAACATTTTCCATTTTCTCTATTGTTTAGTGCAAAATGTTTATTACTATTGTTCTCGTTGCTCTCATTTGACATGTTTGGGCCCATCCTTCCTTTTTCTTTTTTTGGTATAACCTTCACGCTGGTTCGATGGCCCTTAACTAGGCCTAACTCCATCTCAAGGTTGCCGAATTCTCTTGCCTCCCCGTATGCTTCCTCCTAAGTACTAGGAACCATTTTGATTAATTCCACAAACAAGTCAGAATTCTTGAAGAGACCATGCTTGAAGGCCTCTATAGCAATAGAGTTAAGACAATAAGAGATTTCCAACTTTTCCTCCCTGAACAAATTTCATATACTCCTATGTGGATTCACCCCTCTCTTAAATAATCGAGAATACATTATATGATTCTTTTCTCAAGGGTTTATTGCAAGCATAGTTTGTGATGAATAGCTTGGCAAACTATGAGAAGGATGTTATGCGGCGATGTGCCAAGTTGTTGAACCACTTTTGTGCGCCTTCATAGAGGGTGGCAGCGAACAATTTACACATCATCGTATCTCTCTTTCTCTGATTGAGGCTCTTAGGGGCCATGTCCGTCTTGAAGTTTTGTACATGTGTTACATGGTCTTTAGTTCCAAAATAATTAGGGCATTTAGGAGCGTTGAACTTGGTTGGTGGTTCATCGTTCTCTATCTCATTAGAAAATGGATAGACACATAATTGTTCATAGTCCCTATCCACATCATAAGAGTTTTTTCTTTTCTCATGTCTCTCATTGTCCACCCTCAATGCCTGATCAAGTACTCAACATTTAAGAACAAGATTTTGTTTACTCAGTTATAAATCACTAATATCGAACACCACTAAAGGTAATAGTGATCCAAAAAAATGAGATGTTAATTTAATAGAGTTATGCTAAATTTTTTTGGATACTAAAACACAAAGATAAGGTATATATATAAATCATCTAAGCACAAGGGGTATCTCACTGAACGTCTTGCCGACCACTCTTGTTGCTCCCCAATGGTCTAGCGAGGTACTCTAACGAGGCACACCATAAGTCTATTTTTTTATTCAAAAAATTATCGAGTAATTACCATAAATATATCCATAATTTAACTAACTATGTGTGTATACATTATTAATCTGTAATGACTTACCATACATAGAGGAAGAAAAAAATACTAAGTAATAAACTTATATTGTCATACTTGTTACTTCAAAATTAGGACAGTACAAGTCCATTACTTTACCAAATAGACTTCTGCAATATTTTTTAATAAAGGTAACATACTTGTGCTAACTCACTTAATATGTATGAGATTAAAGTAAACTTTAATTAAAGACAATAGACTATGCTATAATTTTTCCTATTTTTAATTCAAAACTCAAATATCTTAAATTTTAGTTTTATAAAGCTTTCATAATTATATACAATTTCTATATATTGTATATAATAACCCTAAAACATAAAATTATTTTTCGTGAGTAATATATATAATTTAAAACTTATTTATTCTAATATTTATTTATTAATTAATGCGATAGTTTAAAGATTTTTCATGTAAATCAATATAAATTATATACAATTTATGTATATCTTACAAAATAACATAAAACATCAAAATATTTATAATAAGAAATATTTTTTTTATTTTGAGAACTCTCTATTGAATTCACTTTGTAAAATTTATTAAATATGTACAATAATTTATAAATTATATAGAAATTTTATAGATATTTTTCTAATATAAAATTATATACCGTGTACATAAACTAGAAATATATTAAATTGTACAAAAAAATTACACATATTTATCTAAAATAAATAGTGTAATATTTGAGCAAAACTTTTTACCGAAAAAATATATTAAGAAATATAATATGGAAATGTTACAAAAATATACATACATAAAATAAATAAATTTACTCATTATACAAATGTTACATAAATAGTACATAATTTTATACGCGTTATAAAAATATTATAGAAATGTATATTTATTTTATAAGCCATATAAAATTTGAAAAAAATAATTGTATTAGTTGTATTCGTGGGACCTCCATCAAAATCACCTGTATTTGGGTTCGGTTTCGGGTAAAAATCAAACATAAATGCGCGAGTACGGTTCGGTTATGGTTATACTAAAAACCGTACCCGCCCGTACCCGAAATTAATTATATTTATTTAAATAAATTATATATTAATTAAAATTTATTTATTTTTAACCTAATATATAAACCTAACGTATTCCCTAATCCCTACTTTCTCAGCGCCTCCTTTTATTTTTCTTAATCTCTGATTTTCTCTCATTTAGTCATTTTCCTTCCAATCTTCCATCTGCATATCAGCGTACATCTTTCACATTGCCGCATCGTTCGTCGCCAGTGCCACATCGTTCGTCGCCAGCCGCTGTGTCTTCTTCAGCCGTCACCAGTCCATTCACAGCGCTACGTCGTGGAGAAGAAGAGAAAGGTAACATAGATAATAAAAACCTTGTGTATGGAGAATAAACTTGTATTATGATTTATGTAATGTTAAAAAATGAGTTATAAAATATTTATAAAATTCTCAATTGATTTGGGTAGTCTACTACTTACCAATAAATTATTTCAAGACCATCAACATTTATGTTGTTGATGAAAAATAGATTATCGTGTGCTAAAACTGTGTCATATGTGTGTTGTGGAAGTGTATGTGTTGTGTGCTCACAGAAAGTGTGTAAAAGTGTAGTGACATGTGTTGTATAAATTGTGAACAAATGTGCTAAAAATGTGTGTGCTAAAACTGTGTAATATGTGTGATGTGGAAGGCAATGTGTGTTGTGGAAGTGTATGTGTTGTGTGCTCACAGAAAGTGTGTAAAAGTGTACTGACATGTGTTGTATAAATTGTGAACCAATGTGCTAAAACTGTGTGTTATTTAGTGTGCTAAAATTGTGTGTGCTATTTAGGGTGCTGAAATTGTGTGTGATATTTAGTGTGCAGCCACGTTCCACGATAAGGATCATTGGCATTAGAGGTTATCATATCAAGACTATCCAAAGATTTTAAATACCATGACAAGTGAATATGTTGAAAAGGTAACTTGAGATGATAGAAAGTATAAGTATATATTTTTTATATATGAATTTAAATTTTGAAAGTTTTTTTTTTCAGAATTTTTCACCACAATCATCTCAAGGAGTAAATGACATCGAACTTAACGTGGAGGTAACAAGTGGTGGAACTTCAAGTGCCGATCAACATACAAATTTTCATCTCTTTACATCAACCTCTTCACCTGAAAATACACAAAGTCAACCATCAAATAAATGTAGTGAGGAAGATGGGAAGGCTAAATTAAAGTCTGAAGCATGGGTTCATTTTGATAGGAAGAAAATTAATGGGATATGGAAGGAAATATGTAATTATTGCGGAAAATGGTTAGGAGGTGATACAAGACATCTCATTTGAAAGCACATACAAAAGGTTGTCCATTCAAACGTCAAGAAAGGGGTATCGGTCAATCATTGTTAAATCCTAACAAGAAAAGGGATAGAATTGAATTAGGACATTGGAATTTTGATTCTCAAGTTTCTTGTGATAAATGTGCAAAGATGATAATTTTACACGAGTATCCTTTTAGTATTGTAGAACATCGTGGATTTAGGGAGTATTCACATTTATTACAACCAATATGGAAGCCTATTTCTCGGGCGATAGTTAACAGAGACATTATAAAGATTTATGATGTTGAGAAAAAAAAATGATGGATATGTTGTAGAACAATAAAAGTCGTGTTGCAATCACGAGTGATATTTGGAAGTCTGGAAATCATAATAAAGGATTCATGGCTGTAACTTGTCATTTCATTGATGACAATTGGTATTTGCATAGTAAAATAATAAGGTAATTTTTAAGTTTATTGTTGAAATTTATACAATTCCTATTAAATATTTTTTTAGAGATTTGATATATTAAATGATTGTATATAACAATTTATTATTACTATATTATTTTTTGTAGGTTTATATATGTTCCTGCTCCACACAATGCTGTAGTTATTGGTCAAGAACTAATGAGTTGCTTTTTGGATTGGAACATTGATCGTAAGATTTCAACCTTAACTTTAGATAATTGTTCTACTAATGATTCAATGCTACCTAATCTGTTAGATTCATTAGATAGAACTTCAATGTTATTGTATGGAGTTATTTTTCACATGCGTTGTACTGCTCACATATTAAACTTGGTAGTGAAAGATGGGTTAAATCTAATTTCTCAATGCACTGTTAAAGTTAGAGATAGTGTTGCATATTGGACAACAACACAAAATAGGGAGGAAAAATTTAAAAAGATTGCATCTCAAGAGATAAAGTCTTCTTGTAAGAATTTATCTCTTGATTGTCAAATTCGTTGGAATTCTACTTTTTTAATGCTTAAAAATGTATTGTTTTATGAGAAAGTGTTTCCTCATTTAAAACAATTGGATAAGAATTATAATAGTCTTCCTGATGCATTGGATTGGAAAATGGCAAGTACAATTTGTGATAAGTTAGAAATATTTTACAAGGTTACTGAATTGATTTATGGTTCCAACTATCCCACCATAAACATGTTATTTCCTCATATTTGTGACATCAAATTGCCATTATATAATTGGATTAATGATGAGGATGATTTGGTCAAGGGAATGGCGTCAAACATGCTTGTAAAATTTGATAAGTATTGGCAAGAAGTTAATATTGTCATGGCACTACTACAAATATTACATATGGCCTCGGTTTTTAACCGTGATCATAGGTCTATGGCCACGGTTATAAGAACCGAGGCCTAAGTGAGAGAGACTATATGTAACGATCTATGGTCTCAGTTTTTTAACCGAGACCATAGGATGTACCTATAGCCTCGGTTATTAAGCAGGAGGCCGTAAGGTGTACATATGGCCTTGGTTATATGCTAGCAGAGGCCATGTAGGTACACCTAACCTTTCGGTTTTCCAATCTTAAGTAGGTACCCTGGCCTCGGTTTTACAATACTTAGTAACCCATGGGATATCACATAAATTAAAAAATATATAATTAATAATTACAATATTAAAAAACAATATAAATTACAATAAAATTATTAAAAACAATATTAAAAATTATATTATATTAAAATTAAAAGTATAATTACATTCGAGCTTATTATACAACTTTGAGAAATATAACAAAAACTTACTATTACAAAGCTGACTTTTTATTATTAATTACAAGCGTAAAAATATGCTTCAAAAGCGATTATAATGATAATTATTACTTTTTAGCTAATTGAAAAATCTCTCAAATCTTTCTTGACAGTCTTACGTAAATGTATATTCGATTGCATCTTTTTTCAATTGAAATATTTATCTCTTCCTGAATCACCGGCTGACATTAAGCAAGAATAATAATCAAATGAATTGTAATTATAGAAACACGTTAAAACGTCCTGAGAGGTTACCAATGCGGTCTGACGATACCAGCTTGATCTGGCCTTGCGGCGTAGAATTGCTTAACAAGTAACAATATTTTGTCAGAGAGATCACATTCGACAGTGATGAGTGCTCAAAAAAGCACTAAAATAACCATGATTTTATGCACATTAATTGATTAAAAATATATATATTTATATGTTTTATCATATATTTATGTAAATTTGTCTTTTTCGGAATCACGGGTATTTTTATTGTTTTTGGTATTTTGGCTTAAAAACGCATGATTTAAAGACTCGAGGAATACTTGAAGCAATACATCACAAAAATATCAATAAATAAATGGGGAAAGGTCACAAATATGGAAAAAGCCCGGACAAAATAGGTCGAGAAGCGGTCAAAAATGTCAAAAAGGCAGCTTGTGCTTATGCATGCAGTGCATGGCGCCTTGACTCAGCCCCAGCTGGCAGTGTGTTCATCAGCGGCCTTGACGCTATGGGGAAGTCTGTTTATCGTAGCGGCCTTTAACGCATCTGATTCTTGTTAAATGCGCAGCGGCCTTCTGGCGGGGTTCTGTTCCGCAGCGGCCCAACGATACCTTGTATGCGTAATGCGGCCAGACTTAGCATGACATGGCGTTTTTGACCCATTTTCACGTGCGGCAACCTATGGCGTCATCTTTGGCGTCATTGATGACCTCGAAGCATGTATCCCATTTACCGTTTTTTATTTTTTATATTTTTTAACATATTTTTACTCATTTTTTCTCTCCAGTATCCTTTATAAATACCCTCTTCCATTCACTTCAAAACACACCTAAAAAACCACACTTCTCTCTTCTTTCTTTCTCGTTTCTTAGTTTTAAGTTTTTCTTAGTTTCTTTCTTAGTTTCTAAGCTTTTCTTAGTTTTTCTCTTAGTTTTTAGTTCAATTCTCTTAGGTTTAGAGTTCTCTTTTTTAGAGGAACTTGTAATGTTTTTGTAATAATTTAGATTTTTGATTCAATAAATGGAAGTGCAAATTCCGCTTGGAGGTTTTCTAGCAACGGGAATAGCGTCGAAGTTCTGTAAGGATTTTATTTTCTTCTGATTATTTTATGCTTTATTCTTACATGTTATATTTAATTTATGCAGTGATTAAATTTAAGCGTGCTAAATTTGTTTATAATCATGATATAATAATAACGTTGTTATGCTTGCGAAATATTAAATAGGTGAAAATTTCTAAAATGAATTGATTTTATTTTTATTCAAGATTTTATATTAAGGATGTTAGAGAGAAATATATTATTTTCATTACAAACTTAATCGAAAATTAGATTTTAAGGTTTAGTTATCGGTCGATTTAGAGTAGTGCTCTTTTTATTTGTTGGTACAATCGCCCGGTAGTTAAGAGTGAAGCTCTATTTCAAAAGTTTTTATAAGAATTATTATCTGAAAATGTATTGGCGTCATGTTTTCGGTAGTGGATTTAAAACTTGAAAGTTAGTACTTTCGGATAACTAAATTCTTGGGTTTAATTTGGACACTTGAATAAAGTTTAAAGCTGTCTAACGCTAAAGGTGGCATTTAAATGGTTCATTTTCAATCTCTTGAAGAAGGAATTAATTTAATTAACCAAATTAGTTATCAACCCCGCGTAGGTGTTAATTGATTTGTTTAGTTAGCAAAAAGAATATCTAACCACAAAGGTGGTATTAACCATACAAAAAAGAGAATCGATAAAATATCGATTTATATCTTTAATAACCTAGATAATATGAGCAAGCGTAATTAATTTAGTTATTATATCCATAAATACTAGCTAATATAAATGATAAAATTTGCATGAATATTTATTGAATCTATATTTATATTTATTTATTGAATTTGGATCTATGTTTATTTTTTTTATTATATTTAATTAATCTGTATATATGTTTATTTTATGTTATTAGATTAGGAACCAAAAACCAAACTATCGTGAGGATGTTTAGGATTTAATTTCGTTTTTAAAAGTTTGAATAATAAATTAAGAACCACATACATTCCTTCCTTAGATCGAAGCCTTGGGAGTATACTTATCATTTTCTGAAAATGATTAGGTGCTGCGAGAGTTTTACAAATATTAAAACCAAAGTATTTGCGAGAATTAGGCGTCTGGTTTTACAGCTAAATCAAGATTTTAGGCCCGGATTCTTGTGATAAATCAAGTTTTTGGCGCCATGATTTTATGCTCATTAATTGATTAAAAATATATATATTTATATGCTTTATCATATATTTATATAAATTTGTCTTTTTTTTTTCTTTTTTTTTTCTTTTCTTTTTTTTTTTTAAACCTCCAAGCGGAATTTGCACTTCCATTTATTGAATCAAAAAGCTAAAATATTACAAAAACATAACTAGTTCTTCCCTAAAAAGGGAAGAACTCTAAAAAAAAGCTAGCTAAAACATAAGAAAAACTAGCTAAAACATAAGAAAAACTAAAAAAAACTAAAAACTAAGAAATGGAGAGAAAGAAAGAAGAGAGAAGTGTGGTTTTGAGGTGTTTTGAAGGTGAAGGAAGGGGGTATTTATAGGTGAGGATAGAGAGAAAAAATAGAAAAAAATTGTTAAAAAAATGTAAGCAGCGGTTAGTGATTCTTGGCGTCATTGATAGCGTCAGTATATGGCAATTTACCTGATACATGTGTGTGCGGATGAAATCTGTATGAATGAGCGATGCTGTAGCGGATGAAACGGTACCAGCGGATGAAATTACGGCCTTGCATGTCGGCCTTGTGGCCTTGATTTTCTCGCTTCGACATTTTTGTCCTTTTGACCCATTTTGTCCAATTTTTCCTTATTTGTTGACCTTTCCCCGTTTATTTATTAATATATTTGTGATGTATTGCTTCTAGTATTTCTCTTTTTTTTAAGTTGCGTTTTTAAGCCAAAATACGAAAAACAATAAAAATACATTGATTAGAAAAAGACAAATTTATATAAATATATGATAAAGCATATAAATATATATATTTTTAATCAATTAATGAGCATAAAATCATGGTAATTTTAGTGCTTTTTGAGCAACTAAATCGGCTAGTCCCTTAGCAGAGAAGCGATAAAAACTAAAAATTAAACTATCCTAAATCACTTAGTGGATTGACACAGTTGCATTTAGCTGTCACAAGCACTTTAAACCACAGAGTTGCCACTGGTGAATGAGTTTGAGTCGTGAGGGTTTCGATAATGATACCCTTGAAACATTGTACTTAATGTAAAAACAAAAGCAATAAAAACAAACAACTTAAAAATTAAATTTACAACAAAATCACAAATTAACAACATCTCAAAAAATGTCTCGTACTTTTTTTAATCTCCTTTAAGATCATAATTAAAATCTCGAAGCATAAGTTATTTTAATCTCTTTTAAAAGCAATCATGATTTATTATAATAATTAGTCGAAAATCATTTTCATATTTCATGTCAAAAATGTATCAATTTAATTTCATTTGCGATTTAGTGAATCGAATTGCCGACTACATTCTATTCCATTGATCAATACTCTCAAAACTTGATCCTATGGGTTGATTTCACTAAATACTATTTTATATGCGAAAGAGTTGATGTATAGAAATGAACTAATATGTTCGCGCGTATGTATAAAGAATAAAGGCTCAAAGTGTTATTTTAACATTGATCTCGTAGAAAGAATCAAATGTATAAATTATAAAGATATCATATATAAAAATTATTTTCATGCATAAATCAAACTCATTAAGAAAGAATTTCAAGATATATGCTTTTTACAAATGAAGAAATTGCAATGACTTTTGAGAATTACTTACATATCTTTCTTTTGTAAATACATCTTCTGTGCTATGACTTTGTAGGCAACGTGGGTCGTAGTATATAGATGATACTATTTTTTATCTCTCTTTTTTACTGTAGATATTTTTCAATATATGTATTTTAGAATTGACAGTTATGCAGTTGTACATTTTTATCTTGGATTTTGGTGAGTGGTTAATTTTGTGGCTTTCTTTTTGATCTTGGTTTAGGTAACGGATATGTCTCTTTTTTTTTGTAGCGATTAAATGCGTGAGCAGATATAGCGTATCTTATCGATTTCTACTTTCGAATCATTTAATTAGCAAAAAATAATAATAAAAAATATACACGATACTACTATTAAGATGAGAAAAAAAAATTAATACGTTGATCTAATACCTTATAGAGATCATCTAAAAATTTGAAGAAATAAGAAATGTGTTTGGAGTAGAAAAAATATATATTTATGCGAATAAAGGAAATTAGGCTCAATTATCTCCCATGAGTAGTCTCCATTTAAGAAAAAAAAACTTCGTAAATACTTAGATTTTGGGTTTGATATAATTCTACGTCTTGCTCGAGAAATGCAATTATGTACAAAAACTAATTATCAAAAATAATTACAAAATATTTCATGATATGTTTTCAAAAAATTAATCTAACGATCTGAAAAGAGCTTATTCTTAAATTTGATTTAAAGAAAAAGATAAAGTTTTGTGAATTTTTTTTTTTATATTCCAAAAATTCTTGAATCATGAAAATAGAAATAAAACCAAACACCTGAAAAAAAAATTTTTTATTTATTTTTATTTTTTTATTTTAAATTGTTAAAACTTTTTATTTTTTTATTTTTTATTTTTTAAGCATGGTAACTTTTCACCCTTTGACGCAAACACGTTGTCGCCGATATATATTTGTAAATTAAAGATAAAGAAAAGAGAAGAAAGATTACCTATTTCTTGAGAAAGTCACAGTAGTAATGGAAAATGCGGTCTTGGATTCTTGAGGATGCTCGTGAGTTTTAGCGGAATTCTTAGGAAGGAATAGCGTTTTTAATTTATTTATTAAAATTTTAAAAATATTTTTGTGCTGTAAATAATTGTTTTTTTTTTGTTTTTGTAAAAAAATAAAAATAAAAAAAATTCAAATTTTAAATTTCATAAGAAATAATAAAAAATAAAAATTTTTTTAATAAATTTTAAATAAAAATAAAAAAAATAAAAAAATATAAAAAAAATTAAAAAAATTAAAAAAATTAAAAAAATTAAAAAATTAAAAAAAATTAAAAAAAATTAAAAAATTAAAAAAATTAAAAAAAATAAAAAAAATAAAAAATAAAATAAAAAAAAATAAAAAAAATAAAAAATAAAAAAAATAAAAAAAACAAAATTTTAATTTTTTGAGTTTAATTTTTACTATTTTTTTATTTATTTTAAATCATAATTTTAATTTTTCTTTTTCTTTTTCTTTTACCTTTTTCAATTTTTATATTCTTTTTTTTTTTTTTTTCTTTTGCTTTTTTTTTTTCTTTATTTTTAGTTACCCTACTTAACTTAGTTTTTTTTACTAACTTAATTAACTTAGATTTTTTTAACATTAACTTAGGTTTTTACATAAATTTTCATTAACTTAATTAACTTAATTTTTTTTTACTTCACTTAACTTAATTAACTTAGATTTTTTCACTTAACTTAATTAATTTTTTTTTTCATAACTTAATTAACTTAGATTTTTACTTCACTTAGATTAATTAATTTTTTTTACTAACTTAATTAACTTAGATTTTTTAACTTAACTTAATTAACTTAGATTTTTTAACAACTTAATTAACTTAGATTTTTTTTAACTTAACTTAATTAACTTAGATTTTGTTTTTTAACTTAGCAATTAACTTAGATTTGTTTTTACTTCACTTAACTTAATTAACCTTTTTTTTACTTAGATTTTCATTAACTTAGATTTTTACTTAACTTAATTTAATTAACTTGATAGCATGAAAAGTAAAGATCTAAGGGAGTTAAATACAGGAGACTAGTTCTTGGAAGCCTTTGTACTTTAGTAGTCTTTCACGGGAGCGTTGTTGCATACAGGAGGATGGTTTTTAAGGAGCTGCTTAATTCTTTCACGGGGCACTTTCTTGGTTAATACTGTTTATGTTATTTATAAAAAACAAAAAAAAAACAAAAAAAACAAAAAAAAAACTTTTTAACTATCTCCAAAATTTTAAAGTTTTAATTACAATCTAAGGAGCTAGTTTCTTTGTTTAATCTAGGTACAATTGTGTTTTTATGCCTTAATTATTTGATTTGTACCTAGATGTGGGTTATCTAAAACTCAAAATATGCCTCTAGTTTTAAGTACAGAAAGAAATCCCCGAAAATCAATAGGGCATGGCCGAAAAAGTATAGGTAAAACCTTGTCTTACTGCCAGGTTTGATTGACTGATGATGAGGGGACGTTGAGTTTACTTAAAATCAATCACGACTTACGTCTTCTTCAAGGAGCGTTAAACTAAGCCTTATTTGGATGGGAAGCGACCCGTCATTTTAGGTAATTTTCTTTTATTTCTTTTATTTACATGTGAATAATTTTTAAATTGTTAAAACTAAAAATATTTGTTGAGATGTTAGAAGTTCGGCTGATCTATGCATGATACCTTTAATGATGAATATGATGGATGCTGCATTTTCCATTACTACTTACCTTTCTCAAGAAATAGGGAATGTTTCTTCTCTTTTCTCTTTATCTTTAATTTACAGTTGTTACATTGAGGACAATGTAAGTTCTAGGTTGGGGGTGGTGAAAAGTTACCATGCTTAAAAAAAACAAAAAAAAAACAAAAAAAACAAAAAAAAAAGAAAAAAAAAAGACAAAATTAAATAAAAAAATGAAAAAGCAAAAAAATATATATATTTTTAATCAATTAATGAGCATAATTATTTGATTAAAAATATATATTTCTTTTACCTTTTTCAATTTTTATATTATTTTTTATTTTTCTTTCTTTAGCTATTTTTTTCTTCTTGATTTTTAGTTACCCTACTTAACTTAGTTTTTTACTAACTTAATTAACTTAGTTTTTTTTTAACATTAACTTAGGTTTTTACATAAATTTTCATTAACTTAATTAACTTAATTTTTTTTTACTTCAACTTAATTAACTTAGATTTTTTCACTTAACTTAATTAATTTTTTTCACTTAACTTAATTAACTTAGATTTTTTACTTCAACTTAGATTAATTAATTTTTTTTACTAACTTAATTAACTTAGATTTTTTAACTTAACTTAATTAACTTAGATTTTTAACTTAACTTAATTAACTTAGATTTTGTTTTTTAACTTAGCTTAATTAACTTAGATTTGTTTTACTTCAACTTAACTTAATTAACCTTTTTTTTTTACTTAGATTTTCATTAACTTAGATTTTTACTTAACTTAATTTAATTAACTTAATAGCGTGAAAAGTAAAGATCTAAGGGAGTTGTCTAGGAGACTAGTTATGGAAGCCTTTGTGCCATTTAGTATGCTCACGGGAGCGTTGTTAAATACAGGAGGATGGTTTTAAGGAGCCTTTGCACATAATTCTTTCCTGGGAGCAACTCTTGGTTATCTTGTTTATGTTATTTATAAAAAACAAAAAAAAAACAAAAAAAAAAAAACTTTTTAACTATCTTCAAAATTTTAAAATTTTAATTACAATCTAAGGAGCTAATTTCTTTGCTTAATCTAGGTACAAATTGTGTTTTTATGCCTTAATTATTTGATTTGTACCTAGATGTGGGTTATCTAAAACTGAAAATATGCCTCTAGTTTTAAATCTGAGAAAGAAATCGAAAATCAATAGAGGCGTAGTGAAAAAGTATAGGTAGGCAATGACCTTGTCTTACTGCGAGGTTTGATTGACTTCGATGATGAGGGGACATTGAGTTTACTTAAATGCAATCCCGACTACGTCTTGCTAAGGCGTTAAACTAAAGCCTTATTTGGGATGGGAAGCTGACCCGTCATTTTAGGTAATTTTCTTTTATTTCTTTTATTTACATGTGAATAATTTTTAAATTGTTAAAACTAAAAATATTTGTTGAGATGTTAGAAGTTAACGCAATGATAAATACGTTAATGTCTGACTTTAATGATGAATATGATGGATCTTGTATGCATTTTCCATTACTCTTGCACTTTCTCGAGAAATAGGTAATCTTTCTTCTCTTTCTCTTTATCTTTAATTCTGATTTGTTACATTGAGAATGATGTAAGTTCTAGGTTGGGGGTGGTGAAAAGTTACCATGCTTAAAAAAAAAAAAAAAAAAAACAAAAAAAAAAAGAAAAAAAAAAGACAAATTTATATAAATATATGATAAAGCATATAAATATATATATTTTTAATCAATTAATGAGCATAATTATTTGATTAAAAATATATATTTCTTTTACCTTTTTCAATTTTTATATTATTTTTTATTTTTCTTTCTTTAGCTATTTTTTTTTCTTCTTGATTTTTAGTTACCCTACTTAACTTAGTTTTTTTTACTAACTTAATTAACTTAGATTTTTTTTTAACATTAACTTAGGTTTTACATAAATTTTCATTAACTTAATTAACTTAATTTTTTTTTACTTCAACTTAATTAACTTAGATTTTTTCACTTAACTTAATTAATTTTTTTCACTTAACTTAATTAACTTAGATTTTTTACTTCACTTAGATTAATTAATTTTTTTTACTAACTTAATTAACTTAGATTTTTTAACTTAACTTAATTAACTTAGATTTTTAACTTAACTTAATTAACTTAGATTTTTTACTTCATTTAACTTAATTAATTTAGTTTTTTTTTAACTTAACTTAATTAACTTAGATTTGTTTTACTTCACTTAACTTAATTAACCTTTTTTTTTTTACTTAGATTTTCATTAACTTAGATTTTTACTTAACTTAATTTAATTAACTTAATAGCGTGAAAAGTAAAGATCTAAGGGAGTTACATCTGGGAGAGTAGTTCTTGGAGGCACTTTGTGTAGTCTTTCACGGGCGTTGTTAATACAGGAGGATGGTTTTTAAGGAGCCTTTGCACCAACGTTCTTTCACAGACACTAGTTATCATTTATGTTATTTATAAAAAACAAAAAAAAAACTTTTTAACTATCTCCAAAATTTTAAAGTTTTAATTACTGATCTAAGGAGCTAGTTTCTTTGTTTAATCTAGGTACAATTGTGTTTTTATGCCTTAATTATTTGATTTGTACCTAGATGTGGGTTATCTAAAACTCAAAATATGCCTCACGGATTTTAAGTACGAGAAAGAAATCGAAAATCAATAGGGCGTGATTGAAAAAGTATAGGTAAACTGACCTTGTCTTACTGCCAGGTTTGATTATTTCAATGATGAGGGACATTGAGTTTACTTAAAATGCAATCCCGACTTACGTCTTCTTCAAGGCGTTAAACTAAGCCTTATTTGGATGGGAGGCGACCCGTCATTTTAGGTAATTTTCTTTTATTTCTTTTATTTACATGTGAATAATTTTTAAATTGTTAAAACTAAAAATATTTGTTGAGATGTTAGAAGTTCAGGTGATGCAATGTATCTGTATACACTTTAATGATGAATATGATGGATGCTGCACTGCATTTTCCATTACTACTTGCACTTTCTCAAGAAATAGGTAATCTTTCTTCTCTTTTCTCTTTATCTTTAATTTACAGTTGTTACATTGAGGACAATGTAAGTTCTAGGTTGGGGGTGGTGAAAAGTTACCATGCTTAAAAAAAAATAAAAAAATAAAAAAAATAAAAAAAAAAATAAAAAGTTTTAACAATTTAAAAATAAAAAAATAAAAATAAATAAATTTTTTTTTTTTGTGTGTTTGGTTTTATTTCTATTTTGTGTGATTCAGTAATTTTTGGAATATAAAAAAAAAAAATTCAAAAAACTTTCTCTTTTCTTTAAATCAAATTTAAATAAATAGTTAAGTCTTTTTTTCTTTTTGATTAATTTTTTGGACACATATCCAGAAAAATTTTGTAATTATTATTGATAATTAGTTAGTTTTGTCATAATTAGTATTTCTTGATAAGATGTAGAAATTATATCAAACCCAATCGGTGTTTATGAGTTTTTTCTTAGTGGAGACTACCTTTGTGAGATAATTTGAGCCTAATTTCCTTTATTCGAGTGAAATATATATTTTTATATTTCAGCTTACATTTCTTATTTCTTCAAATTTTTAGATGATCTACATAGGTATTAGCATTTGAATGTATGAATTTTTTTCTCATCTTAATAGAGTATCGTATATTTTTTATTATTTTTTTGCTTAGATTAAATGATTTGAGTAGAAATTGATAGTATATGCTTATATCTTGTTCAAATGCGTAGCTACAAAAAAAAAAAGAGACATATACGGGGTTACGTAAACCAAGATCAAAAGAAAAGCCTGAAAATTAACCAGCTTCGCAAAATCAAGATAAAAATGTCTGATGCATGCATGGGTTGAATCTACAAAAATACATATATTGAAAAATATCTACTGAGAAAAAATAGAGATAAAAAATAGTATCATCATATCTTATGACCTTGCGTTGCCTACAAAGTTGTGAGTACGAGGTATTTACAAAGAAAGATATAAGAAGTAATTCACTAAAAAGTCATTGCAATTTCTCCTTTTGTGAAAGGCTTATATGTTGAATTTCTTTCTTAATGAATTTGATTTATGCATGAAAATAATTTTTATATATGATATCTTTATAATTTATACATTTGATTCCTTTCATGAGATCAATGTTAAAATAACACTTTGAGCTTTTATTCTTTATACATATGCGAGCATATTAGTTCATTTCTATACATCAACTCTTTCGCGTATAAATTAGTATGAGTGTTTGAACCAGTAGGATTCGGTGTTTTGAGAGTATTGACTTGTGAGGAATAAATTGGCGAATTACGATTCATGACAAGAAATTGGATGAAATTAAATTGATACATTTTTGATATGAAATATGAAAAAGATTCTCAACTAATTATTATAATAAATGATGATTGGTTAAAGAGATTAAAATAACTTATGCTTGAGATTTTAATTATGATCTTAAAAAGGAGATTAAAAAGTATGAGACATTTTTGTGAGATGTTGTTAATTTGTGATTTTGTTGTAAATTTAATTTTTAATTTGTTTGTTTTTTATTGTTTCTTTTGATTTTTACATTTAGTTCAATGTTTGTGGGTATCATTCTGAAAACCCTCCGCGAGACTCAAACTAGATCCATTTAGGGCAACCTAGGGGTTTAAGGAAAGCTTGTTGCGTAGGCTAAATGCAGCCATGTCGATCCACGGATGAGTGATTTAGGATAGTTTAATTTTTAGTTTTTGTAAACCTCTTGCTAAGGGACTAGCGAAGGTAAGTTGAGGTTGTGATGAGTGCTCAAAAAAGCACTAAAATAGCAATGATTTTATACGTTAATTGATTAAAAATATATATATTTATATGTTTTATCATATATTTATGTAAATTTGTCTTTTTGAGAATCACGGGTATTTTTATTGTTTTTCAGGTATTTTGGCTTAAAAGCACTTGATTTAAAAGACTTCAAAGAGGAATACTTGAAGCAATACATCCGCAAAAATATCGATAAATAAATGGGGAAAGGTCAACAAATATGGAAAAAGCGGACAAAATAGGTCAAAGCGGTCAAAAAATGTCAAAAAAGGAGAAAAAGCAGCGCGTAGCGCCAGTACTGGCCGGCACATCGCCCCAGCTGGCTGTAGTCTTGTTAAATGTATGGCAGCGGCCTTGCGCATGATTCTTGTTCTGACCATCTTGTGCTTAACGGCAGCTTCTTGTGATTCTGTTCATCTTGTATGGCCAACGAACGGCCAGCCTATGCGGCGCCAGCCAGCGCAGTAGCGTTACGACCCATTTTCCACGTGCAGCGGACCCTATGTAGCGTCATCTTGGCGTCATTGATATTCTCAGCGTATGTGCGTTTTTATTTTTTTATATTTTTTTAACATATTTTTACTCATTTTTTCTCTCCCATCCTCGCTACCTATAAATGCCACTAACTTCCATTCACTTCAAAACACACCTAAAAAAACCACGCTTCTCTCTTCTTTCTTTCTCGTTTCTTAGTTTTTAAGTTTTTTCTTAGTTTCTTTCTTAGTTTCTAAGCTTTTCTTAGTTTTTCTCTTAGTTTTTTAGTTCAATTCTCTTAGGTTTAGAGTTCTTACTCTTTTTGAGAGGAACTTGTAATGTTTTGTAATAATTTAGATTTTGATTCAATAAATGGAAGTGCAAATTCGGCTTGGAGGTTTTAGCACGGGGAATAGCGTCGAAGTTGTATGAGATTTTATTTTCTTCTGAGTTATTTTTATGCTTTATTCTTACATGTTATATTTAATTTATGCACGTGATTAAATTTAAGCGTACTAGTAATTTATAATCATGATATAATAATAACGTTGTTATGCTTAGAAATATTAAATAGGTGAAAATTTCTAAAATGAATTGATTTTATTTTTATTCAAGATTTTATATTAAGGATGTTAGAGAGAAATATATTATTTTTCATTACAAACTTAAATGCGAAAATTAGATTTTAAGGTTTAGTTATCAAATTCACGATTTAGAGTAGTCTTTCTTTTATTTGTTGGTACAATCATAGGTAGTTAGAGTGAAGCTACATTTCAAAAGTTTTTATAAGAATTATTATCTGAAAATGTATTGACGACATGTTTTCGGTAGTGGTTTTAAAACTTGAAAGTTAGTACTAGGATAACTAAATTCTTGGGTTTAATTTGGACACCTTGAATAAAGTTTAAGCTATCTAACCAAAAGGTGGCATTTAAATGGTTCATTTTCAATCTCTTAGAAGAAGGAATTAATTTAATTAACCAAATTAGTTATCAACAGCTTGTAGGTGTTAATTGATTTGTTTAGTTAACAAAGAATATCTAACCCGCCAAAGGTGGTATTAAATAAAAAAAGAGAGAATCAATAAAATATCAATTTATATCTTTAATAACCTAGATAATATGAGCAATGTAATTAATTTAGTTATTATATCCATAAATACTCATTTAATATAAATGATAAAATTTGCATGAATATTTATTGAATCTATATTTATATTTATTTATTGAATTTGTATCTATGTTTATTTTTTTATTATATTTAATTAATGTCTGTATATATGTTTATTTTATGTTATTAGATTAGGAATACATAAACCAAACTATCGTGAAAGGATGTTTAGGATTTAATTTCGTTTTTAAAAGTTTGAATAATAAATTAAGCACCACGTACATTCCTTCATTTGATCGACCTTGGGAGTTGACTTATCATCTTCTACGGAATGATTAGATGTACCTTGAGAGTTTTACAAATATTAAAACCAAAGTATTTGTGAGAATTGGCGATGCCGGTTTTCGCTCATCAGACAGCAAACAACAAAGAAGAAGCAACTACCTCTTTCAAAGCCCAAACAAGAAAGGAACCAACGATTGGATGGATATAAGCATTAATATATAACAAGTTACTATCAAAAGTCTGCATGATAATTTGCATAGTTGAACTAGAAAGTCATTAGCATCTTCCCTGAAAAACAAGTTAGGTGTTATTCCAACCCAGATCAGCCAACAACAATTGATATACTGTAGGTTTCACTTTGTAGAGTAGAGTTTCATTTGAATACAAGATTACAAGAACTAAAACACACAAGTACATGAAATACAAAGAATAATAATTTGAATTAGGACACAATTAACCAAACTTAACCCCATCTGCTTGGAAACAACTAAACATACCCTTGTAATTAATAAACTATGGGGCTTGGGATTATTGTTCTATTAAGAGGAATTACTAATCTGTTTATTTACCCATTTCTTGCTACATGAGACTAGTTACATGCGGTCAGAGAAAACAATAAGATCACCATATAGTCGCATCTAGAATTTCACCTATGTTTTAGACCTCTTTTAAATATTAACCAATAACGTACTAGTGCAAGACGATAATAATACATTAATGAGAAAGAATAAAACAATATTCAAGGTATGAACCATGCTTACCCAAGTTAGAAGAGTCAATCCTGAAATGAAGTACCTGCATAGTAGCGTATTTCCACGAGAGAAGAGCTCGTCGGTAGTATGTAAAAGAAAATATGCAACTAAAAAGGCGTCCTGACCTGATAAAGCATTAAAAAGTCAATTTAGCATTGAGGTAAACTTGTGATACTAGTATCACTTTGCCGCAAACATATAGCCAAACATAATGAAAAGATAAAACTACTTACTAATATAAACAGGATATATAGACCATACAAATATAATAGCGATCCATGATAAAGAATGATTTAAAATAAACATGGATGAAACAATAAGAAAATATTGGATGAATAAAATAAATATATATTGTTGTGTTCAGATCAATGACAAGGGAGAGCGAACATAATTAGAAGCAAAGACCCCAGCATATATAACGCGGAGCATAATTAGAAGCAAAGACCCAGCATATAAAACTTCTCCCATATATTCTGTAGTATCTTCCTCAATTTGTGACACGCACCTGGAAAATATTATCTTCCAGGTCAAACCCATCAAATAAATATTTCCAAAATGATAAGAATAATAAATTACTGACATCGAAGAGAAAATTTTTATTATTAGGTTGATATGTAATATCATAAAATATAAAAATGATATTTTATCTCATCCTGAAACAAAAATATAAACAAGCAGACTAGTATCAGGGCCATCTCCTTGCGTAAACTATATGATGTTCTAAAAGCGGAATACGAAGACAGACATGTAAGCTGAAAAATAAATATCAATACAAGCAGTGATCAGAAATATACAAGAGAAGAAACCCAATTTATTTCATAATAATTAATATTAAACAAGGAAATACACAAGCACACACGTTTATTATATTAATATATAATATGGTTGTCATTAATGCAATTGCTAATGCTTATGATAACATAGTGTTATTCTACACATAGGTTGATTGTTGTGTTATTTAGTAGTTAACAAGCAAGTCTTAAATTAATTACTATATAGAACCATACAACATCACAGACACTGATTATTTATTATCAAAATCAAGAAGTTTCGGACCAAATTAAAGTAAAAAATTTTATTTGATAACACAATTTGTTCAACAACTCTGCTTGTCAGGAGCAAATTAAAGAAGAGAATATGAACAGAAACAAGTCAGAGAAGAGGAGAAGAGAGGTTAAACTTACAAGGCAGGTGAATCGCCAACAATGACGAGGTCGGGCGTTGAGTTGCGAAGAGGAGAATATGAACGAAACAAGTCGGAGAGAAAAGAAGAAAGAGAGGTTAGAGGGAGTTCGTCGACAATATCTTGAGGCGATGGCGCGGTGTGGCGTGGCGCGGCGTGGGTTGCTCGGAGAGAAATCAGTGCCTTGAAATTTGGATACGAGACGCCGATTTAGAAAAACAATTATGGAAGATTAGGGCTCGCGTTATTGACTGGTAAGGTAATATATTAACTAATATTATATATATATATATATATATTACTTAAATAGTGTAATATTAAAATTAGAAAAAAATTGTAAAAAAAAAAGATAGGAAAAAAGAAAGAGAGTAAAAAAATAAAGAGTGCAAAATATTTTGATGTAAAAATTTAATATATATATGTACGAATTATATAATATTTTGATGTAAAAAAATTATAAAATTTAATATTTTGATGTAAAAAAATTATAAAATAATTTTTGTATTTTTTTAAATGAATTATATAATATTTTAATATTGAAAACTCTATATTATTTTAAATTTAATCATAGTTATTTAATAATTTTTTTATATAGATGTTTTTATATATATTTAAATATAATTTTTGTAAATTAATTTATAGCCACGGTTATTGATAAAACCGAGGCTATATGTATACACTATAGTCTCGGTTTTTACCAAACCGTGGCCAAAACCCTATGACCTTGGTTTTTAAAATAACCGAGGTTAAAATTCCGAGACCAAAAGCATACATTGTAGTAGTGTGCCTATAGGAGTTGTTTTGGATCCTAGATTTAAGATGAATGATCTAGAATTCTATTTTCCAAGAATATTTGGAGAGAATGCATTTTTTGAAATTGAAAATGTGAGAACAAAATGTTATGATTTGATAAATATGTACCGAAATAAACGAATTTTAGAAGAGAGTCGACAAATTGAATTTTCAACACGTTCCAATACATCTCAAAGTTCAAAAGGTACTAGTGTTCTTACTCCTAGTGGTATAAATGAGTATAAACAATGAAAATTAATGCAAAATAAAGTTGGATCTTTAAAATCCGAGTTAGACTCTTATTTAGAGGAGGCTGATGTAGAAATTTCGGATGAAGAGTTTGATATATTGTATTGGTGGAAGTGTAATAAACATAATTATCCAATAATGTATGATATAGCTAGAGATATCTTGGCTATTCCGGTCACCACAGTTGCTTCAAAATTTGCATTTAGTACAAGTGGTAGAGTAGTGAGCAAACATCGTAGTAGACTCAAAGAAAACATATTGGAAGCTTTGATGTATACTCAAGATTGGCTATGGGCTAATATTCATAAACAATGTATAAATTTATATATTTAATACATATTATATTTTATTAACACTTGTTTTATGTATTACATATTAATTATTTAATTATATATTTAAATATTTTATAATTTATTCATATATGTTATCTCATGATTCATCTGCTTCCACTATTAATATTGCAGAAGATGATGTTAAGGTAAAAAATTTATATTATTGATTAATCAATTTATTATTTTGGTTTATAAAAATGATTTTATATGTTTGATTTTTGCAGGAAATATGTACAGTGATGAATAATTAGAATAAAGAAGTTTTAATTTATTGTAATTGAAGTTTTCTTAAATTTATTTAATTAGATTTCAATATTTGTATTAGTTTATAATATTTTATTTATATCTCGTGTTTCTTATTGATATTTATTTAATCTTATCTAGATTCATATAAATATATATTATTATTTTTATCATAAACTCAAAATAACAAATTCATATGATAAATTCAATATAAACCATTTGTTTTTGTTGAATTGCATTGTTAAAGGGAGATCAATTGAATAGGATTTTGGAAAACGGTTTTTTTCGATTTTTTTAATAACTGTCCCGAACTATTAACCGCGGGTAAAAAACTATCCCCAAACTCCAACAATTTTTGAGCAATTTCGAAAACAGATTTTATATTTCGATTCGGGACAGTTATATTCAAATACGTATTCGCACATCCCGTGCCCATCCTTATATATTATTATTATTGTGCTATTTCAGGTATATCAAGAAGTTAAGTTATTCGAAGCCCAAAATTTATCAAAGATGGGTTGGGCTTTAAATTGAACAACCAGTGAATACGGGATTCGGTCTGTTCCAATAAGGGCAGATCTGGTCAAAGCATCCAGATTGTTCCATTACTTTTTTCATCAACAAATCACAGCCGTCCGTTTCACAAAACCCTAAAATACTAAAACCCTATCCCGTCATTCATCTACAAACCCACACTGTTGACCTTATAAATTATCATCCTTCGCTTTTTTTCTTTGCTAATTCTATGAATATCATCGATTATACTCCAGAAATCACAAATTCGTTGTATTGCTTTTTATGCAATTCAATCTTGATGACTTCTCTTAGAAAATCCATCTCAATTTCAGTTTATGCTTTATTTGTCTTCAAGGTGAACTCAAAAGTTTCTTTATCGTTTTCGTGATATTTGCAAAAATTAGGTTTCCGTTGATCTTTAGTACGATAACTATTTGATCTGAACGATGAAAGTATGATGGGCTGTTTTAATTTTTAAAAATGTTTACGTTACTGCTGGGTTTTGATGGATTATATGTATTCAATTTCTAGGATGTAAATGTTTTTTTTATAATAAGAAAGTGAATGTTGTTAGATTTGAAGAATTCTAGCTATAAATAAATCATTACATGTTTATGTTCATTATTAGATTTTTGAAAACCCAATTGCCTGTGATGATAAATCCAAAGGCTTGTTTCTCAAAACATTCGCAGTGGCCGCCTAAGAGCTTTCGCCTTTCGCCGGGCTTGAGAGCTTGTGCTGCATCATATCCTTCCTTGGATGTCTGAGGCCTTTTGAAAACACAATTGCCTGTGATTATAAAATTTTAACATCTAGTATTGAGTATTATTCAGTAATATAATTAAGATAAAAGACATTTTCTTTAATTTTTGGGTTATATGTTTTGATAATTTTATATTAGTTTAAAATTAATTCTGCTTTCGTTCTTAATATTTTTTTTAGATAAAATGATAATTATAATTAGATATTTATTTAATTTAATTTTTAAAATTAAATAGTTTGTATTTAGCGTATAATTAAAGTTCAATCTAGCCTATAATTATACTTTAAATTTGATAATAATTTAATTGGTTGAATTTTGATTTGTGATTTTATTTTTAAAATAAATTGTAAATATATCTTTAAAATTAGTTCATTAATTTTTAGTTAGATATATATTTTATTTTATTACGATGAATTAGGTATGTCTATCTTATAATAAAAATTAAAAAAATAATAATATTACAATTGGAGGGTTATATAAGTTTATATATTTTTATTTTTCAATTTTTATGTTTTGGTTTTTAGTTATTATAATTTAGGTTATTAATTTTTTTAAGTTTTTATCTTCCGTTAATATGAAATTAAAATTTAAAAATGTAAAGAAGTTAAAGGATTAATATATAAAAATTAAAAAATATATATGAGAACTAAGTTATAATAAAAAATAGAGGATCAAAATGTCTTAAATTATTAAAAAATAATATGTTGATTTAGAAAATAAAAATTTATAGATTATTTGTCTCTTTCCTTTTTTGCATATTTATTAGATTGAAGTTACCATTAAATAAGTGGTTACCTGTTGGTTAATTTTCAATTATTGTTTTATCAGGTGTTTTTTTAAGTAAATAATATAAATTAAATTAATTTTTTTAAAATTAAAATGTGCGTATTTAATTGAGATTTAGAGATTTAATATATTTTAAATTTTAAAATATTTATAAATGATTCAATTTATATTTTATTAAATTCTTAGTAATTTTATATAAGTTCTGAAGACTTAAAAAATTAATATACTTTAAAGTTTTTATATGATATTTATAATTATTAAAAATAATTAATATATTATTATGTATTTTATTTAAAAATTTAACAAAACATATTTTAAATTGGGAGAAATTATTTTGAGACTTTTCTCCTAATAGTTTATAAAATATATTAATAAAATTATTTATTTAAGGTGACTATGTAAAAATTGTATATATATTTTTAATTAATTATAAATTAATTTATATTTTATGAATATTAAATTTTTGGTAATTTTAGGTTACGTTGATTAAAAAAACTTGAGTTTATATATATAAGTGTTTAGAAATTATATTTAAAAAAATAAACTTATCATTTATATTTTGTTAATAATGTAAATTATGATTATTTTTATATTTTAATATATATATATATATATTTATTTATTTTTTGAAAATATTTCATTTAATAATATTTTTTTATAAATATAAACATTAATTATGTTAGATTATTGAGTTAAAAAATAAAAGGGAAATTAAAATTAAAAGTAAAAGTAAAAATAATTAAAAAAATCTTTAAAAAACGATAATAAGTGTTTAAAATATTTAAGATAATTTTTTAAAAGTTATATATATTTTAGGATGAAGGGTGATCTAATTATGTTTTTTTTAAATATACTTTATGTTAATAAAATGGTCGTTAAATGTTGTTAATGGATTTATGTTGTCTTTAATATTTTTTGTAAAAATAGTACATTATAATTTCATTATCTTTATAAAATTAATTTTTGGTGATTATTTTTATAAATATAATAAATTTGAATTGTTTTACTTAATGGATAGGATATTAAAGTAAATTTTTGTTAAATATTTTGGATTTTAGTTATCTAATTAATAACATTTTAAATGTTTTAATATTTTTATAAATTTTTATAAGGTTTTATTAAATAAAGATAAATTTTAAAAAAAATTTAAATTTTTTTAAGTGAATAAGAAGCTTAAAAACTTTTAAAATTATTAAATTCTTAGGTATTTTGATATTAGTTATCAAAAATTATAGGGATGTTTTGAAATTAATTATTAAAAATTAAAGTGTTTAAAATAGTTTTATTGTAAAGTAAAATGACTTTTAAATCTTGGAGTAAACTATGAGGATATATTTTTAAAAATTTATAATAAAATAAATATTTTTAAAACTCATAATAATAAAAATAAATATTTTTAAAACTCATAATAATAAAAATAAATATTTTTAAAACTCATAATAATAAAAATAAATATCAATAATATTAAATATAACTTAGTTAAATGATATTTAACGTCGAATATGTTTAAATAATTATATTTTAATTTAAAATAAAATGATATGATATATTTTAATAATGAAAATATATAAAATTTACAAAATATATATTATTTTTTATAATTTTAAATTTTAAAAATATTATTTTCATTAATTTTTATATTTTTTTACCAAATCAAAGTTGGGCTAAATTATAAAATAAGGTTTGAATAAAATATAATTTTGATTTATCTTAATTTATTGTATTATCTCTAATTTTGTACCTATTGACTTTTTTAGTAGAAGAAATATTTTTTTATGTTTGTCTCATGAACGTAACCCAAATTAAAGAGTGAATTATGTTAAATTATCGGTATTATTATTTTACTCTATTGAATATATTTTATTTTTACTCGTTATGACCCAACAACTGGTATTAGAGTTAGTGTACTAAAATTCTTAATATGTTATGTGGTTACATAATGGATTAATCTGTCACATCATAAAAGATTTTATTACTCCCAAAATGTATTTATCTTTGTGCCAAAGGAGGATGAATGATATTCTCATTCAACAAAAGTTGTATAAGGCGTTGTATAAGTCATTGTTGGGGAAAAGAAAAAATAATGAAGAAAAGTGGGAAGAGATAGATCAGATTGCATCTAATATAATCTGTCTAAATCTCTTAGACATTGTTTTGCAAAATATTGAATAAAAAAATTGCAAAACTATAAAAGAAATATGGGAAATTCTAGAAAACGTGCACATGTCAAAGAACCTAGCCAATAATTTTTATTTGTGTAATGAGCTATATCACATGAGGAAGAAAGATAATATAAGCATGATGCACCACGTTAGAGATTTCAACAACAAGCTTTCTTACTTAGCAAGATTCAATTTATGTTTTAGTGATGAAGAGAAAGTTGTAATGTTGTTGTCATCACTACCCTAATCATATAATCATCTCACAACAACTCTAACTTATGCGAAAGATAATATGAAGTTTAAAGTCGTTCTAGAAGCCATTTTGTCATATGAGAAATAGAAAAAGGAGAGATTGAGAGGCAATAAATTTTGCTAGGTGTTAAAGAAAGAGCAGGAAACGAACAAAGGCAAAGCAGCGAAGAAAGATGACATCAATGATGATAAGCAAATAAATACTATAGAGGAGTTCAATATCATTTATGATGAAGATTTTGTTAATCTTGCATCACATGAGACGAGTTGGGTGATTGGTAGTGGTGCTACAATTCATGCTACATCATGTTGAGAATTTTTCTCATCATATACACTTGAAAATTTTGGTGTTATTAGAATGAGAAATGAAGGCCTATCAAAGGTTGTTGGTAGAGGTGATATTTTCTTGGAAACAAAGAATGGAACCAGACTATCTTTGAAAAATGTCACGCATATTCCAGATATGTGCCTGAATTTGATCTTTGTACGTAAACCTTCAAATGAAGGATATTATAGCTCATTCATTTATGACAAATGGAAACTTACAAAAGGCTTCTTAGTAGTGGCTAGAGATGCGAAGCATACAACTCTGTATATAATGCAAGTAAAGTTCTCCATCGACACAATAAATGCCATGGAGAAAGACAGTGCAACTGAATTATGGCATAAGAGACTCATTTAGATGGGTGAAAAAAGTATGACAAGTCTAGCTAGGAAGAAGATATTGTCGAGAATGGATGAAGTATATTTGGAGAAATGTGTTAATTGTTTAGCAGGAAAGCAAAATAGAGTTGCTTTCAAGAGTTCTCCTCCTTCTAGAATGAATAATATTTTAGATCTGATTTATTTAGATTTGTGTGGACTAATGCCAAAGTTACTTAGTGGTATGTGCTCAATATTTGTGACTTTCATTGATGATCATTCAAGGAAGGTGTGGGTATATCTTCTGAAGACAAATGATCAAGTGCTAGATGTCTTCAAAAAATTCCATGCCACAGTTGATAGACAGATTGGGAAGAAGATGAAGTGCATTTGGACATAAAATAATGGAGAATAATAGGACCTTTTCATGCTTACTACAAAAGGCATGGTATTCGACATCAGATAACACTTATAAAGACACCACAGTTGAATGGCTTAGCTGAGAGGATGAATAAAACTTTGATAAAGAGAGTTAGATGTCTACCCTTACATGCAAAGTTGGCTAAAATTTTATGGGGTGAAGCCATAATCACAGTTGCATATGTGTTGAATCTTTCGCCATGTACTCCTCTCAAGATGGATGTTCCAGATAAAGTGTGGTTAAGAAAGAATGTTTCCAACGATCATCTGCGGGTGTTTGGCTACAAAGCATTTGTTCATATCTCCAAGGATGAGAAATCCAAACTTGATGCCAAGATAAGACAGTGTATTTTTATTGGCCATGGTTAAGATCAAATTGGTTATAGATTTTATGATCCAGTTACAAAAAGACTTGTGAGGATCTATGATGCTATATTTGTTGAAGATGAGACCATTGAAGATATTGTCAAAATGAAGAAGGATGTTCATAATTCTAATGGTGACTCATCATATTTGGAATTAATTCTTCCAACATCAGTGCCAAGACAAGTTGGAGATGAAGACCAAGTTTATCCACCTGATGAAGATGATGCTCTCATGAAAGTTGGTTTTGAAGACGAGGGAATGATGATGTTCATTATCCATCACCAACATTTGTGGCTTCTCATGTTCCACTGAGAAGAAGTGATAGACCGAGACAACCCTCTACCACATACCCTCCATATGAGTATGTAACTTTCACTGATAGGAGATAACTTAAGAGTTATGAAGAATCCAAACAAAAATAGATTGAAGCCATGCAAGATTAGATGAAGTCCTTGCATGGGAATAAAAAATTTGAGCTGATGAAGTTGCCCAAAGTGAAGAGTGCTTTGAAAAATAAATGGGTGTTTAGGATGAAGCATAAAGAACACAGTTCCAGTTAGCGATACAAAGCCAGACTGTTTGTTAAGGGATTCAGCCAAAGAAAAGAAGTTGACTTTGACGAGATTTTCTCACTAGTTGTGAAAATGATATCTATCTGTAACGTGATGGGGTTAGTAGCAAATCTTAACCTAATATTTAAGTAAATGGATGTCAAAATTGTCTTCTTGTATGTTGACTTGGAAGAACTGATATTTTCTTTAATAAAAAATAATATTGTGTGTGTGAGAGAGTGGAAGAAAATATTTAAGATATTTTTCTAAAAGAGGAGTGACAAAATAGTCCGTTTGGGAAACACTTGTGTGTAATTATTTTGGGTTGATCTCAATTTATTGTATTACCTTTTACTTTGTACCCATAAATTTTATTGGTGGAAGAAATATTTTCGAAGTTCATCCTGTGAATGTAAACCAAATTAAAGGGTGAACCACGTTAAATTATCGATGTCATTATTTTATTATGTTAAATTTATTTTATTTTTTTCCATTGTGCCCTAACAATTTTCCCCTCTGATCTCTCTTGTAAAAGACCATGGATTTTGAAGCTTCCTTATCAATGATTAAAAGAATATTAATAATCAAGATGAAAGAATATAAGGCCTAAGCAATTTGTAAAAAATGCAAGTTTGAGACGATTTCACAAAAAAGGTAAAATGATAGGTACCTCTTAGGGTGATAGAGTAAAATTTTGCAACGAGTTAGGAGATCTTTTTTTGATGAATGAAGGCTCCCAAAGATCTTCCTCTCAAATATATAGCTTAAGGTTTTTCACGCCAAAAAGGTGAAGGTTACCTTAACCACAGCTTGTCAAAATTCAAAATTTGAAATCATGTGTATGAAAAAGAGCTATAACTATTACTAGTTGCACAACAAAAACAACAAAAACTCATGGACCTCCTAATTGAAATAGTAAAGGATTCTATGTTTGGACGTTGACCACGGTTAGAGGGTTAAAATCTAGTCTATAGGTTAGATTTGTCTAACTTATATCCCATAGTTTGGACAATGAGACACTAACCAACCATACCAGTATTCGAGATCAAAATACGCACCCGTACTCAATTAATTTACCTTTTTAAACTTCGTTGACATAGTTAAATGACACATACATGTACATGTAACATCCTATATATAAAACAATAAAAAGCATGTAACTATACATTATTACTCAAATTTATTGTTTCTCTTGTTTTTCTTCCTAAATTTGAATCATCTCCATCAATGTGATATTTTTTAAATAGCTTCCACATAATCTAAAAATTTCTCAATATTTTCATGAAAATAATAAAAAATTGTCATATTTATGTAACTTGTTTTGTAATTTTCCAAAATTTTTGATGAAAATTTTAAAAATATCGAAAAAATTGATATAGATATATTGTAAAATATCTATTTTAATTTTATATAATTTTGCTCAATTAAAGATATAAATACAAAACTTATTTTTTATATTATAAATTAAGTTAGTATTTATATAAATGTAATCAATTTTAGCTTTTCATAACTTGTTAATTATAAGTTACTGCTCATTCAACTGTAATTTGTTTTAAATAATTAGTTGAATGAATTTTTTTCGTTTATCTTTCTATTGTTTTCTCTCATGCAATTTTTTTTATTTCTAATCTATATAATACTTATTTTTAAAATAATTTTGTACTTGTATTATTCACTTTTTCATTAATTTTAGTATAGTTTATATAGATATCACAAAATTAATAATAAAAATTTTTAAAATACAAAATATACTAGAATTATTTATGCAAAATTTACGTCATATTTTAATCATAGATATAATTTTAAATACAAAAATCGATTTAAATAATCAATTATTATTTTTTTAGCAAAATGTTCATACCCAATTTTAAAAACAATTTGAATAGTTTTATAATTTTTTTAAATATTCATCGATATCAATAATATCCCCGATACTTTCTAAAATTAAACTCCTTATATTTCTATCAATATACTTACTTTCGTTCATAACCCCACTGAATTTGTTACCTATAATTTTAACAATAATTAAAAAAATCCAATCATCAAAGAGATTTTATTGGCAGGTGAATGAAAAAGATTTCATAAGTGGTAAAATTATTATTTTCAATCTCCTCTTAAATGTCAAGCTATAGAGAAAAAAAATATTCAAACTTTTATTTCATTTTTAAATCCAAAAAATCAAATATGACATGTCTTTGTCTTGTCCTACCCATAACTCCTTTATGGCTTGTTTTTCTGAAAGAACTTTTCAAATAGCGTTATATCTATTCTTGTCGTTACACAAAATGTAGTTACACGTTAGATTGAACCATAAAACAAACACTAAAAAAATATATTTTTTATATTTTTTAATTTTAAGTTAATTTAAAGTTGGGTTTTTACTATAAGTAATTTTAAATTTGAAGTCATTTTTTAAGTTTTTCGTTTAAAATTTATTATACTTAAATTTTTATTTAAAATTGATTTTAAACATCGATTTTATTACAACAGTACATGAAAATTAAGAATTTTATGTTTAGGTGGATAACTCTCATTTTCTTTAAGGCACAAATTGAATAAAAACAAATGTATTTTTTTTTCTTTCTTTCTAAAACGTACAAACTAGTGGTTTATATAATATCATATATTCTTATCTACTATCTAATTACATAAAACTTGAAACTTTTTCAACTTAGTTATGAATTGGAGTCTTCTTTTTCGGTGCACTATAATCCATAGAAAACAAATCATTATTGCTTTCTTTTTCTCCATCTTCTTTTGGTGTAAATGAATATTCTTCCTCACCAGCCTTCTCATCTCTCTTACTAACAACTCCCAAACTCCTTGCTGCATCAAATTAAAACATATAGACTCAAATTAAAAGTTAAGATATTTTCAATAATTAATTCTATAACATAATTAATTCGTAGGTATATAAAAATTATGAGAAGTATATATATATATAATAGAATTGATAATACCTTTAGTTGTTGTTGTCATGAAAGAAAGCAAAATTAGAACAAGTAGAAGGCGCTTGGATGAAAAAACAGCCATATATATCTCAGAGGTTTATGAACTGAGAATGATATAATTAAAAATATGGTTATTTTCAATGCATGGACTATATATACGAAGGTTATGATCTCATGCTGCTCTCACTTTTATAGAGAACTATAAAGCGCAATAATAGTTTGCTACCCATATGGCAAGACATGTGGTTCAACTGAGATCAGATTCAAATTTTGTAGTAGTTCTCTATAAGTGAGCCATATGATCTATGTGAGTCAACATCAATGTCTCTTGGTTTGTCTAGCTTGGTTTGTTTAGCTTGATAATGATTTTTTTTTCTTCTTTAAAGTTTGATCACAATATATAATATTAATATTATAAATTATATATCTTCTATACGTAAATAAAAGTCATGTTTATTAAAAATAATATTACCTTAAAGTTTATTATAAGAATATGAACTTTTTTTTTAAAGTTACACTTAATTCATTTTTTTTATTAAATAAAAGAAATATTGTAAAATGAGATTTAAACTTGAATTCGGGGTGGAAAATCATAACACATGGACTATAAACCAATCCCAAACAACATATCCTTGAAAAGAATGTTATTATTATTAAGGTGATCATGTTTCGCACAATATGTTAAAATCTAACAAAGAGAAAACCAAGAAGCTTGTCAGAAAATCGCGTGACCACCCGCATCAAATTGTATGACCAAGAACAATCCTCAACAACCATGATGACCCATTTAGCCAATAGATTATTAGTCATGCTTTGATCACACGATCCTGATTCATCAACTAGGCTTATGTTCCTATCTACTTAGAACTCAAGAAAACAGAGGTACTATATTATAAAACGAGTATTGTTCAATTAAGGTAGTAAAACTATATGTCAATGTAGTAGTTGTAAGAATTATGAAATTCTCTATTCATTAAGTTATTATTTGGGATAGAAAAACTCATGATTGTAGGGTGTAATTCTATCAATAAAAACTTTACACCACATGAATTTTTATTAATTAGCCTTGTAAAAAGAAATATAAGTTACTTATTGTTGAATTAATATATAATAAAATAAGTTAAAAATATAAAATTTTGAGTTAAAATATTGTTCACAAAGGATATGTTTTTTACTCATGATTGTAACTGTAACTCTACAAAAACTTGACACGATATAAAACTAGTTTTCTATTAATTAATCTTACAAAAAGAAAAGAAAAACGACTTAATTATTGAATTAAATTATAATAAAATAAGTTAAATTATTAACATTAGTTAAGAATAATACTAATGAGATGATCATATATCATAATCTTATTAATTTAGGTTAAATTATTAACATTAAAGAAGATAATAATAGTATATATATATATATAAATAATTTAGAATATCTAATAGAATGGATTCCATAATTAGAGTTTTCACCATCATTAGTTTTTTTCATGGTTAAATTTTACTTGTATTTAGAAAGTGAAAACTCTTTTGATCACATGATAACTATATAACATGACATTCAGATTAATAATTACACTTTTATTTCATTCACTGTTATAAAATCATCTCTTTTTAACCGTTCCACAGTCTATAGTGGTTGGACTGCATTTTGTATCTGTTAGTAGCTATAAAAAAAATGTGAGTGGATAGGAAGTCAAATCGTGTATAAGTGTTTGGGAAAGTTTTTTTAAAAAATGTTTGAAATAGTCACTTGTGATTCAATAAACTTTTTAGTGATGATTAATACCCGTTTTAAAAAAATAACCATCTTCACTTATAAACTCCCCAAAGCACCCATTTAGGGATGGGTGACTTATTTTTCTTATTTTAAATTTATTTTAAAATCTATTTATTATTGTAATAAATTAGTCATGCATGGTTCTATCTAAAATACCTAAAAGTTTTTTTTTAAATAAAAAGAACTAGAATTTTGAAGATAATTTTTTTATAAAAATAATTCGAATATATATATATATATATATGGATGGATTCCAATTTATACTCTCACATATTACCCACAATGTATATATATATATATATTATTAAGTTACAAGAAATTAATTTATATGATGAAATAATAATTTATAAATGTTATTTTCTTTCATTCTAATTTATTTAGGGTTAGTTGCTTTCCATTATAATTCATGAAAGCTTAGTACCATATGGAACACTACAGTTTATGGGCAACAAGATTTGTAGGCCATATCTTTCACACATATTGCACATTCACATGGAGGGCTTAATTGCCTCTTCCGATATATATAACTAATTCGTCAATGTTCATGCATCTTTATGCCAATGCAATTTTGAAGACTACATGTTATTGCTTCAATTCATATTATATTAGTGTTATTTCTAAATCGATCTTATATATTATGAAATTCAAGTAAAATTTATAATCAAATCAACTATAATCAAATTATATTAACGATGATATTTAAGTAGATTAATTATTGGTATATAAAAATGGCCTAGAATACATACGTGAGATACTATAGTTTGAAAATTATCTATCTAAATTTTATTCTTTTATATGTATTGTCTATTAAGTTTCTAAATTAATTAAGTGGATCAAATGTTTTTCTTCTAAAATCACGTTTTTTTAGAGACTATTAAAAAAAAATAGAGAGAGAGAGAGAGACTCTCACTGAATCGATCATGTATGACTTTACACATTCGATTCTGAATATTGGTGAGTTTAAGAATTTTAATAATTGAGATAATCTGAGTACAAAATATTATACATTTTTATTATAGGCTCCATTAATGTTAGAACTTAAAATAACAACTTTCTCTCTCCACTTCTTATATAGTTAAATCATCAAATTATTTACCATACTTATTACAGCTCATTAATATCAAAACCTCTAAATATAAGATCAGTTGTTTTATTTACAAGATATATTAATTATATAATGTTATTTAAAAAAAAAATCATCAATTTATATCAATGTTAGTAGGAGGTGTTATTCTTTAGAGTATATTAATGACCTATCTATTATTTTATCTCTTAGTATTTTTTTTTAAACAAAATATTCTTGAAATAGCACATGGTTAATAATTTCTCCATAAAATACATAGAGTTTCGGCAAATGTGGTGAATATTTTATATTTACCTCTACTTGTTTAATAAATGAATATTTTTAAGTGAGAAGTGAATTCATGTATATGGATCTATTAATCTCAAAAAATTAAATCAATAAACAGAAACATTCATATTTTTTATAAATTTTATGATAATATTAAACTTAATCAATATGTGATATTATCTATCTTTAATTTTATAAATTCCATCGCTTTATATTTTTAACTTATTTTATTATATTCTATTCCATTTATATCAATTGTTATATTTTTAACATATTTTTTTTATTATTAAAGTTTTGCTTTGATAAGACACGAAAGTTTATAAAATTTATTGATCTTTAAATTCAAAAAGAGTTAACTTAATACGTGTAGATATATAAAATACTTATAAATTTTAATATAATATTATTTTTAATATTTTTTAAGAAATTAATTATATTTATCTGATTAAAGAGCAAAGAAACATAACATTTACATATGAAGGAAGATAACCCAACAATAGTGGGGCTTCTTCACTTTCTTACAAGGAGATCAACAATGTATATGTACGATTATCACATGGGAGGCAGTGGCTATGTGTGCACTACTACTTTTTAGTGGGTCTCCCTTGTCTCTGACATATAAGAAATCACACTAAATTAACATGATTGATCTTTTTCAAACAAAGTTTAATATTGTGACATTATTGTAAAAATTTATGGAATGATATCTCAAAAAATGTATGGTTGGTTTGAAAAAAATAAATAAATTAATAATATAGATATATGATTCAATATTGGGTCCCTAGCTATCTTTGTGCAAATAAATAAAAGGGAGATATAATTGGTCGGTAAACTTTTTTTCTTTTCTTTCGTAGGAAAAAACTATATGTAATTTCATTTTATTTTTATAAGTCGATCATATATATATATATATATAACTATATGTAATTTCATTTTATTTTTATAAGTTGATCATATATATATATATATATATTGATTATTTTACTTTATAGTAATGCATTTAATCAATTTATTGTTATATTTGTTGACACTCTAATTATTTTAGATTAATTTTTATTATTTTAATCATTTTAATGATTTTTTATTATTTTTTTTTCAGCATTTCGAGAAACTTTTATCTTCAAATATCTACTATCTTTGGCTATTATAATTCAATTGAATCAAATTTAAGTTTTTTACAAAAAAATGTCCAAAAAATAAAAATTAGGAAGAAGTGACTAAATTTTCTAAAAATATAATAATAAGGTAATTAAAATACATAAATTTTTAAAAATATGATTAATATGTTTACTTCATGAGAGTAAAGTAATCATAGATAGTATTTGGTATTATTCAGGTAACATGTACACGACTCTAACAACCTGATATACCCCGCCTACATTGAGGGTTGATCTTGCATATCCAATAGCACATATTGAACTAATGAAGAGCAAGACTTGGCCTAAATAAATGACTTGATACACCGTTTTAACAACCTGAATTACATTTGAATCTAGGTCTTCAGACAACATGTATATGACGACAGGTTTATGTAATGTATATAGTAACCTGATTTGTTAAGAACTTTTTATATGTATTCTAATTGCTTGTATGAGAGCTCAAACCTATGTAACTTCAACACATGTCTAATATGTGTTATATATATCTCTTTAATGAGAAGAACACAAGATCTAATCATTATCAACATTTTATACTTCTTTCTAAAATCACTAGAATCCCTAACACATTAAAATCTCTTTAAACAATTGGCGCCATCTGTGGGAATTTAAATCTTTCTAGTTCATAGTTAGTAATTAAGACCTTATATCTTATCCCCAAGAGAATTAACTCGTGTCTTAGGGACATTTACTTCGTGCAAAATAGATAGCATGCGATTACATACAGAGTAGGCTAATAGTATTACCTGTCTAATTCAAGGATTTGATCTTAATGATCAGACATATTGCTCATCACTCATAAGGCTTTCACATGACCATGAACTGGGTAGTTCACACCCCCTAATCAGTGAAGATGTCCAAATTCCATCCCGTCGCGATATGACCAGACCAACCAGGACAAGTCAACATTTTACTAATTCATTAAATTATAGCTCTAAAAGTACTTCCTTTGAAAAAGACGATATAATAAAGAGTTTTCAAAGACAAATAAATGAGCTGCAACAAGCGTTCATCGAATCTCAAAAGGAGAATAACAAACCTAGGTCTAGATTGGAACATGAGGAATATTAAGAGGCTGAGAATTCATTCAATATTCCTAGCCATTCGATTTTGGACAATCATTATCCAAGGAGGGGACGTGTGTCAGGTACTTCCTACCCACAACGACATGGATTTGTAGAATAATACCCCTATACACCTTCAAACACCAACTTCATCCCAAGACCTTCACGGATGAATCTGTTGATTCATGAATATGTAACACAACACGTACCCCATTCAACACGCACATAATCAGGTTTGGGAAATGCTACTAATATGGGATTTTCGAACCCATCGTATAACACGAATGAGGCCTTAGAAAAAAAGTAAAAGATATGGAGGAAAAAATGTGGACCAAAATAAACGATCGATTTAAAAGGCAAGAGAAGCTAAGACCTTGGGATGATATCGAAACTGTGTGTGATCAACTATCAATGTCACCTTTTTCAAATGCCCTCGAGTTAACATTACCACCACCAGAATTCAATACCCCTAAATGTCCCACTTATAAAGGGATGAAGGATCTTGTGGCTCATGTTCTCCAATTTAAAATGAAAATGGCTATTGTGAGCCTTCCAAAGAACAAAAGAGAAGCGATGTATTGTAAATTATTTGCCACTACCTTCTGAGAAACAACACAACAATAGTTCATGGAATTGCCTCTTAAGAATACAAAAAGCTTCAATGTTCTGGTAAAGGCATTTATTACTAACTATGTATGTAACAATCCCTTAAGGAAAGAGTTTCATCATTTGTTTTCGATCATCCAAGAGGACGAATATACAATTGAAGCTTACATGATGAGGTTCCAAACAAAAAAATGGAAATTTCACCATGTCCCAACTTTATAGCAATCGAAGCTTTCCGCAAAGGCATTAAGCAAGATACTGGCTTTTTCATTGAGTTGACAAAAACTACCCCTCGATCTTTGGAAATGGTTTATGAAGAAACCCAAAAGTTCGTAAACGTGGAAAGGGAGATGAAATCCACTAAAGGAGTGGTCAACAAAAGCGTGAATAAACCTACTGCAAGTAAAAGAGAAAAGAATCGTAGGCCTATCGTGGAAATGTGTCCTAACCCATCTCGTTTTATACCTATGATCACACCGAGGGGAAGCTTAAGGACTTGGGGTCAAGATTTATCCCTTTTTAGAGGTACTCAATTATGCATTTCATTGACTGAGGCAGTGCAACGAATGAAGCATCTTAATAATGTCAATTGGCCACCACCCATAAAGGCTCCACTAAGAAACCCCAGCAAATACTGCGTGTTCTATAAGGACACGAGTCATTGGACCAGAGATTGCATGCATCTTAAATGGGAAATCAAACATTTGCTTTCAGAAGGATATTTGGGGTATATTATTGATATGATAGGGGGTCCACAAGAAGGAAACCAAAAAGGTAACAACCTCATTAATCCAGGTAGAGCCCCCCAAAATCCAACTATTAGGGATGCAAATAGAACCAATCAGGCCCCTAGATGGATATTCGAATAATTCACACCATACATGGTGGACCTACCATAGCAACTCATTCCAATAATTTAAGAAAAAGGTACTCTTAAGAAGCAATGGACATAAACCAATTGGTATATATCTTGAAACCTGAGGGGGCGATTTATCCCATCACATTTGATGGACAAGAGGTCATTCCACCTCATGATGATCCTCTGGTCATTATAGTCAAGATTACACATTGTGAAGTGTTTAGGATTTTGGTAGACAATAGTAGCTCTTCGAATTTATTATACTTGTTTGTCTTATTGGACATGGCAATAGACCTTAAAGAGATTACAACACAACAACAAATTCCATTAGTGGATTTCAATGGTAGTGTAACCATGTCAATATGGATCATACATTTATCGATCTCCGTGGAAGAATCAATAATTCTTATGAATTTTGTAGTATTAAATACCCCCATGTCTTACAATGCCATTTTAGGTCGACCTTGGATCCATAAGATGAAAGCAGTGCCAATATCAACATGAAAAACATATTGCCCCTATCATCTCATCAAGTATCCTACTGTCGATGGGATTAAAGTAATTAGAGGAGAACATGACAAAGCGAGGAGTTGTTACAATATCACCATGAAAAACACATTACCCCTATCAACTCATCAAGTATCCTACTGTCAATGGCATTAAAGTAATTAGAGGAGAACATGACAAGGCGAGGAGTTTTTATAATATCACCATGAAAAACACATTACCCCTATCACCAAAGTAGCAATTAAAGAACAAAAACCATTTGAGTGGTAGGAGGATGCCATAAACGGGGGAACAAACTATAACAGTAAACCCTAACAATTATGAAATGATTCATATAGAAGGTATGGGTGATGACAAGTTTGTGAAGATCAACTCCAAATCGACCCCTTTGTCGAAAGTTGCACTCAATGATTTTTTATGAGATAATGTCGACCTTTTTGCATGGAAGCCTAAAGACATACCTGACATTGATCCTAATATAATTTCCCACAAATTGGGTTTCGATTATATTAAAAAAACCAAACCAATAAAGAAAATGAATATTCGCTTGAGATAAAGGCGATATCATCAAGAAGAAAATAAATTCTTTAAGGAGTGTGGGTTGGGTACGTGAGGTTATATACCCAACTTGGCTATCGAATGTGGTGTTAGTAAATAAACAAGGGAGAGAATACCATATGTGTGTTGATTTTACGCATCTAAATAGGGAAACGCCAAAGGATTGCTTCCAATTGATCAATTAGTTGATGTTATAATTGGTTTTGAAACAATGAGCTTCATGGACACTTATTCAGGTTATCACTAGATCTAAATGTACCCCAGAGATGAATAAAAAATAGCGTTCATAATGGGAGAAGGCACCTATTGTTATACAAGGATGTCCTTTAGCTTGAAGATTGTAGGGGCTATTAATCAAAGGATTGTTAATAAAATGTTTGAAGACCAAATTTGTCGAAACATGGACGTCTATGTAGACAACATGATGGTTAAAACCAAGTGTGTCAAGGACCATATTTCCAATCTTAAGGAGGTTTTTGGATATAATATGGAATTACAAGATGCGACCTAGGGAAAATTCCTAGTATATTTAGTATCATCTAAGGGCATAGAGGCTAATTCCAACAAAATTTCAGCCTTAGTGAACATGAGATCTCTAATTTTTCTTAAAGAGATCCAACAACTAAATGGTCATATAGCTGCTCTAAGTCACTTCATCTCCAAGTGCACCAAAAAGTGTCTACCATTTTTTTTATTGAATAAAAATAAGGAGTATGTATGGGACAACGACTGTGAGCAAGCTTTTCAATTCATTAAAGACTATTTGAGGAAGGTACTTCTTTTGACCAACCCTATCGTGGGTAAGGTGTTGTACATGTACATGTCTTTCATGGATAAGGTCTTTAGTGCTGTATTGGTAGTCGATAAAGAAGGAAAACAATACCCTGTGTACTATGTAAGCTATTCCCTTATGAGAATGCAACAACTATATCCCTCATTTGATAATGTGGTATTTATTGTAAGAATGGCGGCATATAAACTCAAACACTACTTTGGTGCCCATAAAATAGTGGTCCTCACTTCATACCCCTTAAAGAATATACTGGGTAAGACGGATCAATTTGGTCGTCTTTCTCAAATAGTTGTTGAGTTAAGCAAGTTCGAAATACACTATAAGCCACTATCGGCAATCAAAGGACAAGATCTTGTTGATTTCATCGCCGAGTGGACTCAAGAGTATACATCAATATAAAAAACTACAAAACCAAATTCTATGGTGGTAGTACCTGTACCCATACTGGATCTATGAAAGGTGTATGTTTATAGGGTAAGCAACTCGAGATGAGCGGGGATTAGGATTGTGATATTCACTCCAACAAGAGGCTTAATAGAATAATGTCTTCGTATCACTTTCCAGGAAACCAACAATGTAGCCGAATATGAGGCATTTTCTCTTGGCTTTATACCAATTGATAACTTTGGGAGCTAAAAAGGTATTGATTCATAGCAAATCACGACTGGTAGTAAACCAAGTAAACAATGAGTTTAAGGCTAAGGAAGAAAAGATGAAGCTCTATATGCAAGAGGTGAAGAAAACAAGGTCAGCGTTTGAAACATTTGAGATTAAACAGATTCCACGAGCAAGGAATGCATATGACAATTCCCTAGTCACATCGGCATCAACATTAAGTTCAAACTTAAAAAGGATAATCCCAATATCATGTTTATCAAGTCCCACCATCGGGGGAGATAGAGTGAGGGATTAAACTCAGTTGGATGTTAACTCTACAACTCACACCTCTTGGTTGACTCCATACTTGGAATACCTCATCAATGATACCCTACGAGAGGACAAACACCTAGCTCATAAAATTATGATAGAAGCATAATACTATACCATTATCCAGGGGGTATTGTATTAGAAAAATTATGGCAAACCATGGCTAAAATGCTTACCCACCTTAGAAGTTCAGATTGTTTTAAGTGAGTTACATGAGGGACAATGTAGAGCTCACTCTGGAGGATGAATCCTTTCCTAGTGGATCATTCGATAGGGTTACTATTGGCATACCCTTTTCAAAGGCTATATCGCTCACGTCAAAAGATGTGATAGGTGCCAAAGGTATGCTAATGTCCTATATTAGTCCACCAATGACCTGAAGTCCATTGTCAATCCATGGCCATTTCAAAAATAGGGACTGGATATTGTCAGACCCTTACCCCTTGCCCCAGGCTAAAGAATTTTTTTAATTGTGGTGAATGATTATTTTTCTAAGTGGATAGAGGTTGAACCATTGGCAAGAATTCAAAAGAAGAACATACAAAAATTTATTTGGCAAAACACATCATATGTAGATATGGTTTACCTCGAGAATTGGTCACTAATAATGGTCGGTAGTTCATAGGTGAACAATTAATAGTTTTTTACGATACAATGGGTGTCAAGTTATCCTATTCCACCCCTTATAGACCACAAGAAAATGGTCAAGCAGAATCATAAAAAAAAATTCAACATATTGTAGAAACATTTGGAAGGAGCAAAATGTAAATGGGTGAATGAATTGCTCGATATTTTTTGGGCCACAAGAACCACCCCTAGGGTATCAATGAGAGAAAGTCATTTTTTCCTCATCTATGGAACTGAAGCAGTTATACTATAGGAGATACATGAACCTACTTTTAGGACAAGGATCATGCAAGAGGATAATGATCACCTTAGAAGTGAGGATCTCCTATTGGTTGAAGAAAAAAAAAGGGAAGAAGCCTTGATACACATTGAATCACAAGGAAAGCAATCCAAAAAGACATATAACAGATTCGTTAAACATAAGAACTTCAGTGTAGGAGAGTGGGTCTTGTGGAAATCATAGGGAAAAAAAGTTGAAACTAACTATGGAAAATTTTCCATAGTATGGGAAGACCTGTATCGAATATATGATATTACTCCATGAGGGTCTTATTTGATAGAATATGACAGCATAAAAGATGAGCTAACTTGGAATAAGGAATATCTCAAGAAATACTATGCATGAAAATTTATGATTGATATATTGAAAGACAATGATGTATTTTGAGCTCATTCTTGTGTTATATTATAAAGTGAAAAATTAACGCAATGACCCCATGTTTGGAGGAAGGAGTCAACTGACCCCTCACTTGAGCTATAGGATATGTCCCATGTCTCATAATAGGATGAAGAAGTCCATTGACCCCCCACTTGAGATGTATGATACATCCTAAGAAATAAGCTTGTGTTCCATGACAAACCTCTTCTTTATGAACACATTTAGGGATTGGATTCAATTTCATCCTTACATATCTCATATCTCGTGAAAAATTAGCACAATGACCCCTATGTTTGGGGAAATTAGTCAAATGACCCCCAGTTGGGCTATGAGATATGTCTCATGCCTTATGTTAGGAAAAAGGAGTCCACTGATTCCCCCACTTGAGATGCAGGATACGTCCCAAGAACATCAATAAGACAAGCAATTTAACAATATGAAATTAACATCTTTAAATGAAATGTATAAATATGTTATTACATTATTTGAAGTCACGATACATTATTTAAGAAAATAAATAAAGTTCATACAAAATTGACATCAAATCCCCGTAGAGAGGTTCATTACTTGTTTGCGAGACGTGCTTTGGGGTTTTCTAACACAGAAGCCTGGCGATTAATTTTCTTGAGTGTTCTATATTTCCAATACTCTACCAACTTAGGCAATTCATCCCATTCATGAAATGTAATCTTCAATTCATTATGCATTTCTTCCAACTCCTTGTCTATGAATCCATAACTAATCTTTAAGATACACAACTCCTAATCCACAAATTTGGATGTTTCTTAACACGTATCTGCCTCCTTTTCCAAATCTTTAGCAAGAGATATGGCATATGTCAAAGTAATATGATACGAATTATCAAAGGATTAGCAATTGTACCTTATCAACAATATGTAAATGCAACAAAATTGTAAGGTCGCTTACATCAAGCACGCGTTTGGCCATCATACTGCAGATTGTCCCTTTATTTTGCTTTTGAGCTATATAAATAGAAGGACGATCTCCAAGCACCCCAAAATGGTGACACAATTAATCTTGAACATCAAGATTATTAAACATCTTGCTCTTGAATAGGTCATTTATACCACTATCCTTACCTTGTTCCATTTTCATAGGGTATATCCTTTGTAACAAACTAATATCATCCCCTAATAATGACAACTCTTTAACAAGACTGGACTTCGTCGACAAACCTTGGTTTAGAAAGCGAGGTGAGACATGGATGGCTTTTGATCTTTTGGTTTTCCTCCCCTTATGGTTATCGGGGAGGGTTTGGTATACCTCTTCACTATGGGTGGGAGAAATAGGTCACTTTTCTATAACGAGGAGAGTCCTAGTGGCTTGCGAGGTTATTTGGTTTACCTCTTAACTATGAGAAGGAAAAGTAGGTTGCTTTCCTATAACGGGGATTTTTGTGTTGGATGGCAAGGTTACCTCTAGAATACAAGAAAAATATGACCCATTTCAATCAGATTGTCTAGATTTACTTGGTTATAATCCATTACTTTTAAACACTCATGGCCTCAAATAAAAACTGGATCTGCTCAGGTCACGTATACAATAAAACAAATTTCTTAATTCCAATATATAACTTTAAACACTCAGGAAAAATCAACTTATCCAAAGATAAATCAAAACACAAATAGCATTAGAGGCATTAAATAGAAATAAAACGCTTGAGCATTTAACTACTATAAAAGTTCCAAATTCCTAAAAATTATGTACATCAAAATTTACATCCAAAATTACATTTTATTTCTAAAATAAATGAATGGGCTAATTCCTAAGGTTACGGGGTACTAGCTAGGGGTGATTTAGACCTACTACTTTAGAAGGCTCGTATCAAAGTAAAATAAGGCATTGTCAGGTCCAACTTCTTGGCCTGAGTCTTGAGGCTACTGACTAGGGGTGTCCAAAAATTGGATTGGACCAGATCAAATCGTAAAACCGGATCGGACCGGACCAAACCAAACGGTTTTACTAATCAAACGGTCCGGTCCAGTTTGTATTAATTTTAAACCGTTCAAACCAGACTGGACCGGTTTAATAATATATTAAAAATTTCACATTATTCTTCATTAAATTATAAAAAAATCGAACCAAACCGGAAACTAAACCAGACCGAACGGTTTTATAAGTCAAACGGTCCGGTCCAGTTTTTATTTTTTAAAACCATTTCAAACGGTCCGGTCCGGTCCGGTTCTAGTAATATGAACGGTTCGGTCCGGTTAGATTTTTTTTAGGAAAAATCGGACCATGGACACCCCTACTACTGACCATGAAAATCACAATATTTCTATAGGCCTTCGTGCACTCTACCTTCAAAATTTAAACCAAGTTGGAAAGCAAGCTCATTTGATTTGACATTGTACTCATTTGACTTTGTATTGTGCTAGCTTTTCCTTGGCCTATTTTGCAATTTGCTCGAGGTGATTAGCTCGCTATCCTTGTTCAAAATAGTAGTTGTCTGCTTTTCTTAGCTTCTCATATTTTTTCAGAATATTTCCTTCCATCTTTAAAAGCTTTGCCTCATATTCAATAATGATGGAGTCCTTATCCTCCACAACTTTTTGATACTTCACAATCTGTAAGCGACTAGCTTGCACCTCACGTTTGCAACCCTTGAAGGGTAACTTGCCCTTCCTGGCTAAACACATGACTTGCATACATTGAAAAATTAGTGATTAGAAAAACAAAGAGGGAAAAGAAACATCCAAGAATGTCCAAACTCACCTCGATCGAACAATCTACCATTAGCTCACCATTTGAGCCACCTTTCACTTTACAGACCTCTCTGACTTTGGACCTCTACAGACCTCTCTGACTTTGGACCTCTCAACATCAGTACCAAAATAATGGTACAAGTTCTTTTTCAAGTTAGTTTGCCTAAATATACCCTCATTGAAATATGTAATAGGGGTATCTCATACCACGACGTCCCTCAAGATGACTTCATCAAACTCGAAGTCATTTAAGTCCATGGCCTCCATACTAGGAGTATATTCTTCCACAAATTTCCTCTTTTTTGTGACCTCAGACCTAGATGGTGGAAGAGTATTGGGAAATTCAGACGTCGTAGGAGGGGGTGCGACCTCAGTTGGCTCCACTAGAGAACCAAAATCCCTAGTTAATGATGGCAATATGGGTATGAGATGTGGATATATGGGGTCTAGATCTTGCACACTTAAGGTGTCTATTAAATATTCGAGGTCAATGTGCGAGTAATCCATATATGTACAAGGATAATTAAAAGGTTAGTAAAATGATTTGAGCTACAAACTAAAGTAGTTACCTCGTAAACAAAATGACAATTTGAATACTCGTCTATATATTCCCTACATATCTCAGATTTTTTCAAGTGAGTTATAGTTAATATTTATCGATATCTTTCATTCGAGGTGTTTTGTAGCTCGATCCTCCTAATCTTTTCCTTACCACCTAGACCTAACTTGTTTGTCAGCTCACTTACATGAGGTTAGGTGGTGTTGAAGTGATGATTCCAAGTATGATAGATTGGTAAATCTACCTTGTTATCCCAAATATTCCCAATAATATAAAAATATTTATCCTTCCAACCCAAGCTACTATCATGGAGTTTAAGATGTAGCCCATGCTCAACAACATAGGATATATATGTCCTTATTTTGTCCAAGTCGTTCTTGTTTAAGCATTACATACTTTGAAGTTCATCATTTGTCAAATCTACCCCGTGTTCACCTGCAACAACGAAGAGACATAAAAGAGTTTGCCATTCATTGGGATTTACTTGGGTAGGGTTGATATCAAAAGTATGAAGGGCATGGGCTATCACCTTAGAGAATGGACATCAAAGTCCGATTTTGAATGCTGCCAAATGTATCACCCACCACCCCGTTAGGGGATCATCAACGTTACATAAATAATGAGGTACAAGTATCAAACCTACACGGGGAGGGATTCCATATTTATGCCTAATCTCAATTAGGTTATTCGTAACTAGAACACTAAGCATCTAAAAACAATTTTAACAAATTTAGCTAAGTTAAATTTAGATAAGGTAAAAAGTAAAAAATTTCACTATTTATAAAAGAGTAGGGGAAGATGAAAGGTTATCTAGTGAAACACATATTAATTATGAGAATATACTTTATCACAACTTGTTAACTTTGCAACCAGGTGAGTTCGTATCCTATAGTTTGCATGAATTGGTCACTATTTATTAAAGAGCTTGTTGAATCAAACCTATTCATAACGGTCTAAAGTCTATGAGGATCAGATAACGAAGTAGAATTTCCTTGACTTCTCGAAATCAAAGGATATGCGAGGGTTAATGTTTGGTATTATTCAGATAACAGGTATACAACCCTAGCGACTTGAGATACCCCGCCTACATTGAGGATATCTTACATATCCAATATCACATAACAACCTGATAAAGAGCAAGACTTAACCTAAATAAATTGTCTGGTACACCATCCTGATGACCTGAATTACATTTGAATCTAGGGCCTCAGACAACATCTATAGGACGACCTTTTTATGTAATGCTTATGGCAACCTAATTTGTTATGAGTTTTTAATATGTATTTCAGTTGCTTGTATGATAACTCCAACCTATATAAGCTTGAGACTTATCTAATATGTGTTATATATACCTTTTTAATAAGAATAATACATTATCTAATCGTTATTAACATTTTCTACTTCTTTTTAAAATCAATAGAATCTCTAACATATTAAAATTCCTCCAAATAGATAGTATAATTGGACATAACTTTTTCTTAACATGTACACTTTTTTTATGCAAAAATGTATAAAATTTATTAAAAGTCATAAGAAGGATGTTACATACCTCTCACGTGTCTCATTTTATATAATTTTAACGAAAAATTGCTATTTAAATGTTTTTGTCTAAGAAACTAATCAAGTCCAACACAAAAATAATGAGATTTTAATACTTATTTAAATAAATAAGGAGGGTAATGCGGACTCTAGCCAGCCTACATTTATTTGCTTAAAAATTGATTTTTTTTACAAATTTAATAATAAATATAAATGAGATATAGGCCTCTGTATATGGACTGAACATCTGGCAACGCTATTTTAGATGACCAACAAATTTATAATGCATAATTGTGTTCATATTTACATGTTTATTAATTTAAACGTGTATAGATCTTAATTGAGTGTAGGCAACAGAAAGTCATAATAATTATTTAAAAGCTCTAGCCAAATTAGAACCAGACCTAGTGAGTGGTTTCATGAATCTGCAGACTGCAGCAAGGGACAAGGGTCCCAGTTTTGATTAGTTAAGCCCCATATATAGAATTACCTGCAGATATTAAGTTTGGCTACGACTTAAAGTTTTCAGCTTTTCGTTTCAAAACAAAGAAACAAATAAGAGCTTAAAATCTGTTAAGTCGCACGTTATCTAAGAATAAAGTATCAGTGTTTCTTATAAGTATGTGTAATTCTCTAACTCATAAACTGATTTTTAGATTTAGAGTTAAGTCCGTGTTTTTAAAATAGTATCAGAGTTAGGCTCTTGGTTTTTTCATACTCCTATCAGTCCTCGTGCCGTAAATCCGGACCGTGTCGTAAATCTGGACTCTAGCCGATGTGGAGTGGGATGTTAAGTCACACATTGACTAAGAGTAAGACAACAATGGTCTTTATAAATCTGTATAATCCTCTAACTCACAAATTCTCTTTTAAATTTAAAATTAGGTATAAGTTTCTAAGAAAATTATTAAAAACTTCGTGCATGTCTTTTTGCAACCTCGTTGTCATAACACCCCACCTAAAAAAAAGCTAATTAAGAAAATATGTTTGGTTTTAACACAGAATGTATATTATTTATTCTGAATTTCAAATATAATTTTAAAAATATAGATTAGAGTATAGGGTCGATCCGAGGCAGGCCATCTCCTAGAGCCACTGAGTATTTTTATTTATTATTTTTAATTAAAATATTTCTTTCTTTTTTTTCCTCCTTTTCTATTATAATATAAGAGGGTAACCATCATAATAATAACTTTATTACTATACTACCAAAATAGCATTGAACTATAATTTATTTACTTTATAAATTTAAAATCTTTTTATTTTTAATATTATAAATAATTTACTTTAAAATTTAAATTTTTTATTTAACCAATGTATTCTATTAAGACAAATAAATGAGCATTTTTAAATTTTAACTAATCATCTCATACTAAGTATAACTAATAAATAATAAATTTGTGTCTCTTCTTAGCTTCAATCCACGACCATTTGGATGGAAAGCACTCATTTTATCTTAATTATTTTTATGTTATTATATTAGTTATATTATTATTATTATTTAAATTTCACAATAATTTTTTAATTAATTATTTTTAACAAGATTTCAATCATAATTTATTATTATATAATCTACCACAAAATGATGAGTGATTAATTTAGATGATAAATTATAATAAGATAAAGTATATACTTATATTTTTATCATCTAATTATATTCTATTAATTTAATTAGTAATTCATCTAATTATATTATATTATATAAATTAATAATTCATATTAAGATTGAGATTAATAAATTTTTTCTTTTAATTGAGAATTCATTAAATGAAATAGGAGAATATATGCTTCATTATATTCAAAATAAGAAAAAAATATTCATTATTTATGAAATAAATGATAACGTGATACTTTAAGTTAATAAAATTTAAAAAATAATATATTTTTAAAAAAATATATATTATTTTATTAAAAAATAGAAAAAAATATCAAAATAATCAATTTTCTTTAAGTAAAAATGCTATTTGGTCCTCTAATTTTAAAAATATGATTATTAATTGTTTAACTTATAAAAGATGTATTCATTAATTTTTTTGTTTATAAAAAATGAGACACAAAAGTATTTTTATTGATAAAAAAATTTAAACATTTACTGATGAAGGTATTTTTATTATTTATCTCCACCCTATTAAACCTTAAAAAATTACAAACATAATTGGTAAGGTTATTATCGTCTTTTATTCTCACTTTATGATTGGAATACCTTTTATAATTTTTATTTTTTAAATAAATTTAAAATTATTAAATATCTATTTTTGAAACTATTTTTATAATTAAAGATATTAAATATTATCTTATCAAAATTTAGGGATTAAATGAAATATTTTTTTATAGAAAAAATGTTAAATATAGTCTTTTATCTTAAAAATTATGATCGATGAATATATTATAATAATAATAAATAATATATAATAAAATTAGATAAAATTAAATTTCATCCAGAGATAACGGGCAGTTGCAATTACTTGATGAAAGATAACGACATAATCGATCAACCTGGTTCATGATTGGACAACATGCAAAAAATGAGGAGGAATAAGGAAATAAATTTTAATTTCTTAATAATAAAGTTTACACTCAAGTTTATCGACACGTTTTTTATTTTTAATTTCTTTAAAAAAATAGAAAAAATCTAAAAAAGATCGATGAATTGTAGTAGAAAAACGACCACAAAGATGGTGGCTTTTATGGTACTATAATTTTCATGAAGACAAGCCTATGAGTCATATTTTAATGTGAAATTCAACATTTAATTTATTCGTTTGAATTGTTTATAAACCTAACTTGTTCATCTTTGTGAGATTATTTAAAGAAACATAATACTTGTTAAAATTATTATATATATAAATATTATTTAATAAAAATAATACCATCCACGTAATTTTAAAATTTCAAAGGAAAAATTACTAGAAACCCCTTTAGGTTTTTAATAAAATGGGGTTTTAAAGAATAACAATAGCTATTATATCTCATCAGTTGTTATTTTAATACAAAATATTTTTTCAAGTTTCTTGACTTTTATTGTTTGTTTTGCAAATAAATCCATTGAAAAAATTTGAAATAGTTACAAGAAAAAATGCCATTATTTCTTTTAAACATTTGGGTTGTTTGTAATTAACCCAATTTCATATATAATAGAAATTATGTTTATTTTAGTTATAATTATATGTATAAATTGTGTTTGCATGTAAGCCTTCAATTATCCAAAAATAATAAAACAATTCTAACAAAATTAAATTATTAATTTTGATTATTATTATTTTACAAATTTCATGTATATTTTTATTAATTTTTAAATTTAGATATTATATTTAAAAAATACGATGAATTACTACAAAAGTGTTTAGATTAGATTATTTATGTAGTTTAATCTTTTAAATTAAAAATAGTGTTATTTAGTTCATTAATTTTATAATTTAGTCTATTAATTTTATAAAAATGATCAGTTATGAATAAATTATATTATTTTAATAATTTTTATTTAAAATATTACTATTTTCAATCAAGAAATTAAAATGTAATTAAAATATGAATATTTGGTATATTTAAATAATAAAATAATAAATTTTAAATTTTAAAAAATTTATTTTAATATATATTTTAATTTTTAAATTAAAATTAAAAATTAATTAAACATTAAATAAAATGTGCAGTAATTATAAATATTTATTTTAAATATTTTGTATTAATTATAAATTTATCATTATTAAATATTTGTATTTTAATTGCATTTAATACAATGATAAAAAATAATAACATTTTAATAAAAATATATTAAAATATTATAATTTATCATCAAATTTTACACAAATATTCTAATAATTAAGTATTAGCTAATCTTATATATATATATAATTAATTCTTTTAACTCAACTATTTAACATGCTTAGCTAAAGGATGTGTGAGTGGTATTCGTCGTTTCAGAGAAAACTTAACCTTTATCAACCAATTATAAGTTTAACGAATAATAAAAATAATTACAAAAAATATAAATAAAATATATAATAAAAATATCAAATATAATTATTCATAAAAAATAAAATATATTTATTATAAAAACATTTTAACATTTATTAGTATCAAAGTTTATAAAATTATATACCGTACAAAAATAAACTTAAACAAAAAAGTAAAAAGCTAAAAGCTAAAAACTAAAAACTAAACAAAGAAAAAAAAGCAGTGCAATATCATCCTCACAAGTCACAACTACACGAAAAATGACCACAAAGATGATAGCTTTTCTCTTACTAAATTTATTTTAATTTATATTATTATATTTAAATTAAAAAAATATGTGGTATTGTTAGAAAGTAATTCATTCTTTTCATTTTCTATCATTCATTTTAACATTTTTTTACACATATACATATGATTTTATAAATATTTTTATTAATAAAATTTATATATAATATGAGATATTTTAAATTATTGTATTAAAAATAATATTTCTTTTAAAAAATACAAAAAAAAAAGAAAGTGAAATAAATTTGATAGAAAATACAAAATAACCTTACCCTTTTTTACTGGCTTTTTTCTATTATTTAAATATAATAATATCAATGGAAATAAGTTTGATTCTTTTTAAAAACAAAGTAATTTGAGATAAAAAATAAAAAAATGTAATTAAAATAATCTATTTGTAGAAGAGAGTGATTTGTGATGCGCTCCATCCGCTTTTATATACAGAAGATGCTTACCTCTCCATTCATATGTTCTTATTATCGCAAATTTGGTATCAAAAGCTCTCTTGTATATAAATGTGAGCATTTCTATTTTGATTTATAGTATAATAATAAATTGTATAGTAGTTATTTATTAATTTAATCGGATGATATTTATATATTAAGTATTATTATTAACCTTAGAAAAAAATATTTTTTTAATTTTTTTTATAGATGAATATATTTCTTTTAATGTTATATAAATATAAATATATGTTTTCTTATTAGGATTAAAGTAAAATTATGTTGAATAACTAAGTCATTTATACATGAGAATGGACTCCTAACTTATAATTTTATTACAATTAATTTTTATTATACTCTTAGTGAACATATAGTTACATATATGTCCAATTAAACATAAAATAGTTAGATAGAAGTTTAATTCTAACCGGATAAATATATAGTAAAAATTAAATTATAATTTATTAATAAAAACTAAGATTATTTTTATCACTTTATCTAAAGTATCAAATAAGAAGGGATCATATATAATATTTAAGTAATATGAAATCATCTTACCACCTAACCTTTTTAACATGTTATTATGTATCACATAAATTATTATAAATAAATTTTTTCAATAAATATTATGCCTACTTAATTTGAGTATATGACAAAAATTTCTAATATTAAATTAATAAATTTATATTTGATATAGTAGTAACACATGACTCTTACATGAAAAAATATCTTTAAAAATATGTTTTATGTAATTACAATTTTATCTTAAATATTATCAAAATGTCTTCATTTTTAAAAACATTCAAGTTATGAAATAAAGATATTTCAATCTTTTATTTAACTATTTTTTAAAACATAAGGTATCACACCCTTATTCTTAAGATGACACAAGTTTATGTGATTGAAAAAATAGTGCTTTTAATAGGCGAGTCATTTGTCCACGTCTTACTCATTTTCTCATGCATATCCGTCTTACTTATTTTCTCATGCATATCTTGGTACCGCAAGCTTCTCCAAGAAACATGACACGAAATAAGCAAAAAAGAAAAAGAAAAAAAGGAAAGAAAAGAAAAAAATAAGCAAAAGAAAATAGAGATTCTAGGTAAATTAGATTTAGTGATCTCAAATGACCATATGTTAACTCTTTTTGGTATTTTTAAGAGATATTTCACCAATATTTTTGACTAAAGAGCTAAGTTTAATCTATATATTTTAGTGATATTTTTAAATAGTGTTGGACTTATTTTATTTGTAGATTTAATATATTATAGAGTATGCCTTTTTGACTTGAAACTAAGAGAGTAAGAATATCAAAACTATAAGTAACAATTTAATTTTTACTTAAATATTGAAGAGGATATTGAGTTATAAGTTAACAACTCATGTTTTAACACTTTTAGAGTATCATTTAATTTTAGACTAACCAAGCTAGCCTCGATGATATTCTTGTTTCTAACACAAGTATAATTATATAAGATAGGTTGATCCATAAAATGTTTCAATGCAACTAGAGCAATAGCAATGATACAATACAATGATTGGATATTCAATAACTTAAAAACTAGATCATATAATTTTACATTCTCACTTCTATTTAGTTTCACCATCATTCAAATATTTAGTAAAGTTTATGTATATGTATATAAGATTTTCAATACACTTACAATAGATTTTCAAAAACACATATTAGTTATTTCTAATAGTTTTTTTTATTTACTACTAGAGTTAGTTATATTCAATTTAAAAATGTGTGTCTCATGTCAATGCATTTTATGTGCCTATCATCAAGCTATGTTATAAAAAAATATTTTTCTTTTGGCACTTGAATCAACTAGTACATAATCAACATCATCCAATGATAAAAACAACGATGATATCATCGACATTATTGTGACATTATCTCTATTTTATACATCACAATATCAAAACGTGATATGCACACCTTTTGACCAAATTATCATGAAATTATCAAGAATGTCGTTAAAATGTGACTTAAATATTATTTTTTGACTAAAATATCTTAGATACTATAAATATTATTGCTAAAATATTATTCAAATGTCTAACAAAAAATCAAAAAATATTAATTCTTTATTTATTTTCTCTTTTTTCTTTTTCTTTCTAAGTAATCATGTCAATTCAGTTTTTTTCTTACTTTTGCAAAAGAAATGTATTCTTTTTTGTTTTGGTAATATATTTGCTATAGATATGAAATGAGTAAATAAAAGTACTAGTTATTGTAGCTAGTTATAAATTAGATTTGTGAGACCCATACAAACTACAATTATTGTAATTGTTTACAAATTAGATTTGCGAGATCTATACGAAATAGTTGACATAAAGGAAATCATGTCACCAATTATGGAACATTATAGAATAGTTGAGACTTGCCTATAATGTTCGGTCCTCACTCTAATACAAGTATAGAAAAAAATTATGGATAAATCAATAAAATCTATTTTCATATTATCAAAATTTATCTATTTATAATAGTTAATATAATTAAATAGTATGTTTAATTATTTCAAACTTTCGAACTAGTCTACTTAATTTTTTTAAACCTTTTAATTATTTATTCTATAATATTTAACAAAAAAGAATATATATTTTATTATAATAATGACAATATCTTTGATATTTTCGTAAAAATTATATCTTAATATCCTAACTAACATTGACATTTCAAACCTTGTCAACCTCAGAATGAGAGAATTATGTTTACAAGCTATACTTATTTTAAATGGAGGTTTGCAAAGTGATATTGAGTTTTTTTCTTTCTAAAGAGTTTATAACATCCTTAAAAACAACATTTACATTCAAGTAAATTCAATTGATTTTATTACCATATTTTTGACATTTAAAGTTCAAAGTGCATTCAATTAATTAACAAGATTAAAAATATATTATATGTTAATTTCAATGCACTTCTAGTATAAAAGCATATAGACATATATTTTATTATAATAACCAATAAGTTAAAAGTAAAATAATTTATAAGTACTTTGAGTTTAATAATAAATCAACTTTATTATTAATATTTTTTTATTCAAGGTTACAAGTTATGTAAATATTTTAGAAATGTCAATGTATTTTTCCTTCAGTATTCAATGATAGTTGGCTCTATTAAGTATTTAGAACATTTAATTTTACTTGATAAGATATCAAAACTTAGATTTTATCTAATTTAACTCAATATCATATTTATGAACTTAGTATGATGTTTACTGACTCAATATGATATCAGATCAGTTCAATATATATAATGTTACTAGATTAGTATGATTTTTATTAATTCAATTCAATTCAGCATGATATTAGATGAGCTTAGTATGATGTTACTAGATTAATATGATATTTATAAGTCAAATTCAGTATGATATGTATGAATTTAGTTAAGTCACCAAGCACATGACATATGTATTAGTAGAGTCAATTAAGCCATTTTAATGGTTATATTAATTATGTTCTCTACACGTGTAGTTGAGAGCTAATGTCATTACTAAATATATTTTTCGTATGCAACTAGATCCCCAAGTACTCTTGGCATAATAAAATCATAGAACATTTCTCATGTTTATACTTTCTATTTGTATATTGATCATCCACATATGTAGTTAAGAGCTAGTATCAATGTTAAATATTATCTCTGTGTGTGATTAGATCCCAAATGCTTTTAGCACAATAAACTCAAAATATATTTCTCATGATTATACTTTTTATTTAAATATTTTTATCAAAATATAATATCATGGTAACTCAGATAATACGTTATTATATTTTAAATATCAAGTATAAATCATTTTTATCAGAATGTTATTTCATGGCAACTCATAGATAATATGTTATTATATTTTAAAGATTAGACATAGATCATTTTTATTAACATGTTACTTCATGGTAAATTATAAGCATTTCATTAACAGTTTTCAAATTTGCAATTATATATATTTATGAAACTTATTCACTCATTAAGCTTTCAAACTCACATTTTATTTTTCCTTCCTAGGTGACAACTTTGAAAAAATATAGCATGACAACAAGTTTAGAAACATAAGATTAATCTTTTGTTGTACAATTTTGATAGTTTGAACTCTTTATTCTTTCATATAGTTAATGTTGATTGGTGTGTAAATAAACAAGTAAACAAGATTAAAAAGTCTTATAACTTGAGACATAACATGTATATTATGATTTTTTGTCAGGTCGATGGATATGAGTTGTTTTACGATTATGTAAAAGATTATGATATTTATTAGTCTTTGGAAAATATTTTATGAGAATTATCATTTTAATATTAGTTTCAATTTAGAAAAAAATTGTCAATATTTTTTTTATAAAACTTATACACTTATGATTTTAGTAAAACTCAAAAACCGATAAAGAAATAAGTTAATCAATCAGTACAATATTCAAGATACATCCCGTATCATCAAGATTGTTTCGAGATGAGTCTTGATATAACATACCATAATTCAAAGTTATATTTTTAATTATCTATATATTTTTTTAGTTATAATGTATAAGATATATGTTTAATACATATTAAAAAAATGTGCACATGTCTATTTTTTTATAATCTAAAAATCACATAATTTTGCTAAAAAAAAATAGAAAGTTATTATATTCTAATTTCCATATATGGTGTTCGACTCATCCACTGAGACTACCCATTTAATTAGATTATGTATCTGTTTATTTAAATATCTTAATATCCATGTAATAGATAATATGGAAAAGTTATTTAGATCTTTGAGTATTTTTTTTTTTGGAATTTTTTGAAAATTTAGACAGACTAAAAATTAATTTTTTTTTATTAAAATCCAATAATCGATTATTCGTCCATCATGATCAATAATTACGAAAACTTGTCCTACTTTGTTTTGCATCTGACCAACAACAAAATTTTTTTTAATTGCATTTATAAGAGAATTGTAACGATTTTGATAATAGATAAATTTCTCTGTAAATCTCTATCTCTATCTTTTTTTACTAATCTTTTTCTTTGGATATCAACGAGAATTTATTAATTATTTGAAACATTTAATTTATTTAAAAATGATTATCAATTATTTTATTTTTAAACGTTACTTTATTTCTCGACCATTATATTTGGTGCATCATGATCGTTACTAGGGATGGGCAAAAAAACCGCGGATTCGGTTATCCGAACCGACGGTTCGGTTTTTAACTGGTAAATTTCAGGGACGGGAATGGTTTTGGAGAAAAACCGAATATGAAACAACGGTTACGGTTCGGTTACGGTTATACTAAAAACCATATCCGTCCGTACCCGAAATTAATTAGATTTAATTAATTAAATTATATATTAAATTATAAATAAAAAATTAATTATATATATTTAATAAATTAAATTATATATATATTTCGGTTTTTTTTTTTCATAACCATCCAAATTACTCAGCGGGTAAAAACCCGTCCCCAAACCGTAACGGTTTTCGGGCGGTTTCGATTATAGGTTTTAAAATTCGGTTCGGGGACGGTTATATCAAAAACCGTCCCTGCCCGTCCCGTGCCCATTCCTAATCGTCACAGTGAGGGTAATAATATCTAAAAAGCACATTGTTTTATAGATTAAAAGTGAAATTTAACTCCTAATATAAGTATTGGAGGGTTTTTATTTTATTTTATGAGTTTTGACCTGATCCGTATCCAAACATCCCAGAAACACTAGTAAACAGCCGATTAAACAGACTTGTGGGACAATTTAATCCCAAACAGACGGCCTCGCTTCGTTAATAAAAGTCCCGCGCATATTCAAAGGAAAATCAGCCGTAAGGGCAAAGCCGCCATTAGAACACCCCAAATCCCCAGAGTATGTCGGAGACAATCGTTCTCTCCGACGAGGAGGATCTGAGAGAGTTCTCGACCCCGTTACCCTCCAAGAAACCCCGAACTTCACCGGACTCGTTCCTTAATCCGAACCCGCCTCATTCAGTCATAGCCATCGACGATGACTCGACTCCGCAAAAGTTGGTTCCCACCTCAACGGTCTTCATCATCCCCGAGACGCCGACATCTGATATTGCAATTATCAAATGTTCAAGGGTCTCATCTGATCCTGAAATCAAGGCTCCAAATTATGATCAAAAGTTCTCTGGTGAGTTTTGATTAACTGCGTCGGTGATTATTTTTTCCTCTTTACATTTGAAAGCTTAATGATGGATAATTTCATGGATTTTAAACTTTTATCTGGGCTTGTGAGTTTTTCTCCTGTGATCACTTTCTTAAATGCTAATAGGATGTTTGCTAAAATGTCCGGGTCTATTACATCGGTATTTTTATGTTACAGATGCTTTTAGCGGTTCTGAGATTGACGTTGTTGTTTCTGGGATTGTGTTTGTTTTGATTTCATATTGTTTTTACTTAATGAATTGGAGGAGCTCACTTTGTTTTAACTAATGATTTTTTTTTTTGGGGATTTTGGGTTTACCTTCAGGATTGAAGGGAATGATATCTTTAGAGTCTGATAATGAGTCCGAAGGTGGACCTGAAACTGGAAGGAAAAATTCAAAGGAGAATGAAACTACAGATGGAGGGTTGACTGTGGAAGGCTCAGATTGGAGCTCTAGATTTATTGAGCCCGTGTATTCTCTTGGTATGTTAATAGCGTAGGTGAATAATTTGATACGTGGGCAGGATTTGACATTTGAAAATGCTAAAGCAAGTGTTTCTGCTGCATGGAATCTGCTTTCTTTTACATCAATTGATAAATAATATATGCATTTTGTGTTTTTCCAGGGCACACAGATTTTACACAAACGTCTGAAGACCGTGAATTCAGATTGGAGAATGATAAGATGGGTCAAGATTTTGATACAGTGGACTCAGATTGGAATTCTAGATTTATTGAGCCAATTTGCTCTCCCGGTGAGTTATTTTTGCATCCAATTTCCCTATATTGAATAGGAGTGACTTTGTGGTATATTATCTGAAATTTTCAGGTTTCAATTGATGAAAATTTCGATAAAAGAAAAAGTTGTTACCATATTCCCTCCACTCTCTTTTGTATTTATTCTTTTGGGACATCCTTATCTTTTGTATTTTCTTTGCTCAATATTTGCTTTTGTCAGGGCATGTTGCTTTAACCCAAATGTCAGAAGATGGTTTTTTACACTCAACCTCTTGGCATAATGAAACTGCTGAGGTACTTAATCTTGACGCATGACTACTGATTTTAGGGCTCATTTTTCTTATCTGTTACAGCACCTATGGCCACTTTCACAAACCATGCATCAAAATTTTTGGAACTTATTCAGATCATATGTGTTTAAACTCTTCATATGCCTTTCAATGGTTCTACCTTTGCTACCTTTCTTAATTTTATTGAAGATGTTCCGTTTGTCATACTTTGGATTGTTTGTAATTTAAAAAAAAAAATCCTCTTTCCCTTTTAACCTTAGCTCTCCTGCTGCATTATGAAATTTGATCAGGTACTGGATAACACCAGAGAGCAAGATGTTAGCATGGGTGACACAAATAAAATTGCGAAAGAGAAAAATGTTAGAGCTAATGCTAATAAGCAAAACTATACAAGTGATGCATTGGGAAGGAATAAAATGTCAAAAGAGGAAAAGATGCACTTAATGGAAGAGAAAAAGATAAAGAAGCTTGTAAGTTATTATTGCTTTTAGAGAGGTGTTTTTCTTATATCATTTTAGTGGAAATAAGTTGGTTTGTACTTTATACACATGGTACAGCAAGAAAAGTTGCACAAAGCAGCTCTGAAAGCTGAGGCTGCAGAGTTGAAAAAGATGGAGAAGGAAAAGAAAAAATGGGAAAATGGGAAGCTGGCCCTGAAGTACATTGTGGCAGAAATTGATGCCAAAGTTATTGAATTGGGGTCAGTTGGAGGTAGGATCTTTGCCAATATTCAACTTCTTGTTCATACAGGAATCATGCATGTAAATAAGTCAATTTATTTCTTGTACCCGTTTGACTCTTAAAAAGATCTTTTACAAATTTTATGCCAGGGAATTTGCTTACAAGATTTGCTGAAAAAGGAATCACATATCGTATTACCTCAAATCCAATAGAAAGATCTATTCTTTGGATCATGAATATACCGGAAAATATTTCTCAGGTAAAAGATGAAGGCTTTTGGAAACCAACATTTCTGTAAGCTTCACATATAAACACATCTAGAGGTTTAAATTAAGATGATATGTTAATAAGATTCATGAGACAATTTATTATTTTTCGAAACCCATCTTATCTTATCTCATTTAATTTTTAATGAGATGAAATAGTTATAAAATTGTACTAATTGAGATATTTTATTTGTCCCTATTGACCCTAAATGAGACAGATAATAATAAAAAAATATGATAAATGATAATTTATAATATAAGTATAATAAGAAAAATGATAAAATATATGTTTAAAGTTAAGCCTATTAGAGCTAAAATCTAAATGAGATATAAAATGAGATAAGACAACTCACTTTATATATCTACACACCTTTCTACTGATAACTCATAGTTACATATATGAAAAAAGGCAATGCTTTTCAGAATTAATAAATTTTATCACGCAAGTCTCTAGTACTTGAATAAACTATTTTATTGTAGTTAGAAATTGATGTCTTTGAACCTTGATGAATTCTAAAATAGCCCCGCTCATTTTTACTTCAAATTTAAAACATAAACAGCTTCAATAATTATGCATACTAGAATTCTCATCATAATCTATTGTTTAGTCATTGTTTACATAATGTTGTGCAACCTCTTTGCATCTCTTTTGAACTTGATGACAAAAAAGTATTGAAAATAGAGGAAAGCATAGAGTTAAAAGTTGCAAAAAGACAAACCTGTGAATGTATGCAACACATTGATGAAACATTAAAATCAGTCCCAAACATCCAAGAGATATAGTATTTCTTGAAATGTCAATTTTCCTTATAATAGTGATGCTAGAATGAAAAATGTTGGAAAAAATGTGAGAGTTAAGAAGGGATATAAATCAATTTCTCAGGAAAGAATTTTTGGAAGAATTAAGAGTAAGAATCATAATTTATTTTTCAAAGAGAGGGAAGTAATCCAAATTATGGTTTCCCAACAAAGGCACTACATGATCATGAATAGAAATCATTGAAGGAACTGTTTTTTATAGGAAATGAATAAAATTGTTAAATAGGCTAGGAGGGGTTAAGAAAATCCCCTTTTTTTCCATTGTTTCATTATTATTTTTAGAGCTAATGATTTAGTGTTTAATTGCAGCTCTCTCCAAAAGGAATGGATATTTCATATATATTGCTTGTATATGAAGCTGAAGAATTTTGTAACCTAGTTTCTAATGAATCTCTTTTGGACCATGTTCTCACCGTTCAAAGTCGTTATCCATCTCATACTGTCTGTTATCTCACAAATAGGTTAATGTCACACGTGAATAAAAGGTGAGAGTTTTTCAATGTCTGCTCAAAATTGAAACTAGCTTTTTCATTATTGTTTTCTTTGTTGGTATTTCATTTGCCATGTCTTGTCTGTCTTCTTCACTGATTCATTAGCTAAATTATGTAACATTTTGATTGGGAAATCCCTAAAGTTGTGAAAATAATTTGTGCAAGATTTCAAATGTAGATGTAATTTTAGAAAGTTATTTGTACTCCTGAAATTAGAGTTAAAAGATATAATCAGCATTTAAGGATGTTATCCATGATTTTATGCTGTTAATAATCTGGGAATAAGTCTTTCATTGCTCATTTCATTGATTTTGAAGCGGATAGAAGAATGTCACAATGATATATATCATGCTTGCCTACAATCATTTTCCCCTCAGTGTCAGTACATTTGCATCCAAATTGTAATGTACAGAGAAATTTCCAAGATCAGAATAATTTATTTGAAAGTTAAACCCATGAGTTTAAAGGCAATCAAGCTTTGATACTGTGCATATTTCAAAAGTCAAAGCTGATAGGAATTAAAAAGGTCCCAGCAGTTTTCCCATAAAAAATTAATAGAAGAAAAAGGAAAAGGTACAAGGCCCTTTTGTTTGATAACATGCATTAAACTTTTAAAATGTGCAGCTGCTTGGTGATGAGAGAATGCCTTGTATTGTTGTTTTTAATCTTGTATATATCATTTTGCATCATATCTATGACGTGTATGGAAAAGGTTTGCAAAATTTCTGGTGGACTGCCAAGTTTAAGTAATTTTTCTATTCTATTATTTATTCTCAAATTTCCACAAATTATGGTTTCTAATGATACAAGTTATGCAATGCTGCGAATAATTTAAACAATGGTATGATCTGTATTTAGGGAACAACAGCAGTACAAGAATCCACCAAATAGTAGTACTTGGAGACGTCCACCCGTTGAGGAGGTTGAAATATAAATTCAAAATGATTTTGGTTGGGAAACATACCTGATTGTGAGGTATCTGTGACAGAAGCCAGTGTTTACTTTTATTTGTTTCTTACAGGTGTTGGCAAAGTTAACAACTCACTTTGCTAAGGTACATTCCAGGCAGTGTGTTGATGAGGCTGAAGTTGCTGAGCATGTTGTCGGTTTGACCTGCAGTTTGGCATCTTGCCAGTTTAGGTACTTAATACATGCACATGCACATGCACCTTATTTCCCCACTAAAGAGTGGATCCAATTTTGTAATGAATTGAAACATTATTGTTTGCAAATGCTCTAAAAAATGAAGATAATCTTTAGTGATTACGTTTATTCCCCACTTTACTGGGTTTATGTTGCATTGGTTTCTTTAATTCCGTGTCAAAGTTCACAAGGTTTTCACACTAATTCCATGTTCCAAAGCACTGTGTCATTTTGGTTGAATGTAGCATAACCATAGTTCCAAAAAATACACTGAGGTGGCACGTTAAGGCATGCCTTGAGGCGAGGCGACTGATGGGTGCCTTAAGGCTAGCACCTCATCTACATATACGAGGTTTAAACCTTTTAAAGTGAGGCATATTCCACGAGGCTATGTGCCTTGAGGTACCATGAGGCTTAAGCCTCTTTCATGAAATGAAACAATAAAAGGTTAAATTGTGTTATTTTTAAGTTAGGTCTAGATTTTTTATAAAAGACCAAGCCATTAAATAAAAAACATGAAATAAAAAGAAAAAAGAAGAAATCTAAAGTCTTTTCATAAAACTGATTGAGTATATGTAGGATGCATTTTTTTGTTTATATTATGTATAAAAAGGAACTTAAACTAGGAACATGAAACTTAAGGTGCTCAAAGAAGATGAGGACCCTTTGATACTTGATAATGTGTCATCAGATAATGAATGGTGTACTGATGATAGTGACCTAGAAAACCTATAATTAAGAGATACAAATGAACTTGATGATGAGTCTTTGGTTGGAGGTCAAGAAGGACCATCACACCAAAAAAGTAAAGGACTTCTAGAACTAAAAGAAAAAATCCACAGACAAATACTAAGAATAAAGATAAGTAAAGATGTTGGTGAAGATGAACAAGATAATTGAATTAGATATGATAATGATTCAATGAATGATAAAACTAATAGTGATGAGGGTGCTAATGAGTTATGATTGAGAGTTTGAATTAGTAGACTTAAAAGGATGAAGAAGAAGAAGAAACTAACAATGACTTACATATTAAAACATGTTGTGTGTTATTTGTGGTTCATTTTGAAACCTTTTTTGTGACTTTATTTGAATCGTAACTTGTGTTTTAGACGTTTATTTATATGGTTTGTGACTTTATATCTTATATTATTCTTACATTTTATGATTTATGTTTTTAACTTTTAGTGTATTTTTCTCTTGATAATAGTTTATTAATAATTTTTTTTAATTTTAAGTGAGGCTTACGCTTCACACTGTCTTGAGATTTGTGCCTTACACCATCTTGTCTTATTTGGGACAATTGCCTCAATACTCATTTCCACCCTTTGGAACCTTGAGCATAACACAAGTAATGTTTGTAGAAGTAAATTGTAGTATCTGTCTGCCCTCTTTTGGATCTCCATCTATCCTGGCATTCACATTTGATTAAGGAAAAATCTTTACTTACTTTTTTTTACTTTACAATTGAATTGCAGAAAGAAGTTAACACGACTATCTATAAATGCTAATGGATCACTTATTCCTAAGGACTCCATAGACAGAAATTTAATAAAGAAAAGCTTTTGGTAAGTGCTATAACTTCCTACTTCTATCGATCAATGTGTTAATTGATGTCTATTTCTCTTTCCAATTTCATATTTTTGATTCGTACTCCTTTTTTGATATGATGAATACATATTTTTTCTCTTTTTTTATTATATTGGCTGGTATGCATATATGCATATAGATGATATTCAAATCATAACAGACAATAACATTAACCTCCATAATAGCCAAGATATTAGTCTCCAAAACAGCCAAGACATTCATCTCCATATCAGTTAAGACGTTAACGATATCTAATTCAACACTTTCTTTTAAGTTAGTGTATAGATGCCCCATATATCCAACTTGTTTAAAAGTTTTAAGAATATTCTATTTAAGACTGCTATGGTGAAGATGTCGGTTAATTGATCCTCTGAACTAATCTTAGATAATTCCACGATCTTTCCATCCTACTTTTCATTGATGAAAAATTTATCTACCTCAATGTACTTTGTACAATCATGTTGAACTGGATTATGTACGATATCACATGCTGCTTTATTGTCACAGAATATTCAGATATGTTGTTCACATAGAAAACCCAAATATTGTAAAAGGAGTCTTAGTCATAATGCCTTACAAAGTACATTTTATCAAACCTTTGAATTTAGCTTTTGCACTGCAACATGTTTGTTGCTTCTCCGTATCACAAGATTATCTCCTATGAAGATAAAGTAACCAAAAGTAAATCGTCTATCTCTCTTATCACCAGCTTAATTGGCATCATTTTATGCTTTTATACTTTGATAGTATGTGTTTTTAGTGAATAATACTTCTTTTTCTAGAGCTGACTTCAGATACCTTAAAATGCGTATAACTGCATTTATATGTTGTTCTCTAGGATTATGCATAAATTGATTGACAATATTCAAAGTATAAGCCAAATTGGTCTGGTATGAGATGCGTTCATCAATCTCCCTTCAAGTCTTTGGTATATTCTTTTGTCAATTGGTACCTGATTGGACTTAACACATAATTTTAGACATTATTCTATTGATGTGTCAACTTGTTGACATGTTGACATACTAGTCTCTTGTAATAGATATAAGGTATATTTTCTAAGAGATAAAACTACTCCTTTATTGGATTGAGATACTTCAAACCCAAGTAAATATTTCAGAAAGCTTAAATCTTTTGTTTCAAACTCTTTGAATAAGTAATTCTGTAAGGTCTTTCTTTACGATCATTTCTTTTAAGCACGATGTCATCCACATATACAATGAGTGTAGTGATCTTGTTTTTTTTAAGAAAATAGTATGATCTGAGTTGCTTTGATGGTAGCTGAAGGCAATTATAGATTTTGTGAATCTTCCAAACTATGCTCTTGGAGATTATTTGTCTATACAATGATTTCTTTAGTGTGTATACCTTCTGGTTGTACCTTTTTTGTATCATGTATCCTGATGAGAGATCCATGTAGATTTCTTAAGATAATTCACCATGTAGAAAAGCATTATTCATACCGAATTGTTGTAATGGCTAATTTAAGTTTTTAGCTAAAGATAATAGGACATAAATTGTGCTCATTTTGGCTATAGGTGCAAATGTTTATGTGTAATCAATCCCATAGGTTTAATTGTATTCCTTTACTACCAATCTTACCTTTAAGTGTTCAATTGTGTCATTAGCATTCTGCTCATTGTGAAAATCCAACTTGTTTCTTTCTTGGTGGAGGATTAATTAGTTCCCACGTTTCATTTTTTTTCGAAGATTTCATCTCTTTGTTCATAATTGATTTCCACCTAGGACAACTAAGGCTTCCTGTACAATATTAGGAATAGATACAACAGATAATTGATTAACAAATGACATGTTTGATTTTGATAAATAATGGTTAGACACATAATGGTTCATTGGATACTTTACTTTATTGGAGATTTTAGGTTTATATACGGGTTTAGAAATACCCCTTGAGTGATGCTATGGTAATTGTCTTATGTGTGGTTTAGGAACATCTTTAGTAAGTGATTGGTGTGATATGTCGACAAGAGATGGAACTATATTATCCAATGATTCAGTTCAAGGTCGAGAAATGCTTACATCTTTAATTATTGGGTTCTCATTGACATTTTGATCTAATGTCATACCACTTAAATTTAATTCAATTTGTTGATCATCAGTAATGTAATCTAGTGTTATACCACTTATATCCAAGTTGCTCACATTTTGGTTATCCCTTTCATTATAATCTAGAGTTTGAATTTCCTTTTGGTACTCCTTCTAAGATTCAAGTTTGGAGAAGTACATTATATGTTCATGGAAAACAACATCCCTTGTGAAAAATAATTGACGACTTGAAGGATGGTAACACATATCCTTTTTAATGGATGACATACCTAATAAAAACATTGCAATGCTTGAGGAGTTAGCTTGGTGCGTTGATTCGTACAAACACAATACAACCAAAGACATTGGGAGTTAAATTTGAGACAAATGAGGCAACAACTGTGTCAATGACGTTTTGGATTGTTGTATTGAAATTAATGGTACTAGACGGAAAATGATTGATTAAATAAGCTTTAGAATTGAGTGCATCTCCCTAATAGGATAATGGTATATGGGGTTCGATTAATGACGCTCTAACAATTGCCAACAAGTGTCTATTCTTGTGCTCTATTATCTTGTTTTGTTAGGGTGTGTTCGAGCATGATGTGTGATGAATTATTTCTTGTGCTTGCAAATATTGTTGAAATTTAGTACTCTGGTATTCTCTACTATTATCACTGCCAAGAACTTGAATCTTTATATTATACTAAATTTCAATCCTTTTATAAAACTTTTATAATAACGAATTCACTTCACTTTTAGATTTTATCGAGCATAGCTTTATCGTTTTGGTATAATCATCAATAAATATTACAAATCAATGTGACCCTTTTAAAATAGTGACTTTAGATGGACCCAAATATCAGAATGAATAATAATAAAAAAATGGACTTTTAATCATTTGTAATAGAAATAAAGTACAATGGGCATTAACATCATCTGGATCCTTTATAGCCATTGTATCACGATGGTCTAATTCTTGAAAAATTTCAGTTAGATCTCCATAATACACATAAAGGATTCTCTCCTTTTATCTCGTAGAAAAGGCCTTTTGATTCAGAATAAAAACTTGCAATTTGTCACTTTCATCATAAAACGTTTTTGACAGTACAGTTCAAACGTTGTAAGTAGTGGGTAAACATAATAATGCCTCATAATTTTTGGAAACATGGACATTAATAGCCATTGTTTAACTTTTGATTTTCAACATACCAACCGTAATTAGATTCTACAAGTGGCTTGGCTTGGCTTGCCATGAAATGAATGTATGAGAACTTGTCTCTTTCAGCAATTTGCATGTCCATCAGTTGCGATCGTATATCGTAATTTGATTCAGTAAGGGTGATTCCTAGGTTAAAAACTCCATGAACGACAACCAAAATGGATTTAGTCTCAGATGACCTAGAATCTGATTGACTCATTTTTTTTCTTTTTCCCCCTAAATTCTCACTGTTCAATGAATTAATTAACCTAAATTCTCACTGTTCAATGAATTAATTAATAGGTTGGTAATTAAATCACATTAGGTTAATAGCAATCCTCTTACTACTAACACATTTATATATAATGTGTTTCTTCTTAAAACCAACACCAGTTTTCACACTAATTTCTTTAACGAAGCAAAAGTTCATCTATTTCTCTCTATCAGAGTCTCTAAAACAGAGTTTTTTTTTAATCTGATGAGAAAATAAATATGATGAGATTTAATGATATCTAACGGGAAGAGAATTGCAGCGGAAACTTGATTCTGGTGTTCTCAATACTTGCTTCAAATCTTCTCTCTTTATCCCTTTCAAAGTAATCATATCAACCCATCCATGTCTCTCTCTCTCTCTTATAGTCCAACGAGGTTGGTAATGATTCGAAATCCTTTTCGATTTCACCTTTACTTGATATAAATTTCCTTTGCTTGTAATTCCAAAAGAAAAAAAAAATCTGAACTGAGTTTGAATTGTGCAGACACCACACAAAATGAGGCAGGTGATGTTTATCTTTTTTTTAAAGTTGCAAGGGATGACTTAAAAAAAGAGAATAGAAAGATGATAGGATATAGATGTGAAGAGAAGAGCTCACTATCTGAGATTTCTTCTTATTTCAATGTTATTTTGCTTTCTATATTGGCTCTGATACCATCTTTAATATGATAAATACATATTTTTCTCATTTTTTTATTATATTCTCTGGTATATATATATATATAGATGGTATTCAAACCATAACAACTAATAACATTAATCTTCATAACATTCAAGACATTAATCTCCTTAACAGCTAAGATATTAATGATATCTATTCAATACTCCTGACAGTATTTGGATTCTTATGATCAATTCTATAAATTACTGAGTGACATGGAGAATGTTAAACGAATTTCTGCACTATGTGCTCTAGAGAATAAAAAGATTACTTGATTTATTCCACAAGCATTGTAAGTTTGTAAAATTTGGGGTTAGCATTGTAATATTTTTTCTTTCATATTTTTCTCTTCTTTGCTCCCTTGTTTTTCATTTGCTGTTGTTAGTTGTTGTTTCCATCTTCTGAAACCATATTGACATTAGCTTGTGAGCATAGCATTTTTGTTCCTCATGTTACTCTTGCATCCAGGTTGAAATCTTTGGTAGCTATTCCAAAGGTACAGCCACGATTTGCTATTGCCATATGGAAGAAATACCCAACAATGAAATCGCTTTTGAGTGTTTACATGGATCGTAGTAAATCGGTATGTAAGAGCAAATTATATCTTTCTCTTTGACTAGTACCATGGAAATTAACCTGAGCCCTCCCGTTGATGTGAAATTGTTTTTGATCATATATGCTTACACTTTACTGCTTTTGCTCTTTAGAGTTAAAAAGCCTTTTGGTTATGGAAATTTTAGAAGTTAGTTTGTTAAAAGATTTGTATATAACATCTTCACTCATTCATTTGAAGACTCAAGGAGTCTCCGTTGCACCTCTTCTTAAATTTATTGTTTTCTCAACTGCTTGCATTAAATGACATTTACCAACTTTGTCAGATTGGATATTTCTAACAAGATGATATATTATATATACTAGATATCATTCTATAAATATTTTGAAGATAGTAAAATCAAGTTGTACAATATGGGTTATGGACCATAAAAATGGATCAAGTTTGTTTATATATCATGATCCATAATCCGTTATATAATTAATTATAATCCTACTTGATTTCATTAGTTCATTTTCTAGAACTTTTTAGGAGTTTTATATCTTATAATTGTTTTGCTGTTATAGAAATATAAATATTATATTTAATCAGTTATGATACTTTGTAGGTTGGTTTGATCTAAGTTGAAGCATACAACTCAATATGAACATATGACCACAAATATTGAGAAAGTAGTGTGTTGAAGAGTCCTATTATAAGAATGACCTCTTGTCATTTCATCAAAGTCAGAACTAAAGATTCAGTGGAGAAGTTCGTTCATGATTCATGAGCATCTTTCCCTTTTAATACCTTCTACTAAAGTTATCAAACCTTTATTCCTTCCTACAGTTCCAAATTTTATTCAAGGAACATGGTCTCCTTACTAAATTACATTTTCCATTTGTTTCCTTAAATGTGTGGTTTTGAAAGTGGCATATATAGGTGTTACATTAGAACCTTGTGCGTGTCTAGACAATAGGATACTAAGTTTTGGTCACATCTTGTTAAAATAATAAATTTTTTGTTTTGGATGCTCATGTAAAAAGTGTTCTGATCTCTGCTCTATTTAAGATCGCATCTGATTGATGGTTTTGATAGAAAATTAAATGTTTCAATATTTTTAAAAAGTTAAAGTATTTTGGGTTCATGCCTTTCCATATATGCGTACCTTAGAAGGCATAATACATTTAATGTGCAATTGATTTGATTGTTGTTTGAAATGGTGCTGCAAGATTCCCATATTTTGGGATTCTCTCTTCAAATTTCATGCATGCATATTTTCCTGTCAAAAGAATGATCAGAAGATTCTGTTTTGCCTTTATTTTCTATATTTTCCTGGCTTTCAAAGGACTACTACAAAAAAGATTTAGCTCCAGTATAAAAATGACAGATCCACGACAAGGAGTTTTTGCTAAAGGACTTGATGGTAGATGGTCTTGTTGGTGAAGAGAGAAGACTAGGTGAGGTTTGTTCAAAGAGAGTTTACAGAATTCTCATGGCTCAAAGTGGATGTATCAAAACTGATGATGTAGAGGAAGGTGCTGATTTCTTCAGGTGTGAATCTTCTTAGCCTTTGAATTAATGTGATCAAAGTTATATGTGCATATGCATTTTGTTCAATTTTGCCCCTTTCGCTGTCTTGAGACATGATTTCCTTTCACACCAAACCATGTAAATATGATTGGTTTTCAAGGGTCCTTTTGTAACTTATTCTAGGATGAAAGAAAGTCCTTTTATCTTGAACCAAAACGCTAGCTGTTTCAAGCAGTAGCCTTTCTTATTTGTCCTTTTTTTTCAATAACAATTTCCTCTTCTTTTTCTTTCCTGTGGATCGAAATCAAAACCACCTTTAGGCTTTGGCACAAAGAGTTTTCTCTTCATATTCTCTTTAACACGAAGCAATTTTCGTGGGAAGTGATTCAAGAGTATTTGAAATCAAAATTAATCAATCAATGCAGAAAGTTAAGAGGCTTGCGTCACAACCTAGACGCTTATCTGAACTTACATGCTAGAAAGGAAACTCTCTTTCATTAATTTGAGAACTTCAATTGTGATAGATGAATTGAGATTTGCATCTCAATGGTGCATACATGGATAAGTGGTGGATTCTTAGTTCATGCTGCTGCTGCTTTTTTTTTTTTGGTTAGGAATTCATCTGTCTCGCTTTTTGTATATCACTAGATTTCTGCACAATTTATAAAATCATATTTTTTTACATCTGCATTTTCTGCCACTTTTTCTAATACGTCTATATTGATAATTAGCCAATAGAATGCCCATTATAAGTGAAGAAATTAAAATTTAAATATTACAATTAACTATGATATAGTATAATTAATTTGCAAACATATAGAAGTTTAATAAAAATATGTACAAAGTTTAATAAAAAGTCCTTTTAAAAAAGTACAAAAAAAAATCAAAATTCTCTAAAATATGTTAAATTTTAATTTATTTTGTGTAAAAATAACTCATTTTATATGTAATACTTATCTTTTAGTAAGAGAATTAAAAGGAAAAACTAAAAGATTCTTAAAATAATTGATAATATGTGATTAATTTGATAATTATTGTTGAATATAGATTAAAATTTATAACTAACAGATAATATATAAATTTTAAATATATTCACGTAGAATCAATTATTTTATGAGTTATTTGGTTTTTATTTTGTAATTTTTACGCTAAGATGATCAATTATTTTTGTATTAAAATAATTTAAAAATAAATAAATAAAAATTAATTTATAGTTGAATTAAATTATGTTAGAGTTGAAGTATGTTTTTACTAATTTATATTTGGTATGCCATTTTTGAGGTTAGGATGGCCATTTTGATATAAAAAAATAAAAACTCACTATTTTATGTTGTTATAGTTATTATTATTTAGATTATAAGATTGGTGGTGTATGAAGTGGTTCACAGAAAGTGGAAAGAAAAACTTCTGCAGTGGAATATCTAGTTCAACAGAAATCCCCACCACCTTTGTGATCTTTTAATTTATGATTCCTTCCCTGGTTTGCTGCATACTAATTACAATTATTGTATCACTATAACCAAACTTGTTCACTCAAGGGAAAAAAATAGGTACTTCTCAAGAATTGACTTTATTTTTATCAAATAGAGATAAAGATGCACCTTAAGACCCAAATTGATTTTTCCCCCCAAATTGACCCACATTAAATTTTTCTTTCTTTCTTTCTGAAATAACAGAAACTGATTAAAAGATCCTATTTTTTTTTATCAAAAATGCACACGATGAAGTTCGGTTTGAAGTAAACTTGATTATGTGTAACGAACTTCATCATGTAATTTTTACCCCACAGGATGCAGGTAAATACAACCGGATGAAGCAAACTTTTACCAATATCCTAATTTAGTTCATTTATCTGAAAGATTGTATTTTTACGACATATGTATTACTTGGTTAATTCTCTTAGAAATTATTTATATGAATGTAAAATATTTTGAGAAAATATTTATAACATTTGTAAAACTTGTAACTATAAAATAATATCTTATGATCAGTTTATATATTTTTATTAAAAAAAATTTAAAATCTAAAAATTTTATATTAAATATTGTTTAATTAGATATTATTTAAATTGGATTGAATTACTTGAATTTTGGTGAATTGGATCATGTTCAATGTTATATGAATGTTATTTTTATTGTTATATGTTTTAGAGAAAAAAATTTACGTATCATGTGTCATATTAGTAAAGTCATCAATCTCGTTTCTACTTATATTTTTATAAAAATGAAGGGTGAAGATAAATGCATTCACCATGTGTCAATGCCCTTGTTGTATACAAGATTATGTCAATTTTAGTGGTGTTATTTTATTTAATTTTTCAAGGATTTTCTTAATCCCATCTATCTATCCTTTAGGTATGTGTAGAACCATTAATATTTAAGAGGGATGGTAATTTGTGCTATAATTAGATTGTTCAAACCTCACACGAATTAAAAAACAAGAACAAAAAACAAATGGAATTGAATTTGGGTTCAATTTAAGCTAGTTTAAATAACATGAAAAAATTAAGATTGGGTTAGAATTAGATTAATGCAAACATGTGAACACAATAAAAATATAATTATCTTTATATATTATTATTACTATTTTTTATATGATGAGTTTGTTAATTCACGTCATAAAATATCATTTATTTTATTGTTTTTATTGTAATTTTTTCGTCTTCATATATTAAATATTCACTTATTAATAAAAATTATACATTATTTTATTAATCACAAACGTGATTATTTATATAAATATTTATGAATTTTATTTAAAAATGAGATATATTATAATTTTTTTTAATTCATGAATTATTTTATCTAAATTACTTACGACGAATTCATTAATTTTTTGGTATGTTTGTCAAATTAGCTTATAATTTTATTCTTTTTAAGTATTTTTGTTGATATATTATGTTATAACTAATTATAATTATACGAAATTAAGTCTAAACTTTTCATATATTTTAATTCTAGGTAGTAATTTCTTAAGTTGTTTTATAATATATTTATGGTTTAAATTTTTTTATTTATAATATTTTAAATTAATATCTGGTTATATAAACTAAAAAAATAAATTGATATATAAAATTAAAAATTTGGGTTAATTTAGGTTAGTTTGAATCAATTCAATTTTTTTTTTGTTTGTATTAGGATTGAAAATTTGTGATATAAATTAAATTTGATTTAAGTTAGGATTAATCAATTTAAACCAGTTAAAATTTGTTTTTAAATATGTCTAACTATTCATTAATGCTTTATGTTTTTACAAAATTATATTGAAAGAATAAGATTTTAATTAGGTATTGCCCGTAGAAATTTACCAAAATGGCTACGAGCCATTAATATCTACTTTTGGAACTGAAGAGAAGAAATAAAATCTTGGGTGAAAAGACAGTAGCATGGCAAATGTTTCCCGGTGTTTCTGAATTGACATTCGATTTCGTATCTAAATTATTGAAAGAATTGATGTTAGCCACTTAATCTCCACTTTATACCACTATGAATCAAATCGTGATAATAATTCACTTATTTAATGATTGAACAAAGATCAACTCATAGCCTATTCAAAGAGCACTATAATACATAATGCTTGGCATGGTGTCCAATATGAGTCCTTGTATGTATATACTTAGCAGTGAAGGCCTGATATTAGGGGTGAACGAAGGATTGAATCCCCCCAGTTTTAGTGATGGAGAAGAGTAAATCCATTTCGGGATACTACTCTGTTGCTTATGTAGAGGCTCGGTTTGACTTTGAAGACAACTCAAAATCATACAGCTTCAATGGCCCTGCAGGCTGCAATGAAGTCGGATTAGCCACATCCAGTAACCCAGAGTTCAAGAGGAGGAAAAGGGTGGCTACATACAATATGTATGCTATGGAAGGTAAGCTCAAATCTGCGTTGCGCAACAGTATTAAATGGATCAAGAGGAAGTTTGTTCATACCTATGATGATGGTGGTGGTCTGAGCAAGTAGAACAATGTCATGCTCTTTCTTTTGTGTTGCTTCTTATCTCCATTTCTCCGTTTGGAGATCAAATAACATGAAGGTTCTATTTGTTGTACTGTTTTAAGTTTATTGATGCTTCCCTTGTAAGAAATCAGTTTTCAAGTTTGACTCTCTTTAGATCTTCCTCAGTAAATGGAAAGGTCACGTGGACTTTTGAGGATTCAATTCCAACAATAAACTGTTCTTTTTTTCAATGCATTGAAATTGTTTACACTCTAATTGCAAATACATGTTATGCATGAGTCAGCAAGTGAAACGAGGTGATTGGTATCTAATCAAATGAGTATTTCATGTATCCTCATTAAAATAAAGTTGAAAAAAATACCAAAACAATAAAATATAAATAATCAAAAAGTTGTGTACCCTTAGTAGTATAGATTTGACATTTTTACTTAATTTCAAAGTTATATTCCCCCATCCCGGAAATGTCAACTAATCCATACGAACTTAATTTATAAAAATTAATAAATTTATATTAATTTATCAAAATTTAATAGATTTGTCTAAATACATGTTACTTAATCCATACAATAAATGTATGAAATTACCCTCAGTTTCAATTATTTGATATAAATTATACATTAATTATGTGTCAATTTCATTAATTTTAATGTTTAATTCTAACACATCAATAATAATAAATGAAATTAAATTGATCAAATATAAGATGTAATACATCTTGATTAATAATTATAAAATTAATATAAATTTTCCCGGGTTAGTAAACTAATACCCTCCCTTAGGGGGAGGGGGGCTTTTAATTACTAACATGTACATGCTACATCCAATAATCAAAAACTTGACTTGATAAATGATTAATCCTCTGAGCCTAACGCGCCAAAACGATATTTGCATACTTGGGTGAATTGAAGTACAAAGCAAAACATGATCCATTATTTCAGTTAACATAAGCCGTACATTACTTGAACCATTTCAAGCTCCAAAAACATGCAAATAACCAACGATAAACTGGAACACCAACAACAACTCTAGAAGAATCAACAGATTGTCATCAATCATCATATCAAAAGTGTGTGTGTGTTTGTGTGTGGGGAGAAAGAAGTTAAGTTTAATGACGATTTTAGTCAATCAGTAAATCAATCTTCACTCATAATTAATGGAATAAAATAAGAGTTAAATGTCGCCACAATCCACTAGCTCTTAGAGAACTTATGTCTAATAGTTTTTTTTTTCACAATTTAATCTAATATCTTTGAAAAATTGATACCACCAAGACAAATTGTCAATTTTTATGTTTTTTTTTAAAAGATAAATTATTTTTTTCAATTGAATTTGACAAAGAAAATCTTAACATGAATAATTGCTAAAATAGTTTTTTAAAATAAATTGTTAAAATAAGAAAGAAAAAAAATGAAGAAAAATAAAAAAAATTGACAATTTGTCTTGTTTTGTCACTTTTTCAAAAAATAATAGATCTAGGTGCTCCGTTTCAAAAATCTACCGGACCTCTATGGTCACCCACTCATAAAATAAAACATACCCAATAAGATATACATACAAAACACAAAGGCCAATAAACATTTTAACAATGGAATCGATTTAGTAGGGAGCAATTAGTGGCCTTCAGATTTCAGTGCTTCTAAAGCAAGAAAGATTCAAAGATCATAACGATGTGATTATTCCATCAGTGAAACTAGATTTTCAAATATGCAAGTTCTCACTCCATGTCCCTTGAAAAATATTCTTGTCATAAACATCAAAGATTCCCATATTTTAACATACTCTAAAGAAGCTCATATATTTCTTGACGGGATGGCCTCCAGAAAATTGAGTTGATGAACTACCGGATTCTGTTTATCCTTCTACAGTTTCATACAGGTATCTCTTTCGCAGTTCCAAACACAAAATATTTAAATCTTTCGGGAATTCTATGTTTTGGTCTGGTTTGAGTTACGTAGCCAATCTTTTTTTATTCCTAAGAATTTAACTTCTACATGGCATGATTTGAATTCTACAAAGAATAAAGGACGAGATCATAAAAGTCCAAAACTAGATATACTCACCTTTTAGATTTGGATTAAAGATGTGACCCGATTGTTACCGTATCGGATGAAATTTTTTTTCCCCTTTCACCAACAGCAAAATAGTATCTAAAAGAACCAACGAAGCTCTCTAAGTGCATGCTGCTCACAAAACTCATGCTGAAAGGATTTCTGTGCTTCATGCTAGTAAAGAAAGATACACAAACATCTGCCCAAAATGTGAAGGAAACACTAGAAAGTTTAAGTAGCTATTCAGATGCAGGAAAATCAAGGCCGTACAAGAGTTCAATAGGGGACACACTACTTAAAATAATAGTTGCACTTAAATTTATTGAATAAGCTACTATTAAAGCTGACAATAGAGAACATAATTAAGTAACGTGACTGTTAAGTCCCACATTGGTTAAGAGTAAAGCAGCAGTGCTCCTTATAAGTCTGGACAATCCTCTAACTCACAAGCTGGTTTTTGGGTTCAGAGTTAGGCCTGGGTTTCTAAGTGTGACAACGGCACAAAAGTTTGTCAAAGGGTTGATTAAAATGACAATATGACAGTAAGTCAAGCATGTAAATAACTTCACTTAAGCATCAAAACACACAGCAAACTAGTAGAAATAAGCCTCTAAATATGGGGCGTATCGTGTACCTTTCTGGCTTGAAGACAAATATAAGTTCTATAGCCCTATTTTCAATAAATAACAGTAAGAATATCAAATATCAGGCATAAAACTCATCATATCTAGTTCGAGAAATTGACAACTTAAGCCAAATAGGGCACATATGAGTATCACTACCCCATTTCTTCAATCTTTGTTGAGCTCTAAATCTCATTAAAAATACTTTTCTTTTTTCATATGATAAACACCCATTTTGGGTGTGGGAAGCAGAGGTTAGGATTTGAGCCTTAGAAGCTTAAAATCAAAACTCAATCTTCAAGACTTACAAAAGGTATTTTCGAGGCTTTATCGTTCCACACAGCCAGTACTCCCAAAGAGGCGAAAAAATTCAACCCTCCACATAACATAGCCAAGCCAATGCTTCGTACTATATTCATCAAATTGGAAACCAAAAAACCTTAGATTTATTAAATAAAAAAAAGCATTTAAACGTACACCGGGAATGAGGTACCATTGTCCCACACCAGCTCTAAGTTCTGAGGAAACTGAAGAAGAAAAGAAAAGAAACTGTTTTATGGGTGTTTCGAATATTAATTTCACAAAATCTTTAAGATGATAAAAGATTAGCGAATAGCTTGAATGTAATTGAATTTATATGAAAGAGAGTTATTAGGGTTATAAATGCTCACGGGTTTGTCGGGAACAATGTGTTTGCCGACTGGAAAACACATGCCGGAACGGAGACAAAGTGAAGTTGCGACGGAGCGGCTAACGACGCCGTTTTCGTCCATGATTTTGGACGCTACGTTGCTTTGCCATTTCTGTCGGACTCTGACTTCACGCTTTCTTTAATGTGGTATAATTAATTGGATTATTTTCTCTTTTTATTTTTATTTAATATCTAGATTTTTTAAAAAATATATAATATTAATTTTAAATTTTATTACTTAAAAATACCATGTTGCATTATCATATGCTAACCACGAATAATTTCTCACCTGTTGTTGAATCACCTGATCGACTGCTCTGAGGGATTTTGCTGGTAAATTTGAAGGTGCAATTTTTGTATTAAATTTTAAAATAATCTCGTTTTACTTGCCTAAACAAATTATCGGTGTATAATATTTTCTAAAGAAAAAATAATTACAGAAAACTAGAATACTTGCATTATCTCTCTCGTCCTTTTTCTACTTTAACATACCTATTTTTTCTCTAATCAATTACAACCTAAACAATAATTTACACTTATACGATACATTTTATCTATTATCTTAAAAGCTAAAAAATATGAGATAATATTATTTTTGAAGGGTTGAAATCAAGATTCATTTATTAAGTGAATTACTTATTGCTTATATAATATTTGATGGTGTGATATTTTATTTTAAAAAAATTTAATATTATTATAAATTTTTCTTAGATAAAATAAATATCTAATAATTTTTTTTTGAGAAAAATCAATCTAATTCATGAGTATTATACATTAAAAATAATAAATAACACTTTATTGATTATAAAGATTAAATCAAAAAGTGTTTGAATTTGATTTTATAATTTCATCGATAAAAAGTAGGATTTAGATTTATATTGCATTTGTGGAAAATATTTATTTTTTACATTAATGGTATTTATTATTTAAATTTGATATAAATTTTTTTTTGGTAATAAGTGTATACCTATTATGAGATTGAAATCGATAGAATTTATTAATAATAAATCAAAATATATAAAAAACGATCAAATTTTACTAGAAATAAACCAAATATGACCCAAAAAACAAAGTTGATTAAACTCGACTATTAATAACTAAAATTGATCAAATTATAATAATGACATCAAAATTCAATATTATTATTTTATAGTTAATTTATTACCCATTGTGAAATTAACAATATAATCAATGTCTATTTTGACTATGAATGCTAATTTGTCTTATAATTAAGGTGATGTTTGATTCATAGAGTGTAATAGAAATTGGAATGAGAATAAAATAGAATAAAAACGAAATAGTTTTGTTTAGTTTGATCGTTGGAATCAAAGAAGTAATCAATATTATAGTATTTGGTTTACAATTAGAATGAAATGAAAAATACTATATTCAATAAAATTTAAATAATATCATTTAATTATTATTTCTTCGTCAGACAAAATATATTATTGAAATCATTATTTTTTTAAATAATTATTACTTAAAATAAAATATATTATTAAAATTATTATTTTTTTAAATAAGGTTTAGGGTTTTGAGATTTGGGATATGGGATTTGCGATTTGAGGTATATGGTTTAGGGTTATATTTGTGGGTTAAGATTAATAGTTAAAATTATTATTTTTCTAAATAAGATTTTGGGTTTTGGGATTTAGGGTTATATTTGTGGGTTAAGGTTTATGGTTAAAATTATTATTTTCTTAAATAGGGTTTAGGGTTTTGAGATTTGAGATTTAAGATTTAGGATTTAGGGTTTAAGGTTTGGGGTTATATTTGTGGGTTAAGGTTAATGATTAAAATTATTATGTTTCTAAATAGGGTTTAGGGATTTAGGATTTAGGGTTTATATTTGTGGGTTAAAGTTAAGGATTAATTTTTTTTTTCTAAATAAGGTTTAAGGTTTTAGGCTTTGGAATGTAGGGTTTAGAGTTATATTTGGGGTTGGGGTAAAATTAGAAAAACATTGAGATAAGAATAGAATCTTTATTTCTTACGGGAGAGAATGAATTATGATTCCTTTTCTTTTAGAAATCGATTTCATTCTATTTCCACTTTTCAGTCCAACTAAACATAAAATTGGAATTAACCCAACTTTTTTAATTTTTTTAACCAAAAGATGTCTATTATTTACGAGTTTAAAAGAGAGTTGCAAAAATATCTAGAACCATATTAGGAAAGGAAACTAGCATAATCAAGTGAGAGGCTTTAATTTTGTAAACGTAGTAATCCCATTAATTGCCTTATTAACACCTTTACAAATCCATTGCAGAATGATGTTTAATACCCCAAAGGATAACATTGCATTTGAATCTCCGATAACTATCTTGCTTAAAAGTTTATAATATGGAATTAATTAATTTAGAAATGAGTTAATATGTTATTTTTAAATTTTACAAATTTATAATTTAATAACTTAAATAAAGCGGTCAAATATATAATCGCGTATAATTGTAAAGTGTAAAAATTAAAAAATAATATACGATATTTTTAGGTGGAAATAACTTAAGCCACAATAATGATCTAAGAGAAAAATAACTGGTACATCGGATCACTTAACTTTTCATTATGAAAACAAAATGTATAAGTACAAATTCGGTTTTATGCTACCCTCTCTAAGATATTGCCCTAATGTGCCTAACTTACGAGTACCTATTCTTTTTTCACAGTTTTCAATATTAGCATGAGCAATGTCAAGACCAATGTTTTAATTAACTCATCACCAATCAGACACGTTCATGGATCAACCTACAATCAAGGCTAGTTCAAAAAACACAAGTATCTATGTGTGTTACAAAACAGATTTGATAATGAATAATCCTAACTAAATAACTCAAAACATATATTTATTTAACTAAATCAACTAGTAAATCCTAAAACAAGAAGATTAAGTATAAGTTCAATAAAATAAAATTCTTTAAAATTTAATAAATATAAAAATATAAAGATCGATTAAAAAGATGAGAAATTAAATAATCGAATCTTCTATTATTAATATAAAAGTATCTTTTTGTTAATAAGGATATGGAATAGAGAAAATCGAAGGATATTTTATTAATAAGAGAAGATAAATTATACAAAGAGTTTAATGCACAAGAAGCGAATGATGTTCAAATGAGCGGTCTTACCATAGGTAGAGCAGGCTCGTTACAAGACAAAATGCAATAATTCAAAAGCAAACAATAATTCAAAAGTAAACATTTCTTTAATAATTTACAGCTTTAATAAAGTAAAGTTTCTTCAACTTTATTTAAGGAGATGCTTTTAGCATGTTATGTAGGCCCCCTTTATTGGATGATGTGTCCCTAATAATTCCTTTGAGGACAGTAGATGCTTTTAGCATGTGATGTAGGCCCCCTTTGTTGGATAGTGTGTCCCTAATAATTCCTTTGAGGAAATGGAGTCGATTATTCTAGAAGTGGGTCTTTGTCTCTTTTTGCTTTTAGCAGCTTCATTTTGATCCAGTCATTTGTATATCACCAATAGATAGTTCTAGATCAAGCTGTTCTTCATCACTGGAAATGACTTCAATAAATTTCTCTAATTTTTTATAGATATATACTTCATCCTTCCCCTGGATTTTTAATTTTTCAATAACAGTCCAGAGGGGCTTTACCTTTTTGAGTGACAAAAATAGTTTTCAATGTTTGAAATAATTCAATAATATAAAAATTATTGAATTATTCAATGGGAGTTTTATCCTACCATTGTGTATAACTACACTTCATTAGGCCTGAAATTTGATCAATGTATGATATTACATAACTCCATTTTATTATCCAAGGTAATTTGTATAAAGACAAAAAGAACGTTAAACCATGATCTTGGTCTTGGATATGAGAAAAATTGTTTTTTTTTCAAAATCATTATAGGCCTCTAAGACCTTTGCGGGGAAAATATCATCTGTTGGTCCAAATGCTGAGAACCAATTTGAACCAATTTTAACTAATTAAGGAAATCATGGAACACATAATGATCTCCTGTTTTAAACTGAATGTACCATGTATGAGATTTCATTTGATTTTGATAACAGAGAGTGTACTCCCAGGCTTGTATGTAATCAAACCAGTCATAAGTCATTGGCTGTATGTATCGGTCTTTAAACCTTTCTTTGACTTATAAGTTAGAATTCTAGTATGCTTTAGTTAAAAATCTTTTTATCTTTAGAGTGGAAAAAGCAATCTGGCGTCCATTTCTCATGTTATGAGTTATATCAACGAAATTTGTTTCTTTTAGAATTAATTCATAAAAATCCCTTATTTTAGCAAAGAATGGTAAATTATCTTTAAGATATATAGAAGCTACCTGTTCAGGTGTTTTGTTGACATCATCGTTCTCGATATTTATTAACTTTTGAGTTACTGCTTCAATAAACTCATCCCTTTTAGAGAGTTTCTCAACTCTTTTAGAGCTTTCTACCACCTTAGTTGGATGGTTGGCTATCTTTTTCTTAACCCTGAAGGTATTCCCTAGTAAGGAAATCTGATAGTGAATTAGATTCTCCTTTGATAAATCATATATCGAATTCAAAGATAGAGAGTAAAGCTTTCCACCTAGCAAATATCTATTTAGAAGCTAGGTTTTTAACGTCATTTTCAAGAACATCTTTAGCAAACTTGTAGTCTATTCTTAATAAGAAATTTTGGTTAAGCAAGTCTTCTTGGAACTTATAAATGTTGAGAACTATGGCTAAGATTTCTTTCTTTATTGTAGAATAGTTCTTCTGAGTTGGTTTCCAAGTGCCAGAAACAAAACGAAATAGGCTCTCTTTTATAGGCGTTTGTTGCTTGAGTATTCCTCCAAACCCTATCTCTGAATCGTCAATTTCAACGATCTTGAATGCGTCAGGATGAGGTAAGGATAAGCACGGGAACTCTTTAGCTCTCAACTTTATTATTTGGATAGCTTTAGTGCAAGCGGGGCCCCACTCTAGTGGATTTTTCTTTAATCTGTCATAAAGGGGTTTGACATCCTCTGCAAGATTCTTATAAAAATCTAAAAAATAATTGAGGCTACCTAAAACCTTTGTAATTGCTTCTTATCCCTAATTTCATCAAGGAATTTTTCAGCAAATATTATAGATCGATTTATTAGGGTGATTAGCCCTTGACTAATGTTATGGCCTAAAAATCGAACATTTAGTTGAAAAAAATTAATTTTTCTTTCTGAAATAACAAGACCTGCGTCTTTGATGACTTTAAAGAATTTTTCTAAATGTTTCCAATGTTGGTGGATTGAGTTTGAAAATACCAACACATCATCAATATAGACAATAGTAAAATCCATGTAAGGTTTGAAGATCTCGTTCATGATTTTTTGAAATTCCAAAGAGCCATTTTTAAGCCCAAATGACATGATGTTCTACTCATAGTGACCAAATGGAACTGTGAAGGTAGTTTTATGCCTATCTTCAGGGGCAATCTGAATTTTCCAATAACTACTTTTTAGGTCAAATTTGGAGAAGATTACCTTATAAAGATGATTTAATAAATCTTTTTTGTTAGGTATGAGATACCTAATCCATATTAATACCAGATTTAAGGGTTTATAATTGATGACCAATCTTGGGACCCCTCTTTCTAGCTCTGCTGCATTTTCAACATAGAATACTGGACATGACCAAGGAGAATTGCTTTTTTGAATTAATTTTTTTGTTAAAGATCATCAATTTCCCTTTTGTATATCTCCAGATGTCTTTGATTCATTTAAATGGGCCTAACCTTAGTTTCAATTTTTGACTTTGTAAAGCCTGGCTCATAGGGTAGTGTAACCACATGCCTTTTCCTTTCTCAAAAAGCAGTGGGAATATCTGAGCAAATCTTTTTTTCAAATTTCTCTTTGAGAGATATGATTTGCTTTTGCATGCTATTTGACATTATTTTTTCTTTTAAAACTTTGTGGCCTACTTCCTCTTTAAGAGAATATAAAAACTTTTCTTTTTCATTTATCTTATTTTTAAGGTTATTAATTTCCAAGCAACTTGATGCTTTTGAAAATGAAAAGCATATATCATGCTCTTTGATGTTAGACATAATTCCTTCCTCCGTAACTTTAAATGGATATAACATTAATAAAAATGGAGTGCCTAAGATAACTGTTCTGGATAAATCTTTACTGAGTAAAAGTGTAGTTTCTAGGCATATTCCTTTGTTGCATACTGTCGTATTAGATAGTTTGTAATTAATTGGCATCCTTCCCTCATTTGCAGTATTAAGAACTTGGGTTGTTTTGGAAAAATACCTTGTTGGGACAATTCTTTCGTTAATATAGTTTAAATTAGTGCTTGAGTCACTCAATGCCTCAACTGTGAAAATATATTCCTTATTGATGACTATGGTTACCATTGAGTACCATTTATGATTGATGATTTTATCAATGGAATTAATAAATTGCATATTAGCAATATCGATAATGGGATCAGTTTCCTCTGGCACCTTAGATCCTGTGGAAATTTTACCAAGAAGATTGGTAAATTCTTTAGGTTCTTCTTCTTCTTCTGAAGGAGCAATAGAGTGTTGTCCTTGATAGAGCTCGAGTATTTGAACTATAGTTTTAAGATCTTTAAGATCCTTTTTTGTTTGATTAAGTTCCTTCTGAAGATCCTTAATCGTAGGTTCCTTATTTTTAGGAAGATTTTTAATCCATTTTAGGATTTCATTAAAGGAATATCTTTGATTATGTTTTTGTAATTGTTGTTGTATTCCTTGTGATTCTCTTCTATCAGAAGAGGTATGTGCTTCCTTACCTATAGCTATATATCTAGCTAAAGCTTCTTTCTTCTTTTCTAGATCATCGATTTTATCGATAGTATCAAGAACAAAGTCTTCTTCTTTTGTTAAGACGTTTAGGTCCAAACCATTCATTTTTATGATAGCTTTGTAATAGTCACACTCATAATCAACATCTTCTTGTTTAGTATCTTCTATTATCGAAGTAGATGATGAACTGTAAATGTAATCCTGTTCTTCTTCATCAGCTTCATCATTTAAGAGAATCTCAACAATTTGTCTTTTAAGCTTGTTGTCTATTTCAAGCTCTTTTATCTTCTTTTTCTTTTTACAACTAGAGTTGTAGTGACTCTTTTGTCCGCAAGTGTAGCAAACAACATCTCCATTTTTTTCTGGGTGCTTTCCACCTACTGATAACATGCCTTTTAGGCTGTTATATTTCTACTTGTCTTTTTGTGAGAAGCATCTTTGAGTATATTGATATAGCCATACTGTTGACAAAAATTTCCTAAGGCTTGTATGTTTTGGAGTTTCTCCTTACTCATCTACCTTTGAAGCTTTAGATCATTGCAAAGTTGTAAACCTTGACTGACTACTTCTGCCCATATATATAGAGTTCATATGGAATAACACCTTCATGCTTTGCATGAAAGTAAGAACGGATTTTATCTGCAAATAATGTAGGAAGTCTTAAAATGAACTTTTATTTCCAAAACTCGCTGTTATAATATTCATCTCTTGTTAAGACTTTGGAAATAAAGACATAATTATACCACTTAAAATGTGATAATGTTGGACATCTTAAATTTATTAATTGTTCATGACTTCTATCCATTTGCATCCGGCTTATTCCCACAAAATTTATTAAGGACCAGTATGTTAACTATGTCTTCCACCCTGTAAGGTTCTTCGTTTTCACCAGGTTGTTCTTTAACAACATTGAGGATTTCATCCTTTTGTGACTGTTGGAGATAGTTATCCCACCAAGCCTGTAATTGGCCAACAAACCCTAAAACAATAGCTATAACCGTCATTTTATTAGAGGATTTGTTAAACTTAATAGTTGTAGCATAGATTAACATATTTTTAATAACTCTAATGGTTTGATAATATGAAAGACCATTAATATTCCATTCTTGGACTTGATTTCCACTATAGCTAGGACTTGGTTGTAAAGGTTCTTCGATCTGTAAATCGATTGGGGATCTTCGAGGGTAATAGGGTTTGGATTGATAAATTGGTATTGGGGTAACCAATTTGTTGAATTCCATCCCTATATCACCATTTACTTGATTCAGTACTTTTAGCACTACTTCAAATTTAGCATCATACATAGTTTTAATGTCTTGTTCCTCCATCATTTTAATGTATTGCGATTTTTCTCTTGACTCCAGTTTTGAGAGTCGCTCAAATAATTCTTTTAAGAATTCTTTGTCATAACTTCTCTCGAATCCTGTTATATCTGGGAGTGGTTTGAAGAATGAAGATTCAACTACACCTTTTAGGCATGATTTTGAGGATGATGCTAATGAATTTTTGCTTACTCATTGAGAGGCTGGAATTGCTGATTCGATCCTAGTAAGCTAGTCACCAATTGATTGTAAATACAGATTGGTATAATTAGCATGTTTAAGAACTTGGTTTACTACACCATCAGTGGTTGGATGATTGGGGTTTATTAAGCCTTACTTGTATGGAACAGCTAAACAAGAGTCAATTATTTTAACTGCGATTTCTGGTGGATAGATAGACGTTACTTTATGATCAGAAGAGGTATTGAACTGTTTTTGAACCTTTTCAAGGTTCTGCATCTACGTTGGCTTCGTTTTAGGAGTGTATTCTTTAATAAAGTCAAAGAAGTCTATCTTAACTACTCTGTTATTCTTTTCTGTGAACTTTAAGAACGCTTTATATTTGTTGTAGAACTTTTCCTGTTCATCTTTTGTTAGAGGGTAAAATATATTTCTTTTCTACATATTAGCAGGGTCTTCAAACATCTATAGGATCATATCATTGAACGAAAGTTTTTTAAATTCCATCATAAACATGTTAGAAAAGTGAGATGGTTGTTCTAAACTCATATCAGAGAGAGTAGGACTGGAAGGGGTACTGCCTATAAGGCTATCATTTGTTCTTTTGTATACTGGTTTACTAATTCCAGAAGGGAGATTAGTGACACCTTTAAATTCTAGTTTGGATCTATTTAAGACCAAAGGCATTGGCTTAGATGATAAGGATGGACTTGGTGTTGAGATTCTAGAGGTATGGGTAACCAAAGAAGGCTTAGAGTTTAGCTTGGTTTTTCTCGATGGACTTGATAACGAGCCTAAAAAACAAGTTTACATGCAAATATTTTGTCCATAAAAATAGGTAACACTTAGAGTCCTTACAAACTCCCCATTTGGTATTTTTGCGTGACAAAACATCACTCTTATTACATGATACTCATAGGAATAAAGTGAAAATACATTGATATCCTAGACTCCACAGTGGGACTATCCTCTGATCTGGTGAAGCCATTTTCGCTGCTACTCGACAAGCTTGTATATAACTAAAGCCACATAGAAAAAACATATGATAACTTGACTCAAAAACCTCATTATACATTAGTTCAGTTTACATAGAAATAAGTGAAGTATTGAGAAAAATCATGTAGTGTATGCAAGGTAAAAGCATAGAAAAAGCGTTCTCCTCCTATTATAATCTCCTTCTGTATGAACAACAACATAAAACACGATAATGAAGAGATGCAAAACACTAACCTCTTTTTAACATACAAAAATAACAAAATATTGGAAAAAATTATGAACTTAAGAACAATTAGGAAATATGTATGATAACTCCCCTTACAAGTAAAGTGCAATGAAATATAAACTTCTCCTAAGATCTATGATACCCAAAGTGCAATACCAATTTAATAAATAGCCACATAAGATAATAAACTCATTTAATCACAAATAATTACACAATCAATTGAGAAATCATTTTTCACTCAAATTTTGATTACATATTATATAAATAAGGAAATAGAATAGAAAAGATATACAAGCACACTTAGCACATATAATGAGATATTAACTTTTGCTTAAAAGCTGTATATATGTTTAAACTCCACAAATATGCCAATTAAGTCATTTTTAATCAATCAAGAAAGAACTCAAAAAAAGTATCACTTATCATGTAAAATTAGAATGAGTGTTTAATCTCACAAAATAAAATATATTTACCAAGAGATAACTTTAAGCTTTTTGTTTCTTTTTATTTTATAAAAGACATCTCTTTTGCTTCTTTTTTGTGTATGCCAAGTACATTTTTTTGTAAGCAAAGTACCTTTTTTTGTATAATCTTTTTAATTTAATTTTTTACATACACGAGTTATAAACATAGCATGATGACTTTGACACTAGTTGTGAGATAGTTCTATCTACTCACTACGGTAGCTTTAAAATTTGTAGTAATTAGTCATCTCAATACTAGGTACCTTTCCATGGGAAAATTTTAGAAAGTAAGAAATATAACTCAACATAATTTTGCAATTAAGATTAAATGAAATCCTAAAGTCTTTTAAGAGAAATCATAAAATTCAAACATAATATACATGTGTATTCGTGAGTGTGTGACTAATCCCATCTTAACATCGATCATTATATGTAAAAGTATATTTATGTGCACAAGTAAAAATTGTAAAACTATTCATACAAGAAAAATTAAAATGAGTTAAGCCACTAAAGACAAGGTTGTATGTGTGCAAGTGTTGACTAAATCCAATACCTTATTAGCCAAAAAAGAATCTATGAAACATTTTTTTAATTAATTTTTTTAACAAGAAAAAAAATAAAATAAATACAATACTATGAAATTGCTCACCTAGGATCATATAAGAATTCTACCAAAAGTATCTAGGTGAAACAAAAAAAAGATGGTCAAATGACCCAAAAAACCAATCTTTCCTTACCAAAATTTTCTTAAATTTTGGTTTATCTATTTCTTTGGGTTGGGACTCAACTACCTTAAGTTTAATAGGCATATTATTAGACTTAGTTATACTTTTCACATTCATCCCAAATGAAGATGTACTATGCATAGTAAGATGATGATAATGAGTCATAGAATCAAAAGTATTGAATTTTATTTTCTTTTTTGAACCTAAGATTTCATGCTTACTAGTAGAGTTTTAAAACATATTACTATAAGTTTCATTCATCCTAGAATATAATGCAACATGTATAGATGGATGATGGTTATTAGTCCTACTACGTGTAATAAGGAAAGAATTATTAAATTTAGTAGTATTCATCAAAACGTACAATTTGATTTTATATGACTTTTCTTACCACAATGATAACAGATATAAACAACGTTCATAGCTTTTTCTACCACAGATGTATGATAATTTATACATAAGTAATAATAGTAGGAGTAGAGTTAGAGGGCCTTACAAATATGGTTTTTGATGTTGAAGGTGTGTAGTTCTTCTCCTTATAACCAAGACTATATATATCACCATATGACTTGTCATAACTTAAAAATTTGTCTAATTTTTTAGTGCCTAATGTTAGGCTTTTCATTGTCTCCTTAGCAGCAATAAGTTCTTCTTTGATTTTACATTTTTCTTATTTTATTCCTTCAATACTTAGATTAAGAGTATCAATATGCTCAGACATATTTAAATTTTATTTTTCTAAGGCAAAAGTGTTAATTTTTTGAACATTAATTATTTCATTCAACTTTTTCAGTTCAACTAAAAGTTTGTCCTTTTCTTCCTTGGCCTCTATACAATTCCTAAATAATTCTTCAAAACTAAATGCATTATGCTAAAAAAAGAGAAGAGTTAATTCCTTCATCATATTCATTCTAGCTATTATAGGAGTAGTTTGAACGTACAATGGCTTTTGCAGTGAAGGCGCAGTAGTTAGTTCCACCATTTTCTAAATTATTTTATTTCTCCTGTTCAATCTCTATATCACTAACAGAAATATTGAGTGCTTTTCCAGCTTTCTTCTTATTTTTTGTACACTCTGCAAGTAGATCAAAACCACTACAAGTGAAACATTGAGGGCCAATAGATTTAGATTTCTTACCATCTGAATGCCTGGGGTTAGGTTCCTTTGACATTTTGTCATTGAATCGATTCCACTATCCCTTGATCCTATTGTTTTTTTGCTCTTTATATTAAGGTACTTCTTGAATCTACAAGCAAATGAAACAATAAATTCACCATCTAAATCATCATTACTATTAGAAGTTACCTTTTTATAGCTTTTAAATTCCATATTCTTGTTCTTCTTAGGTGGCTTAAGAGTAAGCTTATATGTTTGGATAAACCCAACTAGTTCATCAGTATTCAAGGTATCCACGTTTTTGCTCTTCTTTATAATAGTGACTTTTATCTTATAATCTTTTATCAATGAGCTCAAAATTTTGCGTACAATTATAGGTTGAAGAATTTTCTCACCAAGTATAGAGCAAGCATTAGTAACATCACAAAAACGAGCATAAAATTGATTAAACGTTTCATTATTGCTCATTTTAGGAGAGTTAAACTGAGATGTCAACAATCTCTATTTAGTTTGTTTAACTTGGGAAGTTCTCTTATGAGTAAGAGCAAGTGCATTCTATGCATCTTTTGCAGTCTCACATTCAGAGATGTGACAGAACTCGTCCATCGACACTGTAGCAAAAATAGAACTTAACCCTTTTTTCTTTGATACATTAAGGGTTCTTTCTTCAATGGTCCATTCTTTTATAACATTTATAGTTATTACCCCATTTTTGCTTATGTAGGGTGCTTCCCAATATTCAAGAATTGAATCCCATACTTTTTCATCTTGTTTGAGATAAGCTTACATATGAGCCTTCTAGTAAAGATAATTAAACCCATCAAAGAACAGGGTCTAATAGATAACCCACCTTCTTTTATTAAGTCCATTAGTAAGTGTGTGTCCCTACAAATCGAAATCACTAAGTATGTCTAATGTAGGCTCTGGTACTAATTGAAAGTTTATAATACAAACCTAATTAATCTAGAATGAGTGAATAAGTTATTTTCAAATTTTACCAATTTATAATTTAATAATTTAATAACTTAAACAAAGCGACAAGACATGCAATCACATGTAAATAGTCAAGTGTGAAAATTAAAAAATAACACACGATATTTTTAGGTGGAAATAACCTAGGTTACAACTATGACTTAAGAGGAAAACCACCGGTCCATCGGACTATCAAACTTTCCACTATGAAAACTAAACGTTTAAGTACAAACTCGATTTTATGCTACCCTCTCTAGGATACTATCTCAATGTACATATACCTAACTTATGAGTATTGCTCTATTTTTACAATTTTCAATATTAGTATGAGCAGTATCCAGACCGATTTTCTAATTAACCTCTCACAAATCAGACACGTTCTCAACCTGCAATCATGATTAGCACAAAAAACATAAATGTATATGTGTGTTCTAGAATGGATTTAATAATGAATTATTCTAAATAGATGATTCAAAATATATATCAATTTAATCAAATCAACTAACAAATCATAGAGAAAAAGATTAAGCATAAGTTGAACAAAAATAACTTTTTTAAAATTTAATGATTAAATTAAATGATCATGATTACACACAAAATTATTTAATTTAAATATGTAAGATTTTAATAAAAAGAAGGTATTGTTATATAAAAATATAAAGAATGAATAAAAATACGAGAAGGTAAATAATCGAATATTTTATTATTAATATAAAAGGATCCTGGACACAAAGAAAAGAGGAAATAATAATTTAAATAGAAATCTCACCCCTACATCAACGAACTAATGTAGTATTGAATGACTCAGATTTTTAGATCCAATAAATAGCCGAACGGCTTCTCTTGTATAAGACTGTTGATACAAGTTTGTTAATAATAGTACTGAAACAATATTATCGGAAAAATTAGTATGAACTGGTTGGGTTGAGTTGCGGAATAGGTCGCTTTCTTTAAGACATCCATTTTCAGATTAAAGACGAGTAACAAACATTTTCATATTAAAGACAAGTAACAAACATTTTTGTGAGTAAATTCGAGCAACAACTCTTTTTCTAAATAAAGAAGACAAACGGCCATTTAACTGTCATATTCTTGATAAAAGAAAATAATGGTCGTTTTTTGAGAAAGAGCATATATAACAAACATTTTTGTAAGTGGAAAAGTTTTCCTTAAAAAGAATATTTTTCCAAAAATAAAATACCACCTCACACGCACTTGGCTCGGCTCAGCCGATCGATCGACGACGACACGCGCGCGCGGTATCACATTTGCCTAGGTCCTCTACTCTTCCATAAAAGTAGGTGCCCCTTGGGGCACAATCCCAATAGCCAACTCTTTACTATTTATACCTCTTTAAAATAATGTAAAAAAGCAACGTGAGACAAGAATTTACAATTTTTTATTAACTTCATCTTTTACTACAATCATTTTTTATAAACTTCGTCTTTTTCCAACAAAGACAAATAATGGCCTTAAGAAACATGAATTAAAGTTTCCTTTTCTCAATAGTCCTGTTGCAATCTAAAGAATAATCAATCGTGCTTTTCTTTCTGTAACTGCCAACCATAGAGCCTCCTTTTTTTTGGCAGATCAAATAGTTTTAACCCTACTGTGTATATATAGATAACAATGAAAACTTAATAATTTTAAAGTTAGTGTTAATTGTTTTTGGGTTTAATTATCCAAAATCCATTAAAAATTACAAGAAAATAATAAGTCACTTTTGAGATACATCTCAAAAATATTAAAACACATTTAAGAAAAGGTTAAGTATTGATTTCATAAATTGACTCGAGTTTAAATAAGTATTTTAAAACCAAAAATAATTATGTGTTGTGAACATATGTTATTAAATGTATGAGTGTAATATTATATTTGATAGATATAAAATATATACATGAATTCTAACTACATGAAACTCGAGTATTTATTGAACTTTTTTTTATAAACTTGATAGTAAACTTAAAATAAGTTTACATATAAATATTTTTTCTATGAAAATAATTAATACTTATAATCCTTATATACCTAACAACAATATTTGAATCAGACTCCACGACATATAGCTCTCTGCAACCTACAAACCATCCAAAATTGAATACAACTCTACTTGCTTCGTTGATGCACAAGCCACTTATTTCCCAAGAAAAGCAAGCACATCTCCTACTTTATTCCTCGTAACAACACCAATCCTTCCAATCAATCCCCTCTTTACCCATGCACCATCACAATTAAGCTTGACAAAAATTATATAATTAGGTTTCCATACCTGAGGAGTAAAGCCAGGTCGGGGAGCTGTTAGACCATGGATAATCTGTACATTAACATCCAAGAATTCCATTGCTTGCCTAGCTATAGTTTGCACAACCTTCAAATGTAAAGTTCCTAGTGTGCAAAGTGAAATTGATTTCTTCTCAACCAAATGTGCCTAAACAAGAAACACACTCTAACATAGCCTTCAACACCCCATCATCCCCTTACATAGCTTCTGAAATCTGCTTTGTAGCCAACAACCAAAAATGGGCACCTGGGACATATTCAAATCAAAGTAGAGATTGGATAAAAACCATGCCTTCATGCTCCCTGGACATCCTAGCAACAAATGCTCTACAATTTTTTTTATGTTGTAAACAGATAGAACATAAGCTATCATAACACACCCTTCTTCTTAATAAAAAGCATTTAGTTGGCAAAACATTCCAAACAGCTTTCTAGATAAAAACCTTTATCTTCGTAGGTAGCTTGAGCTTCTAAAGGTGTCTCCAAAACTATGGTTCTATTTGGTTTAATAAGAAGGTAGCCAACATACCACATCCTCCCTTAGCTTTATATAGCAACTTATAGCAAGATTTGACAGTAAACTTACCATTATCCATATAAGGCCATACTAATCTATCAATATAACCAGATTTATAGATAGGCTTGCTTAGAATATCATTTCTAATCCAACGAGGGAAAAACATGCTATTCACTTTAGTCTTCTAGCATTTCCTAATGGATCAATAAAATCTGACATCATATTTTAGCTTTCCATATGAAAGTTCTCCAAAATACTAGCCTTCAAAAGCCATCTGTCATGCCATATATTAACCCTTCCACCATCACCAATGCAACATACCTCTTCATACTTTAGCACTTATTTCCCAAAGTATAAGCTTTTCCAAGTCTAAGAGCTCATCACATTAACTTTAGCTTGTAATATATTCCTATCAAGAAAATATATATCCCTGAGCAATTTAAAAACTAAACTGCAAGGTCTACATAGGAGCCTCCAAGCTTGCTTTTCCAACATCACTTGGTTCATAATATCCAAGTCTTTAAATCATATACGCCTAGTATCCTTCCTTTGGTAAGCCATTCTTGAGAGCATCATCAAATGCATCCACTTTCCTTCTTAATTGACCACCAAAAATCTACCATGGCACCCATCAATTTTTTGCAAGCTCTCTTAGGAAGCTTGAAAACACTCATCACATAGCTTGGGAGAGCTTGCGCCACTGATTTTAACAAAACCTCATTCTCTCGCAAAGATAAAAGCTTGGCTTTCCATGAGACAATTTTCTGTAACATTTTTTTCCTACATCAAGTCATATAAACTAGCCTTTGATGCTCCTTAATCAGTAGGCAACCCTAAATAAATACCAACATTGGACACAAACGTAACACAAAAAAAATCCTATTTTTCTCCTCTCTTCCTATATTTTGCTAAAGAGAGCACATCTTTTATTGAAATTCACTAGCTTTCATGAGGCCTTGCAATACCTGTTAATATAGTATAACAGTGCCTTGCAATTTCATTTACTTGCTTCACCAAAATATAGGGCATCATCAGCAAAAAAAGATTAGAGAAAATAAGATAAGTTCTTTTGATTCTCAATCCCTTCATATTAGCACAAGCAATTGACCTCTTGATCAATTTGCTAAGCACATCAGCCACCATAATAAAAAGAAATGGTGACAAGGGATCACCTTTTCTAATCCTCCTTCCTCGCACAAACTTTTCCATTGATCTTTCATTAAAGATCACACTATATTGGACTGAGGAAACACACTTCATTATCTTTTTCACCCACTGATCACAGAACCATAATTTCTTTAGCATAGAAAATCCCATTCAATTAGGTCATATGCTTTGGCCATATCAGTTTTCAAAGCAAAGAAGCCAAGCTTTTCTTTTTTCTTAAAAAACAAAAGGCTTCCTGTGCAATGAAAATGTTGTCTTGAATGTAGCTTCACCAACAAAAGCCCCTTACTCCTCAAAAACAACATAATTCATGATAGGCTTTATCCTATTCACAAGCATATTTAATATATTTTTCCAAGAAAAATTACATAAAGCAATAGGCTTAGGGACTTTACGGATATAAACTTTTTGAACCAAGGCAATGCCAGTCTCATTCATAGAAAGAGGTGGAAAACTATTTTCAGTGTTTTTACTATTTCAAATACATCCACACCAATATCCTTTCAATGCCTTTAATAAAAAGTTGTATTGAAGCCATCAGGGCAAGGGACCTTTGTTTTCCAAGGGTGAAAATAACCTTTCTCAATTCCTCAAAAATAGGCATTTTAATTAGCCCATTATTCATGCTCTCAGTCAGCATTGGAAGATTACATGTAAAGCATCATCCACCAATATTATCATACCAAGCACCACTAGGGCCTTTTAGATTCACCACCCTATCGAAGTTCCTCCTAGAAATCACAGATTAATAGAAAAATTTAGTGTTTTAATCCCAAAAGATAAGCCATTTAACACATGCTCTTTGCCCCTAATACAACTTCTTTCTCCAAATAGCACAAAGTACACTTTTAACATTCTTTTGTTCCTTCAAAGTAGACTTGCCTTGAGCTTCTAGGTCCCTAATCTTCTTAGAAAAATCTATTACCTTGTATTTTGGATTGCCTCAAAAATCCTTACTCTAACTCATTAACTTTCTTTATGTGCCTTTCGGCTTTCGAAGTAGTTTTTCCATAGGTCTACCATAGTTAGAAGAGCTTCATTCCCCTTTTACAACCTTATTATACCCGTTATATCTTCTTCCCACTTGATCTCATATTTGAAGCACCTTTTTCCTGTTAAAACTGGCTCTAGGCATAGATTCACATATAAGCATATTGTGATCAGACCCTATATTAAAAGGGACTTCTATTATTAGATTGGGAAAGCTCACCATCAATGTAGGGTTAATAAGTACTATATTCAACCTTTTTTGTACAAAATCCTCACCTCCTCTTCCATTCATCCATGTGTAAAAACAACCACACTCAATAACACCACACTCATTAACAAAATCCCTAAATAGCCATACTATTCGAAAATCAAAACTTGCACAACTATCCTTCTCATTACTGCTTAGCATTTCATTAAAATCACCAGCAAGTAGCCAAGGTTGTTCACACACCTCACAAGAGTTAGAATTTCTATGAAACTCATCAAATCTATCCTCTCACGTACCCCATAGACAAAAGTGCATTTGCTAAAGTCATTGATCATCATGTCCATTGTGCTTTCATTGTTAACCATTGAAACTACGTCAATAGCATTAGAACCCATCACTATCAGGCCCCTAGATAACTCAGCATCTCCTATAGAATTCATAACCAGGAAATTAGGAAAAGATCGCCTTCTATAGAGATATGTAGCCCTTTTATTCTTTGCTCTTGTTTCCATTAGAAGCACCATGTTAGGATGATACTTTAGTTTTGCCTAAAATAGAGCATTTATAGTGTCAGCTTGGCCAATTCCTTGGGCATTCCAAATCAAGATGATCATAGTTAAAGAAAAGCACAACACTAGCAAAGAAAACAAAAATAATGTCCAATATAGAAAGATCAAGAACCAAGGAGAGAAATAGCTCCTGGCTAGAAATGCAAAGTGTACATAACACTTTCAAACCTACAAAAATCTCACAATAGATGTAGACCATAATAATGCAGACAAATTCGAATATAATATAACATACATTGGCATAACAAGAGAATAAATCATGAGAATGAACCATACGAAGAAATTACCAAATTTCTATCAGTAGTAAAATCCACAAATATAAGTATATTAGATCAAATCTTAAACCAAATCCTACTCAAAATCAAGATCACAAACCAGGAAAATGCACAAAAACTTGAACCTCCACTCGCACCAATCAAAGAAAAAACCTTGTTGGAAAACCATTAGAAACACTTTGTTCAAGCCTTAAATTGCAACAGAAGATTCATAGGAATGAAAATCATTATTGATCCACTACAATCGAAGGGAAAACTGGCTAATCATACAAGGAAAATCAAGTGAGAGTTTATTTGTGTTGGGAAATTATGCAAATTCCCGATAAGCCAGATTTATGAGAAAACAAGAATAGAAAAAAAACACACAAATTTGATAACGGAGTTTGGCCAATCTTGCTTACGTCTCTGGACCTGCTGCAGATCTTTTTACTGAAAGGGAAGAAATTACACAAGGAGTTTACAACACTCACAACTCACAACCCAATTACAACCAAGAAAATTACTCTCAATTTTCTCTCACAAAATCTTTTCTCTCAATTGGAATGAACACTTTGGATGATTAATTCATTAAAATTACACATCTATTTATAAGAAAATCCACTCCTTGAATTACTCCTTAAATTAATGGTTCCTTGAATTGCTCCTTGAATTAAGCTCCATGTTTTACTCCTTTTTTTGCTCCATGTTTTGCTCCTTAAATTAAGGAGCTTTATAACAATCTCCCACTTGAAGACTGATTTCAATCGATCTTCACACCTCGATCAATGCAATAGCTTTTCTAGTCTTTGTTACTCTAGCAGACCAATTGAAGTTGAGCACAACTTCAGTTTGTCAATAGTCACTACCTTTGTTAACATATCTACTGGATTTTTGCTTCCTTGAATCTTCTCCAGTATTAACACATCATCTTCCAATAGAGATCTGATGAAGTGATAACGAAGTCCAATATGCTTGGTTCTAAAATGAAATGCTGAATTCTTTGCCAAGTGTATTGCACTTTAACTATCACTATGCAGAACATTCTTCTCCTATTTGAATCCCAGCTCAGTTAACAAACCTTGAAGCCATATCATCTCTTTACTAGCTTCAGTTACTGCTACATACTCAGCCTCTGTAGTGGATAGAGTGACAATTTTTTATATTTGTGACATCCAACTAACAGCTGTAGTTCCAATAGTAAATATATAACCAATGGTGCTTCTTCGGTGATCAAATTCACCTCCAAAGTCTGCGTCTACGTACCCTTGTACTTTTAACTCTCTTTTACTAAAGTACAAGAACTTTTCTGTGGTGCCTCGCAGATACCTCAAAATCCACTTGACTGCTTCCTAATGAGTTTTCCCTGGATTTGACATAAATCTGCTAACAACTCTCACTGCATGGCCAATGTCTGGTCTCATATAGACCATTGCGTACATCAAACTTCCAATGGCTGAGGCATAAGGAACCTTAGCCATGAATTCTCTCTCTTCCCCTATCTGATGGGATTGATCCTTGGATAGGCGAAAATGACTGGCCAAAGGTGTGCTAACTGGCTTGGCATCGCCCATGTTGAATCTCTACAAAACACGATTGATGTACTCTACCTGAGATAACTGCAAGGATCCTTTCTTCTTATTTCTTGTGATTTGCATTCTAAGAATCTTCTTTGCTGGAGCCAAGTCTTTCATGTCAAACTCCTTTGACAATTGCTGCTTCAACCTTTTAATATCATCCATATCTGAACCTGCTACTAACATATCATCAACATAAAGTAGTAAAATGATATAATTGGACCTATATCTCTTGAAGTAGCAACAATGGTCAGCATTGCACTTCTGGAAACCTTCCTTGTGCATGAAGCTGTCAAAATTTATGTACCATTGTCTCGGGGCTTGTTTTAGGCCATACAAACCCTTCTTAAGTCTGCACACCATGTTCTTCTTCCCTCTTTCTGAGAAACCTTCTGGCTGGTACATGTATATCTCTTCATCTAAATCTCTATGAAGGAATGCAGTCTTCACATCCAACTGTTCAAGATGAAGATCTTCAATGGCTACAATACTCAATATTGATATGATAGTATTGAGCTTCACAACGTGAGCGAAAATGTCAGTGTAGTTAACTCCTTCCTTTTGTTGAAACCCTTTGACAACTAGGTGGGCTTTGTATCTCTTAGAACCATCATGCTCATCTTTCACTCGGTACACCCATTTGTTGTGAAGTGTCTTCTTTCCCATAGGTAACTCAGCTAGTTCCCATGTCTGGTTAGAGATGAGAGATTTCATTTCTTCTTTCATATCAAGCTCCCACTTGTTGGAATCTTGAGTCTGACAAGCTTCATCATAGCATTGAGACTCCCCTCCATCAGTCAGCAACATATAGTTCATGTATCTCCTGTTAGGCACATGAGATCGAGAAGACCTTCTCAATACATGAGATAGAGTAAGAGGTTGTGGTGTGCCAGAATGCTGTGTACTAATCTGTCCAAAAAGTTCCTCTGGTTGAGGACTTATTACAATTGGTTATGTTGCGGAACTATCTGGGACATCATTTGCATCTACAAATACTGACTCATTCTGATTTGAGTCATTGGCGTCTATTTTATGCATGTCCTTATACATCACCCTTTCGTTAAAAATCACATCTCTACTACGGATAACTTTCTTCTTTTCGTCATCTCAAATGCGGTAGCCAAATTCATCCTCACCATAGCCAATGAATGTGCATTTCTTGGATTTAGGATCAAGCTTATTCCTGCCTTGATCACTGATATGCACAAATGTTACACAGCCGAAAACTTTTAGATGTGATAGTTTCACCTCTTTTTCGCTCCATATCTCCTCTGGAATTCTATATGCTCTAATGGAACAGATGGGTCTCGGTTGATCAAGTAAGCTGCCGTGTTGACTACTTCTGCCCAGAACTGCTTCGGTAAACCTAACTGTATATGAATGCTTCTGGCTCTTTCTGTCAACTTTTAGTTCATACGCTCAGCTACACCATTGTGTTGAGGCGTTCCTAGCACAGTTCTTTCCATTCTGATCCCATGCTCATAGTAGAAATTTTTGAATCTGGTATCTTCATATTCATCACCATTATCGGTTTTAAGCCTTTTGATCTTTAAACCCATCTCATTTTCCACCATAGCTTTCCATCTTTTGAAAGCCTCAAATACTTTAGACTTATGCTTTAGAAAGTAAACCCATACCTTCCGAGAGTGATCATCAATGAAAGTCACGAAGTAGTGTTTCCCACCAATAGATGAGACGGTTGTTGGTCCTCAAACATTAGAGTGAATAAGCTATAGCCTTTCCTTCTTTTGGGTTCTGACACTTGTCTGAAAGTTGACTCTCTTTTTCTTTCCAAGTATGAAATCTTACACATGTCTATCTCTACAGACTGTAGACCTGGAAGTTTTCCTTTTGAGTGCATAATTTTCATCCCCTTCTCACTCATGTGGCCTAGTCTCTGGTGCCACAGATTTGGTGTTTTATTGCCTGTTGCAATTATGATTGAACAACGTGCCTCTACTGTCATGTAAAGAGTGCCACTTTTCTTGCCTCGAGCAATTGTCATTGTACCCTTTGAAATCTTCCAATCATCACCATGGAAGATCGTAGTGTAGCCTGCACTTGCCAACTGCCCTACTGAGATTAAGTTCCTTCTTAGATCGGGAATATGCTTGACATCCTTCAGCTCCCAAACAGATCCGTTCAACTTAATCTTCACTACACCTTTTCCAATAATAGAACATGGTTGATCATTACCAAGATATACCTTTCCAAGGTTTTTGGGACATATTTCTCGAAGAATTATTTTTATGAAGTAGCATGGAATGATGCTCCAGAGTCTAACACCCAAGATGCTTCCTTGCTCTCCAAAGAGCATATCAATGCATCGTCTCCTCCTGAGGTGGAAGTAACATTTGCCTCTGCCTTCACTTGTTTGTCCTTTTGTGCACTCTTGCACTGATTTTTGTAGTGCTCGGTTCTTCCACGATTCCAACACTCGATAGTGTTCGAGCTATGGGAATTATTAGGATTCCTAGATTTAGACCTCATATCCTTTGATCTACCTCGATAGTATGTTCTGCCACATCCATTCCCTTTGGTTGAATTTCTTCCTCTTCACTCTGTATGCAAAACTAAAGAAGTTGACGATTCACCTACCTCTCTACGTCGGATCTCTTCACTGAGAACCAGATCACGAACATCGTCAAATTTCAACTTATTGCTTCCTGACGAGCTACTCACAGCCATGATAGTAGCATTCCAACTTTCTGGTAAAGAAGACAAAAGTATCAATGCTCGTACTTTTTCATCGAATTCAATTTCCACTGAACTCAACTGGGTGTTGACTGTGTTGAGTTTATTGAGATATTGAGCTACCGATGCACCTTCATTCATCCGCAAATTGAACAAATGCCTCATCAAGTGCACTTTGTTTGAGGTTGATGGCTTCTCACACATATTGGAGAGAGCTGTCATAAGACCCGCCGTGGTCTTTTCCTTTGCTATGTTGAAAGCAACATTATGGGATAGCGTCAATCGAATAACTCCGAGGGCTTGTTTGTCTAGAAGATTCCAATCTTCTTCCTTCATAGCCTATAGTTTCTTCCCTGAGAGAGGTTGATATATATTTCTTTGATACAGATAATCCTCTATCTGCATTTTCCAAAACTCGAAATCTATGCCATCAAATTTCTCAAGTTTCACCCTTCCTTCATCTGCGGTCATTGCTCCCACTCAAATCTGATTTCCTTTGGATCGTTTATGACTATTTTTGTAAACCATCGTGTATTAGAACACCTTCGTCAATGAACAAATATCGTCGAAAAAATGTCACTATTCACGTAAATAGTAACCTTGCAAAAATTGACAGAAATCACCACCAATAGCATTGATACCAATTGTTGGGAAATTACGCAAATTCCCGATAAGCCAGATTTATGAGAAAACAAGAATAAAAAAATAACACACAATTTGATAACGGAGTTCGGCCAATCTTGCTTATGTTTCCGACTTGCTGCAGATCTTTTTACTGAAAGGGGAGAAATTACGCAAGATGTTTACAACATTCACAACTCACAACCCAATTACACCCAAGAAAATTACTCTCAATTTTCTCTCACAAAAGCTTTTCTCTCAATTAGAATGAACAATTTGTTTTTAAACTAAAATTAAATATTAATCAAGATAAAAATAAAATATAAAATTATGATAAATATTCAAATAAAAGAATGATTATATGAACATTTTTCACCACTAGTATGTATTACAAATAAAAAAAAGTGTATTATATTCTCCAATGGATTATACCAACTTAGAGAAATTAAAAAATACAAAAATCTCTACTTCTTACATCTTCATTCAATTAAATAGGTTTTTAATCCAATTCTCCTTAATCGACAACCTAAAATAAGTTTTTTATATTTAATCTATCAAAATCGTTAATTTGTAAAGAAGTAAATTGGATAAATGTTAAACTCATAATTTCGTTTCAATTATTTTAAGAATTAATTCTTATTGCAAGTAATTTATTACTAATTATTTAACTTAATCAAGCAATTATTATCCAATCAACAAAATTGATTAATAATAAATTAATTTGATTATTTAATTGTACACTTAAATTATCAAATAAATTCATAAAACAATTAAAATTGAGAATTAATACATAATAAACAAGAATAGTTAAATAGAACCTTACGAATTTTATTAAATATTGTAATCTATATCTAGGACTTTTAAATCACGCGTAATCAATCGTAAAATTAATTATTCATGACAAATAATAGGTTAAGAAAATTATTCATTAAAATAATAAAAGAAAAATAAATCTTAGGATTTTTATCTTTAATTCTATTATTTAATTATTTTAATTATTTCTTGAATCTTTTTTTCTTAATTGTTACCTCCATCAAAATTCTATAATTTCTATATTTTTTTTAATTTTTGTTCAATTTTGATACTTTTATTTTATGAAGTGTTGTTTTATATTTTCAAACCGATAATTAGACACGTGGTCGCGTAGCAATAATTGATAGATATAAAGAAGATGTCACGTGTTACCATATGGAATTAGTAATGTAATTTTCACGCGTGGAAGGTCGGGAATGTTTTTGATTTTCTTCTTCTAAATACCTTCACATATATTTTGAAGTACATGAAGTAAAAATCATAAAAAAATTAAATTTTTTAGAAAAATTACAAAAAATTTAAAAAATTAATATTTTCTCACTAAATACAAAATAAATATTTTTAATTTATTATAATTAAATATATAAATATCACATATCACTTTTCAAACTGAACAAAAAATAAAACTAATTATAATTAACTAAAGAAAAAATAAATTTAAAAGTATAAAGAAAAAATAAATAACAAAAAACTAACAATTTATTGTGTTTCTAAAAGTAACATAAAGATTATAAAAAAATTAAATAAAAATAAAATAAACACAAATATAAATAAAAAAATATTTGTTTTAATTTTTAATAATTTTTTGTCTAGTCTTTATATATTTTTTTTATTTTTTAAATGTTTTAATATACTTTTATTTTTTTAATACTTATTATATATACTTAAAAATAAATAAAAATAAATAAGAATTAATTTAAAATTATTTCAGTTGAATAACTAATTTAATCATTATTTTAAATTATTTAAGATATTGTTATTTAATATATAACAAGTAAGTTTTTTTTAATCCAATTTTAGAAACTAACTACTATTTATTAAAAAATAAAGGATTTTTATTTTATAAACTAAAAATTAAATATAACAACTAAAGATTAATAAAAGTAAAAACAAAATATAAAAAGTATGATTATGATTCAAATAAAAAAAAGATTGATTATTTTCTACCACTAGGCATGTATTACAAATAAATAAATAAAATATATTTTATTATACTAATTTAAAGAAATTCACAAAAACAAAAATATCCACATCTTTTATAACTCTTCTATGGATTTATTGAATTAAATAATCTCGTAATTTAACTCTTTATTAGACAATTTAGAATAAGTTTTATAAATTTAATCTATCAAAATTATTAATTTTTTTTTAAATAAATTAGATCAAGATTAAACACACAAATTCAATTTAATTATCTTAAATTTTTTATATAATTAACCAAACTAATTGTAACAATCACCAAAAAGGGTAATAATTATAGTATATTTCAGATTTTATGTCTTAAGTGGATATATGTTTCTAACTTGTTTATTTGTGGACTTCTTTTATATATATAATAAATTTATTTTAATTAAAATTAAAATTAAAAAAATAATTAAATTAAAAAATTAAAATTATATCAAACTATTTGAGAATCATTAAAATTATATGCATCACAAGAACGTACTTTTTTTAAGTGTTCTTGAACTTTTGAGTTTTACAATCTTCATGTATGAATTTATTTATAGGATGTTAGATATTCAATATAATTTAATTTTCATGATTTAATGATATTTAATATTTGAATTTCAATAATACATCAACCAAAAATTATAAATCTAAATCTAAACCTAGAAAAATAATCTAAATCAAAACAAAACATGTCAAAAAAGTAAACTTATATGTAAATCTAGATGAAAGAAAATCATATTAGATTAAAATGTAATTAGAGTGTTTACTTGTTATAATAAATATTGATCAAAGAATCACTTTAATAACATTTTACTCTAAATAAGAGAAGTAACTTTATTTTTTTAAATAATTAGTTTGGTCAAATTTAATTTTATAAGAGTATGAGTGGAAGTCACTTAAAATTTGTTTAATAATTATTTAAATTCTTAATTTTAATTTTAATTTTAAATTTTAAAAGGTTTGATACTCATTTTTAATTTTATTTTAACCAAATTTTGAAGTAAAAAAATCAGTTTTAAAATTTGAGTTTTTATTTTTATTTCTAATAAAACAAATAATAATCCAATCATACTAATTCATACTCGATATTATTCAGAATGACTAAGAGTCATTATTTAATAAAAATATATTAAAAATAAGTTTAAAATTAAATTTTAAAGGTTAAAATATTAAAAATTAGTTATTAAATAAATATTATCTAATTTTTAACACATATTAAAAATTAGCTATCAAATAAATTATTTAAAAAAATTGAGCATTTTAAGTCTTTTAATTTTTAAAAAATTAAGTGATTTTTGGTGCATTCTTTAAAAACAAATTGATAAAGTGCTTTCTTTTAAAAAATTAAGCGAATTTTATTGCCTTATTTTTTAAAAATAACTATATTATTTGTATACATACAATTTAAATTTAAATTTTAAACTTTCTATACGTACAAATGTACTGCATATCATTCACTCACAAACTTATCGAGAACTGCAATGTCTACTTAAAAAAACTAAATCAATTAAAAAAATTAAATGAATTCTGGTGGAACACTCAAAGGCAAAAATATACCCAAATACTTATTTTCAAAAAGCAAATCGGCTTTTGAAGCCCTTCATCCATTGTGTAATATCGTTCCAGTTTTAAAAATCAAAATTCTACGGAAACTAAAAATTAAAGGGCACGGTAATGAAATGGTATAATATTTTTGGTAAGTTATACGTTTTAATTTACTACTTTAGAATTAAAATATCAGAGATATTATAAGATAGGATAATAAAATCGTGATAAACTTATAATATCTTATTTTTAAAATATAATTAATCGTAAATGTATCACAAGAAATAAACTTATAATGCCTCATTTTTAAAATATAATTAATCTTAAATATATCACAAAAAATATACAAAAGATTCTTTAAATTAAAAAAATGGGACATCATAAGTTTATAGGATTTAAAAATTAAGACATTAGACATATTCATGGAATTTTAATATCTACTTTTAAAAACTTGATAAGTTTATAATATACTGTATAAAATCTAATAGATTTAAGTATTTAATTTGTCTAAGTTATTAAATTTTTAGGATATTTTTTTAAAAATTAAAAACAAATAACCAAAGGTTACAGTATTCTATAAATCTCTTAAATTAAATTATTTATTCACAAACTTTTAATATTTTATTTTTTTAAACTTAATAAATTTATAATATTTAATTTCTCTAAACTATTAAACTTTTAAAACACCTATTTTTTTTCAAAATTAAAAACAAATAACCAAAGGTTGCAATATTCCATAAATCTCTTAAATTAAATTATTTATATTATTTAATCTTTTAAATTAAAAATAATATAATTTATTTTTTATAATTATAAAAAAATTGATCAATTAATGATAAATTATATCATTTTAATAATTTTTAATTAAAATATTATTATATGAAGTTAAAACGTAACTAAAATACGATTCTTTAATACAAATAAAGTAAAATTTAATATGAAATTATTTTAAATAATAATAATAATAATCAAATATAAATATATTTAATATCTATTTTAATTTTTTAATTTTTTAATAATAATAATAATAATTAAACATAAATCTATTTAATATCTATTTTAATTTTTTAATGAAAATAAAATAATTATAATTATACTAACTATCATTTTATTATTGTTAAATATTTGAATTCTAATTACGTTTAACTAGTTTACATGAATAAAAAATTTAAATAAAAAATTATAAAATAATATAATTTATCTCTAATTAATTCATTTTTCATAAAATAATGAATTAAAATATATTATTTGTAATATATAAGAATAAAAGACAAAAATAATATAATCTAAAATCTTACCTCGTGTCTTTTAATTATTACAAAAAATGATGTTTAAGTTTATAAGTATTTTTTTATAACAAAATAGTATTATTATATTAAAAAGTTATTACATAAATATGAAATTAACCTTTTCATTTTATTTTTTAATTATATTAAATAGATTTTGTTTTAAATCGAATAAGATGTAACTTAAAAATTGAAGAAAAATAAAACTAGTTATTTGTTTTTATTTGAACACTTTTTAATAAATTAAATTATTAAAAAAAGTATAAAATTAAAATATTATTTTTAAAATATGAGAATTGTATATTCATCTCTTTTTTGTAAATATAAAAAGTTTTTTTTGTTTCAAATTATAGTAGAAGAATAATTGATATGGCTATTTATCATAGGTAAAGAAAAAATATATTTAATTATCTTAATTAATAATAAATTGTGATATTAATTATAGATACATAATATATCAAAACTTATGACAAGAATAGTAATGTATTTAGGATGGATGGGAACAATTAATAGAATCATCTATTACTAATTTTAGATACATTATATTAATAAATTTTTTTATCTTTAATATTTATTTAAAAATATATTTAATATAAAAAAATTAAATATTAATATAATTTTTACTCTAACATACTATTTAAAATATTAACATTAATTTTATTTTTATTATTATTTAACACATGTTTTAAGTAAAATATAAAAATATAAAAATAAGAAAAAATAAAATTTAATCTAATTATTTAAAATATTATATTTTTATTATTAAAATTATTATTTTTTATTTAATTATATAAAATAATAGTATTAATATATATTTGATTTTAATTAAGTATAATTTTAATATTATAATAATAATTTTGTTTTATATTTTATCAATCATAATTATTTAAAAAAATTAATTTTTTAAGAATAATTATAATTATTCATAATTAAAATTTCTATCGTTTACAATAATGCTATTTCCCAAAAAAGAAAGAATATGATTAACATCCACGTCGATACCAGCTTTGCAATAACTACACGTATATTAAACCCAAGCTCTTTCTCTCTCTCTCTCTCACTCTCACACTCACACTTTAAGCGTTCCAAAATCCTCTACTTTCTTCGTCTCTACTCCTTTCCTTAGTTCTCACCGAACAAGGCGACTTTTTTCATCTCTCTGATCGATCCTTATCTTCTTTGCAAAGGGGCCATCAGTTCAGGTCTCTATCATGTCGATCCCTTATATATATATATATATATTGGATTCCTTGTTTTTCATTTATTTTTCCTTGTTCTTTGTCTGATCGATGTGTTGCTGTTATCGTAGTTTTTTGAAAGTCGCGATTGAACATAACTGTTAGTTCTTTTTATTACCTACTTCTGTTACTTTGATGATTTTGACATTTCTGTTTTGACTTTGGTGATTTTGTGTGGTTTTGTTGCAGGTGTAGTCTCGATCATGGACGACTTCGAAGTGATTTGCTAACAGAGAGTGCAAGTTTGTAATGTCTGGTTTGAGTTTTCGTTGTAGAATTGATTTCAATTTAAAGCACTCTGAAAATTTTTGATTTTGTTAGGTGGGGATTTTTGAAATATAGCTTATTTGAGGGATTGAAATAGGTGGAGCTTGATTAACCGTATTAAGATTGGGATTTTTAGGGCGTTGAAACTTGTTCAGCATTTGAAATTTATCCAATTTGAGATATTGTTATTGGTTTTGTGTGTTTATTTATTCAACAATGGAGCAAGAATCACACAAGAGGAAGCTTGATGAGAGTAACTACGAGTCTTCCCATGCTTCAACTCTTTGTGCAAATAGCTGTGGATTTTTCGGAAGTCCAAGTACCAACAATTTTTGCTCCAAATGTTACAAAGACTTTTTATTGAAACAATCAAAGCAATTGTTGGATGAAAATGTGGTTTTGGATAAGAAAAGGGGCGGTGATGATCAATATGTTGCAGAGGTTAAAGTAGAGGAAGTGAAAAACGTACAGGTTGACGAAGGTACCACTTCTGAGAAGACTGAAAAAAGGCTTGCAAATAGGTGCAGTTTTTGTACGAAGAGGGTTGGATTGACGGGGTTCAAGTGTAGATGTGGGAAATTTTTTTGCTCAATGCATCGTTATTCAGACAAGCACAATTGCGCCTTTGATTATAAGAGTGCTGGCCAAGATGAAATTGCAAAGGCAAACCCAGTTGTGAAGGCTGACAAAATTGACAAGATATGATGAAATGGTTAAGGCGCTGCAAGGTTTGAAAATTCACTCATCCGTTTGCTATTTAAAGATTATATACGTTATTTTATGGAAATAAATTTTCCTTGTGATTATTGTTTTCTGATGTCTATAGTTGTTTGGATCATATGATGTAGCCAAATAACATTTGGTGTAAAATGCTTTAGTTTATTTATGAATGTGGTATTCATATATCTGTGTTTTCCTTGTGATTTGTCTAGAAGTGTCGTTTGTGTTGTTATATTGTCCATACGTTTATATTCATGCTTGTGACCATTTTCTTTCAAGCATTATGAATAACTCGGATATAGTTTGTGATTAAAAAGCATGTTTGTGTTATGCGGCAAACTATACTAATCTACTTATTTGTATGTACTAAAAAGAATGTTTTAGTATAATTCATTACATTTTTTAGTCATGATCCTATATGACTATGTAGTAGCTAAAACCAGGAAAGATGCCTAGCTCGATTGAGCATGTAATATGGTTTGTGAATTGAACCGTTGTTTTTTCAATGCATCGTTTACAGAACTATGGAAGTGTTGAGAAATGACAGAGCTACTCGATTTCTTTTTTCTTTTTTTTTGACATAAATTGTTTCTCTAGTTTGTTTTAACTTATGATCCAGTCATTTTGTTTGGTAAATAGTAGGAAATGATTGTGATGGATGGTCTTTGAGTAGGGGTGCTTTCCATGTGGTCATTGAGATCTTCATGTTGTTCAAGTTTTCCTACGCAATGCCATGAGAGGATGTGCAACCTTTTTGGCTTCTTAGAATTATTGTGTTGTGAGTGTGTGAGTGATTAGATCTTGATTTTTACACTAGTAATACATTGCTCGTGTACAGTTATTGACTACTTTTTTTTTTGGTATGAACTTCTATTGGACTACAATTGTGTGCATATGCAATTTTATATCCATACAGGTTACCTGTATATTTTCCAAAATTTATTATTGATTGGTTAGAGGTGCTTAAAGTGCGTCTTGCATCCTCCTCTTGGACGTGGGTTCTTAATCCCTTCTCGTATTGTTCAGTATATTCCATGCTGCTTAAAACTATAAACAGAAGACATCTACTTTAGATTAAATGTGGTTGTAAACTCAGTGGTTGAGATTATTGAGAATTTGAGATGGGGAGAACTGAAAAAATCAAGTAGGTAACATATTGTAGAGCACCAAAAGGTTCGGGGGAGAGATATAAGCCCTCTAGTTGAGGTGGCTAAGTAGGTGTTTTTCATCTTAGAAGTGAGCAGATATTATTGACACTTGTATTATTATTAGAGGTGTACATATTATTTAGTTAAAATAGATTGTTGGAGTGTTGTATTCTGTTACAACAGAATCACGTCCAACTCACATCTGTGTAGTGTTTAAACACTTCATTGAGTGTTTAAGCAATCAAGAACTTCAGTACTATATTTCTCTCTCGGATTTCATTTCTTCCATCTTTCTCTCTTTTAAGAGCTTCTCTTGAAGATATTGTATGATGTCAGAGCTAAAATTCTCGGGAGATTAGTGGCAGTTGCTCATCAATGATGAGTGTGATTGAAATTTGGCACCCTAATAGCAAGTATACGGATAGTAAGAATAATATAATGTACCTAATTACGGATATCATTTTCATAAAAAATTGCATAATTTGTAATTGAGTACTAATATAATTATTATAAAAACTGTTTGAATAATATTAAAATTATAAAAACTGAAAAATGGATGACAAGAAATTTTAAATTACACGACTCAATAATTATGAAAATACATAACAAAATGATTTAGGAATCTTTAATGTTTCAATTTCTTAGCATCTAAACCAATAATTTTTTTAATATAATTATTAATTAATTGCATGATTAATTGAGTCTAGCTTAATATGAATTTCTCTCTCAATTACACTATATATAATATAATAATTAGTTTAATTACACTCCGTATTAATAAGTGGCACACTTAGCCCCACAGAGAAAGAATAAATTGTGGTTATCCTTCCACTGTCTTTGAAGAGACTAGGTAATTGAGAAGACCATAGCATAGAAAAGCCTCTCTCTTATCCACTTTGAGCTCAATAAACCGCAGTTAGGTCACATCAGGAGAATCAAGTTGGAGGAATATTCTACCTATAAAAGCCACACTGGTTCCTTTCTATTCCTCGTACGAATGATTGATTGAACGATTGGATGTAGCACCACATCTTTAGGTCTCCCCTCTTTGCAGTGTGTGCGATACCAAGATTCAATCTTCCCACTTTTCTTTCTATCTAGTTGTGAACCAGGTTTTGAAATATCTAGTTCGAAAGGTTGCTTCCAAGCTCAAACCATTTGAAAAGGAATTGCTACTTTCTTCTTGTTATTGATAGAGTGGTATTCTATGCCATGTCAATTAGATTGCATATTACTCATTAAGTCATAAATTATAGACCACACACATAAGAATCATACATCTCTACCTAGAAATTATGCATGTTATTTAATCAAAAACAAACAATTAAATAGTTCTCTCAAATCTATTTAATTGTTTTTATAGATTAATTGTTGACATAGCATAAAAATCAAATTAAATAATATAATTGAATTGAAATCACAATTGAGGTAAATTATTAGATAATCATATGTAAAAAATTGGGTTCATAAGACCTCTAGATTAATAAATTAGTTAAGGATGAGCAAATAATCCAATCAATCTCCTTAAATTGAGAAATTAGATATGATAGGTTAGATTTAGATATGATTGGATTGATAAATTGTAGAATTTGATTGGATTTGAATTGACAAATTTTATCAACTTTTATATCCAATTTGAACCGAATTATTATTAAATTATAAATAAATACATATTTTATTTTATATTATGTTATATTTAAATATTATACATACTATAATTATATTAAATTATTATTTTAGCTTAAAAATAAATATAATATTTATAATAATTTAATAATTGTACAAATACTTCTTATTCTTTTGATTTTCTTAGTTGTAACTATAAATAATAAATTTTGCTATAAATACATCAATTTAAAATTAAAATATTGTGTATGTCATGTTTTATATATGAAAATAATTCATAAATAAATTTAAATATCAATTTGACCTTATCTGATTCAAAAAATCTGATCTGTTTGGATTCAGATTACTTATATCATCGGATTGGTTAGGATTGATTACATCAATAGATTAGATTTCGGATTGAAAATCTTCAAATTCACTTCGCATCAGATTAGATTTGGATTTGCTAAAAATAGGCAGTTTCGATATGCTACTCAACCCTAAAATTAGCTAGACATAAAGCTCAGATTTTTTATAAAGCGACATAAAAATTGGCAAAGAAAGGAAAAAAAATAAGAGAAAACTTAATCTCTTGATTTGTAGTACTAATATTTTTTGAATCTTTACAAAGTTGTCTTCTTTAATCTTTTCTTGAATTTTGTCTCTCTTTTCTCTCTTCTTGGTAGCTGCTACGTTTTTTGATTCTTAATTGTGTGTTTTATTTGTGCAAAAATGATATTTATTTAAAGGAAAAATGACCTAATATAAACCATTATGTCATCTCTTAAAATGATTCAATGGTTAAAGATTAAAGTTAAGAGTCATTATTTGATTAAAAGGATTTGTGCCTAGCCATGGATATGCACCGCATCATGGTCTCCTTTGATCACCAACGAATGTCTAGCCATAGATCGCGTGCCATGACGCTAAAAAAAGCATGCCGCGACACACAAAAAAGCCCACCATGACGTGGTATTGATTTTTACCATTTTCCACTCTGTTTGCCATCATTCCACATACATTGATATAATTAAACTTAAATAAAGCTTTTAAGGATATTTTGGTACATAACAAGATAAATAAAATGGTTAAATAACTCTACTTTCGTAGAGTTATCACACCCTTAAATTTATTTTTTTGCTTGTTCTCAAGCAAAGCTAAGTCTATCTAGCTAAATGATATAGGCATTATTTTCATAAATACATAGATATTAATACATGCATGTTTAGTAAAAATTATCCCTTTGAAAATTTGTACAATTCTATGATAAAGAGATTCGCTTATCTATCAATCAACTTTCCATTAATGTAAGGATATGCAAGGTTTTTGACGAATTTATTCTCGTGTGGGTGTTGCACACGATATCATCCAATGTACTCATGAAATCAACTTATATGAGCATATTAATCAACTAAGTCTCATAACAAGTTTCATAAGTCTATTTTTTACATTCATCTGCACTAATGTAAATAAGGACTTTACATGCTTGTTGTGTAAGGTTTGGATGGAGTAGATAAATAGATATTTAGGTTTTTTCGCATCTTAGCTCTTTTTTTCATCATGCAATATTTAACTACAATTGAGCTTTTTTTTTATATTCTTGTGTACCATTATTTTCATTCTTTTATTTCACATCTCTTCTTCTCTTTCTTTCTTTCTTTTTCTTTTCTTTTTTGTATTTTTATAGCAACCCTAAACGTATCTTTAATTATATATATATATATATAGAAGGGTAATTGTATTGTGATTTTTTTATGGATGTAAAAAATAAGGTGTATTATATTTCATCTCACTTTATAGTATAACACATTATTGCATTTCTCATACAAACTAGAGGTGTAAGGGCATATGTAATGCTTATTGGTTAGATTAAAAATATGACTTAAAGATATAAATGTTTCTTAGTTAGGCTTAAAAGGGTGACTACGGATATAAACAATGGTTAGCTTCAAAGGCTTAATCGATGCAATTAAGACCTAAATCGTTTTTCAAGCCAAATACTATTTAAGATTTTCCTCAAATAGGAGTTTTGGCCCGTTCTGTTTCTATATAAATAAAAAACTATAAAAAAAATTCACTAAACTTATCAGATTAACTTCTCATTGATGTATTGTTTCATCGGGATCAACCCTAATCACGATGTAATTTTCTTGTTCCTGAAGGGTCTTCTTCCATTTTTTTAGGTTTATGCTCTACTCCGAGTAAAGATCCGCCCAATTTGGATTTTCACATATAAGGCATGATCAAATAGATTCTAAAACATGGTAGACATCATCAACTAGTTTAACTCACCTCAAATTTTCTTCTAATAAGAACACTAAAATCAATCACAAGCATATGCATAAAAATTTGAATCGATTCAATCAGACTTAACAAGCATATCACATGATTAATGTATCTTAATGAGCATGTTACGTTCCTTATCTTAGTCATGAAAACCAATTATATTATTGGGTTAATATGTTTTATATCAAATATATATGCATTTATTTTCTATATGTTCATCAATTTCTACCCACATCATAACAAAAACAAATCCTAAAAAATGAAAACAAATAATCCTAAAAAGTGAAAATGCATACTAAACATTAAAGTAGAGAATGAAGTATCCTCCATCACACTTAAATTTCATATTGTTCTCAATGTACACATAAATATGAAAAGGAGTGAAAGGAAAGAAAAATCCCTTAGTCTTGCACACCACATCTGTCATTGAAATTGCTCAATCTTTGTTGTGCCATTGTCCTTCATATTTATTCACCTACAAAATAGAAAAAATATAAATAAAATAATGTTGGGTTTCCTTCTAACAAGCATCACGTTTAACGTCCTTGGCTAGACAGTCATGTAAGCTATTAAGGTGCATCCACCAAGGTCATCACAACCTTTTCATTTGGTAATTGATCTCCTAGATAGTGCTTTACTACATGCTTATTAACTATGAACCGTTCTTTATTTTTTTCTCCAATTTAATGGCTTTGTGGTTTGTTACCTTAGTGATGGTGAATGGACTTGACCATCTACTCTTGAGTTTACTCGAAAATAGTTAACGTATTGAGTTGTACATTAATACTTGTTGTTATGGTTCAAAAGTATGTTGGACAATTTTCTTGTTATGCCATCTTTTTATTTCTCTTTGTTAAGCTTGTCATTCTCATAAGTACTCTATCGTAGCTCATATAATTCATTTATTTGTAGCATCCTTTTCTTACAAGCTGCATCCATGGACATGTTCAATTATTTCAATGCCAAATATGCTTTATATTCCAATTCCACCGGTAGGTGACATGCCTCTCTATAGATTAGCCTATATAGAATGATACCAATTGGTGTTTTAAATATAGTTCTATACACTTATAAAGCATCATTTAACTTAGAGGCCCAATCCTTTCCAAAATTATTGACTACTTTCTCCAAGATTCTTTTCACCTCTCTATTGAACACCTCTATTTCCCACTTGTTTGGGGATGATAGGTGTAGATACTTTATGCTTAATTTCACACTTAGATAATAAAGAATTAAAGAATCTATTGTAAAAGTGAATACCTCTATCACTAAAGATAATCATAGGAATTCCAAACCTAGTGAAAATGTTTTTCTTCGTAAATTTCATGACAAGTTTGGCATCACAGTTGTTGTTGACTATGGCTTCTACCCATGATGATTCTATGAAAATAGAGTCATTAGCGCATTTTTTTTACTTAATATTTACTTATTTTATTTAATAAATAGTATTTTTATTTTATGGCAAAAAAATTAAAATATAAACTTTTTAGTGAAAAGGAGTAAAAATATAATTTTTGGGATTTTTCTGAAATTTTTATGGATTTTTAACGCAAGACCAATCAGAAGTTGTCATGTGGCATGCCAAGCAAGCAGAGGAATTGACTGGGCAAGCCACACGGATGCCACATAAGCATGGAGAACGAATCACGTCGTGTCGCGTGTGAGGAGGACGAAACACATGCCATGGGTCAGCACAACATTCAATCTGAGTTTGGAAATCGGTCAATGCTTCATAACACATGTCGCTACACCATTGCTCCACGAGTTCCACTCATGTGCCACGCCATCCGTTTTTGCGAATCATGTCGCACCATGTGTTGTTGACTCAGTAAGTGTTGATTCTGATCGGTCTCCCCTACCACGAGTCGCTCCTTGATTTGCCCAATGAATTTCTGATGCCATTTGTTGCGCTGTGATTGGCTAAAATTGTCTGTTTTTCTTGTTTTGATCGTAGCTATTGATTTAACGGTCCATATCGCACCTGAGCTTTATTTAAGCCCCTAATCACTCCATAAACCCTAATTTTCCTCTATTAGCATAATTTTGGTCAATGTTTGGAATTGAAAAGAGAGAAAAAATATAAAAAAAATCAAGAGAAGACAATTTTGGTGAAGATTCAAGAAGAAATTAATACTACAATTCAAGATATTGATTGTATTTATTTTTTCTACTATTTTTCTTATCAATTTTATATCCTTTTTTATGAAAAATATGAGCTTTATAAACAAAATTATGTGTAATCAATTTATTAATCTAGGGATCTTATGAACCCAATTTTCACCATGTGATGATCTAAAATTTTATCCTAATTATAATTATAATTTAATTATATTATGTAATCTGATTTTTAAGCTATTAATTATTTGACCAACAATTTATATATAGAGGCAATTAAATAGATTTGAGAGAATTATTTAATTATTTTTCTTGATTAAATAACATGCATAGTTTCTAGGCAGAGATGTATAATTCTTATGTATGTGATCTATAATTGATGAACTTAATGAGTAGTATGCAATTTAATTGGCATGAGAGTGTGATTAAATTAATTATTATATAATGTGTAGTTTACTTAAGAGAGGAATACATGCTAGGTTAGACTCAATTGATCATGTAATTAAGTGATAATTATATTGGAGGGATTTTAGTAATTCGCATGTTTAGAAAATTAAAGGATTAAGTATTCCTAGATATTTTCTCATATATCTTTTTAGTTACCAAATTTGATTTAATTAATTGTTGTTATATACTTTTAATTATTTTAATTTTGCTTCATTAAAATATAAACACACATAAAAAGTTGATTTTTTTATTTTTTTTAGTTTTAAAAATTAGTTTATAATAAAATAATCTTCGTGGGAATGATCTTTATTTATCATTATATTACTTGTTGCAATACGTATACTTGCGTATTCATTGAACACACTTCGTGTGTGGCGATCAACCCACTTTAACATGTAATCCACACCTACTAATATGAATTGATTACCAAAGGATGAAAGGAATAGTTACATAAAGTCAATGTCCTAAACATCAAACAATTTCACTTCAAATATATTATTTAGAGGCATCTCATATTTTTTAGAAATATCACATATCCTTTGGTATCTATCACATGTCTTTACATAAAGGTAGGCATCTTTAAACAATATAGGCCAAAAATAACTAGATTGAAGTACCTTAGTTGTTATTTTTGTGCGTCAAAAATGGCCTCCATAGTTTGAGCTATGGCGATGGTAAAAAATACTTCCAACTTCATTATAAGGGACACACTTTCTCAAAATACCATCACTGTGTTTTTTTGTAGAGGTAAGGGTCATCCTAAAAATGTTGTTTTACATAATAAAAGAATTTATTTTTTGTTGCCATGTAAGTTTAGGTGGAATGATATTGGCAACCAAAAAATTTGCAATGTCTGCATACCATAGGATGTCAATTTGAGCCACTGAAAGAATTTTCTCATCTAGACAAGATTTCCCAGTTACCATATTATCATCCATATTAGCTTCCCTCTCCAATCTAGATAAATGGTCTATCACTTGATTTTTTGTTCCTCTTTTATCACAATTTTCCAAGTTAAACTCTTATAGAAAGAGGATCTATCTAATTAGTCTTGGTTTGGCATCCTTCTTTGCATTAGATACTTTATTGCAGAATAGTCCATGTAGCCAGTCACCTTGGTCCCAACCAAATAAGATCTAAATTACTCAAAGGCATATACAATGGCTAATGGTTCCTTCTTTGTAGTGACATAATTCATTTGAGCATTTTTCTTGCATAATATATGGCATGGAACATCTTATCTCTTCACTATCCTAAAAAAGCCCAACTAGCAAAATCACTTGCATCACACATTAACTTAAAGGGCTTGCTACAATGTGGTGCTATTATAACTAGTACTGACTCTAATTTAGCTTTAAGAACTCAAAATTATCTCTAAACATTTATCATCAAATCTAAAAGGTGCATCTTTCTCTAAAAGATTGCATAAGGATTTGGAGATTTTGGATAATTATTTTATATATCTACGATAAAAGCCCATGTGCCTAAGAAAATTCTTAACTCCTCTTACACTACTAGGTAGTGATAACTTCTCAATCACTTCTATCTTAGCTCTATCCACCTTAATACCCTTAGTTGAGATTTTGTGGCCCAAGATAATACCCTCATGTACCATGAAGTGACACTTCTCCCAATTTAAAATCAAGTTAGTTTCTTCACATCTTTGTAACACTACGGAGAGATAGTGTAAACACTCATCAAATTCTTTTCCAAAGACTAAGAATTCATCCGTGAAGATCTCTAAATGCTTTTCCATCATGTTTAAGAAAATAGTGATCATTTAGCGTTGAAATGTTGTAGGTGGATTTCATAACCCAAGTGACATTCTGCTGAAAGCCAAAGTTTCGTAAGAACATGTGAAGTAGTATTTTCTTGGTCTATGGGAGCCATAATAATCTAATTATAGCCAAAATATCCATCTAGAAACCAAAAGAAGGAATGTCCATACAAACTCTCCATCATGTGACAGCCCTTGTGGGTATTAACTCATTTGACTTATTTTCCACCACAATGATTCCTATTTTTTGATACACATTGGACTGGACTTACCCATTCACTGTTTGATATTAGGTAAATGATGTTTATGTCCAATCATTTAACAATTTCTTTCTTCACCACCTATTTCACAACAAGGTTTAGCCTAGCATTGTGCATCCTTGGTAGGCTTAGCTACATCCTCTAACAAGATTTTGTGTATGCATATGGATGGGCTTACGCCTTTGATATCAGCAATAGACCAAACCATAGCTCTTTTGAATTTATTAAGCACCTTCAATATTGACTCTTTTTTCTCCACACTTAGACTAGTAGAAATTATGATTGGTAGTGTCTCGTTTGCACCTAAAAATACATAAAAAAGATGGTTTAGTAAATGTTTGAGCTCTAACTTGGGTGGATCTTCAATGGATGTTTTGAGCCTAGATCTTATCTCAAGACACTACATACCCGCATTAGGTACACACATGGGAGGTATAGCTTCTAAATAGTTCACAGTGTTAACAATATCAACTTGCATAATAGATTTCACAGTTCCATAATTAAAGTAAGTTGAGTTGTTTCCTAATGAATTTATTTCATTATTCATAGCATCATGTATTAAAGTCTCAATCGTTGATGGTTCAATAGATTTATTTAAATTATCATGATGGATGTGTGCGCCTAAGTGATTTTCATGGTGTTCATTAGCATGTATGTTCATAAGATTAACATCACATATTCTGAAGTATCACTACGACACATGTTATGAAGCACATCAGTGCATAGCTCATCAGTAACAATTATCTTAAAGTAGTCACTAGTATTATTAGTATTAGGAAATTTAATTGCTTTAAAAACATTAAATATTACCTATTCATCTTGTACTCTTATTATAAGCTCACATTTTTGTACATCAATGGGTGCTATTTTGGTTTCTAACAATGAGCAACCAAGTATAATAGAAATTTCAAGGTCTTCCTCCATGTTTACTACAATGGAATCTATCAGGAAGATGAACTTGTTCACTTTTATTAGCACATCTTCTACCACACCCTAGGGTTGCTTGATTGACCTGTCTACTATTTGTAATGTTACTGAAGTGGGTTTGGCTTGATCAATCCCCTAATCTCTTGAAATTTGATAGTGGCATAAGGTTAATGTTTGCATCGAAATCACATAGTGCTTGCCAAAGTGTATATTTCTAATTGTGCAAGGTATGTCCAAGCTACCAGATCTTTTAGTTTTTGTGGCATTTTTCTATCAAGGATGACACTACAACCTTCAATCAAGGTTATTATCTCATTATCTCCAAGCCTTTTTTTCTTAGATAAGATGTCCTTCATGAATTTGGCATATGAAGGCATCTATTTAAGTACATATACAAATGATATGTTTATGTGTAGCTTCTTCAAGACATGTAGGAATTTTGAAAATTGTATGTCTAACTTTTGCTTTTTGAGTCTTTTAAGGAAAATGTATTGTGGGTTTATAGAGGTTACTCTTCTTTAGTTGAATTATTTTCTTTTCAATACTCTCTTTGTTCACTTTTTTCTCTTCATCCTTTTTAGTTTCCTACTTTTCTTCTGAAGTTTCACCACTTCTCAAGGATATTACTTTACAATGCTCCTTACCTTTTCTTTTTGGGTTTACTTTTATATTGCTTGGAAGGTTACCTTGAGGTTTTTGACTTATGATTTGGGAAATTTGCCCCATTTGGATCTCCAAATTTAGGATAAAAGCCCCATGAGTGGACTCTATGCAATCCATTTTTTTGTATTTATTGAATAGATGAAGTCTTTCACCATTCCTATTAAAAGTAATTGTGTTGTCGTCACTAAGGGGCTTCTTCTACTATACTTATGGTTGTTGTGATTGTTAAAAACCAGGTAATGAGAAGGGTTGACAGTTGAATTAATTACTACCCTGATTGTTGTTATTATTATATAAGGAATTTGAGTGGTTTCTCCATCCTAGATTGTATGTGTTTGAGTATGGGTTTCCTTGATGGTTTTGATTATTGACATAGTTTACTACTTTAGGAAGTTTTTCACATGTCTCAATAGAGTGAGGTTTATTGTAATAATCACATACCACAAATGGACTTTGTACTATATTTACCCCTAAACTGCCACCATCTATCTTCTTAATTAAACCTAACAATATACCATCTATTTGAGCTTGCAATACTGCTATGGTGTCTATATATACTACTCCAGGCACTCTCTTTGGATTGAGCCTCTCCACAGGACATTAGAAATTTTTGGATGCCATCTCATCAACTAGTGCAAAAGCTTCCTCTTTAGTTTTATTCATTAAAGCTCTTCCAAGTGCAGCATTAATTATGGTCCTTGGTTATCCCATTAATCCATTAAAAATCTTCACACTTGCAACCAAGTAGGAAGACCATGGTGTGAACATCTTCTTAACAGCTTTTTGTAGCATTCCTAAGCTTCATAAAGTGAGTCCTCTTCAAATTGCTAAAAATATGTGATGTTGTTTCTAAGCTTAACTTTCTTTGAAAGTGGATAAGCACTTTACTAAGAATTTTTAAGCCAATTGATCCCATGTAGTGATTGACCCAATAGGTAGTAACTATAACCAAGCCTTAGCCTTGTCCCTTAGTGAGAAAGGAAACAAGTGAAGGCAAATTGCATCATCTGATACACCATTCATTTTGAAGGTGTCATATATTTCTAAGAATGAAGCCAAGTGAAGATTTGGGTCATCATTGACTAACCTTCCAAATTAATTTGCATGTACCATCTAAATGACACCTTACTTGAGTTCAAAATTATTAGCAATGATTCCTAGTGTATTGATAGATGATTAGACTCTATCTACTTGTGGGACTACAAAATCCCTTAAAGGTTTGGGAACCACTATAGCTTATTGATCCTCTTGTTTTGTCATGATCCCTTATAGATCTTGTGCTAACTGTTCCCTTCTTAAACGAAGCAAGGTTCTCTCAATTTTTGGATCAAAAGGAACAATATTTTCATCTGTCAACTTGTGCATACAATAGAAACATTAAAACAAAAAGTAAAAGGTCCAAACTAATATAATAGTAATTATTATTAATATTCGTTACAAATACTAAACTATTTGGTAACAACGCCAAAAACTTGGTATGCTAATCGCAAGTATATGGGCCATGAGAGTTATATAATGTACTTAAGTATGGATATTGATCCCACAGGGAGTTTTGTAACTTATAATTGAGTATATAATTAATACAAACATTATTTGAACAATAGCAAATTATAAGAACTGAAAAATAAATAACAACTAATTTTAAATCGCAAGACTAAAAACTTATAAAGATATATGAGAAAATGATTTAAGAATCTTTAATCTCCTATTTTCCTAACATGTGAATCACTAAAATTTCTCACAATATAATTACCAATAAATTATATAATTAATTGAGTTTAGCCTAGTATGTATTCCTTTCTTAAAAAACTACACACACTATAGTAATTAACTTAATTACACACTCATGTCAATTAGATTGTATAATACTTATAAAGATCATCAATTATAAACTACACACATAATAATCATACATCTTTACCTTTAAACTATGCATATTATTTAATTAAGATAAATAATTAAATAATTTTTTCAAATCTATTTAATTGCCTTTGTAAATCAATTATTAGTCAAAATATTAATGCCATAAAAATCATATTAAATAATATAATTGAATTGAAATCACAATTTTGGTATAATATTATATCATCATATATAGAGAATTGGGTTCATAAGATTCTTAGATTGATAAATTAGCTAGACTTAATTATAATCATAAAAATTAATAAAGAAAAGAGAAGAATAAGATATACACTCAATCTCTTGATTTACAGCACTAATCTTCTCTCAAATATTTACAAAGTTATGTCTTCTTTAATCTTTTCTTGGATTTTTCTCTCTTTTTTTTCTCTTCTTGGCAACTGTTAGGTTTTTAATTCTTGTGTGTTTTATTCGTGTAAGAATGGTGTTTATTTTAAGAAAAAATGACCTAATATAGACCTTTAAATCATCTCCTAAAATTATCTAATGGTTGAGGATTAAAGCTAAGAGTCATTGTTTGATTAAAAATAGGATTCTTGCCTAGTTAAGAACGTGCACTACAGCTTAGTCTCCTTTGATCACCAACGAATGTCTAGCCATATATTTCACGTTGTGGTGCTAAAAAAATACATGTCGCAGTGCTAAAAAAATACATGTCGCAGTGCTAAAAAAAGTACACTGTAACATGGTTCATGTCGTAGCAAAAAAATGCCCACCGTGACTTGGTACTAATTTTGCCATTTTTTACTCATTTTCACTATGTTTGTCATCATTTCACCTATATTGATATTATTGAACACAAATTATGTTTTTCTATGATATTTTAGCATATAACAAGAAAAATAAGTGATTCAAAAGTGGTTAAATAACTCTACTTTCATAGAGTTATCAAAAATAAAGTTGTCATAAACGATGGTGAACTTCTCTCTCAACAGCTTGCTCAACTTGTTATTACAGTGCCACCAACTAATGCATCCATTGGAGTAAAACTTCATAGAAGTAATTTTTTGATTTGGAAAGAGCAAACATTGAGTTTAATTTATGCTTATGGTGTTGAGGAATATATTGATGGATCTAAATTGGAGCTATCAAAGTTGATTGTGGGTACTTCTAAATCTTACCCCGAGTATGCTCTTTGGTATAGAATTAATGATGGGATTAAGAGTTGGATCTATAGCTCGATTTTTGCAAACATAGCTAGTATAGTTTTTGGAAAAATTACAGCTTATGATATATGGAAAAGTGTTTGAACATTATTACATTTCAACCACTAAAACAAGAGTTATGGAAATAAAATTATAATTACAAACATCAAAAAAGGATAACTTGTCGATTCTTAATTATTTTGAAAGATGAAGGCTCTTGTTGATGAAGTGTTTATTGTTATAAGACCACTTGATGATCAAGATTTGATAATCTTAATTCTTGGTGGTCCAAACCCTAGGTTTGATCCATGTATCTATTCTATTAGCAGATGAGATATTTCAATTCATGGGGTTAAGAGTCAACTTTTGGCTTATAAAAATTTGTTGGTAAAACAAGGCAAGAATGAGGATAGTCAAGGTTTGCAAGCCAAATACACTTAATCTGGTGGTGATTCAAATAAGACTATAATGTCTAATTCTACTTATTCATCATCAATCTCAAATTCATTTTGGTAGTCAACCAAACAAAGGTAAAGGTGGTCATAACGGTGGAAGAGGTAGAAGTGGTTGTGGAAATAGTAATGCTCAATGTTAATTTTATTCTAAACAAGGGCATGTCACCTTTTCTTGTTACACTCTAAAGAATTTACTTCTTGGTAACACTAAGAGAGGAGGTTCATATAATAATATGAGAACGTTCAATTTTTTTGGTTTCTTCTCCTAGTTCTAGATCATAAAATAACAATGATAACTTTGGTTGGGATCTTAACAGTGGTGTACCAATGATGCAGGAGATATCTCCAATGCCTCTTCCTACATAGGTTTAGATGGTGTTCTAATTGAAAATGGTCGTAAAATTCCCATTACTAGCTCTAGTAGTTCTTTTCTTACTGGAATTGATAATTCTCAAATACAATTGAGTCATGTTTTGCATGTTCCATCTATGTCTACAAATCTAATGTTAATTAGTAAATTGTGTAAAGATAATCTTATTTTTTATGACATTTATGATGTTATTTTCTTGTCAAGAATAATCTTACGAAGAATGTAATTCTTCAAGAGGTTGTTAAGCATGATTTGTATAAGTTATAGAACTGATAATATTCAATTGCAATTGAGTCATGTTTTGCATGTTCCATCTATGTCTACAAATCTAATTTCAAATAGTAAATTATGTAAACATAATCTTGTTTTTGTTGAGATTTATGATGGTTCTTTTCTTGTCAAGGATATTCTTACTAGGAAGGTAATTCTTCAAGAGGTTGTTGAGCATGGTTTGTATAAATTGTGGAATAAATCAACTGGTGGAAACTCCGTTAATGCATCATATCATGCTTTCCTTACTAATAGCGTTTTTTGGTATGATTGCTTGGTATATGTTTCTGAACTAGTTCTTGCAAAATTCTTAATAATCATCAAATAAAAGTGAGTTCACGTGTAAATAATATCAACATATGTACTTCTTGTGTACTTGCCAAAACTCATAAGTTGTATTTTACTTCAATTCATATAAATGCATCTAAGCCATTTTATCTTGTGTATATTGATCTTTGGGGAGTTTTTCCATAAACAAGCATTAATGGAAATAAATATTTTCTTTTAATAGTAGATGTTTGTATAGGATTTTAGTGGATTTATTTTTTGCCAACTCGTGTTCAATTAGTCTCTACTTATCTAAAGTTTAAAACAATGAGTAAATTTCAATATAACACAAAGATTAAACAAGTTCAAAATGATTGGGTTGGTGAATTTAATCTTTGGCTAGAACTCTTGAACCCTTCCACTAGCTTTTGCAATTTCCTTATTCTTAGCATACACACGAGTAGCAATTTTCTTTTAACAGTCTTCTCAGTAATTAAACTGAATTGAAATTTAAATCAACAACCTCTAAATTTGAAGAAGAACCAACACCTCCAATAGTCTTGCGGTAATTTCATAAGATCTCCCTACTTAATATGATCAAGATTATACATTACTCATCCCAACATGAATTCAATCCACGAATGGAGCATACTTACCTCTAAACATAAAACATGGCTCCTTGCATCCTTATCGAAGCTCCACAATGCATGTTTCAAAACATGCTCAAGTTCTTCCTCAACATAGAAAACAAATATATACTTATTACTTTTAAATCCAAACAACCATGTTTGTTTAGCTCTTGTGATGAACATTACAAAGCGCATTCGAATTAAACAAAATGTTGAGAGAAAAACGTCGTAGTTAAAGTTGGCTCAATAGATCCAATTTCTTTTTCAATCATATCACCAATCACAAGAACAAGATCTAAAATTGACAACATGATTAATTAAAAAATACATAGTACAAAACGATAGATTAAGGTGAAATCGATGAAAAAGGGGAAATCAAAGCTAGAGAGAGATCAAAATAAAGGCACATTGATGAAGTTAAATTACCCCTAAAGACATACAAAATTGAGACTTGGTAACAAAAGTGAAAGCGAAGGAAATAGAACCAACCAAGAGCTAGAAAGTGAGTCCAAAAATCTACTAATGCTCTTGGATCAAGCTAAAGAGAAGTCGTGTTACCAATTATCGTTAGTGGGTTGAGTGTAAGAGTCATTGGTGACATGAGAACACAGAAGAAATTTATGGAGATGGTAATTTTGATATTGTTGGTTTGCAAACAATATGAAAGAAACATAGAAAATAAAAAGTACCCGAAGCCAAAGTCAGTGGAAGGGCTGATGAAGATGCAAGTATGTGAAGTTGGAATAAAAATAAAATGAGAAGCGATCCTTTTAACTCTTCTCCTCATGGGCTTTGCATTGGAGTGTATTTGTCCTCTATATTATATTAATAAAATGTATGCTAAGAATTAGTTTAAATTCTTTTGGTATTCATTTGCAAATAATTGAGAAATTAAGAAGTATGTAAAGATAAAATTAAACAAATAATTTTGGAATATAAAGGAAAAATAGAATGCAGTATTTTATTTAAAGGTCACATAAGCGTCCTAGAATAAATACTAATCCTCCTTTGAGTCTTGCCTAATAGCAGGTGGTCGCCTCTGAGCAAGTAAACGTTTGGTGCTCTCAAGTACACCAAAAAAGATTGAACCACCAATGCCTATCCATAATACTCTTGGTCCAACGCCCTGCAACAATTACAAATATAACAGATTTATCCGGAAAAAAAAAATTTGTGAAATTCATTAGGGCTTCATCCAAATCAATGTATAATAACTAAATAGGAATGGGAGGTTCAATCTAAAGAGTTTTTTTTATTGTAACCTAAGAGATTAAACTGACTACTTGAATCTTTCTCAAGAAACACAAACAGCAATTCCCTAGGCAGGTATTTCCCCAAATAAAAACGCAACCCTCAAAACTTTTCTGGTCATATATTTCATGTTTTATCAAGGAAGCAAATGATAAATAAAAAGTGAGAAGAAAAATGCTGATGGATGCATCAACTTGCAGGTGTGTGGCTGTTTGAAGATGAAATGGGGATGTGCAAATAATCAAGGAAAACGAGGTGGGACTAGAGATAAGCAGAGAAGAAAGCGAGCTAGAAGCAGTACGTAGACTACAGCAGATGCCTCATGGTCGACACTCAACTATATATCCCGTGGCTATATCATTACTCCAATGCCACGCAATTTAAGAAAAGAAAGTTGATTGGTAATTCTGAAGAGAAATGGAAGAATCTTTATTGAAATAATTCTTCTTTGATATATCTCAGTTCAAGTAGAAACATGATTGTAGGCAACCCATGCCTTAGTAAAACTATGAGCTAGTAAAAAAAAACATGAACCTTAGTCCTGTCAACAAAGAACAAATGCTCCTAACCACAAGAGTGTGCCCCACACTAAAGAGGTGTGGTCAAGCCTCATGTGAGGCATAATTTGTAATTTGTCTACTTTCTCTAAAAATGAGGTTAGTTTAAGTTGTGACTTTAGAAAAACCTTCCCCATTCTCCCTAAGCTAGAGTAGGAGTAACTATGATCGGAAAAAGGAGGGGGGGTGATATGACAATGAAATGAGAAAACCGTACATACCTTCAAAAGAGCATGAGGTCCTTCTTCTTTCATGATAGTTTGAACACAATCAAAGATTCCTTTGTACTGCTTTGCAGATCCCTGAGTAAGCATAGAACCGTATCGCATAATGGTTAATAAGAAATATGATTAATAACTAACCTCAAATTATCCTTGGCCATTTTTATATCCTTTGTGCAACCAAAACAAAAACCTACTTCAAGAAGGTCCTAAATATTCACAGAAAGTAAATATTATTTTGTTAAAGAAGAAGCTGCAGCGTCACTATCAATATTCAATCCTCATTCACTGAAATCTGATCAGACTCATGGAGTAGCTATAAACGCATAAGCCAATTATCTGTATATATGCACAGGCATGTATAGATATTTTAATGTAACCATGCTATCAAAAGAAGGAAACAGATTGACCTACCTGAATCATCAATCTAGTTTTTATTACATCAAGTGGAGTGGTTATAGCTCCAGTTAGTGCACCTGCAAAAGTTTGAAGTGGGTGTATTCCATAAAACTAGTTCAGAAAGCATTATATTGCTTACACACATACAAGTAAGAAGAGGAATTTTCTATGTGTGAAACAAAGCACCAGCAGAAAAGGAAATTCCCAACCTCCATTACATGAATGCCATTCAAAAAATTACACTCAAGTATACTAAACAAGCTCAGTAACTGGATATTTGAATTTGTCAATGGCTCACTAAGATGGAAAGCAAAGGGGAATTTAAGCTCGATATAGTACTTATAGTTGGGATAAAAATCTCGAATGATTTTTTTCTCTTTGCATTTGGTTACATTTATTCCATATCGTGAGTTCAAGAATGGCCTTTTTCTCCCAACTATCCAAGAACAGCTAGAGACTCTTCCTTCTAATGCAACTTAGAAAATGGGCGGAGATATTACTATATAAATATAGGCCCACTTCAACGTTTTTATTTGCATGCTAATTCCATTTTCTAAAATGGACAATATCATCAACATTTAGGACATGTAAGTAATTCCAAATGGTCACATTTAAAAATCAATAATTTATCTTTATCTTACCTGCAAAAGCTCCAATAATAGCATTCTCAGGATCATTTAAGTCTCTTTTTGCCTAGCAAGACGCGATACAGATCAAAGTCATCAGTCATGCAAAAGCAAATAGTAGAAAAAATATATATATACACCATGTATACACAAGGTTAATATTATATAGAAGCACAAATGAATCCTTATTAAACTAAAAAATCTCTTTGGTTAGCAGCATGGGATGATTTAATGATCAAGCAATTCCCTAACACTCGCCCAGCTTATATTTATTGTGGTCACACATTTACCAAGGAATCAAGAAAAATATTTAAATACAACACATAATTATATCAATAAGTCTTTAAACAAAAAAATTCATTCAGAACATGCCAAGGAGTCCTGAAGAAATGGAACTTTAAAGCAGAACATAAACCATGCCAGGATATTTAACTATTGCATGACAAGCTTGTATTGAAATTAATAAATTCCTCGTTTCGTACAAAAAAATAAAAATAAAAATACACATAAAGTGGTAGGCACATTGAGCCAAAGTGACATCAGATAGGCTTATTGGAAAATACTCTAAATATTTGAAAAACTTTCCAAAGAAGAAAAAAAACATTCAAATCTCAAGATTGAGAACCAAACAGAATAAAGCAGGGTGCTTTCCATACTTTACCCCAAATTTTGCAACAAAGACACACATCTATACATTATAAACATTTATTTTTCTCCATTCAAAAAAAGAAAATAATAGAGAGAAAGAAAAAGAAAAGACAGGGTCTAACCTAAACAAAGCATAAATGACTACTAATCATACCCAAATACAGAATGCAGAGCCTAGGAAAAAAAAATAAAAAATAAAAAAGCAAGCCCACGCATACACATTGAAGAACAACAAATATTATAGTGCAACATTCCCTCATGGATACAAGTGGATGCTAGTTAGCCTATACTTTCCAGATTGTTAACCTTTATTAAATCCAAAGGAGCTCTCCATACCATCCAAAAATGTAAAAGAAATTGGAGAATCAATGCATTTTATACCACGTTGCAAGATCCTTGTTTTTAAATTTTATACATAAAGAAATCAGGTATAGCATAATGGCTAGCTCAGGAATGGTAAAAATGGTTGAAGAAAATATGGCCGGTAAAGAAATTTTGAATAACAGATAGCAGAAAATTAAAGACTTATTCTAGTATGAAATCCACCTAAAGTTCAAAATACATACGAGGATAAGGTCAGGCACAATGAGAAGCTTACCATGGCTCTATATCCTAGCCGAAGTTGCTCATATAAGCAAAACTGAATGGCATTATGAAGTCCACCTAAAGTTCAAAATACATAAGAGTATATAAGCTAAGGCACAATGAGGAGCTTACCATGGCTCTATATCCTAGCCGAAGTTGCTCATATAAGCAAAACTGAATGGCGTCAAATGGCAGATCTCTCAACAAGAATGACCCATATCCCTATAGCAAGAAGAATAATACTTTACTTTGGTTAATTAAGGCTGTTACCTTAATACCCTCATGTTAGGCAAGCAAAGTACACAACATAACAAGATGAACCCCATGACTGAACTTGAGGGAAAAATACCAAGCCTTTCATGGAAGGTGAGAAGATATAAAAGATTCTGAATATAAGCACTTGAAATTTCCACAAAGGATGCAAAAGTACAAACCGCATATAGTCCTTTGAAACCCTCCCTTGAAGCAATAAGGCGGACAGCATCAGGGGCAGAAGCAAATTGCCCAGTTTGCATCCTTTGTTTAACAACCTAAGGAATGCAAAAGAGAAAAGTCATCCAATAAAGCATGATTCGTTTTAGCGAATAAAAAATTCATTGTTTTCTAAAACTGCAGAAGCAAATTGCCCAGTTTGCATCCTTTGCTTAACAACCTAAGGAATGCAAAAGAGAAAAGTCATCCAATAAAGCATCATTCGTTTTAGCGAATAAAAAATTCATTGTTTTCTAAAACTGCAAAATAGATATAGTTACCTCCGTAGGAACACGAATAAAGGAAGCAGCAATACCCCCAATAGCTCCTGCAGTCTACATAAAAATAAATGATCATGTAGGACCCTTTACTCAAGATATTGACAAAAAGGAAAAACACTTTTAATACTCCAAATTATCAGCTTTAATGTACAAAAGCGAAGAAATCTCGCTAGACTCATAGATTGATATTTTCATTAGCTCCTAGAGTGGTAGCTTCAATCACCATGCTCAATTCTTTCCAATATTTTGCCTCATAGTTGTATGAATACCCCATTAATTAACACTTTTACCTTCAATGCCAATTAGACAGGAAGAACAACCACTGTGACAATAGGTTCTTCTAAATTTTGAAAGACTACTATGAATTTTTTCTCTTAATTTAACACACCTGAGTTGAACCAAGTTTTTTCAAAGAAACATACAATGCTTCAAATGAATGAACTATAATTTTAAAACTAAAAGAATTCAATAGCAACCACCTACAGGTGGATATTAATGACATGACACACATAACCCATTCAATAAATGTGCCAAACACCACACGACAACATAAGTCAATTTGTTTAATTACTATTTTATTATTATATAACACAATATCCTGACATCAAAACGACATGATGGAATTTAATGTCATTTTTTGTTTAAAATAATATAGTGGTTGGCTATTTTTTGAGATGACAATAAGCAAACCCAACACAAACACGATGGGTCACATACAAATATGACCAGTTCATAAATGGGTCATCACGAAACCTGCTAACAGACTATTAATTATACAAACTATTTGCAGGAGGATCACTTGCATAAAGAATTACATAATAACATAAATAAAGTTACAACTAAATTTCTCTTACAAAGTGAGCAATTGCACTAAGATTCTCAGGAAGCATCCTCAACAATTTCTGTTTAGAAGGTTCATATGCACCCACAAAAACTGCAGAAGCCCTGTGCAAACAAGTTACTATCAATAATCTGGACTCTAGAGCCAAATGTATAAAAAGAGAAAGCAGTTTGCTCCCAACAGAAAATTTATATGTGTTTAAGAACATGCATACATCCCACTGTCAGTAAAACAGTGAATGTATGTATATAATTCTACGCAAGTTTAGGGCCAAAAAAGAAACTAAAATTCAACCAACTAACGTGCAACAAAGTTACATTCTCTGAGCGTATTAGAGAAAGAGGCCCAAATATGATAGCAGTAAAGAACACAAACTGCTATAGCCGATACATGAGCTATATATGCAGGAAAAGTCTATATACTCCAGTAATAGTCACTTACGGTAAGACACCAGCAATATTTCCAGCCAATCCAGAATAGAGGCCCTTGAAAACAATTTTCCCTCCACCATGAGCAGCCTGTAGCAATTCAAGAATATATAATAAAAATGCAAGAGTTAAAAACATATATATCGCCATTAGACATCTACCTAAGCTCTTTCTCTTTTCATCTCCTTTTTATTTATGTATTTACAAGGAGAAGGGGGAGATCAAGGGTGTCTAACAAGCAACAGGTATGTAAATAAGCTTTAACGCTAAATCTCCTTACAAATGATTGGCATTCGAATTTGGCAAACTCAAATAGGCAATAGCAAACTCAGTAAATATGCCATCTTGATTTATTATATATTTTGTCATATTTAACCTGCCTGCAACCGTGTCTTTATGGTATCAATTGGGTATAGAGCTGTCTCAACAACAACACCAGCTGTAGCTCCTGCAATAGCACCCTCTGCAAAACCCACCAAACAAATCAGAAACGTGTAATTAGCGAAACACCTTTAACACACGCAAGGAATTCAACAGCAATATAGCTCAAAACTAGTTCCTTCTCCAACACAATCTAATGTTTTAAAAGGATAGAATTCTCTTGTCCTTTAAAACTCGCTATTAGGGCCTGCCAAATCAGAAACCCCAAAAAATTGGCAATATTATTAAAAGGTTTGAGATTGCATTTGTCTCTTATAAGATTAGTGGCTTAGACAGTCATATAGCCTTGAAGCCTAGAACATAACATGATTCCCTGAATTATATTTACATTCATAATATTAGCACCAACTAGTATTCCTGAAATTATCTTCAAACAATAGTTTTATTATAGCATACCAAATAAAATACGCAAGAAATCAAATGGATTTTCTTCTCCAATGCTGACCGATGCAAAAGACTTTCTTTTTTCAATCGATAGATTCTGCATTCTCTTTTCACAAACATCTGCAAAACCATAACCTGCTCAAACATTGACCAAAAATAACAAAAGAAAATAATCCCAAAAACAAGTAATAGAAATTCAAGAAATGGGAAAACCTGTCGATGCCACAGAAGAGTCTTTTGAATCAATAGCTAGTGTAATCGGACCCATTGATAGTCCAAAAGCTATCCAACTATTCAACTTGAATTTGTGAAGATAATTTTAAAGCGAAGTTTATTAAAAAAAGAAAAAAATTACAAAACCGAAATGCCCAGTCGAAAATAAGAAGAAAAATAATGAAAAATAAAGGACGAGAGAAATTAAAATAAAAATAACTTCTGTTGAATAGAAAGTTCTAGTTGAAAAGAAAAACAGAAGAAGAAGTTGAATTGGGAAAAAGAAAAAAAAGAAAAAAAAGATGTGAAGAACTATATTTTAAGAATGCCAGTGGCTTCAGAGTAAGACCAAGAGAGAAACGGAGTACCAGTAAGTAAGCGCTGAGCAGAGTAGGTCAGCAAAAATGCAACAGCTTGGTGGGTAAGGAATGAGAATGACGAAGGTCTGCGGCTATTTATCCGAGAATGGCCTAAATAGCAACGTATTAAAGAAAATATTTGTTTTTCTCAAAGTAGGAATTATATGAAACAAAACTTATAATTTTGATATGATATTTTATTAAATTACCCCCAACACATCAAATAACAGTTCACATGCTTGTAACTTATGTTTACTATTCACGCACTATCTTCGTCGAGCACGCAATCTCTGTTTGAGCATTAAGTTGCATCTCAATTCATCCTAACAATATTCACAATCAAATCAATTCAAATGTTCAATCTATATCGGTAATAAAATTAGCAAAAAAATCAGAGCAATATTCCTTATGTAAAATAGTCCCGACAAATGTCAATCACAAACTAAATCTAAGAAATTGAGATTTTGAATAAAAACTGAAAATATTGAATCAAAAACTGAGATTTTGATTTATCTCTGACATGAATGATGAAACCTTTATAATAATAAAAATTGAGATTGGATAAAGTAAGTAAGTTTTTCGTTCATAATTCGATTTTTTATAGATCTGAGTTACTATATTGATAACCCGAAATCTATTTCTTATATATATACATTTTAAATTCAAAGGTTTCCTCTGTAACCCTTCTAAAGTTTACGTAATACGTTTCTACTCTATATATTTGATTTTAATATATATTTGATTTTAATAGAATGTTAAAAATAAATATATATAGAAAATGGACAAATGAATTAAACAATGTCAAAAACTTACTTAATGTGTTAATTATTATCTTATTTTTATCTAATTATATAATAAAATAATATATATATATATATATGAACTCATTTAAATGATGTTATAATGTAATCAAATTGAAGTTTTTTAATACATTAATATTATAAACGAAATATATTATTATGTTACACCGTGTTACATTTTTAACATGTTACACCATGTTAAATCAAATGAAAATTGATTGTAATGTAACATATTATATTTTTTATTGTGTTTGCTATATTATCAAGTTTCAATACTTTAAATTGTTAGAGTCTCAATTCAATCCAGAAACGTTCATAAAACCATATGAACTCATAATTTAAATGCAGTGGAAACAAAATTGGATTGAAAACATACCTCCTGCCACTGATCAATTTTCAGCACTTACACGGGAATTCCAATGGATTTTTTGTTCGATGCTTTCACTGGTTTCTCACACTTATTCTCTGTGTATTGATGGTGTGTCTGAATTGTTATGCAGTTAATAGTGAGAGGACCCGATACTTTATTAAAGTTCTTCCATCAAGAACCTCGATTGGTTTCGGAACCAACGTACGGTTCCAACGAAACCGAACCATCACCACGGTTCACTAACGTTACACCATTCTCATTTACATTCTCCCACTTGGTGCAAACATTAAGAGAAATTATTTTTAGTAACAAAACACATGAATCATAGCGATAGGTCCTCTAAGAGCGAGTATTATCTTCCATGTATTACAATGTATTTAGTTTCTCAAATACTATACTTTATGTGGTAACTATACTTAATGAATAAATCCTATATTTATTCTTGGTCCAATATAAATTTTCTCAAATAAATTAAGGTGCACATGAATATGAGAAAATATCACAATATATAAGAGTTTCATTAATTAATTGTATATATACATTTACAAAGTGGAACCAATTCCCATTTTTTCTACATGATCCTTGAATTTCATTGGTGGCATGCCTTTAGTCAAAGGATCAGCAATCATCAACTCAGTGCTTACGTGCTCAATGACCACTTTCTTTTCCTTAACATGTTCTCTTATGGCTAAGTACTTAATGTCGATGTGCTTACTACGACTACCACTTTTGTTGTTCTTAGCCATAAATATAGCAGTTGAGTTGTCACAGTATAATCTTAATGGCCTAGAAATTGAGTCAACTACTCTAAGCCCAGAAATGAAACTCTTCAACCATACACCATGCGATGTGGCCTCAAAACATGATACGAACTCGGCCTCCATAGTGGAAGTAGCAGTCAAGGATTGTTTCGCACTCCTCCAAGACACAGCTCCACCGGCAAGCATGAAAATGTAACCAGATGTTGATTTTCGTGAATCAATACAACCAGCAAAGTCCGCATCAGAGTAGCCAATTACTTCCAGTTCATCGGTTTGTCTATACATGAGCATATAATCCTTGGTTCCTTGTAGGTACCTCATCACTTTCTTTGCAGCTTTCCAATGGTCAACACCTGGATTACTCTGATATCTCCCTAGCATCCCAACAACAAATGCAATGTCAGGTCTGGTGCAGACTTGAGCATACATCAGGCTTCCAACAGCTGAAGCATATGGAATGGTTTTCATCTGTTCTCTTTCAAAATCATTCCTTGGGCATTGGTCCAAATTGAACTTATCACCCTTCACAATGGGAGCAACACTTGGTGAACAATCCTTCATCCGAAATCTCTCTAAAACTTTATTGATATAGGTTTCCTGAGATAAACCCAAGACACCTCGAAGTCTATCTCTATGGATCTTAATGTCAATGACATAAGATGCTTCACCCATATCCTTCATATCAAAATATTTAGAAAGGAATTGTTTTACCTCATGTAGCAAACCCCTATCATTGGCTGCAAGCAAAATATCATCCACATATAGCACCAAAAAACAAATCTTACTCCCACTAACCTTCTGGTATATACATTGATCCATGACATTCTCTTCAAAACCAAATGAAGTGATGACATTATGGAATTTCAAATACCATTGACGGGAAGCTTGTTTTAATCCATATATGGATTTATTAAGCTTACAAACCAAATGCTCACCATTATTAAAGAAGAATCCTTCAGGTTGTTTCATATAAACCTCTTCTTCTAGGTTACCATTAAGGAAATCCGTTTTCACATCCATTTGTTGCAAATCAAAATCAAAATGGGCAACCAATGCCATGACCACACGAAGTGAATCTTTCTTAGATACAGGAGAAAATGTCTTTGTGTAGTTGATTCCTTCCCTTTGAGTGAATCCTTTGGCAACGAGTCTTGCCTTATGTCTCTCAATGTTGCCTTGTGAGTCTTTCTTTGTTTTGAAGACCCATTTACATCCAATGGCTTTCACACCATCAGGCAACTTGACGAGATCCCAGACTCGGTTAGACGCCATAGAATCCATCTCTTCTTTCATGGCATTGTACCATAAGTTCGAAACCTCAGAACTCATGGCCTGTGAAAACGTTTCAGGATCATTTTCGGCTCCAACATTATAGTCACATTCTTGTAGATACACAACATAATCATTATGAATCGTTGATTTCCTTACTCTAGTAGATCTTCTTAATGTTGCATCAACATTCTCCTAAGGAGCAGGATCATGTTGTTCAACAGTTGTAGGCATATGTTGAACTTCAACATCTACTGAATCAGGATCAACAGCTTGTGGTACTTCTAAGACTGGTTCTTCAACACGCGTTTGTACTCGAGGCGTGTTGTTAACAATAATGATCAGTCCATTACTTGAAGTGGTACATTGAGCATCTGAATGATCTTTCTCAGAACCAATGCCCTGGGATCGATCGCTCCCACTAATCAAGTAATTCTCAAGAAATTTTGCATTTCTTGATTCCACAAATCTAGTGTTGTGAGATGGACAATAAAATCTATAACCCTTAGACCGTTCGGCATATCCAATGAAATACCCACTAATGGTCCTTGGGTCCAGCTTTTTCTCTTGTGGATTATAAATCCTCACTTCAGACGGGCATCCCCAAACGCACATATGTTGCAAACTCGGTTGCCAACATTTCCATAATTCAAATGGTGTCTTTGAGACAGCCTTGGTTGGAACTCGGTTTAATATATACACAGCCGTCTTTAAAGCTTCAATCCACAAAGATTTAGGAAGATTGGAGTTGCTAAGCATACTCCGCACCATGTCCAATAGTGTTCGGTTTCTTCTTTCTGCTACACCATTCTGGTCTGGTGAACCAGGCATAGTGTATTGGGCAACTATCCCATGTTCTTGAAGAAATTTAGCAAACAGACCAGGCGCTTGTCCATTCTCAGTGTATCTACCATAATATTCACCACCTCTATCTGATCTCACGATCTTTATTTGCTTTCCACATTGTTTCTCTACTTCAACCTTAAAGCTTTTGAAGGCATCCAATGCTTCGCTCTTATTATGAAGCATATAGAGATACATATATCGAGAAAAATCATCAATAAAGGTGATAAAATATTTCTGACCTTGAATGTCCATGTCTAGACAACATATATCCGTATGTATGATTTCTAATTTGTTTGAACTCCTATTGGCACCTTTCTTTGACTTGTTAGTCTGCTTTCCCTTAATGCAGACCACACATGTCTCAAAATCATTAAAATCTAGAATACTAAGTACCTCATCTTTAACTAATCTTTTAATTCTTTCTATGGAGATATGTCCTAATCTCCTATGCCATAATGTAGAAGAGTCATCGTCAATAATACACCTTTTATTGCCAACTTGAACATGCATAGTGTTATGAGTGGCATTATTTTGTAAATTAATGCAGTAAAGACCATCTGACAAAATACCATTCCCAACACAATCAGATTTATTAAATAAATTGAAAGATGTTTCTGAAAAGTGAAAGGAATAACCATAAGGTACAAGTCTTGAAATTGAAATCAAGTTTCTAGAGAAACTTGGAACATAAAAGGTCTTTTCTAATTTTAAAATAAAACCACTACTTAAAATCAAACTACATGTCCCTACAGCCTCCACATGTGAGCCCATCTTGTTACCGGATAAGATGTATTGCTCACTTCCTACTGCCTTCCTTAGATTTTGTATACCCTGTAAGGAGTTTGCAACATGGATTGTAGATCCAGAATCAATCCACCAGGTGTTAATATTAACATTAACCATATTAGATTCATAACAAACAAACGAGGTTGGATTACCTTTATTCTCAAGCCATTTCTGGAATCTGATACAATCCTTCTTCATGTGTCCCTTCTTTTTACAAAAGAAACACTTGGATTCTTTCTTAATATCAGCCTGAGGTGGAATTATTCCCTTTCCTTTATGCTTGTATTGAGATTTTCCTTTCTGGTACGTTGTAGCCAACATTGCACTTTCACCAAATTCCATAACAAGCCTCCCTTCCTCTTGAACACACATGGTCATTAGTTCATTGATTGACCATTTATCTTTATGTGTATTGTACGAGATTTTGAATGGCCCGTACTGGTGTGGGAGAGTGTTAAGGATATAGTGCACCAGGAAGGATTCCGACATCTCAACCTCGAGATGCTTAAGTTGAGCCGCAATGTCCCTCATTTGCATAATGTGCTCGCGCACACCTTTCACACTGGTGAGTCTTAAAGAAGAGAACTTCATAATAAGGGTGCTTTCTAAAGCCTTATCTGAAGTGACGAATTGATCATCAATGGACTTTAGCAAGTCTTGAACATTGGTATGCTGATCAACGAAACCACGAATACCAGCAGAGATTTTAGTCTTAATGAACATCATACTAAGGCGATTAGATCGTTCCCATTGTTCATAAAGCATGATATTCTCTGGAGTACTGGTTTGAGTAATTTTAGGTGGTTCGTTTTTCCTAATAGCATAATCAATATCCATCCACCCTAATTGAAGGAGAATTCTTTCTTTCCATATTTTATAGTTATCCCCTTTCAGATCGGAAATATCACAACGGATATCAGAGAAATTTACAGGTTGAGAAGTTGCAATTAAAGATTATATGCTTATTAAAATTTGAGGCCTAAACTATAATCATTCTTTACCAGTGTAAATCATGAATAATATAAATCTAGTGACATAAAACTTGCCTGTGGGCTAAAGTTTTAATTCAATTAAATTCATCCTAACTTTACGATAAAACTATCAAATTATGTTCCTTTTTCTAATCCGTGTGGGTAAATTAGAAAATATAATTTAATATTATATCATAATTAATCACACAAAAATATAATAAAAATTCATGTGGGATAAGATTTATTATATCATATATGATTAATTACAATTAATATTTAGTTTCTAAATGTGATCATAAATAAAATTTATTATAGTTTTAATTAATTAAAGATGTTGTGGCTACTCTCTAATTAATTAAACTATATGAATCACTTAAATATTAATTAAATCCTTATGTTCAATTTATTGCACAAAATCATAAGCAATATTAATTTAATTTTAAATATTATTTATCTTAAATTGCATATATGAGAATAAATTATACAAGCAAAAAATATAAGCACTAATTAAATCCATAAGAGCCATTAAATATTAATTTCATTATGCATAAATTATTTAACTCAATTTTATATGTATAATTAATTACAAAATTTATACATATAAATACCCAAAACAAATAATTTAAGCATAATGTATTTAAATAAAATTTTAATGTGTCCAAAAATTATTTAAATAAATATAACATATATAATAATTATTATACACATTACAAACTTAAGTTAAATAATTAATCACATTTAGAATTATTATATATATATATATATATAGAACTGGTGGTCGAGTGGATTGCTTATTATACCTTTAAGAAGGTTATCTGGGTTCAATTCCAAGATGAAGCAAAAAGAAGGAAATTTTTTTTTAAACTTCATCTTCAACCTCCAACCGGGTCAACTTGACCCGGTTTGACCTTAATGGATACCTGACCGTATATTTCTATTCCAACGATAAAATCTGGCGTTCTTTTTATCAAAATTCTCAGAATTCGATTTCCGAGTGATTCATGATATTAATTTGAAGTAAAAACATCATTTTAAATAAAAAGTTAATTAATGAAGCAAATAAATACCCACGGCAAATTGGATTTATTTTCTTCATTGTTTTTCAAGTTTAATTTTACAGAATCACTCAAAAATCAATAGTGAAACACTTTATAATTTCCATATGCATCAAAAACAATCAAAATAAAAAACCCAAAATTTCAGTTCTCGTGAAACAGAGCAAAACAGAGTTGTTTTCAAATGGCTCTGATACCAAATGTTAGAGTCTCAATTCAATCCAGAAACGTTCATAAAACCATATGAACTCATAATTTAAATGCAGCGGAAACAAAATTGGATTGAAAACATACCTCCTGCCATTGATCAAATTTCAGCACTTACACGGGAATTCCAATGGATTTTCTGTTCGATGCTTTCACTGGTTTCTCACACTTATTCTCTGCGTATTGATGGTGTATCTGAATTGTTATGCAGTTAATAGTGAGAGGACCCGATACTTTATTAAGGTTCTTCCATCAAGAACCTCGATCGGTTCTGACGAAACCGAACCGTCACCACGGTTCACTAACGTTGCACCACTCTGATTTACATATATTTCTAAATGTATATGTTTTTTTATTGTTCACGTAACATTATAAATATAATGTAACTTTTAATATTCATTAAATAAGTGATATAAAGATTTAAATAATTCTTATTCATAATGGAGAATGGATATTTCATAAACGAGAAGAAAAATATATGAATGGCATTCCAAATGACATATGCATAAAAATAAATATGACTTTGAAAGAATTGAGAGAAAATATGTGATGCATTACATCTAAGTGATAACATCGATATCAAGATGAAATGTATGGGACATAAAAAACTATAGAGACGTAGAGTACTTCATCAATATAAATGTTATAAAACATAATAAATAGTACAACAAATTGTATATAACTCATCCAATCCAATAAGACGTCCATGAAGAGTTTAGTCTACTTTCAAATTCTAACTATGTAACAACAAGCTCAGATAATAAGAATGACTCAATAGCAAATTCGATACCGAGAAAGAGCTATTCAATGGTAGGATTTTTTATAACAAAAAAGCTTTTAAACTACATGTCTTAACATAACAATAACTAAGAGATTTCACTACAAGATTAGCAACTCTAACAAGACCAGCATTAGAAAGAAGTGTAAAGATGAAAATTATCATTGAAAACTTGCAACAAATAAGATTGAATAATCATATGCATTCAAGGTAACTATTTACAATAAAGATCATTCATGTTCACAAGTGTTTCAAGATCAAAGAGACAAGCATGCCATGTATAAGTATGTAGTTAACAATATCAAAGAATTTTACCAAAATTCAGATAAATAATTACACTTACAAAAGAAAGATCATGGGAAAAAAAGAAAGCAATAAAACAAGTACGATGAAATACTAGAGAATCATACACTAAACTACTTGGATTCTTCTACATGTTAGAAAAGACAAACTTGAATTCATACACTGAGATAAAAACTTATGCAAATTCCAACTTTAGGTATGAATTCATGGCAATTGGAGTATGCATAAATGGATTCAACAAATACATGCAGCAAGTACTAGTAGTTGATGGAACATTCATCGAAAAAAGAGGAGAAGAGTTATTACTTGTAGTAGTTACAGAAGATGAATAATCAGGTAATAATGATTTTATGATAAATGTATTGTTTACTTAATCATGTTTTAAAAAAACTTCCTAAATATAACTAGTTACATTTCTGCAACACTATAAATGTAACATGTTATATAACAAATTACTATTATAACATATAATGTAACGCAAATTTACTCTGTTTCATTTGTGGTAGATGAAAAAACCACAAAATTATGGAAATGATTTTTTAGAAGACTAAAGTTGTTTATGAAGAAAGGGAAATTTTGGTATAGTTTTAGATAGAAATCCAATAATAAAATCAACAGCCTATACGATTTATGATAACAAGGCACATCATTGTTATTGTTATTGTTACTACCATATGAAACAAAACCCCATAACATACTATCATAACAAAGCTATAAACATCTACTTCAAATTAGTTGCTTACACTTACAATAAATAAAAGTTCAACAAGAATATGTACATGATTAATGAAGCTTTAAAAGTAATAATGAAATACATAATAAAGGCAAACTATTCATCTTGTGCAAGATCAAAATGTCCATCTTCAATAATAAGGTACGACTTCATGACTTCAAACAACGCAGAACACATGAATTCAACACTAAGGTATGATCGAGACTTCTTGTAACACATTTATTAGGATAGATTCGAAACATAATCCAAAGATGGTTTGCAAAAAGGAGAATAGCTACTTCAAATATGGGAACATTAATAAAATAGGTACAAGATAAGATTGAAAAAAGAAAGATCAAGATAGAACAAATTAACATAATAGACATAAACAAACAAAAAGTACAAGTGGAAGGGGAGTTTAATAGTCACCAGGAGACAAAACTTGTAGATGTGGTAAATCTCAAGCACTAAAAATACTTTGTGCATATACAATTGTAGCATGCAACTAAAAGAAGTTGTCCATATAAGATATGTGTTCAATCTACTACCAAACATCTTACTTGAAGTTAGCATATGAAACTTCATTTTACCCTATAGAATAAGAAAGAAAATAGAATCTATCAACTATTGTAAGAGATATCCTAGTATTGTCACCAATTATTAAAAAATTTGATGACACCATATAAAAAAAAGGAAGGAAGAACAAGAAAATCAAGGATGTCATCGCTTGATGGTTTTAAATGACTCAAGAAGGAAAGGAAAAATAAGAAGGAGAAGGAACCCACAATATAATAATAAATTCATGCCACTTTACATTTTATATTATTATAGATTTGATTCATAATTTATATTCATTTTATTATCAAATTTACATATGTATTATTGATAATTGAAATTATAAAAAAAATTAAATTATATACATTAATATGAGTTTACATCGGTGGATAAGAATCTTTTGTTAAAATGTCATCATTAAGTAATATTTGTAAATCTTTTGTTCTTAAATATTTCATTCACTAACATAACTATGTATATTTTAATAAATACATTATTTTTCAAATATAATGTAACATGTTATATTGATCTTATAAAATAAATCAACTTATTACATAATAAAAACAATTGTGTCGAACATAATGTAATAGATTACATTATTCTTGCAACATAACGTAACTTGTTACATAATTAATACTTAAATACTGAACATAATGTAACATGTTACACTAATATTATAATACAATATAACATATTACATATTATGGTCAACACATAATGAATTTAGCAATTTTTAATACATAATTAGTAAAGTAAGAAAATTTGTACCATTAAATTCAAATCAGATTAGCAAAAGAAAACTAAATCCATCAAACCATTAAAATCAGGAAAAAAAACACAAACATTACATACTGATATGTTCATATTTCTATCAACAATATTCCAATTAGAAATGAATTACTATGATTTGTCGAGCCTTCTAATAAATAGGGTCTAGCAATTCATTATTACAAACGAATTGTATGCAATATCTATGTTTAATCTTCATAAGATTAATGGAATTAATCATGTACAATGTCCATTCTTTCGTCAAGAACTCCACAAATTTAAAGAACCAAACTCCACAATCATGACTGCAACATTAAAATAATGGAAAATACATTAAGATGAATTAAACTAATATTATAAATAAAAAGTATTAACAAGATATAATTAAATAAAAGTATTACATTTTAGCTTGCTTTGGAACATCTTCCACCACAAAAATTGGCCAGGAAGTGTATGGATCAACTCAACAATTCTTATCATATCCATGATATCCTAAAAATTATAACATGATGGGTATCATGATCGCTATATGGTTACATATTTCCTTCATATTAGATGTATCCAAAAAATCATGCAACTTGATAAATCGTTTGGCCAAATATATTATGCCGCATATCAAATGATTACAGTCAATATTAATTAGTACATATAATATATCTAAATCAATCCAATCAATTGGTTAATATTCAATTAAATTTGGAAAGGTAGTAGTAAAGTGAACCAAATAATTCATCAAGACGTATGTTCTTTGTATTTTTGTGACAGGCAGTGACCAAATTCATACATTCTATGTACACAAAAGAATATATAATTTATAATTAAAATATTATTAAATATGATGAATAGTTATCATTATATAAATTTATCCTGTTAAAACATAATGCATAACACGAAATGTCATTTCTTATATGCTATGTAACACATTACATCCTTTCTGAATCATTATATAATATGTTATATCGCATTGAATATTAATGTAACATGTTACATTGTAACTAAAATATAATGTAACATGTTACATAACATCATATATTGAAAAAATAAAAACCAATCCATCCCATAACATAGAAAAATAATTCAAATAAGAATAACTCATACACTAAACTATTATGTAACATACTAAATCGTTTGTGAACTCATATGTAACATATTAAATAGTTTCTAAAATGATATTTATTATGTTACATTGTAATTAAAAATATTGGGTAACATGTTTATGACATCATAATTTGAAAAATAAAAATCAATCTAGTTATACTAAAAAAATCTCCAAAATAGAATAATTTTTCAATCTTAAAGTGTTGAGATAACGAGACCTTCATGCCCGTATATCACATAAAACACTATCCAAATGCTATAAAACAAAAAAAAATACATGTAACTATTAAACTATATGATAAAAAACAGTTTATGAGTATTAAGTTTAAACAAAAATAAATTGTAATACTTATAATACCCTGAAGCAAAATATCCAACAAACATATGAATATAATGAAAATAAAAAGATAATAATACATGTGGAGATTTATTTCTAAACAATTCATTGAAATGCTTCTCCCAATCCTTAGGAAGAGGTTGGTAAAAGCAACTTGGACACTCTAATACATCATCATCCTTGCAAATATATGTAAACTTATGCATATCATCAACAAGTAAACTCAATCCCACAGGTTTAAGTGAAGGCTCCATTTATATTCTATCATAATCAAAAAATACACTCTTCTTATGCGGACAAACATAAAGGCTTGAAATAACTCTTGATAGTTTAATTGATCTTCGTTCTCTCTCAAACACAAAAGTATATACATATTTAGAAGTTAGGAAGTGAGGATCAAACCTTATCTTAGATCCTGAGTGATAAAATTTTGCATATTGATCCAATTAATCAATGCATCACTATAAAAATTTAGATCACAAAAGAGAATATGAAGTCTTCAAAACAATTAAATCCATGTCAAAATCAAAAGAAGGCATGTCTTCATCATTAGCATTAGGCATCCTACCATGAATGTCACTTTTTGAAGGTCGAATCAATGTAGTATAGACCTTAGTTAGAGACATGTATGATTTAAAAGTATGTTGTGTCTTTACAACAAAGAAAATTCAAAATCAAATCAATGATAAAATTGATTAATAATGTAATAAACAAAAAATATTATAATATCATACAATAATTTATAAATTAAAGATTAGGAAAACCTCGAAGAAATCATTATAAGATCCACACATAATCCATCAATGGAAGGTTTATGTTCATCAAACCTCCGATCAAAATAAGCTCTTTGCTAACTAAACTTGTCATGAATATATGAAGTTAGCTTGTTATAAAATCATTGAAGTCAACATTTGATAACTTTAACCATTCATCAAACCTCTCTTCCCGACAACTCTTTTAATTCTCCACTAACTTATCCTTCAATAAAACATCATCAACAGGTTCATATTGTGAACCTCCAGCTTAGCTTTAGGACAAACCCACCTCATCATTATAAATTACCTCAACATGGAACAACAAAGATTTAAAATAAGGAGCATCCTCATGTACTAATACTGTATTCCCGCGAAACTACAAAAAAACATAACATAATATGAAAAATTATCAAAATAAAATTAATATAAGCTTAAACATACAAATTCAAAAGCCATTTAATAATTAACATCATGTGTAACATATTATACACGTTGTTACATACAATATAACTTGTTATATAACATATATATGTAAAAAGTTGTGCAACATGTTACATCATGATACATTCAGATTTCCTCCTTAATGCAACATGTTACATCATATGTTAACAAACGATATAACATGTTACAATAATATAATCTACCAATGTAACATGTTACAAAACATACCAAAAATGATGTAACATGTTATATATGATAAAACAATGAAAACAAGTTGTTGAATACTTAAAGCAAACAATAAAAATAAAACAAACATAAAATAAAACATTACCACATAAGACTTATCAATAATAGCCTTGACTTGGGCCAATTTTGGCTGGAGAATAGTTGTCCACCTTAACTTTGTTGGGAATTCATCATTCAAGCAAACAACTAGTTTATTCCCAATGTCTAGAATGGAATCATATATTCAAACTTTGAATACTAAACTAAGTCCATATATTTAAAAATAGACCATATCGTCCTTCTTTTATTTCAGCTTAGTTTTGTCCTTTTTCTAATCCATTCTCAATGCCACATTATGCATATGCATATAATCTTTGTTCAAGCTATCAAAGAGTAAGTTGAACACAATGTCGACCCAAGGATAAGAATTGACTTATCTCAATCACCAGCCAATAGCAACGCTTCTTTATAAACGAATAGATTTTTAGCTTCCCAAGTAAACCGCACTCTAAAAAGTAAATCGAATAAATCATAACGACATCATCTTCTATAACCTCAACAAACTCAAAATCATGACCAATAAATTACTTTCCTTTAGAACCCTTACTGCTCGAACCAACCTTCTTTGGTTTCATGCCACCCTTCCTTTTATTAGTAGTAACGAAGTAAGGATTCTGCCTTCCAATACAAACCACAAAAAAACTCAATCTTAATGGTACAAAAATTACTAAAATACTTGTTAATAAAAGAAGTTGGATCATTTTCAACATCAATATACTCATCTTCGTTCAATAACTTGAGACAAGTAGTGATTCAAAATTCAGTGCGAGAGAACCTCAACACATTAGTACTTATCCATAACTATATCTCCTTACTGATGTGTAAGGGAGACATTTCCTTAATAGCAACAAGTGGATCAATTGCTCATTAAATCTATAATTTAGTAAATCATAAAATTTGTTGAAGCATGAGAACTTTAATTTATAGGCCTCGTTCAGTATTTTTATACAGTTCATTATCATTTAAGGTGTGGCATTACAGCCACAACAAAAATTAAAATCACTATCCATACCGAGAAGTTAGGGAACAACAAATTATATTTAAGGTATGAAACCTAAAAATGAAAGAAAACTATATCAGATGTACATTTAATACAAAAAATACATAATAAACTACAATAAGATTGAAAATGAACAAAAAAACACAAATAATATAATTTGATATTAAAACATACAACATATAACCACATAAATGATTACAAGAAAGAAAAATGTACATGTATATAACAAATTAAAAATTAAAAACTAATAAAGAATAAAATTTAAAAATAACACATAACTAAATACCGAAACCTATTACGTTACTATCCTACTATAATGTAACATTCTACGTTACAAACAAATCCTAGTTTCTTATAAATATCATATAAACGATTATAAAACCTAAAAATAATTGCAAAAACATATAGAAAAATATATAATTTTTTTAAAAATAAATAATAATGAAGTAGAAAAGGAACAATATAACCTATTATATCAAAATTTTAATACAACATAACAACATACATTCAATACATATACAATTTAAAAATGAAGATTTTATTATAGATATCAATTAAAAAAATTATAAGAAGAAATTGAACATCACTAACATCATCCTCCATATATGCAAGAATCTTCATAGGTTGATATGGTAAAGTAGTATGAACACTTGTCTTTTTTTAGACATCTTACAATAAAATTAGATTCAAAACACTTGAATTAAAATATAAAAATGCATATCAAATAGAAAACAAAAAAAACACAACAAAAATTTTAAAATGTAAAAAATTAAAAAAAACTTTCAGAAACCCAAGCTAATGTACAATATAAGATACCATATAAAAAATAATAAACACAACAACTTAAACCCTAACATACAAACTGTCATAGTAACTCAAATGCATAATATCGGATAAAGTAACAACTATAAAATAAAAATAATGTTAAAAAAGAAAAAATTCATTACAAAAATACGCTAATATTTAAAGTAAAAAACACATATGAAAAATCCAAAACAAAAACAAGAAAATATATGTGCCACTCAAAACAACAAAATGTAAATAAAAAATTCAAATAACAACATCGAACAAAAAAAACAGAGAAAAACTTGTTAGTGATTATCCTTTAACGTGCAAAACTGGAACAACGACAACCAAATGTTAAATTAGAAAAACAAAAAACAAATAAGATATATGAAATATGTGTACTTAAAACAAATATAAACAAATGAATTGAATAAGTTTAAAACAACTTACCTCATTAAGTAACGAAAATAGAATTACACAAAATCAAAAGACATAAAATCACCCAAAAAATGTAATATACTATGCGATATGAATGAGTCAAGAAAATCAAACAAAAAACTTGAAAAATCTGTGAAGAAAAGAGTATAGTTAGTGACAAAAAATAACAAAAAAGAATAAAAAATACATAAAAAAAACACATTCTAGTAGCGCAAGCAAGAACATAACCCACTTCGTAGATAATCAACGAAAAAAAGAAAAAATGAGGATGAAAAATCAAGAGAATAAAATGGAAAAATGAATGAGAGATATGTGTGAGAGAATGATGATATCAATTAAGCGTGGTGTTTGGGATTTCAAACTCATGTATCTCGATATACTTTCTATTAAGAAAATTAGAAAAAAATGTCATCTTCCCTACATAAAATGATTTATAGTCGAAATTCATAAAAAACTAATATCTGATATACCCTCTATTCTAGGTATTTTCATGCTATTTATACCTCCACTATGTTTGGGTCTATGACTCATGAAATTGTGTTGTTTTTTGAAAAAAAGGTATAAATTTACAAGTTAATAGAAAGAAAATTACAAAATAATAATAATGTTAAAATTTATAATAAAAAAAATAGCAAACTCAATAATATTGAATGGAGTTTAATTAGATAACATTCAATCATAAATAAATCTAAATGACTTTAAGAATTTGAACGATATTCAATATAAAATTATGTACAATATTTTTTAATAGTAAAAATGTATGAACTTATCATAAATGATATTATTTATGTGGTTATAAATTATAATGATACTATTATTGTTATTTTATCAAAAAAAAAAAAACAATTCCAATAATTACTTATTTTGAACAACAACAAATTTATAATAATTTACAATAAATTGTCACTACTATTAAAAAATAGGATAAGGTACCATACATGTCTTTTGGATTAGGTTATTTGTATGGTTTAGTTTCTCAAATTAAAAATTTTGTCATCTAGCTCCTTAGATAGAAAAAAATTATCAATTTATGAAAAATTATATCATTTTGAAAGCTTTCTATTAAAATGTTATTATTTTTTGTTAAGTGATTAAAACATGATTAAAATATGAGTCTTTAACAATAACAAAAGTGAAATTTGATATGAAATTATTTAATAAAAATAAACAATAATAATATTGAAACATAAAGTTATTTTAATTTTTATTAAAAATTAATAAAATAGTGCCAATTTACAAAAAGTATGATGATTTTTTTAATGATTTTTTGTATTAATTCACTTTATTATTTTTAAAGATTATTGTTTTAATTGCGTTTAATCATTTTATAGAAAATATTTTAATAAAATAATATATTGGTGAATCATTGCGTTTAATTCCTATGAGTAAATAACACAATTTATAATCTAAGTTACTAAAAGACATAAATAATTTAATATAAGATAATTCTATCCATTTTTTCTGTAAAAAATAGTGGTGAATTATTAAAAATACGCTAATATCACATCCAACCCAAAACTTTTATTTTAGTGTAAATTTTACATTAGAATAAAGTAATTTTCACACCAATTTTTATCTCGAATCCACCATACTATTTATCATTCTAAAAAATATTTTTTTAACAAAATTGCTACTTTAAGAATGAAAATTGATACAGTTAATAATTATTCATTTAATGCATATTTGATTAATTTATTTATGATATTTTTTATATATAAAAAGTCATAATGTTTGGTCAACGATCACTTTTTTCTTTTTTGTGATATTTTTATACCAATAAATATCAAAATGTTTATATATTAAATTCATGTTTTATACTTTTTTATTAGTTTTTACATCAATAAATACCAAAATATCCATATAATAAATATGATTTTATGAATATTTATTTTATATAATTTAATTGTTTATTTTATTAATAGTGATAATTCATACAATTAATGATTGTTTATTTAATGAGTGTTCGATCAATTCACTTATAAACATATATTTTTTTAAACTCATAATGTTCATGTCGATATCATATCATATCTCATATTAATTAAAAAAAGAATAATCAACTAGTAAAAAATATTTATTTAAATCAATCAATCTTTCATTCATATAAAATTAACTTCTTATATAGTAAAATTATTAATTAAATAAGTTAATATGTTGTTCTAATATATTTGACTTATTTATTAAATAAAGTTATGTAATTATTGTCAATATCATGGTAAATTACTCATATTTATATTGTATTTGGATTTTATTGCTCATAAAATAATTATTATTATATATTTATTCATGATTAAATTAACAAATTAATTAACTATTTTTTTAAGAATATTTTTACAAACCACCTTATAAAAAACTTTAACATCAAATTTTCAATTATAATAAAAATAACTTAAAAATTTATATTTAAAGATTTATTTTTTTATTTTATAAATTGAAGAATTTATGACAATATATCTATTAAATTTGAACGGTCAAAATTATTTTACCATGTATGTTAAGGATTTCACCATTCGCACAATCAAAATTTTAAACCCAAATTTATACGATTTTATAAAATTCTTATATATTTATTAGTAAACTTAATTAAGTTTAATTAAAAATAATTTTATTCTCATTAAATGAACATTTCATTACTAAAATACAAAATTATCATTAAAAATATATTTTATTTTAAGTTTTTAACTACCATTAAATCAAATATTTTAATTATATTATGATTTTTACACTAAATTTAATACCTATTAAATAAAAAGCTGTAATTTATTGTTCAATATAGATTTTATTAATTTATAATATAAAATGTATAATTATATATATATATATTCTTAATTATTGAAAATATTTGATAAAATTTTGTTACAAAACACAAATATTTATGTTGAGAATAATAATGACAACCCCATTTGATTTACAACACTAATCTTATATGTCATATCGAGGAAAATATATTATCGAGTACTATCGAGTGGTAAATCTCTTAAATCTAAACCCATTATTTTTAATTTTAAGTATAAAAAGTTGTTAAAAAAAATAGTACCTTTATGTTATGTGTAAAATAGTTCACGTCAAGTAGCATAATATGAAAAATCTTAGTCAACAAATAACTCGAAGGTCAATCAAATGAGCATTAAGTCAACAAATAAGCATCGGTATTAGTTAAATATCTAACATGATATACGACCAACGTTTAAACCCTTAATTATCCAACAAGAAAATAATTAAGCAGATAACACTTTGATATTGAAAGATAAAATATATCATTATGGGTAAGAGTCATTAATAGGTATATTATCTCTTATAAATAGTCAATACTATACTTAACTGTAGACACCGAGATCTATACTCTTTCCCTAAATATCTCTTTTTGTATAAAAAAGAAAGACATTAGTTTCCTCAGTCTTTTCATTATCAAGACTCACTTAAGCATCAAAGGGCCAAAGGTCGCCACACCTTATGATGGTCTAAGGTCTTAACGTTGTGTTCTCTGTTCTCAAGTACACATGAAGTAGAGGTGCATCCAATCATTGATGTCGACAAAAATCGACATCAACATCTGGCAACATCTGTGTGAATGAGTGTGCTCTACTAATTGAATCACAACTAGAGAGAAATTTCTATAGTGTTCTCTAACATTCTAAACTAGGTGGCCCTTGAAAAAGGGGCCCTGAAAGTTCAGAAGAAAACTGCTTTAGAAGAAGTTCATTCTATAAGGTTCTCATTAGTGCTCAAAAAGCACTAAAATTACCATGATTTTATGCTCATTAATTGATTAAAAATATATATATTTATATGTTTTATCATATATTTATATAAATTTGTCTTTTTCGAAATCACGGGTATTTTTATTGTTTTTCAGGTATTTTCGCTTAAAAACGTAACTTAAAGACTCAAAGAGGAATACTGGAAGCAATACATCAGAATTATATTACTAAATAAATTGGGAAAGGTCAACAAATATGGAAAAAAAATGGACAAAATAGGTCGAAAAGGTCAAAAATGTCAAAAAGGAGAAAATCGCGCCCGGAGCAGCCCATCCCGCGCGCGCCAACGCCCAGCCGCGCAGAGCTACGCGCGCGGTACTGTTCATCCGTGCCCAGCTGCCCTCCGTGCGTGCTGACGCCATTTCGCCCCATTTTTCACGTGCATCCGCCCCATGACGTCATATTGACGTCATCAATGACCTCAACATGTCCATTACGCGTTTTTACATTTTTTTAACATTTTTTTACTCATTTTTTCTCTCCATCTTCACCTATAAATACCCCCCTTCCCTTCACTTCAAAAAACACCTCAAAACACACTTCTCTCTTCTTTCTTTCTCTCCATTTATTAGTTTTTAGTTTTTTTTAGTTTTTCTTATGTTTTAGCTAGTTTTTCTTATGTTTTAGCTAGTTTTTCTTATGTTTTAGAGTTCTTCCCTTTTTGGGAAGAACTAGTTATGTTTTTTGTGATTTATTAGCTTTTGGATTCAATAAATGGGAGTGCAAATTCCGTTTGGAGGTTATCTAGCAACGGGAATGGCATCGAAGTACTGTAAGGATTTTATTTTCTTTGTAGTTATTTTTTATGCTTTATTCTTACATGTTATATTTAATTTATGCGTGATTAAATTTAACTGTGCTGTTTGTTTGTAAAAATGATATAATAATAACGTTGTTATGCTTGCGAAATATTAAATAGGTAAAAATCTCTAAAATGAATTGATTTTATTTTTATTCAAGATTTTATATTAAGAATATTAGAGAGATATATATTATTTTTCATTACAAGCTTAAATCTGAAAGTTAGATTTTAAGGTTTAATTATTCGATTTGATTTAGAGTAGTGCTCTTTTATTTGTTGGTACAATTGTCCGATAGTTAGAGTGAAGCTCTATTTCAAAAGTTTTTTTATAAGAATTATTATCTGAAAATGTATTGACAACACATTTTCAGTAGTAGTTTTAAAACTTGAAAGTTAGTACTCAGATAACTAAATTCTTAGGTTTAATTTGGACACCTTGAATAAAGTTTAAACTGTCTAACCCCACCAAAGGTGGCATTTAAATGGTTCATTTTCAATCTCTTAGAAAAAGGAATTAATTTAATTAACCAAATTAGTTATCAACCCCACCCATTGGTGTTAATTGATTTGTTTAGTTAACAAAGAATATCTAACCCCACTAAAGGTGGTATTCATACAAAAAAGGGAGAATCAATAAATATCAATTCATATCTTTAATAACCTAAATAATATGAGCAGGCATAATTAACTTAGTTATTATATCCATAAATACTCCACTATTATAAATGATAAAATTTGCATAAATATTTATTGAATCTATGTTTATTTTTATGTTAGTAGATTAAAAACACAAAACCCAAAATATCATGACAGGATGTTTAGGATTTAATTTCGTTTTTAAAAGTTTGAATAATAAATTAAAAACCACATTCATTCCTTCCTTAGATCGACCTTGTGAGTATACTTATCATTTTCTACGAAATGATCCGTGCACTTGGAGAGTTTTATAAATATAAAACCAAAGTATTGGCAGGATCGGCGATGCCAGTTTTCGTTCATCAAGTTTTTGGCGCCGTTGCCGGGGATGACTCCGTTCGGGGATGGCATCAAAGTTTTTGGCAATCCCGATTCTGTTCATCAAGTTTTTGGCGCCGTTGCCGGGGATGACTCCGTTGCGGGGATGGCATCAAAGTTTTTGGTAATCCCGATTCTGCTCATCAAGTTTTTGGCGCCATTACCGGGGAAGGAATAACGTTTTTAATATATTTATCAAAATTTTAAAAATATTTTTATGCTGTAAATAATTGTGATTTTTTTTTTGTTTTTGTAAAAATATAAAAAATAAAACATTTAATCAAATTTCAAATTTCATAAGAAATAATAAAAAAATAAAAATATAAAAAAAAAATAAAATATAAAAAATATAAAAAATATAAAAAATATAAAAAATATAAAAAAATAAAAAAATAATAAAAATAAAGAAAAAATAATAAAAATAATAAAAATAATAAAAAAATTATTTTATTTTCTTTTACCTTTTTCAATTTTATTTTATTTTATTATTATATTATTTTTCTTTCTTTAGCTATTTTTTTTTCTTCTTGATTTTTATTTAACTTACTTAACTTAGGTTTTTTTTTACTAACTTAATTAACTTAGATTTGTTTTTTTTAACATTAACTTAGGTTTTTACTTAAATTTTCATTAACTTAATTAACTTAGTTTTTTTTTACTTCACTTAACTTAATTAACTTAGATTTTTTACTTCACTTAACTTAATTAACTTTTTTTTCACTTAACTTAATTAACTTAGATTTTTTACTTCACTTAGCTTAATTAATTGTTTTTTACTAACTTAATTAACTTAGATTTTTTTAACTTAACTTAATTAACTTAGATTTTTTAATTCACTTAACTTAATTAACCTTTTCTTTAAACTTAATTAACTTAGATTTTCATTAACTTAAATTTTTATTTAACTTAACTTAATAACATGAAAAGTAAAGATCTAAGAGAGTTCTGTCTAGGAGACTAGTTCTTGGAAGCCTTTGTGCCACTAGTCTTTCCTGGAAACGTTGTTCTGTCTAGGAGGATGGTTTTTAAGGAGCCTTTGCACCACCATTCTTTCCTGGGAGCACTCTTGGTTAATACTGATTATGTTATTTTATTTAAAAAAAAACAAAACAAAAAAAAATTTCTCAAACTATCTCCAAAATTTTAAAGTTTTAATTACAATCTAAGGAGTTAGTTGCTTTGTTTGATCTAGGTACAATTGTGTTTTGATACCTTAATTATTTGATTTGCACCTAGACGTGGGTTATTTAAAACCCTCAAGTATGCCTCTAGTTTTAAGTACAAAAAGAAATTTGAAAATCAATAGGGCATGACTAAAAAAGTATAGGTAGACAACATTGTCTTACTTGTAGGTTTGATTAACTCAATGATGAGGGGACATTGAGTTTACTTAAAATGCAATCCCCAAGTTACGTCTTGCTAAGACGTTAAACTAAGCGCTGGATGGGAGGCAACCCATCATTTTAGGTAATTTTCTTTTATTTCTTTTATTTACTTAATTTTATTGTTTATTTCATTTTAATTACATGTGAATAATTTTTAAATTGTTAAAACTAAAAATATTTGTTGAGATGTTAGAAGTTCACAATGACCGTCAGTATACACTTTAATGATGAATATGATGGATGCACCTGCATTTTCCATTACTACTTGCATTTTCTCAAGAAATAGGTAATCTTTCTTCTCTTTTCTCTTTATCTTTAATTTACAATTATTACATTGAGGACAATGTAAGTTCTAGGTTGGGGTGGTGAAAAGTTACCATGCTTAATTAAAAAAACAATTTGACAATTTTAAAATAAAAAAATAAAAAAAATTTATTTCTATTTTGTGTGATTTAGTAATTTTTGGAATTAAAAAAAAACTTTTTCACAAAAAATTATCATTTCTTTAAATCAAATTTAAGTAAATAGTTAAGTCTTTTGTACTGTTTAGATTAATTTTTGAAAACATATCATGAAATATTTTGTAATTATTTTTTGATAATTAGTTAGTTTTTGTCATAACTAGTATTTCTTGATAAGATGTATAAATTATATTAAACCCAAAATCGGTGTTTATGAATTTTTTTTAGTGGAGACTACCTTTGTGAGATATAATTTGAGCCTAATTTCCTTTATTCAGAGTGAAATATATATTTTTTCTACTCCAAACACATTTCTTATTTCTTCAAATTTTTAGATGATCTCTATAGGTATTAGCATTGAATGTATGAATTTTTTCTCATCTTAATAGAGTATCGTATATTTTTTATTATTATTATTGCTTAGATTAAATGATTTGAGTAGAAATTGATAGTATATGCTTATATCTCGTTCATGCATGACTGCTACAAAAAAAATACATATATGGGGTTACCTAAACCAAGATCAAACAGAAAAGCCACAAAATTAACCACTCACCAAAATCCAAAAAAAAAATGTACAATCTGTACATAGGTTGACTCTCTAAAATACATATATTGAGAAATATCTTCAGAAAAAAATAGAGAGATAAAGAATATATAGTATAATCTACATACTATAACCCACATTGCCTACAAAGTTGTGAGTAAAAGTTAATTACAAAAGAAAGATATAGGAAATAATTCCCTAAAAAGTCATTGCACTCTCTTCATTTGTAAAAGGCATATATCTTGAAATTCTTTCTTAATGAGTTTGATTTATGCATGAAAATAATTTTTATATATGATATCTTTATAATTTATCCATTTGATTCCTTTTATGAGATCAATGTTAAAATAACACTTTGAGCCTTTATTCTTTATACATATGCGAACATATTAGTTCATGACACTGAGAGTGTTTGAACCCATAGGATTCAGTGTTTTGAGAGTATTGACTTATGAGGAATAGAGTCGAAGCGAATTCTTATTCATGACACTGAAATTGGGTGAAATTAAATTGATACATTTTTGACATGAAATATGAAAATGATTTTCGACTAATTATTATAATAAATCATGATTGTTTAAAGAGATTAAAATAACTTATGCTTGAGATTTTAATTATGATCTTAAAGGAGATTAAAAAGTATAAGACATTTTTGTGATATGTTGTTTTCTCTTATTTAAAAAAAATTAATTTTTGATTTTGTTGTAATTTTAGTCTTTGAGTTGTTTGTTTTTATTATTTCTTTTAATTTTTACATTTAGTTCAATGTTTGTGGGTATCATTACTGAAAACCCTCATGAGACTCAAACTCGTCCACTAGGGCAACCTAGGGGTTTAAAGGCTTGTTGCATAGGCTAAATGCAACCGTGTCAATCCACGGAAGTGATTTAGGATAGTTTAATTTTTAGTTTTTATCGCTTCTCTTGCTAAGGGACTAGCAAGAAGCTGGTTGGGGGTTGTCTCTAAAAGCCACATTTTTCTACCTTTTTCAAGATGAAACATCCTCTTGAATTGATCAATCGAGCTTTTGTAAAGGATAATGAGGTCTTAACTCATGTCCAGCAAATCATGCAACCACATGTAGAATCTACTAGGACCAAAACTCCTTCCCAAAAAAAGGACAAAGAAAATGGGTCACACTTATTCGAACCCCACCAATAGGGCCACTCGATGGGCATACCTATCATATCATCATTGTCTAAGATATGGTCACACAAGGCACATCAACCACTATCCAAAGAGTAGCCAAATAAAGCATGTCAAACACAAAATGGCCGACCAAGCTCTATGGTACCACCCAAGCATCACAAAATGACCTTGCAACAGTCATAGTCGATGAGTCTAAGTTGCAACCTACCTATGGTACCATCTCCCATCATGCTAGATCAAGTTGGAACCTCAATAGGGATAAGTTTCTATGTATAAACTAGCTGAATAAACACGCCTCTTGATTCTATCATATTCTGAGTCACATAAGTCTGTTCATGTGGGTACATCCTTACCACTAGACAAGCAAAGGGATTTGGTCCTATTCCTCATACAAAATAGGAACGTGTTTATATGGTCCCATGAATACATGCCCGGTATTAATCCAATTATCATCGTACATAACCTCAATGTAGATCCAAAGTTTAGATTTATTAGGTAGAAAAAGAGATCCTATAATCAAGAAAGGTACTCTGCCATAAAGGTAAAGGTAAAGAAACTCTTGAAAGCTGGGTACATAATAGAAGTGTACTACTGTAATTGGTTGGCTAATGTTGTCCTAGTCAAAAAGGCCAATAGGTAGTGGCACATGTGTGTGAATTTCATTAATTGAATAAGGTTTGTCCAAAAGATAGTTTCCCACTACCCCGTATCAACCAACTTGTTGATGCTATGACAGGGCATGCCACTCTATAATTTATGGATGCGTACTTTGGGTACAATCAAATCTAGATGTATGACCCTGATGAAGAAAAAACAAGTTTCATTACTGATTAATGGTTGTTTTACTGCAAGGTCATGTCTTTTGGCCTAAAGAATGCTAGAGCCACATACCATATATTAGAGTACAAAATGTTTGAAGACCTCATCGGGCACTTGATAGAGTGTATGTAAATGACATGATCATCAAAAGCAAACACACAAAATTGATGCTCGAGTTTTGTATTTATAAAATAGCATCCAAGTGCATGAATCACCTTGTAAGAAATAATAAATATATTTCAAGGTCCGTCTAAAGGAGAATCACGTGGTTTTTTAAATAATTTAACAAATTCTTAAAAACAAAAATTAAACCTAAACATTCTATCACAAAGTTTGGGCTTTTAAAAGATCTACGCTAATGACACAAAATTAAAGATAGATTTAATAAATACTAGGCAAATAAAATTTACACTCAATAGAAAGTTTATGCAATATATTAATTAATTATGTTTGCTCAATATTAATTAGGTTATTAAATATATGAATTAAGACTATTGATTCTCTCTTATATATAAATAGCGAGTATGGTCGAGTCTACTATTTATTATTAAGTAAAACCACTTAACGCCTTCGACTGGGTCTATCAATTAATTGTAATTAAATTTTGCTTCTTTTCTAAGAGATTAATAAACCATTTAATTTCTAGATTCGGTTGAGTCTAAAAATTTAAACTCTTATTCAAAGTGTCAAAGTTGGGTTTATGATTCAAATATCTGAAAACTAACATTCAGATTTTAAATCTATTATAAAAAATATATCGTTAATATAATTTTTCAATAATAAATCTTATAAAAATCTTTGAAATAAAGCATGACTCTAAATAAGATTTAGATAATTACATTTAGCATCCAAGAGTACTAATCTAAATCAGATCCCGATAATTAAATCTTAAATATAACTCTCATGTTTATTGTAAAAATACTTTGTCAATATATTTTTCATTAAAAAACTTCATTTAAATCTTAATGAAGAAATAAAACTTCATTTATTTTATAAAAATATATATATACTTTAATATTTCACAAGCATATCAAAAGTACTAATATCTCATAATATTTTCAATCATATATGCTAAATTTAATAAATGATCATTAAATTAAACAATAAATTCATAATAACATATAAAATTAATCTGAAAAATAGAAAATACATTTAAATTATACCTCAAGTAAATTGATCGGATACGAATTGTGTGCAATGAAAACGTAAGTATATGTTATGAAACAAGTAATATAATGATAAAAAAATATTGTTTCCACAGATATTACACTATTAAAAACTAATTTTTAAAACTAAAGAAATAAAAATCAATTTTTTGTGTTTTTATGTTTTAAGAAAGAAGAATTAAAAAAAACTAAAAATAAATAACAATAACTAATTAAATCATATATGAGAAAATATCTAGGTTACTTAATCCCACATTTTCTAAACTTGTGAATGACTAAAATCCTCTCAATATAATTATCAACCAATGACATGATCAATTAAATCTAATATAGCATGTATTCATTTCTAAAGTAAACTACACATCATATAATAATTAACCTAATTACATTCTCATGTTAATTAAATTGCATACTATTCATTAAGCTCATTAATTATGGATCACATACATAATAATCATACATCTCTACCTAGAAATTATGCATGTTATTTAAATCAAGACAAACAATTCAATAATTCTCTTAAATCTAATTAATTACCTCTATAGATCAATTATTGGCCAAACAATTAATATCATAAAAATCAAACTAAATAATATAATTAAATTAAAATCATAATTAGGATAAAATATTATATTATCACATGGTGAAAATTAGGTTCATAAGACTTTATATTAATAAATTAACTAAATATAATTTTCTTAATAAAGCTCATAATTTTCATAAAGAAAGACATAAAAATTGATAAAGAAAAGAGAAGAAGAAGAAATACAATTAATCTCTTGAATTATAGCATCAATCTCCTCTTGAATCTCTACCAAAATGATATATTCTTTTGAATTTTTATGTGTTTTTCTCTCTTTTAGCTCCAAAAAATGAAAAAAAAAATGTTAATTTGGACTCATTAGGTTTTATGGGGCAATTGGGGGTTAAATATAACTCAAATGGAATTTGAATCATTAAATTAGCTTCAGATCAATGACTGATATGAAAAGGAGAAAAATTAAGAGCATCACCCAATAGCGACTCGACATATGGCACATAGTATTCATCGTGTAAATCAACGTGCATCGAGTGGTACAAGAGACTAGTCTCGGTCAACGCACATTAAGTCAATACTACACGATGGGATGCAATTCATGATTATGTATTGCATGGCACTTGGATGGAATGAATGAGTGAATCAGGTAACAACACGTGGTGAGAGTATTGACCAAGCAACGAACTCGAAATGAACACTATGTTGACATGTGGCAAGGCACTACATCACTTTATACACGTGGCTGTGTGATTTGCTTGCTCTTATTGTGTGTCATCCATGTGGCTTGCTCCATTAGCTCCCTACTTGCGTCGCATCTACACGGTAGCTTTTGATTGCTCATACATTAAAAATTCATAAAAATTATAGAAAAATCCTAAAAAATTTCAAAATTTATATTTTCACCAAAAATTTTACATTTTAATATTTTTAACCCCAAAAATAATACTTAATGAAGAAAACAAGCAAATATTAAGTAAAAAAGTGCATTGATGACTCTAATTTCATAGAGTCATCGTGTATTTGTCAAATTACAAAATTTCAGTATTGTTTCTGTATCTGTAAAATCTCCAAATAGATTTGTCAATATTGTTTATTGAATTAGAATAAAACTACTACATAAGCTAAATTATGTCCAACTCTTAAAGTTGAGAGAAGAACTTTGAAGTTAAGAAAAGAAAAATTTAAGAGAAATGACTAAGAAATCAGCTAAAGAAAGAGCTGATAGGATGAAGATTATAATGGAATTTAAGGGTTAATAAAAGATTATAAAATGCTATAAAAGAGAGAAAAGTATGGATCATATAGTCATGTGTTGCAGTATGCATTTCTTTACACCACAACATAAGGAAGTTTATAACGCGTGTGATTTTGGATCCGATTGTCTATTGCCGTAGTACACATAAAAGATCGTTGTGGTTCTAATGTTTCTACTCTTCTAGAAGCCCTTTTGTTTTACACCCCTTACATTTGGCTTGGAACATATGTAAGGCTTACATATGTTATTCCTTTATATTTCAAGTTTGCAAATGAGTGCTTCCAAGTACTATTCTTTAAGTGTTTATTAATCAAGTAAATTTAAGGCTAAAAATACTTGAAAAATAATAAAACATACAATTGATTTCAAAAAGATAAATTTATTAAAATGATAATAAATTATGTAAATACAAATCTATTTTGACATTTTAAAGTGTATAAATCACTTTATATTTAGTACATCTTGCTAGAAAATAAAAACTAAAATAAAATTAAACTATCATAAATTATTTTCATAGATTGATATAGTTGCATTTATCGTATGCAACAAGAATTTAAATCCTTAGGTTTCCCTAATAGACGAGTTTAAGTCTCGTGAGGACTTTCAAAGATGATACCCATCAACATCAATCTAAAATGTAAAAATTAAAAAATAAATAAATAACACACGAACAAATAATAAACTAAAATTTTAACAAAATAAAAATTTAAAATAAAAGATAACAAAATAAAATAGCCAAACTTTCTTATGTTTTTAATCTCTTTTAAGTTTACAAATAAAATTCAAAGCATAAGTTATTTTAACATCCTAAATATTAATAATTTATTGTAACAATTTGTTGAAAATTACATTTATATCTACGTCAAAAATGCCTTTAAATTAATTTGTCTAATTTCAATGTTTAGAATCCAAATTCACTTCAACTCTAAACCTCACAAGTCATACTCTCAATAACATTTATCCTATGGGTTCGAGCATTTATTAAAAGTTATACGCGAATAGAATTTATGTAAAGAAATAAACTAATAGGTTTGCATATTATTAAAGAATAAAAGGCTCAAAGTAGGGTATAACATCGATCTCATGAAAAGAATTGAATGAAATGATTTATAAAGAAATCACATATTATTTTCTTACAACAATCAAACTCATCAAATAAGATTTTTCAAGACATACACCTTTTAGAGATGAAAAAAATGCAATGATTTTTAGGAGATTTATTTTTTAATTTTTTTTTGTACTTAGTCATTTCTCACAACTTCATAGGATTTTTTGGATCATAGTATTTAATTTATACTATTTATTTTCTCTATTTATCTTTATTTTTCTTTCTTTTCTTTTTTAGAGAGAAACCCATGTACAATTTGTATATATTTTGGTATGATTTGGTGAGTGGCTAATTTTGGCTTCTTTTTATATTGGCTTAAGTAACCCCATTTATGTCTCTCTCTTTTTTGAAAGTCATGCATGAATGAATAAGGGTATATACTTTCAATATTTACTTAAGTTATTCAATTTAAATAATAAAAATAAATATATGACATTTTATCAGATGTAAAAATCTTAGCATTCAATCCAAAAATCTATAGAGATTATCTAACAATTTGAATTAATAAGAATAGTGTTTAAAAGAGTAAAAATATATATTATCACTCGGAATGGAAAGATAAAGGCTCAAAATATTCTCATAAGCTAGTCTCTACTATTTGATTCTTAAATACCAATTTTAGGTTTATTGTAATTTAATAAATTATCATGAAATACAAATTATGACAAAAATTAACTAATTATCACATCACTCTATTATATGTTAAAGAAATTAATCTAACTATGTAAAGACTTAATCATTTATTTAAAATTAACAAAAAGACATGATAATTTTGCAAGAAACATTTTAAAATCAAACCTAAAATTCCTAAACTAATAAAAATAAATGTAAACAAACAAAAATGAATGAATTTGTAAATAATATTTAATAAAAGATTTAAAAATTGCTCAAATTTAAGTAGATGTAACTTTTCCTACCTCAATCTAGAACTTATATTGCCCTCAATGTAAAAATTACAAATTAAAGATAAAGAGTAAAAAAGAGAAATGTTACATTTTCTAAACATGCTTAAGTATTGATGTAAAAATCTTAGGTGCAACATTTATCATTCCAATCATTTAAATTACACACATCTCAATAAATAGTTATATAGTTCAAGAGTTTCAAAATAAAATAAACCTTGTTCACATGATAGGAATTTAATACAAACAAAATAAAAAAATACATGAAATGAAAAACAAACAAAATAAGAATTCTAGAACAACTTTGGAGCTCAACCATTCATGTCATCCGATATTTGTTCTTCTGGATGTTGTCATGATCGTTCAGGTGGCATAAAGGTTAAATCATAATCTTGATACTTAGATGCCACTAAATGACTTGAGTCTACCCTGAGACGATTAAGTTATAACTGATTCATTCCATGCATTAAAAGGTTATAATTCACCTGATCACAATGCTATCGATTTATAAATGTAGCATGTTAGGCAGTGTAGGCTTGCTCATAGCCTTCCATGTAGGTCATTTTTTCACTTAAATAATAAATTTTATCTTTCATTATCATTCTAAATGAAAAGGTGACCCTTCTATCACTTTGGGCAATATTTGTATCAGAAGTGAGTTCGTGGTAATATGCCATATTTAATAATTCTTTAGGTTGAAGTATAACTTCACCTTTTGAGTAAGTCATTCCCGCTTTTGTATTTAATACAATAACGAGTTAGGGATAAAAGTATTACTATATAGTCCTGTGATGAATTACATTTCCAACATCCATGGACATTTTGGATGTTATAGCATACAATAAAGTTGCTCATTTTCTATCTACAAAGCTGTAACATCTAGTGGGCATTAGTCTTGAACAAACAAAGTATTACCATATATGAGAAACCTTATCCAAATACTTTGTTTCAAAACCTTTAGATTTCCCACCAGCATAACCCCACTCAGCCTCTTTTATTATTAAGCTTTATATTACTATATGGCAATCAACATTTTCTAAGTAAGCCTCATATTCATCTTGACCAATATTCATCAAACAATAATGAACATTAATATCAGTTGGCCCAAATGAGACTAATACACCTTATACTTCGACGGTATTATTGACAGTCTCTAGAACATTTGCATAAAATTCTTGAGCAATTGATTTTATAGTAGTATATGGTTCCTTAATGAACATTCTCCAACCTAATGCTGCTATCACATCAAAAATACCTTTAAATTGACCATTTGGCTCCAAATAAAAATCCATACCCTTTTCCACTATAAAACCTTTATTAATTTTTGTAGCTTTATCAGATATTTACTTGGCTTCATAAATAGAAAATTTGGTCATATCATATTTAATAAAAAGTTTATACCCCTTTTTCTCTATCAATTTTACCCCTTTTTGGTGCCATTTTAAAATTTAACAAAATCTAAATCCAAGGGTTCACAAATAATCCATATAAAACAATTCAATACCAATTAACCCAAAATAATTTCCTCATCCCATTTTGTCCACATAAAGGTTTGAACTATTTTTAATCCAAAAACAATCCATAAAATTAGAGAATTTAATTTAAGACTTAAATTCTATTTTTATTATTATTTATTTGTGTTGTTGAGGATTAAGAATTTGAAGAGCACCCTTTTTGAAGAAGATAAAAATTTGTTGATTTATTGATGATTTTTCTAAAATTTATCAATGGAATGGGTAGGAAATAGATACGAATGAGATTTTTTGGAAACATTTGAAGGTTTATGGAAGAAAGATGTAATTATAACAATGCAAGTATTTAAAATTTTATAATTATCCTACTACTACATAAAAATGTTTATGAAAATAACTAATCTTATTAAAATTTAACAAAATAACCACAAAAACTTAAATTTTAACTATGCTTGAATAAAAACAATTATAACTATAAAATCAAACTAAATTAAATAAAAATAAATTAAAAGAAAATAATAGGTTATCTCACATCTACGACTATATTTTATCATCTTTAACGAGACATTGCTTGGGAGACATTATCATTTAATAAACTTAGTGTGCCTAAATCATTAACTTTATTTGTTGTTCTAACCTGTCAACTAATCTTTATCTTGCTTATGCAAAGTCTCAGTTAGCTGCACAACTTATATTTTCACCTTTTTGATATAAATCTCTAAAGAGTCCAAACTTTGATTTGTTCTTCATTGGTTGTCCCTATTCACTTGAATGAAAGCATTCAAGTTATCCTCTATAGTTGGTTTGTTGGAAGAATTCCAAGGCAATTGTTGGTAGTATTGTTGACCTTGTTGATTTGAGCTTTAGGTAAATGGAGGGTTGCTCTTCCTCCAAAAGAAATTAAGATGATTCCTCTATTGTGGGTTAAAGGTATTTACTTTGGAGTCATACCTAGGTCTTGGTTGGTATCCCCCTCAATACATTGACCTGTTCAGGCACAATAATTTTTTCTTCAAATAGGGAAAAGTATTAACACTGTGTCCCAAAGTACTACACACTCCACATTATTCTTTACTGGTAGTGGCATGTGTAATAAGAAACATAACTTGCTTAGTTAGTTGTGCAAGTTCCATCTATACTTTTGAACTGAAGTTGATTTCATGGATTCAAACCCATCTTACTTTGAAGCTTTTCTATTGAAAATTAGCACCTAACATCTCAAAGAGATTATAAGTCTCTAAGGTTGTCTTTTCTTCCATTGTTCCTCCTGTAGTATTGTCCATAATAATCTAACATTTTTATGTCAATCCATCGTTGAAATATTTGTTATGTAGCTATAAAAGGTAGCTATGATGGGGGAATTGAGTGAGGAAGAGTTTTAACGTATCCTAAGCTTTATGGAAATGTTCTCCTTCCATCTGAGAGAAAAATATGATATTTACTTTGAGGTTTAATGTTTTCTAATGAGAATAGAATTTTCCCATGAATTTATTGTAAACATCTTTCTAGGTCATTAGGGAACCTAAGAGGAGTGGCATCAACTAAGCCTTGATCCTATCCTTTAGGGTGTAGGCAAAACATCTCATTCTAAGTAGGACCTCAGTAAGTATACCAAGAGGGAATGTCTGAACTATTGAATATAAGTCTAATGAAAAATAAAGAGTCTTTATTAGGTAGTCCATTAAAAGAAGACAACAAGAAAAAATAAATATTTTTAAATTAATAATTCCTAGTAGCCTCACCCAGTTCGATTAAGGTAGTAGTATTGTCAATGACTAGCCTTTCATACTCCTTTATGGTGGTCTCCTTAGGTATTCGATTTTCCCCCATAATTGTTGGTTTAAAAGGAAGGTCTAGGTCTGGTTCTATATGTTGCTCAACTTTTTTGACATTGATGCTCAAGTTTTATATTTATAAAATAGCTCGCAAGTGCACGAATCACCTTGTAAGAAATAATAAGTATACTTCCAAGGTTAGTCTGTTCATGCAGTTTTTAAATGATTTAACAAATTCTTAAAAATGAAAATTAAACCCTAACATTCTGTCACAAATTTTGGGTTTTTAAAATATTTATACTAATGACATAAATTTAAATATAGATTCAACAAATATCAGGCAAATAACATTTACACCCAATGGTTATGCTTACTCAATATTAATTAGGTTATTAAATATATGAATTAAGATTATTAATTCTCTCTTATATATAAATAGCGCCTATGGTCGGGTCTACTATTTATTATTAAGTAAAACCACTTAATGTCTTGGGTTAGGTCTATTAGTTAATTTTGATTAAATTATACTTTTGTTTTAATAGATTAGTACAAAAAATATTTCTTCCCTACATTTTTCATTAACAAATATCATTTAAATCTTAATGAAGAAATAAAACTTAATTCATTTTATAAAAATATTTATCTACTTTAATATTTCACAAGCATAACAAAATTACTAATATCTCATAATATTTTCAGCAAGACATGCTAAATTTAATAAATGATCATTAAATTAAACAATAAATTCAGAATAACACATAAAATTAATCTACAAATAGAAAATACATTTAAATTATATCTCAAGCGTATCCTTCCAAGTACAAAATTTTAATATTGTTTATGAATCTGGAAAACATCCAAACAGATTTTTCAATATTTTTTATTGAATTAAAAGAAAACTACTACATAAACTAAACTATATTAAATTCTCAAAATTGAAAAAAGAACTTTGAAACTATAAAAAGAAAAACTTAAGAGAAAAGACTAAGAAATCAGCTAAAAAAGTGTTTATGGGATGAAGATTATGATGGGATTTAATGGTTTATATAGGGTTAGAAAATGCTACAAAATAGAGAAAATTGTGGATCTCATAATCATCCATGCATCGCAGAATGCATTTCTTTGCACCATGGTACGGGAAAGTCTGTAATGCATTTGATTCTAAATTTGATTGTCTTGCATCACAACATACATAAAAAATTGTCGTAGCATGCATATTTTTGCACATCTAGAAACCCTTTTGTTTTACACCCCTTACATTTGATTTGAAACATATGATACGTTATTATTTTATATTTCAAGTTTGCAAATGAGTGCTTTTGGGTACTATTCTTCGAGTGTTTATTAGTTGGGTGAATTTGAAGCTACAAATACTAGAAAACAAGAAAACATACATGTGATTTTGAAAAGATAGATTTGCTAAAATGATGATAAAATTATGCAAATATAAATATATTTTGAATTTTTAAAATGCATAAAATCATGTTATATTTAGTGTTTTTAAGCACTAATTAGAAATACTCTAAAAGTATAGGATGAAACTGAACACAAACAAATGCGTATTTGAAGTTGTCTCAGGCAAGTTCTTAGGGTTCATAGTCAACCAAAGAGGGACAAAAGCCAATGTTGATAAAATAAAGGCACTAATAGAAACTCTATCCCAAGGAAGTATCAAAGAAGTTCATACATTGATGGGAAGAGTGGTCACTTAAACCGCTTCATCTCACGTGCAATTGACAAGTGTGCATCGTTCTTCAGAATATTACGAGGGAAGTCTAACTTTTCATAGGATGAAAATTGTGAGGAAGCATTCAAAAAATTAAAAGAATACTTGAGTAACCTATAATTATTAGTTATCCCATAGCTAAGGGACACACTCACTTTGTGCCTAGCAGTCTTAAAAATGGCTATCAATGCAATATTGATAACAATAGTATCTATAAGCCTATCTTCTATGTGAGCAAGTCTCTCCATAATACAGAATAGAGACAGCCATAAAGTTATGCACGTATTTCCAAGCCCATAGTATATTTGTCCTAACAAACACCTAGCTTAGACAAGTGCTTTCTATACCCAAGGTGTTAGACTGGCCATAAAAATGATATGTTGAGCTCAACAAGTTTGACATTTAGTACATCCCCTATATAGCCATTAAAGGTAAAATCTTCACCAATTTTCTTGCTAAGCTCCCTTCTGAGGATCTTTTTAGTGAAGAAAAGGACAAGTGGACACTGCATATAGATGGTTCCTTCAACAAGAATAAAAGTAGAGCTTGGCTTATATTGGTCATCTTAGAAGATGAGCCTCTACATTATGTATTAAGATTCCTATTCAAAACATTAGACAATAAAGATAAGTATGAAGAACTCATCATTGGACTTAACTTAGCCAAAGCACTAGGAGCCGAAAAGATTGATTGTTTTAGTGATTCCTAACTTATTGTGAAACAAACGTTGGGCGAGTTCCAAGTATGAGGACCCAACCTACAAGAATATCAAAATATAACTACAATGTTACTAGGTATAATGGAATCATGGACCCCACGTCACATCCTAAAAGAAAAGAACACTTTATTAGATGCTCTCTCTCACCTAGCCTACACCATAGATGAAGACTTAGACTAGACTATTCTAGTTCACCACCTTACAAAGCCTAGTATCAAAACCACCCTGAAGCTATGAAAAGTAGTAAGAAGTGAACTCTTATATAGTCAACTCACATATGTATTCCTTATAGAGCATCCAATAAGATAATAGTATCTGGTAACAGTTGGGGGAAACTGGGATGGTGAAGTGCCAATATATGCTAGAAATTTTTACACTATAGACAAAAAGGGTAGTCTTAGTCCAATAAAGAGATTATTTATAGATGTAGTGACCCTACCTAGAATGGGGTTAATCCAACTCATACCCAAAACTTGAGATATCAACCTTATCGATTTCGATATATTAAAGATCTCCCTAACTTTGTCCAATAAATCATCCACTATCTGAGTATGAACCTTGTTCACCAAAAAGAAAAGTGAGATCTTCTTCATTAGGACCTAATTAGTACTTAGTAATACCAACTAGGATAAAATCCAAGTCTTTATCGCTAGAAGAGTCATCACAGAAAGCACTGTGTTGTTAGAATGATCCAAAATCACTACCTGACCCAATGCTTACCTAGTCGCCACTATTTGGACTTGAGACCCCATTGCATGGACCTGATCCACCACCATGGTTGGACACCCCATGGCTGAATACACCATATGTAGTCAGACCATGGGTGGATACACCATTGCTGGTCAAATTACAACCGAACCATCTTGGCCAATCAGACATAGGTTCCCCTTCCTTCGTTGATCCTTCACTCGATGACCACCTCACATAACTCAACCCATCCTAACTTGTACTTTCTCATCCCCATGATGGTCAAGGCTAATCATGTCCATTAGTTATCCCATCCTTTCTCACTCTTTGTGCAAGGAAAGATGAATGTAATATGCAAGGATGGATAAATGTAAGTATTATAGGATGTAAGGTGTTTAAATAAAGGGAAAATAAAAATCCTACAATTTCAGCAAAGTATTTGGAAAATAAATATATCAAAAAGGAAAAAAGAAAAAGAAAAGGAAAGTAAAATAAATACTCACCAAACCTTGAAGTAAGCTTTCCCATCTTTTTTTTCTCTTTTATAAGTGTTCTTTGAAGAGTGCAATGGAAGAATGAAGTGAGAGCTCACTTTATATAAGGAAAAAGTGAGATCTCAACCGTTCATCAAATGACCCATCTAAGAGTCCTAGGAAATTTGGTAGCCCATACATTTGGACCTATGTCCTTTCTTTGATAATAGGAAAGTGAACCCATCAAATAGTGATTTTGACATTGATGCAATTCCCTAACTAGGAGTATGATTGAGAATCCATGACAATCACCAATAACATAACATCATTGTGCACATTTTGGGTGCCTAAAAAAACTAGCCTAGTAAGTATGGGGACTCATACAGGTGTAAAATAATGATGCACAAATTTTGTTTTTGATAAATAGCTCACAAGTACACGAATAACTTTATAAGAAATAATAATTATACTTCTAATATTGATCTAAAGAAGAACTACGTGGATTTTAAATAAATCAACAAAATTCTTAAAAATGAAAAATAAACCTAAGCACTTTGTCACAATTGTTTGGGTTTAAAAAGTCTAAACTACTAACATAAATTTAAAGATAGATTTGGTTCGATAAATAGGGGACATTTGACACTCAATGAAAACTTTATCAAATAGATTAGTTAGTTAATCATGCTTGGTCAAAATTAATTAGGCTACTGAAGATACAAATTAAAGTTATTGATTTTTCCTTTTTTGTATGAAAAATTCTTTCGACGAGATCAATTTTGTTATTAATAAATATTAATTAAAGTTTTTCAACAGTAATCAGTTAATTAAAATTGATTAAATTATGCTTTATTCCTAAAGAACTAATAAACCATTTAAATCAATGTTTATTGTATAGTTATCAATTTAAACTTCTATTTAAGGTGTCAAAGTAGGATTTAAGATTGATATATTTGAAACCTAACTTTCAAATTTTAGATCTGTTGCGAAAAATATGTCATAAATATATTTTTCAGTAATAAATTTAACTTTTGTATTTTAAATCTATTATAAAAAATATGTCGTTAATATATTTTTCTGTAATAAATTTTAAAAAAAATATTGAATAAATAAATAAACTTAATTTATTTAAGAAAAATGTTTACCTAAATTAATATTTCACAAGCATAAAAACATAACTAATATCCCATAACAATATTGAGCTAGGCATACTTAGATTTGATAAATAATCAGTAAATTGAAAATAACATTTCGGACAATACATAAAATTAATTCTAAAAACAAATGAATACATTTAAAATCTATACCTTAAACGTATCCTTCAAAGTACAAAATTTTAATATTTGTTTGTATCTTACAAATCTTCAAATAGATCTCCTCATGCTACTTATTTAATCCAAAAATACTACATTAAACTAAGAAAACTCTAAACCTAAAAACTATAACAATTTAGCGAGAATTGTTAGAAACTTCATAACTGTTGTCTAAAGGTGGTGTAGATATTAGTGAGATAGGGGTTTATATATGTTGAAAAACACTACAAAAAGTAGAGAAAAGTGGATCATAAGGTTACACTTCGTGGCACACATTATTTCACCACTGTGGCGTGCATCAATCTATTATATGTTTCAATTACGATCCGAGACACTTGTGTTGTGGCACACAATATTCACCATCAGGCCTACATTTTTATATTTATCTTTAAATTTCTTTGTATTTTACCTCCTTTACATCTTAATTGGTACATATGTAAGGCTTACATATGTTTTCTCTTTAATTCTCCCACATTGCAATTGAGTCCCTTTAGGGACATGTGATTTCAAAAACAAAGACTTGTTAAAATAATGATAATATTATGCAAATACAATTCTATTTTTGAAATTAAGGTTCAAATAAATTACATAATATTTAGTGTTTTTAAGTAATCATCAAATATTTCATGCCAAATGACTTAATATGAGAGGTCTTAGTTAGTAAATAACTCGCAAGTTAGCTCAATCAGCGCTGAATTAGTAGATAAGCATCAAAATTGGTTAAATATCTAACATGATATAAGAGTAGCATTCAAACACTTAATTAAACAAAAATGAGATAATTAAACAGACAATACTGCAACATTCAAAGATAAGTCTATCACAATAGGTAAGAATTATCGATATGTATATTCTCTCCTATAATTGGTCATCACTATTCAACATTGTTACATAACTTTTTTATTCTCATAACTTTTTAACTATAGACACTGAGATATATACTCCCTTCCTAAATATCTCTCTTTGCATCACTCTACTTACAAGAAGAGAGACCAATCTCCTTCTTCTTCTCATTACTCAGACTTACTTAAGCATCAAATGGTCAAACGCAACTACACCCTATAGTGTTCAAGATCCTAATGTTATGTTCTCTATTTTCAGGTCTACAGGAAGTAAAGATGCATCCATCACTAATATTGACAAAAATAGTATCGATAACTTGTAAACATAAAAAAGAATTTGTTATATTCACCTTATAAATTTCACTTTTTAAAAAAATATGAAAAATCATTATATTTTAAATGTCATCTAATTGAACTTGTTCAATATTATTTGAGTATTATTTTGGTTATTATAAGTTTTATGATGTTATTTTTTGTAATTTTCTAAAGTTTTTTTAATAAAAAGTTCAAGATCAAATGTACACATGTAAAAGGATGCATTAATAGGGATAATTTTATTTATATGGTAATTTGTTAGTTGTTTTTATTTTGTTGTGGTATGGTCCTACTTGTCCTTTATCTCATTTAGCTTGTTCTAATGGTTAGTGAAATAGTCTACTACTAAGTATACTACCAAGGTAAAGAGATATAAACTCCTTAATAACTCAATCCTAACTCGTACAAATAGAAAATGTAGTAGCAACACAAGTAATATAATGTCAGATAAGTAAATAACTTTTAACAATAGATATTATAAATCAAATAGAATACATTAAATAATAAACACTTTCTAGGACATTGCCTAGTAATGTGGCCAATAATGTCATAACAATAAGAAGTATGAAGAGTGGAATTACGAAAATAGGGTCCTTAACTCTAAGGAATAGTACATCGAGAAGAAGAAGAGGAAGTACTCATATTGACTTTCACAAAAGGATGAGAGGTCAATTTTCTACTGTGTGGTCTAAAGTTTCTAAGCTTACCACAGTGATGACAAGTGGGAATGACAGTAGGTAAAGGTAATAAACCACTACTAAAGTAACGGAAAGTGTTAGCCTTAAGTGAGGGTTTACCTTACTAGAGGAAATAGGATGAAACGATACACCTGACTTACCTTTTGGGTTTGTGGCACCATACTTTAACTTTGGCTCTTGATTGGTTGACTTTATAACTTAGTAGTACCTGTTGTTAAGGTAGAAATCCCTTCATCATAACCAATGCCATGTTTATCTCCAATCATCTTTGCACTGCTTAGGATTTCATTTAATTTCTTTGACCCAATTATCATCTTGTTAATAGTAGAGATAGAGTGAGCTAGTTCCTTCTCGTTGATACTAAGCTTGTCTTTTAAAGCTTTAATCAACTCTTCCTTTTCATTAAGGAAGTTTTCAAGATACACAATTGAATTGTTCAAAAACCCAACTTTCTCATTCAGTTGTTCAATCTCAGCTTCTTTTTCGCTAAGCAAGAAAGCAAGATATTTCTTTGCACCTTCAAGACCTATAATTTGCTTCTTTAATTTTCAATTTTGGCATTATGATCACAAGAGGGATCGAGGCTAACAAATATTTGTGTAATTTTGCCCAAAGTAGGAACCTTTAACTATTCCTCAAGCTTTTTAACTTTCTCGTGATTTGCAATAAAATTTATCAACAAATCATCATACCTCTTTTGAATTACCTCACACCTTCTTGTGAGATAATGTTGTTATCCATCAATTGAAGACTTCCTTTTCTCTAGAGTTTTCTTTAGTGTATTGATCTCATATTATTTCTTATCAAGGCTCTTCATAACCATTCTCTTATCCATTTTAGACTTGATATGCTCCAACAAGAGAGCATTGTAGGAGTTAAGCAGTTCATCTTGCTCATCATCATCATCTTCAACGATTATCTCTCGAATTTCTAAGGCTACATTTAGAGGATCAATGACACTACTAGAGGAAATAAAGGCTAGAAAATTAATGTCATCCTCATCATTACTACTAGTATTGTCCGAAGAAGTAACCTTAACTTTCATACCATACCTATTCATATGATAATGTTTCTAAAAACACCACACAACAATGTGGCCTCGATTTCTACATTTGAAGCATTTGATTTTAGTCAAATGTCCTTTGCCTTACTTCTTAGATTCATACTCAATAAAAGTGGTATTTGTGCCAGTATTGGGACCACTTTTCAGAGAAGTCTAAAGTGCCAAATTCTTTCCCTTTTCAGTAGCATCTTGACCTTGTTTGGGACATATGTGATGAAGTTCAAAGAATTGTAGATCACCAACTAACTCATTAACTGTAAGTTTATCAGGCTTGTACATGGACTCAAGCATGGTAACTTTGGCATGAAATCGATAGGGTAGGCTAGCGATGATTTTCTCAATCTATTTTTCCTTGCTAATAAATCTACCAAAGTTGTAGGAATAGTTGATAATGTTGGGAAAATGTACATAGAATTTGTCAAAAGTTTCATCATCTTGCATGATATAGAGATCAAAATCTCCATTTAACTTCATAATTGTGGATCTTTTTACAATAGAAGATCCTTCATGAGTTGTCTCCAAAATGTCCCATGCTTGTTTAAAGGTAGTACAACTTTGTATCCTTCGGTACTCATCAGGTGATATAGCCTTGATAATAGCATATAAACCCTTGCTATTCTACTAAGTTTCCTTACTTTCTTTCTTCATCTACTCTATCATTGGTTTAGGAATCAAATTATTATCGGGTAAGGTTTTAGTTGGGTAAGTCTATCCATTTTCTACAAGGAACCAAACACAGTCTCCTTGAGACCATAAAAGGCCCTCATTTGAGGTTTTCAATAGATATAATTCAGCCTATTAAAAAGTGGAGGTCTATCTTCATTACCCAATTCTTATGACTCCATTAGAGATAAAGTATATATAGCTAAGCAAGTTAACATAATCAATACTGGAACGGTTAAGCCTAAAGGGTGCACCCATACTGATATCAATTGAAAGAGTCAACGACCTAATACACTATTAGGGTAAAGTGATACAGACTCTTTAACGACTTAACGCTAACTTACACAAACAAAAAATGCAACAAAACACACAAGTAATATAATATTAGATAAGTAAATAACTTTTAGCACTAGATATTATAAATCAAGCAAAATATAAGAAATAAAAAATGCTTTCTAATTAGAGTTTAAACTACAGTATGCTATAACATATACACCTAAAGCTCATATTGTACTAACACAATAAAATATCATGTAAAATAAGCAATTTAACAAGGTAAATCCACATAAAGACCGTATCTATGTGGTAATATCCTCGAGTTGCTTAAGGTAACTACTAAGTAACAAATAATTCACTAACAAAATAAACAAGCTATAAATCTGATAGAAAATAAAATCATTATTACCGCTATCAGTCAGCACCTAGATCCAAACTTTCTATTGCTGCTCTTTACTTGCTACTTCCGTAACTGTTTAGTTCAACATGTGAACTCGCCTATCATCCACAGCCAACACCACCCAATATGGTATGATTGTAAAACTACTAATCAGTAACTAGAAGTGTAACTACTCTCAACCTCACGTGACACATAGTCCATTATAAATATCAAATCACATACGAGAGACACACAGTTAAACCATGTACTCACACAGATAACAATTTTATAACTAACCATAAAATGATCCAATTTTAAATGTAAGATTTCCAAAACAATTTCAAAACTAGATATAAATCTCAGCATGAATTTTGGCAGAGTTTTGGCTCTTAAACAATGGTTAAGAAACAAGAGAAATGATGGGTATTTATAGTAATTGAAATTTCCACCAAAGGTGGTGGCGAGGTCCATATCGAGGTGCTAAAAAGTTTTTTTTTTGTTCCAAAAATTACCTAGTAAAATCAATAAATACCCATATCATAAACAAACTAAATGCAAGTGACAATGTTAGCGAGTGAGCACAACCCTCAACTTAGCATACACACTACAAAAACTAACTTATGGTGTGTGTAAACATGCTTACATATAGTATGTACCTAATTATATGCGTGTTTGAATTATTGATCCATAGTAACCAACCATATATTGAAGAAGACAAATACATTAAGTAAAATAATAGACACCTTGTTTTGTATATGGCATTTTTTATTTATTTTTTATGTTGATTCCTTAAACTTGATTGCTTTTTCTCGAGTTACATAACTATATTGTTAGGTAAGAAATTTTTTGTTGTTTGTGATATTTAGTTTATGCTAATTATGTTAATATTCATTTATCTAGCTTTATTCCTTGAGTTATATAATTAGGGAAGGTCCCTAACAAGGTTACCACATAATCTGCTTCAGAAGAGACAACATAACATGCTCAATGTTTGGACATTATGGACTGAGGTAGCCATAACAAGGAGGTATTTCACTAGACATGATATTCGACCAAGGGGTACCTATTTCCAATAAGATACTCACGACCTAGAGGATTACTCATGAGGGAGTACTCATGACCTAGGGTACTATCCATAAGCAAGGTGCTTATGACCTCATATACTAGCTGGAAAGCAAGTGTCATGTTGGTTGTGACTTCAACAAGGGATAAAATGACCAAGGTATTTTAGAGATGTATATGTGTGTCCTCGTTATGAGACAATGAGCATATTCTTGTATTAGTAAAAGTTAGAGGTGGTCACACCACTCAGTAGTGAAACACATAGGTCTAAATGTTTATATATATGGATCTATTTACTCATTGCATGACTGGTGTGCAGAGTTATGAAGCTCAAGGTGGCATACTTTCTCTTTTTCACTTAGCCCCAAATGGTGTAGCATTTCTTGACCCTGTGGCATAGTAGTTACAAAATTATGGTTCCACATCAAGTAGATGTTATGCATAAATGCCTTACCTTAAATTTTACCTCCAATATAAAAGTACTTGCCTTTCCATTTTATTCTAACTATCTAGCAAGCTCAAGATAAGACCATGGGTTGAAATGGTAGAAATGTATACTCGACCTACATCGAGCCCATTCTTTTTATATAGTACATTACCCTTATTTCATCCTCTTCTAGTTTGAAACCAATTTCACCAAAAACCACATCCATAATTAGGAGGGTTATCCACCCATTAAGGTTGATTTATGCCAGACTTAAATTATATATGGACAAAAAGTTGGCTACAATTCAATGCATGCATCAAAAAAGCTTTTAAAGCCTTTTCATGTAGCATGTACCACCTTTAAGATGGATCATGATTATATAAAAGGTAAGAAAACATGGGTACTAGACCAACTTAGGGAAGAACATAGTAGGTTCTCCTAATTATGTACATATCATTAGTGCCCTAACCTACTTGGAATTTTTTGTAAATGGTGTTTATGTTTGGTTCTGTCAGTGTGGTCCCCGATACCTTCAAGTCATACTTTTTTTTTCTTTGGGCCTTGACATGCATTAAGATATGGATAGGATGGAAAAGACCTTGTGTACTTAAAGTGTGACCTACATCTTCTTGGTTCACCGAAACCTCACTATCACTTTTAGTGTGTAAGTCGAATGCACCCCATAGGTTTACATCGTGTTCACGATCTAAAGTAGAGACAATGAGTGCCTACAAAACCCTATAAATTTTAGTAAATTTATAATGTTATAAAAAGTGACTTAAAGGAATTTTTAATAATATTTTATGATGTAGAGACATATAAGAAAAAAATTGTGTGAAAAATTAAATTGAAGGGAAAAAATTGGAAAAACAGATTTGTTGGTCATAAGGGACTCACCAATGTGAGCCATTAGTGAAGGTCGGTGAGGAAATTACACAATTATCGAGCCTCGTTGTGGCTTCACTATGCCTCCAGATGAGCCACTGTAGAGGGCAGTCGACGAGATGCAGTTTTGTCTATCAAATGACACGTGAACAACTTATTTTCTCACTTTAGATTTTCTCTCTCCTCTCCCTCTCAAATTTCTCTTTAATATTGTTAGGATTTTTAGTACATTTTGGGTTTGGAAGATTAATGACGAAATAAATTTTCATGTAGGGTTTTCTACTCTAAACTTTTCATTTCATGCATTGTTTTTCATAAAATTGTCGTGCATTGTTTTTCATAAAATTGCCATGCATCATCTATATTATGAATAAAAGGAAAATCGAATGCCATGCTTTTTATGATAAATGCTTTTTTAAATAAGATAATTGTTATGAACATTTTTAAATATACATACATGGAAAAATTTAAATAAAATGAGTATTAACTTTTGATATGAAACGAGTACTGCAAATACAACACATGGAATATGAAATTTTTATACATACATCATGAAAATAATTTTTCGTGTGGAATATGCATGTATGTGAGTCTTACGGAGTATGGTATTCATGAGCTACTTGCTGTAGTGGATTATTTCGATGGACTACATGTACGCATTTGCATCACATGTATTCTTGGAGTTTTTTCGTCTATGATACCTTAGTTTGTTGACCGCACACGAGCCTTAAAGTTGGATCCCATGTTGTATCTTGAAGTTTTTCATCTATTTGGTCTCTGAGTTTGATAACATATAAGCTATGGAGTTTGACTCTCTATTATGTCTCAAAGTGGACCACCCATAGACGAGGGCTTATATGACATTGATTTGACCAATACATATGCCATATATATTTCAAATTATGATCGTACATGGGGTCGAAGGCTAATCCATATATATCTCAGAGGTTGACCATGCATGTGCCCATGTATTTTGGTGACTAATGTATATGGGGTTGCATATCATGCATATGGATTTATTATTGCATAACATATTTTATATTGTATGGGCACATATTGGGATACCTAGAATACAACTCCCTCATTTTGTAAGTAAGAAAGTACATGTATACCTAGGTTTTGCAAATAAAATATTTCCATATTGTATATTGATGATGATTAAATTCATTCATAAACTTTATTATAAGTAGCATGCATCATGGACATTTACTTATTATAAAATTATTTTAGAGTAAACTCCTATTGAGTTGTAAGCTCACCCCCACTCTTTCTTCACTTTTTAGCTATCGTATTTGAGATAGTTATGGTAAAGACATGTAGATCTTTTATGGATGATTCTGATGTTAAAAGATTTGACCATAAAAATTATTTATTTTATTGGCTATTATAATTTACTTTTATGCAAACTGAGACCACTTTGATTTAATAAATTTTAATTGGTTCTATAAATATTTGGACTTAAGTTTAGGAATTTATATTGAATTTTTATTTTTAAACATAAATCTTTAAAGATACTTGAATTATTTATAAATAATTGAATTTTAATTGAATTTTTCATGATTATTTTTAAAAAATCTTCCAATATAATTATTTTCATAAAATTTGCATATTCCTATCTTCAAAGCTTGACAAGGCGAAAACTTGATCCCGTGCGAGCACATCACATTTTACTTGGATCTTCTTACTACGACTATCGTAACTACTCATGCTATTAGAAATAAGCAAAGTGGCCTTGAATTAAGGGACTAAAATTACCAAACCACCAAGTTGAAACGCTAATATCGCGACCTAATTCTCTTTTAGTCGGGCTATTTTTCTTATCAAGCTAATTGAATTGCTCTAGATGAAAGGAAGATGAAATTTAAAGAATTATAGAGAAATGAAAGTTATGGAATGAGACTTAATGCTTCTAACAATACAGAATGGGACTTCAAAATAGCATGATTCATCTTATATCACTTTGATGAGTGCTCAAAAAGCACTAAAATAACCATGATTTTATGATCGCCAAATACTTTGATGAACGAAAACCGGCATCGCCGATCCTGCCAATACTTTGGTTTTATATTTATAAAACTCTCGCAAGTGCACGAATCATTTCGTAGAAAATGATAAGTATACTCCCAAGGTCGATCTAAGGAAGGAATGTATGTGGTTTTTAATTTATTATTCAAACTTTTAAAAACGAAATTAAATCCTAAACATCCTGTCACGATATTTTGGTTTTTGTGTGTTTTAATCTACTTACATAAAAATAAACATAGATTCAATAAACATTCATGCAAATTTTATCTTTTATAAATAGTGGAGTATTTATGGATATAATAACTAAGTTAATTATGCTTGCTCGTATTATTTAGGTTATTAAAAATATGAATTGATATTTATTGATTCTCCCTTTTTTGTATGAATACCACCTTTGGTGGGGTTAGATATTCTTTGTTAACTAAACAAATCAATTAACACCTATGGGTGGGGTTGATAACTAATTTGGTTAATTAAATTAATTCCTTTTTCTAAGAGATTGAAAATGAACCATTTAAATGCCACCTTTGGTGGGGTTAGACAGTTTAAACTTTATTCAAGGTGTCCAAATTAAACCTAAGAATTTAGTTATCCGAGTACTAACTTTCAAGTTTTAAAACCACTCTTGAAAACATGTTGTCAATACATTTTCAGATAATAATTCTTATAAAAACTTTTGAAATAGAGCTTCAGTCTAACTACCGGGCGATTGTACCAACAAATAAAAGAGCACTACTCTAAATCAGACCGGATAACTAAACCTTAAAATCTAATTTTGATTTAAGTTTGTAATGAAAAATAATATATTTCTCTAACATTCTTAATATAAAATCTTGAATAAAAATAAAATCAATTCATTTTAGAGATTTTTACCTATTTAATATTTATAAGCATAACAACGTTATTATTATATCATTTTTACAAGCAGACTATACAGTTAAATTTAATCACAGACAAATTAAACATAACATATAAGAATAAAGCATAAAAAATAAGTACAAAGAAAGTAAAATCCTTGCAGTACTTCGATGCCATTCCTGTTGCTAGAAAACCTCCAAACGGAATTTGCACTCCCATTTATTGAATCAAAAAGCTAATAAATTACAAAAACATAACTAGTTCTTTCCAAAAAGGGAAGAACTCTAAAACTAAGAGAAACTAGCTAAAACATAAGAAAAAACTAGCTAAAACATAAGAAAAACTAAAAAAAACTAAAAACTAAGAAATGGAGAGAAAGAAAGAAGAGAGAAGTGTGTTTTGAGGTGTGTTTTTGAAGTGAAGGGAAGGGGGTATTTATAGGTGAGGATGGAGAGAAAAAATGAGTAAAAAAATGTAAAAACGCGTAATGGAAATGCTGACGTCAGCATGACGTCATGGGCGGCCTGCGTGAAAAATGAGTGTCGGCGGCGCAGATGAATAGTAACCAGCGCGATCTTCTTGTGCACGTAATGATAACCAGCGCCGATTGGGCGGATGAGTCTTTGAAGCGCGGCGGTAGCGGCACGGCGCGTTTTTCTCCTTTTTGACATTTTTGACCTTTTTGACCCATTTTGTCCAATTTTTCCATATTTGTCGACCTTTACGCATTTATTTATTAATATATTTGTGATGTATTGCTTCGAGTATTCCTCTTTGAGTCTTTAAGTTGCATTTTTAAGCCAAAATACCTGAAAAACAATAAAAATACCCGTGATTCCGAAAAAGACAAATTTATATAAATATATGATAAAACATATAAATATATATATTTTTAATCAATTAATTTGCATAAAATCATGGTTATTTTAGTGCTTTTTGAGCACTCATCACACTTCATAACTTGTTATTAACCATTGAACTTATTTCTTGGGATCTTCAGTCTATAAGTTGGGTTACCATCATGAATGACTCTTCATTCTAAGGGCATCAGTCTCATTCCTTTCGAGGTTTTGAAAACCTTCTCTCTCAGTAATCCTTTCGTCAAAGGATTAGCCAAATTTTCATTAGAACGTACATGATCCACTCTTACAGCTCATTTAGAGAGAAATTCTCAAACAATACTGTATTCTTACGACATATCTGTCATCTCTTGTCGTTGTAGTAACAGTTCTAAATATTTTCAATAGCCGCGGTACTATCGTAATGAATTAGGACAACTGGTATCGATCTTTCCCATAAAGAGATCTCAATTAACATACTTCTTAACCAACCTATTTCTTCACTAGCAGTAGCTAGTGTTATCATTTTAGACTCTATCGTAGATTGAGCTAATATTGTCTATTTCTTAGACTTCCAAGAAATAGCTCCACCAACAATGCTAAATATATAGCCGCTAGTTGCTTTGGAGTCTTTTGATAGAGTGTTCCAATCAGCATCGTTGTATCCTTCTAGAACAATAGGAAACTTTTATAATGAAATCCAAGGTTCATAATTCTCTTAAGGTATCTCATGACCCTTTCAATAGCATTCCGATGCTTTATACTACGTCTACTGGTGCAGTCAGTAGCATAACGTAAGCTACCAATGATGCCCGTATACTCAGATTGTCTAACACCGTCACCGGTGTTCTTAAACAACTTTGTACTAGAATCATAAGGAGTACATGCAGGTTTGTAGTTAAAGTAATTATATTTCTTTAAGATCTTTTTAATGTAATGAGATTGATCTAGAGAGAGTCCTTTTTCAGACTTAGTAATCTTTATACCAAGGATTACACTCGCTTCTCCAAGATCTTTCATATCAAAATTAGCACATAACAAAGTTTTCACTTTATTCACAATATGAATATTTGATCCCAAACTAAGCATGTAATCCGCATATAAACATATAATAGTACAAATGTCATTTACAGATTTATAATAAATGCATTTGTCACTTTCATTTATTTTGAATCCATGTGAGATAACTAGATTATCAACTTTTTCATGTCATTGTTTTGGTGCTTGTTTTAGACCATAAAGGGATTTATCTAGTTTACAAACTTTATTTTCTTGACCTGGGACAACAAAACCTTCATATTGGTCTATATAAATTTCATCTTCTAAGTCACCTTTTAAGAAAGCAACTTTAACATCCATTTAGTGCACTATTAAATCATGGATAGTAGCAAGAGAGAAAAGTACTCGTATGGAAGTTATTCCTGTGACTGGTTAAAAGGTATCAAAGAAATCTACATTTTTCCTTTACCTATACCCTTTAATTATAAGACGAGCTTTGTACTTTTCAATATGGTTTTGCAACCAGGAGGTAAGTTAACTAAATACCAAGTTCAATTATACTCAAGATAGTCCACTTCATCATTTATGGCTTCTTCCCATAAGTTGGCATCTAAAGAAGATAAGGCTTTTTTAAGAGTTTAGGGATCTTCCTCTAAGATATAAGCGTAAAAATTAGACCCAAAATCCTTAGGGATTCAAGCTCGTTTACTTCTCCTAATTTCAGCGTTTAATTCCTCATTTTGTTCACTAGTTCTAGTTATGGGTAAACTACTAGAAAATAAGCCCCCACTATTTTTCAATTCAAAGGGAAACTTATGTTCATAGAAGTCAACATCATTTGATTCTATAACTACATGATCATTTAAGTCATAGAATTTATAAGCTTTACCATTCACAGTATATCCTATGAATACACATTCATATGATATACTGACAAGTTTATTTCTTTTAGGATCAGGGATCTTAACATAGGCTAAACAACCCCAAGTTTTAAAATAAGTTAAGTTAGGTTTCTTATTTTTCAAAATTTTATATGATGAAATTTTACTAGTAAATTTATGCACTCTGTTTAGCACATAGTAAACAGTTAATAAAATTTCTCCCCACCAATGGAAAGCAGCACCAAAGTTTAACAAAATTGCAACAACTGAATTAATAAAAGTTCTATTTTTTCTTTTAGCTTTACCATTCATTTCATGAGAATAATGTGCAGTTTTTTTCATAAATGATTCCATGAGTTTTATAAAAATCATTGAGAATATTGGAGTTATATTCAGTACCTCTATCACTTCGAAACCTTTTTATTTTTCTGTTAAGTTGATTTTCATTTTCAGTCATAAATATTTTAAACATGTCAAATGCTTCACTTTTATTTTTCATTAGATATACATAAGTATAATCTGAACAGTCATCAATAAAAGTTATAAAATAACGTTTTCCATTTCTTGCTAAAGTTCCATCAAGTTCACATATGTTACAGTGTATTAAGTCTAAAGGTTCAGATTCTCTAACTACTGACTTATGTGAAGTTTTGGTTATTTTAATTTTACTACAAAAGTCACATTTTTTAAAATCATTCAAAGTTAATTTAGGAATTAGTTCTAATGTACTCATGTTCTTGATTATGTTTTATTAATATGACAAAGTCTAGCATGTCAAATATTAAAAGAACTCAACATATAAGCAGCAGAAGAAGCTTTATTAATTTTAACGTTCAATTTAAACATGTCATCAGTGGTGTACCATTTTTCAACAAAAATATTATTTTTAATTATTGTATATAAATCAATCTTTTAAGGCCCAAACGCAATAGTCAATCATTTTCTTTTTATATATATGCTAAGTGATGTAAAATAACAATATGGGATAAGAAACAAATTTACGTAATTTATTTTATAAAAAATCACATTTCCAACAAACATTTATTTTATTCAATTATAGATATTATATTATTTTACCTTCGAAACAAAAGAGGTTATAATTTTTTAATATAATTTTTCTTTTGAGAGACAAAAAGTGTGCATTACTCCTATTACATATAAAATTTCCTAGAAAGCTTTAGGTGCAATGAAATATTGTCAAATGGTACAGCTCTTACATACTAGCCCTCTTTTTAAATGGATAAATCCTTTTTTATATATAAAAAAGGGATGAGATTAACAATGTACAAACGGTGCATTCTCCATGTCCAATATAATAAGATTTTCTCTTTAAAGGAGCAGTAAATATTTAATTTATATTTTTACCATTCAACTTTATTTAAAATAATGACTTCTTCTATTATTAATAAGGAATTTATTATTTATAAAATATAAGATATTAATATTGATGATAAAATAATTTATAATTTTATTTATAATTTCAATTTTTAATATTTTAAAAATAAAAATATTATTATAAAATTAATAAAAATTATTTTTAAAAATAAAACTACTGTATCTATGAAAGCACATCATATTAACCTCCATAGTGAAAAAAATAATATTTAACAAATTATCTTAGTAAAAAGTGTAGTAAAGTGTGTATTTAAGGCTGTGAGATCATTTCTTAAAAGAGTTAAAAGAAATCAAATTATACTAAATGCATGTACGTGTAAAACTTGATTTTAATAAAAAAATATTAAGAAATTATATAAATGGATGAAATTGAACATCTCACACCATCGAGTTCGTACGAGGGATAAACATTTTAATCATAGATAATTAAAATTGTAATTAATTGCATAAATTCAACGATTTTTCTTTGATAATAACTCTAACCAATAATAAGTGAAGAATGATAGTTATTACAATATTGAAATTGTGATTAATCAAAATAAATCATATATTAATATTATTATTATATATATATATATATAATTATGTAAAAAATACATTTTTAATAATAAAACACATAATATTGGAAATAATTAGATAGAATTTTATTCATTCTTATTTTTATATTTTTTATTTCACTTAGAAATATGTGCTAAATTACTTTAAAATAAAAATTGATATCAATATTTTAAATAATATAATAAAGTAATAATTATGTTAAGATTTAATTTTTTAGAACTAAATATATTTTTGAATAAATGTTAAAAAATAAAAATTATGTTTAAATGCGTAAAAAAAGCAACTCATTCATAACAAATAGTTATTTTCAGAATATATCCTTAATTGAAACGTCTTATGTCATTCCTAATTCGTATCTTCTTTTTTTTAATCTTTTTATTATTATACTATCTATCTGTATTCATGGGAGATAATATAAAAAATATACCTAATTCTTTAAAATTTTATAAAAATTATTTTTAAAAATAATAAAAAATAATATCTTAATGAATTTAATTGAATAATATTTAATATTAAATAAATTTAAATCATCATAATTAAAATTAAATAATATTTAATTAGGTATTATTTAATATAAAATAATAATTTAATTTTTTTAAATTACAAAAATACAAATTAAATATAAAAGTTTTATTTTTGTAAATGTAAATAAATTTTTTTATATTTTTAAGTTAAAAAGTTGGTCTCATTTACTTCGTTGATCGTATTCGTTTCTATAAAAATAAGCAACAATTAATTATTTGAAAAAAATAATAGTAACTAATCTCAATTTAATATTATTAGAGTGTTATTTTTATTATAATTTTTTGGGTGTTATTTTTTACTTTTTAGTCTATGCTCCTTTATATATGAAACAATATAATCCCTATTATTTTATATAAAACAATTTAATACTTATTTTATTATCTATAAAATAATTTAATTCTTATTATTTTAAATGAAATAATTTAGTGTAATTCTTTTGAATTTGCAACAATTAGTCTCTATTATTTTAAATCTGTAACAATTAAAGACAATATATAGTGTATGTTTATGTTCTTAACAAAAGAATAACATGTGATTGCATCATAATATTAAATTTAAGTAGAATAGCGTGAAATTATATTATTTTGCCAATTATATTTGTTTCTTGCTTTATTTTCTTTTTTCAGGCTTCTATAAAAATAAAGGCAGCTAATAGTGTGCAAAAAAAATCTTTGTGCAAGCTCAACTTTTCTTTCTTAATTGGTTTGTAGCTTTCTTCATCTTCCTTTGTCATTAAATAACTAATTTACTATTTTAAGTAAAAATATCATTCATGGGTATTCTCTAAATTTAGACATTATAAATTGGAATTTACTATTACAAATTCAAAATAATAGGGTCTATAAAATAACAAGGACTAAATTGTTATGTTGAGAAAATATTAAGAATTAAATTGTTTTATTTAGAATAATAAAAACTCAATTATTAAGATAAGAATATGAACTAGAAATGTATTTAACTCCCACAAAAAGTATATACATAGCAAATATAAATAATTTTTTTTTGAGAAAAACATATTTTATTGATTAAAAATAGTAATATATTAATAATATCTAAATTAAAAAATTAACTTTAAATTATTAGAATTATTATAAGAATTGTAACAATGGATTAGTATTTCAAAAAGTAAATCTTTTCGAGCATTATTCTTTAGTTATTTTTAATCTTCATCTAAACTTACTCTTTAATTGATAATACTATAAATTTTTAATAAAATTTGATATTTGATAGCTTGAGTTTTCTAACTTTTAAAACACAACGAAATTCTAAATAATAATACTAAATTTAGATTTTAGATCTAGAAAAAAAAACATAATAAAATATGACTAACATTATCATAAGTATGATTTAGTGAAGAAATTATAAAAATAGATTTAAACAAACGTGGAATAAAAAAATCTCAAAATAACTCTTATGATATTTATTTAAAAAATAAATAATTATTAATATATTGGAGAAACAATTCTTATATAAAATAAACTTCATCTCCGAGAACTAGAACTAATTATTTTGGAAGTTAGAAGCCTAAATAAATTATCACATACACATTTTATAAACTCGAGCTTTAATAATGATATCTTATATTTTTTTATTTTTATTTTATCAAAATTATGAGAATAAATTTTAAAAGCTATCATCAAAGATGAAAATATCTTTCATATTATTGACAATGTTTCAACAATATCTTATTTTAGATGTTTTGATATCCATAACATTATATATTATAACGTTGATAAAATATTGATGTTTAAAAAAATAAGTAGAATATAAGTTAATAGTATAGATATTGTTGGTAAAATATTAAATAATATTAATAAAATGTTGTTTATGATTAATATTTTTTTTAAATATCTTTATTTAATTTTATTAATTTAAATATTTTATTATATATTTTATAACTTTTTGATTTATTCATCTAAATAAATATGAAATTTATTTATATTTATATGTATTAAATAAAATAAGTAATATTTTCCTTTTTCTTTTTGAAAGTTTATTGAAACTACAGCCTCCAGCAATACCTTTACTAAACTAGCCACTAGTGTGAATGTCAGAGGAGGTTCGAAATTAGCATTCTCGTCTTAGCTTTTGAATGTGAAGGTCCCTCTTCGAGTGTTTGCTTGGCCCAAGATTTTGACTGAGGTTGGTCCATTTCTCTACCTAATATCTTACCTATTTTGTATTTTCTCTTTATCGTTTGAATATTAAACATCTTTGTTTGGTTACCAAGAAAGTAGAGGAAAATGTTGCCCATTTGGAAATGAACGAAACATGAAATGGAAATGGGTGTTTGATATGCTTTTCGTTGTTATTCTGACACTTAATTTGGTTTAATTATGTGAATTTTTTTTTCATGTTAATTTGAAATGTCGTCTGAGTTTTTCTTATCTTTTCGCTACTTTGGTTCTTTTTTATCTTGTTAGGGTTCAGTTTTCTTTGATACCAAACAGACCCTCGCATAAATCTCCTTCTCCTAAGCATGTCCTTTGAAACTTTGACAGTAGCGTATCCATAGCCAGTTTTTCTTTCTTTCTTTTCTTTATAGTTTTATTGTATAAACTCGTTTCGGGCTTTGTTAGTTCTAATAACTTCTTAGTAGTTGGCTCTTAATTTGCATCTTTCAACATGTTTAGGATCAGAACTTTTCTATCTCACATCACATCATTGAATTCAAACTTTCCAAGAACAGAAATGGTAAATCTAGTATATATCAAAACTAAAACAATTCTCCTGCAAAACAACAACAAAAAAAAACACAAAACTACCTCTTCATGGGGTGATACTGATAATGCATAAAAAGTCTCGGCTTCCAATTCTAACAACGCCATGGGTTCCAACTTCTAATGGTAATCCTAAGATCAACAATCTTCCATTGAAATGTAGCATGCATAGTTTTAATTCTTGTTCTAAAATCTGAAATGGGTTATTAGGTTTAGTTACTGATATTGGGATTCAAAAGATCTACCCGACATAGAAGAGAGAACCAGAATTGCAGAATACTCTACTATCTTCCTGACAAATTAGTCATAATTGACAGGATTTTATTCTGTCTTCCTTTACCACATCAAAGCAGATCGTCAATCCAATAGTCACCATGGTTGTGACAGTGATTGACAAAGTTTCAAAGATGCACTTCTTTCATTGATGTTACTGCACACCCATAAACAGACAATAACTTCCCAAACTACCTAAAATTTATATAATTTATTCTTTTCTGTCATATTTTCCATATAAACTGTTTATTTCTTTAGTGTTTTTGTTTGCTTCTGTCTAATAAATTTTTAATTTAGATTTACAAATGTCATAGTTTCTTCCTTCTTTTTAGATTTTTCTATATTTTCTGTTAATTTTAATTATATACCATGTCTATTAATATAATGTCACACGGCGTCAATTTAATAAATTCTATTTCTTCAAAAGAAGTTTCCAATAATATCATTTTACATGAAGTAACATTGTCGAATTCAATAAATCCAAAATGAATAGTATTGTTGTTAATGGATTTAACTTTTATCTAACAATTTTGTGTTAGTTATCCTATGAAGTATTCCCATTATTCTTTGTTGAAGTAACAATTTTCTTTGCTAACATTAGCAATCTATATTATCTGCCATTAATAATGGTTGCACTTAGCAGTACGAGTTCCAATTAGCGTGCATTGATAGAGCTGATATATGGAGATCAAGAGCATTAATCTTCTGAAATTATCTTCTCTTCACTTAACTTGAGCATAGGTGTGAGGATTATATCCTGATGTACAAGTGCATTGACGTGGTACCAATAAAGTGGTAGAATGGGGTGTTTGACAACTCAAAAACTAAGTTGCTGCTGGTGATTGGATATATACTCGCCCTCTCATCTATTATTTTTTTAAAATTCAAGATGTTATCTTCTTGTGTTATTTCAATATGTATTTGTATTTGGACCTCTTTCTTATCGATTAATGAAATTATTTTCACATTGAGAAGAAAAAAATCTAGCCCTAGTGGCTTTTGTTCCAAAAAAAATAAATAATAAAACTAGCCACCAGTGGCTGATGGGTCTATTTAGTTATTCCTGGTTTGTTAGTATTTCTTTCCCAATAATAGTATGTTATTATGTTTTTTTCTTTGTTTTAATTGCTAAATATTAAGTGATGCATGTGACTTGCTTGTAATGCTCAACCCTTATATATTTTAAATCACTGGATCCAATCAAAATATATTTGATTTTAATTGGCAGCATCACTGATATATGAAGATTTAAAATACTTTCTATGAAAGTTAGGGAAAAATATATTCTTGCGGTTGGTTGCTACGGGGTCGTCAGAGGTCCATTCGGCATTGATTTAGACATATTCTGATTTCGTACCCCGAGTTCTATTCAGATGAGTAGCGGATTGGGGTTTAGTGCGGTTTATGAAGTCAATCTGTTGGGTGTTGGCTGGATATTATGTAAGATATCAATTGATGCTCTGATTTCTTCGTGAAGACTTTGTCCTTTCATTGTTTTGTTAATGAATAGTTGAATAATACCCTTATAGTGAAAAGCTGGATGACTGAGCAAACTTATAAAGAAAAAAAGTTTTTACTTGATTGTTTAACCTGCTGGAGATGTAAATGAAATTTGTGTGCAACTATTTGACATTTATTCAGAGAGAAGAACCAAGTTAGCATAGATAATAGTTATGGCAAACAGCAAATACGAGTATGTGAAGGATTTTGAAGTTGAAGATGAAGTGTTTCTGCCAAATTTGATTGTTGTCAAAATTGACGGCCGTGATTTCCAAAGGTAAAACTGCTTCCTTAGTCATCATTCTATTTCTAAGTGGCATGGAAAGACATTATTGATTGTGGTCAGTGAAACAGTAATAAGTGCGGTTTGCAATTTAAAGGAGTTACTTCTTGTTGTAGCTAGCTACTAAGCTACCCAGGTCGTGTACAAAGGAGAGGAATGTGTACATGTGGTTGTTCTGTTTTAGTGGGAGCAAATCAATATACGAGATCATGCTTGAATGCCTAGAAAACCTTGTGAACTTTTCAAAGTTTTTGTTGTATTATGAGCAAGCAAGTTATTTTATCATTTATAATTAAGCTTATTGGCCATAATTTGTATCATGACTTTTCATAAATGTATTTCATTTAAACCTAGTGTGTGTATATATATATATATATATATTTGTGATTCTATATTCTAGTCAAAATGTTCCTTACTATATTCTATACAAATTGTTCTGAACTTATGGATTCTAATTCCAAGTATAAAAAAACTTTAGTTTCAGATGTTTTTCCCCCTTTATTATTTTATGATAGGTTTTCTGAAGTTCACAAATTTGTAAAGCCAAATGATGAGATAGCTTTGAGTTTGATGAATTTGTGTGCTGCTTCCATACTGGAGGAGTTCCCACACATAGTTTTTGCATATGGATTCAGCAATGAGTATAGGTAGGCAGTATGTTATGTATCATATTAGACATTCTTCTTCTTTCTTAACTAATATATCATTTCTTCCATGTTGTTAAGCTTCCCAATGAAGTTTCGTGTTTTTTATTGGTCATTGCAGTTTTGTTTTCAAGAAGACTTCAAGGTTCTACCAGAGACGTGCTAGGTTTAAATTTGAACTCCCAACCATGTTTCATTGTTTAATGGTACAAAACCCTCTTAAAGTTTTATACATCAACTGCAAAAGGAGTTTCGAAACTAATAAATATATACATTAATTATGGCAAGAGGTGATGTGTCTTGTCCATGACATAGCCATGAGAAGCATATTATGTATTGACCAACTCGAGAAAAATAGTCTAGGTTGGTCAATTAGCATGGGTATGGAAACATGACTTCAAAACAAGTATCAGTTTTTGTTTTCTTACAACCTTTAATGCACTGATTCCCATAATGGTGTTTCAGCTTTCTTTTACTTTTTATTTACACTTTTTGTTAACTTACTAAATTATTTCTGCAGCAAAGTTCAGTCCCTTATTGTTTCGTCCTTCACTTCAGTATATGTCGGTAAATGGAATCAATTCTTCCCAAATGAAAAGTTAAGATATCCCCCTTCATTTTTTGCACGAGTAATATGTTGTGCTTCAATAGAAGTCCTTCAAACATTTCTTCTGTGGAGACAGAACGAGTGTAAGTATTTCTCAAGTAGTGTTTAAATAAAGCCGTTTGAATAGCTTCAAGTATTTATTTATTTATTCAATGCAGTTCATGACGATATAATTGCAATATTCTTTTCTCAATTTGAATGAAATCACTATTGAATCATGATTTAGGATAAAATATTTATAATATTTTTGGATTAAAATTTCTTTCCATTTGTTATAATTTGCAGGTCATACAAGTAACCAGTATAACACATGCCTATATGAACTCGTTAAGTCTGGAAAAACTGAAAAGGAAGCACAACTTCTTTTAAAGGTACATTAATTTGCATGGTTTTTAAACTTCAAAGTTGAAGGGCATAAAAGTGGAACTGCTACCTTAGCATGGTGCTTCCTTTTTAACCTATTTTTGGCTTGTCCTTTGAGTATCATACTTTAAGTTTATTTTCTATTTTATTTCCTTTTACCTTCCAAATAATCATCTAGCCTAAGCCCTTGGAAGATGTTTCGGATGCTTTTATATCTTTATTCCTCATTGTAATTTGACTTCCATTGTAAATATTTTGTTAAAATCAATTTTACTTTTCAAATCAGGCATGATGAGTGTATTTATGTAACTTCAATTGGTACGTACACTTATTTTCTGTATACAAATATTCAGGGGATGAGAAAGAAAGAGAAACATGATCTTCTTTTCGAACAGTTTGGTATCAATTATGAAAAACTGCCTGTAATGACTCGTCAAGGATCCTGCATTGTAAAAGCTAAGGTTAGTTACCATTTTTGATTTAGTGGAATATATCTTGATTGGTTGAATATTTATTTGTATAATTTTCTGTTTGTAAGAAGTTTTACTTTGCTGGAAACTTAAAATCTTAGCGAAATGTTTTGTAATTATGTATCACTGCAATAGGTCACTTCAAACTTGCTTCTGGATTGTTTCTTATTGCCTTTCATATTGAGATTCCCATCTTACATTATTTAGGTAGAAGATATTGTGAAGTACAAAGAGGATGGTGCTCCTGTTAAGAGACTTAGGAACAAGGTAAGAATAGTCCATTCTAAAAATATAGCCGGGAGAAGCTTTTGGAATGACCATCCATATCTTCAGAAAGAGCTGGGTGTTTTTGAGGAGGATACTGGAATAGTTAACCTAGACTACGTGAAGTCCTTTCAGTTTGTAAGGAAATTGATACCATCTACTTGGATTGTAATCAGAATTGATGGCTGCCATTTTCATAGGTATGCAATTTTGTCTTGAGATATAAGTGATCAGGGTAAGTTGGAGATTTATGATGAACATAGAACCATTCTTTCCAGTTCATTTAAAATATATGTATGAAAGAGCTTGGGTTTAATGAATGGTGCATATTAACTATCCAGAATACTGAGGGTTTCCCCCTTCTCTTGTTTTGGAATTTGGTTTTCCTGTAAAATGAAGGAGCTGGATAACTCTGTAAAGGTGGTTATTTATTTATTTTGGGTTGGTAGAAACTTTCTTTCAAATTTTTGATAGAATAAGGTAATGATTATAACTTAGCAAGATGTCTTAGTTTAAGCGATTACAAATTTAGGTATTCAAATCTCTAATTTTAAAACTAAATTTAGGTAATTAAATAGACATGGAAATCCGTAGTTTTGCTTTCCGGTTAAGATGATGCAATCTGGTATTTGGCCTCTGGTAGATTTGCTGAAGTTCATAAATTTGTGAAGCCAAATGATGAACAAGCTCTCAATCTCATGAACTCATGTGCCGTGGGTGTGCTAAAAGAGTTTCAAGACTTAGTATTTGCCTTTGGGGAGAGTGATGAGTACAGGTATTGGTTGGTATATCATATAAAGCTCAATTTTGAGGAAAATACCAACCATGCTCTCATTCTTTTTTGTCATCTTCCAGCTTTGTTTTGAAGAAGGATTCTCATCTCTACAGTCGGCGGGAAAGGTATTTCTCTCATTTTCATAATGCTGCTAGTTTTACTCTTTTTTAAAATGATATCTCAGCTTAATCCATTGTTTTTTCCATGTTGATATCACCTCTTTGTTTCCTCTTTACTAATCAGAAGCAAATCTATTCTTCAGTCTAAGTGGAAGATCTCTGCTTACTCTATTGATAGTTACTGGTTGCAGCCTTGTTAACTGCTATTCTTTCTGTTCTATTTTTTAATGCTATTTGCCCTTGTGACCTTAACCTTAAAATTAATAGCATTCTTACCTTTGTAGTGACCTAGTATCTTCAATTGTATCCTTCTTCACTTCCATGTATGTCACGAACTGGGAAGAATTCTTCCCACAAAAGGGGTTGAAGTATTCTCCAACATTTGATGGACGTGCTGTATGCTACCCATCATCAGAAATCATCCAGGACTATCTTGCATGGAGACAGGTCGACTGTGAGTATCTAGTGCAGGGAATGAGGAAGCTATAGTCAACTCTTTGATTTCCAGTGCATATTGCCTAGCTGATAAGTAGCAACATGCTGTTTTGGTCTTGCTTTAAGTGACATTTGAAATTGCTCTGTATTAGGAAGGCTGCAAGCTCACTAAATAAATGTTTTTAATTATTTTATGCAGGTCACATCAACAATCAATATAATACATGTTTCTGGGAGCTTGTCAAGTCTGGAAAAAGCAAATCTGAGGCACAAACTTTTTTGAAGGTTATACGATCTGTGTACTGTTCATACATGTATCTTGAAGTATTTAGCCTTCTGTATTATTATTGTTATTTTCTCGTTACTGTTATGATAGTGAAGGCTGGTTGGGTATTTCGTTCTGGTTCTTTGCCTTCATTCCCCCATCCTTTCCATCTTTGTTATGGTTACTGTCTCATGGAGATGTTTGCCCTTGGATGTCATCCCTCAGTTTATTTTCAATTGTTATTTTGCAGGGAACTCAAACACTGGAGAAAAACGAATTGCTTAAGCAACTTGGTATTAGTGACTACAATACATTACCAGTAATATTCCGTCAAGGCTCCTCTGTTTTCTGGGAAAAGGTTATTTTAAATTTCACAATTTTTTTTCTTTGATAGTACTAGTCTAATTATCTTACATTTGTCATTCAAATAAAATAAGAACATAAAAAGAGGTCAAGTTTTGACTTTACACAAAGAAGACTACCCAGAATAACTGTTTTACTTGCTCTCTGATTATATTACTGTATATTAGCAACTTAGTAATAACATTTGTAGTAATAGGCTAAATTGTTTGGGTTTTGGGCCAATTTTAGTCAGATTACTTTACCCAATTGACACTTTAGTTTTATAATTATTAGGGGTAAGTCCATTTAGTCCAATAATTTTAACTTTAAGCCATTGAAGGACAATTTTCTAAAAAATATATTTTTTCATTAAATGAACACGTGCATGTCTTATATGCCAAAATTAATCCAAAAATACTCCTAAAAAATAACACATTCATTCAATGAATAATTCTAACATTTTTTAGGAAATTGTGCGTTTATGACCCATATTTAAAATTACTGGACTTTATGAACATACCTAATAGTTACAAAACTGAAGTATCAATTTAATAAAGTTATAAGATTAAATTGTTAATTGGGTATAGTTACAAACTAAAAATGGGTAAAGTTGCATAACTAAATCCAACAAAAACCCAAATTGTTTCCTCCTTAGGCAGGCTAGGGATGTGACACTGACCTGGATTTTTGGGTTACTTAGGTTTAGAACTCTTAGGAGATACACAACTATTGCACTTCCCCAACCCAGTTTTGCATCCCTGGATGTGCCCGAGACAATGTCCTCACTGTTCAATTCCAAGGCTGAAATTCATAAATAATGATGGTTTTTGAATGCAGGAAGAGATCAACACCGGACATGGGTGTGGAGCATCTGATGGGACTTCTCAAAAGAGAGTTGTCGTATCACATTGTAATATAATTGAATCAGGCTTTTGGACTTCACATCCAAAGATTCTTGATGAGTAGCTTCAGGAGCTTTTTTTGGGGCGGGGGGGAGGGGGAGGGGAGTTTTTATATTTTTGTTATTAGTAATTTAACAACGTAATCCCTCAGGTTTGAAAAATACTAGTGTTGTAGCAATGCAAGATTTTAACACTTTTTTGCTCTATTTTAGCTATTAAAAAATACATCAAAGTTTCCAAAATAGTAATAATCTAACGCTTTTGGACACTATCTTTAGACAAAAAAGTGTAGAATTGTTAAATCTAACAAGCTAACAGATTCGTTTGTTATTGTTTAGACAAATAATAGGGAATTAATAATTCACTCAAACGTTTTGATAGTGATATTTGGAAGTTTTTTGGAAAAACACACTAGAATTATACTACACTAGAATTTAAAACGAGCCATGTCAATTCCTTTTTTCCGAACAAGGCACAGAATTGTCAAGTTTTCTACATTTCTCTCTAATTTGGCTGAAACAAAATAATTTTTCCCGTCAGAGAAAAGAAAAATACCATTTGGAAAACTCCATATGTTAGATAAAAAACACTGTAGCCGGGGTTTGAACCAGGTCTCTCGAGTGAGAGCTGAGTATCCTAACCACCCAATTTAGGTAGATTATTGTATTCATGATATGTGCATTTCTTGTATGAAATTCTGTATTAACACCATATGTCATCTCCAAAATAGCACAACAAAGTCAACTTTCAAGATGTAGCATTCAAGTAAACTCTGTTTCAATTCAAATGAACAGACACTAATCCAGGTCAGACCATAAGAGTCCCAAGCTCAACTACCAAAATATATCCAAACTTAATTTGCAAAATCTTGAGATCACAAGATAGAACCTTGTATTCTAAGCCTGAATATTCTAAGAACCCAAAGAAATGAATATAAATATCTATCCCTCAACTTCAATAACAGTATGCAAGCTTGAACCCTCCGGTATCCCCAGGGGAGGATCTAAACACGAACAATTATCAACATCAAACATCTCCCACTCCTTGATTCCACACTTTTCCAAAGCAGATACCAACCTCCCTCTCTCCACTTCATTCGGATAGGTCCCATTTGAACTAACAAGTACTGCTCCCGTGTAAGATTGCCCTGCAGCCCGAGCAGCCCCGCTATAATGAAACAAACCCCAACTAAGATCATCAGGAACATCAACAATTGTCCAAAACTCATTAGAAACAACCCCATTATCCAAAACACTGAAGTAGAATGTTGCTGGAATTTTGCCCCTCTTAACTCGATATTTCCTCCTCCTCCATACCATCTTCCCATCAAGGGTCTTCACTTGAAAAACTGGTTCATACCAAAAGGACCCTTTTGCTTTTCCTCTATAAAACAGCTGGTACTGACATGGAAATTGATCATAAGCTGGGTTCTGCCCTGCAACCACCCGCCAACTCCAATCTAAATTTCCTAACCAACCAACAAAGACATCCTCGGCAACTTCATGGCACAAGTCTTTGCCCCGAAATTTTAACATGGGAGGAACATAGGGTTTGTCAGGGATCTTTGCATTTAATCCAAGACAGTTGTTTTTCTGCAGCACACACAGTGAAAATGCTTCCAAATTTGGACTCTCATATGAAGCAATACACTGGTAATTGCAAACCTGATCCACTGGACTGCACTGGTTCAAACACTGAAGAGCGTTCCTACAGTTAGGATCTAAGAGGCAGTTCAGTATCTGAGGTCCACAATTCTTTACCATACAGTTTAAGGTAGAAAAACCCTTTGCTCTCAGATTCTGTAAGATTGGTACGGGCTTTATGTAAGCATTAATAATAACCAACAAGCAGAACCTTATATCATCACTGTTATGACGTTCCCATGCATCCGTCACAGCTCGAACCACTTCCCTCGATTCACTACTTTTCTTTGATTGAAACAGCTCAGTAGCCTTGCCCCAAAAACTCCCCTGTGATTGACTATTCACAGAGAACCCCCCTAACTTGTTTGTAATTCTAGGTGATGACTCAAAGCTGATTATATTCTCTACATTTCCACAATTACTTTGGACCCACTTAACCGAATCTGGATTTGTTAGGCCAACAATCACCAAAATATCAGTAACCCTCAATTCCCTAAGGAGATTCAGATTGGATTCACATGAACTGTCAGTAAACACGTCCATTTGATACCCTTCATCAACCCATTTCATTCTTTTTGCCTATTTAAAGATAATGGTTCAAAAACACCAAAATATACATCCAATTAAACAAAATAGTAAATACACATTGATATCTAAAGTCTACTACCAATAAGATAAAGTACCCATTTGCCAACGAGTATAAAAATTTGGGTTTAAATATCAAATTTTTAAAGATAAATAAATAAAACATAAATTTATTATAAAGCATAAAATTGAAAAATAAGGCTCCAAATTTACAAAGAAATCTTATTTACTCACAGTATGAAGCATAACCTCCTCCCAAGGAGTGCATTTTAGAGGACTGAGGCTTCCTTGGCCGACAAGAGCCACTATTCTCACCGATGGTTCATATGTGTCCTTATCATCCTTTGTCGTCATCGCTCCGGGCTTTGATTCCAAAACCGACTGTATGTAACCGGGCCTACAGAAAGCGACTTTCCGACCACAAATTGTGGTTAACGAAAGTGAAACGGCCTTTTGGTGATGAGAAGATGAGGAAAAACCGGTGAAAGGAGTGAGCCAGCGATTTAGATATAAACCAGCTGCTTCCGGTTTGAGAAACGGCGGAGCTTCCAAAAACATAGTGTTCTGTTGACTCACTAAACCTCGATTTATTTATCTCAGCCAAAAAGTTCGAATTTTGATGACACGCAAGAAGTTTCTTGTAAATGTTCCAGTTCATAATCTTCTTTTCCTTTTATACTTTTCAGCACGGAATAAATTACAGAACACTAAGCTGTGAATTGTACACGTAAGTAGATAATACGGCAGGAGGAATTATTTAAACATATCATCAAATTATAATTTAATTCGTTAATAAAAAAAATATTTAATTATAATTAATAATATAAATATATTATTATTTCATTTTTAATAATTATATTATATTTTTATAAAAAAATTATATTATTAATAAAAAATTTAATAATATATTTATATCAATAATAAAAAATTTGATAATAGATTTGTTAGAATATTAATAGATTTATATTAGTAATGTTTAAAAGAAAAATCAAAAGTATATAGAATATATGTTAAATTTTAATTTATTTTCTATTTTATGTTTAGTGTAAAAAATAATTAACTTTATGTATTAATTATCTTTTAATAACGAAACTAAAAAAATCAAAATACTCCTAAAATAATTAATTGTTTTTGAATAGATTTAAAATTTATAAATTCTTTCGGAGTTAAAATTTAAAAGGAAAAATTAAAATATTTGTGAATATTATAATAATCGTATATTATTACAAAATTAAAAAGACATTAGAATCTTATAAATATATGTTAAATTTTAATTTATTTTTTAAATTGATTTTATTTATTAATTATCTGTTAGTGCGAGAATTTGAACAAAATATTAAAAAACTCATAAAATAATTAATTTATAAGAGTAAACTTTTAAATTTATACATTCTTATTGAAGATTTAAAAAAGAAAAATCAAAAACTCGTGGATATTACAATAATTATTTATTATTATGAAATAAAAAAAATCAATATTCTCCTAATTATACGTTAAATTTTAAATTATATTTAGTATAAAATTAATTAATTCTATGTATTAATTATATTTTAGTAGATGAATTAAAAATAAAACCTTAAAAACTCCTAAAGTAAATGATTATATGTTAAAGAGTTAATTAAATTGATAATTTTTGTTTAATATATAAATATATTTTAAATTTATAAATTCTATCTTTAAAATGTAGAAAAAAATTAAGAAACTCATAATCATTATAATAATCGTCTATTATTACAAAATTAAAAGAGAAAATCACAAGTCTCTTAAATATACATTGAATTGGTATAATTAAAAAAAATTATAATTCATAAAATGTGATTAAAAAGTCATAAAAAGGGATAATTTTCTCCTACTCTTCTATAATTTCATAATACATCTAATATTTTGAAGGTTTTTTTTGTACTTTTGGACTTTGAAATGTCTTGTATAATAATATATATAAATATATAATGATTTTGATAAATATCAAATTTAAGTGTTTTGAGTTAGAAATAAATGATCATTCAATTAAATTATCTTTAAAGTTGTAAATATTATTAAATATCAATGTTATAATTGATGATTTTATACGTTGTATTATGAGATTAATTATTGTATATATTTTTACTTTATTTTGTTTTCAACTTCGTTACTTAATTTTCATTTTTAATTTTTGTTTTATGTATTTTTTTAGTTTTTGAATTGATAATAATAAAATTAAGATAAGTAAAATCATAATAATTATAGACAGTAATAAATAAATATTTTTTTATTAAATTCTATGTATTTTTAAAATATTTTTATATATAATTTAGTTTAATTATATTATATCATTTGTACTTGTTATATTTTAAATTGAATTTATTCATGTATTTTTTCAACAAAAAAATCTTCACTTCCAACGCAGGCTAATAACTTATATATATATATATATACGGATGTCAACGGACAAGGACAGTATTCTCAGCCTCATTTAAATTTTCAGACTCCACCGGTTGTGATTCTTGATTGGAAGTTCATGTATTTTATGAGATTTTGGATGTTATATTAATAAATAAATTAAAATCAGATGAAGCTTTAATAACCTTTTTTTTTTAGAAAATAAAATTTTATTAAACATGAAAAAATTCAATCTAAATAAAAAATCATTAACGTAAATATATCAACAAATTAACCAAACTAAAAACATTTTTAAGAAGGGTAAAAAAATATGAGTTTTTATATTTTACCCAGTAAATCAATAAACTGTTTAGCTTTTCTAATTAATATATTAATCATTATTTATAAAAAAATAAAATCTTAATATCAAATTGTAATCTTCTTAATATTTGACATGATCAAGATTTATGATAAAATATAAACTTTATATGTATAAATATGATATAAGTGAAGAAATAAATATGTTTTTATTTAAAATAATTAATAAATATAAATAAAATAAATTTATTGAATAGGGCTCATGTAAAGCATAATCATTTTTTGGTAGAAAGCAAGTTAATCTCTTAAAAGCTCTAAAAAAGAGAAGAACAAAAGTTGATAGGGTTTCTCGAGTTTAAAAGTTAACTAAAAAGGTTAAATGATAAGCCTTGATAAGTATAAATAAAATCTCATTTGTATTTATTTTTTATGTAATTAAATCTAATAATTTAAAATATAAATTACAAATTGTAGCTATATCTAAATTATTTATTTTGTTATTTCAATAACTATTACAATACTTTTTATCTCATACATCATAGTATTATATTTTTATTATTAAAGTATCGATGAAAATATTATTTTTATCAAAAATTATTTAATTAAGTTTAAAATTAAATATATAATTTCTATTGAAAAGAAGAATATACAATATGGTAATGATAGAATAGTGCTTCTGATTTTAACTTTTAATTTTTATAATTTAAAAATTTACTATAAACTTAATAATTTAATCATATTTATATTTTAAATGTGATAAGTAGATCATATTTTTTAATAAAAATAAGTAATAATTAAAAAATAAATAATAATATTTTATTTTATTTTTTATGATATCCCTCCTAAAAACAAATGCTAAATTTACTAGTATTAAATATCCAAAATTAAACAAAAAATGATTATATATATTAATTTTATTAAAAATATTAAAAATATTATTAAATATAACAAAACTATTAAATTATCAACATTTTAAACAAACCAGGATTACATTTTCAACCAACAAAAAAACAAAGAAAACATATAACATAATTCAAAGTCTAATAAATGACATATATAATATTCATAAAAAATATGGTGTAATAAAAGTACGTGAAGATTATAGTAAAATAATATCAGTCAGTCTCATTAATTTTTTAAATTATAAGTTGAAACCAAATTTGATGTAATATTTTGGAAAAAAAAAGCCCAACTAAGAATGCTTAAAAAAAGAATATTTTAATAAAAAAATTTATCATGACATGTATAACATTGAAAGATATATCAATTATTATTTTTCATGATGATATAATAAGCAATTACAGTATTATTAAACCAATGACCATAAAAATAAAATAATTATTAAATGATAATAAACAATAAGAAAAATTACACACTATAGAAATACCACGTAGTGTACAATATAATTTTTAATTTGTTTTTTTTTTGACTATATGTTTGCCTCCTTTTTATATGATTTTGCAATGCTATTGTATACATCTTGTTTCTTAAACTAATGTCAAACCTTTCCAATCAGAATCTCATATTCATCATGTAAATTTTTTATTCTTTTTTACTATAATATAAAATATTTACCTTAGTTTAATATCAATATTTCAATTAAAATTTGAACGTTCGAATATTAAAATAAAATTAAAAAGAGAAATTAAAAACTACAGTTTAAATTAGCATGTGTAAAATAAGAATAAGTAAAAATAATCCAAAACAAAAACATAAAGGAATAACTTTTTGTGTTATTTGCATACTCTTTAATTGATTATGTATATACAAAAATTAAAAAAATAGTTAAATTTGAAAAAAGATAACAAAAAGATTAGAATCTTAACTGGAATTATTAATGTGTAAAACAAGACTCATGGATCATAAGATGTCAAAATAAAATAGAAAAACTACAAAAAAATAATTTGAATTTTATGATATATGTTTAGTAATCAAATAATAGCCAAATGGATTCAAATTAACTAAATCTAAACGAGATACGTTCACAGTTTTTTTTTTTCCTTTTGCAAATACCTTCTCGATTCATTAAACTTATCTTAATTTAAGCATTACCTTACCATAATGCAAATGTACGAAAATAATAACCAATGTTCACTTATTAAAAGAGCTAGAGTTCACAATTATAAAATAGCTTTGGTCTTATATTACAGATGACTGTTTTTGTATGAGACCATATCTTACACACCCTCTTTTTATCATTCCTCTTTAAGTTTCACTATATATATATATATATCACGAAATCATAGCTATGTTAAAAGAACATGCACTCTCCTCAAACAACTATCTATCTTATGTATGTATGTGTTTTGTCAAACGTAAGTAGATAAGTGATACTGTTTATGGATTAATAGTATATATAAGTGTTTTCGTGGTCCAATACATCTAAACTAAACATGTGGTTAAAATATAACAAGTAAAAAGAAAAAAAAAAGCTTGTTTCAATTGTGTAGTAGATATTGACTCAAAATGTATGTGTAAATACATAATTTGACTATCATATCATTTAATAAAAATAAAAATAAAATTTTTATCAAACATAGGCATGTGTTTTGTCCATGACATAGTTCGCAGTCTCTTTTTATCATTCTTTTTTCAGTTTCACTATATATATAACGGAACTATATCTCTATTAAAAGAGCATGCACTCTCCTAAAACTTCTTTATGTTAATTGTGTTTTGTCCAAGACATACATAAATAAGTGATCCTCTTTATGGGTCAATAGCACATACAAGTCGTTTTTTTCCATTGCAGTACATCTAAATTAAATATGTGGTTAAAAAATAATAAGCAAAAAGGAAAAAAAAATGTTTTAATTGTGTGGTAGATATCAATTCAAAATTCATATGTAAATACTTCATTTGACTATTATATCCTTTAATGAAAATAAAAAATCCATCAAACAAAATAAATGTTAAATAATTATAATAGTAATTATAAAGCAATTCTCTTTTAAATATAAGAGTAATATATAATAGATTTAAAAATATTCTTATTTTTTATATCTTTCTTTTTTTAAATTTTTATTGCCAAATGATGTCATAAAATGAATAGATAGAAAAAAATTATCAAATAAAATGAAATCAAATAAATAAGAAGCTATGAACATGTTAGTCATGTATTGTTATAAATATATGGATTAAGATTAGTATTTCATATGGAATTAATTGTTCAATTAAAAAATTTAGATCTCTTAATTAGAAAAAAAGAAAAAGAAAAAGACAGAGTAAAAATCATGTGTACAAATACAATAAATTTAATCTTTTCATATATTACCTTTGTTGTTTTTTGTGACTTCTTAAACTATTGAAAAAATATGCTTATTATTTAATCAATACAATTTCTATTAAACCATCAGAAGGAATATGAAGTCCAATTATTCATGGTTGATATATAAAAAAAATTGTATAGTAGATGAGAGTTAATTAAAGTGGTTAGTTTAATATTTAGGTAAAAATTAAATTGCAAAATATGTTATAAGTTTTAATTGATATCAAACTTAAGTAACTAATATTTAAGTAAAATATTAATTGTACTTAGATATAAAATTGTAAAATTAGCCAAAATTCTTACTCTTTTATATATAAGATAAGTCTTATTAATATCAAAATAAAATAATACACATAAGCTATAAACAAAGAAGAGTAAATAAGAAACATTAGAATTATATATCCGAATGTATAATATTCTTAAAAGAAATATTTTATAAAAGTAAATATGTTTTTAATAACAAAGATTATATTTTCTTATTTTTAATTTACGTTACTTTTTATTTAAAATTTTTTTTTATCACAAATTGATGTATATATCGCTGCACATATGATAATATAATTAATTTTTGTTACTAAACTATTTCATAATTACTTCAACATCTCATCTTCACAATAAACATCCGATTAAATATTGATACATCACTTGATGCATATAAAATTATCTTTTTTATTTTCATACGGTGATATAGTAAAAAGTCACATTGATCGTTGACTGATACAAAAAGTGTCATTTAGTCCCTTAACGTTAAAAATGTGATATTTAGTTTATTTATTTTTAAAAATGGTATGAAAAAGATATATTTAATAATTTTGAATTTATTTAAAAAACTTCTTAATTATATTTCAGTCATAAAGTGGGATAAAAGACGGTAATATCTTCACTAATTATGTTTATAATTTATTTGATTTAATAGGGTGTGATAAATGACAAAAATACCTTCATTAATATCTATTTAATTTTTTTATCAATAAAATTCTATTTATAATTCTATTTTTTTAAACAAAATGACAAATAAATACGTTTCTGAAGTTAAAAAAAACTAAACATTTTTACTTAAAAAGGGATCCCATTATACTTTTTCCTAAATATTATTATCCTTATTTTATTATAAACATATAAATTCATTTTTTTAAGTATTTTTTTATCTTATTTATATTATAAATTTGATGATTTTATATTTTTTTTCTTATTTTTATTTTATTATTGATTATTTCATTCTTTTATTTCTAACTCAACTTATTTTATTTTATATAAACAATTATCAAATATAAATAAATAATTTTAAAGCAACTATTTTTTATATAATAGAGTACATATTAAAAAAAGTATTTACAACAGAAGTAATATATATTCTTCAAATATTATTAATTATCAATACTAAGTTTACGATATTTCAAAAAACAAATTGACATAAAGATATAAAATAATTAACTACCTGACATTATATTTGACTAACACAACGTTTTAATCTAAAATGAACAAATATTTTTTAAAAATTTATAAAACATAATATTTTAAAACCTTATAACAATAATAATAATAATATAATAATATTAAATATAATCTAATTGTATATCATTCAACATTGAATGAATTTTGTTTAGATATCACGGACCATGATACATCGTATGCATGGGTACTCTCGTACGCGATATAAGAGGTATTTATGTAGAATATGTCACACATGATGACTTGGGAATACAAGATACAAAGTAGTCGAGGTAAAACCAATAGGGGTTGCGAAACACTATGTGGATGTGTAACACGAGGTGAATATCCCACATAGAGTAACCTCAGCGGGATACTTGAGGTAAAAGGATAGGGGGAACATGATTTGCAATGAAACAATGAAGTGACCTCATTGAGCGATAGTACAATCTGATGGCAAGTCAGATACGGTTGTTCTAGTAAGGTATCGACACCTAGAGGTAAAAGTGCCTATATATATGGACTTGCCTCATCCATTAGGAAGGATCTGACTCTATCTAACATCTCTCTAACCTTATTAGCACATTGTAATTCTCTCAAAATAATTGGCGCCTACCGTGGGGCCTTGAGTTTTTCAATCCATATTGAGAATTTGAGACCTTTCATTTACAATATCAAGAGAATCACATCGTACAATAGGAAAATTTAGAGCTGTCAACATGACTAGCCATCACCCTCATAACCTTCGTATGCCTCAAATGACAGAGAGTTATCATGTGAAACATATTTCTCATCAAGCAACTTAAAACACACCTCATCAGGGATTGAGGTATCACACTGGTGAACCGTCAGGCCCATAGGAAAGAACTAAAATTACTAAGACAATCTCTCATGTTGTTAGTTCAAGAGTGTGACTTCCGAAGATGCAACTTTAGAGAAGGATGCCAAACTAGAAAAGCTTAAGAAAGAGGTAGTAGAGTTATAACAAGCTTTTGTCCAATCACATAATAATAATAAAAAATTACGCACACTTTTGTTACAAGAGAACTATTTAAAAGAAGTAGAAAGCTCATTTCAAACCATAATAACTACATCATATCTAAGGACTCGACAAGTTTCTCAACGAAGAAAACAATGACATCAAACAAAGAAATCACACCCTTTAACCCACCCTAAATGTAATAAGAATAGCTTAATGATTATATTTATCCCAATCAAACCAAATCTTATTAACCCAAACTACACCACGTACAAGTACCCATCAATACTACATGAAACTACCTTGGTAACAGATGAAATGATGAATGGAAAAATATGGATGAAAAAATGGGTGATCAACTCAAAAAATAGGGGAAATAACGCCCTATAAATGACATTGAAGTCATGTGTGACCAATTGTCGACATCTCCTTTTTTAGATAGCATCGAACTGATGGTTCCTCAGCCCAAATTCTCAACTCTAAAGTGCATACCCTATAAGGGAATAGATGACCTGATAGCCCATGTAATACATTTTAAGATGGCTATAGCACTAGTGTCCATCCCAAAAGAGAAAAAATACACCATGTTTTGTAAGATTTTTGCTTCAACTTTCAAGGACACGATACAAAAGTAGTTTGTAGAGTTTTCCCTTAAAAGCATCACTGATTTCAAGAAGTTGGTGGAGGTTTTCATCACCAATTATACCTATAACAAATCATTCAGAAAGAATCATACCATTTGTTCTCCATTATCCAAGAAAATGAAGAGATAATCGAGAATTACATAAAGAGGTTTAAGATGGAAAAGATGGAAATCTCAAAGTGTCTAGACTCTATTACAATCAAAACTTTTAGAAAAGGTATAAAGAGGGACACTAGTTTGTTTGTAGAGCTTACCAAAACCACCCCATGTTCTCTTGATGTGCTTTATGAGAAGGCAAAAAAAATTGTCAATGTTGAGAGAGAGTAAAAGCCCATCACAACTACCATGTCTAAACTAATAGAAAAACCCAACCTAGGCAAGGATGTAGAAGAAAGAAAACCATTCATCGATAGATGCCCAAACCTACCCCACTTCAAACCAACAATAACACCTAGAGGAAGGCCAAGAATATGAGGGAAGGCTTTGTCACCTTTCAGAGGACCATTATTACAAGTATCCCTTGCAGATACAGTCCAATGAATGGAGAGAATGGAACATGTACGGTGGCCACAACCTATGAGAGCCCGTAACAAATATTGCACATTCTATAAGGATACAAGTCACTGGACCAAAGACTTCTGACATATCAAATGGGAGATCGAACAACTCTTGTTTGAAAGACATTTGAGAGATATAGTAAATGGAAACATGAATGGAGCTCCTAGGAAGGATAATTGGGGAGGTAACCAAAGAAGGGATATAGTTTCCCTTAATCCTCCACAAAGGGGATATAGGAAAGTACAACCATCCCAAGGTGACATTCGCATAATTCACATAATTCATGGTGGTCTAACCATATCAATAACCACGTACAATTATTGTAAAAGGTATGTTAGGGAAGCAAGAGATACACATCACTCGATTTATACCTTAATGCCTTAAGGACCAATATTTTCAATAAATTTTGTAGGAAGGGAAACTCTTCCACCATATGATGATCCTTTGGTAATCACTATCAAGGTCATGCATTGGGAAGTGCATAGAATGTTAGTAGACAATGGCAATTTCTTTGATTTTCTTTACTTATCAGCACTTCTTGACATGGGGATAAACCCCAAGGAAATCACATGACAATAAATTTTGTTGGTTGGATTCCATGGCGGTGTCACAATGTCTGTGGGTATGATATAACTCTCTGTCTCCTTGGAAGGAGTTATCATACTAACAAATTTATTATCCTTAATACGTCCATCTCATACAATGCAATATTAGGCATGCCTTGGATCCATAAAATATAGGTTGTCCCATCAACCTATTATCAATTAATCAAATACCCAATATTGAATAAGGTGAAAGAAATAAAAGGACATCAGGAAAGGGCAAGGAACTATTACAATGCCGCTATGAAAAGTGTAGATTCTACATCCACTTCAAAATAGCAATTAAGGGCTTAAAGCACAAGAGTTACAAATACAAATCGACCGTATAGTCAGATATTAACTGTGGGCCATAAGGATTATATGGTCGTTTTGTAGGGACAAAGGAGGAGGAAATATTTTTTGAAGATTAGTCCAACACTTTCCATAGATTCAAAGGAGAAGTTGATTGAATTCTTGAAGAGAAATGCCGACCTTTTTGCATAGAAACCATGGGATATGCATGGTATTAACTCTAATATAATTTCACATGAGCTGAATGTGGATCATACAAGGGAATTAGTCCAACAATGAAAGCAAAGGTTTTTGAGAGAAAAAAGTGACATTATTAAGAACAAAGATAACTCAATCAGAAAAGTGAGGTGCGTCAGAGAAGTAATTTATCTTACATGGATCTCAAACGTGGTCCTAACTAATAAGGCTAGGGGTGACCATCGCATATGCATGGATTTTATTAATGTTAACTTCGCTACCCCTAAAAACTGTTTTTTCTACCTAATATTGATCAATTGGTAGACGCTACAGCTAGATTCGAAGTGATGAGTTTTATGGATGTATACTCAAGCTACCATCAAATTTGCATGCATCCAAAAGATGAGAAAAATATGAAGTTTATCAAAGAGAAGGGATCTTTTGTTACATAAAGATGCCTTTTAGGCCAAAGAATGCAGGGGCAACTTATCATAGACTAGATAAACAAATGTGTGAAAACCATATAGGAAGAAACATGAAAGTTTATATGGACAACATGATGGTCAAAACCAAGTCCATGAGATATCATGTTTTTGATCTACAAGAGGTTTTTGCAATCATCTGACATTATGAGATGAGCCTCAATCCTAAGAAATGTATCTTTGGAGTAATTTTAGAAAACTTCTTGGGTTACTTGGTATCCTTTCAAGGAATTAAAGAAAATCTAGATAAAACTATCTCACTTATCAATATGAGATCTATATGGTTTCTCAAAGGAGTACAACAATTGAATGGGTGTATAAGGGTATTAAATCACTTTGTATCCAAATGTACAGGGAAATGCCTACATTTCTTTCAACTCCTAAAGAAGAACAAAGAATATTTGTGGAGCAAAGAACTCAAAAGTACTTTTCAATCCATCAAGGAGTATTTGGGAAAGGCACCCGTCTTAACGAATCCTAATTTGGGTGAAATTCTATACTTATATCTACCTTTCATAGAAAGGAAAGCTAGAGCCATCATCATGGTGGATAGAGATGGATGACAACAACCTGTATATTATGTCATCCATTCTTTGATTGGAGCACAAAATAGGTACCCATCTATAGACAAAGCAACATTCACAATAATGATGGCTTCTAGAAAACTCAGGCACTATTTTAGCACCGATAAAATCATCGTCTTGATATGCTACCCTCTCCAAATATTATGGAAAAAATTGATCAATCGGGTTATCTTTCTCAAACATCAATTGAGTTAAGAAAATTTGATGTACAATATAAACCACAATTAGCCATTAACAAACAAGCACTAGCCAAATATATGGCCAAATGGATAGAAGATGAGTCAATAATTGACCCCAAAAATACAAACAAAGAAGTTGCATTAGTAAAGGTACCTATCCCAAACCCGTGGATGGTATATTTGGATGGCGCTTGTAATTTTAAAGGATTTGGAATGGGGATAGCTATATTCATCCCACAGGAGGATTGATTGAACAATGTATTTGAATTACTTTCCCAACCACTAACAATGTAGCTAAGTATAAAGCTCTTTTACTGGCATTTCGCTAACTTCACCTATTAGAAGCAAATAAAGTGTTGATCTATAGCAATTCACATCTAATAATCAATTAAGTTAGTGATGCATTTGAAGCTAAAGAAGAAATAATGAAGAAATATTTGAAAGAAGCAAAAAAAATATCAATCTTCCAAGCATTTGAGATAAAGCAAGTACCCATTGAAGAAAGGCATATGCAAATTCACTTGCTAATTTAGCTGTTACTATAAACATAGAAACAAAATGAGTAATACCTATGTCATGCTTGTCAAGTCCCAGCATATTCACGGACCTCATCACTTCTGCACCATCAAAACTTACAAGGGTCACTAATGCTACTTCATGAATGACCTCATATTTAGAGTACTTCGTCTAAGGCATTCTCCTAAACAATAAAGAGAAAGCATGAAAAATCACAATAAAATCCAAAAATTATACTACTATGTAGGGAATTCTCTATCAAAAAAATTATGGGGGACCTTGGTTTAAATGTCTTCCTAATCAGAAAAATTAACTCATGATGAAGGAATCATGTAAGACTTGGCACACACTCTGATGAAAGAACACTCACACAAAGAATCATGAGACAAGGTTATTATTGGCCTAACTTACAAAAAGATTGTATTGATCATGCTCACAGATGTGATAGACGTCAAAGATAAGCCAATGTTTTGCATTTACTTGTAATAAAAATAAATCAGAATTCTTGTGAAAAATAGAAGGAAATAAAAGATTAAAACAACCTATATATATGATTCAATTAAATTATAAATAATCGAGACTACTACTTTCTTTTTTTGTCAAAAAGACCCAAACGAAAGAATTTGTCTTTTCCCTGAGTATTCTTTACTATATTAAGGCTAGAAATCATTTTTCCTTGAATACAAAGAAAATGAATATTCGTTTGATCTTGATCTTTGTGGAGTGAAAAAGGGACTACACTGGATCTACACAAGCCTCTTGATAATATCCATAAATGACTTGTTTTTAATAAGAGATGGACATTACTATATGTAAATACAGGTGCATGGTATACATCGATACTCTAGTGAATTTCTCCCTCGACATTAGAGTAAATATGTTTTCGCACTTTTTCTTTAAAACTAAAAGGAGATGTTCCTGCATGAACCTTAGAAATTACTTCTATGAGTACTCCACCGGTACGAAAAGTTCTTAATATTAGTTGAGTACCAGGCTCCCCAATAGATTGACCTATAATAATATCTATAGCTTCTCCCAATTAACCAAATTCGCCATGAGTAGGGCTTCGTCCATAACATAATCGACAGATCCAATACGCACTCTTACAAATAAATGGGGTTCAAATAGATATTGGTTACGTTTGATAGGTTGTGATTCGATTGACGAGTCCAATCCCAATATCTTGATTTCAAATGGCAATACAAGTAGGCCTATATATATTGTATACTAATACACAGCAAATCAATGTTTGGATAAAAATTCTTTCTGGCATCGTACCATTTCGATGGCTAACAGAAATCACTTATGTGGTTCCACAATTTGTTCTACGTACAATAATGTGTTGAACTAGTTTAACAAGTCTACGTGTAAGATATCCAGCATCTGGTATTCGTAAAATAGTATCCACAACTCATTTGTTGGCCTCGTAACAAGAAATGATATATTATGTTAAAGACAATCCTTCACGTAAATTGCTTTGAATAGATAAATCAATCATTTGTCCTCATGGATTCAACATTAATGCTCTCATACCTACTAGTGGGTGTACTTAAGATACATTTTCTCTACATCCTAAAAAGGACGTCATATAGATTGGATTAAAAAGATTGATCATCCTAAAATCAGGATTCTTTTCTTGTCGTAAATATTCACTTCGTAGCATAACATATCTCAATAGATTGTGTTAATTTTTTTCTGTCTCGTGCATTCCCATAATGATGGTATTTTTTTTAAAATAAAACTTTGTTGTTCAACATCTTAGACTAACCATCCTTAGAAGTTATTTTTAAAAGATCATCAATTCCTAATAAAATGGATGTAACAATGGTTTGTCGAAACCACAAAGTCTTTACTTGATCTAGATGTGTGATGTATATACCATTCCAAAATGATCTAATAATCTACTAATAAGTCCTTTAATGATAATTCTATCTATTACTTTATTATGAAAAGTTAGATCGACCGTTCTGCCATAAGTAACTATATATTGCAATGAGTAAGGTTCAATAGTGAATGGGTACTTTGAAATAGAACGAGAAAATTTGAATTTGATTAATTTAATTTATAAAACCTTGAAACAATTAGAAAATTATAAAAATGAAATCATTCATCTTGAACAACAAAGAGTGATTCACCAAGTTCGACAATGTGTTTTTCAACAAACCTTACAGGGAGTTCTAGGAACTCAGAATAGTTATTTAAACAATGAGTTATATTTACTTACCATTAGTATTAATATTGACATGTTTGGAATGGCCATCAATTCTGAACAGGAAGGTGAATGTAGACCCAGCACGGTCTTTTCAAATTAAGCTAAAACCTGATGCATCATAAAAACTACAAAAAAAAAACATATCTTGAGCACAACCATTCCATCCTTTGCCATGCTCCTCTGAAACTCTTCATTCAAGAGATTGATCCACCCCTACAGATCAGTCGACGTTCTATCAGACTTCTCAGTTCTCATGAGTTATTTCACTTCTATTACTCATGTAATGTAACGAGCTTAGTTCTTCGACTGAACAACACAGCAACAAACTATAAAACAGGTCAGCGAAACACTTCCCAAAAAATTTATTGCGCAGCTCAGCAAACGAAGATTACTTCCAAAACTCGTTAATTAAGTTGCAATTCCACAGGACATATAGAACATTACCATTGGTGAATTTACTATCTCCCTGTGAAAATAGACTAGCTTGCGTGGGACCTCTCCACAATCTCTCCACATATTATCATTTTAACTTTGTTTGGAACAGAGAATCTACATTCTCTTCCTCCATTTTTCTCCCTCATTAGTACTTGCAGAAGCACTAAATCACCTTTTAGGATTGATGTTCTCAGATAGAAGCTTGTCATTAGGTCAATGTGCTGGTGAACTCCGAAAAGACACCATTTGTAAACTGCAATGCTACTAATTTATTTCGTTCCAAGGAATTTTTTTAAGGGCAAACTATATTTTATGTCCAACATATTGAAACTGTTGCAAAATTGTCCCCAAAATGGTTCATTTCTATCCAATTTGTCGACAAATCCAACAGAAAATGGTACATTACGTTTCATTCATGCCAGTAATTTCTTTCTTTCCAAGGAATCTTTTTAAGGGCAAACTGTATTTTATGTCCCAACATATTGAAACTGTTGCAAAATTGCCCCCAAGATGGTTCACTTCCATCCATTTTGTCACAAATCTAATATAAAATGACACATTATGTTTCATTTCAGGTGATACATTTACTTCATGTTACATTTGTTAGCAGATTGAACAAAAATTGCACAGAAATCGTTAAATGCAACACAAACATTAGGTTAGGACAGTTTTTTTTTTTTAACAAATCAAAGGCTAGTGTCAATTTGCAACCGGTGACATAAGACTTAATTTATATAGGACTATTCAAAGGAAATCTATACGAAGTACTTAGAGATAAGAAATACAATTTCCTCTACTTAAATCAACAAAGACACTATTTCCTTCAATGTATAAAATGAAATTGAGCTTTCCACCAAAAAAGGTATGTTTTGTAAATTATATGGTTAGTAAGATATTACATTCATGAACGAGCGAAACAAAATGTCAATACAATATCTAATAGAAGACTCTCTTTTTTCCCTTAGAGAGGAGTAATTACTGAATGATATACAAATTTTACTTAAAAATATCAGAGAAGGGTAACGAGAATGAAGATGAGGATAGCAGCAATGAAAGAGTATTTGAGAGCAGCAACGAGTATAGCCAAAGATATGAATAAGAGTTGGCACAGAACCTGAACACTTGCCCATGTCAACAATCCCGTCAATCCAACGGCTATGATGTTATCAGGATCTGGGTCCAATAACAGATCACTCCACCTGATATTGCTGAATATTGATGGTCTATCCTTCTTGGAATCACCATCATCGCCGTTGGATTTGGATCCAATTTCTCGTTCTTCATCTGTTTGTTGAATTTTGGGTTCTCCGTTCGATACGTTATTATTATTTGCAAGTACCACAAATCTCTTAAATTTTCTTCTGGTCGGGAAATGGGTCTTGGGAAAAGCATAACAAGAAAGAAGATGATTGTTGTTATGTGGAAGATTATGAGGAATTGAAGAAATTGGAAACTGAATTGCTGGGGGGGTGAGAGTGGTGAGCCCTAACATCGTGTATTTTTGTGTGCTCTCACCTCATCGTACTTTTCTTTTTCTTTGAGATTTTTTTAATTCTTAATATTTAGAGTTAATTAGGATTTATATCCGTATAATATGAGATAATTTTTAAAATTATTTAAAATATTTATTTTATTGTAATTATATATAAAATGTATCTTAATTTAAAATTTAAGGTTGAAGTATTTGATATTTGTAATTTATGTCGAGGATTATAATTAAAATTAGAAAAAAATTGAAATGTAAATAAAATCATGATTATTAAAAAAGAGAAAGAATTTTGATTTTTTTCTTTTAAAAATCGATTTTATTGGTAACTTATTTTCCTCCGTAAAACACAGCATAAATTCCTTCGCGTTTCTCTGTTCAATTTGCATCAACTTGACGCTTTTTCTTGTATTACTCTTTTAACATCTCGACAAGGCAGATATTTGTGTGCGTGGATCGTATTCATCTCGACAATGCTAACTCAGTTCGGCATAATCGGTGTAGATTTTAAATTGTCGTTGTCGAAATTTCTTGTCTGAGATTTGAAGTCTATTTGGGGAAATTTCCCTGTTCTCAATTTCTTCAAGTAGGGCTGTTAATGATGGTTGTTCTATTGCTTCCATGTATTGTTTGTGCTGTTGATGTCGTTGTTCTGTTGCTTCTACCAAGGAACTGAGAGAATCGGTGATGGATGAAGAAGAAGAAGATGAGACATGAAATTATTATTTTGTTATCAACAAACACGTGTATTATTTCTATTAAAGAAATTAATATTAATTAATTTTTAAGTATTCTTTTTATATTTTATCTTTAAATATAATTATAATAAAATAAATATTTTTGATATTTTTAAAAATCATCACATATATTAAAACAAAAAAAAAGTAATTAACCTAATATCTATGAGAGGTGGATTTTTTTAAGGTAATCGGTAATATGTGCAGGGAGAGAGGTTTGATTACGTTTAATATTTTAGATTTTAAGAGTTGGTTTGTAGTTTTTTTTAAATGAATCAAAATAATAATATTTTAATAATTTTATTATTAAATTATTATTTTTATTTAAATGATTAAAATACAATTAAATGTGTTATTAATAAAAAAATGAATAATATAAATTTTTTAACAATTTAAAAATAAAAATACGAAAATATTAAAATAAAATATTGATAATAAATGATAAGGAAAAAAATATCGAAAATAATTAAATATTAAAATAAATATTTTATAAAAAAAAAAGAAATACAAATAAGGAGTATAATGTATATCAAGTTTGTCCCTATATAAGGCATGAACATAAACATAACAAATACACTTAAAAAGACATAGATTTAGTATAGAAAGTATAATGTGAAAACAAGATAACATCCTCAAGAGAGTTTGATCATTAATAATATGAACAAGCATTTGGTTAATAAGATAAGTAGCAATGATGATAGCAAAATGTTTAAGAACATGCATAGTAAAGCACAAGGGGCAAGTCACTTTAAGGAGATGTCTATTTTTATATTTTATTATGCTATTTTATTCTGGCGTATAAGTACATATTTGGTGAAAAATGACATGAATTGTGAAGAATTTAGTAAGAGATTGATTTACAAACTTACAAATATCATAAATAATGGCATCATAACATTATTTTTCTTCTTCTCAGTCTCTCTTTACTTAGAAGCCATAATAGCCATAATGAAGGTTACTTATCTCTATAGTAAAGACATTCTCTTTCTTTACCAATGCCAATGGTCATCATCATATGATTATTTTAAAATAAGTACGGTGAAAAGTTATAAAACAATCAAGATTTTTTTTTGTAATTTTACTAATTGATAAGATTATTAGAGAAATTTAGTGTAAGTAAAACAAAAGACAAAAAAAAGTTATATTAAGACATTATCAATTCTTATAATTGGTATTACTATCTTATTAGCAACCTGGACTGACCTAACAAAAGACGCTATTAGAGAATTGAGAATAGATAGATCACTAGTCATATGATCAATAACCCCTAAATCAATAAGTCGAGTGTTAGAAGAATAAAAAAAATTGGAATCAAAATTACTTGAGTAAGTACTCGAGAAACTTGAGATGCAAAAGGTGAAGGGATGGTAGTTGTCACAACATGAGCAACTCGCTTCCCCCTCCCACTCCTTTCCCTTCCCTCTCTCTCATCTTTCTTAGTTTTTGATTACTTTGGATATCCATGATTCTTCTAACAAATATTAACAGTATGTCTGATACAGTTATAATGGGTGCAAAATCGAGTACTATTTGTCCGTAATTGAAGGATTTGAATAGGTCCTACTCTTATGAACAATAAGGATTGAGGCATCTCAGTGTTCATAGTTACTCGTCTCTATATTTTACGATAGATTTATGAATAGGTTTCTTATAAGCCTGCAAAAAAGAAATAACTAAAACCTTATTACTAAAGTGATTCAAGTTTCAATCCAATCCAACAAAAAAAGAAATATATATATATATATATATACACACACACGTAAACTCAACACTCACATGTACACTTTTTCAATATTTCAATATCATTGACATGTTTCTCAATCTTTCAATATCATTAACATGCTTCCTATCATTAGGTCTTTGATAATCAAGTTTTATAAAAATAGACTTTAATTCATGGTAATATTCAACAAAAGATTTACTACCTTGTTGTAGATAAAAATATTTTTCACACTTCATATACTTAGAGGAATTAGATACATCAAGATAAGTCTTCCTAATTGCATTTCAAACTTTTGTTGTTTTGCATTGAACAAATTAAAACAATAATTTGTTTGTCATAATGTCGATGAGCAAGACTTGACTAAGCCAACTTTAACTTTCCATTTATCGTAAGCCTTTTTTCTCTCACTGTAATATATATCTTTTAAATTTTGGACAATAATTAGTACCATTAAAGTTAATATTATTGGAAGAGTAACTATCATTTTTAGTTGTAGAAATTTTTTTACCATCAAATTAATTCTGAATCTTTAGACATGGAAATGAGTGATAAGGACGGATGATAACTCTTGTCGGCATGCAACCACCAGCAGCCCAAGCCGTGGACCAGCGCTGAATAAAGAAAGAACTTCGGGCAAATAAAGGAAGAGGAACTTTGATGTGTGTAATTGCTGAAGATGCTAAAGCTAAACCTAGTAAATATAAATATTCCTCCAAGACAGAAGCCCATCACGCAGATTTAGCCCATCACGCAGATTTGGCCTAAATTTTTAAAAATTATGCCCACTTATTTCAAAAACCCACAGGTATCCCACCTGACCTATCCCACAGCCAAAAAATCAACTTAATATCTAGGAATGACCCTATGTCAGTAAGGTCCTACCGTTACCTATACCAAAAGAAAGAAATAGAAAAATTGGTGGAAGAAATGTTGGAAATTAGAGTAATTCAGCCCAATACCAGCTCATATTCGTCCTCGGTGTTGCTTGTAAAAAAAAGATAGGCCCTAGCAATTTTGTATGGACTACAGAGCTCTTAATATGGCCATTATCAAGGACAAGTATCCCATTGATGAGTGCTCAAAAAGCACTAAAATAACCATGATTTTATGCACATTAATTGATTAAAAATATATATATTTATATGTTTTATCATATATTTATGTAAATTTGTCTTTTTCGGAATCACGGGTATTTTTATTGTTTTTCAGGTATTTTGGCTTAAAAACGCAATTTAAAGACTCAAAGAGGAATACTTGAAGCAATACATCACAAAAATATCAATAAATAAATGGGGAAAGGTCAACAAATATGGAAAAACTAGACAAAATGGGTCAAAAAGGTCAAAAATGTCAAAAATGAGAAAAACGCGCCGCCGCCATACGCAGACTCAAGACTCAGCCCGCTTAAATCGCATGGTATCGTTTCATGCGCAAGAAAGACTGCGCGTGGGTATCGTTACGCGCGCGCAAAGATGCGCTGGTTACTATTCACGCGCAAGATCGCGGCTGGTACTGTTCACGCGCGGCAATGACAGCGCGGCTGCGCCGCCAATAGCCGCTTCACCGCGCGATTTTTGACCCATTTTTCACGTGTTGTTTCTATGACGTCACGCCGACGTCATTGATGACCTCAACATGTCCACTACACGTTTTTTAATTTTTTATATTTTTTTTAACATTTTTTTACTCATTTTTTCTCTCCATCCTCACCTATAAATACCCCCTTCCATTCACTTCAAAGCACACCTCAAAACCACACTTCTCTCTTCTTTCTTTCTCTCATTTCTTAGTTTTTGAGTTTTTCTTAGTTTCTTTCTTAGTTTCTAAGCTTTTCTTAGTTTTTCTCTTAGTTTTTAGTTCAATTCTCTTAGGTTTAGAGTTCTTCTCTTTTTGAGAGGAACTTGTAATGTTTTTGTAATAATTTAGATTTTTGATTCAATAAATGGAAGTGCAAATTCCGCTTGGAGGTTTTCTAGCAACCGTAATAGCGTCGAAGTTACGTAAGGATTTTATTTTCTTTACGCTTATTTTTATGCTTTATTCTTACATGTTATATTTAATTTGTCCGTGATTAAATTTAACTGTATAGCTGTTTATAATCATGATATAATAATAACGTTGTTATGCTTACTAAAATATTAAATAGGGGAAAATTTCTAAAATAAATTGATTTTATTTTTATTCAAGATTTTATATTAAGGATGTTAGAGAGAAATATATTATTTTTCATTACAAACTTAAATCTGAAGATTAGACTTTAAGGTTTAGTTATCCGGTCTAATTTAGAGTAGTGCTCTTTTATTTGTTGGTACAATCGCCTTAGGTAGTTAGAGTGAAGCTCTATTTCAAAAGTCTTTATAATCATTATTGTGTGAAAATGTATTGACAACATGTTTTGAGTAGTGGTTTTAAAACTTGAAAGTTAGTACTCGGATAACTAAATTCTTGGGTTTAATTTGGACACCTTGAATAAAGTTTAAACTGTCTAACCGAACCAAAGGTGGCATTTAAATGGTTCATTTTCAATCTCTTAGAAAAAGGAATTAATTTAATTAACCAAATTAGTTATCAACCCCACCCATAGGTGTTAATTGATTTGTTTAGTTAACAAAGAATATCTAACCTCACCAAAGGTGGTATTCATACAAAAAGAGAGAATCAATAAAATATCAATTTATACCTTTAATAACCTAGATAATATGAGCAAGCATAATTAATTTAGTTATTATATCCATAAATACTCCACTAATATAAATGATAAAATTTGCATGAATATTTATTGAATCTATATTTATATTTATTTATTGAATTTGTATCTATGTTTATTTTTTATTATATTTAATTAATCTGTATATATGTTTATTTTATGTTATTAGATTAGGAACACAAAAACCAAACTATCGTGACAGGATGTTTAGGATTTAATTTCGTTTTTTAAAAGTTTGAATAATAAATTAAAAACCACATACATTCCTTCCTTAGATCGACCTTGGGAGTATACTTATCATTTTCTACGAAATGATTCGTGCACTTGCGAGAGTTTTACAAATATTAAAACCAAAGTATTTGCGAGAATTGGCGATACCGGTTTTCCTTACAGAACTTCGACGCTATTCCCGTTGCTAGAAAACCTCCAAGCGGAATTTGCACTTCCATTTATTGAATCAAAAATCTAAATTATTACAAAAACATTACAAGTTCCTCTCAAAAAGAGAAGAACTCTAAACCTAAGAGAATTGAACTAAAAACTAAGAGAAAAACTAAGAAAAGCTTAGAAACTAAGAAAGAAACTAAGAAAAACTCAAAAACTAAGAAATGAGAGAAAGAAAGAAGAGAGAAGTGTGGTTTTGAGGTGTGCTTTGAAGTGAATGGAAGAGGGGTATTTATAGGTGAGGATGGAGAGAAAAAATGAGTAAAAAAATGTTAAAAAAATATAAAAAAATTAAAAAACGTGTAGTGGACATCCTGAGGTCATCAATGACGTCGAAGATGACGTCATAGTGGGTCTTGCATGTGAAAAATGGGGTGAAAACGCGTTGGGCGCGGAGGGCTATGGCGTGCGCGCGCTGGCCGGGGCTGTTGCCGCGCTGCGTGAACATTAACCCGCAGCCATTGGGAGTCAAGCCGGCCGCGGCGGCACGTTTTTCTCCCTTTTGACATTTTTGACCGTTTCGACCTATTTTGTCCAGTTTTTCCATATTTGTTGACCTTTCCCCATTTATTTATTGATATTTTTGTGATGTATTGCTTCAAGTATTCCTCTTTGAGTCTTTAAATTGCGTTTTTAAGCCAAAATACCTGAAAAACAATAAAAATACCCGTGATTCCGAAAAAGACAAATTTATATAAATATATGATAAAACATATAAATATATATATTTTTAATCAATTAATGTGCATAAAATCATGGTTATTTTAGTGCTTTTTGAGCACTCATCACCCATATCGGTGATAGATGAGCTACTAGATGAGTTGCATAAGGCCAAATATTTTTCAAAACTAGATTTGCAGTTTGGATATCATCAAATATCGATGCATCCGATAGATGTGGAAAAAACAATTTTTCGTATACACGATGGGCACTATGAATTTTTGGTAATACCACTACTACAAAAAGGGGTATTTAAGTCAGTTTCTAACCGACTTTAAATTGACTTACTCAAAATTTAAAGTCGGTTCACGCGTTAAATCGACTTTACTTGTATTATTTTTTTTATATTTTTTTCATTTGTCACTCTACTAACATATATTCAATATAGCATAAAAAACCAAAATATAAATAATAATACAAATAATTAAAATTTTAAATATAATTAATTACTTGATAATTAAATTTATTACAAAAACAAATAATGTATATACAATATATATATATATGTATATAGTTAACTTAAATTACAAATAAAATAATATCGTCAAAGTGTAATTGGATTGTGCGAGTAAGCTTGGTTGGCTTAGAATCACCAGCATTGTGACAAGAAAACTAGGCAAAAAACAACTGATCCATATAACAATTCATTCCTCTACATACATGGGCACGTAAACATCCATCAAACAAGAAATTTAAACTTCAGAGATATACGAATGGAGAAATTAAATCATTATAAATATTACCATCAAAAAGAGATTACCACAACGACATTCGAGTAATATAATAATAACTTTATCCCTTTGAACTTATATTAGCACTTTATTAATCTTTTGTTTATAAATATGAAACTATTTAGAATCAAGTTGATATTTTTAATGCTATAATGAGCTCTAAATATGAAGTCAAGTGTAACTTCGATTTGTTACTTCGCTTGTATGAGTTTTGGTGTCCTTAAATGTATGGAACAGTTTTGTAATATGTTTATGGGCACCAAAAATCATACAAGCCAAGTAACAAAATAAGAGTTACACCTGACTTCATATTTAGAGCTCATTATAGCATTAAAAATACCAGCAGAGATTCCAGATAGCTTCATATTTATAGACAAATGATTAATAAAGTGCTACCATGATGTTGTCACAAGGAAAGTAGGCAAGAGAGATGAGATGAAGTTTGGGCAAAAAATAGGTCCATAAAATAATGCATTCCCCTAAATACATGAGCACATAATCATCCATCAAACAAGGAACTTCAAACATAGGAATAGAGAATTTAAATCATTAAAAAAATTATTGTTATGTTGTCATATGCTATTCAAGATCATCATAATCTTCTCCTGATTCAAACATGTGTTTTGCCCATTCCTCTTGTAAATCATCAAAAATTTGCTAGTCATAGCCCATTTTGTTCCAACCAAAGAATTACATGTATTTAAAATCAAAATAAGAATGTAATTTCATGTATTTACAAAAAATAACTCAAATATGTTAAAAACTTTTTTGTATATGGGTAAAAGATATTACCACATCATCAATTGGAATTTTGATATTTGTGATGATTTCGCTCATAAACTTTATGACATAATAACCACACATGACTTCATTGTTTTGTTGTGGAATCTACAAAAAACAAGTGTACATAATTTTTCATATTCGAACATCTTTATTATTCAATAGTAAAATTAATAAAATTATTAATATTTGCTTGTACATACCATAACTTTTTTCCATATAAACTTGTGATATTTTTTAAGGATAATGCCCCTAAACTTATTCCACAACTTTCATGCTTTATCAAGGTTTAAAACGGTTAGTTTTTTATTAAATATTAAAAAAAATAGAAGAAACCAATAGCTAGCTATAAACTCTTACATTTCAAGAACTGTTTTTGTAACTTTACTCAGTTCTATGGAAGTTGAGTGATATTACCAAGCATGATTATTGAACAGATCAAGGATTACCAATATTCAATGATCTTGGCCTTCTTAAAACCTTAGTAGCCAAAGGATTATCAACTTTTGATTTCTGTTAAACGTTAATGCCCTATCACATAATGTTTTAGCTCTGATGCTAACATCCTTCTCTTGATATTGATTGACATATGAAGAATCATAGAACATTGCTAAATGTGATGAGTGATTATGTTGAAATTGATAATAACACGTCTTATATAAAAGAAATATATACAAGTAATTAGATAATATAAATATAATTATATATGTTCTACATAAATGAAAGAAAATGAATAGATTGAGGACTCACCTTGTCCACACTTTAATTATACTTAAATCGATATATAAGTTTGGCCGAGGTTTACACCAGAAATTTCTATAGGAAGTGGCATAGTCCATCCATCATTTATGCTAGATGTCCACGCAACAATAGTCATCAAAGCTCTAAGATTTCTACTGAAGTTTAAAGCATAATCATAACTATACTTTTTCCAAGGTTTCTTCTTGAATGACTTAGTGCGCGATGATTGGCCACTAGATATAGATTTAGCACGAGATACTTGTTTCGTATCTCTTAAATGTGCCGCATTTAAGAGTTTTGGTATAATAAACTAAAGAAAAAGTATTATGTATGTTAGGAACAATACAAGATATAATAAAATAAAAGTAGTAAACAAGTGCTATCTTTTAAGTTAAAAAATAGTACCACGTCAAAATTTAGAACAACTTGAATCGACGGCCAAGCCACATATTGTCCAACCGCCTCTTGGACTATGGTAGCATCAGAAGGCACAGGTAGTAGACAATCATAGATTAATGATTAATCAATTACTATTCATCAATAATTAGGCAAATATTGATTATAAATCATCTTACCATCGCTCAATTATTGTACCTTTCCAATAGCAACAAAGTTCGTTGATGAAGGATGTTTCAACAAATATTTCATATTCTGTAAAAAAAATTAAGTGTTATATATAATAAATAAAACAAAATAATAAATAAAAATAATAGATTATCTACACCAGAAATTAAAATCTTACCACATATGATATATCAAATAGAGGAGGACTTCCATGTGGGGTAGCTATTGGATGTACATTCTCACCAAAACGTTCATTGTGGTGTGATTGATGGTAAGAATGTGTAGATTGCATTGGAGAAAATGAACCACTACTTGATTGCATATGCATTCCTAGCATATAGGCAGGACCAATAAGATGATTATATCTCATACTGGATATAGTTTGAGCGCTATGAGATTGCGTGTGTAGCATGCCTGGCATGGATGATGGCTTGCCTTTCATGGATGGTTGCATGCTTAGCCAATATGGCATGCCCTAATTTTAGAATGATGTCATGCCTGACATGTATTGTGATTGATATTCTTTTATAGTGGCAATCTCACTTAACATTGAGGCCTTAAAGGAGTTGAGTTCTTCTTCAATTTTAGTGTACTTCTCCTTACTAATTGTCTAAGACTTTTGTTTTGGAATGTTAAAATACTCCATATAACCATCATATTGGCTACCTACCTAACACGACCAGGATGCTCGCGTCCGAATGCATGATATAGAGCATCTCTTCTAGGCTCTTCGATTATTTCACCCCTGGATATTTGTTCTTGAACAGCTCTCTACAAATAATAAAGCACACAAACATATCATGCATTATTACATCAGTTATTAAAAATCATATAGACTTTGTGTCAACCGAAATTACTAACCAACTTATTTAGTTGTTCTTCTCCTCGCTTAGTCATTGGTCTTGAATTCTTCATTTTGGAAATCTTTTTTTCTATGTACAATTCAGTTCGGGTAATTGGTCTACCCAATTCAGCTTCCTACATAAATTATGAAAAATTTATTAACCATGACATGAAATTAAATTGAGGAAAATAAATATAAAAATATTTATAAATTAACACAAATTAATAATATTATTCTATATCTACCTTCAGGATTTGAAGACCTCCTAGTACGGTTAGGAAGAATGTTATGCATTTGTATATTCTGATGCTCTTTCCTAATAATTTGAAATTCATCTATATGTCTATAATCTATGAAGTCTTTCCAAACTTGAGGTGTAATCCAGGAGTGTCCTTCAGGGATTTTGTAGAGCTCTACTTCATCAAGTGGTTCCAAATATGGAAACACATAATTTCTTGCCAATCTGAAAGTCATGTATTCCTTCCACGCCTTATTTGCAATCTTATAACACTTGCTCTTCCAAGTGTCATCGACTTTGTAACGATTATGTAAAAATACACTACAAAAGATTAGATATAATACAAAAAAGATATAATATATGTAATTGATTATAAAATATAAGAGACTTACACAAATGGTTATCCATATTTTGAACTTTTCATCTTCCTCAACCTGAGACCAATCATTTATATTGATTGGTATACTAGACTTCACAAGTCTACCAATAGAGGATTTCAATTATTGGCCATTTTTCCTTATTGGATAACCAGTAGCATCAAATAGAACGGGTACTCTATCATCTGGGTTAAGTGGAGCATTAGGTATATTCGCCCAATCCCTTCTTTTCAAATGCCCCAATGGATCATTTGGATCTACAAGCTCTGTTACCCGAGAATCCATGAAATATCTGTAAACAATGAAGAAATATAAATTAATTGGCAATTTTAGGAACATATATATAAGAGTTATTACAACAATATAGAACATATGTTATGTTTAATTAGGTTGTTGATCATATACATATATTCATTCACAATCAATTTGAGCCCATGACGAAGAATCATCGTCATCAATTAGATCATCACATACATTAGGCAATTTGTTTGAGAAATTACTAATATTGCTTAATGTATCAAGTATAGTGTCGTCATCTTCTAAAGCATCACAATGGTTCACCATGTCAACCGACGCTATCCATGCAGTTTAAAATTGAAAACTTTTTTTTAAGTTAATTATTATTTTATTTGAACTCTTTAAAATTTAATTTGAATATATATATAATATAAAAAAAGAAAAAATAATAATTTTAAAATAATATCCAAACAAATACACAAAATTATATAATTTTAAAAACAATTGTCTCAAAAAATTATACTATATATATATATATATATATATATATATCCAACTTAAATTTTAAAGAGTCAAATAAAATAATAATTGACCTAAAAAAACATTGTACCTAAAAAATTTCAATTGTAAACTGCATTTTTTAATAAAAAAATACATGTAGGACGTAGCGTCGGTTCACCATGTCAACCGACACTACTTCTTACGTGAATAGCGTCGGTTCTACACCGAATCGACTTTAAATTTATTATAAGTCGATTTTTCCAAAAATTAACTTTACATATCGACTTAAATACTTTTTTGTAGTAGTGTGCCTTTCGGACTCACTAATGTACTTTCTACATTTCAAACATTAATGAATGATATTTTTAGACCATATTTGCGAAAATTCATCTTGATATTTTTTGATGATATCTTAATATATAGTCCTATTTGGGAATCACATTTGCAACACTTGCAAATAGTGCTCTCTATGTTACATGACCACCAAATATATGTCAATAAGGAGAAATATTGTTTTGAACCAGATAAATTTATTTGACCAAAGGTTGACGTTAAATTATCTTGTTAGGTCTCCAATTTTAAATAGTGCGTGTGTGGTTCCCTTTCTTAGAGTGTAGTAAACTTCACCTTATAATAACAATTGGTGATTATATACATTTATTTATGTCTGTCTATTATTATATTCTCTTTTGAATTTGTTTGTAATTTTTATGTACTAAGTGATTACACAGTTAATTTTTTTTTTTGTCATTTTCCTCTTAGAAAGTTCCCAATTGTATAAATTGCATGGGACCTAAAGTAGTTTTAGGATCGAGAAGTCAATCTAAATCTATCATCGGGCATATCCTAAAAGGGGCCTATGGGTTCTGTTCTGAAAGGTCTAGCTGGTTTCAACTAAAGTTAGCAAGTTGGGCCACAATTCAAAAACAAGCTCAAATTAATACAACACTAATTATTTTTTATTTAAAATTAATTACTAATTCTTTTATATTTATAAAGACATTAAATTATTTTATTATTATAAATAAATTTAATTTTTTATAATATTAAAAAACATGTAAATTTGATAAAATAATAAGAATATAAACACACACAAAAACAAATATGATACAAATGTGTATAATCTACGTGAACACATAGTTTCGAATATAAGTAGCTTATAGTTGAATTATAGTGGATAAAAATTGAAATGATGTAAGTTGAAATTTGAAAAGCAAGTCGAAAAATGACAATCAAATCAAAGCGAATTTGTTCAACTGGTTATTACTAGGATATACCAAGGGTTTCTATTCTTTCTTTTTTTTTTCTTTTTTTAACAAGAAAATGTAAACAGGTCCCAAGGCATTTTTCAAACGGAGAGAGAAAAATGTTCTTTTTTTTTATTCTCTTACTATGAGTTAATCATTTACAATAAAATTTATAATTTTATAGGCAAGCCCGTTGTAAGTTAAAAAAAGGCTTAATGATTAAATCACGATTCTTACAATTTAATAATTTTTTTAAAATAATAGTTATTTATATATACATAGGGGTGAGCATCGGTTCGAAACCGTAAATTTTAGGTCAATCCGAATCCGATCTGATCCGAAGCAAATTATTATTATTCAATCCAAATCCGATCCGCTGTACATGTCAATCTGAACAAATCCGAAACCGCTAATTTTAAGTCAATCCGAATCCGATCCGATCCAATCCAAAAATTATTTAAACAAAAAATTATTCAATTCGAAACTAATTCGTTGTACATATCAATCCGAATAAATCTGAATTTGCTAATTTTAAGTCAATCTGAATCCGATCCAATTCGAAAATTATTAAATCCGAAATTTTAATTTAAATCTATTAAAAAAATTACATATAATAAAAAATCTAAAATAAAAATATTTTCATACAAATTAAAAAAGTAAGTGACAACATGATTAAAAATAATTCAACAAAAATAATAAAAAAAATTAAACATTAATTACATAATTTAACTCCAAATATACATAGTAATAATTTAACTCCAAAAAATTAAATAGCAATTACATAAATTAATTTCACTCTACGAAAATTAATAACAACAACTCTTTTTGATAATCATTCAAGGTTTAAGTCACCAATACCATCAATAATATCTGCACAATGAAAAATTAAAAAGTTAAAAATATACATAATAATATATATTTGATAACAAATAAATCTATATATATTTGAAATATATATTTGAAAGTTTTATGAAATATACCTGATTCTAGAACTTCAATTTCATCAAGTGACTCTTGGATATTAATGATCGGAGATGAACGAATCCAATTTTGAGTGCAAATCAAAGATTGTACGCTTAGAAGATAAGGAACTCCCGTACGGACTAATTGTACGACCACCCAAGAGAACGCAGATTCGCATGCTACTAGACAGATACCGCATTGCCAATACATCTCGAGCTATCAAAGACAAAATCTTAAATCTCGAGGAATGAACATTCCACCAACTTAAAAGATCAAATTTCTCATCATCCATATCAACCAATGCTTCGTAAGTATTTTTCCACTTCGCATTTGTTTTCCATAGTATTTAACTTTCTTTTAAACGCTTTTCTCTTACGAGAAGCATAAAATTGGAATGCATCCGTTTCTAAACCAAAACCTTCGTACCCATTTCTAAAGGTCGAGAAGATTCTTCATGTTCGAGTGGAAAACACGCTTTGGCGATACTCCTCGCATATCTTCCAAAGTTTTTTTACTCCTTTAGAACTCATCAAGCCTCAATCTCATCCCCATTACACAATTCTAACAAACTTAGATGTAAAGAACACTCTTACGCCTAGGATCAAGTAAAACAGACACAAATACCATCATATTCATTTTAGATATTCCTCCCCAATATTTGTCAAACTTTACCTTCATATCACTAGCCATCTTCATCATAATATAATCCTCGCATTTACTCCACATATCAAGTTGATCATGAATAAAACAAATACGATCCAAGAAGAAATTCGAAGTCACATATAAAGATCCGTAAAACATTAATGTAGCTTCATAAAAACTTTCAAAAATTGGACAAAATGTCTAGCATTATCCCAATCCATTATAGCCGGAGCTTGTTTAATTTCACCTCGACAAAACTCTCGATAGCAGTATCCCAAATCAATGATCTCTAACCTTTTCAAATGCTTTTGAAAATAAGTTGCCGAATCCAACATCAAATAAGTTGAATTCCACCTTGTCGTAACATCTAAACAAACGAAGCTTGAAAGAGAGTTTTTCCATTTCAAGAACACTCTTAAATTTTCGTAGTCTAATCGCGATCCTTTCACATATTTTACAACAGCACGAATCCTATTTATTGATATGTTATACTCTTTCAAACCCTACTCAACAATTAAATTCAGAATATGTGCACCACATTTTTTCATTACCCCAACCATTAACGCATTTTTTCAAATAAGTATGTGCAGTATCATTAGAACTTGCATTATCAACTGTAATACATAATATCCTATCAATGCCCCAATCTAACAAACATGCTTCAATCGCTCTACCAAGTGTATCACCTTTATGATTTGAAACTTGACAAAAGTTCAAGATTCTCTTTTGTAAATTCCAACCATTATCAATAAAATGAGCAGTTAAACACATATAACATAAATTCGACAAGATGTCCAATGATCGCTGGTAAGACATATTCTTTTACTAGTTCTATTCAACAACTCTTTTAATTTTACCCTTTCAAAGAACGCATAAATTCAAGCAATCTGCAATAGTCCACCGAGAAGCGGATTTTAAACAAAGGTTGTAACTCTTCAATAAACTCCTTAAATCCTTCACCTTCTACGATAATAAATGGAAATTCATATTTTATTATCATCCTTACCAATTTTTCTCTACATCTTTCAACATTAAAATTGTGAGGTACAAGACTTCCTTCCTTACGGAAAGCTAAAGTTTTTTGTTTCTTAAGAACTCTACCGGAAAACTTATCACATCCAATGGAAACGGCGTAAGCAAATTTGACGCGTGCCGATTTTCTCGACACATACTTATATATTGTTTCTTACAATATTTGCATATAGCTTTTCATGATGTTGCCCTACCCCTTCTATAGTAAAACGAGCCCACGCTTCACTACTAGATCTAGAGGAAACTTTACATTCTTCTTTAAGCAAATGCATAGGTCGAATCGAGTACTTACAGAATCTTCTTCGAGTTGGTCAGGTTGCACTTTCATCTTTATTTACTTCTTCAATCACATGTTCAGTATCATTATCTTTATTTAAAACCATCCGTATAGTTGTAGAAAAATATTAGACATTTGCAATACATAATTGTAAAAACGTGCACATGATACTGGGTGATGCTGACATGTTTAATTTCACGTGATTTAAAATATGTATTGAACATTTATATATAATATAACTAAAACTTTAATAATACAAATGAAATGTTCAATTAACATGCACCATTTATAAAACAATATTTTATGATATTGATTTTTATAATTATGTAAATAATCATGATGTACTACAACGATGAAATTTGTTCCACCAAGCCACGACAGATCTCAATATTTTAAAAATTGTTATAGCTCAATTAAAAGCATGAAAAACAACATTTTTGGGATAAATAGCGTTTTTGGGGAAAAACAAGAGCTATAAAAACATAAAACAATGTTTTATGATATTGATTTTTATAATTATGTAAATAACCATGATGTACTACAATGATGAAATTTGTTCCACCAAGCCACGACATATCTCAATGTTTTAAAAATTGTTATAGCTCAATTAAAGCATACAAAATCAAGGTTGGGGATAAACAACGTTTATTAAAAACATAAAACAATGTTTTATGATATTGATTTTTATAATTATGTAAATAACCATGATGTACTACAATGATGAAATTTGTTCCACTTGCCAAGATAGATCTCAATATTTTAAAAGTAGTTTAAAAATTGTTATAGCTCAATTAAAAGCATGAAAATGGCGTTTTGGCAAAACTCGCAAAACCGCTTTTAATAAATATGTGCCTAGATATAAAAAGTTATATGGAATCATAAAAAATTCATCCAAAACAGATTTCACAACACAAAATTACGACTGCTCAAAGTTTTCTTATAATGCCATCAAAAAATATAACCTTCTTGTTAAGCGATGATGAAGAACAACGAACAAATGAAAGCAAACAGCGTTAAAGGCCATAAGAAGAAGATGTTACAGCTACAAGAAGAAAGGTATAATAAAGAAGAAGAAAGAAGAAGACAGCAAATAGTAAAGAGAAGAAGCAAGAAGAAGAAGGAAGAAGGGCTAAGTAGTATTAGCAATAAGAAAGAATAAAGAAGGATTAAAGAACATAGTGAAAAGAAAGCAAGTAGGTTAAAGAACGTTTGCCAAAGAAGCAAAGAAGAAAGGTAGAAGGCAGGTATAAACCAGAAATGTAGAAGCAAAAGCAGAAGCAAAAACAGAGAAGGTATATAAGAAGCAAAACAGTAGTTGTAAAGTAAAAGACGATCGAGAGAATATCTACGAAATAGAGAAGCGTATAAATGTAAGCGTAAAAATAGAAGGGGTAAGGTATTAGTCGAAGGTAGAAGCAAATAAAGAAAGATAAGCACTTAACAATGGAAGCAGGGAGAGAGATGGAGTGCAGCAGTAAAAATATGTAGGCAAGGAGAAAGCATGGAGGTGTTATAAAATATATTAGGTTAGATTGGAGATATACTAAACTCTTTAAAGGTTAGGTTAAATAATTATATATATATATATATATATATATATATATATATATATTTAAATAATATATTAAATATATCGATCGGATTTGGACATACTTGATTGAATATTTCTAATCCGAATCCGAATCCGAATCCGAGCGGATTGATAAAATCCAATCCGAATCCGATCCGATTTCGGATAGAAACCACTTAATTTGATCGAATTTGATCAGATTTTTCGGATTGATCGGATATTTTGCTCACCCCTATATATACATATACGAGTGGTTTGGTCCCTTTTTGCTGCTACTGTTTTTTCTTCTTCATTGTTTTAGATTAATTAATCATCTATTCTTTTACGCGAGTTACATGAATAACAAAATAGAAAACAATGTTCTCATAAGCTGACATGGGATCAAACATTAATTATAACCGACTTATTGCAGTAAAAGTAGAGGTATTACCCCACAAAAACTAAAAATGACTATTATGTTGGGAAATAACGAAAATTCTCGATAAGCCAGATTTATTAGAAAACAAGAATAGAAAAATAACACACAAATTTGATAACGAAGTTCGACCAATCTTGCTTACGTCTTCGGACCTACTGCAGATCTTTTTACTGAAAGGAGAGAAATTACACAAGGTGTTTACAACACTCACAACTCACAACCCAATTACACCCAAGAAAATTACTCTCAATTTTCTCTCACAAAAGCTTTTCTCTCACAAAAGCTTTTCTCTCTAAGCTTTTCTCTCAATTGGAATGAACACTTTGGATGATTAATTCATTACAATTACACATCTATTTATAGGAAAATTCACTCCTTGAATTACTCCTTAAATTAATGGTTCCTTAAATTGCTCCTTGAATTAATCTCCTTGTTTTGTTCCATGAATTGCACCATGGTTTGCTCCATGTTTTACTCCATGTTTTGCTCCTTAAATTAAAGAGCTTTATAACAATCTCCACACATTCATTGTGTTACCTCAGCATTTTCTTTTTACCTCCACGTTACAAGTAAAGATATTAATTACCTCAAAACCAAGCGAGTAAAGCTCAAGTAGTTCAGTAACTGATGACAAAAGCAAGTACTCGTGCTTGGGAGCAAAGCACAAGTAGTAGAACATCCAAAACAAAGAAGTTACACGTTGATAATCCATTCCATACCTACCCATCAAAACCTCAGTAAATTTGGTAAATTATATAATGTGAAGTATGCCCGTTAACCCTCCAAGTATCAAGAAAGTACCTCTTCTTTTGGGTTTCCATCGCTTCAAGAGCATCCTTCTTTAGCTCTTCCAACTGCGCTTTGGCAATTTTGTGTTCTAAGTGCTTTTCATTCTTTGGAAGATCTTCCTTTCGAATCCCAAGCCTGACAAGTGAACACTAAAATATATTAGAAACTCTGGGTACATCAATTTGAGAAAGGTACAAAGCACAAAGCATGCAAATTGGAAATATTACTTATGAAAATCTCAGTAGTTTATGAAATCATAGGAAAATAAAAGGATTCAGGGTTTTAGTTTAGCACCTATTCATTTGGCATGTACTTATAAGGAATTTGATTTTAATTAGATCTAGGATTACCATTTTTATTTTTATTAGGATTGTTGTTAGTAGCATCAAAAAAATGGTTATTCTCATTCAATATGTCTTGATTATTAATGTTATTGGACGAATTTCAATATGTCTTGATTATTAATGTTATTGGACGAATTTTAGTTTGTCGTAAGTAGAATATGACTCATTCTATGTGGCACGAGATTCTTCGCTTTGATCCATAACTACAAGTTCAATAGACTCATAGCCATGATTTAATAGTTCAACGGGATCTCATGGTTTTACTTCTAGGAAGAAACCCCAAAATGTGTCATGTCATTTAGAGAATGCTCATTCCTTATAAGCACATAATCATTTAGTTTCCTTGCTAAGCAATATAAGACATGTGCAAGTACTGTTGGAAAAAATATGAAATTTAATAAAAAAATGATTGTTGGGAAATATGCCTTGTCCCATATTTGTTTTTTATATTATTTTAAAGAGGTATAAATAGAGAAGAGTTGGCTATTGGGATTGGGCCCCAAGGGGCACCCACTTTTGTGGAAGTGGAGAGGACCTAGGCAAATATGATACCACACACGCGCACGCGCGCGCTACCGCCACCGTCCGTCCGACCGACCGACCGTGCCAAGCCCAAGTCCGTGTGTGTGTGGTATTTTATTTTTTGGTAAAATATTCTTTTAAGGAAAACTTTTCCACTTACAAAAATAGTTGTTATATATATATTTTTTTCTTCAGAAAAATGACCATTATTTTCTTTTATTAAGAATATGGCCGTTAAATGGTTGTTTGTCTTCTTTATTCAGAAAAAGAGCTGTTGCTCGTAATTTACTCACAAAAATATCCGTTACTCGTCTTTAATCTGAAAATGACCGTTACTCTTCATTACTCAAAATAGCCGTTACGCTCTTAATTCCCAAACATTACCGCTTTATTCATAATTGCCACACGGTTTCTAAAACCTATAAAAAGAGGGCTTCAGCACTCATTTACAACACAACAATCTCAGAAAACAATTCTCACTACAAACAATTCTCTCTGCAACTCTAAGTTATTTTTTAGTTTTTCGAGCATCAAATTTTTCAGGTGTAGCATTCCGGTCTTCATCAGTGCAGTGAAGTTCCGAGATAGAGAAAAAAGATTCTAGGTTGTTTTATCCTGGAGATGACGGGGCTGTGTTTGCTTGCACAAATTGGGCAGAGCCACGAAACGTCTTAAAGAGAGCAACCTAGTCCGCGACTCAACCCAAGCAGTTCATACTAGTTTTTTCCGGTAATATTGTTTCAGTACTGTTATTAACAAACTTGTATCAACAATTTTAAGACGTATTTCAATCTGCCATGTCTACTGAAATGTTAACTGATGATCTAAACAAACCATTCCGTTTTGAGGGACTACACTTTAAAAGATGGAGACAAAAAATATTATTTTTCTGAACCATGAAAAAAGTCGTTTCTGCCCTTACTACTAAAAAACCAATGCAGTCTACTCCTCCTAATGAAGATGCAACTAAGGATTTAGACACCTGGATGCAAAATGATTTTCTGTGCAAAAATTATATTCTTAATGGTTTAGATGATGATCTGTATGACTATTATAACTCTGATAAGTCTGCTAAAGAAATTTGGGAAGCACTTCAAAAGAAGTACGACACTGAAGAAGCTGGAACTAAGAAGTTGGAACTAAGAAGTATGTTGTTAGTAGGTACATGAAGTTTCAAATGATTGATGGCAAATCAGTGGAAGCTCAATCACACGAACTGCAGAAGATAGCATATGAAATAACTTATGAAGGTATGACTTTAGATGAACAATTTCAAGTAGCTGTTATTATAGATAAATTACCCCTTGTTTGGAAAGATTTTAAGAATACACTTAGGCATAAAACTAAGGAACTTTCTTTAGAAAGTCTTATAACTAGGTTAAGAATAGAAGAAGAAGCCCGAAAACAAGACCAAAGAGATGAAATACTCGTAGTCTCAAATAATAGTTCCAATAAGAAACCCTTCTCTACAATTCTGAAACCTAAAGGTAGAAATATGAAAACTCAGAACCGCAACCACCAAAACAGAAATAGAAACTATCCTCCCCAGAATGGACCTCAACCCCCTTAAGGAATAACACATTCATGTATTATAGTTGTAACAGACACGCCACTGGCTAGAACCGCCGGAGCAGAATCGTCCCGCCCCACATGCGAACCTTACCGAAGATCAATTTATTGCTATGATATCCGAAGTCAATTTTGTTATGGATCCGAGTGCTGGCAGACACCCTGCTTTCGCTATGTTTCCCACCATGATCGAAACATGTTCAAGTCCTATTCTGATTTCGAGGATAAGAAAGTGTCACAGTGACTCCCACCCACTAAAGTTGCTAAGATCTTGGTGGTGGTATTGAAGTTTACCTCTGAAAGACCGTCATCTCGAAAGATGTCCCGTATACCTGCAGATGAGAAAGAACTTGGTTTCGTGCTATCTTTCTTAACAAAGCCGGGTTTACTCAAACTATAGTGAGATGATTTATATACTATAAATAAAAATAATATATTTGTTGGAAAAGAGTACGCCATCGATGGCATGTTTAAATTAAACGTTGAAATCAATAAAACCTCATCTTCTCGCTACATGTTGAGTTCTTTTAATATTTGGTACGCTAGACTTTGTCATGTTAATAAACGCATAATCAAGAACACGTAGGTAGCTTAGAACTAATTCCTAAACTATCTTTAAATGATTTTGAAAAATGTGATTTTTGTAGTCAACCTAAAATAACCAAAACTTCACATAAATCGTAGTTAGAGAATCCGAACCTTTAGAATTAATTCATTCGATATACGTGTGAACTTGATGGAAATTTAACAAGAAATGGAAAACGTTATTTTATAAATTTTATAGATGATTGTTCGATTACACTTTATGTATATCTAATGAAAAATAAAAGTGCAAATTTTTGACATGTTTAAAATATTTATGACCGAGATTGAAAATCAACTTAATAGGAAAATAAAAAAGTTTCAAGTTGATAGAGGCAGAATATGATTCCAATATCTTCAATGATTTTTATAAAACTCATGGAATCATTCATGAAAAACCGCACCTTATTCTTCGAAATGAATGGCAAAGCCGAAAGAAAAAAAATAGAACTTTTCTTGAATCAGCTTGTTGCAATTTTATTAAACTCGTGTCAGCTTCCTATCAAAGGGAGAAATTTTATTATGCTTGCCATGTATAAATAGAAGGTTTGGGTCTACAAATAAAATTTCACCCTATGAAATTTTGAAAAATAAGAAACCTAATTTAACTTATTTTAGAACTCTGGGGTTGTTTAGCCTATGTTAGAATCCCCGATCCTAAAAGAAATAAACTTGCTATAGAGTTTGAATGTGTATTCATAGGAAACGCCGTGAATAGTAAAGCTTATAAATTCTATGACTTAAAAGATCGTGTAGTTATAGAATCAAATGATGCTTGATTTCTATAACATAGGTTTCCCTTTAAATCTAAGAATAATGGGGGCTCGTCCTTCAAGTAGTTTACCTATAACTAGAACTAGTGAACAAACCGAAGAATTAAACCGAAATTAGAAGTTAAGTAAACGAGCTCGAACCCTTAAGGATTTTGGGTCTGATTTTTTATGCTTATACCTTAGAGGAAGATCCCCCAAACTATTAAAGAAGCATTATCTTCTAGATGCCAACTTACGGGGAAGGTTTACAATGATGAAATGGACTCACTGAGTATAATAAGACTTGGCATTTAGTCGACTTACCTCCTCGTTGCAAAACCGTTGGATGTAAATGGATACTAAAAAAGAAATTAAACCCGATGTTACTATTGAAAAATATAAAGCTCGTCTTGTAGTTAAAGGATATAGCAAAGGGAAAATGTAGATTTCTTTGATACCTTTTTCACCTGCCATTACGAATAACTTCCATACGTGTACTTTTATCTCTCGCTGCTATCCATGATTTAGTAGTATATCAAATGGATGTTAAAACTGCTTTCTTAAATGGTGATTTAGAAGAAGAAATTTATATGGATCAACCTGAAGGTTTTGTTATCTCAGGTCAAGAAAATAAAGTTTGTAAATTAGATAAATCTCTTTATGGTCTAAAACAAGCACCTAAGCAATGGCATGAAAAATTTGATAATCTATTATATGTTTATATGTGGATGACATGCTTATTTTTGGATCAAATATTTATGTTGTGAATAAAGTGAAAACATTGTTAAGAGCTAATTTTGATATGAAAGATCTCGGAGAAGCGAGTGTAATCCTTGGTATAAAAATAACTAGGTCTAAAAAGGGAATTTCTCTAGATCAATCTCACTACATTGAGAAGATCTTAAAGAAATATAATTACTTCAATTGTAAACCTGCATGTACTCCTTACGATCCTAGTGTAAAGTTGTTCAAGAACACAGGAGATAGTGTTAGACAAACTGAGTATGCGAGCATCATCGATAGCTACGTTACGCATCGATCAGACCTAGACCGCATGCTTGTACATGTTGTGGGACTACTACGTAGGTTTACCAAGATGCTAGTATGAGCATTGGAATGCTATTGAAAGAGTTATGAGATACCTTAAGAGAACTATGAACCTTGGATTACATTATAAAAAGTTTCCCGCTATTTTAGAAGGATACAACGATGCAGATTGGAACACTTTATCAGAAGACTCCAAAGCAACTAGTGCCTATATTTTTAACATAGCTGGTGGAGCTGTTTCCTAGAAGTCTAAGAAATAAACAATATTGGCTCAATCTACAATGGAGTTTGAAATGATAGCACTAGCCACTGCTAGTGAAGAAGCACGTCGCTAAGAACTACGAAGCCGAGATCCTCAGGGAAAGACCGATACCGTTTTGATCCACAACGATAGTACCGCTGCTATTGCAAATATTCGAATCACATTACAACGGGCAAGAGACGACATATACATCGTAAGCATAGTACTGTTAGAGAATTTCTCTCACAAGAGCTGTAAAGAAAGTGGATCAGCGTACGTTTCGATGAAAATTTGCATCCTTTGACGAAAGGATTACCAAGAGTATAAGGTTTTCAAAACCTCAAAAGGAATGGGATTAATGCCTTAGAATGAAAAGTCACTTATGATGGTAAACTAACTTATAAACTGGAGATCCCAAGAAATAAGTTCAAAGGGTAATAACAAGTCACAGTTGATACGAGATGTATCATGCTATTTATCAAATCCCATTCTATATTGTTGGAAATGAAGTCTGAAGCGATAGAAAAGGATGAGTTAATTGTTAAACTCTTAACGAGTTCTATACTCTACATGTGTGGAGCATATAGCTGTCAGTGAGTACTCTTTGATAGACTCACCTATGTGATCGTGGAAGTGCCGCTGCCGCTTCCTATGAAAATTTTTGGGCAAAATTTACTGTAGCGTTCACTATATTGGGATACACGTCGCATGGCCGAAGTAAAGCACGGGATTTTTGAACTACACCTTGGAAAGGTTGTGGTGTGTGATGATTGTTAGAGATAGAGTTCAAAAACTACGAAGTTACTCTAGTATATTCTAAAGCATCAACACTATGCAAAGGTTCAAGTTGATAGACACATTTTTGCTTATGCACAATCATATAATTGTTCTACACTCGATGAAAATTATTTTTATATAAAATTTAAGCCGGGATTGTTGGAAAAAGATGAAATTTAATAAAAAAAATGATTGGTTGGGAAACGTGCTCGTCCCACATTAGTTTTTTTACATTATTTTAAAGAGGTATAAATAGTGAAGAGTTGGCTTATTTGGGATCGCCCTGCCGGCACCCACTTTTATGGAAGGGGAGAGGACCTAGGCAAATGTGATACCACACACGCGCACGCGCACGCCGCCGCCGCCGCCATTCGTCCGAACGGCCATACCGTGCCGAGCCGAGCCGAGCACGAGTCCGAGTGCGAGCCGTTGCTCGTAATTTACTCACAAAATTATCCGTTACTCGTCTTTAATCTGAAAATGGCTTTTACTCTTCATTACTCATTAAGAGTTTAATAATTAACTCATCCTTTATGTCGCTTCAGGACTTCATGCTTCTAACAATGTAGATTGTGACTTCATAAATAGCATGATTCATCTCATATCACTTCATGACTTGTTATTACCCATTGAACTTATTTCTTGGGATCTCCAGTCTATAAGTTGGGTTACCATCATGAGTGACTCTTCATTCTAAAGGCATCAGTCACATTCCTTTCGAGGTTTTTGAAAACCTTCTCTCTTGTTAATCCTTTCGTCAAAGGATCAGCCAAATTTTCATCAGTACATATATGATCCATTCTTACAGCTCTTGTAGAGAGAAATTCTCTAATAGTATTGTGTATCTGTCTTCTCTTTCCGTTGTAATAACGGTTCTAAATCTTTGCAATAGCCGCGGTACTATCGCAGTGGATCAGGACAACTGGTATCGATCTTTCCCATAAAGGGATCTCAGCTAATAGACTTCTTAACTAGCCTGCTTCTTCACTTGCAATAGCTAGTTCTATAATTTCAAACTCCATAGTAGATTGAGCCAATATTGTCTATTACTTAGACTTCCAGGAAACAGCTCCACCAACTATGTTAAATATATAGCCACTAGTTGCTTTGGAGTCTTCTGATAAAGTGTTCCAATCTGCATCGCTGTATCCTTCTAGAACAGCGGGAAACTTTGTATAATGTAATCCAAGGTATATAGTTCTCTTAAGGTATCTCATAACCCTTTCAATAGCATTCCAATGCTCTACACTAGGTCTACTGGTAAACCTACATAGTAGTCCCACAACATAAGCTATGTTTGGTCTAGTGCAATCAGTAGCATAACGTAAGCTACCAATGATGCTCGCATACTCAGTTTGTCTAACACCGTCTCCGGTGTTCTTGAACAACTTTACACTAGGATCATACGGAGTACATGCAGGTTTACAGTTAAAGCAATTATATTTCTTTAAGATCTTCTCAATGTAATGAGATTGATCTAAAGAAATTCCCTTTTCAGACCTAGTAATCTTTATACCAAGGATTACACTCGCTTCTCTGAGATCTTTCATATCAAAGTTAACACTTAATAAAGTTTTCACATTATTCACAACATGAATATTTGATCCAAAAATAAGCATGTCATCCACATATAAACATATAATAGTGCAAATGTTATCTTCTAATTTATAATAAATGCATTTGTCACTTTCATTCATTTTGAATTCATGTGGGTTAACTATATTATCAAATTTCTCATGCCATTGCTTAGGTGCTTATTTTAGACCATACATATATTTATCTAGTTTACAAACTTTATTTTCTTGACCTGAGATAACAAAACCTTCAGGTTGATCCATATAAATTTTTTCTTCTAAAACACCATTTAAGAAAGCAGTTTTAACATCCATTTGATGTACTACTAAATCATGGATGACAGTAAGAGGAAAAAGTACACGTATGGAAGTTATTCGTGTGACTGGGAAAAGGTATCAAATAAATCTACATTTTCCCTTTGCCTATACCATTTAACTACAATACAAGCTTTGTACTTTTCAATAGTACCATCGAGTTTTAATTTCTTCTTTTGTATCCATTTACATCCTATGGTCTTGCAACCAGGAGATAAGTTAACTAAATGCCAAGTTTTATTATACTCATAAGAGTCCATTTCATCAGTTATGGTTTCTTCCCATAAGTTGGCATCTAAAGAAGAGAATGATTCTTTACGAGTTTGGGGATCTTCCTCTAAGGTATAAGCATAAAAATCTGACCCAAAATCCTTAAGGGTTCGAGCTCGTTTACCTCTTCTAATTTCAGTGTTTAATTCTTCGTTTTGTTCAATAGTTCTAGTTATGGGTAAACTACTAGAAGACGAGCCCCCACTATTCTTCAATTTAAATAAAAACCTATGTTCATAGTAGTCAACATCATTTGATTCTATAATTATGATCATTTAAGTCATAGAATTTATAAGTTTACTATTCACAACATATCCTATGAATACACATTCGTATGTTCTACTAGTAAGTTTATTTCTTTTAAGGATCAATTATCCTAACATAGACTAAACAATCTCAAGTTTTAAAATAAGCTAAGTTTCTTATTTTTTCAAAATTTCAGATGATGAAATTTTACTAGTATATTTAGGCACTCTATTTAACACATAGCAAACAGTTAATAAAATTTCTCCCCACCAATGGGAAGCAGCACCAGAGTTTAATAAAATTGCAACTATTGATTCAGTAAAAGTTCTATTTTTTCTTTCAGCTTTGCCAGTCATTTAAGGAGAGTAAGGTGCTGTTTTTTCATGAATGATTCCATGAGTTTTATAAAAATCATTGAAGATATTTGAATCATATTCGGTGCCTCTATCACTTCGAAACCTTTTTATTTTCCTATTAAGTTGATTTTCAATCTCAGTCATAAATATTTTAAACATGTCAAACGCTTCACTTTTATTTTTCATTAGATATACATAAGTGTAATCTGAACAGTCATCTATAAAAGTTATAAAATAATGTTTTCCATTTCTTGTTAAATTTCCATCAAGTTCACATATATCAGAATGAATTAATTCTAAAGGTTCAGATTCTCTAACTACTGATTTATGTGAAGTTTTGGTTATTTTAGCTTGACTACAAAAATCACATTTTTCAAAATCATTTAAAGATAGTTTAGGAATTAGTTCTAAGCTACTCATGTTCTTGATTATGCATTTATTAACATGACAAAGTCTAGCATGCCAAATATTAAAAGAACTCAACATGTAAGCAGAAGATGAGGTTTTATTGATTTCAACGTTTAATTTAAACATGCCATCAGTGGTGTACCCTTTTCCAACAAATATATTATTTTTAGTTATAGTATATAAATCAGCCCCTATAGTTTGAGTAAACACAGCTTTTTAAAGAAGATATCATGAAACTAAGTTCTTTCTCATCTCTGGAGTATGCAAGACATCTTTCAAGATGATAGTCTTTCCAAAGGTAAACTTTAATTCCACCTCACCAGTACCAACAACACTTTCTTATCCTCAAACTCAGAGTAGGACTTGAACATGTCTTGATTATAGCGAACATGGCGAGAAGTACCAGTGTCCACCCAACACCCCTCGAATCCATCAACAAAATTGACTTTAGAAATCATAGCAATAAGTTGATCTTCGGTAAGGTTTGCCTACGTGGCAGGATGATTCCTGTTCCGGTAGTTCCTGGCCAAGTGGCCAGGTCTGTTACAACTTTAACACATGAATGTGTTATTCCTTAAGGGGGTTAAGGTCCATTCTGGAGAGGATAGTTTTTGTTTCTATTTTGGTGGTTGCGGTTTTAGTTATTATTATGATTATGAGTTTTCATATTTCTACCTTTAGGTTTCAAAATTGCAGATGAGGGTTTCTTATTGGTACTGTTGTTTGAGAGAACAAGTACTTCATCTCTTTGGTCTTATTTTCGGGCTTCTTCTTCTATTCTTAAACGGGTTATAAGATTTTCTAAAGAAAATTCCTTAGTTTTATGTCTAAGTGTATTCTTAAAATCTTTCTAAGCATGAGGTAATTTATCTATAATAACAGCTACTTTAAATTGTTAATCTAAAGTCATACCTTCAGAAGTTATTTCATGTGCTATCTTCTGCAGTTCGTGTGATTGAGCTTCCACAGATTTGTCATCAATCATTTGATACTTCATGTATCTACTAACATCATACTTCTTAGTTCCAGCTTCCTCAGTATCGTACTTCTTTTGAAGAGCTTCCCAAATTTCCTTAGCAGACGATATCAGAGTTATAATAATCATACAAGTCATCAGCTAATCCATTAAGAATAAAAAACAATTTCATGGAAAATAATTTTCTACCCAGGTGTTTAAATCCTTTATTGTAGCTTCAGTATGAGAATTAGGTAGTGTTAGTTTTTTCAATAATAAAAACAAAAGCGACATTTTACATGGTTAAGAAGAATAACAATTTTTTTTTCTCCATTTTTAAAGTGTAGTTCTTCAAAACGAAATGGTTTGTTAAGATTAGCAGTTAACATTTCAGTAGATATGCAGATAAAATACGTCTTAAAATTGTTGGAACAAATATTTGAAAAAACTATGTAAGAACAATATTACTGATAATCTGAAATGAACTACTTGGGTTAAGTTGCGGACTAGGTCGCTCTCTTTAAGACGTTTCGCGGCTCTACCCAAATTTGTGCAAGCAAACACAACCTCGTCGTCCCCATGATAAAACAACCCAGAATATTTTTTCTGTATCGGATCTTCATTGCACTAATGAAGTCCGGAATACTACACCTCTTAAATATTTATGTTGCTCGGAAATCTGAGAAAATAATTCTGAATTTTCTTTTCTTTGATTTTGCTATGAAAATCGTAGAACTATTTTTTGAGTTGTTAAGTTGTATTCTAAATTGAGGGCTATTGCCCCTATTTATAGTTGAAAAAATATGTGTAACGGTCATATAATTATGAAAATAACGAATACATAATTATGAAAATAACGGTTGCATAATTATGAGAATAACGGTCATAAAAGTAACGGTCACATAATTATAAGAATAACAGTCATAAAATTAATGGCCACATAATTATGAAAATAACAGTCATAAAAGTAACGGTCACATAATTATGAAAATAACGGCCATATAATTATGAAAATGACAGTTACATAATTTATGAAATAACGGCCATATAATTATGAAAATGACAGTTACATAATTTATGAAATAACGGTCATAAAATAATAAAAAATATTTTTTTAATTTAAATTCATTTCCAACAATTGCTTAACTGCGGAGTTCTGATGGGATCCGGTGCGTTAGTGCTGGTATACACTGTATCATACACCCTCACTTAGTGAGTCTTACATCCTTATAAAAACGTAAGCCCATGTGACCCAGTAGTGCATAGCTTTAATACCACTTGACGCAAGACGAAACCAAGAATACACTTATAATATAGAAGCACTTAGAAAATAAGAAAAATATGAACAAAATTTACACTAATTAGACTTACTCTCTAGCAAGAAGTTCTCGTATTTTTATGATGAAACAAATACAAGGAAACTATTATCTAGGCAAACATTCTAGCAAATTTAGAATAGAATAAACCTAGCTATATTATCTATCTTTAGACGAGTATTCTAACAACTCTAGAGTAAGACTAGCCAAAAGATCTTCTATCTCACAAATAAGAGAACTTCAACTTCCAAACAAAAGAAAGAAAAATTATTTCTAAAAATTAGGAATAAGAAAAAAAAAGAAAGAAGAGAACTTTATTAATATTACTAAGTTAATTATTTATTAGAATATCTTATACAAACATAAGAGCTAATTATTTATAATTAAAAATTCTCTAAAATAATTTAATAAAGGGCAGATTACGTCTCCTTGTCAGTATTGCCTTGGAGAAGGGGTTTGCTAACCCTCAAAGTGAGATGGTCCATACCGCACCATTAGTGGTGGCCTAACCGACGTAAACCTCATTGGCTGCCATTATTAACATACATTCAATTAATCATAATCTGTTATAAGTTAATTGTAAGTAGGGATGGGCACGGGGACGGGCGGGGACGGATTTGAATATAACCGTCCCCGAACCGAATTATAAAATCTGTCTCCGAAATCGCCCAAAAACCGTCAGAGTTCAAGACGCTACCATGGCACGCTCGATGCTATTGAAAAAACCAAAAAAAAAACGTTTTTCAAAATCCTATTCAATTGAGCCCCCTTTAGCAATGCAATTCAACCAAAACAAATGGTTGATATTGAATTTGTTATTTTGAGTTTATGATAAAAAAAAATTAACATTTAATAATATATATTTCTATGAATCTAAATAACATTAAATACATATAATGATATAAACAAGAAACACAAGATATAAATAAAATATTATAAACTAATACAAATATTGAAATCTAATTAAATAAATAAAAACTTCTTTCTTCAAATTATTCATTTCTTCTAATTATTCATCAACCGTACGCATTTCCTGCAAAAATCAAACATATAAAATCAATTTTATAAACCAAAATAATGAATTGATTAATCAATAATGTAATTTTTTTACCTCAACATCATCTTCTGCAATATTAATAGTGGAAGCGGATGAACCAGGAGATAACATATCTGAATAAATTATAAAATATTTAAATACATAATTAAATAATTAATATATAATACATAAAACAAGTGTTAATAAAATATAATATGTATTAAATATATAAATGTATACCTTGTTTATGAATATTAGCCCATAAGAAATCTTGAGTACACATCAAAGCTTCCAATGTGTTTTCTTTGAGTCTACTACGATGTTTGCTTACTACTCTACCACTTGTACTAAATGCAGATTATGAAGCAACTTATACTGTAATAGCCAAGATATCTCTAGCCATATCATGCATTATCGATACTTATGTTTATTACACTTCCACCAGACAATATATCAAACTCTTCATCCGAAATTTCTACATCACCTTCCTGTAAATAAGAGTCTAACTCAGATTTCAAAGATTCAGCTTTATTTTGCATTAATTTCCATTGTTTATACTCGTTTATGCCACTAGGATTAAGAATGCTAGTAGCTTTTGAGGTTTGAGATGTACTGGAACGTGTTGAAAATTCAATTTGTCGACTTTCTTCTAAAAATTCGTTTATTTCGGTACATATTTATCAAATCATAACATTTTGTTCTCACCTTTTCAATTTCAAAAAAGGCATTCTCTCCATATATTCTTGGAAAATAGAATTCGAGATAATTCATCTTAAATCTAGGATCCAAAACAACTCCTATAGCCATGACAATATTAACTTCTTGCCAATACTTATCAAATTTTACAAGCATGTTTGACGCCATTCCCTTGACCAAATCATCCTCATCATTAATCCAATTATATAATGACAATTTGATGTCATAAATATGAGGAAATAACATGTTTATAGTGGGATAGTTGGAACCAGAAATCAATTCAGTAACCTTGTAAAATACTTCTAACTTATCACAAATTCTACTTGCCATTTTCCAATCCAATGCATCAAGAAGACTATAATAATTCTTATCCAATTGTTTTAAACGAGGAAACACTTTCTCATAAAACAATGCATTTTTAAGCATTATAAAAGTAGAATTCCAACGAGTTTGACAATCAAGAGATAAATTCTTACAAGAAGACTTTATCTCTTGAGATGCAATCTTTTTAAATTTTTCCTCCCTCTTTGTGCGTCATTCAATACGCAACACTATCTCTAACTTTAACAATGCATTGAGAAATTAGATTCAACCCATCTTTCACTACCAAGTTTAATACGTATGCAAAGACAACGCATGTGAAAAATATCTCCATACAATAACATTGAAGTTCTATCTAATGAATCTAACAGATCAGGTAGCATTGAATCATTAGTAGAACAATTATCTAAAGTTAAGGTTGAAATCTTACGATCAATGTTCCAATCCAAAAAGCAACTCATTATTTCTCGACCAATAACTACAAAGATTACAGTGGAGCAGGAACATATATAAACCTACAAAAAATTATATAGTAACAATAAAATTGTTATATACAATCATTTAATATATCAAATCTCTAAAAAAATATTTAATAGGAATTGTATAAATTTTAACAATAAACTTAAAAATTAGCTTATTATTTTACTACAAATACCAATTGTCATCAATGAAATGAAAAGTTACAATGCTATGAATCCTTTGTTCATTTCCGCACTTTCCACATATCACTCGTGATTGCAACACCCACTTTTATTTGCTTCCAACATATCCATCATTTTTTTTCTCAACATCATAAATCTTTATAATGTCTCTTAACTGTCAGCCTCGAGAAATAGGCTTCCATATTGGTTGTAATGAATGTGAATATTCCCCTAAATCCATGATGTTCTACAATACTAAAAGGATACTCGTAAAATTATCATCTTTGTACATTTATCACGAGAAACTTGAGAATCAAAATTCCATTGTCCTAATTCAATTCTATCCCTTTTTTTGGTAGGATTTCACAATGATTGACTGATTCCCCTTTCTTGCCGTTTGAATGGGCAACATTTTGTCTGTGCTTTCAAATGAGATGTCCCATTCCTTGTATCACCTCCTAACCGCTTTCTTCCTCCGCACAATTACATATTGCCTTCCATATCCCATTAATTTTCTTCCTATCAAAATGAACCCATGCTTCAGACTTTAATTTAGCCTTCCCATCTTCTTCCTTACTACATCCATTTGATGGTTGACTTTGTGTATTTTCAGGTGAAGAGGTTGATGTAAGGAGAGGAATATTTGTATGTTGATCGCCACTTGAAGTTCCACCACTTGTTACCTCCACATTAAGTTCAATGTCATTTACTCCTTGAGATGATTGTGGTGAACAATTCTGAAAAAAATAACTTTCAAAATGTAAATTCATATGTAACAAATATATACTTATACTTTCTATTATCTCAAGTTACCTTTTCAACATATTCATTTGTCATGATATTTAAAATCTCTCGATAGTCTTGATATGATAACCTCTAATGCCAGTGATCCTTATCCTGAAACGTGGCTACACACTAAATAGCACACACAGTTTTAGCACATTTAATAGCACACACAATTTTAGCACACTTAATAACACACACAGTTTTAGCACACGCTTTCTTAGCACACTTAATAGCACACACAGTTTTAGCACATTTAAATAGCACACACAATTTTAGCACACTTAATAGCACACACTGTTTTAGCACAAGACAAATTTTAGAAACAACAATGAATTAAAGAAGGGAAAACATACAGAGATGGATCAAAGATCCAACTGAGAAAGCCACGAAAGAATAAAGCAATAAAGAAAAAAAGGAAACATGAATACCCTAGAGCAAATAGCCAAAACAGGAATGTCCTAATCTAATTTTCTATAAGTACGCAAAGAAATCGATGCTAATAGTTTCTAAAACAATGGGACATAAAGAAAAGAGACATAAAGTGTGGATAACAAGTTAAAACTATCGACATTATCAAATAAAAGGAAAGGAATGATTGATACTAACAGATCGTTTTAAAGAAAACCAAAGAAGTACGCAGTAAGGATAAACCACCGCTTTTTCCAAGATTTCCACCCTATTCTCGCTACCACAAAAAATAATTAAGTCAGTTACAAAAAGAAATAAATCTAATATATTACTGACGTTCACACATTACTTGAAGTAGCTTACAAAAGTAACATGTTGCAATCAGAATCAATAGTTCAATGGTTTTTTCATGAATGTGTGTTGCAAAGGTAAAGGAAGAATAGCTTATAAAAATGAGCAGTATTATATATCACAAAAATATCATAAACACATTTAATCTGGCATAATCTTATTTGATACAATTTTGTAGGCTAACTGTATTATCCAATCAAACTCTACCACATCATTTAAGATTTATAACAAAATTGTGATAATTAAAATTTTCCTATAAAAACTGGATACCAATATATGTTTAATTAATTTTTTACTAAAAAACAATGAATTTTTCTACTGGCAAAGGTAGAAAGTAAAGAAAAGATACAATGCAATACATGAATAAGGAGTCAGGAAGAACACATCAATCTCTGAACCTTATTGCAAAACTTGAAAATTAATTACAATGAAAATCCCAACATATCTTTCAAAGAAAAAGAAAATTACAACATGATAGCCTCAATATTTATTATACAAAAATCAGAATGAGATAAATGAACAAACTCCACAATTGTTGTTTCACTTTTTACCCTTTAAGACTAATTCTGCTCATGCCCATTAAATATCTTATTGTTTCTTTTCACCCTTAAACATAAGACTCGCAAAATAGCTTCAATTCAACAGTCAACACCTCTAAACAACCTTGACTTTTCTTTCACTCTCAGCACTATTAAACATTTCGTTATCAGTCTACGAATCTCAGGAGCAACCCACTGAATTTTTTCTTTCTTTTTTCCTCCCTTAAATGTAATCTACAAATCTAAATAAGTTTCAAACAGTCACTTTTTAATTTCCCTAACAAGTTGAATTATTTCATGTTTGAAACTTGCCCCCCACCCCCTCTAATTATCATATTGTCCAAATCAACCCCATAGAGCTATGTATTAAAATCAAGGGAAGGATTGGTGTTCAAACAAAAAAAAAGGAAAGAAAAGAGAAGAATCTCACAAACAACAACATGATCAACACATTGAACAAGAAACCTGGATAAATCAATCCTAAATTAAGAAGAAACCAGTAAATGAAGAAATATGTTGATCTTCACCAACCTTTAGAAGATATGAAAAGCAGACCACTCTTGAATACCTGCTAAATAGCACCAAGTGTAAGAAAGCTTGATCTGCAGATGGAAGATTGGAAGGAAAATGAAAGAAAATGAGAGAGTAAGAAAAAAAAGGAGGCGCTGAGTAGGGATTATGATTTAGGACGGCAAGCATAAATTAGGTTTATATATTAGGTTAAAAATAAATAAATTTTAATTAATATATAATTTATTTAAATAAATATAATTAATTTCGGGTACGGGTACGGTTGTTAGTATAACCGTAACCGAACTGCACTACAGATTTATGTTCTGCTTTTTACCCGAAACCGAATCCGTCCCCAAAATTACACGGTTAAAAACCGAACCGTGAGTGCGGTTATCCGCGGATAACCGAACCCGCTGTTTTTTTGCCCATCCCTAATTGTAAATATAATAAATTAAAATATTAATTTGTAAATAAACAAAACCCAGTGAAAGGTTATTGGCAAGGGACAAGACATGTTGTTATGTCCCTTATCACCACATCAGCGACTTCAAATATCATCACGTTCCCTCTGACCAAATCCTTTTAGAAGCTGAAAAATTAAAATTCAAAATGCATTATTAATTTAATAATTAAATAGATAAGAATAATATATGGATTTTAATATTTTGGGTAAATCAAATTTTATTTATAATTTCTAAAACATAAAATAGCAAACATATAAATATATGTTTATAATAATGAACATTACCATATTTTAATTAACATAATATTATTGTGAATAATATATAAAAAAGTATGGTTTCCATTTTTCTCCTTATATAAAAGGATCATGTTTATACCCTAATCTTGTTTAGCTCACATCTCAAAAAAATTTCTTATGAAGGGATACAAGGGAAATCTAACCTCGAGCCAGAAAGCCTTCTCGTGAAAAGCTATCCAACTTGTTGGTGGTGTCATACTATTTAGCACACCCAAACTTTGAAATCATTATTTGGACCAACGAAGAAATGTTATATATATGTATAAACCACTTATTTCAATCTTAGCATTCAAACCTTTAGTCCGATCAATGAGCTTCCTAAACCTTTTTTTTATACTTTTTTCTCTGTATCTTTGGAATGGAAATTTGTGTTTGTGGTATGCATAATCTAATCATAGAAGTTGTTTGAGGTTGAGATAAAAAAATAGTAGGAATCTTATACATCTCTTCATCACCTGAGGTGGTTCTTCAAATGTGGAGCCCAACTCTTCACTTTTCTCTTGTCTTGAATAAGTCGGGTATTGAGGATTCTCCCAAGAATATGAGCCCGACGAGTATGAAGGTAAAGCTTTTCTACATGTAGCCATTGATGATGCTTCCTTATGCATGTTTACTACAAAAAGTTACAAAAAAAGAAAAATAAGATATGAGAAAATACAAGTTACCTAAAGTCGAGTTTTCAAAGAAAAAGAAAATAAATGAAATTAAGAACCAAGCTGAAAAGAAATCAGAAAATGGTTAGGTGCGAAGACAAATCTCTAAAGCCCAAGCAAAAGGTTTAATTTTGAGTTGTATATCTTATCACCCTAGTAAAGAAATTACAAGGTATGAGTTGAAAAGATAGAACATTCTTGTTGAGATTTCGATTTGATATTTTGGAGATAATGAATCAACAATTCCTTGGCCTCTAAAGATACAAATTTTCCTATTGGGGCATAGGAAAACGTTACGTATTCTTGGTTGTATTGACTAACCATCTTTTGCTCTTCTACCCCAATTAAAAAAGTGAACTACAAGAGTATGAGGACTTGATGTTTGAGCATAAGGCTCAAGCTTATACCCAACCCAACAACCTGATCTGTCATGTACCTTTCTAGGGACAATAATATATGCTTATGCCTAGAGTGTTGATCTTTGGAGTATCCTCACCTATCTAGAACATTTTAATGTATCAAAAGATCGACCATTAACCTTGTCTATCAAGTGGTCGAGCCTAAGTTAGTTTATGCTTTTACTAATGTACCTACTAGCATGTGTACATGTAATATTCTATATATGTGTACACCTTATATGAGATCCACACAATTTACCATTATTCTCTATTTAAAATTGAATCATTCTGACAATCATAAATATAAATTTTGGCATTTTAGAAACAATATAAAGAAATATTTTCTGACATTTTAGAAAATTCCATAAAGCTTACACCAAAGTTTTTGAGAGTTATTTTTGGTGTTTTGTCTAACATTTATAAAATGTAACAAATGAAAATTATTGTTTTGCGGTATCAAGAAAAAACTATGTTTTTGCAAATGCCATAAATGATATTTGTTGTAGTTTTGTTTTCTCTAAACAATAGAAGTAAGACTCGTCTTCCAATGTATTCAATATATGTAATGATTAACTTACATAGACCAAGTTAAACTAATCTATTAATACTATTAATTAATTTAGTGATCGAGTATAATAAAAAATAAACATTTACAATTACTCAGGGGTAAAATAAATTACATTTATGTTTCTTTTTCGGTTAAAAAAATATATAGAGGTGTTTGAGAGTTTAAAAATTCTTTTGTAGATTTGATTTTCAAAACTCATCCTATTCAATATATTCTTATATCTTTAATTCAAAAGTATGCTAGGGTTGAGCTTCATTTTTTTGTAATTCCTAAGACATTATTTAGTAGGTATCGAGTTGTTCAGACCCTTTGAGTATATCATTTATATATTTTAATCATGTAACTATTAAGGGGAGTTTATTTAGTCCTATAATTTAAAAGTATGGTTAATTAACTCAAAATTTTTAAAAAATAAGATTTTTTGGTGTTAAAATAAAAATTATATATTTTACTAATAATTTTTTTAAAAAAATCCTCACTCTTTCCTCTCTACTCCCCCTCTATGTTTCTTTCTTTCTCTCTCTACTTTTTTCTCTCCCAAACACACACACACTCTCTCTCCTTCTTTCCTCTCACTCATTATCTCTCTTCTATTCATTTTTTCTCTCTATCAATTTTTATTTTTTATTAATAAAATAATGATGATAGAATGGGGAGAGATAAAAGGATAGTAAGAGAGAAACAATATAACGATGAGAAAGGTTGGTGTGGTTTTTTTTATCTTTTTATTAATAAAATATATAATTTTTATTTTATTTCTAAAAAATCTCAATTTTTAAATTTTTTGACTTAATTGATCGTACTTTTAAATTAAAGAACTAAATTAGCTCGTTTTAAAAATAACAAAACTAAAAGTATATAAAAACTATAATTATAGAAACTAAATAACCACATATCCATTTAAATTTAAAAGTCATAATTAAAAATTTGTGAATGTTGTGTTTTCATTTAGTAAAAGATGAAAATAAAATAGTTTAATTTAGGAAGATATGTGTTTTAGGGAGATATGTGATGAGTGGCACACCGTAAATTTAATTATAGTTGAAGAGTATTGTTTAAGTGTTAATATAAAGTTATAAAAACAAAATACATATACCTACATTAGGCCTTAAATGTTTTAAATTCTTGTATATAATTTAGATAATTTAATTTGTCTATAAATGATATTTTATTTGCACAACTTACTTTTTTAATGAAATTATAGCTCTAATTTATTTAAAGCAAAATTAATAATTTTTCGTAATTTGTTTATATTTGAAAAATGATGTAAAAAAATTAATTTAACAAAGATGTACAAAATAGTTGGCTAATTGCATTATTGATTTCCAAACTTCAATTAAATTTATACATAGTTCTTTAAACTTTTAAAGTGTACCATTTGTTATTCAAATGTTTTAAAAACTTCAAACATAAGTTCTTCAATTTTTAAATCTTATAATTTAGTCTCCAAAATTTTAAAATTTCACACATATGTTATAGTTTAGTTACTAATATATATATATATATATATAAATCAAAAATTTAAGATCTATTTGTGAAATTTTAAAAATGTTAGGATTAAACCGTATGATATAAAGATTTAGGAATTTATGTGTGAAATCTTTAAAATTTAATGACTAAATTATACGTTTTAAAAACCTATACGTGAATGTAATTAAAATTTGAAAATAAATATAATTTTTCTAAATATTCATTTCACCTATAATTTATTAATTTGATTAGTTATTACAAAATAAATTAGGAATGACTTGTACCGTTGTAATACGTGTATCAAAACTACTTTACAAATAAATGTTAGAAAACTTGAATAAAATTTTTCTCTTATTTTAATTTTTTGTTACTTCTGATTTCCATTCATTTCGGTTTTTAAATTAAAGATTTTCTTCCATTTTTTTCCTATTTGTTTTTGAAATTTTTTCTTCCATTTTTTTCCTATTTGTTTTTGAAATTTTTTGTTCTACTCTCTGCCCTTTTTGCTTTTGTTTTTGAATTAATTCTTTCAATTTTGATTGTTTCTCTGCATCAATTCTAATCTTTCATTTTTGTATAATTCTTCTATAAATATAAAATAAATCTTAAAAAAAGTTGAGAAAGAGAGAAGAAGAAGAAGAGTTTGATAAAGAAATGGAAAAAAAGGAAGAGAGTAGTGAAAAGAGAAAAAGGAAAGAAAATGAAAAGAGATATTATAAACACTTTAATTATTGTATATTTTCTATATATAGTTAGTTTTTTTAATAGAGATTAAACACTTTAAAATTAGTGAAATAATAAATTGTGGTGTAAGTTTATTATTATTTAATCATTATATCTTATGAGATAAATTTTTGTCGTTTTCAAACAAATACAATGAACGAAAAAAATATCTTAAGATACTGTATAATACACACACCTCGATTATTATTTTCTTTTTTCTATTTAAATTTTATAAATTTTAATAAAATAATTTTACTTTTAAATTATTTGTACGTGTACTATTTCTTATTATTTATCTCTATAGTTAACATGGTCCTAAAGACATTCACTCCGCCATTCACTCCAAAATAAGCCTATGTCATTAGGATGACGCCATCATGATTTGTATCGGCGTGTGACGAGGCATCAAAGAACCTTCCTTGATACCTCCAGGAAAGCGTACATGAAGGAGCATGCCCACCCAAAAAGTAGAAAATAAAAGGATATATGAAATGGGTAAATCATATATATATATATATATATATATAGGCACACACATACCCACCTCTATCATCTCTGTACTGCAGCTATTTCCATCTAAAGTAATAATTATGAACCCTAGTCCAAATTGCAGTGTCAGTGATTTGGGGGGAGAAATATTTGAACCCTCAATAATGGAATTCGACTTATCTGAATATCTGATGCTTGATGATGTTAATATATTTGGAGGTAATTTCAACCAAGAAGAAGAGTACTTTCCACCTCAAACTATTGTTTCTTCAGATAACAAGTGCTTAACGGATCATGGTTCTAGTACTACATCTCCTACTGGTACTGCAACATCAAGAAAGAGTAACATGTATATATATACAAGTCATGGTCAATAGTAATTAATTAATATACCAATTAATTTAATTTAATTTGTAGATATTATAATTATTATTATTTATTATTATTATTATTCTTGTTCTTGTAGAAAATACATGAATGCTAAAGATGGGGAGAAGAGGAATAATTACAATATGGAAGTGGGTCATAGGATTGCATTTAGAACAAAATCAGAGATGGAGGTTATGGATGATGGCTTCAAATGGAGGAAGTATGGTAAGAAGTCTGTCAAGAGCAGCCCTAACCCAAGGTAATTTATTTATTTGATTATTATGCGATTATAATTAGTTTACACTTTTAACTATATAATTTGAACACCATCCTTTAGTTTTTTATTTGCTTAAAAGATGTATGATAAATTAGTCACACTAGATTTTTATAATTGATCACTTAAATTTAATAATTTTTTTAATTATAGTACATTAACTTTTAAAAAGTTGATTGATATAAATAATCAATTTTTTTATTTTTTTTATTTTTATTTTGAAAAAAGTTCAATAAATATTCGTATTAAATTTTTTTTAAAATAATTTTAAAAAGCTTAAAATTTTATTACATGAATTAAACTGTAAATTTTTAAAGTTAATAGATTAAACTATTATTTTTTTAAAACAAATGTACTAAATTAATATTAATAAAAATTATTAGATATAAATGTAAACTTGTAAGACATTTATTTCTTGTTTAAAATTAAATCCATGGTTGCAGTGCTTTCAATTCTTGAAATATATCACTATTAAGCTTGTAATTAATCTATTGGATCTTTATATTTATGATCGATCAAGCATCATGCAGCTATCATCTTCCCAAATTAATGATTTTTTTTAGTTTGCTTTGTAGTACATGATGCATATTTTCAATTATTTTGTATTATAATGATTTATTACATTGAAGAGAGTGATGAATATATATAGGAGTATTCATATATGTAATAGTTTATATATTAAATAAAATTGGTCGTTTATTTACATCGTGTTTTATAATAATTTTAATTTTTTAGACAACTTTTTAATAATAATTTATTATTTTAATTTTCACATTTTTAAACAATAACTACCAAAATATAGACTAATTAATTTCAGATTTCAGATTTTTGATTTTTTTTTTCTATTTTTGTCAAACATTTTTTTAAAAAATTAAATTAAATATTATGATTTTTGTAGGTATAAATACTAAAAAAATAATTATTAAAATTTATGAATATATTATTAAATAACTTATAAATAATTTTTTTTAAAATTATTATTAAATATATTGATAATTATTTTTATAAAATTATTAAAAATTATAAAATTAATTATTTAATTATAATTTAAAATTTAAAATAGCACAGTTTCCATTTCAAAGTTCATTTACTGTATATTTCTCCTCAATTATATATCATATGTGTCCATATGCTATTGAGTGGTGGTCCATAAACGTATGATGTGACTTATGAGATATATAATTTTTTATGTTATCAACTAGTAGTTTATCTAATTTTGTTTTTGGATAAATATCTTAATGAGAATGAAGGGTATATTTGTAAATAAATGTAATAGGATCAATAGAAAAATGAAGAAAAAAAACTAGTAATGGATATTGATTTAATAGTAAAAGATTAGTAATTATTCTTTATATATATGCGCGCTGAGTTTGAAAAACTCATCATCTTTAGATGTATACAAAGAACATAAATTTCACAAAATTTACTTTTCTATATTTTATATACAAAATTAATTTAGAGGTTTTTTATTTGCATTTAATTATAGACTTGATTAATTGGCTTAGAGTATTGATGTACAAGTATATAAATGTACGTTTACAAATGAGATCTCATTTTGTAAAAGTTGATACACAGATACTTAGTATTTACACCACTTAAAATAATTTAATTTAATTATTATAATTTAATTATTTTGGTTAAAAAATGATAACATATGATATATAATTAAATTTTAATTTTATAGTTATTATTGTCTATGGTAAAAGATAATTTATAAAAATTATATTTTAATAATAATTAAATATATATATAAAAAAATTAATTATTTATTCTTATATCGTCTTTTAAAAAAAAGATAAGAATTAAACTATCACAATTTAAAAAAAACAATTAAATAGATTTTTTTTATGGATTATGGTATCACACATCCTCATTATAATATATGTGAATTGTACAAAAAAAAAATTTCTTATATATGACAAACTATATTGTGAATTTCTTTTGTTTTCTTGTGATTATTTGAATGTTTTTTTATGAGAAAATTTGTACAATCTTATTTATTTGGATCAATATTATTTTTTCTAAGTGTCAAGAATAAAGTAAAATATGAGTGAATTTGGATCTATTATTATTTTTCTCTTAGAGTTTTATCGTCCGTTGTTTGATAATTGATATATATATTAATGGAATTTTAACAGGAATTACTACAAGTGTTTAATTAGCGGATGCAACGTAAAAAAGAGGATAGAGAGGGACATAAACGATTCATCGTATGTGATAACAACATACGATGGAGTTCATAATCATGATTGCCCTTCTTTGGTGTACTTTGACCATATGTTGCCTATGGATTTGGTTCCAAATGTTTGGCCTTTACAAGCTTAGTTTGTCCCTAATTTTTCTCCCTTGTTTCAAAATGTAATAGATTCACGTTTTACAAAAATTCTGATCGATTGACATGTGAAGTTTCTTAATTTTGAGTAAGTTAATATTAAGATATTGAAATAATCAATTGATTAGAATCAAATATGCATGTATGTTAAGAATGGTTATTAAGTTTTTGGAAAAATATCAATATATTTATACATCTAATATTTTTATACCAGTGTTCGTTATACGTGTAATATAAATTAAATACTTGTAATTTAATAATTTAAATTATTATGTTTTTTTAAAAAATATTTAATACTAATATCATGTTAAAAATTATTGAAAAATTAAGAATGATTAATAATATATTTATACATCAAACAATGTCTCTATATATATATATCCACAAATATTTTTAGATTTTTAATAATGATAGTTTTTGTAATGTTTTAGAATGACTCCATAGCCTAACTCTGAGGCATAAGTCTCTATTATTTTTGAAGCTTCGTGATCAGATAAAGTTAGACATGAGAGCTCTTTAGCTCGAAATTTGATCTTTTGAATAGCTGTTATACAAGCTATATTCTATTATGGAGGATTCTTTTTTAGTCTTTTGAAATAATGGGCTGTGCAAGTTTTTTATAAAAATCTACAATATAATTAAGACTCCTTAAGAATCTTTGCAACTATTTCTTGTCTTTTATTTCATTCAAATTTTTTTCTACAACGACTATTAATCTTTCAATAAGACTTATAAGTCTATGTTCTATGTTATGGCTCAAAAACCTTACTTGGGTCTAAAATAACTTCATATTTTTAGATGATATAACAAACCCATTAGACTTAACTATTTTAAAAAAACACTTCTAAGTGGTTTCAGTGTTAATCTACTATATTTGAGTAGACTAGAACATCATGTAGACAATACTTAACCCTAAATAAGGGTTGATAATATCATTCATAATTCTCTGGTATTCACTTGGGGTATTCTTAAGCCCAAATGGCATAACATTACATTCGTAAAGCACAAATGGAATAGTAAATGCTATTTGTAGTGATCTTTTTCTACTATTTGTATTTGCCAGTATCCACTTTTCATATCAAATTTAGAGAATACTAGAGCTTTGTTTAATCAACTAAGTAAGTCTTTTTTATTGGATAACGAATATGTTATCCATCTAAGTACCTTATTTAGGGGCTTATAATTAATCACGAGTCGAAGAACTCCTCTCTCAATTTCAGCATTGTTCTCCACATAGAATATTGGGCAGGACCAAGGAGAAGTATTGGGCCTTATTAACTTCTTTTTTAGAAGGTCTTCTATTTCCTACTTACATATGAGTAAGTGTCTTTCATTCATTTGGATGAGTCTAGCCTTTATATTGATTTGAGTCTCTATAAAGTTAGGTTCATATGGCAATTCTACCATATGTTTCTTTCTTTCCGAAAATGCACTAGAGATTTCAGCGCATATTTCTTTTTCAAATTTCTCTTTGAGAGATTGAATTTTCTCTTGTATTAATTTAGAGAAAATCTTCTTTTAAGGAAAAAAGATTTTTCCTTTTCAATAATCTTACCTTTGAGGCAATTTATTTCATGTATATGAGGTTCTTTTGTGAACTTGAAAATAATAGGATATCTATCAATTTTTGTTTTAATCCCTTATGTAGTAGTTTTGAAAGGATATAGCATGTTGATGAATAATATGCCTAGAATTACCATTCTTGGTAATTCTTTACTTAGTAAAAATGTAGTTTCTAGTCATACTCCAATGTTATATACAACTGTATTAGACAGCTTATAATGTATAGGCATTCTTCCACCATTAACAGTATTTAATACTTGAGTGATTCTTGTAAAATATCTTGTAGGTACAATGACATCACTAATGCATTTTTAATCAACTCCTGAATCAATTGGGACTTCTACACTGAAAGAATATTCTTTGTTGATTTGATATTGGGATGCATTGAATCGTCCTATATGTTTCAATTGTTTCCCTAATTTCTCTGTATGTATAAAGATACTAATGTTTTAAGATGTTTAAGGGTAGATGTGCAAACACGTGGTTTTGACATGAAGGAAGGAACCAGTAATGTTGCCCTCATATATAGAGTATACTTCAAAGTCATGAACACTATTTGTCCATACATCAACTTAAAATCTCTCATCAGAGATAAAAAAAAGAAACAACATTATTTCAAACAAATAATAAAAAAACCAAATTAGCTACACCTAATAGGTTAGCATGGGATAAAATTACCCTTCTAGAAAGCTGGTTGATACAACAAGAACCTAAAAAGGTTAAAGAATAGAGTTATGATTCCTATCACACTATCATAATTTTCAAATTTGTCATTTAAATTTCTTCAAATTTGTTAAATGTTTTGAAAATAATTTTATTTTGAAGTTAAAATAATATTTTAATTGTTCTTATATTTTCATCATGCTAGCTGTAAAAATAAATTATAGTACAATTTAATATACACAAAAAATTCTCAAAATGTTACATTTTAGTTATTAAAAACTTCATTTTTTTAAAAGAAATATAGATAAAGTTCATTTTATTTATTTCTCTAATATCATCACATGTTTCTAAAAAATGAAAGCATAACTTATAAATTTAAATAATAAAAAAATTAATAATCATAAAAATAACATAATTTATTTTTATTTAGAAAGAATAATATTATTTATTATATCTACGTTAAAGTTTTAAAAACTTTAGATATTGTATATTTTTAAATAAATTAATATTAAAATGATTCTAGTTACCATTTCTTTTAATATGTAACAATTATTTATATAATCTAATATTATTAATTACATGTAATTAAGTTTTAAGGAGGTTTGATGTTATATACTTTTAAATAAATTAAAATTCTAAATGATTTTATATTACATTATTGATTATATATAATAATTTTTTTAAGTATGTAACAACTATTTATGTAATATAATATTATTAATTACACATAATTATAATAACTATTTCATGTAAGAGAATTGAAAATAGTTAAATCATATTTGTTGCTTTATTTATATAGTAGCTTAAGTCTTATTAACATCGTTTATTTTTATGATTTTAATCCAACTATCGGATCAAATCGAATGAAATTTTTTTTAATCCGTTAATTTTAAATCGGATGATAAATTTTACTATACAACATCTCATTCGACAAAAAATAATTAAACAAATATTTATATTTATACATTAATCATATCTTATTCTTCCTATTTATATAACATATTAATAAAATTAAAAACCCTAAAACATTTTTTATAATTAAAAAAATATATTGATATTATTTAGCAAATTTATACATGATAATGTTATTTTATATTGAATTATATAATTTTAAAAATTTATAAACAAAAAAGATATCATTTTTATGAAACCTAAATCCATAATCTGAATTCTGAAAAGAGAAGATCAGCCAGCGCCCCAACCAGCCCTAATCGTTGTCTGGCCATTGGCTATGGCATTTATTCCCAGTCCAGCCGCTTCTCGTTGTGTCCATCATTTCTTCTGTTCGCCAGACGTGAGTTCAGCCATTGCTCTGTTCATCGTCCCTATTGCGTCCACTGTTCGCTAGACGCCAGTCCAGCCGTTGCTCTGTTCATCGTCCTTGTCGCGTGATCTCTTAATCGGTTTGGTTCATTCCCTTGTCAGTCCAGCCACTGTTTTTGACCCTATCCGATTAGATCAATCCAATCGAATTCAGATTCGGATTTTTTCGGATTGGCATTTACAGCGAATCAAAATTGGATTGAATAATTCATAATTTGCTTCCGATCGGATCAGATTCGGATTGCCTAAAAATATCAATTTCGTAACGATGCTCAACCCTAGTTTTGGTCCATATTTTGTTAATTTTGGTTCATTCTTCGTATTGGTATTAAAGTGTAAGGTTGGTATGAGATCAGATGTCAAATTCTGGTGATGGTAGTCGACATGTGAGTGATAATGTTTACGACACAAGCGATGTTTGGTCTATTATGACTAAAATGGAAAATCATTTTTAGCAACAATTCGATGAAATGTCTCATAACTTTCATCAATCACTCCGGATGACCACCAACCAACTGATAGAGGTTCAAAGCAATTTAAAACAGCTGGGTAAAGACGTATTTCATGAACCTATGCTAGAAATAATCAAGAACCTACTCACAAACCACCTTAAACACATTTGCCACCCCAAAACCCACCACCACATTCATTACGTCAAATTAAGACACCACCGATGATAACCTATATTCTTGTTGATTCAGATGATGATGTATTTACTCTAGTTCAACGATTTTACCCACCAATGGGTTTCACTGAACAAACACCCCATTATCCTCAATCTGAATTTAAGTTTGGATCATCCCAATTCACCCATCAACCTTATGAGAATAAATTATAAGTTCAACATAGAATTGTATAGGTTCAATGATCACACTAACATTAAAGAGTTCGTGGACTAACTGACTTGTGTTGACAAATTCTTCAATGATACTGACATACCCGAGAATAAAAAGGTTTAAGCTAATTTCATGGTATAACAAATAAAGAATTTGGAAAAAAAAATCATACCTAACAAAAGATTGGAATATTTTCTCAAGGTACAAAGAAAAATTTTTGATTTAAAAACTATAAAATTTAAGGATATTATAACTTTATTTGACTATAAAATAATTAAAATTTATCTATATATGTTTTTATATGTATTATTTTATTTTATATAAATAAGACATCATAATTTGTATTTATTTGAATTTTTCTTAAAATTTTAAAAGCAATTGAAATAAATTCAAATAACATAACTAATTACTTATTTAAAAAAATAGAGGGATTAATTGTGTTCCTCGTTTAAAATTTACATGTTTTTAATATTTCTCTTTCTACTTAACTACTTCTACATTTAACATGTGAACTTACATGTAAAAGATGCACCAATAATAAAAAGGGGGTTCTGTCGTTCTTTTATTATATACAAATGGGTTAACTTTTTAGTTTGACACTCTAATTTAATTATCATGAATGTATGACATTTTGATTTAAAAATTAATTTTTCATATAAGATTATAAATTTTCATTTTTATTATTTTTAATGGATAAAAGTAAAAGGATGTAAAACAAATAGAATTGATTTGTTGGCTTATGGAGGCGACATGACATGCCTACTTAATATTCTGCACGACACATTATGATACAAATGTAAAAAAAGAAGAAGCAATGACTCGTGGCATATAACATCTGTGTTTATCCTAAAATCAATATATATATATATATCAAATAAGAAAGAAATTCTAAGGATTCGATTTTGATTTTAAATAATTTTTTAATCAAATTAAACTGTTAATATAGTTTAAATCATATTAAATTGAATCATTTGACTATCCAAAATGTTATAACCGAACGATTTAATTCGATTTGTTTAATGATTTTGAACAATTAATAATACATAAATATGAATCAATTTAGTATGATATAGTATAATAAAGTACACTCAAATGTAATGCTCATTAATTATCATACATAGATAGATATTATTGTTAAATATATAAATAAATACATAAGATATTTAGAATATAATAATGTTTAGAATATGTAATTACATTGAAATTGAAAATGATATTTATTATTATTTTTAATAAAATAATTGAAACTAATAATTCAAAGCAATATCATAAACGAAAAAAACGATTTAAGGGAAAACCCGATCAGAAACCCTATCATAAATTCAAAAAAATATTATATCATAAACTTAAAAAAAAATTATATCAAAAACTCATTTGAGGAAGTATTTTAGAAACTAAAAAAAACACCCTATCAGAAACTCAAAATAATGCTATCAGAAACTCATTTAAGGAAGCATTTTAGAAACTCAAAAAAACTCTATCATAAACTAAAAAAAAATAGTTACGCATGCGGACAATAGCATTGAACCACTGATTAAATATAGTCCTCTCACAAAAGCTGTTTAAGGATTGAATCCTAATTGAGGGGAAAAAAATTCCTACCAATAGATCACATACCTATTTCTTCCATGGATGATACGACGTGAGGCAATGCGATAAGAGGTGGTTGGCTGGTGGTGGAGGTGATGTGAGGATGGTTGGATGGTTAGGTGATATTGGAGGCAACACAGACGGCCAGAGCCCAGACACAAAGCGACAAGGAAATAATGAATAGGATGAAGATGAATGAAACTGAATAGGGTTAGGATTAAGTTAACACGAAAAGAAAAATATTATATATATGGTAGTAAAACGGTACGCTACGTATATAAAAAAATTAATTATTTAATAAAACTGGTCCAGTTCGATCGGTTTATAATTTTTATAACCAGACCAGATAGGTTTTAAATCGGTTTTACTTAATATAGATTGGACCGGACCGGTTTTTCGGTTAAACCGATTCGGTCCAATTTTTAGACACCCTACTACTAACCCTATGTTTTGTTGATTAGAATGTAATTGAATTAGAATTGATTCCTTTCAATTTTATGTTTTGTTAGACTGAAAAATGGAAACAAAATGAAATCGATTATTAAAAAAGAAATTATTAGAATCCCTTCTCCACTTAAAAAATCATGATTTCATTCTTATCTTAATTTTTTTCCAATTTTACCATAACCCTAAATATAATCCTAAACCTTAAGTCATATATTCTAAACCCTAAATATAATCATAAATCTCAAATCACAAAATCCAAAATCTTATTTAGAAAAATAATAATTTTAACCTTAAATTTTAACCAACGAGTATAATCTTAAAATCTAAATCCTAAACCTCAAAACCCTAAACCCTATTTAGAAAAATAATAATTTTAATCCTAAACCTTAACCCATAAATATAACCATAAACCCTAAACTCTAAATCTCAAATCCTAAACCTCAAAACCTTAAACCATATTTAGAAAAAATAATAATTTTAATAATATATTTTGTGTGATGAAAAAATAATAATTAAATAATATTATTTAAATTTTACTGAATATAAAGATATTAAAATAATATATAATATTTTTCATTTTATTCTAATTATAAATCAAATATTATAATACCGATTTATTCTTTAATTCTAAGCATCAAACTAAACAAAAATGTTTACTTAGTATTTGGTTCTATTCTTCTTTCTTAATCCGTAAATAACCTAAAAATGTTAATTAGTGTTAATTTTTTAGATTAAATGGAGAGTCATAATGGCTCGTAAGGCACGATATTACGAGACAAAACCCACTGACCAAAAATCCGAAACCAACACGACACATTAATTAATGAACCATCATCCATCATCCATCATCCATCATCCATCATCCATCAATATCATATTATTTTATTTATAAATTAAAAAATTAAAATATGTTATTTAATCAGATTAAGCGAATAATATCAGTTCAATTTTGGCATACAGTCATTAATAACGGTAACGCCAGTGAAGAAGAAATTAAATTGCACGTAATTTGTTGGTTCAACTTTTTCAACGCTGAAAGTTTATCGACGACGACGACATATCACCGAAAATCCACTAATAATCAAAACGGAGATAATAAAACAATAATTTTCGTAGAAGCTTCACAAATTATACCAAAATCTAAAATTAACTCCACAAAATATCCTCTAATTTACCAGTAATATATATAGCAAGATAAATTAACAAACTTGCTATTAAATTAAATATTACCGCATAAACGAGATGGAATATAATCGTAAAGTAGCAGTTTATTACGAAAACTATGGAAGAAAAAACAAATTTTCTTCTTCTTCCCAAATGATGTACCGCTATATCTTCAACTCTCTCAGCTTTTTCTTTTCTTTTATTCTCTCTCGCTTTCGCTTGTTCACCGCTGCTTTCTGGCGCCGCTGCTTTTCCTGGTGGTATCGCGTCAGATTCCATATTTCGTGGGTTAATTTTAGATTTTGGTGATAATTTATGCGTTCTCGAAATTGGTGTTTGTATCTCCATTTTCGATTATTAAATGCGATTTTCCTGGCATGGTCGTCGTCATTGAGTAGACTTTTCATATCAAAAGTCGAACCACTTAAATCATCATGCTAGTGCCATTTAATTTCTTATCGCTTATTACTTTTGGCCGCTACCCATTATTATTAATTGCGGCAACCAAAATTGGACCCGATATTCGCCTGTAGTTAAGCACCAGAACAAAATTGGTATCGAGCTATCGGGTTATTCTGGTATTTATCGAACTCCATCAAGTTTGTTTCTTTGGATTTATTTTCAGCTTCTCGGTTATCTCGATCGTTTCATATTTTCCGGTTGTACTTCGCTTATTTAATATCGGTTTTTCGTCATGGCGGCAAAATATGAAATCGAGAAATTCAATGGTAGAAATGATTTCGGGCGCATGACACAGGATTTAAGACGCGAGCCGTATTAGTTGTGCAGTGGCTCATAAGACACTTCAAGGCAAGGACAAATTGCCGTAAAAATTGATCGATGAAGAAAAAGATGCATTGATGGAAAACGCTTTGAGTTCAATTCAGCTATCCTCGTCTTCACGAGGTATTACGCGAGGTCATGACGAGGAATCCCCCCGGGTTATGGCTTAAATCGAGAATTTGTATACGACCAAGTTCAATTGTATCGCTATATTTGAAGCAACGCTTGTATACATTCGTAATGTCGTAAGGTACACCTTGTACGATCATCTTCGATGAATTTACTAAAATTATTCGTGATTTAAAAAATGGTGGTGTTAAGATTGATGTATTTAGGATCAAAGCCTTAGTTCTATTACGTTCTTTACCTCATTCATTCGGAAAGCATTTTCGTTGATACTATGTTATACGGGCGTAGACACTATTTCTTTGGAAGATGCGTCAAAGTTTTGAATTCCGCAGAAATAAGAAAAGCGTGTCTACAAGCAATAATGAAAATAGCATGGTTTATTTGTCGAGGTAAAAATCAAGAAAAGGCACAAGCCAGCATAGAGGCAAGTCTAGATCCAAATCTAGAAAAAGAAAAGATAAATGCAATTATCATTGCCGTGATGGCACCGAAAGTAAATTGTCCTAAACTCAAAGTGTAAAGGAAAACCGCCACAACGCTCTCCTGGTACTAACGATGACGCCGGTGTCGCGTATAGTTCCTGGTTCCGATGGTGAAAATGTTCATCGCATCTATCGGTTCTTCCTCGAGATGTTCGATTCTCGATTCTCGGTCAGACTTACCATACGCCCCAAGAGATCGGTTTGGCTTTCATCACTATCAATGCGGTTTGTCTACGTGGAAAACAATACGTCCTTGGGCACTATTGCAGACGCAGATCGTCCGAATTAAGATGCATGACAGATTGTTAGGACTTTAAAAGATATACCACCAGAAAACAAAGAAGCTGTACCACTGTAGAAAGCAAGAAATTAACAAACAGAGAAGTAGAGAATAAAAGAAGTTAAAAACTCATAGAGAAATAAGATATAAGAAATGATCATTGGGCAAGGTTCGCTTTTTCTTCCATAGCTTCATGTCTCGCTAATTATATTTCATCTCATTCAGACGGTGAATATTTGATTTAATACAGCCATAATTTATCTGCTATATATATTACCGCAAATTGTAGTATATTTCATAAGCACTTCAGATTTTGCAGATAATTCGCGTTCTCCTGAATCGCACACAGACTACATTTCGATTATTAATGCGATTTTCCTACATTGTCATTGTCAATGAAAGAGACTTTTCATATCAAAAGCGTTTGAACCACTTAAATCATCACAAGGCCATTTAATTTCTTACTACTTATTACTTTTGCCGTTACCCATTATTATTAATTTGTGCAACCAAAATTGGACCTGATATTCGCTTCCGCAAGTGCTAATTCGTAACAAAATATTTATTAAAAATAAATTATTAAAAAAAACCTTAACTTTTATTCACGTCATCCTATAGATGTTCACGGTTAACTTATGTTACATTTCCTTTGTAACCGATACAAACAATCTTCCCTACCTCCACATACTCTCTTCGAAAATTAAAAATAATTTCTAAAAAAAAATCACTAAAAATAAAAAGTTTCGGATCCTTCAACTAAAATCAAACTTTTTTTTTTGATAGTATCAACATTTTTACTTTTAGTTTCACATATCCTACCTTCAGATCTAGTTTGCTGTTCACTACCGAAATCCACCGCGAATTCGGAGCCAGACTCATTTCTCATGTTTGTGACCCAGTTATTGGTTCGTGACCAAAGTTATTGAGTTTTTCATTTAAACGAGAAAGATCAGTTCAACTTTGTAGTTTGTTTTTCGGTGGGAAATAGATTTTGTTATTTCAGCACCAAGCAGAGCTCTGTTGAGCCTTCTTGGATTTCTGGAAAATGCTTAGAAAAGGGTTTTATAGATTTTGCTTAGATCTTGACTGGGTTTAATGTGATATGGATTTTAGACTGAAATCAAGGGTACCCACTTTGAGGAATTTGTTTTTCCACTGGAGATTGAGCTCGTTTGATGGGACTTGATTTGCTGTATATGCGTAGGGTTTTCGTTTCTGGGTCTTTTTCGGATTGGAGTTGATTGTTGTATAAAGGGTTCGGTGGAGAGCAAATATGTTCTGGAGGAACCGTGATAGAGAGAGCAAAGATCAAAATAGCGGGCCGCCATGTGGGCAGGTTCGAGTGCTTGTTGTTGGTGACTCAGGTATAGGTTCTAAGTTCTAACTCTAACATACTTATTTTTGCTTCTTCTTTTTTGGTTATTTATGTTCTTTTGTTGTTGTGGTGTTTGTATACCTTCATTTTTGGACTGGATTTGGTCGGTTTTGTGTTGCATCTTGAACACTTCTTGTGGATATCACGTGTTTGATTTTCCAACTATATAAATGCTGCGCATATTTAACTTTGACGAGGTAAAGTTGAGTTATGTTTGAATACTTGGATATGAATTGGTGTGAGTCTCAGCACAAGTCTAAGGATGACCAAGATATTTGTGGAAAGCATGAACTGTTTTTAATATGTATGCCATAGTAGAACTTTACATATGGTTTATATTATACCCAAGGTGGTTAAGGTACCTTGCAGTTTAGTCTTCCAGAGACTGGAGTAGTACAAATTGATTACTGCATTTTAAGAAAGATCTATGCTATAATCGATTTCTGAATTTTAAGAAAGATATATGCCCCACAAATGTTTATCAGGAACTGGAAATTTACATGTTTGTTGAGCAAATCATTACTGGATTGGCCTTATATGTGCCGTCAAAATGTGAAATTGTAGTAGATAACAAATCAACTCGAACTGCAGTAGTGAATTCAGGAGTGAGTAAATTAAGTTAGAGCTCATGCTTCGGTGTTTAAACAGTTGGAAATCTTAGTTTCTTGAGCAGCGATTATAACTTGGATCTTCCTTGCATATATTAAACGGTACATCTAAAAGTTCCCTATAGATCTGGTCATACCTCAGTTTAAGGATGAGGTCCTGCTTCTTTAATGCCATGCATGATCTATGATTGTGGCATGTCAAGCTAGGATGTTGTTCCTTTTAGATTGAAATGGAAGCTATTATTTGACATGCTTTTTATTTATATGTTAGTCATAACTATAAAGACGGTGTAACAGACTTATGCTTTCGTGACACCTATACCCATATTTATATGTAAAATCGTATTTCCATTTTCTGTCCTTGTAATCTTTACATCTGGTAATTTTAGTTGTGGTTATGGAAACTTCATGCTGATATCTTGAATTCTGGCAGGTGTTGGGAAAACTTCTCTTGTACATTTGATTGTAAAAGGCTCTCCCATTGCTCGTCCTGCACAAACAATTGGTTGTACAGCTGGAGTAAAGGTAAGAACTTCTCCAATTCTGCTTTGGGGATGAGATAAGAAATCATTGATTGAGTTATATTGTCATCGGGTATGTTGTTTCTTCTATCCAGCACACTACATATGGATGTCCTAGTAGCTCTTCAAGTAGCATTAAAGGCGACAGTGAGAGAGATTTCTTTATCGAGCTTTGGGATGTATCAGGCCATGAAAGATACAAAGATTGCCGTTCTCTGTTTTATTCACAAATTAATGGTGTGTATGTCTTTTAGTCAGCATTCTCTTTCTTGATATACAACCTTGTATGTTGAATTATACATTGGATACACGAGTACTTCAAGTGAATCTTACTGTAGGAAATCAATAGCTTTATTCATATATGTGAGGGAATGGTGTTGGTAGGTTCGAGAATTTAGAATCAAATATTGATTGGAATTTTTGCAGTAAGTTGTAAGATGCTTTATCCACAACATTCTGCTTCCATTTTTTTTTAGAGTTGATTTATGCTATAGTTGTTGCTGGAGAAGATTCATTGTTCACACAATGTGTGTATTTAAATGAGGAAACATTAATTTTTCTTTCTAAATATAAGATGTAGTCAAGAATCATCAAAAAGAACAATCATCTCTAGTTGGGTAACCATATTGTAATGTATTGTTTTCTTGGTTAATTTCAATCTGATGTTTTTCCTGATTTTGTTTCTTATCAATCTTTGCAGACTCAACATATCTTGTTAATAGAGATCCTTACTTACAATTGATTTGTGCAGGTGTTATTTTTGTTCACGATCTGTCTCAACGGAGAACCAAAACTAGCTTGCAAAAGTGGGCCGTTGAGATTGCAGCAACCGGTACCTTTTCTGCTCCTCTAGGATCTGGAGGTCCTGGTGGCCTTCCTGTTCCCTATATTGTTATTGGTAATAAAGCTGACATTGCTGCTAAAGAGGGTACCAGAGGAAGTAGTGGCAATCTTGTTGATGTAGCTCGCCAATGGGTGGAAAAGCAGGGTCTTCTTCCATCCAGCGAAGAGCTTCCATTGACTGAGAGTTTTCCTGGGTCTGGAGGCCTTTTGGCGGTATGAAACAAAACTCTTTCCTTTGTTGGTTCTTGTTAGCATTGCAGAAATGTAAGGCCAAATTTAACCTTGAAATGCAAACAAAATCATGGCAGATTTAATTAGCATTTCCGTAGGATGTAATTAGATTACCATGCAATGACATATTTAGGTTTAATCAATCACATAATGGTCCATTTTGATAATGATCATATTAAGGGTGTTTATAATCATGCTCAATCAATCACGTAATGGTCTGCTTATCTTACTCAATAACCTCCATGCTTAACTGTTTTGCCAATAAAGTTGCTGCTATTGATGTATTAGTTAATTACTATTCTTATTTTTAAAACACGGTCAGAGTGAATATTGTAATTTTTGTATATTGTAGATTTTCTGAGAATATTAAGCTGGAATAGTGTTGTACAGGCTGTGAATTTAGTGTAGAACAAGCTGGATTTTAGTTGTTGATACCATCTGTATTATTCCTAAGTTAGTGGGAATTTGTCTACCTTTTAGTCCTATTTACAGTGCTGTATATACATGTGAATGAACAAGAGAAAATAAAATAAGAATTCAGTTTCTCTCCACCATCTCTCAATATTTTCTTCATGGTATCAGAGCTTCTCTGAAATCCAATTCTGTCCAAGGAAGAAATTTTTATTTTTCCATTGCTGAATACGTCTGTTTTTCAGCCATCATTTCCAGTCATCATCTCAGCCATTTCTGGTGTCCAGTCATCATCGCCAGTGGCCATCTCAGACCAGCAATCATTCTGGTATCATCTCAGCCATCTCAGATCAGTGGTGGTGTTTGCCCAGCTTGGACAGGAACACTCTGGAACTTGGCAACAGTGTCAGGTGTACGAAGTATTCCCTGAGGAGACTCAGCAGCAAGCTCAGCTGCTTCTTTATACTTTGTTTGCGCAAACAGCTCTTGAAAAACGCTGGACTACCAGGTTCTCAGCACCTCAGTTGCATTCTGTTTTTTTTACCCATCCGTAATATATCTAGACCCAATCTGCCCAGTTTCAACCCAATAGACCCAATCTGCCCAGTTTCAACCCAATAGACCCAATCTGTTCAGAAAATAATTGACCCAATCTGTTCAGTAAATAATTGGCCCAATCTGCCCAGATTGAAATAACATCAATTTTATGACAATCCGAGCATCAATGGCCACAGGAAAACCCGTCATGACCGGTTACAATGGAGGTTCCACCAAAAATAATATTTTACCCATCACCAGTCACAAATTAAATGGGCAGAATTATCTTCAATGGTCCCAATCTGCCACTGTCGCTCAATCAGGTAACACCACCAACGCTTTTAGTGTGAAACAGGTTAAGAGACAATGGATTATAGATTCAGGTGCTTCAGATCACATGACGGGTGATGCATCTTTTCTTGTAAATCTTAAAACTTCCCAAGAAGGATACACTGTCAGAATTGCCGATAGATCAATATCTAAAGTAACAGGGATTGGTTCAACGAAAATTTCAAATTCTTTTATTCTTGATTCTGTCCTTCTTGTTCCAACCCTTGATTATAATCTCTTATCAATTACTAAACTCACACATGATAAAAATTGTGTGGCAAAATTTGTTCATAATTTATGTGAATTTCAGGACTTGAATTCGGGGAAAACGATTAGCAGTGCTAAAGAGTGCTTGGGACTCTATCTTCTCAACAGTGAAGACCTTCCAGAAAGACAAGTCCTTCAAGCTGTGTCCGAGGTTCAGTATCAAAATAAAGCTTTATTAAATTTTAATTCCAATAACAATGGTGAAATCATGTTGAAACACTATCGTCTCGGTCATCTTAATTTCCTATATTTGGAAAAACTTTTCCCTTCATTATTCAAAAATAAAAATTCAAAGGATCTTAAATGTGAAGTATGTGAATTCTCAAAACATGTTAGAAATTCATATCCTACTCTCCCACATAAAAATCACATCCTTTCTCTCTAATTCACTCTGATATGTGGGGACCATCTCAAATAAAAAACATAACAGAAACACGATGGTTTATTTCATTTGTAGATGATCATACTCGAACCACTTGGTTATTTCTTATGAAAGAAAAATCTGAAGCATGTCAGATATTTAAAAATTTTAATATCATGATTCAAACTCAATTTCAAACAAAGATCCAAGTATTAAAAACTGACAATGCTAGGGAATACTTCGCATCAATTCTCAGTGATTATCTGTCAAGTCATGGGATTGTCCATCTAAGCTCCTGTGTTGACACACCTCAACAAAATGTGGTGGCTGAAAGGAAAAATAGGCATCTTCTCGAGGTAGCTAGATCTCTCATGTTCACAACTCATGTCCCTAAACATTTTTGGAGGGAAGATGTCCTTACGGCTACCTATCTTATCAATAGGATGCCCTCTCGTGTCTTAGCTTTCAAAACACCCATTCGTACACTTCTTGAGTCATACCCACACACAAGAATCGTGTCCAACATTCCTTTTAAAATATTTGGATGTTCTGCTTATGTTCATGTACATCATAGAGATAAACTTGATCCCAGAGCTATCAAATGCATATTCCTAGGGTATTTATCAAACCAAAAAGGTTACAAGCTTTCAAAACACCCATTAGTACACTTCTTGAGTCATATCCACACACAAGAATCGTGTCCAACATTCCTTTTAAAATATTTGGATGTTCTGCTTATGTTCATGTACATCATAGAGATAAACTTGATCCCAGAGCTATCAAATGCATATTCCTAGGGTATTTATCAAACCAAAAAGGTTACAAATGCTTCTCTCCTATCACAAGGCGATTTTACAATACAATGGATGTCACATTCTTTGAACAAAATCCATACTATTCCAAACCTATTATTCAGGGGGAGAACATAGGCAATGAATACCAACTTTGGAATAGCATTACCACTCAGCCTCCCATAAATTCTGTCTCAAATCATATCCCGCAAATTCCAGAAAGTGAATCAGTATCTCAAACAAATGCTCCTAATAATCCCAATGAACCCTCAACTCCTCTACCAACAGATCCAAACTTCCATGTCCCAAACAATGATTTTTTTGTCTACTCTAGGAGGAGAAGAACTCAAGAGGGAACGGAGAACCAAGCATATCTTGAGCCAGTCCAAGAGTCCAACCCGAGTACAGATCACTTCGACAATTCACAAGGTAACATCACTGAATCTCCTATTATTGAGTTACCTCCTAATGATTTGAATTTGCCAATTGCTATAAGGAAAGGTGTAAGATCTTGCACAAACCACCCCATCTACAACTTTGTTTCCTATAAAAATCTCTCACCAAGTTATAAAGCATTTATCAACAACCTTGAGCAGATACAGGTTCCAAATTCCGTTCATGAAGCCTTTCAGGTACCTGAATGGAAGACAACGATTTTTGAAGAACTCAGTGCCTTAGAGAAAAACAAGACTTGGGAGATCACAGAACTACCACCAGGAAAACAAGCTATTGGGTGTAAATGGATCTTTACAATCAAACACAAAGCAAACGGCAGTGTAGAAAGATTCAAAGCTCGCCTTGTGGCTAAGGGATTCACTCAGACATATGGGATTGACTATCAAGAGACTTTTGCACCTGTAGCTAAGCTCAACACTATTCGTGTTCTTCTCTCCCTAGCATCTAACTTGGATTGGCCTCTCTACCAATTAGATGTCAAGAATGCATTCCTCAATGGTGATCTCGAAGAAGAAGTCTACATGGACATTCCTACTGGAATTGAATCTCCTGTTCCAACCAATAGAGTTTGCAAACTTAAGAAATCCTTATATGGATTGAAACAGTCTCCACGTGCCTGGTTCGATAGATTCTCTAAAGTTCTGAAGAGATATGGGTACAATCAATGCCAATCAGATCACACACTATTCGTCAAACACTTCTCCAATGACAAAATAGTTATCCTAATTGTGTACGTAGATGATATTATTTTAACAGGTAATTCTACAATTGAGATGAATAAACTCAAAGAATTCCTTGCCAAGGAATTTGAGATCAAAGACCTAGGAAATCTCAAATATTTCCTAAGAATGGAAGTAGCACGAACAAAAAGGGGCATATCTATATCTCAAAGGAAATACGTACTTGATCTTTTCAAGGAAACTAGAATGATTGGGTGTAAACTGGCAGAAACTCCGATGGACTCTACAGTAAAACTCGGAATCAAAGAAAATAGTACATATGTGGACAATTAGTGGGAAAACTCATTTACCTATCCCACACTAGACCAGATATTGGTTTTTCAGTAAGTGTTGTAAGTCAATTTATGAACAGTCCTACTGAAGAACACATGGAGGCGGTCTATCGTATACTCAGGTATCTCAAGATGACACCAGGAAAAGGATTATACTTCAGTAAGAATCCCACCAGAAAAATTGAAGTCTTTGCAGATGCTGACTGGGCAGGCTCTATAATGGATCGCAGATCTACCACTGGGTATTGTACCTTCGTATGGGGAAATCTTGTAACTTGGCGAAGTAAGAAACAATCAGTAGTCGCTCGAAGCAGTGCAAAAGTTGAATTTAGAGCTATGACCCATGGGATTTGTGAAGGAATGTGGTTAAGAAGACTACTCAATGAACTAGACTTCACAACTCCTGAACCTATCAGCATGCATTGTGATAATCAAGCTGCAATAAGAATTGCAAAAAATCCAGTTCATCATGACCGAACCAAACATGTAGAAATTGATCGTCATTTCATTAAAGAGAAGTTAGATGGAAAATTGTGGACCTACTATATACCTCTACCCATCATCAAATTGCAGATATCTTTACTAAAGCACTACCTCGAACAAATTTCGAAGAACTGAGTTGCAAGTTGGGAATGATTAATATCTATTACCCAACTTGAGGGAGAGTGTAGATTTTCTGAGAATATTAGGCTGGAATAGTGTTGTACAGGCTGTGAATTTAGTGTAGAACAAGCTGGATTTTAGTTGTTGATACCAGCTGTATTATTCCTAAGTTAGTGGGAATTTGTCTACCTTTTAGTCCTATTTATAGTGCTGTATATACATGTGAATGAACAAGAGAAAATAAAATAAGAATTCAGTTTCTCTCCACCATCTTTCAATATTTTCTTCATATATTAATGTCAACAAAGAAGCATTGAGCAATCAATTTAATTTATAGATAACCACTTTTATACTTCCTATATAAGCAGGCTGCAAAAGAAGCAAGATATGACAAAGAAGCTGTGATGAGATTTTTCCGCATGGTTAGTGTTTTTATTCTGTTGTGTTGTTAGCTAGTTTATTTCATCTTTATTCGACAAATTCATATGCATATATGTACAAATTATAGATATCACACATATACATGCATATATAAATATTTTTAATATCATGCAACTGTATACGAAATTACTAAACTCATGTCTTTAATTTTTTTTCAGTTGATTAGGAGACGATATTTTTCTGATGACTTTGCTGCCCAAAATTCATGGTCTACTTCCTTAGTGCAAAGATCTTCAGAGCGCTTGGATGAAAGTGACGACGATCAATCTTACGACACTATGAGGTAACTTGGAAACTTGTACCGATGAAATTAAGAATTGCCTACATGGCTTTGGCTCGTTTTGAAATGAAATTTATCCCCAACAATATAGCCTAGAGATAGTGATTCTTTACCCTGAATTCGACAAGACAACAAAAGATTTATTCTGCAACCACATCAATAAATAAATAAATAGGAAAAAAACAAAGAAACAAAAGATTTTATTCTGATCATGTGATGATCTACTCTGTTCTAGTTTATCATTAGCATTTCTGTCATTATTACCCTCTTCTTTTTTCCACCTCTTCCTGTTTTTCCGTTCACAATGATTTATACCAAATTATGATTTACTTGCAGTTACCGTGGTGATCCATACAAGTACAACATGCTCCCACCTCTTCCAGCACAGCGGAATCTTACACCTCCACCAACACTTTATCCTCAGCAGCCAGTTACTGTTTCTGAAAATCATAGCCTGCCAAGATTTGCAGTTAATGGTTTCCCAGAAATTACCAATTCTGCCAGATCAAAACGCTCAGATATTAATGTTTAAAGATGATCTTCAATCTTATTACAACAGTGTATTTTTTGCATGGACAGAAAGTGATATGCGTTGAACTTCTATAATATTGTTTTGGAAACTGCTCCACCAATTCTTTTATTACTACAGGCTGTCTCATTGTAAGTGGTTCGTTTCACTGTTTTGTTAAATGTGTACAATGTCAATGATCCATGGTTCAAGCTGAAAGCCTGAAACTTTGTGCAATTCTTTCAGTGTACAATGCTTTTTAGCTGCTGTTATTTTTCTGTACTGTAAATCTCTTCTTATTCTCTCTCTTGTGGGTAACACTGCTCATTCTATCAATTATTGTGCTTAGGTAAAAAGTAGTTTAGGGAGTAAGTGTTTTAGTAAGCACAAAATTTGTTTTTTGTCTTCTAGTAGCACTTTTTGCTGTAAAAAATGCATCTGGAGTATTTAAAATGTAAAAGCAAACACACCCTAACTAGCTATGGATATCAACATAGAAACTGAATTTAAGGTGATTCTTCCATTAAAGCTTCTCTCTCTCTCTCTCTCTCTAACTGATTAGCTTGATGAGCAGAAAAGCAGACAAGTAAGCCGGTTAGTAAATAGGTGCCCTTCTGTTGTTTTAGACTGGGGGTATTTGGCTTCTCTCGATATGCCAAAAAGCGGATGCTCTTCCCCAGAGCCCCCTTTTCCTCCCTTGAAGATTAGAGAGAGAGAGACAGAGAGAGAAATCTTCTGGGTAGATGCTGATGATTAAGACTTCCCCATGCGTAAAGAATTACAATAAATGCTTTAAATGATTGAAAACAAAGGGCAAATAGGAAAAATAGAACTGCAAGGTAAGAGTTGATATTTTTAAGCCAAATTATTATTGCTTTGAGAAAATCTGATGAAACTACGGATCTACATCCTAATATCTATCCATCCATATAATCTTTGTTCGTCCTTGCATGGAGTATTAGTCCATCAGTGCAATTTGAGGAACAGGTCAAATCCCAAACGGCCTAAAAAGAAACACAGAACAAAACTGTGGCCTAAAAAGAAACACAGAACAAAACTGTGTATGAAGTACAATAACTCAAATTATTATCATCTTGAAGAACCACAATAGAATTCCAAGCTTCTTTTCTTATCTGCTGAGAATGAAGTGTTTCCAATCTTGCTTTGAATTCCCTAATATTTTCGACCGAAGGTGAAACAATATTATCCAACCATGGCTGCCAAGTTGAATTGTTGCCATTTGTTACTCGTATGCGTGTAGCGACTTGGTGTGACATGTAAACAGTTTTGCTCGTAGCTTGTTTTTCCATACAAGAAGACCTCCTCAAGTTTTTGCTTCCACGATTCAGCTTACTCATTGCTTGGCTGCTTAATTGTATTAGAATACAGAAATTATCAGCTTAAAAAGAAAATTACCGTAATTTTTACTTGTTATTCAAAACTATTTATAGAGAACATACATATAGTAAGTATATTTTGATATCCTTTTTAATTTCTATTTTTAATTATGACACATAAAATATAATATATTAATAAAAATAAGGTTAAAAAACACGAAAACAAAAACAAAAATAACCCAAAAGTAATCAATTAACATTACTATATTATTATACTCTTAAATCTATATTTTGCTGAGAGAAAAAATAATAATAAATGTCCATTTAAAAGAAAGAAAATAGCAACACGTGTGTTCTACACTTGATCAACAATGCACTATTTCGCAAAGTTCATGGTTTGAACTTGAATTTGAACTATTCTTTCAACACCTGTACGTTCTCTGTGTCTTGAGTCAACTTGTTTGACCAATATTATTTTATTGAATATATTTCAATATATCACTCAAAAAAAAATCACTTTCTCAGCAAATTAACTGAGAATATATATATATATATATATATATATATATATATATATATATATAGCTTTACCAATTTGTTCTAATTGATTTTTCCGTACCCAATAAGAAAGAAAGAAGAGAAAAAAGAATCAGATTAATATTTTCATAATGATATAGAAGACTTGACTAAAGCTTCGTTTGCTCATAATTAAGATTTAAGAGACTTATGAAAATTCTTAACAGAGACAAGTGCTTGTGAAAGTTCTTGGGCGGTCGCAAGATATATAGAGGGAAACTTCTTTGAAGCGTACTACTGATAAAAAAAAAAGAATGTGTGACCCAAAAAAAAATTAATATTTGAAAAAGACATAATATTGTTATTTATTTTAGGAAAAAATTTCAGAATCTCCCAGCCCATTCCCCATTAAAATATAATTTTACACTGGCTTTTTTAGGGAGTTTTGTTTCGAATTTCATACTTCAAAATATATTAAAAAAATTTAAAATTTGATATTATATTTTTATAATTAAATTTATAAAATAAATATTACAATTAATTATAAATAATTATAATTTAATAAGGTAAAATTTGAAGAAAAATTGGATAACCTAGTTGTAATAATAATAAACACAAAAAAAGTATATTTTTTTTAAAATTAAAAAAATTATAAAAAATAACATTTTTAAAACTTCTAAAAATAAAAATAACACACATCAACATTGAATGAATTTTAATTAGTTGGTATATCTAAACAATGTCCAATCGAACGATTTTTAAAATAAAATAATGTTTTAATTTTTTTTAATAATGAAAATATATAGGATAAATATAAATAAATTTATATTTGTGATTATAAATTTTAAATATATTATTGTTATTATTTTTAAAAAATTAAATGTTAGTGAGAAGTCAAATTTTTTATTACAATAGTTATAATATTTCATTATAAAAATTTTAAAGTATAAAAATGCTTGAATATAATATACATATAAGATTTATTTGAAAGAATGAAATATAAATATTTATCAAAAAAAAAATAAGGTTAAATTATTGAAAGATATTATTAATCTTTTATTTTGCAAATAATCTACTTATTCAACTTGTTTAAAAATAATATTCTAATCAAACCAAATCCACTGCATATAACATATGTTTAAACAAAATATTAAAAAAAATTGTTATAGAAAATAATCATTTATTACAAAAAAAAACATATATATATATTTATATTATATAGCAATATATTTATAGCAGTTACAAACACTATCATGAACTCTTGATGGAATTTAAAACTTAAAAAAATTTGAAGATACCTTTATTCGAATATATATATAATTTTGTAATAAATATAAATATAATAGAATATAAATCGATAAATTAGAAAGAAAAAAATTGCAAAAAGTATTTTTTTTTGAAAAATTAAAAAATATTAAAAAAATATAATAAATTATTTCATATTAAACTTTATTTAAATTGAATTAAATTATTTATACATTTTTAAAACATCTAATTAAATTTTATTAGGTTATTATTTTTTATAATAAAAAAAGTGTGATGTTATAAATGATAAATCACATGAAACAAAACTGGAAAAGCCTCAGTGTATGCATTCGACTCCCCGTACCCTAATTTCGCTCTCTCCCTTTTTAACACCAACGCTGTTCGTCAAGTATCATCCTACTGTATTGCCGCTGGCCAATAGTTTCCACAGTCCACTCTCCCACTTCCTTGCGAGTGAAGTATTCTGGTTAGTTGGATTGTAGTTTGTAATGCGTAATCTTTCTGCCTTATCTTGATTTATTGGTTTCAGTTTTATTCTTTATGCTTAGAATTGTCGACCTTGTATATACGGTACTGTGATATTAGCTAGTTTAATGATTTGATATGATGATTTATGTGCCTTTTCAATCATTCAAGTATGTTATTCTCAACTTTTCAATACATTTCAAGGGCCTCATTTTTAATTGCGGATTAGGTTCTCACAAACTCTTGAGCCGCTCCTGCATTACGCCGAGGAAAATAATGTGATTTTGAAAATTAGGATGCTGTTAGGCATTAGCGAGGAAACTCAATTCTCATTATTAGGTGTAAATTCACTTTTGTTTTGTTTGTTCCTTGCTTCACCTGTGGTTTTCCAAAGTCAGTTTGGTACTAATTTCTGACTTTTAAGATGAAAGAAAGCTTCCGAGACTCATTACTTTGCTTGTTGACTTGGAGCCAAATAACTCCTTGAGAGTGTTTCATTAAAAGTTGCAGATAGAGAATCCGTGGAATACTCATGCTTTATGTCATGTTAGAGTATGTAGAGTTACAATGAAGTCTAATATGTATACTTTAAATTGGTACTTTTTTTTTCCTTACTGTCTTTATATATTAACAAGATAATGCAGCAAGATGGGAAAGTTTAAACAGTTTTTTTTTTTCATTTTTTCCTGTGGCAAACCTGATACTGTTGAAGTCAAGGTTTCATTTTTCCATATCGTAGTTATTTTCGTGACAAACATAATTATTGAACTCAATGGTCATGAAACATCACATAGAATAGCATTCCTGATTATATACTATTTCAAAACTTAGACAACGGGAACATCCTTTCCATAACGTTTGATACTTATATCATTTTATTTTCCCCCTCATTTTGAACAGAACTTATCATCCATGCTTATATCATTTTGTTTGACACTTTTGCCTTGTATAACCCTAGGACATATGTACTTCCACGAAAAATTGTGTTTATGGCTTAAGACAGATCTAAACCCTCATTTAGACTTATTTGGTTAAAACATGCACTATTCAATCACAATGCTGGTGAAATGAACTGCTGAGTTAAAAGTTTTCATATATTGTAAGCACAGAGGTTTGAGGGAAACAAAAAGCTTGATCTCTGCATCGGAGATGGTAGAAGTGTGGTGGTCTCTGTTGGCTGCTGTCCCTGCAGTAGTTGCTGGGCAAGCATTTATAATGAAGAAAAGGAATGCTGAGGAGCAGAGAATAAAGAGTGCTAGGGGGAGGGAAAAGAGTTCTGATGAGATTTTTGTTTGTGAAAGGGTATGTACATCAAAGAGAATGTTGAAAAAGGTTGGTTCATTCTCAAAGGATCCAATTCCTGACACCTGTGTCACTGTATGTGGTGTATCTGAGGTAGATGCATGTGCTGATGCATGCGCTCGTACTGTTTGTGTTAACCAACATCAAGTACCTAACTGGAATGATGTCTGCCTCCGAAGATGCCAGAGCGAGTGTCTCAAACTCTCTGCTTCTCGTTCTTCGTAGTTCATTTTCCAACAAATTTGGATTGATTGTGTATAACTTCTAGAGTTGCCGGTTGGTTAGTACTCGAAACATTCTGGCATGTATCTTTGTTTGATTGTTAGTGAGATCGTACGATTGTCTAAAGATGATTGCTCAAGAAGGCCTTTTTGTTGAATCTTGTCTCTTATTAACTTTTTATTAAGTCCCAAGTTATTTCAGGTGCAACAATGATTGAGCTTTTGATTAAATAATTGGATAGACTGGATGATACACTACTCATCAGTATCAGTAATAACCATGAGTATCATACGGCTAAATTTGCTCCATTATTCATATTTCTTGCAGATATTTGCGTTGTACCAAGTTTATTTTGTGGCCTGACAAGTTTGGAAGGTGATTGTTTTTCTTAAGATTATTATCAAAGCTTTAGAACAGAAACAAAGCTATAGTGAACGCACAAGTTTTAGAACAGAAACATTTGAATGTAACTGATCCAAACTTAGAATATCCTCGAATACTACCCATAACCCTATGAAGCTTCTTCTACATCCTTTCCTTGGTCTGCCTTTCATGGAAGATCATGAATTGCTTAAGCATCAAAACATTTCTTGTCCTATATAGTCAATTACAACAATGACAATAATTTAGATCGATAAAGTTGACTCTTTCTCTCAAAAACATAGGCTACGAAATGGATCAAACCTCCTCCTCATATTCACTACCAGAAGTGCTTCCTTTTACCTTACTTGCTGTGTTTGGCACTGTTTCTATAACTGTGTCAGCAGCAGATATAGCTGATTCTTGAACTGTCCCTTTGCTTGTTTCAAAACTCTTCTCAACTCTCTCTTTCATCTTTTGTCCAGCACCATCAAGACAACCGGAACCACCTACATTTTCAAAACTGATCCAAAATAGTGGGATAAAGCCTGCATTTTGAAAATTAGTGACCTAAAATAGTGACCCACTCAAATTGAAAACCACGGTTCAATAACCACCAAAACTTGGACAGGTACTTTTTAACTTTTAGTAATTTTATCAGGCAAAAAGAGTAGTTATGATATAATCATCGAATAAACTTACTCTAAGTTTGGAGTGAGGAATTGTGGCTGAAGATCATTTATAGTTGCTTTGATTTTCTCCCAATAAATTTGAAGGGTGTCCTTCAACCACCAGAATGTGGTTGTTCAATGTTCAAGATCATATTTTCAAATTTGGTTTTATAGTTGGGTAGTTTTAATTTAGGCTTGGACGGATTCTGTTTGTTTTGTATGGAGACGTGGGACTGGCTTCTTGTATGAAGGAAACAATATTTGAATATTTCTATTATTGTAATTTTTCATTACAAAATTATTACTTTTCAGGATAAACTAAAAATCTACTATGAATTATTGAGAAATTTACGTACTTACCATCTAATTTTATAAGCGAAAAAAATATCATTCAGTAAGACAAAACTATCATCCGTTAGATTTATCATTAAATATTAAACAAAAGTCAAATGAAAAGAGTAACATGTATATGAGTTTAACGGTATATTTGTAAAGTAATAGTTCCAATTTGTTTATGAGTTTACATATTTATAACTAAATTATTGGTTTATAAATGTTGTATAACTCTTTCCATGTAAAATATGTATTTAAATTAGACTAATTATATCTTATATTTACAAATGAGTTACAAAAACATTTAAAATGTTTAAGTTATTATAATTATGTTTATAACGTTATCCGTAACAATAAAAGCATATATAATGAATAATTATCATTAAATTTTTTAGTATAGTTGTATTATATGTATTTTCTTAAGGATATTATAGTAAAATATTAAGTGAGTTAATTATATATTATATTCCTAACGTATTAGATAAGTTATACAAATATTTAAATAGTTGTAATTATGCTCATAAAAAAATGCATATGAAATACACGTGATATAATTATGTTATCGATACACATAATATTATAGACATAATTATAATTATTTAAACGTTTTGAACTTTTTTATAACTTATGAATTAAACAATTATAGACTATTACAAACGAAATTGAGATACTAAAAAATTACGTTAATTAAATAAAATATAAATGTAATTTAATAATTTATATAATAAAATATGTAATAAATATATAAATCAATTTTATAATAAAAATTATTTATTGAATGTTAATAAATTTTATTTACAATTCATTCATAATGTATAAAAAAATAATTAAAATAAAATAAAATAATTTATTTCAGTAATTAACCAATAAAGCAATGAAAGATAAGAGTCGTGGATAAGAAATAATACAAATATAATTTTTAGATCTTTTTAATAATTAATAAGAGCACATAATTGTCATCGTATTAAAATATAAGAAAATTATACATATATTTATAATATTACTTAAAACCTATAATTTAAAAATATTTTTAAAAACAAAAGCTAATATGTGCTTTATCTACAATATTTTCTTTATGTTACTTTGCGTCCCATGTTAAATAAATATGTCCACAATCAATTATTTGTTAAGAAATTAAAAATTAATTAAAATATAAATAATTTCTTTTTTTAAGAAAATCAAGGTACAAGAAGGTAAGCAAGAATTTTTTCTTATACTTTTATAATAAAAATCAATTTTTCTTATCAATTATCATCAAAGAAGCATAAAAGGAAAAATAAATCGGAAAATTGCATAAAATGACCAATAATATTAAAGAGGTAAATTAAAAATTAATTATTTTAATATTAAAAATATATAATTTGAATAAAAAATATTATTTGTATGATTAAAAGTTTTAATATATATATATATATATATTTGACAAAATATAAAATAACAAAGGTCGGAGCACCAAAGCCATCCCAGGTTTAGTGAAAATTCGATATCATAGTTCCTTCCAGGTGCCTACTCTCCTTCCATTTGGTTCCACCTTTGTTATTTCTTTGTTATCATCTTCTATTTTTTTTTCTTTGTGATTATTTATTGTTTTTAGTAAATAATTAGAAACTAAGATCGCTAGATAAAAATTTGAGTTTAGGGTATAACATTGGGGAATAGAAGGAATTCAAAACCCTAAGCTTCAGAATATGTTTGCAATTGAATTGCCCAAGGTTCTTGTTTTTCCTAATTATGCACCGCCATTTAAAACTTACTCTTGTGTGTTTTCTTTTGATTTATGGTAGGGATTTAGGTATGGTTTTGTATTTTTGAAATTTTAGAATGATTTCCTGAAGTTCCTTTTTTTTTTCCCTTTCAGAGTAGAGTTGTTTCACTTTGATACCAAAAGGAGAGGTCTTTCTAAGCTCTGAATATGTCTGGGGAAGAGGAAGAAAATGCAGCAGAGCTTAAAATCGGAGACGGTACTTTCTTATTCTCTCTCTTAGTCTGTACCATGTGAATATAAGCAGGGAAAAAAGGATTTTAATTATGTTTGTAAACCCAAAAAATTTCAGTCACGAAAGCGCTTCATAACATGAGACAATTTGTAATTCGTACAGATTATTAGAGACAGCTGGAAATCCCCACTTTTATGAGATATTGTAATTTTTTGTGTTTATTTACTCAACATTGGAGGTCACTTGTTGCAAAAAGTTCATTTGCTTTTATATGTTATTTCCTAAGTTCGAACTTTCTAATTGTGATGATTCTTTGTATGTTTGTTTTTTCTTCAGAGTTTTTGAAGGCCAAGTGTTTAATGAATTGTGAGGTTTCTTTGATTCTTGAGCATAAGTATGAGCAACTTCAAAAGATGTCTGAGGACTCTGCAAATCAAGTTTCCCAGTAAGTGTTAGATCTGTTTTCCTTTGACTCATGGTGCTTTTTGCTTTTCTTTTGATTAGGTGCAGTTGTTGAGAGTATTTTTTAGAACTTGTAATTTAATGTATACAACTTTTATTCTTACTGCTCGGAGAGTGCTTTTGTTGACAGTGTGCTTTGTCTGTCACTTTTTCAGAGTGTTTGAGAAGTCACTGCAGTATGTGAAGCGATTTAGTCGTTATAAAAATCCAGATGCTGTTAGACAAGTGAGAGAGTATCCTACAAATTCATAGAAGCATTTTCATTTCCTTTGTTATCATAGTAATTGTGCACACGAGCACATATTTTCTGCTTTTGTTTTCTCATAGATGTATTTCAACTAGGAGTGTGCAAAAAATCCGATCATCCGATCAATCCGATCGATCCGATCCGATCCGTTGATTTTTCATCCGATCCGATCCAATCCGATGGTCGGATCGGATGGAGATTTTTTCCATCCGTTAAGTGCGGATCGAATGGCGGATTTCATTACGATTCATCCGATCCGATCCGACCGAAATTAATTATATATATTTATTAAATTAAATATATAAAAATAATTAATATATATTTATTTAATTTTTTAATGTTTTTTTAAATCAAATAATTTTATGTTATGATTTATGTAAAAATTTAAAAAAATTATTTAAAAATACAAAAAATAGAGTTAATTAAATTTATTTGTCGGATTGATCGGATGTTATCCGAATAGTCTACGGATCGGATTGAGCGGATGTAAGAAGTGATCGGATCGGTTGCGGATTAGGATGTTTCAATCCGAGCGGATGGTCGGATCGGATCGGATGACAGTAAAATCAACGGTTTCGATCCGATGAACACCCCTAATTTCAACTTAGTGAGTTGCAATATTTTGCAGAAAGTTAGATTATGATAATGGTAGACAAAGATCTTGGGATCAACCAATCAATTAATTTCATCAAAGCATATGTTTTTCTGAGCAAGATGGTTCATTTATGTTCAGCCTCTTTTTTTTATTAATATTTTCAAAGATGGGGTATTTGTTACTTCTTTGAATTGCTCAGGATAGCATCATGAATTATTTTTGTTGCAAAAAAAATTCTTCTTTTAGTTACTTCGTCGGATGCAATGTCAGCTGTTGTACCTCCAAAATGCCCAATCTTTCATTATAAATGTGACCTTAACTGCAATTCAGAATCCTAAGTAGGTATCAGTTGGCTGAGTTTGAGGTAATGTTATTAATAACACTGTTACATCTACTCCTAGTGTATGATCCCATGTTAGAGTACTCAAAATCTTTTGTTTTGCAGCTTTGTGTGCTTGGCAATCTTTGCCCTGAAACTGTAGAGGAAGCCATTGCTATGGTTCCATCCATAAAGGTATGTATTATTATGTGCTTATTTTGCATGCCATGTGACATGTTTTTTTTGCCTTCATGATTTGTCATCGTGTTATTATTGACAAATATATGTCGATAAGGTTGAATGCTTGTCAATGCTGTGCCTGTTATCTAGACAGACATATATGTTCCTTTTTAAGGATAGAGCATTGCTCAAGCATAAATAATAGCAAACAAAGAGTATGACAATGCCATGGTTTTATCCATATTTTGAAGAAAATATTATGCGATTATCAGTCACAACTACCTGCCTACCTATTATTTATTTTTCCTTTTAGAATAAATGGTGGTCTATGAGGAATTAAAGTGAGTATATATAATCAACAATACCTTGATTTTTGTGAAACAAAGGGAAGGAAATTATTAAAGCTAGCAAGGAAAAAAATGTCTCTAGGGAAATTAGATTGTTGGTCCAATCTTATTCTTGTGTGGGTCATTTTCAAGTATGTTGGTTATGTAAACACAAGTCATACACATACTAAAAAGTCTATTTATCATAAGTGTAAGGAATATGAATATTGTTTATTTTCATGGGTAAAACATTTATCTATAAATTGTTTTTAGGCTCATTATCAAATTTATCAAGAAAAACCAAACAAATACTCGAGTTCTAAATATTCATAATTCAGATATATCTTTTATAACTATTATACATAGTATTGCACTCATATATTCAATAACACAATATATTCAATAACCAAGTGTTGTGAACATGTACTATTGAATTTATGAGTGTAATATTATGTGTGATAGTTATAAAAGATTAACCTAAATTACCACTATTTGGAACTTGAGTGTATGTTTGGTTTTTCTTGATAGCGAGCCTAAAAAAAAATTTACAGGCAAACGTTTTCTCGATTAAAATAACCAACACTTATAGTTCTTAAAAACTCTCCCTGGTATTTACGTATAGTAAAACCTCTCTCTCTCATTGCATGACATTCTTAAAAATAAAGTAAAAACACATTGATGTTCTAGTTCTGTAGTAGAACTATCTTATGATTCAATGAATCTATCTTTGTTATAATTTTACAAACTTGTATATAATTTAAAATCACATAGATAAAGCATACGACAACTTAGCTTGAAAGCATTATTGTACATTAGCATAGTTTATATAAAACTAAGCGAATTGGAAAGAGAAATCATGTGGGGCATACATTCATATAAATCTAGCTCAACATAAAACAAAATGATACAAAGCATTCTCTCCTCTAAAAGTGTTATCCCCCTATATACAATCTCTCCTCTTATATGCATAACAACATGAGAATGAAACAACGTGCATCAATAAGTTTGTGATAAATTACAAGTGATAGGGTATAATATTATTGACAAGTATAATCAGGTTCAAATAATTGTATCTGATGAGAAACTGTAACATCAGTTATGATTTTGATATATAGGAATATTCTTTAAGGATTTCTGTGGACTCAGATTTCTTACACTTCACATGTTTCTGTTGCTTAAAAGTTTAAAGTCTAATCCAACAGTGACTGCAAACCTACATTGAAATATCAAAAATGCCATCCTGTTCTGGAATAAAAATGGAAGAAAATAAAGTGATGTTCGCATTTACCTCATTTTGTATGGTATGAGCTAATTCTTTGGTGTTCGCATGCAGACCAAGGGACGGGCCCATGATGATGAGCAGATTGAAAAAATGCTGACTGATTTGTCTTTGATAAAGAAATTTGAATGATGTTTATATCTTCTTTTTGTAAAATATTTATAGATGCTTTTATAAGGAGTGTTTTTGCTTGAATTTAACAGCACATTTTGGCTACTAAAATATTATTTGATATTTCGACATTCAAAGGGTTGAGACATCTACACGACCAAAAAAGAGGGTTGAGCCGTTTTAGTATGATGACCATATAGTGATGTTATTTTCTAGTTGTATGAAGGCGGCATTCTACACTTCCCGTACTAGTTAAAAGTTATGGCCCTACTTTTGGGTTGGATAGAAAAACTATTAAATTGGACCAGATTAAAAAGTTATTGTTTTGAATAATCTAATTTGATTTGTTTCTTAATTTGGCACGACATGTTTTATAAAAACTTTAAATTGTTTAAGGCATGTTGTACTGTGTATATTGTTGTATTTGTAATTTATATTTTATAATTATAATAGTGTATGTAATTTAATGATTGAATCCATTGCTATTTAACATGACAGTTTTTAAGTTTAACATTTAGTAATAACAATTTTTTAACAACAAAAATAATTTAAGTGTTGTGAATATATGTTATTTAATGTATGAGTATAATATTAAGTGTGATAGTTATAAAAGATATATTTAAATTATGACTGTTTGGAGCTAAGCATATGTTCGATTTTTTTCACAGTAAGTCTAAAAACAAGTTTATAGATAAACATTTTGTCGACGAAAATAATAAACATTTATAGTCCTTGGAAATTCTTTTTGGTATTTTTGTGTGATAAAATCTATCTAAAATAAAAATGTATTGATGTTCTAAACTCTATAGTAGAATAAGGAATTATCTTATGATCAGGTAACTGAAACTGCATAGACAAAACATATAACTTGGTTTGAAAATTTTATCGTATTTTAATTCAGTTTATACAAAAATAAGCAAAATGTATAAAAAAGTTTATGCATTTAATGCATTCAGATAAATCTAACTTAACATAAAATAAAATGATACAAAGCGAAATTCTCCTAGGTATAATCTTTCCTTTTATATGCATAACAACATAAAATATGAAAATAAAACAATGTGAATCAATAAGTTTGTGATAAATTATGAGTGATATGACGTAATATTATTAGTAAGTATAGTTAGATCTCCGTTATTATATCCAATGAGAAAATGTAATGTGAGTTGTGATTGTGATATATAAAATATTCTTAAACATTTGTGTAGACTCTTATAGATTTCTTACAATTCACGTGTTTATGTTGTTTAGAAGTTTAAAGTCTCATCCAACAGCGACCGTAAGCCTGCATTGAAATACCAAAAATGTCATATTGTCTTAGAATAAAAGTGAAAGAAAATACAAGTTAGGGTAGAAATGATGTTCTCTTTTACCTCATTTTGTATTGAGCTAATTAATTGGTGTTCGTATGCAGACCAAAGGACGGGGTCATGATGACGAAAAGATTGAAAAAATGTTAACTAATTTGTCTTTGATGAAGAAATTTGAATGATGTTTATATTTTCTTATAAAAAATTTATAGATGGTCCTATGAAGAGTGTTTTTGCTTGAATTTAACAGCATTTTTTAGCTACTAAAATATTATTTGATATTTTGACATTCAAAGGGTTGAGATATCTACATGACCAAAAATGAGGGTTGAAACGTTTTAGTATGATAATTATATAGCGATTTTATTTTTGAGTTATATAAAGAAGACATTCTACGCTTTGGTGGGAAAAGAGAGAGAAATAAATTAGAATTCATACTCAAACCACGTACTAGTTAAAAGTCATGGCCAATAGGAAAATTAGTAAATCGATCGGATTATAAAATTATTGTTTTAAACAATCTAATTTTATCTTATTCTTAATTTGATTCGATTCAACTTGTAAAAAATTTAAATTATTCAAACCAAATCGTACCTTTTATATTTGTAATTTATATTTTATAAATATAATAATATATGTAGCTTAATGATTAAAATCAATACTATTTAACTTGATGTTTTCAAGTTTAACATTTAGAAATAGTAATTATTTTTACTGGTTTAAGTGAGTAGAAAAATGATTGATTATTGATAATATAAAATAATTTTAATATACATTTTAGTATTCATATTCTAAATTATTATAACTAGTTAGACACGTAGCTTTAACAGTTTTATTCTTTTAAATTTGATACATATAAATGATTCAATTTTATTTATTTAAATTTTATAAAATTTGGACAAAATCGGATTATATCTACCCATATTTATAGTTTTTATTAGGGTTGAAAACTTTTGGATCACGATATTGTATCAAATTTTTTGTTAAAATAAATGTATCGATATAAAAACAATAAGATTTTTAACGTATGATTTAAACCATTTAGAAATTCTTGATGATTTAAATGTTGAAATTTTTCAATTTTTTGAAGGTTATATATTTTTAAAAAATTTCAATAAAAATTTGAAAATATCAAAAACGTCTGTATAAATATGCAGGGAAATATCAATTTTTATATAGCTTTTAAATTTTATTACACAAACATTTGGTTTTTGTTTAACTACACGCATGTCAATATTAATGTAATCAATTTTCTAAAATTTAATATTTACTCGATTGATCGTTAACAACTCCCTAAATTATAGTTTATTATTATAATTTACACAAAAATTATAATTATAATGCATGCTATTTAATATAGGTTTAGTTGTATACTACTCTTTTATAAATGGAATTTTAATTTTAACTCTCTTTTATATAATACATATGTTTTTTTTTTTGTAAATGCAAAAATATATATTATTTACATGTTTAAAAAATATTATACACATGTTGGTATTTTATTTGGGTTTAATTATCAGACAATATTATTGTCAGTGAAAAAATGCACAATTTGACGCTTTATTAGGATTTATTTCAAATGAAGTTTTTTAAGGTTTTTGAGGAAGGGAAAATATAATTTTTAAATTTTTTTCCCCTCAAAAAATTATTTTTATAGTTTTTTAATATAATTTTTCTAATTAATATACTATGCATTGTCTTAATTGAAAACCACAAACTTTTTATACAAGCCGATCACTATACAAAATTTTATTTTTATTTATTAAAAAAATATAGTATGAAACATATTAGTTCTTATGAGCTCTTCTTCTTTAAATTTTTTCATAGCTTGGTATTTAATGTTTGTATCTACTTATATAGTATAAATGACTGGTGTGTAAGAAGGCAAAGAATATTGTTCCCAAAAAGAAGCAAAATGACAACTTTGCAAACAATGAGAGATTTTTTTACAATTTTCTTAGCACAATTGAAGAATATGAATAGGAATAATCCAGTTTACTTGAACCAATGGATTTTGAGACCCAATCCAAATTTTACCAATCTTGTTGGAAGATTTCGTTTATAATATTGATAATTACGTAAAAAAAATTATTATACTAGTTACGTTTGATTTGGCTTCTTTTATAAGCTTATTTGAATGTTCTCATTTCTCTTTGAAAACTTCTCGAATTGTTCTCATCGTTCTCACCTTCTCAATTTCTTGCATTTTTGTTGGATGTTTGTTTACGTTTCATTTATTTATGGATCACTGAAGGTATTTGATCTTTTCTTTGTCCTTCTCTATTATCTTTTCTCTGGTTTCATGTATTATTCTCGTTGCTTGTTTTCGATTTATATTTTTTTTTTCCTTTTTTTCTTCTTTGTCTTTATGGTTTTTTTATTATCCAGCTTTCTTTTTGTTTCATTTATTTTGTATTTGTTTTAGTTTTAAGTTTTTTAGGATTTTTTTTGGAGATATCTCTGAGTTTGTTTACAGTTTATTTATTTAGTTTCATTGTTTTTTTATATTTGATGTTTTTAATTTGTAGTTGTTATTTCTTAGTTGTTTAATCACAAACGTTTCATTTTATATAATATGGTTGTTACTGGTTTCCTTTGCTTATAGTTTTTTGGATTCATTTTGTATTATAGTTGTTGTATTTATTCTTTCTTTTATTTATTGTTTTGTTTTTATTTATTTTTATCAGTGTTGTTGTAAGGATTTGTATATCTGTAATAATCCCTAACATGATATTTTATTTTGTTTTTTTATTATGTGTTTTAATTCTTAGCTATATTATTTGTAGGATGGGTAAGAGAAGTTCCCAGGTGTCATTTGATTTGTCTAATGTTGTTTTGAAGTCTAAGAGACATAAGAAGAATTCTTTTGTTTGGTAAAATTTTCTTTATTGTCTATCTTTGTATATATATTTTTGGTTGTCTTATTATGTTTTATTTTTTATAATTGTGTTACTTGTTTATTATGACATTTATTCATTTGTAGTATTTTTAATATCATTGGCTGGAAGATTATCTTTCTTTCCTACTGGTGCTTGATGATTGTCTAGTTTTTCCTATACATTATTCTCGTTGTTCTCAAAACTTAAAAGGCTTTACTGAAGATTCAAACTATGTTGAGTGAGTCTCAGTGGAAGAGGTTTGGAAGCTCTTATTTTGGTCCATTTTTTATTTTTTAAGCCTTCTCCAATTCTTTTTAATGTACAGCTTATCTATAGTTTGCTTTTGAAGAAGTGTATACCTTGTCAAAATTTAAAAGAAATTTGGTTTAAGTAAGATTTTTAAAATCATTGTTTTGGACACTTACTGGATTGAAATGTACATCGAATTATGAGGATCCTATAGTTTTTGAAATATCTACATTAAACTATCTAGTAGAAAATTATTTCTCCAAAAAATTGTTCTATTCTTCATTTGGATGTAATTATTGATATGGTTAATAATCCTTTCTCTCAATCTCTTAATGCTAAGTCTTTTGAGTGTATAGTACTTACATTTAATGAGTTGGGAAGTAGTGAGGATAATGCTGGTAATAAAAATGAGTTGTTGATTGATAAGTGTGGCAAGTATGATTAAGAGAATAGTAAGAAGCATAAGAATAAGAAAAAGAAGGGCAAAAGTAAAGAGAAGTTTCAACATAGTGAAGAAAATGTTACAAATGGTGGTGATTGTACCTCAAATGTTGATTATGATTTGATATTGTGCATGCTTTACTTTTTTAAGTATGGTCTAATTAGGGAAGGTAACAATGCAATATTAGCAAGTTTACTTTGGACCTTGCACATGATTGGGATAGGTTTAATAACTATCCTTGGGGTAATGTTTTATATGTTTATTTGTATCATAGTTTGAGTAAAGACTACATGGATTTTCATGCCTTTTATCTAAATTCTATAAATGTAAAGTCTTTGCAAGATGGTCCTACTGATGATCATTGTGTTTGCTTAATATTTTTGGTTTTGGGATTGCATTCTAGATGTGGATATATAAGGTGATTTGGAAATTTTCTATTTGTAGTTGTGAATGTTTTCCTCAGATGTTGAGATGGAGTTCTAGTTTATGCCTTGATCTGTTGAGGCAAGTTTATAAAAACAGTGTAGGAACAATATTACCAATAACTTCAAAGTAACTGCTTGGGTTGAGTCGCGGACTAGGTCGCTCTCTTTAAGACGTTTCGCGGCTCTGCCCAATTTGTGCAAGCAAACACAGCCTCGTCGTCCCCAGGATAAACAAATCGTAATCTGTCCTCGAACTTCACCGATGATGAAGACTGGAATGCTACACCAGAAAATTTGTTGCTCGGAAAACTAAAAGAATACTTAAAATTGTAGAAATTGTAGAGAGAATTGTTTTCGTAGGGAGATGAGATTGCTGATTGATGTGTTAAAATGAGAGCTGAAACCTTCTTTTTATAGGCTTTAGAAAACGTGTAGCAATTATGAATAAAACGGTAATGTCTAGGAATTAAGAATATAACGGCCATTCTGAGTAATGAAAAGTAACGGCCATTTTCAGATTAAAGACGAGTAACGGATATTTTTGTGAATAAATACGAGCAACGGCTCTTTTTTTCTGAATTAAGAAGACAACGGCCATATTTTTAATAAAGGATCATAACGGTTATTTTTTTTTTTCTGAAATATATATATATATATATAACAACCGTTTTGTAAGTGGAAAAAAAATTTCCTTAAAAAGAATATTTTACCAAAAATAAAATACCACCTCACACACGCACACGCACACGCACTTGGACTCGGACTCGGACTCGGCTCGGCACGGCACGATCGGTCGGTCGGTCGGACGGACGGCGGTGGCGGTGGCGCACACACACGCGTATGTGGTATCACATTTGCCTAGGTCCTCTCCCCTTCCACAAAAGTGGGTGCCCCTTGGGGCCCAATCCCAATAACAAACTCTTCACTATTTATACCTCTTTAAAATATTATAAAAAAGCAATGTGGGACAAGGCACAATTCCCAACATCTATTTTTTAATAAATTTCATTTTTTTTTTCAACAATCCCCCACTTGAATTTTATATAAAAAATAATTTTCATCGAGCAACCGATCAATTAAAAATTATAAGATTGTGCATAAGCAAAAAGGTGTCTATCGACTTGAACCTTTGCATAGTGTTGATGCTTTAGAATATACTAGAGTAACTCGTAGTTTTGAACTCTATCTCTAACAATCATCACACACACAACCTTTCCAAGGTGTAGTTCGAAAAAGCCCGTGCTTTACGGCCATACACGTGTATCCCAGTATAGTGAACGCTCTAGTAAATTTTGCCCAAAAAATTTCCATAGGAAGCGGCCACACTTCCACATTCACATAGGTGAGTCTATCAAGAGTACTCCTGTAGCTATGTACTCCACTCCACATAGAGTATAGAACTCATTAAGAGTTTAACAAATAACTCATCCTTTTCTATCGCTTCAGGACTTCATGCTTATAACAATATAGAATGAGATTTGATTAATAGCATGATACATCTCATATCACTTCATGACTTGTTATTACCCTTTGAACTTATTTCTTGGGATCTCCAGTCTATAAGTTGGGTTACCATCATAAGTGACTCTTCATTCTAAGCGGCATTAATCCCATTCATTTTGAGGTTTTGAAAACCTTCTCTCTTGGTAATCCTTTCGTCAAAGGATCGCCAAATTTTCATCGAACGCATACGATCCACTCTCATCGCTCCCGTTGAGAGAAATTCTCTAACAAGATTACGCTACGACATATCTGCTGCCTCTTGCCGTTGTAGTAACGGTTCTGAATCTTTGCAATAGCCGCGGTACTATCGCTGTGAATCAAGACAGCTGGTATCGGTATTTCCCATAAAGGGATCTCAGCTAACAAACTTCTTAGCCAGCCTGCTTCTTCACTAGCAGTGGCTAGTGCTATCATTTCAGACTCCATTGTAGATTGAGCCAATATTGTTTGTTTCTTAGACTTCCAGGAAACAGCTCCACCAGCTATGTTAAAAATATAGCCACTAGTTGCTTTGGAGTCTTCTGATAAAGTGTTCCAATCTGCATCGTTGTATCCTTCTAAAACAGCGGGAAACTTATTATAATGTAATCCAAGGTTCATAGTTCTCTTAAGGTATCTCATAACCCTTTCAATAGCATTCCAATGCTCTATACTAGGTCTACTGGTAAACCTACATAGTAGTCCCACAACATAAGCTATGTCTGGTCTAGTGAAATCAGTAGCGTAATGTAAGCTACCAATGATGCTCGCATACTCAGTTTGTCTAACACCGTCTCTGGTGTTCTTGAACAACTTTACACTAGGATCATAAGGAGTACATGCAGGTTTACAGTTAAAGTAATTATATTTCTTTAAGATCTTCTCAATGTAGTGAGATTGATCTAGAGAAATTCCCTTTTCATACCTAGTTATTTTTATACCAAGGATTACACTCGCTTCTCCAAGATCTTTCATATCAAAATTAGCTCTTAACAACATTTTGACATTATTCACAACATAAATATTTGATCCAAAAATAAGCATGTCATCCACATATAAACATATAATAGTGCAAATATTATCTTCTAATTTATAATAAATGCATTTGTCACTTTCATTTATTTTGAATCCATGTGAGATAACTAGATTATCAAATTTTTCATGCCATTGCTTAGGTGCTTGTTTTAGACCATAAAGAGATTTATCTAATTTACAAACTTTATTTTCTTGACCTGGGATAACAAAACCTTCAGGTTGATCCATATAAATTTCTTCTTCTAAATCACCATTTAAGAAAGCAGTTTTAACATCCATTTGATGTACTACAAAATCATGGATAGCAGCGAGAGAGAAAAGTACACGTATGGAAGTTATTCGTGTAACTGGTGAAAAGGTATCAAAGAAATCTACATTTTCCCTTTGCCTATATCCTTTAACTACAAGACGAGCTTTATATTTTTCAATAGTACCATCAGGTTTCAATTTCTTTTTTAGTATCCATTTACATCCAATGGTTTTGCAACCAGGAGGTAAGTCAACTAAATGCCAAGTCTTATTATACTCAAGTGAGTCCATTTCATCATTTATGGCTTCTTCCCATAAGTTGGCATCTAAAGAAGATAATGCTTCTTTAATAGTTTGGGGATCTTCCTCTAAGGTATAAGCATAAAAATCAGACCCAAAATCCTTAAGGGTTCGAGCTCGTTTACTTCTTCTAATTTCAGTGTTTAATTCTTCAGTTTGTTCACTAGTTCTAGTTATAGGTAAACTACTAGAAGACGAGCCCCAACTATTCTTAAATTTAAAGGGAAACCTATATTCATAGAAGTCAGCATCATTTGATTCTATAACTACCTGATCTTTTAAGTCATAGAATTTATAAGCTTTACTATTCACAGCATATCCTATGAATACACATTCATATGCTCTACTAGCAAGTTTATTTCTTTTAGGATCAGGGATTCTAACATAGGCTAAACAACCCCAAGTTTTAAAATAAGTTAAGTTAGGTTTCTTATTTTTCAAAATTTTATATGATGAAATTTTACTAGTAAATTTATGCACTCTGTTTAGCACATAGTAAACAGTTAATAAAATTTCTCCCCACCAATGGAAAGCAGCACCAAAGTTTAACAAAATTGCAACAACTGAATTAATAAAAGTTCTATTTTTTCTTTTAGCTTTACCATTCATTTCATGAGAATAATGTGCAGTTTTTTTCATGAATGATTCCATGAGTTTTATAAAAATCATTGAGAATATTGGAGTTATATTCAGTGCCTCTATCAATTTGAAACCTTTTTATTTTTCTGTTAAGTTGATTTTCATTTTCAATCATAAATATTTTAAACATGTCAAACGCTTCACTTTTATTTTTTCATTAGATATACATAAGTATAATCTGAACAGTCATCAATAAAAGTTATAAAATAACGTTTTCCATTTCTTGCTAAAGTTCCATCAAGTTCACATATGTTACAGTGTATTAAGTCTAAAGGTTCGGATTCTCTAACTACTGACTTATTTGAAGTTTTGGTTATTTTAATTTTACTCAAAAGTCACATTTTTCAAAATCATTTAAAGATAGTTTAGGAATTAGTTCTAAGCTACTCATGTTCTTTATTATGCGTTTATTAACATGACAAAGTCTAGCATGCCAAATATTAAAGGAACTCAACATATAAGCAGAAGAAGAGGTTTTATTAATTTCAACGTTTAATTTAAACATGCCATCAGTGGCGTACACTTTCCCAATAAATATATTATTTTTAGTTATTGTACATAAATTAGCTCCTATAGTTCGAGTAAACCCAACTTTGTTAAGAAGATATCCCGAAACTAAGTTCTTTCTCATCTCTGGAGTATGCAAAACATCCTTCAAGATGACGGTCTTTACAGAGGTAAACTTCAATTCCACCTCACCAATAGAAAAAACTTTAGTGGAGTGGGAGTCGCCCAGCAGCACTTTATTATCCTCAAACTTAGAATAGGACTTGAATATGTCTTGATCATAGCAAACATGGCGAGAAGCACTAGTGTCTACACACCACCCCTCAAATCCACCCAAAAAAATTGATTTGAGATAGCATAAGAATAAGTTGATCTTCGGTAAGGTTCGCTGTGGGGCGTGACGATTCTGTTCGGCGGTTTCTAGCCAAGTGGCCGTGTCTATTACAACTATAACACATGAATGTGTTATTCCTTAAGGGGGGTTGAGGTCCATTCTGGGGAGGATAGCTTCTATTTCTATTTTGGTGGTGGCGGTTTTGATTATTACTACGATTATGAGTTTTCATATTTCTACCTTTAGGTTTCAGAATTATAGAGGAAGGTTTCTTATTGGTACTATTATTTGAGACTACAAGTACTTCATCTCTTTGGTCTTGTTTTCTAGCTTCTTCTTCTATTCTTAAACGTGTTATAAGACTTTCTAAAGAAAATTCCTTAGTTTTATGCCTAAGTGTATTCTTAAAATCTTTCCAAGCAGGGGGTAATTTATCTATTATAACAGCTACTTGAAATTGTTCATCTAAAGTCATACCTTCAGAAGTTATTTCGTGTGCTATCTTCTCAGATTCATGTGATTGAGCTTCCACTGATTTGCCATCAATCATTTGAAACTTCATGTATCTACTAACAGCATACTTCTTAGTACCAGCTTCCTCAGTGTCGTATTTCTTTTGAAGTGCTTCCCAAATTTCCTTAGCAGACTTATCACAGTTATAATAATCATACAAGTCATCAGCTAAACCATTAAGAATATATTTTTTGCATAGAAAATCATTTTCAATCCAGGCGTCTAAATCTTTAGTTTCAGCTTCGGTAGGAGGATTGAACTGTATTGGTTTTTCAGTAGTAAGAGCAGAAACGACTTTTTTCATGGTTAAGAAAAACAACATTTTTTGTATCCATCTTTTAAAGTGTAATCCTTCAAAACGGAATGGTTTGTTTAGATCAGCAGTTAGCATTTCAGTAGACATGGCAGATTGAATTCGTCTTAAAATTGTTGAGGCAAGTTTATAAAAACAGTGTAGGAACAATATTACCGATAACTTCAAAGTAACTGCTTGGGTTGAGTCGCGGACTAGGTCGCTCTCTTTAAGACGTTTCGCGGCTCTGCCCAATTTGTGTAAGCAAACTCAGCCTCGTCGTCCCCACGATAAAACAACCCGTAATCTTAATCTCGTCTCGTAACTTCACCGTGACCGATGAAGACCGGAATGCTACACTGAAAAATTTGTTGCTCGGAAAACTAAAAGAAAACTTAAAATTGTAGAAATTGTAGAGAGAATTGTTTTCGTAGGGAGATGAGATTGTTGATTGATGTGTTAAAATGAGAGTGAAACCTTCTTTTTATAGATTTTAGAAAACGTGTAGCAATAAAGAATAAAACGGTAATGTCAAGGAATTAAGAATGTAACGGCCATTCAAAGTAATGAAAAGTAACGGCCATTTTCAGATTAAAGACGAGTAACGGATATTTTTGTGAATAAATACGAGCAACGGCTCTTTTTTTCTAAATTAAGAAGACAACGGCCATATTCTTAATAAAGGAACATAACGGTTATTTTTTTTTTCTGAAATATATATATATATATATAACAACCGTTTTGTAAGTGGAAAAAAAATTTCCTTAAAAAGAATATTTTACCAAAAATAAAATACCACCTCACCACACGCACACGCACACGCACTGGGACTCGGACTCGGCTCGGCTCGGCACGGCACGGCCGGTCGGTCGGTTGGACGGACGGCGGCGCGCGTGCGCGTGTGGTATCACATTTGCCTAGGTCCTCTCCCCTTCCACAAAAGTGGGTCCCCCTTGGGGCCCAATCCCAATAGCCAACTCTTCACTATTTAAACCTCTTTAAAATAATGTAAAAAAGCAATGTGGGACAAGGCACATTTCCCAAAAAAAAAATTATTTAAATTTCATCTTTTCCAACAAAATTTGATTTAAGTAAGATTTTTAAAATCATTGTTTTGGACACTTATTGGATTGAAATGTACATCGAATTATGAGGATCCTATGGTTTTTGAAATATCTACATTAAACTATCTAGTAGAAAATTATTTCTCCAAAAAATTGTTCTATTCTTCATTTGTATGTAATTATTGATATGGTTAATAATCCTTTCTCTGAATCTCTTAATGCTAAGTCTTCTGAGTGTATAGTACTTACATTTAATGAGTTGGGAAGTAGTGAGGATAATGCTGGTAATAAAAACGAGTTGTTGCTGATAAGTGTGGCAAGTATGATTAAGAGAATAGTAAGAAGCATAAGAATAAGAAAAAGAAAAAGAAGGGCAAAAGTAAAGAGAAGTTTCAACATAGTGAAGAAAATGTTACAAATGGTGGTGATTGTACCTCAAATGTTGATTATGATTTGATATTGTGCATGATTTACTTTTTTAAGTATGGTCTAATTAGGGAAGGTAACAATGCAATATTAGCAAGTTTACTTTGGACCTTGCACATGATTGGGATAGGTTTAATAACTATCCTTGGGGTAATGTTTTATATGTTTATTTGTATCATAGTTTGAGCAAAGACTACATGGATTTTCATGCCTTTTATCTAAATTCTATGAATGTAAAGTCTTTGCAAGATGGTCCTACTGATGATCATTGTGTTTGCTTAATATTTTTGGTTTTGGGATTGCATTCTAGATGTGGATATATAAGGTGATTCGGAAATTTTCTATTTGTAGTTGTGAATGTTTTCCTCGGATGTTGAGATGGAGTTCTAGTTTATGTCTTGAGCTTAATGACATTAAAATTATATTTTCTTTAAAAGTGATTATTTTCATTTGTAAAAAAATTATTTGTTGTGTTATTCGTTTTGTATCTTACTAAGCAGTTATTTTTATTTTTCAAGTTCGTGTTAATACTATTGTTGTTACTGAAAATGCTCAAATGTTCAATTCATTATTGGACTCTATTCTTGAAGCTATGAATAACTCAATGAACTTATCCTAGGGTAACCCTATGCCTTCATCATAAGAGCAGTCTACAATACTATTATTCTCTACGCCATCATCTCAAACTAATGTTGCAATTATTGGGGACAATGCCTTGTTAGATGCCCATGGTATTGGTACTTCTGATTATGGAGGACATGAAAATTATGATTTTCAATGTGAAGAAGCGGGTACTTACTAGTCTAATCCTTATGGATTCTTTGTTTGACAAGTTGAAAAGCTACCTTGGATTGTAATACAATTTTGTTAGACTTATGTTTGGATCATTTGAGTTCGTTGTGAACAAGAGGATTGGCTCTTTTGAAGGCAAGTTTGATGAGGTTACAAACAAGTTACAATCATTAACTTCTCTAGATAATGACTTGGTGAGTCTTTTTCATGTACTTTGGTTATTTTGTTGATTTTTTAGTTGGTGTTTAGTTGTAACTATGTATCATTTTTTGTCAAGTTTAATATGAGGAATGGATTACCATTGTCGTCAAGTTTAATTAGAGGAATGGCTTACCAATGTTGTGGTAAAGCATTTTTCTGTTGTGGTCATTATCACGCACTTTTGTAATGTGTATTTATCAAACTTGGTTGTTGAGGTAAGGCATTTGCTTGTTCATTTTAATGTCTTAGGATGATATGGATAGTTATTTGTGTAGTGTGGGAAGGTTTATTATAGGCATCCAATTTCATGATAAAGCTTAACACGACAACGCAATGACTTTCCAGAATACTAGTAAGCCATACTTTTAGTCTTTTTGTAAAAATGTATATTGTGGGAAGGCATTGTCCCATTATAGGAAGACATTTCTCCATTGTGGGAAGGCTTACCAATGTTATCTAGTATCATGGTTGTGTCATGATAAGGCTTACCACAACAAGACAATGTCTTACCATGACAATGTTAATGCTAACTTTGATGGTTTTGGTAGGAAATAAATATCGTGGTAAGTCATTTGATTATTTTAGGAAGTTACTAACCCATTGTGATAAGGCTTACCACTGACATCCAGTGTCATAAGAAGCCTTATCATGATGAGGTAATACCTTACTACAATTGTGACAAGCCTTACTTAAAAGCTTTTAGTAAAAAATAGATATTGTGGTAATGGATCTACTTGGTTTAGGAAGACATTGGCCCATTATGGGAAGATTTAGCACTGACATCCAGGTTCATAGTAAGTTTTACCAAGACAAGGCAATGTCGTACCACGACAGGGAAATACCTTACTTCGATAATGGCAATAAAAACATCTTTACTATTTGAAAATTTTCATTTGAATAAAGCCTTACCATTGTCTTTGAAACCTATACCTTGTTGTGGTACATATTACCTTGATAATGTTAATACATGCATATTTTAGCAATTCTTTTGTTGTTGTTTATTCATTTTTTTATATTCTTATTAATTTTTTGATGATTAGCTTTTTAAATGACATGTGGTTGCAAACTAACACTCAAAATTCACAATCAAATGCTAATGTTTTCATGATGCCTGTTGTTGTCGAACATGGTAATGCAATTAAGAATGTCATTATTGGTTTTGATCATGGTACTCCAACGTTTAATATTGGAATTGATATAGATTTTGTAGATGTTCAAGTAATAGATTCTACTCGGAAGACATTTGGTGCAAACACTATGGATCAACTTGAACATTGTGTACCCATCATCACATCTGATGCAAAATTAAGGTTTGATGTCCACGCTTTCAATTTCAAAACTTCTATTAGTTTTACATTGTAAGACAACAATTGTTAGATAAGTCATTCTCGTTATATTGTTAGCACATGCTTTTGTCCTATAAAGAAGGCTATTGGATATACTTATGGCAGAAATAATAGTGATGGGACTAAGACTGTGGACAACAAGTTGTGGATGAGGCTAATGCATCTTTCATAGGTGTAGTTATTGAGGAAATGGAGAATACTAACAATGTAGGTGATGTTACTTGTCTTACTCATCCATATAAGAGATTTCCAAATGGGTAGGCTAAGAAACATTTGTCCTGGCATAAGCAATCCAATCCATAAGTTGTTCTAGTTCTTAGTCCTTTTTGTTTTTTATATTTTTTACGCTTATTGGTTAAGGTAATATTTTGTTTTCATCTTGTGTTTTTAGTAAGCCTATTCTTCACTTGTATGGTACTATGGAATGTGAAAAGGAATGCCTTTTTAAACCTTTGTTCGATCTTGAGAGTTGGCTTGATCAATCTATAAATGTATTATGCTTAACACCTTTATTAGTGATGGTTTTCATGTTTTATTAAATATTTAATCATGTTATTAATTATTTTTTTTGTTTACTCAACATATTGATGTGTTTTTTATGAGCTTCGTACTTGGAGGAATAGGTATCTAGACACCTTTGGTTGTAAGAAGTATACAAAAGTGTATGTCTGTGTAAGTTTTATTTATCTTCTATTCCTTTTTTGTTTATGGCTTGCATCAATTTTGTATGTATGTGGCTTGATTTGGGTAATGATAAGGCATGAATTTGTGCTAGTGTGTTGGTTTTTATTTTTATTGTAACTGTGTTTAGTGTTTTGGTAAGTCTGTGCTTTGATTTGGTTAAGCTTATCACTACATTGTAAGGCATGAATTTGTGCCAATGTATTGGTTTTTATGCTTGTTGTATTTGTGTTTAGTGCTTAGTGTTATGGTAAGGCTATTATTTGTTGTGTTAAAGTTTACCATAGTAAATTTGTGTCAATCAAGCCACAATGTATATCAAATTGTATTTAAGGGAAAGTTAAATGTTGTTGTGGAAAGGCAATGGTTTGTGTTGCTAATCCTTACCATCATATGATAATGTCAAACATGAGGGAAAACTTACCTCTATTATGGTAAGGTGCTTTCTCAAGTTATACAATGAAGTAAGGCTTAGTCATGCTTTGGTAAGCTAATGTCATGTCTAATAAGCCTTACCGCGACCAGGGAGGCATTGCCAACATTTGCAATTGTTTGTCTTTGAGGTAAGGCTTAGCTATTCTTTAGTAATGTTGTGTCTTATTGTGGTATGTCTTACCACGAATAGGGATTTCCATGCATTTACAACTGTTTATGTTTGAAGTAAGGCTTATCATACTTATGTAAGTTTGTGTCTTGTTGTGGTAAGCCTTACCACAAATAGGAATTGCCAAGCATTTACAATTGTTTTACTTTCTTAACTTACAATTTGAGGGAAGGCTTACCCATTTTTGTTAAGGTTGTTCCTTATTGTGTTATTCCTTATCATGAATAGGAGTGTTCATCGGATCGAAACCATTAAGTTTATGCTCATCCGATCCGATCCGAACATCCGATCGGATTGAAGCATCCTAATCCGCAACCGATCCGATCAAATTTTATATCCGATCAATCCGATCCGTAAAATATTCGGATAGCATCCGATCAATCCGATCAATCCAACCAATCCGAACAATCCGAACAATCCGATCAATCCGATCAATAAACTTAATTAATAATATTTTTGAATTAAAAAATTAATTTTTTGCATAGATCATAACATAAACTCATTTTAATTAAAAGAAACCTTAAAAAATCAAATAAAAAGATTAAAATAAGACTAAAATATTCAAACTTATATAAAATAAAAATAACACAATTAAGTAAATACTTGATGCTCGATTACAATAGTTATTTTAATAAATTTAACAATTCATTTAAACAATAAACAAAAAGATAGTTCACAATAATCTAAAACTAAATTAATTTGATCATTTCAATATTTAACATCCATTGACCATCTTAAAAATAATATTGTCTTGAATCTTGAGAACAATAGCAAAAAACTTCAATGTGTCATCGTATCACCTATTAGCCATAATTTAAAAAATATTAGTAAATTGATAACTAAATATATATAAAATAATATATGAAATACATATGAAATAAAATAACAATATATCGTACTCAATCAAAGGGTTATATCCTTAATGTCTACCAGCGTATCTACAAAATAGAAGATACATAGAAAGTGATGAGAATATTAAATCATAAGAGAATGATATCAATTACTAATGAAAATTAAAATAATATTAACTGTTTCAATTGCTTCAATATCATCAAGAGGAATCACGAATGTTAATTATTGGTGATGATCGAATCGATTCTGAGTACAAATAAGTGCTTGGACAGTTTTTGGAGACAATGAGGCTTAAAAGAATCAATAACCCTTCCCACGTCAATGCGATTTCAAAAGCTACAGTTGATATAGGTGTAGCTAAAACATCTTTGGCAATCTGGAAAGAACCTTGTATCTAGATGAGTTCACCTTCCACCAACTTAAAAGATTAAAGACTCATCATCCACATCTCGCATGTCTACCCAAATATTTATCTACTTTAGTTTGGTTTTCTGTCTTTTTTGCATCTTTGACACATTTTTTATAACGATCCATCCACAGTAAAAATGAATCAATGTTACAACTATCCACTTTTTATGTGTCTAAAGGTTGTGAGCATGTAACTTGGACATTTGCAGAATACAAAACTAAATACTGATCAAACATATTATTCAAAGTTTGTCTAAATTTTTTCATCATATGACCAACCATAATATCATATTCGTCACACAAAAGATCCAAGCAAATTTTCAAACCTTGTTCCTTACGTCTTGGATCAAGCAAAGTTGCAATAAATAAAAAATCATTCATCTTATCTACACCTCCCCAATATTTATTGAACTTTATTATCATTTCTTTTTCCATTTTGCTTAACAAAAAATCGTATTTTCACACCAAAACTCAATTGGTTATGTATGGAAACAAATTTGATCCAAAAACAAATTTGAAGTAACATATAGAACCAAAAATCTCAATGTTGCATCATAAAATATTTTTAAAAACCTCACAATATGTGAGCATTAGACCAAATCAAACATATCAGAGTTTTGCAACTTATCATTTCCAATGTTGAACTCTTGTTTAAATATCACATCATCTTCTTCTAAACGGCTCAAAGCGTTACGAAATCTTATTGCAGCTTCTAACATTAAATAGGTGGAATTCCACCTTGTTACTACATCTAAACATAAAAGTTTATTAGTATCAATCTTCTTGCTCTGCACATGATCCTTAAATTTTAACAACCTTGAAGGTGATCCTTTGACATATTTCACAACTTCTCTTATCTTACTTATGCTTGAATCATTGTTCTTTCAAGCCCTCTCGACAACCAAATTTAGAATATGACACGCACCTCATATGTCGTATATTGACCATCTAGTATTGCACACCCCAATTGTTCACTTTTACGCAAGTAAAGAAACTAATGTATTATTTGAGCTAGCATTATCCACTGATAATAGTAAATATCTTATCAATTCCCCAATCTAACAAGCATTGCTCAATTGCTTTCCCAAGGATATCACCTTTATGACTAGGAACTACACAAAAATTTAAGATTCTTTTTTGGAGTTTCCAATTATCATCGATGAAGTGAGCATGAGACACATATAATTCAAATTTTTGACGAGAAGTCCATTGTGTGGGTGGTTAAACAAACTCTTTGAAATGATTTAGAGAAAAATTCTTTTAATTTATCCTTTTCCTTTAAGAAAAGACTCAAGCAATCTCGTGCGATAGTGGTACGAGAAGGAACTTGGAACCTTGGTTCTAAAACTCTACTATACTTCTTAAATCCTTCATTCTCAACATGACTAAATGGAAATTCATCAACTATAATCATTTACGCAAGTGCAAGCCTACAAGCCTCGATACGAATGTGTGCGACAAGTACACCTTCTTTATTGTTGTGACATTTTCAAAAGCTAAAGTTTTTGCTTCTTCTCATATCTACCAGAAATAATTTACATTGCATGTAGCGATATGAGCATTTAAGTTTGATGTACGGACTTGCTTAGATACATACACATACTCCCTTGAACAATATTTACATCTCGCCTTCTGATCTAAGCCTTCACCCACTATATCAAAATGTTTCAGTGAGGAAAGAGGGAGGTTTAGAAAACTTTCACTTACCTTTTCCATCGTAGCTATCATAGAAGGTTCGTTTGTCATTCAATGCTAGATCTTTAGTTTTACGGTGGAGCATTTTGTGGATTTTTATATTGATTTTCAACACCATTGTAGGTAGCGCTTCCTTAGGTGGTTGCAAGTGGACTATCCATAATAGAGGTATTTTTTTCCATCTAAGATAAAGTGAGACACAATCAACTTAATGCAATAAACACATTGTGTAGAAAAATAGTTGTTATAATGAAGTATATTTACAACCAAAGTAATACAATTTATCATCACATAGTTTGAATTTTATATAATAACTTTATATATATATATATAAATAAATTTTAAAAAAATACAAGTGTTTGTATAATTTAAAACATGTTTAAATTAGATTATTATTATTTTTAAGAAGCAATAGTTAATATAGTTTGATGACCCACTAGGCCACTACTAGAAGGTGTGGGGTTCAAAATGCTATTTAAAAATCAAAACCAAACTAAAATGGTTAATTTACGCTGAGAGTTCTACACTTCCACTTACTAAAAGTTGGATTGATCTTTAATTAATTTGACTTTGTTATTTATTTTTCCTTGTTTTATAAGCAGAATGTACTTTTTGTATATGGTATCAACCAAGTGGAAGAAATTAAATCACTCGTCTACCAAAAGAGGTCTTGAGCTGACCTTGAGTTAATTATTTAATTTGTCTTTAGAGTCAAATTTATGGAAGTTTCTAGTACTAATCAAAGTCTTTTAACCCATTCACAAAGAACAGAGTAACAAGATATCATTAATTATATATATATATATATAATATGATAATTTGTATAAAATAAATTAAAGTCGTAATAGTTTGATAACATTTTGCCGTTCATACCTTTAGCGGCCAATGACAGAGGGAGAAGCAATGACAGCGGCCAGCAGTAGTGTGAAGCAAGAGGTGAGCAAGAAGGAGCAGCGAGCGGCAATGGAGAAAAGCGGTGAGAAGGAAGGAAGGAAGGCGTGCAGCTGTGAAGCAGAAGGAGGAGCAGCCCAATGGCAGTGTGAAACGAGGAGGAAGCGGCGTAGAGAGGAAGGAAGAGCCAGAACGGTGAGAAAAGGAAAGCGAGAAGGCTAGAGAAAAGGAGGAGCGGCAACAGGAGAGAAGAAGAAGCAGCGAGTAGGGAAATAGAAACTTAGGTTAGGCGAGAATAATGAAAAAGAGCGGAGGAGCCGGTGGAATTAGGTTAAGAATAGATATATCATATACGGGTAATGTTAGGTTAGGTTATAATAATAATTAGGTTTATTAATTATTATATATATATTTAAATAATATATTAAATATATATATATATTTAATTTAATAAATATATAATTAATTTCGGTCGGATCGGATCGGATCGGATGAATCGTAGTGAAATCTGCCATCCGATCCGCACTTAACGGATGGAAAAAATTTACATCCGATCCGACCATCGGATTGGATCAGATCGGATGAAAAATCAACGGATCGGATCGGATCGGATCGGATGATCGGATTTTTTGAACACCCCTAATCATGAATATAGACTAATAAACATTTGTGACTATTTTTCATCTTTCTCTTAAGGGATGTCTTAGCGCTATTTTTTTCAAACATATTTATACAGTTTGATATTGGGAAGAGGTATAATGATTACTTGTCTAAAGGTAAGGTATTCTTCTTATGTCGCATGATAATTTGTTATAGTTAGCAAAGGGTTGTAGATTGTATCATGAAGAGGATTATCTTGCACAAAATTGGAAGGATCCTGATATAGTTTAGCAGGGCACAATATTGATGGGAATCATTAGATTTGTGTGACAATTCTTTTAAAGTCAAGAGTTATTGAATTCTATGACTATAGATACTACTAAACTAATAGAGAAGTGTAAATATCTTGATGTTGTTATTACACACATTTTGCATTTTTTAGGGCATCATGGTTATTGTTATGGACGTCCAATTGGTCCAAATAGTCCATGGACAAGACAATCGTTATCAAACCTACTCCAAAGCATAAAGAGTAATATTTTCTTACTTGTTATGATTATATATCTATATATAATTCTTATATTTTTTTGTCTTTGGTTTTACTTATTTTTGTGTTTGTTTTCCTGGTAGTTATGAGTATAATTTATGGTGCATGAAGTATGTCGAGTTCCTTGTTAGGGGTTGGAGTTTGGACATGATTCCTTCTCTAAATATGAAAACAATTATAAAGAGATATTGTGTCAACTTTTTTTGTTGTTGGTAATAATGGTAAATTAGACGCATTGTACGACTTTTAGTTTTGTAATCTTTTCTTTTTGACAATGGCTTTTGTAATTAGACAAATGCATAATTTAGTACTTTGTAATTACAGATTTCATTTTATTTATATAAGAATGAGTTCTTTTTACAAATTTAATTTGCAATTATAAAGTTTACAGATTTTATCTTGTTTTCATTCTCATTCTTGCTCTTTTTTCTTACCTTTTGCCTCTTCAATGCTTTAAATTTCTCAATTGATGGCATTCTATTCTTTTTTGTTCTTCCTCCTTGTCCCTTCTTCTGTTGTTTCTTTATCACATTTTTTTTGTGGTAATCAATATATCCTTCACTACTTTTGGGACATGTCAAATGTTTTCATTTCTCAATAGGTATATTGATGGTTGGTATACAAGCTTTAAGTATTATGTGAGGTAGTAAGAAAAATACTTATCTTCCGGTGGTTGTTTTGCTTTCTTACATCATTCTATTGCATGTGTGCTGTACTTTCCACATGTGCATGTTTATGTTTCCAAGTTAACATGGTATCTCTGTAACCCATCCTTTACTTCATACTCCTCAAGATTGATTTCTATGACATTATATGTTCTTGCCTTATCCTTCCTAGTTCTCATTTTTTTCTCAGCCCAATTTGTTAACTTGTGCATATCAACTGCATTTTTTTCTTCTCATTGTATACCATATGTAGCTCTTATTTCTTCCAACATATATTTTATTGGTGTCTCATGTATGTCTAAGTATAAAATTCATGTGTTCAAACTTGTTTTATGTCATGAAATTGTACATAAGCCTCGGACAGTGTGATCTTGCCTATGTTTTGAAGTTTGCACCTTCCAAATATATTGAGGCTCTTGTGTTGTCTTCCTTTATTCTTTGAAATGTCTCATTGAATTCTTCTATTGTGTAAAACCATATGTTGCATTTTTGAAAGAATCAACAACTACTGTGTTATGGGCGACATTCGAGAGGTTTCTCTTTAGGTGGTACACAATGATGCACTATTTCTCCAAACATTGTTTGTACTATGTTTTTAATTCTTAGGTTTTTGTCAAAAACTATGACCAGATCTTGCTTTATTTGAACTAGTAATTTCAACCTTTGAAAAAACCCATCTCCATGCATTTATTGTTTCAGTATCCGTAATGCAAAATACAATAGGATAAATCTGTTGCAATTAACACATATTTTTAATAAACAATATATATCAATGTTTGATATCTATTATGTGATTCAATTTTTTAATTTTGAAACAAAGTTACCTGATTGTTTCTATCCTTTGTTATTACGGTGAACAGAAACACCTTTGTGTTTCTCCTTTAGGAATGTAGCATCGATAACTATGACTAGTGCCATATAGTTATGGAATCCATCTATGTATGCTTGAATTGCGATGAATGCATAATTGAACCTTGATTCTATGTCCTTTTATTTCAGATATTTTTCTTGGGTTGTTGGATTCAAGCATTTACAAATAGGACGAAAATTCTCCATAGGACTATGATGGCTCTCCTCTTAATGTATTTCAATGTTTCCTTTTTTTCCTTGTGTGCAACTCTGTAAGTTATTTCAACTCATTTTTTTTCTTTGCTAATTATATTTTGTCATTTGGTCGTACTTATTTATTTTTGTCTTCAAATTCTTCCACCGTTTTCTATGCAATTACTTTATAGTTTGCATGTTTGTAGTTGAGGTCTATGTATTAATATACACATGTTTTTCCTCCCTTGTATGTTATTATTTTAAATACACCCAAATCACTCATTTGTTGCTAGTTAGTTTCCAATTACAATGTTCATCCTCACAGCTTAACCTTATTATGCTCTTGTTTAAGTTGTCAGTCTTGTAGTGAAATTGTTCCTTTTATTGAAGAATGATATATTTTTTGTGTGAGATCTTGTTTTCTCTTGTACAACCTTCCTACGTACATTTCTTAACTATCACTTGAATCACTTTCTTGAGTTGTTTATATATACATGTCTTCTTTAGTTGTGTCATATCTTTTCATTTCATCATCTTGGTTTCTTCAATTAATTAAATGAATCATTTTGTGTTATGCCATTTGTTTCTTTGCTTTGGTTTTCTGTTTGAAAGTTGTTCACGGTCATGTATTGTATTTTTTCCATCTCTGCCCCAGTATTATTTGTCATAAAAAATTCAACATCTTTGTCATTTTCTATTTTAATTGCTAAATGTACTCTTTGTAAAATCATCTTTAGTATAATGTCTTCATGCTACATGACTTGTAAAGCATTGTGCACTTATTGCTTTAGACCCTTGAATTGTATGTTCTTTGGAATGCATAAACCTTTAGGTATGCTTGCTACATATTTTTGTTTTTTCTTAATTGAAAACTCAATGTTCTATATAGAATATAACAATGTACACCATTTTTAGCTTTGTACAAATACATGTATTTAAAGCATATGATAAATTGTTTGCAATTAAAGAATTTGAATAATTTATAAATAATAATTTAGAAACTGTGCTCTTGATTGTTTTTTGTTTTGATTTTAATTGTGGTGAGGTTTTCACAAAACGTGTTAAAGTGTTCACAAGATGTAGTAAGCCTTTGTCCCTAATTTTTTTTAAATTTCAATTATGGTTAGGCTTTCAAACGATGTGATAAGGTTTTCACACAATATTTTAAGGCTTTCACAACATGTGGTAAGCCTTACCTCGTCATTGAGAAAGTTTACCACTGATTGTGTTTCTTGTGATTTTTGTTTTCACAACACGTAGTAAATCTTATCTTGTCATTGAGAAAGTTTACCACTGATTCTATTTGTTGTGGTTTATGTTGTGGTTAGGCTTACAAAAAATGTAGTAAGCCATACCTCATCACAGAGAAACTTTACTAGAGACTTTGTTCTTGTTGTTTTTATATGTGTATAGGCTTACACACAATATGATAAGCCTTACCTTGACATTGAACATTTTTACCACCGACTCTATTTCTTTTTATTTCAATTGTGGTTAGGTTAACACACAAAGTGGTAAGCCTTACCTCAAATAGAAAAAAGTTTATCATTAACTCTATTTCTTTTTATTTTAATTATAGATATCTTTATACATATTATGGTAAGTTTATCATAAGATATAAGTGTATTATCTCATGAATTTGAGGTAAGTATCTTACTACGTGATTAATAATTGTTTTCTATTTAATATTTGATCGAAATTTTATTATATTATTCTATAATATTGAAGTAAAATTACAATTAAGTTACTAGAAACTATGGATGAATTCTTGTATGTGTGGTAATGCCTTTTGTTTTTCTTCTTCTTCTCAGAGGCTTTCAAGATCTGTATTTGTTACAGATTTTATTAATCAATCAATGTTGATATCAAGTTATATACTATTTTCTTGTTTATGATGAGTGGTTTCGATGAGTTGTTTAGATCTTATCATTCTTTTTCTTCTTCATTGTAAAACATAACAATGTATATATATCTAAGTTCTTTTTTATCCCTTTTTGTTGTCGATTACACCATGTTTTAGTCATCTTCTTCACTCTCGTTGATTTTCATCTTGATATGTGGTTTCGATCAGTGATTTTATGCTTTGATTTGGATTGATGACTAAAATCTTGATCGTAGGCATCGATTATTGAAGAAAATACTATTTATTTGTTATGTTTATTGATATTTGTTTATTGGAAGAAAATTTGTAATCTATAAGTCATGTATTTATTGAACTTTCTTAATGAGCCGTGATTTTGGTATTAAACAAAATGCGGCCCAAAACAAAAACCCTACTAATCTAGTAAATAACTCAATAGAAATGCAAGTTGGATTTGATTATAAAATAAACAAGGTAATTTTTCTGATCTAATCTCTATTAAGATCTTAAATAAAATTTAAATATTATTATAATTTAAATATTATCATTTTATTAATAAAAAATTTAAATTTTAATGATATTTTTATATTTTTATATATTAATAAACATTTTTATATATTTTTTAAGAATATATTGGTAATCTATATTAATATTTTTTTATAAAAATATTTTATATATTTTAAAAAATGTATTATAAGAAATATTAAGAAAAAATAATAGTAATAGTTCACTAAGATCAAAATATACAAAAAAAAATCATTAACTTTTAAATAAGGAATTAAAGTTAACTAGCTTACTAAAAATTGGATCAAAAGTTCATTAATTATTAAAAATAAACTAAAAATTCACTAATTATTTAAAAATCAACTAAAATTTTAAAACTTAAAAAAATTTAAAAGTGAAACACATAAAGACATATGTGTGCATTTTTAAATTAATATATATTCTCTAAATAAAGTTTAACTCAAAAATAAAAATTTGAATAGGTTTGAAAATGTATAAATTGATTTAAGGATACATAGTAACTCAAAAATATATATACAGATGTATTTATGTGTTTCATTTTTTTTTAATTTAAACTTTTGATTTATCTTTCAAAAAATAGTAAACATGTACTCTATCATAGAAGACTTTTATACACTTTAATAGTAATGATTAGATCATTGCTACCCATCATCCAAATATTAATATATTATTATGTATTTTATAATTTATTTAATGTAAATAAAAATATAATAATTATTTAAATTGATATTATTATTTATTTTTTTAAAATTTATTTATATTTATCATCTCGATATTTAAATTATTATTAGTTAATTAATATTTTTATAATTTTTATTTTAATTCTATGAATAAGATTATATTGTGTTTATTTCTCATACTAATAAAGTATTAATTTCTTTTTCAATTACTTGTTATTTCTCTCATTTTGATTCGTGTAAATTCGAATCCTCATCTATCTTTCTTGTATTTTTCGGTTTGTTCTACATCATAATTGTAATTATTTATATTATTTAATTAAAAATTAAAAATTTAATATTTAATAACTTATATATTATTTCAAAAGTAAAAAAAATGGTTAAATATGCTTACTACAACAACTATATATTAATACTTATTTTATTTCTTTATAAATAAGATAGCATAAATATAAACTAACATTATTTTTATTTTATAATTTCGTGAATTACAACAAATTTTTTAATATTTATGTAATAACTTTCTTTATAATTATAAAGTTAAAAATAATACTAATTCATTTAATTAGAAAACATACTTCACATAAAAATTATATTTTAAATTTCATTTAGTTGTATATCCACCGTTAATAATTAAATAATTTCAACTTTTGAGTTTGAAAAATATAAGTTTTTGAGTTTTTTAAATTGAAAAATTAATAATAAAAAAATAATAAGAATATGATCAAATTTAAAATTTATCAATAAATATGAATTTATAATATAAATTCAATATATCTTTGAGATTAAAACTATTTCTTATTAGGGATAAATATTGCAATAGATAAATTAATTATTGTAGTTAGATCACTTAAATTTATTAGTTTTTTGGGACATATTAATATAACGATTTTGAAAAAGTGATACTAGAGGTCCACTAGCTCAATTTTTTGAGATGCATTTAAAAAATACTATTTTTTATATGAAAAATTATGAAACAATTTTTTAAAATAAATTTTTAAAAAATAAAAAATGAATAAAATCATAAAAAGTGAATAATGGATTTGTTTTTCCATATTTTTTATACTCGAAGGTTAAATTGTCACCAAAACTTAATAAACTTAAATTCTTTATTTTGAAAATATGATGTAACTTTAAAGTCACCTATCCATTATAATATAACTTATCTTTATATAGTTTTATTGTATAACTAAATTTGTAAAATAAAATATTAAAATATAATTATAATTGTATAAAGTAAAATAATTATGACTTAATAAGGTAAATTTTTAAATTTAAATTTAGATGTACTATTATAAACATATATATATATATAAGAATTTAAATTTAATATTAAGAACCAAAATATTTATCATTATAAAAACATCAATTTTTCAAAAATTTAATCAATCAATGTTGATATCAAATTGTATACTGTTTTCTTGTTGATGCGGATTGGTTTCGTTGAGTTGTTTGGATCTTCTCATGTTTTTTCTTTTTCATCATAAAACATGATAATATATATATCTAAGTTATTTTTTATCCCTTTTTATTGTTCATTATACTATTTTTTAGTCATCTTTTTCACTCTTGTTGATTTTCATCTTGATGGTTTTGATCAATGATTTTATGCTTTGATTTGGATCGATGATTAAAATCTTAATGGTAGGTATTGATTATTGAAGAAAGCACTATTTATTTGTTATATTTATTGATATTTGTTGAATAAAGGAAAACATTCTAATCTTTAAATCATATATTTATTGAGCTTTCTTAATGGGTCATGATTTTGGTAAAAAAATGTGGACTAAAACAAAAACCCTACTAATCTCGTAAATAACAAAATAAAAATGCATGTTTGATTTGATTATAAAAAGAAGAAGGTAATTTCTTCTAATCTAATCTCTATTAATATCTTAAATAAAATTTAAACATTATTATAATTTAAATATTATTATTTTATTTATAATTTTTTTAAATTTTAATGATATTTTTATATTTTTAACAATATAATAATAAATATTTATTTATATATTTTTCAAGACTATATTGGTAATATATATTAATAATTTTTTATAAAATTATTTTATATATTTAAATTTTATTATTATAAGAGAAATTAAGAAAAAATAATAATAATACTTCACTCATCAAAATATATAAAAATTTAGTAACTTTTAAATCCCCAATTAAAAATTCACTAACTTATCAAAAAGTGGATCAAAAGTCTACTCATTGTTAAAAATGGACCAAATGTTCACTAATTATTTAAAAATGAACTAAAAATCTAAAATTTAAAAAAATTCAAAAGTGAAGCAGACAAAGACATATGCGTGTATTTTTAAATTAATCTATATTCCCTAAATAAAATTTAACTCAAAAACTAAGAATTTTCATAGATTTGAACACATATAAATTAATTTAAAGACACATAGTAACTCAAAAAAATATTATGCTCTATTTGTTTAAATTTTAGACTTTTAATTTATCTTTCATGTAGTGTCCCGTCAGTAAGTTAGTATACTTTTATACACTTTGATCATAGTGACTACATCATTATTATTCATCATTCAAAAATTAAATATATTATTATGTATTTTATAATTCATTTAATGTAAATAAAAAGATAATAATTATTTAAATTGATATTATTATCTAGTCATTATGATATTATTTTTTATTTATATTTATCATCTATTTATTTAAATTATTATTAATTAATTAATATTTATCTAATTTATTATTTCAATTCTATAAATAAGATTATATTTTGTTTATTTCTCATACTAATAAAGTATTATTTTGTTTTTCAATTACTTGTTATTTCTCTCATTTTTATTCGTGTAAATTCAAATTCTCATCTATCTTTCTTGTATTTTTCAGTTTGTTCTACATCATCATTGTAATTATTTATATTTTTTAATTAAAAAATTAATATTTAATAACTTATATATTATTTCAAAAGTAAATTTTTTGATTAAATATGCTTACTACAATAACTATATATTAATACTTTTTTTTATTTGTTTATAAATAACATAACATAAATATAAACTAATATTATTTTTATTTTATAATTTCGTGAATTACAACAAATTTTTTAATAACTATGTAATAATTTTCTTTATAATTATAAATTTAAAAATAATACTAATTCATTTAATTAGAAAACATATTTCAGATAAAAATTATATTTTAAATTTCATTTAGTTGTGTATCCACCATTAATAATTAAATAATTTCAACTTTTGAGTTTGAAAAATATGAGTTTTGAGTTTTTTAAATTGAAAAAATAATAATAAAAAAATAATAAGAATATAAATAAATTTAAAATTTATCAATAAAATAATATAATATAAATTCATATTAAAAAAATAATATAATATAAATTCAATATATGTTTAAGATACAACTATCGGATATATATAGCAACACATCACTAATTATTACACGCTTAAATTTATTAATTTTTTTTGTGACATATTAATATAACGATTTTGAAAAGGTGATAATAGAAGTCGACTAGCTTAATTTTTTCACATGAATTTGAAAATTATGATTTTTTATATGAATAATTATGAAAAAAAAATTTAAAATAAATTTTTAAAAAATAAAAGATCATAAAATCATAAAAAGTGAATAATGGATTTATTTTGCCATATTTTTTAAATTACTAGGTTAAATTTTCACAAAAAATTAATAGACTTAAATTTTTTATTTTAAAAATATGATGTACCTTTAAAGTCACCCACCCACTATAATATAACTTATACCTTATATAGTTTTATTGTATAATTAAATTTGTGAAATAAAATTGTATAACTAAATTTATGAAATAAAATAATTGTATAAAGTAAAATAATTGTGAGTTAATAAAGTAAATTTTGAAATTTAAATTTAGATGTCATATAATAAATATATATATATATATATTAAACAAGCCTTTAATTTTAATAGTAAGAACAAAGATATTTATCATTATAAAAACATCATTTTTTTAAAAATTGTTTGAATATTGTTATAATTTGTTTTTTTAAATGATAAATATTATATATTAAAAAAATATTTAAAATGATAAATATTATATATTTAAAAAATATTTAAAATTATCAATATTTATATATTAAAAAAATATTTTGTTTAAAATAAAACATGTTAAATAATATTGATTAAAGAGTAAATTAATAAATCTAATACTAAACTTATAATATCTTACAAAGCTAGTACGGTAACAAAATTACCATTTTCATTAAATGATTAATTAAAAATAATGTTTGAGCACACGTGGGTTGCACCTTTAAGCCTAATATCCCCCCCTTAGAGATTCATATAACAATCCACTTCCAGAAACACAAATCAACAAGTCACCTAATACTGTTTCATCAATAATTTCACCAATCAATTTCTCTAAATTAAGCAACTCTGTTCTATTTATTTACTACATAACCAGATAGAATTCTAAGGACCGAAAACAAAGTTCTTGAAGAAAATGCTGTTTTCTCAACTAATGTAACTCCATAAACAAGCTGTTTTAGCAAGATCCATGAACTCAAACCTTGATTCCAAAGCACCAATACTACCCTTTTGATTAGATGAAACTTGAGGTAAAGAAGGATAAATTTAGTGATTATTCAACTGTTATTATCAGTCCCAAAGCCCTCAAACTATGAATAACCTTTTCAATAATCATTAGGGATAAAATGGTTAAATCATTAAACCGCGACGAGGAGGTTGGGATTCTAATTAGTTTAACTAATTCAATGGTTGTTTTATATGAGATAAAATTCTAAACCCAAAAAACCCAAATGGAGTTTTTGGTGAGGATGAAGAAGAAGATCCATGATTGGCTCAAACGAATGGAATGTAAACACTTGAACGAAGATGGAGATGAAGATGAGATTCTAGAATGAAATAAATGTTATACGATTAATTTGGAATGGATCTGGTCCGATAGGTACGTTTATGAGTCTTTACCCGTTCAATTTAATAATTTTTCTTATTTTATAATATTTATTTAAAAATATATTTAATTTTTAAAAAAATTTAAATCTTAATATAATTTTTACTTTATTATACTATTTAAAATATTTACATTAATTTTTACTTTAATTATAAATTTTTCTAATAAATATATTTTTTCAATAATAATCAAAGAAAAAATATTTAGTATATATATATATTATAACGAATAAAAAGTAATATAAATAGACTAGTAAAAAAAATTCGAAAAAAGTAGAAAACGTAGAAAAAAGGAAAATATTGGGGAAAACTGAAAAAGAAAAAAAATCACAATGAAAACGAAACCGGAAAAGCCCCCCGTGCATATTGGATTCCTCGTACCCTAATTTCACTCTCTCCCTTTCCACACCAACGCTGGCCGTCGAGTATCCCCCAGCTCTATTGCCGCCGGCCCAATCCCGTGGAGTATTATGAGTGCTTGGCTTTTAGTTTGTGATGGGTAATCTCTGCCTTATCTTGATTTATTAGTTTCAGTTTCATCTTAGAATTGCCGACCTTGTACAAATGATACTGTGATATTAGCTAGTTTAATGATCTGATGTGATCATTTATGACCTTTTCAATCATTCAAATGTGTTATTCTCAACTTTTTAATGCATTTCAAGGGCCTCATTTTTTATTGCGGCCTAGGGCCTCACGAGCTCTTGAACCGCCCCTGTACCTATGGGAGTTTGTTTATCAATCTTTCAATGTTGTGCTATGATAGGGTAGTAACTTCTATTATACAGGAAAATAAGAGGTAAATTTGTCATTATATAAAGAAGAGTTGTTGATTTTTGGAGGAAAAATAAATATTTTCATATAGACAAATTTACCTCTCATTTATGATAGCGCATGACTTTGTGAGAGTGATCATATGATGAAACAGTAATTGAATGTTAGCCATCAACAGTAGCTTTGTGACAGTGCTCACCTTGCGAATTTTTGTTGTTGACTTTTAATGTTGTTACTCTTTTTTGTTCCTGTAGATTTAGAGATGGATGAGGTGCTTCTTGGCATGCCTGGACAATGGGCTGATGATCATCGTGAACCGTCTGATCATTACACCACAAAAATTGGTGGATTTCCTGTGAGTATACATAGTTAATCTTCCAGGATGCTTTAATGTCTTTCTTGAATTCCGAAATATATGGTATTTTTGGGTGATAACCTCCCCCCCCTTCTTTCTTCTCTCTCCCTCTTCTATAACAGGATTGGCCACTTCCTAAGGAGGCCCTGGGTCCTTATCTTGACTGCTGTGTCTGTGGAAGTAAACTTTGTCTTGTTTCTCAGGTTTAACATATGTGAACTAAATGTATTTTAGATTATGCCAAGAACATTAGTTGGCATTGACATTGAATACTTTTTTTTATCATTTTGTTCCAGCTTTATGCTCCCATTTCAAGCAAAATTCTATGCATTAAAGATCGCATTCTTTTTATTCTTGGTTGCCTGACGCCAAGTTGTGGGAGCAATCCTCTGAGGTTTCTTCCAGATTCTCTTTAAATCATATAAAATGTAGAATATGACTACTTTTTGTAGATAAATTAAAGCCATCCTGATGTAATTTTTTTAAATTATTAATTGGTTTCCATACAGCTGGCGAGCCCTTCGCATTCAGACATCACAGCATGTTGAGAATTCAAATGCTACCTCCCCCGAAGCAGCCCAATCAACTAGACAAACCAGTTTCTGGGATGATTTTGATGGTGAAGATGATGACGATTTGGATCTTGAAGAATTGAAGAAAGCTCTTAATGAGGTGCGAAACTCGTCTTGTAATACCAAGAAATCAGCTTCTCATGCCAAGAAATCGAACAGCGACAAGCACTTTAAGACTGGTGTGAAGCCTTCTTCTTTAAGTCATGACTCAAGAGTAACAGATACGAAAACACCTGGTATATCTCCTTCAAAAGAAATCCCATATTTATTCACAAGGGTAAAAACGTGACATGCCTGTTGCAAATTTTGACTTTTCTTGATTTTTTTTAAACCTATTTATTTGAATTAAATACCCATAGAGGATATATTTTTAAAGTTGGAAAGAGAATGACCCATCCACTCTAAATTATAAAGGGTAGGAGGAAAGCTATTATCTCCTATTATGTTTTCTTTCTTGTTGCTCATTAGGAGAAGACAAAAGTAATAAGGAAATAATTATCTAGGCATGCTTATATTTGTTTTGTTGGATGATTTTCGAAGCGCATAGCATTTCTTACTGTACTTTTATATAGTATATTTCAGAAGTTCTCGATTTCTTTAACTTAAATCAACCTTATGATTATATGAATACACTATCTACTTACTCTTTTGCATAGTTCCTTGTTTGTCACGTAATTTTGTTTGTTTTCTTTCAAAAGCTTACCTGAAGTGCATATGCTTGTTGGTTGCAGTGGTACCTTGCTTTTACACATACACACAGAAAGAGCCACCTTCAAAGGATGTTGCTTCTGTTTGCTCAAATTATTCGTCACTTTCGATTAATGATAATGTTTCTGCTGAGGAAATTGCACAAGAAGAAACTTGGGCCGAGGAAAAGTACGAATATGATAAAGCTTTGACAGCTGACAGAATTTACCTTAAATTCAAGAAACGATTGGATGCATGCCCAGAACAATGTTTCAGGTATTAAATCATTGAAAATTTAGACCTCATTAGTGAAGTTTGCATATGCGGATCTTGTTTAATTTGCTCAAGATCACCTAAACAACTATTGTGCACCATCTCATTCCAATTTTAGTCTTGTCTGCACTTTCTTCTGGCCAGTAAAAAAGTTGGTTTTCATAATTTAAATACGCTATATCAAAATTGAGGCCTTTATGCTCTGACCTTCCAATCATCCTCATAGTCGCTTTGGGAAAGTTAGATCTTGTTTTAGGGCCTGGATAAGATGTTAGATGGCTGGTGACTATAATTTACTTGTCTTGCTCCTTTTGTGGCATTCAGTAGTCTAATTACTGGTGAAAATTAATTTATATCCTCATCCAGGCAATTGAAATCTTCTTTTGATTATATGTCCATCTTTCCACTTTGAGCAATTTCTTTGAGTCTAAGGTTTGATAGTAATCTTGTTACTTCCATTGAAAATTTGAAAATATAATTTGTTTTCCCGTCAAGGGAGAGTTTGGTTAGGTACTATTTGCCTCACAATGAAGCAGCAGTGTTACCTAAAGATATTGTACTTCCCCTGTCTCATTAGTGTTTTCATAGATAACATGTGTCGCTCTTAGAATTGGTGACCTCATCCATGTTTTCACTTGCCATTTTTTTTTTGTCAAAAATAAATGCATCTTGTTTGCTCAGATACTCATATGGTGGAAGGCCACTCCTGGCCAACTCCGAGGAAGAGGACCCTGGAAGATGCAAACTGTGTGGTGGGTCAAGGCACTTTGAAGTGCAACTTATGCCACCATTATTATATTATCTGCAGGAAGCAGCGGAAGACGGTCAAAGACGACCAGAGAACTGGAATTGGATGACACTCGTTGTATATACATGTTCCAATGTAAGTTTGAAGTATTTTTGTTGCTGCTCCAAGGTAGTATAACCTGCTATATTGAATTGCTTGCTGATGTTTCTTTTCTTTTGACATATAAAAACATATTGGGGTAGATAAGTCTAAGCCAGTCCTATACTTGGAGAGTTAATCCATTAAGAAAAGAAGGAAGCAATAATGTTGATCTAAATTCATTGAACTAATCTCTCTAAAAAAATTCATGAAAGTATTTTTATCATTGTCTAACAATGTTTTAAATACCCTCCATTATTGATTCTTTCCCCAGAGCTGTTCATCTCATCCTAGTCGACGCGAATCAAGCAATGAGGATTGGATCGTGGCAGAGGAGGCTGTCGTTGTACAACCTGAGAAATCTTTCTATGGATCAGCAGGGCTTGGTTATTTCTCATGAAGATAATATATTATATAATAGAGTGAAGAGCCAAACTGATCACTTGGGTAAAAATTGTCACTTAGTCCCGTAGATTACAGAAAGTGATTTTTAGTAATTTTATTTATGAAAAAGGTGCGAAGGAAGGACATTTGATATTTTTTATAATGTTTTTATTATTAAAATTCCTTGTCAAAAGTTTTTAAGTAGCCCTTTTTCATAGGAAAAAAAGACTAAATGACACTATAACTTAGAAGACTAAGTATCAACTTTCACAAAATCAAAATGCCCTCCATGACATTTTTCCCTATATAACGTTCAGAAGAATTTTCATTTTGACATCAAGATTTTTTATTTGCATACGCCTGATGATCTGAATCATGAAGTTTATTTGAGGTCTCTATTGTTCTCTAATATTGGTAATGTTAAAAAGTTATATATTGAAAATGGTACCAAATACTGGCACAGAAACTCAGAAAAGCAAAAAGAAAATTAACTTTTAAGTCTTTATACATCTTGTTGCTAACAATAACTGAAGTGGTGTTTAATTATTGGTTTAAAAAAAGTGAGCACCCATGAGTTGTATGATAAGAACCTAATGTATAAAGAGTGCTCTAACTTCATTGTTATTGCCATCTGGAACTTCGGTGCCACCAGATTTTGCTTTTGTTAAATATGTCAGTTATTATTTGTATTTTTAAGTTTTGTATTGTGTATTTACTCCAAAGAAAAATTTTAGGATGAGATAAATTTACACTCGTATTATAAATTAATTATAATATGACAAGTGATTAGTTTTCTTGTAAAAATGAATTAATTTTTTTTATTTTCAAAGTTATTTGGTAATTTATTGCACCATATTTGGTGGGTGAATGTTAACATCATTATTATTTTTAACATGAATAGTGGTAACAGAATGGTGGACCATTCTCTATAGTTCAATTGAATTTTACCGTCAAAATTTTACACGTGAGAACAATGAAATTTGTAGTAAGAAAAAAATCTGTCTACCTTTAGAAATCACGAGGGTTTAATTCCTTCGATTCTTAAAAAGTTCTATTTGATTTTTCTTTTGCAATTTACAAACAAATTTGATCATAATTTTTTTTAACATAAGTTTTGTGATACATATGATAGCCGAAAAATTAATATCTTTGGGTAGGTTATTCTAATTTTAAATTGAAAAGATTTACTATACATATCATTACACATAAGGTAACGAAACTTTTAAAGTCTCATTTTTTAAGTTCCAAGAAAACACATAAGGTAACGAAACTTTTAAAGTCTCATTTTTTAAGTTCCAAGAAATTTCACGAGGTTTGAATGAAATTTTAAAATCTTATTTTTTTAATTGACTTAGATTTTAGCTATTTATTAGTATAAATATGTTGCATTATGAATGATAAGGATAGCCCAAATGGTATAGTCTAGGATTGGAAATACTTATGAGACCAATTAAAATCTATTTCTTGACACGAGTCATTAGTATTTATTCTATAAATTCATTGATAGTATGAAATGATAATAGTATAAATTACTATACATATTAATTCAATTAAGGGTATTTATATATACTTCTTAAATTTTTAAAATATTTAGAGATAAGTGAAAATAATTAGAAAATATGTAAAAAGAATTCAATTTTGTTTTCTCTTTATTTTTATTGGTCATATTATTTGTTGAATGTAAAATAGTTCACGTCATATAGCACGATATAAGAGGTCTTAGTCAATAGATAACTTACAGACCAATCCAATAAGCACTAAATCAATAGAGAAGCATCAATATCAAATAAATATACAATAAGATAAGCGATTGTTATATAATTTCTTAATTATCTAAGAATGAGATAATGATGGTGATAAGGCTTCGATATTAAGATAAATCTATTGCTCCCCTTATTTAGGCAAATGTTGCATGAGGTTTGCGATTGGTATGCACTAAAGTTTGAAAAAGATGAGCAACAAAAACCATACTATAGCGTCAGAAGCAGCAGAGCAAGAAGCAATGCGAAGTGAAGTTGGAGAAGTTACTACAACAAACAAACAACGTTTGAAAGAAGAAAGCACTAAGGGAGCAAAGTGTTACGTCCCGCTCAAATTGTCCCTCAAAATCCAAAGGAATGATGCTTGCTTAAAGGATCTAGACTTCTCTACAAGTTACTACATGGGAAAGTTCTAAAGTGACCTAGTGATATCTAGAGGGAGCTAGACTTGGATGGACTCAATTCAAGCTTAGAAAACTCTAGAATGTTCCAAAGTACACTAGCATGTGCTTAAAGGTGCTGGAATGTGCTGGATGGTTCATGAAGGATGTAGAAGTCTCTAAAAGTTTTTGAAACATCCTAGAACTTACATGAAGAAACTAAACAATCCTAAAAGACTCTAGAGTTGGCTAGACTTGACTAGAAGGTCCTAGAACCTTGTGACATATTGTAGATAAAACTAAAACAATGTAGATACTCTTGTACATTCTAGACATGGTATGATCTAGAAACTTGTGGCATAATCTTAAGCATGAGCCACACTATAAATAGACCTATTGGTCTTCATTTGTATTCATCTTTGGGAATCCTTGGAATCCTTGGGAAGTTGTAAGATAACCTCTCTAAAGCAATACAAAGCATATTTCACAAACTCTATTGCTTTGCTTTAGAATCCTCTAAATCTCTAAGTTTCTTTCTAATCTCTTTAGAGTGTTTTGTTCGGGTTAGAAGGCAGGCTTAATGCAACGGACTGTGCTAAGTGCCACACGATTTCTAGTTGAAGTCTAAGGTCATGACAGTTAGTATCAGAGCTTTAGGAATGCTCAAGATAGCTTAGGGGAGCTGTTCGATCAGGTGGACAACTTTGAGGAAGGTTACAGCGGCTTGGAGGCCAAGGATGCGGAGATCCATGTAGCAGTCAAGATGTATCTCAATGAGCTAGATAGTGGGTTAAGGCAAGAGATAAATGGGTTGAAGGCCGAACTTTCTAAGATACGAGATCTTGTCCAAAGAGAAATTACTAACATGTTACTTAGAATCGAGGATATGGATGGTAACATAACATTTTGCAAGTGGGCTATGGCCTCACGAAATAATACAACCACTATCATTGAGGCCAAGAAGGTGGAAGTTCCCATGCCAAAGACCTTCAATGGTGCTAGGAATGCTAGGGAAATTGAGAACTTCCTATGGGGGCTTGAACAATACTTTGAGGCTATTCGCATAATGGACTATGCCAACAAGATCTAAACTACTGCCATGTACTTTTCCGACACTACTATGATGTAATGGAGACAAAGGCATGGAGATGTGCAACGAGGGATATGCATAATTGACATCTTTGATGACTTCAAAAGGGAATTCAAAAGTTAATTCTTCCCTATAAATGTTGAAGAGGAGACAAGAGGCCAACTATGATGGTTAAAGTAGACAAGTAGCAAAAGAGACTATGTGAAGGAGTTCACAACCTTGCTACTAGAAGTCCCTGACACATCAGATAAGGTTGCATTATTCTTGTTCATGGATGGTCTCCTTTTGTGGGCTACCCTTGAACTCAAGCGATGTGGTGCCCAAGACTTATCTTCGACCATTGCTGTTGGTGAGAGCCTTATTGACTACTCCACGAACAAAGAGAGCTTGAAAGCTGCAAATAGAAACTTTGGTAGAGGAAAGAGTGGGGGAGGCCATTCCAAAAGTCAGGGCCACAAAAATCACAAAGAAGGCTCCTCGTTCAAATCGTGAGATAAGAAGAACGAAAGGGAGGATCATGGTGCCTCAAAGCCCCGTGTGACGTACTTCATATGCGACGGACCATATTGGGCACATGAATGTCCAAAAAGGAAGGAATTAAGTGCCTTAGTTACCTCTACACATGACCAAGATGGAGGTGAGACGGATGAAGGTGCAAAGATGGGTTCTTTGCAACTGTTTGGTGCATTGTAGAATGCCCCAACGACCCCCTAAAGGCTTGATGTTCATGATCGATAAGAAGGTCGCCAAAGCCTTGGTTAACATAGTTGCATCTCATAACTTTGTTTCACAAGAGGAAGCCAAGAGACTCGGTCTCAAGGTTGCCAAGGGAGGAGGGGCTCTCAAAGTAGTGTCGCACGATTGCTAATTGAAGCCTAATGCCAATCACAAAAGGAAACACAAATGGGCATTTGGGGAGGAGAGAAAAGAAACCACTGAAAAAGGTGGAGAAAACCCCCATCGGCAAAACCAGAAAGAAAAGGAAGCTCCCACCTAAACAAGAGATTGTAAAAGCCAGGTAAGAAGTTAATTTTCCTTGTTTGACGATTTTCACTTAACTTCCAATAATTTCATTACCATGTTATACTAGTTGACGAAGTTTTGATCTGATCTCTTCAATTAACAGGAAAAATGATGTTACTGTTGGTATTAATGTCAATTCTTATCAGTGCTAATACAATGTTAATCATTTCGTTTTCTGGCATCAACCGTTGAGCATTCTTGTATGACTTAAAAAAAAAATGTCCTCCCATGTTGAAGCTATGTCATCATTTGTGCAAATGTGTATCGCTAAAGACGAGAGAGAGAGATAAGTGATTGTAGTATCTTTTTTACTTTTGAGACCAAAACCAATTTTATACTTTTACCTTGTTCCCAATTATATACCATACCAATTTAGTTTTGCTTGCAATCCTTGAATGAAAGACAGAACCTTTGTAAATTATACATTTGGTCAATTAGCTCTGTAAAAATGAAGCCACTTCACCATATAACTTTAATTCCATCTATTGGCATTCTTGGTCCCTTTAGATTTTGTTTTTGCTTGTTGAAATGCAATTCTTTTCTGTTTCTTCTGAGCTTCCTTATCAACCCTGAAGAGTAAAAAACGGAGTTGCTTACATTATAATCGCCTGCATAATCTTGTAAATTGCAGTTTTTGATTTCGATTACTCTGTTGAATATCTGTCTAATGAAGTATCGATCATGAGAAACAGTGATGACAGTCCCCTTGTATTCTGTTATCGCCTCCTGATGGGAAAAAAAAGATGGGCTTTTAAAGAAAATTTCCATGATCGATTGATAACAGAAAGTAATCACACATACCTCCAGCATTTATTTTGAAGGAATATCCAAGTGGTTTGTAGGTTCATCTAAAACTAAAAGAGTCGATGGCTTTACCATGAACTTGCAGCCTGAAAATATTAAAATAGTTATAAATTTTGCATCTGAATAAAAAGATAAAAACATATTGTATATGATAGAAAGATCAAAATGTTAGAAAACGAATTAACATATTCAACATCATGTTCGCATGATTTAGACCAAAAAAAGTCAGGTGATCACCAAAATCTTTGACTGCAAATCCATAAGGATTAATATATGTGTTTATACACACACATACTACATCCACAAGGATAAACCCGATATCTAGGTATTTAAGCTTACGTATCCTCAAAAGTTTCATTGAAACGCTAAAAATGACGAGAAATGTACACAATTACAGAAAATAAAAGAATGACTACAAAATTGGCACTGGTAGTTTAGTCATTACATTTAAATTTGTCTAATTACTTATCTTTGAATCATTATCATATCAATTATAAAAAGAACAACATCCTAAATAGTCGCAAGTGTTGTATCAGCTGCCTAGAAAAACTTTTTATACTGAGATCACACATTCCAAAAGATGACTGAGATGCAAAAATGGAGAACAAAACATGCAGCATACATACGAAGCTGAAAGATTTAGAAAACATAAGCAAACTTTAACAGTTACCTTCTCACCGCCACTTAAAAGAGAAACATTTCTATCAAGCATGTTAGCTTTAAAATTACAACGCCCAAGGAGACCCTTTATATCATCGAGTCTCCAGTTCTCAGAAGCTTCTTCAACCGTCTGGAGCACTGTTTTATCCAAATCAAGCGCCTCAGCCTAAAAAGCAGATAAATCTAAGTCAGTGCCAACAAATTGCATGACTGTAAAAGTAGAACCTATTTCATTACAAAATAAAATGAAATTTCTATTGAAATGATAACTTTTTCTCAAAAACTAGGAATAAAAAACTTGAAACATTGTAATTGAAGGACAGCTTAAAAACACTATGCAATTGAAAGCACCACCTGATTTTGTTCAAAATAGTTTGGAAGCACATTATGCTCCCCAAGCAGAACTTCACCTCCCTTCTCCAATCCCATTATTAGCATGAGCAACGTACTTTTTCCACATCATTTGGACCAATAATGGCAATTTTCTCTCCCCTTTCAATCGTTAGATTTGCCCTGTCGAAAAGGACCTGACAGACAGACAGCATTTATCACAGTTAGTAAAGTACAAAGGTAATTGGCAAGAATACAAATATAAAATACAAAATAAAAAATAATTACATTTATAACCTTATCCTTATTTACCCATGTGACTCTTTACCTTACCACCAAAGCGAAATTCCAAATTTTTTATGGTTACAACAGACCTTCCACTTCTACCAAGTTCAGGAAACCTGATTTTCATTTGTTTCCTTTGAAATGGCTTCTCAACTAATTCCTCTTCCTGAAGCCTCTCCAGCTTCTGTTGTTACCCAAATTGTAAGCAAAGCCAAAACAATAATGATAAGTTAATGAACTATCCAGCATCATTACTTACACAGTATCATAAAATGAAAAATTCCTTTTAACCAGTGTGTAAAAGTACTACGGTTGAGCTGATTCCATGATTAGATGATTTACAATTGCTCAATGGTAAAAAGGTGCTATCCACATTAAGTATATTCCCTTTTTCTAGGTTTAAACTAACAAAATGTCTCATATCTTGCTAATTTTTTAAGGATTTATTTACCGGTTAAGGGTTCGAGAATGTTTGCACTGCCACTAACAACAGATGACTTCCAACTAAGTGGAGGCCAGATACCTTAAATGCAATATAATATATTGAACCATTTTCTCTAACATGTATGCTTAGAAGCTAAACAGCCTTCCTATATGCCTCTAAACCTGACTCAGATTCTCAGAATGGTATCGTAACTGGATAGAAATATCCTTTTATCATCCTAGTCTACACATCCACCATAATATCATATCCACTCTCTAGAAACCTGACATTTATGGAACATATTATTATTTTTGTTTAAACATGAAACGTAATTTTTTTTTGTTTAAACATGAAACATTAAAGTATATCTATCAGCATTATTTGCATTAATTTGCTAGCTCGGTCAACCTTAATGTACCTTTTCAGCAGAAGAAGCACGGCCAGAATTTGCTCCAGCACCTAGTCTATTTATTAAATCTTTTCTGTTCGATTTCCTTCTGCTGCTTGGGAGAAGCAGCATACTAAGCCTCAATCCATGTAGCCTTTGCAATGACATACTGAGAATAATTTCCATCATATATTCTGTAGACACCCATATCGGTTTCCACTATTTTTGTACACAACTGATCAAGGAAAGCTCTGTCATGTGAAATGATAACCATAGGCACCTCCTGCTTGTTGAGATATTCCTCTAGCCACTCAATTGTGTCAAGATCAAGAGTGATTTGTAGGCTCGTCCAGAAGAAGTAAATCTGGATCCTGATTGAGAAAACATACAACTAAAGTCAATAATGATGTTAACATGCTTTTAAATTGCATCAAATATGATGCACACTGCACATAACACAAGCAAAAGGAATGCAACATCTCTGACATTCTGCAGCCAGCCATCTGATTTCAAGTGTTTGAATGAATGTCAACTGCAAGAACATGCATAAGCCTCAAAAACCACTCTGCAATCATAATTCACTCTACAATAAAAACAAAACAAGGTCCTAAAGTAGACAAATTAAATGTCTAGTCTAGAATTCCGGCAAAAAAAGAATATCTAGTTTGGAAGATAAGTATTAATTCAATCTATCCATCCACACATCAAATTGATTTTTAAAGTAAAAGTAGTTGTTTCATACATTCTATAAAATAAAATAAGTAGGAATTCCATAATTCACTCTACAATAAAAACAAAAGAAGGTCCTATAGTAGACAAAAATTAAATGTCTAGTATAGAATTCCAGTAAAAAGAGAGTTTGGAATATTAGTAGGAATTCAATCTATACATCCACACATCAAATTGACCTTTACAGTAAAAGTAGTTGTTTTCTTAACATTCTATAAAATAAAATAAATAAACCACATTAGAATAGAGGGATGCACATCACAAACACCCATGATCAACTTCCTATATAAGCTCACATAATCTAAAATTATGAACGTGCATGAAGTAAAATCTTCCCAAGCGACATTCTCATCTGCCATCCACCGCTAAAGGAAGCCACTAGCCTATCAGAATCCTCTGGAGAAAACCCCAATTCAGGAATCAGCTTACTAATTTGTGCATCCACCTCATCAGAGTCAACAGCTTGTGCCCGCCTTTGAAGCTTGTCAAACTCATCCAAAAGCCTGCCCATCAAATCCAAGTCCTCTACAGTACTCTCCAAAGCCTTCTGAACCTTCTCTAACTTCTTTGCTATCTCCATCTGCTCCTTAAACGCACTCACTCATAAACTCCTCCCTCACTGTCCGAATTAAGGAAACTTTGAATTCTTGATTCAAAAATGAAACTTTCAAATTTGGCTTAGCCTTTATCACATTCCAAGAATCTGGTTCTTCTAGTCCAGCAATAATTCTCATTTGGGTTGTTTTCCCTGCTCTATTTACACCCTACCAATCCTACTTTCTCACCCTTTTTTACTTCCCAATTGATATTCTTCAAAACAGACGCACTATTTGATTGCTTATCAGCCCGTTTTCTCTCAAATCCATCTACAGATTCGTCCGAAAACAAAGATTCAATATCATCTTTGGACATAGTTTCTGCAACAGATGTTTCGGTCGCCACAGCTGATAAACGGGTAGTAATTCTAGAATTCGCTCTTTTCTGGTTACGATAATTATTCCTCTTGATGAAGTTATAGTTACCTATACCGGATTGAATGACTATTATGTAAGAAACTAAACGGGAACAAGCTGGAAAGCTATCTTTCCAGCATCGGAGAGAGCTAAGCCGGTGAGAAAGCTAGAGCGAAGGTCGAAATGGTTTAGATTAGCAGTCAAGTCCATCACTGGATAGTAAGAAAGAGGGAGGAAATTGTCGAGAAGGTGAAGGAAAATCGATGGAAATTGTGTTTGAGAACGGAAATGATAGCCCTTTGAAAAGAAAATTGGGCGATGGAAATAATAATCGCAGAGTCGCCCTCGGCCCAAAATTTCTGGAAAATACATAATAACTAATATACACCACTAAATAACATTCATGTCACAAATATTAAGATTTTTTTTTTACAAATCATATAAAATCTAACACTTCTTTAAATATTAACAAAATCTAAAAACCAATTTTTAGAAGGTAACAATTTTTAGAAGATTTTTTAATTCTATTATAAACATAATTTTAAAAATATCAATAAATTAAATAAATAACAACCTTACAATTTATAACATTAAAACACTATCTCATAACTAACTTAATTTTAACATTAAACATATTTAATTAACTAAAATTCAATATATACTGTATTTAACTAATTAAAATTTAACTAGAACAAAATCAAATTAAATGAAGTTTATTATAAAATTTAAGAATCGAGAATTTTTTATAATAAAAATATATAAACAAAAAAAAGAAACGTACTATTTATGATTATAATTTTAAAAGTATTATAAATATTATTTTCCTAGAAAATTCAGACCGAGAAATCGGAAATTATACTCCTTTTTTTTTTGAAAAAAAATAAACAAAAAAAAAGTAGACTTAGTAAAAATAGACAACGAAATAAGTAGACAAAGTAAAACATAGGGGTGGGGTGGGGGGAAAGCACGTGGGCACGACTAAAGGAACGAAAAGTAAAAATTACTTGTTTGCATTCGAAGATTTCAATTTCTTTATTACTAATAGGAGAATGTTACTTGATTTTTTAAATAAAATAAACTCCCTTAAAATTATATTATTATTTTAATATTTTCATTATAATTTTATTACTATATATAAAAAGATTTACTCTTTGAATTAAATTTTTATTTTTAACTTCTTGAATTAAATATTTCTTGTTTTACTCCTTAAATAAATAATTTCTTATTTTTTTTCATTAAATTACCCCTTAAATTAAGTATGATAACTCCTTATTTACTCCTTAAATTAAAGAATAAAATAAGAAATCTTTAATTCAAGGAGTAAAATAAGAAATATTTAATTCAAATAATAATTCAAGAAGTAAATCTACTTATATATATAACTATAAAATTATAATGAAAATATGAAAGAAATAATACAATATTTAGAGAGTTTATTTTATTTGAAAAAGTCTTTAGTTATTGAACTTTTCATCACAAATTTTATCTCCAATATACTTCAAACACAAATATTACACCAAAATAAAAACAAAACAAATATCAATAACACAGTAAATATTAATTAAAATCACTAAATTAACTAATAAACAACTAACAAATCAATAAATACACCAGCCGGTAAGCTAAAAAATGGGGATAATTATCATTTTTCATTTATTTAATGTCTTTCTTATTTGGAATATCCGCATTTATTCCTTACCTATGTAACCCCATTTCTTTTGTAATAAAAAAGCTTGTAATAATTAAATAATATTTATTACTAATATAACTTTAAAATGACATAATCAAATCATGCTAAAAACATATATAACCTTTCTCAAATTAAAAGGAAATAAGAAAAAATAACATTTTATATTCACTTTATATATTTTTAATATTAAAAAAATCTACATCATTTCATTTCATATCATTAAATTAAATCTCATTTAATATTACTAAGATACTATTTTATTGTTATAAATTTTAAAAAAGTTAATTATTTTTATTACACAAACAAAATTATATAAATTACCTATTTTATTCTTATAATTAATTATACATTATTATCCTATTTGTTAAATATAATTGTCATTAAATAATATTTATAACAATAACGCCATTCATATAAGCTTATTTATTTATTTTCTATAATGATGATAATTATAGTAATAACTAAATGAGATATATATAATAGGCAATTAATGAGATAAAAAATGATATAACAAATTGTGTATTCAGTCAGTTAATCTCTCTTTCATTTTATTTTATTTTTTTTTAATTTCATTTTTGTGGTCAAGGTAGTTTTAACAAGGTATACATGTTAAGATTCCACTTGAAGAATTAAAACGAAACGGTACCATCCCGCTATCCACGAGTAAAGAGTCTTAGTCTATTCCGCTAAAACCACGACTAATTGATAATTATTCGTATAAATACATAAATGATATATATATATATATATATACTTAAATTTTTAGATTAATAAAAACAACATTTTATCTTTAAAACAATTCTATTCTATCAATTAAAATATATTTTTATCTATTTTTAAAATTGATATTAGATATATTGTGAAGACAGCAAAAAAGAGTGAAAATAACCTTACAACTTTACTTTAAAATATTATCAAATGATAAGATTCTAATTTTATGTCTTACACCTAGAATGAATCTTTTAGACTCCTTTACATCTTTATTTGACAGACATGTGCCGTATGTTTTTAAAAAATATAAACTTTTTTTTTAAATACATCTTTAGGAAAATTCAATCCACGTGGCAAATAAAGTTCCCAACAAGGCCAAAAATCTATTAATTGGCCCCAGTCTAGATAATCCCTGGCCCAGGTGGCTTTTGCTCACTAATTTGCTCAAGCCATGCATGCATTTAAAGAGAGAATTTATGTTGGACCCTTTGGGAAAACTTTGCTGCCATAGTTAATAGAATGATATCTTGCAATGATGAATTAAGCCAACAAGCCTTCGCGAAGAGAGGCCACTTGACCCAAGCTAGACTATGGCCTAATATCAGGTGTACCACATAGAAAATGGATAATGCTATAAATATGGTCACTCATCCTAACATCACTAAAACTCAACCAAATAGCAAAAGGTTAAAAACAAAACTCATTGCTAAGGATCCCTCACACATACACTACAATAACAATCACCTTCTAACCATCTAGCGCAAGGATGAATAGCAGCAAGGCTATTGAAGTCACTAACAGCTCCAGTTTTTGAATTCGTGAATAGATTATCCATCATTGCACCAAATAGCTTGATAATAATAATCAAAGCAATTAGTGACATGACAAGGCTCACGAGCAACACGACAAAATTTTGATACGACATGCAAATCCCATATGACACGACAACACAGACCAACCCGTTTAATTAATATTTTTATTATTTAACACTAACAAATCACGGAAAAAACCACACAATCTGACATAAACAAATTTAATAACCATTTAACTTAGATGATATATTTTGGCAGATCATTTTTTGAGTTGATGACACAAATATGACCCTCATACAAAGGGTTGATATGACACATTACCTTTACTAATGGGTCGACATTAAACCTATTAACAGACACGAATTACCACCCTATCTAACAGAAAGACTTCAAATTGACGATTGCAACCTAAACAGATGATCAGGAGTTATCAGCAACAATACCATACAAGACCTAGGAGCATTCTAGAGAGTCCGCGTGCATCATGATGATCACTCATTGTAAACATAATTAGGCTTCAAAGGCCATTACACAACTACAGATACGACCAAGGAAACATGAACAGGATGTAGATGGGTTTCTGGAAATTTAGGGACGAAGGGAACATGGATACAACTTACAAGCACATTAATTATTGACCAACAGTTTCTCACCCTTATAATGCTAATTGTTGTTTCCTTTCATGGACTCCACCCATTTAGCATACGTAGTTTCAAAGTTTATATATGTGGAATTATCATCAAATTTTCACGGCAATATAAGCAACGATGATTGAGCAAACAAAAATTTGAATGGAATTGGAACTACGATTGCCTAAACCGAACTTCAGCACTGATATCAGTCCCCCTACTTCTCCAGCTCCTCGCAAAAGAATATTAACAAGGATGAACAAAAGTGTGGTGAAAACAAGCAATTTAGGAATTAGCAGCAGTAAAGTATAAACAAATCCTGCTACACTAAGAAATCTTTTTTTACTTTACTAAAACTGAAATTCCAGTTATACATCGCAAAGCTATCTCTGGAAAACACGGATAAAATGGAAAGAACAATGCAAATATGTTTTGTCATTAACCCAAATTACTATTAATTAGACACTAAGTCATATAATTAGGCACTAATCACACGACATTCAAAATTACTGAACCTTCTAGGACCAAAGCCCAAATTACCAAAAAAACTTTAACTCCAACTCCATAATAATCAAAGCAAACTTAACATTAATCATAGTATACAGATATCACACCAGATCTATTGCTAGCCTACTGCACGAGTATGCCAACCAAAGGGCTCAAACTAATGTGTTTCAAAAAGAAACAAAAAGGTTCAGTTTCATCGATCATCATTGACTTGTTGGTTTTTTCTCTCCAAACTGCTCGGCAACCAACCGAGCAATTGAGCAGTTACCCACAGTTGGTCAAAATGTGGTCCATATCTATAACTTCCATCGCCAACGTTCTGCAACCCCTTAAGCGCACATCCATTTGCTCGTTTATGGACAGAACACTTAAGACGTGCTTATAAATACTTAGTTTGATCCATGAGCCTGCTTAGATAGAATCTGTGAGAATTCAATTGATTTCAGAATTAATCTTTAGTGAATTGTTCTCTACACCATCGTGATAACAGAGAAATGTTTAGAAGCATCAAACCAAAAACCCATTAGAATTCCCGTAAAAAAGGTAAAACTTGATCAAGAGCTTGAGGTATGTTTTCAATCCCTTTTTACTTCCATTGTGTTTGCATTCATGTTTATATGCTTCCATGAATGTTTCTTGATCGAATATGAGCCAACATTTGGTATCAGAACCGTTTTGAAAACACTTATGTTTTGCTCTATTTCAAACGCATGTTGAAGAACCAATCATGGAAGTACCACAAGTTGTTAATTCTAATCCAATAGATGATGAAGTTCAACAGATGCCAAAAACTGTTGAACAACCAACTGAACAACATGATCCTCATCATCAGGAGAATGTTGATGCAACATTTAGAAGATCTACTAGAGTAAGGATATCAGCGATTCGTACGACTATGTTGTGTATCTACAAGAGTGTGACTACAATGTTGGAGCCAAAAATGATCCTGAGACGTTTTCACAAGCCATGAGTTCTAAGGATTTGAACTTATGGTACAATGGCATAAAAGAATAGATGAATTTTATGACGTTTAATCGAGTATAGGATCTCATCAAGTTACCTCATGATGTAAAAGTCATTGGATGCAAATGGGTCTTTAAGACAAGAAAAGACTCACAAGAAAACATTAAGAGACATAAAGCAAGACTTGTTACCAAAGGATACACTTAAAGAAAGGGAATCGACTATACGGAGACATTCTCTCCTTTATCTAAGAAAGATTCACTTCGTGTGATCATGGCATTGGTTGCCCATTTTGACTTAGATTTACATCAAATGGATGTGAAAACAACTTTCCTTACCTAAAATAAGAGGTTTATATAAAACAACGTGAAGGATTCTCTTCTAATAATGGTGAGCACTTGGTCTGTAAGCTTAATAAATTCATATATGGATTAAAACAAGCTTTCCGTCAATGGCATTTGAAATTACATAACGCCATCACTTCATTTGGTTTTGAAGAGAACGTCATGGATCAATGTATATACCAGAAGGTCAGTGGGAGCAAGATTAGTTATTTGGTGTTATATGTGGATGATATTTTGCTTGCAACCAATGATAAAGATTTGCTATATGAAGTGAAACAATTCCTCTTAAAGAACTTTAATATGAAGGATATCAGTGAGGCATCTCATATCATTGACATTAAGACCCATATCCATAGGGATAGATCTCGACGCGTTTTGGGTTTGTCTCAAAAGACTATATCAATAAAGTTTTAGAGAAATTTCGAACGAAGGGATTGTTCACCGAGTATGGAACCCATTGTGAAGGATGACAGATTTAGCCTAAACCAATGCCCAAAAAAAGAGCTCGAGCTGGAGTAAATGAAAACCATTCCATATGCTTCAGCCGTTGAAAGCATGATATATGCTCAAGTCTACACCAAACCTAAAATTGCATTTGTTGTTGAAATACTAGGGAGATATCAAACTAACCCAGGTGTTGACCACTGGAGAGCTACAAAGAAAGTCATAAGGTACCACTTCAAGGAACAAAGGATTACATGCTCATATATAGAGGAACCAACGATTTGGAAAGGATTGGCTACTCCGATGCGAACTTCACTAGTTGTGTTGATTCACGAAAATCAACATTTGGTTACATTTGCAAGCTTGCCGGTGGAGCCGTGTCTTGCAACAATGCGAAGCAGACCTTGATTGCTACTTCCACTATAGAGGCCGAATTCGTGTCATGTTTTAAGGCTACATCACATGATGTATGGTTGAAGAGTTTCATTTCCGAGCTTAGAATAATTGACTCTATTTCTAGGCCATTGAGATTGTACTATGACAACTCAGTTGTTATGTTTATGACCAAGAACAACAAGAGTAGTAGTCGTAGTAAGCACATCGACATCAAATACTTGGCCATAAAAAAACATGTTAAGGAAAAGAAAGTAATCATTGAGCACGTTAGTAATGAGTTGATGATTGCTAATCCTTTGACTAAAGGCATGCCACTAAAGAATTTCAAGGATCATGTAGTAAGAATGGGACTTGATTCCATAATGTAAATATTCATTGTACGTACATTTGTAAATATTAATGAAACTCTTATTCAGTTGATGTTTTCTCATTAATTTTATACGCATATTTTGTTTATTCGTATATTTTGAGAAAACACATTTAAGTTATAGACCTCGAATAAACATAGGATTCATTCATTAAGTTGTATGGGCTTGATATGCATAATACATAATGATACATAGAAGATAATACTCATTATTAGAGAACTTATTGCCATGATTCATGTATTTTGTTTCTCATAAAGTTGAATAATGCAATATATGGACCAAATGAGAGAATGTTGGTTTTTTCTCTCCAAATTGCTCTACAACCAACCGAGCAGTTGAACACTTGGCCAAAATGTGGTCCATATCCATAACTTCCATCACCCACGTTCTACAGCCCCTTAAGCGCACATCCATTTGCTCTTTAATGAACAGAACACTTGAGACGTGCTTATAAATATTCAGTTTGGTCCCTAAGCCTACTTTGATAGAATCTATGAGAATTCAATTGATTTCAGAATCAATCTTAAGTGAATTGTTTTCTGCACCATCGTGATAACAGAGAAAGGTTTAGAAGCATTAAACCAAAAACCCATTAGAATTCTCGTGAAAGTAGTGAAACTTGATTAATGGCTAAAGGTATCTTTTCAATTCCTTTTTACTTCCGTTGTGTTTACATTCATGTTTATATGCTTCCATGAATGTTTCTGGATCAAATTATGATCTAACATGACTCACAATTAAATATTTTATAGTATAGTTTTAATTCCTTCATAGATGCTATTGGTCATCTTTAATGCATATTCTTATGGTGCATGTATTATATCAAGCATCAATGCTCATCAACGTGAATTTTGCAATTTGATTAAAATAAAATAATGTTTATTTGTTACCTTCCATTTCAGATATATCAGCAAACTAGTATCTTTGTAAGGAAAAGAAACGTCCAAGAAGTCCACAACTACCTTACGTAGGTTTTGTTTGCCTTAGTGCACACCTTAAAAAGTATGACTCTAGACATTGTAATGCAATAATCAATAGATAAACTTCAAAAGTCTAAGACCAGATACGAACACACGATAAACACAAAAGAAGGTGCACAAACATACACAAGCAACATAAACCTCCACCAACCTTATACAGAAACAATCACTTTACTTGCTCTAATCTCTCGCACGGCAATGTTATAAATAAAATGTGATTCCTTAAATGGAGAAATTTAAGTTAACAATCCTGAAGGAAAAATTGTCAGCATCTGTGCACACATATTGTTGCAAAATTAGGAATATATTTTAGGTACAAACATGTTAATCAACATTAGAGCAAAAATATGAACAATGCATTCTAAAAAAGAACGAAAACTTGCCCGTTTAAAGCATTTTTTTTTGGTGGGGGGACACACTAGTAATAAGATAGGATTGCGACACACATGATGCTAGAAATTTTCAACAATGAAAATCATGTGTAATGCATCCTGCTATTTTACAACAGATACGATTCTTAAAGATGATCAAACAAATATAACAGGAACTTTTAATGTTAAACCTTGGTAAATTTTAAAAACCAAGAAAAATCAAAAGAAGAGTGAGTGATAACTTCAAAAATTACTAGAGAAAAACAAATCTCATTTAACATGTATTACGGGATCATAATATTGGAAGTTCAAAAATAATTTCGTTCAATAACAGTGACTCCATAAAGTACTGATACTCTCACACTTAAAAACTACATAATCTATTCAGCTTTTAAATAAAACAAAACTACAATACTTTGAAATGATAGATAAAGGAAGAAAACCAGATATAAAAACAGAATTTAGTTAAAGAATTTTAAGATTCTGGTCTTTGTAGTAACCATTGGCTCCTTAAACTTGAGAAGAATCAGCATATCAGTACAAAAGACTGATGCACCTATTTGATATCTGCACATCAAATAAGAAAGGGTAAAAAAAATTTTAAAACCCAAAATGTTTAAGATCCAGGATTCCTTCAAAACGGTTATGGAAAGGGACAATAGGTTTCATCACATGTGAATTTCATGCACTAGTTATATCAATTTTGCTGCAAAACATTATTAAAACAAATTAGTATAACAAAAACTTCATTACAAAAAACTTAAGAAACTAAACAGAGTAAAAACGCCTTAAAAAGTAAAACCATTTCAATAACCCACTGAGCAATTATTCAAAAGCATAAATCCTTCACGTGTGAGAGCTTAGGAAGAAGTATACCAACAGCTTTGAAATAATATCAACTGAACAAAGGTGACATTTTTAGGAAATAGCAAAAGCCAAATATCTTAAACAATGTGCATGATAACAAGCCCAGAAAAGAAAATTATTTGTAATTATCATATAAGCCTCAAAAACTTATAGACTCTCATCCTTATTTTTTTTAATAAAAAAAACAAAAAACAAAACCTTATACATTCTCATCTGCAACTTGAACAAACAAAAGGGGCTCCTAGCTTTGCATATTTTTAGACTTCTAGATTCATTTATCAATTTGCTGAAAGTGGAACGATGCAAGCATGCCTATAATCATGCTATTTTAATGTAAGATAAAAAAATAATTATGAATACTAACTTTTTCCATTCAGAGTTACAATATAGATCATGTTCTTTTTCTTTTTTAGGTTTAGAATTTATTAGATACAATACTCAACATTCTTATCATATAGTATTGGACGCATTAATGAAAAATAGAGCTCATTGTCCTCCTTTACGACTTGAAGCTGAAGGACTTATCTTATAACAGTTAAATATCGACACCCTGGCTATTATAAAGCAACTAAATCAAAATACTCACACAAAGCCTCATGGAACACTAAAAAGCAACTGCAGTTGAGTTGCATACACAGCACACTAAAACTGGCAAGCTCGTAAGCCCCTTAACAAAGACAGCAACTTCCATATAACACAATGAAAACAACCAATAACTTAAAAATGATTCCTGTCGTTACAACTTTCCTAATCCAAATTTCCATCAAGCCAAATGTGAAATGCAATTATTAGAATGAAAATGTAAAAAGCAATCATTTGAGAGAAAATGTCAAAAGCAATCAGCATATATGTACGATTTAGCTAATAAAAATTCATATGAAATCAACTAAAAGATTGGATTTACCTGACGAGACACCTAGTGACTCATGTAAGCCCCACCAAATTGCCCAACACCAGGCTGCCCTCTTCCAGCTCCAGCTTGTCCTATCTGTTGATTCGGGTACCCAGCCTGGACTGAACCTGAACTACCATAGCCTCCCATTACTCCAGGAGTTACATTCGTTTGATTACCATAGGCACCCTGTATACCGTGACCTGCAACTGGTACAGCAGGATTAACAGCTGCAGTAGTTCCTAACGTCCCCAACAAATTAGTCAGTCCCAAACCAGCACCTTGAGTAGCAAGCAATGCACTCAGTGCTTGCCCAAGAGCAGGGTTCAGTGCCGCCTGAGCAGCAGCTGCAGCATTTTGGTACCCAACCACTGGTCCAACTGGTGCCATCATGTGTCCCGGTGCCCCAGCCACAGATCCGCCAAGAAAACCAGCATTATCATTCCTCTGAAACTGAGCTGCACCATACAAACTATGCTGATGTTGAGGTTGAGGTTGAGGCTGATGCTGACCCTTTCCTGGCTTTGGACCATCTATAGCTTTCTGGCAATGCAAAATATTCCCCTCAAAATTCTTATGCGGCTCTTCCAAGGCCTTCTTTGCACTCTCAGCAGTCTTGTACACAAATAAACAAAACCCTCTAGGCTTCCCTGTGACCTTATCAAGTCCCAAAGGCCCCTCTTCAATTTCACCAAACTTGGAGAAGAAACTATACAACTTATGTGGATCAAGCTCTGCCCCAACATTACTCACATAAATCTTCTTTTGGGTGTGCTCTGAAAATGATTGGGGCTGCGCTGCCTGGACTGGACCCGTACCACCACCCTGTGCCGGTACAGGGCCAATTGAGGCAAGCTGACAAGCGGCCATTCTGTTACCAATCTTTTTCTGGGGCTGCTTAAGAGCTCTACGTGCCCCCGAGCGGGCTTTGAAAAGAATAAACCCATAACCCTTTGATTTTCCCGATACCTTATCGCATACGGCCTTGCAATCCTCGATTTCACCGTACTGTTTGAACGCACTGATCAAGGTTTCGGCTGTAGTGTCCCAACCAAGTCCGTGAACGAAGATCTTACGATGCACGGTATCTTCATCTGCAACCTTTCGTATCCGATCCGCAACATCGCGGTGCTTATTCGCAGCTTCTTGAAGCAGATTAACAAGCTGGTCCTTACTGAAAGGTTCTAAAAGCTTCTCAATCGGCTCCTCATCTCCCTCATCTGCCCCGTTGTTAGGATTCTGGATTTTATTACCTTCTTCCTCATCTTCTGAACCGTCCTCTTCGTCGTCCTCATCTTCAGCTTCATCGTATTCGTCTTCTTCAATGTCCTCCTCTTCTTCTTCGTCGTAAAGATCATATTCTGGTTCGTTTTGGGGTTTTGGTTCCTGAACAACGTGCTGTTTCTGTAGCTGTTGTTGCTTCTTCTGGTGTCCGATAGACTCTGTAGATGTGGAAGTCAGCTTTCGCTTTCTCGCCATTGGAGAAACTGTACCGTCAGATAGAGATAGAATCGGGAAGTTAGGGTTAGGACTTAGGGTCTTTTTTTTTTCCCACCAATCTGCAGAGAAGCCACAAAAAGAAGAAACTGACTTCAAGTACGAAAGTAAATTGAGAACATCAAGGTCAATATTGTAAATTACTCATGAAAATATACCACTACAGCGCGTATTTAGGAGATGTTAAGCTTTTATTTTCCGATAATGAAACGATTTTCTTAGGAATTGTTGAAAATATTTCCGAATAAACCCATCACTCCAAATAACAACTAATGTAATATGTCATGCCCAGAACATATAATGAGACTCCTTTTTCATTAGTTTGTTGGATGCATAATTTATAATGAACATCAAGCAAATTGTGTGGAAGAGATGATGATACGAAGTGTTAGATTGTTAAATCAATTTTAAGCTCCATCACATGAAATAATTGCAAAAAGCCTATATATTATAACATCTTTTTTCTCTCGAAATATATTTATAAGAATCGTAATTGTCTTAAAGTGTAGCACGTGTGTTACTTAATCTTTTATACTTTTATAATCCAAGTATTTGAGAAAGTTAAATTTTATGGAAGATTGGCTCTACTTTATCTCATCAAAGAAAAAAAATACACACAATTATTCGTAATTTTTATTAATTTTATGTTTGATCTTTACCCTATCTTACTTCGTATTGTTCCCTTTGAGAACTTGAAAATGTGCATCTTATAGTTTTCTTTCCTTAAACATTTGCTTTTTATTGTACCAAAAATCCTCTTGTTCTAGCTGAATTGGTTGTATATCATCCTAAATATTTTGATTTATTATTCCTTCTTTTAAATTGTTCATTTGTTCTCCAGATTACTCCCTTATTGGCCTAACTTCTTTCATCTCTTCAATTAACTCCACAGTGTGGTCTATTTGTGAAGCAACTTTTGATGATTATAATTAACCATACTTCCTTGAACTCGCAGCTCTCTATTTTATCTTCTTACTTCTTTGAGTTCTCTTTTAAACTCAAATAATTGTTATTTAATATCAAGATTATGGTTAGCTTCTTGTTGGTCATCATTAGGATGTCTTGACTCATTTTCTTCCGCTTCATGAATTTATATAACCATGGTCTGCTTACCAACCAACCTCAATCTTTTCATTACTTGTGTGCCTATCATCTTCAAGGTGTTGGATTAAACATGGAAACGTGATATTTTTTCAAAATTTTGAGATGAATCTTGATAAAGTGAGATGTAATGAATTAATGTTACAACTTTTAATACTACATCTTAAGATAATGTAAAAATATTAAAAGTTGTTTGATTTTAGAAAGATAAACAAGATATATATGATAAATATGAGTAAATATGTGTGATTTATGACCGTGATCATATATATGTGTACGTGTGTGATACAAAAATATGTGTTAATTATATAGGGATACACACCAACAAGCATCAAAAGGTTAAAATAATAAAATATTACAATTGATTTATATGCGACCACCTAGTTGGTGTGAGGTTAAGTTTGGGCTTGATGTGTTACAAATATAAAGATCAAGACGGGTAAATGGTTTAAGATTTGGGCATTATGATACACCAAACATATGATCGTACTTTACGTTCAACTAATATATAGATTTAATAATATCTTATTATAAATTAATACAATCTAAATTTTAAAATTGAGTCAATAGTCGTTATTTTAACATTAGTTATGTCTTATATGTTTTTTAAGTTATCAATTGTTTTAAAATTTTATATTTATTGAAACATTTTAATTTATCTTCTATTTTATTTTAAATAAATGAGTTATTACTTTAAAATTTTTTTATTTGATAAATAGTAGCATTTATGTTAATTTTGTAATAATAATTAATAATTATATTTTACTAACTTTTTTTATATCTTATTTGTAATCTCCTTAATTTAACATTTCTTTATTAATTAATATTTAACATCTAAGATCTATTTATATTAAACAATAAAAATAAAAATAAAAATAAAACAATTAAAGATGATATGATAAAAGATATTTAAATATATAATCAATAATTTATAAATAAAAAATATATATATATATAATTTTAACACTAATTTTCATTCATTATTTCTATTTATTTACTTTATTTACTTTATTTTTAAAGGAAAATAAATTGATATATTTTGAGTATATTATATACTATATTATTTTATACTTACCATAGATTAAATAAAAACTATCACATTTGAAATATATATGTTGAACAAAACCATGAACCCTATATCTACTATATTTCTACGAATCCAAATTTACTCTTATTTACACTTAAAATTATTACATGTATTGTCACCAAGATAGAACACACATATATATTCATTTGTATTTGTACATTAATTACTCTTAAATATTTTATGTTAAAAAATTTAAAATAATATTATTACATACTTAATTCTCAATATATATATATATATATATTATATGTTAGAAAGAAACGATATAATTTAAATAATTATTTTTAATAATATTTATAAAAAAATAGATATATTAAAAAAAATTAAAGAATATAACTCAAAAATATTATATAAAATATGTTAGACAGAGTAAGATATTGTTACTATCTAAATTATTAGTTATCATAAAAATAATTTATTAATGATAATTTTATTTAATAATTATAACATTAAGATATAAATTTTATTATAATAATAATTATTATTGTCATTATTATTATAATAAAATTTATTATGAAAATATTATTATTTATTATATATTAATTAAAATATGTATATATATTACGAGGATAAATAATATTATAACTTTTTATTAGATATTTGATTGTATATGCTACGAATCACAGTTTTCAATTAGCCTCGATCTTTGTGTATGTAGGATAAGGGTCAAATGGTCATAAATTGTAGGGAGTCTTTTTATATAGTTTGAGGTATAAATTTAAATGGTTGAAACAATTACGTCTTTTTTTATAATTTAGTTAAATTTTAATCTCATAATTAAAATATTATCTCAGTGATCTAAATTGGATGTGGACTATGAAGCTTCGAGTACTGAAGTGTTGAGGGTCCTTTGAAGACATAAAAGTCTCTTAATATGCAACTTCAGATTGCGACTAACTAAGAATTAGGAAAGTTTGGCATGCTTTGTTTTATTTTATCAAGATATGATAATTTTTATTAAAAAAAAAAACAAGGGTATGACATTAGAGCAACACAAACATGAGAGACCAAATAAGAAAATTTTGAAACCTTGGAGGTTTTGTAATTAGATTATGAGCATAAGATAATCTATTTGGTAGAATTTTATTTTTGTCATCACAACTGATAAGTAAATATATTTAAATTTTTATAACTTAAGGAAAGTATATTTAAAACATGTTAAATATTGTGTTAAAATATATATTAATTTTTTATAACATTTTAAATATATGTTAAAAATATTTTAAATAAATTAAAATTATGTTTAATTCCGGGAGAAGTTTTAGAAACAAAACTAATAAAAAACTTGGTTTCATCTCTCTTTATATAAAAAGCCCGTGGATTTTCTTGTACTTGTGAGGACTAAAATATCCATATTTTTATTTTATTTTTCAATTTTAGCTTTTGTCTTTTTTTTTAAATTAATAAACATTAAAATGTCAAAAGATATCATATTTTTATGTAAAATTATGTTTGATAGTTTTATTATATATTATCTTTATGTTTGATAAGATAATTATTTTAATCACGTAAAAATAATTATATTTATAATATTTGAAAATTAATATGATTTGTGCATATTGATTTAATGAAAACGATTATGTTTAATTAATTCATTTATGAGTTGATTATATTTATGTTAAAATCATCGTTTTGTGTTGAGATCAATCTTATAACAACTAAAAATAATTAACTAATATACATTATTTTTAAGTAAAAAAATCTTTATTAAATTCGATAAGTTCATGCCTATTGATTTATTTTTTTATTAAACTAATAAATTAATTAATTATTTATTTTAAAAGTTTTTTTCAAATCACTATAAACTTTTAACATTAATTTTTCATACTTTTATAATAAAATAAAGCTAAAAAAATAACATCAATTTTAACCCCAATATTTTATTTTCTGAAATAAAAATGTTGAAAGTACGACAATTGTTGCTATAATTCAAAACTACGATACACTTGTGAAAACATTTTGATATAAATAAAACTAAATATATGCAACAATTTAATTTTTTATAGTCATTTTATTATTAATATTATTTTTATTTATGAATATGTAGTACACATTGTTTAAATAAATTAATACATTGTTAAGTTAAAAATTTAATATTTATAATATATATTAATCGTATTCGCATAAAAAAATTATTAATCATTAAATACTCTCATATGATATGCATTAAGAAATGTGAAAATAACCACATAAATTAATATTAATATCAAACAATCAATAATTTTAAACAAAATAAATAATAGTTATATTTTTTTATTGTGATTGATAATCTTAGTTTTTTCCAATCTTATTTGGCTTCTTTTTCCCTCTAAATTCAAATTCTTGTATCTTATTTTCTTGAAAAATATAAATACCTAATACTTGATTAAAAAAGTAAATAATACGATGAACGGAGAGTAATATATCATCACTTATTTCGTTAACAATGAATAGTTTATTATTTGATAAAAGACTTTAATGATAAAATATTTTTTTCCAATCACTTATATTTTACTTTATTTTTTTATCTTTATCGTTTTCTATTATATATTGTTGCATAAGCTTAATTATGTTATACACTTTATGCTATAATCTTAGATATTGTTTCCTCAAGCTAAACACTAATTTGTAGCCTCTTTTTTAATTTAATGAAATGCTCTAAGTTCGGGGGAAGAAATTAAAGAAAAAATAACCAACTCATTAATTACTGCATTGTTTGCTACATGTGATGTAAAAGTAGGATCGTATTGTATCATATTATTATGATTTGCATATACATAGAGAGAGTGTAGTATGAAGTCAAGAAGAGTTATGTATCTGTGTTCCTTGTTTGATTATGCTTAGCATATCTGTGTGTATATGTATAAGGATAACATGAAAGTATTTTATTAAACTATACATAGATTTATTGCACGTAGATCTACGTGATATGTTCACATGAATATATTGTTTTGTGTGCACAAGATAAAAGTTGTAGTTACAAACTGTGGAGCTCAGGTGAAACTGTGATTTCAAATATGTAACATGAATGGATTCATCAAGATGAATGTGTTAATTCATGAAGATGTATGGATGTTATGTCTATATAGATTGTACAATGTTTTTCCACAAAAAGACACAAGGGAAGATTGTATATCTTGTTGGTATTCTAATGTGTAAAATATAGTTGTATTTTTTTTAGTGTATTGTCATTCTTAATGTAAGATTAATTATTGACGGTTTATTATTATACACACTTACATTCTATGTATAGTTTATATATTTTTATGATACACATACCAATAGGAGTTAGTAGCATATAGTTGGTATGTTTAAATTGTGTATGTGCATCAGATTTATTTTTGTGTTTGTAGGTATTTGTGAAAAACTACTTGAAAAAAATTCTAGCAAAATAGTTGTTTTTAAGAGCTTGTCAAGTGGTTGACAAGATAGTCAACAAGATGATCGATGAGAAATTGTGGCTATTATCTTCATCGTGATGGCTATTATGTTTATTGATGTGGTTGATGAGGGTCGTTGTAGTTGAAGGATTTTCTATAAATGCTATCATTTTTATTATTTGAATTAATTAGAAAACAAGGAAAACCCCTAACAATTTGTAAAATTGAGTTATTAAGTTAAAGTATTTCATAATTTTCATATCAACAATAAGTTGAGTGTGATATCATATTATTGATACATTGAATGATTTGTTAAACTTATCTTCGAATGAGTTAATTAAGATTCGATTAACACTAAGCCAAAGTTACATCTAGCTATATAAGCATATGATTGTATTTACCCTAGGTTATTATCACATACTTAGTCGTGGACAATTATAAACATATAGCCTTGTTTGTATGATCGCATGTTATGCAAGTACAATCAAGTTTAATTCAAACATGTTCATATAAGGAGAACCTAGTTGTGATTAGAAAACCTTTCTTATCTTTGCTACTTTCCTTATTATCACACGTTGTTCTTGCCATGAGGAGTGTTGGATGTGATCATTTAATCTTGCTATGTGAAAGAGTTGGGTGAGTTTTACAATGTCCACATTACCTTACTTTGGTTGTGAACTAGATCCCAGACTCTTTGATTAATCTAATATGAACTTAAGGATATCAAAATGTGATCTCTCACTTTTTGGGATTCTTCTAAAAAGTAGTATTTTGTACAATCATGACATTTCGGTACAACGAGAGGCATAAGTACACAAGTTAAAAAAAGAGTGACAATAGGATAAAAAAACCTAATGTTATAAAATGAAGACACCCATAATAACAATATCAAAACTCACAGGAAAAAACCTAAGTGTTAGAAAATGAGGATACCCGCAAAAACAATATCAATACTCCCCACATGTATGCAATATCTCTAAAAAAATGAGCCATGTCATCAACAGATCCCATTAAAATCCCAAAATTACTATCGTATACATAACCAAAAAAATCACATTGCTTGGAGAGATCAATCTATCATAGGATTAAGACCCCCTGATTGGAACTTTGCTAACTAAAGGTGCATCGGACAAAATCTTACCAAATGAGGACCAGTTAGATGGACCACTACAAAACAAAACCTTGTTGGATGGAACATTAATGATGACACCATCCCCAACTAGCAACTTAACCACCATGTCCCACGAACCCTTTTGATCCATCTTCATCTCAACATGTACCCATGACAGCCAAATATGTTTCTATCCATATGTCCTTTCGTTCTCCATAACTCAGTACAATATGTACATCCAATGTATAATGGTATAAGTGCAACCTCTCACTTCGAGAAAGTACGATGCAGTTAAGAAAAAGACTTTAGGGATTTAAAGAAGTTCTTCTGCTCAAAGGTTTTCTACGTAAAATTGAAGAGTCTGACAGGCATGTCCTATAATATAAAAAGCAAAAAACACCCTGTAACTCAATAATTGACTTTTTGAATATCAACATTGCATATCTCCCCAAATAGAATCTCAATTTAGAATCTAGAAAAATGAACAATGACAAGAACCATTATGCATGTTTTGAATGGTTAGACATAATGCAGATTCCATTGACCGAATAGGTGAAACAACACATAAAGGTGGGCCCAACACCACAGTATGACTAAAAAGGCCATGAAGCCCTAATAATAACGAAATCATATAAAGACCTAATCGGCCATTTATCTAGGTTTAAGAAGTCTAGTGGTTTGATATTAGATGTAAATTGATACACATCACATGACGAGAAATGAGTGGTCCCAATTAATAGAAATGACTCACAAATAATTCCTTTAAATGCGTACTTATCAAATGATCATATATATATATATATATCATTATATTAACATTATACACTTAACATAATAGAATACACACAAACATTATACACTTAACATAATAGAATAATAATACACACAAACAACTTGAGAGATATAATCTTCATACTTCTTTCCTCCTTATCACAAAAAGAGATCTATAACTCTTCTACTATATATAAACTTATTATATTGATTTAAATATTAGAGGATTAAAGTTCTATACTTATATTTGTTAAACTTTCTAACAAGTTTTTTTATGATTATAGGAAGACAAAAAAGATAATATTATCTTGTTTTGATGGCGAATAAAAAACAACATCAACATATTATTATCATTATAACTTTGATCAATTGAATAAAACGAGAATAAAATTATAAAATAATTGTGTTTAAATTTTAAAAATAAATTGTATTTATAAATGAAGAAAGAAAGTTTTTTTTCCTATCTCTATTTCTTATTGTAAAATTAATTATTTTTTCCCTTTATATGATATTTTAAGTTTAGAAGTTTAGATCTTTTTTCATATAAATAAATAAATAAAATAAAACTAAAAGATATTTAGGAAAATAATATTAATAAATCACGACATTTCTTTGTTATATACCAATAACTCCCATTATATTTTATTTAGCAAAAAAAAAAAAAAACTCCCATTACATTTTTTCTTTATACCAAAATAATTGATGACAAAACAATTTAGGGACATAATTTGACATCAAAATTATGGAAAGTTTCGTAAGAGAATGATAAGTTAGGTTATTGGTGGTTAACTTATAGCTACTGAATATGTCGTCGGAAATAAACCTCATACTTGTGATATTGTTTTTATTTAATAAAAAATAATATTTTTTTAAATAACAATATAATTTAGATGTTATGAGTTTATTTCCTATCATCATAAATTTATGTTAAAACTATACTAGTATAATATTTTATTTATTTAATAAAAAAAATTAAATTTTTTTAAAGAACAAAATAATCCAAAAATCAATATTGATAAAAATATGGATTTTATATTTTTTAATTTTAAATATTTTATATTTATGGTATATTTATTCAAAAATATTTAAAGTATATAAAAGTTAATGAAATAAAATCTTAAAATAATTTAAATTAGTGTACCATCTAAATTCCAAACCCTGTCTAAAATATGTCAGGGCTATAAAAAATAGTAAGAATCTTTTCTTAAAAACAAAAAAACAGGTGAGAGTAGCCACAGACATTTTATCTCTAAGTAATTAAAATTATAATTAATTACATAAATAACACTATTTTTTTAAATAACTAATAAATTATGAATTAAATATGATTATTATAATATCAAAATCGTGTTTAATTATAATCAAATATATATTAATATTATTTTTTATATTCATAAAAAATATAATATTTAAAATAATTAGATATAATTTTATTTATTTTTACTTTAATATCTTTTATTTTATTTAGAAACATGTATTAAATTAATTAAAAATAAAAATTAATATCAATATTTTAAATAATATAGTAGATTAAGAATCATGTTAAGATTTAGTTTATTAAAAATAAATACAATTTTAAACGAATATTTAAAAATAAAAAAATATAATTAAATCATAAAAAGTTTATTAATAATTTATAATTGATAGATATAATTAAAATTAATATCTGATAATTACGTAATTAGCGTGATTGTCCACTCTCGCGAGTAGTGTGTGAATGTTATTAAAAAATATATTAATAGAAAGTAGATTAATAAATAAATAGAAAATGGGAAAGAAGGGCAGGAATCAATCGAAAGTGACAAGATAAGATAGCCGAAAGTAGTATCCACTGTATCGCCAAAAGATGTGGGTTGTGAGCGACTTTAACATCTTTCGTTCTCACACTAAATCTTTGTGACCGTAGGGTTGAGATTTTTTATGAGAATTTATAATAAGAAGATATTATTTATTAATAAATAATAAATATTTAATTATATATTATATATTTTAAATTAATTAAATATTAAATAGTGTAAAATTATAGATATAATTAAATTATTTGTTTCTTTTAATTCTTGTTGAATAATTAAAATAAAATATATTTTTATAAATAAATATAAAAAAAATTATATCAAATTATAAAAATACAGATTTGAAAATTTGGTAAAGGAGGGGAGTATATTCTCGTAACTCAGAGGCATTTTTTTTCCTAATAAAAGTTAAAAGAGTCTACCTTTTGAATTATAAATTAAATTACATTTTCTTTATTAGGCTATACAGTGATAATACGTGATAAAAAAAATTTAAATATTTTAATTGAAAGAGACATGTAAGTCGTGTCAAGGGTGGGTATTCACGTAATTAATCGAAATTCATAGACCCAAACGCGTAAAATCTTAATCGAAAATTGTAATTGCCTAAGAAAATTCCACACGAGAGACCCAAATGCACACGTCAATGAGCTGTAGCCTTGAGAAGTTGTGAGTCATACACCAATTACACACGTATATAAAATAAAACGTCTTGATCTCTTCCTCTTCTCTGTTTCTTTCGACTCAGCTCTCTAGTTCATAGTTCTCTATTTAATTTTGATATTGAATAACAAGTTTTGCTGCTTTCTGTTCTCCTTTCTTAAAGATAATCAAAACCATAAGAAGATCTGAAACTCGCTCTCATCTGTCATGGAGGATCGCAATGAGGTGGTCTCTAACTCTGTTTCTACCCCTTGTATATTTGTATTGCTTTCACTTGCTTTCTTGCTTTGTTGTTTAGTTTCCGAGAAATAGTGGAAAACTTGATTGGCTAATTCTATTTTGATTTGTTGAATTTAGTGTTTCCTTAGCATTACTGAATTGCTAGATTAATTCATTCTTAGATTTTAGAATTTCGTCTATTTTCAATGACCTAACAGACGATGAATTTATTTCTGCTTCGCATTTGTTCTACAATTTATCCTTTCGGAAACTTGTCTACTTATGACTTTTTAAATTTCTCTATTTTAATTTAAAATGACTTCACTGAATTGGCTGGTGAATTCAAAGAGTTTTTTTTTATCTCATGTTATTGGCTCTTGTTTTCCCTCATCTAAAATGTTTTGGTCCGTCATTTTAGAGAAATGCGCTTTCTTTTGGTCTAACAACTTGGTTCTTAATCTTTGTGGAAGCATTCATAGGTAATCATTCAACTTTTCTCAGCAAAATAAATAACTTTTTCTCAAAGCTGAAACAGTCAAAGTTCTCTCTTTTTTATTTCATTTTTCCATTGTCATGTCTCGTATAAAACTTTATCTCAAGTCTCAACAACATTTTCAAAGGCAGATGATATAAATCAGGATTGCCATTTTAAAGCTTTCCTTTTTCTTTTCTTTTTTAAAAAAATGAAAATATGAAATTTGAAGCTGAAAATAGAATTACTCGTAATTTTGCAAGTCCGTACTCCCTAAGACTAAGTTGTTATTTATTACTCTCTATTCTTATCACTAATTAGATTACTTTTTCTCTAAAATTTGTATGGAGTATTTTTTTTTCAAATAAAAAGTTATATTAATCTTAAATTTCATATAATTTGATTGAAAGTGATCATATTATATAAACAATGAATAGTTTCTATCTGATTAGCCCCTATCCACCTTGCAAAGCTCGAGATAGTTTCTCCTATCCTGATCAAGAGGATAATTACAATAATTTACATGAAGTACTACATCATTATTACAAATTAAATATACACTATATTAATAACATGACTTTCTCTCTTTATTATGAATTGGATATTTATGTTTTTCAAAAGAATAATTACCCTAATTGTATATTTGATTAATCTAAAATACATCATAGCTCACATCACTTATTCACGGAAGAATGAATTTTTTTCTGATTGATCAATCAACTAGTGGATGGTGGGGATTTCTTCTTTAATGCATGGGTTTGCGAATCTACTTTCACGTACTGCAAATTAAATAATGTTTTTTACACAATATTAGAAGAATGTAAATTTTCTTACTTATCAATCAACTAGTGGATGGTGGGGATTTCTTTTTTAATGCATGGTATGCAAATCATGTATTTAACTTTAAATTGAGAGAGTAGAATGAAAATTTCAAGGTTATATAGAAATATAGGTACATCATTGGGTATGATCTAAACCTTACTAGATATTTTATTTAATCTGTTTAAAATTTTAATTTTAAAATTATTTGTGTTGATTTTTTATTTCATCATTAACTTTTAAAAAATATTTTATTTTAAAATGTAAAAAATATTTCTAATAAAATTATTTTAATACTTAAGAAAACTAAATAAAATAAATTAAATACTATTAGAAATATGAATTATTTTATTAAAATAATTATCATTAATTTGATATGACTCTATTATACATATTATCAACAAACATTCTACGAAATAATTATAATAAAATTTAATAAAGTTAAATAAAATATAATTATATATAATATATTAAATATAGATGTAAAGATGTCTGGACTTGATTGGAGAAATTTTTCATTATAGTATTATTGACAATGTCAATAAAATATAAGATAAATGTAAACTTTTTCTTTCAAATCTAATTTCTTTACTACTTTTTCAAATAATGCTTCAATTTTATTGGCTTAGTGTAAGCTATAAACATGAGGGTGACCTTACTTTTCTCCATTGTGCTGATAATATTATATTCTAAAATTCATTTAATTCTAATAACAGGATTATCAAATTTAAAATGAGTTATTACCTTGTAGAATTACTCTGCCATCTATTTATTCTCTGAATCAACTTAGGTGAAAAGTTTGTGTAATATTTAATGAATATCCTGTTGTGTACCATGTGCATTGTGATGTAAGATGACTTTATTTAATGTTGGTGGCATCTAGTAATCGGTGGCATTACTGTTTTGTATTGTCATTACTTTTGCTTTTAAATTTCAACTTGGGATTAGCAGAGCAATTTTTTTAAGGGAATTGATATTTCAAGAGAAAAAAGAATAAGAAAGATTTATGTAAAAACAATTTAAAATTTATACTCATAATTTAATGATTGAGTGTTTTTAAGATTATAAATTTTGCTTTGACAATAGGAAGAACAACTCTGACAATAATGCTACTTTTTTAAAATACTCGTATGTGTTAACTGAACAATAAATCCATTATCAATGCTGATAGAGTAATTGTTTATTGTTTCTAGTTATATTTTTGTAAGGAAGAATGTTTCTTCCTTTTATTGTACTAATTGCACCTCAAAAAATATTATTTCTGACTTGTACCATTGCAGAAGAATGCTCCCTGGCTATCAGTGCCACAGTTTGGGGACTGGGACCAGAAGGGTCAAGTTCCAGACTACTCTCTTGATTTCTCGAAAATCAGGGAGATGAGGAAACAAAACAAGAGAGATATATCCAGAGCAAGTATTGGAAATGAAGAAGAATTAATTTCCTCATCCACCACAAATAGTGCAAATCCTGCTCAAATTGATCAACAACCTCATTACCATCAGGACCAACACTCTCCCTCTGTAAGATTCCTTGTCCTGCTTTCTTCTTTCATATGATGATGCGTTGCATATCTGTAAGAAGTGGTAGTTGGTTTAGAAGTTGCATTACTATGAACAAAATTTATGGTGGCAGTATGCATGTGGTTGGATTGTGGGGAAATCCTTGATTTTATAAGATGACCAAATTATCATCCACTTGGTAGCGACTATCTAATAGAATAATGGAAACTTTTATATGTAATATAATGCTGAAAAAGTATAATTTGATAACTTTTAAGAATGATTAGATGTAATGGTTTACATAATGATTATGTGTAATCAGTTCTATTAAACCATATATGAAAAATAATGTAATACGTGATTATCCTTTTGATCCTGTCTTTCATCTTGAAATGAGTTCATGTTATAGATTTGGTCGATTTGATTAGATTAAAAGGAATGCTAAGGTACACAGATTATACACACTAGTTATAGTATTCCACGTGGTAAAAGAAATGATACATTTTTAGATAGTTTTATCACATGACACACCATAACTGGTATGTGTATAAAAAATTTCATATATATGCATTGTTAGCATTTCTCCTCTTAAGTCATTGATGAAATGATATTGGTTGTTTATGGAATTAATGACCTGTATTCTCAATCATGCTTAATACATGCATCATTTACTATAAAAATTTAGACTTTCTAAGAAGAGTAATACTAATGCTATAGACATCAAATAACATGTTGTTTTGGATTGGACTTTAAATTGAAAAGGTGAGATGTTTAAATAATTATGTGATCATTTATTAATAAGAACCCAATTATATTATGACATGTGGATTGTTCCATGCATCAAATAGTGATAAAAAAACATTTTACTTTTAAGAAAAACTTGCACATAAAATATACGTGGTTAGTTGGGAGTAAATGCATGTCTTACTGTAGTAACAATAAAACCATAATGGCATAACGGTATGAAGATACATAGAGACCGGATAAAAGTTTAACCTTAAAAAAAAGAAGCCTTCTACGTTCATAGCAATCTATAAAATTTGATTGGTGACCTTGTCCACAAGCAATTCTTCCACATGCTCGTGCCATATTTTAGGCCATGACCTTCCTCTTAACACATAATCATGCTGGTGTAGAATGTACAGAAACCTATTCTTTAATATACTATAAAAGAGCAAATGTTAAAAGTATACGACTGATTGGAATCTGCTATCTTACTGTGGTGTATTATAGTTTTTTGGTTTCATCCGGCAATTTATAATCTCGTGTTGGATATTGGCCATTGAGTGAGTTTTTTGTACAACTAATTTTTGTTTTCAACAAAAAATGATTTCAAACTGACTAGTGTTTGAACCTAAGGAACTAAGGTCCCTGACGTCTCTCACGATAGAGGAAAGGTAGTTGAGATTTAACTATCTGAAATGACCATCTGGGAGGACTGATTCATGATTTAATTTAACAATACTTACCGTTTCTTAATATATATTGCCTCATCTATGTATTTGAACCCTATTTACTTTTTATGCCAGTATTAGAAATTGGTAATTCTGGATTATCTATTCTTGTTATGATATTCTTTTTTACCCATATTTTCAACTATTATATATTAAATATTCTTATTTAGTTAACCAGTACAATTTCTGTCTAAATTATACAGTAATAATAATGATTTATGGTAATTCAGTAGTACAATTACTACTAAAATTGATCAAAATGTGTATCATTAACTTAAATAGAGTTATTTGATGTGTTCCAACTGAGAATAGGGGTTAAAAATTATACCAAAACAAAAATAGGGATAATCCAAAGTACCAACCCCTCGTATAAGCTTTTTATTTGTAGATAGTTCTTGGTTTAATTCCTTTTGTCGATCTTCATACAGGGGAGGCGAAGCTTCTTCAGCTACTTCAATTGTTGCGTCAAAGTGTGATGAACGGAAGTTATCTCCTTCTGTCTGTTAATTTTGTATTCAGATAAGTTCTGATATGTAGTCATTTATTTGCTCTTGCTAATGCTTCATGTTTGTGCTTTCATTTTTGAGCTCCATCCATTCAGCTTGGAGATTGTAATTTGTCTGGAATGCAGATGGAAACAGCGATGTTTTAGCATGTAAAACATTCCCTTTTAATTTCAAACCATCTTCAACCAAAAAGAAAGATAAACCGACTCAATTCTTATCCTTGAGTTCCTTTATTAGCACTTTTAGAGTATTGGTTTTATTGCATCATAATACAAGACAAAATTATAAAAGTTGAAGTAATTTATTTTGTTTAGGATTTTTATTTAGAGTTATATTAAAGTAATAGCTTATTTTCATGTATTACTAAAGTCTCACGTAGAATACTTAGAATTCTTTTTTGTGTATTTCTAAAGTTCCACATGGAAATTTTATAAAATATTTTAGGGACTTTTCAACTATAAATAACTAGACTTGTCTGTATAAAACATTATAGAAAATAAATAATTTAGTTATATTAAAGAAGTTATCTTTTTTTTCTTATTTCTAATTTTTAGAAATAGTTCTTATTTTTTCCATTTGGAAGTTGAATTGCTTTTATTCGTAATATAGAGGAATATCTTTAGGTTAGTTCTAATTTAGAATTGCTAGAGTGCTCGTATAAAGATAGATAACATAGTTAGGTTTGTCTTATTCTAGATTTTCTAGAGTGTTTGCTTAGATAATAGTTTCTTTGTATTGGTTTCATAACACAAATATGAGAACCTATTGCCAAAAGAGTGAGTCTAATTAGTCTAAATTTTGTTCATATTTTTCTTATTTTTTAAGTGATTCTATATTATTAGTGCATTTGTGATTCTGTCCTGCCTATGATGCAATGTGTTTGTAATATATCACACATTGTTTAGGAAATTAAGTGATGATGTGCTTATAAGGGATGAATGTTCTTTAAATGATATGACGTATTTTGGGGTTTCTTCTTAGAAGTAAAGTCGTAAGGTACTTTTGAACTTATAGTTATGGACCAAAGTAGACAATCTCGTACCATATGGAGTAGGTCATATTTCGTTGTAAGCGGACAGATTAATCATTCTGTATCAGTTGGTATTAGAACCATAACCTTATTGAGTCATATAAGTTTGCATTCTTTTGAGGACGTAAAACTCCTTAAGTAGGAGTTTCCACTGAACTATCAAGTCATAACCGTGGGTTTGTTGAACGTAAAGTTATGGACTAAAGTTGACAATATTATACCACGTGGAATAGGCATCACATTGTTCCGTATCACATAAAGAACAATAACATACAATATATTGCTTGTCATAGCAATGGTGATCACATGGTTGCCATGAGGTGACAGTTCAATAAATAGATTTATACAGATGTGCTCAAGAATATGATCATATAAGAGCATAAGAAACATCTCATTAGTTGGATTTGAGTGCTACAATTTCTTATTGTAAACATGTTGAAATTGATGTTAAATAGGCTTTTTATACTTATTTCAAAGACAAACTCTATCTTATAGAGTCTCGCTTATTCTATGAGTAGTGTTAAGAATCTTCTTACTCATGGTTTATTATTTCTTAATGCTCTTTCTCACTACATCATTTCAATCACCAATCATGGGAGATTAATGTCATCTTAATTTTATGGTATACAATTTGAGTATTTTAATTTTCTAATATGCTTCATCTTGTAGACTCAATAAATCAATTATATATTATTTAAAAATGTTGATTTAGGGTTATTTGTGTTATTTTGGATTTAAAAATGTTGATTTAGGGGTATTTGTTTTATTTTATAGGCAAATAAATATTTGAATTTTTTTTTTTTTGAAACTTTTTATCAATTTATGGTGTTGGTGGTTGTATTTAAAATTACCATGGTTGCATCTAGAAGAAAGTTGGGGTAAAAATGAAATTATGCACATGTGGATCACAACAGATATGCGGAACGAACCAGTTAAGAACCGAGCTTGGTGGATGTACACGGGAATCTATGCGATGTACTTAGTATTTACGGTGCCCAAAATACACTAAACTCCGCCATTTTTTTGCGTCCAATCAGCACGTCTCAGCTCCATGAAACGACATTGTTTCCACTGTTCACCACTTGCACCAAATGCTACGGTCTTCCTTGTCCTTTTTCGTCCAACTTGTGCCACGTGCATGCATTTTTGGCTTAAATGAGAGTCATCAGAGATTTTCATATCTACTGATCCAAAATGTTCCTAAGTTAGTGTGTTACATAAATATAAAGTCTATACAAAAATTTGAGAAAAAAACTCAAATTGCTATATCAATTAAGATAACATATTCACCATTTTTTGGCCATTATTGCAAGCTTTTGAAAAAAGGAAAATCAACCCATGTTTGATATATATATCATCGACGATATTTTATAAGATAATACATTTAATAATTTGATTATATCAGGCTAAAAAATTGTCATGGGATTTTAGTTATTTGTTGGACTAATTATTTTTTAATACAAATTTAAGATTTTTTTTTATTTTGTTTTTTTTTATTTTTAATTATGAATTATTGATGGATTAAATATTGATTCATAATCAAAGATAATATTTTAAAATTAGGTTGTTTGAAAAATTATTTAAATTTAATTATGCTCTTTTATAAAAGAATCTAAATTAATTAATTACTTTTCAGACTAAAGAAATTGGTTAGTTAATTGTGTCTGAAAATATTCATATTCATTCGAATTTTCTAATTTTAATGAAAAGTTAATAACTCAACTTAGAAGCCACTGTTAAATTATATCAAATAATTCAAAACATGGTCGGTGACTTTGCTAAAATTTTCATTAACTAACTCATGTTTTTAATTAAAATTATCACCTCGTCTCTAGTTAACTTAATTTTTTAATTAGTTATTTTTTATTTTATTTTCAATATTTTCTATATTGTTTAGTGTTTTAAGATTATTTATTTTATTGTATTAATTTACTAATTTTAAGAAAATAAATAAATAATTTAAAACTATTATAGTTCCGCTAGAGATCAACCTTTATGGAAAGCCATTAAAGCACCCTAATTAGGTTTTTTAGTTATGTGCCCTATACAATGACGTTAAACATCATTGTGCATATTCATTAGGGAATGATATTTTAATTGCTTATCTATTTTCTTGCGAATTTTCTTTTTCAACTTCACACCCTTTTTCAACTATTATGCTTTCTATTTATTAATCCCAACTTCTTTATCCACTAATCCATACCCTTTTATACTCTTAGCTTCACTTTCTTCAAGAATTTTGAACAATAATAATAACGATAAGTCTAGATTAATGAGTAGCTTTATTGTTTTACTTCCACCATATGATGGGTTAATTGAGAATCTCTTTGAAGTCCAGAGAAATCTTTAGAAGAAATCTAATGGAGAGGGAAATAAGCCTTGCTTAGATTTCAGTACTAGGTTTATAAAAAACTTTTTCGAACATTTTAGTGGAGCCACGTAATTCCTTTACTAATTCTGGTAATAAGAATTTCAAATCTAAGATAAACTTGCTATGAAAAATCCAATTTCAATTGGGTTTTAAATTTTGGTGAATGAGTCGTATCAATGGGTTATAAAGGAAATTGTAGTTGCACAAAGTTTAAAGAATCGGCAATGAAACATTGGAGATGGGTTATTGGAAGCTGGCATGAGTCTTGTTATTTAATAGAGATTTAGCTGTTAGATACTCAATTCAATCCAGAAACATTCATAAAACCATATGAATTCATAATTTAAATGCAGCGGAAACAAAATTGGATTGAAAACATACCTCCTGCCATTGATCAAATTTCAGCACTTACACGAGAATTCCAATGGATTTTCTGTTCGATGCTTTCACTGGTTTCTCACACTTATTCTCTGCGTATTGATGGTGTAATCTGAATTGTTATGCAGTTAATAGTGAGAGGACCCGATACTTTATTAAGGTTCTTCCATCAAGAACCTCGTTCGGTTTCGGAATCGACGTACGGTTCCGACGAACCGAACCGTCACCACGGTTCACTAACGTTGCACCACTTTGATTTACATTCTCCCACTTGGTGCAAACGTTAAGCGAAATTCTCTTGAGTAACAAAACACATGAATCATAGCGATAGGTCCCCAAGAGCGAGTATTATCTTCCATGTATTACAATGTATTTAGTTTCTCAAGTATTATACTTTATGTGGTAACTAAACTTAATGAATAAATCCTATATTTATTCTTGGTCCAATAAAATATATATATATTCTCAAATAAATTAAGGTGCACATGAATATGAGAAAATATCACAATATATAAGAGTTTCATTAATTAATTGTATATATACATTTACAAAGTGGAACCAATTCCCATTTTCTCTACATGATCCTTGAATTTCATTGGTGGCATGCCTTTAGTCAAAGGATCAGTAATCATCAACTCAGTGCTTACGTGCTCAATGACCACTTTCTTTTCCTTAACACGTTCTCTTATGGCCAAGTACTTAATGTCGATGTGCTTACTACGACTACCACTTTTGTTGTTCTTAGCCATAAATACAGCAGCTGAGTTATCACAGTATAATCTTAATGGCCTAGAAATAGAGTCAACTACTCTAAGCCCAGAAATGAAACTCTTTAACCATACACCATGCGATGTGGCCTCAAAACATGATACGAACTCGGCCTCCATAGTGGAAGTAGCAGTCAATGACTGTTTCGCACTCCTCCAAGACACAGCTCCACCGGCAAGCATGAAAATGTAACCAGATGTTGATTTTCGTGAATGAATACAGCCAGCAAAGTCCGCATCGAAGTAGCCAATTACTTCCAGTTCATCGGTTCGTCTATACATGAGCATATAATCCTTGGTTCCTTGTAGGTACCTCATCACTTTCTTTGCAGCTTTCCAATGGTCAACACCTGGATTACTCTGATATCTCCCTAGCATCCCAACAACAAATGCAATGTCAGGTCTGGTGCAGACCTGAGCATACATCAGGCTTCCAACAGCTGAAGCATATGGAATGGTTTTCATCTGTTCTCTTTCAAAATCATTCTTTGGGCATTGGTCCAAATTGAACTTATCACCCTTCACAATGGGAGCAACACTTGGTGAACAATCCTTCATCCGAAATCTCTCTAAAACTTTATTGATATAGGTTTCCTGAGACAAACCCAAGACACCTCGAAGTCTATCTCTATGGATCTTAATGCCAATGACATAAGATGCCTCACCCATATCCTTCATATCAAAATTTTTAGAGAGGAATTGTTTTACCTCATGTAGCAAACCCCTATCATTGGCTGCAAGCAAAATATCATCCACATATAGCACCAAGAAACAAATCTTACTCCCACTAACTTTCTGGTATATACATTGATCCATGACATTCTCTTCAAAACCAAATGAAGTGATGACGTTATGGAATTTCAAATACCATTGACGGGAGGCTTGCTTTAATCCATATATGGATTTATTAAGCTTACAAACCAAATGCTCACCATCACTAGAGAAAAATCCTTCAGGTTGTTTCATATAAACCTCTTCCTCTAGGTTACCATTAAGGAAAGCCGTTTTCACATCCATTTGTTGCAAATCCAAATCAAAATGGGCAACCAATGCCATGACCACACGAAGTGAATCTTTCTTAGATACAGGAGAAAATGTCTCCGTGTAGTCGATTCCTTCCCTTTGAGTGAATCCTTTGGCAACGAGTCTTGCCTTATGTCTCTCAATGTTGCCTTGTGAGTCTTTCTTTGTTTTGAAGACCCATTTACATCCAATGGCTTTCACACCATCAGGCAACTTGACGAGATCCCAGACTCGGTTAGACGCCATAGAATCCATCTCTTCTTTCATGGCATTGTACCATAAGCTCGAAACCTCGGAACTCATGGCCTGTGAAAACGTCTCAGGATCATTTTCGGCTCCAACATTATAGTCACATTCTTGTAGATACACAACATAATCATTAGGTATCGCTGATTTCCTTACTCTAGTAGATCTTCTTAATGTTGCATCAACATTCTCCTGAGGAGTAGGATCATGTTGTTCAACTAGTTGTTCAACAGTTGTAGGCATCTGTTGAACTTCAACATCTACTAGATCAGGATCAACAGCTTGTGGTACTTCCAAGACTGGTTCTTCAACACGTGTTTGTACTCGAGGCGTGTTGTTAACAATAATGATCAGTCCATTACTTGAAGTGGTACATTGAGCATCTGAATGATCTTTCTCAGAACCAATGCCCTGGGATCGATCGCTCCCACTAATCAAGTAATTCTCAAGAAATTTTGCATTTCTTGATTCCACAAATCTAGTGTTGTGAGATGGACAATAAAATCTATAACCTTTAGACCGTTCGGCATATCCAATGAAATACCCACTAATGGTCCTTGGGTCCAGCTTTTTCTCTTGTGGATTATATATCCTCACTTCAGATAGGCATCCCCAAACGCGCATATGTTGCAAACTCGGTTTCCAACCTTTCCATAATTCAAATGGTGTCTTTGAGACAGCCTTGGTTGGAACTCGGTTTAATATATACACAGCCGTCTTTAAAGCTTCAATCCACAAGGATTTAGGAAGATTGGAGTTGCTAAGCATACTCCGCACCATGTCCAAAAGTGTTCGGTTTCTTCTTTCTGCTACACCATTCTGGTCTGGTGAACCAGGCATAGTGTATTGGGCAACTATCCCATGTTCTTAAAGAAACTTAGCAAACAGACCAAGCGCTTGTCCATTCTCAGTGTATCTACCATAATATTCACCACCTCTATCTGATCTCATGATTTTTATTTGCTTTCCACATTGTTTCTCTACTTCAACCTTAAAGATTTTGAAGGCATCCAATGCTTCGCTCTTATTATGAAGCATATAGAGATACATATATCGAGAAAAATCATCAATAAAGGTGATAAAATATTTTTGACCTTGAATGTCCTTATTTGGACAACATATATCCGTATGTATGATTTCTAATATGTTTGAACTTATATTGGCACCTTTCTTTGACTTGTTAGTCTGCTTTCCCTTAATGCAGTCCACACATGTCTCAAAATCAGTAAAATCTATAATACTAAGTACCCCATCTTTCACTAATCTTTTAATTTTTTCTATAGAGATATGTCCTAATCTCCTATGCCATAACGTAGAAGAGTCATCGTCAATAATACACCTTTTAGTGCCAGCTTGAACATGCATAGCGTTATGAGTGGCATTATTTTGTAAATTAATGCAGTAAAGACCATCAGACAAAATACCATTCCCAACACAATCAGATTTATTAAATAAATTGAAAGATGTTTCTGAAAAGTGAAAGGAATAACCATAAGGTACAAGTCTTGAAATTGAAATCAAGTTTCTAGAGAAACTTGGAACATAAAAGGTCTTTTCTAATTTTAAAATAAAACCACTACTTAAAATCAAACTACATGTCCCTACGGCCTCACGTGAGCCCATCTTGTTCTGGATAAGATGTATTGCTTCACTTCCCATCTGCTTCCTTAGGTTTTGCATCCACTGTAAGGAATTTGCAACATGGATTGTAGATCCAGAATCAATCCACCAGGTGTTAATATTAACATTAACCATATTAGATTCATAACAAACAAACGAGGTTGGATTACCTTTATTCTCAAGCCATTTCTGGAATCTGATACAATCCTTCTTCATGTGTCCCTTCTTTTTACAAAAGAAACACTTGGATTCTTTCTTAATATCATCCTGAGGTGGAATTATTCCCTTTCCTTTATGCTTGCATTGAGATTTTCCTTTACAGTACGTTGTAGCCAACATTGCACTTTCACCAAATTCCATAACAAGCCTCCTTCCTCTTGAACACATGGTCATTAGTTCATTGATTGACCATTTATCTTTATGTGTATTGTACGAGATTTTGAATGGCCCGTACTGGTGTGGGAGAGTGTTAAGGATATAGTGCACCAGGAAGGATTCCGACATCTCAACCTCGAGATGCTTAAGTTGAGCCGCAATGTCCCTCATTTGCATAATGTGCTCGCGCACACCTTTCACACTGGTGAGTCTTAAAGAAGAGAACTTCATAATAAGGGTGCTTGCTAAAGCCTTATCTGAAGTGACGAATTGATCATCAATGGCCTTTAGCAAGTCTTGAACATTGGTATGCTGATCAACGGAACCACGAATACCAGCAGAGATTTTAGTCTTAATGAACATCATACTAAGGCGATTAGATCGTTCCCATTGTTCATAAAGCATGATATTCTCTGGAGTACTGGTTTGAGTAATTTTAGGTGGTTCGTTTTTCCTAATAGCATAATCAATATCCATCCACCCTAATTGAAGGAGAATTCTTTCCTTCCATATTTTATAGTTATCCCCTTTCAGATCGGGAATATCACAGCGGATATCAGAGAAATTTACAGGTTGAGAAGCTGCAATTAAAGATTATATGCTTATTAAAATTTGAGGCATAAACTATAATCATTCTTTACCAATGTAAATCATGAATAATATGAATCTAGTGACATAAAACTTGCCTGTGGGCTAAAGTTTTAATTCAATTAAATTCATCCTAACTTTACGATAAAACTATCAAATTATGTTCATTTTCCTAATCCCTGTGGGTAAATTAGAAAATATAATTTGATATTATATCCTAATTAATCACACAAAAATATAATAAAAATTCCTGTGGGATAAGATTTATTATATCACATATGATTAATTACAATTAATATTTATTTTCTAAATGTGATCCTAAATAAACTTTATTATAGTTTTAATTAATTAAAGATGCTGTGGCTACTCCCTAATTAATCAAACTATATGAATCACTTAAATATTAATTAAATTCTTATGCTCAATTATTGCATAAAACCATAAGCAATATTAATTTAATATCAATTGTACAAATATTATTTATCTTAAATTGCATATATGACAATAAATTATACAAGCAAAATTAAATAATATAAGAACTAATTAAATCAATAAGAGTCATTAAAAAAATTAATTTAATTATGCATAAATTATTTAACTAAATTTTATATGTATAATCAATTGCAAAATTTATACATATAAATACACAAAACAAATAATTTAAGCATAATGTATTTAAATAAAATTTTAATGTGTCCAAAATTATTTAAATAAATATAACATGTATAATAAATATTATACATATGATAAACATAAATTAAAATCATATTCAGAATTATTTTATATATATATATATATATATTTGTTTTGTTTTAATAAAAATTAAATATTTAATATATATAAAATATTATACACTAATAACATATATTGTTTTTTTTTTTTTAATAAAACTAACTGTTGTTCTATAAATATATTCTGTTACACAAAATAACAGAATGACCTTAGTGGTCAAGTGGATAGTTTATTGAAAACTTATCAGTATAAATTGGGTTCGATTCCCAGGCAAAGCAAGATTTTTTTTTTTTTTTAAACTTCATCTTCAACCTTCAGCCGGGTCAATACGACCCGTTTTTACACTAACGGATACCCGGCCGTATCTTCCTATTCCTAATTTTAATCAGTTTCTTTTTATCAAAATTCTCAGAATTCAATTTCTGAGTGATTCATGATCTTAATTTTAAGTAAAAACTTCATTTTAAATAAAAAGTTAATTAATGAAGGAAATAAATACCCACGGCAAATTGGATTTATTTTCTTCATTGTTTTTCAAGTTTAATTTTACAGAATCATTCAAAAATCAATATTGAAACACTTTATAATTTCCATATGCATCAAAAACAATCAAAATAAAAAACCCAAAATTTCAGTTCTCGTGAAACAGAGCAAAACAGAGTTGTTTTCAAATTGCTCTGATACCAAATGTTAGATACTCAATTCAATCCAGAAACATTCATAAAACCATATGAATTCATAATTTAAATGCAGCGGAAACAAAATTGGATTGAAAACATACCTCCTGCCATTGATCAAATTTCAGCACTTACACGGGAATTCCAATGGATTTTCTGTTCGATGCTTTCACTGGTTTCTCACACTTATTCTCTGCGTATTGATGGTGTAATCTGAATTGTTATGCAGTTAATAGTGAGAGGACCCGATACTTTATTAAGGTTCTTCCATCAAGAACCTCGTTCGGTTTCGGAACCGACGTACGGTTCCGACGAACCGAACCGTCACCACGGTTCACTAACGTTGCACCACTTTGATTTACATTAGCTGCTAATTAGATAATTATTTATAAATATTTTAAAGATTTTAAATGTTAAATAGGATGCAAAGGAATAAATTAAGAATAGATTTTTTTTGTTTTAGTTACTACAAGGTTTTTTATGTTCAATAATTTTTATTATTATTAATTGTAAGTTTTTTATTTTAAATCTTTTAATTAATTAGGAGTCTTTTATGTTTAATAATTTTTATTTTAACAAACGCAAGATTTTATATTTTAAATATTTTAGTCTTATTTTTAAATTGAGATTAAGGTCATGAAGTCTATTTCATCTAAAGTTTATTCTCTGTAAGGTTTTTTTTGCTTATATAGAAGAAGAGTCGTGTAATTTAGAATTAATACGAATATTCATTAACGAAAAGAAAATTTTAAAAATTATTTTACTTTGTCTTCTTGTATAATTTATTGAATACTTGAATATGATTTATCAAAGAGAATAAGATTTTTTTGTAACATCTTAATGTTTAAGTTTTAAGTATTTTGTTTTCTTAAGGTTATAATATGATCATATCTAATGTGTTATTAGTAAATCAATTGTTTTTGAATTCTTGGGTTATTAGATTGATGATTTAAGCATAAGATTTGTTTCATAGACTATATAGAGTTTGTTGAAAAAAAAAATGAAATTTATTAAAAAATAGATGTTGGGAATTGTGCCTTGTCCCACATTGCTTTTTTATAATATTTTAAAGAGGTATAAATAGTGAAGAGTTTGCTATTGGGATTGGGCCCCAGGAGGCACCCACTTTAATGGAAGGGAGAGGACCCGGGCAAATGTGATACCACACGCGCGCGCGCGCCGCCGTCCGTCCGACCGACCGGCCGTGCCGTGCCGAGCCGAGCCGAGTCCGAGTGCGTGTGCGTGTGCGTGTGTGAGGTGAGGTGGTATTTTATTTTTTGGTAAAATATTCTTTTTAAGGAAATTTTTTCCACTTACAAAATGGTTGTTATATATATATATATATATATTTTTCAGAAAAAATAACCGTTATGTTCCTTTATTAAGAATATGGCCGTTGTCTTCTTAATTCAGAAAAAAAAAGAGCCGTTGCTCGTATTTATTCACAAAAAATATCCGTTACTCGTCTTTAATCTGAAAATGGCCGTTACTTTTCATTACTCAGAATGGCCGTTACATTCTTAATTCCTAGACATTACCGTTTTATTCATAATTGCTACACGTTTTCTAAAGCCTATAAAAAGAAGGTTTCAGCTCTCATTTTAACACATCAATCAGCAATCTCATCTCCCTACGAAAACAATTCTCTCTACAACTTCTACAATTTTAAGTATTCTTTTAGTTTTCCGAGCAACAAATTTTCTGGTGTAGCATTCCAGTCTTCATCAGTGCAGTGAAGTTCTGAGACAGAGATTACGATTCTGGGCTGTTTTATCCTGGGGAGGACGAAATTTGTGTTTGCTTGCACAAATCGCGTGAGCCGCGAAACGTCTTAAAGAGAGCGACCTAGTCCGCGACTCAACCCAAGCAGTTACTTTGAAGTTATCGGTAATATTGTTCCTACACTGTTTTTATAAACTTGCTTCAACAATTTTAAGACGTATTCAATCTGCCATGTCTACTGAAATGCTAACTGCTGATCTAAACAAACCATTCCGTTTTGAAGGATTACACTTTAAAAGATGGAGACAAAAAATGTTGTTTTTCTTAACCATGAAAAAAGTTGTTTCTGCTCTTACTACTGAAAAACCAACACAGTCTAATCCTCCTACTGAAGCTGTAACTAAGGATTTAGACACCTGGATGGAAAATGATTTTCTCTGCAAAAATTATATTCTTAATGGTTTAGCTGATGACTTGTATGATTATTATAACTGTGATAAGTCTGCTAAGGAAATTTGGGAAGCACTTCAAAAGAAATACGACACTGAGGAAGCTGGTACTAAGAAGTATGCTGTTAGTAGATACATGAAGTTTCAAATGATTGATGGCAAATCAGTGGAAGCTCAATCACATGAACTGCAGAAGATAGCACACGAAATAACTTCTGAAGGTATGGCTTTAGATGAACAATTTCAAGTAGCTGTTATAATAGATAAATTACCCCCTGCTTGGAAAGATTTTAAGAATACACTTAGGCATAAAACCAAGGAATTTTCTTTAGAAAGTCTTATAACCCGTTTAAGAATAGAAGAAGAAGCTAGAAAACAAGACCAAAGAGATGAAGTACTTGTAGTCTCAAATAATAGTACCAATAAGAAACCTTCCTCTATAATTCTGAAACCTAAAGGTAGAAATATGAAAACTCATAATCGTAGTAATAATCAAAACCGCCACCACCAAAATAGAAATAGAAGCTATCCTCCCCAGAATGGACCTCAACCCCCCTTAAGGAATAACACATTCATGTGTTATAGTTGTAATAGACCTGGCCACTTGGCTAGGAACTGCCGGAACAGGAATCGTCCCGCTTGCCCGAACCTTACCGAAGATCAACTTATTGCTATGATATCTGAAGTCAATTTTGTTGGTGGATCCGAGGGGTGGTGGGTAGACACTGGTGCTTCTCGCCATGTTTGCTATGATCGAGACATGTTCAAATCCTATTCTGATTCTGAGGATAAGAAAGTGTTGCTGGGTGACTCCCACTCCACTAAAGTTGCTGGTACTGGTGAGGTGGTTTTGAAGTTTACCTCTGGAAAGACTGTCATCTTGAAGGATGTCCTGCATACTCCAGAGATGAGAAAGAATTTAGTTTCAGGATATCTTCTTAACAAAGCTGGGTTTACTCAAACTATAGGGGCTGATTTATATACTATAACTAAAAATAATATATTTGTTGGGAAAGGGTACGCCACTGATGGCATGTTTAAATTAAATGTTGAAATCAATAAAACTTCTTCTTCTGCTTACATGTTGAGTTCTTTTAATATTTGGCATGCTAGACTATGTCATGTTAATAAACGCATAATCAAGAATATGAGTAGTTTAGAACTAATTCCTAAACTATCTTTAAATGATTTCGAAAAATGTGATTTTTGTAGTCAAGCTAAAATAACCAAAACTTCACATAAATCAGTAGTTAGAGAATCTGAACCTTTAGAATTAATTCATTCTGATATATGTGAACTTGATGGAAATTTAACAAGAAATGGAAAACGCTATTTTATAACTTTTATAGATGACTGTTCAGATTACACTTATGTATATCTAATGAAAAATAAAAGTGAAGCATTTGATATGTTTAAAATATTTATGACTGAGATTGAAAATCAACTTAACAGAAAAATAAAAAGGTTTCGAAGTGATAGAGGCACCGAATATGATTCCAATATCTTCAATGACTTTTATAAAACTCATGGAATCATTCATGAAAAAACTGCACCTTATTCTCCTGAAATGAATGGCAAAGCTGAAAGAAAAAATAGAACTTTTACTGAATCAGTTGTTGCAATTTTATTAAACTCTAGTCCGGCCGCCCCTTGGTGGGGAGAAATTTTATTAACTGTCTGCTATGTGCTAAATAGAGTGCCTAAATCTACAAATAAAATTTCACCCTATGAAATTTTGAAAAATAAGAAACCTAATTTAACTTATTTTAAAACTTGGGGTTGTTTAGCCTATGTTAGAATCCCTGATCCTAAAAGAAATAAACTTGCTAGTAGAGCATATGAATGTGTATTCATAGGATACGCTGTGAATAGTAAAGCTTATAAATTCTATGACTTAAAAGATCAGGTAGTTATAGAATCAAATGATGCTGACTTCTATGAATATAGGTTTCCCTTTAAATTTAAGAATAGTGGGGGCTCGTCTTCTAGTAGTTTACCTATAACTAGAACTAGTGAACAAACTGAAGAATTAAACACTGAAATTAGAAGAAGTAAACGAGCTCGAACCCTTAAGGATTTTGGGTCTGATTTTTATGCTTATACCTTAGAGGAAGATCCCCAAACTATTAAAGAAGCATTATCTTCTTTAGATGCCAACTTATGGGAAGAAGCCATAAATGATGAAATGGACTCACTTGAGTATAATAAGACTTGGCATTTAGTTGACTTACCTCCTGGTTGCAAAACCATTGGATGTAAATGGATACTAAAAAAGAAATTGAAACCTGATGGTACTATTGAAAAATATAAAGCTCGTCTTGTAGTTAAAGGATATAGGCAAAGGGAAAATGTAGATTTCTTTGATACCTTTTCACCAGTTACACGAATAACTTCCATACGTGTACTTTTCTCTCGCCGCTATCCATGATTTAGTAGTACATCAAATGGATGTTAAAGCGCTTTCTTAAATGGTGATTTAGAAGAAGAAATTTATATGGATCAACTTGAAGGTTTTGTTATCCCAGGTCAAGAAAATAAAGTTTGTAAATTAGATAAATCACTTTATGGTCTAAAACAAGCACCTAAGCAATGGCATGAAAAATTTGATAATCTAGTTATCTCACATGGATTCAAAATAAATGAAAGTGACAAATGCATTTATTATAAATTAGAAGATAATATTTGCACTATTATATGTTTATATGTGGATGACATGCTTATTTTTGGATCAAATATTTATGTTGTGAATAATGTCAAAATGTTGTTAAGAGCTAATTTTGATATGAAAGATCTTGGAGAAGCGAGTGTAATCCTTGGTATAAAAATAACTAGGTATGAAAAGGGAATTTCTCTAGATCAATCTCACTACATCGGTAAGATCTTAAAGAAATATAATTACTTTAGCGTAAACTGCATGTACTCCTTATGATCGTAGTGTAAAGATATTTAAGAATACTGGAGACAATGTTAGACAAACTGAGTATGCAAGCATCATTGGTAGCTTACGTTATGCTATTGACTGCACTAGACTAGACATAGCTTATGTTATGGGACTACTATGTAGGTTTACCAATAGATCTAGTATAGAGCATTGGAATGCTATTGAAATGGTCATGAGATACCTTAAGAGAACTATGAACCTTGGATTACATTATAAGAAGTTTCATTTGTTTTGGAAGGATACAATGATGCAGATTGGAACACTTTATCGAAGACTCCAAAGCAACTAGTGGCTATATTTTTAACATACCATGGTGTTGTTTCTGGAAGTCTAAGAAACAAACAATATTGGCTCAATCTACAATGGAGTCGAAATGATAGCACTAGCTTGCTAGTGAAGAAGCGTGGCTAAGAAGTTTGTTAGTGAGATCCCTTTATGGGAAAGACCGATACCACCGTGTCTTGATCCACGATAGTACCGCGGCTATTGCAAAGATTCGAGAACCGTTACTACAACGGAAAAAGACGGCAGACACGTCGTAGCGTAAATCTTGTTAGAGAATTTCTCTCAACGGGAGCGGTAAGAGTGGATCGTATGCGTTCGATGAAAATTTGGCGAGATCCTTTGACGAAAGGATTACCAAGAGAAGGTTTTCAAAACCTCAAAAGGAATGGGATTAATGCCCTTAGAATGAAGAGTCACTTATGATGGTAACCCAACTTATAGGTGGAGATCCCAAGAAATAAGTTCAAAGCGGTAATAACAACTCATGAAGTGATATGAGATGTATCATGCTATTAATCAAATCTCATTCTATATTGTTACAAGCATGAAGTCCTGAAGCAATAGAAAAGGATGAGTTATTTGTTAAACTCTTAATGAGTTCTATACTCTATGTGGAGTGGAGTACATAGCTACAGGAGTACTCTTGATAGACTCACCTATGTGAATGTGGAAGTGTGGCCGCTTCCTATGGAAATTTTTTGGGCAAAATTTACTAGAGCGTTCACTATACTGGGATACACGTGTATGGCCGTAAAGCACGGGCTTTTTCGAACTACACCTTGGAAAGGTTGTGTGTGTGATGATTGTTAGAGATAGAGTTCAAAACTACGAGTTACTCTAGTGTATTCTAAAGCATCAACACTATGCAAAGGTTCAAGTCGATAGACACCTTTTTGCTTATGCGCAATCTTATAATTTTTAATTGATCAGTTGCTCGATGAAAATTATTTTTTATATAAAATTCAAGTGGGGGATTGTTGAAAAAAAAAATGAAATTTATTAAAAAATAGATGTTGGGAATTGTGCCTTGTCCCACATTGCTTTTTTATAATATTTTAAAGAGGTATAAATAGTGAAGAGTTTGCTATTGGGATTGGGCAAGCACCCACTTTGTGGAAGGGAGAGGACTAGACAAATGTGATACCACACACTGTAGCGCCCGCTGCCGCCGCCGTCCGTCAAACCAAGCCGGCCGTGCGTCTTAGAGCCGAGCCGAGTCCGAGTGCGTGTGCGTGTGTGAGGTGAGGTGGTATTTTATTTTTTGGTAAAATATTCTTTTTAAGGAAATTTTTTCCACTTACAAAATGGTTGTTATATATATATATATATATTTTTCAGAAAAAAATAACCGTTATGTTCCTTTATTAAGAATATGGCCGTTGTCTTCTTAATTCAGAAAAAAAAGAGCCGTTGCTCGTATTTATTCACAAAAATATCCGTTACTCGTCTTTAATCTGAAAATGGCCGTTACTTTTCATTACTCAGAATGGCCGTTACATTCTTAATTCCTAGACATTACCGTTTTATTCATAATTGCTACACGTTTTCTAAAGCCTATAAAAAGAAGGTTTCAGCTCTCATTTTAACACATCAATCAGCAATCTCATCTCCCTACGAAAACAATTCTCTCTACAATTTCTACAATTTTAAGTATTCTTTTAGTTTTCCGAGCAACAAATTTTTACGGTGTAAGATTCCGGTCTTCATCAGGTGAAGTTTCCGAGACAGATTACGATTACATTTTTATCCCAGGACGACGAGCAATTTGTGTTTGCTTGCACAAATTAGAGCCAAACGTCTTAAAGAGAGCGACCAATCGCGACTCAACCGGCGATTCTTTGAAGTTATCGGTAATATTGTTCCTACACTGTTTTTATAAACTTGATTCAACAGAGTTATCCATAATTTGGCGTCATGGAACTAAAAACACTTTGCACCTTGTCAATTAAATCTGACGGAATAGAGTTCATGCGATTTGCCAAGACTTTTGAAACAATTTTATACACAATTATGCATACACTAATCGACCGAAACTTAATAAACTTTGTTGGGGCCTTCACTTTTGTAATAAAAATGACAACACTTTTATTTTTTACCCACGAAATCTTAGTATTATTGAAAAGAAGCAACTGCATTTAAAAAAAAATTAAAAGTAGTCTCAATATAATATATAGTAAAAAGTGTTATAATGATCGTTTAGCTTTGAAACAAAAAATAAAAATAAATAAAGAGTTGCTTAAAAATAAATTATATTATTTTTAAAAAATTTATATTAAAATATTTTTTTTGTTGTTAAATTACTATAATGCAATTAAAATATTTTTTAAAAAAAAAATAAAAAAATTGATAATTAATTTTAAAAATTTGAAAACCTATTTGTTGTAATATAGTATGATTTTGACTATTTTATTAATTTTTTATTTAAATAATTTATTAGTGAAATATTATTATTGATTTCTTGTTAAAATATTTTTTATAATAAATTTAATATTTACTCGTGTTATTAAATATTTATATTTTAATTAGTTAATAAAAAAATTAATATTCTAAAAAAAACAAACATTATTAAAGTAATATATTTAAGAAAAAATATTCCAAAAATTATTAAAAATAATAATTTAAATATTTTAATTACGTAACTTTTGTAAGGAGTATATAAATTTATTTTTAGAATTTATACGATTTAATGTGATTAAAATGTTATTTTTTTATTATAAAAAATAAATATTTTAATAACATAATTATAATTATAAATTGATGTGAGTAAAATATACAAATTTTAAAAATAAAAGAACTTATAGATTTTTATAAACATTATTTATCTAAAATATCATAATAATATAAATAAAATTATTTAAAAAATTAGTCACTTATATATTTAATTCTTAATTAAATCAAATGATATAAATGATATAGTATAAAGAAGACGTACTGCCCGCTCCCTAATTTAGACTTGCCCGTTTATCGAGAAAAACATACATATGTACGCAAGTAGATGTACGTGGCATTAAAAGTGAAGGGCCGCAAGATTCTTGGGATCCGGCTAGTAAAATAAATGTTATTTTTACGTATTTTTTTTAAATAAATATAACTTTTTCATAGTAATATGCACAGATAAGTATTAAATGTGTGTACACTATTCTCAAATTATTATTCTCTATTTATCTCTATCTTTACATAAATAATATATTTATTTTAATTCACATATTATCATTTTTTCATTAATTTTTATCTCTATATAACTATTACATCATTTTTAATCTATATATTATTATTCTTAATATACTTTTACTCTTTTACAAATATTACGTACATTTTAGTTTATAATATATCAAAATTGCAATAAAAGATTCTAAATATTATTATTTTTATTAAATATAATAGAATTAAACTTTTATTATTCATTCTCTTATATGCAACTTATACATACCTATAATATCAGAAAGAAAAAAAATCATATTTTTATTTTTAATATTAATAATTTTATTTATAATTTCAAATTTCTTTATAAAATGTTGGAAAATAAAATAAAAACTTCTAACAATTTTTTGTTTCTTCCTAAACTCATTATTTACTATTTTAATCAGTATATTTGATTTTTAATTTTTAATTTTTTATAAATAAATTTAAAATTATTAACGTTAAAAATAAAAATTTGATATTTTCTTTATGTTATAGGCATGTCTAACTTACATGTAAATAAGTTAATTTTTATTAGATTTAATTTAGATTTTTTTATATTTTATAGAAAAAATATATATATAAATGGATGAAAATGAGAACAGGAATACTAAACGATGGAGCTACAGATTTTTTATTTCTATAAAAAAAACAGTTAACAAAGTTTCAAAACAATTTAATGCTACAGTATTTCAAAAACAGAACGACAACACGGCTACTTAGGATGTAATAACAATTATGTTATTAATTTTATGGTTATAATTTGTTGTATTATTTTAAATTTATTATCGTTAATTGGATAATAAATAAAACTCAGTTTTTTTATTAGTGCAAAATATTAATTTAGTCAATTATTTTCTTTATCAATATTGTATTATAAATAAAAATTTAAATTATATATATATTTTTTTAATATTCTCAACTTTTAAGATAATTACTTTCATTTATTCATGAGTAAGGAAAGAATTTTATGTACATTTAATTATTTATTATTTAAATTATTAATAATATAATATATCAAGTAAAATTATTATAAGTTAGATATATATTTTGTATTGTATCATGTATTTTAATACATAATAAGTATATATTATGTTAAAATATTAATTAAATTAGAGATAAAAATAATTTATGTTTCAATTTTATCTTTTTAACTATTTAAAAAATTATTAAAATAAATTATAAATTTAATAACTTAAATGTATCATGGGTGTTTATAACTATTTTTTTTATAAATTCTCTAAACCTTTTAAATAATATTAGAATCACTTAAATTTATACTAATTTACGTTTATATTAGTTATTTTATCAAAAAATATTCTTAAAAAATAAATGAGTTTTTGTTTTTAAAATTATTTAACCATGTGTTATATTTTAATTATAATGAGTATAAATTGAATTTAATAAAAAATAAAAAAATTAATTAATAAAAAAATATACTATAAAATAATAAATAATAACTCTTTAACTCATAGTCTCATGCGTTACGACTCCCAAACCCTCTAAGAAAATGAATAAGAGGAAGGACTCATTAGTCCTTGGGGGAAAGAAAGAAAGAAACCATAGAAGACAATCTCAACCACCCAAAACTGCATCACCCAAAAATGCATGTCAAACGTCATCAAGAAATAATGTGACTGTTAGGAGTAGTGGGAGCAGAACGCATGACCCAATATAAATGACAGGTCATTGTACAATATATCCATTTATACCCTCTCCAATCCAATATCAAAATATTACACCAAATATGACATAATTAACTAAAATTTGGTAAGAAATTATTCATTTAATACGTAACTATTTAAATAAAAAATTCTACAAATTTTTTTTAATTTATATTTCTTATTAGTTATATGTCTTTGATTAAAATTTATGAAGATTATACTTTCTCATTATTTAATAATATTGTTAAATTTTTATTATATATAATAAGTTAAAATTAAGTATATGTTATAAAATTAATAAAAAAAATTACTAAATAGTTAAAAATATAATATAAACTAAAAAAATTATTTAACATTGGATAAATCATTTCCCAATTTAATCAGTGAGTTTTTTAATTTTTTTCTTAATAATATAATTTTTAAATTTATTATTAATTAACTAGTAGTAATATATAATCAATAAATTGATTTAATATAATAATTATTAATTAATTAAAAAATAAAAATAAAATAAATATTATATTTTATAAAGAAATATATTTTTTAGTGTAATATTTGATATTGTAAATTAAAAAGAGGAAATAATTTAAAATAATTTTTCAATGTAAAAAATTAGTACAAAATGAAGCAATGTGTTTGTTAAAAAAATTTATAAATAAGTTTAATGGTCGGTGCTACTCAATGTGCAACACTCATCATCACTTAAGAATATATATATATATATGCTAATGATAAAAATATCTGAATTTTTTTAGATTATATTTGTTTTGTATCATTTAATTCTTTATCATAAAATTATATTATTTAACCATTTAGTCGTAAACTTAGAGATAAATTAAGAATAAATTATATTATTTTAATGATTTTGATATTAAAATATGATTTTTAATATGATAAAGTGATCATTAATATGAAAAAAACTATAAAATATTTATTTTAATATTTTTCAATTGTCATTTTTATTTTGATATTTTATTATTTTAAATTTTTACAAAATAAAATATATATTTAAGTAATTTTTTATTTAAATATTATTATTATTAAAATTTTGATATAATAATTTATATTAAATTTTACTTTTATTCTTATAAATACTCGTAGTTTAATAATATTTTAACTAGAATTATAATATTTTAAAATAATATAATTAATTATTAATTTATCACTTTTTCAATAGTTAAAGGAATAAATGACTTGGTATCTAATCTATAAAATTAAACGTAACAAATAAAATTGTGGTTATCTATAAAAAAATTATTTTTTAAAAGATAATCGTAATCAATAACTCGTGGGAAGAAAATGATTATTATAATACTGAAATTATGATTAATCAAAATCAAATGTATATTGATATTATTTTTATATATACATATAATCATAAGAGAAAATATACTTTTAATAATACAATATAAAAAAATGAAAGTAATTATATTAAATTATATTTATTTTCTTTTATATTTTTATTTTACTCTGAAACATTTGATAAATAGTTAAAAGAAGAAAGATTAATGTTAATATTTTAAGTAATGTAGTAGAGTAAGAATTATTCTAACATTTAATTTTTTAATACAATAATAAAAATAGTTACAAATATAATTAATATAAATAAATAGGAATGATAATGACTTGAATGACATAAATTTAAGTAATTCTATTTATACTTATTTAGCATAAACTCTATTAATATATCAATTTGATATTTTAAATATGGATCTTGTTATTAAATTAAGTGAGATTTATAAATATTTATAAAATATATAGTTTATTTTTGAATGGTATATGCGATGAAATTAACCATGATGTAGTGAAAATATGTAGAATTTTTTACAAATTTACATATATATTTGTGCTTTCATTAATTATAGTAATATTTATGATAATTGATTTTTTTTTTGTTATATGATGTGATGACTTCATATCAAAATTCAGATATAATTCTAGAAAATTATCTAAAATCATTTTATTTTGATTGATTGATTTATTTATTAGCTAAAATGACTTAGAGGTAAAGCTTATTAAAGCTTTACTATAATAGTGGTAAGGATTATCCAGGATGATTTTAATAAAATATAAAATCTATGTTAAGATATTGGTTTATTGTGGAAAGACATTAACTTAATAAGAGAAGACTTACTATTAACATCTAGTATAGTACTAGGATTTATCATGATAAATTGATGTCTTACCATAATGTCAGTAAACCTTATCTCATGGTAATTTTTAGTAAAAAATGAAATTTGTGATGACATTGGCTTAGTGTGAGAAGATTTACTACTAGTATCGAGTATCATTGTAAGGTTTATTACTACAAGTCAATGCCTTACCAAATTAGTGATAAACCTTATGTCAGAACGATTTTAGTAATAAATAAAATCTAACTCAAATACCATATTAGTTTGGTAAATCACTCATATGACTTATTCTCTTTTGGATTTTTATACAAAATCAAAAAATATCTTTATTTTTATTAATTAATTATGATTTAATTTTGACTAAATATTTCTCTAATTTGATTTGTTATATTTGGATAGTTTTCCAACTAACAAGAGTTTGATCGTTTATTGGCTTCATTCATTAGAGTTGAATCAGACACATGTTTAATTGAATTAAATAATTATTTAACTGGGTAGAATTTGGTTGGTTGATGACCCTACTAATCAAATTCGAATTTGACACATGTCAAACTCATCAAAGTTTAATCGAACGATGACTCTACTCATCAGAACTAAATTGGACACATTCAAACTAAATCAACAATTGTCTAATAGACTAAAGTTTAGTTGCACGATGATTTTCCTTGTCGAAGTAGAGTTGAACACATGTCTAACTGAAGTATATAGTTGTTAAATTAGTCAGACTCATTAGAGCTATTAGCAATTTAAATAGTTATTTAAATAATTGATTACATATTTTTTCTATATTTGATTAAATAATTGTCTAATTATATCATAAAATTTGAATGCATTTACTAAAAATAAAGTAATTGATTTTTAGTTAAGTATATATCCATCCATATATGATATATGTACGTACGTGTGTTCATCAATGGTATGATAAAAACAATTATAAATTGAGGACATAATTTAAAATAAAAATAATGGTAGATGATCAGCTTATTTTTTTATTTTTTTAAATTTTAAGAGATAAAATACATTATAATTAAATTGAGAAAAAAAATATGTGTAAATTTTTATATGATTAGTATTTTTATACCAACAATTAATTTTTTCCCTCGTACAATAACTTATTAAATAGTGATAAATTATTAGTTGATAAGAATTGTTAATAAAATATAAAATATATTTTTTTTTTTGAAAAACAGAAATAAGACAAATAACAACTCATTAAAGGGAATGACCGGTAATCTGCCAATTTTTAAAACGAGTAAATAGTAATGTGAAAGGAGTTTATGTCCCAATTTATTAATAATTAATATATTCATTCTTAAACTGTTATACATTTGAATCCTGAAAAAACAAAAGAAAAAGGAGCAATATAGTATATCTCTCTCTCTCGGCTATTTTTATTTATTTTTTGTCTTTTTGCTCATTACCTCATTTAATTTCTCAAATCTTCACAGTTCTCAATGCAAAACGTTGTTTAGTTTGATTATATAATAATATGATATTTTAAATTAATAAGTTAATATAATTTTAAAAAAAATATTTAAAAAATAATAGAGAAAATATTTTGATGGATGAAATTAAATTTATAAAATAATAAATAATACCTTATAAATTATTAATTTTTCTTAAATATGTAATTATTAATTATTATATGAATTTAATAAGATTTAAAATTAATATAATTTTTTTAAAAAAATATATTTTAAAAACAATAAATAATACATCCACCAAATAGTTATTTTTTCCGTTTCAGCCTCAAAAAATTTATTTCTCTCTTCAACCCTCACCTATTCGATTGATACCTTACAAGTCTATTGGTGCCCCTTTTATTAAAATATTTTAATTTAATTATTAATATTTTTAATCATTTTAAATAATATTTATATTACATTTTTCTACCTAATAAATTAAACAAAATATTTGTAAAAAATTTAAGAAAAATTTACGATTATATTTATAAAAAAACAAATAAAATAATTAACACAATAAAAATTAAAATTTTAAACTTATAATTAACCACAAATTATTATCATTATTTTTAATAAAATTTTAAATTATAATAACGTTATCACTCTAAAATTATACTAAATAAGTAATTTTATTTTTTATTTTAAATTTTTATGTCTTATCGTAAAACTTTTAAACGTGAGATCATTGATAATAACGTAACGTATTAACACATGAAAACAAACAATAAATTAAAATTATTATATTATTATTTTTTGAAATTTGATATTCTAGTTAATATATTGATTGTTTTTGTAACCATGTTATTAAAAAAGAAATTATACAAATTTTGATTTAAAAATAATATTAATATTTTAAAGTGTCAAATAAAATTCCAAGAATAATACCAATATTCTCTATTGATACTTGATAAAATACCAATTATGTGATAGCAAATATTGATGATAAAGATAGTCAACTTTAACAAATGAGGCACTAGAGTCCTCTATTTAGTTAGCAAACCCTTATATTAACAAAACACTGTACTTGAAAACTTAATGATGTATGGACAACCATTATCTAAATTAATAGTGATTAGGAAAATCTTTTTTTAATAGGAAGGTACACAATTGAGCAAACTATCACCAAGTGTTCTATTATAACATATATTTTTTTTTTGAGTAAGTTTTCTCATCTTTTGTAGATTAAGATAGATTAATTTGAAATTGATAAAGAAAATCTATTAATTAATATTTGATGTATCATATTATTTATTATTTGTTACATCTCGACTAAAGTATTTTACATAAAAAGGGTCACTTAATCTTCATTAAGTATTTGTTTAAATTACAATGATTACTCATGATTATATAATTATAATAATAGTTATTATAGGTGTAAGATCAATAATTATTATAATAAGTATAATAATTATTAAAATTAATATCTGAGAAAAATTGGTATTGTAACATCATAAATTATTGAAAGAGCAATTAAAAATTTCAAATAAATATCATATAATCGTTCATCCAAATGCTAAACATTGATCGAATATTATAACAACAAATGAAGGCAGTTCAGACTTCAATTGTTTTTTTCTTTTTGAATAATTTTTTTTTTGCTTGATAATATTATTATTTTTTAAATATTAGATAGGTACACAAAATGACAAACAAGAATTTGATTGGATTTTTTCTTTTTTTTTTTAATATTGAATAGTTTCACATAATTGTTTTGTTTATTATGTGAATAAAATTTTAATGCTCAAATATTGAAGTGACTTAGTTTGAAAAAGAAAATATGATGGAGAAATAGAATGAGTTAGAGGAAAAGAGATATATGATTCAGTAATATAATGGACGATAGCATTTTTCAAAAAATAAAAATAAAATAATAAAATAAAAAAAAATTACATTTTAAAATAATCGTAGTAATTATTTATTAATTATAATAAAAATATAAAGATTAAATTTTAAATATAATATTATAAGTTCATTAATCATTAAAAAAATACAGATAAGAATTCGCTTTAAAAATATAATGAAAATATAACACGTTAAAATACATGTGTGAATTTTATGAGTTAATATGTATTCTTAAATAAGTTGATTACGTCATTAAACTTATTAAAATTTATATTTTTAAATTGTAATTTATTTAATAAACATATAATCTCTCGAATAAATATTACATGTGTTTATATATAATTTACTTTTTTTAAAGTTTTTAAATTTAAGATTCATTTTTAAATAATTAATATATTTAATTTTAATAAATAACTTGTGTATATTTTGATCAGAATAGCAAGTTACGTTAATAAAATTAGTACAATTTAATAAGTATTTTTTAACAATTTCATTAATTTTGATTTTTTGATTAAAAATTTAATTTGAATAAAATGAAATCTTATTATAATAAGAATTTGTTACATGTTCGAATAAAAAAATGTTTAAAAAAATTTAGAAATGTTCTCTATTTCCCCCCTTAATTTCTCTCCTCTTCTTGAACAAAAATATGAATCTTAAATTCTTGATCCATATTATCCACCGAGTGCTTATGGTTTTAAAAAAAAAAAAAAAGAAAGAAACAAAATTGGATATAATTTTTCCTTTTATCACCGAAAACTTATTTGGACCAATTTAAAAATTCCCCATAAATACAAACTCCTACTTTATAGAATAACAAAAACACAAACCTTTTCACTCCCCTACCCTATATATACACACATGCATATGATGTTTTCAACCCATCTCTCTCTCTTTCTTTCTTCCAAGTCTCTCTTTCTCAACTTTTCTTATAATATATACTTCACGAAGATGGAGTTGGGTTTTGTTACCAAAGACACGAGCTGGTGGGTTTTTACTCTCCCAGCTTTTCTCGGCTCTAAGAACCTTCTAGATGGCTATGTTATTCTCTCTTTCTTCTTTGCATTTCTATCGGTTGGGTTTCTCAGTTGGGCTTTCGCCGTCGGTGGAATTGCTTGGAAAAATGGTAGGAACCGAAGAGGAAACGTTCCCATTCCTGGTCCTCATGGCCTTCCCATCTTCGGAAGCCTCTTCACTCTAAGCCGTGGCTTGGCTCACCGTTCGTTAGCCGCTATGGCTTGGGAACGAGCCAACACTCAGCTCATGGCTCTTAGCCTAGGCTCAACACCTCTTGTTGTCTCTTCAGACCCCCACACTGCTCGTGAAATACTATCCTCGCCGCACTTTGCTGACCGACCGCTTAAACAGTCGGCTAAGAGTCTTATGTTTACCCGAGCCATTGGCTTTGCTCCAAACGGTACGTATTGGAGGCTTCTTAGAAGGATTGCTTCATCCCATCTATTTGCACCCAGGCGCATTATAGCCCATGAAGGTGGTCGTCAGCTAGATTGCGCCGCCATGCTGGGTAGTATAGCACGTGAACAGAAAGAACGTGGTATTGTTTGTTTGAGAAAGCACCTTCAGCTTGCTTCTTTAAATAATATTATGGGAAGTGTGTTTGGAAAAAGGTATGACGAAGGAAAAGATCGTGAAGAGTTGGAAGAGCTTAAGGAAATGGTTAGAGAAGGTTTTGAACTTTTGGGTTCTTTTAACTTGTCCGATTATGTTCCATGGTTAATTTACTTTTATGACCCTTTTCGTATTAATGAACGATGCGCAAAGCTTGTTCCCCGAGTTAGGAAACTCGTCGGAAATATAATTGAAGAGCACCGAGTTGGGCAATCCGAGAAGCTTTCTGATAAGTCTGATTTTGTTGATGTTTTGCTCTCTTTGGATGGAGACGAAAAGCTTGATGAAAATGACATGGTTGCTGTTTTGTGGGTACGTCATAATTTGTTAATTAATTTGTTTTTAAATTTTTCGAAAAATTATATGTTGATGGAACGAGTCGAATTGTATTTAATCACAGGAAATGATATTTAGAGGAACAGATACAACTGCTTTGTTAACCGAGTGGGTCATGGCCGAGTTGATTTTAAACCCGAGTGTTCAAGAGAAACTTCATGGAGAGATTGTCTCCGCCGTTGGTGACCGAATAAGCATAACCGACGCTGAGGTGGCAAACTTGCCTTATTTACAAGCAGTTTTGAAGGAAACCCTAAGGATTCATCCTCCTGGTCCCTTGCTCTCGTGGGCCCGACTATCCACTTCGGATGTCAAACTGAGCAACGGAATGGTTGTCCCAGCCAATACAACAGCCATGGTGAACATGTGGGCCATAACTCATGATTCCAAATTTTGGGAGGACGCACACGTGTTTAATCCCGAGAGGTTCTTGGTGAGTCATGGCGGTGCTGACGTGGATGTTAGGGGTGTTGACTTGAGACTCGCACCGTTTGGGTCCGGTAGGAGGGTCTGTCCAGGTAAGAATCTAGGGCTTGTGACGGTTGGACTTTGGGTTACAGAGTTGGTTCGACATTTCATTTGGGTGGATGACGTGGCTTATGTGGTTGATCTAAGTGAGGTTTTAAAGCTGTCGTGTGAGATGAAAAACCCCCTTCATGCTGTTGCAGTGAATAGGTCTGCTTAGTTTTTGGAGGTTTATGAATATTAGATATTACCTAAATTAATTCTCTTTTTTTTTTTGTTAAATGTTTAATAGCGATAACTATTATTATTATTATTATAATTATAATTATATGATGGTGCTTGGATTTGAAGAGGCTCCAGTTTTTGGGTGAAACAGTGTTTCGGTAGGGGTCCGTTTTTGTTAATGAATATGATTGTGGTTCCTGTCTTCTATACTACTATTAGTTGGACCACCGTTACTATTTTGTGAGTTATTATATATAAATATTAAGAACTCTCTATTTCATCCCTAGATTTTGTTGTATTTAATTATCATTTAAATTCTTCTTAATTGGTTAATTAATTTTTAGTGTCGCGTGTGTTTATTATATCGTGTTTATTTTGAAGCCTTTGATTCCTTTGGCCTTTTGTCCTTGTGATCATATTATCTAGGTTTATGCTGATTTTATTTGTGTTATAAAATATGTAATATTGTGTAATTGTATTGTTTTTAAAATGTTTTTTTATTCATTGATCTGTATTATTGTATAATAATTAATATCAATATATAATTTCTCAAAAGTGTACGTGTTAAAATCAAAAATATATTAGAAGTAACATAAAAATATAATAGTTAACTTTATTATAGGAGTTAAATTTTTTGAATAATTCATAAATTAACAATGTACAATTTTTAACATGTACATTTTTGTTTTATCGTGATTACTTAATTATAAAATAAAGAATATTTAATGGACAAAGTACAACTATATTATTGAAGTTTAGACTGTCTGATGAAAAATTCCCTTTGGTTTGTAGTACTACTACTTCAATAAGGGTAGGAAGTCCTTATCTTCATTGGTTAACAGATGAATAAAAGTCGGAAAACCATATGAATGAAGATGTCCGAATCTTACCCTTTTTATTTTAGAACCTTTTAAAAAAGCAAAGATTTTTTTTTTATCAAATTAGGTTTTGAATGAAATAATTTTTTATAATTTGGGCTGCAATTGAAAAATACTAGCCCATCTTTTATTGGAGATAAGGTTACTACTGCTACTGCTAAAGATGAGTGAAATTATATTATATAAAAGAATGTGTTTTTTTATTTTTTTTTATTTTTAAGTTTAAAATATAGCGTGTAATGTTATAGCTGTTTTTTTTTAATTTTATTTTGAGTTAACCGAAATGGTTCGAATCTAACTCGAAACCATTTTTTAATTTTTTTTGGGAAAAAAATCCAAAATAGTCTCTTGGTTTTCATTATCTTTAGAAATATATTAAAAAAAAAAGTTACAAATACGTATCCGAGTTTTAAGATATCTTAAAAAATGTTTTATTATTTATCAGAAGTTGAAAAAAATCGTAAAAAATTACATCAATATTTGGAATGTTTTTTTTATCCTTACTTATCCTGGATAATATTATCCTAAATATTTTTAATGTTTTATTTTTTTTTAAAAAATATCTTTATTATAATAATTAATTTAAATTAATCGAAAATATAATAATTTAATTTTATCAAAAATAACTATGTTATAATATTTAATTTATTTTTATAAAATATTTTTTAAAATTACCCATTTAGATAAATTAAGTTAACAGATCACACAATATTTAGTTGAATATTTTTAGAAAATATTTTATAGTGTGTTATTGAAAAGTGAAGGTAATTTTTAGGAAGATAAATTAAATATTATAATACTGGAATTTTTGATGAGTTAAATTAATTATTATAGTCGGAAGATTTTTGATGAAATTAAATAAATTATTATAATATGAATATTTTTGACAAGGTAAAATTAATTATTATAACAGAATTATTTTTGAAAAAAAATAAAATATCAAGGATATATACGTTAATATTTTCAATTTTAATATTTAAAAAGCTATATAGGTAGGGGTAGAAAATATTTTTTTTGATATTAATGTGATTTTTTTTAATTTTTGAATGATTCTGTTAAATAATAAGGGTATTTTTGAATATAACTTAAAATTAACGGGTATTGTAGTTTTTTTTAAATATTAAGGGTATTTCTAAGATATTGAAAATTTCGAGACTATTTTTAATTTTTTTTCCACGAGAGTGACATGTATAGGGGTAAAATTAACATTTTAAGCCTAATATTAAACAGAGATATAATGTTTATAACGCTCGTGAACATTTTTGATATTAAATAAAGCTCAGTTGTAATTTTTAAGAAACACAAAAACTTAGAGGTATTTGCGATAATAATCTTATTTTTTTTGAATTGTTTGAACTGTTTTGAATTTAACTCGAAATCAACTTTATTTATTTCGAATTTAATTTGCTCAATCGAGTTAAAGACATAAATTGAAACCCTTATATGTAACAAGGGTTATAATTTATGTCGTAATTCGATTTCTGAATTATAAAATCCGAATAGAACATTTAAATTTGATCTAGCGTAAATAACCCAAAAAAATCGAGGTGGGCTTGATTAGTTCTTTAGCTTGAAATAAAATAAAAATAAAAAACTATTACATATTATAATTTACACGGTTTGTTAAAAGCTTAAAATTAGATAAACATATTTTTTTTATCTTTTATTTAAAAATAAATCAAAAAATTATTATCTTAAAATTAATGAGATTTGAATAAGTTACTACTTGTTATTTTGTCACGTTAATTTTAGAAAATCAATTACAAATAAAGTTGCATAAAAGTAAGAAATAACGTAAAAGTAATAAGAATATAGATTATATTTGGAAAGAAGTTATGTTACCGTTTATTATATTATATTCATAGTTTTTGTGATGGTAATCGACTATATGTATTACCTAAATTAGGATTAATTATTGTGCATTTAGTATAAAAATGTATACGTTAAATCTATGTTATGTTTTTATTTTATTTTTTAATTATTAACTTATAAATATGATTCAATTTAAATCAAATAAATTTACGGAGATAATATAATTAAATGTAATGTAAATTACATTAAAATAGAGATTAAATAACCATTAACGCTATTTAAAATTCAAAGAATCAAAGAATCAAGAGATGATTCCAAAAAAATCATGGATACGAACACTTCGAGAGTATTCCTTTAACTTGTGATAATATTACATAAAAAAAAAGTGTAAATAATATGGCCAAATGTATCCAAATAAATTCCAAAATGAAACATATACTTTCACTTGTTATTATATTAAGTGGGTTATTAAAGATACATGTGAACTTATTTATTAGTTATTATTATGTAACATTTGTAAGATGATTTGTATTATCTTTATATATTTTGTTAAGTTTGTGTGATTTGTTTAATTATTATTAGTTTATCTGTTTAAAAAATTAATCATTATAAATTTTATTTTTATTTTTAATGTTTTATGTAATATTTGAGTTAATTAATTTTAATAATTAAATATATTTTTTATTGTAAGAAGAATTTAATTAACTAAAAAAAATATGCCGTTAAAAATTCGATTAATTTGTAAACGTTCAGTTTATGTTTTGTTTTGCTCATACCAGCTTATATGGTTATGTTATTCTAAGTATTAATAATAATTTTAGTTTGGAGTAGTATTAAATTATATAAAATGTATTTATTTAGTAAAGAAAATAATAATAATAATATGTATAAAACATATATTTATTTAATATATATATTATTAACGTATATATCTTAACAAATTAATATATATCTGTTAATATATATTAAGTCATCGTCCGTTGCACCATGTATATTTCTTAAGATACGAAATAAAATACAATAATTCAATATTTTTAACATGTTAGAGTCACTTCTTTTACTTTTCTTTTAACAGTGTTGTTTTTTCTGATATTACTCCACTCTTATCGCTTCTCCTGTCACAACAGCGGCTACAACCATTTATCATTGAACCTCTGACATATCTCAGCAGTTGTCCTTAGATTCGGGGCCAGTAGTCGTTGTCATTGAAGAGTCATGCACCACAAAGATCATTGTATTCATCGTCCTCGTCGTGCATCTTGTAAGCATTGGAGCCCAAATGTGCCTCCAATAAAAATAACGTGTCAAATTCACTCTCCTCACACACTTTACTCAAGTCCTATGACGTCATTAGTGACAAGTCCCTTAGGGCTGATGTCATCATCACCACTTGTCGACTTCATCGACACCTTTGACTGTTGATCGTCATTGTTATCGTTGATCGTGATTATTGGACTACTATTGACCTTTGACTTTGACACTGACATTAGTTGATCGTTGATTGTTATTTTCGTTGACTCCTATTGATTTCCATAGTTGACCACCTTTGTTCGTTATTGTTAACCGTTTTTGCAAATCATTGACTTTTTTTATAGGGTTGACTTTTTGCAAAAAAAGTTCTTCATATTGAGTTTGTTGTGTAGATCTCGTTTTTGCAGTCTCTTTTTGCATATTTTGTTTCTAAGTGGTAAAACATGATGTTTTTTCTTTCTCGTCACATCAATAATGTATTGAAGGGGACCAAGAATTACTTTTCCTGGTTTAAAGCTATGCGCATTTTTCTTTAGAGTCGCATGCTCTGGAATTACTATACTGGTTCATGAAATATCAGTTAATAGTTGAATTGCATCAACTTCGATAAGAACCAGGACAATCTATCAATAACTACTATGATCAGGTTCGCTTTCTTTGAGACCAAATTGACCTTTGTGATCCAATTTGGGCATGCTCAAAGGATTCTCAACCATGTGCTGTTGTTAGAGATGAGTTTCATCTCTATGATTTCCTGATGTCACTTCATAATGACTTTGAACTCATCTGGGGTCAGCTTCTCAATCGTAGTCCTCGTTCCTCTCTTGATACCGCCGTAAACGAGTTGGTTAGAGAAGAAGCTCGGCTTGCAACCCTACAAGCCTAGAATAAGTTCGATGTTTTGGCTATTACGCCTTCTGCTTATGCTCTGCCATTGAGCAACCTCAAAATTCAGGTGATTCCTCTAGCTCTAGTAATCGTCTCAAGTAGACCAACCAGAGGTTCTGCAATTGTTGCAAGCGTCGTGGCCACACCATTTAGACTTATTACCGTCATAACAAATATATTGCTGTTGTTGCTAATACTAAGCCTATTCCACTAATGCCTTCCATTTCAATTGAGTTCTAGTCTTTTGGATCCATTATCAATCTTTCCCCTACTAAACTACAAAAGATTATAACTCATGCTATTCATATGGCTAGTAATGCATCTATTTACAATACTCTCTCATTTCTGCCCGATAAGTCTCAAATTTGGCTTTTTTATTATGCCTGTTGTAGTCACATAGAACCTCACTCATATTTATTCTCCAAACTTGACCCTGTACCACATCCTCTTAATATTCATATAGCTAATGGTTTCACCATGCATGAAATTAGTCTAGGTTTTGTTTCGACCTCTAAACTCTCTATTCCTGGGGTCTTCAATGTACCTGACTTATCCTATAATTTATGCTCGATGGGACAATTTGCTGAACTAAGATATCGACTTGTTTTTTAATATTCTGGGTGAATTGTGCAGGATCCGAGGACGAGGTAAGAGCTTGGGACCGATCTTAGGGTTGGGCGTATGTTTCCCGTGAACAATCGTCATCTTCCACCTGTTGTTTCTATCTCTATTGCTGTTGTAGTTTCTTCCTTACCTTCTCTCGTATTTTGACATTCTCATTTTGTTCATTCCCCATCCACTATGGTACAACAATTAGTTTCTAAAGGTCTGTTGGGTTCTATGTCCAAAGATAATTTTGATTGTACTTTATGCTAGTTAGGAAGACAAACAACTTTACCTTTTAATAATAGTGAATATATCTCTAATAGTATTTTTGAGTTAATTCATTCTAATATTTGGGGACCTTATCTTGTTACTTGTATTAGTAGATCTCGTTATTTTGTTGTATTTATTGATAATTATTCTCGTTATAGTTGGATCTTTCATATGAAATCTTGTTCTGAAATCTTACTAATATACAGTAATTTTGCAAAAATGGTTGAAACACAATTCTCCAAACATATCAAAACTTTTCCTTCTGAAAATGCTCTTGAATATACTCAATATGATTTTGAAGCTTTGTTACATTCTTATAGCAGTGTACATCATCTAACCTGTCCAGGCACCTATCAACAAAATGGTCGAGTCGAAATAAAACTTTGCCATATTCTTGACATTTTCCGTTTTCTTCTTCTTTTTGCCAAAGTTCCTGGCACATTTTGGGGTGAAGCCACTCTTTATGATTTTCATGCTATTAATCACATTCCAAGTGCTATCATTCATAATCAGGCTCCCTACGAGCGCCTTTTTGGGTCATCACTTAACTATCATTACCTTCGCTACTTCAGATCTGCCTGTTTCATTCGTCTTTAGCCTTATGAGCACAAAAAACTTGAGCCTCAATTTAGACTTTGTTGTTTTCTTGGTTATGATGAAAATCAAAAAGAGTATCAGTGCTATGATCCTGTCTGGCATTGTTTTCGTGTTTCCCGTAATGTTGGCTTTTTGGGAACACTCTAACTTTTATTCTTCACTAACTAACTATTCTATTTTACAAATCTTTCCATATGAGTCTTTTGTTCCTTCTATAGATACTCTTCATCCTCTTTTGGACTTCTCTATTCAATGTTCTAATATTTTGATGATTTTCCTAGACAAGTTGTAGATGAACAGGTTGATGACGAGCTACCCACCTTGAGCATAGGTCTTTTGCTCCTACTACGCCTGAAGATCCTTTACAAGACATTCCCCCTCGTCACTCAACCCAGGTATGATGCATTGTTACACTTCCCTTGCTACATTTCATGAGCCTCACACCTATCGTGAGACATCTATTCACCCTTTATGACAGATTGGAATGAAAGAAGAAATTGATGCATTAACCAAAAATCATACTTGAGATCTCGTTACTCTCCTTCCTGGTCAGTTTGTGATTGGTTGTAAATGGATCTATAAGATCAACACTAGCTCGGATGGGTCTATCGAGCATTACAAGGCTCGTGTTGTTCCTAAAGGTTTTACACATGAGTATGAGATTGAATATGAAAATACTTTTGCTCCAATTGTCCATATCTTCTCTATTCGTGTCCTTTTAGCTATTGTCCCTGCCAATAAGTGAGACATTTTTTAGATGAATAAGTCTATATGCAATCTTTCCCTGGTATTTTTGTTGAAACAAATAAAGTTTGTCGCCTTTGACATGCACTTTATGACCTTAAATAATTCCACAAACGTGATTTGTCAAGTTCAGTTATACCATTCTTCGTTTGGGTTACGCTGCTAATCCTTATGATTCTGATTTATTTATTTGTCGTAACGATAAAAACACAATTTTGATTCTCTTATACGTGGATAATATGATTATAATCTGTGATAAACTCATTTTAATTCAAGAACTGAAAGATTTTTTTAACTAGTATTTTAAGATGAAAAGCTTTAAACATCTTAATTATTTATTGTATACTGAGATCACTCGTTACACAAATAGTTTTTATATTATTCAAAGCAAATATACACATGTCATATTAATGTTAATAATAATTTCGCAGAGTAGTACCTAAAAGATACTTTAATTATCTATAAAATTGTGTTTATTTAGTAGAGAAAGTAATGTGTATAGAAATAAAAGATATTTGAGAGCTTTAAAGTTATTATTGTTATTATATTTTTTGGTTCTCTAATTTTGTTTTTAATTCTTTCTTCTTTTGTTTAGTATTTTTGCATTTAAGATTGAGTAGTTTTGTTATCTGAATTGGTTTTTGCTATAGCAAGAATAAAATTTTTATTTTTGGAATAATTAATTAATAAATTATTTATATTCCCTAATATTTAGATTTAAGATTGAAATTTATTTTCATTACTATTTTCCACCGTAAGTGTCTTTTAGTATTACAAACTTATCTTAATTATTATTTTAAATTTATCAATCGAGTTTATGAAAAATTTAATGCAGTAATATATGATAACAAAAATATATAAAAAAAGTTTAATTTTTAATTAACAAATTATGTTATGCTAACATCCTCATCCAAAATTTATTTTTAACTATTATGTGTTTTATTCTTTTTATATAAAAAGAATATACACATATTGAACAAAATTGAATCAAAATTATATTAGTGATAAAGAGAAAAATACCTACTAAATTCTTTTAAAATTATAAAAATAATTGTTAAATTTTATATTTTTTTATAAAAAATTAATACTATAATAATAAAATTAATTTCTATTTATTTTATTTTTAATTATATTAAAAAAAATATTGTAATTGAAAAAATAAAATAAAAATAAATACATGTAAAACAATAAATAAATAATTTAAATATTATTTTTAAAATAGATATAAAATAATTGGGGCGTGTTCTCTGAGAATAGATATGTACCCGGCAAAACACGGGATATATTTTAAGAGGTTTGTAACAAATACATTGAGTGGTAGTTATAAAAATTGAAATGACTTAATTCTAAAATTAGATTGCAGCTAGTGCTTCCCAATTAACTCTGCTTGTCTTTTTTGTCCTTTTCTCCATTGACTTGTAAAAGTTTCAACTTTTTTTATTTTTTTATTTTTTTGACCTATTTTATTATTAACCTAAATTTTTTTTTTAAAAAAATATATTCATAGATGGGACCAAATATATTATTTTATTTAATATTATTCAATTAAATTATATTTAGTTTTATTAAGTATATTTTTATTTTTAATAAATTTAATATATTTTTTTTTATTAATTTCACGAACATTTTTAAAATAAATTAAACAGTTTAAAAAACGTAGGGTTAAAATAAAGACGGTTTGTATACAGTAGTACAAACAGTGTACAAGTTGGCGTGTACAAGTGGAGAAAATAGCAGCGTAACAGTAGTAATAGTAGTAGCCTGAAAACACTACTAGAGGAGAGAGAAGATACACTTAATGACTTGATGGCTATGGCGTGCGCTTTTTGAAGAAGTGCACTCTGATATGTCGGCTTACGCAGGCTCCCTCTTCAAGAAAATATCGATCCCAATCTCTCTCATATTTATTATTTTTCCACCACCATCTTTATTACTGATATTTATTTTACATTCTTATATTATTATTTATAAAATATATTTATTATTAATTTTTAAAGTTATAAAAAAATATCTTTAATAAATAACTTTATAATAAAATTTTAAACATAATTTTATACTAATACTCAAAATATTAAAAAACTAAAAACTTAAATCATAAATAATAAACCTCGAAACCTTAAAAACTAAATCTAAACACTATTTAAAAAATAATAATTTTAATACTGAATTTTAATCTAAAATATAACACAAACTTTTAAACCAAAATAATAATTTTAATTATTAAACTTAAACCATAAATATAAATTTAAAAAATTAAACTCTAAACTCTAAACATGAAATCATAAAAAATTAAACTTTAAATTTCAAATCCGAAATCTTAAAACACTAAAATATATTTAAAAATAATAATAATTTTAATCATATATATTAATACATAAATATAACATTAAATCTTCGTATTTCAAATCTAAAACCTAAAAAAATGTTTAGGAAAAAATTATTATTATTTAAAAAAATATTGATTTTGTATTTTATTTAACAAAAAAAAATAATTATTAAATAATATTATTTAAATTTTATTAAATATACGAGTATTATTATTAGTATAATATATAATATTCTTTATTTAATTATATTATAAAAAAAACTACAATAATAATTACTTTTTTTTTAATTCTAAAAATGAAATAAAATAAAAATGTTTCAAATTTCGTTCCGTTACTTTCCATTCCAATTCATATTACGTGAAATAAACTCTGGGACTTATCTTATAATTCATCCTCCTTTTTCTTTTGTTTATAAAACTAGTGAGAAATTTTGGAGGATATGTTTTTATTAATATATTTATTAATAAAAAAAAAATTAATTTATTTGGAGTGAGATATGGATAAAGATGCGACAGTAGTGATAGATATAAGAAATGCACGTTTTAGTTGGAAAAAAAAAATAGAATATATACAGGTCAAAAATCTACAGTACTTGGTTCGTACTCAGTCAGTATCACGCTTAAATATCTCAATGAAATAATTAAGATTTTGTGTGTCCGGTGTATAAGATTGGTCAACAATGATAGTACGATCCGAACCAGCTGGAGATACTAAACCAAGCCATATATATATAAACTAAGCTAAGCTAAGAGGGAACAGCTAGGGTTTTTGCATGCTGTGTACTATGTGTTAGCTGCTATTCATATACATTTATATAAATAATATGTAATTATTATTATTATTATTATTATTATATACAAACAACTTATCTTAAAGAGCTCAGAGATAAAAAAAAAAAGGGAACAAAAACACGTGAATTTGGACAATTATTTACTGTGTTTGGTGTGTCATTCCTTACGTTCTCTCAAATCACTATTTAACTTACTTTCAATATAATATAATTAAAAAAAAAATTCCTTCTCTTTTTAAAAGTTTCTTTGTACCTTCTGGTTAGCTTACCTAGTTGTTGTGATCTATAAAAATCTTTTGATTTTTAAGGGTAAACATTAATTCCTTTTTTTATTTCTTTTTTGGTTCTTATTTGCTGTTTTTTTTGGGTTAATATGACGTCATGCAGTATATTTTAATAATTATTGTGGTAGGATTTCTGTTATTTTTTGATAAAAATATATTTTAATTTTATATATTTGGTAAAAAGAAGATAAATTTTCTTTTTACCAAAATCTTTTAAATCAATTTGAATATCTCTTTTAAAAGAAATAATAAATTTATAGCATCTGATCTAATGAATAACTTACTTCCCTTTACCTTAAGGTATGCATGTAGTAAATATTAGGCCTTTTTTTTATAAATGGGAGTGGGTATTATTTGAATCAATGATTTGAAATTGGTGAGTGAAGAGTGATTGGGGTAAATAATATCTAATTAATTGATTTTTAATTAAAAAATTTACTTAATATTTTCATAAATCTTTTCCTCAAATTTAAATTAAATTTTTTTATTTAAGATTGATTAAATTTTTTTGTTTAATTTTAAAAGAAAAATTATTCTTAAGAAATTCGAGTAATATTTTAATTAAATATTAATTTTGTGTGTATATAACTATAGAAAATATAAAAATAAATATGATATATATAATATATTATTATATTTAATTAAAAAAAGAAGATAAAAAATTAAAATTTTATACTAAATATAACTAAATAATCATAAAATCAAATAAAATGAGTAAAAATCAAAACTAATTGATATACCAGCCCAAAAATGAGTGTGTCAATCTAAATATCATTAAGCTAGACAATAATAATAGTTGCACTGGTTTATGGTGCACGTGTTCCACTGAACCAAACTTTTTTTATATCGTGCTGCAATCTGAATATCATTAAGCTAAGACAATAATAGTTGCACTGGTTTATGCTGCACGTGTTGGACTGAACTAAACTTTTTTTTTTTTATTATTTCGTGCTGCTATTTGAAGAGATAAATGATATATATTGTTAAGATATTTTAGATAATAGTTTATGCTGCACGTGTTGGACTCAACTAAACTTTTTTATTTCGAGCATCTATTTGAAGAGATAAATTATATATATGGTTAAGATATATAAGTTATTGTAATTTATTTTTGTATTACTATATTTTATATTATACTTGGCTTATTGTATTTGTGTACTATCAGATTATAATAATACTTATAATTTTATAAATATAATCTTTTATGTACATTTTAAATAGACAGTTACAATAATATCAATACAATAAATTAATATTTTTTTATTATTTATCTATATTGTTAATGTGTTATCAGAGTTTTTCATATTTTAAAATTTTTATCAAAATTTTACCTTTATTCATCACTATAAAAGTTTTCCTCTCACAAAACATCAACTATATTAATCTAATCAAAGCCAAAATACCATCGTCGCACTCGTTTTGTCCAGAAAATTACAATGCAACAAAAATCATCCCAAAAGAACCTCTTACGCGCCCTCACGCACCGCCCAAAGGATCTATTCTCAGAACCTACGCGCCAACCAAATCGTTTCGCAACCCACGCTTCACCTACGAACTAGTATCGCTCGACCTGCGCTCGAATCGCACCCAACCTAGTCCATTAGGCCCGATTCACAGACCCAGTTTAGCACCTTCTCGTCTGGTTCTTCGTCGGTTTAGATTGATTCTAGACTTGTTTTCGACTTCTCTTTTCATTTGTAAGGTTATTTTTAACCTATCTAAACTCTTTTATATTGTTCCCTTATATTTTCTCCATTATTCCTTTAAAATGGATCGAAATGATGTCCTCAAACCAATATCTACCACCCTTAAAGATACTAACTATCAAGTCTGGACACAAGCAATTAAGAGTTTCTTGAAATGATGCAAGCTATGGTGTCTCATACCCGATGATATCTCTATACCTATAAAAGAAACCATTGAAATTACTTTCTATTTGTTGACTGCCTTGAAGAATGAGAGAGTAAACATCATCAAAAATTATTATCTGGTTTCGCAATACCATTCCACCCTCAATCCATGGTGAATTTGAGCGTTTTAACACTGCCAAGGAAGTTTGGGAATTTCTTGAGTTTTGATTCATTACCACAGATCTAGCTATTCAATATCAACTTCTGACGGATCTTCATACCAAACGTTAGAGGTATGATCAAACGATTAACCAATTTCTCTATGAGATGCAAGCTATTTGGGGCCAACTCCCTCTCTCTAAACCAACCTGGACAAAAAAAAATTAATGTTGAGAAATTTCAACTTACCATAATCACCAGCGTTTTGTTATTTTTCTCATGGCTCTTCATAATTGGTTTGAACTTGTTTGAGTTTCCTTACTTCATCATAGTCCTTTTATGCCCTTAGATACTATTGTGATTGAGTTTCACTCTAAAGAAACTCAAATTGGGGTATTCCAAGTTCATACTACATATTTTATTCTTTCTGCTCCTTATCGCCCTAAAAAAGGTTCTAAAGAGGGAACCAAATAACAAGGTTGCACCTATTGCTATAGCACCAATCATGACCTTTCCAGGACATTTTCAAAAAGATTGCTATCGAAATTCCTATGAAAATGCTTTAGATAAAACTAGTAACTCATATGTCACTACTTTTTGTTTCTGAGGGTAATCATGACAAATTGACCTTCTCCATTCAAGAACTTGAAGGTCTCCTTAAACACGTACTCTCAAAATCTAGTAATCCTTCTCTACTGCCTTGTCTTTTACATCAGGTAAATCTTGATGGTATTTTGATTATGCTTATTGTAACCATATGACTCATAATACTTACATATTTTCTCCCACACAATCTTTCATCTCTAAACCTTGAATTCAAACTACTATTTGTTCACATATGCATGTTAATGATATAGGTAAAGTTTTCACACCTTCTATATAACTTTCAAACATCTTTCATATTCTCAATCTTATCTTTGTTGGTCAACTATGTGAATTTGGTCTTATTATTACCTTTTACTCTTCGTTGTATAGGGGATTGATTTTATGGGTCTTTTCCCCCCATCCGATGGTCTTCAATATATTTTGGTTGTTGTGGATTATTTATCCAAGTGGGTAGAAGCTATCTCCTCTAAAACCAATGATGCTAATATATTTGTAAAAGTCTTCAAGGATTTAATATTTAGCAGGTTCAGAATGCTTAGAGCTATAAAAAGTGATAGAGGTAACCATTTTTGTAACAAAATATTTGATGGAGTACTGAAAAGTACAACATCACACATAATGTAGCTACTTCATATCATCCTCAAACTTCCAATTTGGTGGAAGTAAGTAATTGACAAATTAATGGTATATTGAAACACAATCTACGTCTTTCAAGGAAGGACTAGGCATTTAAGTTGAATGATGTCTTATGGGCATAACACACAGCTTACAAAACACCTATTGGGATGAATTTTTATCGGTTAATATTTGAAAAAGTATATCACCTTCCTGTTGAATTCAAACACAAGGCTTATTGGGAAATTAAAAAGTTAAACATAGACTTAGATAAAGTATGAGAAAAATCGTTACTCCATCTTAATGAATTGAAAGAAATTAGGAACAAATCCTATGAGAATGCAAAATTGTACAAAGAGAGTACTAAGCGTTATCATAGGAAAGTGCTTTTATTTAACTCTTGACTGAGATTGTTTCTAGGAAAACTGAGATCAAGATGGGATGGACCATTAAAAATAGACCAAGTATGTCCACATAGAGCAGTAAAACTATTGGATTCTAATACACAAAACACATTTAAAGTCAATAGGCATCAAGTGAAGCCTTATTTAGAAGGATCACACAACACTGTCGAAATTGATTGCATTTGGTTGAGTAATCCTTAACACCATAATGATGTGTCTTGCTAAGATGTTAAATTAAGCCTTGGATGGGAAACAATCTATCATTAAAAGATAAATTTATTTTATTTTAAGCAATTAATTAGTTTGATTTATTAATTGTTTTCTTTTATAAGCATTTTGTTTCTTTTATTGCATAAAATAATTACTTGTTAAGATGTGTTAGAGTACCTGTTTGTATGATTCAAATATGATGTTGGCTACAATTAGTGTTTTACATCAAAATCCTTAACATATAATGAAATTTGGTAAATTTTCAATCTCTTCTCTTTTTACAATTTGCATTTTTTCAGTGAATTGAAAGTATTGACTTATGAGGAGTAGAGTAAAACCGAATTTGGATTCCTAACATTGAAATTGGGTGAAGTGAAAACGAAACATTTTTTCATAAAATATGAAAGTGATTTTCGACTAATATAGTAAATCATGAATGTTTAAAAATTTAGAATAATCTATGCTTAAAGGTTTTAATTATGAAGTTTAAATAAAATTTTAAGCATAAATTTTTTTCATTTTATTTTACTTTTATTTTAAATATTGTTTTATTTAATTTAATGTTTATAGGTATCATTATTGAAATCTATAACAATGATTTGTTTTGAAATATTAAGTCACCGAATAAAACAGAAAAACAATATGGCAAAGAAACATTATCACAGAGAAATAAATAATAAAAGTAATATTAATAAATGATGAAGAATGTAATTAATAAAAAGATATAAAAATTAAACGGTAACGGTAGTCACAAAATATTTTTAATTTTATTTTGTATTTGTTTATTCAAAAACAAATATGGGAAAATTATTTTATTAAAATTCACGAATATAAATATATATATTATAAATACAAAATTTAAATAACATAAAATTTAAATAAAATAAAAAGTTGAGATATCACACAATATATTTAAGATAATTTTTTTATTCAATTAAAAAATGGTAAAAACTTATATCATAAAATGTAAGATTAAACGTTTTACCTTTTTCATATTTTTTTCCCATTTTTTTTATTTCTATGTCTGCGTTACTCTATATTTTATTCTCTTTATATAACAATGAGAATAGCAAAGTAACTTTATTATTCTTCTACTTGTATTACATTTTTCTTCTTTATTTTTTTCTCAAAAAAAAAAAATGAAAAAGAAAAAGAAAAAAAAATCTACATCACTAATGGATGTTGAAGTATAATCCTCCCACACGCTATGACAGAATTAAGGTAATTTTCTCTGTAAAACAATTAAAGGACGTCGATCGTTAAAGGATGTCGATCACATATATTTTTTCCTCCACCGGATAAATACATTAGTTATATAAATAAATCAATTATAATTTACATTATATATATGTTGGATCCATTATAATTTACTAAAAATTAATACATGATTTTTTGAATTAATTAAAAATAAAACTCTTTATATTAAGTGGTTATACTATACAATTAAATCTATTTTTTTCTAATATAAATTCGTTTTAATTAGATTATTTATTTATTTATAATGGTAATAAATATAATATTTTAATAAGTAGTAAAAAAAATTAATAATTAATTAGAATTAAAATTAAAATTAAAATAATATTTTGTGTAGTATTATTTTTCTAATTTTTAGTACAAATTAGATAATCTCGAACAATTAAAGATATTTTGCTTAATCTTATGAGATATGAGTTGGTTTCTATGTTTGTTGCTATCTCATTCGTCTTCCCCGCAGGTTAATTGCCATTATCATTGTAAGGAGGTATGTAATTTAAAACTTGAAAATCTTTTATGTTCTGTTTGATTCTGAACTTGAAAATCATTGTAGCGAGGTATATCCTTTGTCTTTTATGCTTTTTTTAAAAATCTTGTATAGATTGTTGATTGTTTTCAAGGAGCGCTGATGTTGGTGATTGAAACCCTAAACTGCGCGATGATTTTTTCTTTGGTATGCATTTGTTTTTGATTGTGTTTATCCCAAATTGAAGGAGATAGAGTATAATGGTTTTTTTTTTTCGTAAATTGAACTTTAAACTTAGAAGTGAAGTGAAGTGAGTTTTGGTTCTAATATTACTAATTTGAAAAAATTATACTCTGTTTATAAACACTAGTTTATGATATTATTGGATATTAACTCCTAATTCAATGAGTAAAACAAGGAATCCTTAATTCAATGAGTAAAATAAAGAATCCTTAATTCAATGAGTAAAACAAGGAATCCTTAATTCAAGGAGTAAAACAAGGAATCCTTAATTCAAGGAGTAAAACAAGGAATCCTTAATTCAAGGAGTAAAACAAGGAATCCTTAATTAAAGGAGTAAATCAAGGGATGTTTAATTCAAAAAGTAATTGAAGGAGTAAAATTTCCTTATAAATAGTTATACAATTGTAATGAAAACATGAAGAAAATAATAAGAGCTCTTTTGTGTAGAGTTATTTATAAGGAAAATTAACTTGCTTCTGCTTTATTATTATCTTAACATCTTCAATCTTTGAAATGACGGAAGACAAGCCGCTAGGATCAGAAGCTGAAAGTTCATCGGTGCTTTCCTTCATGAATATGCATGAGGTGGATGTCAACCCAAAGCAAAAATTAAGCTCAATCTTGTTGAATGAGTTTAATTACTTGCCTTGGTCAAGAGTAGTGTCTCTGGCTCTAGGTGGAAGGTCCAAGTTGGGGTTCATAAATGGAAGCATCGAAGTACCTGATGTTTCCTCACCAACCTATGAATCTTTGCTTAGTAAGGATCAGCTGGTTATGTCATGGCTCCTAAATTCCATGGAACATAAATTAGCTGAAATATTCAGTTACTCTGAATCTGCATACCAACTATGGGAGACGGTCAAGGAAATGTATGGCAGTCAAAACAATGCTGCACAAGTTTTTCAATTAAAGAAGGGCATCTCAAATCTACAACAAGATGGTAAGCCTTTTGTACAACTCTTAGGAAGCATGAAAATCATGTGGAATGAGTTAGAAATATATCGTCCTCATACAATCGATGTAGCTCTACTACGAAAAAGAGCGGAAGAAGATAAGATATTTAACCTTCTGTCCAGTCTCGATTCAACATATGAAGATATACGATGCCACATACTCATGAATACTAAACTTCCTTCCTTCACCAATGTATGTGCGACAATTCAACGTGAAGAAGTAAGGAGGAAAGTCATGAACAAGGATACAATGGTTAGTGCACCTGAGGCAAGAGCCTATCTAACCAACGAGAGAAAGTACAAAGGGAAGCATCCAAACTTGAAGTGTCAACACTGCAACTATACGGGCCATATTAAGGACACATGTTGGATTCTACATCCAGAATTAAAACCTGATTTTATAAAGGATAAGGGTTTACAGAAAGTGAATCGTACTGCACATCGTGCAAATCATGCTTCTGCCTCTACCTCTAATGGGTCTGATCCATTCAAAAACTTCACAGCGAATCCAGCTGAACTTATGAATGAGTTTATGTTGTATCTTCAAAACAAGACAGGAGGAGTTAGAATTGACTGTGTGGATAGCATAGAAGAAGGAAACTCGACAGCATTGCTAGGCAAGTTTGCAGGTTTCTTGGCAGATACAAAACTCATACCACAAGAGGACATGCAAGGTATCATAAAAGCCTTTAAAACTGCTCTTAAAATAAATATGTTGCATGATTTTTGGGTTGTAGATTCAGGTGCCACAGATCATATGACAAACCATGTGTCAAAGTCTCATAAGTTTGAAAAATTAGCAAATACTTCTCAAGTTTCAATTGCAAATGGTGAGAATGTAAAGGTTTTAGGAAAGTAAAAAATAAAATTAATGTCAGATGAAATCGAGTCGGCGGTTTTATATGTACCTTCCTTTCCCTTCCAACTTCTGTCTGTAGGAAAAATCACAAATACCTTGAATTGCTTAGCCATTTTTTCTCCTCACAATATCATTTTTTAGGATTGTGCAACCAAAAAGACGATTGGTGAAGGGTTTTACTTAGATGGTATCTATTACATATCCAAGAGCAATCCCAGAGGGTTTCAAGCCAAGTTTAACCCTATCTAAGATAATCAATTGTGGCATCAACGTTTAGCTCACCCTTCTCCACCAATTTTGTCAACTTTATTTCCAAACTTAGGAAATGATGCAATTGCATGTGAAAGTTGCCACTTGTCTAAAGCCACTAGATTGCCTTTTAATTCTTCCTTGTCTAGGGCTAGTAAATGTTTTGAACTAGTTCATTCAGATGTATGGGGACCAACTAATGAATCTTTTGTTGGTTATAGGTATTTTGTGATTTTTGTTGATGATTTTTCTCGAGTCACATGGTTATATCTTTTAAAGTCTAAGAATGAAGTTATGGAAGTATTTAAGGACTTTCATAACCTTGTTAAAAATCATTTCTCCTCTAAAATTTAAACCTTAAGGTCTGACAATGGCACCGAATACATGTCCCATATCATGAAACAATATTTGAGCATTCATGGCATTATGCATCAAACAAGTTGTGTTGGCACACCTCAACAAAATGGTGTAGCTGAACGCAAAAACCGGGACTTACTTGAAAAAACTATAGCATTAATGCTACAAATGAATGTACCAAAGAGATTCTGGTCCCAAGGGGTTATGACAGCTGCTTACATCATCAATAGATTACCCAGCCGAGTCTTGGATTTCAAGTCTTCCCTAGAGGTCATGAAAGGAAGGAAAATTAATCTCTCACACCTTAGAGTCTTTGGATGTATCTGTTTTGTACATATTCAATCTCATCATCGAGATAAATTGGATCCTAGAGCTGTTAAATGTATTTTTCTTTGTTATTCATCTACACAAAAGGGATATAAGTGTTATGATTCCCAACTTAGGAGATTAATTGTGTCTAAAGATGTTTGATTTCATGAAACTAACCCTTTTTTCAGCAAGTCACATGAAATCACAAGTCAAAGGGATGACATCTTGGATGTGTTTCCATTACCAAGAATCGAACTTGAGGCTCTACAACAACAAGATCCCAGCCATGTCAACATTGATACATCTCTCACTGAAAGTAACAATGAAGGGTCTATTCTTAATGGTACACTGCATGAAGATGGTGATAATTAAGATGATCCTCACAATATAGTACAAGATGTGAACGAGTGTGAGATAACTCCTCCTGCTCCACGACGTAATCCAATGCGTGTTAGGAAACCTCCCACAAGACTTCAAGACTTTGTCACCTACAAACCCACACATTTCATCTCAAATTACGTGTCATATAAGAGAGTGACACCAACCCATGCCGCATTCCTCAGCACTATATTGAGTTACAGTGAGCCTCAAAACTTTCATGAGGCCAATATCCAAGAGGTGTGGAAGGAAGCCATGCAAGAAGAACTTAAAGCCCTAGATCAACACAACACATGGAGCATCACCAAACTTCCAAAAGGCAAGAAAGTCGTAGGTTGCAAATAGATTTATAAGCTAAAATTCAAGTCAGATGGATCAATTGAGAGGTATAAAGCAAGATTGGTGGCTCGGGGATTCACTCAAACATTCGAGGTGGATTACAAAGAAACATTTGCACCTGTTGCAAAAATGAACATAGTAAGAGTGCTATTGTCTGTGGTTGTAAACAAGGGGTGGTCCATATACCAAATGGATGTGAAGAATGCATTCTTGCATGGTGATCTCAAAGAAGAAGTCTATATGAAATTGCCACCCGGGCATCCTCAAAGCAATGAACTGGATTTAGTGTGCAAATTGCACAAATCCATTTATGGTTTGAAACAGTCCCCACGAGCTTGGTATGCCAAGCTAAGCTCAGTTCTCACTAGTGTTTGTTTCAAAAGTAGCAATGCTGATTCTTCACTATTTGTTCGCACAGGAACTATGGGAAAATTGGTTGTGCTGATTTATTTAGATGATCTGATAATTACAGGTGATAATGCTGACGAGATTTTCAACCTCAAACAGTCACTCAGACAAAGGTTTGCAATTAAAGACCTTTTGATATTGAAGTACTTTCTTGGTATAGAAATGGCAACCTCGCACAAGGGACTCTTTCTTAACCAAAGGAAATATGTCCTAGATTTTCTCGAGGAAGCTAACATGAGTGATGCTAAACCATCCATTACCCATCCTGACAACAAGCTCAAACCTAGCTTGAAGGGCACGCCACTCACGGATATAAGTTATTACCATCGACTGGTTGGTAAGTTGATCTACCTAACAATCACCAGACCTGACATCACATATTCTGTAAGTATTGTGAGCCAATTCATGCACTCCCCAACACTTGAGCATTTGACCCTTGTTAAAAGGATCTTACGCTATTTAAAAGGATCAGCGGGTCGTGGTATCATCATGAAGAAGAATGACAACACACAAATCATAGGGTATTGTGATCTTGATGGGGCGGGGAATGCAATCGATCGCAAGTCCCCCACTGACTCCTGTACATTTGTCGGTGGAAACTTGGTCACATGGAAGAGTAAGAAGCAAACTGTCATCGCTAGATCAAGTGCTGAAGTTGAGTATCGTGCAATGGCTTCAACTGCGTGTGAGTTGATATGGCTTAAAGGTCTTCTATGTGATTTAGGTGTTCCTACAACTCTTCCTATGTCCTTATTTTGTGACAATCAGGCAGCCATGCATATAGCATCAAACCCAGTGTTTCACGAGAGGATGAAACACATTGAAGTTGATTGTCATTACATTCGTGAACAAGTTCAATCACAAGTGATTCAGACACATTATACAAGAAGCTTCGACCAACTGGCTGACATCTTCACCAAGCCCTTGGCTTCTCATCAGTTTCAACGAATTTTGTCTAAACTTGGATCCATAAACCTTTTGGATCCAACTTGAGGGGGAGTATTGGATATTAGATCTTAATTGAAGGAATAAAACAAGGACCTTAATTCAAGGATCAAAACAAGGAGCTTAATTCAAGGAGTAAAACAAGGAATCCTTAATTCAATGAGTAAAATAAGGAATCCTTAATTCAAGGAGTAAATAAAGGGATGCTTAATTCAAAGAGTAATTGAAGGAGTAAAATTTACTTATAAATAGCTATACAATTGTAATAAAAACATGAAGAAAATAATAACAGCTCTTTTGTGTAGAGTTATTTCTTGTTTTTTCAACAGATCTAAATGGAGTTTATTTCGCTCTTTATTTAGGTGAAAAAGAATATTTTTTTAATTTATTTTTATTTTATCATATTTTTTAATTTTTATTCGTATATAAATTTCATATATTTTCTTTTAACTTCAAACAAAAATGACTATAAAATTGATTAAAAATTAAAAATTTATTATTTATTCTAGTGATGTTATTTTTCATAACAAAAAAATTAATTAATTATAAAATAATAATAAACTAAAATATCTTATCAAACATAATTAAAATACTTTTATTTATCTCATTATATCAAGAAAAAAATTCCAATTACAATAACTTATTAGATATTAACAAGTTATTTGATTAATAATAACAAAATTAAAAAATTAAATCTAATTATTTTAAATTATTTTGTTGTAAATTGAAATAAGATTATACCAAACTTTGCACGAATTAAAAACATATAGCAATAAAGTAACATTATTACACTGTTATATGCACCATCTACGGTCTGGATTTTAATTTTTTTCCCCCTTCTTCTAATCAATTCGATACGATTTTGGAATAAAATTACCACTTGTTTGGTACTTTATATCTAATTTGTATTGATTAGAAAAAAATAATAATATTAAATCGGTATTTTTTTCATTAAAAATATCTAATTATTATTGATTAGAAAAAAAAGGTGTTGAGAATTTTGAAAAGTATCAATTATTATTAAAATTAAAAAAAAATACCAATAAGTTAAATAAATATATTTGATTTGTTGAAGTTAAAAATATTAGTAAAAAATTATAACAAAATAAGAATAATTATATTTTAAATGTAACCATACTCAAAAGAAATATATATATAATTGGTATTTTTTTAATTCCTTTTTGGAAATATCTATTTAGTATCCTAATCTAAATGAAAAGTAACAAATTAAGCAACACAATGAAGGGTATGGATTGAAACCCATATAATTGTTACTCATTAAAAAAATATCACAATAATATCATCATATAAGAAACCCAAATAAAAAAAAATTAAGAATTTGTGATAAGTTGTATAATAATATTATGTAAAAAGATAATAATTTTATTAAATCAGCACTATCGTGGGATGGTACTTTTAAAATACATAACTTTAAAAAATAAAAAATGGTATTAGAATTGTTTTTTTTTTTTTGTTTTGTTCATATTTTCAATCTTTGAGATGTGTGTCACCGTAGGTAGGGTTGAATCTTAATAATTCCCATAAACAAATTCTCCAAAATATGGATCTTGCCGATCCATCGTATGGATTGCAGGGGCAAAAGCCATGTGAAGTTACATGGTTTCTACATGTTTAAATAGCATTTTATCTTTTAACAAAAAGTCTAAGTTATATGAATAGTATATACATGTAAAAGCGTGGCTGGGCAGTGTCACAATAATAATAATAATAATAATAATAATAATAATAATAATAATAATAATAATAATAATAATAATAATAATAATAATAATAATATTATTATTATTATTATTATTATAATTTTTGTCAATTGTGAGATATTTGGAATGAGAAAAATGTCAGAAGCAGTAATCTAAATTAAGATGATAGAGAGGAAGGAGTAGCTAAAGACCACTAAGGTGTGTGGCAAAACAGTAAATAATAATAATAATGTTTTTTGTTTTGGGATATTTAAGTCTGTAGCTGATTCACAACTATTTTAACATTAAGAACTCCATTACCATATTGGTCAAGTTTGTTGGCAATTTCGGCTTTCTTGCATCATATGCCAGTCGTATTAATGCATGCCATGTTTTGTTTGGACGTGTTTTTTTATTTATTTTTTTTATAATCTTTTTGATTTGACATAAAAAGATATAAAAATAAATGAAAAAGATATTAAAATATTAATGTAAATTGTATTAAATTAATTAATTTTTATATCTTATTTTTAGATTGTGTCTAATTGGTTCTAATTTTTTTTAAGAATTAATAAAATAAATTCAATTGATGATTTTTCGTTTGAACAAGACATAAGAATATATGTAAAATACTTGCGATATACTTTACCAGTATTAGACTAGATGAATATTAAATTGATTTAGTATATATTTTTAAAAAAATATTTAAAATTAACAAAGTTATAATAACCATGCATTTCAAATGAATTTTTTTTTCTCCAACATGATTTTTTAATTAAACTTCAATATAGATCATTGATTTTTATTAATATTTTATTATGTTAGCAAAACTTTAATATTGGAGTTTTTAAATTTTATTTTACTAAAATATATTATTTTATAGAATACGTTAAAGTACAAAAGTATATTAAAGTTCTTTAAAAAATTATTTTTCAAAAGCAATTCTATTTTTTTTAGTAGAAATTTCTAATCAAAGTAAAAACTATAAATTACTTGGTACTAATAAGGTGATAACAAAGGCATATATACGAAAAAGAATTAAGTTGATCTAGTAGTGTACTTGTATATAATTGACAGATTATGATCAACATGATTTAATTATAAAAAAATATATTTTAATCTTTAGATTAAGAAGGAATGGCTTTGACTTGAAAAATATAAACAAAAATAAATAGATGATTCTATTTTATAATGGACACATGTTTTTGAACATGTAAGACTTTTTATTATACAAAGAAATTATCTAAAGATAATTAGAATATAAAAAATTATTTAAATATGATTATGTAAAAATAGTTTTAAGATAATTACTTATATACAAATTTATGATTATATAAATATACTCTCAAGTTAAGAAAATAATGTTTTATTATTGATAATTATATTAATTAAAAATATAAGTATCTAAATGGATTAGTATTTGAGCTATTTTTAATTTTTTTTTTAAAAACTAATATTAGATTGGAAGTTGATTTAAAAAAAAGAATAATAAATATTATATTTAAAATAAATAATTAGGTAAAATTATCTAAAATAAAAACCAAATGAGATTTTAAAATAAAAACCGTGTATATACATGCATACACTAATCAAATGCATGTGACTTGCAATTTTCTTTGAAATTTTCAATTATTATACTTATAAAAGAAGTAACATTATATCAAATAATTTTGATATAAGTATATATATATTCATGTTACCATAAAATTAAATTTAAAATAACACAACAAATTTATATTAATTTCAAAAAAATATGATATATACTTTCTTAAAGACATATTCTTTCAATTTTTATGATTTTTTGAAACGTTAAAGAAAATAATTTTACGAATATAAATAATAATTTAAATTTAAGGATATTAAGTATACTGAGAATATATTAATATGTGTTACAAAAATTGAAATATAATTTTATAATAAACTCAAAATTACGGAGAAAAATTCAAATTATTATGAAATTGAAAGTCAAATATTTTATTTTAAGATTATAAAATATATTCACTCTCAAATTTTATTATATTTAACGATTCAACCATTTAGTATTTAAATTTTTTAGTTATTTAATAATTATTTATTTTTACTAATGATAACTTTTTATGGGTGAATACTAAAAAAATAAATAAATTATTATAATGAAAGTAATTTTTATTATTTTTAAACCATTATTCATTATTATTAAATATTAGAGTAATAATAATGGATTGGTAGAGTGAAATAATGCATAAAATTGAGTTTATTATTTAAAAATTAGATATAAAAAATAAAAATGTATCCCAAACCACCAAGCAGGCTTTTCAGATTTCAGAGACAACCCATTGTTTTCCCCCTTCTTGCTAAGGTATGTCGAGTTCATGTTGGGTTTGGGTTTGGGTTTGGGTATGGGCAAAACTATTCCATGTTTTGAGGAAAATACATGATGTACAAACATTTCCTTTAGACAGGTTCAACGTAGAGTCTACAAAGTACAAATTTTATAATTAGATTCAATTCATTGAAGAAGATTGATAACACAATGACACATGTATATGAAATCCCCACCTTCCCAACTGCTTTTTGATTTCCACTATTTATCACATACATACAATTTAGGGGTAGGGGTTAAATTATATAATGTAATGATATTTTAACACGATGTTTTTCTTTCGACCTAGGTAGTGAGCGTGTGTGATATTTTGCCCATCACTTTGATACATGGATACAATTGCGTCGGTGATTAGGTAAGGTACAAATGATTAGTTGTTAGATATCTCAAATAAGATTTATCTTGTTCATTTTATTTTAAAAATATATCGTGTCAAATTAATTAATTTATTAACGAGTAAATATTTGGTTAAGAGATCGTCATGAATTTGAAAAAAAAAAAAGAAAAAGATAAACAAAATATGTTAATTAAATTCATTTGATTAATTTAACAAATGATTTAACTGATATTATTCAATCTAGGGTGGACATTCTTGTGTCCATTTTCAATTTTCAATAGTCTAGTTGACTCACAAAATATGATGATACAAGAATTTTTCTTGTTCTTTGTATTATTAAGTTCATTGAATCATCCAATTCATTGTATTTAACCAGGCTTATATAGAGAATCAATTGCCAGTAACGTAACATATACACAAATGACATGGTAATCTCACTGAAACATCAATATTAACTTAAATATTTAAGATTATATATATATATATATATATATTGGAAATAAACGCAAACATTGCGTTCATCCAACAATGAATCAAAAATTGAATGTGATGGAAAATAACGAACAGAAATGGACTCATGCCGAAATTCAAAATTTATTGGGCTCAAGTTAAAAAGAAATCAAGCCCAGTTTTGGAATATAACAAAATATTTTATTAAATATTTTTAATCTTCACCAAAATTCATACTTGTTGAGATGGCCGAGTTGGTCTAAGGCGCCAGATTAAGGTTCTGGTCCGAAAGGGCGTGGGTTCAAATCCCACTCTCAACAATGTGTTTTTGTTTTTGTGTTGTGTTTTCCTTTTCAAAAAATTAGATCGGAGCTAAGCATATTCAAAACTGATATTCCAATGTGGACTTGAAGAACACAATGAGGTTGAAGTTGGGGGATAAAGGAATAGCATGCAAAACCAAATTTAATAAACTCCGTTCCTACACTGTAGAGCTCTTGTTTTTAGTAAAAAAGAATTTGACTCTTATGGAGTCCTTTATATTGCTTTTTTTTCAAGAATTTTTTTTTGTTCAGAAATGCATATGAAGTTGTTGGCTGTACATGAAGCCAAAAATTGATTTTTTTTAAAAAAAAGTGGGATTGGTGTGGAGTTTTAAGATGCAATAGATTGATTAAAAAAACAAAACAAACATTCATTCATAATAGGGATAAATACATACGTAAATGAAGCAAAACCCAGATTTATTGAGCTGGAATTTATTTACATCCAGATTCACCTTTCAAAGGACTTGGTGACTTACTAAAATGCATGTATAGAAGTTGTTCTTATTCAACAACATTAAATGGCAAGAAAATATCTCAGGATCTTTATTTACAGCCGCCCATAAGCTGACAGCATCTCCCTCAGCTTCGAAGCTTTTGATTCCAAGCTATCAAAGCTCACATAGGTAGGTATCCTCCAACTCCAATTGCCAAACTGTGATCAGTATAACACCCTATTAATGTTCAGCTATACTTTTATAGTTAGTAATTACTATGTGAAAAGTAATCTCTTGATTAAGTTATCTCTTAATTTTATAACAAAAATAAAATCTCAATAAAAACGTGATCTAATGGGTCGGCGATTAAATATTGAATGGGTTTTCTTAACCAAAATTTAACTTAAACGACATCCAACCAAACAACGTTTAATGTAAAAATTTTGAGCAAAGGTTATTCTTTGTAATAAAAATGTGAGGTGGTTACAGGTTTCTTAAGGTATTATAAATGTTGTTTTCCCAAAAATATTATATTTCATATGTAGATATAACCTATTCTCTATCCTGTTAATAATTTTTCCATTCCATGAATTTCCAAGTCGTTTGACAGAACTCCCCAACTTAATAAATTGACCCTCCGTGGCCGTGGCATGCTCCTACATTATTAGCATTTTACCTGAGTTGCAGGAGTATTCATCCTTGCAGAACTGCCTAGCTCAAGAACATCTTGCATTGGTATTACTGCAGTTCGGGCTACTGAAGATAATGCGGATTGGATGAGTGACCATGAGATATCATCTTCGTTGGTAATTGAAAGATACTTCAGTACCTAAGATGACAATTATATATCAGAATAAATAGAAGAAAACATATAGTCCGGCTCTTGTTGAACCATGTTACGATGAAAAGATCCACTCACATTGGATTTTTCTTCTTGCTTCAAAACATCCCACCAACCACGAATCTACGGTGTACAAACAGATTAGAATACAGTTAGCAGCCTCCTCCCAGAAGGGAAAAGCCTGATTTTAGGTTCCAGAAGTACACAGCTTTTGCAGCATATTGAGTGTTACTATTTCTCAATTATTCTTGACAGAAGATGACAGTATAGGATCAAGACAAAACAAAAAGTGTGGCATGGAGGGCTTTTACCGTGTCATTGTCATGAGTTCCAGTGTACACAACTTGATTGCATTCATGATTATGAGGTAAGTGAGGGTTACTAGCATCACTTCCAAAACCTGTACCAAGAATTTATGAAAGAGTACTACAACATCAGACCAAAAACACTTCATTTGCAAAAAGTTCAAAATGTATAGCAGTAGTTTTTCATCAGTACAAAACTAATACCAAACTGTAGGACAGCCATTCCAGGTGCCTCAATGGACTTCCTCAGTTGAACAACGTCCTCAGTGATAACTCCCTGTTATGAGTGAGTGCCAAAGGTAACAATTAATCAGATTTAACGACAGACAGAGTATCATGAAACCCAATGAGCTGCTAACTTCTAGCAAAAAGCCAAAAACACAACTTGAATTTTTTAACATTAATCTTTATGGTCAAGAGAACCAGCCAAATGAGAGTGAGTGGAAGATTAAGTTTGACTTGTTAAGAACACAAATTTGATACGAGTTCATTCAACCAACCTTTTAAAATCGTTAAAAACAAGTAATACAAATTAAATCAGATATAAGTACATGCATTGAGATGATTAGAAGGATGCTAAGTATTCGGACTCTTTCTATGCTCTTGAAAACATACCAAATCTTCAGCTATTATACTAATCTTCCCAACTTCTCTGGAAATGGCATCAAACAAAGATTTTCCAGGCCCTGCCTACTCTCATTAAAATAATTTCCAGATTTAATAATGATTAAGAAATATTTCAAAAATGTAAAGTACTCTAATGATAGAAGCCTCACCTTCCAGCGTCCAACCATTGCAACTTTTGCTTCTGTGTGTGTAATAAATTAGTACAAGATCATATGCATGGACAAGCAAGAATAAGAATGTAATTAATGACATCCTTACCAGAAGGAACAGCCCAAAAGCCAGCAAATCCTCTGAAGTGGTCTATCCTGAAATCATCAAAGAGATCCTGTGCTCGTCTTATGCGACGTACCCACCATGAAAATCCATCTTTTTCCATGGCTTTCCAATCATATAGAGGGCTTTCGGGCAAAATTCATTTAATTAGAACATGGAATAACAAAAGATTAGAATAGGGAAATGAAAACAAAGTTTCATCCAACACATAAATAATGTACGTCAGTACATATACGCAAGTAGGCGTGAAAGGATATGTGAAATTAGCATCTGGGTTTTATTAAGGAATAATTTGCCATAAAGATGTGATACGGTAATTAAAAAAAGGATACAAACAAAATTTGAAAGAAACTATAAAGGGTGAACTTTTGTAGGAAAAACCGAAATTCTTCTTCCAGCAGACTACTGCATAAACTTTTTGCAAGTGTGCATATATCTTATTAGAAGCAAAAATACATAAATTATATAAAAAATCAATTATATCTATATAGGAATATGCAGAGTTGTGTAAACCTGCCCCAGAGTTGACCAGTCTCACTGAAGGCGTCAGGAGGAACACCACTGACTAATGTGGGAAAACCATTCCTGTTCTGCAAGAAAAGTTATAATCAGCATTTACACATTGTGTGGAATGCTTAGAAGCATATATGGTAGGTGCCATAATTTTCATTAATTATAAGGTACTTACAAGCCAAAAATGTTTTTTATTAGCCCATACATCTGCACTGTGGTAACCTACATAAATAGGCATGTCTCCCATTATATTGATCCCTTTTCTGTTTGCATATTTTCTTACTCTTTGCCATTGTCTTTGGAACAAGAACTGTTGGGCAATGAATTTGTCTATCTATAAAACGAAGAGCTTCAGCTAATCAACCAGAGTTTCTACCATTAATATATGGCAGACTATTTAACGTCAAAGTCATTAATCTTACAAAATCCTTTTTGCTCTGGTAAATTCCCTCCAGAGCTGCAAGATGGCGGTTTTTCAGAGGTTCAGGCCACTCATACCAACTTAAAGCATCTAGACTGCTGTCAATTGCAGCAAAATAAGCTGCATCTTCAAGCCAGCCTGACAAATTTTGAAGCAAGAATTACACTATGCAAAGAACATCTACGGATGCCCACTACAAGCACATAAGATTACTTTAAAACCGAGAAAATTGGTCTTATGTTTAATCATCTGTGTGCATATAAATTTAAATTGGTACTCCAGAAACAAGGTACTGCTTATGAAAGTGCACAACTCACAAATAGAAAGGTCCAATAATAACAACTAGAACAACATACCTAAAATATAACAAAAACTGAAATTCTAATTATCTTACTTGATATACTAGGGTCATTACGGAAATCTTCAAGCTGACTTTTAAGGTCCCCTTCACTCTGAACAAGCCTCCCTGCAGCCTAAGGAAGCGAGCATAAAATGCGTTCTGTTTAAATGTTAAATCTGGATGGCAATATGAACAAATCAATCAAACCTAGTTGTTGAAGTACGTAGTTTTTATTTTTTGGGTTGTTGCTAATTACAGTATGTAGCATGAAGCAGAAGAGTTAGCACTATCAATTATCAAACCACCTGGCTTTTAATATAAAAAAAAACATCAACTCGACACCACTTATGCTGCTCTAGATTTTACCTTTTCAATCAAGGGATCCTTTATCTTAGCAACAGCTGTGAAATTTACCCGGTCAGACTCACTGTACAAAAGGGTCACAATTTTAGTAAAAAAGATCACACAGGATAGACATATCACGTGTCATCAGTAAAAATAAAGGTTTCTCACACAGGTTTTGGTAACTCTTCCTGCTTCAACAAACCATCCTTAACAAGCTCTTCAAGAGATATCAAGAGAGTGTTACCACAATTTGCATCCTGATACCAATTATCACCAGAAGTTGTCCATATTTACATCACAAACACATAAATAGACTACGGCATACACCAAAAGTTCAGACATGTCAAATTGAATTAGAAACGTCAACTTAAAATCATTTTCGTGGTTCTCCAATAATTGCAATTGTTGCAGAGTCTAGGACCAATTGATATATTGAATTTTGAAGTTAACAAGAAACGCTAACAAGATATTCATTGACGAAATTGAGTTACCTGGCCTGAGTAAGGGGACCCATCTTCATTGGCCCTCCTACCAGGAGGAACAAGGGGAAGAACCTGCACACACAAAAGCATGTACAAATGCAAAAAATAAGGGCTGAAATTAGGAACTTGTAATGATATACATATGTTTCTGTCTTCTTTCTTATATGGAAAAAAAAGGTAATAGCTCCACAAAACTATTTTAAAATGTAAACAAATAATTAAAAGACACAACACTCCCAACGAAAAGGAGAGAGTGATCAATTACTTGATTTTTAATTAGTTCTCCGGAAAATTAAAAGGATAAGTGAAATTAAGGAAGGTACCTACCGAATCATAAAAGTAATAGTTTATAATATTAAAAAAAAAATCATATATTCTCTAATTGGATCATCCTCTTCTAGGACTAAAGTATATAACTCTTCCAACAAACGCATACAACTATAGAAAAAGGCAACTACATTTATACACAAAAGTTATCTTATGAGCTTAAGTTGTCTAACACATTATACACACTTATTCATCGTTAAAGAAAAAGAAGAAAAAAGAAACCGAACAGTGAGGAAGAAAAATACCTGCCAAACAGAGCACCCAGCAACATGAAGCCAATCAATAAACCGATATGCCTCCTCTCCGAGATCTCCAATCCCGTAAGGTCCACGAAATGATGTCGGATGGAGCAACACGCCGGCTCTTCTACGATCGGCAGGGTCGGCCTTGGGGAACCACTCGCCGTAATCATGAGGTAAGTCCTCGCCGACAGCAGTAATAGTAAGAGTTGAAACGTTATCGTACGTGTATTGGCAACGACGCAACGACATATTCGGTCGGAATTGGAAACGATCGGAGAACAATAAAAGTTCGATTGACGAAATCGAAGAGGACGATTTGAAACGATTAGAAGAAAGATAAGAGGGAAGAATTGAGAGTGAGAATGGACTAGCGATCGCCATAATATAAAGCAGAAGAGAGAGTCTGAAAAATTGAGATATTCAGAGTGTGACAAAAGGAAGTGAGTCTTATTAAGTGGTGAAGTGGAAGCTTTGACATGAGCGTGAATCAGATGTGGTTATGTCTTAAAATAGGAAAACTCCAATTGGTTTTTGTGATGACGAGAGGTTTGAGCCGAGTTGAGATTTCCGGGTTTCCTTCTTTCTTAAAAGGGTAATTAAAAAAAATGGAAGAAAAAAGAAACGACGTTTGCTTATTTAATTAAAGTAATTAGATTTATAATTTAATATAACATTATTAAAATTAAAAATTATATATAAGAAAAATATAATTATTATTTATATATTTAATTAACTAATGATAACTTAATACTTAAAACTACAATAAATATATTTCTTTTAAATAATTACATGTAACCACAAAAAAAAAACTTAAAATCTCTTTAATTCGGATACAAACAAAGAATTTGTTATCTTATATTTATTATAAGTACACCAACACATACATGAGAATAAGGGTGAACATATTTAAAAAAAAATTGATAAAATTGATTATTTCAAATTGAATCAAACCTTATTAAAAAAAGATAATTTCATTCGGATATGAAAATAATCAATTTATATTTAAATATATTTTCAATAGATTTTTCTTCGTATCTATTCATTCTATCTTCATATTATTCAAGAGAGTTAAGTAATTTATCAATAGTTAATATGTTCATATCTTTTGATTCTTATATTGATGTCATGGATTGTTCGAATTTTATATTGATGTCATGGATTGTTCGAATTTCTTAGACAAACTTTTCAACAATACTTTTATTGATCAAACAAATATTCACAAAATCAACGCATTTGATTGACAATAAAATTATAGAAATATTCATGCATACATTCGCGATCTTTAAAGGTCTCAAATTTTCAACTAAGAATTTAAAGTTTTATGGTTAGTACGTATACACATTTTATATGCCATCCCATGCATCTATTGATTTCTTTGCACCATAGATTCTAGAAAATATAGGGTCAACCACTAATTGTTGGATGAGGAACAACGCTTTGGCATCTTTCTTTTTTTTTTTTAACCAAAGAGTGTTTGCCACTACTCTTTTTACATAACTCTTGCTAATCAATTCTCACTAGTCCTGGAAAATAAACAAAGTATTCCCCTTTGTACTCCAAATATCATACCATCATATTTAAGAGTAAAAAATTTAGCTTACTAATAAAACACAATTACATCATTCGAAATAACATTAAAATCATAGTTCAAGTTGACACTAATATCTCTTAATACTTTTTGAAGAAAGAATAATAATTGCACAAAAAATTAATTCTAACTATTGTTAAAACTAGAGAAAAATAATTTGAGAATACAATAGTTATAAATAATTTTAGATACTTTATGTAATTGAAATTAGCTTCTTAGATAAAAATCAAAATAACTAAATTTTTATCCATTAACCATAATTTAGATCACTAATCCACCAGTGACTCCATAAACCCATTATTTTATGAACAAGAGAACATGAGATTGACTTCTATAATTAAATTAAAGTTACACTACTAATAAATTACCACAAAATATTAAAATAAATAATAATAGTTATTATATATATTAAAATACGTATTATATTTTATTAAAAATATTTATTTGATAACTTTAAAATTAATAAAAATATGGAAATTGATATAACAATTATAAATAAACAAAATAATTTAACCTTAGTTGATAAAATTAAGTAATTCATATATTTTATTTTAAAAATGATAAATCAATTTTTTTATTAAGCTATGTTTGTTTGTGTTTGTTATTTTTTTTTACTTTTGATAAAATATGCCCTAAACACAAAAATATAAATTTATTTTTATATAGAGTATAAATAAATAATTATGTACAATTACATCAGTATTATCTTAATCAATATTCAAAATAAAAATAATGACAGTATTCCTAAAAAGAATAAAAAGATAAAAAAAAATTATCTTTTAATATCTTAATTATCATTTGAATTAAAAATAAATTTGATATCATTTAAAAATATAGAGGCTTAATAATTAATTTTATTATCATATTTAGCATAAAGAGGTAGGGACAAATAACAATTTTAGCGGTGAATTGAAAAATAAATAACAATTTTTGTGGTAGTGGAATGTTGTAATATATTTACAAATGAGATATTGTTTTTTATTAAAAATGAAAGGTAACATTAACAAATTTATGATACATTGTACGTATATATAATAAAAAATAAATCATAATAATAATATTTAAAAAATTTAAAGCTATAAGTTGGACAAAATTATTTAAAATTTAGAAATTTAAGAGGCTTAATAATTAATTTTATTATTATATTAATTTAATTTCACAAAAAGAGATTGAATAAATAAAAATTTAATGGTATATTGAGATAAATAAAAATTTTAACGGTGGTAAGATTTTGTAATATATCTGCTAATATAATGTAGTTTTATTAAAAGGGTACCCGTTTTAATAATATCAAATTTAATATTGTACAAGATAATGAAATTTTTTATAATTAAAGTAAAAAATTGAGCAAAATCTTTTAAGTTTTTGCTAGATGAGCTATAATGTATATTAATAATTATTTGAAAGAAAATTTTCCATTAAAAAATCATTTTCTAACTTAAAAGAATTAAAAGATTTGAATCAAATGCAACACACGCAACAAGTTTTTGGCGCCGTTATTTGAAAGAAAACGAACAAATCAAACGTCTTATAAATCTATCAAAAATAATTAAAATCAAAGCTTCATAAATTTGAATCAAATGCAACCCTAGAAAAATTAAATTACTTCATAAAATTAAAATTAAAATTACAACAGATTCAGAAAAATTAGAACAAGAAGAAGGAAAATTAAAACATCAAGAAACGAAAATATTTGGCACACGCAGAACACAACAAAAGCCAAAAAATGGCTTCTGCGTGTTCTGCTGTCCAAAACCGAACACTACAAAATTTCTAAACTACACAAAAACTCTTCTCCAACCAAAAAAACTTTTTTTACAACTAAAAACTATCTCCTATTTATAGCTAAAAAATACATCTAAAATATTACATTTTTATTTTATTTTTTTATCGAAAACGCGTAATTAATTTTTATCGAAAAAATAAAATCACGCGTATCGATTTTTGTATCGAAAAATATAAATTATTCTCACGCGTAGACAGGGCGCCGATCTGCGTTCTTTTTAATTCAAAGTGCGTACGCCACGTGTCGCTTCGATTCGCGGAAACAATTAGTGGGACACGTGGCAAAGATCTCATTCGTTGAAGCGGATGGGTGCACGCAGACTTTGTCGCACGGGATCGGGGCGCGCGTAACGGACGCAACGCCGGAAACGAGAAATGATCCAGCGCGGTCGCACGCATTGTAAATCGCCACGTGTCTGACTTTGATTAGCTTAAATATTCTTGGGACACGTGGCATATTCTGATTCTGTAAAAATTGAAGATGCACGCCGCTTGTATGGACCGCGTCACACAGGATTTGTTACATTAGCCTGCCGCGCGGCTTGGATGGACGCGTCAATCCGACCGTCGATCCGATCCAACCGAGATCGCCTCGAGGAATCCGAATGATACGCGTGGCCTACTCGACGCCGGCCTGCGCGACACATGGCCCATCGGCACGCCACCGCGCGCAAAACGGATATCTATGTCCCCAATCTCCTTGGGTTTGATGGACACGCGCGACCGAGCCGTTGATCCTCGACGGACGGTCCACGTTTGGCGAGTGTGATGTTGCGCGTGGTATTCATCTCCCTGCGCAGAATATTCAAACTTTTATAAATTATACTTTTACCCACAAATTTAATCCAAATTACATTTTTGTACTTTCTTAAATTACACTTTAGCCCTTTTCTAATTTTAAATTAAATTTTTAACTTTTAATAATTATAATTAAGCCCAAATTTAATTTAAATTATATTTTTGATTTGTATAAATTGTAATTAAGAAACTATATTATCATAAATTATATTTGTGGACAAAAATATGAAATTAAGTACATTTTCGATACAAATTATTTAATTTTATTAAAAATGTATTTTTAGCAAATAAAAGGAAAATAGTAATTTATTTAACAAAAATTAATAAATATTAAACGAACATAGCAATTATCATTACTAAAATTGATGCAAATAACTGTATAAAATACAGTTATCAATGATATTAAAAACTGTGATTTAAAATAAAATAAAAAAGAATAAATCTTACCATTAATCCACCGAGTGAATTTAATATATATATATATATATATATATATATATTTTTTTTTTTTGCATTCTCTCGTTTACAAATATATTTATCTAATGAAATTATAATCAAAACAAACGTTATATACCTTTTTTAAAAAACACTAAAATCTTATTTCTTTTATTAAATAAATAAAAAATTGCAACAATTAAATTTGAATTTGTATCCATAATAACAAGGAGGTAAAGTCATACTACTTTCACTGTAAATCAATTAAAAAAACAAGTTTTATAAAAGTTACATACTTTATATCATATATAATTAATAATTATTTAAAATCAACTATATTTTTTTTAAAATACATATTTTTATTATCTCTATCACACTAAGTTAAAATAGAGCTTTTAGACCGGTTAATAACCAACTTAAAATTCATTTAAAGTTAATTCGACTAACCAACTTAGAAAGAAAAAAACTTAAAATTTAAAATTAGTTCACCAAATTATGTATTTTTTTACATATTTTATTCATATTTTGCTAGACTCACAACTTGTATTCGATCATATAATAATAAAAAAATCAAAATTAATTTTAAAAAGTTTTTAAATACTACAATTGAAAAATTAAATATTAATTAATTACTTGAGATCATCATATTCTTTTCATGATTCTTAACATTTGTTCTGTCCATTATTCTCGTAAATCATCAAAATTTTGCATATCATAGCTTGACTTGTTCCAACAAAAAAATAAGAATATAATATCATGAATTCATCAAAAATAAGAATATAATATCATGAATTCATCAAAAATAAGAATATAATATCATGAATATTATGTATTTAAATTCAAAATAATAATATAATATCATGAATTCATCAAAAATAACTTATATATGTTAAAAGAAAATGAATTATACTTTTCTTGATATTGATTGACAAATGATGAATCATAGAACATTGATAAATGTGATATGTGATTAGCTTGAAGTCGATAATAACATGTCCTATATAAAAGAAATATATATAAATAATTAGATATTCTACATAAATTAAAGTTATTTACTGATTGATGACTCACATTATCCACACTTGAATTATACTTAAATCGATCATTTGAAATTCAAACAGCTATAATATGTACTAGATTGATATATATGTTTTCCCAATATCTACGTTAAAAATTTCTCTAGAAAGTGGCATAATCCACCCATCATTTATGTTATTCTTGTTTGCAGTAATAGTCATTAAAGAGTCAAGATTTCTACTGAAATTTATAGCATATTCATAACAATACTTTTTCCATGGCTTCTTCTTGAATGACTTAGTGCGCAATGATTTCCCACTAGACATAAAAGTAGTAAAAAAATGTTATCTTAAGTAAAAAATAGTACGATATCAAAATTTATTATAACTTGACTAGACAGTCAAGCCATATATTGTCCAACTGCTTCTTGGACTATGGTAAGCATTAGAAGGCACATGTAGTGGACAAACATGGAACAATGATTGATCAATTACTATTCGACAATAATTTGACAAATATTTATTATGAATCATTCTATCATCACTCTATTATTGTATCGTTCCAATAGCAATATAGTCTATAGATTATGGATGTTTTAACAAACATTTAATATTTTGTAAAAAATTTAAGAGTTATATATAATAAATAAAATATATAATGAAAAATAAAAATAATAGACTATCTATATAAGCTTTAAATCTTAACATAAATGATTCATTAAGTGAAGGAGGACTCCCATGTGGGATAGCTATTGGAAGGATATTATCATCAAAACATTCATCATGTGATAGATGGTAAAATTGCACAGATTTCATTAGAGATATTAAACCATTACCTGATTGCATCTACATTCTTGGCATAAAGGGAGGACCAATAGGATGACTATATCTCATTGAGAATATAGGTTGGGCACCATGAGATTGCATGGATGGCATGCTTGGCATGGATGGTGGCATGCCTGGTCAATAGAGCATACCCTGATTGTAGTATGGTGTCATGCCTGACATGTGTTGTGATTCATATTCCTTTAAAGTGTCAATCTCACTTAACACTGAGGCTTTAAATGAGCTAAATTCTTCTTCAATTTTATAGTACGTTTTATTACTGAACATCTGAGGCTTTTGTTTTAGAATATTAAAAAACTCTATATAACCATCATATTGGCTTCCTCTCCTAACATGACTAGGATTCTCGTGTCCAAATGCATAATATATAGCATATTTCTTTGGCTGTCCAATTATTTCACCCTGGTTATTTATTCTTTAACAGCTCTCTACAAATAACAAAGGAAAAAAACATGTCATACATTATTACATCAATATACAAAAATCATAAGGACTTTGCATCAAGTTAAATTACTAACTAACTTATTGAGTTATTTTTTTCCTCGTTTAGTCATCGGTCTTAACTTCTTCATTTTTGCGGTCTTTGTTTCTATATACAATTCAGATCGGGTAACCCATCTACCTAACTCAACTTCCTATATAAATTAAATAAATTTATTAATCATGACATCAACTTAAATGTGAGGAAAATAAATATAAAAATATTTATAAATTAACAACTTATTAATACCATTTTTTTGTCTAACTTCAAGATTTGGTGACCTTCTAGTACGGTTGGAAGAATATTCTACATTTGTATATTATGATGTTCTTCCCTAATGATTTAAAATTTATCCGTACATCTATAATTCACGAAGTCTTTTCATACTTGGGGTTCAATCGTGTTCTTTAGGGATTTTGTATAGGTTTACTTCATTAAGTGGTTCCAAGTATGAAAACACATAATTTCTAGCCAATTTAGAAGTTTTGTATTCCTTTCATGCCTAATTTGTAATCTTGTAACACTTGTTCTTCCCAGTATCAGGGACTTTAAAATGATTCCGTAAAAACACACATTTTAGATGAGATATAATACAAAAAATATATAATATATGTAATTAGTAATAAAACAAAAAAAAGACTTATATAAATGGTTTTCCATATCTTGTACTTTTCAGCTTCATCAGCCTCAGTCTAATCATTTATATTGATTGATATATTTTACTTCACAAGTATACCAATGGAAGATTTCAATTGTTGGCCATTCTATCCTAATGGATTACTAGTAACATTAAATTGAACGGGTACTCTATCATTTGGGTTAAATGAATCATCAAGTATATTAGCCCAACCTCTTATTTTCAAATGTCTCAATGGATCATTTGGATATACAATCTCTGGTACCCTAAGATCCATCTACAAACAATGATGAAATATAAATTAATTAACAATTTTTAGTCCAAACATATAAACAAGAATTATTAGAATAATATATAACATATATTATGTTTAATTAGGTTGTTGATCGTATATACATATATATATATATATATATATATATATATATATATATATTCTTTCACAATCACTTCAAGTTTATGATGAAGAATCATCATCATCAATTAAATCATCACATACATTAGAATTTTTTTTTTTTTGAGAAATAACTAATATTGGATAATGTATCAAGCATGTCATCATCTTCTAAAGCATCATAAGAGTATAACTTTTTGTGGAGGCATTAACACAACAGACCATCTTGTGTCAATTTGATTGCTCACATAAAATACTTGTTTTTGCATAAAGTGCTAACATGAAAGAATCATTAGTGTAACTTATCTTGGATAAATTTACAAGGGTAAATCCAAAATCATTTATTTTATATCCAACATTGATAACATCTTCAACCTTATCACATAAGAATACTGTTTCATGGAAGACCTCATAATCGAGTTCCAAATTTTTTTGAATTATACCATAATATGTTCTATCAGAAAGTATAGGATTACCATCTTTTGAACTGGCAAATTGCCTAGTTTATGCAACCATCTTCACACCACAATTTTGATTTACTTATACTTTGTCCTTTGCTTGAGTTGTAAACCTCGATCCATTAATTGTGAAACTAGAATATGATTTGACATCGAATTTTGGACCATGTGCAAGCCATTCTAAACTTTATGTTATTTTATGATTGGGTTTGTTAACTTCAAATCGAATCTATGCATATAATAAAATGAAATGTGTTTAAAACAAAGTTTTAAAACATTATATATAGTACTAATGAATTTTTATATGCATGTGACATTTACATGGTTGCGAAACCAATTAATAAGCTTTCGTTTATGTTTATCATACAACCATTTTTCTCCTCCTTTTTTTATAACAATGATCGATTTTCAGTAAGTTGCATTCTGTAATATTATTCAAGATATATTAATTAGGTATCATTAATAGTTAAATAAAAAAATAATTTTATTTTAAATGAAAAGGTTGAACCTACCATCACTTACTTTATGTACGGTTGTGCCTCATTATTATTTACCAAAATGATTCTGTGTGTTTTTCTCATCGTGTGCGATCAATAAAATTTTTTATACTTCTACCAAGCACAGGGTTATCTACTTGGATCATGTGACGTTCTAAGAACAACTTATGCGTAGGATTCTCAATTTCAGTGCAACCACTAAAGTATTCAGAACAAAACTCAATGACCTCTTCAGCAATGTAATGTACCATCATGCATCATTCAAGATGATTTCTATTATTTACATATCCTTTAAGGACTTGCATGTATCTCTCAAAATGATACATCCATTTTTTTAAGTAAGTAGGACCACAGAATTGAGCCTCTCGAACTAAATGAACTTTCTTTGGTTTCATATGCAAGTTTTGATATTTGGTAACATGTTAAAGAAATGAAATAATAGGTTGTACCAGTATCAAAGAAAACTCATACCCAAGAAAGGTCTAGTAGAATTATACCTTTAACAATGTCATTGATATCAGGCTCTCTTGCCTGCCAAATATCACAAAATCTTGACCTTGAAGTTCTTGTCCTTGAGAGGCAACATTCTTACCCTTATCCTTTCCACAGGTAGATGGTTGGTGTTGAAAATTTTGTGTAGGATTTGAAGGTTGTTTAAAAGACTATCTAGAAGGCTAGTAAGATTTGGAGGATTGTTCTTGAAATGATCGTCTTGGTTGCTAGAAATTTTGTTAGGGTTTCCAACCAGACTATTAACTTTTCCCATGAAAATTTCTTTGAGTTTTGGATTCCCCAAAACAAAAAGTAGATTGCAATCATCCTCCGTAATGGTTGGTTATGAGCTAAGGATAGTTATGCTTAACATGTTCAGGATGGTTATAGTTCAGCAAACATAAGGATGGTATCGAGAACATATGGATGATTGGATATGTTAATCTTCATGTCTTATCTTCCAAAATTTCTTCTTTTTATTTTCCTTTGCCTTTCATCTTTTGTGACGACATAGACACCTTTATTTGCTCCATATTGACTTGTTTAACTTTGTAAGCTGTAATAATAGTTATAGTGTAGGTTCGAATTTCTCGATACATTAGTTATGTATAGATATCATCTTATAAGCCTATAAAAAATTTAGCATCCTTGTCCAATCTCGAACTACCATATTTTCTAAAAACCTTGACAACTGGTAAGAATGGGTTTTATACTAAGTGACTATCATGTCTTCTTACTTGGGGTTCATAAATTTAACAACATTGTTTGCTTTATTAGTCTCATTATAAAATAATTCATATAATATTTTCTCGAATTCTTCCCACATGATTGCATCTATGTTTGTTCCTCTGCTCACAAAGTCCTACCAATAATTGGCCTCTTGTTGTACAAATTGTAATTGCTCGCAAGTGCATAAATCACTAATAAACTAATGATAAGATTACTTAGAGGTTGATCTCTAAAGAAATTAGCAAGTGTCTTAACACGTTAAGTATTTTCTTAATTAACTAAAAGAAATAATCATAAACATTCTAAAAGTATCGGTTGAGAGATTATGAATTCTAAAATTATTTAACAACTAAAATAAAATAAATAAATTACAACCAAATAAATATGAATTAACGAATATGAAAAATTATCTAACTATATGTTCATAAAAAGAACAAAATAAATGATTTTCACAATAAGTTAAAAAAAAATTCTTTTTAATAAGTGAGGCCCGGCTCTTGTAAAGGATCTTGGAGTAGCTTTTTTATTTTAGTATCCAACCTACTTAAGTGTTCGTTTTTATATGTTGAAGTTATCCATGAAAGGTGCGATTTTGTTCTTAAGAGATCTCTTACCTTGCATATGTTAACAAAAACAACAAAAGAATCAAAGAACCATAAAATATACCACTAAAAGCAAATAACAAAAGAAAAGAAATAATAAATAGACAAAAATAATTAAAATAACTATACAAAACACAAAAATTAATAAAATCACGAGAACAAAAATAAAATCACAAAACAAAGAAATACGAAAATAAACCAAAAATTAAAAACGTCAATTCCTTGACAATGGCACCAAAAACTTGATGTAAAATTTTAATTATTCGTAAGTGAACGAATCACTAGTAGATTAATGGTACAATTACCGTGAAATCAATCTTTAAAAGAATTGGCATGTGTTTTAAAACATTAAATATTTTCTTAGCAGGCAAAAAGAAATAATTCTAAACGTTCTAACAAGTGTCATTTGCAAGAGAGATTGTAAATTCTAAAATTATTTAACAACTAAAATAAAACAAGTAAATTATAAGCGAATAAAAATGGATGAATGAATATACGAAACTAGCTAGCTATCAATTCATGGAAAGAGCAAATTAAATAGTTTTCATAAAAAATTAAAATTATTGATTTTTTCCCTTTTAAATATGGAAAACCTCGATGATCATAATGAGCTTTCATAATTCTCAATTAACTAATAACTTTTTGGATCAAGCTTGAAATCAATTAATTAGTTATCCTAAATGAAATATATAAATCATCTAATTTAACACAAATCAATAAAATTGGATTAAACTTTACTTCATAAATGCATAACTAATCACAAATAATGTCTGAAAGTTTCACATTTGTTTTACATTTATTTTATTTACGTGAAACTAATTCAATTTATCTACCTTATATTTTCAAAAATACATATTTTTATAGATATATATTTAAAAAATTAGAAATAAATGTTAAAATAGATGAGTTTCTTTGAATAAGGATTATAATAGGAATGCTATGTAAAAAAATGGAAATAAATGCTATAAATAATATATATATATATATGTATTTCAAAATTGTTTTTAAAAATAAATTCCATAACGAGTGAATTCACTTATAAACTAGATGTGTCAAATCAATTCTATGTTTAAGTTAGTTCTTTCAAAGAGATTAACTAAAATAATACAAAAAATTAGAAGAGATGTACATTATAGTTGTATTATGAGGATATTTATAAAAGTTGAAATGATACAAGTCCCTTCGTATCTTATATTATCTAATTAATAATTGAGATAATTATCTTATGAGGAAAATATTCTCTAAATATGCTTTCTATTTAAATTTAAATCTATCTACTTATTATAATTTAATTATGGTTAACTATACTCTTTTTGACCAATTAATGATTATGTGACCAAGTCAAAAGGTATCATGCATACTTGATGAACCCCTAGGCCTCTTAAGTTATCCATGGCGTTCTATGTAGTCTAGCTATTTCACTTGGGTACGAAAACATAGTTTCATCTTGATAGGATGTCCTGGCATACTTTATTTCTCAACAAAATTGCAATATTGATATTTCAAGCTTTCTAATGACGATTTTCATGTCTTAAAAGAATTCTCGGTTGAAAAGTTATGAACGGTTAAAATTTTCTATAAAAAATCCATCTTTAAGTATAATCGGGTAAGATCTAACTGGATGATTAGGATCTCTGGATGACAAAGATCTTTGGGCATGAAACCTTTAAGTAGTTGGATTTTTGGTCTTCTCGATAATAAGGATGTACTTAGTGATCAACTAAATGTCTAAATAAAACGTACGAGGAAGAGCAAGTGAAATGGCTTGAACCACTTCAATTGAACTAGAAGGCTAGGTGAAATTATTAGTGTAACTTTGAAAGAACCAAAAGACCAAGAATGACATAATGATTTTCTAGTATAACTATGGTGCTTGTTTAATTTTTCCTAGAAATCATATACTATCTTAGAAGATGTCTAGCCAAATAGGCTATTAAGAAGACTTTGTGAAGATCCAAGAGCATCCAAAGAAAGTCCAATAATGTTGCTAAGCTATCATGAGTCACAAAAGTTCATTGTCAATAAAATATGGATTCGATAAATGAGAAGGCAGAAGTCTAGAAGGCTCAAGAACTTTGTAATGAAACTCTAGCTCGTATTTGGCCTCTAGAAGTTCATTAAGACATGTAGAGCTGGAAAAGAATGAGGTAACGTATTTGTTGGATAAAGCTCTAAAAGAGAACCAAAGACTTAGAGTACTTTGAAGAATAAGTGTAACTCAAGAGGCTATTGAGAAAGCCTTAAAAGATGTCGAGGCTCTAAAGAACCAGTTACAAAAAAGTTGGTTTCAAGAGCAATCTCACTGTGAGAGTTTAGAAGCTGAGAACCACGGACTAGCATCCCAACTTGAGGTTTCCACCAAAAATGTTATGAATGAATATCTTGATTCAACACCATTTGTAGTTGAAATTGATATGGCTTGAGCCCACAAATTTGAGCATGCCAAAAAGAGAGTCAAGAAAGTGTACCATAGATGCATCCTCCCACTCTGTTATCTTCTACAATTTTTAGAAGCTGTAGTTGAGCATGATGAGTATGATGATGCTTAGATGATGAGTATGAGACCTCGACTTAGGTGGAACCCCTAAGTTCTAGTGGAAGTTGAGAATGCAATGGAGCCCCGACCCTAATTGACTTATAAGATTCAAGATGTAGATCCCATCACTATGGTGATCACAGATGATGCCGCTGAGGGTGAGCTTCATAAGCCTTAGGAATTTTATGTTTTTCCTTTAGACTTGCCTTGTATTTTCTTTTAAATTTCCATGGCAAAATGTAGTCACTCAGCATTTAAGTTGTAGCTCCATAAGCATTTATTTATTTATCAATGATAAAGGCTATATTTTTATTCATTATTTTCTTGGCACTTTGTGCTTTATAATTAACTTGTATTTTGTTCTTGATTCAACATTGTTGGTGTCACACACTTTGTATTTGGCATTTTTTTATCAAACAACATTCAACATTGAGCCAATACTTTGAAAATTATTCAGCAAATTTGAAGTAAAACTGTAGCAAATTTTTCAATCAAGCTGGTGAATTGGAAACTTCAAGATTATCTAGGAAACACTTGACAACTTTCTACATTTTTATTGAAAATGATGTGGTGATCCAGAATTAGAGTAGCCCTATTAACCTAGAATGCTGGCGGTATTGCCCCACAATGTAGACCTAGAAAAGTTTTAGAAAGAACATGGTACGACGAATGGTGATAAAGTCAAAACCAATCAAAGGCAACGTATGATGGTAACAAGGATGGACCAACTTGAGCAAGACCAACAACATCTTATCGGTTGATCACCAAAGGTAAATCAGGGGCTCTACTAGCTGGATGGTTTATGGCAGACTGATTGGACAACTAGCCATCTCATTGGCTAGTCGACTAGTTGGTGATAATGGTCTAGTAGCAATGGCTAGTCGACAGTGGTGGTCCGGTGTCCGAGCGAACGAGTGCATGATTTTAGGTGTTAATGACTCTTTTTCAGGCAATCATATATAACTTTACATAAACAATCACATTTTCATGTTATTTTACTTACATGCAATTACACTACACATACATAGTCATATTTTTGTACTATTTCAATGCATATGTAATTAATCTATGAATAATCCATATTTTACTTTTCAAGTCAGAACATAAATCTCAATATCATGCAATTAATGATTAGTTAATTTAAGCATTAAATATAAAATTAATTAAGATACCAACAAAAAAATATCACATAAAAAAAATTGTTTTAATTACATGCTAGTGGTTATATTCAACCAAAATTCTAAACAATGAAACTAGCAATTCGTCATTCTAAACATGATCAATAATGAATTAAATGATTTCATAGAAAAAATCTAAATCAATGAAGTAATAGTTATAAAATTCTATGGTGAAATCTAGTTCTAGTCTTGATCAATATGCAACTCCCTTTAATGGCTTTCAATGGTTGCTCTCATTGCTTTGAATTGTAAGCAAGACAAAATTGTTAATTGTTCTCTCAAAATTGTTGCTAGTAAATTCAAATGACTTAATATAGGCCATATAATAATCCATGAAACTTAAACAAAAAAATTTAACCCCATATTCTACCACAAATTACATATTTTGAGCTAACAACTGTGATAGTGATATCGCACATTCCAAGCTCAACAATGGCATTCAAGTTAAAGTTCTCAACCATGTAAGACCATAATCGATCAAAATTGATTGATACGATCAAACTCAACCAAAATATATATCTACTTGTCAACACTTATGCAATTTTAAAGAGCTTATTTATAAACTTTAGCACATTTTTAACGTTTTTAAACTCAAATTATGTAATTAAAGAGAGAGAGGAAAAAAGATACAAATTACAAACAAAATTTTGGTGATATCTTGTAAATATTTTTTGACATTTTATTAACAATATGAAAATAATATCTATAATATTTTGTCCAAGAAATGACACTTTTTTCATAACGACAAATTTTGATATTTCCTTGATTTTTTTTTTCCCAAATGAGACGGATATCAAATAATCTCCACAATGTGAAGGATTTAACATTTCACACAATAACATGAATACAAATACAACAAAAAAATATACGTACCGTTGAAATATGAGGCATCATTAATAAATATAAAGGCCCTTAGCATTAAACTGAAAGAGGTCGGCTGGTATATTGAGATCACTAATCTCCATCCCTAATAATCGAACAACAACCATTGTATCTGGAAGCTCTTCTCTCATCACATCCATAAGCTTCTCAAGGGATTCAGTAGCTTTCTTGAAAGCCTTCAGCATCGAAATTGGTAACACAAACCAATGTTCAAGCAAACGACTAGAAAGAGCGTACCACCAGAATTTATTATTCATAAACAAACACACACACATACTAATAATATAGGCGTAAAAATGCCAGAAATACAAACCAGAAGAGTGAGAATCGCCGAGCAGAAGAGCCATGTTGCAGAAACAGCTACCTGAAGTTAACAATCGTCGTTCATATTTCATAATTGACATCAAAATTCCAATTTGGGTGTTCTTGTTTCACGACTGAAAAGATTCTATTTATGCAAAGTTAGAAGTAAAGCATTATATAACATTGTAGATAAAATATTTTCCCAAATGGAAGACAAGGATATATAACCAAAAATAGAGATAGAGATAAAGAAAAATATAATGTTACCGCGCAAGCAATGACATTGAGGATGACAATGTGACGGTGGGTGAAATTCCACTGAGAAGGCGACGACAAAGAAGCAGTTCCGACGTTGGTTATGAAATGCGATGTAATCGAAGATTCTGTCGCATCGTGCTGTGAACGAGTGCAAGATCTTGAGCAACGAGCTAATAGCTGGAGATTGTACAGATATCTAAGCAACTTAGTTCTTCCAACGGGAATCATGATAAACCCTCTACCCAATTGTAGCAGGGGTCGATGCCTGTAATTTCAAAGCACTCGCCATCGGCAACTTCGTCATTTAATATGAATCAATTTTACTATATAAGACATTATTTTACTAGAGTTAAACCATTTTACCTTTATTTATTTATTATTTTTTTAATAGAGAATAAGAAGGCTAAGGAATATTATCTTTTAAGCAAAAACCAATGAATATTCATTAAAAAAAAATCATTCTATACCTTCCCTTCCCCCCTCTTTCTCTCTCTCTTATAGCATATGCTAACAAGTAATAATCGTATACATTCCATAAGGCAATTTAGTTTTGGAAACTGTAGTGTGACTTGAACACAATTTTTATTTTTTTTAATAATTATTGAATGCAATTAATTTATAAGTAAATTAATAATTGTTATTTCTCAGTTTGAGTTAATTACACTTAAAATTGAGATTGTCCACAATTAATAGGTCACGAATGACGAGTTATTACAAATAATCCAGTCACTTCTCTCTTTTTCAATTTTTATTTTTTTCTCGATTTGCGATAAGACCAATGAAACTCCTAGAGATTTAGACATTGTACATTGCACGAGGGAGATGCCTGAAAAGTGAAGATTTTTCGTTCGCATTTACATCTCATATTTACAAAAATAATACTAATGGCCTCGAACTTCCTCTACAAAAATTTCAAATCACCCACTCTTCCACCCAACCACAGCACACCCTAGACACAGATCTTAATATTGCCATGATAACACTTTCAGTACTCCATTACATGTACTCCTTACTCACATAACACCTTGTGTCCTCACTTGTCCGATGTGAATCCCACATATTAGGTGAATATGCAAAGGGCATAGTAGATTTTTCCATATCCCCATTTACACAGTGGCTATACTTCTAGCTTTAGATTATATTTCTATATATTTCTAAATACATAATACTACTACTATTTCACTTCTCTCTATTTTTCTGGCATAACCTAACATTTTGATAACAAAAAGCTCGACCCCAAGAATCATCCCTTCTAAACCTGTTGTGATCAACATAAACAACCTTACCCTTGTCACAACTGCACTTAGATCACACAACGGAGAGCAACTGGAGCCTGTAAGAGAGGCGTGTGTGTCACAACTGCATATCAGTCTTTTACGAAATCTTCTCAGCCATCCTGAACTACTTCCACTACAGCAGCATTACAGAAAAAGCATCTGTTGCAGTTCAAAAGATGCCTGGTTATACAGCCATAGCAAGACATATGTGAACAAGGCACAAATCTTGCATCCGTTTCACTCGTGTAACAGATGCAACACAACCTATCATCTAAATCCTTTTCTTCCTCACATCCAAACGTATAAACTGCTTGGGACTGACTCCGGCTGACAAGTAGGCTCAAGAAACTCTCTAGCTGCTCAAGCTTTGAAGCATGGGCATCTCCTCGGAAGGATCCAGCCTGAAAAATATGAAAGATGTAAAAGAGATGGTAAGAATAATGAATTTTGAGAGTAAAAATCAATATGGAGTCACCTTTTCCTAATTCAAAAGCATGCAAGATCCCAACAATATACATGCTATACAATTCATATAATTCAAGAGTCATTCACAATTGCTTCACAGGACTGAAGAAAATGAAGGGAGGGGAGAGACTTCAGAAGATTGTACAAATTTGGTTCCAACCTTTCATTTACATAAAAAAAGATCCCAATGTATTGTTCTTGTTGCAATATAGCCTTTTGATCCATTCCATTAAAGAAGTTCATTTATGACCCATATTTGTCCCTTCAAAATGACACTTGGACGACACATGAATCATTTATGACCCATAATGTCCCTTCAAAATGAAAGTGGAACAATACGTTAGGACATTTTTATAACATGTGAAAGGCTAGGGGTGAATTTGCAAGTGGTTCAATACATGGGGACAAAAAACACAATTTCCCCCCTTTTTTATTCATTCATATTCCTTTCTTAATGATTAGAAGTTAAATTGGATCAATGTTTCAGTCGATCACCAAGGTGCCATCCCAGGACAAGGAAAAACTTCCAATTGTTTCCATTAAATTTGTAAAGTCACAGAATTTTCACAGTATGTGGAAACAACACATGCTCGTTCATACAAACTTCTCTAATTACCTTTACTTTTGTTTAACCCAACATGTACATGTATAAAAAGATACAAGTTTGTAAGAATAACTAACCCAGTTATAGTCCAACAGGTACTGGAAGCCACAATTAACCATGTCAGGGCAATCCATGCTTACAAAGATTCCTACCATATCATTATGCTCCCTGCATTCCATAACTTCAGTAGCATCCAACAAATTCAATACAATCCCTATAAGAGGTGCCAATATCTTTCCTCGGTTTACTTTCTCCAAAGCTTGACCATTTCGTCTAAGCGACCTGCAAAAAATGGTGCGCTTTAAAATGAGATAAATTAGTCTTAACTAAGTTTCTGACCAATTATTCATCATGTGAAGACTGGTTATGCATAAGCTAACCAAGCCAGTCTGAGATGTACATAACTACTAAGGAGAAAGCAAGGTACAATAACGGCACAGATATGCTTTCCCTATAGAAAAACAGAAGAGATAATTCTCAGAGAATCGTAACAAATCACTGAAAGAGCAGAATATATTAAAAGATACGGGCAAAAAAAGGCACATAAATCGAAAGAAAAAGCACAGTATAGAAGATTAAAATGTACTCACGAAATAAACTTACAGATCAAAAAACTCAGCATCAGCTGCTGAAGTTATATGATTCAAAATGAAGACAATCAACTCTGTTAACCTTCGAAGGTTTGTATCACTTCCTGACAAAAATGCTTGAGGGATCTCATGAGTACAGAACTCTAATACCATCGCAAGGTTGCAAGAGAGATCAAATATGACACTGCATTTCTTCTGTTGAAATTCTATTATCTGCAAAGATATAATTGTTCAACTAATCTCAACCATCAAGAGGACAAATAGGTCCAATAAATGTGAGATGTAGAAACCACTTGATGGCCGTAAAACCACAAGACCACATTCAGGGCAAGAAACGAGATCCTAAACATTCAACAATTATCCCACAGAGAGAGATAAAGAGAGAGAGCTAAGCATACAATTGAAAAAAAAACAGGGCCAAGTGTGAAGTTAACTTCCATCCTAGTATCTGATAAATAAAAAGATATTTCATCCATCAATAACCCACAGATCAAATATTTCACAGACTATGCCCCTGTTTAGTCTATTACCAGTGTCAGTAGACCGTTTTCCTTCATCTAACAAACTTTTTGCAGTAACCACACTAAATAAATTCTACCAAACATCTTAAAGCTAGGACCTCCGCTATCTAGTTATGGGTTCCAGAAATAAACACTCACAGCTTTCTCTATGGTGCTGTTCCTTATCTCTTATAGTATAAACCATCAAGGATGACTGCCTACCCCTAGGTCATGTACATAATATGTACCAGATATTATTCATCTGCTAAACTGAAAAAGATTGCTAGATTTTGACATTTAAACAAAAATAAAATAAAATGACCAGGAAAATTCTAAACAACACAAACTTAAATACCTACTGAGGTATGAAATACATTCATACCTGGTATTTCTCTTGCATTTCTCGTACTGAAACTGAGAATTCAGTCATCGTCCAGCTTAGAGTATTAAATAAGCGATTGAGAAAAGCTGAGAACAACCCTTCATTGCTGGCACATGCTTCCCCTAACAATCTCTTTATGGAAAAGAAGGCCAAAGAAGAGAGAAAAAAAAGTGACACCGTATTTAGGAGCTAGTTCACCACAGTCAACAAAACAGCAACAATTAAGTGATTATCATTACCTGGAAAACCACTGAAGATGATGATGATTCACCATGCTTGGAAGAACCAAAGCCAGACCCCTTGCACAAACGCAAAAGTATGTTTGTCACTGGGATCCAAGATCTATTATCAAATGCTGAAAGTAGTGCCTTTGGCATTCTCTGGGTGGCTACTTCATTGCACTCAAAAGCAGCCAAATATTCTTTGTATTGTACAAGGACTGAGATTGATTGCAGAAGAAGATCTCTAAGTTCTGCACTTGAGATCCTAGGATCGTTGAAGTGTGTGACTACAAATGTGACCTGATGTATAAGAGGACGATACATTGTTTAGTTTTCTACCAAAATCCCATTTTCAAACTCTGTAAAGACTCTTAGTACCATAATCATACAACCCTGAGCTTATCAATTAAATTCTCCTGTAACCAAATAAGTAGTGAAAACAATTCATGGCAAGAAAAAGATAAAAGTCCAAATTTATCAAGTAAATAAAAATCCAAATTTCTCATGTAAATAAAAGTCCAAATCATGCTAATTGTTTTAGATTTCAGAAAATCTATAAGTTTTCCAACAAAACATGGCAAGAAAAAGATGGAATTAAAGTAAAAATTCTATATTAAGAATGCATCAATTTTATTAAAAAAATCCTTTGAAACCCAGGATTAAAAGTTTGTTAGGAAAAATGAAGATAAACTTCAAGTAATGACCAGGGGATAATAATTTCTGCAAATCACAAAAACCACGTTAAACATTTACTCTGGTCTGTGAGGACTTCCAAACTCAACATTCCAAAATCTAGCAACGGATTACTCAAGGCACATTCGAACAAGCAGAATATGTTTTTAATCACTCAGCTCCACATCAAAGAATATGCAGAACGTAAAGAAGAGAAGTACAATTAAAAAAATAAAGAGAGTTTACACACGAGACATACAAAGGAAGCAAGTCCTTGCTTGATGAGTATTGTTGAAGGGACAAATGGAGGATCAGTTTTACGCAGCACATGAAAGCAATCAACCTGTAAATGGAAGTAATAAACAATAATCAATAAGATTTTTTAACAAGAACGAGACACCATAAAATGTTTCATATAGTATGCATGAAAGCTAAGATGAGCAATACAGAATTGCTTGTAAATATTGGCTTGACAAGGCTCCATAATCCATGCATATATCAAAGATATATTATAGTTGACATCACGAATGAGTTCGTGGATGTGAACTTAAAGGAAAGACTGGAAAAAACAAGGGTGCAGGGTCATTATAATGCTAAATGATTGGCAATTTAGTGCAAATAATTGCCCTGTAATGGAAAGAAGCAAATACACTGTTTGAGAGCCTACGAAGTAATAAATTTTAACCACCACCAACCCGGAAAAAACAAAGCACAATTTCACTAAAAATTCAGCAACGTTCTAGTACAATTCCACAAAGCTCAATTAAGCATATAAATCAATGTGATTCAGACAAAATATTATAAAATTTTGTGATGGAATTTTTTTGCAATAAAGGAAGGATTGAACTAATGGAATAAAACGATTTAGAAGAAACAAAAGAATGTTTTCAGATAAAGTACACATCCTTCTCCTACCAGTATAGAAATGCACATAAATGCATACACAAATTTTTTAATTCAACTTCAAGATAAGATTTTGCTCCTATTTAAAACAGACAGTTTCATTCCATAAAGGAAAACTTGAATTTACCAGGGCTTCCAGATAATATTCAGGGACGTAAATAAACATTGAGTCCATTTTGCTGAGGACCAGCAGCAATTGGACAGTCCACATGCATGTGGCATACATTCCTCGTTGCTTCCATCTTGAAAATAGAGAGATTCGGTACCTGCAAGGCAAAACCAACCAACCAAAAGAAGCATATTGGGTGTTAAGATTGAACAGTAAATTTCTAAATCAGGTCAAATAATAAATTGTCTATTCCACCAAAAGTAATTATTCAAAAGTCAGCACAAGGAAAAAAAAGGGCTAATTGGATTGTGATAGAAATAGATACAGATCAACAATAAGATTACTTTAAGTTACATATCGTTCAATGCAAGGCTGAAATGTATTACCCATTCCAACTTCAGAACAAAGTGCATGCTTATAACATCCGATGAGAAAGAATATCAGACCACACAAAGTAGATATTATAACAAGTATCAAAAGCCCACAGTGAATGCATCCTAATCCTAAGTTATCAATGGAGCTGTATAAAATAAGACATTTCTAGGCACTGTAGCTTGCCATAAATACTGCTGACATCCCAGAATATCACGTGGATCCCAAAGTCCCAATAGAAGAAGGCAAAAGGTATTAAGGAACACCACATACTTCACTGTAGAAAATTAGGGGAAACGGATTCAATAATTGTTCAATCAACCAAAATCGGAGCCACGCATTGTAACATGAGGAAAAAAGTCAAGAACTTCAATAGCCATAAACAGACTTTAGAGCAAGCTTCTCCAAATGTTTGTATTACCATGCACAATGTCTGACACAGTCAATAAGATCCTCTCTATAAACATTACGAGCTTCTTTCAAACGCTTTAATTGATCGCTGCAAGCTCGCTCTCTGATTTGTTTATCGGCTTCTTCCAAGAGGGAAATTGATTGTGACTGATGAGACATGTAATATGATGCCTACAGCAAGATCATTTTAATAAAGTCAAATACATGGAATAGTCATGTATATACAGATCATAATACCATAAATTCATTAATTATAATGGTGACCCATAGATAACTAAAGTGTAAGATCATTAAAGGGTTTTATATCTTTTTACCCTAAATTTTTGTATAGCCCTAAGTAACTAACATATTAAATGAAGCAAAAAGATATTAGAAAAAAATAGCAAAACGAAAAATGGAAATAGAATATGTGGTGAAACATAATTTCTCTCTGCCTAAAATTTCTTATAGTTTTTTTTTTTTTACCATTCAATTGTATTAGCTTGTTTAATTTCAATAGCATATTCATCATATTCACGAAAATTGGAAAGATAAAATTTACAATGAAATTGCCTTAAAAACCAACATAATTCATTTAAATTCTTTAAGCCAAATTATACCAAAACATGAGGAAAAATTATTGGAAAACATTGAAAGAGTACCCAAAAAAAAAATTATATCTCACAATAAGAAGAAAATCACATACTTATAACATATTCTTTAATGTTAATTTTTTAAAGGAATTTTAAAAATAGGATCAACGCTACATTTCTCTATAAATTATGGGACTTGAGATATCTAACCTACAAATTTCAGAACTAAACTGCATTTTTTTTTATAATTATAGGACCTATGGTGTGGTGCACCCTAAATTCAAATACACAATACTGTAGAAATAAAATGAGAAAGAACAATCATAACACAAGCAAAAAATGCAAATTACATATAAAAGATTGTTCATATAATTTTTATTCAATTTACATTTCTTGTTCAACCAAGAAGTTCAATTTGAGTATAGAACTTTGAGTATAGAACCATCAGGAAACCAAGCTATTAAAAGTAACACGGTTAGATCAAACATAAATCAGCATAGACACAAACATAATAAATACCATAGGGCATGCATAAACAAGGAACAACAATTTCATGTCTTCAGTACTCAAAGATGCTAAAAAGCTCCAAGCAAACTCCAGTATCATGTCATGTTATATGTTATAATGAGTTAAGAAACTATTTATAGCTAATAGTTTCAACCGTGTTTAGCACAATAAGATGCAATATTACTTACTATAAATAATAAAAACCTCGTCGAAACTCCACAAAGCAAATATTATTACCATCAAACATTTAACGTTTGATGAAATTCCAATAAACATTTCTGGTAACTTGCAGAAAATAGGTCAACAATGAACAATAATGCATAACTCATGACCTGCTTAGGATAGAAATTACTTGGGGCATGTTTGGTTCACATAATTGGAATTACCAATTGGTTAGGAATATCAATTCATGATGACAGAAAACTAGGAATATCAGCTGTAATTCCTTTTCCTTTGTTCGGTAGTTATAATGGAATATCGACAATCAACTAATTATCTTTCTACTTTTCCCATCTCTAGAAATAAGGATAATTCTATTAGTAATTTAGAGACTTTTTTGGTAAAATGTATTAAAATTCTAATCCTTTATGAGAAGGAATAGTTATTCTTCTCATCTAGTGAAGAATACATATTACCACTCACAAAGGAATTTGTGTTCCCATGCCTTACATTCAAAGTTGCAAACGAACAAAAGAAAAGGAATACTTATTCCCTTCCTTTATCCATTACCACTAACCAAACGTGCCTCAGTGCTGTAGTCTGCATTCTATAAGAAGTTAAAACTTTATCCATGATCCTCTCACCTGCTTAAAGTTTGGTGCAACGCCTACGTGATATAACAGCAGTAGGGCATCTAGGAGCTCCTCTTCTCTTAGAGTAGCTGAAGACATATTACTCTCCTTTGGTACAAACCTCAAATGCTGTACAGGACAATAACCAAAGTCAGATTCAGACTGGTCACTGGTACTAGGTTTATCTGATATCTCATCATTCAAACTTCCCGCACTGCATTCCGCAGCAACGTGAGAAGAACTCTCTTGAATGGGGCCACCATGGGCACGAAAACCTTTCACAGAGAATCGTATTGGGTCTTTCAAGCTTCTAGTGAAATCAGCATCATAGTTTGAGCAACAACATGGTTTTTGTTCACTAAAATGAGTTACTCTGCTGTCTTCATCATCCATGCAGCCTTCTTCCCACCGTATTACTTCTACTTCCTGATCACTCACAGGATGCAATTTGGATAAATGACTGAAAGACCCTCCAAGCCTGGAAATGTCAGTACGATGAGGATCATTTTTAAGGAATAGGGCCATGGGGAAACTTCGCTGACCACCCATATGAAGAAAACCAGCATCGGGACTATTCTCACATCTCTTCAACAGGCCACATATGTCCCTCATGCCAAATCCCTCAGACAAGAAATGCAGTAGAACTGAGTACAAAGAAACAAGAACAGCATTGTTGATAACTCCAGGAAGAATCACATTTCGATCTGCTCCTCTGTTCTTCAACAAGAGGTTCTGTAAAAATGTCCTGAACACTGAACCAGGCAATTGAGGGGGTGTTACAGGAGGCATAAATTTTATGACCAGGCGGCATAGATCCCTATGCTTCTCTTCAATCTGGCACATAAAAAGGGAATATAAGTGCTGAGAATCATGCCTTGGCTTGGTAACCTTTTTAACTGAAATGAGTATTTACAAAATCCCGTGGAAACCAAAGAAAAATGCAATCACGAGAGACACAAATGTACTATAACCTAACCGATTCAGGAACAATTAATAGAGTCCTTCAAAGGGTAAAATGGCTATGAAAGATAAGTTTAAGGTCAAAGGACAGCTTATAGCTGAATTTTTTACCTTGCTAAGTGATTCAGATAAAGCTGCAGTTGTCAACATCATGCTGTTTTTGTAGGACACATCCTCACATAGACCAGGCCACCAAACTGAAGGAATCAAGGACTCAAGATCCTGCTTATTTGGACTCTTCTGTGAAAGGAACCCTTCAAACAGGAACTCAAAATCCATTGACTTCCACCAAAGCAACATGACCTCTTCTCTTCTAAGGATATGACACGTGAGAGCAAGATAGGGATACGACCCTGAACATGGACACTCTATTAAAATCAATTTAGCAGTTTTGCAGTTACATGAAAGGGCACTTAAGAGGTGCTCAAACAACAAATGCAATCCACTAAACTCTAAAAAAATATCAAGTATTCTATCCAAGCTTGAAAAATCATGTGGTACTTGTGCTCTAAACACTTCCATCATGAACGACAAAAAGGGACCCCATGCAATGTATTCAATGCTCTGGACATCCTCTTCAAGTACAGAAAATAGTTCCTCGCATATCCCATAGGAAACAGGATGAAAAAGCTCTTCAATTGAAACAAATCTCTTAAGCCTCAGTTTTTCAACAGAATAATGCTCAGCCCGCTCCAACTGGTACATATCTAATAGCCTCGACAAGCAACACAGCAACTGAGTAGCAAAAGAATTTACAGATGGAGGTGCTTGTAACGGAAGGTAACCTTCAATTGGATATTTAAATGGACGGGCTCCAAAATTTAATTCACATCGTTCACCTTGAGAGAGAGAAATAGCAGGATAATATCCAAATCCAGGCCCCATATTGTGAATGCCATGAAATGCCACCCCAAGGGAGACACCATTTCTATAGAAAGATATCTCGTTGTGATCCAAATCTATGCAGCAACCAATAACATCACCAACAACCCACGACTGACCATATGGCTCTGCATCCTTGTTCCATTTTCTAACCCTCCTCCCATCAAATGCATATGAATCATCAGCATCACCAACACCCTCACGATCAGTAAAAGGGCAAGAAAGTGTTGCCCATCCTAGCTGCTGAATACCTGAAGTCTCTAAAATAACTTCGTACATCCATTTTCCCTTCCACACATAAGTATTAGCCCTCACACTGCTGAACATTGCTAAGCTCTCGATAAGCAGTGTTGATCTGACGATTCTAATGTCACCACAAATACTGAATTCTGCAAGACCAACAACATGTGGTCCACGGCCATTATCAATAATACAAACTCCATCTTTGTCTCTGACAGTGGAGCTCAAATTTGCCTGAAAATCCGAGAATTCATTTTTTATGATAGAGCAGACCAGTTCCTTATCTATTGGACCAGATAATGTACCAACTGATTTATTGGGAAGACCAAATATATAATCAAGAGTTCGTTCCGCTGATTGATGACCAAAATCATCACAATAAGAAACAAGATGGGATTTGGAGAAACTCTCCCAGCTATCCTTGTCATTTAATATCACGGCCAAACCAGAAGAAAGCCCACCGACCCGTAGGCTGTCTTCTGCCATTCGTATAGATGAGAAGCACCGTCTCTCCAATCGTCAGACTTTAAATTTTCTAAATTATAAATATGCCTTCTGTTACCAATTTGCTTTCAAGGATTGTGATCCATCCCGAACAATATTCTGGAATCCCAAGATGCTACCTGAAGCTTCCAAGTCCCAACAAGCTTTTTATTCAAAATCTCTAACCAAGCCAGCTTGTTTTCAATAAAGAGCAACGAGAAACAGAAAACACAGCTTCAACGAAACAGAATCGAGCCAGAAATGTATAAAATAAGATTTGAAATGTGAGACGAAAAGGAGAAAGAGGCCTAATCGAACACGGCAATTTTTTTTTAATATATGCAAATTGAACACGGAAATTTAAAATTAAAATTAAACAAAGAAAGGCAACTACGAATTCGAAAGACTTTTAAAAACTTACATGTTGTGTACATGTATTTATTCAGGTACTTGAATTATCCAATGGCGGCTAGGGTTTACAAAAGCAATAAATTTGTACCGCCCTGAAAACAAAGCTTTAGAGAGAAAGATAGGGGTATATGCGTAATTTCAAAAGCTGGCCCAAAAATGACGGAGAGTGAACACCTTACCAGTCTTACCACAAGAACAAAAATGAACAAGAAGATGCTGCTTCAACCCCACGCACGCTGACTCCCAAGACTAAACTTCGAACGAGATTTACCAACACGTGTCAAGATTCTTTTGCCGATTACGGCTGATGACGGAAATAGGAAAATAATTCATTAATCTTGTCGCTAATGAGTTATCATTCAATGAAAAATAGAGTTGAAACAGACTTTTAATATCATTTTTATATCTCTCTATTGATATTTTTATATATTAAACTTTTCAATTAATAATTTTTTTAATTTTAATTATAATGAAATTTCTTTAATAATACACGACAACTTAGATTACTAGATGTATTTTAAAATATTAAAATTAGTATAAATAAATAACGAAAAGATAAATAAAATATTCAAACTCTTTTATATATTATAATTATAATGACAGTTAATATGTTACTTTCTAATAAGATGTTAAAAATATCCATTTTAATTAATCTATAAAACTAATATACATCTAAATAGTGGTAAATAATTTACATGTGATGATCGGATTGTACTAGATATAAAATTTTAAAAACTATAAGATATGTACTAGATATTAATATTTTTAAATCAACTTAAATTTGATACAAACTTAGTATATTAAAATATAATATTTTTTATACTGTTTATAAATTTTATAAATTTAATAATTTTACTATATTTAATTAAAATTTATATTTTATTATACGATAATAAAATATGCTTATTAATTTTAATTTATTTAATATCTTGAATAAAATTATTCAATTGATTATTTTTTTCTTTTTTTATTTATATTTTTTTCAAAATTATTAGTTATTTTTTAAAATTAATTAACAATTTTATAGTATTAATGCTATCCAATTTCATAACTAATAAGGCATAAAAAAAGAGTCTCGTTCATATTTTGCTCTAAGTATAATATATTAAAGTTTTTAATTTGAAGTTATATGAATTTATAGTTAGTAAAAAAATATTGTTTACAATTGATCCAAATCAATTTGCACATATAATGTATCAAATTAGATTAAATGAATGTAATGCACAAGCTTGTTACGAATTTATTAAAATTATACAGATTTGATACACTATATATTCTTGATTTTTTCTCATTGGATATACATATATTATCTTAATTCTATTTATTAATGTAATTGTATTATTAATAATATTGTATTATATTAATAATAATTTATGATAAATTTATAATAAATTATATTTTTATAAAGAAGAAAAAAGTAACTGATAAAATATTTTTACTACTATCTTTCTTCGTATTATTATCATCATATCACTCCAAATTAATTAATAATTCTTCTGTAAATGGTAACTTGTTATCGAAAGAGACATTTGAATAAATTAGGAGTTTTTAGTTGAAAAATTAAATACGAGAACATAAATCAAGAAAAAATAATATGATTTAAGTGAATTAATTTGGTGAAATTACAATCTTAGAGTTTTCTTCAAGTGTTAATCTCATATATTGTAATTTAGAATTAGTTTCGTTTAACTCTATCCAAATATCGATTGTTTAGATAAAATTAGGTTAAGACAATTTTAATACTTAACAAATATTAGTAAAAAATATCTGTGGAAACGATATTGTATTTATCACTTACTAGTTGTGACCGTGTATACTTCCACACTGATGTTTTTTTAAGAAACCAATAAACCACTATCTGATTACCATGTGTACTAAATTATACCCAATATCATTCCTTGACCAAATGGGTGAGAATGTCTGATCATAGTTCTTATATGTATTTAGGTTCATTACCTTTTTAGTCACTCAAGTGATGTTAGGCCCACTTTTATGTGTTGTTTTACCTATTCAAGTGAGTGATTTTATATTGTGTCTGGATGTTTAAAATGTAGACAATGGCTTCCTATCACTTGTGAGGTTTTCAAATTTTCAATTGGATTCCTAGTGAGGGAGTTAGGATGGCAGTTTTACCCGTTGAGGATGGGGCCAATAGGTATTCGACCCGTTTGAAATATAGTGGGGCAATTTGGATCGGGTCGGGATCCATTTCATATAACATAGTTCGGGTTACAAATAAGTCATTTTGCTTCTTTTTTTTGCATTTGAGCTCTTATGAATCTAGTTTTTTTAAAAAAACAAGTCGAGTACTTGATCCATGGATAATTTCTGACCCGATCTGATCTGATGCGAAAGACTAAGAAATGATTCAGTTTGTAATGCCCCGTGGTTCATTCACGGTAGGATCGGATCTAACACGAACTATCCCATTACCATTCCTATTAAAGAGTTATGTCAAAGTCAATGCTTGTACTTGTAAAATCAACATCTCTCCTTTGTTTTGGCGAAAATTCAAAACTTTAAACCCTATACACTTAAATATATGTACATATATTTTATACATAAAATTCAAACTCATAAAAAATATAACTTGACCTATAAAAAAATTTATTATATTATTTAAAATTTACATTTATGCTAACAAACCTATTATTTATTATAAGAGAAATTATTTATTATCTTTGAAATATATATAATAATATGTTATTTTATGTTAATAAAATTTAAGATTACTATAAAAATAAATTTTTTAAACAATTATCTAATACTTAATAGAGAAAAAAAATGTGATTGGTAAAGAGTATACTATATAAAAGGTTCGTCACCTATGGGTTACCCAAATTAACACTTGGTATCCTAGTTGATCCATGTTTTCAAAATATTTTATTTTAGTACCAATAATTTAAGTATTAGTATCATTTTTATATTTTTTAAATATTAACTTAATTTTTTTGTCCAAAATATCTTTCCATGATTTAAGGAAAGTGAATTTTTTTTGTTAATTTTAATAAGTTATTATTTTTCCTCTCAACATTATCAATATATATATATATAGACTCTTTTATCGGTTGAAAGTATACACTATAAACATGATTTTTTTTATTGTTTTTCATACCTAGCTTAATTTTAACATTTTTTTCTTCTTAAATATTGGGTTTTGATACTTCCTACTAAGAAATTAATGAATCTTACTTAGATTCTTTGTAAAAAGAAAAAATTAATAAGCAAAAATTGTAACATTTATTTGCCTTCTTAATTTATTCCTGCTAGTCACTTATTAAATATATCTCATTATGTCTTAATAAAATTGTTAAAATGTTATAATTTTTTAATATTTATTTACATTATTCATTTTTTTAAAAGCGAGAAGTTAATGATTTTTATTTTGTTTCGAAATCTTTAGTAGAAGTGTTAAAATTGTATTTAGAAATAAATTATTTTTCAACTTTAGTTAATTTTTAAAAAGAAAACCCTTCATTAAAAGGCCAAAGCAGTATTTTGGATAAAAATTAATTATTATTTACAAGAATAGAAAGATACCAAAACTTGAAATTAGATATTAAAAAAATAATTTAATAACATTGATTAAAAGGCATAAATATCTTAATTGGAATACATCTAGAATACCATTACTTTCTAAAGCAATGAATAATACCTCTTGTTAAGAACCAATTAGGAAAGAAAAAGAGATTAGGCACAAAGTAAAGAAAACATTACGTCTTTTGATTTGTTTCCATTCTAAAAGCCTAAGATGTGCACTAAACTATAATATTCCCTAACATTCTCACAATTGGTAATGTGTATTGCATGCCTTATAGTGAGTGTACCAATTCAAAGAAACTATTCATTATTTAAGTATTTGTAAGTCTTGTTGTACTTTGTGTCTATTTGTTGGCTTTTCATATGCAAAATATAGATTCTATTTATTTTACTTAGTGTTTTATCTTCCTTTATGTAAGATTGGTTACTGTGGATCAATAATGCATACATACACACAGTTAGAACTGCTATAATTAAAAACATTTTTTCACACACTACATGATTGGTTTTTTAGTATGCTTACTAGGTCATGAGTGGTGGTTTTTGGTTTGGTTCTGATGTGGGTACTTATGAAAATTACTTGGTAATTTTTGGAACAAAAAAATATGATTTTTGGTACCCCAACAAAGTCGTGGTGAGGTGGTTGACAAGGACCATGGTAAGCCCATGGTGAGATGATTTGACCATTGGTATTCTTCTATAAATACCACCTCATTTTTGTGTTTTTTATCCAAAAATATATAGTAATATTCTATCAAATTGACATCTCATTTTTCTTCTTCTAGATCACTATTACCTTGAGTGTTGTTAGGTATTAGTGATTCATGACTATGTAGACAAAATCATGCTCTTGAGTGGTGAGTACTCGAGGTGGTGTTTGTAAGTGAATTTGTGTGAATCGTGCGTCAGTTGGTAGTTGTACTAATGCAACCTTTTCTTTTATGAGAAGCCTAAATGGGTGTGAGTCATATGTCAGCTAGTTTTTGCTTTCATGATGTGAGAATGACTCTGTGAGAGTGGATTGAACATAATTATTTTAGTTCTCATATCTTTGTATGTGTGCGATAAGTGGTGGACTATGTCTTCGACTTTGGTTTAGGGCGATCATGGTTATGTGATTTCTCATGTTAGGTGTTCAAATTACATATTATTGATATAAGGTAGCTGATCGCACGACATCAAGTGGTTCTAGCTTTGGAGGAAAGTTGGATTCATGTGTCAAACCAAGTCATTATGGAGAAGCAAGCGATGACAACAATAAGAAGTTCGACTAATAGAGGTAATGTGAGTTTTATTTTTATCATAATTGTAATTGTTTTATTACTTAGTAGATTTGTTTACTATTTAGTGATTGTCATAAGAAACATAAGGTTGTTACCACATAGGTGTGGGTTCTATTAATAATACCATTCTATATCTAACTTTATGATTTGAAGACCTCCTAGTATAGTTAGGAAGAATATTATGCATTTGTATATTCTGATATTCTTTTCTAATAATTTGAAATTTATCTGTACGTCTATAATCCATTAGGTCATTCCAAACTTGTGGTGTAATCCAGGGGTATCCTTCAGGAATTTTGTAGAGCTCTACTTCATCAAGTGATTCCAAATATGAAAGCACGTAATTTCTTGCCAATCTGGAAGTTTTGTATTCATTCCACGCCTAATTTGCAATCTTATAACAATTGTTCTTCCAAGTGTCATCGACTTTGTAACGATTATGTAAAAACACACTACAAAAGATTATATATATATAAAACAAAAGGATATAATATATGTAATTAGTTATAAAATATAATAGACTTAAACATATGGTTTTCATATTTTTAATTTTTCAGCTTTGTCAATACGAGTCTAATCATTTATATTGATTGGTATACTAGACTTCACAAGTCTACCAATAGAGGATTTCAATTGTTAGCCATTTTTCCTTATTGGATTACCAGTAGCATCAAATAGAACGGGTACTCTATCATCTGGGTTAAGTGGAGCATCATGTATATTCGCCCAATCCATTCTTTTCAAATGCCCCAATGGATTGTTTGGATCTACAAGCTCTGTTACTCGAGGATCTATGAAATATCTGCAAACAATGAAGAAATATAAATTAATTGACAATTTTAGGAACATACATATTTATAAACATCCAAGAGTTATTACAACAATATAGAACATACATTATGTTTAATTAGGTTGTTGATCGTATACATATATTCCTTCACAATCACTTCGAGTCCATGACAAAGAATCATCGTCATCAACTAGATCATCACAAACATTAGGCAATTTATTTGAGAAATTACTAATATTGGTTAATGTATCAAGCATAGGGTCGTCGTCTTCTAAAGCATCACAATAGTAAAACTCTTTTTGTGGAGGCGTTAACACAACATATCATCTTGTGTCAATTTAATCGCTCACATAAAATACTTGTTTTGCATGAAGTGCTAACGTGAAAGGATCATTAGTATGACTTATTTTGGATAAATTTACAAGGGTAAATCCACAATCATCTATTTTATATCCAACATTGATAACATTTTTGACCCAATCACACAAGAAAACTGTTTCATGGAAGACCTCATAATCCAATTCCCAAATCTCTTGAATTATACTATAATATGTTCTATCAGAAAGTACATGATTACTATATTTTGAACTGACAAATTGCATAGTTTATACAACCATCTTCACACCACTATTTTTATTTACTCAAACTTTGTCCCTAGCTTGAGTTGTAAACCTCGATCCATTAATTATAAAACTAGCTAGAAAATGATTTGACATCGAATTTTGGACGATGTGCAAGCCATTCTAAACTTTATGTTATTTTATGATTGGGTTTCTCGAGTTCATCTCGAATCTATGTATACAAAACATGAAATGTTTTTAAAGCAAAGTTTTAAAATATTGCATAAAAGTATTAATGAAATCTTGTATATGATACTTATATGGTTACGAAACCAATTAATAAGCTCTTGCTTATGTTTATCATACAACCATTTTTCTCCTCTCTTTTTTTATAACGAGGATCGATCTTCAACAAGTTTAAATGCATTATGTAATGTTATTAAAGATATATCAAGTAGATATCATCATTAATAGTTAAAATAAAAAAAATGTTTTTTGCATAAATGGAAAGGTTAAACATCATTTACTCTATGTACAGTTGTGCCTTATTATTATTTACCAAAATAATCCGGTGTGCTTTTTCCCATCGAATGAGATCAATAAATAATTTCTTACTTTCATCAAGCATAGGGTTACCTACTTGGATCATGTGACGTTCTAAGAACAACTTGTGCATAGGATTCCCAATTTCAATGTAACCATTAAAGTATTCAAAACAAAACTCAATGGCCTATTCAGCAATGTAACGTTCCACCATGCATCCTTCACATCGATTTCTATTATTTACATATCCTTCAAATACTTGCATATCTCTCTCAAAAGGATACATCCACCTTAAGTAAGTAGGATCACACAATTGAACCTCTCGAACTAAATGAACACACAAGTTAATCATTATATCGAAGAAAGAAGGAGGAAAATATTTTTCAATTAGACACAAAGTCTCTACAACGCCTTTCTGTAAAGAGTTTAACTCACCAATGATATAGATTTCTTGTATATTGTATTGAAGAATGAGAAAAGACAAATTATTGATAATCGAACATGTTTTGGAAGAATTGATCTAATAGCAATTGGTAATTACTGTTGCATTGAGATATGGCAGTCATGTGATTTCAATCCATAAAGTTTCTTGTCGGTGATAGACACAAAAATTATTAAGTTGGATGAGTAACCATCCGAAAATTTCACACCCGCCAAACATGTACAATCCTTTTCTTTTATTAACATTGTATATGATACTGGTGGCAAGTATGTTCGATTCTTATCATTTTACATCATTGGTGCCAATTCAGGTCGTATACCTAGTTTCTTTAAAACTAGTTTTGCTTTAATTTCATCCTTCGTTTTCCAAGTATATTAAGTAATGTACCAATCAAGCTCTTACGTACATTTTTCTCAATGTACATGACATCTAAGATGTGATGAATGTGTAGGTCTTTCCAATAAGATAATTTCAAAAATATTGATTTTTTATTCCAACAACCATAGTCTACTGATTCTCCTCCTTTTTCATTTTCACCCATTTCATTAGTTGACCTCTTTTGTTTCCCTACCTTAGTGAGTATTCTTTTTTTCATCTTTCCATATAATTTGAATGTCATACCATTCAATTGCCTTAATATCTCAACACCTCGCAAAGGTCGGGGTGCATGATCATGATCTTCTTCACCATCGAACAATTTCTTTTGGTATCTAAACTTGTGTCCAGATGACAAAAATCTTCTGTCTTCTATAAGACATATTTTGTTCGTGAACAAGATAAGTTATAGAAGTACAATCACTACATATAGGGCATCCCTTATAACCTTTTGTTACATGTCCTGATAAGTTCTTATAGGCAGAAAAATCATTAATTGTCCATAAAAGGAACCCCCTTAAGTTAAAATGTTCTTATTTATATGCATCGTAAAAATTTACACCATCATTCCACAACGTCTTTAAATCATCTATCAGAGGCTACAAGTTACATCAATGTCAACACCAAGTTATTTCGGTCTTGAGATCATTAATGTTAACAACATGAATTTTCTTTTCATACATATCCAAAGAGGAAGGTTGTATGTTACCATAATTACTAGCCACCAACTATATCTACTACTAAGGGAACTATGCAGATTAATTCCATTAGTAGCAATGGTAAGACGAAGATTGCACAGATTGGATGCAAATTGAGGGGATAAATTATCTACTATTTTTCAATTTAGAGAATAACAAGGATAACGTAGCACCCCATCATTAGATCGATTGTTTGAATGCCAAATCAATATATTTGATGTCTTTTTACTTTTAAACAACCTTTGAAAGCGAGGAATCTGAGGAAAGTACCAAAGAACCTTTGTGGGCACGCCTTTCTTAGGTGTTATCTCATTTATAACATCTAGATTCTTTACACATCGGACAATCATCTACTATCTCGCATTCTTTTCTATAAAGAATGCAATCATTTGGCGAAGCATGAATCTTATGATATTCCATGCCAAATCGATTAAGAGATTTCTTCACTTCATACATCGAAGATGGTAATTCAATACCCTCAAGAAACATATCTATTAGTAGATTTAGTAATTCTATGAATCTCTTGTCAGAAAAACTATATTTTGCCTTCATATTGTACAAATGAACCAATCCCAATATTTTAATGTATTTTTTTTGCATTTTGGATACAACAGTTTTTTGGCTACAACAGTTTTTGGCATCTTCTATAAGTTTTTTAAAGGCTTCGGGATCATCCTCACGTAGTTCTTATTCAACACCATGAAACATATTTTTGTCTATACATTATGATAAGATGTATGTAATTCACTCACGTTCTTATTTATCTATTCCCCATGAGTATTATCAATATTTTCTCCATGATAATATCAACATTTATAGCTCAAAAGAATACCACTACGAATAAGGTGATACTTAACCTCGACAACTTCATGAAATCGCTCATTTTTACATTTAACACATGGACATCGAATCATACTAATTTCATTATTACTATTTCTACAATCAAATTTCATGAAACTTTCAACTCCAGAAATGTAGTCTTACTCAATTCTACACTTTGACATCCAAGATTTGTTCATTTTCTATTAACGACATTAATTAAGCATATTAATTATGTATCCAATCAATGTATTTCAAGTATCATTATACCAAAACATATATAATACAAAAATTTATCATTTTAATTATTTTAAAATTGTATTACTTTTACTTAATAAAATTTGATTATTTATATGTAAATAAATTTATCCACGTACGGTAAATATTCTAGTCCCTCAAACCCACAACATTTAGATATTATTTTCACAGAAAATGAGTCAAACATATAATAACAAGCATAATACAAAACATATATAAATAAAAAATTTATACAAAAAACAAAGCAAATTAAATAATAAGTGTGTATAGTTAATATAAATACTTACAAGAATAAATGAAGTGACTAAATGAAGGAAATGAAGACAAAATAGGTGTTTCTAAATAAGAAAATGAGTATAATTTTTTTTGAGTATTTTGCTCAAAGAAATAAGGGATCTGAAAGATAATATGGAGATGAAGATAACTCACTAAATGACGTTGGAAATAATGGTCGGAGGTGATCAAAAAATGAGAAAGAGTGGAGAAGGTGAGCTCGGTTTTTGAATTTTTTTGGGTGATAACTGCGTGCAAAAATGATGTTCTGATGGAGAAGAGAGAAAAGAAATGAAAAAATACACGTAAATAGTATCGGTTGACATGTTGAACCGACGCTACACATGTAGATAGCGTCGGTTCAACACTTCAACTGACGCTATCCACATAATTAATTTTTTATTTTAATTAATTAATTGTTTTTAAAATTGAAATTAATTAAACAATACAAATTTTTTATTTTTTTGGTCAATTTTTTTAAGATTTTAATTAACTATATATATTTTATAGTTTTTTGAAAACTTTTTTGTATTATGTTTTTCATGCTATCCAAATTTGATAATTACGTAAGAAATACATGTACATAAAATAGTGCATTTTTTTATTTTAATAGTTTTTAAAATTGAAATTAAACAATACAATTTTTTTTTATTTTTTTCGTCAATTATTTTTTAAGAATTTAATCACCTATAGACTTTTTATATTTTTTTTAAAAAACTTTTCTCTATATTGTGTTTTCCATGCTATCCAAATTTGATAACTACGTATGAAAAACATGTACATAAAGTTATGTACGTATTGAAGTGCATTTTTTATTTTAAAAGTTTTTAAAATTGAAATTAAACAATAATTTTTTTGTCAATTTTAATTAATTATATATAGACCTTTTATATTTTGGCTCATATATAAACTTTTATATATTGTAGTATTTTTCATGCTATCCAAATTCGATAACTACGTATGAAAAACATTTACATAAAATCAAGTAAATATTTAAATAAATACACAAAATTATATAAATTATATAATTTTAAAAACCAATTGATTAAATAAAAAAAGAAAAAATTATAATATATATATATATATATATCCAAATTCAATTTTAAACAATTCAAATAAAATAATAATTAATAAAAAAAATTAATTACGTAAATAGCCTAGATTTTTTACCAAATTAACTTTAAATTGATTATAGGTAGATTTTATCTCCTTTATATATTTACTTAAAGTCAATAGCAGTGACACCTATTGAAGTTTTAAATCTTTGACTGAAAAGAAGTATTACATAGTAATTACTAAGTGAGTTTAAGTTCTTAATACTATTCAGAGAGTAAAAATGATGCCTATTCTAGACGACAGGGTATTGGATATGTTTTTCATCATTGATTGCACGCGTTTTGGCATATTTTCTTTTTAATATTGTAAATTGAATTTTTTATACTTAATATAAAATACAAAATATGTATATTGTTGTTAGGATTTATTAAATCAATGTTATTGAAAATATTAATAGTATTTCAAATCAGAGAATGCCAAAAATGTGATTACTTTAGTCCATTTTGTTAAACTAATTATCCATTGAACTTCTCACCGGTTATTGAAAATCTTCCTTTTAATGTAGTTTTTTTTTTTTTGACAAAAGTTTCTTTCATTGGATTGAAAAACAAGAATTGTTTTCGAGAAAGTAGACATGAAAGAAACTTTACAAGGCCAAAATTTTAATTGGGATGAAGAAAACTAAATCAGCTATGCATTTAACAGATTTTGTAAGGATAGTAATATTTTAGGGGTATAATTCAAGATATATTAAATGTTAATAATATTAGAGCACATTATTTAAATGTCTTAGATGTTGTTGAAGATACCTTAAGATTAAAAAATATTGTTGAAATTGTTCTCTCAATTTATACCTCAATTACCTCAATTGGTATATTTTAAATTAAATTTGATAAAATTAATAAGATAATAAATAAATCTTAAAAAATATATATTAAAAATCAACTTAAAATATGTGTAAAAGTTAGTATATTATAGTTATTATTTTAACATAATAATAAAATATAAGTTAAAATAGTTAACTCACTTTATTGTGTGAAGTTATTATGTTTGAAACATTATGCATAGCTTATTACTCGTTTATATCGTCTCACAAATTGATACTCTAAATACGAGTACCATCTATCCACGTGACTTGAAATCCTCCTGAACTATTCTCAATAATGCTTGTCTCATTTTCATTAAAAATATAAATGAAGAAAATAAATACTTATATATTTCAAACCCTCCGCGCCTCCCTCTCAAGTCCGTTCTCGCTGTTCTAATTCGGACCGTTCGCTTTGTTTTTACGCACACCTAATCCCTTTATATTACTACACACACACACATACCCAATACAAATTCAGTCTCTCTCGCTATTTCTCTTTCTATCTCTACAAAAATTCGAATCCGGATCCACCGCCTCACGCTTCAAAGTTCAAACCCTACACATTTATCGCTCTAGATTATTGGATTTTTCTTTATCTGTCTATCTATTTGTTTCTCATTTCTCTATCTTTATACAGAGAAATCTATAATTTCAACAATGAAGAAAGGTACTAAAAGAAAGGCGAGTCAGAAAGATGAATCCAAGCCTTCTTCGCAAGACAACAATAACAAGGAGACTGACAAAAAACCTACCAGAACTCGAGCTAAACTGGTCAAGTCTTCGAAGCCTGAATCCGAACCCGAGTACTGTGAGGATCAGCGCAACATGGTAGTATCTTTGAATTTTCCAATTTTTTTTATTGATTTGATTTATTTCTGTTTTTGTACATGTTCTTGTGTTATTAGCTTGCTGGTTTGGTTTCTAGTTCTAGGGTTCTTGAAATTGTTTACTTGAATGTGGTCTTAATGGATGTTAACTGTAGTTTATATTCTCTTGTTGTTTGTCTAGTTATCCGTTTGATTGCTATTGCTTGTTTTGATAATTAAGTTTACGATTTGTGCTGTGCAGGAGGACTTATGGAAAGTTGCATTTCCTGTTGGAACAGAGGTTTTACAATAAGCATCATAGTCTTACTTTTTCAGTTTTGATTTCACTTGTTTGTTGCTTATTTGTGGCACTCTTTTTGTGCTAGTGGGATCAATTGGACACCATATACCAGGCTAAGTGGGACTTCTCTAATCTAGAGGTGAGCATCAATGTCTTGAACCCTCTGCTAAAATATATACCTGATTTTTCACCATATGTGAGATGCATTACTGTTAATTTTTGGTGATTATCATATTGCTGGCTGCTTAAAGTATTGTTTTATTTCTGGTTAGAAAGAATTTGAGGAGGGTGGCAAGCTATATGGACACAAGGTATATCTCTTTGGTTGCACTGAGGGTAAGTGGTTTGCAAACTTTAACTTTTTTTCTTCCCTTGTTACGTACTCAATTTAACATTATGTTCAGGAAAATAGCTGTTACTTAAATGGCATGTACCATGTATGATAAGCTTCAGATTTCAGCAAGTATGGGGACACGTGTATCATCATGCTTGTCACTCATCCTATGTGTTTCTTTGCTTTCTTTTCTGTTCCTACAGCTCAGTTGGTCAGTTTCAAGGATGAAAGCAAAGTTATCTGCATACCTGTTGTCGTGGCTGTAAGTCATTTATAATATAAATTTGCATTTATAGTTTTGATTCAGTCTTTAACACTGTTAATGGAATTTTGGTAGTCAAAGGCTCTATCTAATCAGCGATTCTGAAATGACTGTATTGGTACACAGTATATGTGTGTGTACTTATCTTTATGATTTTGAAATCAATGAGTTCTGGCTTTCTGAGCTATTTCTTTCTATTGAGATTTTTTTATTATTCTCTGATTGATTTGTGATTTTTTTTGCAGTTAGTTCGTTTTCTTGCCTAACTTCTTCACATATTTGTTCAGTCAAGTATTAAACGCATGTTTTCTTTTATTATAGCGATGTTATCATCTCTGTTATTGTTCTCTCACTAGCTTTTCTACCTGCACTAAAACATTGGTTCATGATAGTAACATCCTACAGTACGCTAAAAGTTTAATATATAGGTTGTATCACCTTTCCCACCTTCTGATAAAATTGGTGTCAAGTCGGTCCAGAGAGATGAAGAGATCATTCCCATGAAGCAAATGAAAATGGACTGGGTTCCTTATATTCCATTTGACGATAGGTAAGGTTTTCACTTGGTTGCATGATATCGCTGTGTTAGTTTGTTTCTCTTTGGTCGTCATCAAATCTGTCTGGTCAATTTATTAAATCACTTTGTTTTCTCAATTCTCTAGAGGCCAACAATGTGAAAGATTGAAATCTCAAATATACATCATGAGCTGCACTCAGAGAAGGTAATTTTTCTTTATTCTGTTTGTTCATTGCATTTAATATAATTTTGTGCAATGTTTATGACATTGTTTAATGTTAATGGTAAATGTTTTGAAATAATAGTTAGTGTAATTTATATGTTTTGGAGTTATAGGCATGTAAAGTGGTATCCTTATCCATTAGTGTTTTCCTTTGATCAAAATATTTCAAGTGAGTCGCTGCTATTGGACATTTCTTACGCTGTACATGTTGATTAGCTATTTTGCTCAGCATGTTAGGCTTTACCTATCTTTGTAATTATTTTTTTTCACTGGCTGTTTGTGTAAGGTACTTAAATCATATGAAATTTCCATTAGAATAAAGATTTTGCTCAGCATGTTAGGCTTTACCTATCTTTGTAATTATTATTTTTCACTGGCAGTTTGTATAAGGTAGTTAAATCATATGAAATTTCCATTAGAATGTTACCGGTTAAAGATTTATATAAATGTTTTGCAAAATAATTTTCCTGATAAGTCATGACTTGTTGATCTGAACTATAACTGTGCCCTTGTTTCTGATAAATTTAAATACAGGACTGCCTTGAAACGCTTGAAGATAGAACGCCTTAAGAAATACGAGTACTGCTTGCCTTGTAAGTTCTTTTACATAGGATGATGGAGTTATTTTTGTCGGTGCTGCAGCTGTGAGTGCATGACTTAAAACCTTCCCCCCCCCTTCCAGATTTCTACCACCCATTCAAGGAAGATGAATTTGAGCAAAGTACTGTAGTTGACATAATGTTTCCTTCTGAACCTCCGGTAAGGATACATTTTTTAATGATTTTTTTTACTGTCAAAGCTATGAGGCAATTTCAAATGTCATGGCAATACCCTCAAAAGAGAGGGAAGGAAAATAAAAGGCAAGGGAAAGAGTAAAATAACGACTTAAAAGAAGTGGGATGGTTTGATTTCTCAAAGTACCATACTGCCATTGGATAAATTCTTCAATCTTGCCCCTATGCCTCTTTGAAATGCCTTCTGGGTAACCTATTTGTCCACAAAGCGATTAGTACTAGTTACACATTTTAGAATAATCTAATGGAATCTTGGATGGATCGGCATGGAGATCTTAAGTTTGATAAGAGTAGGAATGTGATATTTTGGCTTGTATAGTGACAAAAAGTATTAAATTGACTCTCCTCGTTTAACCTCTACAGGTTGTATGTGACTTTGATTGGGAGATGGATGAACTGGAGGTACAGAATCAACTCTTATTGTTTCAACTTTGTTTATATCTTGGGTTGTTTCAGTTAGATATAAGTGAACATTAACATGGTTATTTGAACTCGGTCAATGTATTAATAATATTTCTAACTACATAGAGTATTGATTAATGCTCTTACATGATGGCCTGTTAAGCATTTAATTTAAGCTATAAGCTAGAATGAGTTTTTCCTTTCTTCTCTTTGGACCGCAATGCTTATCCTTTACACTGGTACATAATAGACTCTTTAGTGTTTCAGCTTTGTTTATATCTTGGGTTAGTTTTAGTTGATAGATATTAGTGACCATTATCTTGGTTATTTCAACTCGGTCAATGTATTAATGTAGAAAGTCATGGCCTAACTCTCTCCAAAAGAGCTCTCAAAGAGAAAAGGGTTGTCATGACCTTATAACCAACACTTTGTTGGCTTTCCTGGTCGATGTGGGACTCCTCAACATCCCCCTACATCAGACGGGGACACCGCAAAGACCGATTGACCGTGAAGTTGAATGACCAGGGTTGACCGTGTTGGGCACATCAATTGAACCCAGGGACCTGCTCTGATACCATGTAGAAAGTCATGGCCTAACTCCCTCCAAAAGAGCTCTCAAAGAAGAAGGGTTGCCATGACCTTATAATCAGTATTTTGTTGGCTTCCTTGGTCGATGTGGGACTCCTCAACAATTAATAATATTTCTAACGACATAAAGTAATGATCAATGCTTTTACAAGATGACCTGTTAAGCATTTAATTTAAGCTATAGGCTAGAATGAATTTTTCCTTTCTTCTTTTTGGACCCTAACGCTTATCCTTTACACAGTGGCCGCAGTTAAATTGCATTTGTGGGGTGCATCTCAGATATATTTCCTGAGATGGATTCGAGCTCTTTAAGATAAATTGAAGTTATAATTCATCGCTAGGAAAAACTATATTAGCATTCAGAGAATCTATCTATGCTGCTTAGCTTAACCAGTTTAACTCCATTCTTTCTCGGATTTGGTCAGCATTGTTCAATTTCTTTAGTCATGTGATGCAGCAGTACATTTAGAGAAATAATATTTGGGATTGTTGTTAGGAAATTTAAGCCTATTTTAATTGTATTTGGAGAGCAATTAAAACTCTCCAAGGAATTATCTTGCAAGACAAGCATATTAAAAGAAAAAGACAAATTTTTTGCAGCTTCTAAATTTTGCTACCCCTATGAATATGTAAGTTCATACACAACGAATGCATTGAAGATTTTTAGTTGAAGTACAAACACAATTTAGAGAATTATCTCTATCTTTTATTCTCAATCATTCGATACTTAGGAATCAACATATAGTTGATGCCCTAGGCCCCTGGCTACAGAATCAACAGGTTCCTAATTCTTAGGAAGAGTTGTCACAATCTCGTGTTTGCGTCTTCCTCTAAGTGCTTCAGCCTACATCATGTAAGGATCATTTTCTGAAGTCACCGGTGTTTGTCTTTTTGGCTAAATATGGTATACTGTACTTGTGCATAATGAAATTTTAGATATTAAACTGATCGTTACTCTTAGGTATTCCAGAATCAATAAAAATTAAAATTAGGTTCTTTTTATTTTCTATATTGTTAATTGGATACCCTCCTCCACAGAGCTTATGTATAAAAATCCCTAACAAGAACAATGAACAAGCTTCTCTTAACTCAATGTTGTCTACTATTGTTTAGGAGTTCACCAATACTATGATTGAAGATGAGCAAATATCTGAAGATCAAAAGGATGCCTTCAAGGTAATAGTTAATACAAAACTTGTTTTGATTAATGATTGGCTTGATGACTTGATCTTGCCTTCCCCTGCCTACATCTTTCTCTCACAGAGACATCTGTTTATTATGTTCTTTTTTTTTCGTGTGTTTTCAGGAGTTTGTTAAGGAGAAAGTTCGAGAGGGAAAGAAAACTAACCGAGAGGTATTTCCTGGATATATTATTGGTGGTTTTGTTGAGTTGTAACAAAATTATGTTCTGGACATGCTCTGCTAATTATTTGGCTTGTAATGTAATATTGTTACTTACCACAGTTAAATTTGTTTTCCTCAGGCAAGGGAGGCACGGAAAAAAGTCATTGAAGAAATGAGTGATGAAACTAAAGCTGCATATCAGAACATGAAGTTTTATAAGTTCTATCCAGTGCAAACACCAGATACTCCAGACATTTCAAAAGTCAAGGTAGAATATGAACAAGGCTATGATTTGTGATATATTGTGTTGTCAAATCAGTGGGTGCTAACTTTGATCTTGGACTGTGTTTAGTAGTGAGCTAAGACAATATGGATCTTGTATGGCTAACCACACCATTTTAAAGTTTGGCCCGATATGGGATAGGAGTTATTTTTATGTGACAGTCATCTTGCATGTATGCCATTTCCTTTATGGCTTGGGCTTTGCCTTGTACTACTTTTCTTGCCACAATGGAATCTGTCGTGTTTTTTCTTATTTTTCACTCATTGCTTAGCTTATATCAATCCTAAAATAAAGGTTTATCTAGGTTATTTCTTGTAGGATTTATTTTAGTATGTGCTTTTTTTTTCCTATTCACACCCCTAGAGTTAAAGAAAATATCCTAGGCATTCTATAGATTTGCTTATTTATGTACATTTCTGATTCGTCCTAACTTGTACACGAAGTTCCCATTTTTTTTGCCTAAATGAAGTTGTGGAAGTGCCCCCTGTTGAAGTTTCCATTTTTTTTTCCTCTTAAATGAAGTTTGTGGAAGTGCCCCCATTTTTTATGTTGGTGCTGCCAACAAAGTTTTGGAGTTAAAAAATTGTCTTTCTTTTTTCATTTCAGGTACCATTCATTAACAGATACTATGGGAAGGCTCATGAGGTACTGTAATATCTTCTCCATCAAAGTCCCAGTAGGGTCGTCTGATGTGTTTTCTGAAAGCCTCTAATGCAAAGTTAGAGAATTTATATGTAGTGAGGATTTTAAGGAGGCAAGCCCCTGTTGCCTCAGACCATATAGTTAAATCCCGTAGGCATCTGGAGAACATGTAAACTTGTAGGCTGCACTTTTAGAAAATTTAGGTTTCTGTTACCTAAGAGAAATTTGTATGATACGTTCTTGAGGATTTTCAATTTTCTACATTGCTTGATGAGGAGGAATATCCTTAGCCTGTGTTTCCAACAGAGTAATTTTGACATTTTTGTTTTGGGGTCAGATTCAGTGACATTCTGTTTTGTATGACTCAGAATTAAAAGAAAGATAAAAGGAGAAAGAATTTAATTGCAAGATTGTGCTTGTAGAATTTATGTTTGTATTGTCGAAATTGATTGAACGTTTCAAATTTTATTGATTTTTCTATCTGGGTTATAGATGCGCCGCTTGGTGGTGCAAAAAATGATAATTTAATGGAAAAAAGGATATTAATAATTAAATTGGATAATGAAATGAAATATTTTAATAATATGGGATATAGAAAATATTAATATATTAAATAAGATATAAACTTTATGCACTAATAATTAGAATAATTTTTTTTGTCTCTAGTGTTATTATCAGTTATTAGTCATTAGAGATTGAAAAATTTAACGAAATGATAAAAATTTGGAAACAGAAAAGTAATGCTATTTTTTTTTAAAATCGTGGGAAATATAGTTTTATTTCTATTTTCTTCTTTTTTACTTAAATTTTTACTTAAATATAGTCATCTAGTTTGACATTTAGGAACACATGTCAATTTTTATAAAAAAGGATATAGTATTATTTAAAATGATAAAAAGATACATCAATATTTAAATTAAAGTATTAAAATAGAACCTTTTAATAACAAAGAGTTTAAATTAGTTGCACAAATACGAAGAAAACCTCTTTGTATCAGCATGATGAAAATTGATATAGTTAAGAATAATAATAACAGACCGAAAAATAAAATAAAAAGTTAGGATCAATAAGAGAAAAAATATATAGAGCAGTTAAAAGGGTTCATTTGATGTCGAAAAGCAACTTCAAAGTCCAAACTGGATGGCAACTAAACCAAGAACAAAGGCGTACCCTATATTTTTAGTTGACTTTTCAAGTCTCTTAAAGCCCCAAACGCCAAACTCATACGGTTGTTAAACCAATCACGGCCTGCAGTCGCCCTATTTTGGTTGCAACCCCTCTTTGAGTTAGCCTTGTTAACATTAAGGAAATCATATCAGCTCACTCAAATCATGGAAATAATAAAGATCAGATGGAGGAAGTCAAATGAGCAAAATGTGGAAATCATCATCTCAATTCTTACTATGGCATATTTGGAACCAAACTTGAGAATACCTATATTGGATTTGAATTACAGCAAGTTGAAGTAATTATGCATTGTAATAAATATTTGTTACCGTTAAAGAAGAAGGATGAGAGAAGAAAAGAAAAAAAGAGTGAATAAATTTTCTTTCTCAATTTATTGCTTTCTCATTTTTATTGTTTTATTCAAATTCTATTAGAACTATTCTCCATTGAATCGGAGATGACTTCTTATGATGAACCAAAACTCACAATATAATCCTTTCATTAATATGCTAGCCTTATCTCTACTATGCAAAACACTTCTAATTTTCTTTTGTGAAAATCATGTCTTCCCTTAATTGAAGCCTTTGGATAGCCCATCATCTCATACATGCTGAACCAGCAAACAAAGTTGTTGGAGATGATTACAAGAAAAGAAAAATTTAAACTATGATAATGTTATAAAGTTCCTTAATTTAAGAAGCAAATTAAGGAGTAAAACAATGAGCAAAACATGGAGTAATTCATGGAGCAAAACAAGGAGCAATTTAATGAACTATTAATTTAAGGAGTAATTCAAGGAGTTAATTTTCCTATAAATAGATGTGTAATTGTAATGAATTAATCATCCAAAGTGTTCATTCCAATTGAGAGAAAAGCTTTTGTGAGAGAAAATTGAGAGTAATTTTCTTGGGTGTAATTGGGTTGTGAGTTGTGAGTGTTGTAAACATCTTATGTAATTTCTCCCCTTTCAGTAAAAAGATCTGCAGCAGGTCCGGAGACGTAAGCAAGATTGGCCAAACTCCGTTATCAAATTTGTGTGTTATTTTTCTATTCTTGCTTTCTCATAAATCTGGCTTATCGGGAATTTGCGTAATTTCCCAACAACTGGTATCAGAGCTATTGGTGGTAATTTCTGTCAATTTTCTACAAGGTTACTATTTACGTGAATAGTGAATTATGTGAATAGTGAAATTTTGTCGACGATATTTGTTCGTTGACGGAGGTGTTCCAATACACGGTGGTTTACAGAAATAGTCAGAAACGATCCAGAGGAAGTTAGATTTGAGTGGGAGCAATGGCCACATATGAAGGAGTGAAACTCGAGAAATTTGATGGCACAAATTTCGAGTTTTGGAAAATACAGATAGAGGATTATCTGTATCAAAGAAATCTATATCAACCTCTCTCAGGGAAGAAACCAGAAGCTATGAAGGAAGAAGATTGGAATCTTCTAGACAGACAAGCCCTCGGAGTTATTCGATTGATGCTATCCCGTAATGTTGCCTTCAACATAGCAAAGGAAAAGACCACGACAGGTCTTATGGAAGCTCTCTCCAATATGTATGAGAAGCCATCAGCCTCAAACAAAGTGCACTTGATGAGGCATTTGTTCAATTTGCGGATGAATGAAGGCGCATCGGTAGCTCAACATCTCAATGAACTCAACACAGTCACAACCTAGTTGAGTTCAGTGGAAATTGAATTCGATGAACAAGTACGAGCATTAATACTTTTGTCTTCTTTACCAGAAAGTTGGAATGCTACTGTCACGGCTGTGAGTAGCTCGTCAGGAAGCAATAAGTTGAAATTTGATGATGTTCGTGATCTGGTTCTCAGTGAAGAGATCCGACGTAGAGAGTCAAGTGAATCGTCAACTTCTTCAGTTTTGCAGACAGAGTCAAGAGGAAGAAATTCAACCAAAGGGAATGGACGTGGCAGAACAGACTACCGAGGTAGATCAAAGGACAGGAGGTCCAAATCCAGGAATCCTAATAATTGCCATAGCTCGAAGACTATCGAGTGTTGGAATTGTGGAAGAACCGGACACTACAAAAATCAGTGCAAGAGTGCACCGAAGGACAAACAAGTGAAGGCAGAGACAAATGTTACTTCCACCTCAGGAGGAGACGATACATTGATATGCACTTTGGAGAGCAAGGAGGAATCTTGGGTGTTAGACTATGAAGTATCGTTCCATGCTACTTCACATAAAGAATTCTTTCCAGAAATATGTCCCTGAAAACCTTGGAAAGGTATATCTTGGTGATGATCAACCATGTGCTATTATTGGCAAAGGTGTAGTGAAGATTAAGTTGAACGGATCTGTTTGGGAGCTGAAGGATGTCAGGCATATTCCCGATCTCAGAAGGAACTTAATCTCAGTGGGACAGTTGGCCAGTGAAGGCTACACTACGATCTTCCATGGTGATGATTGGAAGATTTCAAAGGGTGCAATGACAGTTGTTCGAGGCAAGAAAAATGACACTCTTTACATGACAACATGGGAACGTTGTTCAATCACAGTTGCAGTAGGCAATGAAACACCAAATCTGTGGCACCAAAGACTAGCCCACATGAGTGAGAAGGGGATGGAGATTATGCACTCAAAGGGAAAACTTCCAGGTCTACCGTCTACAGAGATAGACATGTGCGAAGATTGCATACTTGGAAAGCAAAAGAGAGTCAGCTTTCAGACAAGTTGCAGAACCCCAAAGAAGGAAAGGCTAGAGCTTATTCACTCTGATGTTTGGGGACCAACGACCGTCTCATCTATTGGTGGGAAACACTACTTCATGACTTTCATCGATGATCACTCTCGGAAGGTATGTGCTTACTTTCTAAAGCATAAGTCTGAAGTATTTGAGACTTTTAGAAGATGGAAAGCTATGGTGGAAAATGAGACGGGTTTAAAGATCAAAAAGCTCATAACCGATAATGGTGGTGAATATGAAGACACCAGATTCAAAAATTTATGCTATGAGCACGGGATCAGAATGGAAAGAACTGTGCCTGGCACACCTCAACACAATGGTGTAATTGAGCGTATGAATTGAACGTTGACACAAAGAGCCAGAAGCATTCGTATACAGTCAGGTCTACTGAAGCGAGTTACGGCGAAGCGGTCAACACGGCGAACTTACTTGATCAACCGAGACCCATTTGTTCCATTGGAGCATAGAATATCGGAGGAGGTATGGAGCGAAAAAGAGGTGAAACTATCACATCTAAAAGTTTTCGGCTGTGTAGCATTTGCGCATATCAGTGATCAAGGTAGGAATAAGCTTGATCCCAAATCCAAGAAATGCATATTCATCGGCTATGGTGAGGATGAGTTTGGCTACCGTATTTGGGATGATGAAAAGAAGAAAGGTATCCGTAGTAGAGATGTGATTTTCAACGAAAGGGTGATGTATAAGGACATGCATAAAATGAGCGCGAATGACTCGGAGCGAATGAGTCGGTATTTGACATGCGAGATGATGTCCCGGATACTTATGAGAACCAATTGTAACAAGTCCTCGACGGAGGAACTTGTTGGACAAAACGATACCATGACATTCCGACACACGCGACCTCTTCTCCGGCTCTTGTATTGAAGGTCTTCGACCTCGTATGCCTAATAGGAGATACATGAACTATATGTTATTTGGTGATGGAGGGAGCACGAATGCTACGATGAAGCTTGTCGGACTCGAGATTCCAACAAGTGGGAGCTTGCTATGATAGAAGAAATGAAATCTCTCATCTCGACCGGACATGGGAACTAGCCGAGTTACCTATGGGAAAGAAGGCAACTTCCTGACAAATGGGTGTATCGGGTGAAAGAGGAGCGTGATGGTTCCAGAGATACTGAAAGCACGCCTAGTTGTTAAAGGGTTTCAACGAAGGAAGAGAGTTGATTACAGCGACATTTTTCGCTCCCGTTGTGAAGCTAAATACTATCGAGATCGGTGTTGAGTATTGTAACCATTGAAGATCTTAAATGCAGGCAGTTGGATGTGAAGAAGACTGCATTCCTTCGTGGAGATTTAGATGAAGAGGTATACATGTACCGACGAGGAAGGTTTCTCGAAAGAGGGAAGAAGAACATGATGTGCAGACTTAAGAAGAGTTTGTATGGCACAGAAACAAACCCCGAGACAATGGTACATAAAGTTTGGCAACCGTACCTGAGGAAGGTTTCGAGAAGTGCAATGCGACCATTGTTGCTACTTGAGATATAGGTCGAGTTATATCATTTTACTACTTTATGTTGATGATATGTTAGTAGCGAGGTTCGGATGTGGATGATATTAAAAGGTTGACGACAATTGTCAAGGAGTTTGACATGAAAGACTTAGGTCCGACAAAGAAGATTCTTGGAATGCAAATCACTGAGAAATAAGAAGAAAGAATCTTTGCAGTTATCTCAGGCAGAGTACATCAATCGTGTTTTGTAAATATTCAATATGAGCGATTCCAAGCCAGTTAGCACACCATTGGCCAGTCATTTTCGCCTATCCAAGGATCAATCCCCTCAAACAGAGGAAGAGAGAGAATTCATGGCTAAGGTTCCTTATGCCTCAGCCATTGGAAGTTTGATGTTCACAATGGTCTGTACGAGACCAGACATTGGCCATGCAGTGGAAGTTGCTAGCATATTTATGTCAAATCCAGGGAAAACTCATTGGAAAGCAATCAAGTGGATTTTGAGGTATTTGCAAGGCATCATAGAAAATTGCTTGTATTTTAGTAAAGGAGAGTTAAAAATACAAGGGTACATAGACACAGACGTTAGAGGTGAAGTTGATCCCCGAAGAAGCACCACCGATTATATATTCTTGTTGGAACTACGGTACATTAGTTGGATGTCACAAATACTGAGAAAATTGTCAATCTATCCTTCTGGTGGTGAGTATGTAGTAGTAATTAAAGCTAATAAAGAGATGATGGCTTGAGGTTTGTTAGCGGTGGGATTCAAACATGAGAATAATGTTCTGCATAGTGATAGTCAAAGTGCAATACACTTGGCGAAGAATTCGGCATTTCATTCTAGAACCAAGCATATTGGACTTCGTTATCACTTCATCAGATCTCTATCGGAAGATGATGTGTTATCTTGGAGAAGATTCAAGGAAGCAAAAATCGTGAGATATGTTAACAAAGTGGTTACTTGTGTGGCCCAAGTTGTGCTCAACTTTAGTTGGTCTCTAAATAACAAAGACTTTAGAAAACTCTTGCATTGATCGAGGTGTGAAGACAGATTGAAATCAGTCTTCAAGTAGGAGATTGTTATAAAGCTCCTTAATTTAAGGAGCAAAACATGGAGCTATTCATGGAGCAAAGCAAGTAGCTTAATTCAAGGAGCAATTTAAGGAACCATTAATTTAAGGAGTAATTCAAGGAGTGAATTGTTCCTATAAATAGATGTGTAATTGTAATGAATTAATCATCCAAAGTGTTCATTCCAATTGAGAGAAAAGCTTAGAGAGAAAAGCTTTTGTGAGAGAAAATTGAGAGTAATTTTCTTGGGTGTAATTGGGTTGTGAGTTGTGAGTGTTGTAAACATCTTGTGTAATTTCTCTCATTTCAGTAAAAAGATCTGCAGCAGGTCCGGAGACGTAAGTAAGATTGGCCGAACTCCGTTATCAAATTTGTGTGTTATTTTTCTATTATTGTTTTCTCATAAATCTAACTTATCGGGAATTCGCGTAATTTCCCAACAGATACATGGCTCAACAACAATGGGTTTCTTGTGTCTCGGCTCTTTGGCATCATGACCCAAGAAATAAAAAGCATGACAATGAAAACTGATCAATGAGCAAAACAAATTTGAGCATGTTTAGAAGAACAATTAATTTCAAACACCTTTGAGAAGGAAGTACTTCTAAAGAACTCATTATTTTCCTTTACGAAAGAATATGTGTAAATTCAAGTCAATTTGTGACAATCTTGATACCATCAAGAAATCAATCTCTAACATTGAAAAAGTCTTCCATCTTGCTCGAGAACTTGACCCTGATTATTTAGATATGTAGGGTAGCAATGCCAAGCCATTATATCCTTCCATAAACCATTTTATTCTTAGTTTATAGAATCATATACAAATGTTAGTTATCCACCTTTATAGAATCTTTCAAACAATAGGTTTATAGTTTAAACATGTGAGATTATATATCAAATATTTAAGCTTATAGTCCGGGGTTACACTTGGCAAGGTTTTTTCTTGACAAAAAAATAATGTTGTTAGCAAAATTTCTTATAGATTCATAAAATGTTTGTTTTGAACAATTTTAAAGCACTCCCCAAACATCAAAAATAGACATTAAAATTTACATTAACGAAAAATATTATATTATAATCGATTATTAAAAATAATAAATTAAAATTGATTAATAAAATAACATTATTTACGACGAATTCATGCATTTTTATCATTAAATTTTTTTGGTACAATATTTTAGGTTTATTGTGATCCAATTAAACTTCGTTTAAATCGAATTATGTTAATTTAAAATTATTTAAAATTGAATACTCATCTAATTAAAAGTATTCAATATTATTAGAATATTATTTATATTATTAGAATATTTTAATTTTTTTTATTTATATATTATAATTTTTCAAATTTGGTTTCGTGCCATTTATCAATTTTATTATATGACATATTTTTGCTTTTGTTTGATTCCTAATCGGTTTAGACTGTTCATTATAATTTAGAAATAACAATCCATTTTTAATGTTTTGGCACCGCAAGTTATTCGTTTCAACATTCACATCAATTCTTACTTTTTGTTTTTTTTAATAATATCTCAAATGCTCTGAACGTTTCATGTGGGGTGACAAAATAATTAAAAAATGAAAAATTAAAGCAATTTTTTATACATATTATATTTTACGTGAATGTAAGTTTATATATGTTTTAAGATAAATTATATTTTTGTTCTACTAATTTTATTATTTTAAACACTTTAGTCACTTAATAAATTTTTTGTAATTTTATATTTAACATATTTAGTTCAAATTTTTAAATTGAATTAAATTTGATTTTAATAGTTAGAATTAACATTAAAATGTTAAAAAATATTATTTTTTAAATTATTTAGTCCTTAATTTTTAAAATTTAATAAATTTAATCCATTGTTTTAAGATTAAAATTAAATTATTATATATGAAAAATAATTGAATACAAAACTGTAAAATTTTTATAAAAAAAAATGAAAATACTAAAAATGATAAAGATAATAAAATTTAAACTTAAAGCATAAAGCGAAATGCTTTTAATAGTGACTCATTGAACAAAAAATATTAGAAACAAACCAAAAGAAAAAAAAAACCATTCTATCTAGGGGTATACGATTGGTGCGAGTAATGGTAGGTTGGTCAATTATGTGAATGGGAATGGAGTAGGAGTAGCGGCTGAAGTGACGAATGAGATTGAGGGCTCCAAGTTGAAGAGGAAAAGATAATGCAGAGAATGGAGGAAATTGGCAAGGAAGATGCTTGGTTTAAAAGCGATAAAAATCAGGTTGAAGTATGGTTTCTGATTTATGTGATACGATCATACGAATAACTTTTTTATGAAATGTTCATCTATTTTTCTAGTTTTGGTCGCAAGAATTAGTGCTGGTTCTTTTGCTGTTGTGTCCAAAAACTGACATGGGTTTGAGTCCACCAAAATGTTTTGCATATAAAGAATAACTCGAGTTTCCTGATTCTTGGGACCAACGAACAGCCTCAATGTGTCATGCTATTTGAGATATCGAGAAATATGTTATTTGTTTTATTAGTGAAACCAGTCATTTCAATGTATTTTTTACTGAATTCGAAAATAATAATGATTTAAGTGTCGAATGCATCATGTTTTCGAAGAAATCAATAACTGTAATCCAATTGTCAAATTCTAGTTATTTTATTCTACCATAATTTAGCCTTATATTTTCTTCATGAATAACTTCGAAGGAAAGAAAGTAGCTTCCAGATTATGCAATGTAATGCAGTAGTGATTGAGCAAGCTATGGTGATAGGCCTTCTGGAATCATATTGTTGATGTTTCGTTTAAATGTTTTGTGGCTATCGTTTTGTTATCTTTACTATATCAGCATCAGGTTTGTTAGAGTCATCACTTTAGTTTTCTGCGGTTTTGGACCAACCTAGACTTCACTCTATATGGTTGCTGGTAGTTAAGATGGTAGAAAGATTAGAGTTTAGTTAATACCTTCTTCCTACTAAATTAGCTTTTGTGCATATGTAATGGTTTATTATTGTGGATATTGCAGTTGGAAAATTTCCATTTAATTTGAATATTTAATCAATTGAGAAGGGGATAGAGATATATAAGAGACTATACCTATGAAACTTATTGGACATATTTGATGATCAAGAAGTATATTTTTTGCCTTTTTTTGGTCTTATTCTCACCTTTTCCTTTTTCTTTTCGGACAAATGGATGTGTCTTTTATCTACTATAGACATTGTTATGCATTTTGGATTATGAAGGAAAATATACCATATAAACACTAGAAGTTATTATTTTAATTTTTCTTGAGACAGTAATACTGTACAATGTTAGATTAAGTTTCCTTATACACATTTTACCCTATTGCATGTCATGTGAGGTACCATGTTATGGTGGCAGTTGTGCACAGAAGCGATAAATGATGGTATATAAATATATCAAAGCAGTAAAAGAACACACAGAATTTACGTGGTTCGACAATTCGTCTAGGTCCACGAGAGGCAGTAGATATTATTGAACTGAGTAAGAAATATATAGAATACAGATACAGATTTCCTCACTAATAATATCTCTCAAGTGTTTCCCCAAACTCATAGAAAACTCTTAAATTCATTAAGTATTTTCTCTCTTTGAGTTTGCTTAAGTTCCCTTTGATTTTTTTATTTTTTGCCTTGTTATTCAATGCATGAACTCTTCCCTATTTATAGATGAAGCAAGGCTCCCTTTCCCTAAATTATGCCATAATTTAAGCCTTAAATTAGGCCATTAATTTCCTTAAATCATGCCATAAATTAGGCCACTAATTTTCCTAAATCATGCCACTAATTTGTTACTTTTAGAGCTAATATTCAACAATCTCCACCTTGGTGAAAAAGTTCATAACACTGCCTCCAAATGCGCCCTTGGCGCTCTAAGCTCGAGAGATGTTGATCAAGTTCAAGCAGTGTTGAAACTTGATCCCTGTAACCACCTTTGTAAGCATATCTGCAGGGTTATCTACATTTTTGACTTTCTGGAGTATAACATTCCCTTCATCGACGATTTCTCGAACAAAATGAAATCGAACATCGATGTGCTTGGTACGACCATGATGAACTTGGTTCTTTGCCAAACAAACGGCACTCTGGCTGTCGCAGAAAACCTCCACGTTTTTATGAACAATACCCAAATCCTTGGTCAACTCGAGAAGCCATATAACTTCTTTGAATGTTTTTGTTACAGCCATTTACTCTGCCTCTGTAGTAGACAAAGCTACAGTTGACTGCAATGTTGATCTTCAACAAACTGGTCTCCCTGTCATTGTGAACACATAACCAGTTGTAGATCAACGTTTATCCAAATCTCCAGCATAGTCAGAATCCACATATCCGACTAGGTGCTTGCCTTCAGTCTTGTCTCTCTCAAACATCAAACCAATATCCACAGTACCATAGATGTACCGTAGAATCTACTTCACTGCTTGCCAGTGCCCTTTATCAGGATTGAGCATGTAGCGACTCACCATACTAACAACATGAGAAATATCAGGTCTGGTACATACCATTGCATACATCAAGGCACCAACGACATTTGCATATGAAACACGCTCCATTTGCTTCTTCTCATCGACGGTGCTAGGTGACATCAGTGCACTCAATTGAAAATGAGGAGTAAACGGTATACTTACTGGTTTAGTTTTCTTATCAATATCAAATCTTTGTAGTACTTTCTTCAGATACTGAGTCTGTGTCAGACAGACTGTGCTTGCAACTCTATCTCTTGTGATTTCCATCCTAAGAATTTTCTTAGCTTCTCTAAGATCTTTCATTTCAAATTCTGAACTCAATAGAGCCTTCAATTTTTCGATCTCCACCTTGCTCTTAGATGCAATCAACATATCATTAACATATAAGAGCAAATAAATGAAGGTACCATCTTGGAGTTTTCGAAAGTATACATAGTGATCAAATTGGCTACGTATGTACTTTTGCTCTATGATGAAGCTATCAAAGCGCTTGTACCACTGTCGTGGTGATTGCTTCAAACCATAAAGTGACTTGCTCAACTTGCAAGCCCAATTCTCACGTTTTGGAACTTTTAAGCCATCGGGTTGAGACATGTAGATCTCTTCATTCAAAGTCCCATGGAGAAAAACTGTTTTGACATCGAGTTGAGCTAACTCGAGATCAAACTTTGCTACCAAAGCCAACAGTATTCGAATAGATGAATGCTTAACAACAAATGAGAATACCTCATTGTAGTCTATTCCTTCTTTTTGAGCATATCCTTTTGCTACCAGTTTGGTTTTGTATTTGATGTTGTCTTTACCAGGAACACCTTCCTTCTTGGCATAGACCCATTTGCAACCAATAGTTTTCTTTCCTTTGGGAAGTTGAACCAACTCCCAAGTCTGATTCTGATGTAGAGACTTCATCTCTTCATTCATTGCCATCTTCCACTTCATACTATTAACTCTTTGCACGGCTTCTCTGTAAGTGCATGAGACATCATTATCAATTACTGGAAGTGAAAATGCTACCATGTTTGTGTATCTGGTAGGCTTCCTAATTTCCCTTCTCGGCCGAGTAGTGGCAATAGATTTTGGCTACTGATTAATCGGTGGTGATGGTGAGAGAACCTCCACCTCAACTGAGATCTCTTCTTGATCATCAATTTCATCTTCACCACGATCGGTAGTCGGTGCAATCTTTTTTGGATCTTCTGGAATCTCAAGCATCACCTTAGAAAGAGTATTTGGACTTTCATTCTCTTTCTTTGAATTTGTCTGTATCAACATAAAAGACTCGTCGAATGTGACATCTCGGCTTAAGATGATATTCTTGGATTCACCACACTAAAGTCGAAATCCTTTAACTCCTTCCTTAAAGCCCAAGAAAATAACTTTCTTTGCTCTAGGATCCAATTTGGATTCACTAACATGAAAATATGTAGGACATCCAAATATTCGCAATGAATCATAATCAGAAGCAGGTTGTCCAGACCAGACCTCTTTAGGAGTTTTCCCATCTAATGCAGTCGTAAGAAGTCTGTTGACTATATGAGTTGCATATGAAAAAGCCTTAGCCCAAAATGCCTTGCTCAATTTGGATTGAGATAACATATATCAAACTTTCTCAACCAAAGTACGATTCATTCGTTTTGCAACTCCATTCTGCTGTGGTATACCAGGAACTGAAAAATATCTGATTATTCCTTCATCTTGACAAACTTTGAAGATGAGATATGATTTGTACTCGACACCATTATCAGATCTGAGCCTCTTAATTTTTCTGCTTGTCTGAGTCTCGATCATTTTCTTCCATTTAAGAAAGATATCCAGAATTTCATCTTTGTGACTTGTGGTGTATGTCCAGACATATTTAGAGAAATCATCAATAAAAGTCACAAACCAACGTTTACCTCCAAGTGAAGCATTCTTGGAAGGTCCCTAGACATCCGTGTGAATATAATCAAGAGATCCCTTAATACGATGAATGGTAGTGCCGAACTTGACTCTTGTTTGTTTTCCCATTACACAATGCTCGTAGAAATCAAACTTTTCAGTCTTGGCACTTTTCAAAAGACCTTGCTTCATTAAGCCTTACAAAGCCTTTTCATCGACATGCCCTAAGCGCATATGCCACAAGCGGGAAGAATCATTTGTCTTTTCTTCAGAACTACTCGAGATAGCTGCTCTTCCTGTAATTGTACTCCTATCTAGGAAATACAAGTTCACCTTCTGAGTATCCTTCATCGCTCCAAATGCACCTCGTATTACTTTTAAGACTCTATTTTCCAATGTTACCTTGTAACCATCAGAATCTAGAACACCTAAAGAAATGAGGTTTTTCTTTAGGTCAAGAATATACCTTACATTTGTAAGTCGTCTGATTGTACCATCATGCATCTTTAAGCGTATTGTTCCGATCCCTTTGTCTGACAGGCATTGTCGTTGCCCATAAGCAACTCCTCCATCGAGCTCCTCAAAACTCGAAAACCAATGTCTATTTGGACACATATGATAAGAACATCCAAAATCAAGGATCCACTTATCTGAGTAGGTTTCTGATGATGAAACTGAAAAGGCTGATTCTTCGTCTTCATTGGCCTTCTGTGCAACATTTGCATTTGACTTGTCCTTGTTTGGGCAATCTTTCTTCCAGTGCCCTTTCTGATGACAATAGGCACACTCATCCTTCTCAGGACGTCTTTTGGATGACTCTCCTCTGGACTTTGATCTAGATCGCCCCCTATTATTTTATCCTCCAGATATTTTTTTGTTCGTCCTACCTCTAATTGCCATCAATGCTTCTGATATCGAGTCTCTGTGATCATGTTGATCCTTCTTCCGATACTCATTATTTACCAAAGCATTTGAAACATCTACGAACTTAACCTCATCTTTTCCATATAACAGGGCTGTGGTTAAATGCTCATAGCTCTCAGGTAATGAATTCAACAACAACAAAACTTTATCTTCATCGATAATTTCAACACCTAAATTTTGCAGATTGGTCACAATTTTATTGAAATTATCTAAGTGCTCAATCATAGGGGTACCTTTCTTGTACTGGAAACGGAAAAGTTTCTTCTTCAAGTAGAGTCTGTTCTCAATATTTTTCGTCATGTACTTGTCCTCTAGTTTCTTCCAGAGAACTGCGGCTACATTCTCTTTCATGACAAAGTACTTTTGATCTTTTCCTAAGCACAGTCGAATTGTGCCACAAGCTTATCGGTTGACATAATTCCAATCTTCATTTGAATAATCTACTAGCCTGGTCTTCAAGGCTATATTAGATCCTTCTCGGAATAATAGATCTAATACTTCACATTGTCACATACCAAAGTTATTGGTGCCGTCGAATTTCTTTACCTCAAACTTAGCGTTGGACAACATAGTTCTTCGAGTAGAACAACTTGGTTTGCCAGAAATTTTAAGGTTAGCTTGTTCACCTTCTTCGATCTCTCTTTTATCAGCCATAAATACAAACGGATAATAGAAATTTTGCACTTACAACTTAAAACAACGTTTTTTCAAATTTTATACCTTATTTGAAAAAACGGAGTCCGCGGTTGAATCCATAATGGTCTAATTAGCTAAGAATAGGTCCGACTCAGTTGAAAACGGATGAAAACTGGACCAACTCTGTCCAAATATCACTAGTGACTGAGTTGACTCAATTACTGGCAGTAGCACTCCGGCGGCTTCTGGTGGTGATTCTGACTTCCGATTCGAGCGATTCTTTCATTGTTGCGTTCGTCTCGTCGAGAGCTTCGATTTGATATATAATACTACTATATTTGGCTCTGATACCAATTTGTTGTGGGCGAAAGCGGTAAATGACGGTATATGAATATATCAAAGGAGTAAAAGAACACACATAATTTACGTGGTTCGGCAATTCGCCTAGGACTACGGGAGACAACAGATATTATTGAACTGAGTAGAAAATATACAAAATACAGATTTCCTCACTAATAACATCTCTTACGTGTTTTCCCAAATTCATAAAAAACTCTCTGTTAGAGATGTTAGTTGTGTATTAGGTGTCTATCACTAGTTGAATATATTAGTTGTGTATTAGGTGTATGTCACTTAAGAGTGTTCCTAGCTTTGTATATAAATATCTAGTGTCTATGAATGAAAATGAAATAGAGTGAATTCTGAGTTTTACACTCTCAAATTCACTAAGTATTTTCTCTCTTTGAGTTTGCTTATGTTCTCTCTGATTTTTTGTTTTGTTCTTCAATGCATAAACTCTTCCCTATTTATAGATGAAGCAAGACTTCCTTTCCTTAAATTATGCCATAAATTATGCCACTAATTTCCCTAAATTATGTTATTAATTTGTTACTTTTAGATGATCAAGAAGTAAATTTTTTGCCTTTTTTGGTCTTATTCTCACCTTTCCCTTTTTCTTTTCGGACAAATGGATGTGTCTTTTATCTACTATAGACATTGTCATGCATTTTGGATTATGAAGGAAAATATACCATATAAACGCTAGAAGTTATTATTTCAATTTTTCTTGAGATAGCCGTACAATGTTAGATTAAGTTTCCTTATACACATTTTACCCCGTTGCATGTCATGTGAGGTACCGTGTTATGGTGGCAGTACCTTGATTTTTGCAGATTTCTGTAGCACCTGGTGGCCGCTGGAGTAGATTTAAAGCTTACTCAACAATTCAGAGGACGTTGGAAATATGGGGATTTTTTCTGAAGTTTATTGTTAAGGCTTGGTTGGATAATCAGAAGTTCACCTATCGAGGTAATGAGTGGCTCAATGGATAATTAACCATTATATTTAAGGTTAAAAATTCATGGCTTAAGGAAGACTAGACCTTATACATACAACTTGAAAGTTATCTTCGATATTCGATTTGTTAGTTTGCTATGTTATTTTATTAATGATATAAAAATGCCAGAGCTCATAGAGCTGTTAGGTGGATCTGCTGATTAATGAGTCATGTTCACATTCAGTTCATTTAGATCCTCTGAAGACTGGAAACTTACCCATCCATGAAAAGTTCATAGGCTGGGAGGATATGGATGTTAATAGGAAACATGTATTTCTTGAATGTTCTTTTAGTCAGAGCTATAATTAACTTGTAAGTGAATAAACCTTAATAATTAGGAAATAGTCACACTGCAGTTGTTGTTTCTTGTTCTCTTGTGTTACTGTTAGGATTATGTCTTTCAATTCTTTTGGCTATTATGCTTATAATAAAAATATAATTATTCAGGTGGAATGACAGAGGAGAAGAAAGTTTTGAGGCGCAAGGCACTAGCCAAATGGCTAAAGGAAAATATTTTGAGATTAGGCCCAACATTCATCAAAATTGGTCAGCAGTTCTCCACGAGGGTGGACATTCTTCTGCAGGAGTACGTTGATCAGCTATCCGAACTTCAGGTTGGATTATGTTTTTAGCTTCACTATTTTTGGTGAATGATTACTTTCACTATGTTTATGTTTGTGTTTCCATATTTTTTTTTACTCCAATTAGGTCTGTGATCTTGCATTTAATGGTTCTTTCTTATTTTATTCCGTTTTAGTATTCACATCTGATGTGCTTATCTTTGTTTTACTTTTATTTTTCTCATTTTTAATTGCCATTAAATTATATTTTGATAACTGTGTCTTTCAAACTTTGAAGTGCTTTTTCTCTTCTGAACTATGGTATTGTTAATCAAAAGCGTCCATCCAAGGTAGAGAATTCTTGCTTGTTTGCTTTCAAATGGAAGATAATGTTGCACCCAGAAAGTTAGTGGCTTGTCCATATAACTTGACTTCGAGGAGGCAATAGTCAATTATATAAGAAGAAATGAAGTGTATTCTGATGGCTTACTTTCAAGAACCTACGAATAAAAGTAACGGTTCAACTTTGTCTTTCAAACTTCTTGCTTAGCATTTTATTCACTATTCAGTTTCTTTTGCTATTTATTTCAGCAGCTACTGTTCCTTGGTTCCTCTTTAAATACATTTGTCACTGTTATGGTTGCTTCTTTTCGTCCCATATTATTGGTTGTTCTTTCGGACACATTAACTTTGTTGTTTTAACTTTTATGTTCAGGATCAAGTCCCACCTTTTCCATCAGAGACAGCCGTATATATTGTTAAAGAAGAGCTTGGAGTTCCTTTGGATGATATCTTTGATCGGTTTGATAACGAACCAATAGCGGCTGCTAGTCTTGGTAATTCTTTTTTTTTAAAGGCTTGCTGACTACAAAAATTTTCCTACTAAATCATTTTCTTCTGCATTTAAGAGAAATTAAATCTCTATGTTTTTCTTAATTAAGTAATGGTCAAAAGAAAACAGATTTCAGTTTACTATGCCTCTATTTAGGTCAGGCCCACCGTGCAAGATTAAAGGGGCAGGAAGTTGTTGTTAAAGTGCAGAGGCCAGGTCTGAAGGATCTTTTTGATATTGATCTTAAAAATCTGAGGGTTTGTTCTATACAAGCTTAAGCTATATAATACTTGTTTTGGTGCTGAGTAATATGATGAGATTATCATAATTTATTCAACGGTGTATTAGCTTTTGCCAACTTTACATTCACTGTCTGCTTCTATTGATCTGCAGAAACTAAAATGTTAACAAATGAATGTACTTTCTTGTCTACTTATTTTACCATGTTTGTACTGTTATTATTATTATTTTTTTGCATTATACCCTTTCTTATTCCACCACTCTCTCTATACCAGTAGACATTTTTATTTTCATTATATGCAGAAAAAAGACCTATTTTTTCTGAGGGATTATAGCATCGCTAATGTGCTTTGACAAAATGGCCTCTGTTAATTGTTTTAACCAGGTGATTGCAGAATATCTCCAAAAGGTCGACCCAAAATCAGATGATGCAAAGAGGGATTGGGTATCTATATATGATGAGTGTGCTTCTGTCTTATATCAGGTAGTGTATCTAAATTTTATGTGAGCTATTTTTATCAAGATTGTGCAAAATTCATCTACATTTGAGTTGGATTTTACTAAAAATATTCTGGAAGGAAGCTTAGTTTGTCAAAGTTATGGACCTTATGTCCACTTCTTTTTGCTCTTTTTTCTCAGTGGACCTTGTTTTGAATGGTTTGATAACTTGCATTCCATGATTCTTTTCCTAAGCTTTTTTTATTTTACTTTACCTTACGTTATATAAATCTTTTCAGGAGATTGATTACACCAAGGAAGCTGCCAATGCCGAAGTATTTGCAAGTAACTTTAAAAACATGGATTACATTAAAGTCCCTGAAGTTTTATGGGATTACTCTACTCCCCAGGTTAGTGCATCCTTAATTATGTAATGTGAGCGAGCAAATTTTGTATGATTATTTCCAAATTTCATTATCTGTGCTAAGGTAAACTATCTTTCTTTGTAGGTACTGACGATGGAGTACGTACCTGGGATTAAGATAAATAAGATACAAGCTTTAGATCAGTTGGGCATTGGAAGAGGTCTATATTTTTGTCATTAATTTATCTTTGTTAAATCGTGCCCATGTGTCATATTCAATTCATGGATACAATTTTAGGATAGTTATGTAGGTTATTATTTTTTAATTTGAATTTGTGATATGATTTTAGGATGGTCTATAGGTTATTCTTGGGTTACCTGAGTGGTACCCTTATTAAATAAAAATTATATATTTGGATCCATATTATCAAATTAATACATTAATAATTTCTCAATTTAACAAAAAGTACACCAATGATCAAATTTTGAAAAAAGAAACCTAATTTATAAGAGGATAATTTTGTCTTTATGAAAATATTTATTATTTTATGTCTTCTCTCATATATTTTTGTACATTTCATTACGAAAACAATCTTATGCACCTTATTAACCATGTCCACCTCCATCATCTTCTTTGTCTTACACCTGATACCACCCAATTCTTTTACCCACCAATCACCATTCACTGTTTGCTGCAAAACAATGCAAAAAAAAACAATTTTTATCGAAACTAAAGTTATGTAACCATTAATTCATTCGAAGCATCATCTCATCCAATGACAATGACTACCATTAGTTCATTTTTTCCGATCTTCTTGACTCCTTTATCATTTTTTGACAATTTTGTGTTTAATTAAAGCCACCTTCACTTTAGTTTTGATTGAATATAAGGTGGAGGGGTTAGTGAGATAAGAAAGAAAGTTAGTTGGTCGATAAAGGAATAAAACGATATCAAGGTAATTACTAAGGTGGTATAAGATATTTTTATATTAAAATGAACAAAAACAAATGAAAAAATGCATAAAATAATAAATATTTTTATAAAGACAAAATCACTCTTCTATAAATTAGGTTTTTTTTTAAAATTGGATCATTAGTGTACTTATTGTTAAATGGGGGACTACTAGTGTACTAATTTAATAATATGGATCTAATTATATACCTTTTGCTTAAAAAAGATACCACTATAGTACCAAACTTGTTATTCTTTTTTAGTTTGAATTTTTGACCTGAAATTTAATGCAGTGGCACTAGCTTATGAGCATGGTTAGCCTTTTTATGTGGGCATTTTATTGTTGGTTCTCCATTACCATTAATGATATTCTAATTTTAATAACGGTCTTTTGTTTTCTATCAAAAGAAAATATAAACAAATACACGCAAATTCCGCATACATAAAGGCTTATGATTTTCCCAAATATCCATGCTTTTTTTAATTGTTGGTTAGTTTTTTTTTAAAGGATATACTCTATAGTTGTTTCTTTGATACCATCACAAACTTGTTTAGAGTCAAACTCAATAACTGCAAATCTGCAAGAGGTATTTTTGATTTGCAATTCCCTTCTTTGCTTTGTGGCTTTAATTTTGAAACATGAAGAACTTATACTAGAGTACTTAATGTGGTAGTCTCTTATCAGTTTGAGATGCACATTATTATGAACTTTGTAACAATGATAAATATATGTGAAGAAAGTACAGGTCATTCTTCTGAAGCTTTTAGGAGGAAAACCCATTTATTGTTTTCTTTTCACATCCTTCTTGTAATGTATAACGTCCATGTTTTCATGTTAGAGATGATTCTTGGTTGAGTTATTGCATTTTGTTGCTTTAAACAATTTACATTTCATGTGGTTAGTTTTCCCCTTCAATTGTAACCAGCTTCCTTCTTAATTTTATAAGCAGCATCCTGGAAATATTGCTGTTGATGATTTTAATGGTGGAAGATTGATCTTTTATGATTTTGGAATGATGGGAAGGTTCCTCTTTTCTTTGCGCTGAAAGTTTTTATGTGAAAAGCCAACAAAATAGTTGTGTTTTAGGATTTTTACGGTGCTTCCCTTTGAAAACATGTATCTTCTCTAAATACTTTTGCAGTATCAGTTCGAACATTAGAGAGGGTTTGCTTGAAGTATTCTATGGAGTTTATGAGAGGGATCCCGATAAGGTTTCGTGAAGTTGGAATTGAAGTTATAGTAAAGGTATACTTCTGCTCTCTATCTTGACATTTCTTATGACTTCGTAATGAAATTCCTCTTTTTTTTTAAAATAAAAAAATATCATCTTGTAAATTATAGGATTTCGAGAAGAGATGGAACAGGCAGTCTAGTGTTTTTTATAACTTATTTAGACAGGCTGACAGAGTTGAAAAGCTTGCTAAAATAATCGATAGATTGGTATTGTTTCTAACTTCTGTGATATTCTGAAATTAATTTTTTCAGGGCATTTTGTAACGGTGTTTCAATTGCTTTGTTAATTTTATTAACTGTTTGGTGCTAGAATAATGTTTCTTTCTGCATTTCAATTCTATAGGAGCAAGGTGACCTGAAGCTTAGAGTCCGGACTTTGGAATCTGAGAGGGCATTCCAATGTTTTGCAACTGTTCAAAAGACCATAGGAAGTGTGAGTTTTCTGATTTACAATCTATAAAATGATTGTTGACCCTAGGTAAAGTTCATGGGAGAGTTGGTTTCTCAACAATTTCTAAGTTTGTATCAGAGTGGGAGGTCTCCTATTGTTGGGAAATTATGCAAATCCCCGATAAACCAGATTTATGAGAAAACAAGAATAAAAAAATAACACACAAATTTGATAACGGAATTCGGCTAATCTTGTTTATGTCTCCGGACCTGCTGTAGATCTTTTTACTGAAAGAGGAGAAATTACACAAGGTGTTTACAACATTCACAACTTACAACTCACAACCCAATTAAACCCAAGAAAATTACTCTTAATTTTCTCTCACAAAAGCTTTTCTCTTAATTGGAATGAACACTCAGTTGATTAATTCATTACAATTACGCATCTATTTATAGGAAAATTAACTCATCGAATTACTCCTTAAATTAATGGTTCCTTGAATTAAGCTTCTTGTTTTGCTCTATGTTTTGCTCCTTAAATTAAGGAGCTTTATAATAATCTCCAACAATCTCGCACTTGAAAACTGATTTCAATCTGTCTTCACACCTCGATTAATGCAACATCTTTTCTAGTCTTGTTACTCTAACAGACCAACTGAAGTTGAGCACAACTTCAGTTTCATGGCAAGCTCCCACTTGCTGGCATTTCGAGTCTGACAAGCTTCATCATAGAATTCAGGCTCCCTTCCATCAGTCAGCAACATATAGTTCATGTATCTCCTGTTAGGTACATGAGGTCGAGAAGACCTTCTCAATACAGGAGCTGGAGTATGAGGCTGTGGTGTGTCAGACTGTTGCACACTGGTCTATCCAACGGGTTCCTCTGGTTGAGAACTTGCTACAATTGGTTCCTTCATGGAACTATCTGGGACATCATCTGCATCTACAAATACTGACTCATTCTGCTTTGAGTCGTTGGTGTCTGTTTTATGCATGTCCTTATACATCACTCTTTCATTAAAAATCACATCTATGTTACAGATCACTTTCTTGTTTTTGTCATCCCAAATGCGGTAGCCAAACTCACAACCCAATTACTCCTCAAGCTTATTCCTGCCTTGATTATTGATATGCATAAATGCTACACAGCCGAAAACTTTTAGATGTGATAATTTTACCTCTTTTCTGCTCCATACCTCCTCTGGTATTCTGTGCTTCAATGGAACAGATGGGCCTCGGTTGATCAAGTAAGTTGCCTTGTTGACTGCTTCTGCCCAGAACTGTTTCGGTAGACTTGATTGTATACGAATGCTTCTGGCTCTTTTTGTCAATGTTTGGTTCATACGCTCAGCTACACCATTGTGTTGAGGCGTGTCTGACGCAGTTTTTTTCCATTTTGATCCCGTGCTCATAGCATAAATTTTTGAATATGGTGTCTTCATATTCACTACTATTATTGGTTCTAAGCTTTTTGATTTTCAAACTTGTCTCATTTTCCACCATAGCTTTCCATCTTCTGAAAGCCTCAAGTACTTTAGACTTATACTTTAGAAAGTAAACCTATACCTTCCGAGAGTGATCATCGATGAAAGTCACGAAGTAGTGTTTCCCACCAATAGATGAGATGGTTGTTGGTCCCCAAACATCAGAGTGGATAAGCTCTAGCCTTTCCTTCTTTGGGGTTCTGCCATTTGTCTGAAAGCTGACTCTCTTTTGCCTTCTAAGTATGCAATCTTCGCACATGTCTATCTCTACAGGCTGTAGACCTGAAAGTTTTTCCTTTGAGTGCATAATTTTCATCCCTTTCTCACTCATATGGCCTAGTCTATGGTGCCACAAATTTGGTATTTCATTGCCTACTGCAACTGCGATTGAACAATGTGCCCTTACTGTCATGTAAAGAGTGTCACTCTTCTTGCCTCGAGCAACTGTCATTGTGCTCTTTGAAATCTTCCAATCATCACGATGGAAGATCGTAGTGTAGCTTCACTAGCCAACTGCCCTATTGAGATTAAGTTCTTTCTTATGTCGAGAATATGCCTGACATCCTTCAACTCCAAAATAGACCTGTTCAACTTAATCTTTATTATACCTTTGCCAATAATAGCACACAGTTGATCATCACCAAGATACATCTTTCCAAGGTTTCTGGGGACATATTTCTCGAATAATTCTTTCTGTGAAGTAGCATGGAACGATGCTCCAGAGTCTAACACCTAAGATTCTTCCTTGCTCTCAAAAGAGCATATCAACGCATCATCTCCTCTTGAGGTGGAAGTAACATTTTCCTCTGCCTTCACTTGTTTGTCCTTCGGTGCACTCTTGCACTGATTTTTGTAGTACCCGGTTCTCCCACAATTCCAACACTCAATAGTCTTCGAGCTATAGGAATTATTAGGATTCCTGGATTTGGACCTCTTATCCTTTGATCTACCTCGGTAGTCTGTTCTGCCACGTCCATTCCCTTTGGTTGAATTTCTTCCTCTTGACTCTGTATGCAAAACTGTAGAAATTGACGATTCACTTGACTCTCTATGTCGGATCTCTTCACTGAGAACCAGATTACGAACATCGTCAAATTTCAACTTATTGCTTCCTGATGAGCTACTTACAGCCGTGACAATAGCATTCCAGCTTTCTGTTAAAGAAGACAAAAGTATCAATGCTCGTACTTCTTCATCGAATTCAATTTCCACTGAACTCAATTGGGTTGTGACTGCGTTAAGTTCATTGAGATGCTGAGCTACCGATGCGCCTTCCGCCATCAGCAAATTGAACAAAAGCTTCATCAAGTGCACTTTGTTTGAGGCCAATGACTTCTCATATATATTGGAGAGAGCTGCCATAAGACCCACCGTGGTCTTTTCCTTTACTATGTTGAAAGCAACATAACGGGATAGCGTCAATCGAATAACTCCGAGGGCTTGTTTGTCTAGAAGATTTTGTTAAAGTCCCACATCGATTAGGGATCGCGCCCACGTTGCGTATATAAACAAGGGCAGTTATTCATTTCATAACCTGGGTTTTTGAGATGGAGTTAGGCCCAAATTTAACATGGTATCAGAGCAAGGTTACCCGGTCGGTGCAGTTATTTTGCCACTGGTGAGTGATGCATTCCGCCACTTGGGCTCCATAAGTTCAACATCCCCGTCGGTCTCAAGGGGACAGACCCTTGCCGATGTGAGAGGGAGTGTTAAAGTCCCACATCGACTAGGGATCGTGCCCACGCTGCGCATATAAACAAGGGCAGTCCTCCATCTCATAACCTGGATTTTGAGATGGAGTTAGACCCAAATTTAACAGATTCCAATCTTCTTCCTTCATAGCCTCTGACTTCTTCCCTGAGAGAGATTGATACAGATAATCCTCTATTTGCATTTTTTAAAATCCAAAATATGTGCCATCGATTTTCTCGAGTTTTACCTTTCCTTCATCTGAGGCCATTGCTCCCACTCAAATCTGACTTCCTCCGGATCGTTTTTGACTATTTCTGCAAACCATAGTATATTAGAATACCTCCGTCGACAAACCAATTTCATTGACAAATTTTACTATTCATATGAATAGTAACCTATAGGAAATTGACAGAAATCACCACCAAATGCTCTGATACCAGTTGTTGGGAAATTACGTAAATTCTCGATAAGTCAGATTTATGAGAAAGCAAGAATAGAAAAATAACACAAACTTGATAACGGAGTTCGGCCAATCTTGCTTACATCTCCAGACCTGTTGCAAATTTTTTTACTGAAAAAGGAGAAATTACACAAGGTGTTTATAATACTCACAATCCATAACCCAATTACACTCAAGGAAATTACTCTCAATTTTCTCTTACAAAAGATTTTCTCTCTAAACTTCTCTCTCAATTGGACTTAACAGTTGATTGATTAATTTATTACAATTACACATCTTTTTATAGGAAAATTTACTCCTTGAATTACTCCTTAAATTAATCGTTTCTTGAATTAAGTTTCATATTTTACTCCTTAAATTCAGGAGCTTTATAATAATCTCCAACAATCCTACAACCCTCAATTATTAATTTCAAGTGTTGGGCCTACAATGTAGAGTCCATACTTGAGGAGAAGTGTTAGATATAAAATGATTGTTGGTCTATATCTCAATAGCTTAAGTTTTTTTTGGGAGAGTTGAGTTCCTAACTGTTGGAGATTGTTATAAAGCTCCTTAATTTAAGGAGCAAATTAAGGAGTAAAACATGGAACAAAACATGAAGCTTAATTCAAGGAACCATTAATTTAAGGAGTAATTCAAGGAGTGAATTTTCCTATAAATAGATGTGTAATTGTAATGAATTAATCATCAAAAGTTTTCATTCCAATTGAGAGAAAAACTTTTGTGAGAGAAAATTGAGAGTAATTTTCTTAGGTGTAATTAGGTTGTGAGTTGTGAATGTTGTAAACACCTTGTGTAATTTCTCCCCTTTTCCCTTTCAGTAAAAAGATCTGCAGTAGGTCCGGAGACGTAAGCAAGATTGGCTAAACTCCGTTATCAAATTTATGTGTTATTTTTCTATTCTTGCTTTCTCATAAATCTGGCTTATCGAAAATTTGGGTAATTTCCCAACAACTGGTATCATAGCTTTTGGTGGTGATTTCTGTCAATTTCATGCAGATTACTATTCACGTGAATGGTGAAATTTTGTTGACGATATTTGTTCGTTGACGGAGGTGTTCTAATACACGATGGTTTGCAGAAATAGTTAGAAACGATCCGGAGGAAGTCAGATTTGAGTGAGAGCAATGGCCGCAGATGAAGGAAGGGTGAAACTCAAGAAATTCGATGGCACAGATTTCGAGTTTTGGAAAATGCAGATAGAAGATTATCTGTATCAAAGAAATCTATATCAACATCTCTCAGGGAAGAAGCTAAAGGCTATGAAGGAAGAAGATTGGAATCTTCTAGACAGACAAGCCCTCGGAGTTATTCGATTGACGCTATCCCGTAATGTTGCTTTCAACATAGCAAAGGAAAAGACCACGGCGAGTCTTATGGTAGCTCTCTCCAATATGTATGAGAAGCCATCAGCCTCAAACAAAATGCACTTGATGAAGCATTTGTTCAATTTGCGGATGACGGAAGGCGCATCGGTAGCTCAACATCTCAATGAACTCAACACATACCACAACCCAACAGTTTAGTGGAAATTGAATTCAATGAAGAAGTACGAGCATTGATACTTTTGTCTTCTACTAGAAAGTTGGAATGCTACCGCTACTACCGTGAGAAATTTCGTTAGGAAGCAATAAGTTGAAATTTGATGATGTTCGTGATCCTGGTTCTCAATGAAGAGATCCGACGTAGAGTCAAGTGAATCGTCAACTTCTTCAGTTTTGCAGACAGAGTCAAGAGGAAGAAATTCAACCAAAGGGAATGGACGTGGCAGAACAGACTACCGAGGTAGATCAAAGGACAGGAGGTCCAAATCCAGGAATCCTAATAATTGCCATAGCTCGAAGACTATCGAGTGTTGGAATTGTGGAAGAACCGGGCACTACAAAAATCAGTGCAAGAGTGCACCGAAGGACAAACAAGTGAAGGCAGAGACAAATCTACTTCCACCTCAGGAGGAGACGATACATTGATATACACTTTGGAGAGCAAGGAGGAATCTTGGGTGTTAGACTCTGGAGTATCGTTCCATGCTACTTCACATAAAGAATTCTTTCCAGAAATATGTCCCTGAAAACCTTGGAAATGTATATCTTGGTGATGATCAACTGTGTGCTATTATTGGCAAAGGTGTAGTGAAGATTAAGTTGAACGGATCTGTTTGGGAGCTGAAGGATGTCAGGCATATTCCCGATCTCAGAAGGAACTTAATCTTAGTGGGACAGTTGGCCAGTGAAGGCTACACTACGATCTTCCATGGTGATGATTGGAAGATTTCAAAGGGTGCAATGACAGTTGTTCGAGGCAAGAAAAATGACACACTTTACATGACAACATGGGCACGTTGTTCAATCACAGTAGGTAAAGAAACACCAAATCTGTGGCACCAAAGACTAGGCCACATGAGTGAGAAGGGGATGAAGATTATGCACTCAAAGGGAAAACTTCCAGGTCTACATTCTACGGAGATAGACATGTGCAAAGATTGCATACTTGGAAAGCAAAAGAGAGTCAGCTTTCAGACAAGTTGCAGAACCCCAAAGAAGGAAAGGCTAGAGCTTATTCACTCTGATGTTTGGGGACCAACGACCGTCTCATCTATTGGTGGGAAACACTACTTCGTGACTTTCATCGATGATCACTCTCGGAAGGTATGTGCTTAATTTCTAAAGCATAAGTCTGAAGTATTTGAGGCTTTCAGAAGATGGAAAGCTATGGTGGAAAATGAGATGGGTTTAAAGATCAAAAAGCTCATAACCGATAATGGTGGTGAATATGAAGACACCAGATTCAAAAATTTCTGCTATGAGCACGGGATCAGAATGGAAAGAACTGTGCTAGGCACGCCTCAACACAATGGTGTAGCTGAGCGTATGAACTGAACGTTGACACAAAGAGCCAGAAGCATTCGTATACAGTCAGGTCTACTGAAGCAGTTCTGGGCAGAAGCAGTCAACACGGCAGCTTACTTGATCAACCGAGACCCATTTGTTCCATTGGAGCATAGAATATCAGAGGAGGTATGGAGCGAAAAAGAGGTGAAACTATTACACCTAAAAGTGTTCGGCTGTGTAGCATTTGTGCATATCAGTGATCAAGGTAGGAATAAGCTTGATCCCAAATCCAAGAAATGCATATTCATCGGCTATGGTGAGGATGAGTTTGGCTACCGTATTTGGGATGATGAAAAGAAGAAAGTTATCCGTAGTAGAGATGTGATTTTCAACGAAAGGGTGATGTATAAGGACATGCATAAAATAGACGCCAATGACTCAGAGCAGAATGAGTCAGTATTTGCAGATGCAGATGATGTCCCAGATACTTCCGCAACAGAATCAATTGTAACAAGTCCTCAGCCAGAGGAACTTGTTGGACAAAGCAGTACACAGCATTCCGACACACCACAACCTCTTACTCCAGCTCTTGTATTGAGAAGGGCTTCTCGACCTCATGTGTCTAACATGAGATACATGAAATATATGTTGCTGACTGATGGAGGGGAGCCTGAATGCTACGATGAAGCTTGTCAGACTCGAGATTCCAACAAGTGGGAGCTTGTCAGACTCGAGATTCCAACAAGTGGGAGCTTGCTATGAAAGAAGAAATGAAATCTCTCATCTCCAACCAGACATGGGAACTAGCTGAGTTACCTATGGGAAAGAAGGCACTTCACAACAAATGGGTGTATCGGGTGAAAGAGGAGCATGATGGTTCCAAGAGATACAAAGCACGCCTAGTTGTTAAAGGGTTTCAACAGAAGGAAGGAGTTGACTACACTGACATTTTCGCTCCCGTTGTGAAGCTCAATACTATCAGATCAGTGTTGAGTATTGTAGCCATTGAAGATCTTCATCTGGAACAGTTGGATGTGAAGACTGCATTCCTTCATGGAGATTTAGATGAAGAGGTATACATGTACCAGCCAGAAGGTTTCTCAGAAAGAGGGAAGAAGAACATGATGTGCAGACTTAAGAAGAGTTTGTATGGCCTGAAACAAGCCCCGAGACAATGGTACATAAAGTTTGACAGCTTCATGCACAAGGAAGGTTTCCAGAAGTGCAATGCTGACCATTGTTGCTACTTCAAGAGATATAGGTCCAGTTATATCATTTTACTACTTTATGTTGATGATATGTTAGTAGCAGGTTCAGATGTGGATGATATTAAAAGGTTGAAGCAGCAATTGTCAAAGGAGTTTGACATGAAAGACTTGGGTCCAGCAAAGAAGATTCTTGGAATGCAAATCACAAGAAATAAGAAGAAAGAATCTTTGCAGTTATCTCAGGCAGAGTACATCAATCGTGTTTTGTAAAGATTCAATATGAGCGATGCCAAGCCAGTTAGCACACCCTTGGCCAGTCATTTTCGCCTATCCAAGGATCGGTCCCCTCAAACAGAGGAAGAGAGAGAATTCATGGCTAAGGTTCCTTATTGTCACGACCTTAATCTTTCAAGTATCGATCGTGCGGCACTTAGCACCGTCCGTTGCACTAAGCCTGCCTTTGAATCCGAAATGTAACTCCAAAGAGAATAGAAAGAGTTTGCAAAGAATGCTTTGTATTGCTCTAGAGAAAGTTTATGTTACAAATGCTAAGAATTCCCAAGGATTTCCCAAGATGTTAGGAATTCCCAAGATGAATGCAAATGAAGACCAAGTGGTCTATTTATAGTGTGGCTTCTAAGCTTAAGACTATGCCACCACTTTCTAGATTATTCTAGCTCTGCACGTACAAGTATTCTAGATTTACGTACACGTGCACAGGCTCTAAGACCTTCTAGCCAACTACTAGAGTCTTCAGGTTTGCCTAGCTCCTTCAAAGTAGCCCATCATTTGATTTTTAGCGTTATGGGGACGTGACACCCTCTCCCACTCAAGTTCGCGACACCCTCGTCGCGCCTTCAAGTTGAAACCTCTCTATAGCATCTCTGAATTGCCAAGTCTCTTTGCTTCTTCCACCGAAACAAAGTTGTGAGATTCTCCTGTGTCGACCAATGCTTTGGCGACCTTCCCATTGATGGTGGCATCCACGTACATCAAACCTTTAGGGGTAGGCGCAAAGAACCCATCTTTGCACCTGCGTCCGACTCGCCTCCATCCTGCTCATGAGTGGAAGCAACTAAGGCACTCAAGGCCTTCCTCTTCGGACATTCGCGTGCCCATGCGGTCCGTCCGCAAATGAAGCACGTCCATACGGGGCTTCGAGGCATTCCGATCCTCCTTCTCCTTCCCCCTTATCCCGTGGCTTGAATGAGGAGCCTTTATGGCGATTTTGGAACCTCGACTTTTGGCACGGCCTCCATTACTCTTCTCTCCACCAAACTTTTATCCGAGGCTTTCGGGCTTTCCTTGTTTGTGGAGGAAAGTCGATAAAGCTTTCCGCAGCTGCGATGGCCGAAGACAAGTCTTGGACACCACGTCCGCTTAAGCTCCAAATTAGCCCCATGATTGGAAACCATCCATGAATAAGAATAGTGGCATCCTTGTCGGGTTGTGGGGACTTCTAAAGAACAAGGTCATGGAACTCCCTTCACATAGTCCCCATTACGCTACCCGTTTGCTTCAATCGCCGCACCGCCCCCTTGCCTCCTCCTCAAGATTTACGGGGAAAAACCGCGTTTTGAACTCCCTTTTGAAATCTTCAAAGGTGTCAATCAGGTAAACCCCTCGTCAGACATCTCCACGTTTCCTTCTCCACCATAACACGGCAAAGGTGTCGGCCAAGTATACGGCAAATAGCTCGGATCTCGCCGGCGTGGTCGGGCCATGCCATAGCCTCGGTATTGTTCTAGCCCCCAGTAGGAAGTTCTCCACTTCCCAGCATTCCTAACACCATTGAAGGTCTTAGGCTTGGGAACATCCACCCCTCTTAGCCTCAATTACGGTGGTTGTGCAGTTCTCGCGGCCATGCTCGCTTTGCTAAAGAGCTAGATCACCACCCATATCCTCAACTCTAAGTAAGACATTTGCAAGTTCTCTTTGGACGAGATCTCTACCTTGGCGAGTTCAAATTTTCAACCCATCGATCTTCGCCTTTAGCCCACCATCTAGGCTGGAGTTGGTGACATCTTAACCGCCGTACGGATCTCCACATCCCCGCCTCCAAGCCATTGCAACGCTCCTCTAAGTTGTCCACGATTGGCCAAACAGCCTCTCCCTGCCGTCCCTACGCACTCCCCACACACGTGCTTCCAAGCTAGAAAGTATGTCTTTCGACTTGGCTCGAGATTCCTTTGATGGTTTACGGATTTCCTCACGTCCACGTTCCATAGGTGGAACATCAACGCTTGGTGTAGATGGATCAACGTTCTTCATTATGCCAAGAGTAAGATTGCTTCAACCTAATGCTCTGATACCAACTGTCACGACCTTAATCTTTAAAGTATCGATCGTGCAGATTTTAAGACCACCGCATTGCACTAAGCCTCGCTTTGAATCTGAAATGTAACTCCAAAGAGAATAGAAAGAGTTTGCAAATAATGCTTTGTATTGCTCTAGAGAGAGTTTATGTTACAAATGCTAAGAATTCCCAAGGATTTCCCAAGATGTTAGGAATTTCCAAGATGAATGCAAATGAGGACCAAGTGGTTCATTTATATAATGCTTCTAGCTTAAGACTACGCCACCACTTTCTAGATTATTTTAGCTCTAGAATGTACAAGTATTCTAGATTTACGTACACGTGTCACAAGGCTCCCAGGACCTTCTAGCCAGCAACTCTTATTTTCTAGGTTTGTCTAGCTCCTTCAGGCAGCCATCATTTGGATTTTTAGCGGCAGTTTGGGCGGGACGTGACATTATGCCTCAGCCATTGGAAGTTTGATGTACACAATGGTCTGTACGAGACCAGACATTGGCCATGCAGTGGGAGTTGCTAGCATATTTATGTCAAATCCAGGAAAAACTCATTGGGAAGCAGTCAAGTGGATTTTGAGGTATCTGCAAGGCACCATAGAAAATTGCTTGTATTTTAGTAAAGGAGAGTTAAAAATACAAGGGTATGTAGACGCAGACTTTAGAGGTGAAGTTGATCACCGAAGAAGCACCACCGATTATATATTTACTGTTGGAACTACAGCTGTTAGTTGGATGTCACAAATACAGAAAATTGTCACTCTATCCACTACAGAGGCTGAGTATGTAGTAGTAATTGAAGCTAATAAAGAGATGATATGGCTTCAAGGTTTGTTAACTGAGCTGGGATTCAAACATGAGAAGAATGTTCTGCATAGTGATAGTCAAAGTGCAATACATTTGGCGAAGAATTCAGCATTTCATTCTAGAACCAAGCATATTGGACTTCGTTATCACTTCATCAGATCTCTATCGGAAGATGATGTGTTAATACTGGAGAAGATTCAAGGAAGCAAAAATCCAGCAGATATGTTAACAAAGCTGGTTACTATTGACAAACTGAAGTTGTGCTCAACTTTAGTTGGTCTGCTAGAGTAACAAAGACTAGAAAAGCTACTGCATTGATCGAGGTGTGAAGACAGATTGAAATCAGTCTTCAAGTGAGAGATTCTTGGAGATTGTTATAAAGCTCCTTAATTTAAGGAGCAAATTAAGGAGTAAAGCATGGAGCAAAACATGGAGCTTAATTTAAGGAACAATTAATTTAAGGAATAATTCAAGGAGTGAATTTTTCTATAAATAGATGTGTAATTGTAATGAATTAATCATCAAAAGTGTTCATTCCAATTAAGAGAAGTTTAGAGAGAAAAGCTTTTGTGAGAGAAAATTGAGAGTAATTTTCTTGGGTGTAATTGGGTTATGAGTTGTGAGTGTTGTAAACACCTTGTGTAATTTCTCCATTTTCAGTAAAAAGATCTGCAGGAGGTCCGGTGACATAAACAAGATTGGCCGAACTCCGTTATCAAATTTGTGTGTTATTTTTCTATTCTTGTTTTCTCATAAATCTAACTTATCGGGAATTTACATAATTTCCCAACACCAACAACTTCTAATATAATCTAATAGGATTATACATCATTTATTATCGAGGAATATGATAAATGTCATGATAATATAGTTTTTGTTTTTTTTGGTAAGTGGAGAAATGGAGTTTGTTAAACTAAGAGTCTAGAGCTTTGGTACCTCTCCTCCGTTGGTTAAAATGCTTATTGTTTGCTGATGTGGTTTTTAGAAGTGCATGATGGTTATTAGGAAGAAAAATAGGTGTCTTTTTTAAAAAAAATTCTGGATGAGTATAATTATTTAGAAATTGGCTGCCTCTTTGTATGTAATAAGTAGTTTTCTTTTAGTTTTAGATAAATGATGGGAATATATGTATACGTAACCTGTACTTCACGCATAGATGTGTAATATGAATTATTGAATCTTAGAGAAACAAAAAGGTTGAAAAACGTTAATTATTTAGAAATTGGCTGCCTCTTTGTTTTGACTTGTGAGCATTTCAGGAATAGTCTTGAAGACAATTTACCGAATCATTTTCTGACAAAATTAAAATCTCATAATATTTGACAGGCAGTTGCAGCTGGAACACTAGTTAATCTTGCAACAATTTTGTATATCAATTCCATTCGAGTAAGCTATTTTTGGTATCTTCAATGTATAATTTATTTTTAAGTTCAAAGTCGTTCCTTTTGAACATGATTTCCTCTCCCCCCCTTTTTCCTCCAGGTCCCTGCCATTATAGCATATACATTTTGTGCAATTTTTGGTTTCCAAGTTCTCTTCGGCATTATAAAGGTCAAAAAACTAGATGAGCGGGAAAGATTAATGACAGGAACAGCTTGAATGTTGGTAAGTGCGGTTAAGTTGTAGGTATTGTAATATATAAGCTTCTTTCCTTTGTCTTAAGAGTAATGAACTATTCTATTGTACTAAATACTTTACAAATAAGAGGCTGTTCTCTTTTCCATGGTTTTTATGGAATTCACTTGAGTCTTTGTTTTCAGTCTATTAATGCACCCAGATATGCACTAATTTAGCTGTTCCTTTCCATATAATTCAATTACGGTTTGAATGATTAGGACATCACATCCATTAAGTTCCATCCATCATAGATGCTTTTCTAGCTATTTTAAATTGACTTCAACTATTCAAATACAGTGATTTAAGTTCATATGGTCATAAACTCTCAATCAATTACGTAAAAAAAAAATCCCCTTTTTCCTTTCCATTTTTGAACTATCTACGAATTTATTGGAGCTATTTGCAGCCAAACACTTTATAGAGGGATTAAAATTCAGATTTAAGTTTCATACTCAAAATTGTCTCCAGAGTTTAGATGCAATAGCTTCTCCACATTCCCATTTCTTATTGTTTGCCTCACAAGTTGATCTATCATATATATATGACTTTTATATCAGCAAGATTGGTAGATATTTATGGTGCACAATTCTTTACTCTCTTTTGATTGTTTAGTGCTTGGTAACCTGTTGAAAAGGACAGAAGGTGAAATGTGCTTACAAGGATCTCTCTCTCTCTCAATTGAGACCAAATATTACGTCTTGTTTATGATCAATTTGTAAAGAGTGTTTGTCTTTTACTCAATTTTTCTTCTATCAAGTTGGGGGCGGCATGGTCATTCTGAATATGCTAACCCACTATAGATAGATAGATAATTTTTTTATCGACTGACTTATCTTGTTTTGCAATTTCAATGTGAGGGCCCTTTCAGGTTAGCAGTAGATGTACAACTTTTGGTTCCATGTCAAGAGTACAGAGTGAAAATGTTCCTGAACAGGTCCTATGAGTTTGAGTTATGAGGCTGTAGTTGCGATTTACCAATTTGCCGTTCATTTGAACTTTGGAGTTGGGGGTAAATTTACCCTTGCCATTAAGGTCAAGTTACTTAGATTAGTTTTGACATTTTCAATTTGTTGTAATTGTTATATTGTAGTTGGTATGAGATGAGAGATGCATCTCTTTCCCAGCTGATTTTGAAGGATATCAGCTTCGAGTTACTTTTATAACCTATTTTGTTGTTGAGATAGGCTTCATGCGGCATCCATCCAAATTTGGTAGGTGTGATGTTTCATGTTACATCTTTGTATGATATTGTAACATATAGAAAGGAAGTTTTTATTTCAAATTTAGAATGAATTTCAAATTATCGTATAATATTGGTAAATATAGTCGGATTTATAATCATATCTAATGGAAAATTATCATGTTAGTTGTAATATAGTCGGATTTATAATCATATCTAATAGAAAATTATCATGTTAGTTGTAATATAGTCGGATTTATAATAGTACTTGATGTGAAATACTTCACGAAAATAAGTAAATAAGTTTCATAGTATTCATCTCAATAATTCAATTTTTAACTGTTTTTAGTAGAGGACACTTTTGATTGTAAGTTCTGCTCCTTAGAGAGAAGTATTAATTGTTCATACTCTCCATTATTATGATTATTATTATTTATCTTCCTTTTAGCCTGTGAATTATTGGTGCCTCTCTCCCACAGGCATCCTTTTATCTATTTTTACACAAAGATACAAGCTTGACTGTGAGTTATGTCCATTCTTGTTTAGAAAAAAATGTATTCTTCACACCATTTTATTATTGTTGTTTTTTATATTTTATTCTGGAATATTATCTTCCATATGCTCCGTGAACTATTGGAGCGCTTGTATTGCCACGTGTCCTTAATATCTTGTGAAGAAGGGGGTACATATGGTTGTAAAGCTGCGAACTTTATTTGATTCCTCATATTAATAGTAAAATGGAGTGAGTGCTTGGGACTAGTATATTCTTTCAAGTAGCTAAGCTATCTCGTCTAGAGAAAATTGGGAGTGTTAAGAAATATCCTTTAGTTGCTGTCTTCACCAGTTGACGACAAAGCTGACAATAAGCAGGAGCATGTTTCACAGCACTTCAGCTCACATCTTTCTTTTTCTTATTTATTTATTTGATAATTTACTTATTCTCCTTTTGAATTTGAGCCAATTCATTAGGATACATGGTCAAGGTTGAAGCAGTATCAAAGTGTAATAATCAAATTTTTATTAAGAGATTGTTACGTAAGGCTGGTTGGTGCAAAATGCATTTTAGCTAGATGGATTTGCTACTTTATCATCAGGAGTTGTGCTACAGCTACACTACCATCATAAAATAAGACGTGCAAGAAATTTTTGACAGGTAATTTATTTTGAACTTTCAACATAATAATTATTTTTATTTTCATTTGAATTTTCTTAGAAAGTTTGTTGTTACATTGTATAGTTCAACAAACAATAAAGAAATAGGACAAATTTGATGTTTGAGTATTTCAAATAATTTGAAAAAAGTTTGTAAGATGTAACCAGAAAAATAATGTAATTATATTCGATTTATATATTTTTATTAAAAAATAAATTTAAATTATTAATATTTAACGTTTTTCAGTTAGATACGTTTTAAATTGAATATTATCCATTTAATTAAGTTGAATTTTTATCAATTATATCATTTTTAATATTATTATAATATTGTTTTTATTATTATGAATTTTAGTTTTTTTATTTTATATAAGTGTTATTTTAAAAAATATTGGAAAGTGGAGGAGGTGGTTGTGGATATGGAAACTTAAATTAAATAGATACAAAACATATATATATATATATATATATATATATATATATATATAAATTAGTTATATTAATTTGATATTAGGGCAGACATGTGCATACCACGTAAGGTTAAACTAGTAAAATACGTGTTGCTCTTCTAATATGACATTAGTTAATACGAGTAATGTTTGATTATTAAATAATAGTTAGTTGTACACAACATGTTATTGTTTTTACCAAGAACACATAGAAAGGGGTTCTAAGGGTTCTTAGGAGTAGGGGTGGGTGTGAATAGAGTTAAGGGGATATTAGTGTTATATCTTAATTGCATCTAATAAAATTTAAGTATAATATTTATGAAATTATAAAAAATACGTGTAAAATGAAACTTTTTTATTTAAATTTAAAATTTTTAAGTTAAATATCTAAACATATTTTGATAACTTAGTTCATAAGATTATGGTGAATAAAATTTAAATAAAATATTATATGTATAAAATAAAATTATTTTATTTAAAATTATAATGTTTAATATCTTAAAAATTCATACATTCATAGTTTAATTTGTAAGATTGTGATGTTCTTAGTCAAAGATTTGAAGTTAAATTACTTTTCGAAACTTTTCTAATAGATGTTTATCTTATAGATTAATATATATATTATTATGTATAATATTTTTAGTCCTGGTGCAAATATCTCTCCTTTCATTGTGAAAGTGAATCTTCAAGGACATTTTCTCTGGACTCTTGGGCAAATGTCACCACGTTAGCTGAACCCAAATGGGATGACAAACATATCATAATTTCTCTCTCTTAATTCCCACCCTCCAAGTATATGCCAGGTAATTCATTAATATTAACTTAATTTGTTAAGGAAAAAAAAATCTTTTTCCAATTTTAAAATGGTCAAAAAAATCACCATCCCTAACTTGAAGATATATATTGTACCGAAAAGTATATATAATAATAAGAGATCAATGCAATCAGATATTTTAATTATATCTATTAAAATAGTTTAGTTTTTTTTATTATATAAAAGTTACAGTAGAAGAATAAATGGTTAAATTTAAAAAAAATTATTTTTATTTTATTTTTTTATTAATTATGTTATTACTGTTTATCGTAAACAATTAAAAAATACAAAATGAAATATAAAAAATATTAATTTATTATTATGTTTTTTTTAAATGATTAAATTATTATAAAAAAATTATAAATAGATTAAACTTTTTATTTTTGATTAAAAAATTTTACAATCACACCTCTAATAATAAAAGTGAAAATAATAAGCAAATTTATTTGATCTTTTTCAACCATCAACTGTTAAATTAATTGTTTGCAACGTGGTTACTATAAAATAAGGAGGCTAGTTATTTCCATTGCATGAATTTTTAGTTTTTTTCTTCTTACAAATTTGGATTTTCTTAATAAAAAAAAATAGGATACTAATCTCATTAACACACCAAAATGGTTAGGATCACTACAAAGAGCAACATGACCCCTCCAAGAATCGCAGCTTGACAACTTAAAAAGGGGCCATAAAAGGCACAAAACACCGCATAGATCACTAGCGCCCCCACGGCCAAGAAAACCAATGTATTAGCCCAAAGCCTTCACAATCAAGCTCCAATCATGATCATTAACTAGTTTAGATGGCATTTAATCTAGTTTAGAAATTGGGTTTTGTTAAAAACATTTATGTAATGATATTATCACAATAAAAATATATGATTGTTCATTTTATTCATATAATTAATTATATTTTGATGAATTATTGTCTAATAAAATTACGATTAATGAAAAATCATTTTAACAATAATAATTTTAATTGAATTGATATATATTGCAACAATAAGTAGACATAGACATGTAAGAAAAGTTATTTGTGTTATTTTTTATTTTTTATTTTTTCTAATCAGTATTTATTTATGCTAAAAATTTAGAACATTTTGCCTCTTGATTGATTTTTTTACATACATGAATTGGAATTTAATCAAAGTGAAATATCATTCTTTTCCTTATTGAACTGACCACTTACATATATCATTAGTTACAGGATTATAAAGTCTAGGAGTACACTCAATGCAGAAACTATTAAATTTTTAGAAATATTAACTTAGCTGCTAAGCAGCATTTTAAGTCAGGTTAACGAGCTGATGAACTAAAAAAATACCTCACTTAATAAATGAGCTCATTACTCATTTCTAAATTTTTTAGTTAAATATTTTGTTTTACTGAACATTTTTTGACTCAGATTTTTTATAATACTTTTAAAAACTATTTTCGTCTAGTATACATTGTTATCATTTTTTTAAGATAAAAAGATAAGATTTTAATTATGAAAAATACATCACATTGATAAAAACAATACTACGTTTAAAATTAGATTATTAAGGTATTATATATTTTTCAACACTTTTTGAATTTATATCTCCCTAAATGAACCAAACTAATGATCTAATTAGTTTGATTGTTAGTTTGGTTAAAAATGAATACGAAGAAAGTGTGCCCATTTTAATGAAATAAAATATTACTATTAATTTTAATATATATAATTAGAAATCATAATAAAATCATAATATCCATGATTAAGAGGCTAATGTTGTGGAATTATAATTATGTTATAATTTTATGTAATCTTTTTTAATTTATTTTTTAAATAGTTAATTAAGTTTTATAAAATAATTTAAATGAGTTGTCGAAAAATAACACAACTCATTTAAAAATTATATGAATTGTGCTTAGTTATAATTTTTTTATAATGAGTTAAGCTTAAGCAAAATGAGCCAAATCAACGAAAGATTTACTAAATTAGTAGGATGTTTGGATTAGATTTTATTTTTACTAAAATCGCTCTCCAAGTAAACATTATCATTGTTATGGTAAGGCATACCTTGTTATAGTAAAACTAGTGACAAGCCTTTCTACATCGAGCTAATGATTTCCCACACTAAGTCAATGCCTTACCATAAATTTCATTTTTTTTATCAAAATCGTTTCAAGTTAAGGCTTATCACTGGAAGAGTCAATATAGATCCTACAAATTTTGATTTCCTAATCCTGATTGCTATCTGATTAGATTATCAATTATCTTCTTCAATTTGATCCATTGGATCATAAGTCTAATGAATGTCTGAGATTGGGCTTGCAAACCTATATATAGGTTGAGCCTCGATTAGTCTCATTCACTCCATGTCCATTCATCAATTGTCGAAGTATATTCAAGTGGGATTTGATTAGATGACTAGGATCTCTAGATGTAAAATCCTTGAGTAGTGGCTTTTTGGTTTTCTTAATGACAAGGGTGTACCTGATGCTCAAGTAAATGTCTGAATACAATACCCGAGGAATACCAGGTAAAATTTCTTGCACAACTTCAATTGAACCAAAAGATTGAGTAAAATAATTGGTGCAACTTTGATGGAACCAAAAGACTAGAAATAACTGCTTGGTAATTACATGTTGTCATGGAAGTTGTTTGGCTAGAGAATTGCTATGAAGAGATCCAAGAACGCCTAAGAGAAGTCCAACAATGCTACTAAGTTTTTTTGAGTTGTGAGCTCCACAATCACCAGGAAATAGATAGTGTAGGAGTAAACTAGGGTAACACTTAGGATCCAACCTAATAGCCAGCTTTAACTTAATACTTTGATTGGTCATGAAGTACTTGTATATTTTTCCTTTTGTAGAACTTTTACTTTCAGAAGTTTTTGTTGCCTTTAGAAAATCTTTTGCTTCTAAAGGAATTATTCTTCCAAACTATTCTTGGTGTTTTAGATAAATTTTTTAGCTGTGTTTATGCTTGAGGGCTTGATAACTAGGAAATATATTTTCTTTTTGTGGTGATTTTCTCTACGACATTGCTTCACTCTTTACATTTTAAATTTATCATGGGACCAATCGAGGCTTTAAAGAACTAGTTGTAGGAAATCTAGTCTCAAGAGTAGTCTCATAGTGAGAATTTGGAAGCTAGAAGTGGAGATTGGCATCCCAGCTTAAGGTTGCTGATGATAATGTTGTTAATGAATTCTAGACTCAGCAGACTTTGCAACTGATATCAGTGTGGCTTGGGCCTATGAGATTGAGGCTGCTCAAAGAAGAGAGAAGAGTTAGGAAAGGTATCCCAAACTTATCCTTTCATATATTCACTTGTCAGACTTCTTAAGAGCTATAGTTAAGCATGTCAAGTATGATGAAAATTTAGATATCGATGAGGATGAGATTCCAACCAAGGTGGCACCTTAGGCCCCTCTAGAAGCTGAGAATACTATAGAGCCTTAGCCCGAATCGACTTCTAAGACTCAAGAAGAAGATCCTATTAAAATAATGATCCTAGATGATGTCGAGAAGGGCAAGCTTCATCAACCCTAGGATTTCTTTTTTTCCTTTAGGCATTGCTTGTAGTAGTTGTCTTTTATTTTCATGCTGAAGTGTAGTCACTTGGCATTTAGTTTGTAGCTTTAGAAGCACTTTATTTTTTGATTGGTAATAGAGACTTTATTTTATCTCCATCATGGCCTTGGTACTTTTGCGTTCCATAATTATTTGAACTTCATTTTGTGATCATTGTTGATGTGTCGCTTGTATTGCACTTGACATATGTTTACTTGACAATATCTTGCCGTTGAGATAATACTTTGCAAAATTGTTATTAGGAAAATACTTTGCAAAATTTTCGTTGAGACAATGCTTGGAAAATCGTTATAGGACTTGAAGTAACATTATGTTGAGATTTTTGTGCCAAGTTGATAAGTTGGTGACTTAGTGGTTGTTCAGAAAATACTTAACATTTTTTGGTGATGCTAGAGTGCGATCTAGAGTGCATGCGGAGTCACATTATGATAAGGAACCACACAGGTTCCAAAAAGCACCCAACCAAACAAACGATGGAGACTAAGTGATGGCTATACAAGATAACACCAAAGATAGATAGACCGAAGCAAGACCAATGTCGGTTTGTTATTGGGGGTTATGGGCCATGAATTGGTAGGCTATGATATTGAAGGACAAGAATAGGTTGGCCACATACTGTAGGCATGGCAACAAGTGACCTTTGTTCTATCAGTATGGTAATTTGATCCCATGGTTACCTGAGATTCATAATCCAACTCTTACTTCTTTGCTTTCATCATACACCATTCCTTTCTAACTTCTCTTTTTCTATCGAAGATGCCTCAGAATTCTCTAAGTGTTGAGTGGTGTTCATGAGTTATTTCTCAAGTCTTGAAAATCTTGAATTTTATTTTTCTCATAACCTATTATGCACAAATTTTGTATATTTTAAAATTATCCACAAGTGCAAAAATCATTTTGTAAGAAATTATAAGTATACTTCTAAGGTCGACTAAAGAAAGATCACATGATTTTTAAATAATTCAACAAATTCTTAAAAATGAAAATTAAACCTAATCATTCTATCACAAAGTTTGGGTTTTTAAATACCTAAACTAATGATATAAAATTAAAGATAGATTTAATAAACATCAGACAATAAATATTCAAACTCAACGGAGAATTTATGAAATAGATTAGTTAGTTAATCATTCTTGTTTAATATTAATTAAGTTATTAAAAATATAAATTAAGATTATTGATTCTCACTTTTTTGTAAAGTATAATCAAATTCTTTATTAATTAAACTTTAACTTATCATATTCGATCAGGCCGATAATTTAAACTTTAATTAAATTATACTTATTTTTTAAAAAATTAATAAATCATTTAACTTTCACCTTTAATTGGGGGATAATTTAACATCTCTTCAAGGTATCAAAGTTGGATTAATGATTTAAGTATCTGGAAACTAACTTTTAGATTTTAAATCTATTACGAAAAATATGTCGATATATTTTTCAATAATAAATCTTATAAAAAACTTTGAAATATAATACTCTAGAGATCCAAATAATTAAATCCAAAATGATGATTTGACTCAAAATTAGGTCAAGATAATCTGATGCTAAATCTAACTCATTAATCTTGATGATAAAATAAAACTTAATTTATTTTATAAAAATGTTTACTTACTTTAATATTTAATAAGAATAACAACATTACTAATATCTTTGAGTATTTTGAGTCAGACATGCTTGATTTAATAAAAGATTAATAAATTAAATATAAAATTTAGAATAATGCATAAAATTAATCTAAAAATAAAAAGAATACATTTAAATTATACCTTAAGCATATCGTTTCAAGTGAAAAATCTCAATTTTGTTTATGTATCTGGAAAATCTCCAAACAGATTTACTAATACTGTTTAATGAATTGAAAGAACTACTACTACTACATAAACTATACTTGTTCAACTCTCAAAATTGAGAGAAGAATTTTGAAAAATTATAAAAACTAAGAAACTAGAAAAGAGAGAAACTAAGAAGTTGAGGGATAAAGATTGCAATAAGACATGCATGTCGAGATGCTCAAATATAGAAGAATTTTGAAAAAATGTTCCAAAATAGAGAAAATTATGGATCCTATATTCGAGCATCTCGACATGCATTTCTTCTACACTGTGGCATAATTCACCTTGTAATGTGTTTGAATCTCGATCCATAAGTCCCATGTCGTGGCACACATAAAAGGCTGACGTGGTCTGTGTCTTTCTACGCTTCTAGAAGCCCTTTTGTATTTCACCCTCTTAAATTGATTTGTAATATATGCAAGGTTTACATATGTTAGTCTTAATTATTCATGGTTGCAATAGAATGCTTCGGGGTACTTATGTTCAAGTGTTGATCTATTGAATCATTTTGAAGCTAAAAATGATTGAAAAATAACAAAATATATCTGTGATTCTAGAAAGATGGATTTGTTAAAATGATGATAAAATTATATAAATATAAATCTATTTTAACATTTAAAGTGCATAAAATCATGTTATATTTAGTGTTTTTAAGCACTTATCACAAATTTCAACCATCTTTTTGCTCGTCTAGCAAGAAAAGCAAAAAACTAAAAATAAAATTAAACTACCCTAAATCATTTTCATAGATTGAGACGATTACTTTTAGCATATGTAATAAGCCTTTAAACCCTTAGATTTTTATAGTTGTTGAGTTTAAGTCTCATTGGGGCTTTTAGAAAGGATATTTACAAATATCAAACTAAAATGTAAAATTATTAAAAACAAATAACACAAACAAATAACAAACTAAAATTTTAACAAAGTAAAAAATATAAAATAAAAGATAACAAAATAAAATAACAAGATTTTCTCATGCTTTTAATCTCTTTTAAGTTCACAATTAAAATTCAACATATAAGTTATTTTAACATCCTAAATGTTCATAGTTTATTATAATAATTAGTTGAAAATCACATTTGTATCCCACATAAAAAATACATTAATATTAATTTTCTCAATTTTAGTATTTGGAGTCCAAATTTGCTTCAGTTCTAAACCTCACAAGTCATACTCTCAATATTACATTGATCCTATATGTTCAAGCACTCATTTAAAGGTATATGCAAATAGAATCTATGTAAAGAAATGAACTAATAGGTTTACATATGTTCAAAGAAGAAAAGGCTTTAAAATAGTGCATAACATCAATATCATGAAATGATTTATAAAGAAATCAAATATTATCTTTATGTATCAATTAAAATTATCAAATAAAAATTTCAGGTTATATGCCTTTAAGATTTAAAGAAAATACAATAACTTCTAGGTGATTTATTTTCTATCTTTATTTTATTTTTTTTCTCACAACTTTGTAGGATTTTTAGGTTATAGTGTTTAGTTTATATTGGTTATGTTTCTCTCTTATTCTTATTTTTTTTCTCACTCTTTTTTTAGAGAGGACCCATTGTACAACTTGTATATATTTTGTATAATTTGGTGAGTAATTAATTTTGACTTTTGTTTTATATTGACTTATGTAACACTATATATGTCTCTTTTTTGAAAGTCATGAATGAAGAATGCCATATACTTTTAATTTCTACATAATTAATTTAATTTAAGTAATAAAAATAAATATATAATACTTTATCAGATGTAGTTATCCTAGCATTTAATGAAAAATATATAGAGATGATCTAATAATTTGAATTATTAGAAGAGTGTTTAAAAAAGAGTAGAAAAATATTATCACTCAAAATTGAAAGATAAAAGCTCAAAATATTCTCACTATTTGATTTAGAAAATATTAATTTCAGGTTTATCATAATTTTAATATTTTTATCATGAAATAAAAATTATGACAAAAACTAACTAATTATCACATTGCTTTATGATATGTTAAAGAAATTAGTCTAACAGTGCAAAGACTTAATACTTTACTTAAAATTAACTAAAATTCATAATAATTTTGTAAGAGAAATTTAAAAATTAAACCTAAAATTCCTATATCAATAAAAACAAATAAAAATGTAAACAATGTTTAATAAAAAATTTAAAATTTTTCAAAGTTTATGTAATGTAACTTTTCTCACCTTTAACTTAGAACTTAAGTTAATTTTAATGTGACAAATGTAAATTAAAGATAAAGAGTGAAGAAAATAAAAGTTATATATTTGTTGAATTTGCTTAAGTATTGATGTAGAAATTGAAGTGTAATCATCATTCCAAACATTTTAATCAAATAGGTAGAATACTGTGTACTTTTTACACATCTCAATAAACAGTTATAAATTCAAAAAGGCTAAATATAATAAACATTCTTCGTATGAAATAAAAACAAATTATAATATCCAAAATAATTAAATTGGAGTTCATAATACAAAATAAAACAAAATACATAAAAAATAAAAATTATAAAATTTCAAAACATATTTGGAGCTCAGTCGTCTATGTCATCTTGTCCTTGTTCATCATGATGTTTTCATGATCGTTCAGGTGGTGTAAATGTGAAATCATAATCTTGATATTTAAGTACTACTAAATGGCTTAAGTCCACCCTGAGATGATTAAATTGTCACAAATTCATTTCATATATTGAATGATTATAATTCACCCAATCAAATGCTATCAATTTATCAATGCAGTATATTAGGCAGTGTATGCTTGTTGATTATCTTTCATGTAGGTAACTCTTTCACCTAAATGATGAATTTCATTTTTTATAGTCATCCTAGATGAAGAAGTGACTCTTATATCCCTTTGGACAATGTTTGTACCAGAGGTAAATTCATTGTAATATGCCATATTTAATAATTCTCTAAGTTGAAGTATAACTTCACCTTTTGATTGAATCATCACTTTTTTTACATAAAGCATTAATGAGTTGGAAAAAAGTAACTCAATTAGTGGTTATTAGCAAACAATTTGATCAGGTGATAAATTATATTTCCAACATCTATAGGTATTTTAGATGTTATAGCATATAGTAATATTACATGCTCACTATCCACATAGCTGTAATGTCTAGTGGGTATAAATCTTAAACAAACAAAGTATTGATATATTAAGGCAACATTATCCAAATATTTAGCTTAAAAACCCTTAGGTTTCCCAATGACTTAACCTCACTTATTATCTTCTATTACTAAGATATTTATTGTTATAGCGTAATTAACATTTTTCAAATAAGCCTCATATTCACCCTACCTAATATTCATAAAATAATACTAAACATTAATATAGTTGGCCCAAACGTGACTAATACACCTCGGGCTTGAACCAAATTATTGATAACATTAGAAACATTTGCATAGCATTACTGAATAATTGATTATATAACAATATCTAGTTCTTTAACGAACCTTTTCCATCATAAAGTTGCTATCATATAAAAAAAATTCAAATTGGCCATTTGGTCCTAAATCAAAGTCCATGTCCTTCTCTATTATAAAACCTTTATATTTTTGCAACTTTATCAAATCTTAACTTGGCCTAAAACTAGTAAATTTTCCGTTATCATATTCAGCATAAGTTGAAGTCCTTTTCCCTTTATCAGCTCTACTCTTTTAGTGCCATTTTGAAAATCAAAAAAATCTAAATCTAAGGGTACATAAACAATTTAGATAAAACCACACGGTACCAACTATCCAAAATAATTTTGTTACCCCACTTTGTCTAAATTAGGGTTTGAAACTTTTGTAATCCAAAAATAATACACAAAATTTAGAGAATTTAATTTATGACTTAAATTCTAAACAAAATTGATTACTTGTATTGTTGAGTATGATGAATTTGAATAACACCACTTTTGAAGAAAATGAAGATTTGTTGATGAATTGATAGTTTGTCCAAAAATATTCAATGAAATGACTAAGAAATAATTAGGAAAGGAATTTTTCTGAAAATATTTGAAAGATAATAGAAGCAAGATATGATTTTTGAGAAATTTTTGGTGTTTAAGGGGAGAGAAAATGTTAGGTTTGGTGAAGAAGATGAGAAAATGTGTTAGGGTTGGTATTTCTGGAGAAAAAATATATACGTGTCACGATATAAGCAAAAAATATCCCAATAAGAGCCTTTGAACTTCCATCCCATTTTTAGTAGAAACACTCGTGCCGTGGTGGAGGATTTTTGGTACCACGATGATAACTGTATTTTATATAGTTATTTGTACCTATTTTATTAATTATAATTGCTATGTTCTCTGTATTTTTAGTTAATTTTAGTTTAATAAATTAGTTTTTATTGTTTTTAATAAAATTAAGTAAATTACGTCGAAAACGTACTTAATTCCAAATTTGTACCCAAAAATAGAATTTTAAATAAAAGAGTGATTAATTTCAATTTATAAAAGTTGAAAATATAATTTAAATTAAAATCGGGCTTAATTTCATTTATTAAAAGTTTAAAATTTAATTTAAATTACTAAAAGGGTTATATTGCAATTAAACAAAGTTGAAAATGTAATTTGAAATATATTTGTGGGTCAAAATAGAATTAAAAAAATTGAATTTTCGCGGGAGAAAAGAATGACACTCGCACCAATCACGACGCCTTGATCACCCAGCGGATTCGATCATCAAAACAACGACCCGATGTAGCGAGTGCATTCAGAACGCAGACGAGCAGCGCGTTCCGGTATTTCTCACATGGCTCGGCGTGCCAATGGGGCCCAGCCTACCGCAGGCCGGCGGTGGGACCGCAATGTCGCCGTGCGCCAGATTCCCTCGAGGTGTATCGATCGCCGTTGGATGAGTTGAACGGTCTAGATTGAAGCGCGTTGAACCAATTGTCGCGCACGCCGACTTCGTCTACAAATCCTGTGTGACGCGGTCCATCCAAGCCGCCTGCACCCTAACGTTTCAAACGGAAAATGAGCAGCCACGTGTCTCATAAATATTCCAGCGAATAACATAATGACACGTGTCATGTATTTGGTGAAATAAAAATGCAGAAACCGTGCCCACTTCCAGCCGTTAATCACTTCCAACGTGAGGAAATCCTGTGCAACGCGTTCTTCATGCAACCGGCCTTACCACCCAATTAAAAGCGGCCACGTGTCATTGTATTTCTCTCCGTGAATCACATGGTGACACGTGGCATGCAGAAAAAGAAAAAAAAACCAAAAATGCGCAGATTGTTTTCACGCGTGCTGTTGCCCATACATTTTTTGTTCCCCACTTTTAATAAAAAAATATAAAAAAATAAAAAACAAAAAAAAATTAAAAAAAGGGGGATATATATTTTTGTACGTGTTTTTTGAGGAGTTTTCAGTTGGAGTTTTTGTTTTTTTTCTCTCTCTCAGTTTTGGGAGAAATCTCGCAGTTCTTGCGAATTTTTCTTTCTTGTATTATTTTCATTTTCTTTCTAGTTTGCGTGTTACAAAAAACACGCAGAGCGTTTATTTAACATTTTATGTTGCATGTTCTTAGGGAAATTACAGAGAAAGAAGACAACTAAGAAGAAGAAAAGGGAAGAAATTTATTTTTCATTGAGGAGTCGTGAAAGAGTTTTTTTCCTTATCTATTTTCTTTTAATTTTTGTTTCTGTGCAATGATTTATTTTTGTTGTGTTGTAATTTTAAATTTTGCTATGAACTAATACATTTGTTCTAGGATTGCAATGTAGCGTAAATTATGAAACTTGAATTAAGTATTTTTGAATGATTTATGGAACTGTTTTAAGTTGTTTATTTTATCTGTGTTTAATGCTTTTAATTATCGGAAGATTAATTAACTGATATGTGATACTTAAATAAACTTGAAAAAGGCATTTTTTGTGTCTTCTTCGTGATGAAATAACGTATATAGATAAGAGATAGAAATATACTTTTATTGTATGTGTAGCTTGTTTGAGAACTCATAGCTTAATAAATCTCATCTGGTTGAATATAATTCGCATAGGAATATAGTGAATCATTTTAACTAGATGTGTCTGTATGGAGCTCGGAAGAGATATATGGATAAATTAGGAGTTCTTGGTTAACAACTTAAAATACGATAACATAAATCAAGATAAAATATAATGATTCATGTGGATTAATTTGGTGAAACTGCAATCCTAGAATTTTCTTGAATCTGTTATAAAAGATAGTTAGTCAAACTGCATCAAATTATCGACTGTTTGGATAAAATTAGGTTCAAATAATTTTAATAATTAACGAATACTAGTAACAAATCTCTGTGGGAACGATATTTTACTTATCGTATTATTACTTGTGACCGTGTATACTTGCATGTTTTTATGTGTTGTAAAACACACAACACACGACATGCATATATTTTATTCATTACAAATTTTACGAGACTTTCCTATATACATATATTATATTTACTTATTGAAAACATGTCTAATTATATATAAAAATTATAACACTAATATTTAAAATTTTATATTTATCCTACTATTAAATAAAAAAAGTGCTTATGAAAATAATAATCTTATTAACATTTAACATGACCACAAAAAACTTAAATTTTAACTATGCTTAAATAAAAAAAATTATAACTATAAAATGAAACTAAATAAAAAAATTAAAAGAAAATAATAATTTATCTCTTATCTAGGACTATATTTTATCGTATTTAGTAAGACGTTGATTGGGAGACTTCATCATTTAGTAAACTCATTGTCTCCAAATCATTTTGTTCATTTGTTGTTCTAACCTCACAACTATTCTTTGCCTTACTTCTACAAGTAATGAGTCAACTACTTAACTTGTATTTTCATCTTTTTGATAGAAGCATTCACATAATCTAACCTTTGATTTGTTCTTGATTGGTTGTCTCTACTCACTTGAATCACTTGAATGAAAACATTCAAGTTATCCTCTAGAGTTGGTTTGTTAGAAGAATTTCGAGGTAGATGGTAGTATTGCTAGCCTTATTGATTTTATCTTTAAATAAAAGAAGGGTTATTTTGCTTTCCTCCACCCTAAGTTATAGGTATTTTCATTGGGATCATGGTAACCCCCTAATATATTATCCTATTCAGGTCCAACAATTGCTTCTTCTTGATAGGGATAGGTATCAGCATCGTATCTCAAAGTACTACAAAATCCACATTATTTTTTATTAAGTGTGGCATATGTGGTAAGAAGTGCAACTTGTTTGGTTAGTTGTGAAAATTGCATTCGTACTTTAGTACTAGAGTCTATTACATAGACTCTAGTTCTTTCCTTTGGGAGCTTTTCTGTTGAGAATAGCACCCATAATCTTAAAGAGATTATAAGTCTTTGAGGAAATATTTTCTCCCATCGCTTTGTCAATAGTAAACTGACATTTTTGTGTCAATGCATCATAGAAAACTTGGTTTTGTAGCTATAGAGGGTAGCTATGATGAGGTCACTAGGTGAGGAAGAGTTTGAACCTATCTTAAGCTTCATAGAAATATTCTCTCTCTATTGGAGAGAAAGTAGCGATCTTTGCTCTCAACTTTGATGTTTTCTAATGAGAATAGAATTTCCCATGAATTTATTGTATACATCCTTCCTGGTCATCGAAAAACCTGAGGGGAGTGGCATCAACCAAGCCTTGGCCCTGTTTATAAAGGTGTAGGGAAAAGAGCACATTCTAAGTTGGTCTTCGATAAAGAGAGAAAGTTTATACTATGGAATAGAAAGCCTTAATGAAATACAAAGAGTTTTCGTTAGGCAATCCATTAAAAGAATGTAGCATGAAAAAATAATATTTCTCAATTCATAATTTTGGATAGCCTCACGCAATTAGATTGAGATAGTAGTAGTTCCAAATGACTGGCCTTTCATACTTCTTTATGGTGGTCTCCTTAGGTTGTTGGTTCAAAGGCAAGGTATATGTGTGACTCTATGTGGCGTTCAATTAAAAGCTAATAAAACTCAAAGTCTATATTTCTTGACAATTATGTTGATCTATTACTATTATTTATGCAAGGTACGAGAGGATACCCTAAAGATCTTATACCTTACATAAACTATTTAAAACAAAAATCATCTATTAAGTATAAAAATAAAAATAAAATAAATATAAAAGTATGTTACTAATAATTTATAATATAAAAAAATTATGATACAAATTATACAATAATTACATTAAATATATATTAAATATTACATGCTTGTACACATAAATATTAACACATAAAATAACTAAAAGAAATAAAAGAAAAAAGAATTAAATTTTTTAAGTTTCATTTAAAATTTAAAATTTAAATTTTTTATTTTATATATATTTTACTATTAAATAAAAGAAAATAAAAATAAAAAAATTATTTTATTTATATTTTCTAAAAGTTTAAAATTTAAAATAACTAAAGTTAATTAATAACCTAAAAATTTTAAAATTTTAAATAAAAATCAAAACATTTAAAACACAATTTTGTTTTTGAGATTTTGATAATAAAAATCTAAAATGCTATTCCTCCGAGCAACGATGTCAAAAAATTGATAATGCTAAATTATCGAGTTTTTAATGACAATATCTATCCTCGATAATGACATCAAAAACTTGATATATAAGTTTTTTATATTTTAAAATAGATTGTAAGTGCTCGAATCACTTTGTAAGAAATCTCAAGAAAAATCATATGGTTTTTAAATTATTCAATAAAATTTTAAAAATGAAACTTATATATAAACATTTTGTCGTAAAATTTGGGTTTTTAAATATTTAAACTAATGGCATAAAATTAAAAATAGATTCAACAAACATAATGCAAATAACATTTAAACTCAATAAAGAATTTATGAGATAGATTAACTAGTTAATCATGTTTATTCAATATTAATTGAGTTATTAAAGATATAGATTAAAATTATTGATTCTCAATTTTTTGTAAAAATATCTTCTAAGTTAAGAATTAAACTATTTGTTAATTAAATTTTAACTTGTCAATTTTGGTTGAGCTTGAGCTGATAATTTAAAATTTAATTAAATTATGTTTATTTTCTAAAGAATTAATAAATTATTTAATTTTCACTTTTGGTCTGAACGATAATTTAAACTTTCATTAATGTATCAAAGTTAGACTAATGATTTAGATATCTAAAAAATTAACTTTTATATTTTAAACTTATTACAAAAGATATGTCGTTAATATATTTTTAATAATAAATCTTATAAAAATCTTTGAAATAGAATACTCTAATAATTTAAATAATTAAATTCAAAGTTGAAAAGTTGACTCTAAATCAAATAATTAAATTATAAATCTAACTCCAATGTTTTTCATAAAAAATACTTTGTTATTATATTTTTCTTTAGAAAACTTCGTAAAAATCTTTATTTTATAAAAGTGTTTCTCTACTTTAATATTTTACAAATATAACAACATTACTAATATCACGTAGTATTTTCAACTAGATATGTTTAATTTAATAAATTATCAATGAATTAAATATAGCATTCAAAATAACATATAAAATTAATCTAAAAATAGAATAATACATTTAAATTATACTTGAAGTGTATCCTTCTAAGTACAAAATTTTAATATTGTTTCTATATCTAAAAAACCTCCAAACAAATTTTCCAATATTGTTTATTGAATTGAAAAAACTACTATATAAACTAAACTTATTTAACTTTCAAAATTAAGAGAATAACTTTCAAAAATTATAAAAACAAAGAAATTAGAAAAGAGAGAAACTAAGAAGCTAAGTGATGAAAATTATAATGGGATTTAGGGATTTATATAGGGTTAGAAAATGATACAAAAGAGAGAAAATTATAGATCTTATAGTTGGTTATTGCGACATACATTTTTTTGCACCGCTGCATGAGTAAGCCTGTAACATGTTTGAACATCGATCCATAAGTCACGCATCACAACAATAAAAGGCCGCTGCGGCCCATGTATTTCTACGCTTCTAGAAGCCCTTTTGTATTTCTGTCTCTTTTATTTTTTTTGGAACATATGTAAGGCTTACATATGTTAATCTTAATTCTTCATGGGTACAATAGAGTGCTTCCAAGTACTACTTTTTGAAGTGTTGATCAGTTGAATCATTTTGAAGCTAAAAATACTTGTAAAACAACAAAACATACCCGTGTTTTTGAAAAATCATAAATTTGCTAAATGATGATAAAATTTTACAAATATAAATCTATTTTGACATTTAAAGTGCATAAGATCATGCCATATTTTGTGCTTTTAAACACTCATCAGCTACCCAAGGGTTGGGTGGTCAACTTATGAGGTTATACTTTTTAGAGCTTCTAGTTTTCCTACATATTCCTTGGCATGCTTTCTGAGTATAGCATGTAATAGAAGTAGTTTGGACTATAACTTGTCACTTCATTTTTGGGGGTTATACGATCAAAATGAGCTTAATATAATTCTTGATGTCTCGATGATGCCACATGACTAATTGGTCCAATGCAAGTTCTGAGTATCCTAGGGTAAATTACCTGGTACGAAGGGCGTACTATCTCGCTTCTCTTAATGGTAGACTTCCCAAAGTATCCTAGTGTCTTAATCATGGATTGACATCATTATGGGAGTTAAAATATCTTTTTCCTTGCTTTACTTTCCACACAAGACTTAGTGACAAAACAAGTCTTGGTCTATTGAGATACTATCATTGCTAGGTTATTTGCAGGTGGTTGTACACTATACTGGTAAAGCCATAGTCATTTATGGATTCTAGGTATGTTGGGATGCACTTTTTATGCAATATCATGTCGTCTCTAGGTTCTAGGTAGGCAATTGTATACTTATCGGACGGGACCTTAGTCATCATTGGGTTTTATGTATGATGGCCTACACTTCCTGGGCAAGACTTATTGAGGTGAATCATGCCTAATTCCTACTAGGAATTAGTCATTGCTGGGTTCTAGGTAGAAGTTCTACTTTTCCCTAACGGGACGATCTATGGCATAACATATCTTATGTCTTTTCTGAGGAACACAACTGCATAACGGGACTATCCTATGCAAGACTTTACTATTGCAAAGTGCAAGGTTCCCAATGGTTGATGTAGTCCTTCCAACTTTTTTGCTGGACTTTAGGGGTGATTATTCCTTATGCCAAGTTCTAATGTTCTAAGGTACCAGGTGCAAGGAGTTCATAACCTCAATTCTTTGTCAAAGGTAATCTTAGTTTTCTCATTGTGACTTATGGTGGTGATGGATCTAGGTTCCAACTTTAGCTTGACATTTATTTCTAAGATATATTTAGAGAAGCATACTCTTTCCTAACACTTCTAGCTCGCTTTTTCTAAGTTCCAAAGTTGGATTTTTTGAAGTATAAAGACTTTGATAAAGTGCAACTATTAGATATTTTTAGAGAAATATATTCACTCTCAACCTTACTATAGCAAAAGGTCTAAGCTCAACTATTTTTTTGACTTTTATAGGGTGGAGTTTCTGAGTTCTTGGGAGAATGCTAGGATGTTCTACTGGTGGAGTGAGTCACGAGAGCACAAAAAATAGTTACACAAAGTTTGAGTGCTAAAGTGGTAATACTTCTTGTTTTATTGATAATGAATACTTTTTTTTCCTTTTCTTTTCTTTTTTGTTCTTTCTTTTCCTCAAACTCTTCTAATAAGTCTAGGTACTAGTGTTAACATTGTTGTGCAGGAATCACTGAACACTTAATTGAAAATGAAAATTACAAACGAAATAAACCAAGTGAATTTAAGTCTTTGTTCACTCTCGAGGATTATCAAGGTTATGTCCTTAGACCTTTTTTGACTCCCACATTGTAACATTCTTGAGCTATCCTTTATTTTCCCAAGATTTTCCCAACTCTAGCTTCCATTAGGAATTTCAATGCAAGGTGATAACTTGATGATACTGCCTGATAGAATGCAATAAAGGTCATCCCAATATACAGTTATAGGTTGAGGGATAGTTTGGAAGTTCTACACTTCCTTTCGGGGTCAAAGGTTTTTCGAAAAAACAAGAATAATGGTATCTCTATGGTTTCAAGGAGGTATTATAGTCTCATCTATTTCTAAGCATCCATGAATAATCCTTTCATAGAACTTTGCGTATCTACCTAGAGATTTAAGAGTGACGACCAATGCAATATAAAGTGGATGCACCAATTGCTTGGCTTCCTTCTTAAAAAAGACCAAGTCTTCTCCCATAATTCTAAGCTCCTTACCCTTCCATTAGCTTTGTGCTATGCTAAGTACTTCTTGTTCTTCTATGGCATGCACTTTTCTAGCATAATTTGAATCTTCACCAATAGATCCTCTAGAGATCTTGCGAACCTTATTTACTACTTTGGGTTCAACTAATTTAGTTTGATATATGGGTTTTGCTAATGTGGAAGGTCTTTTTGCTAGTATAAATTTCTTCAACATTTCCATACGAATCTAATATTCAATCTCATCTCTTAATTCTCAAAAATCCTTAGTATTTTGCCTGTGATTATGATGATACTTGTAAATGTTTTATGATTTCTGTTAGTAGGTAGATCTTTTAATTTCTTAGGTCTTTTGAACAACCTTGTGCTCTAAACTTGTATATGTAAATGTTTAGAGGAACAAACTTCTTGAACTCCATCTCAGGGCCAGAATTCTTGGTTCTTCTAGGTGGCTTACCACCCTTAGACTCTGATCTAGACTTCCTAAGATCTTGGTGCCTTGGTTTGTCCTCAACTCTATGCTTTTGAGAACAATTTTTATGCCCATTCCTATAGTGGTGCCCTATCCTTAATTGTTATTACCAATGCCACCATTATGCTAATCTCTATATATGTTAACGCATAGAGCCTTACTACTAACTTGTTCCATAAAGCCCTTAAGTGAATAGCCTACAAGAAGGCATTGACAACCAAAGAGTTAGAACAGTCCTTGACTTGGATCTTTTCATTGTTGAGGCATTCGAAGCAATCCTTAAGGGATTAGTTATCTCTCTAAGCCAATCCCATCAAGGGTATAGGTCTTTGGTAATCTTCTTTTAGTTGAGAAGTGAATGATGATATGCTTGGAAAATTCTGAAAAGCTTCTATTAGTTCATGATCTCAAGGTTCAGTACTAGATATGAGATTTTCCACCAAAGTCATCGAGAAAACCTAACAACTAAAAACATCGTTATGGGCATACAAGTTCACCCAGTCTTTGAATGACTGCTAGCAAACCTCTATGTCTACTCCTAAAGTTGTGTCTAGAGCTACATTTGTTGCTCCAACATCTCTTCCAAGCATCCCATCCTCTATTCTATGGTGGGCTTTATGGGTTTCTTACCCTTCTTTGCGTTGTTGGGTTTTTTGGGAGGTAAAAGTTTACTCTCTTGAAAGATATCATGTTCATGCACAAATGAAGGAGAAAGATATTCATCGTAACTTTGTTGGGATTTCATTGTGAAATCTCAACAGATCAAATATGATCTATATAAGGAAAAAAGTGATGAACAAAATGAATAAGACAAAGATCAATGTTCTTGGCTTGTTTGACAGCTCAAATATATTATAACACTAAATTGTTTTTAACAAACAAATTGTTGAATTTGATTTCTACACTTATTGTATTCACCACTCAAACTATTGACACCGGAGTGTCGTATCAACTTTGATGTTTAAGTCAATTCTTATATGATTTAATTTAAGAAAATCAGAGATAATATGAATTTTTTGTTAGAAAGAATAGAGAACCTCCTTTGAAGTATGAATAAAATGACTTATTTATAGGTTTGGATCAAGGAGTGATATCATATTATGACCTTGATTTATAATATATAATAATATATTATTTTAACATTAATAAATATATTAATGATATTTCATATATACATGTCAAATCGTTAATATATTTATTATATTTAAATTAAAGAATAATTATCATAAATATTTGAATTCAAATCTATATCGATTATATATTAACCATGTGCTGGAAATACTAATTTGACCATTCAATTGTGATGTTGACTAATCAAGGAATGCTACCGGTGAAATTCCCTCTAATATTCAGTAAATTTGTTTTGTTTATCCTTTTTTCCTCGATTATTAGTTTTTAATAAAAAAAACACATATTTGGGTTTCTTTACAACTTAATTTAGATCATGCTCTATAGTTATTTTTATTTCAAGGATGACCTATATAATATGTATGCTAGTTAAGTTTGTGTTTTATCGTTGATTTAGATATTCATATAGAGGTATTATATTAAATATCATGAATATTATATTGTAATATCAAAATTTTATTTTAAAAAAAATCAATATATTAGTTAAAGTAACAACTATGGTTAATTGGATAACCTTAAGATAAATTGAAAAGATAAATAACTTAAGGTTTTTTTATATATTTGAGAATATTTTTAATTTGATTTACTAATTTTAATTTTTAACATATTTATATTGATGATTTTTTTATCGATATTGTAATTTTGATAATTAATTAATAAAATTTTATTTTATACCTACCAACAAATTTAGAACCAGGTGTTCGGTATTTTACTCCTAGTTTTAATTCTACCAAACTAAGCATATAAATTGGAATTGTTTTCGTAACTACATGTACCAAAACAAGCATCTAAATGGGTTAAGCATATTTTATGCATCTACAATATATAAGATAAGTGGTAAAAATATTTAAAAAGTTAATATAATTATAATTATACCTACACCCCGTTATGCATAATAATAAAAATATGATCAATCAAAAATTATTATTTAATTTTTTAATAAAATTATATATTATGCATTTCATATGTATCTTCATGAGGATATTATGGTAAAATCATGTGTTTGAGTAACTACAAATATATCTAAGATGTTTGTAATTAGTTAGAAACATACTTAATTTAATACATATGAAATGTACATGATATTATTCTTTTAAAAAATTAAACGACAGTCATCAATTGAATATGTTTCTATCGTTACATATATATTATGACATAATTGAAACTAAATAAATTTTTAATCATTTTTATAATTTATTTATACTTTGTAAATATAAAACACAGTTAATTCATTTAAATTAAAACCATTTTGGTAACTAACATAAAAATATTGTAAATTTAATTTTATCAAAGTTAGCGTTATAATAATTTTTTTTAATAAATAAAAATAAAAATAATTGTTAATAACCGATTACCTACCCACATTTTTCTACTTATGATCCTACTCTATAAAATATAATTAATATTGTTTTCCTACAAAAATATAGGTTAATCATAATAAAAAAAAAGTTAATCATAATAGGTGATGTTACTGAAATAAATAAAAAAACACGTATTTTAAAATGTAACATAATAAGATAATATTAAAAAAATAAAATAGAAATTCTTTCTAACATCAATATATTTTAGCAGCTTTTTAACACCATTTTTACTATTTGTCTCTTTGTTAATTTTAACGTAAAATTATTTAAACATATATTAAAGAAAAATATTTATAATCTAATTTTTTTATCGTAGACATATTATGATTTGTGATGTTATTAGATTGTTTGTACTCGGAGTTATTAAATTTTTTTAAAAAATTTGATTTTAAATATAAGTATAAAAAATATTTATTAAATAAGTATTTAAATGTAATGATAGTTATTAATTATTTTATATTATATAGAACAAATACGTGAAAACAACGTAAAAGTAATATTATCGATAATTTAAAATGAATTGTTTGTGTTGAATCATGGATTAAGTTATTTTCTTTAAGACGTTTCGTGGTTTTGTTCAAACATATGCAAGTAAACATAGTCTTGTCGTTTCAAGGATAAAATAACCCAAAATCTTTGTTTTCTGTCTCAAAAATTTACTACACTGATGAAGACCAAAATTGCTACACCTCTAAAGTTTATGTTGTTCGAAAAATTCAAAACAATTTAGTATCTTCTTTTTTTTTCTGAGAGTTTTTTTTAATAAGAGATATTTTTGATTGTTGTGCTAAAACTGAGAGAAGAAACCCTCTATTTATAGGTTTGAAAAAATGTGTGATCATTATGATAATAACAGTCATGTTTAGGTGAAAAGAATAGCAGACACTTTATGAAAGGAAAGTAACAACCATTTTTTAATAAAGAAAAATAACAACCATTTAATTGATATTTTTGAGTAAAGAAAAATAACGATCATTTAACAGATATTTATGAATAAAGAAAAATAACAGTCACTTTTTAAGTAAAAGGTACCGATCATTTTTTGAGTTAAAAAATAATTTTAATAATAAAAAATTTCTTAAAAAGTAAAATGCTACACACACAGACTCGACACGACCGGTCGGACGGACAAGAGCAACAACGCACGTTCGTGTGGTATTACATTTTCTTAAGTCCTCTATACTTCTACAAAAGTGGGTGCCTCTAATGACCCAAATTTAATAGTCAAATTTATTTCTATTTATACATATCTTAAGTAATGTAAAATAACAATGTGAAATAAGACACAAAATGACATCAATTGTTTTTATAAAAATTCACAATTTTCAATATATATTAATATATATATTTTATAAATATTAAGAGTATAATTTTTACCGTGTAAATACTTTTTTTGAAAAATTAATGAAGTGTTAAAAGTAAAATTACTATTTAAATAAGACATATAATACAATTAATATCTACTATTTTTCGTCCCAGCTAGCATACCATTATATTGAGGAAAATTGTCAAATTTGCCTAGTAATTATAGTGTGTTTTTTTCTTCTCTCTTTAAACTTTTATTTTTAATAAATTTATTAATTTTTTAATTAAAAATAATTATCATTGTATAACCACCCATAATATTAATTAAATTTTGATAGATATAACATATTATATATAAAAATATATATTGATATAATTATATTTAATTACAGATTTTAAGATAAATTTTTACTAGTTTAAAAAAATTGAATAAAAAAATAAAAAAATTATAATTTATCAATATTCTCATTAAGTTATAAAAATAATTAAGGCTACATTATATATAAAATTAAATTTATTTTAAAATAAATTATGTATAATATATATATATATATATATAATAAATAAATTAAATATATATATTTTATGGATAAATTAATACGATATTTTCGAAACAATTTAATTACATGTAAACATATTATTGTATTTGTAGGTTTCCAAATCCTATTTTTATTGTTTTGTTAAAAAAAAAAACTCTGAGTCGCTAATCATTTAACGGCGTTAAGAAGCATGTGAATGGGGCAATACGTAGAGTCTCTCTCTTAAGTGAAACACAGAGAGAGATACAGATATAGACAGATAGAGGAAAGGGGTTGTCCTTTACAGACTGTAGTTACTTACTCTTACCAACCAACACTCCCCACCTGACCAAAACCGCCATTTTTAACGGATTTCCCTCTCTATTTTCACCCTTTTCGGTATAAAAGCCCTACCTTTTCTCTCTCTGTCTAGGGTTTCGACCATTGTTCTTTTTTTTCTTTTCTTTCTTTCTGTCTCTTCGTTTTTGGAGAGAGACACAGAGACACAATCACAATCAATGAATCATTAGGGTTTTACGAATCCAAATGAATCTCATATCCTCACTCTATTTCCTCCCTCTGCTCTTGGTCTCGGCCGTCGCCTTCTCCCAACCGGAGCTCCGAGCTCTCCTCGAGTTCAAAAAGGGGATCCAAATCGACCCCCTCGGAAAGGTCTTGGACTCATGGAATTACGCTTCTCTTGCTTCAAATCAGGAAGATTGCCCTCAATGGACTGGCGTTGTTTGCGATGAAAATGGCAATGTGACCGCCTTAGTGCTCGACCGGCTTGGTCTAGGTGGGGAGTTGAAGTTTCACACTTTGATTGGTCTTGGAAACCTGATGAATCTTAGTATTTCGGGTAATAGCTTCTCCGGTCGAGTCGCACCGGCATTGGGTACAATGACTTCGTTGCAGTATCTGGATCTATCGAGGAATGAGTTCTACGGGCCGATCCCTGAGCGGATCAACGGTTTGTGGGGTTTGAAGTATCTGAATCTTTCACAAAACAAGTTTAAGGGTGGGTTTCCAAATGGGTTGAAGAATCTTCAGCAGCTCAAAGTGTTTGATTTGCATTCTAATGATTTCTGGGGAGATGTTGGGGAATTGTTACCTCAGTTGCGCAATGTAGAGTATATTGATTTGAGCAAAAATGGATTTTTTGGTGGGCTTTCTGTTGATTTGGAGAGTGTTTCGAGCTTAGCTAACACTCTTCGACACTTGAATTTGAGTCAAAATAGGTTGACTGGTCGATTCTTTAAAGGTGAAGCTATTGAAGTGTTTCACAACTTGGAAGTTTTAGATTTGGTTGATAATCAGGTCTCAGGTGAACTCCCTTCTTTTGGGTCGTTGCCTAATTTGCGGGTATTGCGGCTGGGGAACAATCAGTTGTTTGGGTCTGTTCCAGAGGAGTTGCTACAGACTTCTATACCATTGGTTGAATTGGATCTTAGCAACAATGGATTTACAGGTTACTATTTCACTCCTTTTTTTGCACCATTAATTATTTAGTCTCATAGATGCAACGTACGTCGAAACTTTAGCTGTTGAGACATGCTTTTTTGTTTTTTTATTAATTGCTTTGATGTTGTTGACTTGTTGTAGTGCTATGCATATCTCTATTATGGGTATTGTTTTCAAGTAGATTTGTTACATGTATTAAAGAATTAATTCTTTCCTTTCTCCAATTTGTACATATTGTTTGAGTTCAACTTAATTTAATTGAGTTCTAGACGATTCTACAATATTATTAGAACCTTTTTTTCTTTTCCTCCTAGAATGGCATCTTTGAAAGAGCTTTGAATCTAAATTATATGTTCTTCCTCAATCTCTCTTTAGCATAGTTTGTCTTGGAATATCTGTCAAGTGCCTTATTTTGCAAGTTATTTTTATGATGAAATTAGTATAGTTTGTCTTGGAGTCTTATGGAGTGATATCCACTGCAAAAATTTTGTGAACTCATGGTGATTTTGCAGTTTGGAATCTTCATGATTATAATTTACTTATTTCCAGAGTAGATATAAATCTCACGTTAGTTACAGTTAAGCATTGCACCAACTATGAGTTTTTTCTTGAGATGTTAGCAAGTAAATTTGGTAATTGAGATAAGTTGCGCATTGGCAAAAATTACAGTTAACACTGATTGCAGCCAATTTTAAACTGATGTTTAAGAGAGGCAAGGTGATCTCTCATACAGCTGTGTAGAATAATTAATTTGGAAGGGCATTTTGTTCACTTTTAGTATGTTATATGAGAGCAGAAGAGTTTGGATGAAATTGTACATAACTTGGTGTAAGATGCTTAACATCTTAATGTAGTCAAAAGTTCTACTGAGACGTGCTTATAAATGGATCCAAGATGCAACTGGGCTTAAAATGTAGGTTATGTGTGTTTGATCAAGCATAACTGGTTTGTATTCTGGAAAAAACCCATCAAACTAGCCATAATTCAGTGCATATATGATATATCTAATATCTGATATTCTTTTCTTGTTTGTGTTCAGGTTCGATTCAAGGAAGTAACTCAACAACTTTGAAGTTTTTGAACTTGTCGAGTAACGGTTTGTCTGGCACTTTGCTCACTGTTCCAAAATCTTGCACAGTCATGGACTTGAGCAGGAATATGATTTCTGGTGACATATCTGTCATGGAGGATTGGGAAGCTCCTTTAGAGGTTCTTGACTTAAGCTCTAACAAGTTGTCTGGGAATTTTCCTAAGATGACTTCACAGTTTAGTGCATTAAGTGTACTTAACTTGAAAAATAATTCCATAGGAGGCACTTTGCCTTCTATACTGGAGACTTCTCCGAGAATGGATTCAGTTGATGTTAGCTCAAATGACCTCAATGGGCCTATTCCTGGTAGTTTCTTCACTTCTATGACCTTGAGAAGACTGAATCTTTCAGGGAATCATTTTACTGGCTCTATTTCTTTTCGAGGTTCACGTGTAAGTGAATTTTTAGCTTTACCTTCAAGCCCACCGATTGAATATCTTGATATCTCCAGTAACTCTCTGTCAGGTGTCCTGGCATCAGATATAGGGAACATGGAAAGCCTCAGATTGTTGAATCTTGCAAAGAATGGCTTTTCAGGACAGCTACCAAGTGAATTGAGGAAACTTGGTAGCTTAGTGTCCCTGGATTTGTCGGACAACAAATTTACTGGTGAAATTCCTGACAAGCTTGCATCTAGCTTGAAATTTTTTAACGTATCTTATAATGATCTTTCTGGCTCAGTTCCAGATAATTTGAGAAAATTCCCAATCACTTCCTTTCGTCCAGGAAATAAATTGTTAATCTTACCAAATGGCCTGCCTCCAGCCCCATATGCTTCAGCTCGTATTCCTTATCAAGGTAAACATCACAGTCCAAAGGGTAATATCAGAATAGCAATTATTCTTGCCTCAATTGGGGCTGTTGTGATGATATTTTTTGTTTTAATGGCTTATCATCGGTTACAACTTAAAGAATTCCATGAGCGTAGTGGATTTGGAGATCAAAGCACAGGAAGAGATCTTAAGTTGGGAAGATTTACACGGCCTTCACTTTTCAGGTTCCACACAAATGAACAGCCCCCGCCAGCTTCATTTAGTTTTTCCAATGACCACCTTCTGACTTCAAAATCACGATCATTGCCTGGTCAGGCGGAGTTTGCAACTGAAATTGTAGACCATGTCTCAACTGGGGAAGTGGCAACTTCGTCATCTTCTGTGAATCCTCTAGATAACCATCCTGCAACTTCTGGAAGTAAATCATCCCCGGGTTCCCCAATATCCTCCTCTCCTCTATTTATAGAATCATGTGAACAACCAGTGAAGCTGGATGTGTACTCGCCAGATCGATTGGCTGGAGAGTTATTCTTCCTTGATACTTCTCTGGAATTCACTGCTGAAGAACTATCTCGAGCTCCAGCAGAAGTTCTTGGCAGAAGCAGCCATGGAACTCTATACAAGGCCACTTTAGATAATGGACATATGCTGACTGTGAAATGGTTGCGGGTTGGATTGGTCAAACATAAAAAAGAGTTTGCTAAAGAAGTCAAGAGGATTGGGTCCATACGGCATCCAAACATTGTTCCATTACGGGCATACTATTGGGGACCCAGAGAACAAGAGAGGCTTCTTTTAGTAGACTATATCCTGGGGGATAGCTTGGCCCTACATCTTTATGGTAAAATTCTTAAACCTTGTACTATTTCTTGTTTGATGATTACTGTTCCTATGCTTTATTTTTTGTTTTTTTTCACTGTTATTGTTGCTAATTGGTTGGATCCAGGAAGCAGCGTATTGAATTGTCATACTGCAAACTTTAGATATTATTGTGCCGACATTTTGTAAAAGAGTAACGTTTCTGAACTGGCGATGCCCTTGACGAATTCCTCTGCAGACTTGGAAGATGATTGTTGAAATACCATTAGGCTATAGAACTTAATGGAGAGAGATTGTTGAAAGGATGAATAGAATATTAATGTTCTTTCCAATTTATGGTATATTGTTCTGGCCATAATAATTTGCTTGCCTTTTGAGGGTGAATTTTGGATTTCAATCTAAATACAAGATAGGATATGTACCTGTAATTCGACCTTTCATTTCTGTAGGTACCATTTACCACTTGCTATTGTTATTTTACATGATCCTACAATAAAATCTTTCAACAAAATGTCTTAAAATAAATTCTTGGTAGTGCCTTGTGTATGCTAACATCGCAAAAGGAATTAGGATATGCAAAGTAAGATGGATCCTGAGGCTTTTGAAGATCTTTATGATACACTTGGCTTTCCTGGTGTGTCTGTTTATTGCTTTACATTTTAAGTTCATGAGCTTTAGCATAGGTACTCACAGGCATGGACTTGCACGAAACTGAGTTCAATAATGGTAGATTAGATATGCATGCCTCTTTTTCGTTCTCTCTTTGTTTCCTTTTAGGTCTTGCTGTCTTAAGACTGTGTGTCAATGTGGCAATATTATTATCCCAGGTGTCTGATGTTTCTGGGATGCAATCCTTCAATGTAGAAATATTTTGGGCCCTGCACCTTTGATCAATGAGTTGTTTCTGTTGGTTTCTGATTATTTCGTAAATGTGTTATGCAGAGTCAACTCCTCGAAGGTACTCTCCATTGTCATTCAATCAGAGACTAAAAGTTGCTGTAGAAGTTGCTCGGTGTTTACTTTATCTTCATGATAGAGGCGTGCCTCACGGGAACCTTAAGCCAACTAATATCCTGCTAGGAGGCCCTGATTATAATGTCTACCTTACTGATTACAGTCTTCACCGTGTCATGACACAAGATGGAATCGCTGAGCAGATATTAAATATGGGAGCCCTTGGATACCGAGCTCCAGAACTTGCTTCTGCTGCCAAACCTGCACCATCATTCAAAGCTGATGTTTATGCTTTTGGAGTGATCCTGATGGAATTGTTAACCAGAAGAAGTGCCGGTGACATTATATCAGGCCAGTCAGGAGCTGTTGATCTTACAGATTGGGTTCGGCTGTGTGACCAAGAAGGACGAGGAATGGACTGTATTGATCGAGATATTGCTAGTGGGGAAGAACCTTCAAAAGCAATGGATGAGTTGCTGGCAATATCACTCAGGTGTATTCTCCCTGTAAATGAGAGGCCGAACATTAGACAAGTCTTGGATGATATCAGTTCTATTTCTGCTTGAAATTTTTGTACATGTCTTGGAATTAGTTTTTTTGTTCCTTGACCTAATTTTTTCGTCCTTTGATCCCTTATTTCCCCTCCTCCTTAATTGGTTTTAGCCTACTGACGTGGGTCTAATTTATCACACTTCTCTTCCAAAAAATTTCTTGTAAAGTGACAAATATCCATTGATTATTTGACAGTGTTCGAGTTTTTTTTTTTGTTTTTTTTGCTATAGTGTTCGAGTTTGATTGTTTATTAAGTAGCTTTGCATATTTTGCTCTCATTTTTTCCTTTATCATAATTTGATATATTTATTAATATATATTATAATTTAATTGATCCTTATTAGTAAATGTTCTCACAATCACTTCATTGTTGCACATTCTGACTTTAATCAGTAATTAATATGTCATTTATGCATACAATAACTTAATACATACACTATCAATATAAAAAAATTAAATTTCTATTATTAGTGGCATATTACAGTATTGTAAGACACAAAAAATTAGACTTAGATTTATGTGTTAATTGTGAATGACTTTTTTATATTTTTGTAAGAGTGTTTATTCACCAGCTTATTTTTGGATCCTGATGTTGATCTGTAAACACTCAAAAAGAATGACAAAAGGATGTCAAATTGCATAAATCAGTATTCCTAGAAAATTTTAATTAAAATAATTATAAAGATTAGAGAATGTGTACGGTATAACTGTATTAAGATGGTTGAATTGATACAAATAATTTTGAAGGAGACATCTTGGGTTGACTTTTTCAGGTGTAAGTCTTGATATGATTACGCAGTTGTGTCATGATAGAGAAGTCTGAACTATCTAAACAACTTGTATCCTTGTTGTCACGTACCACTCAAATTATCTCTCAAAATTTAAATAAATTGTGCTTGTCTAAAGGATGACTTTTCTACAAGAGAAGTTTCTATAGTGGCCTAGAGATGTCTAGAATAAGCTAGAGTTGGATGGACTCAACTCAAGCCTTGAAGACTCTAGAATGTTCTAGAGTACGCTGGAGGGTGTTAGAATGGACTAGAATATTCTAGAACGTGCCGGATGGTTCATGAAGGATGTAGAAGCCGTTGGAAGCCTACGGAACATCCCGAAACCTACATGAAGGAGCTAGACAAACCTAGAAGACTCTAGAGTTGGCTAGAAGGTCCTAGAACCTTATGACATATTGTACATAACACTAGAAGACTCTTGTACATTCTAGAGTTAGAATGATTTAGAAAGTTGTGGCATAACCTTAAGCTTGAAAGCCACACTATAAATAGATCCATTGGTCTCCATTTGTAATCATCTTTGGGAATTCTTAGTATCTTGTAAGATAAACTCTCTCTATAACAATACAAGCATTCTTTTCAAACTCTCTTTCTAGTCTCTTTGGAGTTTTATTCGAATTCAAAGACAGTCTTAGTGCAACAGACAGTGCTAAGTGCCGCACGATCGATACTTGAAATTTAAGGTCGTGACATTGGTCTCTCTTCAGAATTGTAATCTTGACATCTTAAGTTTTTCAATGGTTATTTTCGTGCATCAAATAGAGTCATATTGAAAAGTTACGACATGTTAAAGTTTTTGATAGAATAATTAACACATATGTTTCAAATTTGGACTTCTAAATCTTGGTAGTTATTTATTAGATTCTTAAATATTTCTCTCAATTTGAGCTATTGGTTAAGTGGCATGTAGATGGTTGAGATTGAGCTCGTGAATCTAGGTTACAATATCTTTAGAGATTTTGAGGGAGAAAATATCTAGGTTATAGACACAAAGATGGAGATCGGGCAAGAAGGGGATCTTCACGTGGAGGTTCCAACAGTGGGAACTTGTAGGTATAGACTTGACCGACTGACCAGCTACCAACCTGGCCAGACTCGATGGATCACCGGAAAATCGAGCCGACCAGACAGGCCAATAAAAGTTTAGGCTGATCAGGAGCCCAAGCCAAACAGGTGGGGTACTTGAGTGACCTGTAGTCTGACCAGCCGTTGTCATCTTACGGACTAGTTTCTAGCTGGCAGTCTCCTACTTGGTAGCGGTGTTATCAACGGTGCTAGGATAATGAGAAATGATCAAGTTTTCTTCAATGACTTCATGTCTAAACTGTTTCCCAAGTCTATGGACTATTAGGCTATGGAACTCCAGCATAAGATAAGCTGTATACCAAGGCCATGCTCTCAAAGCTTTCCTTTTCTTTCGCCAAATGATAAGAAATGGTTTTCCACCCAGCAACTTTACCTTTCCTTTCGTTGCTAAGGCCTGCTCGATACTCTCCGATCTAAAACTCTCCCAACTTGTCCACACCCAAGTTGTGAAATCGCCATTTTCTTTTGATAAGTTCGTGCACACAGCTTTGCTTGATATGTACGTTAAGTGTAATCAATTGGGTGATGCTGACAATGTGTTTGAAAGAATGCCCGTAAGATACGTGGCATCTTAGAATTCAATGTTTATAAAGACTCAATAAATAGAGTGATCGAAGGATGTAAAAAAATAAATGGAGGGATCGAAGAATATAAAAAAATAAATGAAGTAGTTGAATGATGTATAAAAATAAATAGAGTGGTCGAAGGATGTAGAAAAATAAATAGAATAGTTGAAGGATGTAAAAAAATAAATGGAGTGATTGAAAGATGTAGAAAAGAGAAGTGTGTAGAATTTGATAATATTTGTGTAACTAGAATTATTTTTTAGTTTTATATTTGTGTGGTGTAGATTGTATGGTGATGATTATAAATAACTTATTACATTTGGTTTAATTATCCCATCAAAAATAAATAAGGCTTTGTATTCTTAGTTTGAGTGTGAATTGAAAGATTTCTCTTCAATTTGTGAGTTGCCTTTGAAAAATGTTATAATGTTTTTATTGTGGGTATAATAAAATAGTTTGTTTACTTGTTTGCATCCAATATTAGTAAATTTAGTTTTGTGTATTCTAAATTTTACTCAACAATTGGTATCAGAGTGAGACGATCAATGATTGTTCTTAGTGGAGTTATCTTGAGTTGTGAAGAGTTTGTTATCTTGCAAGTTTCTTAGTTAAGCTTTTTCGGTATAGTCGAAGTCTTGTCGACATGATGGGTGACCTTTAAGTAGTTGGAGGAATCAAGAAGCTCAACAACAAAAACTATAAGACATGGGCAATATGTATGGAGAAGTACCTACAAGGTTAAGACTGTTTGAACCTCACCTAGCTCAGTGGAGGGCACAAGAAATCTTGGAATATTTGTGTGTGGGCCCCTGGCGAGTGGTTATTCTGCCACCATGCTACCAGGTTACACGTATTCCTTTCACTCTTTCCCAACTTCGAACCTGTGACCTACCCTTAAGTACACATATTCTACAAAGTTGGTACTCATCAGGATATGGGCGAGGTTCAAACAAAAACTTATGAGAGGTTATTGGTGGTGACGGAGTTACACAACCAACAGTGGAAGATGCAAATGGCATCTTATAGAAGTGGAAAATTAAAGCAAGCAAAACAATGTTTGCTTTAAAAATCACAATTGAAGAAGAAATGTTGGAGCAAATTCGAGATGTCAAAACACTGAATGAAGCATGTGACACTCTTGTTACACTTTTTTCAAAGAAGAATGATATAAGATTGCAACTTCTCGAGAACAAGTTACTATCAATGGCGCAACGCGATATGACGATTTCCCTGTACTTTCACAAGGTGAAGTTGTTATGCTGCGAAATTTTGGAGTTAGATCCGAAAGTTCTTATTGGAGAAACTAGGATAAAAAGAATAATTATCCATGGTTTGAGACCTAAATATCGAGGGTTTGTTACTACTAGGGGTGTCCAAAAACCGGATTGGACCGGACCAAACCGTAAAACCGGACCGGACCGGACCAAACCGAATGGTTTTACTAATCAAACGGTCCGGTCCGGTTTGTATTAATTTTAAACCGTTCAAACCGGACCGGACCGGTTTAATAATATATTAAAAATTTCACATTATTCTTCATTAAATTATAAAAAAATCGAACCAAATCGGGAATTAAACCGGACCGAACGGTTTTATAAGTCAAACGGTCCGGTCCGGTTTTTATTTTTTAAAACCGTTTCAAACGGTCCGGTCCGGTCCGGTTCTAGTAATATGAACGGTTCGGTCCGGTTAGATTTTTTTTAGGAAAAACCAGACCGGACCGGACCATGGACACCCCTAGTTACTACTATACAAGGATGCCCGACACAACCATCTCTTGTTAAGTTTGAGAATTTGTTGGCCGGTTAAGAAGTTATGGCTAAGCAAATGGGAGGAATCTCGCTGAAGGGCGAGGAAGAAGCGCTCTACACTAGCAAAAACAGAAGCACTTTCAAGCAATACAAATGGTAATGGATATAAAAAGGATATCGACAAAGGAAAAATTCCTAAAGGAAATAGACGCTTTCATCAAGGGGGAGTTTGGAAGAATCACAGTAACAGAAAATTTGACGGTGAGTGTTACAACTGTAGGAAGATGGGTCACATGGAAAAAGATTATTGGAGTAGGAAAAAGCCTATTGAAAGTAATTTAGCTACTTCCAGTTTTGAGGAGAATAGCAAAAATGGTTGGGATGCCAAAGCATTATTCACTACAGAGGAAGAAGAATTAGCTTACAAGATTACAATTATGAAAATGCTGGCAATACTACTCCTGAGAAAAGTGCAGATCATGATCTGCTTGTTGAATGGGATAAAAATACAACTGCCAGTGGTTCAACCAACAATCAGTGGGAAGAGACAAATACCTCTACTTAGGGAAGAAAGGCCAAAGATGCTCCAAGATTTGATAATCCTATTCCACTTTCACCATAGTGGCTTCTGTTAAAGCCAGAAGATATTAAGCCGACAATGACAATTGTGGGAAACCCTCTTACCTCAAATCCTTCCTTTGGCAATCACTCAAACATCACGAAGTTATCAGGAAATAGTGAGGAGGTTCATTATATCTAGAAGAAAAGGATGTGTTTAGGCCATCTTTGTTGGATATGGAAACCGGTAGTCATGATTGATGGCGTGATGAGGAAAGAGACACCAATTCCTCTTTATGCAAAAAATGCTAGAGAGATGGAGATAAAGAGCTTGGTGACAACCGTAGGATGGATCGTTAGATAGAAAATTCAAACACGAAGCACTTTGGAGAAAGGCATTGTGTTCTATCTGATCGATGGACAGACTCGGGTAATAGGGATTCCAACTATGAACAAGGCACCTCTTCTACAAAGTCTGATGGTGACAAAAAATTAGATAGATTGATAAGGAGATCAGGTTATGATAGCACAAGATCTGATGTTGTAATGGACTATGTTATTGATTATGAGATTCCATGGGAGGATAATGAGATCCATTCACATCCTTCATCGGAGAGTAGATCTTTGGAGTTATCTCCGAGGTTGAACGGTCCGATAATGGTAACAATGGCATCAACGGCACCTACAAAACAACAAACGAGTCAGAACAACCTAACCCTAGCCCTATCGATCCCGCAGCAGCAACAAACGAGGAATGGCAGTGGAAGAGGTGGAAGAGAGGATTGTTAAAGTGAAGGTTCTATGATAGTATTGATCGATGCTTAAGGTGAAAGATATGTGAAACTGAGTAGAATGAATCTCAAGCAAAAGTATTAGAAATAGGTTGTTGATATTGTGAATAGTAGATAGAACTATTCAAACAATCCTAAGACTAATATTCAATGTGAGAATCAAATTGATACCGTGAAGAAGAAGTATAAGAGTGAGAAGGCTAAAATTGCTTCAGGTGGAGGACTTAGAAAGTGGCGTTTCTTTGAACTACTTGATGAGTTAATTGGTACTACGACAAAGATAGTTATGTTTGTTAGGTTTGGTGATGCGAGTGAACAATTATGAGCCATGACAGAAATGAATGAGTAGTACTATTCTACTAGGCCCATGTGTGTTGGACCTGGTTCTAACAAGAAGCCTACTATCACACAATAGAGTGGTTCATATCCTAATACTCAAGGAAATCAAGCTGAGAATGATCCAAATAATACAACAATTTTTGTTGGTGGTTTGGATCCAAACGTCAATGATAACGTGCTAAAAGAAGTATTTGGCCAATTTGGTGAGTTAATTCATGATAAATACCAGTTGAAAAAGCATGTGGTTTTGTATAGTTTGTCAATAGGAAAAGTACTGAGGATGCAATTGAGAGTCTGAATGGAACGATAACTAGTAAGCAAACCATTAATCTTTCATGGGGTCGCACCTTAAGAAACAAGCAATGGAGAATGGGTTAAAATAACCAATGGAATCAGGCGACACATCCAACAGTTGGAGGGAATTAGATGCAAAGTGGCAGATGAATGTGAAGAACACTTTTCTCCATGGAGAGTTGGTGTTGAGGGGAAGTGTTGAAAATCAACACTAACTCAATAAATGGAGTGATTGAAGGACGTAGAAAAATAAATGGAGTGGCTGAAAGATGTAGAAAAGAGAAGTGTGTAGAATGTGATAATATTTGTGTGACTAGAATTATTTCTTAATTTTATATTTGTGTGGCGTAGATTGCATAGTGAGGACTATAAATATCATACCTTGCATTTGGTTTAATCATCCCATAAAAAACAAATAAGTCTTTGTATTCTCAGTTTGAATGTGAGTTGAAAGCTTTCTTTATGAGTGTTTGTATTTTTCTTCAATTTGTGAATTTTCTTTCAAGATATTATAGTTTTTTTATTGTGGGTATAATACAAGTAGTTTGTTTACTTGTTTGGATCAAATATTAATAAATTTAGATTTATGTATTCTAAATTTTACTCAACATGAGTTTTGTCCAAATGAGATATTTTGATCGAGTGTTGTATTTGTTTCGTCATATGAGGCTTGCTAGAATTCATCTTGATTCTGTCACAATTATAGGGTTGATTGAAGCAATCTTTTTTGAGTTTTTAAATGCCATTCATTCGTTTAGAATTCGAATTGGGGTAGATGCTGATGTTTCTGTGGCCAATACTTGGATTAGTGCTTATCCAAATGTGGTAATTTAAATTTGGCCAAATCAATATGTTATGGGATTGACTTGGGTGTAAGAACTATGGTTTCATGGAATTCATTGTTAAAAGGATATGTGAATTTTGAGAAATTTCCTGATGCTCTCAACTTTTATCAAAAGATGTTGCAGGGTGGATACGGGGCTAATACCGACATTATACTAAATCTTATGTCGTCATTTGTACAACCAGAGGCATTGTTTCATGGTGAATTAATTCATTGTCATGGAATTCAACTTGGTTGTGATGCAGACATTCATGTAGTTACCACTCCAATATCGATCTATGATTATTGTGGTAATATTGTTTCTGCAAGATTTCTATTTGATGGCATGCCTTGTAGGTCTTATGTTTCATTTCATGGATGGCTACGATTAGTCGGTATACTGAGAAAGGGAATATGAATGAGGCATTGGGATTATTTCATGCGATGGAAGCATTTGGTGAAAAGCGTGATTCGGTTACTGTACTTTCTTTGATTTCAGGTTATAGTCAAACAAGGATGCTTGAGCTTGGAAAATGGATTGATAGCTATGCATTATCAAATGGATCAAGAGACAACATAGTTGTATGTAATGCATTAATTGATATGTATGCAAAATGTGGTAGCATAAGGCATGCTCAATACCTCTTTAATTTCATGCCTGAGAAAAATGTTGTCTCATGGACAACAATCGTAACAGGCTATGCTTTGAAGGGTGAATTTGTAGAAGCTTTAAATATTTTCTACCAAATGATGGAGCTGCGTTTGATACCAAACCATATCACATTTCTTGTTGTTCTTCAAGCTTGCACTCACGCCAGTTTCCTAGAGAAAGGATTGTTCTTACTTGGTCGTAAGAGTAAAGTAAAAGAAGCATTCCAGCTTGTTGAAAATATGCCATGTCAACATGATGCCAAGATATGGCGTACATTACTGGCTTCTTGCAAAATTCCTCATTATATGTTGAGATGGCTAACATGTATGCATCGGATGGAAAGTGGGATGGAGTCACAACAATAAGAACAATGATGAAATCTAACAAAGTGAAAAAATCTCCTGGACAAAGTGTTATTCAAGTGAATGGAAAGCCTCGTATATTTACGCTTGAAGATAGGGTTCATCATGAGGGTTTTTTCATATATGCAATGTTAGATAGTTTTATGTTGAAAGAAGATGAATATCCAGTACAATCGAAAAAAGTTTAGAAGATGAATTAGAATGAAACTATTGATAAGTGCATTGCCTAAACACGTTTCCACAAAAAGTTTAAATCCTATAAGATAGCCATGAACTTGTTTTTCTTGCTTTAAAGTAAAAAATGCTTGAACAATTGCTGAAAATAATTGTGAAGGTGAAGGTACATATTTAGTATCATTTCTGATATCAATAGCTTAGAAAATAGTTTCCATCCTTTGGTTGTAAATCCATTTAACAGGGAACCAAAAATAATAGAATTTAAGAGAGAGATGTTAACTTTTTAATTGCTATAACCACAATATTTATTAGTATAAAAATATCAATTCTTATAAAATTGCTCCAACATAATAGATTAAATCGATAAGGAAGCAAAACTTAAATAGTTAATGTTTTACTTTTCAAATGATCTATTTATGTAACTCATTTTAAAAATATTACTCCATAGTAGTTGTATAGTATATAGCTAGGTTGTACAGTAGCTATTGTAGAATTAATGCGGTGTAAAGTTGATATGTAATCATTTAGGTGGTTAGTATATCTGTTAGACAGCTTTCCATAGTATGGTAGCACTTGTAAAAGAAACTGGGTGTCTATTTGTCTATATGCTGCATATTGTACAGTGAATGAACATCTTGAGTTCACCTCAGTAACTTACCTGTGATATTCTTGTATGGTATCAGAGCTTGTGAGTCCTAAGCCTTTTCTTGCTTTGGAAAAACACCACAAAAACTTCTTTTGTTGCAACTATGGCAATTTTTATGAATGCATCTTCAGTAGTGCTGCCTTCTGTGGTTGCTTTTTTTTTTTTCCAAACATTACAGTACTTTCTTTCAAACTAAATTTGATGAATTACTTGATCTGGCGTGATGAATTTCTCAATTCTGGGATTGCGATGGGTTAGATTATGTTCTTGATTCACATAGTTATATTCTTGTTCAATTCATCTATGATGAATTGCATCCTAGTTGTACTAAACTCACTCTTAAATATAGTGTGTGGAATCAACGTGGAAAAAATTAATTAATTGATATGTTAGTTAATTAAGATGTACTAATTAGCTAACATGACATAACTTAATCATAAAAAAAATTATGTGTAAATAAAATAAGAGTATAGATATCTTTATATACAGAAAAATAGTTCAAGCACCTATGTGTAAAATAAACTAAAGTTTGGGTATCTCAAAAACTGTTTACCCTAATAATTTATTAAAAATATGTATTTATACATCTTTATTGAAGGATATGATGTATCAAGTGTGTGGGATACTAACAAGTAGAAAAAAGATGAAGAAAATCCTTAGTGTCAAACATGTCTCAAGATTGGTCATTTTGACTCTCAATGCTTTCAATAAAGAGATATCCTTATAGGCAAACATGGTACTATTTAAGGATCTTCTTTGAATGACTTAATCATTTAAGGTCTATGAAAAAACAAGTAGTGATGACAAGAATTGGTTATAATGGCACTTTTCATGATTACGAAGCTCTCTACTACTACAATAAAGAGCAATTAAGTTGTGATTTAAAGTTGGTTTTTGTTCAAAATTGACTTATAATGAATTTTAAGTCAGTCTGTGATAGAAAAAAATTATTAAAATTAGCATCGGTTTTACGTGTGAACCGACATTACTTTTTTTTTCTACAGAAAAATCGTCTGTTACATCTTGTTTTCTTTCTCATTTTTCGACCACTTCTGACCACTATTTTTGATGTTGTTAAATATGTTTTATTCCTCTCCAATTTCTCTTCTAGATCCACTATTTTTTGAACATAATATTCAAATTTTTCATACCCATTTTTCTTCATTTTTTCACTTATCAAACACTTTTTTTCTTCATTTTCTTCATTTTATCACTTCATTTACTATTGTAAGTATTTCTACAAATTATTTTACACTTATTATTCATATTGTTTTTATTTTAATGTGTATTATGTGTTATTGATTATTTTTATATATTTTTGTACTATGTAGGTTGTATATTTTTATTCAAGCTTAGAAGAGAAAAATATATTTTATTCATTTATTTATTTTAATAATTTTATGTATTTATGTTTTTGATATATATTAATTTTTTTTCAACTTAATTTTTTTAAAATAATTTACATGTACATTATATATATAATATTTATTATTGTATATATGTATAAAATATTTATTATTATTACATGCATTTATATATATATATATAAATTATTATATATTGTTAATGTTATAATGAGTTTATTAATTGTTTGAATTTTATGTATTTATTTTTATATGAGATTTTGATAGATATTATAATAATTTATGATTTCATATATAATAATATCTGAAATATTTTGGTTGGATACATATTTAATATGTTTAATGCCATTAATAGAAAATGAACAAATCTTGGATGTCAAAGTGTAGAATTGAGCATGACTATATTTCTTGAGTTGAAAGTTTTTTGAAATTTGCTCGTAAAAATAGTAATAATGAAATTAGTATGATTCGATGCCCATATGTTAAATGTAAAAATGAGAAATTTTATGATTTCGACGAGGTTAAGGATAACCTTAACCGTAGTGATATTCTCTTAAGTTTTAAATGTTGGTATTATTATGGAGAAAGCATTGATAATACTCATAGAGAAGAGATAAATAAGGATGTGAGTGGATTATATACATCTTATTAGCATGTACAGACAAAAAATATGTTTCATGCTGTTAAAGATGAACTATATGAGGATGATCACAAAACCTTTAAACAACTTCTATAAGATGCCGAAAAACCGTTGTATCCAGAGTGTAAGAAATACACTAAAATGTCGGGATTGGTTCATTTGTACAATGTGAATGCAAAAAATGGTTTTTCTGACAAGGGATTCACAGAATTATTAAATGTACTAATATATATGTTTCCTAAGGATAATGAATTGCCATCTTCAATGTATAAAGTGAAGAAATCTCTCAGTCAATTTGGCATGGAATATCATAAGATTCATACTTGTCTAAATGATTTCATTCTTTATAGAAAAGAATGTATGATATTAGATGATTTTCCGGTGTGTAAAGAATCAAGATAAAAACATGCTACAAATGAGACAATACCTAGAAAGACGTGCCCCTAAAGGTTCTTTGGTACTTTCTTCCGATTCCTCACTTTTAAAGGTTGTTCAAAAGTAAAGAGACATCAAAGATGTTGACTTGACATTTATATAATCGATCTGATGATGAGATTCTACGTCATCCTTGTAATTCTCCAAATTGAAAAGTAGCACATAATTTATCCCCTCAATTTGCATTTGATTCACGCAATCTTCATCTTACCATTATTGCTGATGGAATTAATCCATATAGTTTCCTTAGTAATAGATATAGTTGTTTTCCAATAATTGTGGTAACATATAACCTTCCTCTTTGGTTGTGTATGAAAAGAAAATTCATGATGTTAACATTATTGATCTCAGGACTGAAACAATCTGGATTTGATATTGATGTATATTTGCAACCTCAGATAGATGATTTAAAGACATTGTGGAATGATGGTGCAAATGTTTATGAGGCACATAAAGAAGAATACTTTAACTTGAGGGGGTCCTTTTATGGAAAATTAATGATTTTCCTACATATGGGAAGTTATCAAGACATGTAAAAAAAGGTTATATGGGATTCCCTATTTATAGTGATAGCACTTCTGCAACTTATCTTGTTCACGGACGAAAGATGTCTTATAAAATACATCGAAGATTTTTGCCATCTGGACACAAGTTTAGATACAAAAAGAAACCTTTCGATGGTCAAGAAGATCATGATCCTGTACTAAGACCTTTGCGAAGTGTTGAGATATTAAGACAATTGAATGGTATGACATTCAAAAGACATGGAAAGATGAAAAAAATAATACTCACTGATGGAGGGAAATGAAAGAGGTCAACTAATAAAACGAGTGAAAATGAAAATGTTATTGAATAAGTAGATCATGATTGTTGGAATAAAAAATCAATATTTTTGGAATTACCTTATTGGAAAGACCTACACATTTGCCACATCTTAGATATCATGCACATTGAGAAAAATGTATATGAGAGCTTGATTGGTACATTACTTAATATACTTGGAAAAATGAAGGATTGAATTAAAGTAAGACTGGATTTAAAGAAATTGGGCATACGACATAAATTGGCACCAAGGGTGAAAAATGATAATAATCGAACATACTTGCCACCAACATTATATACAATGTCAAAAAAGAGAAGGATGTGTTTTGTAAATGTTTGACAGATGTGAAAGTTTCTGATAGTTACTCATCCAACTTAAGAAATTTTATGTCTATCATCGATAAGAAACTTTATAGACTGAAATCACATGACAGTCATATCTTAATGCAACAGTTATTACTAGTTACTATTAGGTCAATTATTCCAAAACATGTTCGATTATCAATAATTAGTTTTTTATTATTCTTTAATACAATATGTAAGAAATCTATATCAATTGGCAAGTTAAACTCTTTACAGAAAGATGTTGTAGAGAATTTGTCTCTACTTGAGAAATATTCTCCTCTTTTTTTTGTTGATATAATGATTCACTTGTGTGTTTATTTAGCTTGAGAGGTTCAATTGTGTGGTCCTACTTACTTAAGGTGGATGTATCCTTTTGAGAGATACATGCAAGTTCTTAAAAGGATATGTAAATAATAGAAATCATCCTAAATGATGCATGGTGGAACGTTACATTGTTGAAAAGGTCATTGAATTTTGTTATGAATACTTTAGTGGTTGCACTGAAATTGAGAATCCTACGCACAAGTTGTTCTTTAAACGTCACATGATTCAAGTAGATAACCCTTTGCTCAGTGGAAGTAAGAAATTATTTATTGACTGCACTCGATGGGAAAAAGCACATCGAATCATTTTCGTAAATAATAATGAGGCACAACTGTACATAGTGTAAATGATGACAGGTTCAACCTTTTCATTTAAAATACAATTATTATTTATTTAAATATTAATGATACCTAATTGATATATCTTGAATAAAATTATATAATGCATTTAAACTTACTAAAGATCGATCCTAGTTATATAAAAAGGAAGAGAAACATGGTTGTATGATGAACATAAGCGAGAACTTATTAATTGGTTTCATAACCGTGTAAGTGTTATAAACAAGAATTTGTTAGTACTTCTATATAATGTTTTAAAACTTTGTTTTAAACACATTTAATGTTTTTATATGCATAGATTCGAGTTGAACTTAATAAACTCAATCATAAAATAACATAAACTTTAGAATGGCTTATACATGGTCCAGAATTCGATGTCAAATCATATTCTAGTTTCAAAATTAATGGTTCAAGGTTTACGACTCAAGCAAGGGAAATTTTTTGAGTAAATCAGAATATTAGTGTGAAGATAGTTGCATAAACTAGGCAATTTTCCAGTTCAAAATATGGTAATCCTGTACTTTTTGATAGAACACATTATGGTATAATTCAAGAAATTTGGGAACTTGATTATGAGGTATTCCATGAAATAGTATTCTTGTGTGATTGGGTTGAAAATGTTATCAATGTTGGATATAAAATAGATGATTGTGGATTTACCCTTGTAAATTTATCCAAAATAAGTCATACTGATGATCCTTTCACGTTAGCACTTCATGCAAAACAAGTATTTTATGTGAGCGATTAAATTGACACAAGATGGTCTGTTGTGTTAACGCATCCACAAAAAGAGTTCCACCATTGTGATGCTTTAGAAGATGAATACATGCTTGATACATTATCCAATATTAGTTATTTCTCAAACAAATTGCCTAATGTATGTGATGATCTAGTTGATGATGATGATTCTTCGTCATGGACTCGAAGTGATTGTGAAGGAATATATATATGATCAATAACTTAATTAAACATAATGTATTTTCTATATTATTCTAATAACTCTTGTTTATATGTATGGACTTAAAATTGTCAATTAATTTCTATTTATTCATTGTTTGTAGATATTTCATAGATCCTAGGGTGCCATAGATTGTAGATCCAAATGATTCATTGAGGCATTTGAAAAGAAGGGGTTGGGTTAATACACCTGATGCTCCACTTAATCCATATGATAAAGTACTCGTTCAATTCAATGCAACTGATAATCCATTAGAATAAAATGGCCAACAATTGAAATCTTCTATTGATAGACTTGTGAAGTCAAGTATACCAATCAATATAAACGATTAGACTAAGGTTGGAGATGCTGAAAAGTATAAGATATGAAAAACCATTCATGTAAGTCTCTCTTTTTTAATAATTAATTACATATATTATATCTTTTTTATATTATATCTCATCTAAAATGTATTTTTTTATAGAATTGTTTTAAAGTCCCTAATAATTGGATGAATAAGTATTACAAGACTGCAAATAAAGCATGGAAGGAATACAAAACTTCCAAATTGGCTAGAAATTATGTGTTTTCATACTTGGAACCACTTAATGAACAAGAACTATACAAAATCCTTGAAGAACACCCTTAGATTGAACCCCAAGTATGGAAAGACTTCACAGATTATAGATATACGGATGTATTTCAAATCATTAAGGAAGAACATCAAAATATACAAATGCATAATATTCTTTCTAACCATAATGGTAGGTCATCAAATCCTGAAGTTAGACAAAAAATGGTAATATCGAGTTGTTAATTTATATTTTTTTTATATTTATTTTCCTCAAATTTAAGTTAGTAAAATGGTTAATAAATTTATTTAATTTATGCAAGAAGTTGAATTGGGTAGACCGATTACCCGAGTTGAATTGTATATAGAAACAAAGATCCTCAAAACAAAGAAGTTAAGACCAATGAATAAACAAGGAGAAGAACAACTCAATAAGTTGGCTAGTAATTTAACTTGATACAAAGTCCTTATGATTTTTACATATTGATGTAATAATGTATAATATTTTTTTTCTTTATTATTTGCAGATAGCATTTCAAGAAATAATTAACATGAGTGAAATAATCAAACAACTAGAGAAAGATGCGATATATCATGCATTTAGGCGCGAGTATCCTAGTCGTGTTTGGAGAGGAAGCCAAGATTATGGTTATATGAAGTTTTTTAATATTTCAAAACAAAGGCCTAAGATGGCCAGTAAAGAAAAATATTGTAAAATTGAAGAAGACTTGAACTCCTTTAAGGCCTCAGTGTTAAGTGAAATTGCTACTTTAAAGCAATATCAATCATAACACATACCATACTACAATCAAAACATGCCCTTTTGGCCAAACATGTCACCATCCATGCTAGGTATGCCACCATCCCTACCAAGCATGCCACCCATGTAATCTCATGTCGTCCAACCTATATCCTCTATGGGATATAGTCATCCTATTGGTCCTCCATTTATGCTAAGAATGTAGATGCAATCAAGTAGTGGTTCAATATCTCTAATGCAATCTGTGCATTCTTACCATACATCACGTGATGAATATGTTTATGAGAATTTTATTCCAATAGCTACCTCACATGGGAGTCCTCCTCCATTTGATGAATTATTTATGATAAGATTTAACGCTTATGTAGATAGTCTATTATTTTTATTTTTTATTATATATTTTATTTATTATATATAATGCTTAAAGTTTTTACAGAATATGAAATATTTGTTCAAATATCCATCATCTATAAACTATGTTTCTATTGGAACGGTACAACAATTAAGTAATGATCAAATGATTCATAATCAATATTTTCCAAATTATTGGCTAATAGTAATTGATCAATCATTGTCCATTACCTATGCCTTCTGATGTTACCATAATCCAAGAAGGTGTTTGACAATATGTGACTTGGTCGTCAAATCAAATTGTGATAAATTTTGATATGGTATTATTTTTTTACTTAAGATAAAACTTTTTTTACTATTTATATTATATTATTATTCTTTTATTGTTACTAATATATATAATACTTCTTCTTTAGTCTATTATACCAGAATTAGTAAGTGCGACACATTTAAGAGATACAAAGAAAGTATCTTGTGGTAAATCTATGTATAGTGGACAATCATCGCACACTAAATCATTTAAGAAGAAGCCATGGAAAAATTATAGTTATGAATAAGCTATAAATTTTAGCAAAAATCTTGGCTCTTTGATGACTATTGTTGCGAGCAAGACTAACATAAATGATGGATGGATTGTGACACTTCCTAGAGAAATTTCTAGCATAGACATTGGGTAAACATATATATCGATCGAGTGAATACTGTAAATTTTTGAATTTCAAATGATCGATTTAAGTATAATTCAAGTATGGACAATGTGAGTCCTTAATCAATAAATAAATTTCATTTATGTAGAACATATAATTATATTTATATTATCTAATTATTTATATATATTTCTTTTATATAGGGCATGTTATTATCGACTTCAAGCTAATCAACTATCAAATTTAGCAATGTTCTATGATTCATCATTTGTCAATCCATATCAAGAGCATCATGTTAGCATTAGAGCTAAACAATTATGTGATAGGGTCGTAACACTTCATAGAAATCAGAAGTTGATAATCACTTGGTCACTAAAGTTTGAACAAGGTCAAGATCATTGGATATCATTGTATGTTGATAATCCTTGATCTATATGACAATTATGTTTGGTATTGTGACTCAGCTTCTATAGAATTGAGTAAAGACACAAAAACAATTGTTGAAATGTAAGAGTTATAGCTAGCTATTTTTCCTCTATTATTCTTTGTAATATTTAATAAATAACTAATTGTTTTAAACTTTGATATGGTATGGAAGCTGTGGAACAAGAGTAAGGGCATTGCCCTTAAAAAATTACATAAGCTTATATGGGACAAAGTTATCGTATGTACAAGCAAATTGATAATAATAATTGAATGAATTTTAATATTGAATAATAAAGATGTTTGAATATGGAAAATCATTTACACTTTTTTTTAGGTTCCACAACAAAATGATAGAGTCATGTGTGATAACTTTGTTATGAAATTTATGAGCGAAATCATCTCAAATATCAACATGTCAATTAAAGATATGGTAGTCTCTTTTACTAATATGCTTTTTTAACATATATAAGTTATTTTTGTGAATTCATGATATTATATTCTTATTTTAAATTTAAATACAAGTAGTTCTTTAGTTGGAACAAGTCGGGCTATGATATGCAAATTTTTGATGATTTACGAGAAGAATGTGCAGAACACATGCTTCAAATTATAAGATCACGAGAAAAATCAATAGAAGAATCTGATGATATTGAATAGAAAAGGACAACACCATGGTAATTTTTAATGCTTTAATTTCTCTATTCTTGTGTCTCTGAAATTTGGGCTTGTTTGATAGATGTTTATGTGCTCATGTATTTAAGGGAATGAATTGTTGTATGGATATGATAGAGTTAAGTACTTGGGACCTTTTTTTGCCCAAACACCATCTCATCTCAATGGAAATTTCCCTAGTCATTATGAATGAGACATTGCTGGTGATTTTAAGCAAAAAACTAATATTTTTCTCCTTGAAATAAAGTGAAAATATCACAAAATTCATGACAAAAGAGACATCATCACTTTATTTGTAATTTAAGTTAAATATATACATGTATTGTATATAAATTATTTATTTGTTATAAATTTATTTCTCAATTAATTAATATTTAATTTTTCAATTATTTGTAGTATTTAAAAACTCTTTTAAACATATTTTAGTTTTTTCTACTATTATATGATTGAAAAAAGACAGTAAGGATACCAAAACATGACCAAAATATGTTAAAAAGAATATAAAATTTAAAGTCAGTTCATGGGTTGAACCGAATTTTAAATCCCCTCTTTTTAAGTTGGTTCACCTAACGACTTAAAATGTATTATTTGTAGTAGTGCTGACTAAGGCTAATGTCTATAAAGGCAATATATCACAACAATTAAGATTATATTCTTCATGTTTATACCGATTCCATTTCTCTTAATGATCATTGGTTGACCTTAAAGAATGTCTTACATCCTTCCTAAGCTTCATTAAATTTATGTTTAGCTCATAAACTTTGTATTGATAATGGGATGCATGTTGAATTTCACCTTGAATTTGTATCAAGGATCCTCTCATATAGAAGATCATCTTTTAAGGTAGATCTGATGATAGTTTATCCAAGTTGTAGTATGTATCTTCTATTCCAACTAATTCCTCTTTTCTATGGGTGATTTTGTTTCCATTTTCTACCAAAGGTTTCTTTAGTAGTTACAATGCTAAGGATGTTAATTGGCATGTTAGCTTATGTCATCCTTTTGACATTATATTAAATAAAAGTACCAACACTGTTAATCTAGTGTGTACTATGATGAGTACTTAAAAAAGCTAATATTCATGGTTTTATTACACTTAAGTATGAATAAATAAGTTTGATTATGCATGTTTATATCATAATACAAATCTATATTTTTAAAATCATTGGTATTTCTGTTATATTTAAGGTATTTTTAGCTTCAAATATATAACTTGATAAATATATGAAGAATCACATCTGAAGCGCTTAATTTGTACTCTAAGATCTTAAAAAGAATAAGATAAGTTGATTAACTTAGAAAGGAATTGGATATATTTCATAGATTATTATCATCACAGCTTATCCTTTTGACATGTGGTGCACACTAATCATATCTCCACTAGAACATCAGTAATCCTAATTACATCATGATTTGATTTTTATCTTTTATAAATACATAACAACACCTTACAAAATAAGAGAGTCATAGAAATAATATAGAATTTAGTTTTTGTATACAAAGCCACCATAGCTGCTCTTTATTGTTATATTCTTAGTTTAGTTTTTATACACAATTTAGATTAGATAATAACAAATAAGAGGCAACGACAATGACATTTTTCAAATCAAGTGATTCAAAAAGGTTGCTCTAATCTAGAAAATCTTGTGAAGATCAAGATCTCAACTGTAAGTAGTGCACACCTATTATATTCTTTTGGGTATTAAAATTTGATTTGCATTCTTATTTTTTGAGTAAAAACATATTATATTAATTAAATTTGTTGAAATTAATTTATTATTTTGAATATATCTAGTTGATTATAATAATAAAATTTTAGTTTTGTTGCTTGTCTACGTAGATTATTTAGACGAATATTATTAATTATTATTGAATATATATTATTTTCTATTTCAAGATTTCTATAAAATTATTATTGAGGAATATATATTGACATATTCTTCATATTTAAAATAAAGTAATTAGGTTTTTTGAATATAATTTAGACAACTTGAATAAGAGTTTAAATTGGTAACCCGGTCGAAAGTATTGAGTTAGATAGTTTATTAATTATTTAGACAAAAGACATAATTTAATTAAATTAATTGACAATCCAACTGAAAATATTAAGTGATTTAATTAATAACGAGTAGTAACCCCACCAAGAGCATTATTTATACACAAAAAGGAGAATTAATAATTTGGATTTATATTTCATTAACTTAATTAATTATACCAAACATACTTAACTAGCTAAATTTTTCATTAATTAAAAATTGCATATATGCTTATAATTTGTTTGAGCCAATCTATATTTTATCTTTTTATTATTTTTGTCATTAGTTTAATTTTTTCAAAAATCAAAATATTGTTACAAAATGTTTAGGTTTATTTTTCATGTTTATTTTTAAGAAATTTATTGAATTATTTAAAACCACGTAGTTTTTTCTTAAACCGAATTTGGGAGTATACTTACGCTTATTATAATTGATTCATGCACTTACGAGCTTTTTATAAGTATACAAAGTTTGATTTTCAAATTTTTGTACATCATACTACTTTTAGTGCTTTTCGTAAGTGTGTTGTATGTCCTATTTTAAAGGCAAATAAACTTCCATTTGAAACAAGTGTACATAGATCAATAAAGTGTTTTTAGTTGGTGTGTACTTATTTGTGGACTAGTCTTGCTATTATAGCCACTAGTGCTAAGTATTTTCTTCTAGTAGTAAATGATTTCTCTAAGTGTACGTGGATCTATTTTTTTACCACTAAGATTCATGCCAAGGTATCTCTTGGTTTATTCAAAACAACTTCTGTGATAGTGTTTGATGGGATTATCAAGGAACTATAGAATGATGGTAGAGGAGTTTCAGTTTTTGTCTATGGAATTGGGTGCTTTGGGTGTTGATCAAATGATTACCTTTTCATATATCTTTGAGAAAATGGATAGATTGAGGAGAGTGGTTGAAAGAGATATAGCTTGCAAGTTTTGTATCTATGCTTTTTGAATTGTTGTTTATTTGCATAATCATACACCTACTTATATTCTTCAATATATGTCACATTATGAGTGTTTGTATGCTTGAATGCTTAACTATAATTTTCTCAAGGTTTTTGGGTACTTAAAATTTCCTTGCCTTAGGGCCTATGCTTAACATATTTTCACCTACATATGTTTTTTTTTGCTGTTCCTCTTAACAAAAAGGTTATTTGTGTTTTGATTATCAATATAAGAAGATTATTGTTAGTAGATATGTTGAATTTAATGAGTCACACTTTCCTTTTTTGGAGCAGACACAAAGTGAGGTACAATTTGATGAGTAAAAAAATTCCTTAGTCTTTTAACTTTCTATTCTATGTACCATACTCAATCATTTTAGTATTTACGCTCTTACTCTTAATATTAGTCCTTTGTTTCTACTTTTTTGTTGCTTATTTCTAGTTCATCTATACACTATTATGATATACCTTTATGTTCTTATCTCATGTGCTTATGCATGTTTCTTCAGCCATTCCATCCTCGGATAATGTTGTTCCAATATCATCTCTAATTCCTTTACTTATGATAATGAACCTTATCTTACTTCTAGTATTCACATGTCTTCTGATATTGTTCTCATGTCTTCTGGTAATGTTCCAGTTCCAAATTCTAATCTTCATCATATGTTGACAAGGTCCAAAAATAGGATTTCCAAGCACAAAATAGCTCATGTTGTCTCTATGTCTATTATTCTTCCTAATCTTGAACTTAGTTCTATCTAATAAGTTAATAAGTACAATGTTTGGGTGGATTCCATGAGGAAATAATATGAAACTTTGTTAAGAAACAACACCTAGGAGCTTGTTGCTCAAACTAAAGATATAAAGGTTATAAAGAATAAGTGGGTTTACAAGATCAAGAAGAAGCCAAATAGAGAGGTATAAAGATATAAGTCTTGGGTGAAAACCTTGGGGTATCACCAAGAAAAAGGAATAAAATATTTTTAAACTTTTGACCTTATGGTGAAGCATACAATAGTAAGATTGTTACTCAGTTTGCCTTATTTCATGGGTTGTGTGATGAGGCAGCTACATATGAACATCGTCTTCCATAATTGAGTGTTAGAGGAAGTGATGCACATGAAATAACCAAGGGAGTTTGAAGCCTTATCACATATTCCTATTGTATGCAAACTAAAAAAAATCCCTTTATTACTTGAAGCAAGCCACACATTCCTAGTTCCAAAGGTTGAGTGCTTCTCCTCAAAACATGGGTTTTCTTATGTCCAAGTCAGATGTTTCCATGTTTTCTAAGAAAACTCAATCTTTCATCAATATAATACTCATCTATATTAATGAAATCATTTTCACTGGTGACATTTCAGTAGTGATTCAAGAGTTTGTTACCATTTTGAATAATCAGTTTTCCTTAAAATGCATGGGAAAGCTATATTTCTTCTTTGGTATTGAAGTGTTCATAAATGATCAATATCTTCATTTGCCATAAGGGAAGTATATAAAGGATTTTGTTGAAATTGTAATCTTATAAGTCTATTCTTACTCAATTTGCTTCAATGAAACTGCTGTCCAAATTTGAAGGTACCTTTTTACCTGATCCTTTGTTGTATAGATATGTGGTTGGTGCACTTTAATATCGTTCTATCACTAGGTCCTACATAATCTTTATTTTCTACAAATTATGTCAATTTTTTTAGTCCCCAACAAATTTGCATTGACAACCAACCAAAAGGATTATAAGTTACTTAAAGGATACATTGAATCCTTGGATTTTGTTTAGAAAATAAGATTGTTAGAACTAGTTGGTGTCTTAGATGCTAACTAGGCTAGTTCCTCTAAAGATAGGTGTAATACAAGTGTTTTTTGTGTTTACTTTGGGAATACTTAATCTCTTGGTCCTCTTTCAAGTAAAAAAATTACTCTTAAGTGCAAAATTTAAATATTATGTATTGACCTTAATTATTGTTGAACTTATTTGGTTGAAATATTTGTTAATTGAGGTTTCTAGTGTGATAAATAACCTTTGTCATATGTGACAATATTAGTCCTTGATATTTTTCCAAAAACCTTGTGTTCCACGTAACGATTAAAAACATTAAAGTGGATTTCCACTTTGAACATGGGTAGGTTATTGACTTTGGATGTGCGTTATGTGCTTACTAAGGATCAAGTTGTTGATGCTCTTACGAAGGTTCTTCCCATTACTCGTTTGTTCAACTAGGAAGACAAACTTTTAGTGCTTCCCAAACCAAAGTTTGAGGGAGGATAATAATTTTATAGTATATAGTTGAGTTGTACAATAAATACTATAGATTTAATGCAATGTATAAATACTTGTAGTTATTTAGGTATAACTTCCTATATTATGATAACACGTGTACATGAAATTGTGTATTTATTACGTATATATATTGCACATGGTGCAATGAATAAATATCTTGAATTCACCTCAATAATTGAAGTGTGATACTCTTGTATTCTACCCCACCCAACCTCATTGTAAAGAATATAGGTACGTTTGTTATGTCATATTAGATAGTTTAAATATAACTATATTATATAAAATTATATCAAAATGTATTATATTTAATTTATATAGTGTTTGATAACAAGATGTATAATAAAATAAAATTGATTATAAATATTTTAATAAAATAATTTTTATTATAAAATTTATTTAAATTAATATTAATTTATTTTATAATTTTATTACATTTTGAAATTACAAAATATAATTTTTAATTTGAGATGAAAAAAATCAAAATACATAATTTTATTATTAAAAATTTGGACGAATTAAGTTAATTGTTCAAACTTTGATTGTATTAAGTTTTCACATAATTATACTATTTTTATAGTATATAATAATATATGATTTTACAACCAAACATATAATTATATAAAAAAATTTCAATCGATGTTTAGTAATTTGTAACAAACATATCGTATATGTTTAAAACAATTACATATTCATATTGATGAAATTAACATATATTAAATATATTTTGTTAAAAAATATATGTTAAATAATATTAGTTAAAAACATATATTTTTTTTTTCATGTTAGAACAACATTTTCAACAAATAAAATGACTATGTATTTATAATTTTCTAAATAAAAATGATAGAAAATTTGTCAGTGAACTCAAAATTAACTTAAAAGAGATTTGAAGAGTTATTTATCTTTAAAAAACATATCAAAATAAGTTTTAATAAATCAATAATAATAATAATAGAACATAAAAAAATAAACTTAAAAAAACCTTAAAAAATTCGGAAAAAAAGTTATTAAAAAAGGGAAAAAAAAGTAGAAAAGAAAAGGAGAAATAGAATGAGGTTAAAAATAAAAAAATCATATGAAAAAACAAAACCACAAAAGCCCGTGTGTACGTTCTTTTCTACCTTACCCTAATCTCCCTCTCTCCCTTATCCACACAAAGCTGGCCGTCAAGTGTCCTCTAACCGTATTGCCGCCGGCCAATCTTCTCTCTACTCTCCCACTTCCTCTCCGGTGAAGTATTCTGATTGGTTGGCTTTTAGTTTGTAGTAGGTAATCTCTATGCCTTATCTTGATTTATTGGTTTCAGATTTATTGTTTATGCTTAGAATTGCCGACCTTGTATATATGATGCTTTGATATTAGCTAGTTTAGTGATCTGATATGGTGGTTTATGTACCTTTTCAATCATTCAAACGTGTTATCCTCAACTTTTCAATACATTTCAAGGGCCTTACAAACTCTTGAGCCGCCCCTGGTACTTAGTTCTGGACAGTGGACACTTTAGGCTTGATCATTATGTAATGTTTGTAAATTGATTTATTTCAAGACGTTTCCTATGTCAGTATTGAAACACACTGTGAGTTGTAGAACTGAAATGAAGATTATTTTCGCGTGCTCATGAGGAGTTTCAGTGACAAAGAACCTTATAGTAAGACGCTGAGTAAGTATGTTAAGCTTGTCAGAATCGACCATTGTTTTCTTTTTGAAGAGCTTGGAAAGCGTTATAAGTGGCTTCAATGCCTTGAGGTTAGCTTCTTCATTCTTTTATTTTAATTTTTGTAGAATGTTTGGACGTTTTTAACTTATGGGTATCTGAGAATGTTTGAACTCTTTGACGTATAGAGCTAGAATGATAAATTTAACTTTTCATGTTCGATAGTTCTGCTTTTTAGAATCTACATGAAGTTATATTTCCATTGTAAATGTTTATTGAATTTTAAATAGTAATAGAACAATTAAGACTAAGACATATAAATTGCCTAGCTGTGATTAATGATGGAAGAACAATTGCTTCACTTACTCATACCATGTTCAGGTGTTCAGTCATAATGTGCTATCACTTCTGACTTTGTATTATTGTATTCAAAAAGTCTGTGCTAAGTTGTTACTTAGCAATAAATGATATGGCATGTAATAATTTGTTAGAAAAAAATGGGTCCAACTATTGTGCAATTTTTGCATGCAACATCTGTTGCTAAGCAACAATTTGATGTAAAAAGAAATATTCTATTGTATTGATTACTTTTTTTAATTTATATGTATTTTATAGAGATTATATTTTTAAAAATTGGTAGGGTAAGCCATGACATTCCCGCCCCAGCTAGGACAATGAGAAATGGTCAAGTTGTCTTCAATGACTTCATGTCTAAACTGTTTCCCAAGTCTATGGACTATTGATCTATGGAACTCTCGCATAAGAGAAGCTGTAAACCAAGGCCATGCTCTCAAAGCTTTCCTTCTCTTCCGCCAAATGATAAGAAATGGTTTTCCACCCAGCAACTTTACCTTTCCTTTCGTTGCTAAGGCTTGCTCGAGACTCTCCGATCTAAAACTTTCCCTACTTGTCCACACCCAAGTTGTGAAATCACCATTTTCTTCTGATAAGTTTGTGCAAACAGCTTTGCTTGATATGTATGTCAAGTGTAGTCAGTTGGGCGATGCTCACTATGTGTTTGAAAGAATGCATGTAAGAGATGCGGCCTCTTGGAATTCAATGCTTGTGGGTTTTGCCCAAATGGGATATTTTGATAGGGTGTTGTATCTGTTTCATCATATGAGGCTTGCTGGAATTTGTTCTGATTCCGTCACAATTATAGGGTTGACTCAAGCAATCTTGCCATTGAAAAATTTCGAAGTCTTGAAGGCCATTCATTCGTTTGGAATTAAAATTGGAGTAGATGCTGATGTTTCTGTGGCCAATACTTGGATTAGTGCGTATTCCAAATGTGGTGATTTAAATTTGGCCAAATCAATATTTTATGGGATTGACTTGGGTGTGAGAACTGTGGTTTCATGGAATTCATTGATAGAAGGATATGCAAATTTTGAGAAATTTCTGGATGCTTTCAACTTTTATCAAAAAATGTTGCAGGGTGGATACGTCGCTGATACTAGCACTATACTAAGTCTTCTTTCATCATTTGTACAACCTGAGGCATTGTTTCATGGCGAATTAATTCATTGTCATGGAATTCAACTTGGTTGTGATGCAGACATTCATGTAGTTAACACTCTAATATCAATGTATTCCAAGTGTGGTGATATTGTTTCTGCAAGATTTCTATTTGATGGCATGCCTTGTAGGTCATGTGTTTCATGGACTGCTATGATTAGTGGGTATGTTGAGAAAGGGAATATGAATGAAGCATTGGGATTATTTCATGCCATGGAAGCAGCTGGTGAAAAACCTGATTTGGTTGCTGTACTTTCTTTGATTTCAGGTTGTGGTCAAACGAGTGCGCTTGAACTTGGAAAATGGGTTGATAGCTATGCATTTTCAAATGGATTAAGAGACAACATAGTTGTGTGCAATGCATTAATTGATATGTATGCAAAATGTGGTAACATAAGGCATGCTAAAGACCTCTTTAATTTCATGCCTGAGAAAACTGTTGTCTCATGGACAACAATCATAGCAGGCTATGCTTTGAACGGTGAATTTGTAGAAGCTTTAAATCTTTTCTACCAAATGATGGAGCTTGGTTTGATACCAAACCATATCACATTTCTTGCTGTTCTTCAAGTTTGCACTCACGCCGGTTTCCTAGAGAAAGGGTTGGAGTTCTTTGATATGATGACAAAAGTGTACAATATAAAGCCCGTCTTGGACCATTATTCTTGTATTGTTGATCTACTTGGACGCAAGGGCAAAGTAAAAGAAGCGTTACAACTTGTTGAAAATATGCCATGTCAACCTGATGCCAAGATATGGGGTACATTACTGGCTTCTTGCAAAATTCATCGTTATATAGAGATTGCTGAGTTTGTTTCGCATCATCTTTTTAAGTTGGAGCCCCATGTAGCAGCTCCATATGTTGAGATGGCTAACATGTATGCATCGGATGGAAAGTGGGATAGAGTTGCAGCAATAAGAACAATGATGAAATCTAACAAAGTGAAGAAATCTCCTGGACAAAGTGTTATTCAAGTGAATGGAAAGCGTCATGTGTTTAGTGTTGAAGATAGGATTCATCCTGAGGGTTCTTTCATATATGCGATGTTAGATAGTTTTATGTTGAAAGAAGATGAATATCTAGTACAGTTGAAAAAAAGTTTAGAAGATGAATAAGAATGAAACTATTGATAAGGGCATTGCCTAAAGATGTCTCCACAAAAAGTTCAGAACCTATAAGATAGCCATGAACTTGTTTTTCTTGCTCTAAGACCGAAATTATTGAACAAACGCTAAAAACGATTGTGAAGGTGTATGGAAACATTTGGTGTCGTTTATGATATCAAGAACTTAGAAAATAGTTCCAATCCTTTGATTGAACCAAAAATATATAATTTAAGAGAGAGGCTAACTTTTTAATTGCTATAACCATAATATTTACCATTATAAAAAATATCAATTCTTACAAAGGTTGACTTAACCTAATAGATTAAATTTTAAGAAAAATTAAAATAGTTAATGTTTTATTTTTTACATGATCTGCTTATGTAACTCATTTTAAAAATAATATTCCATGGTAGTTGTATATTATATATTTAGGTTGTACGGCAACTATTGTACGATTAATGCAGTGTATAGTTGATATGTAGTTAGTTAGGGGATTTGTGTCATTTAAAAATTAACTATTTTAAAAACTTAAGTTATTAAGAAAAATGTTAATATTGTTTTTATATATTTGTCACTCTTTTATAAATGTTTATTTTATACCATTATGCAAACTATATATTTATGATTTAATAATTAAATTAATGAAACACTTTTGATAATATGTAAAAATTTATATGAAAAATGAAAATTTTAATTCTAAAAGATTAACTTAATGATTAGAAACACATATTACTTATAAACTATTTTATTATATTATATTATATCAATTATATTTATTTACTCTAATACTTTTTCTCAAAATGTAGATCATTTGGTTAATATTTTATATTTTTCTCAATTTTTTTTAAAATTATGACATAGGCAAATAAATTACCTTTGTTACATATTGTAATATGCTTTTTTTCTTCTTATTAGAGTCTTAATCTTCCAAACATACTTACTCACAAACAAATTCATGGCTTTAAAAAGCGTTCGAGGTAATGCCTAAAGGCGCGCATTTATGTGTTATTGTAAATTAAGTAGCCTCAAGGCTCCTTTTTTGGTTGTTTTCATTTGAGAAAAGAAGGAAAAAAACGTAAGTCTCCATGAGTATGTGAAAAAACGTTAACAACTTGTTATTATATATAATTGTGTTTTTTTTTATCATTTTATGCTTCAAAGTTTAAACTATAAAAATTATATTAGTTTAATCATTAATGCTGATTTTTTTTTTGCTAATTTTTTCCTTCTATTTTACTTGTTATTTATGGTTGTTTTACTTGTTGATTTTTCTGTTACTTGCATCGTTAGTCTTCCAAATGAGTAGAATTGCTAAGAAAGCTATGGTTGGACGTGGAGGTAGACGTATATGAGGAGGTGGATGTGGTGGTAATAGAAAAAGAGGTAGTACAAGTTGTAGTGCTCCTCAACCTGATGGAGATACTACCCGACAAATGCCTACAAAAGAGGGACCCAACCTGAAATATTGTAGGTTGGTTGAAGTGGCAAAAAATTATCAATGTATTAATTGTAACTTTTGTGATAAGTTGATTACTGTTGGTATTTCAAGACCTAAGGAACATCTTGAAAAGACACAAAAATGTAACTCCTTGTAATGAAGTTCTTGACTATTATTAACACATTCATTTGTGGTCTTTTAAAGAAAAGTAAAATGCCAAAGGCCGAGGTTCAAAGAAAGTGGGAGGAGATGGTTGGTTTTGGAAACGAAGAAGGTATGACATGTTGGGAAATAACGCAAATTCCCGATAAGCCAGATTTATGAGAAAACAAGAATAGAAAAATAACACACAAAATTTGATAACGTAGTTTACTAATCTTACGCTTAAATCCTGACCCTGCCAGATCTTTTAAAGTGAGAAATTACACACAAGGTGTTTACAACACTCACAACTCACAACCCAATTACACCCAAGAAAATTACTCTCAATTTTCTCTCACAAAAGCTTTTCTCTCTAAGCTTTTCTCTCAATTGGAATGAACACTTTGGATGGTTAATTCATTACAATTACACATCTATTTATAGGAAAATTCACTCCTTGAATTACTCCTTAAATTAATGGTTCCATAAATTGCTCCTTGAATTAAGCTCTTGTTTCGTCTACCATGAATTGCTCCATGTTTTGCTCCTCGTTTTGCTCCATGTTTTACTCCATGTTTTACTCCATGTTTTGCTCCTTAATTTGCTCGCTTAAATTAAGGAGCTTTATAACAATCTCCCACTAAGACCGATTTCAATCATGTCACACCTCGATCAATGCACCGCCTTTTCTAGTCTTTGTTATAAATGAGACCAGAAGTTTGAGCACAACTTCGGTTGTCAATAGTCACCACCTTTGTTAACATATCTGCCGGATTTTTGCTTCCTCGAATCTTCTCCGATATTAACACATCATCTTCCAATGTAGATGAAGTGATAAACGAAGTCCAATATGCTTTGCTCTAGAATGAAATGTCAATTCTTCGCCAAGTGTATTGCACTTTGACTATCACTACGCAGTAACATTCTTCTCTTGTTTGAATCCCACCGATTAACAAACCTTGAAGCCCATTATCTCTTTACTAGCTTCAGCATTCTTGCTACATACTCGGCCTACGTAGTGATAAGTGACAATTTTCTCGTATTTGTGACATCCAACTAACAGTGTAGTTCCAACAAGAATATATAACCGGTGGTGCTTCTTCGGTGATCAACTTCACCTCCAAAGTCTGCGTCTACGCACTTGTACTTTTAACTCCCTTTACTAAAGTACAAGCACTTTTCTACGTGGTGCCTCGCAGATACCTCAAAATCCACTCTCGATCGCTTCCCAACGAGTTTTCCTCGGATTTGACATAACCGCTAACAACTCCCACCGCATGGCCAATGTCCGGTCTCGCATGCACTTGCGTACATCAAACTTCCAATGGCCGAGGCATAAGGAACCTTAGCCATGAATTCTCTCTCTTACGTACGAGGATCGATCCTCGGATAGGCGAAAATAGTGGCCAGGCGCGCGTTCAACCGTTGGCATCGCCACATGTCAATCTTTGCAAAACACGATTGATGTACTCCGCTGAGATAATTGCAAAGGATCCTTTCTTCTTATTTCTTGTGATTTGCATTCCAAGAATCTTCTTTGTCGACCCAAGTCTTCATGTCAAATTCCTTTGACAATTCTTCGCTTCAACCTTTTAATATCATCCATATCGAACCTCGCTACTAACATATCATCAACATAAAGTAGTAAAATGATATAACGGACCTATATCTCTCAAGTAGCAACAATGATCAGCATTGCACTTCCGGAACCTTCCTTGTGCATGGTCGCCAAATTTTTTTGTACCATTGTCTCGGGGCTATTGTTTCGTGCCATACAAACTCTTCTTAAGTCCGCACACCATGTTCTTCTCTTCCCCCTTTCTCGAGAAACCTTCCGTCGGTACATGTATATCTCTTCATCTAAATCTCCATGAAGGAATGCAGTCTTCACATCCAACCGTTCAAGATGAAGATCTTCGATGGCTACAATGCTCAATATCGATCCGATAGTAGTATTAAGCTCACAACGAGCAAAAATGTCACAGAATAACTCTTCCTTCCGTTGAAACCCTTTTGACAACTAGGCGGGCTTTGTATCTCTTGGAACCATCACAAGCCCTCTCTTTCACCCTAAGACACCCATTTGTCAGTGAAGTTGCCTTCTTTCCCATAGGTAACTCGGCCTAGTTCCTCATGTCCGTTGGAGATGAGAGATTTCATTTCTTCTTTCATGCAAGCTCCCACTTGTTGGAATCTCGAGTCCGACAAGCTTCATCATAGCATTCGTGCTCCCTCCATCGCCGAAGAACATATAGTACGTATCTCCGTTAGGCACATGAGGTCGAGAAGACCTTCTCAATACGTGAGCTGGAGTAAGAGGTTGTGGTGTGTCGAATGCCGTGTACTGCTTTGTCCAACAAGTTCCTCCTGTCGAGGACTTGTTACAATTGGTTCTCATTGCGGAAGTATCTCGGGACATCATACGCATCCGCAAATACCGACTCATTCGCTCTAAGTCATCGCGTCTCATTTTATGCACGTCCTTATACATCACCCTTTCGTTGAAAATCACATCTCCGTTACGGATAACTTTCTTCTTTTCGTCATCCCAAAATGCGGTAGCTAAACTCATCCTCACCATAGCCAATGAATGTGCATTTCTTGGATTGGGATCAAGCTTATTCCTCGTCGATCACCGATATGCACAAATGCTACACAACCAAAAACTTTTAGATGTGATAGTTTCACCTCTTTCCGCTCCATACCTCCTCCGGTATTCTATGCTCCAATGGAACGAGATGGGCCTCGGTTGATCAAGTAGGCCGTTGCCGTGTCTGCACTGCCCCAGAACCTCGGTAGACTCGACATTTGTATACGAATGCTTCGGCTCTTTCTCGTCAACGTTCGGTTCATACGCCTTCGCCTACACCATTGTGTCGAGGCGTGCACACGCAGTTCTTTCCATTCTAATCCCGTGCTCATACGAGAAATTTTTGAATCGGTGTCTTCATATTCACCACCATTATCGGTTCCGAGCTTTTTGATCTTTAAATTCCTCATTTTCCACCATAGCTTTCCATCTTCCGAAAGCCTCAAATACTCGAGACTTATGCTTTAGAAAGTAAACCCATACCTTCCGAGAGCCGATCATCGATGAAAGTCACGGCGCAGTGTTTCCCACCAATAGATGAGATGGTCGCGGGTCCCCAAACATCGAGTTGAATAAGCTCTAGCCTTTCCTTTCAGATTCTCTCGCAACTTGTCCGAAAGTCGACTCTCTTTTGCTTTCCAAGTATGCAATCTTCGCACATGTCTATCTCCAGATTGTAGACTGAAGTTTTCTTCGAGTGCATAATCTTCATCCCCTTCTCACTCGTATGGCCTAGTCTCGGTGCCATAGATTTGGTGTTTCATTGCTTACGTAACCGTAATTGAACAACGTGCCTCTCGTCATGTAAAGAGTGCCACTTTTCTTGCCTCGAGCAATCGTCATTTGCACCCTTTGAAATCTTCCAATCATCACCACGGAAGATCGTAGTGTAGCCTTCATCGGCCAATCGCCCACCGAGATTAAGTTCCTTCTCGAGATCGGGAATATGCCCGACATCCTTCGCCTCAAACAAATCCGTTCAACTTAATCTTCACTACACCTTTGCCAATAATAGCACATGGTTGATCATCACCAAGATATACCTTTCCAAGGTTTCGGGGACATATTTCTCGAAGAATTCTTTTTGTGAAGTAGCGTGGAACGATGCTCGCAGTCTAACACCCAAGATTCTTCCTCGCTCTCCAAAGAGCATATCAATGCATCATCTCCTCCCGAGTGGAAGTAACATTTGCCTCTCGCCTTCACTTGTTTGTCCTTCGGTGCATTCTTGCACTAATTTTTGTAGTGCTTCTTCCACAATTCCAACACTCGATAGTCTTCGAGCTACGGGAATTATTAGACTCCCGGATTGGACCTCCCGTCCTTTGATCTACCTCGGTAGTCCGTTCCGCCACATCCATTCCCTTTGGTTGAATTTCTTCCTCTCGACTCGTATGCAAACCGAAGAGGTTGACGATTCTCTACGCTCTCTACGGATCTCTTCACCGAGAACCAAATCACGAACATCGTCAAATTTCAACTTATTGCTTCCCGATGAGCTACTTCCACCGTGATGACAGGCATTCCACGGTAGCAGAAGACAAAAGTATCAATGCTCGTACTTTTCATCGACCAATTCCACCGAACTCAACCGGGGTTGTAAGCTGTGTTGAGTTCATCGAGATGTTGAGCTACCGATGCACCTTCACCATCCGCAAAATTGAACAAGCGCCTCATCAAGTGCACTTTGGTTGGCCGATGGCTTCTCATACATATTGGAGAAGGCTGCCGTAAGACCGTGGTCTTTTCCTTTGCTATGTTAAAAGCAACATTACGGGATAACGTCAATCGAATAACTCGAGCTATTCGTCTGTAAGATTCCAATCTTCTTCCTTCATAGCCCTCGGCTTCTTCCCTGAGAGAGGTTGATATAGATTTCTTTGATACAGATAATCCTCTATCCTGCATTTTCCAAAACCCGAAATCTGTGCCATCAAATTTCTCGAGTTTCACCCTTCCTTCATCTGCGGCCGTATCAGCTCCCACTAAAATCCGACTTCCTCACGGATCGTTTCCGATTATTTCTTGCGTAAAATTGATGTAAATCACTACCAATAGCTTTGATACCATTGTTGGGAAATAACGCAAATTCCCGATAAGCGATTTAAGAAAACAAGAATAGAAAAATAACACACAAAATTTGATAACGGAGTTCGGCCAATCTTGCTTACGTCTCCTGACTGCATAGATCTTTTACTGAAAGGGGAGAAATTACACAAGGTGTTTACAACACTCACAACTCACAACCCAATTACACCCAAGAAAATTACTCTCAATTTTCTCTCACAAAAGCTTTTCTCTCTAAGCTTTTCTCTCAATTGGAATGAACACTTTGGATGGTTAATTCATTACAATTACACATCTATTTATAGGAAAATTCACTCCTTGAATTACTCCTTAAATTAATGGTTCCTTAAATTGCTCCTTGAATTAAGCTCCTTGTTTTGCTCCATGAATTGCTCCATGTTTTGCTCCTTGTTTTGCTCCATGTTTTACTCCATGTTTTGCTCCTTAATTTGCTCCTTAAATTAAGGAGCTTTATAACATGACATCTTGTTCAACTCTTATTGCACCTATAATTTGTGGTTCTTTCTCTAGAGATTCGTGGACTAATGGATAGATTTGTTACAAATATTTGCAAATGATGGTTTGGGGGTTATTGAGGAAGTTCAAAAACTACCATCTAACTAAAAAGAGCATGAGAATTTAGTTTGGAGAGCTATTAAGAGATATATAATTGAAAATGTTATTCCTCTCAATACATTAAGGAGTCCTTCATTTACCAACATGGTTAAATGTATCGAAAATTATGGAAGGAGGTTGAGAATATAATGATATTTTTAATAAGATTTTGGACGAAGAAGTAGAAGACACAAAAGCTATTATTAATGATGTGAAGTTGACACGGGTGAACAAGGAGTTTAGATACTTTCCGAAGGCTGGAAGGATATCAAAGGGAGGAGTATATTAAATTTCTTAGTAAATTATCCAGAAGAGATCGTTTTCTTAAAGTTTGTTGATGCATCAAATGGTTTTAAAGTTGCGAAATTGATGTTTAAATTGCTTGATGATGTTGTAGAGGCACTGGGAGAAAAGGTTGTTGTCTAAATTGTCACAAGTAATGCTTGAAACTACAAGGCAGGTGGAGAATTGTTGATGCAAAAAAGAAAAAAAACTTATATTGGCATAATGTATAGATTTGATGCTTGAAAGAATTGATCAATTCCTCTAACACAGTAATGCATTGTTTAAGACAAAGGAAGCGAGCAAATTTATTTACTATCAGTTGGTAAAAGGTTCATGAATGTTAATTATTTTCATGGATAATCTATAACTTATTTTTAGATTCGATATCAAGTTTATCAAGAGAAATTTCACAAACGTTGAATTTTATATAATCACAATTTTTGTATATATTTTATAACTCTCCTACGTAATATTGTTGTTAGGTAATTTGGATAAAATGGTATAATTATAAATTCTTCCTCTCAAGATCTTCCTTAGAAGAATATCAAATAACAGAGAAATAGATAATACACAACACAAGAATTATAGTGGAAACTCCAAATTAGAGAAAAACCACTTTCGTTGTCAAAAGACAACCAGAGAAAGATTCACTATGTGGAAAATTGTTACAACCACACTCTCAGTAATTTTCTCACACACCCAAAAGACAAGAGCAATTACAAGCCCAAGAGAATTTTCCCACAAAATTCTCTCACCCAAGAACTTCTCATACAAGCTTTTCTCTATTTTTGGGATGATTATCAATGAAGAAATGAAGCCATATTTATAGCCTTCAAGCTCTCATTTCATATGCCAAACATTTCTTCATTCAACAAAATTAGGCTACCTAATTTTCCTATTCTTTATTCAAACAAGGTTAGGCACCTCCATCTTTGACAATATGGTAAGCCATCTTCCATGAATTTTCTTCTAAATTAGGCACCTCCTATTTTGACTAACAAACCTAATATTATTTTTAATCAATCATAACAATCTCCACCTTGATTAAAAATAAACATGGTTACCACTACAACACTGTCTATTCCAACAGTCATAATTCTCTACACCGAGAATTATCATACTCCACCATAAAGAGTACACCCACTTAGAATTAATCATCAATTCTAAGAATTTCACATCGGCTCATGTCGAAAAAAAAAACTTGTTGAAATTTATGGTGCAACTCTCACACTTGGTTTTCTCGAGAGTTCATCAGCAATCGACATCCTTTCCACCACACACCTTGCATCTATACCAAGCCAATGCTCGTGTGCAAACTTGTGGACCCGCTACCAGTAACACACCCTCTTTCATGGAAATATTTAGAGACTAGTGGCATGCCATGAGGATGTACACGCTCTTTTCAAAGAGCATCACTAGTCTTTGAAAACAAACATACTATTAGCGTCACTGTCGGTATTTGAGCTTCTTGCAGGATCAGCTCCACCCTTTGGACAATTTCTTTTGAGGTGCCCAGATTGTCCACACCCCCAGCACAATATCTTCTTTTTCATGAAATTGTTTTTCTTTCGGTTGTCAGCTACCAATGCTGAGTTTTCAGGCGAAACATTTCTTTCACCACTCAGCCTTTTTTCTTCAGAAAACAACTTGCTAGTAACTTCTGAAAAAATTATTTTCTCCTTTCCATTAATCAAGATAGGTTTCATGTGATCATAAGAAGATGGAAGAGACCAGATGAGCCTTAAAGCTATATCTTCATCATCAAGTTTAAATCCAATGGTTTCCAGTTCAGAGACAATACCATTGAGAACATTTAGATAGTCAGACATAATAGTTCCTTCATTCATATGCAAAGTATGAAACTGCTCTTTCAAATACACCCGATTTGAAACCCCTTTTGCTTGATACAATTCTTCAAGTTTTTCCCAAATTTCTTTAGCCATAGATATTCCATGCACATTTGCAAGAATATTTTTGGCCAAACAAATCCGAATTGCACTTGCAGCTCTTAGATCAAGATCTTCCCAATCTTCATCACTTATATTGGTTTTATTGGACTCAATACCAGTAACAAGGGCTGGTTTCCCCTTTAACGCCTTGTGTAACCCATATTGGATCAACAAATCTTTGACTTATACTTGCCACAAGCCAAAATTGATTCTCCCATCAAATTTCTCAATGTCAATCTTGACTCTTGACATTTCTCCTTCTTTCTTTGAAATTGGCTCTGATACTAGTTGTTAGGTAATTTGGATAAAATGGTATAATCACAAATTCTCCCTCCCAAGATCATCCTTAGAAGAATATCAAATAACAGAGAAATAGATAATACACAACACAAGAATTATAGTGGAAACTCCAAATTAGAGAAAAAACCACTTTCGTTGTCAAAAGACAACTAGAGAAAGATTCACTATGTGGAAAATTGTTACAACCACACTCTCAGTAATTTTCTCACACACCCAAAAGACAAGAGCAATTACAAGCCCAAGAGAATTTTCCCACAAAATTCTCTCACCCAAGAACTTCTCATACAAGCTTTTCTCTATTTTTGGGATGATTATCAATGAAGAAATGAAGCCATATTTATAGCCTTCAAGCTCTCATTTCATATGCCAAACATTTCTTCATTCAACAAAATTAGGCTACCTAATTTTCCTATTCTTTATTCAAACAAGGTTAGGCACCTCCATCTTTGACAATATGGTAAGCCATCTTCCATGAATTTTCTTCTAAATTAGGCACCTCCTATTTTGACTAACAAACCTAATATTATTTTTAATCAATCATAACAATTGTATTCATGCATTTAATAATATATATTCACATCACTTGTAATTATTTTTATTATTAAAATATTTATTTAAACTCGAAACAATTTATGAAATTATCACTTATTCTTTACTTTAAAGTGATTTAATATTTTAAAATATATATTCTAAAAATAACTTTTTATATTATTAAATTTTTTAATGAGTTGTAAATAATTAAGCATAAAAAACTTATTTCTTATATTACTAATTTGTCACTACCATCTAAACATTCATTTCAAGAGTTAAAACAAATGGGTCTGCCGAAACAAATATGCGCAGTCAATATCAATTATATTGAATACAGAGTAGAGAAAAGAAAATAATTTGTGTTACCAGATTTGGTTTCCTTCTTCAATTTGGTAATACAATGGAGACGTATACACCATGAAAATGTGAGGCTGGTGTTTCATACATTAGCAATATAACTTTGATTCTTCGGTGGAGCAGTAAACCATCATAGATATAAATACATATTGTGGCGACAACGTTGGATAGGGTCTAAATATCGCTCTTGTTAGTCTTGAAAACTGTAAAAATAATAGAGGGTCTCATAAATGAGATACATCGATACAGTATCATAGTAGAAAAGTTAGATGTTCCGATGGATTGATGATTTTTCTTTTAAATCATGGTCGTAATTTAAGTTATTTCTATCTAAATTTTCTATATGTTATTACTTATTTTCGCTTTTATTTTTAATATGTGATTACTTGATTGACTGTTGTGATTAGTTTAAAAAATTATAATTTAATAAAATTAAAAATAATATATTCATCGTTCTTTAGGTTTATGAGGTTTGGTTTGGAACTTTTACTAAAAATATAATTTGTAAGTAGAATCCTTTTTTGACCAACAAAATAATAGTCTTAAACAACACTTACACACATACGACTTTGTCCTCAGTGGCTCAACTCGTTTTGATTTTTATTGTATAAATGATTCTATAATTTTAAATTTTGCACACATATAGTTTTACATGTGATGATCGATGTTATACACACACTCATGAATACACATTTGTTATGCTTGAAGTTTATAATTTTTCTTGAAAAGCTCTAGGACTTCAAGTGATCCTAACTATAAAATTATGTTAAGTTCTATTTTTTTACTTTTTAAAACTTTACCATAGTAAGGCACTTCGTATTAAAAGATTTGTCTATTGTGATGTGTTAAGCTACTACAACTAACAGAGAGGATTACGTTACAAGTAGTGTGAAAGTTATCATGCTAAGTTTTTAGCTCATGCAAGTAAAATAATAAATTAAAAGAATTGTGTAAAAAGCAATTGTTTGTAAAAAAAAATATACTTAACATGCACAAAAAAAGAGAGCCAAAAAATGTTAAAAATAAATAAATAATTATGTACCTCGTTTATAAAATAAAAGGAAATAAAAAAATTTTAAATCCCCTCTTTTTAATTTTTTTTTGAAGACTCAATTGCGATTTTACATAAAAGGTGATATTTTTTCTTTCAATTCTTTCATAATTGATTGTAAATAAATTAATTGGTATATTAGTGGAGTTTAAACATATATACTGTTTTTAAGTAAATATTAATATATCATTATATGTGTCAAGTGTGTTTGTATTCTTCTTCTATACTACTTATTTATACGATAGATAATAATGAGTTCTCAATTTTGTGTGTGATTGTTTATGATTAAATTAATGTATTACATTCTGTGGCTATTTATGAAAATAAGAAAAGTAAAAAAAATCATATTTTAATTTTTTTATTTACATTTTTCCTTATTTATTCATTATTTAATTGATTTTACACTTAGAGTATCATAATATTTAGAGGGAATTTATGTTTTATTGCACCTTAACTTTAAAGAAATTTTAACTTCATTACATCTTTGCATACATATTTTTCAATTGTTTCTTGCATGTATAATTTATCCTAATTGCCTTGAACTTTTGGTATGTTAAAAAAGGAGAAAAATGATTCACCTAGTTTCATTCTCATATTTCATGTTGTTATGAATATAGAAGGAGAGAGTGCTTATAACGGAAAAATGTTTTACATCATTTTGTTTTATGTTGAGCTAAATTTATATGAATACGTACATTATATGATTTTTCTTTATACTTTGTTTATTTTTATGTAAATTGAACTAATGTATAATGAGATTTTTAAGTCAAGTTATTGTATGCTTTATCTATGTGGTTTTAGTTACACACAAGCTTTTTGAATTATAGTGAAGATGAATTCATCGGATCATAGAATGGTTCTATTATGAAATCTAAAACATCAATGTAATTTTACTTTACTCCCATAAATGTCATGCAGTGAGAGAGATGTTTTATCACATGAAAATATTAAAGAGGAAATTTGTAAGTACTATAATTGTTGGTTATTTTTGTGGGTAAAACATTTACTTATAAACTTGTTTTTAGGTTTGTTATCAAGTCTAATAAGAAAAACTTAACAAATGCTCGAGTTTTAGATAGTCGTAATTCAGATATATATTTTATAATTATCACATATAGTATTACACTAATACATTAAATAGCACATGTTCATAACACTTATAATTATTTTTATTGTTAAAATATTTATTTAAACTTAAATTAATTTATGAAATTGCAATTAATATTTTATTTAATGTACTTCAATGTTTTTTAAGATATGTAATAAAAATAATTTATTATATTATTAAGATTTTTAATATATTTTAGATAATTAATTTTAATATTATTAGATTATTACTACCCCATATATATATTAATGATTTAAACAAATCAGTATGCCAAACCGGATGTGTGCAGCCGAATAGCAATTACATTGGATATAGAGTAAAAAAGAGAAAATGATTTGTGTGACCAGATTTGTTTCCTCCTTCTATTCGGTAATAAGGTGATGGATATTGGATATATCATGAAAATATGAGGCTGGTGTTTCATACAGTAGCAATATAACTTTGTTTGGTCAGTGAACAGTCAAGCATTAGAGATATAAATATATAGGGCGGCGGCAGCAGGTAAAAGGCCGGGGATTAGTTATATTGTGACATAAATTAACTTGAAATTCTGTAAGCGTTGATGATATATTTTTATATTTATATAGTTTTTTATTAGATAACTAAGTATTTAAATTAAATTAAATGTAATTATATTATTTGATGTAATTATTAAATTTTAAAAAAATTATTTTTTTAAAATTGTGCTTAATCTACTTGTTCTACTATTTATTATTTAATTTGATTTATTTGATATATATTTTAAACCATTTAATTAAAATTATTTATTATTAAATTTATTCTAGATATTTGTGTTTTTTACATTAACCTTATTGACAGATTGATATGTGAACATGTCTTATTGATGATGAGTTAATTATAACGATGATATATATAATGCTCATTTTAATCTTGAAAACTACAAAAATAGAACAAAAGCTAGTATATGTAAGATACACTAGGGTAGTATATTAGGGAGTGTAGTATAAAATCTAACTTATATTTGTATATTTGATTTTCATAGTAAAAAATGTTAAGTGATTAAGTGAATCGATGGTTTTCCTTATAAGTTATAGTCGTGACCTAGGTGATTTTCATTTAAAAATCTCATGTGTTATTTACCTATTTTTGTTTTTACTTTTGATACACAATTCTTTTCAAGTCATTGTGATTAGTTTATAAAATTATAATTTGATAAAATTAAAAATAACTTATTTATCTTTAGATATATTTTAGAATTTTTAATTGGGTTTTAGCACTAATTTTCTTAAAAAAGATCTTGTTAATTATGTTGCTACTAGATTTACTACTGCATATTTGACTTTGCAAAGCATTTACAATTTAAGGCAACCTTTGAAATTGATGTTTATTAATGAAGATTGATTAAGGAGTTCATTTGCAAAGAAAAGTAAAGAAAATGAGGTGACCAAGATTATCTTAAAAGACAATAATTTTTGGTCTTGTGTAGCATATGTCATAAATACCACATCTCCATTAGTTACGGTGTTAAGATTGGTTGATTGAGAAAAAGAGCTAGCAATGGGATTTATTTGTAATGCTAGATGAAGCTAAAGATGAAATAGCAAAAAAATTGGGTGAGATGGAGGATGCCTACAAAGAAATATGGGGTATTATTGATGAGAAGTGACAATTTTAAATGCATCGCAACTTGCATACAGCTACGTATTTCTTGAATCCTAGGATGTACTATTCAAAAAAACTTCTCAAACCATGTTGAAGTTAAGTTGGGCCTTTATGGTTGCATGGAGAAATTGACTTAAGATAAAAAAGAAAGAGATGATGTTTTTGTCCAATTGGATTGATACAGGTACAAATGAGACTTGTTTGGTACACAACAAGCAAAATGATATATAACAAGGCAAAGTCCTGGTAATTTATTAAAACTTAAAACTCTAATCCTAAATATTTAATTTAAAATTTTTAATTCAGTTTAATAATCATGACTTGTGTTCATGTACATTGTAGCTAAATGGTGTATGGCATTTGGGATTCAAGTTCTTGAATTACAAAAGTTTGTTGTAAAGATACTAAATCTCACTTGCTCTTCATCTGCATATGAGCCTAATTATAGTACATTCAATTAGGTATAAATAATAAGAATTGATCTTTACGAGTATTAGTATAATAACTTTGTTAATGTCATTTTCTTTTTTTAATTTGTTAGATTCATACTAAGAGATGAAACCCATTAAGCACAATTAATATAAACAAGTTAGTATATGATAAGCTAAATTGATTTTTGTTAGTCTGATCTGATTTTTGTTATTATGTTTGTTTAGCTTTGCTTCCCGCGCTTCTCTAATGCGCTTATACCCCTGTATTTTTTGTTTGCTTTCTGTTACACCAGCTGGCGTTCCAACTGGTTTTGGATCTATATAATAATCAACATGACTTATGCTTCTTCTAAGAAGAGAGCAGATTTTACCAGCTTCACACTTTCTATCTTGGTATTAGAGCATAGAATCAGATCTAAGCATGATTTCAACTTCAACTCAACTTTCCTCATTCTCTGGTTCGATTGGATCTGGACAAAGCTCAACAATGGCGTCCTTCCCTTCCTATTAGATGCTTAATCATGCTCTGTCTATGAAGCTCGATCGGACTAATTACGTTCTATGGATATCTCAAATTGATAATGTTGTTCTTGCTAATGGATTTGAAGATTTTATAGACGGATCATCTATCTGTCCAGACAAAGAATTGAGTCCAGGAGTAATCAATCCAGCTTTTTTTGCTTGGAGAAGACAAGATCAAACAATCCTCAACTGGATTTACTCATTTCTCACACCAATAATCATGACACAAGTCATAATTCCTCTTACTCTGCTTGGAATGCATTGGAGAAAAGCCTATCATTTTCCTCCAGAGCTAGAATAATGAAACTTAGACTCGAGTTACAGTCCACCAAGAAAGGATCTCTGTCTATGATAGACTATATCATGAAAGTCAAAGGAGTTGTGGATAACGTAGCAACCATTGGAGAACTTGTTTCAGAACAAGATCAGGTTATGAATCTCCTCGGTGGTCTTGGATCTGAGTATAATGCAGTTGTTACTGCTATTAACATTAGATATGACAAGATGTCTGTTGAAGTTGTTCACAGTATGCTTCTAGCTTTTGAAAATCATCTTGAGCAACAAAGCTCGATTGAAAAAATCTCCACTATGTCTGCCAATTATGCCTCATCCTCTAATAACAGAGGTGGTGGAAGAAGATATAATGGCGGCCGAGGACAAAATCATACTCCAAATACCAGCAACTATATTTACAGAGGTCGTGGTCGTGAGAATAGATATGGACATAATGGAAGACATAGTTTCAACAATTCTGAGAAGCCACGATGCCAGTTGTGTGGCAAGTTTGGCCATACAGTTCAGATCTGTTATCACAAATTTGATATCTCTTATCAAAGTTCTCAGAATAGCGACACTTCTTCCTCAAATGTTGGTAATCTGAATTCTATACCTGCTTTACTTGCCTCTTCTAATAATCTTGCATATGAGACGCGATATCTTGACTCTAGAACAAGTCATCATCTGACTTAGAATGTGGGAAATCTGACTAGTCCTTCACCATACACATGCACAGATAAAGTGACAATTGGTAATGGTAAGCATCTATCCATCTCCAACATTGGTTCTCACTGTCTGTTGTCTGATTCACATTCTTTTCATCTCAAAAAAGTTTTTCATGTTCCCTTTATATCAACAAACTTGATAAGTGTTGCTAAGTTCTACTTAGACAACAATGCCTTAATTGAGTTTCAATCTAATGGTTTCTTTGTGAAGGATCTACATACGAAGAAAGTGCTTGCTCAAGGTAGACTTGAGAATGAACTTTACAGATTTCCAACTTTGAACAGCAAGAAAGTAGCCTATATTGGTGTTAATACTCCTTCTATCTTTTACTCTCATAAATCAAGTATTATTGATAATAAAGTCCAGTTATGGCATCACAAACTAGGTCATGCTACCACTGACATTGTAACCCAAGTAATGCAGAGTTGTAATGTTTCTTATGAAAAGAATAAAACTGTTGTTTGCTCTTCTTGTCAACTTGCTAAAAGTCACAGATTACCTACTCATCTTTCACTATCTCATGCTTCTAAATTTTTAGAACTTGTCCATACTGACATTTGGGGACCTAGCTCAGTCAAGTCTACATCTGGTGCCAGATATTTCATCTTATTTCTAGATGAATACTCGCGGTACACATGGTTTTATCCTCTCCAAACAAAAGATCAAGCTCTTCCTATTTTTAAGCAGTTCAAATTCCAAGTAGAAAATCAGTTTGATGCTAAAATCAAATGCCTACAATGTGATAATGGTGGAGAGTTTAAGTCTTTCATGTACTTTCTTCAAAAATCTGGGATATTTCATCGATTTTCTTGTCCTTATAGTTCAGCTCAGAATGTGAGAGTTGAAAGGAAGCACATACATGTTGTTGAAACCGAATTATCTTTGTTAGCTCATACCTCCTTGCCAATGAAATTTTGGTAATATGCCTTCGAGACAACTATTTTTCTCATAAATAGAATGCCAAGTAAGGTACTCCAAAATACTTCACCTTAATCTTTTCAACAAGCTTCCATATTATTCTGTCAGTCTGTTCTGATTTCTATTATTCTGTTTGTTTAGCTTTGCTTCCCGCGCTTCTCTAATGCGCTTATACTCTTGTATTTTCTGTTTGCTTTCTGTTACAACAGTTGGCGTTTCAATTGGTTTTGGATCTATATAATAAACACCATGACTTCTGTTTCTCCTAAGGAAAGAACAGATTTTACCAACTTCACACTTTCTATCTGTATATGTTATGTACAACAAAAAGCTTAACATGCCACGTTACAAGAAGAAGGTAATTAAGGAAAGTAAAGATTGTTTGGTTGTTGATGATAAACCACCCTCGATAACGAGTGGATTATTAATGAAAATGAAGAAAATAAGTTTGAATAAACTTTTAAAATTGGAGGTAATAAGGTTGATAATGGAGAAATAAAAACAATGTTATCAATGCAACAAAATCAAACAACACGTCAAATTCCAGAAGAGATAAACATCAGGATCAATATATTAATCTAATTACTAGTGTTCTTTTTATTTTTACCTCTATAATTAACAACCTTTCTTTGTTGATAGGAAAAAGGCCATTAGAGGACTTTGGTGATGATGAATAATAACAACCACCGCACATTGAATTACAAAGAGGAGAGGAAGGATATGTGAGAGATGAATATGATAGATTTGAACACTGTGTTGCCGGTGTTGATGCCATAATTGATATTGCAAATGCTAATTATAATGATGATAATGGGAATCATATTGAATATGACGACGAAGACGTGCTTTGATAGTTTGATTAAGTTAATATTAACTTATTTTGATGAATTATGTGAACTTTTTACTTGTTTGGAACTTTAAACTCTGAACTATATACCTCTAGCGTTTCATGTTTTGATTGTTTATTTTATTTTATTTGAATTGTTATTGTACTTTTCTATTTGTATATATGGATAATATTTTGAAATATTAAAGCATTTTGGTTACTTATTTTATTTATTAATTCATTATTTATTATTATCTTTAATTAATGCCTTGAGGCTTATTACGCCTTACCTTAGTAGAGATAAATAGCCTCAAAGTTAGTTTTTGCCATTTAAAACCACCAACAGATTGCTCGTTTTTGTTACAGATTGTAACATGTATGCTTTTTAACTCTATCAAAACATACTTACTCACAGCAGGCACATTACCTTTTCTCTCTCTTATCAGGTTGTAACATGTATGCCTTTTCAACTCCATAATTATTTACCCATTGACTAAACCTTTGATATTATGTTAGCAATTATTAAAAAATTCAGTTCTCCCAAAACGTAAACTAATACGAGAAATATCAACTTTATTTTTATACATTTATTTTTAAACTGATTCCTATAATATGATAGGAAACCAAATATCTATTTATATGTATATTACATATTGTTCAATGAATAAATATCTTGAGTTTATCTCAGTAACTTCCCTGTTATATTCTAGTATGGTATCAAAACCTTTGAGTCCTAATCCTTTTCTTACTTTGGATAAACACCACATAAACCTCTTCTATTGTAATTATGTAAATTTCTACAAATGCATCTTTAGTAGTGTTATATTCTGCGGTTTCTTCTTTGACAAACAATTCAACAGTTTCCCCCAAACTGAATAGGATGAATTACTTTATCTGGTGTGATCAATTTCTCAGTTTTGGGATTGCGTAGGGTTAGATTATGTTCTTTATTCACATAATTTTATTCCTATTCAATTAATCTATGATCAATTGCATCGATTTATACTAAACTCAAACCTAATTATAACACGTTGAATCAACGCAACAGAATTTAATTGGTTGTCACGTTAATAATGTAAAAAAATAATTACACGTGAATAAAAGTAAAAATTTACACTTATGAATTAAATAAAGAAATATTTTTATTTATAATAATATAAATTGTGAAAATAATTATTAACTTTATAAACACACACTAGTTTATTTTTAATAGTGATAGTTTATTACTTTGTTTGAATATTTAAAAATAACACTATAAAAAGTCGAACATAGTAAGTAAATAAGATATTTTTCTTAATTAGTATTTCATAAGTAGACATAAAAATATGTAACATATATCAAGAAAATTAGGATTAATTATATTTTATACCTACAACGTATCCTAAAATATTTAAGTAGTTACAATTATATTTATAATGTTATGCATAACTATAAAAGCATACTCAATGATAACTTTTGTTTAATTTTTTAATATACATGTATCATATGCATTTTTCACGTATTTTTTAGAATATTTATGTAAAATTTTGAGTGGATTAACTACATTTTATGCTCAAAATATATAGATTAAGTTGAAAAAAAACAAAACGTTTAAATAGTTTCAATTATGCTCACACATTTACATATAATGATATGAGCATAATTGGAACTATTTAAACGTTTTAGATATTTTTGTAACCCATTACATATGTTGTGGGCATAAAATGTAGATAATCTATAAAATTAAAAAGTACTCTTAAATTCTAAAAGTATAAAATTTTATAATTATTACGAATATTGTAAAGTTAGTAAAAAATAACTATAACTAATTTGACAACTTCTTGCTTTTTATAGCATTAAAAATTAAACATTTTAATGCGAATGAAAGATAATATGATAAAAAATTGGACTCAAACATGTATACGTTGCTTTTCATACCTTTTTGTATTCTCATATCATTAAATAAACTTCTTCTTTCTTGTTCAATCCATAAATTTGAATCATAATAAATATTATTTGATATAAAAATAATTAAATAATCTCGTTACATTTGAGATAAAGATCATGGTCATATTATCTAGTAAACTAGATAATATAATAATTATTAGTGTTTGGTTTGAAGCATCGTAGATGCATCAAAACAACTATATGCGATCTTTAACTATTTAAATTTTATATAAAAAGTTAAAGAAGGTAAGATTTAACAATTAAAACTAATAAATTTTGTAATTCTATTTTTTTATTTTTAACGAAGTAATTATGTCAATTATTTATTATTCTACAAGTAATTAATTTTAATTAAGAACAATGAAATTTAAAATAACTATTTTAATTTTATATAAAAAAAGTTATGAAATTGCAATTAAATAATTTAAATTAAAGTCTTTTAAAGTTTTAGTTTTAATGATTGTTATATATTATTCTAAAAATAAATAATTTAATTAAAAATATTAAAGTTTTAAAAAAATACGTCAAAATAATTATATATAGTATACTTTTTAAATATTATAAAATGAAAATTTAAAAAGAGTGATTAAATAATCATAACTGAAGTCTATTAAAATTCTAGTTTTTAAATTTTAATTAAACCACTATTTTTGTCATTTATTAGTTTAAAAAGAATTAATTTTAATAAAAATTACACTTTTAAAAAATATGATTAAAATAATTACACGTAATTTATAACTTTTTATTTTTATAAAAAACAAAATTATGAAATTATAATTATATAATTATATAATTCTAACTAAGTATTTAGGTTTTAATTCCTAATTAAACTATATTATCTTTTATTTATTATTTTAAGTAATTAATTTAAATTAAAAATATTGATATAAAAAAATTATGAAATCATAATAAAATAATTCAAATTAAAATATTTTAAAATTTAAGCTTCTAATGATTGTAATTTATTATTTTAAAAATAATTAATTTTAATTAAGAACCTTAAAATTTTGAAGACATATGTTCAAAATAATTATATAATATCCATAATTTTTTAAAATTTATAAACTAAAAATTATAATAATCCTAGCTTCTTTTGGATTTTTAGTTTTTAATTTCTAATTAAGTCATTATATTTGTTATTTATTATTTAAAAATAATTAATTTTAATAATATTAAATTTTTTTAAAAAAATATGATCAAATAATTATATACAATCTATAACTTTTAATTTAAAAAAACAAAATTATAAGATAACTTAATAATTATGAGTAAAGTATTTTAGTATTCTAGATTTTAATTCCTAATTAACCATTATGTATGTTATTTATTATTTTAAATAATTAATTTTAATTAAAAATATTAAAAAATAAAGTTACGAATGTGTGATTAAATAAGTATAACTGAAGTTTTTTAGAATTTTAATTTTTAATTCATAATTAACTCATTATGTTCATTATTTATTATTCCAAAAAAATTATTTTTAATTAAAAATATTAAAAAATAGATATATGAATGACTCGTTAATTAATCCAAACTAAACCCATTTAGAATTTTAACTTCATTTCTAACTAAGTCATATTATATATTTTTTATTATTTCAAAAAGAACTAATTTTAATTAAGAGAAATTTAAGTTTTGAAGTAATGTGATCAATATAACTATATACAATCTATAATTTTTTTAATTTAATAAAAAATAATATTAAGAAAAGATAATTAAATAATTCTATAAATGAAGTCTTTTAAAAATCTTGTTTTTAATTTCTAATTAAGTCATTATATTTGTAATTTATTATTCTAAAAATAATTAATTTTAATTAAAAACATTAAAATTTTGAAAAATATCAAAAGATATCATATGTTTAATACATAAATAATTGAATTAGGTTATATGTAGAAATGGGTTGATATTTATAATAGACCTTATCAATCAAAATGTGACGTCACCTTTAGGATTATAATGGTCATTTTCATATGAAAGTGCAAATCATTCATTTATAATAATGTACGGTGTGATTAAATAATCATAATTGAAGTATTTTAGAATTCTAGTTTTAATTTCTAAATGAAGATTCCCTACATGAGATCAATTGCATTTGTGTAATTTTTCTTTCGACACAAATAGGTAACCGAGACCTAGATGAATGGTGAAAATGTCAACCAATCAAATCTTTTTACAAGCTCTATACCAATTCTATCAAGCAGGTCTCATAAACGTAAATTAATCAAATTACACAATGAAAATACAAAATAACATGCTCAATTTAACATACAACTAAATCAATTAACAGATACAAAAAATAACAATCAACAGTAAACACACTAGTAACAGTGTTCCTTACAAGTTCCTATCCAGGCTAGTAACATGTATACATGAAAAACAACACACAGTATGTGAAACTGACATACAAACTGAAAATTTAAAAAGATTTTCAATCACTTCAAGACCTTATATGTGTAAACATATTTGGTAATGATGATCATAAAAACATAACAAACCAAATAAAGAGTCTAACACTTATAACACAAATAAGATAAGAAGATATTGACTCCTTAAAGACTCATACCAAAATTGTATACAAATAAAAGGAACATGCAATATAAATTAATTAGGAAACATGTAGATTAATTTTACATATAAAGGAAAGAAAGCATGTAACTACACAAAACAAATTAGTCTTTTAATTAGAGTCTAGATCTAGTATATTTGAACATACATGATAAAAACTCAGATTATACTAACTCAATAATCTAATCATTCAAAATAACATCGAATGAATCCAAGACTCGATACACAATTAGATTAATGAGATAATGAATCTTTAAGGACTATTCTCAAACACGCAAATAACATATAGATAAACACTCGATAAATAATTATAATAATAGTGCAAATCAACATAAATAGGCAGTATTATATAGTAGATGCAATATTCAATATTTAGAATGCAATTAATAAATAATAAAACCATTCTAATTAGATTTTAAACTTTAGTATGTAAAGACATACATAACCTAAACTATGTTTGTAATAGCCAAACAATATAGTATGTATAACATAATATATAATGAGGTAAATCCACATACAACCCCTATATATATGGTAACATCCTTAAGCTACTCATAGCAATCACTCGAAAGCAAACAAATCCACAACACAATAAAACAATGATAACTTTTATAGAAGTGAATTATCTGTATCAATCGGGATCTCTGTCTGAACTGCTTATTGTTGCCCTCGCTTTCTACCTCTGCAATAACCTGATTCATTATGAGAATGTGACTTTCCTCTAAAACCAGCACCACCTAATGTGGTGTGATTAGTAACAATGAATCAATAATGTAAAAAAAATCAATCTTGAGGATAACCCTCAGTCACGAACAACTAGAAATCACTGTGGGAAAAACTTTCACTACAATGCATTAATGATCTATGTGTGACACACAGTCACCCACGTATCGCACATAGATAACAATTTATTAACTTAATTTCACAGTGTTGAGTCTCACATAAAAAACAAAATAGTCTTAAACTTAACACTCAAGCAAGCTATTTTTCCCGTAACACTCAACCGACACACGAGGAGCCAAGAATATATTTTTTTGTTCCAATAATTATTGAGTAATTTTTATAAATATCTGCACCAAAATTGAGCCAAAAATACAAGCAACAATGATGAATCACAACACTTCACCTAGCAATGCATACTACGAAAATCAATTACATGGTGTGTGTGTGTGTAAATATGCTTTCAATCACAGTATTCTAAACTAAGTGTGTGTGTGTGCACACACATTACTGATCTCCAATAACCAACATTACATAGAGAAAGACAAAACATTGAGCAAAACAAATAGACTACATGTTTTGCATACAGTAAGCAAACATAGACACAAAGGACTATTGGACTTACATTAATTAAGTCATTATATTCATTATTTATTATCCCAAAAAATTATTATTAATTAAAAATATTAAAAACTAGATATATGAATGAATGGTTAAATAATCTAAACTAAAACCATTTAGAATTTTAGTTTTTAATTTATAACTAATTCATATTGTTTATTTTTTATTATTTCAAAAAGAATTATTTTTAATAAAGAGTATTAAAGTTTTGAAGAAATATTATCAAAATAATTATATACAACATGTAAATTTTTAATTTCATAAAATAGAATATTAAGAAAGGATAATTAAATAATTATATAACTGAAGTCATTTAAAATTCTAGTTTTTAATTCTAAAAATAATAATTTTAATTAAAATTTAAAATTTTGAAGAATTTCAAAATGTATAATATATTTAGTATATAGATAATTAGATTAAATTATATAAAGAAATTCATTAATACTTATAAAATACTTTACCAATCAAAATGTGACCATTTTTTGGGCTATGATGATCATTTTTATATGAAAGTACAAATTCGCTTATTTATGATAGTTATAAGATTAAGCAAAATTTGAGTATCTTGGAAGTTATTTACTTTAATGATTTGTTGAAAAGTTGTGTTCATACATTTGTGTCAAAGAATATGATGTATCAAGTGTCTAGGAATAGTACAACTAGAGTTGCTCAAATGTTGAAAAATCTTAAGGTTTCCTTTTTATCTTTGTCTCAAGCTCAAATTATGGATTTAAGTTCTCAACTCCAACAAATTTTTCCAAAGCATTTTAAATTTAGGAATACTTCACTCGTGTTAAAGGTATTTGTGATCATTTGGAAACATTTGGAGAAAAGAATCAAGAACGTGAACTTGTAATGTATATTCTACTAGGTCTTAATTATGGTTTTCAAACATTTGTTAAATCAATGAATCCTAGATTTGATAAGCCATCTTTCTTTGAAGTAGAAAATCTCTTTTTGGTTGAGGAGCAACCTAATTTGGAGCATGCATAGTGTGAGGAACAAACACTTTTGTAGGCAAATTTGGCCAAATTTGTTGCTATTTCCATCCAAGGAAATATGTTGGACAAAAGTCTATTGGATACTCCTATAAGTTTTGGAACCTACATGAGTTTTTGCAATTGTCTAGTCAATAGACTGTGCAAAGTAAAGGTTCAAGTGCAAATAAATATGGTGGATTTTTCAAAGGCACTAACAAGTAGAAAAAGGTGGAGAAAAGCCTTAGTACCAAATATGTCTCAATATTGGTCACTTTGCATCTCAGTGGTTTCAATTAAGAGATATCATTATAGGCAAACATGGTATTATTCAAGGATTTTCTTTCACAACTCAATTTGTTGAGATTCATGACAAGACAAGTAGTGATGATAAGTATTGGTTACTTGACAATGGCACATCTCATCATCTAACTGGTGATTATGAGGCTCTTACTAAGGAAAATGTCTTCACAAGCAATGATGGTTTCATAATAGGTAAGGTTATATTCTTCCTATTTCTCATATAGGAATTGATTCCATATCTCTTAATGATCATTACTTGACCTTAAAGAATATCTTACATCCTTTCCTAGCTTTATCAAATTTATGTTTAATTCATAAGCTTTGTGTTGATAACGGGGTATGTGTTGAATTTCACCCTTAATATTTTTGTATCAAGGATCCTCTCACACATAGGGTCATTTTCTAAGGTATATCTTATGATAGCTAGTATACATTGCTATAAGTGTCTTCTATTCCAGCTAGTTCCTCTTTTCAATGGGTAATGGCATCCCTTTGACATTATCTTAAACAAAATTACCAAGAAAATTCATCTAGGGTGTACTACGTTTAGTGCTTTTTATAAGAGTGTTGTATGTCCTATTTCAAAGGAACATAAACTTCCATTTAAAGCAAGTGTGCATAGATCAATAAAGTGTTTTGATTTGATCTTACTGATTTGTAGACTAATATAGTTGTTTTAGTCACTAGTGCTAAGTATTTTCTTCTAGTGGTCGATGATTTATCTAAGAGTATGTGGATCTATTTTCTTACCACTAAGAGTCATGTCTAGGTATCTCTTGTTTTTTTTTCAAAACAATGGTTGAGATAATGTTTGATGGCGTTATCAAAGCAATATAGGCTAATAGTATAAGAGAGTTTCAATTTTTGTCTAAGGAATTGGATGTTTTGGGTATTTATCATAAGATTACTTTCCTCCATGCCTTTGAGAAAAAATGGCTCAGTTGAGAGTACATTAAGGAAGGTGGTTGTAAGGGGTATATCCTTGTTGGTTCAAGGAGCAGTGCCTATTAGGTATTATACCTATGCTTTTGAAACTATTGTTTACTTTAAGAATCGTACAACTAATCATATTCTTCAATATATGTTACCTTATAAGTATATGTATGCTTGAGTACCTAATTATCATTTGCTCAAGATTTTTGGGTGCCAAGCCTTTCCTTGCCATAGGATCTATGCTAAACATAAGTTCATATGTATGTGTGTTTTTTGGCTACGCATCTCAACACAAGGGTTATATGTGCTTTGGTTATCAATATGGGAAGATTATTGTTAGTAGATAAGTTTAATTTCATGAGTCACATTTTCCCTTCTTAGGATGGACACAAGTCGAGGTACGAAGAGTCCTTACTCTCTTTACACTATGTTCTGTATACTATACTTAATCATTTTACGGTTGTCTCTCTTACCCCTAATATTAGTCTCATTGTTTTTACTTCTTTATCACCTATTTCTAGTTCATCTACGCCCTTTTTTGATATAACCGTATGTTCCTATCTCTTATGCCTATGCATGTTTCTTTATCCATTCCATCCTCAAAGAATGTGTTTCCAATATCATCTCTAATTCCTTTATTTCTGATAGTGAGCCTTGTCTTACTTCTAGTATTCCTATGTATTCTAAAATTGTCTTTATATCTTCTAATAATTTTCCAAATCCAAGTTCTAATCTTCATCCTATGTTGACAAGGTCCAAAAATGGAATTTCTAAGCCCAAAATTGATCATATTGTATTTGTGTCTATTGTTCCTTCTAATGTTGAGCCTGATTCTTTCAAAGAAGATAGTAAGTACATTGTTTGGTGGGATTCCATGAAGGAAGAATATGAAGCTTTGTTAATAAATAATACTTGGGAGCTTATACTTCAAACTGAGGATATGAAGGTTATAGGTTATAAATGGGTTAATAAGAACAGGAATAAGCCAAATAAAGAGGTAGAAAGGTATAAGTCTTATGTGGAAACCTTGAGGTATCACCAAGATAAGGAAATAGACTATTTTGAAATTTTCAACCTTGTGGTGAAGCATACAACAGTGATATCATTGCTCAGTTTGGCTCATTCCAAGGGTTGGGTGATGAGGCAACTGGTGTGAATAAGATCGTCTTGAATGGAATGTTATAGGAAGTAGTGTATATGAAACAACCAAGGGATTTTAAGGTCTTATCATATGTTCATATTTTCTACAAACTTAAAAAATCCCTCTATTGCTTGAAGCAAGCCCTATAAGATTAGTTCCAAATTTTGAGTGCTTCTTTTCTCAACATGGGTTTTCTTATGTCCAAGTTGGATGTTTCCTTGTTTTCTAGGAAAAATCATTCTTTTATCACAATGGTAACTATCTATATTGATGGCATCATTTTCATTGGTGATAATGCAATGGTGATTCAAGAGTTTGTTACCATTTTTAATAATCAATTTTCCTTAAAACATATAGAGGGTGATCTCTTGGTCCATTTCCAAGTAAAAAAAATATTTCATTCTCAAGAATATAATCTAAATATTGTGCATTTGCCTCAATTAATGCTGAACTTATTTGGTTGGAATCTTTGTTAATTGAATTGGGTTTTATAGTATGATCAACAACTTATTCTCATGTGTGACATTATTTTTACTTATCACCTTGCCAAAAACCTTGTGTTCCATGCAGGACTAAGCATATTAAGGAACATTTCCACTTTTTGAAGGCTTTGGACACACATTATGTGCTTCTAAGGTATAAATGGTTGATGCTCTTACAATGGTTTTTCCCATTTGTCATTTTTTCAGCTTGAAAAGTAAACTTCTAATGCTTACTAGGCTAGAGTTTGAGAGTGCTTAGATATCATGTATATTTGACCTTGTTACCTATAAGCTAGTAGGGAGAGATCCCTAATAAGGTGACCACACGACCTGTTTTAGAAGAGATTGCACGGTCTACTATAAAGAAGACCACAACCCACATTAAAGAAGCATGGGTTTTCCCAAGAGGTTTTGACCTAAATAAAAATATCTAATGATATGACCTCAATGTAAAGCAATGTACCTATCCCTTTGAAGTCAAAAGTAAGTCATTCCATTCATACAACGACATGCATAAGTCAAGATTCCTATAAATACCTTTAAGTACCCATTGTTTAGGGAATCTACTTATCTCGTAATATTTTCTTTAGAAAACTGATAGCATTTGTAGTTCTTTGGTGTCATCACCCAAGGCAAGTAAGAGAGTCCCAATTGAATGATGTTTTGAAACCTTGAAACTATTTTCTAAGTTCTTGATATCAGAAACGAGACCAAATGTGTACATATACGTTCATTATTATTTTCAACATTTGTTCACGAATTTCGACCTTAAAGCAACAAAACCAAGTTTATGGCTATCTTATAGAATCTGTACTTTTTGGACACATTGTTAGGCAATACCCTTATCAATAGTTCCAATCCAATTCATCCTCTAAAATGTTTTTCGATAGTACTATATATTCATCTTCTTTCAACTTTATAAGTAAACTATCTAACATCCCATATATGAAATAACCCTTAAGATGAACCCTATTTTCAACTATAAACATATAAGGCTTTCCATTCAGTTGAATAATACTTTATCAAGTAATTTTTTTCACTTTGTTAGATTTCATCATCCTTCTCATTGATAGGACTCCATCCCATTTTTCATCCAATGCATACATGTTACCCATCTCAATATATGGTTCTACTATATAGGGCTCCAACTCAAAAAGATGATGATAAGCGAACTTGACAATCTCTATATATATAACGATAAATTTTGCAAGAAACTAGTAATATACCCCATATTCTGGTATCAGGTAGACATGGCATATTTTCAACAAGTTATAATGCTTCTTTTACTTTACCCTTACATCCAAATAGATCAACAATACAAGAATAATGGTCTAAGGCAGGCTTTATATTATACACTTTTGTCATCATATCAAAGAACCTTAAACCTTTCCTTGAAGAACATCAACAAATGAGATATGGTTTGGTATCAAACCTAATTCCATGAAAGATTCAAAGCTTCTACGAAATCACCATTCAAAGCATATCCTACTATGATTGTTGTCCAAAAGACAATACTTTTCTCAGACATGAAATTAAAGAGGTCTTAAGCATGCCTTATGCTACCACATTTTGCATACATATCAATTAATGCATTGCACACAACTATGTTGTCCCTTAAACCATGTGAAAATTCATAGCTATCAACCTATTTTCCAAGTTTGAGTGTACTTGTTTAACCCTAACCTAAAATCAAAGAAAGTATAGTAACCAAATTGGGTTTTTCACTAGTTGCTTCCATGGCATGAAATAATCCCAATGCCTCATTCATATTCCCTTTCTCAGCATATTCACTAATCATAGCCGTCTATGAAATAGAAGACCTACAAGGCATGCCATCAAATAGAAATCTTGCATACACAATATCACTACACTTGGAATACAATGATATTAGAGTGTTAACTACATGAATGTTTGCATCACAATCAAGTTGAATTCCATGAAAATGAATTAATTTTCCATTAAACAATGCCTCAGGTTGCACAAATGATGACAGAAGACTGAGTATAATGTCTTTTGGTAAAAGTTGAGAACATCAAGAAATTTGTCAAAATTTTCATATCCTTATATCAATGAATTCCATGAAACCATAATTCTCACACTTAAGTCAATCCTATAAAATATTGATTTGGCCAAATATAAATCACCACATTTGAAATACACACTAATATAAGTATTAGCCACAGAAACATTAACATCTACCCCAATTCTAATTCCAAATGAATGAATGGCCTTCAAGAATTCAAAATTTCTCAAATGCAAGATGGCTTGAGTCAACCCAATAGTTGAGACAGAATCAGGAAGAATTCCAGCAAGCATCGTATTATGAAACAGATACAACACTAGATCAAAATATCCCATTTAGGCAAAACCTACAAGCATTGATTTCCATGAAGCCACGTCTCTTATAGGAATTCTTTCAAACATATTGTGAGCATCGTTGTACTGATTAGACTTAAAATGCATACCAAGAAAAGTTGTTTGCATAAAAATATCAGAAGAAAATGGAAATTTCACAACATAAGTATAGATGATTTGGAAGAGTTTAGTACGAAAGGAAAGGTAAATTCGCTGGGTGAAAAACCATTTTCTATCATTTGGAAGAAGAGAATGAATGATTTGATAGAATGGCCTTGTGTCTGTTTCAACACCTTGGTTCATGGATTCCCTTATGTTAGAGTTTCATAGCCCAATGGTCCACAGACTTGGAAAATGGTTTAGACATAAAGTTATTAAAGACGACTAGACCATTTCTCATTGTCCTGGCTGAGGCGGGAATGCTTATGGCTCAACCTACCAATTTTTAAAGAAGACTAGTATATGGCCGATTACTTGCATCAAATGCATCCAAAAATTTAGTAATTCTATAAAATATAAATAAATTAAAAAAAGTAACTAATACAATAGAACATTTCTTTTTACATCAAATTGTTTGTTGGAAACAAATGTGGTTGTATACTATAGTTAGACCCTTTTTTTTAACAAATTATTGTATATTAATATCATTTATTACTAAGTAACAATTTAATACAAGTTTTTGAATATAATAATACAAAGTCAAAAGTGATAGCAATTTAATTATACTCAAAATATCCATCTAAAATAATAGAATTCTTTTTCTATAAGACGATAACATTTGATCAATGAAAAGAAGAAAGAAATGATCTTTTTGGGGTGGCTTTGTTCATCTTTATGTAATCCATGCAAATTCTTCAATTAGTGACAATTCTTATAGGAATCAACTCATTGTTTACATTCTTTATTATGTTCATCCCTCCATTCTTAGGATCACATTGGATTGGGCTAGTCTAAGAACTGTCAAAAATGCAGTAAATAATGCATACATCAAGCCACTTGATTATCTCATTTTTCACAACTTATTTCATAATCGGGTTGAGTCTTCTTTTAGCTTCTATGGATCCCTTCTCATTATCTACTAATAAGATTTTGTGTATACAAAATGAGGGACTAATACCCTTTATATTAACAATAGTCTAGCCAATAGCTTTCTTGTAAGTTGTTCACACTTACGAAATTATTTTTCTTGTTCCTAGGACAAATGAGCTAAAATGACTACCGAAAGAGTGGAAGAATTGCCCAATGTCTCAAGTGAGAATGAAGAGGCTTTAACTCAAATACAAGTGATTCTTCAATTAAAGGCTTAGGAAGCTTAAAATCTCAAGATGATATGGCAAAGGACTCAAATTTATTTCTTGGTCTATATGTGTTCGATTTGATTCCAACCAAGCTAATTGCTCCTCATTTTCCTCTTCCAAATCAAAATCATATTACAGCAATAATTCAAGAGAATCATTATAGCAACATCTCTTAAGCATTTTAGATACTAAGGAATCCATAATTGAGATGGATGAGCACTATTTAACCTCATCAAGGAGTTTCATGTTCTTGAACACTTTGAAAATAACTTGTTCATCTTCAACTTTCATAGTTAATTTACCTTTTTACACATAAACCAAAGTATGGCCTATAATAAGAAAGGGTTTCCCTAGTATAATAGGCACATCTCCATCTATCTCATGGTCAAGCATACCATGCAGATGAATTTATCCACTTTCACTAAGGTATCTTAAATTTTCCTTCCAAATGAGTGATGGATTGATCCGTTAACTACAAAGACACAGTTGTAGACCTTACTTCACCAATCCCCAACTTCTTAAAAATTGATATAGGCAACAAATTTATACTTACCCGTAAATCACATAAAGTCTTGCCAAAATATTAATTTCTTATAGAGTATAGAATTGTGAAACTCCTTGGGTCTTTGAGCTTTGGAGAAAGTTTGTTTTGCAATATAACACTATTATCCCTCGTCAAAGCAATTGTCTCAAATTAACCAAATCTTCTTTTCTTTGTCAAGATGTCTTTCATGAACCACACTTAATTGGGAATTTGTTCCAAAGCTTCCATTACTAGAATGTTGATATGGAGATACTTAAAAACATCAAGAAATCTCTTGAATTGAGGATCTTGTTGTTATTTTTGAAATCGTTGAGGAAATGGTGGAGGTCATCTATTCCATTAGAAATTTTGCTACGACAAAGTTGTAGCAATTTGAGCACCAAAATTTTCTACATTTTCTAGATTTTTATTAGTTTTCTCTTACACTTTATCCTTCTTATCTTGGATTGAATTGAGCTATTTTTGACTTTTTTTATCCTTTGGTGTTTCGAACTCCTTTCCACTTCAAGAGTAATAGCCTTACAAAATTCCTTTCCTTTCCACCTTGGAATTTTAGTATCACTTGGAAGTGTTCATTGACGTTAATTTTTAAACTCATTAGCAAGCTAAGCCACATGATTTTCCAAGTTTCTAACTAATACAGGTTGGCTTTGAATAATTGCATCATTCTTGGCCATGTATTCTTTAAGCAAAGACTCCAAAGAACTAGATTACTCATTAGTTGGCATCTTTATTGCTACTAAAATCCAGGTTCATACATAGTTCAATTAGGCATGGAAGAGCTTGCTTGTGTTCCAAGAAAAATTTGAATATTGCCTCCATCCTAGGTTATATGTGCTTGAGTATGAATTATGGTTTCAGTTTACACTCCCCACAAAACATGTTGATTCGGGATTATTAGGACAAATGTCAAACAAAAGAGCTCCTCCATAAAAGACATAAGACATCTCTACATCTTGGACTAAATCTACACTTACTATCTAGTTTTGAGCCTTCAAAAGATTTTCCAAAGATGAAGCCTAAGGTGCAAGTGTCGTGACATTTACCTCACACACTCTGATCACTCTTCTTACAGATGTTACTTAATCCATTGGCCATTGGTAATTATTGCTAGCAATTTTCTCATATAAATCATAAATTTCATTATAAGACTTGGCTAAAAAAGCTCAATTAGCGGATGTATCAATAATGGTTCTTATTTGAGCATAAAGAGCATTGTAGAAAGTCTCAATTTGGATCCAATGAAGGATAACATTGTGAGGAAACTTCCTTAGTAACTTTTTATATCTTTCTAATACTTCATATAGAGATTCCATATCATTTTGTTAGCAAGAGGTAATCTCATTTCTAAGCTTGGTATTCTTTATTGGTGGGAAATATTTTCTCAAAACTTTCTCCACCAAATCATTCCAAGTAGTAACAGAATCAGGTGACAAAGAATTAAGACAAGCTCAAGCATGATCTCATAAAGAATAAGGGAACGAATTGAACCTAAAAGCCTCTTCGGTCACACCCCCAAGCTTAAATAAATCACTAACTTCAACAAAAAATCTAAGATGCAAATGAGGATTCTCTGTAAGTAACTTACTGAATTGCCTAACTATTTGTAATATTTGAAACATCATTAGCTTTGGTTTAAACTAAAGAGCTTGAATGTTCAGTCTTGTAATACTTGGATTCAGTATTTCCAACATTAGTAATGCATATTCATTCATAACTTGGTCTCTATCATCCATTATATCTAGTTGTTCAAATTCATCTTGTTATTGTTTCTTTCCCTTGGATTTTTCATTTCTTCTACTTGGGCAAAACCTTTTTGTTCTCTTCTTGTTAATATGAAAGTATACTCGATTTTTAGGTCTATAGGAAGAAATCTCCCTCACAAAATTTACTTATACTATAGAGTCAAATACCTACCCAAGAGCACAAAAGAAGATTCAAATAAAATGAAAATTAAAGAAAAAGAAAAAGAAAAATAAAATTCTTATGTTTACTATCCTTTACAACGATGCTAAAAACTTGTTGCTTAAAAAGTGTGAAATGTGTGTTATGCAAGCATACTTGTCGTAAATAAATAATATAATGATAAAAAATATTATTCCTATAAAGATTATAATGTTAAAAATTAAAGTAAAAATTAGCAAGTAAATTTTAATTTTTGTGCGTTGAGTAATCAAAAATGAAATAACTAAAAGTAAAATATCAACTAACAAGTTTGGATAGCTAAGTAACAATCAAATTTAGCTCAGTAAGAGAATTAATGAAGAGTTTGTTTGATTTAGATAGTTAGGATTACAAATGAAATAGGCTATCGTAATTGGTACACAATTGTTACAAAAATGCTATGGTAAAATACATCAATAACCAAAATTCATAAATTTACAAGGGATTCGAATTTGCAATGTTTATACTTCCTAAGACTCGATTAAACATATTTCTATGTAAACCTGACCTTAAAAAGGTCAATACAAGCACAAATTCTTTTAGGTTATGTGAGACAACTATATACTCCTATATTAGTTACTATGAGGAGTAAACTTTTCCTTAGAAATTTAAATTTAATCCTTAATGTAAGTCATGTTATACTTTAAATATGTGTTGGCTTTTCGTGTGTAAAATATAAAGTATGTTTATTTTACTCAGTGTTCTGTCTTCTTCCATGTAAGGTTGATTATTTTGTATCAGTATTGCATACATACATATAGTTAGGTACATTTTGTATGTGAGCATATTTACATATACCATGAGGTAGGTTTTTATAGTGTGCATGCTAGGTTGAACGTTAAGGTTTATGTTTTGTTTCTAGTGTGGGTATTTATGAAAATTACTGGATATTTTTTTACTAAAAAAAATGAAAGTTTTGGCACCTCGATGAGGTCCTCGACAAGGAACTCGTCAGACCCTCAATAAGGTGTTTGGTGAGGACCCCCGATGAGGCTGCGGTAAGTTAGTCGTTGAACTTGGATGATGTCTATAAATTTCCTTTCTCTTTGTGTTTTTTCATCTAGAAAATAATAGATATATGTTAAATTGATCTCTTTTTTTCTATTTTGGGATCACTATTACCTTGAGTATTGTCAGTGGTGAGTACCTAAAGCGGTGTTTAGAAGTATATTTATGTGAGGAGACTATGTGGTTGTGAACCGTGTGTCAATTGGTAGTTACCCTCGTGCAACTTTTTCTTACGTGAAGAGTATGTATGGTTGTGAGACGTGTATTAGCTGGTAGTTTCCTTCTTGCAACTTTTTCTTATGTGAGAACAACACTATAAGAGTGGGTTGAGTTGAATTTTTGAGTTATCGTATCTTTGGTAGTATGCAATAAGTGATGGATTGTGTGTCCTACTTTGGCTATATATAATTCATGGATTAATTGTGTATCTCACTGTGGTTATTAGTTATTCATGATTAGGGGTGGTTCTTATAGTAGATTGTTCACTTGACATTGTATTGATCATTGGTAGTTGATCGCACTACATCGAGTGGTGCTAGCTTTGAAGAAAATCCAGGTTCGTGTGTCAAACAAAGGCGTTGTGAAGATAGTAAAATAGGGAAGCAATAGAAAATTCAGACAATGGTCCCCAACTGATAGAGGTAATGGGGAATTTTATTTCTATCAGACTCATATTGTTTTATTACTTAGTGGATTTGTTTGCTAGCAAGTGATTGAGCAAGCCAAAAATGTTACCACATAGGTAGGGTTCAATATGGGTTTACCTCGTTATATCTGGTGTTGTGCATAATCTATTGTTTGATTAGTACAACCTGAGTTTAAATTGTATATCTCTCTACATACTGAGATTTAAACTCTGATTAGAAAGTCTTTACTATTTATTGCTTTCTTTTTTATTATTGATAATATATCTGCTACTTATTTATTGTATGTTTGTGATTACATGTATTACTATTATGATTATCAATTAAGTATTTATCTGTTTTTTCTTTGCATGTTTGGGACGAGTCTTTAAGGATTCAATATCTCCTTAACTTAATTATATATTGGATCTTAGACTCTTTCATTGTTGTTATGTATGATCAGCTTATGTGTTAGTATAATATAAGTTTCTATCATGTATGAACCAACATACTAGATTTAGACTCTAATTAGAAAGCTTATTTGTTATATATTGTCATATGCTTTCTTTCTTTTCTGCGTTGCATACCTATAGCTTTCTATTCATTGCTTTTATTGTATTAAATTAATTTTTTTCTTTTTTGATTAATTTATATTGCCTCTGTCTTTTATTTGCATGTAAGTTTAGTATAAGTCTCTAAGAGGCATGTATCTTCTTACCCTAGTTGTGTAGCAAGTGTCATACTCTTTCTTAAGATATGTTATGTTTTGTTTGATTACATTTTATGATAGTACAATCATCATTTAATGAATATGTTCTCACATATAAGGTCGTGAAGTGATTGAAAATCCTTAACCCCATGTTTGGTTGGAGGGAATGGAATAGAATCAGAATTGATTCCTTCCATTTTGTGTGTTTGGTTGGACGGAATAGAGGATGGAATGGAATCAGATTACTAAAAGAGAAGGAATCACAATTCCTTCTCCCCACCTTGGTAATCATAATTCCATTCCCATCTAAACCTTTTTTTCCAATTTTACCCTCACTTAAAATATAACCTTAAACTCAAATCCCAAATTCTCAAACCCAAAATTCCAAAACCCTAAACCCTAAATCTCTAAACCCTAAACCCTAAACCCTAAACCCTAAACCCTAAACCCTAAACCCTAAACCCTAAAACATAAATCCTAAAACCATAAACCCTAAACCCCAAATTTCAAATCATAAAACCCTAAACCCCAAATCCCTAAACCCTAAAACCCTAAATCCCAAATCCCTAAATCCCTAAACCTAAAATTCTTAAACCCTAAACCTTAAAACATAAATCCCAAAACCCTAAACCCTAAACCCCAAATTCCAAATCCTAAAACCCTAAAACCCTAAACCCCAAATCCCTAAATCCCTAAACCCTAAACCTTAAAACATAAATCCCAAAACCCAAAACCCTAAAACATAAATCCCAAAACCCTAAACCCCAAATTCCAAATCCTAAAACCCTAAACCCAAAATCCAAAATTCTAAAACCCTAAACCATTTTTAGAAAAATAATAATTTTAACCCTAAACCTTAACCTACAAATATAACCCCAAATCCTAAATCCCTAAACCCTAAATCCCACATCCCAAACCTCAAAACCTTAAATCCTATTTAAAAAATAATAATTTTAATAATATATTTCTTTTTAATTAAGTAATAATTATTTAGAAAAATAATGATTTCAATAATGTATTTTGTCTGACGAAAAAATAGTAATTAAATGACACTATTTGAACTTTACAGCATGTAGGGGTATTAAGGTCATTTACAGCTTTTTTCATTCCATTCGAGTGGCAAATCAAACACTGTAATCCTAATTCTGAGCTTGATTCCAATGGTCGAACCAAACAAAATTGTTTCCTTTCCATTCCATTCCATTCCCATTCCCATTCCGATTCCATTCCATGAACCAAACGCCACCTAACAGTTTTTCAATATGTATGAATGTTTCACATGCTGTGTGATGTTTGCTATATTTATGCATACTACAAGCCTAGACAAGAGGCAGTGAGGCACATCGTCACTAGTATGTTTACTGCAATTTGTTCTTCCTTACTGCTTGTAGTTTTTGCTATGTGTTGATTGAAAGTTGTTTTGTACTTATGATGCATTATTTACTTAATCCATATTTTTGAGGCCGGCTTGGCCAAATTGGTATAAAGCTTACGAAAAGATTCCATGGGTTGACATCTCTACCCCTCATCTAGGTCCTGGTTGCCTATTTAAGTTGGAAGTGTTATTATTGATTAAAAATAATATTAGGTTTGTTAGTCAAAATAGGAGGTGCCTAATTTAGAAGAAAATTCATGGAAGGTGGCTTACCATATTGTCAAAGATGGTTGCCTAATTTTTTTGAATGAAGAAATGTTTGGCATATGAAATGAGAACTTGAAGGCTATAAATATGGCTTCATTTCTTCATTGATAATCATCCCCAAATAGAGAAAAGCTTGTATGAGAAGTTCTTAAGTGAGAGAATTTTGTGGAAAAATTCTCTTGAGCTTGTAATTGCTCTTGTATTTTGGGTGTGTGAGAAAATTACTGAGAGTGTGGTTGTAACAATTTTCCACATAATGAATTTTTCTCTGGTTGTCTTTTGACAACGAAAGTGGTTTTTCTCTAATTTGGAGTTTCCACTATAATTCTTGTGTTGTGTATTATCTATTTCTCTATTATTTGATATTCTGCTAAGGAAGATCTTAGGAGGGAGAATTTGTGATTATACCATTTTATCCAAATTTCCTAACAATTGGTATCAAAGCCAATTTCAAATAAAGAAGGAGAAATGTCAGGAGTCAAGATTGACATTGAGAAATTTGATGGGAGAATCAATTTTGGCTTGTGGCAAGTACAAGTCAAAGATTTGTTGATCCAATATGGGTTACACAAGGCGTTAAAGGGGAAACTAGCCATTGTTACTGGTATTGAGTCCAGTAAAACCAATATAAGTGATGAAGATTGGGAAGATCTTGATCTAAGAGCTGCAAGTGCAATTCGGCTTTGTTTGGCCAAAAATATTCTTGCAAATGTGCATAGAATATCTATGGCCAAAGAACTATGGGAAAAGCTTGAAGAATTGTATCAAGCAAAAGGCTTCTCAAATTGGGTGTATTTAAAGGAGCATTTTCATATTTTGCATATGCATGAAGAGCGAACTAATATGTCGACCATCTAAGTGTTCTCAATGGTATTGTCTACGACCGGAAACCATTGGAGTTAAACTTGATGATGAAGATATAGCTTTAAGGCTAAATCTGGTCTCTTCCATCTTCTTATGATCACGTGAAACCTATCTTGATTCATGGAAAGGAGAAAATAATTTTTTCGAGGAAGTTACTAGCAAGTTGTTTTACGAAGAAAAAAGGCCGAGTGGTGAAAGAAATGTTTCACGAAAACTACGACATTGCAATGACAACCGAAAAGAAAACAATTTCATGAAAAAGAAGATAGTGTCATGGGGTGTGGACAATCTGGGCACCTCAAAAGAAATTGTCCAAAGGGTGGAGCTGATCTGAGAAGCTCAATCTACCGATAGTGATGCTAATAGTATGTATGTTTTCAAAGACTATAGTGATGCTCTTTGAAAAGAGCATGCACATCCTAGCGTGCCGTAGTCTCTAAATATTGCCATGAAAGAGGTGTGTTGCATCGGTAGCGGATCCTGAAGTTTGAACACGGGCATTGGCTTGGTATATATGCACGAGGTGTGTGGTGGAAAGGATGTCAATGGGCGATGAACTCTCGGGAAAACCAAGTGTGAGAGTTGCACCATAAATTCGACAAGTTTTTTTTTTCGATACGTGAGCCGATGTGAAATTCTTAGAATTGGTGATTAATTCTAAGTGGGTGTACTCTTTATGGTGAAGTATGATAATTCTCGGTGTAGAGAATTCTAACTGTTGGAATAGACAGTGTTGTAGTGGTAACCATGTTTATTTTTTAATCAAGGTGGAGATTGTTATTATTGATTAAAAATAATATTAGGTTTGTTAGTCAAAATAGGAGGTGCCTAATTTAGAAGAAAATTCATGGAAGGTGGCTTACCATATTGTCAAAGATGGAGGTGCCTAACCTTGTTTGAATAAAGAATAGGAAAATTAGGTAGCCTAATTTTGTTGAATGAAGAAATGTTTGGCATATGAAATGAGAACTTGAATGCTATAAATATGGCTTCATTTCTTCATTGATAATCATCCCAAAATAGAGAAAAGCTTGTATGAGAAGTTCTTAAGTGAGAGAATTTTTTGGGAAAATTCTCTTGGGCTTGTAATTGCTCTTGTCTTTTGGGTGTGTGAGAAAATTACTGAGAGTGTGGTTGTAATAATTTTTCACATAGTGAATTTTTCTCTGGTTGTCTTTTGACTTCGAAAGTGGATTTTCTCTATTTTGGAGTTTCCCCTATAATTCTTGTGTTGTGTATTATCTATTTCTCTGTTATTTGATATTCTGCTAAGGAAGATCTTGGGAGGGAGAATTTGTGATTATACCATTTTATCCAAATTTTCTAACAGGAAGAACAATTAACCTTCTGTAATTGTTCTTATGTATAGAATTCTCACTTAGACTTAAGCTAAACCCACATTATTATAGCTTAAATCAAATTCAAATAACCTTTTTAGAATAAATCTCAATATATAATCCTATTAATTGATGATCAAGTAATAAATATGAATCAAAAATTAAAACAAGCTTGAGTAATTACCATTCCTTGACGAAAGCATAACATAGATTTCATAAAAACAAAGACTACATTAACATGTTTATCCAGAATCATAGCTAAAATGTATTTAACCCATCGTCATCACAAAATTAATTACAAATTTAGTGATAAAAATTTCAATATCAAAATATGTAAATTATACGGAATGAAATTAAGAAAAGAAGGAGACAAGAAAACTTCAACTAAGTAGCCTTCTTGTCTCCTCTTTCTTTGTCAAATTTAAGCTCTTCTTTAATTCCTTACCTTGCTCAGAATTGATTGCTCCTTTTTGCGTGTGTTTTTGTCTTTTCTTCAAATAATAAAGGGTGATGTAATACTTTAGAGTCGTCTTTCTTGCTTTTATGCTATCTGATATCAGTTGCTCATATAATTCCCCTTTTATTTATATCTTGATTTTAGATCTAACAAAGTAAGGTGGCATTCTTATGCTAACTCAAAAATATGCCCTTTAAAAATGAGTGCTTAACTACCCATTTTCATCCTTTAATTAACCCAAATTTAGTTATCTTTTGCTTTCACATTTTAATTAATTCATTACTCGTTTTTTTGGGTAAATTTGCTACATCAAAGCTACAGTAGATTGTGAACCACATTAGTTTTTGTTTTCTTTATTCCCTGTGAAATAAGCAAGTGTAATTTCCACAAATAAACTTTAAAATATTAATTATTTAATGAAATATAAGCTAAATTCAAATATTTTATAATTAAGAGCACACTTAATTCCAAAAATGTATAATTAAAGTTCATTTAAACACATTATATAGATTTTTTCAAATAAGCAAGCAAGTTATTAAGATATTTAAGAAAATATTAACTAATAAATTAGAGTTATCAAATCACATAGAAAATGTTATTAAGAAAAATTAAGAAAAAATGAGTTATATGTAAAAATGGCACTTGAATTATGCGAAGTGATTTGAGATAATAAGAAAATGACTAAATCAATAGACTGAAATTACCAAACAATCGAAATGAAATGTTGATGTCGCTACGTGAATCTCTTTTAACTAGGGGGTTTTTCTTATCAAGTGTGCTAAATTACTCTAGAGAATAAGGGAAAAATGGAGAATTATGGAGAAGTGAAACTAATGGAATGGTTTGAGGCCATAATATACCTATAGTGGGATCTGAAACCACTAGAAAATCCTAGAAGTTGAGTATTTTTATACCTCAAAAAAAGTTCAAAGGTTTTGTACCCCAAAAGAAGTTGAATTTTTTTTCCTCTTAAGAGAAGTTGAAAGGTTTTATGACTTCAAAGTGGGAGGTTCAATGCCTTAGCATAAATCAAAAGGTTTCTTTTACCTTGCTTCAAACTAAAAGAATGAGAAACTTAATATTTATATGTACTATGTATTTGACCTCATTACCTACGAGCTAGTAGGGGGAGGTCCCTAACGAGGTGACCACGCAGCCTACTTCATAGGTAAGCACACAACCTACTTCAGAAGAAATAATATGACTTTCTTCATAGGAGACTACACGATCTATTTTAGAGGAGATTACGTGACCCATATTAAAGAAGGATATGTCATCCCAAGAAGTATTGACCAAAACAAAAGTATCTATTGATGTGACCTCAGCTTAGAACAATGTACCTATCCCCTCGAAGTTAGAAGTAGGTCAGTCCATTCAGACAATGACAATAGTGTACCTATCCCTTTGAAGTCAAAAGTAGGACAGTCCATTCAGACAACAACAATAATGTACTTATTCCCTTGAAGTTAGAAATAGGCCATCCATTTCGTGTCGATCAAGATTTCTATAAATACTTTCAAATACCCATTAATTAAGATATATGCTTATCTCTCTAATCTTCTCTCTAAAAAACCTATAGCACTTATAATTCTCCAAACAAGAGGGATAATAATTGTACCGTATATAGCTAGGTTGTAAAGTAGTTATTATAGGACAAATGCAGTGTATAATTTGTTTGTAGTTTATTATGTGTTTAGTCTACCTGTTAGATAGCTTCATATAGTATGATACCATCCGTATATGAAACTATGATCTATTAAGTATATATATTGTACATTGTGCAATGAATGAATATCTTGAATTCATTTGAGTAATTTCAGGGTGATATTCTTGTATTCCACCCTACCAAAATTCAATGTAAACATCATATACTTAAAACAATACATGTTCAAAAAAATACATTTTCATATTGATGAAATGGATATATATTAAAAAAAATTGTTAAATAAACATATGTTCAATAATATTTATTCAAAAAATATATGTTTTTTGTTCATATTACATACACATATTCAAGGAATAGGTGTGAGACATGTGTGACAGTTATGTTAACAATCATAACCACCATGCATCAGTTTTGAATACAGTTTGTTAATAACCGTCAGTTATGAACTAATACTAGTTTTCCTATAGATTAGCCATATTTATTATTTTTTTAATATTTACTCAAAAATATATTTAGTTTTAAAAAATAAATCTTAACATAATTCTTACTCTATTACATTATTTAAAATATTAATATTAATTTTCATTCTTTAACTATTTAGTACATGTTTATAAGTAAAATAAAAATATAAAAATAAATAAAATTAATTCTAATTATTTCAAATATTATTTATTTTATTATTAAAAATGTATTTTTCTATGTAATTACATGTATATAAAAAAATATTAATATATGTTTGGTTTCAATTAACCATAATTTCGATATTATAATAACTATTAATACCTTATGTCTTATCAATTATGATTACTTTTAAGAAAAAAAAATATTAAATTTTTACAAATAATCACGTTTTTAATTATCTACGGTTAAAATATATGTTTAAATATTCAATAAATAAAGTGATTGTGTATATGTTTTTCTAAATTATGAAAGCATATTCATATGAATTACAAATATTATAGATTATTACACTCATAATTAACTTAAAGGAATTTTAAAAGCTATTTATCTTTAAAATAATAATAATAGAACTTAAAACAATAAATCGGAAGAAGAAGAAGAAAGAGAATGAAAAGGGGTAAAATGAAAAATCACATGAAAAGGTTAAAATGGAAACACATGAAAAAACAAAATCACAAAAGCCCCAATGTGTATATTATGTTCCACCTACCCTAATTTCCCTCCCTCCCTTATGCACACAACGCTGGCCGTCAACTATCCTCCTACTGTATTGCCGCCGGCCAATTGTTGGTTGGCTTTTAGTTTGCAATAGGTAATCTATCTGCCTTATCTTGATTTATTGGTTTCAGATTTATTGTTTATGCTTAGAATTGCCGACCCTGTATATATGGTACTATGATATTAGCTAGTTTAGTGATCTGATATGATGATTTATGTACCTTTTCAATCATTCAGATGTGCTATTCTCAACTTTTCAATACATTTCAAGGGCCTTGCAAACTCTTGAGCCGCCCCTGGTACTTAGTTCTGGACAGTGGACACTTTAGGCTTGATCATTATATAATGTTTGTAATTTGATTTATTTCAAGACGTTTCCTACGTCAGTAATCAAACACACTGAGTTGTAGAACTGAAATGAAGATTGTTTTCTTAATTTCTTTTCTGTAGAAAGTATGTAAACGGAGATGTTCCTAGCTTATTCCAGCTTTTCTGCAAATTCTGCTATCAAATATTTTGGTGCTTTTGAATTTTTATAAAAGATGGTAATAGCAGCGAATTCTACTTTTGTGATGCATAGACCAAATATTATATTTCCTAAACTCATTTCACTTTATAGAAATCAGGCTATTGGTACCAGGGAAAACAAGAATTCTAGCTCTTGCCCAGTCTCAACGAAGAACGAACCAAATCCCCAATCTGGTCCTAACTTAAAGGTTCAAAAAAGACCTGGTGGTTTTCCTGGTTTAGTGATAACCTTAAACAATAATGCCCCAATGCTTCATCTTCCACTCCATCCAACCCTTCACATTCCTATTTACCCAACACTCGGCTAAAAGTTACTACTCTTCTCAGCCATGGCTTCCCAGCAACCATATTCTGCAGATGCCTGTCATGCGAATTTCCTGTCTTTCAATCCGACCGAAGAGAAAATCGGGTGCGAAGACCGTGAATCCAGAGTCAGAAGAACTGGTTCGCGTGCTTATGAGGAGCTTCAGTGACAAAGAACCTTTGATTAAGACGCTGAATAAGTATGTTAAGTTTGTTAGAACCGACCATTGTTTTCTTCTTTTTGAAGAGCTTGGAAAGCGTGATAAATGGCTTCAGTGCCTTGAGGTTAGCTTCATTCTTTTATTTTATTTTTTAGAATGTTTGGACATTTAACTTGTGGGTATCTGAGAATGTTTGAACTCTTTGACGTATAGAGCTAGAATGATAAATTTAACTTTTCATGTTTGATAGTTCTGCTTTTTAGAATCTGTATGAAGTTATTTTTATTTTTTTGATGCCTTTTGTGAATGTTTATTGAATTTTAAATAGTAATAGAACAATTAAGACTAAGACATATAAATTTCCTAGCTGAGATTAACGATGGAAGAACAATTGCTTCACTTGCTCATCCCATATTCAGGTGTTCAGATGGATGCAAAAACAAAGGTGGTATGTTGCTGATAATGGAGTTTATTCAAAATTGATATCTGTTATGGGAAAGAATGGCCAAACAAGGATGGCTATGTGGCTTTTCTCAGAGATGCGCAATAGTGGATGCAAGCCTGATACTTCTGTTTACAATGCGCTCATCACCGCCCATCTCCGATCCAAGGACAAAACAAAGGCTCTGGCCAAAGCTATGAGTTACTTTGAGAAGATGAAGGGCATGGAGAGGTGTAAACCCAATATTGTCACATATAATATTCTGTTAAGAGCTTTTGCACAAGCTAGAAATTTAGAGCAAGTTAGTGCTTTGTTTAAAGATCTTGATGAAAGCATTGTTTCCCCTGATACCTATACATTTAATGGTGTGATGGATGCATATGGGAAAAATGGGATGATTAAAGAAATGGAATCAGTGCTTTCTCAAATGAAAAGTAATCAGTGCAAACCTGATATCATCACCTTTAATTTGTTGATTGATTCATACGGGAAGAAGCAGGAATTTGAAAAGATGGAACAGGTATTTAAGAGCTTACTATGCTCCAGAGAGAGACCAACATTACCGACGTTTAATTCTATGATCGTAAATTATGGAAAGGCACGGCTTCGAGCGAAAGCAGATGATATTTTTAAAAAGATGACTAGCATGGGATATGCACCTAACTTCATCACTTATGAAAGTCTTATTATCATGTATGGATTTTGTGATTGTGTTTCCAAGGCTCGGGATGTATTTGATGAGTTGGTCAAATCAGGAAAGGAGATGAGGGTTTCAACACTGAATGCAATGCTTGATGTTTACTATATGAATGGCTTGCCTCTTGAAGCCGATAGGATGTTTGAGAATGCAAAAGGTATTGGTGTGTGTCCAGATTTATCAACATATAAGCTTCTTTACAAAGTGTACACTAAAGCCGACCAGAAGGAACTTCTAGAAAAACTGTTGAAGTGTATGGAAAAAGACGGAATTGTCCCTAATAAGAAGTTCTTCCTTGAGTCTCTGGGAGCATTTTTGTCTACACCAGCAGTTCCGGGTACTGTAAGTGCCACGATTGGGTCATCCACACGTGAAGATACTGTCAAAATTTAGATGTAGAGTTAGATCAAAGCTTAGTTTATTTTTAGGGCCAACCTTGATGAAGCTTGATTGACAGTAAAGGTCACATTTCAAAGAGATGACAGAATGGCACTAGACATGATTACTTATTTCATGTGGTGGTTCTACACATGTTTCTGCTTTGTAGCTTTGAATGCCCTCAACTTTTCCCTTGATATCATTCTTTCAGTAATCAGTATGTAAGTACTCGATCTACGTGTTTCCTCTTTCAAAGTCTATTGTGTAGGTTTTTTCCGTCTTGGGTAGTATTTATTGATGCAGTAGACTTTTAAATTCAAGTTCTGATTGATTCAATATCTCTGCTGGGCATGGTCATAACAAGGTTAGGATGGAGAGCTTAAAGATACGCATTTTAGGATGGAGAAACCATGGTACTAATGCCTAGAATATTCATGAACATTCACTAGTTGGATATTTGCATAGCTTTTCATAGCATACACCATTAGTTAGTCTGAATCAAGTTTGATCACTGAACAGAAACTTTAAGATTACCATTTAGATGTCACTCCTGGCAGCGTTTCTTATAGGGTTCTTCTAGCATCTCCTTGTGCTCGGTAAGGTGGAGTTTGGGACTTGAGCTTGAGGTTGTGGTGGGTGGTGCAGGCTGCAGGCAGTAGGTTATTACCTCTGTGTTAGTGTCCATTGACTAGTTTCCATAATTTCTCTCAATTATCTTTCATGGGGACAGAAAGTTCATGTTTCAGATTTGTTTCTTGGTCCTGTACTAGACAGATTGGAAGCTTGTTTAATGTTGGTGGTTTCAATGCTAGAAGACCACACTTTTTTAATGTTGGTGGTTTCCATCCTCTCAACATTTTTTGTGCCTGTGTTGTTCCTTCTTAACTTCACACAATTTTCCTTTAGGAATTGTTTTTCTTTTCCAAATAACATATTGAAATAAATGGTTTGTCCTAAATAAAAGCTTGCTTATTTTGTAATTAATTCTATTTTCAAATTTTAATTTAAAATCCAAGTTTTCAAAATAAGTTTTATTTTCAAGTTAAAAAAAATCTCTGTTCTACTTGTACATTTTTTTTAAATAAAAAGATGTTTCTAAAAACCATATTCCAACCTTTCACTAATTAACTTACATTTACCAAACAAGATTGTCTTTACTCTAAATATATTAAAGATTAGAAAACTAGTGTTAAATACAAGAAAACAAAATTAAAAAAAAAATTCGTTACAAAACGAGCCTTTAAAAAATAAAGAGCCAAATCCAAATTAAAATTAACAGTTAATGCTATACATAGTGAGGGGTGTGTGATTGGAATGACCCAATCAGTATGCGCCAGAATGAAAACACATCCAAATTCACATAATGACTGCTTATAAAAAGCTTATCAGGCCGCACTGAATAATATCTCAAGTTTCAACCATGAACCATCATTTACAAATTTGACATAATCATGATGAATCCAATCAGTATGCGCCAGAATGAAAACACATCCAAATTCACATAATGACCTGATTAGCTGTTATAAGGCCGCACTGCATAATATCTCAAGTTTCAACCATGAACCATCATTTACAAATTTGACATAATCATGATGAATTGAATAGAATAATTTCTCATAGTATTACGGAGAAGTACTTATGAGCATCTAAGAGTTAGCAATTAGTGATTAGTACAAATGAGTCAAGATCTCATTTGATAATTTTGGAATCTCCGGTCAACCATCTTCAGACTCTGCACATCAGGAAGGGGAAAAAAATTAGAATAAACACCTATACACTCATGTAGACAATGTTGGTAGATTTAACTCATTTTGAATACAAGGGAAATAAGGTGATTTTAGTTTCAACATTTCCAACAATATCCATACTCTCTTCAAAAGAAAAATGACAAGTCTGATTTTTAACGTGGTCTCACTGTAATGAAAATGAGAAGATCAAAATAGATGCATTCTTACCATGTATGGCTTCCATATTGTCTTCCTTGTAAATACCAAGGGGAGAGCCATGAACTGACAAAAGCATTTCTCCAGCTTTTGGGAGCCTGAGAGTTTTGGGTGTCATACCTAAAGACATCCTTTGGCTATATGCCTGCAACATTAGTCAAAGTCTTATTTACTTTAGTCCGATGGAAACCTAACGGAGATCCAAAACATGCAGTACAAAAACATTGGACCCTCCATGCACTAAGATAGTTGGTTCTATAGTTCTATTTGTCCAGCAAGGTTACAAAGTGGCTCCTAAAACAACTAAAAGCCAACAAACAATAATTCACCTCAATGAGACCTAAGCTCACTACGAAAGAAATATGCAAACTAGCCTGCAAAAAATAATCTAGAATAATGAATATTATATGGATTTCAATCATGTTAGCATCAAGGAGAATCTAGGCTGCTTTTATACGTGCTTGCATAAGTTACTTCATCCAGTGCAAGTTTCTGAACAAATTTCTAACAAATTCATCTTCTGTTTTCATAACTAGATAGAAAGTTTTAGAAACCCCTTTTAAAATTTGTGAATAATACAAAATCTTTAATCCGCAGATTATCAGCAGCTAGGATCCTTGCTTTTCCTGCCACCAACCGAGTAATTTCAGTAAGATAAAGAAAATCTATGAAATTCGCTTAAGGCCAAATTTCAAAACAAGAATTAACCATTACCTGCTTCACTTAAAAAATCAAAGCCACCAAAAGGCTGGACTGCAGCAGAACAGTCAGAATATGCTAGGGACAACCGAGGCAAAAGGGAAGCACACAAATATCTTCCATCATTTAAAGAGACATTGCCATATTTTAGATTACACTGCACATCTATTTCTCCATTCTCTCCGTTTCTTACCACTGACATTGTAGGAAATTTTTCTTCAAAAAATTGCAGTGCAGGGATCTGCAGCTGATGCTTGTCAAAATATGAGCGAATCATACACAACTCAATTAATAGATGTTCAATTTGTACATCTCGTATACCAACAATGGCCGCTATTTGTCGCTCGACTGTGAAATGCAAATACAAAATTATAAAAACTTGAAAGAAATTGAGAAGCACACGAAGAATTACAATATTCTTCAAAATCTGCACGGCTATAAATTTGAATAATGTATTATTTAATATGTATTGGAAAAGGTTCAACACACTCATGGTATGGTCATTCAAAAGAATAGCAGACAAAACAACAAAGTCAAACCACTGGCAAACGTAACAAATAATCAAAATGATGTAAAAAGAGAGAAACAAAGACTTGTTTTGTAACCAATATTATTTTCAACTTCTAGTTTTTTAACTCAAGTTTTCAAAAGGAGCATAATTTAATAATTAATTCTATTTTCAAGTATAAAATCAGGTTGGAACTTCTTTTCATGAGTTTAATTTACTTCTTTTTTGTGACTTAAAAAGAAATAGAACAAGAAAACAAAACTTTTTACCAAACATTTTTTTTTTCTCTTTTCTAAATGAATTAGAAAACAAAAACTATTTTCAAACACAACAAAACAAAATTTAAAAACATAACTCATTACAAAACGAGCCCTTAGAGATTAGTAAACAAAGCACACACTTATATAGATGTAAGGTAAAACAATACCATCTGGGTCAGTGAACTCAGCTCTTTGCTTCTTAATTTCAGGTTCTTTGGCTTCACCACCGTTGAAATCCACTCCATCTGATAAGGCGGCTTTTTTTGTAATTTGCTTAGCTTTTCGCTTTGGCATTGTCTTACAAAAGCATAATTTTCGTTTTCCTGCATCATATTAAGCAGAGAACATCAAATTTCGTTTTTCTTTTGTGTGGTATACTTTTCCTGCTCGTCAACATTTTATTTCTGTCCTCCTCCAAAGTAACCAACCAACATACATTTCAATCAAAAAGTGACAAAATTTTGAAACCCAAAAAAATAAAAAAGTATAGACTTCTTCACCATGTAGAAAACTAGAACAAAGATCCAAGTGAATCTATAAATTGGAAATAATAATAATAACAGCGACAACAAGGTAGTTTCTTAAAATAACTTTCTTTTTCTTTCAACCCAAAAATTTCTCTAACTTCGGGGTAAAAAATGCTGAAAACCACATATAAATAAAAATTCAAAAAGTTGAAAGTGAAACAACCCCCCGAGGCACAGTGTCCTCCAGGTCAAGCAATCCCAAGGGACAGCTAAATGATTTGTGAGGCCTTCAAATGTATTGAAAAGTTGCGAATGACACAATTTCATGATTGAAAAGGTACATAAATCAACGTATCAGATCACTAAACTAACTAATATGACAGTACCATATATAAAGCGTAGGTCGGAAATTCTAAGCATAAGGAACAAAACTGAAACCAATAAATTTAGATAAGGCAGGGAGATTACCTATTGTTAAGGAATTGACACATGCGGAAGCGAATATCAAGTCCAATTTTGGTTTCACAAATTAATAATAATAGATAACAGTAAAATAAATAAACAAGGTAGCAAATTAAATGGTAAGACACAACGATTTAGAATGCTCAACTTTTCAATACGAGTTTCCTACTTCAATGATTTTACACATCGAGGAAAAATCTACTAATAATCAAAATTGAGATACAAACACCAATTTCCAAAACTTTACAAATTATACTAAAATCTAAAATTATACCAAAATCTAAAATCAACCCACAAAATATCCCCTCTAAATTACTGGTAATTTAAAGCAAGATAAATTAACAAAGTTGCTATTAAATCAAATATTACCGTACAAATGAGAGGATCACCACAAATGGCAATTGAAATGGACAGTTTGTCCGGGCTTGAGAATTTCCAGTAAGATTAGCAGAACTTCTATTGTTACTGCTTGTTTTCTTTTTCTCGAAATTTGTTGTTTTACAGAAGCAAATTTGTTTTTCCTTTTTCCAACTTACCATATTCTCAAAGATTCTTTTTCACGCAAGAAAGAGCAAAATATATATTAGTCAAGGCAAGGGTTTTAATATGGGCGGATGGGCTTTAGACAATTTGTTTTGGAGCCAAATATAACAAATCTCCACTCGCTCAAAAATGTATAACAAGTTCTTTAAATGAAATTTCTGGATTATCAAATAACCGCCGCGTCTAAAATCTGGCGGTGATTATCTTCTACAATACCAATCAAGTCCAAACAATGCCAACTTGTTAAATTAACCTGGTTTGGTTAACATATCATTGGATTCTCTCAGAAGGGCTATCTTATTAACAACAATAGACCTGGGAGACAATGTCAACAACAGTGATATCTCGACATCAATGTGTTTGGTTCTTTCATGATACATAGTATTTTTAGTCAAGTGTATCGACTCGACTATCACAAAATACAAAGTAAGCATTCCGTTGTAAACCCAAATCACAAACCAAACCTCTAAGCCAAATGGCTTTCTTTCACCGCTGGCCGCTTATATATTCGCTTCTATCGTAGACAAAGCAATCAGATCGTAAAGTAGCCTTCCAACTAATAAAGACAATGAGAAAGAGTGAAAACATAACTCGTCGTAGATCTTCTTCTATCCAGATCACCAAAGATAATCTAATCCACATAACCTTGATAACAGCAACCGTATTAGAACTCCCATCATATACCAAACCAAAATTAGACGTACCTCTCAAATACCGAAGTATCCATTTCACCGCGAATGACCCTACCAGGATTACCCATATATCCGCCGACAACACTAATCGCATCGTGAAATGTTTGACGAAGTACAAACCATGGCGTACATCAAACTCCCAACTAAGATTAGCATACGGAACTGAGACATGTATCGCTCCTCTTCTTCGACCGGTGGTGACAAATCCAAAGAAAGCCCGAAATGCGCACTAACGGCGTACTCACAGGTTTAGAATCTTTCATGCCAAAACGTTCAAGAACTTTTTCAATATAACTTTTCTGAGTCAAATAAAGCTTGCCTGCTTGTCTATTCCTGTAAATTTCCATGCCCAAAATTTTCTTCGATGCATATATATTTGTTCTTCAAGCTTACCATGTAAGAATGCTGTCTTAACATCAAGTTGTTCTAATTCCATGTCAAACAATGCAACCATAGCAAGCAACACACGAATAGAGCTATGTTTCACAACAGGAGAAAATACTTCATTGAAGTCAATACCTTTCTTCTGACAATAGCCCTTTACAACAACACGTGCCTTGAACCTAGCTGCTTCAACCTCGTGTATACCTTCCTTTTCTCAAGACCCATTTGTTTCCAACAATCTTCGGCCCTTAGCGGTTTCACCAATTCCCATGTATGATTCTTACGAAGTGATTCAATCTCTTCATTCATAAGAACCAACCATCGAACGGACTCATCACAAGTGATAGCTTCATGATAACTAGAAGGTTCACGCACCTCAATGTATTCGCCACTACGGACAATGCAAAAGAAACTAAGTTCCAGCATCTGCGTACCTGAGGGCGTCTAATCTCTCTTATTCCTTTACCCTTAGCGATGCATGGTTGCTCGTGTTGCTCTTCTACTACATCACGAGGCGGAATCGCTCATCTCATCCATAGATGGTTGATGTGAAGTGCCCTCTCTTGTACTTGACCAGTGAGCTCCACTCTCAAGCTCCACCTGGCTTCACTAACACCGTGGTCTTTATCTCGCAACAATAGACTATTTTTTCTTTTTGCAACATAGAAAACTCATCAAACTTAACATCTCTGCTAATCAAAAATTTAGGTGACTTGGGTTCAACACACCATAATCTATAACCCTTCACCCGGAAGGATACCCCAAAATATGCATTTTAATACCCAGGCTCAAGTTTACCATCATTAACACAGCATAAGTAGACAACCAAAACTTTCAAATCAATACCAGTGCGAGTATCAAAGAATACCTCGAACGGAGTCTTCAACTCAATTGCTGGGTACGGTTGACGAGACCAATTTACCAAATACATGATGGGTTACAAGCTTCACCCAAAAGGATTTATCCAATCGGCTTGAAAGAGCATACAACGAGCTCTTCTAAGAGAGTCCTATTCATACGCTCGCTTACTCCATTTTGCTATGGTGTATGCGACAAATGCGGTGTCTCACTATGCCATTCCTTTCACGTAACTCATTAAATCGACTATCACAAAATTACAAACCATTATTAGTTCTCAAATCCTTGATTTTCTCGCTTGTTTGATTTTCTATACAAGCCTTGAATTTCACAAATTTTCGAGAACGCATCATTCTTATTCTTCGGAAAATACACCCAAACATGACGACTTAAGTCATCAATAAAAGTCAACATATACCGGCACCACCCTTAGACACAACACGAGAAGGACCCCAAAGATCTGAATGAGTATAATCAACGGTACCTTTCGTTTTATGGATGGTCAGACTGAACTTGACCGCGATGCTTTCCATAGACACAATGCTCACGTAAATCAAGTTTCCTGGCTTTCTCGACCGCAAAGCAAATCTCGTTTGCTCAAAATAGACATCCTCGCTCACTATACGCTTGCCGCATATGCCATAATTGGTAGTGTCAGATCTGATCCGACGAGGATGAAAACCGATACCGCGCTAATAACAAATTAGCTACTGCGAAGCATATGTAGAGACCACGCGACAATTTCCCTTTCTTTAATAACAATGAGAGCACCCTTACTAACTTTTAAAACTCCACCTTCGACTCACATACTTATAGCTCAGTGAATCAAGAAAGCATCTAAAGATATCAAATTCTTTTTCAAACTGAACATGGCGAACATATTTCAAAGTCCTAACAATACCATCATGCATCTTAATTCGGAAAGTACCAATACCAATAACCTTGCAGGACATATTGTTTCCCATCAAGACAACACCCCCATCAATAGAATGATAAGAAGCAAACCAATCTCATCCGGGGCACATATGATAAGTGCAACCCGAATCAAGAATCCAAACATCTCCAGGAGAACCAATAGATACCGATAGAACATTTTCACCATCTAATCCGTAACTATTCCGCAACACCAAAGAACATCATTAGTACCGAAGACGTCAGTGCATTTTCCTTACTCGAAGTTTCGGACAATTTACTTTCCAAGGTTGCCCTTCCCGACGGCAATAATTGCATTTATCTTTTCTTTTTCTAGATTTGGATCTAGACTTGCCTCTATTACCGTCAGGCCTTTTTCTTGATTTCTACCTCTAACAAATAAACCACTACTATTATCATTGTTACTTGTAGACACATTTTTCTTCAACTCTCTGAATTCAAAGTCGCTGACATCTTCCAAAGAAATAAGGTCCGCCCATATAGTACGGTATCAACAAAATGTTCAAATGAATGAGGTAAAGAACATAATGTAATCCAAGTGCCCGATCCTCATCGTCAATCTTAACACCACCATTTTTCGGATCACGAATAATTTTAGTAAATTCATCAAGATGATCGTGCAAAGGTGTACTCTTCCGACATTCCGAATGTATACAAACGCCGGCTCAAATATAACCGATCGGTCAAAGACTTGGTCATATACAAATTCTCCAATTTAAGCCATAACCCAAATAGAGATTCCTTATCACCAACCTCGTAATACCTCATCGACAAGGATAACCGAATTGAACTCAAAGCATTTTCCATTAATGCATCTTTTTCTTCATCAGTCAAATTTTCTGCCAATTTATCCTTACCTTCGAGTGTATTAACGAGCCCTTCTTTAACTAATACAACCTGCATCTTCATACGCCAAAGAATAAAATCATTTCTACCATTGAATTTCTCAATTTCATATTTTCCGCTATACGACGAGAAACCCAATATTAAATAAGCAAGTATACAACCCAGAAAATATGAAACCAATCGATAACCGTAAGCTCAAAATAAATCCAAAAGAAGCAAACTTGATCCTATTCGATAAATAATGTATAACTCAATTGCTTTCCGATACCAATTTGTTAAGGAATCGCACTTCATGGGCGTTTAATATCGTGTCCAATTTTGGTTGCACAAATTAATAATAACGGGTAACAAAGAAAATAAATAAGAAGAGTAAGAAATTAAATTCAAGACACGATGATTTAAGTGGTTCAACTTTTCAATATGAAAAGTTTTACTCCACCGACGACGACACCGAGGAAAAATCCACTAATAATCAAAATGGAGATACAAACACCAATTTCCAAAGCTTCATAAATTATACCAAAATCTAAAATCAACCACAAAATATCCTCTAAATTACTCGGTAATTTATAGCAAAATAAATTAACAAACTTGCTATTAAATCAAATATTACCGTACAAATGAGAGTGATCACCACAAATGGCAATTTAAAATGGACAGCTTGTCCTCGGGCTTGAAAATTTCTAGTGAGATTAGCGTAACTTCTATTGTTATCGCTTGTTTTCTTCTTCACCGTTGTTTTCTCAGCGTAGTTTAAATTTGTTTTTCCTTTCAAAGAACACTCATATTCTGCAGTATCTCTTTTTCACGCAACAAAGAGCAAAATATATATTAGTTGAAGGCAAGGGTTTTAATATGGGCAGATGGGCTTTGGGTTCAATTTGTTTTGGGCCAAATATAACACCTATTACAAACTAAAACCCAACCAACCAGAATACTTCACGTGAGAAAGAGTGGGTGTCGGAGATTAGACAGTGAAGACTATTGGCCGGCGGCAATAGAGTTGTAGAATATTTGACGGCCACCGTTGGTGTGGAAAAGGGAGGGAGCGAAATTAGGGAATGTGGAATGAATTTAGGAACGGGGATAATCCGGGTCGTCGAACCTAATTTTTTTTTTATCGTCAATTCTATTTTTACGGCTAAATTTTAAATATCGGTACAATTTTAAATAAAAATCTACCATAAAACAACCATATAATTATATTAAATAAGCATCTATAAAATTAATTATATTTATTAAATTAAATTATATATTAATTAATAATTAATATTAATTAAAAAAAATTAAAAATTTTAAAAATTAATTTTTATTTTTATTTTTCAATAATTATGTGAATCGTTATCCGTAGATAAGATATCATCCAAAATCGTAACGATTTTCGAATATTTTTGAATATAGATTTTATAATTCAATTTAAGAAAAATTATTTCAAAAATAGTTTTCATCCATACCCTCTTAATCCTTAAATTGAATTTATATACTAGGAAATTTCTTTGGAGATTTTTCATTTTTAACCTCACACTCCTTTTTTTTCAATTTACCCAAAATTTTACCTTTTTACTACGTCATGGTACCACCAAATTATGGTTGGTTTTTTGTTTTGCAAATTTTTCAATCTTTTATTTTATTTTATAATTTATAATTATTTATTTATTTAACACCTATTTCATTCAAGATTTTTTAAATTATATCTATAAATTTTTTGTATTATATTTTGTATATTTCTTATAATATAAAAGATATAAATATAATAATTATAGAATTATTTATATTGATTAGATTATTATAACAAATTTTTTGTTATTTTTATATGATATTTAATATTTTTTTAAATTTACGCTAGTATTACTTTTAACTTCGTAATTATAACCTCACTTATATTAGTTAGGTTATTATTAGAATTGTTTTGATTGTTTCATAATATATTTAATAATTTTTTAAATTTATAAGAGTAATTTTTTTATCTTTAATATATTTGTTATTTATTAATTAAATATTTTAATAATATTTTTATCAAATTTTAAATTTCACATTAAATGTGTTATGAAATCAACAAAAATAAGTCGTTACTTACCATTTATATTTTATTTTTTACATTATTTTACCATTTTATTTCATATCTATTTCTTTAATTTTTTCTTTGTAGATAATATAAAACAAATATCTTAATCTATACTTAAACACAAAAATATAGTTTAAATATAAATGTTATATATTATTTAATATGATATAAAATAACATAATTATTTTTTAAATCGATTAAAAACAACAAACATGATAACATAAACTAATTGGTTACAATATTATTTAATTTTAATTTTACTTGTTCAATCGAAACTAACATTATTACGTATATAAATTTAATAAGCATATACTTTTTATTAAAATAATATTTTTTATAGCGGTAACAAACATAACAAGTAACATAAATATGATATGTTTATCAAATTAATAGAAAAAAAATAATAGAAGAGTTCTTATGTTTTTTTTAATTAATATATATATATAAGATTAAAACCTACTGGACTAACCATGTATACAAACGTCTCTCCATCTTTATTATATCTTACCTATTTTTTATTCTAATTTAAATCTCACATATATTACTCTTTGAAAACATTATTTCAATCTTAAAGAAATTTGAGTAGTTATTTATCCTTATTCAAAAAATATATAAAATTAAGTTATAATGAATAGAAAAATAATCTATATCTATACTATATATAAATTTCTAAATCATATTTTATTTTTTGTCAAAATTATCCTTATATTTTAGCACAATAACATTTATGTGCCTTACTAGATAAATGTGGAAAAAACAATATTTATGTTAATTCTAATCTACTTTCATTGGACTAATTAGTTTAGCATTATAAATATTTTTTTGTTGAAATAATATTTTTTATTATTTTGAGCTTTTCTTAGTATCTTAAATTATTTATTTATTTTATAATAAATATGATAAAATATTTTTTCAGACAATAAATAAATTATATTTATTTTATTTTGATTATTTTGTTAGATACTATAATTAAAGTAGTAATAGATTTATAGATGAATAAAAATGAAATTACTATCACAAATAGACTATATTTATTATCCATCATTTAAGAGAATTTTGTTTTATTGAGTGTTAAATTATTTTCATATATTTTTAAATTAAATTCAACTTATATCAATGAGCATGTGTAATTGTATAATATAAAAAATACACCTGAAACATAAAAATTTGAAGGAAAAAAATCGCAATTGAAAATGCAGAAAAAAGGAAGAAACAAAAATTGGTGTAAGCTGAAAAAAAATGTAAGGTTAAAAATGAAAAATCACATGAAAAACAAAATCGGAAAAGCCCCAAGTATACATGCATTCGATTCAACCTTCCATAATTTCGCTCTCCCCCTTTTCCACACTAACGGTGGTGTTCAAGTATCCTTCAACTGGATAGCCGCTGGTCAATAGTCTCCACAGTCTACTCTCCCACTTCCTTGCCGGTGAAGTATTATACTTGGTTGGCTTTTACTTCGTTCATAGGTAATCTCTCTGCCTTATCTTGATTTATTGGTTTCCGTTTTATTGTTTATGCTTAGAATTTCCGACCTTGTATAGTACTGTGAGTGATATTAGCTGGTTTAGTGATCTGATATGATGATTTATGTACCTTTTCGTTCATTCAACTTTGTTATTCTCAACTTTCCAATACATTTCAAGGGCCTTATTTATAATTGTTCCTATGTCAGTAATCAAACACAGTATGAATTGTAGAACTGAAATGAAGATTATTTTCTTAATTTATTCTCTGTAGAAATTATGAAAATGGAGATGTCCCTAGCTTATTCCGGTTTTGCTGCAAATTCTGCCATCAAATATTTGGTTCCTTTGAATTTTTATAAAAGATGGCGAAATCTAGTTTTGTGATTTATAGATTATATGTTATATTTCCTAAATTCATTTTATTTTACAGAAATCAGGCTATTAGTACCAGGGAAAACAAGAATTATAGCTCTTGCCAAGTTTCAACAAAGAACAATCAAAACTGGCTTGGTGCTACAGAGTAATCTCTGCTCTGAAACCCTCTTTTCCACAGCGAACCATTTACTTTTACAGCCGCTGGATCCACTTAAGCCAAACACTTTGTTCAGCTTCATGTCTAGAAGAAGTTGCAGACTGTGGCGTACAATCCCTTTCCGACCACTTGAACCCCGAGATTGCGAGCTTTTTTTGGAAGGGATTCTCAGATATCAGCAAAGAAGCTACTGGCCGAGCATTACATGCACTATGCTTAAAAGGCTTTGTGCCTGTCAGTGTATTCTATTTAAATACTTTAGTGAATATGTATTCCAAGTTTGGCCGTATCAGATATGCTCGTTATGTATTTAATAACATATCTGAAAGAAATGAAGCTTCTTGGAGTAACATGATGTCAGGTTATGTTCGAGTGGCTAAGTACTGCAAAGCCATTGAGTTCTTTCGAGACATGTGGAATTGTGGTATAAATCCAAATGAATTTTTGATTGCTAGTGTGGTAACCGCATGTGATAAATCGGCTTGTATGCTCGGTGAAGGATTACAAGTTCATGGTTTGCTTGTTAAGCTTGGTTTATTGGTTGATGTATTTGTGGGTACTTCTCTGGTACATTTTTATGGAACTTATGCACTTGTTTCTGATGCTCAGAAGCTCTTTGAAGAGATGCCTGACAAAAATGTTGTCACTTGGACTTCACTAATGGTTAGTTATTCAGATAATGGAGAATTACTAAAGGTCATAGATACTTATAAACACATGATGGATGAAGATATATATTGCAATGAGAACACAATGGCTCTAGTCATCAGTACTTGTGGGGTTCTAGGTGATGAATTATTGGGTCTTCAGATTCTTGGGAATGTTATGAAGTCTGGGCTAGTGAATAATGTTTCGGTAGCGAACTCCTTAATAGCCATGCATGGTAGTTTTGGTCAAGTGGAGGATTCCTGCTATGTATTTGATTACATGGATGAACATAACACAATCTCATGGAATTCAATTATTTCTGCAAATGCACAAAATGGATTTTTTGAAGAATCGCTGAGATATTTTCATCTGATGCAGCATGTTCATAAAGAAGTGAATGCCATTACACTTTCTACATTGTTAACAGTCTGCAATTGTGTTGATAGTTTGAAATGGGGCAGAGGAGTTCACACTCTGAGCGTAAAAATGGGCTTTGAATCAAACGTTTATATTGGCAATACTCTTCTAAACATGTATTCCAAGGGTAGAAGATCTGAAGACGCAGAGCTAGTTTTTCAGAGAATGCCTGAGAGGGATTTAACCTCTTGGAACTCCTTGGTAACATGCTATGTTCAAAATGACGAGTTCCAAAAGGCCTTGACGCTATTTGCCTCAATGCTTCAAATGGGAAGAATAAACTATGTCACTTTAACAAGTATATTAGCATCTTGCTCAAACCCTGACCTTCTTTTTGAAGGTAAGATACTTCATGCTCTTGCAATCATTCGAGGGTTGAAGAACAATCTGGTAATAGGAAATGCATTAGTTACCATGTATGGCAAGGCTGGGAGGACTCCTGATGCAAAGAAGGTATCATTGATGATGCCTCAACGAGATGACATAACTTGCAATGCTCTCATTGGAAGTTATGCTGAGCATAAAGAACCAAATGAAGCAATGAGAACTTTTAACATTATGAGAGAGGATGGCATAACGACAAATTATGTAACAATGATTTGTCTTCTTGGTGCTTGCTTGACTCCATACAGTCTACGAAACCATGGGATGCCCATCCATGTACATGTAGTTCTCATGGGATTTGAGTCAGATGTAAATGTGACAAGTTCCCTTATAACTATGTACGCTAGGTGTGGTCAATTAAATTCAAGTTGTTTCCTGTTTGATGGGTCAGATAATAAGAGTTCCATTTTGTGGAATTCCATTATTTCTGCACATGCTAATAGTGGATGCGAGGAAGATGCTTTAAAACTGATTTTGAAAATGAGAAATAGTGGATTTGATTTAGATCAATACAGCTTCTCTGTGGCTCTTTCTGTTTGTGCTGATCTATCTATATTGGAGGAAGGCCAACAGCTTCATGGCTTTGCAATCAAACTTGGTCTTGAACCAGACCATTATGTCACAAATGCAACAATGAACATGTATGGTAAATGTGGGGAAATAGATGATGTTTTAACAATGCTTCCTTCACCGCTCCATAGATCTAAATTAACATGGAATACATTGATATCATCTTATTCAAGATATGGATGTTTTCAGAAGGCAAGAGAGACCTTTCATGAAATGGTAAGCTTGGGTCAGAATCCTGATCATGTCACCTTTGTCTCACTTCTAACCGCTTGCAGCCATGGGGGTTTGGTGGACGATGGTCTTGCATACTATGCGTCAATGACTACAAGATTTGGTATCCCTCCAGGAATAGAGCATTGTGTGGCCATAGTTGACCTTCTTGGACGTTCTGGAAGACTTGCTGAGGCAGAGAACTTTATTAAGGAAATGCCAGTGCCACCAAGTGACCTTGTTTGGCGAAGCTTGTTGGCATCTTGCAATGTCCATCGCAATTTGGAGTTGGGGAGAAAAGCTGTAGAATGTCTCATCAGCTTGGACCCAACAGATGATTCAGCTTATGTTCTTTATTCAAATGTCTGTGCAACTACAGGAAAATGGGATGATGTAGAAAATGTAAGGAGTCTAATGGGATTGAAAAACATAAAGAAGCAGCCTGCATGCAGTTGGATCAAGTGGAAAAACCAGATATGGAAATTTGGGATGGGAGAGAAGTCACATCCACAGACTGTACAAATCTACTCGAAATTGAGTGAGTTGAAGAAGATGCTTAGAGAAGCTGGTTACATTGCCGATACAAGTTATGCACTGCATGACACAGACGAGGAACAGAATGAGCATAATCTTTGGAGCCACAGTGAGAGAATTGCTCTTGCTTTTGGCTTGCTTAATATTCCAAAAGGTTCACCAATTAGAATTTTCAAGAACCTTCGTGTTTGTGGTGATTGCCATACTGTCTACAAGTATGCTAGTAGAACAGTTGGGAGGAAAATCATATTGAGGGATCCTTACCGTTTTCACCACTTTATTAATGGCGAGTGCTCATGTACTGACTATTGGTGATGAAGATATATAAGGAATTCATGTGAGTTTCTATATCTAGTTACGGTGTTCCTTGGTTCGTAAGTACAGGAAAGGCTTTGTGATTCTGCCATCTCTTAAGGTGATCATTGATCAGTTTAACCAGAGGCAAGACACAAGTCCTTGTGATAAACTCTTTTTTTCTTACCAGATACTTTTAAATCATTCTTTCTTTCCTAATTTCATGACACTTCATTGCATACGACTGTATTAACTTGTAAAAATCTCTTCCTTCATTGATGTTTAAGTTTTATCTTCGTTTATGTCCATTGTTTTCCTTGCAATTTGATGTATGAGTGGAGTTTGAGACCTTGTACATGTGTTCTAATTGCTGGAAGTTTGAAACACATGCAGTGTATAAACTATTCTTCCGCAGAAATAAAATTTGAAACCTGAAATAACAAATCATTTTCCAAGAGTTGTGAACTTTAATAAACTCATTTTTTTTCTTTACGTAGTTGTAAGGCTGCTATAAATATGAATATAATAATGGCTCTCTTTTGTCTGCATCAAACAGTGACCCCTTTGTTCTCATTCAATCTTGACCCTCAATCTATATCATGATGGATATTGAAAAGCTAATGGACTTTTCGTTTGAATTTGAGATATTTTAAAAGAAAACACTGCATTAAAAACATACATGAAATCATATCCTTCTAGTTGCTTGTAACCGCAGGTACACGTCTTGCTCTTTGTTTGGGCTAGTCTTGATTGACATGACTACATTTAAAAAAAAAACATTCATTTAATGTTGCTCAAAGTAACATCTGGTTTTTATATGGCAGACCAATATATGCTGGAAGTGCACTTTCTACAGTTAAATATACCGGTGCTGATCCTTGCATGTTGACCATTAGATCAACTTCTTTTCCTTTGTCTCCAGTCATTGAGGGTTCAAAAGATATTGAAGCTTCTATCTCCCAGGTTGATCTCTCCACCTTTGAAGAACGTCTTTTCATCTTTTTCTAATGCACAGAGAATACAGTGCTACTCAAAAAGGTATGTTTTTTAAGACTCATGCCTCAATCAGTGCCACTCGAGGGAATTACATTCAATTATTTTTATAGTTTTCTTTTTCCAGTTATTTAGTATATGTTTGTGCAGGCTTTTACAAGTTCTATTGTCGAGCGCATTGGTAATCTTGAAATGACATCCAAGGATTGAACTTCAGCTCCGCTAAATGCACAAGTAAAATTTCATGTGTAGCAGGTTGAGAATATCAATGGTCTTAAGTTTGTGAACTTTATTCGCAGGTTGGTAATATTTGTCCATTACTTGCCAATTTTATGAGTTTCATTCATTAAGTCGTTTATCTATTTAATTTTAAAATTTATATGCCAAATTTTTGCAGCCTACAAAACCAGTTTCTAGATTCAAGATGAAGAGAAGATAATTTTCTTTATTCTGTAATGTGATAATATGTATCTTTAATCATTTGATTTTTAAATGTTTAGGAGAAAATTTGTACTGGTTATCAAGTTCATTTACCAAAAATGATTGTACTGACTTATAATTTGTTTTGTAATTGGAACTGAGAGATATTTATTTATATAATATGTTTTGGATTAGTAAATGATGATTATGTTTTGGATTAGTAAATGGTGCTTTCAATGTTTATTAATTAACCATACCATATGTGTGTATATTAGCTACAAAATTTTGTAGTACAAAGATTTGATAACAAATTTTATTCGTAGCAAAATTACTTAAAAATTGCTTTGAATTTTTAATATTCGTAGTAAATTTTCCACGAAACTAATAAAAAAGGTGCAATTTTAGAGGTTTATATCAGTTAAGTTGGGACGAATTTCTAATAAATTTAATTATGAGAATATTATGTTTATAGCAAAGTTTGGTTAATTACAGATCTATAGTTACGAATTTGTTACCAACATATTTTGTAACTATTACACAATTTTCTATGAAATTGTCAAACTTTCGTAGTTATAAGCCTGTTTTGTTTTCTTCTTGTGGTTCTCTTTTTCAATATCTTTGCTAAAGAATCAAAACCACCTTGTATGGCATAACTTTTTACTCCAATGTGATGGTATTATCGCACTAGGCTGTTCCACCGTCAAAGAAGACAAGTATTTGTTTAGTTAAAAATTGAGATTGTTGAGTAAAATTTAAAATGAACAATTCTAAATTTACTAATATTAGATCCAAACAAGTAAACGAAATACTTGTATTATACTAACTATAACAACTTTCAAAGTAAACTCACAAATTGAAGAGAAATACAAACACTCAAAGAGAAAGCTCTCAACTCACACTCAAACTAAGAATACAAAAACTTATTTGTTTTTGATGGAATGATTAAACCAAATGCAAGGTAGGCTATTTATAGTCCTTACCATTCAATCTACACCACACAAATATAAAACTAAGAAATAATTCTTGTCATACAAATCTTATCTACCCACTTCTCTTTTCTACAACCTACAACTAATTCATTTATTTCTACAACCTTCAACTACTTCATTTATTTCTACAACCTTTAACCATTTCATTTATTTATCTACTCCTTCAACCACTTCATTTATTTCTCTACCTCTTCAATTATTATTTAGGTGTTGATTTTCAACACAGATGCCATGTAATTTGACATTTTATAGTGTGTCAGTGTGTGTGCATATCTTTTTGTATACTTCCGAAGCTGCTGGTGGCATTGGGATACTTCTTTATTATCCCATTGATCTTTTTAGATGCAGAGCAGCAGAGGAGGAGTTAGATCTTATTGAAGATTCAAGACAAGTTTAATAGAAATGCTCGTCTGTGTTATAACTCATATCCTTATGAGCACTACATATTGATGTTTTGGATCCTGTCACGGTATCAAATATTATTTTAAATTTTTTAGACCAAAAAATATTTTAAATTTAAATTTTTATTTTTTGATTAAGTGGAAAATACCCATAATTTTAGCCACGATCGCGATATGTTTTATCGGATACAATATTTTGGAGATATTTTTAGTGAATCTTTCTTTTAGTTTGTTATTTTCTCATGTATTTAAACCCCATTAGTTATAGCCTAATTGGTTCTGTAAAATGTTGTGGATATTGGATTGTTGAACTTTATTTGTTTACGTGCTTCATCTGAATGATATCATCATTTACCTTTTGCTATTAAAAAAACATTAGTTATGAATAAAACAGTGAACAGAACTTGAATTGGGCTACAGTAATTATTTGTAAATAATTATATGTATTACTGTATAAATAATTTTATATCGATTAAGATAGATATTAGTTTTATAAATAGTATAAAAGTTATTTCTTTTGTATTTAACTTTTAGGAAGGAATGGATTACGTTGTTTATACTACATAAAATTTACATAATATCAAAATTTTAGTAATTTTAGTAGATCAATGGATCAAGAAAAAAATTAATGGGTATCAAACAAAAAAAATGAATATTTCAAAAAAAATAAAGACAAAAGAGTCTCATATTGATTAAAAAAGATATTAGTGTAATGTTCATAATGTTAAATATTAACTCTAAAGTAGCAAATTAGTGTCCTTATTTGTAGCATAATTTAATGAGCTCTAAAGTAACAAATTAGTGACCTTATTTGTGGCATAATTTAAGGAGCTCTAAAGTAACAAATTAGTGGCCTAATTTATGGCTTAAATTATAACATAATTTAGGAAAAGAGAGTCTTACTCCATCTATAAATATGGAGGAGTTCATGCATTGAAGAACGAAGCAACAATCAGAAAAATCAGAAGAGAGAGCATAAGCAAACTCAAAGAGAAAAAAATACTTAGTGAGTGAGAGTTTTATGTGAATTTAGAGAAACACTTGAGAGATATTATTAGTAAAGAAATTTGTATCTGTATTCTGTATATTTTTTAGTCAGTTCAATAATATCTGCTGTCTCCCATAGACTTAGAAAAATTGTCCAACTACGTAAATTTTGTGTTTTCTTTTAACGATTTGATATATTCATATACCGTTATTTATTATTTTCGTACACAATAAATTGGTATCAAAGCCAAATATAACAATATTATATATCAAATTGAAGCTCTCTACCAGACGAACACATCTATTTATTTTGTACTAAAGTAACAAATTAAATAATTATTTATTGATAAATGTTTAAAATTATATTTTTTACATATATTTTCAAAGACATTTATATATATTATTTTATCATTGAAGTCATTTATGCATTAATAAAGAAGTCTCGTCACATTATTTTAATTAAACATATTTATGTTTATGTGTTTTATAAGAGATTTATATTGAGTATTTTTTTTAGATTTTAAATGGTTCAAGGTGTATTCAACTTGTTTGGTGATAATATTCGAGCAACTTGTATGAAAAACATGTTTTTCCCACCACTTGCACCCGATTCGATAAAATAATCATATATTAGGATGTAGATATTAGATTAACATGATTCAAATTACCTTGGACATCTAATGAAATTACCTACAACTTTTATGTTTATCATTTTGTCATATTCAAATAGTAGAAAAGCAAAAAGTGGTTGATATTCATAAGACTATTTAAACTATAACCCTTTAGCGTGACAACTCATGTTCACACTAACACAAGTTTTTTTTGCCTATAAAAGAAGAAATTTGTCGAAAAAGAGCAAGACTTAAGTTAGAATTTGAGAACTTTGTCTTGTCTCATCATACTCATGTAGTTTTGTTATGTTTATTTATAACATGTCTTGCTATAACCTTAACTAGAGATAAGAGTGCATGAAGCTTTGATGAATTTATAGTATTTTCCTTCATTTTTTTCGTTTTGTTCTTCAATGAAACCCTTTGGTTAATTGAATAATATCTATTAAAATTGTGTTTTGTTTGTTTGAGACTTTGATTCATTGTTAACATTATGAATAATACATAAATGTTTAGACTATCTTAACATGTCAAGTTCACGAGTTTACTACATATTATAAATTAAATACAAATGGTTATCTTTTAAATATATTTATGCAATAACTTTCAATTAAGATCAATTACTAAATGAGTTTTAAGTAAATTATAAAGTGAATGAAATATAATTACTATATATTTATCAAAATGAATCCCTAATGTTTTAATGATTTTGTTTATTGAATCTTCGTTTATTATATATAAATCAAATAATCAACCTTTTCACTTTTCAAATTTACTAAAATATTTTTTTTTCAATTCCTTGAGGATCGATATTTAAACTTCTAAACTTTATTATTCAAGCAAATTACACTTGGATATTACAACATTTAAGTTGTAGAAAGTTTTTGACACTATTGTGAAGATTTGTATAAAAGAAAGTACACATCTTTTGAGGTTTTCTTCATTTGGTAAACTTTATCCTCTATTTATTTTATAAATTTTTTTTTTATTTTTTAAGGAAAACTAAGCCTCCAATTGCTATCTATATTTCTTTCATGGTTGGATAGCCATTTATTTTATTAACATATTTTATTTATTATTTAATAATAATTATTTTAATTTTTTTTTGTTATATGATAATTTGGTATTAGGATAATAAATCTGGTCGTTTAATTAAAGTGAATAGTGAAACTTTATTTGAGAATTTTTTTTATTTATCTCAATATTCAAAAAATATTTAATATCATGACAAAAAATAAAAGTGTGTACGATGAATACGAAAATGAACCAACGAATTATGTATGATTATTTATAACATCTTAGAATTTCTTACCCTTCATGTTGTATTTATCCTCTTAATGCTAATAATTTTAAATTAAGCCAAGAATGATTCCATTACTTCTAAAATTTCATGGATTAGAATCAGAAAGTCCATATTTGAATCTTAATTTGTGTTAATTTCAATAACCAATCATGTTGTGATAAAATTATTAGGCTAAAATTGTTTCCTTTTTCTTTAAAAGATAAAGCAAAAACATGATTCAATTCTTTAAAATTGAAATCTATTGGTACATGGAAAAAAATGCAAACTAATTTTTTTAAAAATTCTTTCCAAGCCATAAGACCAACGCTTTGAAAAAAAAAATTCAAAACATTTTCCAAAAATCAAATAAACCATATTTTCAATGTTGGGAACGTATTAAGGATTTTCTAAATTCTTGTCCATACTATGATTTTGAAAAATAATGCACTATAAGCTTTTTCTACAAAGGGTTAGAACCTAAAACAAAACAATTTGTTAAAATAGCTTGTAATAGTAAATTTCTTGATAAAGAACTTGAAGAAACTCTAGAATTTTTAGATCATTTGGCATAAAACTCTCGATCTTTGCAAACAAATACTACTTTAATAAATTCTATAAGATCTAATATTTCTAACTCTAATGGAGGAAAATATAACCTTAGTCAAGAAGATTTGAATGTTAGGATTTCAAAATTGATTAGGAAAATTGAAGCCATGGAACTAGGAAAGATTAAGAAAGTCAAATCTGTGCAAAATGATAAAATATGTGACATTTGTGAAGTTATAAGACATTCCACAATAAGTTGTCCAAATTTCTAAGTTTTTAAAGAAGTGTTACGTGACCAAGAAAATGTTATAAATATTTTCAAAAAGTCATTTCTCTCTCTATACCTAATATCTATAATCATGAATAGAAATATCATCCCAATTTTAGTTAAAAATGATAATAATACTTATATTATGCATTTTCTAGGGTATTCAAATTACTCTCCGTGTCACACACAATCAAGATAAAAAAAGATTCGAGGAAACATTGCAAACATTCATGCAAGGGAAAACAAATATAAATAGTCAAACTTCTCAAGCCATTGATGAGATTAAAAATACACTTTTAAGATTGACCTCTTATTTGTGAAAAAGATGAATTTTTAACTCTAACTCAACTGAACTTTTCAAGACAATTTTATGTAAGTGATTTTAATTCATGTGATACACAGCCTAAAAAATATCAATTCCATCTCTACTCTTTAAAGTTATTAAAAGAACCTTACTTTCAAAGAAACAAGAATCACATTAAACATCAAAATTAAAAAGTCTTGACGAAGATAATATATCTAAGTCATATAATGTTGAAAAATACTTCATTCTCACCCTTTTTCTTCAAACATTGTAAGCACTTCAAAAGTTTAATCAAGATTAGCATTCCTTTGTTGGATGCAATTAAGTAAATTCCATGCAAAATTTATAAAAGATTTATACACTGTTAAGAGGAAACGTAATGTGCAAAAGAGATTTTTTTTAATTGAAAATATGAGTTCAATTATTCAACAAAATACTCCACCTAAATACAAAAATCCTGATTGTTCAACAATAACGAACACTTAAAATAGCATTTGTTTTACTTGATTTGGTTCAGGTGTTAACGTATTGTCATTTATTTTAAGAATATTTTCACAAAACACTTTACAAATATTATTAACATCAAATTTTTTATGTTGTTATAACAAAATGCAACCTACAAGTTTATATTTAAATACTTATTTTTGTTTTTTTTATAAATTATTTTTTTGTAACAATAACAATTATTATTTAATACTTCCTATACATGCAAGGACCAAAAACTACTGTCATGAAAAATTTATTTTTTTCCTTTAGATTTATTATCTTTTATGTTTCACGTTAACATATAGATTAATATACGATTTAAATTGTTTAACCATTAAAATTTAAATTATTCTTTAAATTAATACAAGATTTTTTAAAAGAATTATGATACTCTTGAAATTGAAATAAAAATGATGATATATATACTTATAAATATGATAATAAGAAAAATTATTGAATAACATAGCTAATAAAGGATAAATTTAGTTATTTATTATCTTAAAATATTAGTTAATTTGTTAAAAAATATGAAATAAATTAACTTCAGTTGAAAAATGTAACACAAAAATATTAATTATAATCAAATTAAATATATTAAGTAATTTTACTCCTAAATTTTGTTAACAATGTGGTAATTTTTAACCAAATTTACTAATAAATTAAAATTTTGTATTAAGTCATGGAAGCAAACTACACGGAAAGTGTCAGAAATTAATATGTTAAATTAATTCATTATTCTAAATAAAATATAATAGTTAGTAACTAGTTAAACCCTCCTAGAAAAAATAAGTACCTTCTATAAACTAAAAACAGTTTAACTAATACTAAAGATATACGTTTAATTAAAATATGTTTAATATGAAATAATTTATTAGATTTTTTAATTATAAAAATATATTAATTAAACATAAAATATATTATTTTGTATTTAGAGTACTAATTTTTGAGAAATTAAAAAAATTATTAAGACTTATAATTAAATATTATTTAATAGGAAATTATCAGTCTTTTCTTTCACGCTAAAAATATATAAATAATTATTAAAATTTTATTTTTTAATTATAAAACGTCTCAATTTTTTGTTTTCCCAAAATAAAAAAAAATTAATGTGTTCCCCAGTCAAGCCAATTTCTTACCTATCTGTTACATGCCCGCCAAAAAATTCATCTTTCTTAATTACAAAAACAATTTGAACAATTATTTCTCAATGAGTTTTCCGAATCACATTCTGCGTAACTGCGTTAAATCAATCTCTATTTCAAATGAAGGCGCTGAATTCGCCGTCTTCTATCGTCTCTTTGGAAAGCTTCGCTTATGACCTCCAAAAGTGCCTCAAATGGAGAGACATTCACACTGGAAAGTCAATCCACGGTCTGATTATCAAATCCGGTCTTCACCTAGGTGTTTTCTTCAACAATAACCTCATGAATTTCTATGCTAAGATCGAGTCGATTTCTGATGCTCACAAGGTGTTTGTTGAAATGCCTGTTAGAAATATATTATCTTGGAATACAATTCTCTCGGCTTATGCCAAACTGGGTAGGTTTGATGTAGCCCATCAAATTTTTGATAAGATGCCGGATCGTGATTCTGTTTCATGGACTGCAATGATCGTGGGTTATAATCAAATGGGTCGTTTTGAAGATGCTATTCTTTTGTTTTTAGGGATGATTTCTGATAGAGTTCAAGTGACCCAGTTCACTGTCACCAGTGTACTTGCCTCCTGTGCTGCTACTGGAGCATTGGATGTTGGTAGAAAAGTTCATTCCTTTATTGTTAAATTTGGGCTGGGTAGTTCTGTTTCTGCAGCAAACTCACTGCTGAATATGTATGCAAAGTCCGGTGATCCAGCAACTGCAGAGGTTGTTTTTGACAAGATGAGATTGAAAAATATATCAAGTTGGAATGCTATGATATCTTTGCATATGCAATCTGGTCGCATTGATGCTGCTCGTTCTCAATTTGAGAAAATGAGTGAAAGAGATGCAATTTCTTGGAATTCAATGATTGCAGGATACAATCAACATGGCTTTGACAGAGAAGCAATTATTACGTTTTCAAATATGTTGGTAGACTCTTCTTTGAAACCTGATAAATTCACCTTGACAAGTGTTTTATCAGCTTGTGCTAACCTTCAGATGTTAGAACTTGGGAAACAAATCCATGCTCAGATAATAAGAAATCAATTTGACACCTCGGAGGCAATAAATAATGTTTTGATCTCTATGTATGCCAAGTCTGGTACGCTTGAAATTGCAGAAAAGGTTTTAGTGCAAAGCAGGACCTCATTTCCCAATGGTATAGCTTTTACAGCCTTATTAGATGGGTATGTTAAGCTTGGAGATTTAAACCCAGCAAGACAAATATTTGATTTGTTGAGAGATCGTGATGTGGTTGCATGGACAGCAATGATTGTAGGTTATGTCCAAAATGGTTTAAATAATGATGCTTTAGAGCTCTTCAGATTGATGATAACAGATGGCACTAGACCAAACAGCTACACTCTTGCTGCCATTTTAAGTGTCTGTTCAAGCTATGCATCTCTTGGTCATGGCAAACAAGTTCATGGAAGTGCCATAAGATTGGGGGAGGTATCGTCAGTTTCGGTGGGCAATGCTCTAATTACAATGTATGCAAAAGCTGGCTGCATTAATGCTGCAAAGCAAGTGTTCAATCTGGTTCAGTGGAATAAAGATACCGTCTCTTGGACTTCTATGATTATTGCTTTAGCTCAACATGGTCTAGGACAAGAAGCAATTGAAATGTTTGAGAGTATGCTTTCACTTGGTATTAAGCCTGACCATATAACGTATGTTGGTGTGTTGTCTGCCTGTACACATGTGGGATTGGTGGAACGGGGTAAGAGCTACTATAAGTTGATGAGAGATGTACATCAAATTGAACCCACTCATAGCCATTGTGCATGCATTGTTGACCTTTTAGGGCGTGCTGGATTGCTTCAAGAGGCTTTTGATTTTGTTGAAAGTATGCCCATAGAACCAGATGTTATAGCTTGGGGTTCATTGTTATCTTCTTGTAAGGTTCATAAGAATGTTGATCTGGCTAAAGTTGCAGCTGAGAGATTGCTTCTTATTGAGCCTGATAATAGTGGAGCCTACTCATCCCTTGCCAATGTGTATTCAGCTTGTGGAAAATGGGAGGATGCTGCAAAAGTTAGGAAGTCAATGAAGGCTAAGGGAGTGAAGAAAGACCAAGGATTTAGTTGGGTTCAGATTCATAACAAAATCCATGTATTTGGGGTTGAAGATGGACTTCATCCACAGAGAGAAGCTATTTACAACATGATGGAGAAAATATGGAAGGAGATAAAAAAGCTGGGTTTTGTTCCAGACACTGGATCAGTATTACATGACCTTGAAGAAGAGGTGAAGGAGCAGATTCTTAGACACCATAGTGAGAAACTTGCTATTTCATTTGGGCTGATAAGCACCCCTAAGAAGACCACACTAAGGATCTTGAAAAACCTCAGAGTTTGTAATGACTGCCATTCTGCTATTAAATTCATCTCCAAGCTTGTAGGCAGAGAAATTATTGTCAGAGATTCTACTCGTTTCCACCATTTTAAGAATGGTTTGTGTTCTTGTCGGGACTATTGGTAGGCGTAAGATAAGTATTAGGTGATGAAACTAACGTTGCATCCATGGATATGTGAGACCATCAATTCAACACTTTTGGTGGGATTTCAGTATGTTCTGCCAGAGCTGAGAGTCCTTTGATAAGGACAAGCATCAAGCTCATTGCAAATTTGCAATGATGTCAGTTCTCACTTACTTGGGCAATTAAGATCTTTTCAACAAAGATACGAAAGTAACCACTTCCGTACTTGGTATTTCTAATGATATTCTGTTACTGTATATCTTATACAAACAAAATTCTATAACCTTAATGTTGTGAATTCTGATTTCTACTAAGCTATTTCTTAGCTTTTTAATTATAAGCAAACAATATAGTCCCAGTAATGAAATGGACGTCATTTTTCTGCTTAAAAATGGATTTATGATGACCAAAATTTGTCCAAATCCCACCCACCCTGTTTAAAAATTCGATGAATACCACTAATCTCATTATGCAGTTGTGAGATTTTAAGTTTTCCTGAAAGTCAGTGTATACTGGTATTAAACAAAAAATACAAAGCATTATCACAAGAATATTCCATTGGCATAGATATTTATCCATTCTATTATTTACTATGAGCAAACTCTTTGCAGGACAGTTTATTTCCCATGAGTGTTTCAGCGCAATTAGAGGCTTATAATGCATTTACTTAGATGTATTGATTGTGCGTGATCAGTTTGTCTCTTATTACAATGCAGTATTTTGTGTTATGGACTTCTGCATGTTATGCAGATTTGCTAATCTTATCTGCATCTACTACCTTCTTTTTCAGTCATTGGCATGTAAGAGACAAGGGCTTAATGGAAAAGAATCAAACATACCTGCAAAAGCAGAAACTGCAATTCTGTTTGAGAAACTCTTGAGTTATTAACCCAAGCTCATGAATATTTCAGTTTTTCGCCATATGTGTAATAACAACATACTGAGCATGGATTGGTTTCTGATTAAAGAACTTGAGAGTTCAGAAATTCAATTTATCAAGTCTTTCTTAATTAAATTGAGGCCAGGGAAAACTAGGACCTGTTAAGTACCATCTGGATTACCATTGTCAATTTGTTCTCTTAAGGTGAGAATGTGCACTTGGTTGTGATAGTGCTGGTTTTCTTGTTAATGTTTTGGGTTACACTATGTCAAAGTTGTGAGGATGCATGTAACTTGGATTTTTCATTTTTCATAAAGTATCTATGTCCAAGCGACATGATATGAACACAAATGTAGACGTTCGGATGTTCTAATTTAATGGAATTTACAGAAAATTAAGAGTATGAACATATCCGGCACTTGTATCCAAAAACTAACTATTCTCTGTATTCTAAAGGAGTTCATGTAACATGGATAAGAATCACCCGATGTTTAGCTATCAATAATCTACTTTGTGATTCACTATGCTTAAAGTTGTATAAAAAACAAATTTCCAAACCAAAGTAAAATTTGTATCTGTGCTAGTTTGCATCTCATTTCTTAATTTTTTTTTTCTTCTTCTTTTCGTAACCCTTCATCCCCATTCCAGTCAGCATATCAATGATGCCAAAGTTATTTGCCCTGAGGAATAACTTTCATATTTGAGCCTTGGCATATTCAGCCCTAAAGGTAAAAAGTAAACTTGAGGAAGGGAAAAAGTGCATATTCTTAAGAGTTATACGTGATATCTTTCATTTACTCAGAATACTAGTTATTAAGGTTTTCTATCTTAGAGAAGTGGTTGGAAACTACTTTATTGACGGTGTCATTTTGTCTATAAAAATGACATTAACCTTTCAGGCCATTAGCTGTGAAAACTACTTTGTAGATGGTGTCATCTTGTCTATAGTATATCAAGTAGTGAAATAAATTTAAAAATTAAAAAAAAAGTTATTTATTTCTTAGATTTTCTTTTTTTTTTAATACTTATGACTTGTAATAAAAAAGGTTGATGTCAATTTACCCGCTAAGAATTCAAATTTGTGAAAAAAAAACTTCAATTTTGACACTAATAGGAAATGATCCCATGGAAAATGAGGTGTGGTTGAGAACTAACTTTCCTATCTCGCCTATTTCTAGATCCCGTTTACTTAAAATTTCTTTAAACTATAAAATTTTATAGTTAAATAAAATGATTATTATTGATAAAAAATAATATTTTTATTCATAAATAAATATTTTAATTATAAAAATCAATACTATAATGTTATATTAAGATAATAATATAAATAATTTGATTATATCTATTATAAATTTGAATTTATTAAATTTGATTACATAATAATAATAAGTAAATAAGGTATTGGATTATAATTTATTTTTCAGTGAAAAAACTCATATAACTTATAAAGAATCCATGTCCCATCACCATATGAGAAAAGCTCCCGTCGACATCCTTAATGCTCAAGTGTTTAGAGGAATACGGGTTATAGGGTAAAAAAAAAAATCCCATCTTCACTTGTTTTGTTTTTTTTTATCCTTATTATTACTACTTACTAGTATACGAATTAAAGGAAGAAAAAAAAAACTCTCATTTTCACTGTTTCTTTTCATTATTATTACTATTTTTTGTATTTGTAAAAAAAAAATTAATAATAAATAAAATTAAGGAAGGTTCTCTTTCATTTGATTCTATTCTTTAATGACCCTCGAAAAAAAAAGAAAAAGAAAAAAAGAAACTCACACTTGTCTGTCCTCAACTCCTTAACGGGCAGCCCAAGTAGGATCCTTTCAACATTATCAGGTTGCTGACCAAACTGCCCTAAACTTGAATGAAAAATTACGGGCAGTCGGTCACCAGTAATCTCTCTTCACTCTGTCTCTCTCTCCCAGTCCTTGACCTCTGTTATTTCTACTTCTTCCTCTGCGTCTCTTCATCACGATCGGACGGTCCACAATAAACGAAGCTTCTTCTGCTATTTTCTTGACGTTTTGGAGTCTTAAACTTTCAGATCTGCGATCTCCGTGCTTCGATCTTCGTTTCTGGTACTACTTTGCTCTCTGTATCTTTTTTTTTATTTTATTTTGTGAATTCGTCTGCTAACTTTTTTCTTGGTTTCTTGCATTTTTGTCTTCATTACAAGGCTTTTGTAGTTCTCGTTTAGTATTTTTCTTCTTCAAATGTTCATATAAGCTCCTGAAGTTAAATTTACTAAACTTTGCTTCTTCTCTGCATAATTAATTTTGTTCTCAGTTTGAACCTTTTGAATCTTACTCAATTTTACAAATAATATGCCGATTCTTCGTAGTTTTTCAGCTTTGCTTTCGCCGTTATTTTTCGATTTCCGGTAAATTTCCTTTCCTAATTTCTGCACCACTCACCACAAATTTCTATTCCTTCACTGGCCAATTTTCGCTTGCTCAAAGTGATTCGTTGTTTTCTTCTAAAAAAATATCCGTTACTTTGTATTTATTTTAATTTTTGATTGAAAATACTTATTTTAATTGTTCCAACATATTTTCTAATTCCAGAAACATTTTTGTACGTAACTTTAAAATTGTTTATTTGCTTCGATGTTTTAAAATTTGGTTTATATCCAACGACTGGCATGATCTCTGATACAGATCGGACGGTCAACAGCTGATATTATATGATTTCTTGGTTGCACTGGTTACTTTCAGGTGCACGAATGGAAACCAACTACGGAGCAGTGGGTTTTGAGTTCACTAACGGCGCGCTCACTTGCGCAGCTGAGACTTTAGCAGCTTTGCTAGTCTCGGCTTTAGTCAAAAGCCAGCTTTTGGTTCTGGTAAATTATTTTCTTATTTTTATCCGCAATTTATTATTTTACTTCTTTCAGAAATTTATTTATTTTTGGAAACTTTAGACTTGGTTTTGTTTGCCTTTTCTCCTTTAAATTTTTTTTTTATTTGGTTAACATGCGCGCCTTCAACGGTCCTTACTCCTTATGGCTGACAAGATTGGTTGTTTTGGATACCTGAGATCTATTACCTTTTTGCCTGGGATTGTGTATTTTTCAGTAATCTAGTTAAAAATTAGGACGTCGATTTGGTGGATTAAGCGTAGTTTATAGCTTTGAGTTTCGGAATTTGTTTAGGGCATTATTTTTTTTTTAATTTATTTTAAGTTTAATGGCATAATAGAATTTTTATATATAAAGTTTTAATTTTAATAATATAAAAATAATATATTTTTAGTATCTTTAAGAATATATAATATTTTATTTTTAATAAAATAAAATATATATATTTTCTAAGAGATAAAAAGTGAAATTATATCTACCAAAATACTTTTTTTTTCCATTTAATATATGTGATCCATCCATTTTTAATATATATAATACTAAATTAGACAAGTTAACAACTCTCACGTGCTTAAAATTTATTTTCGAAAACATCTAGGTGTGGGCTCGGGCTCTGGCGTTTATTTTGGTTTAGGAAATGTCAAAAGTCAAATCAGAGGAATAGTGGGAATATTCGTTTTCGATACGTTTGGACTCGTGTCGTTTTAATTTTAGACGGCTCGGCAAGTTGGTTGGCTAGCTCTTAGCTTTTATCCCAAAGATGCAAGGAAGGGAATAACAATAATAAAAAATTACAATAAAAAGAAACAGTGAAAATAAGATTTTTTTTTTCCTTCCTCTTTTCTTTTTTTTTCCGTTTTACTCTGAACATGATGTACTTTCCCAGTTTAATTAGTCATCTGAAGCTCAGAACGTGGAACTTTTTTTGATATTTTTATAAACCAGTAATTAATTTACTTAGATCCTGTTGTTCACTTATATTGATTAATAATCAGTATTAGCGATACTTTCAATTATATTCTTATTTTCATTTGTATTATTATCAAATGATACTTTCAACTTTACTTCATTTTACACTCTTTTTACATTTTTTTAAAGAAAGTTTACATACATGTAAAAGAAAGTGAAATTTACACATGTCACTTAAAAGAATGGTATAAGTAAAAATAAGAGTGATGTTAACTCTAGTCTTTTAATCAATTAGTTATCTCAACTTTTATAATTTGAGTTAGTATATCATATGGTTAAAGATAATATTTAGAATTAAATTTTCCTATCGAGTACGTAGCATCTTAAGAATTGTTTGATATAGCATTATTTAAGAAAAATTAATCAAATTTAGCAAGTATTGTTAATAACATTCTTATTTTCACTTGTATCATTCTTCAATTGTTATGTATAAACTTTATTTTCTTTTACATACTAATTTTCCTTAAAGTGTGTAAAATGAAATAAAGCTTACACGTGTTATTTGAAAAATGATGCAAGTGAAAATGAGAGTATTGTTAGTGTTCTTCTTGATTAAGAATGAAAAAGGTGCACTTGAGTCACTTTATTTTTTCAAATTACACAAATTAGTCATCTTGTTTTAAATTAGTGTACTTTTAGTTAACTTACTATGATATTTGTGGACAATATAGTCATTTAAGTCAAATTTGGTTATTTTAATAACTTTTTTCACTTTTGTTTTCAAATTTTTAAGACATTCTTCTCTTCAAATATGTACAAGTCCCTTGCTAATAAGGTTAAATTCTACCGAGTTCAAGTTTTTAACAAAAAAATGATTAAAAAACCAAAATTGGTTAGAAATGACTTAAAGTGTTAAAAAATGTAGCTCTAAGGTTACAAATTTTAAGAAATATGACTAGTATATTTAATTTGTGAAAATAAATTAATCAAATTGTCATCCTAAGATAATTTTTGAAACTAAATCGATCAGATCATGAAATCCATAATACTAATAAAAGTGACAATCATGACATATTTGTGTAGCTTACTATGATATTTGTGGACAATATAGTTATTTTAATAACTTTTTTCACTTTTGTTTTCAAATTTTTAAGACATTCTCTTCAAATATGTACAAGTCCCTTGCAAATAAGGTTCAATTCTATCGAGTTCAAGTTTTTAACCAAAAAATGATTAAAAAACCAAAATTGATTAGAAATAACTTGGAAGTGTTAAAAAATGTAACTCTAAGGTTACAAATTTTAAGAAATGTGACTAATTTAATTTGTAAAAGTAAAGTGATCAAATTGTCATCCTAAGATAATTTTAAAAACTAAATCGATCATATCATTAAATCCATAATACTAATAAAAGTGTTCATGTATTAATTGACAAATGATTTTTTTTTTGTGTGTTTTCTATTTATAATAATTAAAAATAATAAGACTTTTAAAGATGTAAAAAAATTATTAATCAATTCTGATTAATTTTTTTTTATCCGTATATGAGATATTTTAACACCTAGGTACCAAATTCATCATTTACCCTATATTATATATTTCGTAGACATCAATTCTGGACACTGCATTAGTTTCACTCAATTAGGAAAAGTGATTTTTTTAAAAATTTGAGATAAATTTTAAATGATTTAGGATAATGTTATTTATAAATACAATCGAATTCAAATGATTACATTCAATGAAAACTATATTGTAAGTCGTGATTGTCATGCTCATTCAATTATGGCATATTATTCTTCGCATCATAAAAGGCACAATTGCACTACTAACGTATAAGATTTTATAAGCATATTTATTCTTCCTTTTTCTTGGTATCATATTCTGTCACCACTTTTATCGTAATCGTCATCTAAAACTGAAATGTAGTTTGACATTCTTCATTTAACCACCTTAAATATTTTCCAAAAAAGTAAAAGGAAAAACATAATCTTTTTTTATTTAACTATATGTTTATATGTTCCATAGAGTCTCCATAGGTTAGGAGCATATTCCGCCAAACTGTGAACTAAAATTGATCGTATTGCTGCCTTATTTTAACATCAGTAGTTGTTAGAATGACCAGAAGATTGTTTCTATCACTGCTCTTGGAACACATCAACATTCTCACTGGTCTAGAATTCTAGTGTCCATCTAGAAGCAATTAACAAGTGTAAAACCATTGAGGCTAGCATTTACGTATTACTATTCTGTGATCTTAATTAGCTTATTCTTGATGTTTGACCTGCTGTGCAATATTGTTTTTGTGAAATTTTAGCAGGACTACATCGGACTGTTACTGATGATAAATACTGTGAAGATTAAGGGAGATCACTCCCAATGCCAAGACAAGGTAGTTGATGCCGAGGGAGATGATGGGAATGATGACAATGATGACAATGATGGAGATGGTGGTGGGTATGAAGAAGGTGAAGATGAATTGTCATCCGAGAATGGAGAAGATCATGGCAAAAATTCGAACAAGAAGAGTAATTCAAAGAAGGGTCCAGAAGATGTACCAGGTGATGTAGAAGAGAATGGAGAGGAGGAAGAAGATGATGAAGAAGATGGTGATGATCAAGATGATGATGGAGATGACGATGATGACGATGATGAAGATGATGAAGATGAGGATGGTCGTGAAGAGGATGAAGTAGTTGAGGAAGAAGAGAATGAAGAGGAAGAGGAAGAGGAAGATGAAGAAGATGAGGAAGCTCTCCAGCCACCAAAGAAGAGGAAGAAGTGAAAGCAATCTCTCTCCTTAGATGTCATATGTGACTTCTTGCCTAACTTTATTTAGCTCTAGAGGGAGCTTTATTTAGAATGTTGTTTTTAATTGATAACTATTTTCCCATTCCACTATTAATTAGAGTACTGTATTATGTTGAGCAGTGACAATGATAAATTTTATAAAATGAATGTTATGTTACTTATTTGGGAATTTCAATTTTATAAAATCGAATTACAATTAAAATGTTGATGAGCAGTGTAATGAATTATTTAAAAAAAATGTTAATAGTGTTTTTAAATAAGATATTAATGTCAGCTTATCAAACGGTACTTGTTTGTGTACCTTCTTCACCATTCTATCAATCTCAGTCATCCTTGTCATCGATTTTGGCCTCCTTGATGTCGCCTCGTCGATTCTTGTCATCGCCTCTGCCCTCCGTCGCTGTAGTGCTTGGATTGACTGATTTTTTGCCGAAGAATTTCAACTGCTTTGGCTCGGTTCTTACCTCCATCGCTGTCATGCTTGGCTTTTTGTTTGCTGAGATGATTTGAGGAATTGTTGCGTTCAGCTATTGCTTCTCTTCCTCTTTTGTTAATCAGGAATTTCTGGATATTGTATTCTTACGTTGGTATTAATTGTTTTGATCGCATCTGTTCATCGTTCTAACCAGGTGTTTCAATCATTGGTGCTTGTTTCTAACCAGGTGGTTTGATCCTTGGTTTTATTTTGATTTGTCGTTTTGATTAGAGATATTCTATTGTTGCTTTCACGAGGAACATACGGTTCAAATTATGAATCATCTCGGTCGCTTGAAATTTTTTATGAATTAAAATTGCTTTAAAATAAAAAAAAACCACATTGTTTTCTTTTCTTTTCCGTTTATGAAGTTTTTTCATTTATGAATTAATTTTTCTATTTTTGAATTAATTTTTTCGTTTTTGTTTTAATTTGTTTCTGAATTAATTCTTCCACGTTCATTGATAGAAAGGTTAAAAAAACAGAGAGGAAAAAAAACAGAGCATGGCTGAGAAGAAAGGAAAAAAGAAAAAAAGGAAAGAGAATAGAAAAGAAGAAGAAAGTAGAGGGAAAAGAAGAAGAAAGAAAAGAGAAAAGAAAGTAAAGAGAAAAGAAGAAGAAAGAAAATAAAAAGAATTATTAGAATCTTTTTCTCTCCTAAAAATCAATATTTTTGATTATTATATAGACAATATAAATAACAATTTTTTATTACTATTTGTTTAGGTTTAGTTTATTCTTGTTTACTTTATTCCTTTATTTATTTTTGTTATTATTATTTTTTTTAATGCATAAGAGTTGTTCTTTTTGAATCAATTGGTTATACGAATATTTTTTTAATAATCTAAAAATTTATTTGTTTATTTTTAAAATTTGGATGGCCTATTTGTGTATTAATTAAAAACAAATGAAAATAATTTTTGAAATGATCATTCTTTTATCACGAATTGATAACTCAATTGTAAATGTTGATGACCCTACTTTGAGTGATTCTAATATTAATCAAATAATGAGACCTTTTGTTGCTCACGGGGTAAACCCAATATTACAAGTTTTTGCTACTATGAACCATGTTGTGGCAGAAAAATTGAAAAAAGATTAATGATTTGAACTACAAGAGATGAATAAGTAAGATGATATTCTATTTTATCACCTTGAATTTAACAAGGTTCTTGACTGAAAAAGCTTCCAATCAACTTGAGGGTGAAAAAGATTTTTAACTTGCTAGTATTATTGAAGCATAGAAGTATTTTGATTATCTATGTCGGAAGTATGTTTTGAATGGTTAACCGATTCCTTGTATAATGAGTACAATAAGGAGAAGATAACTAAAGATTTGTGAGAATCATTGGATCAAAAGTATGAAACTGAAAATGCTAGTGCTAGTGCTAAGAAATTTTTGGTTGGTCGTTTTCTTGATTATATGATAGTGGACTCTAAATCTGTATGCAATCAATATATGAAATCCAAGATATCTTAATAAAGATATATGATGAAGGGATGATACTTAGTGAAACCTTCTAAATTGTAGCTATTATTGAAAATTCCCCCATTTCATGAATAAGGTTCAATATCTACCTTAAGCATAAGCAAATAGAAGTGTCTTTTAAAGACTTGTTGATAAGATTCAAAGAGGAAGAAGACAACAAGGCTTCTTTTAAAAGAGGGTATCCTAAGGCTAATGTGATGGAATATGGTCAAAGTTCCAAGCATAATAAGAATAAGGGCAAGGGAAAGTTGGGTAAAGAGTCTAACTAGAGAAGCAACTTTTCAGAAGTCAAGCTTTAGATGGATTTGCTTAAACTATCAGAGGACACGACATAAAACTCTAGACTGTAAGTTTCCAAAAAGAAACAAGAATCATGAGGTAAACATGGTTGATGATATCAGTCATGATATCTCTAATATTGATTTATGTGCAGTTGTTTTTGAGGTGAACTTGGTGGGATCAAACCTAAATGAGTGGTGGATTGATACTGGTACAATAAGGCACGTATGCTCAGATAAGGAGTTGTTCACTACTTTTGAACTAGTGAAAGATAGAGATAAGCTCTTCATGAGAAATTCTACCACATTAGCCATTCAAAGGCAATGCTAGGTCAAACTAAAGATGATATTTGGGAAGGAGCTTACATTAAAAATGTACTCTATGTGCCAAACATCCGTAATAATCTTGTTTTGGCTCATTATTAAACAAGCTTGGCTTTCAGATAGTATTTGAATTTGATAAGGTAGTTGTGATCAAAAATGGGATGTTTGTAGGAAAATGGTATGTATCTTATGGGAAAAGAATATTAATAAGATTAATATCTTCTGCTTATTTTCTTGAGTCTTCTAACTTATGGCATGGTAGATTAGGTTATATTAATTACGATATATTGTATAGACTAATTAATATGGAACATATACCCATATTCCAAATAGATTTGAAGCATAAGTGTGAGACTTGTGTTGAGGCAAGAATGACTAAGTCATCATTTCATTCGACTGAAAAGAACACTGAATCCCTTGACTTAATCCATAGTGATTTATGTCATTTGAAATTTCTTCAAACAATGGGTGACAATAAGTATTTTATTACTTTTATTAATGATAGCATAAAATATTGCTATGTGTATTTGTTTAAAAACAAAGATAAAGCTATAAAGAAATTTATTCTTTATATAATAGAAGTTGAGAATCAACTCAACAAAAAGATCAATGTATTATGCAGTTATTGTGGTGGTGAATATGAAGCATCATTTGATGAATTTTGTGCACAACACAGAGTTATCCATAAAACTATAGTGCCTTATTCACCTAACCAAAATAGAGCTGTTGAACATAAGAATTGTACCTTGAAAGAAATGATGAATGCAATGCTATTAAATTCTAGGTTGCCAAAGAACTTGTGGGGGGAAGCTATTTTTTCAACTAACTACCTTTTAAATAAGTTACCCTGAAAAAGCCTTATAAGACAACGTATGAATTATTTAAAGGAAGGGTTCCTTTCTATAAATATTTACAAGTGTGGGGTTGTTTTGCTAAAGTAGTTGTACCTAAACCTAAGAAGGTGAATATAAGTCCAAAAATGATAGATTGCATCTTCATTGGATATACACATAATAGTAGTGCTTATCGATTTCTTGTGCATTAGTCAAAGATCCTAAACATATACAAGAACATAATAATGGAATCAAGGAATACATCATTCTTTGAACATGTATTTTCTGGTAAATCTCAAGGAGAATCAAGTTTGTCTAAACTAAATTATGAGACTATAAATGACGATAGTCAAAACAAAGAACCCGGATAAGAGGTTGAGGTTGAACTTAGACGTAACAAGAGGGCTAGGATAGAAACGTCCTATGGTCCAAATTTTTTGACCTACTTGCTAGAAAGTGAACCTTAAACCTATGAAAAGGTTGCGAATTCTTCTGAAGGTTCTCAATGGCAAGAAGTCATTAATAGTAAAATTGAGACCATTCTACAAAATCACACTTGGGAACTAGTTGATTTACCTCCAAGTAGTAAAACACTAGGGTCTAAGTGGACTTTCACCAGAAAACATAAATTAGATAGATCAATTGAAAAGTACAAGACCAGACTTGTAATTAAGAGATACAAACAATGACATGACCTTGATTACTTTGATACTTATTATCTTGTGATGAGAATAACATCCATAAGGATGATAATTGATATCGCTGCTATGAGAAATCTTGAAATACATCAAATGGATGTAAAGATAGTCTTTCTAAATAGAGACTTAGATGAAGAAATCTACATGGACCAATCTAAGGGGTTTTCATGCCTAGGGAAAGAAGGAAAGGTCTGTAAATTAATAAAGTTTCTATATGGCTTGAAACAAACACCAAAGCAGTGGCATAAAAAGTTCGATAATGTCATGAGAACAAATGGCTTTAAAATCAACGAATGTGTCAAATGTGTATATGTCAAGAACAACTAAGATGGTTATGTTATCTTGTGTCTTTACATTGATGACATGTTAATTATGGGTAGTAATGATCAAGTGATCAAATCTACTAAGATTATGTTGGATTCAAGGTTTGATATGAAAGACATGAGACTTACTGATGTAATTCTAAGAATTAAAGCATCAAGGATATCAAACGGTCTCATTCTAAGTCAATGTCATTATGTTGGCAAAATACTTGAAAAATTCAACAATGGTGATTCTTGAATTGTGAGAACACTAGTAGATGTAAATCTACACCTATTTAAGAATAAAAGTGAGAGTGTGTCTCAGCTAGAATATTAAAGAGTGATAGGAAGCCTTATGTACTTGATGAGTTGTATGAGACCTGACATAACTTATCATGTAAGCAAACTAAGTAGATATACTAGTAATCCAGAATCTGATCACTAGAAAGGTATTACAAGACTACTTAAATACTTAAGATATATATGTAGCTATGAACTGCATTACACAAGATATCCAACTGTGTTAGAAGAACAGTGATGCAAATTGGATATCTGATATGAAAGACTCAAAGTCTACCAGTGGATATGTATTCATATTAGGTGGTGTAACTATTTCATGGAAGTCCTCTAAACAGACACGCATTGCTAGATTCACAATGAAATTTGAGTTAATCACTTTGGATAAATGTGGCAAAGAAGTCAAATGGCTATGCAATTTTTTAGAAGATATTCCTAAGTGGGTGAAGCCTATACTTACAATATTCATCCATTGTGATGACCAATCTACTATTTGTAGGGCACATAGCAATATGTATAATGGTAAGTCTTGACATATATGTCGTAGACATAATACCATTAGATAACTACTATCAATTAGGGTTATCTTTATTGACTATATGAAGTCAAAGGATAACATAGCAAATCCCTTAACTAAAGGGTTAAATCTAGAGTTAGTTGATAAGTCATCGCGAGGAATGAGATTGAAGCCCATGAATGAATAAGGATTTGTAAAAGAAACCTAACATATTTGACCGGAGATGCTAAGATCTAGGTTCAAAGAGACAACCTAATTGTAAAGACTTAGTGAGATCACTATGAGGGTTTATCCTCAAGTCCATTCCTATGATGAAAATAATGATACTCGTAAGATACAAGGTAAGTTGAGTCTTTTAATGATTCTTATGAAGAGAATACCAAGTAGAGTAAGTCGGTTACTCTAACACCCACGGTGAATGAATTCCTATGATGAAAATAATGATACCTGTAAGATACAAGGTAAGTTGAGTCTTTTAATAATTCTTATGAAGAGAATACCAAGTAGAGTAAATCGGTTACTCTAACACACACGGTGAACGAAAAAATTATCTTAAAATACTGTGTGATACAGAGGTCTCGATTCTTTACTCTATTTAAATTTTATGTTACTTAAATCTTGTATTTATAATTTATACATAAATTTATATTTATGTATTTTTAATTTTAATAAATTAATTTTATTTTTAACTTATTTGTCTACGTATTATTTTATACGGAAAGTTTGGACGATGAAGATCAAGAATCTCCTAACTTGGTGTTTCTTTTTCATTTTGTGAGCTATGAGGCTCAAAATGACTTTATCAAGAAGAAGCTGGATCTTCTTGAGCTAGTGGTGAGGATTTGCGATGTTGCTAATCAATATACCAGTTTTGATTCAACCGTCAGGCTCGATTCTCTTTGCTCGTGTTTTAATTTTTTTGATTGTGGAGTAGTGGTAGTATTAGTTTCATGTTTTCTTTTGTTTTGTTTCATGTTTTCTTTTAATGGTTTTTAGTCTTCGTGTTGTTTAATTCTTAGTTTTTGTTTAGTATCTAGAAAGGCATGTTATTATCTGGACTAGTTGGCCTTTTCTTTTGTTTCACATCAAGATCGATGTTGCTGGATAGCACATTTTAAGAGGCAATTGGTAGATCTGCTAGGGTTGAACTCCCCTTCAAATAGTTTGGTTATTTTGGATAAGGTGTAGTAAATGCTTGTTGGTTTTTTTCCTAACATTATAGTTTGAGGTGGCTGTATTTTGTATCTTTTACTGCAATTAATAATAAAATCTCATTTTCTATCAAGAAAGGGTACTTTTTTTTTAAGGAAGCTAGGATTGAGGTATAAGCTCAGGAATTGATCGAAAATTAAATGGGAAAAAAGTAAGAATTTTTGTATATTGGCAAAAAGAAAGGGAAAAAAACCTTGGAAAATTTGTAACCTATTATATGAATAGAATATTAAAATAGAAAGAAAAAAGGAAAAAAAGAATAATTACATAAAACTGAGCATATTAGTCTATGACTCTTTTAAGTAGTAATTTGATGATAAAATTTTATTTTTTATTTCAAATTATACAAAATGAATCTAAAAATCTAGAATTATGCATTTTTTAACAAGTGTTAAATATTTTTTTTATATGCATACCTTTTACCCATTCATTCATATACCAAGAAGCTATACAATTATAAAGTTGTAAAGTAAATAAATGTGAAAAAGTGAGACATTGTAATTGCCCAAATATGGTTATATAAATCAATAACACCTTCTTTTTACTTTTTTTTTCTCTCTTCTTCCCTAATAACACACTTCTTTTTAATGATAAGAAAGGATAGAGTAACTAAGTGATCATTATAAATTATGCTGTAAATTCTGTAATTCGATGGAACACTAATCACATAATAATATGTTATTTAGAAAGGTAAATAATTATAAAATATCTAAATTTTGATCTATTTTATATAAATATGTTTAAATTTTTTCTCTACCTAAAAATATTTACACATAATTAGGAGTTGTAGTTAGCCCCTAAAAACTTTTGTGAAAAAATTAATTGATATTAAACTCAACTTACATATTTATTAAATAATACTTATTAGTTAAACCGAGTTAGCTAGAGTTAGCTAGTGATGAATTTAATATTTTAATTTGATCAATTTTTTTTTAATTTGGTATCTTAAAAATAGCTAGATTGATCCCATTCAATTTAGATTATTTATTCTTTAAATTAACGAAAAGAAAATTTAAAATTTATATTTTTATGTTTAAACGAGAATAATAATTGAGCATGTAACTTATAGATATAATAATCATGCATAACTTTTAAATAGTGTAACTATAAAATTATACGTTTAATTTGAATTTTTTTTTCGATAGTTATTTTGGTAAAAAAGTAGTCTAATTTACAAATTTTAATGTGGAATTGTTAATTATAATTAAATTTATTATGATATTAGTAAAATTATGAATATTTTAAGAAATTTTATGTTAAATTATGTAATGGGTGTTATAAATTTGATTATTTTGATAAAATATATTAATAATTTAAAATTTTGGATAAAGTTAACTAATTGAGATGTAAGGAAATAAAATGAACAATGTTTTTAAAATAATGTGCCAAAATTATTATATATTCTAAGTAGTGTATAATAATTCAGTCCCTTTGGAAAAAAATTATGGGTTCGTCCCAATATATAAGTTTTTTTTTTTATTAAGTTATACTAGGTTAATTAATTACGAAAAATTAAGTGTGATACGTTAACTAATTAGTTGTTATATTAATTAATTAAAATTAATCTATTGATTAATTAATTAACGTGATATAATTTAATTACAAAAAGATTTATGTAAACAGAAAAAGAGTTTCGTTCCCTTTGTATAAAACAAAAATTATCAAGATATCTTTAAGTAAAATTTACATAATTCAAAAGCTATACAGCCAGTTTAGAAAGAGACATAATAGAAAGTTCTAAAAGTTGCAAAGAAAGCAGTTATATATATAATCAAGATTGAAATTTCAAAAAATTATGAAATGGAAAAGTTTCGAATGTGGAAACAGAATTAAGGGAGAATTCAATTCCTTTCAAAATTCAGTTATGATTATGGTGAATATTGAAGAAACTTTGATAAATGTCTAAGACTAGGAATTTTTTAAATTAAATTAAATTAAATAAATATTCAATTAATTTTTCTGTATTGCTAAAAATTTAACTTGCCTTAAATAATTTCCCAAGATTTGAAGTCCATTATCAAATTTTCAAATATTATATGGTTTTTTTATATTGTTTATTATAGTTGAACTTATATCATGATTTTTTTAATATTAAATTGTTCTAAAGTTTATTATGTACATTTTATCTAAAATTACATTATTTTTAATATATTTAATTTAAGATTTAAAGTTTCTATTTTATAATTAATTTAAAACTTATATTATAATATATTTCATATCACATTATTACTTATGAAAACTTTTTAAATTTACTTAGAATTCATTTATTTGTTTATCGAGCCATTCTATGCAATATATATATTATGCTTACGAAACTTCAATAATTTATTTTTTAAATTAATCTCATTTTTTGAATCTTTAAATGTTAATTCAGTAACCATTCAATACATATAATTGTTGAGAAATTACACAAATTTCCGATAAGTCAGATTTAAGAGAAAGCAAGAATAGAAAAATAACACACAAATTTGATAACGGAGTTCGGCCAATATTGCTTACGTCTCCGGACTTGCTGTAGATCTTTTTATTGAAAAGGGAAAAATTACATAAGGTGTTTACAACACTCACAACTCATAACCCAATTACACCCAAGAAAATTACTCTCAATTTTCTCTCACAAAAGTTTTTCTCTCTAAGCTTTTCTCTCAATTAGAATGAACATTTTGGATGATTAATTCATTACAATTACACATCTATTTATAGAAAAATTCATTCCTTGAATTACTCCTTAAATTAATGGTTCTTTAAATTGCTCCTTGTTTTGCTCCTTAATTTGCTCCTTAAATTAAGGAGCTTTATAACAATAATGTCACACAATCTATGATTGACCTTGCATAGAATATTGTGCTAATCGGTGTTAAGTATAATACTTGATCATCCTTCTATTAGGGGCTCTCATAAGTAAAGATTTCTCAAGAAAAAATAACACAATTTATGGAAGTTAAAGCCCCAAGCTTCTTCTATTAAACAAACAAGGCTCTTGACTAGAGACACTATATTTTTTGGATAATTCTCTTCTATGATACTACATTTTTTATACTAGTTCTACTCTAATTAACTCTTTAAATATACTTAACATTTAACATTTAGTTTATATATATCTATCTACTTTTAAGATAGTTGTAAATTTAATTTGATATGATCCGATTTAACTCGAAATCTAATTAAACTCGAGCAAATAAGACTCATTCTTATCTGAATAATTTTGAGGTGGTCAAAAATTTATTTATAAATCTTACTCAAAATACGAGTTAAATTTAAATATTATAAAATATATGTAAATTTGAATGTGATATATTATTATTTTATAATTTCTTGTATAATTTAAACTTGAATATTAACTTAAATCAATTCAAAATTTAAAAAATTAAAGCTCAAATCTGTTTGAATGTTCTAGAGTTCTAGAGCTTGGCTTTGTGCATGCATTATATTTTAAAAAAATTAATCTGATCTAACCCAAAAATATACACATCCAGATAATACCCAACTTAAATCCAACTCAAAATTGAAGTTTTGGCCTAGTTCGCCTGTAGGAATTTACATTCATAACTTCTACCACTAGTGCATTAGTATGTAGTTACATACACAGTCATGCCTTAATAGGTAGTATGTTTAGTGGGTAAATACATGCTTTTTAGAGTTAAAACAGTGTTTTTCAAAAATTTACATGTAATAGATACGAAGATATGTTATGAAACGTATTCATAAATAGTCAATTAATTTGAAACTCAATAACATACAATTAACTTAAATATGTAGAATATATATAGTTTAAATATATGTATAAATAGTTTAATTATTTAAAAAATGTATTTATTAATACATTAAATATAAAATTATATATATATATATATATATATATTAATATTTGGAGCATATGTTTAAACTTTAATTCATAAAATAAATAGTTAATTTTTTTTTTGACAATTTCTCTATGTTTATTTATAATATCATATTTATCTATATTTATGTTTATATTTATATTTATAAAAATATATTACCTAAAAATGGATTTAAAAATATATATTTAAATATATAAAATTTTGAAATAAATTTTTACATGGAGAAATAGGAAATGAAACCACTCAAAAAAATTTATAAATCGAAAAAAATTCATTCTCCGAGTGCAGAATTTTATAATTATCTTAAAATTTATTTTATTTGTGATATTTGAATACTTTATTCATTTAATTTTTATAAAAAATGCATAACTTATTCTATTTTCAAAAATAATAAACTTTAGTTACCCTTTTTTTTATAAAAAAAAATTATTTTTTTGAAATAAATATCATATATATCTTGAAAGTTTTTTAAAAAATGTCATATAAGACCTAGATTTAAAAATAATATTAACAACGTCCATTTTATACTAGTTTATAAAAAAAAACTAAAAATGAGTAAAAAGTTTATACTACGTCATTTTCACATTAAAATAAAACTTGCAATTTTTGAAAAGAAAGAAATGATTGTTAAATTTGAAATAAAAATAAAATAAAATAAAATAAAAAGTTTTAAAAACTCACTTTTTATTAATTAATTTTTGTCTTCATTTTTATCTAAATATAAAATTATTTGTTATCAAATTCGTGAAATGTTGATGTATTTTTTTAATTTAATTTTTATATTTTTTATATTTTGACATTTACATTAATTTTTTTATTTGTAATTAAGTAATATTTTTTTAATTTTTTTTTTGTTTTTAAAATATATAATAACTAGTTTAATAAAATTTAAAATTAATATAATTATTTTTAAAAATAAATATTTTATATAAAACTAATATAATGAGGGGAAAATATATTTTTAAAATAATAAATAATCTATTTAAAATAGGCATTTGAAAAAACCTTACAGGCTTATATATAAATTACTCTATTTTCTCTCTCTCTCTCTCTCTCTCTCTCTCTCTCTCTCCACTTACTTCTTTCTCTAATTTCTCAGAGTCAGAGCCATCAAAAGGCTCGAGACATTGAAATTCCTTTTTAGACTACCTTACGGTGTGAGAGAGACAGAGACAGAATTGGGAATTAGGGTTTTACTCAAATGTAAAATTTGTTTAGAAGACTTATTATTTGGATTTTCAGAAAATTTGCCCCTCCTCACACACTCCCTCATCCCTCCATGCTCAATTCAATGGTTGATCACTCAGAAGATGTTTCGCCTCTCGTTCCTCCAACACCGATCACTGAGCCTAACGAGATCGACCTTGAAGCTGGCCCTGGAGAACAAATTCAGTGCCGAATTTGCCTTGAAACAGAGGGTATTTACTCTCCTATTTATTCAATAATTACATCTTCAAATAGGCTTAAATATTTCGCATTCTTTTTCCAAAATTTGTTGCTTAAAATTTAGCTCCTCTTATTTGGCTATACAGTCAATGAATACTGTGAAATTAGAGAATTGTGTTTTTTTTTGCTTATAATTCTCATTGTTTGATTTCCTGGAAAATATGGACGGTCTTCTACGTAAACGAAGACAAACAATTTGTTGTTTAGATGAATGTTTGAGAGCTTATTGATTTATACATCGTATAATTCTTATTCTATTTTTCTCCCCTTTAATAAGCAGGTAGGGATTTTATAGCTCCTTGTAAGTGCAAAGGAACGTCCAAGTATGTACATCGTGAATGCTTGGATCATTGGCGAGCTGTAAGGGTACGGATGACATCTTTTTATTTTCTCAATTTAAAAATGGTGAATGTCATATCATTTTGTTGTGGAGGTGTTCATGCATATGATTACGTATGAATAGTACTATTAAGCCATATACTATGGATATATATTTCTGAAAAGCATCACTTCCTTATCTAGTTAATTTAAATTCACTGTCTTAGACTCTTAGTTGAGCCAAATGATTCGTTATTACTGTCCACCTGCATGGTCAAAGAGTAATTTACTTTGGGTCCGAAGTCTAAGAAGGACAGTTTTTTGCCTTATGGGACAGCTGTTTTGTGTGGTATGGTTTAGGTACTCTAAGACTGTAAGCACAATTTGGAAATAAACTGTCTATCTGGGGTAACAAAATTTGTATGAAAATGATGCACCAAAATTTTCCTTACAGTGTCCTATTATGCAAAATAACTGTCCTAAATTGTACCACTACAAAATAACTGTCCAGAATTGTGTCACAGGGAATAACTGTAAATTTTTAGTTAAAATAAGTAATATGAGATATATAATCCTAAAAAATTAACCTCAAAGAAAGGTAAGTTTCATACTAATTATAAACACTACATTAGTCTTTCTTAATCCATATGAGACATTCTTTTTATACACTGTCATCCTCCCTCAAAGTGTGGGTCTTTTGACCCAATACTTTGTATTTTTTAATATTTTTTATTATATTATAATTTTATTGAGTTACTTGTCTTTCTTTTTGCAAGGTTCATGTTTTTTTATGGGAGGTCTATTAGTTGTTTTTTTGATCCATTGAACGACTGAAGTTCTGATATCACAAAAAAAATAAAAAAAAACCCTTGCACTTTTTTAGAAAGGCAACAACAAAGCTTAGAACTCCTTTGCTCACTCTTTCTCTTCTCTTCTCTCTCATTTTCCTCATCTCCATTGTTGGAAATTCTAAGCTTTGTTGTTGCCTTTTTTGAGAAAGTGCAAGTGCTTTTTTTTTAATTTTCTTTAACGACCGTCATCCTAGACTCTTTTTCACATTTACTTTTGGCGTTGATTTACAGCTTCAAATTAATTATGGCTTTAACATGACCAAGTTAAACTCGACTACATATAGTCTCATATTTTTGTGTTAGTTTGCCAAGATCATTTTTAAGTCTTCTTGTTCTTTGCATAAGGTATTAAATCCAACTAAAAAGGACAAATGATTGTGTTAGTGATTTTTCTTAGGTATTTTGCCTATTTGACTTCGAACTTGTTATACCTGATTCTACCTCATTATCTTTTCAGGAAGGTTTTGCTTTTGCTCATTGCACCACCTGCAAGGCCCCTTACCATTTGAGAGTTCATGTTGCTGCTGATAGGAAGTGGCGAACATTGAAGTTCCGATTCTTTGTGACTAGAGATATACTATCCATATTTTTGGTTGTTCAGCTTGTAGGTCAACGATTTGCCGTTTTACTTGCTCACTCGGGTTTTTTAATGACTTTCTATGAGATTCATAAATATACATGTTTTTACCTGTTATGATTTAGGTGATTTCTTTATTGGCATACTTGGTATATTTAGTAGACAGTTACCAGCAGTTCTGGCTTCGTCTTGCTTGGGGTTTTGAAAGTGAGCTTAGTTTCTACTATATATGTGGTAAGATCTTTATTCTAAAAAAGGGAAAGTTATATTCATCTAATTGGTTTTACATAAATAGCTCCTATGGATTATGCTTATTATCACTGCACATGCCATGTAAATCCACTGGCTGTGAAAGTGCATGGCTATCTACTTGGCAACTGAGATAGAGGTTGATAAATGGAGGAGTTTAGAGTAGTTTAGTCATTTTATTTTGTATAAGTTAGTATTTGGACTCGTTAGTATGTTGGACTACCTAGATGATGGATTCAATGACATTTGTTATCTAAACAAAATAGGAAAAATAAAAGTTGAGACTAGGGAAGAAGGTAGATAAGTAGTCTAAAGTGTCTGAGTAAGTAATGAAACACCATGTAGCGCTATTTTTAAGGTGGCCTCAGAGTTTGGATGGGCTTGAAATATTGACAAGATTTTCTTTGAAATCCAAATATTAGTTGAGTTTTGATCAGGCTTTTGTTGATGATATATTTACTTACTGTCAATCGTACCGTCTGGCTTAGTAGTTGCTTACACTTTCTTTTTTTGAATTCTTTACATTTTTGACATTTGTCTACTGCAGGAGCTCTATTATTCTTTGCCTTGCTTGGGTTATCTGGGTGTTTTATTACTTGTTATGATCGAAGAGTGCGCAATGATTTGGCACAGCCTTGCAGAGAATTGTGTCTTTGTTGCTGTCAGCCTGGGTATAGCTCTGCTGTTCTTATTTATGTTTGGGTTATATCATTATATATCATTAAACTTCTTATCTTCCATCTTGTTCAATTTTCATTGGAGTTCTTTCTGAAGGCATCACTTACAAGTTGTCCTTTAGATGCACATTTTAGCTCAGTTCTCACCATATTTTTTTTATAGTTGTTAAACCTTTGATCATTGGATCATTTAAAAGTATTTCATTATTGGAGTTTTCACTATTGTATGTTATGATATTTAATATATAAATATATATATATATTATCACTTTTTGACTATTTACTGTAGTCCAAATCTATTTTGGCTTCTCTTATCATACTTATTTTAATTTCTGCAGTGTCTGTGCTGATTGTCATTTACCTGGCACTCTTTGTATGTGGACCGACTGTACTGCATGCTTTGAAAGTTGTGCAAGTATGGTGGGTGAAAGTGGTTGCTTAGGTGGTGCTGGTGAAGCTGGACTGCCATTATTGTTTATTATGGCATTGATTGTGGTGGGACTTTTTACCTTGATTGGAATATTCTATAGCGTGTTGGTGGCTACAATGGTTGGGCAACGAATTTGGCAGCGGCATTATCACATCCTTGCAAAAAGGATGCTTACCAAAGTGAGTGTGTGTTATAAATAATTGTTACATTGTTTTCAGGATGCAGTTATATAAACTTTCACTCAGTTATACATTAATTGCAAGATAAAGTCAGCTACTCCACGAAATTTTATTCTAAATGCAAATCTCTAGAAAAGCAGTCCTCTTGTATTTTAACTTTAGGTCGTACAGATGACTCTAGGATAGGACAACGTATGTTTTTGAATGTTTGCAACCCCTTTCTCAATGCGTGGCATATTCTCGAACTAGGAATATATGTTGGTATGATATAATTAAATGTGTTCCTTTTTATCCACAAGGTTAATGCAGATGTTGGACATGCTCTTTTGCCTAGGTTGATGGATTTTGGTATAACTCCCTCCTCTTAGTATGCTAGACGGGTCTTGAATCCCAAAATGATTATACTGCTATCCACCACGGGCTATATTTATTTGTTTGAGTACATAGGTTGTGTATTATGCTGTAACTAAAAATGCAAATCTGCTGAATATTCATCATGATACTCTTTCTTTTCCTTTTCATCAGGAATATGTTGTAGAGGATGTTGACGGTGAAATGACAGGATCTGATTGGTCTCCCCCACTTCTCCCACCAGAGCACGTTCAGCAGCTGAAAAGCCTTGGTCTCCTGTAACTCACAAGAATACTACGATCTAGATTGGCTGGCTCTTTATGTAGAAGTTTGGTCTCTGAGTCTGGTTTTGTAAGTCACTTTGCTTTATACCAGGAAAGTCTTTAGTGGTCGTTGAGAAAGATCTTGGAGGCATGATGTTCAGGTATGTTCGTAAAAATGCTTGGTATTTTATGGAAGGTGATTGAAAACTATGATTCTACTCCTCCTACATCTGTGCACGAAATTGTTGATGAAATACCTTGAATTACTAACATGTATATCAATGACACGTTCAGACAATAAAATATTTCACGTAGAATTTCTCACACTAGTGGCTTCTATTAAATGTTCAAGTGTTTATTGGCATGAAGCTATATAATTTTCAATTAAATGTTTGCGTTTATTGGCATAAAGTTATGAAATTTTTAATCAAATGTTCATTTCAATGTCTTCTTAACCTAAATATGTCCAATATTTTAAGCCATCTAAAAAAATCGATTTTTCATGGTAAGTTTTTTTTTTTTTTTTGTTTGCTGTGACATATGGACCATGGTTTGGTGCTCTGATTACGTACCTTGTTGGGTAGATGTATTAATCTTTTATATCTATCTTGGTCCAAATTCTTGGGTAGTATTTTTAAAAGTATCTAAATTCCCAAAAAAATATCTATTTACTTAAAAATAAATTGTTTACCAAAAATGAAAATGCATGCCACGACATGTTTTGTGCTCAAATTGGACAATATAGATAGTTGTATCGGATCTATTGAGAGTATTGAATTAGAGGGTAATGATATTACTACAAGAAAAATGCATGTTTATTTTATACTAAAATAATATTGGTTTATTTTATGTAGATTTCTAACATATGAAAATAATTTTATTGAAAAATTCTATTTAATTTATTTCTACATTTTTCTTTCAATTTAAAACTCAAAATTATATTAAGTTTGAGAAAAAAGATGAATTCAAGATACATAATTAAAACTGAAAATTTAAGGGAAACTAAGTTGCTGTTCAGTACAAATTAGATCTAAAATAACGTTTAATGTAACTAAAAGGAGGACAGAGAATTTCAGACCTATCTCTAGATTGTTGGAGTGGACCAAACAATCAAAATGTTTGCACCTACCTAGAGGTGATAACAATTATTAACAGGTCTCATGTTGATATATTTATGATCATGTCATATTTTTAATATGACATGGTGTTATGTTTATATATTGATCAAATTAAAAATTTGTTAACTAAAATATATTATTTTATATAAAAAATATTTATTAAATTCATTCACGTTCAAATCTATTTTTTTTATTTAACTATTTTTAGTTAGATTTGGCTCCTTAATTGTTCAGTTTAAAAATTTAGTCAAAAATACAAAAATAAGATTGAATATTCATTGTATCAATCATAATGGATTTAAATGAATTTTTTTAATTATGATTTTCTTATAATTTTTCAATTTGACCTATTTAGTCTCTTTTGGACTAAATTTATTAAAATTAAAAAAATTAATGACTGATTCTTAAAAAAAAAAAGATAAAAACAAAGTGTTGTATTAGTGAAAATTAGGAGATCATAATAATAAAATATATATTAAAAAAATTAATTTGTGTTATCTTATCGACGTATTGTCCTATCATGTTTATCATGTTTATGAAATAGTTAAGTGTTGTATATATAATTCTTATTTATATCTTCTTTATATATTATATCACAAATTACTATCCTTACACCTATGTCATACAAAGAATTTATTGTTTTCAAATTTTTTTACGTGGGAGAAAATGAACTTCATACAGTTTTTTCATATCAATGGATAATTTTAAGACCCAATGTTACCTTCATTTTAATGTAATTTTAAATATTAAATAAATTATATCTAAATCCTCACAAATTGACACCTTTTGCTCATATATATCAAATAAATTTCACTCAAAATAATGTTCCAAAATTATCGTTAAGTTTCATTTAATATTAAATGTTTTACAATACAAACAATATATAATTAAATTAGAACATTTTAACCGTAAGATTTGATGCTCATCCTTAAATAACAAGCATCTGCGTGTAGAAAGGAGAGTGTAAACATTTTTTTTTAAATAATAATAATAATAATAATAATGTATTGTTTCATTTTTACATTTTCTAGCATGTATTAAACATATAAAAAAGAGTTAAAAATGAAATTTTAGAGTAATGCACTTAATCCTAATAATAATTTAAGTCGTAAGTGCACACAAGCCAACTAGACAATACATAACAAAGCCCAAGCCTACTTTAAATAGTTTCTGAATTAACTATATTAGCTCTTCAAGTTCTTCTACATGGGACACTCTTTCACAATTTATTGTAGTTCATGCCTAGTTAATGCGTTTCTTGTCCCTTTTTAAAAAATAATTCCTTAAAACGCTAAAAGAAATATACTTACCAAGATTCTCTTATAATTATGGGACAGAACAATATATAATAATCAGTGAATATAATATGCATGATGTCCTATATATAGTTTTCTATTTTATTTTTTATTTCGAAAAACTTTTAGGTTCAATTTTTTGTGGCTGATGAGAAGAACTACATGCTTCATGCCAAAATTAAAAAAAAATACAAAGTAAACCTATCACAAACAAGCGTTATAGCCGCCCAGTTTATACCATTTGGACATTACTATTCTTGTTAATTCTTTTTTTTTTTTTTTTTTTGGTCATCCTCTTGCTGTTGACACATTAGTAACTTAAACCTTAATTAATGGCCAACTAGACACTTTCCATTTTCTATCTCCAATAAACAAACTGACTAAGGACATGTAATTAGTTACATAATTAATATACGATTATGCCGCTTTAAAGAGGGAATCAAATATACATAAGGACGGGCCCAGTTTAGAATTATAAAAAATTTCAGGTTGTAATGTCCACTTCTTCATTCTAAATTAGTTTAGGGGTTTGTCCACTACTATTCTTCAAGTTCAAGTGTTATGTCTATCAGCTATATTATTATAAACCCAAATTTAAATCTCAACCATATAATGTTTTTTTAGAAAAAAAAATAGACTTAAATGTCATTGAAAAAAGAAGAAAAAGAAAAAAATAGACAATACTACAATTTTGTAGGTTTCCCGATTTTCATTTTTGTCTTCCACTTAAATTTATTTTACATTATTTAGTCTCAAATTTTTAATAACTTTACATATTTAATCATTTTTTCAACTTCTTTGAAATTGTATCATTCTTGTTCAAAAATATAATTCTTATTATACTTTTGTCGTATGCAAGGATTAAAATTTTGAAAATTTTGACCAAAATTTTCGTCTTCTTCGATCATATGAAAAATATGTGTGAAATAAATTATCTAATACAACATGGCCTTAGTTTTGTGAAAGCAAACAATAAAACGTCTAGTAGGATTTTAAAAAGATGAGTACTAAATGTTTAAATTTTTCAAAAATGGAATAAATTGTGTGAAATAAAAAATGAGGTAACAAATTGTTAACTAAAATAAAAGTTGGGTACCTACGTAATTATTTAGCCCCCAAAATTTATCATGGGTTTTCTTTTTCTAATATAAATTTATAGTGGATTAATTAAGGTATATGATACACAAGATTGGTTAGTTGTCACTTGAGAAAGACACAAAAACTTAGCTATAGTGATGGATTGCTCACCCAAGACCACATCCCTCTACCAAAAAAAAAAAACCATATAAATACCCCCTCATTTAGAAAGTCCAATATCAATCCCAATTAAAATTCCAAATTTCATTTTTTTTAAGGTCTTTAGGTTTTGTGTTTTTGCAGCCAATATGTCTTCAATTGGAGCTAATTATGCTGGAGTGTATGTGATGAAGAAGCACCAAAAGGAGAAAATGAAGAAGAAGATGGAAGAGGAAAGATCAAGGAAAGAAGAAGGCAATACTAGTATTGAAGATCATAGCAAAGTTGGTGGTGAGTATTACACAATTGGTAGGAACAAGAAGGTTCATCCTTCAGGAAATTTTGTAGCCTCTGACTTAGTTAGAAATCAGTGAAAGAAATGCAAAGAGATAATGTGGCATTTGGGTTTAATTTTCTAATTAACTTTTAGAAATTATTGACTTTTTGTTGTTAATTAATTTCAAAATATTTTTTCTTTAAATAATTATATACTACTCATACATCCAAGTGTTACTTGGGCTCCGTACCATCTATATATCCACTCGTTGACAATTAATAAAAATGTTAATCAAAAAGTTTTATAACGTTTGTTACAAATATTTGTAATATTACGAGATAAAATTAATAAAAATGAACCATTGTTATGTTATTTAGTTTAGATTATCTTTATTTTTGTTTTGGTGTCAATTTTATCACATATTTTCAAATATGAAACATTAAATACCCTTATTTAAATTATAATTATATATTTTGATTAATTTTAATAATAATTAATACATTTGTGATATTTTAATTTATTAAGATTATTATTAAATTTAAGTAAAAAGTGCACCAATAATTTAAATAGAGATATTTTATATACTTAAATTGAGAACATGATTTAAAAAATATATCAAAATAAAAATGATAATGATACAAAGTTACCTATATTTAACAAAGAGTTAAGGTAATTTGTAAAGATTAATAACTTTATAAGCGAGTCTCATTGTTATATGGGAAGAACTTGAATTTACTTACGAAAAAAGAATGTAATTTAAATTGCTTAAATTTGGGGCCGAAAACTATTAAAAGTGCTTAAGTTTTATAATTAAAGAGATGTTTGGACGCGTTTTTCTTAGAAGTAATTTTAAGATAAATTAAAATTAAAATAATTGATTAAAATGAATTTTAAGAAGAATATTTAAGTATTTTGAATGAAAATGCTATAAGTGATTTTAAGTTACATTATAATATTAGTAGTTTTGATCACTTGTAAGGCATGTGTTTGGGTTGACGATAACAAATTGAAAGTATTAATTAAAAATTGAAAAAATAATAAACATATTAATTTTTAATTATAATATTTTTTTAAATAATATTATATAATTCAAAAACATTGAGATTGAATTTTGAAAATTAAATTTGTGTGTCTCACAATAACATACTATAATAACGCAATCAGTAATTAAATTACTTAAAAGTATATTTTTAAACTATCTTTCAAAAATTTTATGAAATATAAACTAATTATGCAATCTAAAACATAAAATGAACCACCTAGGACATGCTACAAATAACTTATATAATACTAAATTATAGATTTAACATAATCTTTTAAATTTAAGATAAATAGTTTATAACTCATATTTAAAACTATTTAAATTTGATTCAAACATAAAGAAAAAAACTCTTATTTATATTAAGTTATATTGTATAAAAATTTTGAATTGAGAAGTGAGAATATACAAAGTAACAATAACACACAAGTAACAACCACTTATATTACATATTTATAAATAAAAAATAAGCTATGTCAATAAAATGAATCATAAATTAAGATTAATAATAAAAAAAACTATAATGTATAATGATAAATTGACATGGTACTCTTTATAATTCAATTCAATCATTTCTTTTAGCAAAATTAAATTTTAAATGTCAACTAAAAAACAAGTTCTATTAAAATAGGAATAAAAATAAAACTTATCAAATAGACAAAAAAATAAATAAAGTAAAAGGAGGAAAAGAAAGTAGCTGATAACTTTTGTTTCGTACTTACGATAAAAATCAAAGTAACAAAATTACAAAAACATCAAGATAAACACTCTTTCGCAATTTAGGCTTTCTCAATAAATTTATAGTAGGTCATGCCTAACTATTCCTTTTTTAAAAATAAAAAAAATTATTTTATAATTATCAATGAAAATAAAAGAAAATGCCAAACAAAATCATTGTGAAAGTATTAATTAAACATTGAGTCTTTGTTCTAACATATCATCAAAAACAAGATAATAAATCTCAAGAACATATTCTTGTTCTATTTTATGGCCAAAATCTTTGTTCTATTTTATAGTCAAAATTTGTACATATTCTTATTCCTATTAGATTGGTTATCTTTAATTTTCATAGGATATTTGAAGAGTTCTAAATTCGGGACCTACATAAGCACTTGTTTCCCATAAATGTTCAAAGGAACAAACTTTTGGAAATTGTTTCTAGGTTGTGAAGTTCTAGTTTTCTTTGGAGGATCTTCTTTCCTAACCTCACTTTTGAAATTTTTAGCTGGAAAGTTCTTGGGCTCTTTTTCTATCTTCCTCTTCTTTCTTGACTCTACTTTTGTGGTGACTAGCCATATCTTCTATATTGATTATCACAACTACAATCTTGTTCATCTCTTTAGAAGACAACCCAAGATCTTTTCTACTAGTTTGGTCCACAACAATCCCATGTAGATACTGTAGAGGAATGCCTTGACTGTAAGTCTAGATAGTTTTCAATTTGAATCTTTTCATTACTAAAGTAGTCAAAGAAATCTTTTAATGACTTATTTTCTTTTGGAGTCTACCCTATTAGATATGTTAATGTCTTTGATAATCTTATCTTTATTGAGAAATGAGTAAGGAACTACTTTGTAAACTCCAAGAAATTTCCAATTGTTTCTGGCTTAAGGGCCATGTACCAAACTCTAACCTTGTCTTCCAATGTCATGGGAAATGCTTTACAACTGACAACGTTGCTATTGGTGTAGAGATTTACCTAATCTCTAAACAAGCTAAGGTAGTCTAAGAAGTCAAAAGAGCTATTGTAATTTCCGATGGAAAGCTGCTTGAACCTGTTCCCTAACAGAGTAGATAGTACCTTTGAGGTGAAAAGATCCTAAATGGAATCGGTATAATCCTGATCTTGTCTCACCCCATCAAGTCTTAGCTTCATTTTTTGAAGCCAGTGTTCCTAGTCTTCCATTGATAGAGTTGGAATAGGTTGATCGCCTATTCCTAATGCCATTTGTTTATTGTGGCTTGAGTCCACAATGTTGTTAGATAAGATTTCCTGGCTAGAGTAGTCACGACGTTTGGCCAATGGTGGCTAAGTGTACCGTAGGTATGGCATTATCACCATTCCCAATATTGGTACCGAGGTGTTATAGATCCTAAATACGGAGACCCAATCTATTAAATTTGGGTCTAATTTTATCTCAAAATCCAAGTTATAAGGTGGATACTCCATGCCCAGTCAATGTGAGACTTTTTTAACACTCCTCCTCACATTGGTAGTTCATCGATAAACGGTGGTGGGCTTACAGCTACGTGTCACGGGGTGAGCTTGCTTGCTTTGATACCATGTTAAATTTAGGCCTAACTCCATCTCAAAACACAGGTAATGAGATGGAGGATTTTCCTCATTTATATATAAGGTGGATACTTCATACCTAATCGATATGAAATTTTTTAACACAATCTACCATGAATTGGACCCTTTGAGTTGTTGTTGGTGTTGGGTGCTTGTTGTTGTTCTTCTTGGACACCAATCCCTAATGATCGCAAAGACCTTGGGTGACTCACTAAGGCACTGAATTGCATTTATATGTTCATTTGAAGCTGCATCAATTACTCCATCATGTGCTCTAAATTTCTCAACCTTTGATTTATGGTTGGTTTCTTGGGACTGGTACCCTTTTTTATTTCTCTTAGTCCTTTTTAGTAGTGATTGATCACTCAATTAGAACTTTACTTGCTCTTCGTTCAGTGGAAAAGGTAGAGAGTTTTGAGAACTTTCTTAGCAACTCATATAATGATTTAATGGATGTAACATGTTCTTAGGAGAAAAATAAATGAAGAATGTGTTGAATTTTTACTAACTCAATCGATTGACACTAAGTTTCTTTCCCATAAGAAAACGTTAGATGTTGAAGTTGATTTCTATTAGGTCGCATTTCCTTAACATTTAAACTTGAAAATCATGCCAGAATGAATGTATAATGTGCTAAATAAATAGCTATATTAATCATGCAACTTTTTAAATTCCAAACATGAACATCACAATTTACATCTCTCTAATTAGGAAACATGTGACTTGACTATACATGTTTGGAAAATATGTTACATTATTAAAAAAAATAACATTTATAAAACTACTTAAAGCATAACATTTATAAAACTACTTAAAGCTTGTAAAAAAATAATATTAATTATATTTAGTTTGTATATTTTAACTATAAAGAAAACTTTTAATTCAAAATTTTAATTTTGAATATATCGATTGAATACCGTTCAAATTAAATTTTAATTAATTAATTCCGCTTAATATTGAATTCTAGTAAATTAAATATATTTCTAACATTTTTAAATATATTTTTTTACTTTTAATTTTAAAAGTATTATTTAATATAATCTTTCTATATTTTTTAATATTCAATTCTTGAAAAACCATTGTATCTGGTAGTAATTCACTAAGAAATTACTTAATTGGCCATGTACCAATTGTCCACAACAATCATCGTGAAAGAAAATAAGAAGAATTAAAAATAGTTTCATATTTTTTTCCTTTACATATTTGAATTTAGATTTCTATTCTCTACATTTTTAATTGAGGTCGAATGTTTTTTCTTACAAGTAATCAAATTTCAATTCTTCTAATATTTATTTATAAAATAAGGTACGTCATATTTATCATATTTTTTGGATTTTTATTGATGGATTAACATATGTAGTAATTCACTATAAAGCATTAAGCATGACACTCAAACCGTCGTGCGTTATCTATTTTTTCTTCCCTTTTTTTTAACAGTTATCATTATTGTTTTCTCCATTCATTTTAACTGGATATTTTGTTAGGAAAAAAATAATAAAGAAAGGGCTGTTTTGTCATTGAACACTGAGTAAATGTAATCACTTTGTTTATTTTGACTTGAGATACATTGCATTGATTGCAATGTTAGTCAATGATAAACTGGTTTCAAAAATAATTCTTGTTTTGACTTGATATAAATATAATAATACATAATTATTTTTTAGATTAAATAATACTTTAATATTATTCGAACTTTTAATTTAAAAAGAAAGAAAAAAAGAAGAAGGGATAAATCTTCCCATTTATAAAGCTCAAACATGTCATTCTCCAACATTATAACCAATAACCAATACTTTTAACACATAATAATACTCAACTTAAGATACATGTCAAAATTACCCTTTAATTACCAAATCAATTTATACTCAAAGAAGAGGTCAAGAGATTTGAACTCATCTGTTGAACAAGGACGGACATGTATCCCTAGTCCCTAGTTCTTAATACCCCAATTAGAGAAGAAACAATAGTGGTAACTCTACCCAAATATTAAAATTGGGTAAAGCTTATTTCATCTTTTACTTGTATATCTGATTGTCTTATATCCATGAAATTTTATTTTATTTTTTCCTCAGAACCAAAAAAATAAACAAATAATTGGCATTGATTCATTTTCACTGCTGTTCCTGAAGCAGCAATTCTGAATAAGAAATCGTGTACACTGTCATAGCAATCTTCATTAGAAATTTTATCTTGAACGAGAACGCTTTTTAAGAGACAAATGTTCCTAGAGTCACTCTTTAAGAAGATTCCCTTAGTTATGAAGTTAAAGCAGCTTAATCTTTTGTTATTTTTTTTTTTAACAATTTAATCTTTTGTTATGAAAAAATGACAGCAGAAAACAATTAATCAAAAATTAAAACTTTCTTTATTTTTTTATATCAATTTTGTAATCATTATTTTTTATTAGTAAAGACAATTTATAAAATTAATATCTCAATAACACTTTAAATAATATCGGAAAAAACAAAAACAAATAAAAAAATTAATTATTTGTACTTTTGCTGTCATTTTTTTCAAAACAAAACGATGATACAAAAAATAACAAAGGATTAAACTTTTTTCTTTCTCTTTTTTTTACATAACTAAGAGACTTGTGTTGCATCCCACCCAACACTCAATACTCATGTTGTAGCTTGTAACAATTTGTAGGTTACACTTATCAGATTTGAATCCTCATATTATGCTAGAGGAAAAGTACCTACTACGAAAGTATTGCGGATTTTTCCTTAGGTTAGCAATGAAACGTTTAGCGAAAAAAGAAGATATATTTACCTTTGAAATTGGAAACAATTTCCTTTTCTTGTTGTCTAAAGAGATGGTAAAGTTTGTTGAGTGAGTCGCCTTTCCATGCCTCCTTACTTTCATCTTCATCTTCATTGTAGAAACCTGTAAAATAGAATCCATACAAATGCTTCTTCTGGGCTCCTTTTGCTGGATTCAAACAAATCATGTCCCATCCGATAATTGGATTTTGGGGCAACGTACAAATCTGAGAGAAACCCATAAGTGAACTATCAAATCAATAACAATTTGCATAGAAAGGCATTGGTGCTATATCTCAAAAAAAAAAAAAAAAAACACAAAATTTTCATTTTGCCGGAAACTGCTCTCTAAAATATTGTTACATTAGCTACCCTAACTAATTCTTATGTTTTCACTGTGAGTGATGTGAGTGTCCATAGTAAACCATTCCGGGTGGCTGAAGCGACCGAAAACTAGGAGCTGTTGAAGGTTGCTGTGTAAAAGGGATTGGGCGTTGTGGTGCTATGGTTACTGGCTGTTGAGATAATGACATTGGTTGTTGCTGACTCAGTTGCAATGGTTGCTGAGACAACGGCACCATATATGGTGGAGGAGGAGGAGGTGGTGCTACTGGAGCCAATGGAGGAACATTATTGTAACCATAGAGGTTCATGACCCCTGCAGGGGGATGCAAAAAGTGATGGGAAGCAGGGTTGGAAATTAAATGATATTGAGCCTGAGAAGTTGAGGTTTGGTATTGTAGTGCAGGTTGTGGAACAAAAACCGATTGGTACAGATGGTTTGTGGCAACAGTTGGTGGCTGCACTGACAAGGGTTTAGATACTGAATGGCCAGATGCTGTGGGCATGGATGTGAATGAGTTTGAAGGTTTAGGGGCATTTGTTAGACCAGCATTCTTTGACTCTTCAGCAGCAAATGTGTGGAGAACAGAAGCCATTATAAACTGAGATGAGCTAGAAGCTGTAAGCTTGTCTGCAACCTCAGCTGCAATGGCTGCAGCTGATTTTTTACTTTGTTCAGCATTAGAATTTGCATCAACCATAGGAGTGGTCAAAGTTGATGGTTTTAATACATAGTCTTCATCATCAATATGCTTTCTCATGTTGCTAGCTTCCTCTGCCTGTGCTTGTGCTACCTACACATACACATATAGCAGTTAGATACTACGATGCCAAATATACATGCCAGAACTGTACTTCTATCACATGCTCCTAGATATCAAAGTCAACAGCAACATTGAGGAGAACATACAACGAAAATCTCATCTAATAAATAAATAGGAGCTGAGTAAAATGAGATAACTGAGAAGTAAGGAATCAGAACGGAGAAAACTGGGAGGATATGTGGGATACATGACCTTTTTATAACAAGTGGTCAGGTTAAGGCTTCAGATCTTAAAAAATATAAAAAATATAATACCTAAGCATGGTTCATGGTTACTAGGACACAAGCCAAAACAAATGCCGGCTAGGAGATGAAATAAAGCGGCTAGATCTAAGCATCTAAATTTCTCCATCAAGAGTTAATTGATCATCATGCAACTTAATCAAGTGAATATTAGCAATATGTATATACAATTTGCACTTGTGTAACAAATAGATCAACCGTTAAACAGAGAGCTGTATGATATGTAAATGAAGCAAGAATGAATGTTGAAGATGTGCAAGAGTGCATGCCTGCATTTGCGTTCTAACATTCTCCAGTTCAGATTCCTGGGATAAAACAAACATCATACAACATCAAGCAGCTCATGTTCATATTCACTTTATAAGTAGAAAAGTATGACATTAAAAGAAAACAGTACGTTACCCTACCTGTTCATGCAGCACTTCCTTCAACTGTGCTACAAGAGCTAATCTACTTGCTTCAACTGATTTAAGTTTCTCAATACACTGCTTCAAGGCATTTTCTTCCTCTTCTAATTCCTTGGATAAAGTTTTCCTCTTTGGATCCTTTGCTGATAATAAGAAAAATAATTATTAGAGAACCACAGTCCAGGCATCATGACAAAGACTTTGATGCCCTCAGATGAGATGAACTGCCATTGTGAATCATTGCATCATAATGTTGATGGCTTACCATTCGAACAGGCAACATCAACATCTCTTTCCAACTTCTTTATGCGATGAACTACAGACTTGCATTTACTCATCTCTGTATCCTCGTTGGAATGTTCACTAAGCACCAAGTGAAATGCAGAAACAATCTTTTCAGCGGCACCGCCAATAGTAAGTTTCTGGTTTCAAAAGAATGACATGTTAGCCATTCTTAATTACAAGTATACAAGAGCAACTATGATGAATAAAAAGCTGGTCAACATGCTAACCGTTCTTATAGAACATGAATCTCTCTTTACAATTTTAACAGAACGTGATCGTTTTTTACTGCTGAACTGTAAAGGTGGAGGTGCTTCTTCCCCAAGCATAACTTCTTTTAGGCTCCGTGTTCTAGATCCAAATACTCTCCTTTCTTCCCATATATTGACCTAACAATTTCACAAGTACAGCTTCTATAAATAAAACTGCTTTGAAATTACAACATCAAGTAATTGCAAAACCAGGCAACCAAAACCCAGTTTACCCCCTAGAAAAATTATAAAGGAGGAATCGAATTAACATATAAAAGAAAGCAAGAAACAAGGGACTCACCAATCTGGAGACTGCAGTCTTTCCATGATCGTCACCTTTTTCAAAAATATCTTTGAGAGCTGCAGGAAGAACCTTCCAAAATTCAGTAACAAATTCATTTCCTTTGCGTTTGCTGTTCTGAAGGATGTCATTTGCAAGATACAAAAGAGGAACTTTCTGAACCATCTGTGAACTATGAAACTGCTTATCCCATGTTGCAGCAACAAGTTCTGCTTTGCGCTGGTGAAATATACACCAATGTGATAAAGCTATGTATAGAAGTTAAGGCTGCATTCTATATGATCAGATTATAAAACTCAGCTTCAAAATACATAAAAGAACAAGAGAGGGTAGTTTACTTAAAAATATAACTAAACAAGCTCAACCTACATCTACAATTAAAAGAACAAAGAAAATGGCATATATGCAAGCAAGGAATTGGGAAAAAAGTAATATGATAAAGCCCACTAGATTTATTTAAAATTGAAAGAAAAAAGCAGGTGAAGGATACTCTCAATACATTGTTGGGTGCTATTGAGCTTAGAGAGCTTGTCTGCAAGTATCTGCTCACTGAATACACTATTCATCCCACTCTCAAAAACGCCCTACCTTCACCACCCAACTCTCCCAATACTTCAGACAAGAAAAACCCTAATGCCCAGTAATCAAATCAAATCAAATAATCAAGAACACAAACCCTTTTAAGTAATCGCACCAATAAGGCGATATAGAATTACAATATTCCAAAAAAAAAAAAAGCTCTAAAATTTGCAACAAAGAAGAAAGAAAGAAATAAAGAACAAACTCCCAATTGGCGAAATCAATGAGAAGCGTGGGTTAAATTTGGGGAAATGAACAGGTTAAAAAAAATGGACTATAGGATTTGCAGCAAAGATGAAGAATTGAATGAGCCGAAACGACGACGTTTCTGCAAGTTAGATACTGCTCAATTTGGTCACAAAAAGAAATAGACACTTCAATAGAAAAAAGAAAGGTTAATTAGTTTGGAGTTAGAGAAGAAGTTGATTTGGTTGATTGTGCGAAACCCTAGAAATCTTATTATATGTCACTCTATCATTTAAGGAAGTGACGAAGAAAAACGATTCGATAAGAAGACAGACAGAAGTGAGTGAATGAAAGAAAGAAGAAAACGCAGAGAAAGAAAGAAAGAGAAAGAAAGAAGAGTTAAGTATTTTTTTATCTTTTTCCTTTCTTTTTTTGGTATTTTGTTTTTTCCAGGTTAATTCTGGAGTAGTAATTTATGTAGTATGTGATGAAAGAATACTTTAAATTAATTCAATTAATATATTAATTATTAATTAGAAGTAAACTATTCAATGTATTAAGTAAAAAAAAAAAACATTTTTCAAATTACAATGCCTTTCAAGAAAAGATGTAATTGATGAGATGAACAATCTACGTAATAAATTAATTGATACGATGTTACTGTGAATACAACAAGTTCCATAGCAGGTATCAGATAAGGAATGAAAACCTGCTTAATGATTTTTAATAAATAAAATGAAATCATTTGATCAGATTCTGTGTTATCTTTAGATAGCAAGGTAATCTCAATTAGTTCCAATATTTCATGAATTTTTCCCGAGGAAAGAATCTGTCCAAAGGAAAATTGGAGTTGTTGTTGAGTCTGCTACTCAATTGCTAGCAGGTTTTGAAGGTTCAGCTAGTCACCACAACTACAAGACAAGACACATTGTTGGACGATTTGTAAAAGAATGGGTGAAGAAATCACGTTCGTAGCAGAAGCCAGCAATAAGAAAAAGAAGAAAATAAACATATTTGACATCCGGATGCATTTTCAAAAAACTAAGACACTTTGTGTCATATAAGAATTTGTGTAACATAGGCAAAAACTGGTCCTGCATCCGCAAACAATCCATGGATTTGAAGATTGTGTCCCAGTGCCATGGAAAATTATCCAACATCTTCAATTCTTCATCATCTAAAGCAAAATTTTCCCAAATGTAAGCACAGAACATATACCTAACACAACACAACTTAAGCAAGTACTTCGTAACCAAATATGAATGGAGTAATACGATGATACAAGATGATGAGACTAATGCTCGACAAAACAGATCAAGGGAAAGAAACAAACATCAAGGTTTATGTTATGTATTTGTGAGTATTTTTTCTAATTATGACAACTTATTTAAAGTTTTTTTCAATGATGGTATAATCGTAAATAATTAATATCAATTAATTAATATTTAAATAAAATTAATATACAATTATTTATAATATTAATTACATTCCATAAAACAAATAAAATTAATATACAACTATTTATAATATTAATTACATTCCATAAAACGATGATGATATATTATTAACATTAATTTTGAATTTAAATAATAAAATATATATATTTAATTTTATAGTGATTATATTTATTTTATTTTTCAATTTCGTCATGTTAGATTGATTTTTCTATCCAATATTATGTTACTTAGATTATTTATTTTTCGTGAAATATCGCCGTATAAATATGAGTATGGATACACTTTAATTTGATATAATTTTTTATAAAATTAAAAAGATGAACACATTAAACACCGTATATCACACAATACAACAATATCTTAATAATAGTATATATAACGTATCAATATGATCCCGAATCACATTGTTTGAAAAACCAAACGAAACACAGGGCCACATTATTATACCGTTATTACTACAAAGAATTTTTCAAAGTCGATTCATTTGCATTACAAGTTTTTTCGATTGATGGACAATGTAGTCTTACCAATTAACTATAAGGAGCATAAACAAACATGAAAATGAATTCAAAAGTTTCCTCTATTCTATCAAGTTAAAGCAACATGTCTGACAATCAAACACCTTCCCAAAGCTACTTACCAATCCATGGCATGTCAGAGTATAAATAGAAAATATAAACATTTCTTAAGAATGATACTAGTGTTATGTTTATATACAACATGAGCCTTACTATTTCAGGTTAATTTTTCAAGTTTAGTTCAACGCATTTAGACTCTACAAAACTTTACATTGTATACCTGTCTCGTCCTTACTTTTTCTCCCTTACTATGTGTTTGTTCAGCTTAGCTGATCACAAAGAATGTACACAAAATTTAATTTCAATTTCAATCATAACTAACTACATAGTAAAGGTATTGCCAAAGTTATTTATTTAAATTTAACAGTCATAACTAACTACATAGTAAAGGAATTGCCAAAGTTATATATTTCAATTTAACATGAAAACCAATTGATTATTTTCTAAAGAAAAAGGTGAACACAAAAAACTTTTGAGTTTTGGAGTGATTCAAGAACAGTTTTGTAACCAAGAGTGTACTTGCCACTCATCATCTCCAGAACGAACCTGTTATTGATGCTCTTATCTTTTTCTTCAAATCAATATGATCAGAACAAAAATATAATTAAATAAAAAATAAATAAAACTCTATATTTGATGAGGTAAAAGTAAAGCTAGGATAAAGGAGCAGAGTTCCATACAACTTTCTTTTCCACTACCATTTTTTATGTTTAGATTTTTTTTTCCCATGAAATATTTAATAAATGTGAGACAATAAGATAAAAACATTCTCAGATGAAACTTGAAATAGAACGAGAGAGCGAAGTAATTTGATGCTTAATGTGTTAGGTATTACAGAGATCTAAGAGGAATAATAGAAACTCTATAAAATACCGCATTTAGGTGTGATTGTGATATTTTCGAGATAAATTTATCTAAATTTACCATTTGTGTGATTTGCCATCAAATACTAACGGAAAACGGAAAGCCAAATAAAAAATCAATTACAAATTTATAATTCTTAATTTTTATGTTTTTATAAATTTACCATCAAACTATTAGTTTATATATATATATATATATATATTATCAAACTCCTTTCCCTTCAAATGGTCGGTATATTTGTTATATTAATGATACTGTACTGTTGCAAATTTGTTACAATTGTTGATGGTTTACCCTAATTTCAAATTAGAAAATATAGTATTTTTCTATTAATGTAGCAAATTTTATACCTGAACGAATTTTTATTTTTTTTTTATCATTTTTAAAACCGAATACTTCAAAAATAAAGTATTATAATTTAAACAGTTGTAGCATGTCACTACGCCCAATTATAAAAGGTAAAATTGTCTAACTGGAACATGTAATTACTAATTACTATGGACAGCCAAAATTGCTGCAGCAATTGCTCAGTGCTCACCCTTTTTTTATTAGTAAAACATGAAAAACACAAGCCCTACTAATTTTCAATCAAATTTGAAACTTGCTAACCCCACGAATCCAAGTTTCTGTAAGGATTCCATTAGAAGTTAGATTCAAACAAATAAACAAAACTAAATTCGCAACTAAGGTTTGACCACAGAGCAACATAATGTCTGTCATTGAGAGAGTTCTTAGTTTTTGAGTTCCTAATCCCACTAAACAAGACATAGCTTCAAGACAAAGCATTCTGCTGCAAAACCCAAATCCATCAACATAGCAATTCCTTTGCAACAGCTGAAATATTCCCTTCCAATATGGTGCAAGACCTGCAGACCTGCAAAGATGCAATTACACGATAGTTCCTAATGATCTTAACATACTGAGAAACCCATAAGAAAAAGAACTAGAGCAGCTGGAGGGATTAAACTGTAACATGGTCCCTACTGCTTGGGGTTTTTTCCTTGGGCAGCAAGTTTTGCTACTACTTGTTCGTCTGACAAAGGCAAATAGTATATCCGAGGAGTTGTTTTAGTCTTTCTAAAGAGATCATCTAGAGTGACAATAGGAGGATCAACTTTCTCTGGCAGTGGAGGTGGTGGTGGAAGTTGTTCTCTTGCTGGGAGAGGGTTTTCCGAGGGTGGTGGGGGAGGGAGAGAAGGTGAGGGTTGAAGCTGCTGCTTTTGCTTAGGTTGTCGCAGAGAGGGCAGGGACAGGGGCTGGGATGGGGACTGGATGGGTGGCATTGGGGACATGGAAGCAGTACTTGCAGATGCAGTTGCAGTCTGCGGAGTCTGCATATGAGCTTTCACTTCCTGAGGATCAACAAATTCTGCTATGAGAAGACGACCACCATTAGGAGGCCACTGTAGGTTATACACAGCATTGCGGGTCTCCATGGCTTCTTCAATAGAAGAATACTGCATGACAACAGAAATGCCCCAATCATCAGAGAGTTCCAATCAAATTAGTCCACATACCTAGATACAGGATACTTAACTCTCCACATGACTGTTGTTTAATGCTAATCAACAACTAAAGCATAAGAAGAGCATGAACACCAGTATATGTGCACATGTGAATATGCAAAGGAAAAAGAGAGACATACAGTGACATAGCAATGGGTCTTTATGTGATCCATCCAGAAATCAGCAACTTCCCCAGTTTTGCCTAAAAGTTCTTGCACAGCTTTCAGGGTAAAAGGACGCAGAAAACGATCAATTCTGAGGGAATTTGTTGGAGGCTTAGTCGATGGTGGAACTGCAGAAGAATATGATTATATGAAAATATCCACCTTGACAAATATTTTTCGAGATTCAACAAGGAAAACATCAATAACTCACCCACACGTTCTTTAGGAGCATCCTCGCTAATTGTAGAGTCTGACCTTAAAAAATTGCGCTTAGGAACAGAAGAAAATGAGTCTCTGGGTGTAGACGTAGAAATAGAATTTGACCCTTGAAGCTCAGGAACCTTAAGGCTCTCAGAATTCCACTTACGTTGCCTCTTAAAAGGCTCACTATCTGCAGCCAGTGATTCATCTGTGATTGAACATCTCATGAGATAAAGACAGCCACAGAATAACCAATTTCATTTCAAAAATATTAACACGTCTGAATGCACAGGAAAAAAATGGTAGTCATAAAAGCATTTAAGACAAAGAAAGTAACAAAATATTATGTAGAAGCATAAGAAAGAGTAACAGTTAATCGATTCAGAAAAGAATATTTCAATTAACAGTTTAAAAGAATTATCTAAATAGGGGTGCAGCCTTAGCTCGGGTTGCATAAGAATAATCAGATAGTACAAATTAGAAAATAAATAAATAAATTAGATGCTGGAACCACATCCAACACCTGATACGATCTTCAGGGCCCAAAACAATCCATCTTGGCTGAATCCAGTACTTTAATTAATAGACTAACACAAGCGAAGTTCTAACCAGGAAAAAATTAAATGATATGATAGAATTCAGTTTGAGTGGTGTCAAGGAAATCTAATTTGTAGTCAATGAGGATAAATGTTTAAGGGTAAAAATCCCAGGATAAAGAAAACAAAAGCTAATATCTTTAAGGCATCTCAATTCTATACTGCCTCTCCAATATCATAAACATACATCATATAGGAAACTGAAACACTGAAGAAAAATTGGTATAGAAATGTTCATAACTAAAAAATTATCAAGCCTAGTAATCAATACACTAGGGGTGTGCATCGGATCGAAACCGTTGATTTTATACTCATCCAATCCGATCTGATCCGACCATCTAATCAGATTGAAACATCCTAATCCACAACCGATCCGATCACCTTCAAATCCGATACAATTTGATCCATAATCCATTCGGATTGAATCGGTTGAATCCGATCAATCCGTAACCTATTCGAATTGAATCGGTTGAATCTGATCAATCCGACCAATAAACTTAATTAATTCTATTTTTGAATAAAAAAATTAAATTTTTACATAACATAAACTTATTTGAGCTAAAAGAATCCTTAAAATATGATTAATATAAGAATGACCAATGAGAATATGACTAATATATAAAATATAAGTATATATTTAAAGTATTTTCGGTTGGATCGGATGAGATCGGATGATACATAGTAAAATATGTCATCCGATCCGAACTTAACGGATTGAAAAAAAAATTATCCGATCCGATCCGATGTTCGGATCGAAACCATCAAAAAATTAACATATCGGATTTTTGCACACCCCTACAATAAACTGTTTCGACTAAGAAACATCTGGCAGCAAATCTCACCATTATGCTTCCTTTTCTCAGCAGTTGCAAATAAAATATCATTATTCTCAACTTGAACGTCCATTTTGTCAGCTGAAAAATCATTCCCCATAATATCTACGTGAGTGTACTCGTCCTTCTCAGGATGAACTTCTGTTATCTCACTCCTACCTCCCAAATCATCAGAGCTATACTTTGAATCAACCTGTTGATTCTCCAATACATCTTCTTCCATGGAATCATCTCCAGAACTTCTGTCTAAATTTAACGTTTCTGAGTATCCCACATCTACACTATCATTTTTCTTTCCCAAATCTGCACTAGTACAATTGTTGTCATCCCTTTCTTCAACAAATGCCTTATGTTCAAGAGGCTCTTCAACGTCCATTGGATGCAAACCACCACCACCAACAGGCACAGTGCTGGGTGATGGTTCCAACATCTCTGGCTTAGTAACATTTAATTCTAATTTGACATGATCAGCAATTATATTATCCTTTAATTCAAAATTTTCATTAATTGACACAGAATCAGTAGAAAGAGAATCATATTTTACTTGAGACCCTAAAACAGGGCTGACCTCAGATACCTGGTTATTTGTAGCAAAAAGGTTGGCTATGACATCATGTGGTGTAGGACATGAAGAGTAATTCTCCAGCTGGGGATTTTCACTGTCATTCTCCAGCTGGGGATTTTCACTGTCATTCTCCAACTGGGGATTTGCATTGTCACTCCCCAGCTGGAACTGTGAATTGTCACTCTCCACTGGGGGCTTTGAATCATCGATGTTTACCTGGGGCTTTGAACTCCCAAGCTCCTCGAGTTCAGCACTCTTTGTTTCTTGCTCACCTAATGTTACATCAGATACTACAGTTTCCGCGACTGCCATGTTGATTAAAGAAATAGTTCTATGTACAACAGTCTTTTCTTCAATGGTAGTAGAATCTTTGCCAACCAGCACATACCCTTCCTCAATATTAACTTGATCCAAGCCTGCATCACTACTGTTTATGTCAACCTGAACGGAAACACCATCCAAATTTCCTGTCTTCTTACCACTACCAGCCAAATTCCCCTCATTGATTCCAGTAATAACTGCTTCTGGATCAGAACTTTTCACCGCAACTACAGGTTCGGGATCAGAATTAAGACCATTTTCTACTTCCTCTTGAGCATTTTCAAAATCCTTCTGTGCATTTTCCCTTTCAATACGAACTGCTTCATCCAAGCGTTTTACCAAATCCTGTTTCAAACCTGATATTGTCAGCCTTCGCTTTTTAAGCTCCTCCTTCAACTCAGCAACCTTCCACTGATCGATCGATCGCTCGCCAAGAATTTGATATGGAGATGACATCTTATTCAATCAAAGCTCAAGCTACCTGGTTAACAATGTTGACATTCATCAAAATTAGCCATCGATGAAGGATTTCAGTAAAGGAGAAGCTAGTGAAATGATTGAAAAAGAAACATAATGCATAAAATAATATAAGAAAAGCTGAAAAAAAATTCTTCCATATCCCACAGAAACACATGACTGAAAATATAAATCCAATCCTAAAGTTATATTTATATACAAAAAGAAAAAACTAAAAAGAGAACTTGTTGGAGACTCAGTCACTGACACCAGAACAAGTGAAAATTTGAAAAGAACACTCAATATAGGTCCACTGTCATTCCAGAATGTACAAAAAGTACTGCCACGACATAAAAGACTTGTTGAGAACTACACATTGTGATATTTTTAAGCTGTTTTCCATCTAAATTATTATAAATCTAAATATTGCAATTGTCTGCATGCACGATGCCAAAAACAGGTGGGAAAACAAGAGGTATACTGAAAGCTAACCACATGATAGTTGTTCCATCAAATACATTTATCAAGAGAGAGAACTAATAATCTCAGAAGACAAGATTACAAATTCTAAAAACTTGACTTTTCATTTCTACTTGTAAATAATAAAAGGCAAGAGAAAGAGAGATAAGAGTGAGAAATAATATTCTTAAACCAAAATAAAACAAAAGCATAAAAGATTTTCCCAAGTATTGCAGCCAAAAACTAATTTGATAAAATTAAATGAGATTTAATGACAGAGAACTACTCGAATATAAATTCAAATTATTTAATGTGATCAAAAGTCAGGAAATTGTTCCTTCCATTTCATATATAAGCCAGATTTTTTTTAATGGGTTTCATCTTTGACCCCTTCGGAATTGAACACAAAATCAACTTTTTGATACATTTTCAATTTTATTTTCTAATCTAAATATGGCTCCACACAGAAAGATTTAAAAATATATATCTCCATGACTTAACAGGCATTACATTCAACATATTAATCTTGTTCAAAATATTACAGAAATTGAATATATGTTTAAGTTGCAAAAGTTAAAAAATCTACTTATGAATGGAATTTATCTTATGTACTTAACTAAACTAGCAACATGCCAGAATACTACAAGAAAAGAAGGGACTCGATTTAACAGAGAAATATTTCCAAGTCACAAACTTTCCACTAATTAGAAGGGTGTGTTCAAATAGGATTTTTGTAGACTTTAATGGATTTTGAAAGGTTTTAAAAGTTTACAAAACTTTTATAAATTCTTAAACAGTCTTAAATAAATATACCTAAACTTTTTAGGACTTTTTAAAAATTTATAAAAATCTATACAAATTTAAGTGTTCAATTATTACTTTTTAAAAGTTTACAAAAATATTAAATTAATCAAAATGTCAATAACTTTTGAAAACTTCACTTCATCATAGACTTTTGAGAATTTCAAATATTTTTTATGCATAAACAAAATCTATCACCATTAACATGTTTTCCCATTTTTTGAGACTTCTTTAGCTCTTCTCACTTTGTTTTTCTTTATTTTTTTATATATATTTCCCACATATTAACCTAATAAATTGCTTTACAATTAACTAGAAGTATTTTTTTTAATTACAATTCTCACATACTAACCTTAAAGAATAATATTAATCTATTCAAACTTATATAGAGTTTTTAAAAGTTTAATAAAGAATATGTTAAAATCTTTAAAAATCTATAGAATTTTTAAAATTTAAAATCTATCAAAATCTACTTAAATCCTAATTGAATACGCACTACTAAATTTAAACTTTGCAATGAAAACATTCTACATCATAAAGGAAAATAAGACAATGAACCTCGAGAAACAAAGTACAAAGATTGCCCCTACTCACTAATGTCGTCAATCATGTACCCCGAAATGACAAAACCAAAAGAATGAAAATAAGCAACTACTCACAGTAATGTTCGTTACGCAGCAAGACCAGCAGTAACAGCACCAATTTTTTTCTTTAAAGGGAAGAAAGAGAATGAAAATGTGAAACCCTAATTTCAAAACAGAAAAGCCACCATCAGAGAAGAAAGCACAAAAAACGCATCATCGACGTCAACAAGTCTAGCACTCTAGTATCGAAATATTGCTTATCCCGTTCTGTTTCCTGAAAACAACAAAAACATTAAAAATATCTGAAACGCAGAAAATACGTGAAAGATGAAAATATATAAACTTCTAGAGAGAGATGAAACAGAGAAAAATCCAAAATCTGATCTTAGTTTTTTTCTTGACCCCTACGAAGTTTCGATTTTGCTTCCAGTGATTTTGGAAAATCAGGAAATCGGGATTTGTAGGGTTTCTTATTTTCTTTCTCAGTTCGAGTTCGTTTATCGAAGAAATGAAGGATGGAGAACCAAACAAGTAGTATTTGCTTTTCGTTCATAAAAAATGCCGATATTTTTTGCTCACAATATTCCAAAATACCCTTGTCGGAAATTAGAGTAACGAATCGAGCAACTTTTGTTAAGGGAGGGTTATAACTAATTTTGTTAATTTCACTATTCATGTCATTATAATAAAATGATAATATTAATTATTAATAAATTATTATTATTAGATAAATTTTAATATTAACAAAAACAATTGTTACATTGTTAATTTTTTACTTGTAAATCAATATTGGCAATGAAGTTATATCATAGATAAAATAATGATTATATTTATCAAAATATAAGTAAATATTATGGAAGGAAAAAAATAAAAAAAAAAGAGTCAACTTTGGTTTGTAAATGATTTTGATAAATGTAGAGAGAATTTTATATGTCAAGAATTTAGTGATTATTAAAAAAGAAGTAATTGTTCCTCTTCCTGAGGTAGTCTCTCTTAAAGATAATTCTTCTAAATGAAACACATCTAAAGATATATCATCTGATCAGGTCGTATACCCATAGGCTCCTTACAAACCAAACGACCTTAAGTAATATGGACTAGCGATAATAAGCCTATTCCAAGAACTATTAAGGAAAGTATTCTCGCTCTCCCCGCTTCCTCAGGATCCAAGGCGATTCCTAACTCATCTCCATATAGTCCAGTGCCCGTTATCAAGATCCTCGTGTTGGCATCTATCAAAATACCACGCCCTAAAAAGAAGAAGGAAAATAAGGATGAGCCTACTCATAGAACTAAAGATAAGCATCAGATTGAAAAGATGCACAGTGTTATAACAACAAAAGATTTTTAGGAGATAAAGCAAGCATACGACCTTCTGATTCGTGTAGGTATAATGCTAGTACCTCTTCACCTATGCGATGTTAATGATCCTCCTCTATGGTGATGGGTGATATATCTAGCAACCTTTAAAATAGGTCTTCGTTGTCATTTCCTTAAATTGATACACCTTTGACATAAAATTTGCTCAAATAAATCCAAATGGGTGATGAACCCTTTTGTGCCTCTCCGTGATTGCTAAGGAACACAGAATAGATCTTACAAGCAATGAGTTAAAGTAGCTTATATTGCCTAAATAAGAACAGGTTAAATATAGAGAAAAATATGTATATCTTGTGTTATTGGCCATAGACTTCATCTCAAACTCTATTATAGTAATTCTGGTTGGAAAGACAAGTACTTCTATATCATCGAGGACATTTGGGGTAACAAGGTGGATTTTCTTGTTCAATATACTTAGAATCACCATTTTAACACCTCACAACCTCGAGCTAGTAAGTTTATAAGTAAGTTAGACCCGAGTGGTAAAGAGGAAATTAGATGAATTGAGCTACATAATATATCGCACGAAACTTATATAAACTTACATATTTTGTAAAGATTTTTACAAGTTAAAATGTAATTATTATCAATAATTATATCAGTGTCATTCATAAATGATATAAATGTATACCGAATGATAATTATAAGTATACTTATTATTAATTTATTTTTATTTTATTCTTACTTAAAAATAAATTAATCTTTTATTAATTATTATTAATTTTATTTAAAGATAATATTTACAACAACTAATAAAAATCTATAATCACTTTCTATACATATAAAACTAACCATCGTGAATACATTAGCATGCTACTCGCTAACCAAAATTAGCAATAAATTCTACATTTATTTATAAACACAACATAGATCACTTCATTTGTTAAGATATCATTTTAATTGGTTGACATTTTACTGACAATTCAAAAACTACGATTTTTTACTTTTTTTTATTGCTAAAAATGATTTTATACTAATTCATTTCATAAAACTCCAAACAGTCTTATATAAGCTATTTTTTCTAAGGGTGATATATCAACATGATGCTTTTATTTAAATTAAACAGGTTATTTGATACTAATTCAAAAAATATTTTTATAAGTTTCTATATTTATAAAAAAATATATATTATTTAAATCTATTCGTTTGTTAAAAATTACATATGGATTGTAAAATTCAATTTTTTATCTAATTTTTTATTTATTTTTTTCGAAATATATACAATTACTTTTTAATTAAAAATATTGCTCGAAATTTTTTAAAATAATTTTCTTCAAAATTTTCATTATTTAATACACAAAATAACATATTAAATTTATTTATATTTAATTAAAATACAAACATACATATATTAAATATAATATTCCATTATATTTAATAAAAAAATAATTAATTTTTTTTCTTTTTTCTTTGATACTTTTTCCACAATAAAAAACTTAAAAACTACTAACCTAGAAAAAGGTCCTAAACATATACACTTTCACAACAATTTTCTTTTTCCTTTTTGTTGAAAGCAACCTTAAAGAAGTTATTTATGGCATTTTAAATACTATAAAATGTAACATAAATGTCGTTATCTTTAATAAAAATGTACTTTAATCTCATGACATAAGTACAAAAATATAATAAAAATTTATTAATTTTATAAGAAGTGAAACGATACAAATCAATTACCTTTATAAAATAAATTTTTACGATTATTTTTATAAAAATAACATAATTATGATACTTCAATTAATAAATATTGATCTAAAATATGATTTTATTAGACAACACTTCATCATTCAACATATTGGGATATGGAGCATAAAGCCATATACTATTACGCAAAGATTCAAATGACAGTTTACAAAAAAGTGTCGACCTTGGAGCCCAATAAACCATCTTTTCCATAAGTACTCGAGCATCGGAGACCAAAAATAACTCAAATTTCCTACAATCGCATAAAATTTGGACAAATTTCTTATTATTATGGTTTATTGAGCTTCTAAGACTATGTTTGTAAAAATAGTAGACTTGTGATACTTCAACTAATAAATATAGATATAAAATATAAATATGTTAAAGAAAACTTAATCCTTCTATATATTGGAATGCGTATCAGCATGAAGTCATAAACTGGCATGCACACGTACAAATGACAGTTTACAAAAAAGAGCCAACCCTGGAGCCCAATAAACCATCTTTCCTGTAAGTAATCGAGCATCGGAGACCTAAAATAACTCAAAAAACTTCTTACAATCGCATAAAATTTGGACAAATTTCTCATTCTTATGGACAAATTTCATGGTAACTTCCTCATAAGAATAAACACTTGCTCGTCCACCTTAAATTTGGTACAAAAGGAAGGTTGCCCCCTAAGCATCATCTGAAGTCCACCAAACGAAGCATATACTCCCCTGAAGTTAAAAGGACGAAAATAAAATATCGAGCAAAGGCAATTGCTTCAACATTGTAAAACACAATAATAATATTTCCATTAGAGAGTATTTGCATGATAAGTTATTTACACTTTGAGGTGGGACCCTGAACCTTCATCTGATATTTTATATAGCAATCCATGCATGATATACTCAAATTTGTCTGCAAGTGACTTCTGCTTAGCCTGCAAAAGAAAGTTTTCAGCCCAGAGGTACAATTAGATACTTAATCTTATCCCCTATTATAAAGGAACAAATTTACACTTTTATATAGAAATGATCTTTTTAACTCCAAAAATGACATGTTATATTTTATTTGTGAGGTCCATTATAATTATTAGTGCATTTTCTCGTATAACTTGATCTAATTATCATACCTTTTGACGTTACATAAAATTTTAATTAATTATAAAAAATATTATTATATATCTTTTGACATCCTTCAAAATTTTAACTAATTATAAAAATTTATAGATATACATTGCATGAACTATATGTACTAACCCAAGAATCTATATGTCAAAATCTAATTAATGATATGTATTTCAATTATCAATATATTTTCTCATATAATCTAATTTAATTATTATATATTAAATATATATCATATTTTTTATATTCTTCAAAATTATAATTAATTGTAAAAATGTAATTAGTTACATCTACACGTTTCATGAACTATACACGATTAAATTTTGATTTATTTATACTATTGATTATTATATTAATTTATTTCTTGGCTAGGGAAGAAACTTATAAAAGCAAATACAAAAGATTGCTCATTGAAATTATAAGATTAAAGTTTTTAAAACTTACACTTCTTAAAGTAAACTCTTACGCTTCTAAAAATAATCAAGTTCGATAATATAAATTGTTTTGCATTTGGTACCGATTTTATTTTGAAGTTCTCTAATCCAAAACATTTTCAAGGTAATCTTCATAATTTTTTATCATTTTTTGATTTTTTGATTAAAATTAATTTTTTAGAAGAAGGGACATAATGACTTAATTATAAATTTAAAACTAAAATTTCAAAAGATTTTAATTTAGATAATTTAATCACCTCTTCGTAACTTTTTTCTTAAATGTTTTTAATTAAAATTAATAATTTGTGATAGTAAATATCAAACATTATGACTTCATTAGGAATTAAAAACTATAATTTTAAAAGACTTCACTTAAAATTATTTAATCACACTATTATAATTTTCTTATTATAAAATTAAAAAAATTATAAATTTCATATAATTATTTTGATAATTTTTCTTCCAAACTTTAGTCTTTTTAATTAAAATTAATTCTTTTCAATATAATAAATAATAACAGACAAATGGCTTTAGGAATTAAAAATTAGAATCTCAAAAGACTTCCGTTAAGATTTAATCACCTTTTTCATAATTTTATTTTTTATAAAATTAAAAATTATATATTGCATATAATTATTTTGGTCATATTTCATCAAAATTTTAATGTTTTTAGTTAAAATGGATTACTTTTAGAATAATAAATAACAAACATAAAAATTTAATTATAAATTAAAAACTATAATTCTAAAAGATTTCAATTATAGGATTATTTAATCACCATTTTTTTATTTTAATTTTACAAAATTAAAAAATTTATAGATTGGATATAATTAATTTAGTCTTACTACTTCAAAACTATAATATTTTTTAATTAAAAAAATCTTTTTGGTATAATAAATAATATGTAATATAACTTAGTTAAAAATTAAAAATTGGAATTCCAATTCGAGATTGGGATCTACCGGTAGAAAGGTACACAAAAATACTATATTTTTTAAGGAGTATCTCAAAAATCATTTTCTTTTGAAAAATGGTATAATTTGGTCCAAAATTACCATAAAAAGACAAATTTGACCGATGTAAAACATCGATGAATAATTTTCTTTTGTTAAAATTGTAAACTTACTATTTTATAAGGTTAGTTCCGTTTCACATTTTTTAAATTTTACCCCTTTATAAAGTAAGATATTAATGGTATATCCCTATATAATTTTGGTATTAATTTATACATTTGCATAAAGTTAAGATATAAAACTTTTACCCAATTCTAAAAGGCTCTGATTTTCATATATTTAATTTATATTAAAAATTAATTCTTTGAGATAATAAATAATAAATGGAATGATTAAATTAGAAATTAAAAACTAAAAACTAAAATTACAAAATAATTAGGATTATTTAATCACCCTTGGTAACTTTTTTTGTTTTTGATTGAAATTAATTATTTGAATAATGAATAACATAGATAATGGCTTAATTATAAATTAAAATCTAGAATTCTAAATGATTTTATTTAGAATTATTTAATCACCGTTTCATCATTTTCTTTTTATAAAATTAAAAAATTATAGATTACAAAATTTAAAAGTTATAACAAATTATAACATACTGCATCAAAAATTTAATGTTTCAATTAAAATTAATTTTTTTAAAAATAATAAATAACAAATATAACAAATTAGTTAAGAATTACAAACTAAAATTCTAATCGATTAAGATTATTTAATCACATTTTCTTAATTTTTCATTTTATAAAATTAAAAGTTTATAAATTACATGTAATTATTTGATCATACTTCTTCAAAACTTTAATGTTTTTTAATAAAAATTAATTCTTTGTGGAATAATAAATAATAATTATTAAAAACTAAAATTCCAAAAGACTTTAATTTAGATTATTTCATCACGATTTCGTAATTTTATTTTATGTAAAATTAATAACTACATATTATATATAGTTATTTCGTTCAAAATTCTTCAAAACTTTAATGTTCTTAATTAAAATAAATTAATTGTAGAGTAATAAATAATATACACAGTCACTTAGTTAAAATAAAAAATTAGAATTCCAAAGCCTACAATTTCAATTATATAATAACACATTCTTAACTTTTTTTATGAAATTAAAATGGTTAAAGATTGCATATAATTATTTTGATGCATCTTTATTGCTTCCAATCCAATACCAATAATTATTATATATCTAGCTTATTAGACAATAAAATCATGATTTTTTTCTCAAATTTGTTGTGAGGTTATTTGATGATGTTTTATATCAAATAATATTTTATGTGATTCAAATAGATGGCTTAAAGTGAGGGAGGAAGAGAGAGTTTCTTTGATGACGTGAGAATACAAGAATGTGTGAAAAAGCATCATAGATAAGTTTGAGCCTAACTCTTTTATTATATTATTTTTTTCATATGCCTTAAAATATAAAACTTGTAATGCTACAAAAATCATAAAAAATCAAATTAATTATGATTAAATTTTCACTTGTTTCACATTGTTCGTAATAACTCTGGTAATGGTTTAATATATAAAATTTTGTATTTTTAGAACTTAGAAATACTTATTAATTTTCTTCATATATACGTGACATTTTTTTTATGGCTATTCAGGTGCAGTGAACAAGAAAATATTTTTATTTGCTTATTGTGTTAGACTTTTTACAATATTATTTTTATGTCATACAAAAACATGAAACTCAAATATTTGGATAGAATAACAAAATATCACTACTAAAAATAAACTACATATTATGTGTTTATAAAAATAATTTTTTCACAAATTAGTATAATAAAAATTATTATCTATTTAATTCACAAGTGTAAATTGTTACATGTAATGATAACTAATGGTTTAGAAAATGCCAAACAAATTGGTTTTTATAGTACAGTTTCAAAAGCCGGTTAGTTAATCCTACTTATTTATTCATCCTTTAAATCACTTAACTTGATTAACAGCATGTTGTATTGCCACAGTTGCCTGATTCATGACTAAAAAAGGTTTGTTTGAAAGTATTACCTGTGGTTTGTTGTCACTTCCAGGATATCCATTGCAATTAAGCGTAGGAGTCAGCACCATCAAGAACTTATCTCCTTTACTCATAGGATAAATCTCCGTATTCACGTCCAAATGCATCAAAACATCATGCTTCTCACCTTGTGCTACGATTCTAGTAACTAAAAGAACACATTTATGAAAATGTCGATTCAAATTGATGATCACATAAATTTAACCAAAATAAAAATTCTTTCATAGTTTCTGGCAGTTCCATACAGTTCTAAAAAAATAGTAATAGATCATGCCATGTTATGCAAAATTGGTAAGTAAAAATCTAAAGAAAAAATCAAAGACTGAGGCAGATGATACCTTTAAGCAATAATAAATAACAATGAAAATATTAGTCAAATAAAAGACCAATGATGCCTTGAGACATACCTTTGTCAAAACCTTCACCATTTGGATTGAGGTTCTCAACCGAAAATATATCGTGAAAAAGGAAACCAGCCATTATTATGAAAAACTTGCCCCTTAACCAGGAAAGTGTGCCCGCACTGTAATATATAAAACACAAGAAGAAACAACAAGAACTGGAGTTGACAATCTGACTCAGGCTTCACCAATAAATGAAAGCAATAACTATGAATGAGAGGACAATGTCAAATCTATATCACATACATTTTCACTAACTGCAATCGGGATGAGGTGATTGAGTTTCAAAATGTATCCACACATATACTAGTATCCAAAATTAATTTAAATATATAAGAGGTTTAAACAGAATAGATGATCCAAGTAAATAGTTTGTCATCAGGACTATGTTCATTTAAGTTATTCACTTCAAGTTCTTTTTATTCTTAGTTTCACTTCATTCCTCAGCTTTCACGTTGACATATGACTTCATATTCATCCCCCCAACCAAATGGAGCATTTAAACTTTGAACCGACATGGATACCGAATCACTATATGGCATGAGCTTAGTTCAGAGTTCAGATTTCTTATCAAAAAAGTTCAGAGTTCAGACACTAACAAAGAAACTACTCCATATTGGATTGATCCCTTGCTCAACAAGTCAACATAAGAAAAAGAAAAAAAAACACTAGCAAAATGGCCCCTCATCTTTTTTCATACAAATTAAAGTTCAGAACTTTTTCGGTTCTCTTATTGAAAATTGTATAGCCATTATAAGGGAAAAAAGGAAACAAAGTATGGAGGAAAAAAAAACAAATTAGTTATCCTATGTGAAGAAAGCAAGGGTCGCATGAAACTGCAAAAGTTTGCTTTTTAGAATTTATACCAAGCTTAGTTTCAAAATCAAACTAAACAAATCATCAAAAACTAATCTCCAACAAGGCTATATGAAAATAAAAATCCAATTGCTCGCTTGCACATAAGAATCAAATGAAAATAAGAAAAATCGACCGAAAAGGTTTCTATGTATTTTTTTCATACACATTTTTTTTTTGCAACGCATAGAAAAGCCAAAATCATTCTTAAGAAGAATAAAGGGAAAACACAGGATCGATGAATTAAAGTACCAAGCAAAACTCAATATCTTAGCATTAGGCATGAAAAGTACAAAGCAATGGAGGCTCAAGAGTTTGGTAGGCCCTAGGACACAATAAAAAATGAAATCCAACATGAGATGTATTGAAAAATTGATAATAACACATTTGAATGATTCAAAGGTACATAAAGCATCATATCAGATTACAAGACTAGCTAATATCATAGTAACAGAAATTCTATGCATAAAGCATAAAAGTAAACACATTAAATCAAAGACGAAACGACAGATCCCAGTTACATAGATTACCAATTACTAAATAGAATGCTTAAGGGCAAGAGAGTGGGAGAGTGGACTGCGAAGACTATTGGCTTATTGAATGGCCGGTGGCAATGGAGCTAGAGGGTACTTGAAGCCGGTGGCAATGGAGCTAGAGGATACTTGAGGCCGGTGGCAATGGAGCTGGAGGTTCCTTGACGGCCGGCGTTGTTTGGAAAGGGAGATAATGAAATTAGAGTTGGGTGGAAACGAATGGATTTGGGCTTTTGAGGGTTCGGGTTTCCCATTTTTATCACGCTTTTTTTAGTTCGATAACAATTGACTTTCAATGATTTTAATTTAAATTTTTTTCTTAAAAATAATTATAAAAATTATAAAATTAATAAACCTAAAATCTATAATGATAAAAATAATATCTTTCAATATTAATTTATGTACCTCTCAATATAAAATAAATATATTATTTTTATTATTATAAATTTTAATTCTCTTATTTTAAATAATTTTAAAAAAATTAAGAGATTTTTTAAAATATTAATATAATTATTTTTATTATTATTATAATAAAAACATATAATTATTTTATTTTAGGTTTATTATTCTTATTAGATAAGTTATTATTCATAAATTATTATTTTTACAATAAAAATTGAACTGATAATTATGCTTTCTTATTTATCACTTTGTCTTATTTAAAATAGTAATTCTAATTAAAAAAATTAACAAATAAAACTACTCCTAATAAATAGGTGTGAGAAAGGAGTTTATCGATTTGATTGTGTCAGCCATTTTTTATTTTGGATTGTCTTCAAGATGTTACCGTATCCTGAACTAAAAAAATTTAATAAAAATTGTTATTTTAATTAAATATGAAACTATGTATAAAGTTAAATTAATAAATAAGATAATATTTAAATATTAATTTTAAATTATTATATCATGTCATATTTAACTCATTCAAAAAAATAGATTAAATATGTCATAAATATGAATGGATTAAATGAATAATGTCATTTTGAATTTAATCATTCATATTACATGTTATCTAATAACATTGAATTTGAATTATTCTTATGTTATATTATCTTCTCGTATTAATATTGATATATAATTCTATTTATACTAATCAACATTACTTAATCAAGCAAGGTAACACATGTCTAACGAACTTTCAAAATCCATAATGCGCAATACACTAACCCATACACTAACCCGTACATATAGAGGCACATGATTTAATTATAACACGTCAACTATTCTCTTTAGATCCTATTACAATAAAATTAGCATTGAACTATTTAATTTCTCTGGATTTGGCTCAACATTGTTGGGCTCCTTAGGCAAGATGGACTACTTGTTTACACTGAGCCTTATATTGGGTTGTTGTGTTGAACTTGTTGCACATTATCCACTAGTACTAATGACATTGAAGTCTTGCATACCTTCTACATCTCCCTTCAAACTCAATGGCATATAAATGACATTGAGTTTATCTTATAAAAAAATAATTAACAATGAAAATAGACTTTGTAAAAATATCAACTAGTTATTCAGATGAAAGAAGACAATTCACTAGAAACTTGCTTGCAAGAACTCTATTTTCAAATGTAAATCTAGCTCAACATTCTTGTATGTGTATGAAAAACAGGATTTGCAATAAGAGCACAAGTACTCATGTTACCACGTCAAAATGTGAGAGCACCAGGCAAATAAATTTATAGCTCTCCAAATAAGACTCAAGTTAGACAATATATGAAGTGACAGAATCCAAGGCACGATAATTATCAATGTTTTAGATCTTGAGAAAATATATTGTTTCTTTGAACATCATAAAACAATATTAGCTCCCAGATAAAAACATAAAGCCACAAGTAAACCTGCGTTCATCCATATTAGATGCCTCATCATCACCACAAAATCCTTTTAGTAGTAATAAGTAGAAGGCTTGAATACAATTGTAACACCCCAAGTTTGCCTCGAACACAAACTAAGAATTGTTATCTTTTTGGTTATTTTCTTAAATGATTAATTATTCAGTTAAAAATTCATTCTTTTTTTTTTAATAATTCTTAAATAAACAATTTATCATTTCTATCATAAAAATAGTTTTGATAACAATAAACTAGAGCATCAAAATTTCAAGGTCATAAGATAAACTATAAGAGAAAAAATATTTAAAAATAAATAAACTTTTAAAGTCACTTGGTTTGGAAAATCGCTCAATCGTGACACCATGAGTTGTCCCTTCTTTGCCATCCACATCTTTGTTAACCACCTAAAAAGTGTTAAATTCCACAAGGGTGAACTAATGCTCAGTAAGTAAATCCACGCGTAATATGCACCATGTGTTGGGTTTTTCTCTTGATTTGGAGGAGCACAAGGGAAGCCCATGTAGCTTAAAAGACCATGCAGCAGAAAAACTGCTCTCAGTTTTTCAGTTTTCCCTCTCCAGCCAGTCTTCATCAAGTGCTTCGATCGAAGGCCGTTTGTGGTCTGATTAAGCTGAAATTTTGCGGAAAGGTTCACGACTCAAGACTCTTTAATCTGTGCGGTGTGATTTGTATTTGGCTCACCAGTTTGAAATAATTGTTAGTTTCCAAGAAGTGTATTCTTGATGATGTTGTTGATTGTTTGCCTCTAGTTTTACCTAGAGAGAACTATTGTACAATTGTTTCTTGATAGTGGAAGTTTTGGAGAGGAGTGCCGTGGTTGTTTCCTTCCTACACCGGGAAGGTTTTTCCACGTAAATTACTTGTGTTGATTTTGTGCATGTTTCATTTTAAGCTCTATTTATTTGTTTCTTAAAAGATTCAAACAAAGAAGGAGAATAAGTTTAATTCCACTGTTTAGAACTTGATTAAGTTCGAATTGAAATTGTGATTCTGCTAACACCATGATAAATGTACATGATAAATATGTCGTTATTTATCTTTTATCATTATACATATATAATATTTTTTAGGATATCTACTCATTTATTAATTCAATTATTAGCTTTCATTTCCTTTTCTTTCTATAGTAGGACCCTTGTGTGATACTTATGCTATTGATAACTAGTAGACAATGGTTTTGAAAACCTATTTCAACTACTAGATCCTTGGTAGGAATGTACTAGGACATAACATAATTGTGGACCAATCAAGTCACCACACACACATTGGTGATCCCAAAAGAACCTATCATCTCATGTGGCCATATAAAGAACCTTTCTGCATACAATCATTCATTTACTATGATGGATCTATCAATCTCTCGCGTCCCTACCCACTCAACCTTCAAAACATAAGCATTTATAAAATTTAAACAATTTTATTCCATACATTCATGGTAACTTTTCTTTATTATAATACATGTATCTTATTTTGTACTTTTAAGATGTGTTTAACGTTTCAATATTCCTACACGTTATGGATATTTCATAATGAGCATGTATGCATAAATATATACCATATTATCATACAATTGAAAGATCATATAAATGTACTTAATCATATAACATATTCATAAAACTATACTAGAAAAACAAGGTTGAGATTTTCTTACCTAATCATGCAGCAAAGAATAAAGCAAACAAGGTATTACATTTCAAATTGAGCTTCCTAGAACTTTATAAAAAGTATGAGATACTTAGAAATAATACTTTCAAAAGGGAGAAGGAGGAGCTTCATAATGGAGTGAAAAAAATGGTTCATTTACTTCCTTTTATAGAATTTTTTTTTACCATCGTCGCTCCTTCGTTAGGGTGGGTGACGAGCATTTTTTTCCCTCCAGAAATGGAGAACATGTGATTTGTTTGAAAATTTGTGAAATCTGTTATTTAATTCAAGTTAACATACAAAAATACTTTTGAAAAACTAAATAAATTTGGGGATCTTACAATAGTACCATGAGACAACGTACATTTCAAGTAACATATGATGCTTTTAACAGCAAGTTAATGATGTTGAAAAGGTTTAGTTATGTATTGAAAAATCTTATTAATACCATAAGAAAGGTTTGGTCTTGTAGCTATGAGATATTGTAAGTATCGTACAATACTTCTATAATAAGTAGAGTTTTCAAAAACATCACCAATATGAGCATAAACTATATCATTACTAGTCATAGGAGTATAACTAGCTTTACTTGTAAGCATATCTGCCTTAGATAATACCTTAGTAGCGTACTTCATTTGAGACAATAATAAATCACTATTCAAAGCTTTGTAACCTGAATACTAAGAAAGTAATCAAGTTGGCCTGAATACTCTAAAGAAAACTGAGTATTCAACATGATAATAAGACTTTAGACCTTCTTATCATCACTCCCAGTGAGTATGATATCATCAACGTATACAAGTAAATAAACTATAGAAGTAGAAGTAATCTTGATAAAAAGTGATGCAACATAATATATACCTGAATGAAATATTGATTTATCATCATCATCATCATCATAATCATCAATTAGGTTAGGATATATACCTAAAAGATTGATGCAGCATAATATAGTACACTAGGTTACCCTGTGACTTATTGAGAAAAAAACACAAGTCTTACACCATTAATAAGAGCTTTCTAACATTTTTCCCTAAAAATTTCTCTAATTCTAACTTCTTTCTCTTGATCATCAGAAGAAAGCTCAGTTAATATGTCATCAACTTGGATGGGAATGGCATTGGCAAAGGATGGACCTTGAGGTGACATAAACAAAGAATTACATCATTTTTGAGATCTTCCACAACAAGTATCCTGTTGAAAATCAACACTAACTCAATATAATGGAAGCTTCTCAAATATTGAAGAAAATGTTTTTTTAAAAGAGAAAATCTAGAAGAATGTAGAAAGCAGAAGTGTGTATAATGTGGTAATAATGTGTGGTTAAAATTATTTTTTAGTGTTATATTTGTGTGGTGTAGATTGCATGGTGATGACTAGGGGTGTCCAAAAACTGGGCCGGACCGATTTAAACCGAAAACCGGTCCAAATCGGACCGAACCGAGCAATTTAGTAAATGAAATAGTCCGGTCCGGTCCGTATTAAATAAAATCAATTTTAAAACGGTCCGATCCAATTATAAAATTTTAAAAACCGTGCGGACCGGACCGGACCGATTTTATTAAATAAATAATTTTTATTATTTAAAATATTATAAACCCTAGTATATATATATATATATATATATTTCGAGTTTAGGGTTAAGCCGTCACTCGTTAATGCTTAACCCTAACCCTAAAAATAAATCTCTCATCTGCGCTCGCCTTCAGTCCTTCACCACTTCGCCATCTACGCTCTGCTTTCGCCACTTCTTCGTCTACGCTCTGGGTTTGGCCGTCGTCGCTTCCACCAGTAACTAGCCATCGTTCCTCGTGTTGATTCCACCAACAGCTAACCACCATTCCTCTCATTGCTTCCACCAACAGCTAGTCATTGTTCCACACATTACTTCAACCAGAAACTAGCCACCTCTCCTCGCGTCGCGTCGTGTCATAACAACAATGGACAAAAATCACGAAATAGGTATATGGTCTAATACTACTGGAGTACTGGTCTGGTAGTCTGGTAGTAGTTTTTTCCTGAATAAACTAAATGGTAAGTCTAAAGTCTGAACTCTAAAATCTGAATGGTATGTCATTTTTTTGTTAGTCTAAAGTTTGAACTCTTAAATCTGAATAGTATGTCATTTTTTTGTTAATGTGAAGTCTGAAGTCTGAAATCTGAATGGTATGTTGTTTTTTTGTTAGCTTGAAGACTTTGAACTGTGAACTATGAAGTTTGAACATTTTTTTATCACAGAGTTCATTTTTTTTAAATGGTGGAAAGTAGAAACTAATTAATACTGTTATAATTTATTAATGTTTGATCATTATGAATTTCAAGAGGTACAGGTCTACCCCCGAGAATGAAAAATCTATGTCATCAAGAATATGTACATGTACATAACGCATTTTTCAATTTAAGCTAATTATAATCATCAGGATGCATTCCACCTTTCTTATACCTATCATGATCTTCTGTTAGAAGGTAGAGTTATTTTTTACTTGTTGGATCTGATTCCAATTCCCATCAAATTGTTATGAGTATTTGTTTGATCTAGAAAGTTAATTAAACTTGGAGCTCAAATTCATGTATTGGTAGTCTGGTAGTAGTTTTTTCCTAATTAAACTGAATGATAAGTCTGAAGTTTGAATTCTAAAATCTGAAGAGTATGTCATTTTTTTGTTATTCTGAACTCTGAATGGTATGTCATTTTTTTGTTAGTCTGAAATCTGATCTTTACAAATTGCCTTAGTATAATCACAGTTCACAGAATACATTGATCTTTACAATTAAATGTGTTTTTTTATTAACATGATTTGTTAATATAAATTTTTATATATGATTTATATATAAGCTGTATTTTTGTCATAAAATGTACATAAATTGTGGTGTTTTTGTTTTATAGGTTCTTATTAAATCATATTAGTTCTTAATTTTTAAAATATACATAAAACAATGTTTAAATTAATATTGTTATAGATTGCATAAAGTTTCTGAATACCAAACTGTATTATTAATTCATTAACGCATGATATCATATATGCAGGTAATGCAGCTATAAACTAAATATTTATGCAGATAATTATATTTTAAATGTAACTAATCCACAAAGTTAATAAATAATAAAAAACAGTTTTTATTAGCATTCAATTGTACAAAATTACCATCTTTGTAATGTAGTGGCACCAAACATTTTGTGAAGCTCTCAAATTCAAGGTAATGTCCTAGATTGTTGTCCTATGCTAGAATGTTACACTTTGGTGAATGATATTATGTTAGTTTTGAAATGATTTTTGATTTAGTACAAAAAGTAATATTTTAATATATTAAGAATATGTACTAATCTATATTCTATATATAGGTGATGATGTACATGAGTTTATTGGACCAAGTCAATTTATAGACTTTGATATGTCTATGATTGAAGACATTGAACCTGAAATTCATCCGAATGAAATGAAAAATCCACCACAAAATTTAAATGAATCATCTTCAAAAAGGGGAATAGAAGTAAGTAATGTTCACCCTGATAATGAATCTGATATGAAGAAACCAAAAAAATTTAGGTCAGAAATATGGAATCATTTTTCATATATTTTACCCTATGATGTGGAAAATCCTAGAGCTACATGTCATTATTGTAAAAAAAGTTATGATGCTCATCCCGCAAGGAATGGAACTACTTCAATGATACATCACTTCAAAAATTTATGTAAGAAGATTCCTAAAAAAGTAGATAAAGGACAAAAGATGTTAAGTTTTCAAACACAAAAAATAGAGGATGATAGGACAACTCATAAATTAGTTGCTGTATCATTTGATGCAAAATGTGATAGAGTTGCTTTGGCAAAAATGATTATTATTGATGAATTGTCTTTTAGGTTTGTTGAGGGTGAGGGATTTAAAGATTTTATATCTGAAATTTGTCCTAACATCTTATTTATGTATTTAACAATAATATCTATCTATGTATGATTATAAATGAGCATTATATTTGATTGCATCCTATTAAATTATATCATATTAAATTGAATCATATGTATTTATTATTAATTTGTTTAAAATCGTTCAAAACTGTTAACCAAATCGGACCAAACCGTTCGGTTATAACATTTTAGATAGCCGAATGGTCCGGTCCAGTCTGGTTTCAACTATATGAACGGTCTGGTTTGGTTACATTTTTTTTAGAAAAAACCGGACCGGACCATGGACACCCCTAGTGATGACTATAAATAGACTTTCTTGCATTTTTGTTAAGCATCCCTTAAAAAACAAATAAGTCTTTATATTATTAGCTTAAGTGTGAATTGAAAGCTTTCTCTTTAAGTGTTTGTATTTCTCTTCAATTGTGATTGGTCTTTGAAAAGTGTTGTAGTGTCTTTTATTATGGATACAATACAAGTAGTTTGTTTACTTGTTTGGATCCAATATTAGTAAGTTTAGAGTTGTGTATTCTAAATTTTACTCAACAATTGGTATCAAAGTAGGACAGTCAGAAATCATTTTTAGTGAAGCTATCTTAAGTTGTAAGGAGTTTGGTACTCTACAAGTTTGTTAGCCAAGCTTGTTCGATATAGTCAAAGTCTTTTCGGCACTATGGGTGACCTTCAAATAGTTGGAGAAATCAAGAAGCTCAATAATAAAAACCATAACACATAGGCAACATTTATGGAGTCTTACTTACAAGGTTAAGACCTGTGGGAGGTTGTTGGTGGTAACAAAGTTACACAAATAGTAGCGGAAGATACAAATTGCATCTTGCGAAAGTGGAAAATTAAAGTAGGCAAAACGTTGTTTGTTTTAAAAACTACAGTTGAAGAATAAATGTTGGAGCACATTCATGATGTCAAAACATCAAAGTAATCATGTGACACTTTTGTTACACTCTTTTTAAAAAACAATGATATGAGACTATAACTTCTTGAGAATGAGCTACTATCGATGGCACAACGCGACATGATGATTTCCCAATACTTTCATAAGGTGAAATCGTTATACCGCAAAATTTCAAAGTTAGATCTGAAAGCTCTTATTGGGGAAACCAAGATAAAAAGGATAATTATCTATGGTTTGAGACCTAAATATCAAGGGTTTGTTACTTCTATACAATGATGACCGACACAACCATCTCTTATTTAGTTTGAGAATTTGTTGGCCGATCAAGAAGCTATGGCTAAGAAAATAGGAAGAGTATCACTGAAGGGTAAAGAAGAAGCACTATACACCAGCAAAAGTATAGGCACTTTCAAGCAGTACAATGGTAGTGGATCTAATAAGGATGGCGAAAAAGGAAAATTCCTCAAGAAAATGGAGGCTTTTGTCCAGGGGAAGCTTGGAAGAATCATAGTAATAGTAAAATTTTTGATGGTGAATGTTAAAACTGTAAGAAGATGAGTCACATGGCAAAATATTGTTAGAGTAAGAAAAAGTCTGTTGAAATTAATATAGCTACTTCCAATTCTAAGGAGAATAGCAAAGATGGTTGGGATGCCAAAAAATTATTCGCTATAGAGGAAGAAGAATTAGCTTTCATGGTTACAATTATGAAATTTTTGGCAACACTACTTCTTAGAAAAGTGTAGATCATAATTTGCTTATTGAATGGGATAAAAAGACAATTTCTAATGGTTGAACCAACAATTAGTAGGAAGAAACAAATGCCTCTACTTGGGGAAGAAAGGCCAAAGATGCTCCGGGATTTGACAATCCTACTTCACTTTCAACACAGTGGCTTCTATCAAAGCTATGAGATATTAAGCCAACAATAACAACTGTGGGAAACCATCCCAGCTTAAATCCTTCCTTTGGCAATTAATCAAACATCATGAAGTTATCAGGAAATAGTGAAAAGGTTCATGATATCCAGAAGAAAAAGGATGTGTCCAAGCCATCCTTACTAGATATGGTAATTGGTAGTCATGATTGATGATGTGATGAAGAAAGAGACATCAATTCCTCTTTGCACAAAGATCATTACAGGGATGGAGATAAAAAGCTTGGTGACAACCGTATGATGGACCTTTAGACAAAAAATTCAATCATGGAGCACTTTGGAAAAAGGCGTCGTGTTCGATCTGATTGATAAATAGACTTGAGTAACAGGGATTCCAACAATGAGCATCAGTGTGAGAGCAAGTGGAACACATTTTGGGGGCTCGATGATAAAGAGATAGATAGTATGTTTGAAAAGTGGACAGACTTTGGCAGGAATGGTAACATGCATCTTGATAAGGGTTTGAATAATGTTGGGAATCATGTTAAGGATGAGAAGAAGGGGGAACATTCTCAACCATGGATATCTAATTCCTCCCTAAGCCGTGGAAGGGGTGAGCCTCAGAATCAAACTCTAAGTTCAAACAAGCAAGTTTCTTTGTTTTCTTCTAGTAGAACGCATGGAAAAAATACACCTATAACTTTTTCCCTTGACCAAGGGAAGGTTAGCTATGGTGTAAATTCTAAGAACAATAGTTCTACTCATACACATTCCATGGGAGTCTTCTCTGACAAAGTTGAAAGTGGTCACAAAGAGCTTTATTAACTTAAATATTATAGGAAAAGATTGTTGGATGTATACCAAAAAATTGATGTGATAACCTTTAAGAAATTGGTGGACTAGTTTGTAGCAGTTTCGTCTCATACACTAAATGAACCTATTTGTCTCTCTAATACTAAGGAAACACCTGTTCTGAAGGGAATTGATAAAGAGGATATTATTAGTGGTGTTGCTACCCCAAAGAGTCATCTAGATATCAATATCAGTATAATTCACAAGCTATAATATTGACTGGTGGGCATGGCTCAAATGGAGTTGTAGCCCATTCCTAGTCTTATGGTGATTCAAATAACACAACTATTTTTGTTGGATGACTTGATTATGATGTTATTAATGAAGATCTCAAGCAGATATTTTATCAGTTTGGTGAAATCATTTCTTTCAAAATACTAGTTGGAAAAACATGTGGTTTTGTATAGTTTGTTGATAGAAAAATGCTAAGGATGCAATTGGGAATCTAAATTGAGCAGTAATTGGTAAACAAATCGTTCGTCTTTCATGGGATCGCACCTTAGGAAACAAGCAGTGGATAGTAGGTTAAAATAACCAATGGAATCAGAAGGCACACCCAGCAATTGGAGGGAATCATATGCAAAGTTGTAGATGGATATGAAAAACGTTTTTCTTCATGGAGAGTTGGTGTTAAGAGGGAATGTTGAAAATCAACACCAACTCAATATAATAGAAGCTTCTCAAATATTGAAGAAAGTTTTTTTTAAAGAGAAAATCTAGAAGGATGTAGAAAGAAGCGTGTAGAATGTGGTAATAATGTATGGTTAGAATTTTTTCTTAGTTTTATATTTATGTGGTATAGATTGCATGGTGATAACTATAAATAACCTCTCTTGCATTTGGGTTAAGCATCCCTTCAAAAACAAATAAGTCTTTGTATTCTTAGTTTATGTATGAGTTGAAAGCTTTTTTTTAATGTTTATATTTCTCTTCAAATTGTGAGTGGTCTTTGAAAAGTGTTGTAGTGTCTTTTATTGTGGGTATAATACAAGTAATTTGTTTACTTGTTTGAATCCAATATTAATAAGTTTAGAGTTGTGTATTCTAAATTTTACTCAACATACCCAACTCAATTCGATTACAGATGTAACTACAAGAAATGTTCAAGAGTAAATTTAGAATCATTTCACAATATATATAACCCAATTAAGATATCGATAAATAAACCCTTTTTTCAACAAAAACAAATAAATCCATTTATATGAGATTTCATTCTCCTACCATTCAATATCCAACTCTCTCTTCTTTTTCTTCTTTTTATATTATTTTAAACCAACAATGACAGAATAGTAATTAAAATATGAAGGCCAATAGTAAGGTGGAACACTAACCTCTAAAATTCCTTAGAACCCAAAAAGTGCAATCTCTATAAAATCTTTAACAATTAAAAGAGTGAAAAATAGAAAAAACAAGAAAAAGACACAAACAATGTAAGCAAAAGGTAGAGTAAATATAGAGGAAGGAGTGACAACTTAACAAGGAACCAGTTTATTGTAAGATTTGGTTTGGAAGACTTATATAGTTTTGAGAGAGCTAGAAGAATTGGATGGGAAGAGAGCTGGAAGAAGTTTGTCGTGAATGAAGTTGTAGGTGGTTGGTAGACAATGGATGCTGACATAGTTAGCCAACGATAAACACTGGACATTGTTGGCTATGAATTGACAAGATTGCATTGGTGTGCATAAAGGGAGATGGAATTGGATTTTTGAGGGAAGAGGGAAATTAGAAATAGTGAGAAGGGAGTGAAAAAATTATATAACGATTTTTTTAATAAATAATATATATAATATATTATTTGTAATCAATTTTAAAAAGATCCATATTCTATCACTTTAATTATATCACAATTATTTAATAACTATAAATATAAGTTTGTTTATTTTTAAGTAATTTTTGTAGTGTAACTTATAATCATGATTATTGATAAAAATCAAGGTTATATGTGCATAATATAATCACAGGTTTTATTGGACAATTATCAAAACCCTAAAACCTCAGTTTTTAAAAAATCATAACTAAATTTTTTATACCAAATATCATTATTATAATAGTGTTGTTATCATTAGACTTAGACTTTTCACCAAAAAGAAACATTGCTTGTAGAACACAATATTTTTTCTTATATAAAGTCTACTCTTTTGAGACAAACATGTATACCTTTTGTGACACACGCTATAGCCGATAAATGTACAAAGAACTTTTCTAGGCTCCATTTTAGGATTATTATAAGGTCTAATGCATGGATAGCATAAACACTTAAAAACCTTGTAATATGGTTTATGATTGAATAATAATTCTAAACGAATTTTGGATGAATTAAGACTACGAGGTAACATATTCATCACAAACACACCAAAAAAGAAAGCTTCATCCCAAAATTTTAAAGGAAGTGAAGCAAAAGCAAGCATTTCCATATGTCTATGTTTTCATTCAATCAATCCATTATCTTCATATATATGTGGAAAAGATGTATGATGTACTATTTAAAACTTAGGTAATAAGGAATAAATTAATTGAAACTTAACTTCCCAATCACTTTGAAGAACTTAATCTTGCATCTTGCTTGAAGCTCATCTTAAGCCTTAAATTGAATAAAAGCTTCATACAATAAGGAAAATATAATAGTTAATTAGAAACTAGCATGAGACAATCTATTAATTTTCAAAATACATCTCATCTTGTATCGTTTAATTTTTAATAAGATAAGATGGTAATAAAATAATACTAATTGAAATATCTTATTTGTCTCTAATGGATTTAAATGAGACAAGTAAAAATATAAAAATAATAAAAAATATAATAAATGATAATTTATAATGTAAGTTTAATAAAAAAAATAATATAACATATGTTTAAATTTATACACATTAGGGCTACAATCTAGCTAAGATAAAATGAGATCATATGATATTTAAATGAAATAAAATAATATTACATTATAAATTAAATAGATATATTAAATGAGACATGAGATAAAATGAAACAGTTCACTTTATATCTCCACAATAAATTATTTTATTGCACTAATTTTTTTTATCTTCTTTCTAAATAATTGAATTGCCGCAATCTTTTATTTTTTATATTTCAAAGTACTTCTTCCATTTTATGTATATTACAATTAGCTAGTAAAATACTTTGATGCATATTTTAAAAGGGTATTTAACTAATTTTCGTATTTCTCAAGTCATTTTGAAGGAGTATTTATATTTATGATAAAAACTGATAACGTATTTATAATTAGTAAATTTATCATCAAGTAATATTATTAATACAAAATATAATATATGTTTTATATTGTTGATAATATTAAATTATGTATTTAAAAGAATACTAAATTGAGTTTTACTTTTTTAAATACCTCAAACTTATATACATGTTATTGTGACTCTAACCCATGCATTTTATATATTCAAATAAATTTTACATCGTTAAATAATATCGTATTAATAATTATTAGTTTTATTCTTAGTTAGTTAAATTATTGTAAAAATTCATGTATTTCGTTGGATTCTAACTACAAAACAAATACAAACTCTACCGTAATAAGTTCATAAATGTTAATACAAACTCATGTTTTTTATATCATATAATATATCATAATTATTTTAAAAATTAAAAAAATAATTTATTTTTATTACAGTGATATAATATAAATAGTGCATAAAAGCTAATCGCTGCAAATTTACTTGTCCTTACCTCAAATAATTTTTTGATACACTCGAGGTGTCAAATCAAATACAACAAAATAATATTGTTTCATTTCTATTTTCATTTTCATTAGTTTGTTTATCTTGCTAACCAAACATCGCATGCATAAACTAGAGATCCAGCTTTCAAACAACACATAGTCAACTTTATCCGTAAATGAGATGATAATATGTTGTAACTTTTAAGCAACTGCATATAGCAGTTCGTCTACAATTGTTACATTTTCATAAGAGGAAATGACAATTAAAATGTCAAATTCATGACTCATGAGAAGTATTATATTATCTTCAATGTTCCACATGAGGAAAGTCATTATTTTATAAAATTTTGATAATATGCAATTATATGGTTATAGCATTTCATAAACTATTAATAGCTGGTAGGAGCTCAAAATCTCCATCAAAACTGGTGATAAATCAATTCCATTGAATTGTTTTTTATAGATATTATGTTAAAAAATAGTAATCCTGTAGGTTTTTTTAGATTAATTTATTTGTATAATTTAATATATTATTTTAATAATTTTTTAATTTTAATAATATTTTAATATAAAAATGATATAATTTATTTTTAAATCAAATTAATTGGTATCACTTAACTAAGACATAAAATAATATAAATGTATAATTTAATTTATATATATTACATTTTTTTTTAAATTGAAATATTAGGAAAATGGGCTCCCATCATAATGTATGAGAGAGATGGTGGGATATATATATATATATATATATATATATATATATATACATGTTTGTAATTTTATTTTTTTTAATCTAGTGGGCTATATAATATAAAACAGCTAATGACAACTCTGATTTTCATGTGCTCACTATTCTTTTTTTTCTTTTTTCTTTTAAGTTGTTAATAATTAACGCAATCATTCTCTTGGGTCCCATTGGCAAATGCTGACAAACAGAATATATATATGAATAGAATTGGTATGTGCCCATCAAACGTCTAATTGTAAAATTAGATGCAAAATTATAATTTGATATGCAAATTAATATACGCGAAAAAATTAGTTTCCTCGTATTAATCAATAGCAATACAATTTTTTTTTTTACCTAAATGAGGAGAGATTCGGATACTTTAATATGACGTTTAGTTTTTAGAATAAAAAAATAATGATAATAAAATTAAATATAAAAAAACATAATATTATTATTACATTATTTAATTTAATCACTAAAATAAAAAAATATATCTATCGTAGTATTTTATTTACAATTTGAATAAAATTATTTTACGTCCAAAGAAGCTTAAATGATATCATTTAATTGTTATTTTCTCTGTTAGATATAATATATTATTAAAAATTATTACTTTAAAATATAATTTAATCAATAAAAACATTTTAAAACAATAATTTTTTTTGATAATTTTTTATATATTATTTGTAAAATAACACCCAAGTATTAATATACAATAATGAAGTCTTATTGTTGATCCAACATATCAACATCGAATATCACATAATCAAAATTGAAAAAATAATTTAAAATTTCAAGTTTTAGGAGTTTAAAGTTTAAGATTTAACTAAAAATTTAAAAATACATTTTTATACAATATGAATAGAATGGAATAACAATTCCTAAAGGGATGTAAAAAATAACTTCGTGTCTTTTTAGGAGTTGTTTACATTTCATTCAATGTCTATGACACAACCAAACTTAAAAATGTATGAAAATAACTATATTTTCAATCCCATTAATTTTAACCAAATGTGAACAAAATTCCCAAAAATATAATTAAACATTTTGGTTTTCAATATAGACCTCTTAAAAAAGTAATGAAAGGTCCCATTGGGTACTTACAACTAATAGTAAAAAAATAGCATGTTTAGTAATTAAAATGTATAATTTTAAAAAACAAAAAAATGTGTGTATATATATATTAAAAAAATTAAAATAATTTTAAATCTAATATATTTAGAGTTTAGGGTTTAAGATTTAAGATTTAAAGACTAATAAAAGAGTATTACTGATAAGTCAATATTTTTATTTTTATTTAAAATATATTTTCTAATTACTAATATTTTATTTATATTTTTTTTCTTTGTTAAAAATAAAATTTATATCCCTCCCTTATTATTTACTCAAAATAGAATAAAAAAGAAAGAAACATCATTTTTTACCTAACTAGAAAAATGATAAAGTTTTATTCATTATGAAAATACGATTTTACACGTTTAGTAGAGTTTAAGATTAAATTTTTTTATATAAGACCTTACATATAATAATGAAAATTTTGTAAAACATTACAAATAATAAAATAATGATAGAAATAATAAAAAACCTAAATAATGAAACTAGAAACATAAGATATGTGAGAATATTTTTCATATGAAATGATGATAAGCAAAAAAAAAATTTGAAAAAACATAAAAATAAGACTAGATCTTAATGAAGGAGATAGATTTAAAGATTTATCGTTTTCTAAAATAAGAAAAATATTTTCAAGAAAATGTATAGTTTATTATGGAATAAGTAATAAAAAATGTATTAACATTACAAAAACAAAAGGAAGATATAATATACTATTAATTGACAAATAAACTATTATATATAAATTATCAAAAATCTCTTAGAAAGATAAAAGAAAAAATAAGATATATCTATTTATGAGGAATATAAATATTAATAAAAACATATTTTAGAGAAGACATTGATGTACCAATAAAACTAATACTTCTAGACAATATAATATTAAATAAGAAATATGTTTTATTAGGAATGATCCATTAAAACATAAGATATCAAAAATTAAAATTTATAACATACCTTAGGTTTTCCCTTAATATTAATTGTAAGAACTTAAATCAAATATTAAGTTTATTATATGAATTTGAAAGAAGTAAACCATCTATTCTCATTACATTATGTAATATGATATTCTTTAAAAAAAACACTCATAATAGTTCCATATATGGATAAAATTAATTTATAAAAAAATTCAAGAAATTGAACAAATAATAAAAACAAATTTTGATAGACTTTGAAATACCTGAATAATGGAACATAGATGTTAAAGAAAAACATTTGATGATAGGAAGAAAAGTAATATATTAAGAAAAAGTGACATACCACAAATATAATTTATAAATGATCAAACAAAAATAGGAACAAGAAGAATAAATTAAAGAATTCAAAAATCCTATTAATGGAATAAAGGATTAATAACAAAAAATGATAAATTGCAAAGTAAAAATCTTTTAAAAATATCAAAGGTACAAGGAATAGAATTAGAAAATATTAGTACCTTAATAAGCATATCAAATAATCAAAAAGTTATAATGTTAACCTTAATTCTTTTAGAAGAAAAAATAGAATACTTATAAAATATAAATAAAATTCAAGAAGAAACTCTTAAAGAAATAAAGGAAAATAATTATGACAAAATATTACAACTAGACGTTCTAAAAAGAGATCAATTATAAGGATTAAAGGAATAACCAAGAAGATCTGATGGAATAATTCCCCAAAATGATAAAAGAAAAGATAAAAAAAAATCTATAGTTCAAACATAAAAGAATATAAAAAATAATTAGAAGAATAATGTATGCATCTAGAAAACAAATATATATAAACATTAATAAGTTTGTTAACATTAATAGATGAGAAATTAAGAAAACATTATGAAGAAAAAATATGCTCTAATAAGGAAGAAGATTATATGAAAGTAATTAGTGAAACTGATTATGAACTAGAAAACTTCAAAATTACTATGGAGAGAAATATAATAAATCCCTCCCTCTATAATTCGGAGATAAATTTATAATCCTTATAGAAATAAAAGGAATAAGCAAAGATTAGAAAAACCTAACCCTCTAAATAGAAGAAAGTAACAGCCAAAAATGAAATAATGATTATACTGGGGTATTAGATAATCTATATGACAAGAATTCAAGTTTCATGAAAATAATAATAAAATTGACTATATAAATCTAGATTGTATTATAGAGAGAAAAAATGCATTAGATGAATGGGCTCGCGAAATAAGTGTACTAATCCAAATATCAAGAATTACTAGTACAAACCCATCAATCTGTAAAGTATTATTATAACATAAAATGATTGAAAATGTTAAAGTATGGTTTAGTAATCTACTAGATATACATCTTAAGAATCAAAGAGATTCAACAATAAAAAATCAATATTTAGATGAAGTAGTAAATAAAATATATAAAGAATTCATAGGAGAATATAAAGGAACCATGTTAATGAAACAAGTGACTAGGAATAAATTAAGCTAAATTGCATATAGTAAATATAGAAATATGTGATATATATTACATTGATTCTTTTATATATGAATATGAAATGTATTATCATAAGATACAAAAAATATAACAACAATAATTTAATGAAATGTTTTATTAAAAGTTACCAAGAACTCTATTTAATACTCTTGAAGAAAGTTGAAGAAATAGAAATACTATAGTGGTACCAAATACTTTGAGAGGAAGAATAAAAAAACTAAAATCTTAGATAACTTTATAATATCAAAGAAGAAATGAATATAATTATACTAAAAGAAAAATCTAAAATATGTTATGATAGCAGTAATTTTCAGATGTTAGGAAAATATGGATGTAGTATAAAGCCTTACAAACAAAAATATAAAAAATTAAGAAATATAATTTAAATTTTTTTTAAAATATATGAGAAGACATTACAATGAACCTTATAAGACAAAATATTTTAAAAGAATGGAATTTCATAGAAAAAAATAATGTCCATTAAGAAAAAAAACTTGCAAATGTTGAATATGTAATGAATAATGTCATTATGTCAATGAATGTTCTAATATATTAACCTATAAAAAGGAATATAACAAAAACTTAAAAATATTAGAACAAACCTATAAGATGAAATTAGAACTCATAGAAGAATCTGACATTGATGAAACAAAATTAATACAAGAGGAAACACATTTAGAAGAAACATTTGAGGATAAATTACATATACAACATAACATATCCTAATAGTACCTACATAAAAATTGGATGCAAATACAAAGGATATAATATATACTATTTACATATTTACATAGATATTGGAGCTAGTATGTGTTTAGCAAGTAAGTATGTTTTTCACTAGAACTTTGGACTACGACCCTAAGAACTTAATAGTAAGAATAGAAAATAAAACAACAATTAACCTCAATAAGGTTATAAAATATATTGATATTATAATAGGAAGAGAAAAGTTTCATATCTCTACCATATATCAACAAAAAACAATAGTTGATTTCTTGATAGGAAATAATTTTTTTAAATTTATATCAACCATCTACATAATTTATAGATAACATAAGTATAACAACATTAAAAGGAGAAACAATATATATTTCAAAGGTTAGAAATGCTAACATAGTGTTATCAGAAAAGTTTATTGAACAAAACAAAAGGCAAAAACGTGGTGAGATGTACTAAAAATAAAAACCACATTTAGAAAATATGACAAAATTACAAGATGAAGTTGATCTAGAAGTTAATAATAAGAAAAATCCATTCATAAAAGAAATACAAGAAGATAAGAAGTTACTAGAAAGAAGAAAATTACTTAAAATATTAAATAAACTTGAATATGTAACAAGTATAAAACTAAAGGTTCCCAATAAGGTTATAAGTGTAAAATGTATGGTCTACATTCCAGAAGATCGAGAAGAGTTCAATAAACAAATTGAAGAAGTTTTGAAACTAAGAGTAATTGAACTAATTATAAGTCCTCACTCAAGCTTAGCATTTTTGGTAGAGAAAGAAGTTGAAAAAATATGAGAAAATAAGATAATGTTGATAAACTTCAATTCACTAAATAAATAAATAATATATAATTGATATTTTATCATAAAAATGAAAGATTTATTTGATTTAATCAAAATAATTAAATATTTTTCTAGTCTTTATTGCAATAGTGAATTCTAACAAATCAAATAAGATAAAGAATCACAATTACTAATAGCCTTTAGTTATCCAGGGGGACAATTTCAATGAACTATCGTACCATTTGGATTAAAACAAGCACCAAGAATATTTTAAAGATATATGGATAGTATTTTAAGAAATATCATCCCTTTTATGGTATCTATATTGATGACATATTAGTCTTTAGTGATAATACCAACCAGTATTATCTAAACATATTTAAAATCTCACTACTACAAAAAAGGATATTTAAGTAGATACGTAAAGTTAGTTTTTGGAAAAAATCAACTTATACTGAATTTAAAGTCGGTTCGGTGTAGAACCGATGATATCCACGTAGCGTAGCATTGGTTGACACCTGAAACTGACACTATCCACGTAGCATAGCATCGGTTAACACCTAGAACCGACGTTATCCACGTAGCATAGCATTGGTTGATACCTGGAGCGTCGGTTGACACGTAGAACCGACGCTACACACGTAGATAAATTCTTTTCTCTTCTCTCTTCCCTAGACAGAAACTATTCCAAGCCTTGCATAACTCTCAAAAACCCAAAACCTCCTCAACTCTTTCTCATTTTCTAACCACCTACGACCACCAATTTAAGTGCCGGTTAGTGGGTTTTCTTCCTCTCTAACTAATCTTTTAGATCCCTTATTTTTTTTGAGCAAAATACTCAAAAAATTTATACCCATTTTTCACTTACAAAACACCATTTTTTCTTCATTTCATTCATTTTGTCATTTTATTTACTCTTGTAAGTATTTCTATTAATCTTATGCACTTATTATTCATTTTTTTTGTTATTATGTGTTATTATTTATGTGTATAAATTTTTGTATTATATATGTAGGTTTGTATTATAACATCAGGAGAAGAATATGATGATCTTGAATAACATAGAACAACATCATGATAATTTTTTTGCTATTAATTAATATTTTATTTTTTAATTATTTGTATTATTTAAACTATTTGTTAAATATATTTTTTTCTGCTATTATTTAGTGATCAAATACAGGTTTTAATTTGAGTATAATAGAAAATGAGTAAATTTTGTAAAAAAAATATTAAAAATTTAAAGTCGATTCACGCGTTGAATCGACTTTAAATTTTAAGTCATTTCATTTAAAGTCGGTTCAGCAAACCGACTTTATTACCCCATTTTGTAATAATGTCTTAACAAAATGTAATAAAAAAACAATACAGTCTAAGAAGAAATAATATTTGCACAACAAAAAATCAAGTACTTAAGACTTGAAATAAAATATGAAAAATGTTACATTCAACCTCATATGCTAAATAATATACAAGGATTTCTTAGTGTCATCACCAATAAGCATATATTAAAGAATTAGCATAAATAAGAAAACATTTACAAGCAAAACTTAAGAAAAATTATGTCTAGAAATAAACTCATCAAGGTACTCAGTACATGAAAAAGGTAAAAGTACAAGTAAGAAATTTACCAACACTTTATCATTTATGACCAAATGATAAAATGATAATAGAAATAAATGTTTTACTTAAATAATTGGGAGCTATATTAAAAAAAGAGTGGATAATTAAGATGAATATTTATATATGTTTACTTTGGCAGATTTACAAGGAATTGAATTAAACTACCATGGTATTAAAAAATAATATTTAACAGTTAAAGATGCAATAGAAAAGTTTACTATATATGTAATATCATCAAGATTTATTGTTAGAATAGACAATAATTTTTTTAGATATTTCTCGAGAACTAACATTGCAAGATATTACAAATAAGGAAAGATGGACAATTATGACATAAAAATCAAGATCAAAGAAAAGAAAATAAAAGTTGTAAAAGATCAACTAAAGATCTTATATCTCAAAAGATAACTCTTATGTGAAAAACAGAAAAAGTCTAGTACTCCAATAAAGAAAGAGATTAAAATCTCAAAAGAAAAAGGATAAAATAGCAGCACAAGAAGAAGAATAGCTCAAAGAAAAGATTCAAGAAGGAAAAGAAAAATATTATGTCATCTACAATAGACCAGTTCCAGGAATATATAAGACATGACCAGGAGCAAGAATAGCAATAATTGGATTCTCTAGTGTAATACACAAAGCATTCACTAATAGAATTGGAGCATAAGAGAGTTTTGCTAATTTTAAAGTCCCTCAGTTTCTCAGACCTAGTGATGTAATAGCCAACTTAGGAAACAACTACGCAAAAGTACTCAAAAACAAAGTAGTTGCAAAAGGAAAGATGACAATTTTAAGAAAAATACCAAGGTCAATTATCTTCAGGGAAAAAGATGATACATTTCTTATCTTTGAAGGAAAAAAGGGATAAACAAATATAAGCCCATACTAATGGCTGAATTTTCATTATTTAGAAAGAAAATATTAACTTAAAATCATGAAATTTTTCACAACATAAAAAACTCATACATCATGAAGAAAACCAATCACATGCAAAAGATTCAACATAATTGAAATAGCACATCCAAAGCTTGTAATTAACTTTTTATTATGGATTAACTAAAATATTTACCTAAGCAACAATTTAATAGAATTAAATTATTTTCCTAAATTTTCTTAAAATGTTATTAAAAAATTTAGGAAAATAATAAAAGTAAATGATCGTTCAATCTTTTTAAGATTTTTGAGTTCTATAATGGATTGGCATAAAATAAATCCTATTAGCCCTTATCATTTTATTAAAATAGGAATGATATATTCAAGAAGAATATTAGACCATCCTAAGGTTCGACCAGAAGAATAATTTGATGAAAAAACTCTTAATTAGGAAAGAACAATCATGTTGAGTCAGATATATCATGAAACCATGAAAATAGAAACGATCCTGAAATCAGAATAAATTACTCCACGAGCAAGGTCATAAAGATTTCACACATTAACTTGAATATAATTCAAGAAGATATTTAAAAAATTATCAATTATGAAGCATCATTCAACTGCAATGAGTTCGATGTAACTAAAGGAACCAAACAAGAATTTTACCAACTAGCAAAAAAGTAAATTGAAGACCACAAATGCTTTTATTGTATAAAGGAAAGAGGGGGATCCAAATTTTCAGTATCAAGAGGAATCCTATCGATAAGTAATTTTTATTAAATAAGAGTCAATATAAATTTTTAAAAAGAAAGGAAAAGATAAAATAAAATGTAATTCTTATCATTTCACGTGTCTTTGTTTTAGAAATGGGAGGAATAGATAAATATAAGACGTAATATTTTTCCTTTCACATGTCTTTAAAATAAGTATGTAAAATAATTGCTCTTATGTCTATAAAAGAGCTCTTGTATAAGGTAGAGAGACCTAATAAGCTTTAACTATATAACTAAAACATTCATCTTTTCTTATATAATGTTTAGGTAAACTCTTATGGAGTGAATTAACAAAAAAAATTAGGATAATGATAATCTTATTTCACTTAATGAGTAAAAAATTTCTATTTTATATAACTCAGTTATCTTTTTTATATCTTAAATAAAGTATAATCCTATATTTGGTTGAAGTGAGAAAATGATTACTCTTCTTCAAAAAGAAAGTTTTGCTTTTAAAAAGTTATCTAAAGATTAGAAGATTACTCTCCTCCAAAAAAAAGTTTTGATTTTAAAAAGTTATCTAAAGATTAGATGATTACTCTCCTACAAAAAGAAAGTTTTGCTTTTAAAAAGTTATCTAAAAATTAGATAAGTAAAGAATTACAACCATATTCTTTAAAACAAGGTAATATTAAATATAACTATTAATAATATTTATTTGTTAAAAATTTAAAAATAAAAAAATTAATTAATATTTATATATTAAATTAAAATTTTAATTAGAATAAAAAATTATTTGATATCATAACCATTAAATTAATAAAAATAAAAAAAATTAATTAGTAAGCTTTATAAATAAGATTTATAACCCTTATAATTTTATAAAATAAAGATAATAAAAGAAAAAAATAAAACTATAATTTGATTTAATAAAAAACTAAAAATATTATATTTATATAAAAAATAATCAATTTTTAACAATATAATCTGTGTAGATCATTTTCTGTATCAATCACAAACTCCTTAAAACAGTGTTAATCTTTGGATCTACATTTTATGTCTATTCGTACCTAGTACCTACCTTTCCCATCTACGAACCCAACGACTCAATCTTTTAATCTATAGAAATTCTAGGCCTATCGGCTATTTCTTCCCCCAAAAGAAAGTAACCTATTAACTTTTACTTTCTCAATTAAATTAATTATCTTTCTACATCAATAATAGTATATTCATACACATATACAAATATAATTTTCTCCTCATCAATTTTTAATAAATATCAATAATTATGATACAATAATATAAAAAATTACCTACAAAAATAAAATTATTAATTTCACCGTTATATAACACAATAAATAACTATTACAACTCCGTACCTTATTTTCCGATCATACATATATATAATTATTTTATAACACAACATATTCTATGTGATTAATTTAATATCCCTAATTAAATTATAATTTAAAAATATTTTATTTAAAATAAAACTCATACAATCTCATTTCATATCATATAAATTATAAGTTTAATGAGTTTTACTTTAAACCTAATCTCACATCGTATTTAAATATTTATATTTTAAATAGTCTTTTTTTCTAAATATTTTTATATTTTTATTTATTTTATTTGTACTCATTTAAAATAACGATATATTTTAACTTGTTTCATTTTAAAATCATCACCACCAAGCAAGTAAAAGAGTAAGTAGGGCAATATAAGATGTGTTCTTAAGCTATACCATCACTTAATTAGATATATAATGCTAATTTACACATTCATCCTATAACCACCACCAACTAGGAGGTTGTGTAAGCTACTTATTTGGATGAATTACACAAATTGTAAGTAAGCCTTTCACACATTTTTTGTTATGATTTAGTTAATTTTTTTAAATTTTTATATTCTGCTTTAGTTATTTTTATTATAGTTTGACATATTTATTTTTAATTTCTAGTAATTCAATCCAAAATTGATACTAACTTAACAATTGAAACGGTGTAAAAAGGTTAGTGGATCAAAATTTAAAAATTAAAAGAAAAATGAAGTGAACAAGTTATAAGAAAAAATAAGAAAATAAGTATAAAATATAAAAAAATAAAGGAAATAAATTATATAAAAAAGAATTTATCAAATGTATACCCTAGCTATTGTATTACAGTTGTATTTACAATTATTTTAAAATTGTGTGTATTTTGTTTTGTTAAAATGTACCTAAATATTATTTATGAGCTCTAAGTTCTTATTTTTTGCCTTTTTTTTTTGTCGTTCGTTCAAATTTTATTGAAAAAATAATATAAATAATATATTTAAAATTTGTAATCATAAAATAATACCCTTATGTCTACGACATACATTTTACTACTAAAAAAAATAACTAGAGTATACCTTTAAAATGCGGACATTTAAACTAATTCAATTTAACTTCATTTAATATTATTTGATATTATTTTTATTGTTATAAATTTTAAGGGTGTTATTCTTATAATTTTTGAATTTTATTTATTTAAAATCATAATTAAAAAGTTGATAAGAAAAACATACAACAATTTTGGCATCTCGATTTTAATGGTTGCTGAATTAAAAAAAATATATGGTAAATATTTATGAAAAAATGTTTATATAGGGGTGGGTGGTATAAGATTATCTTTTTACAATTTCACGTTGGAATCAAACAAACATTGCATGATGCAAAAAATATTTAAACTTTATTTTGAAAAATTCTTTAAAATGTATCAACAAATTGAGATGCCAAAAAAAAAAATCTTCAAAATATTTTTGGCAGAATATAACCATTCAAATTTATTGAAACGGAAAAATGAGGAAAAAAAGTTATGATTTTATCTTATTTTATTTTACGAAGTTCAACGGTGATGAATTAACATATTGCAAATTATGGTTAAAATTTAGGTTTTAAAATTACCTATTTTTTCAACCCGGCAAAAAAAAAAAAAACAATCTTGGATCATTCTAGCTTACAAGAGAATGTGAGACACATCTTATAGATGGTTTTAGGTATCATTAAAAACACGGGATTTTTGTATTGTTAGTGACTTTTTGATAGACAACTGTTTCTTCTTTTTCCTTACTAAGTTTTCCAAGCAATTTATTTTGTTTTTTTTTATTAGAAAGAATAGTTTTTCTCTCTTTTAAATTTTTATTATTTTAAATAAAACACATATTTATGTTTCTTAATCTATAACTTATTTTAAGATAATTGTTTTAAATATTAATTTATAATGACTTATTTTATTTGAATTTTACTAAAATTTTAAATTTTTGTCTAGATATATATTGTCTCAAAGATTTTAAAGACTACAATTATAACATTAATTTCAATTATTTTTGAATAACATGAAAATATCAATTGAAATATTATAAAATAATAAACTATAAAAGTTTGTGTTTTTTTAATGTATTAATCAATGTATTTAGTTTTCATTTTTTAAATTTAATTATTGATATATTTAGATAGATGAGTTATAATATAAGTTTTATCTTTGATTTTAATCAATATTTAAATAATAATATTTTAATATTACGTGATTAATCATATTATTTTATTATATATATCTTAATTTTTAATCATAATTTTTTTTCATAATTAAAATATGATAAAAATTCAATTTTTTTTTAAACCATTAATCAACGTTCCAATATAACCTACACGACTGATGGTGAAGTTACTTTTGAAGTTGGTGGTTAATTTAAACATCATATATTTTGAAACATATTATTAATTTATATATGTTATTTTAATACATCGAAAACATATTATTATTATTATAATAGAAAAACAATCATATGATATTATATAATTTTGTCATCATGCTAAAGGGTTATGTTCAAAACAGCTCTTTTGAAATTTGATTTAGTTGCATGTGATATATACTTATTACTTATTAGGTGTAACTTAGTGTATATGACACATTAGTCAAACCAGATATATTTTGTGGGTCTAATCTGTTTTCTTCTAAATAAAAAATAATATCATGTGTACAGTTATTTTAATTGAAAAATAATATGTGATTATTTTAATTTTATGAATTAGATATATTTATTATTATATTTTAAATTAATATGCTATAATTATTTTATTTTCTTCTTTTTTTTGCTATTTTCTTTATCAAACATCTATTAGTCTTTTGAAAAGAAAAAAAAAATCTAATAGCCTATTGATGGTCAAATTCAAATAGTATATGTTTAAATTTTTCTTAAAAATATTCAAGATACTAAAATTAACAAATGTAGTAATATCATAGATAAAATTTATAAATTTTAGAAAATAAAATTAATATGTTAACCAAAATAACTTGCTAACCATTTTAATTTCCAGTCGGTACGAACGTGAATAGGAATTTAAGGTGACGATCATACTAATAATCATAATCATTATGTATTAATTTTGTGTATATTTCGTTAATTATCATTAATTATGAATCGATAGCAATGTTTTTACGTATTAATCATGTTTCTTATTTTTTAATATTTATTTAAAAATATATTTAATTTAAAAAAATTAAATAGTATTTTAATTATTACTTTACTATATTATTTAAAATATTGACATTAATTTTTATTTTTAATTATCTAGCATATGTTTGTTGTAAGTAAAATAAACAAATATAAAAAAAATAAAAGTTAATTTAATTATATAAAATATTGTATATTTTATTATTAAAATTGTATTTTTTATATAATTATATATATAAAAAATAATATTATTAATATATGTTTGTTTCAATTAACCATAGTTTTTGTATTGTAATAACATTTTCCGTCGTACTTTATAAGTTATGGTTATTTAAAAAAAATTATCAAATTTTTATAAATAATTATAATTTTAATTATCTATGATTAAAATATCAATTACATTATTAAATGGTTTTTTAAAGACCGGTTTGTTTAAGAGTTATTAAGAAAGGAAAAAAAAAGGTATTAAGGCTATAAGCTACATAGATTAGGGAAAAGAAAAAGCCAACTGTCAGGACACTGTCTTGGCTCATTAGCTATATATATTTGTTTTTTTACTTGTAAAAAATATATATATTAAATTTTTTTGTGTAAATTATATAAATGATTTTGTAATTTTAAATTTGTTCATTATTTTTTAATTTGAACACATAAATATCTTTCCTAAAAAAAAAAGGCACATATGCATTGCCACTAATATGCTTCTAACTCAAAGTAATTTTAAGTTTGTGTAACATCTATTCGAATACTAATTACATATATGTAATAAATGTATTTATTTAAAAAAATACACATAAATATATAATTTTAAAATCAACTCAAAATTGAATGTGATATAACAAAATTAATTATATCTAATTAAACATTAAATATTTATGAGTTAATTTAATCCAAGTTAAACTATTTTTTCTATAAAAAGTTAATTATTGTAATACAATAATATTTTTTATTTTTTAATGCTCAAACTTAATAAAATGAAGTTAAAAATAATTGTTTAATAAAGAGCCAAACTTTTCAATTCAAGAGATTTCAAAACCTCTAATTCACTATATTTCATGTAAAGTAACTGTTTTAATTGAAGAAATTTTGAAAATTTATTACATAATTATTTTAAATTTTGTTTTATTAGGTTTCGAAATGTAGCCTTAAATTTAAAATTAAAGAGATATTACATCTAAAGAAAAGAAAAATATATGAGCACAGTGTATATATTGAAGAAAAATATATTAAAAAACTTAAGAACTTTTTGTATACTTGAATCACGATTTTAATAAACTCATAGAATAAAGTTTTTTATTATTTATTTTAAAAGAGCCAACTTGTAAAAGGAAATGGCTAACGCTAAGAGACAGGGAATAAAAATGCAAGTCATGTTTTACACACGACATTATTGAGTGAGTCTGATGGAAAAATCTTATCAAGTGAATGTTTTCTTTTATATATATATATATTAAAATTTTTTGTATTGAGTGATGATATTATTAACTCAATGTTAGTGTTATAATTAATAATTAATTTTTTAAATAATAATTTAATATAATTTTTTTAATTTAAATAATAAGTATTATTATATGTATGTATTTGAACATGAGACGCAGGATTTAAACTTTAAACATTTTACCGAATAATATATAACTACAGGGAAAGCTTTTTTTTTTTGAAGTTATAGAGACAAAGGTACAATAGAGTATTATTATGAAAATAATAATTAAAAGTGTGATAATATAAATGATACTCATTTGTATTTAATGTAGTTTTATCCGACCTTTATTTAAAAAAAAATTAATTTGTCTAAATGTTTTTTTTCAAATGATAAGCAACCATTTTAAGCGTGTGAAATAAGAGTTAAAAATTTAAGTTTAACCTTTGATTAAATACATCACAATCTTATCAATTGAAAATTTAAATTATGTGCGTCAAAATAAGACTTAAAAATTTAACTTTTAACCTTTGATCAAAGTCATTACAACCTTACCGATTACCGATTGAACTATTAAATTGCGGGCTTCAACTTATAAAAATGGTTATTATTACTTACTATGCTAATCTCTAATTCTATCTTGCTTATAATATTTTTGACTTTTTTTTTTAATTTCATTAAATTAGTTAATAATATCCATATTTGTATTTATATTATATGGTTTGGATGCAACTTCTTGAAAAATAATTCAATAGTTAAAGTGACTAATAAGTAATAACTTCGTGTAATCATGTAATTTTTACAATATTGTTGTTAGAAAGAATAATTACTTTGAGTATACTTAGAAATCCAGACTTAACTCTGAACCCAAAAGTCAACTTTTGAGTTAAAGGCTTGCCCAGACTTATAAGCAGTACTGTTGCTTTACTCTTTACCAATGTGGGTCTTAACATGCCCCTCCACATCGGCTAAAGTCTGAATTTACAGCACAATGATCGATGGGGTGAAGAAGCCAATAGCCTAATTTTGATACTAACTTAAAAATTCAGACCTAACTCTAAATCCAAAAACCAGCTTGTGAATTAGAGGGTTGTCTAGAGTTATAAGTAGTATTTCTGTTTTACTCTTAACCGATGTGTGACTTAACAAACTTTTTTTTAATTATTATAAATATTCCATGAATAGATGATAATAATTATTTTTTAAGTAGAAAGAAGGTAATAGTTTTAAATAACCATATAGCACGTAAGCTCATTTAATACCTTTTATTTTAGGAAAAATGTTTTTCATCCAACTTAATATATGCATGAGTTCATACCTTACAATAAATTAACTCCTTGTTAATACGTGTTCTTGTAATTACGTTATCATATCATTTTCGTAATTTTTTTTAAAAAATAAAAGATATTTATTTATTAAAATTAAAGATACAAAAGAAATCCAATTACATTGAGACAAATATTACAACATTAATATTAGGGGTGAGCAAAATATCCGATCAATTCGATTAATCCGATCAATCTAAAAAATCTAATAAAAATGAGTGATTTCGATTCGAAGTTAGATCGGATTCGGATTAGAAATATTTAAATCCGTATAATCCTATCCGATATATTTAATATATTATTTAAATATATATATATATATAATAATAATTAATAAACCTAATTATTATTCTAACCTAACCTAACTTAGCCGTATATATGATTCTTAACCTAATCTATTTTCCCAACTGCCTCTCTGCCTCCATCTATCTTTCTCCCTCCCTTCCTCTATTGCTAATTTTAGACTTGAAGGATTCTCTACTTCTCTACTACTACTGCTTATGATTCTCTGCTTCGTTACTGCTCCTTCCTTCTCTGCTCACTGAGCGCCGCCGCCGCCTCGCCATTGCCGTCATTGCCGTTGCTTCCTATCACCGCCGCCGCTCATCCCTTCTCTCGCCATCTTTGCCGCTGTCGCCGCCGTTGCTATCACTACTCGTTGTTGCTCACTGTTTGTTGTTCTTCATCACAGTACAAACAGAAGTTTTTATTTATTTAAACTTTTTTCCTTTTTCTGAATTTTGATTTCAGATATAATATTCAAATACTCTGTTTTGGCTGCTATTGATAGTTATTATTTTTGTTTCAAATGGTTGTGCGAAGCAATAAGCTATCTAGAACATATTGTGTGATTTAATGTTTTCTTATAATAATTTTTAAGAGCTATGAGATGAAATAACGAGTCTAAGTGAAAATGTGATTGTGTTGTGAGATCTATTTTGGATTTTGGATGAATTGTTTTATGATTCCATGTAACTTTTCGATATCTAGGCACACCAAATCGTCAAAGGCGATTTGTCATGAGTTTTTCCCTAAAAACATTATTTTTTATGCTTTAATTGAGTTACAAAAAATTTTAAGCTACTTTTAAAATATTGAGGTCTATCGTGGCTTGGTGGAACAAATGTGAACATTGTAATATATCATGGTTATTTATATAATTATAAAAACCAATGTCATACGACATTATTTTATAAATGATGCGTGTTAATTGAACATTTCATTCGTATTATTAAATTTTTAGTTATATTATATATAAATGTTCAATACATATTTTAAATCACATGAAAGCAAACATGTCCAACATCACCCCACGTCTATATGCACATTTTTACAATTATTTATTGCAAATGTCTAATATATTTTTCTACAACTATACAGATGGCTTTAGATAAAAATAATGATACAATTTATATGATTGAAGAAGTAAATAAAGATGAAAGTGCAACACAACCAACTCAAGAAGAAGATTCTGTAAGTACTCCAATTCCTGACCTATGCATTGCTTCTAAAGAAAAAGGTAAAAAAGTTTCGTCTAGATCTAGTAGTGAAGCATGGGCTCATTTTACTATAGAAGGGGTAGGGCAACATCGCAAAGCTATATGCAAATATTGTAAGAAACAATATAAGTATGTGTCAAGCAAATTTGGCACGTCAAATTTGCTTGCACACATTGCCATTGGATGTGATAAGTTTCCCGGTAGAGTTCTTAAGAAACAAAAAACTTTAGCTTTCCATAAGGAAGGAAGTCTTGTACCTCACAATTTTAATGATGAAAGATGTAGAGAAAAATTGGTAGGGATGATAATAAAAGATGAATTTCCATTTATTATCGTAGAAGGTAAAGGATTTAAGTAGTTTATTGAAGAGCTAAAACCTTTGTTTAAAATCCCTTCTCGGTGGACTATTGCAAGAGATTGCTTGAATTTGTACGTTACTGAAAGAGTAAAATTGAAAGAGTTGTTGAATAGAACTAGTAAAAGAATATGTCTTACCACTGATACATGGATATCTTGTCAAAATTTATGTTATATGTGTTTAACTGCTCATTTTGTTGATAATGGTTAGAATTTACAAAAGAAAATCTTGAACTTTTGTCAAGTTCCAAATCATGAAGGTGATACACTTGGTAGAGCGATTGAAACATGTTTGTTAGATTGGGGCATTGATAGGATATTATATATTACAATTGATAATGCAAGTTCTAATGATACTGCACTTACTTATTTGAAAAAAAATGTGTTAATGGCTGGGGTAATGCAATTTTAGAATCAAAACATTTGCACATGCGATGTGGTGCATATATTCTGAATTTAATTGTTGAGCAGGGTTTGAAAGAGTATAGCATATCAATAAATAGGATTCGTGCAGTTGTAAGATACGTGAGAGGATCACCAATTAGACTGCAAAAATTTAAGAGTGCTGTTGAAATGGAAAAACTCTCTACTAAAAAACTCGTTTGTTTAGATGTTACGACAAGGTGGAATTCAACTTATTTGATGTTGGATTCTGCAACTTATTTTCAAAAAGAATTTGAAAGGTTAGAGATCACTGATTTGGGATACTATTAAGAGTTTTGTCGAGGTAAAATTAAACAAGCTCCGACTATAATGGATTTGGATAATGCTAGATATTTTGTCCAATTTTTGAAAGTTTTTTATGAAGAAACATTATTATTTTATGGATCTTTATATGTGACTTCTAATTTCTTCTTGGATCGTATTTGTTTTATTCAAGATCAACTGGATATGTGGAGTAAATGTGAGGATTACATTATGATGAAGATGACTAGTGATATGAAGGTAAAGTTTGACAAATATTGGGGAGGAATATCTAAAATGAATATGATATTATTTGTGGCTGTTTTACTTGATCCTAGGCATAAAGAGTATTCTTTATATCTAAGTTTGCTAGAATTGTGTAATGGGGATGATATTGAGGTATCAATGAGTTCAAAAAGGGTGAAAAAAACTTTGGAAGATGTGTACGAGGAGTATCATAAAACTTATTTTCCATCAAACACAAAAGAATCTTCTCAACCTTTAGAAATGGGTACAAAAGGTTTTGGTTTAGAAGCAAATGTATTCCAACTTTATGCTTCTCATAAGATAAAGCATTTAAAGGAAGTTCATACTATGGAAAACAAATCTGAGTTAAAAAAATACTTACAAGAAACATTGGTTGATATGGATGATGATAAATTTGATCTATTAAGTTGGTGGAATGTTCATTCCTCAAGATTTAAGATTTTGTCTTTGATAGCTCGAGATGTATTGGCCATACCGGTATCTACTGTAGCATCTGAATCTGCATTTTCTATTGGTGGTCGTACAATTAGTCCATACAAGAGTTCCTTATCTTCTAAAACTGTACAATCTTTGATTTGTACTCAAAATTGGATTCGTTCATCTCCAATCATTAATATCCAAGAATCACTTGATGAAATTGAAGCTCTAGAATCAGGTATATTGCATAAAACTTTCAAATATATATTTTGAATATATATAGATTTATTTGTTATCAAATATATATTATTATGTTTATTAGCTCATTATTTATGTATATTTTTAACTTTTTAACTTTTTAATTTTGATCATGGAGATGTTCTTGATGGTATTGGTGACTTAAACCTTGAATGATTATTAAAAAGAGTTATTGTTATTATTAATTTTGGAGAGTGAAGTTAATTTATGTAATTGATATTTAATTTTTTGGAGTTAAATTATGTAATTGATGTTGAATTTTTTCTTTTTGATTATTTTTGTTGAATTATTTTTAATCATATTGTCTACTTTTTAATTTGTATGAAAAATATTTTTATTTTAGATTTTTTATTTTATGTAATTTTTCATTTTATATGTTGAAATTATATCAGATTTGGATTTGTTCGGATCAGATTGATATTTCATAATTTTCTTATTGATGTAATTTTTTTAATAGATTTAAATTAAAATTTTGACCCTATCAATCGGATTGGAATTTAAAGCCGATTCGGATTGAATAATTTTTGGATTGAATAATTTTCGGATCGGATCAGATTGAATTCAAATTGACTTAAAATTAACGGTTTCGAATTTGTTCGGATTGACATGTATAACGGATCGCATTCAAATTGACCATAAATCTTATGGTTTCGAACCGATGCTCACCCCTAATTAATACCATTATGGATCTTTGTGTTATTAATATTTACCATATTGATCTCATTTAATTATTTTTATTTGCCTAAATTGTTAGAATAAATGCATGGATGTCTTCAACTAATCTAAATATTCATTCTATAAGTGTGTTTTAAAAAATATCATCATATCAAACAAATATATATAATATTATATCAAAATAAAAATCATACATAAATATAAACAAAAACATGTGAAAAAATTGCAATAGATAAATCTATACCAATATTAAAACATAGGTAAATTAATTATTGCAATTAGAGTACTTAAATTAAATAATTTTTTTGTGACAATTTAGTCCAACAACTTAAAAAAATGATAGTTTAATTCAAATAGTCAAAATTTAGTTTTTTTTTAATTTTTTTTTATTCTCAACTGTATTTTAAAAAAGAAATTTTAATATGAATATTTGTTAAAGTATTTTTTAAAATAGAAAAAATAAAAAAATATAAAATTAATTATTTAGATTTGTGTTATCTAAAATTAATAAATTAAAATGTCATTAAAAATATTATTGAATCTAAAGGATCTATTTTAAGAAGTTAATGTATATGTTAGATTATCCATCCAATAAAAAAGAAAAAAAGAAAAAAGAAACTTAGAGAATGCAAACTCCCATATATGAAAAGCTCTTACTCTGATATGCAAAATCAGAAAAATGAAGATAAAATACAATAGAAAAACTAGAATTTAGAGAAAAATATGAGAGACCAATATAGCTCCCTTGAACGTATAAATAAGTTTATCCAATTTGAAGGGTTGCAAAACTGTTGTTATTTATACCATCAAACATAACACATAACTTGATGGTATGACAATTTGATAACTTGTCATTACAGAAAGGCATAATTTTGATAAAAAAAAAAAGATCATTTAAGTAATTTAAAGATAGAGCCAGAAATCAAAGTCAATTTCAAGCCAAGTCGTAAAAGGCCATTGGGGGCTATGAATGAGCGTGTACGGGTGGGAATGTTTATATTAATGACTATAAGTTATAGATATATTTAATTAATAATTAATATTTATTTAAGTTTTTTATTTTATTATATTATTTAAAATATTAATATATATATATTTACTTAAAATAAAAATAAATAAATTTAATTATATAAAATATTATGTATTTTATTATTAAAATGATATATTTTTTAATATAATTACATATATAAAAAATAATAATATTAATATATTTTAATTAATTACAATTTTAATTATTTTCAAACAAAAATAACGAATAAATCCTCCGTTAGAATATGAATACCTATCGGGCTGTAATTGTCGGTGGTCCAATTAAGCCGTGACGAGGCGGCTACTTAATCCCATTCCACCAAAGCTTGTCTCGGTTCAGTATCTATGAAAACGTAATATTTATCTAAAAAAACCCAAATAAAATAATAGAAAAAGAAATATATATCACCATCTGTCCACTCTCTTTTTTCACTGATATTCGATTAGCAGTTTCTACTTCTTGTAGTTGTTGCTCATTGAGTCGTTGTTAACTCTCGCTTCTCTTTTACGAAAAAGATTGATGCCTCTGAGAGTTTCAACACTTATCACTTTCTGAAGGTCAGTCTCTCGTTCTCTTTCTGTATATTGTGTTCGTGAAGATTGCAATCTTTGAGAAATCTGAGACGAAGAATTATCGCTGTTGAATAATTCTTAATCTGTAATTAGATTCATACGTATCGTTTTCATTTATTTTTTCTGGTGGTTTTTTGGTTTGCGTTTCACTGTTCAACGACTGCTTATGAATTGATTGATTGCTACTGGATCTGCTTTAAATTGGCTAAATTTTGGCTATATATGTTCGGAGCTAGTCCGGATTTAATAGAGTTTCGGAAGAATGTAATTTCATTTTTGATTAATAGTTAGTTTAATTATGCTTACTTCAACTTCTAATTGACTTCCATGATTTATTTGATATTCTTTTTACTGTACTGAACGGCACAATAGAAGTGCCAGTGAGATGTTGATCTGAATGTGCGGCAGTTCATTAGCTTGGTTGAGCTTCAGGTGCTCGCTGTTAGTAATGCTCGAATTGAGCTCTCTGTGCGTTTTCAATTTCTTTTCCTTTTTTTTGTTTATGATTTTCGGTTTCGATTGTTTTTTTTTGCTAGCGATTTTAATTGGATCAGATATAGTCTGATCTGCATTTTCGCTTGGTCGAAATATTGATTCGGAAATTGTTATTACCCTTCTGCAGGAGGTTTTCATGCGTTTGATAGTGTCCCTAAGTTAGATCTGGAGAAGAGGCAAATTTCTTCATCGTTTTTTGTTCTGGAATCGTGAAGTGAAAAGCTGGCGGCAACACTGGCTTGGAGGTTTGCTGCCAGCAATGGCAGCGGCCATGGCGCTAATGATCTGGTATTTTTCTTACACCTTAAGCATATTATTGCTGACATGTTTTAACGCATATCTAAAACCTTAAGCTATATACCTTTTTTAGGGGTTGGTGCCTTTGGAGTACCCCTATTCTTGTTTTAGTACTTTTTTTTACCTCTATTCTCAACTAGGACACATCAAGTACCCCTATTTGGTTTATTGGTACACATTTTGATTAAATTTAATAGTAATCTCAAGAATTGGGTACCTAAGAGTACCAGTTATTGTTAAAACTGACTAAAATTGGTACTTTTAACTTAAATAAGGGTATTTGATGTGTTCTATTGGAGAATAAGGGTAAAAAGGGTACTAAAAACAAGAGTAGGGGTACTCCAAAGATATCAATACTCCTTTTTTACATCTTTTCGGCGGAAAGAGAAACGTGTTAGCGGTTGGGAAGATCAAGGCTGAGTACATCTATAGTTAGATATAAGGATGGTGAGTAGTCACAGATAGTCTCATTTCTCCTTGAGAACTTAAGGTGGGACAACATCTGGCACGGGATAGGAAATGAGAAGTTTTTTTCAACTATTGATCTTCTAATAAGAATTATTCTTGAGGTTCTAAAACTCAGCATTTCAATTTTGGCTGTACTGTTAGAAATTCTAACCTCTATTCCATTCATCTCAAAGAAAAAATATATATTTTCCATTTGTTCATCTAGCTGGTTAGATTAGACATTTGCACAGTGAGTATTAAATCCTTCCCTAGTTTTGAGAGCTTCTTCCTCCTTTATTCCATTTGTTAACTCATTTGTGTTATTCTTGGAAATGGGATATGTATCTATTGCAAGGAAAATAACTTTTTAATCCTGCATCCTGCATCAGCTATTAGACTTTCTTCATCTCCTTTTCCTCTATATTCGTCTATTTATTCTGTTCTTGGAAATGTGGGGCATACTTCTTATGTAAACAAATGATACCTGTATCGTATCTATTACTGAGATTTATGTTTGAGTGCAGGCACATCTGAACCAATGTTCTTTTCCATCTCAAAGATAAAACTGTAAATATTTTTGAGAAAATAACAAAAATTGCACCCTAAAAACTTATAACCACAAATCCCTTATGTTCAAGTCATACATTTTTACTATTAAAAAAAATTAAAAATCTAGCACATCATTTCATATTAAATGTTGTTCAAGTTGAACTACGGTCATTTTGATCCGTTCAATGTTGAATGCCATCCAATTGGAACTCGTTCAATGTTAAATGTCATCCATCCTATTCAACGTTATTGGGTTGTTATTTTTGTTGTTATAAATTTTAGGGTTGTTAATTTTTTGTAATTTCCCAATGTTTTTGCCTATATCTTTTTACTTGAAACCTATTCTGTTGGAGTACATAATGGTTTATTGATTTATTCTAACTATTTTACATTGTAGGCTCACTTTTTTCTACTGTCATTTATTTATTTGAATTCTACATTTGGTTCGTTATTTTCTTTGTTATGATTTCAGGAAAGAAACGGTGATGCAAAAATTCATGATTTAGAGCCTTCAACTCCACATTCTGTTCTAAAGATGGGTTCAAGGTTCGTTTGAAGTTCATATCTGTAGATCGTATTTTCTAAATGGCCACACATTTTCTTTTGGAATCTGCTAATTCTTTCAGCTTACTCAGTTAGATGGTTAAGGTGGTGCTTGTGATTTCTCAAGTGGGAACATTTTCCAATTTTAATTTTTAAGCAACCACCTATGCTTAAATGAAATTCAAGAACAAGTCTATTTAGTTTACAATTTAACACTTACATCTACATGTAATGCTAGTCTTTAGTTTATGTGTTACATCTAGTCACCACTCCAGGAACAGAGATTCTATGGTATTAAAAGATAACCATGCGATATTATCTAGGTCTTTGCTTGGTTGCTTCCAAATGGCATACTTTTTCATGTGCTAATTGTCCAATGTCCACTTCCTTTAAGGCAATTTGATCTGTGTGATTATGTACTATGAAGAATTATAGTGCTTTCCAGCCCCAGCTCTATGATGAGTAAAGGACTGTCCAAGGTCCCTTTATGATTCAAGCTTAGATGGAAATATATGAGTTCTGGTTTATCTGCTACATGGGTGAAATGAAACATCTCATGTTGGACTGAATTGAGAAGAAAGTTGCCATATAATTTATATGTGACACTTGATGTCAAAGTAAAATTCAAAAAAATTCCTTTTAATTGTCCTTTCAATATAGACTTTGTATTTTTTTTGGATGTAGTTTTGATAACCTAATTTATACTAAGCACTGAACAGTAGATGTATGGCCTCTTGCTTGTGGGAGCCAATCAAAAATAATTTTCAGTAATTATTGTTCTTTTAAGTCTGATTTCCTTTTAAGGTATATGTATACATTTTCCCACAATCTATTTCATAATTTTATTTATTTTAATTATTGAGGGGACATCAGTACTATGCGCCTTTAGGTTCCTTGATTTGCATTTTTGAACTCTTCAATTTTATTTGTTTCTTTATTTTGCATCCTCCCTACTGCATCCAGTGTGATTTTGGAGTAAAATTTGTGTGAAGAAATTCACGAGCATTTAGTGGTATAAGGTTTGGTTTGCTAACTCAAATTCTTAATTTCTTGCAGAGATCGCAGTACAAGTATGGAGGACCCAGATGGGTCATTAGCAAGTGTTGCCCAATGCATAGAGAAGCTGCGTCAAAGTTCGTCATCTGCACAAGAAAAAGAATATTCGTTGAGGCAGTTGTTGGAACTTATTGAAACTCGTGAAAATGCTTTTAGTGCTGTTGGATCTCATTCTCAAGCAGTTCCAGTACTTGTTTCTCTTCTCCGATCAGGATCACTTGGGGTAAAGATACAAGCTGCTATTGTTTTAGGCTCTCTTTGTAAGGAAAATGAACTGAGAGTGAAAGTATTGCTTGGGGGGTGCATTCCACCGTTGCTTGGTTTACTAAAGTCCAGTTCTACCGAAGGTCAAGTTGCAGCTGCAAAGACTATTTATGCTGTATCTCAAGGTGGTGCCAAGGATCACGTTGGTTCGAAAATATTTTCAACTGAAGGGGTTGTCTCAGTGCTCTGGGAGCAGCTGAAAATTGGACTCAAGAGTGGTAACTTTGTTGATAGTTTGTTGACTGGGGCTTTAAAGAACTTATCAAGCAACACCGAGGGCTTCTGGTCTGCAACTTTGCAGGCTGGAGGAGTGGATATACTTGTAAAGTTACTGTCAGCAGAACATGCAAGCACTCAAGCTAATGTTTGCTTTCTTCTTGCATGTTTGATGATGGAGGATGCTTCAATATGTTCTAAAGTACTTGCTGCGGAGGCTACTAAGCAACTTCTCAAGCTTCTTGGGCAAGGTAATGAAGCCTCTGTTAGAGCTGAAGCTGCAGGAGCTCTCAAATCTCTTTCTGCCCAGTGCAAAGAAGCAAGGAAGGATATAACTAATTTTAATGGCATTCCTGCTTTGATAAATGCTACAATAGCCCCTTCAAAAGAATTCATGCAGGGTGAGTGTGCTCAATCATTGCAGGAGAATGCCATGTGTGCTTTAGCAAATATTTCTGGTGGCTTGTCATATGTCATCTCTAGTCTTGGTGAAAGCCTTGAATCTTGCACTTCACCTGCCCAAATTGCTGATACCCTTGGGGCTTTAGCTTCAGCTCTTATGATATATGATGGAAAAGCAGAATCTACTAGAGCATCAGATCCTCTTGCTGTTGAGAAGACATTGCTTTCACAGATCAATCCTCGTCTGCCTTTCCTTGTGCAGGAACGGACAATAGAAGCCCTTGCCAGTTTGTATGCAAATGCTATACTCTCCACTAAACTTGCAAATTTTGAAGCAAAACATTTGCTTGTTGGTTTAATCACTATGGCAGCAAATGAAGTTCAAGATGAGCTCGTAAGAGCTTTGCTCAAACTTTGTAATAGTGAAACCAGTCTTTGGCATGCAATTCAAGGTCGTGAAGGGGTTCAGCTGTTAATTTCTCTACTTGGGCTTTCTTCAGAACAACAGCAAGAATGTGCGGTTGCCCTGCTTTCTCTCCTATCCAATGAAAATGATGAAAGTATATGGGCCATAACTGCTGCTGGTGGCATTCCTCCTCTTGTTCAGATTCTAGAATCTGGATCTGTTAAAGCTAAGGAAGACTCAGCAACAATCCTAAGGAACCTGTGCAATCACAGTGAAGATATCCGTGCATGTGTTGAAAGTGCTGATGCTGTTCCTGCATTATTGTGGCTTCTGAAGAATGGTAGTGCAAATGGGAAAGAAATTGCTGCAAAGACATTGAACCATTTAATCCATAAATCTGACACAACTACCATCAGTCAGCTTACAGCATTATTAACCAGCGAACTACCTGAGTCGAAAGTATATGTTTTGGATGCTTTACGAAGTATGCTTTCTATGGTTCCCCTCAATGATATATTGCGTGAAGATAGTGCTGCAAATGATGCCATTGAGATGATGATAGAACTATTAAGCTCAACTAAAGAAGAGACTCAAGCCAAGTCTGCATCGGCCCTAGCTGGAATTTTTGAAACCAGGAAGGACTTGCGTGAAAGCAGCATTGCTGTTAAAACTTCTCGGAAAATCACAAAGTTGTTGAATGTTGAATCTAATAGAATCTTGGTAGAAGCCTCACGTTGCTTGGCTTCAATTTTTCTTTCTATTAAGGAGAACAAGGATCTAGCTGCTGTTGCTAGAGAGACATTATTGCCCTTAGTTGCACTTGCTAATTCTTCAGCTCTGGAAGTTTCCGAGTTGGCAACATGTGCCCTAGCAAATCTTATTTTAGATAATGAGTTTTCAAAGAAAGCAGTTGCTGAAGAAATTATTTTGCCTGCTACCAGAGTTTTGCACGAAGGCACTGTTTATGGTAAAAGCCATGCAGCAGCTGCCATTGCTCGCCTGCTTTCTTCTCGCCAAATTGATAATATCTTGAATGATTGTGTAAATCGTTCAGGAACTGTTCTTGCATTAGTTTCTTTTATAGGTTCTGCCACTGGTGGATCTATTGCCACAGCAGAAGCACTTGATGCACTTGCCATGCTTTCTAGGCCAGGAAAAGCTGCTGGGTTTACAAAACCAGCATGGGCAATTTTAGCTGAAGTCCCAAAAAGCATAACCCCAATAGTTTTATCTATGGCTGATGGCACACCCGTGCTGCAGGATAAAGCCATTGAAATACTGTCACGACTTTGCCGAGATCAGCCTGTTGTTCTGGGAGACACAGTTGTCAGTGCCTCTGGATGCATAGCATCAATTTCTAAGAGAGTCATCCACTCTGCAAATAAAAAGGTTAAAATTGGGGGAGTTGCACTCCTTGTCTGCGCTGCAAAAATTAGTCTGCAGAGAGTTGTAGATGATCTTAGTCAATCAGACTCATGTACCTATCTCGTTCAGTCTCTTGTTCAGATGCTTATTTCTCTGGAAAATCTAGGGGATGATGACAAGGATTGCATTAGCATTTGTAGGCATATTGAAGAAAGCAAGAATAATGATTCTGATATAAGCACAGGAGTTATTTCTGGAGCAAATTTGGCTATATGGCTTCTATCGGTTCTGGCTTGTCATGATGAAAAGTGCAAAATAGTGATTATGGAGGCTGGAGCAGTTAAAGCCCTCACTGACAGGATCTCAAATCGTTTTTCACATTATTCTCAGGTAATTAGTTCACTTTGCTTTAGATTTCTGTATTCATCTTCTTTCTTGGCTTTGCAGTACCATAGATGTTAAATGAGTTTAAGATTTTATCCTAATTTAAAGGTTTTGTGCTTTTGTGGTGGAACCAGCAGATTGATTTTAAAGAAGATGACAGCATATGGATTTGTGCTTTACTGCTAGCTCTACTATTTCTTGATAGAGACATCATACGAGGAAATGAAACAATGAAATCTATTCCAGTAGTTGCTAACTTGTTGAAGTCAGAGGAGTCAGCAAACAGATATTTTGCTGCACAAGCAATTGCAAGTCTAGTCTGTAATGGTAGCAGGGGAACTCTTTTGTCAGTTGCAAATTCTGGTGCTGCTAGTGGGCTTGTTCCCCTGCTTGGATGTGCTGATGCTGACATAGGTGATTTGTTAGAGTTATCGGATGAGTTTGGTTTGGTACGTTATCCTGATCAAGTTGCACTTGAGAGGTTGTTTAGGGTTGATGACATAAGAAATGGTGCTACATCTCGAAAAGCAATACCTTTACTTGTTGATCTTCTCAAGCCAATCCCTGATCATCCTGGGGCACCATTTCTGGCTCTTGGGCTTCTAACTCAGCTAGCCAAGGACTGCCCTTCAAATAAGATTGTAATGGTCGAATCAGGTTCTTTGGAAGCTCTTACTAAGTATCTTTCACTTGGTCCACAAGATGCAACTGAAGAAGCAGCTACTGATCTGTTGGGCATTCTATTCAGCAGTCCGGACATTCGGAGACATGAATCTGCATTTGGTGCTGTCAGTCAACTCGTGGCAGTTTTACGACTAGGTGGAAGAGGAGCAAGGTATAGTGCTGCCAAAGCACTAGAAAGTCTATTTTCCGCTGACCATATAAGGAATGCAGAATCTGCTCGACAAGCTGTTCAACCCTTGGTGGAGATTCTTAACACTGGCTTGGAGAGAGAGCAGCATGCTGCTATTGCTGCACTTGTTAGGTTGTTGAGTGAGAATTCATCGAGAGCCCTAGCTGTAGCAGAGGTTGAAATGAATGCAGTAGATGTTCTTTGCAGGATACTTTCATCTAACTGTTCAATGGATCTGAAGGGGGATGCTGCAGAGCTATGTTGTGTGCTCTTTGGAAATACAAGAATCAGGTCAACAATGGCTGCAGCGAGATGTGTTGAGCCTCTGGTGTCTCTTCTTGTGAGTGAGTTCAGTCCTGCACAACAATCGGTTGTTCGTGCACTGGATAAACTAGTCGATGATGAGCAATTGGCAGAACTGGTTGCTGCACATGGTGCAGTTATTCCTCTTGTAGGTCTTCTTTATGGCAAGAATTACTTGCTTCATGAGGCTATTTCCACAGCTCTTGTGAAGTTGGGGAAAGACAGGCCTTCTTGTAAGATGGAAATGGTGAAAGCTGGAGTAATTGAAAGCATTCTGAATATACTCCATGAAGCACCCGATTTTCTATGTGCTGCTTTTGCAGAATTGCTCAGAATATTGACCAATAATGCAAGCATTGCTAAGGGGTCATATGCTGCAAAGGTGGTCGAACCCCTTTTTATGTTGCTATCAAGGCCCGAGTTTGGACCCGAAGGACAACACAGTACATTGCAAGTTCTTGTTAATATTTTAGAGCATCCACAATGCCGTGCTGATTATAATCTATCCTCCCAACAAACTGTCGAACCACTTATCCCTTTACTTGATTCTCCAGCACCAGCAGTACAGCAATTGGCAGCTGAACTTTTGTCACATTTACTTCTAGAAGAACATCTACAAAAGGATCCAGTGACACAGCAAGTGATTGGTCCCCTTGTTCGGGTTCTGGGCTGTGGCATACACATATTACAACAGAGAGCTGTAAAGGCACTAGTTAGTATTGCACTAACTTGGCCTAATGAAATTGCAAAAGATGGTGGTGTCAGCGAATTGTCTAAAGTGATACTGCAGGCAGATCCTTCACTTCCTCACGCATTGTGGGAATCTGCTGCTTCTGTTTTAGCTAGTATTCTGCAATTTAGTTCTGAGTTTTATTTAGAAGTTCCTGTTGCTGTATTGGTAAGGCTGCTACGCTCTGGCTCAGAAAGCACAGTTATTGGTGCTTTGAATGCCTTGCTGGTGCTTGAGAGTGATGATGCAACCAGTGCTGAAGCAATGGCTGAATGTGGTGCTATAGAGGCTCTTTTAGAAATTCTCAGATGTCATCAGTGTGAGGAAACTGCTGCAAGGCTGTTGGAAGTGTTGTTGAACAATGTGAAGATTAGAGAAACTAAAGCTACTAAGTCTGCCATCTTACCTTTGTCACAGTACCTTCTGGATCCACAAACCCAAGCTCAGCAGGCAAGGTTACTGGCGACACTTGCTCTTGGTGATCTATTTCAAAATGAGGGTCTTGCTCGGAGTGCTGATGCTGTATCAGCGTGCCGTGCTCTAGTAAATGTGCTTGAAGAACAACCTACTGAAGAAATGAAAGTAGTAGCCATATGTGCTCTGCAAAATCTTGTAATGTACAGTCGATCAAATAAAAGAGCAGTTGCTGAGGCTGGTGGTGTTCAAGTTGTATTAGATCTGATTGGTTCAAGTGATCCGGAGACATCCGTTCAGGCAGCAATGTTTATCAAACTTCTATTTTCTACTCACACCATTCAAGAATATGCTTCAAGTGAAACAGTCAGAGCTATAACTGGTCAGTTCTCTCTGTCTCTCTGGGTTGTGGCTTCATTTTTATTTGCTTCAGCAATATGCAGAGTGCTCTTTTGGTATGAGCCAATACTCCATAATGACAAGATTTTTTGAATAATTCTATTATAATTTGCTTCACATTTGTTATTGGGTAAATAGGATGGCTTGATAAAGAAACATAAGTGTTGCGCATCAATATGTTTGCTTAGCTAATGTTCTTTTGCTCTCTTTTTCCCCCTCCTCTAACCTATTGAGATATGTGGTATCTGCAGCTGCTATTGAAAAGGATCTATGGGCCACGGGAACTGTCAATGAGGAATATCTTAAAGCTCTAAATGCTCTTTTTAGCAATTTCCCACGTCTAAGAGCTACCGAGCCTGCAACACTCAGCATTCCACATCTTATTACATCTCTCAAGATCGGATCAGAGGCAACCCAGGAAGCTGCCTTGGATGCACTTTTTCTTCTCAGACAAGCTTGGTCAGCTTGCCCTGCTGAAGTTTCTAGGTCTCAATCAATTGCTGCTGCTGATGCAATCCCATTGCTGCAATATCTGATCCAGTCTGGCCCACCTCGATTTCAGGATAAGGCAGAATTTTTATTGCAATGTTTGCCTGGGACATTGGTAGTGATAATCAAGCGTGGAAACAATATGAAGCAGTCAGTTGGAAACCCTAGTGTTTATTGCAAGCTTACACTTGGTAACACTCCTCCAAGGCAAACCAAGGTATGCTTCTATCTTATAATTTACAATATTTCTTTAATGAGACTTTTCTAAGTGCTTTGTCAAACCATCTTCTTCCTAGTTGTTAATGAAAACTCCTTACTAATATCATGGGTGCAAGGCTCCAGGAAAATTTTACTCTTATACTAGGATATTATGCACTTTACATCGTGTGAAGTTGAACTTGACAAGAAAAGACATTTGCTTAGGATTCCATTCAAAGTTAGTGCCAACTATTCATCACCTATCAGCCAAAGTGGTTGGGATGATAAGTACAGCAGAAGAGTTGGTAGACACTATTTATTTTAAAGTCGGAGCAAAAAAAAATATTTGTTTTAAGCAGTCCTTGAAAACTTGAATCCTTCGTGCTTTTCTCTGTAATATTTTGTTCTATTTAGTAACTTATTTGTTGGACTAATGATGGTGGTTATCAGGTTGTATCAACTGGCCCTAATCCAGAGTGGGATGAGAACTTTGTCTGGTCCTTTGAGAGTCCCCCCAAAGGTCAGAAACTTCATATATCATGCAAGAACAAGAGCAAAATGGGAAAGGTAAATAAAATAGGCAAAGAAAATATATATACATATATATTTTTCTCATATGCTATTCAACTTTGTTAAAAAATTTTGATCATCAACTCTCTTAAAAACTTAAACTAGTGGGAGAAAGGTCAACAATACTTTTATATATTTATCACTTCCCTACAAGTGTTGGCTCATGCATCATGCAGGCCAAAGACTTATCATTCAATAATTGGGATTATTGGGCATTGAATACAAGATATACTTGTTAAAAGTTGTTGAGAAACCAAGTCTCTCAAAAGTTTAAACTAGTGAGAAAAGAGCCAATATTATTTTTATACATTTATCACTCTAGTCCAAAGCGTTGGTTCCATGCACTATCTAGGCTAATCACTTGTAATTCAACAATTAGGGTTATTGGGTTTGACCACAGGAGCTCCAATTCTAATATTATGTTAAAAAGTTGTTGGAATTCCAACCTTCCCAAAAGCTTAAGCTAGTGGAAGAAGGGTTAACTTACTTTATACATTAATTGTATTCTAAATGCTTACCATTTTGCTTTTAAATCTATTTACAGAGTTCCTTCGGTAAAGTTACTATCCAAATTGATCGGGTTGTAATGCTAGGATCAGTTGCTGGGGAATATACCCTATTGCCTGAAAGCAAGAGTGGACCCTCGCGTAATTTAGAAATAGAATTTCAGTGGTCTAACAAGTAAGCTCACATTATTGACATATATTCTGCCGCAAGTTTATAATTAGAGGAAAGGCATGTATCAAAAGAGAAACATTCATTTTTTTCTTCTTTTCTTTGTCATTTTGGATTATTCATCATTCAGTGTACATATTATTGTCCACAGATTTTGAATATTTTCCCTTCTCTCTGTCATTCAGTGCCTATATGTAGTCATTTATCAATGTCAATGGATTCTTTTGTAACCTGATTTTATATTATGGTGTGATTGTCGTTTTTTCCAAAATAAATTAATGATATTGTTCCCAGTTTTTGTAGATCTTTTCAGTATTTTCAGTAGTATTATTGTATTGTAACTGAATTGCAGTAAGTTACTCGATAATAATAGAGTATTATAAATTATCAATGCACTTATTGAAGAAAACGATTCATCATATATGTATTAGCTACAAAATACTCAAGCACATAATTGTGTCCTATTGGGACAATATAGCAGCAATTGATTATAAATTTTCAAAGCATGCCAAATATGTTGAAAAACAAAAATGAAAATCATTTGAAAAAAAATGTACAAGTTATAAAAGAATCAATGCTCGGAGAAATGATATCAATAAGGAGAATGATTAGATCTAATCAATATCAAGTACCTAATTATAAAATGATATAATTTATGTGGGAGAAAGAAAAATCTATATATGATATACTATGTATCTCGTAACGATAAAAAAGACAAAATGATCCTAAATCAATATTAATATCGATAAAATAAAATATTTGTCAAATAATTATAATTATTTCAAATATATATTATATTTATTTTATAAACACGTGGATATTTGGTATAGTTTGAATACCTATAAATGTTTACGTTAGGATTAATATCTCAAATGCTCGAAGCGTAAAATGCGTGAATTATATGTGTTTATATGAAATTATAAAGAAGGAAGTATACATGTTTGTGATATATATATATTCTATTAACCATAATCACATTATAATTGTTAAAGAACTTGAGATCTAGTCGGTGACAACTAACACACCAGTTGGAAACAGTCATCAACAACTTGGTAGAGAATGATAGGTTATCCAAAAACATGTCTATTTATAACTGTGTTTATTTTTAATTATTACAATTTTGTTTTTCTTTTGTATAAATAGGTTGTAAACATTCGTTTATTCATCATCAATAAAACCATTTCTTACATGGTATCAGAGCTTAGGAAATAATTCCCAGAAATGTTTTCTTCTTTCTCATTCTGTTTTTTTATCCAAAATCAATTTTGATTCACAAAATAATTTCAATTTCATCCCATCATAATATCCAGAAGAATCTGAGTAATCTGCAATTAATTTCAAGCCAAAATACCACCCCATGCGTTCACACACGCCTTTCTTGAGTTCACTGGCATTCCACGCTCCTCGCCGGAGTCACACGCACCAACACGCAACAGCTGCTGAGAAAGACGACTCCAACGACACATCGTTTGCGCGCCTCTGAAGCAAACGACGCGTCATTCATCCAGTTCAGTCTTCATCCGGTTCAGTACTCCAGCGTTGTAGCCACCATCCCAGCCACTCCAGACGCCGATTCACCCATTTTTCGACTGGTTTTGCGGTTGAAATTTTTGGTTTTGTAATCCTTGACTCATTTTCTATAAGATAAAGCATATTTCAATTCATTATTTGTTTCATAAATAGTCATTATTATCTAAAACACACTTAAACTTATCCCGTTCTTTCGATTTATTTTACTCAACAATAATGTCTATAACTACCAATACCAACTCTGCTTTACCAAAATGGTATAATGATCGTAGTCATTCATTATATCTACACCACTCAGACCAACCAGGCATGGTTCTAGTAGCTCAATCCTTAAATCAAGAAAATTATCACATTTGGATTCATGCAATGCTCATGGCTTTCATCACCAAAAACAAAGAAGGATTTATTGATGGCACAATCAAAAGGCCATCAAAAAACTTAGAAGCAGAAATCAAACAATGGACTCGCTACAACATTCTTGTCAAAGGATGGATCCTCAACACCATATCGCCTAAAATTGTAGAAAGTATCATGTATAATGATACTGCATATGAGCTATGGGAAGAATTAAAGGAACGATTTTCGCACACCAATAGCGTGCACCTATTCCACATTGAGCAAGAGATCCATGATTGCATACAAGAAGGTGTAAGCATTGGAGAATACTATACCAAATTGAAAAGCTTATGGGATAGTCGCGATGCACTATGTCCTCTTCCACATTGTGGAGGAAATGCCAGAGGGGAACTATAAGAATATCAACAAAAACAACGAACTATAAAGTTCCTCATGGGGCTTAACACGATTTACACATCAACACGTGGACAAATCTTGCTCATGGAACCTTTACCTACAGTAAATAAGGTATATTCACTCATTATTCAAGATGAAAAGCAGAGAGTTGTATCCACGCAAACCATAGGAAGGATGTCAGAAGCTGCTGCACTTGTTGCCAGAGATAGTCTTCCACAATATCCTCACAAAAATTACCCACCAAGGAACCCACATCTCAAGTGCAATCGATGCAACAATATAGACCATAATTCTGAGAATTGCCGAAGTCACCTCAAATGTGATTTTTGTGGTCTTAATGAACACAATTTTGAAAACTGCCGAAAGCGTCTCAAATGTAATTTCTGTGGTTTGAATGGACATGACATCAACATGTGTCAGAAGAAAGGAGAAATTCAAGATAAGATTAATATAAGTTATGGCTTCCCCTCCAAAGCTCATCATATTGACTTTCAGGAAAGCTGTTCCGACACAAAGACACCATCCCACAACGTTACTTCTGCCCAATATCAATGGCTCCTTACACTTCTCAATCAATCCAAATCAGGTAGCATGGCAAGTCAAGTGACTACTTCTTCAGGTAACACATTATGTGCAACTATTTTCCATTCAGAAACTCGTTGGATTTTTGATACAGGAGCAACTGATCACATGGTCTGTTCCCAAAACCTTATGAGCTCCAACATTCCAGTCACTAATCGGTATGCCTATTTACCTGATCATTCTCTTGCCCGTCACACATATTGGCACTGTACAATTCTCCAATAATTTCATACTCCATAATGTCTTGTGTGTTCCCTCCTTCAAATTAAACTTAGTTTCAGTAGCCAAACTAACTCAAACTACATTTTGCCATGTCACCTTCACTAAATGTATATGCTTTGTTCAGGACAAATGCTCAAGAAAGACGATTGGGATGTGAACTGAGAAAGCAAGACTCTACTACCTGACTATTTTTGAAAAGACTGGATGTTTCTCCATTTTAAATACTGCTTACACAAACTCTCATCTATGGCATCAACGACTTGGTCATTTATCTAATAACAGTTTGCGTGTAATTTCTCTTTCCATCAACACACCTTTTTGTTCCATTAGTGATTGTTCTATTTGTCCATTAGCTTAACAAACGCGTAATCCATTTTCTCTAAGTTCCATCAATACAAAAGCACCTTTTGAATGATTCATGTCAATATTTGGGGTGGCTATCACATTCCAGCACTTAATGGAGCACGTTATTTCCTCACTATTGTTGATGACTACTCAAGATGCATATGAGTCTATCTCTTACATGCTAAATCTGATACACACACATTTCTTACCACCTTTATTAATCTTGTTGAAACACAATTTTTTTCTAGAGTTAAAATCATTCGTAGTAACAATGGACCAGAATTCTCTATGACCTAGTTGTTTTCTACCAAAGGAATCCTTCATGAAACCAGTTGTGTCTCTACCCCTCAACAAAATGGTGTTACTAAACGCAAATACCGTCATCTTCTCAATGTCGCTCATTCATTGCTCTTTCAAGCCAATATCCCTAAACAATTCTAGGGAGATGCCATTCCTATAGCCATATACCTCATAAACCGTACTCCAACACCTGTTCTCAAGGGTAAAACACCATTTGAAGTCTTTTTTTACAAAATTCTTAGGTATGAACATCTTTGTGTTTTTAGTTCTCTTTGTTTTGTGTCTGCACATCATGATCGACTCACCAAGTTTGATGCTAGATCACATAGATGCATATTCATTGGGTATTCATCTGGGATAAAAGGTTATCGTGTTACAATATAGAAACAAGCAAGACTTTAGTGTCTCGTGATGTTATCTTTCATGAACATCTATTTCCTTATTTCATTTATGCTATCAACACTCTAACTCTATTCCCTTTATCAGAAAATATTATTTATGATGACATACCTAACATTCGTCAATTAACCAATCTAAATACATCACTTCATCATACACCATCTGTCCTTCCAACAATCAACTCAGACATTCTTCATCTTCAAAATTCATCTCCAGAAACATCATCATCAACTTTTCCACCACACATGACTCTTCCAACACCAGTCACACATAGGCTTCATCGATCCACCAATGTTACTAGCTACCTTCAAAAATATCATGTAGAAGCTTTCTTGCCTTTTTGGTCTTTCCCTTCGTCTAACTCAGCATCGTCCAATAACAAAGGTACTTCTCATTCTCTATCTCATGTACTTACCTATGACCAATTATCACCTATATATCATGTCTTTGCTACTTCTATTTCCATTCTTAGGGAACCAACCACCTTTGCTGAAGCTTTCAACGATCCAAAATGGCAGCTTGCCATGAAACAAGAACTGGATGCTCTTGAAACTAATGGCACTTGAACGCTTCAACAACTTCCTCCAAACAAGAAACCAGTTGGTTGTAAACAGGTCTACAAAATCAAGTATAATCCTAATGGCTCTATGGAACGATACAAGGCTCGGTTAGTAGCCAAAGGATACAGTCATATTGAAGGTTTTGACTGCCAAGAAACTTTTGCACCAGTAGCCAAACTTGTCACTATTCGGCTTCTTTTTGCTGTTGATAGGAATGGGCAAAAAAACCGCGGATTCGGTTATCCGAACGGTTGATCGCGTAAATTTGAGACGGTGACGGTTTTTGGGAAAAACCGAATATGAAACAATGATTACGGTTATACTAAAAACCGTACCGCACCGAAATTAATTATATTTAATTAATTAAATTATATATTAAATTATAAATAAAAAATTAATTATATATATTTAATAAATTAAATTATATATATATTTCGGTTTTTTTCGGGGTTTTTTTTATAACCGTCCCGAACCGTTACCCGCGGGTAAAAAACCGTCCCTGAACCGTAACGATTTTCGGGCGGTTTCGGTTATAGGTTTTAAAATTCGGTTCGGGGACGGTTATATCAAAAACCGTCCCCGCCCGTCCCCGTGCCCATTCCTAGCTGTTGATGCTATTAAAACTTTTCATCTTCGACAATTCGATGTCAACAATGCTTTTCTCTATGGTGATCTTCATGAAGATGTCTACATGTCTCTTCCACCTGGATTCAGACGAAAGGGGGAAACACGAGCATATAAGCTACACAAATCTTTGTATGGACTCAAACAAGCCTCATGATAATGGTTTATCAAGCTATCAACAACACTTAAGCTAGTCGGTTTTAACCAATCCAAGTATGATCACTCACTGTTCATCCGAACCCATGGTAATTCCTTCTCTACTCTTCTTGTCTATGTAGATGATATAATCATAACATGAAACAATGTACAAGACATTGAAGAAACTAAGAATCATCTCATGAGATAATTCAAGCTTAAAGATCTCGGTGAATTAAAGTATTTTTTGGGCATAGAAGTTTCACGTTCCAGGAAGGAAATTGTTCTGTCACAACACAAGTACGCACTTGAAATATTGGAGGACATGGGTTATCTTGGTGCAAAATCTACCAATTCACCTATGGAACAAAATTTATCCCTCAGTAAGGTTAAAGGGGAATTCATCAGTAATCTCACATCCTATCGAAGACTTGTTGGGAGATTAATATACTTGACCATCACAATGCCCAACTTAGTATATACCGTGCATATTCTTAGTCAATATATGGATAAACCATGTCAACCAAATTTGGAAGCAACTCAACGAGTACTACGATATGTCAAGAACACATCAGGGCAAGGTCTTTTTTTCTCAACAACTAGTTCATTACAACTACATACTTTCTGTGACGCAGATTGGGCAAAATGCATAGATACACGATGATCAACCATAAGATATTGTATGTTTCTTGTAAGACTAAGAAACAAAATACGGTCTTACGATCTAGTGCAAAATCAGAATACCGTTCTATGGTAGCAGCATGTTGCGAAGTAACCTGGTTACGATACATTTTGGATGATTTGGGTATCAAACACTCCCAACCAACCAAGTTATATTGTGACAATCAAGCAACCCTTCACATTGCATCAAATCCAGTATTTCATGAGCGAACCAAACACATAGAGATCGATTGGCATCTAGTAAGAGAAAAGATTCAAGCTGGAATGATCAAAACTTATCATATTTCTACATTAGAGTAACCGATAGATATATTTACCAAATCCCTGAGTTTTCAACAGTTCTCGAGCTTACTTAACAAGTTAGGAATAATTAACATATATTCCAATTTGATGGAGAATGTTAAAGAACTTGAGATCCAGTTGGTGACAACCAACACACCAGTTGGTGACATCCAACACACCAGCTGGAAGCAGCCACCAACAGCTTGGTGGGGAAGTATAGGCTGTCCAAGAACATGTTTTTTCATAATTGTGTTTATTTTTAATTATTACAATTTTGTTTTTCTTTTGTATAAATAGGTTATAAACATTCGTTATTCATCATCAAATAAACCATTTCTTACAATAATTTTTATTAGAATTACATTCGAATTTACATAAATCAATTTATTATACGCAATAGTTAACGCATTAAGGGAATATTTAAAATATTGAATTATATTTAAAATATGTAATTGAATGCTTATTTGATTCAGTATATGAGATTTGTCAAATTAATGTTTTAATTTACGGTAGACACTTCACATGATAATATAAAAATATTTATATAAAATCAAGCAATCTTGAAGCATATGATATAATTGCCCAAGTTAACACTTATATTTAAAGGAAAGATATATAATCAATCCAATATTCACATCTATTTATATTATGAAATTTAATTTAGGCTTTGCCATTATTATAGTATATATTTATGACTTAAATCTTATTAATACTTTTGAAGAGTTCAATAAGACACATACATTTGATTTGAAAATTTGAAATGGATTTGCAGAGAATTTTTTCCTTCGTCGTGGTTTTTCTCCAATAGATTTTCCTGGCAATGTTTTAACGTGACAGATTTTGCGTATATATAGGAATGATGCTTTTTCTTTGTTAGCTTTTGTCTCATTGAGTTTTACTATCAACGTTTTTAACGAGGCATACTCGCTATATAATGTATAGAGAGTAAATTCTATATGCCAAAATGTTTAACATGTAGAGAATTATATATCTTAATTTGAGGGAATAATAAAGGGCTTCTATTGACCATTATCTTATTCAGAGACGAGCCTCTTCCAATTTTTTTATATATTTCTTCTTTTCTTTTCTATTCATTTATGTTCTTAATTCATAAAAATTATATATATTATTAGGGATTTAGTAATTGCAATGGTAATGTTTTTTACTATCTATCTTTGTGTTCATTACTTTAATAATATCTTATTAAATAAAAAATATATATTTAGATTTATATTTTCAAATTAGTATACTATTAATCTCATCATTTAATAAAAATATATAATAATGATTCAATTTAAAAAAAAAATCTAATTTATAGAAAATAATTTTGTATTTATAAAAATATTTATAATTTTATGTTATTTCTCTCTTACTTTCATTTCAATACAAAACATTTTATATTATTCTAACAATTACTATGAACCTCTATCATCCTCCCTGTCCTATCTATGATATCGCTTTATTCTTTTATTAATAGACTAACTTTCACGATTTGTTGTAAAACAATCCAAAGTTGTATTTTTTTTACTGAATCTATCCATCTTTTTCCTTAACCACCACTATCATCAATTCGTTCCCTCTGAACTTATTAATCCCTTCATATATTTCGATAATCTTATATTCAATCAAACCTAAAGTGAAAGTTGTTAGGATAGAGCCCTTAATGCAAAGGATTTTGTATTTAATTTTATGTTGAAATTAGAATAAATAAGAGGGATATTTCATTTTGTAAGGATTATATGTATTGGTTATTTTTGTGAACAAAATATTTGCATATAAACTTGTTTTTAAGCTAACTATCAAGTCTATCAAGCAAAGTAGAAGAAATAATAAAATTTTAAATAATCGTACTTCATGTATATTTTTTATAACTATGACACATATTTAATAACACATGTTCATAAATATGAAATTATTTTTACTATTAAAATATTTATTTAAACTTCAATAAATTAATGAAATTAACACTTAATTTTAGGCTAAAATATAGCACATATTTAATAGCACATGTTTCATTGTTTTGAATATATATACTAAATTTTAGGCTAAAATATAGGATAAAATATATACTAAAATATAAAATAAGATAAATGATAAAATATTAAATAAAATATAACCTAAATTATAGGCTAAATCTTAGCCTAAAATATACTTCAAAAATAATTCTTCTTTAAATAATAGTCTTCTCGATTAATTAGACTACTTGATTAATGAGTCTACTTTAAAAAAACCATTAATTAAATAGAAGTCTTCGTAATTAATGAGTTTACTTTATTTTTAATATATATCCTAAATTTTAGGCTAAAATATAGAATGAGAGATAAGCCAAAATATAGAATAAGATATAACATAAATTATAGGCTAAATCTTAGCCTAAAATATATTTTAAAAGAATTCTTTTTTTAAATAAAAATATTCTTGATTAATGAGTCTACTTTAAAAAAACGTTTCTTTAAATAGAAGTCTTCTTGATTAACGAGTCTACTTTAAAATAACTTTTCCTTAAATAAAAGTCTTCTTAATAAATAAGTATTACTAATCCTATTTGTAATAGAAAATATATTTATCAATTACATATGATTAAGAGTTTTAATTTTTCCTATAAATAAAACTCATTACTCATTGTTTCAATAAACCACACAATAACATTATTCTCTTCTTTTTAATCTCTCTCTATCTTGTTTTACAAATATAAGATCATAATTTTTTCGGCTTCTTTATTTGGTTAATCTATCAAACATTGATGGTTGTGTTCGATTGATAATAAGCCTAATTAGTTTATGATATTTTAATTATATATTCTTATAGATTATTCTTTATTTTTGTTCTTGAATTGTTAGATCAACGAATTATATGTGTCATATCATAATTATTTGGTTTGATTATTAATCTCTAAAGAAACTATCATTAATGAACTTGTATTTAAATTGATTGTTCTAGAGTTGATAGTTGATTTAGATTTATCTGATATAATTATTAAATCATCTATTTAGAGTTATTCATTATTAAATCTATTCTAAAACACACATGAAAACTTATGCTTTTGTACTAACTATTTTACATTTGATTCGTGAACGTATCTGATTCATGGGAAGCTTATTAGAACATTGGTCTAGATATCGCTTACACTAATATTAGAAAATGTGAAAACAAAGCAGGGGCTCATAAGTAAAGCAGGGGCTCATAAGTAAGGTACATTGAGGCAGTATCCTAAGAAGGGTAGCATAAGACAGAGTTTGTACTTAAACATTTGTTTTTCATCGTGAAAATTTAGGTAGTTCAGTGGATCGATGGTTTTCTTCTTAGGTCATGGTTGTAGCCTAGGTCATTTCTGCCTAAAAATATCGCATGTTATTATTTCATTTCAGCAATTTATGCTTACATGCAATTGCATGCCTAACCCTTTTATTTAAATTATTAAATTATAAATTAATAAAAATTAAAAATAACCTATTCACCCTTTCTAGGTTAATTAGATCCATATTTTATAAACTTTTAATTGGTATTAGAGAAAAAAGTAGACATACTTAATGAGTTCGATCCTTAGGAACACACACTTCTACTTATGGACCAAATAAAAGAAAGTGGGTTATCTGTTAGACCCTTGCTCTTTGATGAGTATAATTACCTTATTGAAAGGCTTGCATGCAAGCCTTTATTAGAGAAGATGAAAAAATTTAGGATGTTATTCTTAATGGTTAGGAATCACTTTCTATAAAGAAAGATGGTGTAAGAACTATAAAACAAACAATAAACTGTACCATTGAAGGATGCACCCTTAATGGGGCAAACCAAAAAGGACTAAGCTTAATATTTGTTGCAATATCAATGGATGAGTTACGTCACATCTTTGACTGTGAGACTGCTAAAGATGCATGGAATACACTTGCCTCACGAGGGAACTTTCCAAATGAAATAGAAAAAATTGAGATTGTTAACATCTTAATTTGATTCCATTTAAATGAGCAACAATAAAACTTTTGGTCAAGTCTATGCTTGCTTTTGTGATAACACTTATGCTTGTTTTAACCTTGGTGAGATTTTATGATTCGATTTGGGGACAATTATACCAAAAACTGTCCCTGCTCATACCCATTCATTACTATCAGACTCTAACTCGAATGAAGAAAATGAGGGAATAAACTCTTCTCTTTTATTATCTAAGTTTAATGTATCAAATTACGACGAACTATTTATGAATTGTCTAGGTACCAAAAATAGGGAGAGACATAGAATTCTTATCTGGCCAACATTGTATTGGAGTTATTTAACATTTACATATATATAATCTTGGTTTTAGTGGCTTAACTCATTTTGATATTTATTGTATAAAGTATTCTACAATTTTGACTTATACACACATATATTCTTGTACACGTGATAATCGATGTTGACATGAACTTATTCATATACTCATGAACACACATATATTCTATGCTTGAAGTTTATGAATTCTCTTGAAAGACTAAGACTTTAACTAATCTTGATTGTAAAATTGTCTTGAGTTCTATTTCTTGCTTTTTAAAATTTTATCGTATGGAGACACCTAATATTAAAAGGGCTACCTATTGTGATATTTGAAGCTACCAAAGTGAGCGGAGAGAGATACCTCACAACAAGTATGAAAATCATCATGATAGGTTTATACCTCATACAGGAAAAAAAAGATTGTGCAAAAAGCGACTGCTTATAAAACTTGTACTTGGGATGCATAACAAGAAAGGACCAATAGAGGTTAAAAATAAAAGAAATAATAATAAAAAGATCATATGCCTCATTTATGAAATAAAGATAAAAAAATTTAAGTCCTCGCTTGGTAGATATATTTTATTTTGTGATATTGAAGACTCAATTATAATTTTACGTGATAGGTGATATTTTTTCTTTTAAGTCTTTATTTATTGATCATAAATGACTTAATTGACATACTTGTGAAGTTTAAACATATATGTTACTTTTAAGTAAATGTCAATATGTCATTATATATGCAAATTGTACTTGTGTGCCTCTTCTACTCTACTTATTTATATAATAGATTATCAAAATTTGAGTTAAAAAATTATAAGTTCTCAATTGATTATGTAATTAGTAGTAATTGAATGAGTTTAATACCTTACGTGACTATTTATGAAAATGAAAAGAAAATCAAATTTTTACTCATTTACATATTCTTCTTATTTATTAACTTTTTAATTGGTTTTTAAGTTAGTGAGTCATAGAACTTAGGGGGAGTTTAAACCACATTGCACTTATATATTAATTTATTTTTACATTGCTCTTTTATCTTTAGAGGGAATTTAGCTCCATTTATTTGTTCAATGCTTTGTCCTTCTCGTATGTCAAAAAAAGGGAGAGAGTATTTCACTTTCATGTTTTATTTTGTTATGTATACATGGGGAGAACATATTTAGGATAAGAATGGTTTCCATCATTTTGTCTTATATTAAGCTTGATTGGTATGAATGCATGCATTACATGATTATTTTTTACACTCCACTTATTTCTATGTAAACTGAATAATGTACAATGAAGCTTTCAAGCCAAGTTACCGTATGCTTTGTCTATATCATGTCAATTACTTACAAGCTTGTCAAGATACAATAAAGATGGATTCACCAAACCATAGGATAATTCAACTATAGAGTCTAGGAGATTATTACATTTTTATCTTATTCCTATAAGTATCGTGTAGTGAGAGAGAGGTTTTGTCACACAAAAATGTTAGAGGGAGAATTTATAAGAATCATAAGTGTTGGCTATTTTCGTGGATAAAATATTTGTATCTAAACTTATGTTTAAGCTCGCTATCAAGTCTATCAAACAAGGTCGAAAAAACTTCAAAATTTCATATAATCGTACTTTAGGTATAATTATTATAACTATGACTCATAGGATTGTACTCATGCATTTAATAGCACATATTCATAAATCTAAAATTATTTTTGCTACTAAAATATTATTTAAACTTGAACCAATTTATAAAATTACTACTTAGCCTATTTCTTAATGTGTTTCATTGTTTTGAATATATATCCTAAATTTTAGGCTAAAATATAAGATAAGATATATGCTAAAATATATCTTAAATTATAGGATAAATCTTAAGCTAAAAGATAGCCTCAATAGTAGCCATCCAATCAAGAAATTCTTTCATATTAAAATGACCAGCGAAAATGGGCATGTCCAATTTAAGTAGGTAGTCCTACTTACTATGTGATTTCTACTCATACTATTGGTTAACGAAGTATAGGTAATTGCCTCTCATATTATCACATTGTTGGTTAAAAGAGTATCGATTGGTGAACCTGTTACAAGTCCAACTCAAAGTGCCTCCATCAAACCCAAAGTTTTTAGGGTTCGATATGAGGTCATTATCAGAGTCTATGTGGATGCGAGTATTATAATCGAAGTAGTTGCAAGGAAATGTAGGTCTGTTATGTGGTCAAGGTGGTGGGTGCGATGAATGTTCAACAGGTACATATGAAGCATTGTGAAGAACCTCATTTCCTTGAGGTTTCAGTTGTTTTTTGAATCTCACTCGATTGGGCTTTGATTTGGGTGATGGTATGTAGGAGTGATTGCTAAAGGTCTCGTGACACTTCTTCAATCCTCTCCTCGAACCAACTTTCAAGGCCAACCATCGTAGCCTACAGGTTCTTAGCTTCATCCCTACCATTGCCACAGGTTGGGTTGCCAAACATCACCATCTGAATTTTTAGCTCAAACTCAAGCCCTAATACCAATTGTAATGCATCAAATTAGTGCTAAAATACAAATTGTATTGAAATCAAAGAACAACTCGTCGGTTGATCTTAGGAGGGTTCACAAAATAACTAAAATGAAGGAAAATTGTGTCTCCCTACCAATGCCATGCATGGTTTTATAGGTGTTGTGCCTAACAGTCCCCATGTGTGCCTAGGCACTCATCAACACACGCATGTAACCTAACGTTTACACTCGCATGCCCCATGTTCGCTAACGACCTTGTGCGGAAGGCACAACAAAAATGTGGTCCTAGTTATTGGCAATAAAAACCTGTTATTTCTATTATAATGAAAAGAAAGAAAAAATTATTTTCTAATCTATCCCATTTGCATAAATTTTAATCACATAATTTATACGTTTGGTTTAAAAAGTTCATTTTATTTAGTCATTTTTTTTGTGTTTGTTGAAGCTAAAATACATATTTTAAAAAAATTATACATTTAAAATGTTAGGGCATCTCCAACCCTTTGCACCGTTTGACACCAAATTTTGCACAATTTTATATCAAAAGTTATATCAAATTTTTACTCATATACAACCCATAATATTAAATATTACACTAAAATATATATTTCTTATATGAATTAAAAACACATATGGATATATATTAATTCGATAAATTAATATATTCATCCTACAAATATTCAAATAGTGTATTTTCTTTTAACTCTACCTTGTATTAGTAATTTTTTAATCATTTTATACTATATATTTAATTTTAATTTATTATATGGAATAAATATTTAACAATATTTTTAAAACATTTTCTAAAAATAGAAGTAACGTGAACAATATTAGTGCAATAAATAGTATCATATTAAATTTGATACGATACTATTTATCAAACTAAATTTAGTGTTTTAGTGTAGTGTTAGAATTAGTTTTATAGTTGTAAGCTACTAAACTAAAACACTAATTTTATAAATAATACTATACCAAGGAAAAAATGTATTTAAATTCACGTTATTTTCATAAATTAAATATGTTAATTATTTTACTTTAAATTGATATATTTAAATTAAATTAATGTTATATTTGTAAACATTTAAGTTATTTTAAAAATATTTTAATTATTTTATTCATTTTATTTTCTATTTCTTTACATTTTGTCACATTTTTTTCTTTAAATATCTATTTTGCATTAAAATTTCAAATCTTAAATTTTAAACTTTAAAATTAAGTTTAAAAAAATGGTAAAAAAATTAAACATCGATAAAAAAAAATTAAAATATTTAAGAATATAATTAAAATATATTAATTTGAAAAAAAAATATAATAATATACATAATTTATAAAAATAAAATAATTATGCATTGTGTGCCATCCAATTAACTATTGAATTTGAGATTATTCACTCTACAAGAAAAGACTATACCAAGACCAACAAACAACGATAACAATGACTCTATGATTTCTTTCCTCACATCGGATGCGACAGGTCCTTGAAGAAATGGGCACCTGACAAGTGACATGCAATGATGCAATACATTAATGGAGATCGAGTGGAAAACATTTTAATATATACCACCAAAAGATGGATGCCAGACACACATTTTTTTTCTCTGTCAAGATTGTTTCCATTCAAATAAAGTTCCAGCACGCAATCTCCCTTTCTCAAATTAGGTCATGTTTCGTGGATGTAATAAAAATAATAATGAATATTTTTATATTTTATTTTATTATTAATTTATCATAAAATATTAATTATTTTAATAAAATAATAATATAAATACTTGCTATTCTTACATATTTAAAAAATATATTAAAATATTCTATTTTTTTTTCTAACGTTAATATAATCATATTTTATTTATTTTTTTCATTTTATCTTATTTAAAATATTAATTCTTTATTTTATTTTATTTCCTTTACAATTTTGTGTGATTAACGTTCTCTTAGTTGGATATATAAATAAATACTTTATTCTCGTTTAATATTTTTAAAAGTTATAATCTTATTATTTATTATAAATATTTAATTTAATATTTTTTGATATATTATAAGTGTTTATTAAATAAATTATAAGAATAAAAATATTTATTTTTATAATAATAGAATTAATAATGTTTAATTTATAAATTATAAAATTAAAATATTTACTTTAAAAAATTATAAAACATAATATATCTAACTTTTTTTTTTTTTTTTTGCAAAAGGCACATCAAAATTTTTATTAAATAAAGAAATTATAGAATTTAAATTTTGGTTTCTAATAATGAAAACAGGGAGTTATAATAATTGATGATAAATTAATTTATATAACTTAATAATTACGAAAGTAAATAAAAAATTAGAGAAACTCGGCGATCTTTTCTCCAATCATTTACACCGATGTACTGAGCATTCCCACCTCAAGGAGTCATGTAATAATTGTCACATCGTCAGAACTCAAACTCTGAGTTGGACTCCAATTTTTTACTCTTGGAACAACCCCATAAGATTTTCACTAATTAAAATTTGGTAAAAAACTTTATAGATTATTTAAATTAAAAGTTTATTAAATTTAAATTAAATTAATAAATTTTATAATTAAATTAAATTAAAGTAAAAACATATACAATATATTTGTATCAAAAGGTTAATTGTTTTAACGTTAAATTCACATAAAATTATTATTAAATTATAAATAAATATATATTTTATTATATTATTATTTTAATTTAAAAATAAATATAAATATTTATAATAATTTAATAATTATATAAACGTATTTTTTTAATTATAATTTTATAATAAATACATTAATTTAAAATTAACGATGATGTATGTTATGTTTTATATACGATAGTAATCATAAATTTTTTTAATATTAATTCAATTTTTTATAATTTAAATATATATGATATATTTGAATTTAAATTAATACATAATTATATCGAATTTATATTAAAAAAATTTAAATTTAATTATGATATAATCCAATTTGGATTAAAAAAAAAACTAACATTTTCAACCTAATGCATACCTCCATTTGAAAACTAAGATACTATGAGAATGGAGAGAGAATGTAGATCAAGAAAGACTGAAAACAATATCATTAATGAATATTAAAGTATCTTAAAAGAGTATAGTATACTACAAAATAGTTATCAATAATCTTTACTTACCATGATACAAAACAATTATCAATTATTATAAATAAATTATTTATTAGTCTTTAGTTATATAATAACATGTTATTTTATATTAATAAAATTTAAAATTAATAATTTTTTTAAAAAAATAGAAATAAATATAATCCCATTGATAATAAATATTTTAATAATAGTTAATAACATCTTATCTTTTCAGTCTTTCGATCCTTATGGTCGGTCCGGTTAACTATGTTCAGATGATTTTATCACCCATTACACTTAATAAAATTATCTAAAAATTAAAGTTTTATTATCTTTTGAATAAATATGATATGTCTTACAATATAAATAATAATGATATAAAAATAATATAAATTACAATTATAATATATTAACTCATTAAATAATTAAAAATAACTCTTATAATAAAAAATAATTATTATATGGTTAATTTTTTATACAATATATAAAACTATATGGTTACTTTCAATTTTTTTTTAAAACATAATTATGGTTACATTGGAAAGGGAATCTTTTGTTTTTTTACTAATCATACATGAATAGTGTTGTTTTGTTTGAAATAAAATATCACAAACGTTCTTAATCTATGCTTTATTATTAAAATTTTAAAGAAGTTTTGATTTTTCACTTTTCACATCTACCTACCAAGTACCAACCATGAGGTTTAAGTTAATTATAAAAAAATATTTGGTAACTAACAAAAAAAAAAGTTAGGTGTCACACCTAAAATATTTAAAAATAAACAACAGAGAAAATTGAAAAAAAGAAGTTAACCAAGATAAGTTATAATAATTCTAAAATTTTATTTATTGATTAAATTTTAAATTTTGTATTGGTCCAACAATATTTATGGTCCAGTAATTTTTATTAATTTTTTACTTTGGTTTTATAGTTTTTTTTCTCTAAAATTTGATCCTATCTTTTCAAATTTAAAAAATGAGACGAAAAAATAAAAATTAATTTAAGTTTCACAGTATAAAGCATATTTAACATATTAAAATTATTTTTTTCTTGTGTTTTAATCTATTAGCTTTCATAATTAACACATTTAGTATTTTTATCTGATTTATGAAAATTAAAAAAGTTAGATACCAAATCTATAAAACAATAATTAGATAATTAAATTATAAAATCAATAAATGTTAGATTAATTTATATCTGCATTTTTTATTAAAAAAAAAGCAAATCAAGACAAAATATTTTTCTAAATTTTGAAAGAATAATTACCATTCAATTCAATTCAACTATAAAATCCATACCTAACAAACTCAAAATGACATAAAATATTTAATTGTATGACATAATTTTTATTCATACATTGAGTTACATTTTTACCCCTTAATAAAAAATATATATTATTTTTTTGTAATGTAAGAAACTATATGTTGTCAGATATTTTTTTATAACGCAAACTATGATTTTTTTAGAATATTAAAAGTAAAATTATGTAAATAAATAAGTTATATACATAGCTTTCAATAAAAATTTACAGTGCTCTTAAAATTATTTAGTATACAAAATTTTTATAACTTAAAAAAAAAAGATGCATATTAATAATTTACTATTTTATTTTTTAAAAATAATCATATGTCAAGCACTTGAAACTTTAAGAATCATTTTCAAAATTATAAATTAATAAAAAAATTAACTAATTCTTAATCTGAATAAATTTTAAAGTTTAATGATAAGTTCAGATAAATGTGAACCTCTTTTGAAAGCTAAAAAACTTTTTTATTTTATTTAATAATTAGAAATTTTTTATACATTCTTATTAAAAATTATAAAATTCATAATACACTTTATCCTATACAAGAAATAGAAGTAGAATATCAATATTAAAATAAAATTAGTAAAAAAAGTTACATTAATTTATTTCTTAAAATATTTTTGCAAATTACGTTTAAATTATGTTCATTCAAATCTCGTTAGTATTAAATTCTATCTCATTTGATATTATTATATATTATTTTTTTGTTATAAATTTTAAAAATATTATTTTAAATAATTTCATAAAAAAAAGTAAAAGAAAAGAATAAATTTATCACACATACCGTTATAATTTTTAAGATTTTATGAAATATATTATTAATTTTAATAAAAAATTGTATATAATTAATATTTTTTATCGTTATTTTGGTTTGTTCTTCTGGTACAAGATAGTTATAATGTTATTTTCATAATTTTTTTTATTGTGATGTAACTCATTTTGTATTAATTTTTATACGTTTATTGTACTTAAATGACAACATTATTATTTGCTTAAATTATTATATTATTTACAATAACATACCCTAAAATCTAAATAATTAATCGAGCTAAATAAATATAAATATATTTTTTAAATGAGAAATATATATTTAAAATTTAAAATATGTAATTGAAATTTGTATCAAATATATTTTTTATTTTATTTTGTAAATAATTTAAGGATAAAAGTAAAAGGAAAAATGTAGAGATTGATAGAAAGATTGGGTTGTAATTATCTATTTTATTAATATATTATTATTTAATTGATAATACATTTAAAATAGTAATTCGTAGTTAAAATTATTTTCATTCATTTTTTTTATATTTAATAAGTACACTACTACCAAAACTCACAATTTTGTTTTTAGAAAAAAAAAAAACTCACAAAGTGTTGAAATCTCAAATTTTAAAACTCTACGAGACCACACAACTTTCCAATTAACATGATAATGGGCGGACTGCACCGGTACGGTATTCATCCTCAATTCTTTTTTATAAATTAAATGAAAAAAAATCTAAGCTTTATAAGCTTTATTTATTTATTGTATTTCTTAATTATTTCAATGGATATATTTAATATTCTTTAAAATAGTTAAATCTTGATGTTATCTTGTAATCTGTAAAATATTATTCATACATTTAGATGAAGATCTAAATTTTAAATAAGATACAAACAAAACAATAAAAAATATAACATAAATTATCTTAGATTAATATTTAAATGAAAAAATTACTCAAAATAAAATCTAAATAAATAAATAAAAATATATATTTTTATTCAATACAATGAAAATAAGAATGTAAAGAAAAATAATCCATTGATGAGGAGTTCTTGTAAAAGAAGATTATCTTGAATAAAAAAATAAACATTAAATGATAAAGAAGATAGAGTAGCAACTAGGATTTTGAAGTTTCTTAAAATCAGTTCATGAATTAAATGTTTACACATTTCTTGGTCTTTTATACTTGTCGCCTTTTTTCTGAATAAATGTTACAATAATTAAGAAATTAAAGATATATTAAATTATCTCAAGCTTTTCTAACACAAAAGAACTTTTTTTTTCTATAATTTTTATATGATCTAAACATCCAATTATTTAACTAATTTAATTTTTAATTTTTAATTTTTAAAAAATGAAAAATACATATGTAAATCATATTTTTTAATATGCATAAAATATATATATTTTAAGTTATAAGAGAAATTAAAAATAAAACTCTAATTATAATATATAATTAAGGTAAACTATTTTCGTGCATTTTTTTATTGAGCTTTTGAGTTCTCTAACATTCTTATGCGATTCTTCAAACTTGATATTTAATAAAACTTATTCTTTCATGGTTTAAGATATTCCAAAAAGCTCAAAATCTAACTACTAGATCTAGAATGGAAAAAAATCAAATAGAAAAACGTGATAAAATAAAAATCACCCCTTATAATTTTGGTAGGAAAAAAAAATTAAATTAGGTCAAGATTTAGGTACACATATACAGTATTTGTTGAATTAAACTAACCTATTGGCGATAGCTCCTACGGTATGTTTTCTAAAAGAGAGAAATGGAGGCAAAGGGGGATAAAGAAACACGTTTGTGAATAACATTTATTCAACTAATTTAATCTCTTCTATCTTAATTTTAATTTTTGTATACTTTAATTAATTAAATTATTTGAATATATTTTCTTCATAAACCATTAATACAACATTTTTTTCCCAAGTCAATAGGACAATAATTGTTCAATTAGATATAATTCTACTAGTTCATTTTTTTTTACTAGTCCTTCGCGAAGATAAATTTATTTATCAACTATGAATTTGATCATTGATGTCAATGAATTTGTTGTTGAAAAATTACGCAAATTCTCAATAAGTTAGATTTATGATAAAATAAAAATAGAAAAATAACACATAAATTTGATAATAGAGTTCGGCCAATCTTGCTTACGTCTCCGGACCTGTTGTAGATCTTTTTACTGAAATGAGAGAAATTACACAAGGTGTTTTACAACACTCACAACTCACAACCCAATTACACCCAAGAAAATTACTCTCAATTTTCTCTCACAAAACCTTTTCTCTCTAAGCTTTTCTCTCACAAAACCTTTTCTCTCTAAGCTTTTCTCTCAATTGGAATGAACACTTTGGATGATAAATTCATTACAATTACACATCTATTTATAGGAAAATTCACTCGTTGAATTACTCCTTAAATTGCTCCTTGAATTAAGCTACTTGTTTTGCGCCATGAATTGCTCCATATTTTGCTCCTTAAATTAAGGAGCTTTATAGCAATCTCCAACAATCTCCCACTTGAAGACTAATTTCAATCTATCTTCACACCTCGATCAATGTAGCAACTTTTCTAATCTTGTTACTCTAACAGACCAACTAAAGTTGAGCACAACTTCAATTTCATGGCAAGCTTCCACTTGTTCGCATCTCGAGTCTGACAAGCTTCATCATATCATTCAGGCTCTCCGTCATCAGTCAGCAACATATAGTTCATGTATCTCTTGTTAGACACACGAGGTCGAGGAGACCTTCTCAATATAGGAGTTGTAATAAAAGGCTATGGTGTGTTGGACTACTGCGTACTACTATGTCCAACGAGTTCCTCAGACTGAGGAATTGCTATAATTGATTCTTTCATGGAACTATCTGAGACATCATCTGCATCTACTAATACTGACTCATTCTGCTTTGAGTCATTGGTGTCTGTTTTATGCATATCCTTATACATCAATCTTTCATTAAAAATCACATCTCTACTATGGATCACTTTCTTGTTTTCGTCATCCCAAAGACGGTAGCCAAACCTATCCTCACCATAGCCGATGAAGGTGCATTTCTTAGATTTGGGATCAAGCTTATTCATGCCTTGATCACTAATATGCAAAAATGCTACACATCCAAAAACTTTTAGATGTGATAGTTTTACCTCTTTTGTGCTTCATACCTCATATGGTATTCTGTGCTCCAATAGAATAGATGGACCTCGATTGATTAAATAAGCTCATGTGTTGACTGCTTCTGCCCAGAACTACTTCGGTAGACCTGACTGTATACAAATGCTTCTGGCTCTTTCTATCAACATTCGGTTTATATCCTCAACTATACCATTATGTTAAGGCGTCTTTGACACAGTTCTTTCCATTTTGATCCCGTGCTTATAGTAGAAATTTTTGAATCTGATGTTTTCATATTCACCACCATTATCGGTTCTGAGCTTTTTGATCTTCAAACCTGTCTCATTTTTCACCATAGCTTTCCATCTTCTTAAAGCCTCAAATACTTCAGACTTATGATTTAGAAAGTAAACCCATACCTTCCAAGAGTGATTATCAAAGTCATAAAGTAGTGTTTCCCACCAATGGATGAGACAGTTATTGGTCCCCAAATATCAGAGTGGATAAGCTCTAACCTTTCCTTCTTTAGGGTTCTGCCACTTGTCTGAAAGCTAACTCTCTTTTGCTTTCCAAGTATGCAATCTTCGCACATGTCTATCTCTGCAGACTGTAGACATGGAAGTTTTCCCTTTGAGTGCATAATATTCATCCCCTTCTCACTCATATGGCCTAGTCTCTGGTGCCACAGATTTGGTGTTTCATTGCCTACTGCAATTGTGATTGAACAATGTGCATCTGCTGTCATGTAAAGAGTGCCACTTTTCTTACCTCGAGCAACTATCATTGCACCCTTTTTGAATCTTTCAATCATCACCATGGAAGATCGTAGTGTAGCCTTCACTAGCTAACTGCCTTACTGAGATTAAGTTCCTTCTGAGATCAAGAATATGCCTGATATCCTTCAGCTCCCAAACAAACCCGTTCAACTTAATCTTCACTACAACTTTGCCAATAATAGCACATGATTTATCATCACCAAGATATACCATTCCAAGGTCTTTGGGGACATATTTTTCGAAGAATTAATTCTATGAAGTAACATGGAACGATGCTCCAAAGTCTAACACCCAAGATTCTTCGTTGCTCTCCAAAGAGCATATCGATGCATCATCTTCTCCATCTCTTCCTGAGGTGGAAGTAACATTTGCCTCTGCCTTCACTTGTTTGTCCTTCGGTGCACTTTTGCACTGATTTTTGTAGTTCCTAGTTCTCCCACAATTCCAACACTCGATAGTCTTCGAGCTATGAGAATTATTAGGATTCTTGGATTTGGACCTCTTATCGTTTGATCTACCTTGGTAGTCTGTTCTGTCACGTCCATTCCCTCTGGCTGAATCTCTTCCTCTTGACTCTGTATGCAATACTGAAGAGGTTAACGATTCACCCGACTCTTTACGTCAGATCTCTTCATTGAGAACCAGATCACGAACATCGTCAAATTTCAACTTATTGCTTCTTGACGAGCTACTCACAGTTGTGACAATAGCATTCTAGCTTTTTGGTAAAGAAGACAAAAGTATCAATGCTTGTACTTCTTCATCGAATTCAATTTCAACTGAACTCAACTGGGTTGTGACTATGTTGAGTTCATTGAGATGTTGAGCTACCGATGCGCCTTCTGTCATCCGCAAGTTGAACAAACGCCTCATCAAATGCACTTTGTTTGAGGCCGATGGCTTCTCATACATATTGGAGAAAGCTACCATAAGACCCACCGTGGTCTTTTCCTTTACTATGTTGAAAGCAACAATGTGGGATAACGTCAATCGAATAATTCTAAGGGCTTGTCTGTCTAGAAGATTCCAACCTTTTTCATTCATATCCTCTGGCTTCTTCCTTGAGAGAGATTGATATAGATTTATTTGATACAAATAATCCTCTATCTATATTTTGCAAAACCCGAATTATGTGCCATCAAATTTCTCAAGTTTCACCCTTCCTTCATCTACGGTCATTGCTCCTACTCAAGTCTCACTTCCTCCGGATCGTTTCTAACTATTCCTGCAAACCATCGTGTATTAAAACACCTCTGTCAACAAACAAATATCATCGACACAATTTTACTATTCACGTAATTCACTATTTACGTAAATAGTAACCTTGTAGAAAATTGACAGAAATCACTACTAATAGCTCTGATACCAATTGTTGAGAAATTATGCAAATTCTCGATAAGCTAGATTTATGAGAAAACAAGAATAGAAAAATAACACAAATTTGATAACAGAGTTCGGCTAATCTTGCTTACGTCTCCGGACCTACTGCAGATATTTTTATTGAAAGGGGAGAAATTACACAAGGTGTTTACAACACTCACAACCCACAACCCAATTACACCCAAGAAAATTACTCTCAATTTTTTCTCACAAAACCTTTTCTCTATAAACTTTTCTCTCAATTAGAATGAATACTTTGGATGATAAATTCATTACAATTACACATCTATTTATAGGAAAATTCACTCATTAAATTAATGGTTCTTTAAATTGCTCATTGAATTAAGCTTCTTGTTTTGCTCTATGAATTGTTCCATATTTTGCTCCTTATTTTGCTCCTTAAATTAAGGAGCTTTATAGCAATCTCCAACACTTGTATTCTTGTCTTTTGTGAATATCCCCCCCAAAAGTAACACACATTTCATGTGTCATGAGCAAGTTGTTAACACACATTAAATGGCTCTAAAGTTAGACATGAGTAAGGCCTATGACAAGTTCGAGTGGGGATTTCTAGAGGCAATGTTGTTAAAGCTTGGGTTTGTTGAATGTTGGGTCAAATGGATTATGGTTTGTGTGTCAATAATCTTATACGCTTGTGTTATTAATGGTGAACCAATTCATTTCTTTAAACCACAAAGAGGTATCTCAGACACAACAATCCATTATCTCTATTCTTATCTTGATCTATGCTAATTAAAGGATTATCTTGTATATTGTAGAGAAATGAGAGAAATGAGCCTCTTATTGGGTTCAAAGTGATATAGCAAGTTGTGGTTCATTGAATTTTTCTACTGATGAGGCAACTTGTACATTGGTGGTATTGGCATTATTATTCCTTTATATGGAAGGTATACAATTAGCTATTCATATCCACCAACTTGTGAGGCTGTTAGGCCCCCTGACTAATGCAAGCATTATGAATGCTTTTGATAAACTGGTGTAGAAGTCTATTTGGAAACTTAAGCGTTCTTCTTCGAAGGTACGTCACATCCTTTGGAGATGTCTTCATGATTGATTTCCTAATAGTTAGACAGACTCTTATCTACCAACAGTGTATCATACCATGTTGAAGGGTATGATACAAATGAGTATATGTTATTGAAAGATTAGGGAGAACCTCAATGTTATGCAGAAGCGAAGGACGATGGAAACAGAACACATTGAGTTGGTGCTATGGAAGATGAGATGCATTCACTGTATCACAATCACACGTTTGAGCTGGTAAAGTTGCGTAAGGGTAAGATAGCTTTGAAGAAAAAGTGGGTCTACATGATGAAGCAAGAAGAACACAATTCACAACCACGATACAAAGCTAGATTGGTCGTCAAGGGATTCAGTCAAAGAAAGTGTATTGATTTTGATGATATTTTCTCTTCTGTTGTGAAGATGTCTTCCATACGTGTTGTTCTAGGTCTAACAGCAAGCTTGGATTTAAAAATTGAGCAAATGGATGTGAAAACTGTCTTTCTTCATAGTGAGTTGGAGGAAGAGATTTATATGGAGCAACCAGAGGGTTTTGAGGTTAAAGGAAAAGATGATTATGTATGCCGGTTAAAGAAAAGCTTCTATGGGTTGAAGCAAGCACCTAGATAATGGTATAAGAAGTTTGAGTCAGTTATAGGGGAGCATGGTTACAAGAAGACTACTTCTGATAATTGTGTTTTTGTGCATAAATTCTCTGATGATGACTTTATCATTTTATTGCTCTATGTTGATGACATGTTGATTGTTGGCAAAAATTCTTCAAGAATTGATAATTTGAAGAAGCAATTGAGTAAGTCCTTTGCCATGAAGGACTTGGGGCCAACAAAACAAATTCTTGGTATTTGAATTTGTCGAGACAAGAAAATAAAGAAGTTATACATGTCATAGGAATGGTACATCAATAAGGTACTTGAAAGGTTTCATATGGATAAAGCTAAAGTGGTTTCTTATCCTTTATCTAATCATTTTAAGTTGAGATCGAGTCAAGACCCTTCAATAGATAAAGAGAAGGAAGATATGAAAAATGTTCCATATGCCTCAACAGTAGGAAGCTTAATGTATGCAATGGTATGTACGAGGCCAAACATAGCTCATGTAGTTGGATTTATTAGTCGTTTACTTTCGAATCCAAGAAGAGATTAGTGGGATGCAGTAAAGTGGACTATGAGATATCTTCAAGGCACTTCCAAGTTAACACTTAGCTTTAGAAGTGAAAAACCAGTGTTAGTTGGATACACTGATTCAGATTTAGCAGGAGATGAAGATTCTCGTAAGTCTACTTTAGGTTATCTAATTACTTTCTCTAGTGGAGCAATTTCTTGGCAATTAAGATTGCAAAAATGTGTTGCACTTTCTACAGTAGAGGCAGAGTTTATTGTAGCAACCGAAGCTTGTAAGGAGTTGTTGTGGATAGAACAATTCTTGAGGAAACTTGATTTCAAGCAGTAGAAATATGTGTTATTCTGCGATAATCAGACTTCTATTCACCTAGCGAAGAACTTGGCGTTTCATTCAAGATCAAAACATATTGATGTGAGGTATCATTGGATAAGGGATACTCTTAACAATAAGTTACTTGAACTTGAGAAAATCTATACTGATGAGAATGGATCTGACATGCTGACAAAAGCAATGTCAAGAGAAAAACTTTAAGTTTGTTGTTCAATTGTCGGGATGGAAGATTCTTTCATCTACTCGAAAAGGGGAAGATTTGTTGGGTTTTCCTCTTGGTTTGTAGGAGCCCAAGTGAAACCCACGTGGCTTAAAAGCACATGGAGTAAGAAGGGAAAATTGTGTCATTAATAAACCATTTAGGGTTTGATGAGTGTGTATTCTGTAGAGAAAAATTAAGAGCAGCAACAAGCATAAAAGAGAGCAGTTTTTCCCTCTCCAACAAGTTTTCATCAAGTGTTCCATTGGAAGGTCGTTTTTGGTCCGATTAAGTTGAAATTTTGCAGACAGGTTCACGACTCAAGACTCTTTAATCTGTACGGTGGTATTGGGATTTGTCTCATCGGTTTTGGAAAATCTGGGCCATGAACAGTGAATACGAAATTGGGTTAGATTTCTCCATTTTTCTTGAAATAATTATTAGTTTCCAAAAAGTGTATTCTTGATGATGTTGTTGATTTTTTTGCCTCTAGTTTTACCTAGAGAGAACATTTGTACAATTTTTTCTTGATAGTGGAAGTTTTGGAGATGAGTGTCGTGGTTGTTTCCTTCCTACACGGGGAAGATTTTTTCACGTAAATTACTTGGGTTGATTTTGTGCATGTTTTTTATTTGAAGCTTTACTTATTTGTTTCCTAAAAGATTCACACAAAGAAAGAGAATAAATTTAATTCTACTGTTTAGAACTTGATTAAGTTCGAATTATTATTGTGATTCTCCTAACAATGAGTAAGTTGTTAACACACATTATATGGCTCTAAAGTTAGACATGAGCAAGGCCTATGACAAGTTCGAGTGGGGATTTCTAGAGGCAATGTTGTTAAAGCTTGGGTTTGTTGAATGTTGGGTTAAATAGATCATGGCTTGTGTCTCAATAATCTTATACGCTTGTGTTATTAATGGTGAACCAGTTCATTTCTTTAAACCACAAAGAGGTATCTCAGGCAAAGCAATCCATTTTCTCTATTCTTATCTTGATCTATGCTCATTAAAGGATTATCTTGTATATTGTAGAGAAAAGAGAGAACTGAGCCTCTTACTGGGTTCAAAGTGATATAGCTAGTTAAGGTTCATTGAATTTTTCTACTGATGAGGCAACTTGTACATTGGTGGTATTGGCATTATTATTCCTATATATGGAAGGTATACAATTAGCTATGCCTATCCACCAGCTTGTGAGGCTGTTAGGCCCCTTGACTAATGCAAGCACTATGAATGCTTTTGATAGACTGGTGTAGAAGTCTATTTGGAAACTTAAGCCTTCTTCTTCGAAGGTACGTCACATCCTTTGGAGATGTCTTCATGATTGATTTCCTAACAGTTAGACAGACTCTTATCTACCAACAGTGTTCTCTTGAGGATAGGTCATGTCTACTTTATGGGTTAATTATAGAGACTGTGACCCATTTGTTGGTAGTGTATTCGGCCGTGAGTACTATCATTTTTACTATTTGTTCTTCTTTTCCCTTTACTCAGTATGCAGATGGTTCTTTTTTAGACTTTTGGAAGGGTCAAAATATGGTGTTGTTTAATCATGAAGTGTTCGATCCATGTTTGATTTTGGTCGATATTGGATATGAGTTGAGATTATTATTTAAGATTTTTGGCTAACATGGCAGCTACCTTGACCGTGGTTGTGTTAGTGACCTTAATATTTCTAATTTATTATGCTTGGTTGTTATGTTTTTGGGGAGCTCTAAGACTCTTTGTACTAATTAATAAAATTATTATCCTATCGTTAAAAAAAAAAAGAAGAATAAAAAATAAACACTTGAGAGCATAATATATACCCATTATGTTATTGATAAAGTATTGAAGTGTGATTACTTACATTTATATCTATTATTCATAAACTAATAAAGCTTTAAATTAAAAGTATATATTCTAACAAATACAATAAGAAACTCTTTCTAACAAATACAATAAGAAACTCTTTCTAACAAATACAATAAGAAACTCTTTCTAACAACAAAGAATCCCTAAAAGAATGATGGATCTATATTTACAACTTAGAGGGTGCAACAATCAACGATCAATAATATAAAATTTTTAAAATCAAATTTTTTGAAAAAATAAATATTAAAACATGAGATTTGTTATAAATTTATTGTATTTTAATTAATAAAATAATTAACTTTATAAATAAAATTCAATTTCAAATATTCTATACTTAAAATATGTGCCTAAAACTTAAATCAGAAACAATACTACATGTAAAATATTATTTAATGTATATAAAAAATTTACAAAATTTTATAAATAAAATTATATTTTTGTTCAATTGATAAGAGACATATGCCCTTTCTCATTCCCATATATATTTAGGGGTGTAAATTTATATTGATCCGAACCACGTGAAATTTAGATTATATTTAGGGTTGATGTTTGTTATATAAAAGGAATTGAAAGATATATATATATATATATTATAAATTACTATTAAATTGTTATTTTTCTCGACCCATTCGTAACCTTATAACATAATAAGTAAAATTAAATAATACTTTTAATATTATGAATTGTTTTTATATTTAGCTTTTCATTATAATCTTTTATTAATATGTATAGAAGTCGTTTTAAACAGTGACATGTTAAAATATATCATTTTATTTTTTAATCTATAATTATCATTTATTTTAAAAAAATACATCAAATGCGAATAGCTTTAGATTGAGCCTTGATAAAACGTAATACTTCTTAATTTAACTTTAATGATATTAAGTATATTTTTTTATATATTAATTAAAGAAATATACAATTAATAATTTCAATAAATTTGGATTGATTTGTATCAATTTATTCTATGTTAAGATTCACCTTTAAGAGTTTAAATCAAATTAAATTTAAATTATAGCTAAATTAATTTAAATTAAATTAATTTAAGTCATCCAATGGGAGAGGTAGAGAAAGGATTATATCTTGTTCAAGGTATTTGACACTCAAAATTTTATAATTAATTTCAAAATATTGTTTTTGAAATTAAAGAAATTAATTCTAAAATAACATCATTTAAAAATTGTACATTAAATTTATTACATTGTTAAATGTATAAAATCATTGGTATTTTGGACCACTCTAACTGTAATATATATATGTATGTATAATAGTAGTAATCATAATCAATTGTAAATAAGGACGAAACAATTATCAAAACAAATTGCCGTATACTAAAAATGTATTACCAAATGTAAATTGTTCACCATAATTACATGTTTACGTATCTAACTTGCAGTCTTTGCATATATTATTTTAGTTAGGGTGAAGGAAACTATCCTATAATATTTAATAAATTTTTTTAATAAAATTATTAAATATTGCATTATAATTTTTAAAATTAGTGTATATTAATCTTAAATTGGTCATTAAATTTTAAATTTTATTAAAATTAAAAATTAATTGATTTTTTTTATTAATTTGTAATTTTTAAAATATTTCTTAAAATATGATCATATATTTAATACATGGTTAATTTTAAAAAATAATAATTTATTAATTTAAGATCAATGTACATATTTTTTAAAAATTAATTAATTTTATATATTATTTAATTACTATAAATGTTTTATGTATTTTTATAGAAGGTTATAAGAATTCTAAAATCTTTTAACTTTTATATAAGTAATGCTGCCTCCGAATAAAAATAATAAAAATAACTGCTTATTAATAATAAAAATATAAATAAATAAAACATTATTTTAAGAATTACAAATATCTATTATTTTTGTTGATTTTGTTTTTTCCCAAATTACCTTTGCTAACCAAAAAAGGCAAAAGCATCCCACATATTTCTTCTTCTTCTTCTTCTTCTTCTTCTGCTCGTTCATTTCCACTTTCGAGAGTGCGTCACAGCGCTCTTTAACACTCATCATTGAAAATACATCTGAGTTGCTTCCATATTATTTATTTTTCGAATTTCTTGATATCGCTGTTCTGATTTTGTCTCTTTCTTCGTCTGGTTCGAGGTGCGAGTCGCCATGGCGGCTCGATCTCTACTGTTCTTCATTGTAGTGGCGATAATGATATTTAAATTCGACAATGCTATGGCTATTATGTTTTCCTCGAGAATCATTCATCGGTTTTCTCATGAACTGAAGGGACTTAGGGTTTCGAGGAGTGACTATGGGAATGAAAAGGTATCAGGGTTATGGCCTATGAGGAGGAGTTTGGAGTACTATCATATGCTCCTTGTTAGTGATTTTCAAAGGCAGAAGATGAAGCTTGGTTCTCAGTTTCAATTGCTTTATCCTTCTGAAGGTAGCAAAACTATGTCGTTTGGTAACGAGTTTGCCTGGTTAGTGCTATTCGCTTTTGTGACCTTTTATAATTGAAAAAAAAGAGTAACATATTAATGCTAAATTGTACGAGTTTAAAATTTAATGTAAAAGGACTAAAGTGTTAAAAAACAAAATATAATTTACCAGATTGAGGTTACCTTTTATATTTCCTTCTTGTTTTGTATTTCTGCGTTCATCGTTTTTGTTTTCCCCCTTTTTATTTGACCCGTGTTATTGAAATATACTCGCGCCCATTTTTCTTTGTTTCCTCTTATTTACCCAAGTTGAAAGCATAATTATCCTATATTTCCTGTATGATAGGGTAAATGTCATTTTAATAGAAAGGGTTTTGGTGAATTTCTTGCATTTTTGGATATAGACCTTTTATATCATCTGTTGGAACCAAAACTTTCGCTGTCCAAGAAATCTAATGAATATTTCAGTTTTTGTGAACTGCGGTAGGTTTATCCGTGGTCTATTGTTCCGTGTGAAATCTTTGAATACCTAATATGCTTAATTAATTGCTTTTCATTTTGTTTCATCTAGTTATGAATTTGAGTGCTTTTGGAATTTTGTTTGTTGTTTTGGACTGCATTTTTTTTTAAATCAAAAGTGGACTGCAGTGTTGTCCAAAAGAAACTACAGAAACCTGAACAAATCCTTCATCAGCTACCAATTTAAGTGTCAACAAGGTTTGCATATCATTTTAGATAATCTGAAATTGACTGTTTCTTTGCTCTTAGGCTGCATTACACGTGGATTGATATAGGGATGCCAAACATCTCATTTCTTGTTGCCTTGGATACGGGAAGCAACTTACTTTGGGTTCCATGTGATTGCACACAATGTGCTCCATTATCTGCCAGCTACTACAGTGGTCTGGTAGGCCATCCTTTTCTTATTTGGATCCTTTATTCTGCCACCAATGCTATTGGTTGATCTAAGTAATAAGATCATATTATTGATCAATTCACTTTCGCATGTCAATAAAATTTATGTTTACACTTTTTACGGCATGATTCTAGATTAACCTTTTTATTCAAATTTATAAGAAGATGATAATTTTTAATTGCAGTATAAGAAAGATGTTAAGATGATATTTTTAATTGCATTTTCTCAATATCAGTGATTGGTGAAATATTTTGTTGGTTATCTTCATGCCATAACAAATGTTTCACTATTATGGTAACAAAAGTTTTTGGCTTCCCTCCATAATTTGGTTAATCTAGTCTGTTATAACTTTTAAGTTGTGTCAAGGTCAGTGTTAGCAGTACTCTTACAGAACTGTGGACTAGTAGCTTTCATACGATTCATATGGATTTTTTATGGGGCCTGAAACTGTTTCCATAGACATCTAAGATCTAATAGATTGTAGAATTCTTCAATTAATGAAATGCATGCAGCTTCTGTTGGAAGTTGGAATTTGAAACTTAGAGGCCATTTCGAGCCATGTCTTTAGAAATTCTGATATTATCACAGAGATGAAATATTAGTTAAATTACTGTTTTGCTAATAATAAATATGTAGGAAGAGTGCTTCTAAATAGTGGTGTCAAATGAGCAATTTAGCTCAGCTCATTGAAGTTTGATAAAATGAGTGATGATTTGAAAAAGCCTGGCAAACCTAACTCGTGAACTCATTCAACAAAATGCATTTTTCATTAAATAATTATCATAATGACACCATGAAAACACACTTGAAAGATAATATTTTATATTTTCTTTTTTTAAAAAAATATAATCAAAAGACTATATTTTAGTAATTTTTTTTTCATATTTCAAAAATGTAAATAAGCTATTTAGTGAGCTGATCGACTCAACTTATTAAAAAGTGACATTAGCTACATAAAATTTTAACGAGTTGAGCTAAGAGCTTATGTTGAATTTAAGCGAATTGGGTTAACTTAGCCCATTTATACCTCATTCAGAGAATTTGGCCCTCTTTGGTATTGCAAAGAGAATCAGAAGAATGGTAGGCAGAGCATAGAAATGATGAAAATGATTATATAAGTATACAAAGTTCATCAAGTTGCAATGAGAATCCTTCTTGGTAGTTTTTACTTGGTAAGATTTCGAAAGAGGCATTCTCTAAAAATATTAAAGACCATGGTCAGAATCACTCTGCAATACCCTAGTTCCTAAGCTATTTAGTTTAAGGCCTTTCCGTCTATACTACCTGTACCTTTTATTATTGTTCTTCTTGTAATGCTTTTAGCTTTATTTTAATATGAATCCTCATAGTGGTGGTGCTTTGTTATTTTTAGAGATTATTTGTTCATTGGGAGGGAAATGTGCTTGGGGGATCAAATTCTTTATTTTTCCTTCTAATGTAAAAACACCGGGGGGATAGGAAGGGTGGGAAGGAGAGGCCGTTTGTGGAGAGAAGTTAGAGTAGTCCATGCTCTCACTTTACAACTCATGGGTGTCATTGTTTGAACAAAGAGTCTGACATAATTTGGTAACAGGTTTAGCACTTATTTTCCAGTGATTGATTGGCAGGTGCTCCTTCGTATTTGGGGCATCTATTATGCAGGATAGAGATTTAAATGAGTACAGCCCATCTGGATCAAGCACCAGCAAGCAATTAACTTGTAGCCATCGGATGTGTGAGTTGGGCCCCCACTGCCAAAACTCCAAGCAGCCATGCCCTTATACTGTTAAGTACTTAACAGAAAATACATCAAGTTCTGGATTGCTTGTTCAGGACATAATACATCTTGCAACATCAAATGGCTCTGTCCAGGCTCCAGTGATCCTAGGGTTTGCCTTTTTATTTATTTGTAATTAGTTCTTTATTTGTGAAACGCACTCCTGATCATCGCCAGTGATTCTGGACTTCATTAAGTCTAATTAAGGATGTATACCTTGTTCTCAATTTTTTTGAAAGCAGATGTGGCATGAAGCAAAGTGGTGGTTGCTTGGATGGGGTTGCTCCTGATGGTCTCATGGGTTTAGGACTTGAAGAGATTTCAATTCCAAGTTTTCTATCCAGAGCTGGATTTGTTAGGAACTCTTTCTCATTGTGTTTTAATGAGGATGATGCTGGGAGAATATTTTTTGGCGACGTAGGACCTATCAACCAATTTTCTACTTCATTCCTGGCCTTAAATGGAAACTAGTAAATAATTATCTATGCATTTCTGTAGTAAATATTTTTTTACTCGATTCAAGTTCTCCCAATACTTACAGTTGCTGAAGTGGGCCACATTCAACATTTTGATTCAGTGATACCTACATTGTTGGAGTGGAAGCATGTTGTATTGGAAACTCTTGTTTCAAGGATGCAAGTTTTAATGCACTGGTTGACAGTGGGACATCATTTACATTTCTTCCTCAAAAAGTTTACGAAAAAGTTTCTCAGGAGGTGCTTTCTTTTGCTAATGAACTAAAATCATATGGCTTTTGCATTCACTATATGTCCATACCTCACAACCCTGCCATCTATAATAGTTTGACAGACGGGTCAATGCTAATAGCACTAGCTATGATGGATCTCCCTGGAAGTATTGCTATGAGACAAGGTGAATGGCATCCTCACTGCATTGATCCCTGTATTGCTTTCTATTTTGATGTTAACCTTATGCATAAGCTAGCATCCTGATATTTTTCTTTTTCATAAAATAGTTCACAAGACAAGCCCAAAGTTCCCGCTGTAACACTTATGTTTCCTGCTAACAACAGCTTTGTGGTTCATGATCCTATTTTTATGATATATGGAGACGAGGTACTAATTATTTGCATTCAAAAGTTTTTAGCTATGTGCTCTTCTGGCTTTTATTTGTGCCTTTTGAAATAACAATGACTATCATAGCAAAGGAAGATGACCAGCTGAAGATTGGAATGTATCTGAATAGAGTAGGAATGTTTTCGATCTCATTCATTTCTGAAACTTATATTGTTTGTCATGTGAAGATATCTTTATTGTTGTTATGTACTTCGTACTTTTAAGTTTATATTTGTTTGTAAAATTGGTGTAAAAAATTTGACTGTGATTTGGATGTACTTTTGAAAAAATAATTTAAACCACGAGAACAATTATGCTGCCAGGGAGTTGTTGGATTTTGTCTGGCCATACAACCGGCTGATGGAGACGTTGGAATAATTGCACGTAAGCATGTGAAGATTGCATATTTGCAATTCTTTTCTCTTTACGCTTTTGCTTTTCTCATGTATTTTTCTTTGATGATTATACTATGCAGAAAACTTTATGATTGGGTATCGGATGGTGTTCGATAGGGAAAAGATGAAGTTGGGCTGGTCAAACTCCAACTGTAAGTTATCTATATTATAGATATTTCCCTGCCTAGGCATAGGCTAACGAGCAGTTGGCTTTTATTTCGTCTGTTGGGTCAAAGCCATCCATTGCTAGTATGCTAGTTAACTTCATGTCTTTTCTCTGTAGATATGTTGAATCAAATTGACAAGTGGGTTCAACTAATAAATCAAATAAGAATCTAAACCTGTTCTCTATTATTGTTTCCATACCTTTATTGATGTTAGGACCCAATTTTTCTATTCTACCAATGCACAAATACAGGTCAAGATCTTAGTGATGCTAAGAATTTGTCATTAACACCTCCTCCAAAGGGGAGGACACCAAATCCATTGCCTGCAAATGAACAGCAAAATGCTCCAGGAGGGCAGGCAGTATCTCCTGCCGTTGCTGGAAAGGCTCCTTCAAAACCCTCAGCTGCTTCAACCCTGCTCCAGTCATTGCCACTTTGTTTGTTGAGATTACCACTTTGCATTGTTCTAGTTCAAATTGTTTTAATCTCACATTTAGATTCTGGGTTCTTTTAGTAGTCTCTGTAGTATTATGTGTAAATGCAGTATTTTCTTTTGTTTTCTTCTCTTTCTTTCTGTACCTCTTCTACCTCGCCATACGTAGTTGGGTTTTTAGTCTGATGTCACAAATTTAGTTCCCCCACTTTTCCATGTGGCATTGTCCATAATTCCTCTATTGTTTCTTTTTTTCTGGCCGTATGCATCCCCAAAATTCTTTGCTATAAACAATATTTGCTATATAATCTATATTTAAGTTTAATCTTAGGCGGTTGCGTTGGGCGTTTTTTTCAATGATTTTCATCTCTTTGCCGTGGCAAATTTTATACTGGCTCACGTGTGCGTTTGCTGAGCAGTTTGAAACTTTAATAAATAGATGAGGTCTGTTGGTGATAAATGTCCAAAAAGTGCATAGCAAATACATATGCGTAGTCATAGTTTATTTGATAAGCATTGTAAAGCAATAATTCGTATTATTTTAAAATTATTTATCTTACAAAGAATAAATAAAATAGCTTAAATATAATTTTTATTTTAATAGGGGGAAAAATTGATTAAATTTTCTAGAAAGATTTAGATGAATATTGTTAAAATAAATAGTTAATTGATTTGTTCTTTTAATAAATAAAAAAAAGTAATCAGTTATTTTTAATCAAAGTATATTTTAGACTCTATTTATTAGATGAGTTAATACAGAGTTGGACAATATAAATTTATTATTTTATAAAATATATTTTTTCTTTTGATTTTATATAAAGATAATAAATTTATTTTGTCTTAATTAATAAATAAGGGAATAAAGTTTCTTTAGTTAAATATAATGGATTTGAATTATTATTTTTTAAAAAAATAAATATATAATAATAATTATTATTATTTTACTATTAGTGGGAGTAGTGGGTGACTGGTTGTGGCAATTTGTACTAGTGTCATATAATTCAAACATAGTAAAAACATAATTGTTTTAAAATGATACTGATAAGATTTGTATATTTTTACTTAATAAATAAATTAAATATAAAATAATATAGATGAATTTATTTAATTAATATATTAGTATTATTTAAGGAGATGTTATGAAATAAATATATAGATGTAATTTGATTAAATTTAATAATCATTTTATGACATTTTTTCTTCAAAATAAAGTATATTAGTTGTTTTTTTTAATTTTAATAAAATGAGACATAAAAATGATTAATTTGATATAAACATAATTCATTTTTATAAATGAATTGATCAAATTTAGTTATATTTATTAAATAGGTATATAATTATGAATTATTATCCTTAAATTTTAAAATAATTATGATGTAAAATAAATACTCAATATAACTATTCATAATAAATATTTTCTTATTTATCGTTGTAAAAAAATTTAAAAAAAGTTACATCGGAAAACATTCATATTTTTTTATATAAATAATAAATAAACAATTTAAATTATGAAAGAAAATGTAATAACCAAATCTATATATTAAAAAAAAAATTGACAATTACTTGAAAGCTAATATTTAGATAAAAAGTCTCCAAATAGATACTCAGCAAATTCTAATTAATCATCAAAATCAAAATTTAAAGATATATCAAATAGTAAGATTAATTTTAAAATATATATTAAAGTATCAAAATAATTCACCAAAATCACCACTATATTTTAAGGAAAACACTTGCGATAAAAATATCTTAACCTACGAGCCTCTAACTCCAGCAATGATTTACCAAAATGATTCAAAGATTTATACTGAAAATTGGAATCCACATATCTCCTGATTACCTTCAAACTCTGACCAAACTTCAACTTCTTATAGACATTCCTACAAACACGCCTCAAACCAAATAACACGGACCAAAATAAAACAGCCACAACCAAATTAATTTAAAGCATTCAAAACACAACCTGCAAATTTAATACCAGAAACGCAGGACAAAACCCAGGCAAAAAAACAACCTGATCAGCAACATATGCAAAACAAAGTCACCGTAGAAGACGACCATCTCCTCCACATCCAGGCCTTATTGGAAAACAGAACAAAAATAACAGTAAAAAAAAAGGAAATACCAAACAGCAAACCCTGAAACGACCCCCACGAATGCCAAAGAAGATGAAGAGATGGAACGCCTGAAATACCCCCCATGTAAGGGGAAAACCCCAGAAGAGAAATCGGTCGAAAGAGACGATGACGATGACGATGACGATGACGATGACGATGACGATGACGATGACGATGACGATGACGATGACGATGACGATGACGATGACGATGACGATGACGATGACGATGACGATGACGATGACGATGACGATGACGATGACGATGACGACAGACGTGCAGCGGATGGAAACACACGAGCAAAAGGACGGCTATAGAGTAACCCTCTCATTTAGTGTTTATTAATAACATCTTAGAATTTATAACAACCAAAATAATATTATATTAATATTAAATGAATCTAATTTAAATTTAATTAATATTAAATAAGTATAATTTAATGTAAAGACTAGAGTAAAGATAGACGAAGTGATAACAACTTATTGACATCGGATGGGAGATGACGAAAATTAGTTGGTACCGGAGACAACGAGGATATAAATTAAGAGTTTAGAATTTTGAAGAAAAATTAATTGTGAAACTCGAATGATTTTGTTATATAATATTATCGGTTAAAATAATATTTTAATATACTATAATAACGATTTAATTCTATCCGATCAATTTAAAAATTAATATAAACATAATGTATTGTTTTAAAAACAGTTTTAATTAATATAAAACAAATAGAATTATGTGATTTATAAAACTGTTTAACCAAGTTCAATTCAATCTGATTTGGTTCGTTTTTTGAACACATATAATTATAGTTATACTTTAACTTAAGCTATTTTGTTATTATCTTCTTAAGGGATACAGATATCATCTCACTTATTATCATTAAATAAAACTAAGATGGTATTTTTTTTATATCTTCAAACAATTTTAGTTAATATAAACCGAATTGAATTATGTGATTTATAAAAATGTTTAAACCAAGTTTTGTTTTTTTTAAATAAATAATTACGAACATACACATTCATTTACAATGAATGAGACTTAATCTCAAGTCCTTTTAATTAGCTGCTTGGAACATATGTAATAGTAAATTTCTTTTGTTTCATTAGGTTAGAATATGGAGAAATTATTCGTCATATGATTACGTCATAATAAAAAAAAATTAAATTAAAATTAATATGTTTTTTTAAAAAATAAATAATATATATAGAGAATAACTTATAATGAACATCAACTTATACACTTAATACATATTACATTGATAGAGTATTCTCTAACGAGTCTAGGTTTTTCTACTAATTTACTGCCCTAAATTAAGCCATTAATATGCACTAGTTTATTATAATTCGAAACACAAAAATCCAAAACGCAACCTAGTTCCTTGGAGCATGCTTCATTTCTGCGTACATATAGTTGCAATTATCTTTCAGTTTTTTTAACAACCCAACGATTACGGTGTCACATATTATAAAGGCTAGTATCACATACTTCTTACTTTTTTTTTATTGATAAGTACCTACTTTCTATTAAGGTATCCAAAAACCAAGCTGAATTGGTTTAAACTGAAAAATCGGTTCAAATCGGATCGAAATCGAATAGTTTTATAAATGAAATTAATCGGTCTAATTATAAAAATTATAAACCGGTTGGACCGGACCGAACCGGATTGATTTTATTAAATAATTAATTTTTTTCAATTAAGCATTGTATTGTTATCGTATATAAATAGAGAATTTTCACATTAACCCTAATCCTATTCCTTATTTCCTATGCATCTTTACGAGACTCAAAAAAACCCTAGCCAGCCACCGTCTTCTCCAACAGCACCCAATCACCTAGCCATCCTCACGTCACCTCCACCACCATCCAACCACCTTTTCCTCGCGTCGCCTCGCGTCGTATCATCCATGGACGAAATATGAATGTGGTCTATTGGTAGGAGTTTTTTGTTCCTCAATTAGGATCCAATGCGTGAACAACTTTTGTGAGAGGCCTATAAGTGCAAATTTTCTTACAAGAAATCATGTATTTCATTCATGAGTTAAACATGCTAAAATATATTTCTTTTTTATACGAGAAAAGATCTTATCAGGAGAGGTGATGGTGGATTATATTCCTAATCAAGAATAGGTAATAGATAACTAAATATAATAACTAAGCTTTTACCATTGTTATGCTCATGTTTCTAAAAGATAAAAATTAAGTTTAATGTTTTGCATAGAACATAAGCTCAAAGAAGGATATTAAGCAATAAATAAAAGGTATAGTAGTATATTATTATAGATTAGTAAATATATTAGAATCATATAATAGAGCATGTTTATGGGTGTTAGGAGTTTGTTATTTATGTTTGTTTCAGATTCTCTTTTCAAGTATTACTCATGTATTTCGTTACTAAAGCTTTCATGCTTTTCATGCTTTCATGCTTTTCATGTTTTTGTTACTCAATTAGTTACTTGTGTGTTTAATTTGAGTATTTTTATGTGTGTTTTTTTATTAATTAATTGTATTAAAGTTTTTTTAGTTTGTATGTTTAGTAACTAATTAATTATTTTGTTATTGTTTTATATTTTTAATATATAAATTTAATTATATATCCAACTAACAATATATTATAATTTATAGTTCAAACTTTAAATATAATATTAAGAAAATAAATTATTGGTATATACTTGTTACTCAATTAGTTACTTGTGTGTTTAATTTTAGTATTTTTATGTGTGTGTTTTTATTAATTAATTGTATTAAAGTTTTTTTAGTTTGTATGTTTAGTAACTAATTAATTATTTTGTTATTGTTTTATATTTTTAATATATAAATTTAATTCTATACCCAACCCTGCCTGCAAAATTTCAACTTAATAGAACCATAAACGACCTTTGATCGGAGCACTTAATGAAGGCTTACTGAAGAAGGAGAAACTGAAAACTGCTCAATATTTTTGCAGTAGCTCCTGCTTTTTTGCACTCGTTTTTCTCTGCAGATTACCCACACAACAAACCCTAAATGAGATTATTAATTAAAGCAATGAAATGAAATAATTTTCCCTTCTTACTCCATGGGCTTTTAAGCCCCATGGACTTCCCTTGGGCTCCTCCAAATCAAGAGGAAAACAGAACAAATCTCCCCCTTTTCCGATTAGATGGAAGGATCTGCCATCCTGGCAATTGAACAACAAACTTCAAGTTTTTCTCTTGACACTGCTTTTGTTAGCATGTCAGATCCATTCTCATCATTATGCATTTTCTCAAGTTCAAGCAACTTATTGTTAAGAATATCCCTTACCCAATGATACCTCAGATCAATATGCTTTGATCTTGAGTGAAATGCCGAGTTCTTCGTAAGGTGAATAGAACTCTGATTATCGCAAAATAACACATATTTCTGCTACTTGAAACCAAGTTCCCTTAAGAATTGTTTCATCCACAACAACTCCTTACAAGCTTCCGCTGTTGCAATAAACTCCGCCTCTACTGTAGAAAGTGCAACACACTTTTGCAATCTTGATTGCCAAGAAACTGCTCCACTAGAGAAAGTAATTAGATAACCTAAAGTAGACTATCGAGAATCTTCATCTTCTGCTAAATTTGAATCAATGTATCCAACTAACATTGGTTTCCCACTTCTAAAGTTAAGTGTTAACTTGGAAGTACCTCGAAGATATCTCATAATCCACTTTACTGTATCCCAATGCTCTCTTCCTGGATTCGAAAGAAAATGACTAACAACTCCAATTGCATGAGCTATGTCTGGCCTCATACACACCATTGCATATATTAAGCTTCCTACTGTTGAGGCATATGGAAAATTTTTCATATCTTCCTTCTCATTATCTGTTGAAGGACCTTGACTCGATCTCAACTTAAAGTGATTAGATAAAGGAGAAGAAACCACTTTAGCTTTATCCATATGAAACCATTCAAGTACTATATTGATGTACCGTTCCTGTGACATGTACAACTTCTTTCTTTTCTTATCTCGACAAATTCGAATACCAAGAATTTGTTTTGCTAGCCCAAAGTCCTTCATGGAAAAGGACTTACTTAACTGTTTCTTCAAATTATCAATTCTTGAAGAATTTCTACCAACAATCAACATGTCATCAACATATAGCAATAAAATGATAAAATCATCATCAAAGAATTTTTGCACAAAAACACAGTGATCAGAAGTAGTCTTCTTGTAACCATGCTTCCCCATAACTAACTCAAACTTCTTATACCATTCTCTAGGTGCTTGCTTCAACCCGTAGAGGCTTTTCTTTAACCGACATACGTAATCCTCTTTTCCTTTAGCCTCAAAACCCTATGGTTGTTCCTTATAAATCTCTTCCTCCAACTCACCATGAAGAAAGTTAGTTTTCACATCCATTTGCTCAATTTCTAAATCCAAGCTTGCTGCTAGACCTAGAACAACACGTATGGAAGACATCTTCACAACAGGAGAGAAAATATCATCAAAATCAATACATTTTCTCTAACTGAATCCCTTGACGACTAGTCTAGCTTTGTATCATGGTTGTGAATTTTGTTCTTCTTACTTCACCCTTTAGACCCACTTGTTCTTCAAAGCTCTCTTACCCTTAGGCAAATTTACCAGCTTAAACGTGTGATTGTCATACAATGACTGCATCTCATCTTCCATAGCACCAACCCAGTGTGCTCTGTTTTCATCTTCCATCGCTTCTGCATAAAATTGAGGTTCTCCCTCATTTGTCAATAACACATACTCATCTGTATCATACCGTGTGGAAGGACGTTGGTCTCTAGTAGACCTCCTGGGTGGAATTTCTGGTTCTGGCAACTGATCAGTAGTTTGGTGATCTATTTCAGCTTTCATATCTGCATCATCTGAACCCTGTTGATCATCTTGAACATTTTGTTCCATCTGTACCGATGAAGGAACCAGATCTAGTATAGTTTGATTTTCTATAAACACAACATCATGACTCCTTACCAGTTTCTTCTCAACTGGATCATAAAATCTGTAGCCAAATTCATCCAGACCATAACCAACAAAGATACATTGTCGTGTCTTCACATCGAGCTTAGATCTCTCATCTTTTGGTATATGCACAAGTGCCTTGCAACCAAAAACGTGAAGATGATCATAAGAAACATCTTTGCCAGTCCAAACTCTGTTTGGTACATCAAACTGAAGAGGAACACATGGTGTGAGATTAAGAACTTGTACAACTAACTGTATTCAAAGCCTCACCCTAGAAAGATCTTGGCAACTCAGCATGTGAAAGAAGACATCTTACTCTTTCAACCAATGTCCTAATTCATTCTCTCATCCAACCCATTTAACTGAGGAGTCTTGGGAGGTGTCTTTTGATGTCGAATGCCCTGATGCCTACAATACTCATCAAAAGGACCTGAATACTCTCCTCTATTATCTATTCTGATGCACCGCAATTTCTTCCCAGTTTGTCTCTCCACTAAGGGTTGAAACTATTTAAACACATCTAATACTTGATCTTTGCTATTCAAGGTATACACCCATAACTTTCTTGAACAATCATCTATGAAGGTCACAAAATAACTGGCACCACCCAAAGTTTTTGTTTTCATAGGACCACATACATCTGAATGTACCAAATCAAGTATGTATTGTTTTCTTGAAGGAGGGGAACTCTTGAAAGAAACTCTATTTTGCTTCCCTGCCAAACAATGAGTACATCTTCTTAAACAAACATCATTCATTCAAGAAAGAAGATTCTTTTTAGTCAATACTACCAAGCCTTTCTCACTCATTTGAGCAAGTCCCTTATGCCATAATTCTGATGTGAGCTCATTTGTCACAGCATTAATAACACCTTTAAAGAGTCTCGCTTGCAGTATATACAAACTGGAATGCTTATTCACACGAGCAACAACTATAGCACCTTTAGTAAGTTTCCATTGACCATTACTAAAGGCATTGCAATATCCTTCATCATCAAGTTTACCTACAAATATCAAGTTCAAACAAATTTCAGGAATATGCTTTACCCCTCTAAGAAGTAGCCTCGTGCCATTATTCATCTCCAAACACACATCTCTAATACCAATGACTTTAACCAAGCCATCATTACCCAACTTCACTATCCCAAAGTCACCTACTGTATAGGATGTAAAGAAGTCCTCTCGAGACGTAGCATGAATGGAGGCTCCACTATCAATAACCCAACTGACCTCGTGACATGCAACATTGACAACATCTTCATTATAAACAACGAGAAAGTCTTCTGAACTAGCGGTGGCAACTCGATCATTTTCTTTACCAACATTATCCTCTTGTTCTTTGTCTTTCTTCTTGTTATCCCGCTTCAACTGTCTACAATATTTCTTGATCTGCCCTTTCATGCCACAGTGATGACACTCAATAGTAGAAAACCTATTGGGCTTACTTCTTCCTTTTTCTTTGCTCTTGAAACCTCTGCTTTTACTCCTCCCTCTTCTTTCTGTAACCAAAATCTCTGACTGTTGAAAAGACCCATGTGATTTTCTTCTTATTTCTTCATTCAAAACACTACTCTTAGCCAGATTCATGTTGATTACACCATTTGGAACTGAGTTACTTAATGACATTCTAAATGTTTCCCAAGAGTCCGGCAACATACCCAATAAACACAACCCCTGAATCTCATCATCAAACTTGATACCCATTCTAGCTAAATTTGATTATTCCTTGGAACATATTCAAGTGATCTGTCAATGGAGTTCCATCTTGGTACCTTAAAGCCATCAAATGCTTTATAAAAAACATTTTATTATTTCCTATTTTTCGAGCATACAACTCTTCAAGTTTATTCCATAGTGACCGTGCATGTATTTCTCCACTAATATGATTCAAAACATTATCATCTACCCACTACCTTATATACCCACTCACTTGTCGATGTAACAAAATCCATTCTTCTTCAGAGAATTTTCTTGGCTTTTCAAAGGCAAATACCAGTAAATGAAATTGTTTGACATAAAGGAGATCTTCCATTTTCCCTTTCCAAGTGTGATAATTAGAACCATTCAAAGTAACCATTCTACTCAAATTTGCTTCCATTATTCAACACAAGAAATTCCACAATAATAACCACAACTCTGATACCACTTTGTTAGGAGAATCACAATTTCAATTCGAACTTGATCAAGCTCTAAACAGCGGAATTAAACCTATTCTCCTTCTTTATGTGACTCTTTTAGGAAACAAATAAATAGAGCTTAAAATAAAACATGCACAAAATCAACACAAGCAATTTATGTGGAAAAACCTTCCTGGTGTAAGAAGGAAACAACCGCGGTACTTCTTTCTCAAAACGTCCACTATCAAGAAACAATTCTACAACAGTTCTCTCTAGTTTCAAGAAGAATGGAGAGATCTAACCCAATTCGGAGTCACTGTTCACTGCTCATAATTTCTCAACCCGGTGAGCCAAATCCAAATCCTACCATACATATTAAATAGTCTTGAGTCATGAACCTGCCTGCAAAATTTCAGCTTAATCGGACCACAAACGATCTTTTTTTGGAGCACTTGATGAAGGCTTGCTGGAGAAAGAGAAAATGAAAAAACTGCTCAGTTTTTCTGCAGCAGCTCCTGCTTTTCTGCACTCGTTTTTCTCTGTAGGATTCCCACACAAAAACCCCTAAATGAGTTTATTAATTAAAGTAATGAAATGAAATAATTGCCCATTCTTACTCCATAGGCTTTTAAGCCACGTGGGCTTCCATAAGGCTCCTCCAAATCAAGAGGAAAACTAAACACTAACAATATATTATAATTTATAGTTCAAACTTTAAATATAACATTAGGAAAATAAATTATTGTTATATACTTGTCTATAATATATATTAAGACAAAAAGTAGACAACCTGTTTGTAAAAATTTTAATTATACAAGTCATATTAGTTGGGGTTTATACATTATGTGAGTTATATAAATATATGATAGGAAAGTAATAAAACGTTGGATTAGCTATAAAATTATGCCTAAAAATTATTTTCTTAAGTATAGATTTTATTTTTTTAATGGATGGAATTAGTCCTAAAAAGGTATCTAATTAGTTATTTTAGTTTCGAAATGATTTTTTATTAAGTATAAAAGGTTATATTTTAATATATTAAGAATATGTACTAATCTATTTTCTATATATAGGTGATGATTTATATGAGTTTATTGGACCAAGTCAAATTTTAGACTTTATTATGTTTCTTATTGAAGACATTGAACCTGAAATTCATCCGGATGAAATGAAAAATCCATCATAGAGTTTAAATGACTCATCTTCAAAAAGAGGAATAGAAGTAAGTAATATTCACCTCAATAACAAATCTGATATGAAAAAACCAAAAAATTTCAAGTCAAAAATATGGAATCATTTTTCATATATTTTACCCTATGATGTGAAAAAACCTAGAGCTACATGTTATTATGGTAAAAAAAGTTATGATACTCATCCCCCAAGGAATGAAACTACTTTAATGATATATTACTTCAAAAATTTATGTAAGAAGATTCCTAAATAAGTAGATAAAGGACAAAAGATGTTAAGTTTTCAAACACAAAAAAAGGAGAGGGTGATATGATAACTCATAAATTAGTTGTTGCATCATTTGATGCAAAACATGCTAAAGTTGCTTTGGCAAAAATAATTATTATTGATGAATTATCTTTTAAGTTTGTTAAGGGTGAGGGATTTAAAGATTTTATAGCTAAAATTTGTCTTAAGTTTCATGTATCATCTCGTTAAACAATTTCTAGAGATGTGTTTTAAACTTTATTTAGATGAGAAAAAAAGTTTGAGAAACTTTTTCATAAATGAAAAGTAAAGAATTTGTCTAGCTAGTTATTGTTGGACTTCAATTCAAAATATTAATTATATTTGTTTAACCACTCATTATATTGACAAAGATTGAAAATTACAAAAGAGAATTATAAATGTTTTTCAAGTTGAAAATCATAAAGGTGATACAATTGGGAGAGTAATAGAACATAGTTTGCGTGATTGAGGTATATGTAAGGTATTTACCATAACACTTGATAATGCTTCCTCAAATGATACTGATGTATCATACTTGAAAAGGAAGCTAAAAAATTCGATTGATGGACTTGTTATGATTTGGGAGTTTTTTCATGTGCAATGTTGTGCTCACATTTTGAATTTGGTTGTAAGAGAAAGACTTAAAAATCTTCACAATACTATTATGAGTATTCATTGTGCTATAAGTATGTTAAATCATCTCCTTTGAGATTATAAAAGTTTAAAATGTGTTATATTAAGGAAAATATTGAGTCCAAAGGAAGTGTCGTGCTAGACATGCTTACAAGATGGAACTCCACATATCTAATGTTAAAATCTTCTTTAGATTTTCAAAAAAGCATTTGATCGTCTTGAGGAAGAAGAATGAGCAAAATTTATTTCTTATTTTCATAAGGAGCGATCGAATGTTGGGCCTCCAACATTAGATGATTGGAAGAATACTAATATTTTTGAAGACTTTTTATGACTTTATTTTAGCATTCAGTGCATCTTTATGTACCACATCAAATTTATATTTTACAAAATTGCATAACATTCAATCTCGAATACTTACATGGTGTGGTTTTGATGATTTGTTGTTGACAAATATGGCTACTAGCATGAAAACAAAATTTGAAAAGTATTGGAGAAATGTAGATAAGACTAATAAGATGTTGTATGTTGCATTTGTAATTGATTCAAGGTACAAATTAGAGTATTTAGAATTCCTATTTGAAGAGATTTATGATTTAAAAATTATTCAAAAATTGAGAGATAATGTCAAAAATACTTTTATGGATCTGTTCAAAGGTTACTATATGATGGAAAGGATTTTCAATCTAATGTGACTCAATCACAAGATGTAATAGGAAGGATTCCTTCATCTGAGGAAGCAAGAAAGTTGAAATTTCTTAAACGCTTAGAGGAGAAAAATAGTTTAGAGTTGAAGACTGAGGTTGAGAAATATTTGAACACCCCATGTGAAAATGTCATGTTGGATAAGTTTGATATATTGAAATGGTGTAATGCAAATTCTTTTAGGTTTTCTATCATCTCTTTCATTGCACGTGATGTGTTAGCAATTCAAGTTTCAACTGTTGCATCCGAATCAGCTTTTAGCACATAAAGGGCGCATTCTTGATCCATTTAAGAGTTCTTTGAATCCTAAAATATTAGAGGCATTAGTATGTAGTCAAAATTGGTTATGTTCTTCCATTAATAATGATTATATCGTTTTACCAAAATACAATGATGACCTAGAGATTTATGAAGATGTTGATTTTATTTTATTGTAGAGTTCATTAAAGACACTACATTGATCATTGATGATTAATAATGAGTAAGTTTTAAATATTATTATCTAATGATATATTGTTATTGATTGTGAGTTTGGATGTTTATATATGTTTAAGAATTCTATGTAAATGAAATATTTGGAATTCATTTCTTCATGTCTAATATTTTTTTATTTTAGATTTCGATAATATATGTATTTATTTATGTATTTAACAATAACATCTATCTATGTATGATGATCAATGGGCATCATATTTGATTGTATCCTATTAAACTATAACATATTAAACTGAATCATATTTATGTATTATTAATTGTTCAAAACCGTTAACCAAACCGTTCGGTTATAACCTTTTGGATAACCAAATGGTTCAGTCTGGTCCAATTTGAACTATATGAACATTCTGATTTGGTTAAAAAAAATTATTCAAAACCAGACTGGACCGAACCATAGACACCCTTCGTTTCTACTCATTCTTGCGTATATTTTCTTTATATCATGTTATTTTTTAAGAATTATTTTAAAAATTAGATAAGTTATTTATATTTGAGTAAATAAATTTTTTTATCACTAAATTTTGGAGTTACAAAAATATAATAAAACTTTGATTTATTATTTTCATACCATTAGTCTTTACAATTATTATAAAAATATTATCAATTTTTTTTATTACTTTCATATATTTAAACTTTACAAAATGTTATAAAAGTATTATCGATATCAATCATTTAATGGAAGTTAATAGTAACTTATAGATATATCGATTTTATATTTGCTATATTTATAAAATTTAAAGGTACGAAAGTAATAAAAAAAAATTCAATGATATTTTTATAATTTTGTTAATTTTAATGATATGAAAATGATAATGAATAAAAGATTGATGATATTTTTTTAATATTATTTAAACTTTGATGCTAAAAATATTTATTTGTTATTTATATTTTTAGATAATATTTACGCGTATAAAAATATAATTAATGTGTGCACAATATTTACCATTCATTTTCACATATAAACTATTTGAATTACATTTTACGGAAGCCAAAAAAACATTAGCGCCCCTCTCAACCCTTATTTTATATTAATAGGAAATATGTATAAATAAATAGCTAGCTAGCCCATTTGATCAGCTATTAAATTTGTTTGGTTATGAAATGATCAAGGCAATCAATAGTTATAACTGACTCAGTTATGCGAATTGTATCGAGATTTGACGAACTCTATGATTTTAATTTAATTTGAGTTAATAAAAGTAAACTTAAATTTAAATTAAATATAAATGAATTAGTATAAACTAATTAAAATTGTCAATTTCATGTTTAGTTAATTGAATTTTTTTCATGAATAAAAAAATATATTTAACAATAATTTTTTTTAAATTAATACCGAATAAATAACTCATACACATAGTTCAATCTATAGAGATAGTACAATTTCTCACCCACAATATTTACATTTTTACTGAAATATTATAAGTCATTGTCTTAAAGTATGTCCATAATTATGATCCTTTTGATGTCATTTTTTGGTCCTTTGAATTTAAAAGAACGTTAAGATTGGTTTATCTCCATCTATTGAATTTCCGTTACATTAGTTATATTATGTTCATCCATCTCTATATTATTTCTTTGATTAAAATTGAATCATGTTTGTAAGTTAATGACCAAAAATTAAAAAAAAATAAAAAAATTAATTAACCAAAAGTTAGAATACATAATATAAAATTATCATATATAATAATGTACTTTTGTTCTAGATGTACAAAATTAATTTTTTATTAGATAAAATAAATTTATCAATACTAATTCAAGAGTTATGAATATAATATAGTAATTACTAATATATTATATTTTAAGTCATAATTGCATGAGGTTGTTTTAATATTATTTTTTTATTTCCTCAAATTTTATTTGTAGTTGATTTATTAATATGAACATAACAAAACTAAAGTTAGGACTTATTTAGAATCCATATGAATTCATAGATAATGATTTTTTTTTTATTTTGAAAGAAAATATTTTCATTATAAGTATAAAAAAAATTATATTTCTTAAATTTTTAATTTTTAATTTAATGTATAGGTTGTAACATGTTATAGTTTTTTTATTTTTATTTTATATCGAGTTAATAGATTAGTCGAATCCAGATTTATTTTTTTGAATTATTTTAATGGTCTTAAATTTAACTCGAATTTAATTGGTTCATGTTTTATTCTAATTCAATGATTCAGAATCTATTCGATCAAAGTTATACACTTATTTTGTTTGTATTGGTTATCAAAGTAAAAAAATAATGTATTCCAATAATTTTTATGAGTTGTCATCTATTACTAGGTTTTTTAATTTTATCCGATGAGACAAATCTTTGTGTGCATCTTCGAATGGAGGGAGAATCAAAAGAACTAATTTGAGAACTAACATTGAGGATGAAAGAGGCTACGTTTAGTTTGACGAATCAAGCATGGGATAATATTGTTATATCTTATCGTGTTACTCGTAACATATATTCATTAAATTAAATATTATTTTAATTATATATGTATTTATTTAAAAATATATTATTTATAATATCTAAGACTTTAAGCTAGCAAGTATACTTTAAATCGAAACCTATTTACTACCAAGCTATTGTCTATATTATGTTAATTTTATTTATAGTAAATGATTAAGTGTAGATTAATTATATTACATGCTTGATTTCGTTTATTTTATTTAAAAAAATATATATTTTTAGAAACAATTATAAATTTGAGGTTTCTGTTTCCTGATGGGGGATTCCCATTCACCAAGGTACGATCCCTTAATAGTCTCCATAATTATTTAAAAAAAATTGGTATAATTATTTCTTTATGTTTTCTTATTTTTTTGACTGAGTTTTTTCGATTTTTTTAAGAGGATATGTCATGGTTTAAAATAGAGTTATGAGCTCAAAAATTTAAACTGTAGAAGACGTAATTTTGGATATTTTAATCCTTATTAAGAAAAATAAGGTTTTAATTTTATAAAATTTAAATAAATTAAATCAAATTATTTATATATGTTAAATTAGGATGATTAAACCTATAAAAACTTATTTGATTTAGTTATAACCTTCTAGAATATAATCACAAAAATATATATATATTAAAAATATTTTATATTATTATAAATTAAACAGTATTTCTTCGATTTTTGACGTATTATTAACATTTTTACCTTAATTCGAAACATAATTATCCCAAAAATAATAATATTTTTATTTATTTATCTATTCTCAATTAAAACAATAAAAATAATTTATTATTCTTAAGTTTTCAACTTAATAACACCGTGTTAAATAATAATGAATTTAACTATATTAATTTACATATACTATTATATTTGTAATATATTACGTAAATGGTTCGATTTTACTTCAATAATTTAAAATTTTTACAAAATAAATTAAGTAAAAAAAATTGAATTGAATTTTTGGAAACAATTTTATTTTATTTTATTTTAAATATATGATATAAATAATTGTCACTTGCACGTCACTGTTACCTTAAATACATGTAATATTGTTTGATTTATGGGTATTTTCTACCTATATTAATTAACACGTTAAAATTAAATATATATTCTTAACTCTCGAAAAAATTTACTCTCTCACTCAAAAGAAAGTATCCTATGCACTTCCCATCTTCCGTAGTAATAAAGTGGCTTTTCGTTTATAGGTGTTCTTCATTCACTTTACACATTCTTCCACCATATATATATATATGTATGTATGCTCATATATAACAAAGACTAATTTTCAAATGGAAAATTTTGGGAAAAATTATCTTCAATGTGGTTAATTACATCCATTTCTCCAAAACTACTCTATATTTTCGATGATTTTATAATTATAACAACTTGTATACACAATTTTATGATATGACTGAAATAAATCTGCCCATGTCCCTTATGAAGCAGCAAGCCAGTTGTTCATGTTGATGATCTAAATAATGATTTTATAATGTTGTTTTAAAGTTTATTTGTTCCTTAAAAAATGTGTTGTTATTAAAAAAAAATTACTAAATAATAATAAATAAAAAAATTGATTTTGTCATTATCAATTATAAAATTACCAAGTGGTGCCCTAATACACAATACGACAACCTTATAAATAATTGAAAATATCATTAATAAATTTAACACTATCTTGTAGCTGTACATGCACGTGTATACCTTTTGGCTTTTTCCTTCTAGACTTTCTACAAATTTAGTCTTAAAATTTAGTAATCTGTATCCAGTTCGATCCCTTTTGTCGAATTTCGATTAGATTTAATTTATGAAATATTATTTATTTTGTTGGCTTTTTGAAATGGTCATTTAATTAAGAATGGGTTTGGCCGTTTGTGGGGACGGGGACCTTACAGAAATGAAGACAATTTAGAAGGTGAAAGCGCTTATAGAATTATTGGGTTGCTACAAGAAAAGCACCACAGCTGGCCTTTCCGCTTTTACTTTCACTCTCATTTATAAAACCCTTTTCTAATTTAACAAAATTATCAAAAAAATAATAATAATAATAATATCTTTAAAATTTATAATAAAAATAATACTATAATAACATTAAAAATCGAATATAAATTATTATATTTTAATTTAAATTATATCTAATTAAACGGTACTTAAAATGAAATAATATGAAAAACTTTTTTAATAGTAAAAATATATAAAACATATCGTAAATATTATTATTTTTGTAGTTATAAGTTTTAAAGATATTAAATGATTTGAATTTTTTTTAATAGTAAAAATATATAAGTCATGTATAAGAGTTACTATTTTTGTAGTTATAAATTTTAAAGATGTTAAATGATGCGAAAAAACTTTTAATAATAAAAATATATAAATTATTAACATATGTTATTTATATAGTTATAAGTTTTAAATATATTATATTTATTATTATTTTTAATTATTTTGAATAATAATAATAAAATTATTTTAAGAGTACATCATTAACATTTGTTAAGATCGATGCACTTTAGTCTTTATTATTGTTTTTTTTTTACACTTTAGTTATTTTTTATACATATTTATTTTTGTCAAAAAAAAATTGAGTTGGATAAATTTAACCATATTTGTAGGATAGTAGTAAATATTTGAAGAGAAAATATATCAAAAAGTTGAAAAAAAATATTATTAAATAATTTAAATTATCAAAATTAGTTAAAAATGATTCAAATATCTACAATTATAACATATGATTAAATAAAGTATATAAATTTTGAATTAAAATATTAAATAGAATGTATTTAATATATGAAAATAATGTTTACATTTTTTTCTTCTTTTTCTTTAAAAAAGAAGCTACCATGCAGCAACCTAAAATCTAAAAACAATGCTTTATTGCTTCAAGTCTTCAGTCTTTTGACTTTTGGAGAATATTATTCAAACAAAATACCCTCTTTTCCCAAATTCCAAAAAACATTTACTTTTTTTTTTAGATTCAACGTAATTAAAAGGCCTTGTCTGGGGAAGGAGAGGCCAATATGTGATTTCTTTTAGGAGTTATATTGGTATATTTATTTATATAAAAAAATAATTGCATCATGTTAAAACACTATTAATTTACTTCATAGGTATACTTTCATAGGTACACACTATCTATACAGCTAAGATTTTATTTATTTATTTTATAAATTTAATCTTTAAACATCATCTGAATTAGTGTAAATTTCATCAAATTTGAGTGAGCTTTGTTCAAATTCATCATTTGGTGTATTTTTTGATAAAATTAAAGATTAATTAAATTTATAATTTGTTTAAATTGTACTTTTATTAAAAAAAAATAAGTGAACTCTCTTCACATGTGATTTCCATGGATGTTTTTAACTGAGATTTTTAATAATTTTTATAAATTTTTAAAATCAAGAATTATTCAATTAAGATTCATTAGTTTTGCCTGCAATTATTTATCTTACATATTTACAATTATCTGTCATGCACTCAAGCTTTACCAAAACAATTTCACATCAAAAGTGATTCTCACTGACAGGGGAGGATTTAGGTAATTTCTCTCTAACTGTAGATAAATAAATTTTTAAGTACAATATTTATACATAATTTTTAGATATAATATTTAAACTTTAAACTTTTAAAATTAAATATCTAAAAAAATTAATAATTTAAACATATTTTGATGTATTTTTTTCTTAGGTTGCTAAAGTTTCCTTTCATACGATTTAAAACAACATATAGTTATTGGTTGTTTCGACATCATCTTATTTGTAAGTAACCAATACCATCTCATAGTTTTTATTAAGAAAAAAGGAAAATACCACTAAAACACTTTGAATTCTTTATCTATTTTTTAGATTAAAGTAATCCCTTTTTATTGAAAAATTTCACTCTAAGGGACAAAATTTATTATTTTAGTTAAAATTAAAACAAAATGCAAAATTATAATTAGTCTTGAAGTTTAGCTTAAAAATGCATTTTATTCTTTAAATTGTTTAGTTAGACACTCCTAATTTCATTATTATAAAAAAAATATAATTGATTCTTTATTCTTATTTGGACAAGATGTGCTCATTTTTAATAATCAAGAAATTATAAGTATTTATGGTTTAAATAGGAGATTAAAAATACTTATTTTTCGTAACAAGTAGACTAAAAGTATCAAACTAATTATATTAAGACTAGAGTGCATTTTTTTAAAAATAAAAATAAAAGGACCTCTAGTATTACACAACCAAATTAAAATGTGTTACATGTAAATTTATTTGTAGTTAATAACATATTTTGATATGAAAATGATACTAGAAAATATCAGTTTGCTTGTGACCAAAAAGGGTCACACAAATTAAATTATGTCACTTTATAATAATAAAAATGGAATAAAGTGGTAAACAATTAGGTCATTCATCACCTAAATGCTCTTTTAGTAAAAGAAATGATTCTTAGGTTACCCACCAAAAATATAGTTTGTATCACAAGCGTAAAAAATGAAAACAAAACAAAATTTCCTAATTCTGTGTATAAAAAAGGAGAACTTTTTTTTTGTAAAAACTATTATATATTATAAATGATTTAATAAATTTTCATTAAATTTTATTATATTAATTATTGTACTTACCAATAACACGAGTCATATCATTTGAGATTCTCATATACTTAAGCTAATTTATCATCTATTAAAGTGTATGTTTAGGTTTTGGAATTTGGTTATTACTTTTAGTCCATTTAGAATGCCTTCTCTTTTTTGTTTGAAGGAGTTTTTAAATATATCAAAATATTTTTAAGTGTATTTGACAATTTTTATAAGAAATACTTTTAAAATTTTGAGAAGTTATATTTGTGTTTTAAAAAAAAAAGATATATAACACTTACTTTTGGAAAAAGCATTAACGTGGAATGAGAAGTAAAGATGGAAAAAATATACGGAAGGGAGAGAAAATTAGATGATTTTAGGGTTAGAATTTTACTAATATAAATAGGAGAAAAGATAGAAAAAAATTATCGTGAAACTAATATTCAATTCATAATTTAAATCTAATGGAATACGAACTTAACATATTTATTTATAAGTGTTTGTTATGTTCTAGATATAATAATATATTTAAAACTAACTAAAATTCAAATAAAGATTAATATAATCTTAAATATAATAAAATATAATCAGATAAATACTAATAATTTAAAGAATATTATTGCTATTCCCATCAATTCTTTCATTGGAAAAGAACTCTACTCAAACGAATTAAATTGTAAACCAACAAGCAAAACTTTAATAATAATGGCAAGCAATCCTTACGGTTTTTGATACAACCACAGAGGATAAGCATAAGTATTTGGGGAAACTTCCAAAAACTCAAATATCTAATAGTTGGTTAAAAGTTAGAGCACAAAAATAAATTCATGTAAAGGTTTGAGTACACTGTGACATGAAGACAAGTATATGTCAAGAAAATCACAATAACAATTCAAATTTAATCAAGTTCTAAACAATAGAATTAAATTTATTCTACTTCTTTGTGTGAATCTTTTAGGAAACAAATAAATAGAATTCAAAATAAAACATGTACAAAATTAACACAACTAATTTACGTGGAAAAACCTTCTTGGTGTAGGAAGGAAACAACCACAACACTCATATCCAAAACTTCCACTATCAAGAAATAATTGTACAAAATTCTCTCTAGGTAAAACTAGAGGCAAAAAATCAACAACATAATCAAGAATACAACTTCTTGGAAACTAACAATTATTTCAAGAAAATAGAGAGATCTAACCCAATTTCATAGTCACTGTTAACGGCTCAAAATTTTCCAAACCGGTTATCAAAATCCAAATCTCACCGTACATATTAAAGAGTCTTGCGTCGTGAATCTGATTGCAAAATTTCAGCTCAATCAGACCACAAACAACCTTCCATCGAAGTACTCAATGAAGACTTGCTAGAGAGGAGAAAAACTGAAAAACTGCTCAATTTTTTGATGCTTTAGCTCTTGTTTTCTCTACAGAATACACTCTCAACAAACCCTAAATGGGTTTATTAATGAAGTAATGAAATGAAACAATTACCCCTTCTTACTCCATGGGCTTTTAAGCCACATGAGCTTTACTTGGGCTTCTCCAAATAAGAGGGAAACCTAACAAATCTTCCCCTTTCCCGATTAGATGGAGGGATCACAAACTTCAATTTTTTTCTCTCGGCACTGCTTTTGTCAGCATGTCAAATCAATTCTCATCAGTATGGATTTTCTCAAGTTTAAGTAACTTATTGTTAAGAGTATCCCTTATCCAATTATACCTCACATCAATATGTTTTGATCTTGAGTGAAATGCCGAGTTCTTCGCTAGGTGAATAGAACTCTGATTATTGTAGAATAACACATATTTCTGCTGCTTGAAACCAAGTTCTCTCAAGAACTGTTTCATCCACAACAACTCCTTACATGCTTCCATTGCTGCAATAAACTTTGTCTATACTGTAGAATGTGCAACACACTTTTACAATCTTGATTGCCAAGAAACTGCTCCACTAGAGAAAGTAATTAGATAACTTGAAGTAGACTTACGAAAATCTTCATCTCTTGCTAAATCTGAATCAGTGTATCTAACTAACACTGGTTTTCCACTTTCAAAGCTAAGTGTTAACTTGAAAGTATCTCAAAGATATCTCATAATCCACTTTATTGTATCCCATTTCTCTCTTCCTGGATTCGAAAGAAAACGACTAACAACTCCAACAACATGAGCTATGTATGGCCTTGTACACACCATTGCATACATTAAGCTTCATACTGTTGAGGCATGTGAAATTTTTTTCCATATCTTCCTTCTCTTTATTTGTTGAAGGGTCTTGACTCGACCTCAACTTAAAGTGGTTAGATAAAGGAGAAGAAACTACTTTAGCTTTATCCATATGAAATCTTTAAAGTACCTTGTTGATGTACCGTTCCTATGACATGTACAACTTCTTTCTTTTCTTGTCTCGACAAATTTGAATACCAAAAATTTTTTTTTGCTGGCCCCAAGTCCTTCATGGAAAAGGATTTACTCAACTACTTCTTCAAATTATCAATCCTTGAAGAATTTCTGCCAGCAATCAACATGTCATCAACATAGAGCAATAAAATGATAAAGTCATCATTAGAGAATTTCCGCACAAAAATACAATGATCAGAAGTAGTCTTCTTGTAACCATACTCCCCCATAACTGACTCAAATTTCTTATACCATTGTCTAGGTGCTTGCTTCAACCCGTAAAGGCTTTTCTTTAACCGACATATATAATCCTCTTTTCTTTTAACCTCAAAACCCTCTGACTGCTCCATATAAATCTCTTCCTCCAACTCACCATGAAGAAAGACAGTTTTCACATCCATTTGCTCAATTTCCAAATCCAAGCTTGCTGCTAGACCTAGAACAAGATGTATGGAAGACATCTTCACAACAGGAGAGAAAATATCATCAAAATCAATACCTTTTCTCTGACTGAATCCCTTGACGACCAGTCTAGCTTTGTATCATGGTTGTGAATTGTGTTCTTCTTGCTTCACCCTGTAGACCCACTTGTTCTTCAAAGCTCTCTTACCCTTAGGCAACTCGATCATTTTCCTTGCCAACATTACCCTCTTGCTCTTTGTCTTTCTTCTTGTTATTACGTTTCAATTGTCTACAATATTTCTTGATGTGCCCTTTCATAACACAATGATGACACTCAACATTAGAAAACCTATTGGACTTGTTTCTTCCTTTTTCTTTGCTCTTGAAACCTCTACTTTTACTCCTCCTTCTTCTTTCTGTAACCAAAATCTCTGACTGTTGAGAAGACCCATGTGATTTTCTTCTCATTGCTTTATTCAAAACACTTCTCTTAGCTAGATCCATGTTAATTACACCATTTGGAGCTGAGTTACTTAATGACATTCTAAATGTTTCCCAAGAGTCCAGCAACGTACCCAATAAACACAACCCCTGAATCTCATCATCAAACTTGATACCCATTCCAGCTAATTGTTTGATTATTCCTTGGAACGTATTCAAGTGATCTATCAATAGAGTTCCATCTTGGTATCTTAAAGCCATTAACTGTTTTGTGAGAAACATTTTATTATTTCCTATTTTCCGAGCATACAACTCCTCAAGTTTATTCCAAAGTGACCATGCATGTATTTCCCCACTAATATGATTCAAAAAATTATCATCTACCTACTGCCTTATATACCCACAGACTTGTTGATGTAACAAAGTTCATTCTTCTTCAAACAACTTTTTTGGCTTCTTAGAAGAAAATACAGGTAAATGAAACTGTTTAACATAAATGAGAGCTTCCATTTTTCCTTTCCAAGTATGATAATTAGAACCATTCAAAACAAGAAATTCAACAATAATAACAACAACTCTGATACCACTTTGTTAGGAGAATCACAATAACAATTTGAACTTAATCAAGTTCTAAACAGCGAAATTAAACCTATTCTCCTTCTTTGTGTGAATCTTTTAGGAAAAAAAATAGAGCTCAAAATGAAACATGCACAAAATCAACACAACTAATTTATGTGGAAAAATCTTCTCGGTATAGGAAGGAAACAACCACGACACTCCTATCCAAAACTTCCACTATCAAGAAATAATTGTATAAAGGTTCTCTCTAGGTAAAACTAAAGGCAAATAACCAACAACATCATCAATAATACAACTTCTTGAAAACTAACAATTATTTCAAGAAAATGGAGAGATCTAACCCAATTTCATAGTTACTGTTCACGACTCAAAATTTCCTAAACTGGTGAGCCATATCCAAATCCCACCGTACAGATTAAATAGTCTTGAGTTGTGAACCTGCTTGCAAAATTTCAGCTCAATTAGACCACAAATGACCTTCTAACGGAGCAATTAATGAAGACTTGCTGGAGAGGAGAAAAACTAAAAAAACTTCTCAGTTTTCTACTGCTGTAGCTCTTGTTTTCTCTACAGAATACACTCTCAACAAATCCTAAATGAGTTTATTAATGAAGCAATGAAATGACATAATTATCTCTTCTTACTCCATTAGCTTTTAAGTCACATGTGCTTTACTTGGGCTTCTCCAAATAAGAGGGAAACCAAACAGTATCTTGTGAGAATATGTTGGTTATGACAACATGTTCATATCTGATTAGGGGTGCATCAACAACATCTTAACTCAAGCATTCCTTTATATTAAAGGATTCAAATGACTCATTTTAAATTTTTCCAAAAATCTATGTTAACCTTACCAAGCATTATTGCACATGTTTTACATCTTCTTGTAATTTTTCCAAGGATCATTGCATCTCAATAATTATATTATGTCTTTGAGAGTTCCAAGCTCAATATCATTTTTTATACGAATTTCTTAAGGTGGTATAGACATATATGACTTATAATAAATCTAACTATGATCAAACTCATAATATTGATTGTAAATTTGAGTCCTACCATAACTAGATAAATAATTATCATGAAAGTCTTGGGAATGTGAGTGTTGGTGTAGGATCGATATTCATTATATGGATGTGGTTGATACATTTATCTTTTTTGGATTTTTTTTTTGTTTTAAGTAGACTTTTTTTTCATACTTAAACTAAATATGTGCTTTTTTGTGGTTTTGTAAATTGGAAGATGATATGAGTTTGTTTCAGAAAACAACACATAGTTTCTCTCATATCAAATTGAGAAATAGACTAAATAAGGAGAAAGATAAATTTAAGATTAGAAATTTGACGAATGTTAATTAGAAAAAATATAAAACATAACTAATGTGAAAAAAACTAATATTAAATTCATAATTTCAAGTGTGATTGGATACAACCTTAACACACTTAATTACAAGTTTTTATTCTTAGTAATATGATATATTTAAATCTAACTAAAATTCACATAAAGATAAATGAAATCTTGAATATAATAAAATCCTAATAAAATATAAATACTAAAATTCAAAAAATTATAAATACAATCTTAAATATAATAAAATCTTAATAAATCTAACTATATAGCTACTAATAATTTAAGCAAGGTTATCGTTATTCCATCAAGTAACTTTGAAATCATGCTCAAGTTCTAAAATAATTATTAAAGTATCACTCAAATCACCCATAATATTTTTATCTTAAATACTTAAATATCTCTTAAAACCACTTTTTAACATTTAGTAAAGACACCTATGTTAAAAAATTTGAATGAAAAATTTAAATGGTGGTCCGTTACGATTTTGTAAGAAACTGTTTTATTTAATTTCATTTTAATTTCTCTACGACCCTTTTGATTGCTTTCCATTTTGTTTAACTCATTTTTAATTCCTCTCCAATCATACATGCATTGTGTATCAAATCAAAGGATCTTATATTCCTCTTAGTTGATTGAAAAAATGACACAATCATTTTATTTCTAAACAAGTCTCACAGGTGACATAGTCTTCTATTCCACAATTTTGAAGACAAATAAATAAACAAATGATTTAATAACATAATTAATCTCTACTTTTAAGGGTATTACATCAAGCGAGAATCCATGCTTTTGAAACAATAAACCTCTCAAGATTCTTCTAGATCTCTAGCACGTATAATATGTTGTTTAGAGCCATATCTTTTTCAGATGTTATCTTTAGGATCACCTTACCTTTCCCTTAATCATATAAGTTTTAGAGTTTCTCATCCATAACTTCTCTTAACTCTCAAATGGCTTGAAGAAAGTAAATAACTCAACATCTGAGCATATATTTCTAATAACATTTATATCAATTCATTACTCTTTTGAGTTAGACATGTTGAAATTCACATAAAAACAATAATCGTCAACATGTTCATATAAGAACTAACATGGTGATGTCATCTATTATATTCATTGTCATCTCAAAACATATTAATACTTTAGATGCACTGATATCTAAAAAAGAACCAAAACTAATTTTTGATATACGAAAATAATTTTGAGATTTTAAATTAATACAATTAATCCAAAATTAATTAATTAGACTTGAAAATTAATTTTCTATGGTTGGAGTGGAATTAAAAATGAGTTAAAAAAAGTAGAAATTATTAGGAATGATTGGAGGGAAATTAAAATGGAATTAAACAAAACGGGTTCTTACAAAACCGTAATGGACCACCATTTAAATTTTTTATTCAAAATTTTCAACAATTTTATTTTAAAAAACTTCTCTTAAACTACATATATTTTAGGCTATTATGAGCAACTTTTCTGGTGATTCCTTGGACTATGCTTTAATTGAGTCAATTGTGCCTTCCTTGGTCACTGCTATGGATAATGGGAATTTATGGTGTATACCGCTACCAAAGGAGATTTGTGCTATGATTTTTGACATAGAACTCTTAAGTGCTCCTAGTTCAGATTTTTTTTATGGTAATATTCTTTCAATTGTGTTGGAAAATTATTGGTATGAATATAATATGAGTAATTCAAAATTATTTTAGAATGAGTCAGATGCATCCAAGATTGGATTCAAATGTTTTGATCCTTATCCCTAAAATCCATCAAGCAGCCACTATTGAATAATATAGGCTAATTACTCTAGGGAACTTTACATCCAAATTAATTACAAAGATCATTACAAGGTGACTATGAGATATTTTATGTCACATTCTATCTCAAAACTTGTTTGGTTTCATTCAAGGTCATAGTATTGGGGATTGTATGGTAGGTGCTTCTAAGTGCTTCAATGCAACATAACTTCTTAGTTGAGGGGGGTAATATAGCCCTATATTCATAAAGCTTTTGACACTATACGTGGGGACTTTATCTTAAAGGTGACATATTGCTTTGATTTTGATGATATTTTTTGGGTTAGACTAGTGATCTCGTTGCTTTTGTAAGAATCTTTATCTTGGTTAATAGTTCATCCATAAGATATTGTTTAGGCTATAAGGGGTCTGTCAAGGGGATTCTTTATCTTCACTCTTATTTTGTATCGTAAAATATTTTTTAAGCAAGTACCTTGGGTCCTTAGTGGATAATAAGCGCTTTTGTTCGATATTCTCTCCTAGAGGCATTACGGTACCAACTTATTTTTATATGCTAATGACTTGCTTATCTTCAGTCATGCCTTCTCATATAACATCCAAGTTTTATATGTGGCTTTTTATTTAAATGGTTATCTAGCAAAAAAGGTGATAAACTTGAAAAAATCCTTCATTAACTTTGGTAAGGGTGTACCTCGGATTAATATTTCATCTCTCCAAACTACTGTTGGGATGTGTGTTGAGGGTGCCTCTTTATCCTATCTAATTGTCACGTTATTTCAAGAGGCTCTAAAGAAGCATTAGTTTCAAGGTTTGGCAGATAAAAGTGATGCAAAAATAGTTGCGTGAAAGGTAACACCTTCTCTTGGAGAGAGCATAAATGTTTGAGCACTTCAATTATTTAGAGCATGTTTATACATTATTTTTAGATGTATAAGTGGCCAAAAACTATTCTAGATGACCTCAAAAAACTTTATGTAATTTCTTTTGGTCGAGGAAAGTAGATATGCTTAAATTGGTTTAGTTTTATTGGAGAGACTGTCATCACCCCTTAAGAAAAGAGGTCTTGGTTTGCAGGATTTTGGTCTCTTAAATGAGTCCTTGTTAATAAAGTTCACTCGAAGGATTATCATAGGAAACTCTAACATTATGCTTTACTTACGTAGTTGCTATTTGGATAGAGGTGAAACTTCACAAAGTTATTATGTTTAATCTTCAATCTGGCCTGGCTTGGGTCGTCATTACTCGGCCCTTTTGGAAAAGCCTAGATGGTTAGTTGGTAGGAATTCCCCAATACGATTTTGGAAAAATAATTGGCTAGGTACTCTTATTTTTGAGAGGTTGACTAGCCCATCTGTGGATCCAATGTTACAATCGTTAGTAGGCTATTATTTGTAGGTTGATTGTTAGCACTTACCATAATCTTTCGAGAACTCCCATCCTGATATTTCCTTAAAGGTCCACTCAATAATTTTCAAGAAAGGTACAAATACCAAAATTTAGACCTATTCAATTGAAGGAGGAGTTACGACTAGTAAGGCTTATGACTCCCTACATGTGGTTGGGGAACATAATAGTTATGGAAGGGAAATCTAGGACCCTTTCATACCACCATCCCTGTCCATTTTATTTTGGATACTTATACAAATCAAGATTTCACTAATGTCAAGCCAAAAGGAAGGGCTATTCCTTCCCGTTATCGGTGCTCCTTGTGTGGGTTAGCTAATGCGATTATTTCTCACATTTTTTTGAGTTATTATTTTACAGATGCACTATGAAATCTATTACCTTCCTTCAATTCTAGATTTATGGACATGTACAATGTTGCTTCACCTCGGGTAACAACTCACTAATTTATGAAAAACATGTATAATTTCAGTCATCTGGGTGGTATGAAAAGCTTGGAATAATGCTCTCTTGAGATCAAATGTACTTTTATAAGCTCCACATTTCCCACAATTTAGCCATTTATTTGTGAAGTGGGCCTATCACAGTGTGGGTTAATGAGAAATATAGTGAAGGATCTTACGATTTTCCAAAACTGTGAGTGCAAAGAATTCCACGATGAATACCACAAATTGTAGAGATAATTTGGAGACCACTACCTTCAGGGTGGATAAAGGTCAACACCGATAGTGTCACTTTTAGATCACCATGCATTATTGTATACTGTCACCTTTGGGTGACGAAGACTTTGATTGGAGTAAGATTATGCTTATGTGGTGACCTTTTTTCATACTAGATCATTATCGGTGTCAATAGTACTTTGTTTGGGATGATTGTTCAAAAAAGATTACTCATATGAATTTTCACTATTTTCATAATTTTAGGGAGGATAATTTTGTAGTTGATTGTATAGTCTTTAGAGTACCTAGTATCTATACAGTGACAAAGTGGTGTGATGTCCTATCATTCGTTAATGTTTTTATTTATTTTTGGATGTTAATAGTAAGATCAATTATAAATTTTGTAAAAATTTATTTATAATATTCTTTTTTATCATTTTAATAATATTCCTAATTGATAGATAAAATGAAGAAAGATACTACGTAGATGCAAGCTTAATTGATATGTTTTTAAACACCTATAAGATCTATCAATCGCAACCTTTTGTTTAAATTACTTCTCTTGAAATTATAATATAAGCATATCCAAATTATCCTATATATTTTAACATATGTTATATCCAAGTTTTAATATTATGCTTGCAATATTTTGGATTATTAATTAAAATTTTTTTAGCTAGTTTTTATTCGTAATGCAGAGTTATTGTAAATTATTACGTGGCTCCCCAAATTTGTTACACTCACGTGAAACTTTCCAACTAAAGTATTTTTTTAAAGAAATAAACTAAAATTAACTCATTGAAATGCCTTAAAATAAAAATAGATTATAAAATAAGAACATGATGTTTTAATTATATTTATCAATTATAATATATCATAGCTTATCACTACTACAAAATGGGTATTTAAGTCACGGTGTAAAGTCGGTTTTTTCCAAAAACTAACTTATAATGAATTTAAAGTCAATTCGGTGTAGAATCGATGCTATCCACGTTGGACGTAGCGTCGGTTGAAGTGGAGAACCGACGCTAGTCACGAAAAAACTGACTTATAATGAATTTAAAGTCAGTTCGGTGTAGAATCGACGCTATCCACGTTGGACGTAGCGTCGGTTGATGTGGAAAACCGACGCTACTCACGTGACTAGCATCGGTTCTCCATGTCAACCGACCCTACACATGTGGGTAGCGTCGGTTGACGTGGCGAACCGACACTAGCCACGTGAGTAGCGTCGATTCTCCACGTCAACTAACGCTACATCCTATTTTTTAGATGAAGTAAATACAATTAAAATTATAATTATTATTTTATTTGACTCTTTAGATGAAGTATATAATTTTGTTTATTTGTTTGGATATTTAAATTTATATATGTACCTACAATATATTTTTATTTAATTTTGTGTAAATGTTTTAATTAAATATTATTCTAAAGTAATTATTTTTTCTATTTCATATGCATAGTCTAAATAAAATAATAATTGATAAAAAAAAATAAATTGCGTGGATAGCGTCAGTTGACGTGGAGAACCGACTCTATCCACCTAATATATCCAAATCGGCTCACGCAGAACCCCAATTCTCCACGCAGAATCCCAATTTCTTCATTTCTCTCCTCCATTTTCTCCCAACCCAAGCTACACCGCCACCTTCGTTCTAAATTTTCGACCACGTCCGACCACCATTTGCAACATCGTTTTGTGAGTTATATTCCTCTTCTCATTATCTTTTAGATCTATTATTTTTTTGAGCGAAATAATAAAAAAAAATTATACCCATTTTTTGTATAAATTTTTGATTTAGATATGTTTTTTATTTTGATTGTTATTATGTTTGGCTTATTTTATGTGGAAATAATATCTGAAATGTTGTGGGTTTGATGGATTATATATATTTACTATGCTTAGATAAATTTATTTATATATTATAAATATTTATATTTTATTAAGTAAAATTTTGCAGCTTATTATTTAGTTTGTTTTATTTTTTGTATAAATTTTTGATTTAGGTATGTTTTTTATTTTGTTTGTTATTATGTTCAACTTATTTTATTTGAAAATAATATCTGAAATATTATGGGTTTACTATGCGTGGATAAATTTATTTATATATAAATAATTATATTTTATTAATTAAGTAGTGAATAGAGGAAAAATAATATGTTTTTTTAAATTTATAAGAAATTATATTGGTATAAGAGTTATACGTGCTTAGAAATTAGAATCAACCAAAGTGATTGGTTTTTATATATTCATGCTGACATGTTGCTTATTTTTTAATTTGTATAGAAATGATTTTGTAAAATGATTAAAATGATAATTGTTTTGTATTATGTATGTTTTGATATATATTCTAATAATTAAGAAATTTATATATAATAATACTTGAAATATATTAATTGTATACATAATTAAGTAATATGTTTAATTAATGTCATTAATAGAAAATGGATAAATCTTGGATGTCAACGTGTAGAATTGAGCAAGACTATATTTCTGAAGTTGAAAGTTTCATGGAATTTGCTTGTAGAAATAGTAATACTGAAACTAGTATGATTCGATGCTCATGTGTTAAATGTAAAAACGAGCGATTTCATGAATTTGATGAGGTTAAGTATCACCTTATCCGTAATGGTATTTTTTTGAGCTATAAATGTTAATATTATCATGGAGAAAATATTAATAATACTCATGGGAGAAAGATAAATAAGAATGTGAGTGGATTATATACATCTTATCATAATGTACAGAAAGAAAATATGTTTCATGGTGTTGAATATGAATTACGCGCGGATGATCCCGAAACCTTTAATAAACTTATAGAAGATGCTGAAAAACCGTTGTATCACTCGTCGAAGGGTTATATCACTCGGATGTTGCTGTACGTGGTAATCTTTTTTTGATGGTAAAATTTATAATGATTTAATTTCTTCATTTGTATGTCTTTGAAGTTTAGACTGTTTGTTTGATTGATGTTTATGTGCTCATATATGTAGGAGAATATGAATTGTTATATGGATCAGTTGTTTTTTTTATCTAGTTTTCTTGTCATAATGCTTTTGAAGGCCAATCAAGATTCTAAGCCAACCAACCTTACTTGCATCAAATTACACTTTGACGACATTAATTTATTTGTAATTTCAGTTAACTATATCTATTGTATATACATTATTTGTTTTTGTAATAAATTTAATTATCAATTAATTAAAAATATTTAAATTTTTAAATATTTGTATTATTATTTATATTTTAATTTTTTTATGTTATATATATATATATATATTGAATATAATACGAAAAATGAGAATAAAAATAAAATAAAAATCATAAAATGTACAAATATAATCAGTTCATCGCGTGAACCGACTTTACATTTTAAGTCGCTCATAAATAATGCCTATTTTTGTAGTATTGTATAATACTTTTTAACTTTTAAATTGTAAATCTAATTTAACAAGTTAACATAAATAAATTAATCTAATATTCTTTTATCTATATTTTATAATTAGATTTTAATTTTTAATTTAATATTTTAAACAAAATCAAATTGCAACCATCCATGCATAAAAATATTAGCTTTTGTTTAGTACGTGTTCTTTTTTTTGGGGGCACCACCTTTTCTCTGTTTAATTATTGTTATTATTATTATTTTGCTAATATGTTTGAATCTGAATAAACTTCTATATAAGAACGAGAGATGTGTTAAAGAAATATTTCAAGGTAAGAAAAAGAAATGGAGTGAGCATCCTTTAAAACCATTATTTCCCTTGTGTGTTAGAAGGCAAGGAAGTTTCTTCATTTTCTAGGAGGATTCACTTCCAAAACTTCCTTTGAAAAAAAAAAAAACTTTTTTTGCTCCTTTGCCATCAAGCTCATTGCTTTAATTTCTTCAAGGCCTTGATTTCATCATTCAAATCAAATTTACTAATTTACCCTTTTCATCAGTTCAGTCATAAAAAAAAATGGGTGTAGGAGGAACTTTGGAATACTTATCTGACATGATGGACAGTGGCTATAAACACAAGAAGAAGAAGCCATTACAGATTGTTGAGTTGAAAGTCAGAATGGACTGTGATGGCTGTGAGCTTAAGGTTAAGAAAGCTCTCTCTTCACTAAGTGGTATGTTGTTTCTTTATGCTTCAAGAATAATGTATAATTTAAAAATAAAATTAAGGACGAAACATCAAAATATTTGTTAGAAGGGCTTTCAGGTTCATAAAGTATATATTTTGTGAAAGAATATTAAATGCGTTTCTTCCTGAAGCAGCTTTTTGTCTAAAACCGCTTATGTTCAAAACAACTTTTAACATAAGCACAGTGAAATATACCCTAAGTCCTCTGTTTTAATTCATATGTATTTTGAAAATGGGTTATAAGAGTTGGAATGAAATTGATTTTGTTATAGGAGTGAAGTCTGTGGAAATAAATAGAAAGCAACAGAAGGTGATTGTTACAGGATACGTGGAAGCAAATAAAGTGTTAAAGAAAGCAAAAGCAACTGGGAAAAAGACAGAGATATGGCCATATGTGCCTTACAATACAGTGGCTCAGCCTTATGCAATTCAGGCTTATGACAAGAAAGCCCCTGCTGGGTTTGTTAGAAATGTGGAGTATACAGCTCCTATGACCAATGTCACTAGATATGAGGACCACTATATCTCCATGTTTAGTGATGACAACCCAAATGCCTGCTCTATCATGTAGTTTTAAGTGCCATCAGTACTTAATAATCAATGTAAAATCTTAATTTTTTTCCCTTTCTTTTTTCTGCTTTTTTTTTTAATGTAATTCTGTTTTGAATTTCTGATATTCGGAGAGTGAGTGTTTGTGATTTGATAATGATGATTTTATTTAAATGTTTCACTTTTAATTTAGGATCTCAAATAAGAATTTTAACAATGTAGGTGGTATTTAAGCCCATAATAACAGTTCTATAATTGAAATAATCTTAAATTAACATGTTTATACATCCAATTTACCTAAATCATGTATGTGAAAGATATATAATGCTATATGTACACGCTTATATTTAACATGTTAAAGCTCTCTTCATTTGAAAATGTAACCTTTAAAGGTTATTATATAAAAAACCATTTGATGGGTTTGTTTATCGAAAAAGTGTTTATAATATCTTTTTATTTTCATTAATTAAACGTATATATAATTTTGATATAAAATTAAATTTTGATATTTTTTTTCTTTTCAAACATCTAATAATTTTTTGATGATAAAGACTTAATTTTTTATAATAGAAAAATTAAAATCGATAAGAAATGATCAAGTATTCAAAAAAACAATAATAAGATAATTAAAATGTATAAATTTTAAATAAAATATTTAATATATTTAATTTATAAAAATAAAATAAAATAATATTATGATACCTGTTTTTTTTTACTTTGCCAATTTTGAAGGCATGGAGGTTGAACCGTTGAAGTTAGTAGCTAAAAGAAAAGAAGCATTCTATTGGTTTGGTTTTTGGTGTTTGGTGAAAGTAAGGGATTGTTTGAATTTGAGGAGCCCAAGGAAGCCTACTTTATTTGTTATGTCCCTGTGGGTGATGTTACGTTTTATTAAGAATTATTTGTATATATTATAACTATAATTAATAAAATAATTTATTATTATATATAATTACTGTAAATTTAATTATATTTATCTATAATATTATAATTTATTATAAAATTACTATAAATAAAATTTTCCCATATGTGCATGATAAGTCTCTGTGTTGTCAGCTAGCTGTATCTTTACTATAAAATGCTGCAAGCTGGCTTCTAATTTTAAAAGAATTAAATTATACATTTCCATATTTTAAGTTTATTTTTAATTTTAAAATGATTGAGTAAATAATCTTAAACCAAAAATGATAATAATAATAATAATAATAATAATAATAATAGATAAATAATAATAATAATAATAATAATAATAATAATAATAAACTTAGATCGAGTTGAACTTGAGTATTGCTATCTACCAGAGTTAAAGAAAACAAAATAGAAGGGTCTCCGTATCCTCGTTATCTTTCCCCATATTTATCTCTGTATCTGCTCTGCTCTGCTCATCAGTTACTGTTTTCTTTTTTATTTGGCTCTTTTTTATCAGTTGGAAAGGAGTTTTGTTAATAAATAATTATTATCATTAATATGATAGTTTATATTGTCATATATATATATATATATATTTGTCACTATAAATATTAGATTTAGTGTGTTTTTAGATAGTAATTGTTTGTGTTAAAGTCCATTAGTTTTTATAGAATTTTACGGTTTGTATATGTTGACTTTTAATAGATAATTATTTGTATATTTTTATATCTCTCGGTTATACAAAAATTTAAGGTGGATATTTTATTTAATCTGAAATTTTACTAATATATATGGTTGTTATTATATTTAATTAAAGAAGATGAAAAAACATAATGGTTTATGTAATAATTTTAGCCAAATTATATTTTTTTCTATATGTGATTTACTTTTTAATTTTTAAATATGTATTAAAAAATTCATCTTATATTCTACTTTTTAAATCTAAATTTTAATAAAAAAAATATATTTTTTATAAAAAAAGGAGTAATATTATCTAATATAATTCAAATAAATAGAAATATAAGTACAATTGATTAATAAAATCGTGGCATATGATAATCACTGTCGAAGGGTTTTGCCTACTCTTTTCAATTAAAAAATAAATATTTAACTTTGAAAGCATATCATAAAATCCTATCTATAACTGCAAGATTAGGAGTAGTAAGGAGGAAGAGTAGAAAAAAGAAAACTCTATAACTGCAATGTCACAAAGTAAAAATTGGTGACTTGAATGTACAAACTATGTGAAAACATGTTTTTAATTACTTATAAAAGATATCTAATAATTTTTTATTAAATAGTTATATAAATTTAACTTTATTTATTAATAATATTATGAGATATCAATTATAATTTATAGCGTTACATCTTTCTTATATGTGAAAGAGCGAGAATGTCCATAGTTGATGAGTTTGAATCAAGTGAGAAGATTCTTTTAACCGTACCCCTGATATAAATTAAGGTGAGAAATTCTTGATGAACTTTTTTTAAATAATGGAGAAGGGATTAATTATTTTAATCCTCTTTTGTGATTTTTTTCTTCTTAATTTCGTACAATATTATATTTAAATTGAGCTTAAAATAGTATAAAAATTCATATATTAACATAGAAATATTATGGACCATTAGATCAAGTCAAATTTGATGGTTGAGAGTGAAATAAACAAAAATTGCATGTTTTGGTACAAAGGTGGTTGAAAGGATACAAAATGACGTCATAAGGGGTTGACAGTATTAAAATAGTGATTTATAGTCTCAAAAATTTAATCTTTCGATTTTTTTAAAAATCAAGGCCATAAGATTTTGGTTATGGTCAAATAAAAATCGAGGTTATAGTGTATACATATTGTCTCGATTTTGATCAATAATCGTGGTCATAAGTTATAAAAAACTGAGGTAATAGATAACAATCTATAGTATCTTTTATTTAAGTCTTGGTTCTTATAATCGTGATCATAAACCTATAATCACAGTTAAAAATTGAGATCATATATCAATATTGTGGTAATGTGGATGCATGTTGAATGATGACAAAATAACATGATTTTGGCTCATTGTTGCTAAATTCATACCAATACTGACTATGTATATCCATGAGGCCCAATCCTCTACCTATCTAAGTATATCCATACAGCGAGTACTAACATCTACATGCCCTATTCTTCATGCTGTTGGGTCACGCCTACTATTATGATCTACGTGTTGTCTATTTAAATCCACCTAAAGGTTGTTTTATTTGTTTATGGCCCCTTTTTTTGATTATTTGTAACCTAAATAACTTCTAGACGTAATCATCAAATATTATAAATTGATTAAAAAAATTAAAAAAATAAAATAATTTTTTAAAATATTTATTAACCTGTAAAATGATAAAAATTACCTCAAAGTAGCAAGATTCTTAAAGAAAATATATAAATAATGTCTAAAAATAACAAAATATTAAGATAAATATTGATTTATCACTATCTACCTTTAATACATATCCACACCAATGAGTGACTTTTTTCACATTGGTTTTCCAAAAAATATATGTATCTTGTATCAGACAATAAAGTAGTTTTTTTAATCACTTAGTTTGTTTTATTTACTCCTTATTATTTTAATTTAGACTTTATTTTTATTTTTTCATATGGATATTAGTATCATCAATGTGCTTTTTTACTTAATATGTACTTGTTTTATTCAATAAATAGTATTTTTTTGTTAAAAATGTTAAAATATGAACTTTTTAACGAAAATAGGTGAAAATTATTTTTTTGAAATTTTTATGGATTATTTATGAATTTAAAACATTACAAATTAGAAGCTATCATGTGCACACCACATAAAAATAAAGTGTGAATCACGCAATGCTGCTTGTTCTAAGTGATATAACACTATGCCACATGTCAACACGACATTCATTTCGAGTTGGTTGCGCAGTTAAAGGTCTTGCCACATGTCGTAAATCAGTTCATCCATTCCTTCCATCGTTGCACCGCTCCATCCGTAATCGCTAATTATGTTGTACCACTTGTCACTAACTTAGTAAGCGTTAACCAGACTAGTAGTCTTGTGCCAAGAGTCCCGCGTTGATTCGTCCAACATAACCTATGTGCCACGTGTCGTGCTCATATTGGTTGGCATTGTTAAAATTTCTTTTTTCATTTCAGTCTTTGATCTAAATTTGGTCTGATAGTTCAGATTTCATCTGAGTTTAATTTAACCCTATAAACCTAATGAGCCAAAATTAATATAGTTTTTATTAGTTTTTGGAGCTAAGAAGAGATAAAAACTAAGAAAATTTTAAAATAATATATAATTTTAGTAAAAATTTAAGAGGAGATTGGCACTACAATTCAAAAGATTGAATAACATTCATAAAGATGATAATTGCTATCATAGCTCTGTAAAGTCTTGAAACATATCAAATGGATGTAAAGACAGCCTTTCTAAATGTAGAATTAGACAAAGAAACCTACATAAATTAACCCAAGGGTTTTTCATACCTAGGGCAAGAAGGAAAGGTCTATAAATTGGTAAAAAGTTTGATTATGTCATGAGGACAAATGACTTTAAAATCAATGAATGTGAAAAATGTATATATGTCAAGGACAAAGAAGATGGTTATGTTATCTTGTGTCTGTACGTTGATGACATACTAATTGTGGATAGTAATAATCAAATGATCAAATCTATTAAGACTATATTGAATTTAAGGTTTGATATGAAAGACTTGGGTCAAGTAGTTTCATTATAAATCAATGTCATTATGTTGACAAAATACTTGAGAAATTCAACAATGGGGATTCTGAAATTGTGAGAATACTGATAACTGTATTTTATATAGTTATTTTCACCTATTTTATTGATTATAAATGCTATGTTCTCTGTATTTTTAGATAATTTTAGTTTAATAAATTAGTATTTACTGTTTTTATATATTTTAATAAAATTAAGTAAATTGTATCGAAAACGTACTTAAATGCTAATTTGTACCCAAAAATAGAATTTTAAATAAAAGAGTTATTAATTGCAATTTATAAAAGTTGAAAATATAATTTAAATTAAAATCGGGCTTAATTTCAGTTATTAAAAGTTTACAATTTAATTTAAATTACTAAAAGGGTTAGATTGCAATTAAACAAAGTTGAAAATGTAATTTGAAATATGTTTGTGGGTCAAAATAGAATTAAAAAATTTGACGCGGCGTGCCAGTGGGGCCCACCTGCCGCGTAGGCCGGCGTGTAGAGTGGGACCCATATGTCGACTGCGCAGATTTCCCCGAGGCGCATCGTTGACCGTTGGATCTCTTGAACGGTCCAGATTGAAGCGCCTGGAACCAAGCTGTCGCGCACTGAACCGTTCGTGTAACAATCGTGTGTGACGCGGGTTATGGAAGCAACGCTCATCCTTAGTTTTTACATAATAAGAATCTGCCACGTGTCCCACTAATATTTAAGCAAATCATATTTCGACACGTGGCATGTTATCATAAGCGCGAGAGCGCAGGATTACGCCCGCGTTTCAGCGTTGTCTCCCGTGCGACAATCCTTCGCATGCCCGTTTCCCACAGCCAATGAAATTCTGCCACGTGTCCGCATTAAATCCTCGCAGCTAATGATACGCTGACACGTGGCATGCACTTTGAATTTCAAAAAAATCAGAACGGCGGCCCTGTTTCACGCGTAAATTAAAATAATATTATATCGAATATCGATACGCGTCGATTCTATTTTCGATACAAATTCCTTACGCGTTTAAAAAAAAGAAATGTATTATTTTTGGATGTATTTTTTAGCTATAAATAGGAGATATTTTTTAGTTTTAAAAAAAGTTTTTTTTGGTGTAGAATTTCTGTAGTGTTTGGGGCTGGACGGTGGAACACGCAGAAGCCATTTTTGGCTTCTGTTGTGTTCTACATGTGCCAAATATTTTCGTATGTGATGTTTTAATTTTCCTTTCTGCTTCTTATAATTTTCTGTAGTTGATGTTATTTTTATTTTAATTTAATGAAGTAATTTAATTTTTCTAGGGTTGCATTTGATTCAAATATATGAAGCTTTGATTTTAATTATTTTTGATAGATTTATAAGATGTTCGATTTGTTCTTTCTATTTTGTGCTTAATGCTTTTTGATTATTTACGAATTTTATCAAAACAATTTGTGGATAAAAATAAACTTGAGAAAGGCATTTTTGTGTATATTGCTCGTAAATAGAATGACATGTATGATGAAGGATAGGAATATACCCTAATTGTATGTGTGGCCATTTGAGAACTTAGAACTTAATGAATCTTATTAAATTTAATTCTCATAGAGATATAGTGAATTAATTTAACGAGGTGTGTTTATACGAAGCTCGAAAGAGATGTATGAATAAAAAAGAAGTTTTCGGTTGACAAATTAAATGTACTAAAAAATATAAATCCAAAGAAAATAGCACGAATTGAGTGGATTAGTTTGGTGAAAAATTGCAATCCTAGAGTTCTCTTATTTTCTTTTTATTACCTTTATTTTAAATCAACGATTATTTTGGATAAAATCAGAGAGATACAATTTTAGTACTCAACAAACTATAGTAACAAATCTCCGTGGGAACGATACTCTACTTACAAATCTTTATTACTTGTGACCTTGTATACTTGCACGATTTCTGTGTGTTGCAAAACACACAACAAATACCATTATATGAAAATTTACACCTATCTAAGAATAAAAGTGAGAATGTGTGTCAACTAGAATATTTTGGAATAATATGAAGTCTTATGTACTTGATGAGTTGTACAAGAGAAAACGTAGCTTATTCTATAAGTAAACTAAGTAGATATACTAATAATCAAGGATCTGATCACTAAAAATATATTACAAGACTATTGAGACACTTAAGATATATACATAGTTATGAACTGCACTACACAAGATATTAAACTATATTAGGACACAGTGATGCAAATTTGATATCTGACATGAAAGACTCAAAGTCTATCAATGAATATAGGAATGGGCACGGGGATGGGCAGGGACGGTTTTTGATATAACCGTCCCCAAACCAAATTAAAAAACCTATACCAGATATCGCCCAAAAACCGTTACAATTCAGGGGCAGTTTTTTACCTGTGGGTAACAGATCGGGGCGGTTACGAAAAAAACCCGAAAAAACCCCGAAAAAAATATAATTTAATTTATTAAAAATATATAATTAATTTTTGATTTATAATTTAATATATAATTTAATTTATTAAGTATATAAAATAATTAATTTAATATAATTAATTTCAGGTACGGGCGGGTATGGTTTTTAGTATAACTGTACTCGTTGTTTTATGTTTGATTTTTACTTGAAACAGTCCCCGTCCCCAAATTTTACTGGTTAAAAACCGAACTATCGGTTTGGATAACCAAACTTGTAATTTTTTTGCCCATCCCTAAGTGGATATGTATTCATACTGGGTGGTGCAGCTGTTTCATAGAGGTTCTCTAAACATACGTGCATTTTTGGATCTATGATATAATTTGAGTTCATCACTTTGGATAAATGTGGCAAAGAAGTCGAATGATTATGTAATTTTTTAGAGGATATTCCTAAGTGGGTGATGCCTGTATATGCAAAATGCATCATTGTGATAGCCAATCTACTATTGGTAGGGTAGGGCACATGACAATATGTATAATGGTAAGTCTTAACATATATATTGTAGACATAATACCATTAGATAACCACTCTCAATTGGGGTTATCTCTATTGACTATGTTAAGTCAGAGGATAACATAGCAGATCCCTTAACTTAAGGATTAAATTAATAGTTAGTTGATAAGTCATCGAGGGAAATGAAACTGAAGCCCATGAATGAATAAGGATTTGCAAAGGAAACCCAACCTATTTGATTGGAGATCCCAAGATCTAGGTTTAAAGGGACAATCTAATTGTAAAGACTTAGTGAGATCACTGTGTGAGGGTTTACCTTCAAGTCTATTCTTATGATGAAAACAATGATACCTATAAGATACATAGTAAGTTAAGGCTTTTAATGATTCTTATGAAGAGAATACCAAGCAGAGTATACGGGTTATACTTTGCGGATTATTTTTTAAAGATAAGAGATCATCCATGTGAGAGAGGAGTGTGGCCACTTCGAAATAAAATTGTACAAGGCTCAATTCTTTAGAGATTCTCATAGAACCATACGTATATTTATGGCCAAAACGAACATAACTGTGATAACTGAATTGTGTTAAGAAAGACTCTTGTGTGAAGTATCTCATCATTTACATAAATGACAAAATATTTTAAGGACATCACATCTACTGGTTAGTTAGTAAAGTAAATATATTTTCATAGGTGAAGGTTCAAAGGGTAACACCTACCTATCCTATGCAGATTTCGATATGTTAAACTCTATTTTTATGTCAAAATTTGATTTAAAATCTGTCATTTTTATTCATGTGGGGGACTATCGGAAGATCTTGAATTAAAATTATTGAAATAGATATTTAATGGTAATTAAGTTTTGAATTAAAATTTTTGAAACGGTTAGTTTGGTTTTAATATATTAATTAATTTCAGTTTTTTTTCATTATTTTGTTCTTATTTTCTTTATTTCATGTATTTCAATTTTTTTTTCATTTTTTCATTCTTGTTTCCTTTATTCCTTATATAATAGAAGAAAAAAGAGATATAGATGGAGAAAAAAGAGAGAAAGGAAAAAGAAGAAATAGAAATAGGAATAGGAAAACGAAGGAAAGGAAAGGAAAGAGAGAGATAGAGAAAGAAGTAACAAGAAAAGAAAAGAAAAATATATTTCTTATTTTATATTTAGAGTTAGATTCATTCAATAGAATTTAAATACTTTAAAGTCAGTAAAATAATAAATTGTAATTTAAGTTTATTATTATTTGATTGTTATATCCTGAGAGATAAGTTTTTGTTATTTTTTAATACCTACGGTGAGTAAAATAATTATTTTAAGGACACTGTATGATACACAGACCTCGATCATTTACTTTATTTAAATTTTGTATTTATAATTTATATATATTTATATTTATATTTATATTTATATTTATATTTATATATTTTTAATTTTAATAATATAATTTTATTCTTAAATTTTTTATTCGTGTATTATTTCTTACATTTTTAACATCAAGTATACTTAGTGAGCAATCATCTCTCGTAGGACATATTTTATTCACTCCTCTTTCTAGAAAAAAATATGGAATTTAAAAATTTATAATAAAATTAAAGTACTCATTTGCAAACTTTATTGTGAGTGCTTTCATTTTAGAGGTAACATAAATTTGAGAACTTATATACATAATATTTCATGCCCTTATTGTCTTCGTGCTACTGAGACAATTGATTATTTGTTCACATTGTTGAGTAAAAGTTAGAATATATAATTTGAAATTTATTAATATTAGATCCAAATAAGTAAACAAACTATTTGTATTATACCCATAATAAAAGACACTATAACACCTTTAAAATACAATTCACAAATTGAAGAGAAATACAACACTAAAAAAGAAAGCTTTCAACTCACACTCAAAGTAAGAATACAAAAACTTATTCGTTTTTGATGGGATAATTAAATCAAATGTAAGGTAGTCTATTTATAGTATTCACCATATAATCTATACCACACAAAATATAAAACTAAGAAATAATTCTAGCCATACAAATATTATCTACACATTTCTCTTTTCAACATCCTTCAACCACCATATTTATTCATCCTTCAACCATTCAATTTATTTCTCTACATCCTTCAACCACTTCATTTATTATGTTGGTATTGATTTTCAACATTCCCCCTCAACACAAACTCTCACTATTTTTATTGTGTCAAGTTGACGGCGAAACATTTCGAACTTACCAATGCTTAAGCTTTTTGTGAATAAGTCTGCAACTTGATCATCTGTCTTTATTTGCCTCATCTCAATTTCTTCTTTCAGAACCTTTTCTCTAATAAAGTGATAGTGCACTTCAACAAGCTTAGTTCTTGCATGAAAGACTGGATTCTTTGCCAAACAAATTGTCGATTGATTGTCACAGTATAATGGAAATGTATAATCTATTGGTTGTTGTAGATTATTCATTACATGTATCAACCATGTACTCTCTTGAGTTGTCATTGTTGTTGCTCAATACTCAGTTTCAGTGGTTGATAATGGTACTGTTGGCTATTTCTTGCTACACTAAGAAATTGTTCCAGAACCAAGCTTAAACACATACTCAATTGTTGATCTTCTGGTGTCATGATCTCCTGCATAGTCAGTATTACAATAACCAACTAACTTTTCATCTCCATATTTGTTGTACAAAAGACCATAATCAATTGTACTCTTCACATATCTCAATATTCGTCGAACTACTTCCAAATGAGGTTTTTTTTTTGGATTTTGCATGTACCGATTCATTACACTAACTATATAAGAAATTTCAAGTCGAGTTAAGGTTAAGTAGATCAGACTACCTACCAATTTTTGATACATTGTCACATCTTCCAAATCTTTTCCTTCATATGCACACATTTTGGCATTTGGTTCCATTGGCATCGAAATCGGTTTGCATTCAAGCATTCCGAACCTCTTCATCAAATATTTAGAATATTTTTGTTGACAAAGAAATATTCCTTCTTGTGTGTGATCAACCTCTAGACCAAGAAAGTCCTTGAGCTTTCCAAGTTCCTTCATCTAGAAATGGACTGATAATTTCCTTTTGTTCAAAGAATTTTTGCCTCATCATCACCAGTTATGATTAAATCATCTATGTAAACTAGCACAATAGCTAGCTTTCCTTCATTCGTTTTGAAAAACAAGCTAGAATTTGCAGGTGTAACTAAATAACCACTTTGTGTTAAAAGTTCAATAATCTTACAATACCATGTCTTGGGTGTCTATTTCAATCTGTAAAGTGCTTTTTGTAACTTACACACATATTCAGGATGATATTGGCTCTGAAAACTCATTGGTTGGATCATATATATCTTCTGATCTAGCTTTCCATGAAGAAAAGAATTCTCCACATCCATTAGGCATAAATTCCAATCTTTGTTGGCTACAAGTGCAAGTAAGATTCATACAGGTGTAAGTTTCGCCACTAAAATAAACGTTTCATCATAGTCTAGTTCGTACTATTGAGAGAAACTAAGAGCTACCAATCGTGCCTTATATCTCTTAATTGACCCATCTAGATGATGATTTATCTTGTAAACCCATTTATAGGATATGGATTTCACATCTCCTGGTTTTCACACCATATCCCAATTTTAATTTTGATGAAGTGCATCGATCGCTTCTTTCATAGATGTCATCCACTCAAATCTTTGCGATGCTTCTTTGAATGTCTTAGGTTCTATTGCTTCTTCAATTATGGCTGCATTGGCATATTTGGGATTTGGCCTTCGTGTTCTTGTTGACCTACATAGTTGAGATTGTGAAGTTGATTCTTCTGTTTCACTAGACCCACCTTATTCATTTAGTTGTTGATATATGCCAATTTTCCAAGGATTCTGAGTTACTTTTTGTTCAGCATCATTATTGTTTGGATATCTAGATTCATCTAAACTTGGTTGGAGTTGAATAGTATGCTCCTATATCTTTTGTTGCAGCTTGTCTCCAAATTCTCTTGAGTTTGACAACGCTTCCTTCTTTAAGGACTATCAAGAAGTTCTTCATTGAACACTATATCTCATGAAATGTAGAATCGTCCACTCGTTGGATCATAACATTCCTAACATTTTCTTTGGCTATCGTATCCCACAAAGATACATCTAACAAATTTCTTGTCAAAGTTTCTCCGTAAATGACCAGGAATAAATACATAACATACACAATCAAATCCTCAAAAGTAGCTAACTGTAGGTTTCATGTTCCATAGTTTATCAAAGGGTGAAACAAATTCTAACCTTGATTATGGAAGTTTTTTGATCACAAAGGATGCAATCCTCATCGCTTCAGCCCAAAACCTCCCAAGTACATTCTTTTCATGTAGCATACTCTAACAATTTTATACAAGATGATCGTTCTTTCTCTCTGCTACACCATTTTGTTGTGGCATTTTGGCACAAGTGTATTGATGATGTATTCAAAATTCTCTTAAGTATTGAGAGAACTTGCTTGAGCTATATTCTCCATCATTGTCTGTGCACAAGCAACGAATAGTCTTTCCTACTTATCCTTCAATTGAATCTTTGAACTCTTTAAACTTTGAGAATACGTCAGATTTTTCTTTCATAAAGAAAACCCACACATACCTTGATAAATTGTCAATGAATGTCACCATGTATTGCATACCGCCAATTGATGGTTACTTAATAGGACCAAATACATCAGAGTGAACTAACTTCAATGGTTCTTTTGCTTTAAACTTTGATTCCTCATATAGAAATTGGTGAGCTTTACCATATTAGCATCCTACATAGACCATGTCTATTTGCATGTCTAGTTGAGGAAGCCCTTTAAGCATTGACTTCTTCACCATCACACTTAGCTTGGAATAGCTAACGTGACCTAACCACATATGCCATAGATCTGTTGTCTCATTTCTTCTTCACCTTTCTACATATGTAGATTCTGTTGACATCATTTAGACTGATTCCAATCATTTCCCCTCCATTGTTGATGTTTCTAAGATTTTGAGATCTGGATACACCTTCACGTCTCGAGGACCGAACAAGACATAGTGGCATGATGATGTCAATTGAGCCACATATAAGAAGTTTTTCTTCATTCCTGGGACATGATAAACATCTTGAAGTGATACTTGGTTAGTATTATATCGATTGGTAACTATCGTCTTACCGATGTGAGCTATTGGTAACCTTGAGTTGTCAACTGTGACCACTACACGACCTCCCTTGTACTCAAACATGCTTTCCAACTTCTGTTTATCACCTGTCATATGATTTGAGCAAACTGAATCTATGATCCAATCATTCTTGTAGTTAATCTGTTTTGATGTTGTCACCGTAAGAGCTAATTCTTCTTCCTCTCTAGCGAATAATGCTTCGACATGCCAACCATCTTTGCTATGCTCCTTAGAATTGGAAGTAGCTGTATTACTTTCAACAGGCTTTTTCTTACTTCAACAATCTTTTGCCATGTGATCCATCTTTCCACAGTTGTAACATTCACCATCAACTTTTTTTATTATTGTCGTTCTTCCAAGCTCCCCTCAGACCAAAGCCTCACTTTCTTTGGGTAATTTTTCCTTTGTCACCAACATTTTTATATCCATTTCCATTGTACCGCTTGAAAGTTCCTCTATTTTTGCTGGTGTAAAGCGCTTCTACTTCACCCTTCAGCGAGATTCCTCCCATTTGCTTAGCCATAACTTCTTGACCGGCTAGCAAATTCTCAAACTCAATAAGAGATGGTTGTTTTGGCTATCCTTGTATAGTGATAATAAACACTCAATATTCAGGTCTTAAACTATGGATAATTATTCTCTTTATCCAAGTTTCCCCAATAGAAGCTTTCAGATCTAACTCTAAAATTTCATGGCATAACAACTTCACCTTGTGAAAGTACTGGAAAATGGTCATGTCGCGTTATGCAATCAATAACAACTCATTCTCTAGAAGTTGTAGTCTTATATAATTCTTCTTTGAAAAGAGTGTAACAAGAGTATCCCATGTTTCCTTCAGTGTTTTTTGACATCCCGAATGTGCTCTAACATTTCTTCTTTAACTGTGGTCTTTAAAGCAAACATCATTTTGCCTGCTTTAATTTTCCACTTCCGTAAGATGCCGTTTGCATCCATTGTTGGTGATGATTAGTTGTGTAACTTCATCACCACCAATAACCTTCCACAAGTCTTGACCTTGTAGGTAAGACGTCATACATGTTGCCCATGTGTTATAGTTTCTTCAACTACATGAAAATCACCTATCGGGCTAATAAGACTTTGACTATATTGAACAAGCTTGAATAATAAACTTGCAGAGTACCAAACTCCTCACGACTTAAGATAACTCCACTAAGAACGATTCTTGACCGTCCCGCTCTGATACCAATTGTTGAATAAAATTTAGAATATACAACTCTAAATTTACTAATATTATATCCAAACAAGTAAACAAACTACTTGTATTATACCCACAATAAAAGACACTATAACACCTTTAAAAGGTAACTCACAAATTGAAGAGAAATACAACACTAACAGAGAAAACTCTAACTCACACTCAAACTAAGAACACAAAAAACTTATTTGTTTTTGATAGGACGATTAAACCAAATGCAAGGTAAACTATTTATAGTCCTCACCATACAATATATATCACATAAATATAAAATTAAGAAATAATTCTAATCACAAATATTATCTACACATTTTTCTTTTCAACATTCTTCAACTATCCTATTTATTTATCCTTCAACCACTCTATTTATTTATCATTCAATTTATTTCTCTACATCCTTCAACCACTTCATTTATTGTATTGGTGACAACATAATTCACTTGATATATTTGGTCAAATTTGTACCGTATTGGGAAACTAGTGACTACTACGTTTTCTTCCCTACCAACCTTTTTCCAACAAATTCTCAATCCAAATTAGAATATAGCTCCATCCTTTTTATCTCAAATTGAATTTATTGTCGCTGTTTTTGTCTCTTTAGAACAAATTTGAAAATGCAAAAATGACTTGTTATTCAACTCCAAAGTTCTTAGAAATGTTCTTATTTCTAATTAAGAAGGTTGTTGATGATTCTACTTCTCCTACTTATTGGAGAAAACCGCTTCTAGGTGCTTTTAAAATTAATTTTAATACCATTGTGGTGAATTGTTCACTTATTTTTGTCGTAGATATATTAGAAATTCAAGAGGTCAAATCCAAGGTAGGCTAAATAAAATTTTGTAACTATTGATAAGGAAGGGAAAGCTTGTGTTTTACTTTATGATTTACAATCTAGTTTATCACACAACTACAATAATATTTATTCGGAAGGAAACAATAAAAATGTGATTAAAGCTATATTGCACGATGAAAGGAAACAATAAAAATGTGATTAAAGCTATATTGCACGATGATTTTACTATATCTTAGGAAGCTTAAAATTACATTAATCAAGAAAATTTTCTTTCACTTAATTTTATTAAAGATACAAAATGAAATATATTATTTATCTCATGTCTCATTTTATATTTTTGATAGATTAATAATATAATATTATTTTATTTTATTTATATTATATTTTTAATATATTTCGTTAAAAATATGTTATTTTTATTAAATTTACGTTATAAATTATTATTTATCATATTTTTTATTTTTATATTATTACTTCTCATTTAAGTTCATTAAGAACGAATTATATATCTTAATACCGTTTTATTATCAACTCATTTAACTAAAAATTAAGTAATAAAATAATAAATATGTTTTAAAAATTAATAAATTATCTCGTGAATTTTAGTGATGTCCTATTTTAATTTAAATTTAACATGGTATTTGATTTTTTGTATTTCAAACTTAAAAAAAAATCTATTAGTATTTCCTTGTTACCCACCTAGTTTACTACTACTATCTTTGGTAATAATTTTTAATTTTAGTATATTTATTTTTAGAGTAAAAAAAATCCAATCTTGAAGAATATTAGATATTATAATTGATTTAGAACGATATATTTTCTATATCGAAGTATACAAATCCAACCTTACCGAATATACAGAGAAGAAAAATTGAAACAAATTTAATAATAAATTCACACATAAATAATGACTACGGCCTAAAAAGTCCCCTGCTTTTGCCGCAACCCAATATAGACGAAGGCAAGTTCCCAACTTTCTCTATCCCTTCTTCAAATACGAATCCCATACCCATAAAGAAATGAGATTCAATATGGCAATGAAAAGCCCAAACACCAGGATTATCAGCTCTGAACCTCAAAGCAGTCCAACCATAAGGATGAACAGCCACTGTGTTCTTCATAATTGGGTTTACCAAATTGTACTTCTTTGTGTCATTGTTGATGTCAAATTTTCCATTTCCATACCCAAGAACCCAAAAATCATGCCCATGAAGATGCCATGGATGTGTCTCACTGTTATTTGGATTCATGGTGTTTGCATTTTGCAAAACAATGTCCACTGTTGTATTGAACTTTAGCCTATAAATTGCATTACTTGAAGTTGCATTGCTGTTATTTGAAACACTGTAAATGTTATAGTTAGCAAAATTATATGTTTCTGGAGGTGGGTTTTGGTCAAATTCTTCTGTTAAGTTTTGTTTGAGAGCAATAAGGTAAGGAGTATGTGGATGACTAAAAGATACATTATTTACAGACCAACGACGATGACCGTTAATTGTGTTCTGTGTGTTTAAAAGCACAATCACTCTGTCTGAGGTAGAAGGAGGGATGTGTATGAAGTTTTTGTGAGCTTTAATGGCTAGACTTTGAGCTAGTCTTGGAGGCAAATCATCCCAATTAGGGCCTGGTGGAGAAATTGTTGGAGGGAATCTCTTAGGATGATTTGGGTAGTAATTAAGAATGGCTTGACCAGGTGGTGTGTTAGGTTTTCTGCTAACAACATTTGTTGTCATCCAATAATTTCTTGAAGGGTTTTGGTCTGCTTTTATTAGAACTGAATATGTTTCTCCAGAGTATATGAACAAGTTTTTGGCCACAAATGGCTCCACATAATGCCCATCTGCTTCAACTACTGTCATATTATGACCCTGCATTGAGGAAAAATAGAAACAGGTTACTTTTTTCCCTCCCCTCTCCAACTGTTTGTAAAAATGTCCAAGTTAAATGGTATTTACTAGTTACCTCTATTTGAAAGCTAAGGGCTGCCAAAGCAGATAAGCTTCCTATTCTCAACCTATATGTCTTTCCTGGGATTACTGTCATTATGTAAGGAGAGCATTCTGGATTTGATGTGTTGCATACAGCAGTTGTAGCTTTTAAGCTTGTAGTAGTCAAAGAAGGGCAGTTGAATTTTCCTCTTCCTTGAATCAAGAGTGACTAGAAATTCATTGAAGTTACAAACTCATTAGCAAAAGCTTCAATTTAAAGCAAATGGAAAACTCAAAAGAGAAATGAGAGCGCTGCAAATTACCTGAGGTTCGTCAACCCAGACAAAAGGAACAGAGGCTAGTCCAGTGGCTTGTTCATGAGTGTTTTTATGGTACCAGTCAGTGAGTAGAATGCTTCTATCATAATCATAAGCAATGGGTTCTGATTCTCCATCAGGAAGTGCTACTCTGATTGATCCATATAATCCTGCTTCTCTTTCCATTCCATAATGGGCATGATATAGATACGTTCCAGGCTGCAAAGTGGAAAAATTGAGCTTATGTTACTTGTCAAAAATCTCAAGACCAGTGGATGAGCTATGTTATACGACTCTTTTAGGATTTTGGGCGTCTCAGACACTATATTCTTCCAAAAAAAAAATTTCTTCCAAATACTTGTTTATGATGTCGTGTTCATTGAATATTAGTACTTCACATAACATGAAGAGTCAATGAGTATGATTGCTTATGCTTTTATTAAAAATGGTTTCAGATAGAAGCCATATAAGAAAAAAGTAGTTTTAGGAAGAAACACATAATGGGATTCTGTCATCAAGCATAAAATGTTATTTTTGAGCCTTGAAAGTGCTTCTGACAATTTTTCTCATACTTTGTTTTGAAACACTTATTTACTATCATAACTCATAAGCACTTTTATAGGGTCCAGAAGTACAATGGAATCGCTTACCCTATCAACCACAAACTGATACTTGAAGGTCTCCCCAGGTAAGATTGGACATTGGGTTACTCCTTCGGTTCCATCAAACCAAGGTGTTCCAATCTGCAAAATAACAAAATAGTAAAATACCCATCAGAAAACTATAAAACATAGAAGACAATATTGATCTTCAAAATTTATGCTTCTACTAAGTACCTGTCTGATTCCATGCCAATGAATAGCAACATTTTCTGTCAACAAGCTATTTTTGAGCTCAACAATTACTGTATCTCCTTGTTGAGCCAAGATTGTTGGTCCCGGTGATCTTCCATTAATAGTGATGACCAACTTCTTGAAGCAATCAGGGGATTTATACTCATACTTCACTTCCCATTTGTAATGCCGAATTTTAGCTTCTACATTTGATATATAAATCAAAGAAACTAAAAGAGACAAGGCTATCAATTTCAGAATCCATTTTCTTATTTGTAATAGCTGAACCATCTCTTCAATATATGTTGCTCTTGGAGATTAAGCAGTATTCCGAACAGTATTGCCAAAAATGAGAAGTTTATAGAAGTTAATAAGTGTTTTTGTAGTATATATAGATGAGTTTCTTGGTCAACATATTTGGTGGAGTCAAATTCTATTGGTTGAAATAATCAAACAATTAAACATGAGACTTATATACCTTACTTTCTTTGCTTTTTCTTTCTGTAATTTTTTATTGTTTTTTTATTTTTTGCTTAAAGATTTACCCTCAGTGTGAAGAGTATTTATAATTTGATATTAATTGATGTAAAAATTATGAATAAGCTTAACCTCTACATTTTTTTAATCCAAAAAACCAAGATATTTTATTTATTATAAAAATATACTAATATCATATATTTTATTTTGTAACAATTTAATTTATTGTTAGGAAAAAGTGATCAGTATAAAGATAAATATAATTTTTTATTTTTTTTCAATTACACTATATAAAGACAATTATAACTTAAATAAATTATAATTAAAAAAATTGATAAATATATATATATATATATATATATATATTTAAGTTTTTATGATTAAATTGTTATAGAAATAATTACTTAATTTAAATTTTACTTTTCAAAAATCTTTTATGTTATTTTTTTTAAATGTCTCCGATTTCGGCTATCTACATCAAAAAAAGAAAAAATAATGCAACTTGCTAATACGAATAAAATTAATTAATTTGTTTTTATCTTAAGAAAAAAAAAGGAGAGAAAAAATTCAAAGCTTACTTTGTCCTTTTAGAACGTCCTTGCTAAGTGGATAAAATGTGTTTTGTGTTTATACCAAACTATCATGTTAATTAATTTCGATATGGAAAAAAAAAATAAAGAGAAGATAAAAACGCGTTGAAGTCAAAACGTATGAAAGAAATATTCAAACATAAAAATCTAAGTCTCCGTTATATTTTGAGTATTTCATGGAAGGATACTTTCATCTGTACGTCAACTCATTCATCTATACCAAAATACCATTCAACAAAAAAATTTATTAGGAGAGAGCAAGGATACTACTATACACTAATTTCTACATTAATTTTGGACACTACTATAATATTAAAATAATTTGTTGGACTAATAATTAATTTATTCATTGAGAATGTCAAAAGCAACAAATATTTTGTTTATTGGTTGTGACCTTTTTTTTTTAAAAAGAAAAAATACCTTTTACATTTATATGAAATCAAAGAAATTATTTAATTCTTTAAAAAAAATATATCATTTAATCATTTTTTTTATAAAAAAACTTTTTTTATTAATATAATAATAAAATGATATTATTTTTAATACTTTATTTTATTGATAAATATAAAAAAAAGAGTAAAAATAAATTTCTACTGTGATATTATATTATAAAAATTATTAAAAACGTTGTGATATTTTATTATAAAAATTATTAAAAACGTTGAGCAATAACGTAAGTAGAATTAGTATTAAGAGGACAACATTGAAAAAAAACAATTTAATACTACTTGAATGATTATAGTAAAATTTATGAATTTTTTGATTGAGTTATTATAAAATAATATGAAAAAGGTTATGGATAATGTTCCAAAAATTTACAACTTTTTATATTTTTGAATATTACTCAAATATTATATATCAAATGTGTATTTTTATCTCATTAAAATGAAAACTCAAAAATACGTAAATTAAGTTGTAACAAGACTAAATAACATAGTTTAATATCTATAAAAACGAACAAAAGAAGAAGAAGAAAGAAACTAAATAATATAAATTATAATAAATATGTAAAAAAAATTTAATAATGTGAAAAAAATAGATAAGATCAATATTATATGGTATAATAATAATAAATATTTATATAATTATATATATGGTGTATCGTGAAATGATTAAATTGTAATTGAGATAGAATGCATTATTTTTCAAAAAAAAAAAATACTAGAAAAACTAAAATAATAAAATTAAAGGAAAACAATAAAATTATATTTTAAAAATTTGTATCCACAAAAATAATACCATTTATGTTTAATTTATATATTTTTATTATTAAAAAAAATTATGATTTATCATTTCATTCAAATTGAATTATGATATTTAAACTCGTTCAATGTTAAACTCAATCCAATTGATTCCATTCAATGTTAAACTTTATCTAACTTAACCAATTTAATATTATTGAAATATTATTTTTATTATTATATATAAATTTTAGATGTTATTTTTTTTTAAATTTTAAGAAAAGATATTAAATATTTATCACTCTACTAGAATTCAATTAATAAAAATTATATAATAATAGAGTAACATTGAAAAATATATAAATAATGTAAATAAATGCGTTATATAATAAAATGAAAGAAAAATAATATTCAACTAATAAATTTTAAGATATTATTATATATTTTTATAAATTAAAGAAACATATTTATTAATAAAAAAAATCTTTATACTAAAGTGGAGGGATGAAGTGAAACTTCTCACTTACACGTTACTTTGTCTCTACGTTGAGTGAATATTAAATTTTTTTATCATAAAAGTTATTAAAATTTGTTAATTTTTTATTTTTTTTTACAAAATATAAGAAAATAAATAATATTTTTTATAAATAAATAAAGAATTAATCAATATAATGTACCTTTATTACAATTCACCTTCTAAAATATATATCATATTGTTAAGTCAATAAGAAAGCTTTAGAGATGAAAACTTGCCTGAACATATGTGAGGCGTGTGGGGGAACTTTCTCTTTGTTAAAAGGTTAGCCTTAAATTAATATGTTATATTTTATTGAAACTCAATTGATTGCTTTCTTCTAAAGTACTCACGGAGCCTTAATAAATCCAAACTCACTACCACACTGTTGATATATTATATTCCTTTTTTTTTTCGCCTGTTTTGAGAAAGAAATTGTAGAACATGTCAACTTTACAAATTTTAATTTGTTTCGATCATTGCAAATTCTAATTTAATAAAAAACTAATTACATAATTTCATAAATTTAAAATATAAAAATTTAAAAAAATTATTTAAAAAACCTATAACTATTAATATCCTATCAAATTTGATCCAAAATTAATATTAATCATCATACTATTTAACCCTATTCAATTTAATTATTATACAAATTTTTTATCCTATTTAATCCCAAACTATTAATATTAAATCACCTACAACTCAAATCTATATTTTTAATCTTTTCACTATTTTTTTCTTTAAAATGGAATTAGATTTTTTTTTTAAAATACCACTTGGGTTCGTAAATTTAAAATATCAAAATTTGAGGTGAAAAAAACATTTAAAAAAAACTATTAAATAAAACCCATTTAGGAAAAGAGAGAACAAAATTCATTTCGTTTTCCCTTTACCCTAACCAGCCTCCTCCAACAGCCGCGAATTCTAGCCTTTACGCGTTCCAACCGACACGTGTTCCGGCAGCCACTTGACCAGCCTCCCTCCGGCGAAAGTTGCCACCTGCAGAAACCATAAACTCCACCGGTGAGTTCATTTTGCCTCTGTTATTGATTTTAAATGAACACTTTAATTTATAGGTTATGATGCAAAAAGTTTTCACTACAAAATAGAAAGAACAAACCGTGTTTGTTGGAACTGGAATTACCTGTTGAGTGTAAATTAATGAAAGCTAGCAAATATCTTTGAAGGTGCCTTCTATTCTTTTAATATGTTTGCTTGGAAATGATTAAAAGAAAAAAAAGATCATTGAGGCACACGTACGTATGAAATGGAAACAGAGTTCCTTCCGTCTTAGGCACGAGTAAAATGTTCTCTTTTATTTTCTGATATTATGGTATTTAGTATTGGTTTGGTTCTTCCATTTGCTAGTTCTCATTATCAGCAAAAAAAAAACTCAAGCAAATGGGTATGACACTTTCACTTATCCATACAATACAGAGAGATGTTTCATACAGTTTTAATACACAAGGTAATTCTGGAGAGTTATAAAGGAAATACTGATGTCAAAAATAGACCCTTATCAATTAGGATAATTTCAGTCAAACACTTATTAGGCAATGTGTATATAGCTTGCATAGAGAGATACACATTGTATTGAGATAGCTTGTATAGGACTATCGGTCTTTTTGAGGCAATGTTGAGGGCGTTTGAAACTTGTTGATTATTTATTCTTTTTGGAAGGACTATGGTCTCTTTTTTAAGATCTATTAAATAAAGGTGATCGAGAGAGCAAGTAATCTTTTTACAAAGATTCTGTAGATGCCCTGAATGAATGGAAAGGTGTACGATCATTTTCCACAAATTTAATTGAATTGGATAGGTGAATGGTCTCTCAATATATTTATTTTCATACACCTATTTTTCGTTATACATCAAAAAATGTTGAAAATATAGTTGTTAGAATCATCTCTCAATGCTCTTCTATCTAAATTGACTGGGCAATTTCTCAAAAATGATCCTCGATTATAGGTATATATTTTCCAAAACAAATAAGGTGGAGCCAAAGGATTTTTTGGACAATTCTCTAAAACATTCAAATTCATTTATTTGGAAATGTATTTTCTCTACTAGATCTATTTTATCTAATCTAACTTGTAAGCCAACCGGTGATGGTTCAACAATTGGCATTTGGAAATATCCTTGAATTCCATGGTTACCTTTCGTTTAAAGTTCATTTCCTTGTCGATTTAATTGACCATCAATAACATATACTACAAAAAGTCTTTCAACTTGCATTCTCAAGTGGTGGAGGTGGAATGTTAATTATAGTATAAGTCTTATCATTTTGGTGTTGGTATTTTCATGTACAAAACATAGTGCCTTGATGTTTATGTCTATCTTTTGTAAGGTTGGTTGCTAATGGTTCGGTATTACTTAAGATACGGTTTCATATTTGCATATTTGCATATTACACATATTCAATCTTTTAGATTACATATAGTTTGCATCATTAGGTGTTTATTTGTGTTATGTTATCATGTTAGGGATTAGGCCTTTTTCTGTGTCTAAATTGCCTTTTTTTGTGGTTTTTAGAGATTGAATGAACGTGCTCACCACCCCTTTATCACAGTGGCCGACGAGCATGTAAGGGTTATTTCCCTTATCGGGGATAGCTTTTAGCCTTGCTACTGTGGGCGATGAGGGCTTGCTTTTGTGGGTAGTAAGGTGGTTGGTGAGGTGGCCAATGAGGGTCTGAGAGGTCGAATATATTTTATAAATTCTCTTCACCTCTTTTTTGTTTTCTTGGATAGTATTTGAGAGAAAACTCAACTCGTTTGGCACCTGATTTCTCCAGTCCATTCTTAGTCTATTTTCCTTTTGAGTGTTGGGTCTGGTCGTATAGTATTGTACGATGTATGACATCAGAGAGAATTTCCTCTCATATTTCTTAAATAACAACTTAAGTGTAAAAAATATGAGATTAAGTGACATTTTATTGAGAGTAAAAAATGAATGGTTAGCTAGCAAAAAGTCACATTATTTTGAAGATTTTCTTCATAGTTGAGTTATCGCGTGTCAACTGTTAGTTGTAAGAGTGTAAACATTCCTATAGGTGAGGAGCCTATGGGATGGTGTGTCGTGTGTCGGTTGGTAGTTGCAAGGATGCAATAATTTCCATAGGTGATGAGCTTATGTGTTAGGGTATCATGAATCGATTAGGTGTCTCGAGGTCGTAACGTTGTGCATAGGTGAGGACCCTCTAAGTGTTGTCCCATTTATCGGTTAGGTGTTGTGGGGCTGAAATGAGCATACATATAAGAGGTTGAGCCATTGTAGTCGATCACATCACACAATGATGGAGCTTCGTAGATGAGCTTGGATATACTTGGATCAGGTACTGTGTTGATAGCAAGCGAGGACAGCTTAAGCATAGTTAGGACATGTGTCTCAATTTGTAGAAATATTTGCGTTTATACTTTTATCGAGTTGTATATTATTGATTTACTTTTTAATGAATTGTTTATTATCGAGTTGTTGTCTTAAGCAATCCAAATGTATTACCACATAAGAGTTGGATTCTATGTAGGTTTATTTCGTTACATGCTGTGTTATATATAATCATATTTTTTGAGAATATAATCATCATTTACCAAATATGTTCGCACATAGGAGGTCATAAAGTGGTTGAAAATCCATTATAATTTTTTCTGTATATTTGCTTAATTCACATGTTGTGTGCTGTTTGTCATGTTAATGCATGTTATTAGCATAGATAAGAACTTATGAAACACATTGTTTCTATTATGCTTTCCACATTTTATTCTTTCTTATTTATTAGATGTTTTTGTGATGTATTGATTTAAGCATGTTATTTTTATTATATTTTTACTATATTATATATTTAATTTACTTTGTGAGGCATGTTTGATCAAGTCATAATAGAACTCACTTCATCGGTTGGTATATCTAACCCTAGTAGGTTCCAAATTCCTACTTAAATTGAAAGTATAATTCACATACTCGTAATTGTTATAATGTATGTCTCAATCTTGCATTGCTGATGTTATAATTTGAACACGTATTCCTTCATGGGAATTCACTGTCAAATCATCCTATCATACGGTTATTCAATCAAGACCACATATGGTAACCAAGCATGTATGGAAAAAATTGTGGTCTTCTAAACTTCATGAAAGACTCAAATTCTACTGTGGATACTCAATAACCCTTTGCAAACCAGAAGCAACATTAATATCAGAATTCCAATTAATTAAATCAACTATGCCTTATATGGTCATGGACTTGAAAATGTGGTCATGTATTCACTTCTTTTGGACTTATTCAGGCAATATAAAGATGGAATAAATTGTATATTTTAACAAATGCAACTTTTTCTTCGGTTCATGATCGATTCTCATAAATTTTTATATGCTCTTTAAACTTCAATGTTCTTTATCCTATAGAACTATTACTGGCAATTACTCTTACTTTTGATCAAATTCGGAGATCCAAAAATGATGTTATTTATAAAAAGTAGTGCCTCACTTGGACACAATGTTAAGTCATACAGAATTTCAATTTTAAAAATTTGGCAAGCTTATTTCCTAAAAAATGAAATTCGGTTCTATATATTCTGATGAACCGAATCCAATGGTGAATATCTCATCTGCTTGGTTTTGCCATCATTTTAGATAGCATAAAATCAATTTTGATACTGCCATTTGGGAAAATACAAATATGACTGCTCTTCTAATTAGAAATCACCTTGGTGAAACATTTATAGTTGCTCAAAATATTCTCAAGATATTACCAAAGTATGTTCCCCAATTTTAACAACTTTGTGATGCTGAATTTTAACAACTTTATGATGGCGTTTGGTTTACAAAATAAAATCGAAATCGGAATGATAATAAGAATAAAATGAGATGAAAATAATTTTGTTTTGTTTGATAACTGGAATCAATATTATAGTTTTTGGTACAAATAGAATGAAATAAAAAACACCGTATATTACTTAATACTTTTATATTCAGTAAAATTTAAATAATATCATTTAATTATTATTTTTTTGTTAGATAAAATACATTATTGAAATTATTATATTTTTAAATAATTATTACTTAAAAAGAAAATATATTATTAAAATTATTATTTTTATAAATATGATTTAGGGTTTAGGGATTTGAGATTTAGGATCTAGGGTTAAAATTATTATTTTTAAATAAGGTTTAGGGTTTTAGGATTTGAGATTTAAGATTTGGTATTTAGGGTTTAGGGTTTTAGGATTTGAAATTTGGGATTTAAGGTTTTGGGATTTGAGATTTATAGGGTTTAGGGTTATATTTATGAGTTAAGGTTTATGATTAAAATTATTATTTTTCTAAATATGGTTTAGGGTTTTGGGTTATATTTGTGGGTTAATGTTTAGGGTTAAAATTATTATTTTTCTAAATAGGGTTTAGGGATTTGGGATTTGGTATTTCAGATTTAAGATTTAGTTTAGGGTTTTGGATTTAAGGTTTAGGAATTTGGATTTAAGTTTATATTTGAGATTGGGATAAAATTGTAAAAAAAAAATTAAGATGCAATGGAATCATGATTTCTAAAAAGGATAAAAAATTCCGATGTTTTATCCTTTACGAATCGATTTTATTTCTAATTTATTTTTCAACTTAATTAAACACAGAAAATAAGTTTTCCTTATGTTCCCTCCTACTAAACACTAGCAATAAAATTTAACATGATAAAATTATATTTTTATAATTTAATTTATTAATTTTTTATATTCAACATATATAGTTTGTTTAGAATCAAGTTTCTGAAAATTAAAAATTTAATAGATTCCAATTGAAAGAAAAAAAATTAGGAATTAAAGTGTAGAATCAATATTGTTTAGGGTTTGAGTTTATATGATATTGAGTAAAAAAAATCTCAAATTTTAGCTTAAATATAATCCCTTCGTTGTTCTATTAGTCTCCGGCGAGCCAACGATGGACTCGGGCTCACCCGATCCTGGAATCCTAACTCAGGACGTTCAGAAACTCAGTCTCTCCACCGATCCATTGACAGATCAGTTCGGTTCGCTCAACGACCTGAGCTACGAACTTGCCTCTCTTCAAGATCTGGCCAGCCGTGGTTCTTGGCGGTCCGTTCTCGACAAAGTTAGCAGAGCAAGAACCAATTCTCTTCTCCAAAAGCCTCACGACCACCTCATCTACCTCTCCTACACTGTCCTTGCCCTCACCAAACTGCGTCGTTTCGCTGAAGCGTCCACTGAACTGGACTCCCTCGAAGACCTCGATAGTCCGCACTACCGCTATGAACTGTATCCGAGTGTTTACCCGAACCGAACTGGGTCAATGGTTCCCTTTTGTCTTCGTTGGCTTCAAGCCTTCATTCCCATCAAATTGGGTCAGCTCCAAGATGGGCTCGATCGCCTTTACGTGTTACTTGACCTTGTACGAACCAAGCTGAAGGAAAAGGAGAATTTGAGGGCCTCGTTAAGTGTGTGGAAGAAAAGAGAAGTTTTTGTAATGAATTCAATTATTGGGATTCATTTGAATCAGAAAGAGTTCTCTGTCTGCTTGTGCTTGATTAAAGAATTGATTTTGACGGATCCTAAAGATCCTATTTTGATTTCAAAGCTAGGGTACATTCAGATGCAGATTGGAGATCTAGAAGGTGCGAAGACTTCGTTCGATCGAGTGGAAAGGTTTATGAAAGAGGGCAAGAACGGTAAGGGGTTGTTGATAGAAACTCAATTTCAGAATCTGGTGAGCAGAAACAAAGCATTGATGTACCTAGTGGCTAAGGACTATGTTTCAGCTATTAGGGAGTATAATGATTGCATTGAGAGAGATAATTTTGATGTGTTGGCCATCAATAACAAAGCTCTTTGCTTGATGTATTTGAGGGATTTGTCTAATTCAATTAAGGTTTTGGAAAATGCGCTTGAAAGAGTACCTACTATGGCTTTGAATGAGACCCTTGTGGTGAACTTGTGTAGTATGTATGAATTGGCTTATGTTAATCACGCTGATATTAAGAGGACGCTCAGTAACTGGATTGCCAGAGTTGCTCCCGATGATTTTGATTCATCTTGTACTCGGATTTGAGGTAGTTCATTTAGTTTTATGCCCATTTTGAGATAATTCCTCATTTTTTACAGTTCGAGTTTGAAAACTTTCCATTGGTACCGCTATTGTACATGGTTCTCTAGCATTGCTTTTCTGGTGATTAATTTGCATCAGTATCTTTAATAACAATTTGTTTAACTGAGCAATCTTTTGCTTGTATATGTTACTCAAAGAGCTAAAGTTGCTTAATTTTGATTTGAATGCAACCAAGGTATGCAATTATGCATTTATTGATTTTTAAATGGTAAGTTTATTGAAGTCTTTTATGCTCTTTCCCCAATACTTCATTCTAAAACATCTCATATATGTAATAATTCTGGTTGTTAATGATTAGCTTTTTTGATAGTTAGGTTGTACATGATTGTTTCTACAGAGAACAAAGAATGACGGTTTTGTTTATTTTCTCAACGGGAAAAGTGCTCCGTTAGTCCCTTAGCTTTTAAAAAGGTGCATTTAGTCCCTCATTTTTTAAAAGGTGGGCCGGAAGTCCCTCAGCTGTTTCTAAGGTGCACATAAGTTCAATTTTAAGGTGAACACAAATCCCTTCTTAATGATGTGCTTGAATTTATCAACTTGTAAATATAATACTGTTTGGTGCTCTAAGGAATCCTCCAGTCAATGTGTTCAAGTACAATAATCCCAAACTATCCCCATTTTTTTTTATAAGTTTTCTAATGTTGATACTCAATATGAAATGCTTGAACTTCGTAATGGATAATTGATTGATGCAGTGATGTACCCAAGTGCTGGCTATTGAGTGCAAGTATGGCTCCAAAAGGAAAACATAGTTTATTTTTAACCTTGTTGGCATCATCAACACTGTACTGTTAAAGATTAGTTTCAATGAGGACCCTTAGCATATTGATTTCTTCTTGTGGGTTTCGAGCATAAGAAGAAACAGATGGTTTTCTTTTGTATTCTTTTGTGCTCCGTTTATTAAGTTGTGAACCTTAACTACCTTATATATTCTATTACCTGTTTCATTTGTGGTGCTTCACTCCATTATTCCCTTTTTCCCCCTGTTAGTATAAAATGAACTAAAGTTATGGTTTGCTATTGCCTATCACTTGGATCATTTTATGGCACCTGGGATAAAATTATGGTGCCGGGTAATGTCGGATCATCCTGGTAGGCCTATGTATAATGTTGTTGTACATATGTGAATTGTGATTTGTGACTGGTTTTGTTGATCTGAAGCAGATGCCACTGGCCACTATAATTTTATGCCCAAGTAATTTTGTAAGGTTTTCTGAGCTGCATTTATGCAATTCGTAGTACTGAAGGTTATGTTCTATCAAATATTTGTTGCTGAAGTTTTTTCTATTCACGTAGTGGATTTTTTAGTGTGTTGGAACTTGGAAGTTGATCATATTCTTCATCATCATATGTCATAGATCTAAGGATTCCACCTAAATCCTTCCCAAAGAAGGTACAAAACGATAGCTTTGTAAATCTTAACCAATAAATGCAAAAAAACTCAACTTGTTGATATTCCGTTTGTAACTAGACGTGATCTCATGAACACCAATAATTTTATGCTAGGTACCATACTAAGACATAAAAGTCAATTTGTGGTAAATTTATGATAAATTATAATTAATATAGATTAGTATTATTGGTAAATATAATCTGATCTATTTAAATGTATTTAACAAAAAATTATTATGATAACTATAATTATAATATAATTCTGAAAAATAAAAATGGTAGTAATATTTCCCTATTTTCAAATGTTTTTGCATTTTATGCCATGAAAAATCTATGGGAGGTTTTGGTGTAATTTTTTGACTTTTAGTCCATAGGTAGTATAAGATTTATATGCTCCATGTTGAGAAAGAAATATAATTACCCTTCAAACTTGCCAAAGTTTCACCCATTTCTTGGAATTCTATCCGGGGCAATTTATTATATATCAGAAATATATAATAATTACCATTTACGTGATTTTGTTTCTTCCTATATAATTATATAGAATTAATTTTATTTATTAATAATATTTACTAATATTTTACATAAATAATATATTTTAGTGATTATATGGAATATGGAATATGCTCTAAAGTTAACGAAAATCACAAGTGCAATTAAAATAACTGAATTTCACAACATAGCTTCGTTTTTTTAGACGGAAGTCATAATCGGTGGAAATGGAAAAATCAAAAATTCATACAGGTAAGTGAAATTTTCATATGCATGTATGATAAATTTACCCACATTTGTAACTTATTATAAATATGAGTAAATTTATCAATAAAAATAAAAATATGGGTACATGTATAAATTTTTTACATGTTAATATTCAAAAAGAAAAAAATAAAAATATGCAGAGATATGTTATAAAATAAAATTAATTTAAATTACATAGTAAATATTGAGTATAACAAGTACAAGCCTATTAATTGAGCAACTCCTAAAATTTTCGACCTTTCGAACTTCGAAGTCTTCCGGGAGTCTTCAAACGAGTGTATCTTATTAATATTTGTATCAACTTTTTAATATTTATTGTTATCTAAATTTTTAAGTGATATTTTAAAAATATCAAAATTATTGAAAAATGTACTCATTTAATCAGAAAAATCATTTTAATCTTTAAAATTATTATTATTATTTTTTTATTTTTTTTCTCACTTGTTATTCATTTTTGAATTTAGTGTTTAATATTTAATACTTAGAGTTTAAGATTTAATATTTATTATTTAAGATTTAAAGTTAAAAATTTTGGTGTTTAAGATTTATTATTTAGTTTTTAATAAAAAAATAAATGAGAAAAAATTTATATAAATAAATAAAGACATAAAAAGAGGAGAGAGAATATAAAGGGAGAAAAGTGGAGGAAATATAGAGGGAAAAGATTGATAAAAAATTAAAATTATTAAAATATTTTTAATTATTTTATAAGTAAAAATTAATTTTAATCATATAAATATATTTGTAAAAATATTGTTGCTTTTAAAGCATCAACCAAGAATTTTGAAAATAATAAATAAGAAAACAATATAATATGAGTATTAATAAATTATAGCAATTTTATTTAACTGTGAAAAAATTTAAAAAATATTTTTTATTTGTTATTTTTTAAGTATATTTTTTTTATCAAGATTTTTTTTCCCTTTTTTTTATTAAATATTTATTTTTTTAAAAAAAATTTATATTAATTTTAAATGTTATTAACCTAAATTATTATATAATATACTTAGAAACATTAAATAATTTACATAGACGGTTAACTGACCATCCACCCACAAGTAGCATCCGCCAACCTTCCCATTCTCACCAACCAAGCACTATGTTCCTCTATTTTTAAAATTTCGGTTTGGCTTTTGCTTCTTAACAGCCAAAACAAACCATTACCCATCAAATCCAACTCCGCGTCATTTTACATGGCCATTATGATTCGAAGTTGCTCGTCAGGCATACCTCATCCCAGTTTCAGAACCCGATTACCCGGAATCGATTCAGGTTCCGAAAGCTCCTGCTTCAAAACCATATCTTTCTCATCCCAGCTACCCAGCCTTCCTCTGAGGTACATTTGTTTAAAAGTGGTTCATTTTCTTTGCAATCTATTGATGGTAATGATCAAAAAGGACAAAATAGGAGTTGGGTTGCGTTATTTTAGAAGTATTAGAGATCAGAAACAAAGGAATCATAAATTTTTTGATATACGGTTCAAGAAAAAAATTGTCTTTACTTTAGATAATCTTTAATTTGCCTCAGTATTGTAATAATTAGTTCTTAAATTTCATGATGTTTAAAATGCATTGCATCAACTGGTTATGACAGATCTTTGGAGATCACAAGGAAGGTGCTTTCACATAGGATGAGTATGGTAAAGGCAGTAAATGGTGTTGATCAAGTTGAACTTGATCTATCTTTAAGCCCCAGAGTAAATTCAGTCAAACCTTCAAAGACCGTGGCTATAACTGATCAGGCAACGGCACTTGTGCAAGCTGGAATCCCTGTCATTCGATTAGCAGCTGGAGAACCTGATTTTGACACACCAGCTGCAATTGCAAAGGTACTTCTTTGATCCTCTATCTTTGATAATTTAATCCTTTCACATTTTGTTCCCAAACTTTCACCGGCTTCCCACATAGCACCCAATTTAGTCCTTAAACTTTAAAGACGTTTTAATGTTCAAATATGTGATTTCTTTTTTGCCAAACCAGCTAATCAACTGATAATTACTCGAGTGAATATCGTAGGTGTTAATTGAACTTCATGGTTAATCTTTACCCAAGTTAACTTTGAGAAATTATAAATTTTGCAATTTAAATTTAAAATGGAGTTTATGTATTAATTTTTTAAAATTTGAGGATTAAATTGTATGAATTAAAAGTTTAACCACATATGTGTAAAAGAGTCAAAGTTTGAGAGCAATTAAGTACTTAAGTCTAGTCCCAAATGTTTTTTTCTTTTTCTTGCAAATTAGGCTGGGAAAAATGCGATTCATGAAGGTTACACAAGGTATACTCCGAATGCAGGGACTTTGGAAATTCGTCAAGCAATTTGTGATAAGCTAAAAGGTTTAAAGATGCAGTTATGAATATGTTTCTTGCTGCACTCTATATTTTGTTTTTGCTGCAATTCGGAGATCAGTGGTTCTAAGAATAGCCTTTTTTACAGAGGAGAATGGAATCTCTTATACACCTGATCAGATTTTGGTTAGTAATGGAGCCAAGCAGAGCATTCTTCAAGCAGTAATGGCAGTTTGTTCTCCTGGAGATGAGGTAAAGAACTCTAAATTCTCAAATGAGTAATATGCTAAATGTTTTGTGGTTTTTATATCTCTCTGTTCTGGTCATTCTAAAGTTGTTGGTATATCTGATGATCATTTTCATTTTCATTTTTTTTTTTGTGTTTTGCATCTATATTTTCCACTCAACACTTTTGTCCCTATAATTAATTTTCAATTTAATCCCCCCCCCCCTAAAAAAAAAAAATTGTAACACAGAATATGCTTAATGGATTTTTGTTATGTCTGGCATATTGCCGTTATATTTTAGTAATTTATGTTTGAAAGCGGAAATTTCTTACCTGTTAGAGGTGGCTAGACTTTTCACCTTGGCTTGAGTTTCATAGTCTACAGTATTCAGAAATTATTTTGTGCTTGCAATCTATGATTCTGACAGAACATAATTTATTATCAAAATGTTGCATCCATAACTTTTTTGTTAATTTAAACTGAAGCTGTGTGCAGTGTAAGGGCCGGTAAAATATTATAGAGCTAATAAATTGATGATCATCTTCAGAACATGCTGCAAACTAGGTTTCTTTACCAGTAACTCCGGATTTGCAAGATTAATTGATTAGCAAGTTTTACATAGAACCTCATAGAGTTCCAATTTGAAATGATATAGCTTTGTCTGAAGTGGAAATATCTATTGTATTCAGGCTTATGGTTATTGGATTATTGTTTCAGGTTAAAGAAAGTGGTCTACAATAACTAAAAATGTATATTTTCAGGTTATAATTCCAGCACCATTTTGGGTAAGTTATCCAGAAATGGCCAGGCTGGCCGATGCAACGCCTGTTATTCTTCCAACAAATATATCCGACAATTTTCTCTTGGATTCTAAGCTTCTTGAATCAAAACTCACTGAAAAGTCGCGACTATTGATTCTTTGTTCCCCATCCAATCCAACTGGTTCAGTTTACCCCAAGAAGTTACTTGAAGAGATTGCTCAAGTTGCCGCAAGGCATCCCAGGCTTCTGGTAAAAGAATTCAGTCTGACCTAACCAAAAATTCTTGGTGTCAATTTTCAACCTTGTTAGCATTCTAATCCCATTTCTGTGGCCTTGTTTTTTAAGGTTCTGTCTGACGAGATATATGAGCACATTATTTATGCACCTGCAACTCACACAAGCTTTGCATCATTGCCAGGCATGTGGGAGAGAACACTTACAGTCAATGGATTTTCTAAGGTACAGTTCTGTTGTGAATCCACAATAATCTTGTATCTATTCTATCCCTTCGATTGCCTCCAATTTTTATTATTGGCCTACCTGAAATGTTATGCGTATTTTCATGGTTTGACATTTAGAAAGTGGGATCATGCAGGCCTTTGCAATGACCGGTTGGCGACTTGGATATCTTGCTGGTCCTAAACACTTTGTTTCAGCTTGTGGAAAAATACAAAGTCAGGTAGATCCTTGATCTGAGTCTGTTCCTTCTGTTTTAATGCAAGTGAAGTCCCTTTAGTGAAGCCTGAAGTTTGATTCTGATGTTATTAGAATTTATATGGATATTTTCAATGTAACAAACTGCCATAGTCCCCTAAAATGATTCCTTTTTTGTATTAAATTCAAAAGAGTAAGTGTAAGATGAAGAGTTGAGCTATTGTGCAAAGACACTTGAATAGTCTTATCAGCCATAAGGCAAGTTATTTGATAGGAAAAGATTAGAAAGCAGTGGATAAGTTTTTATGGTAATGTGTAAATGGGATGAGAATTATTAATAGTTCTGGCTCAAAAGACAGGCTAGTATTTAGTTGGACGTTTGTGTTTGTCGAGAACTTTTCCTTTCTTTTTGCCCCATGAGATGTTACTGCATGAAGAGCCTCTGTTTTCGTGGATTTGATTTGTATATTTTTGTTCCAGTCCACATCAGGTGCCAGTAGTATATCACAAAAAGCAGGTGTTGCTGCCTTAGGGCTGGGGTATGCTGGCGGAGAGGCAGTTTCTACAATGGTCAAAGCATTCAGGGAGAGGCGCGACTTCTTGGTTAAAAGCTTTAACGAGCTGGAGGGTGTTAAAATGTCGGAACCTCAGGTAAGAGACTTAATTCTTTTTCCCTACTTGTGTGATTTCTAGAGGTTTTACTTTTACCCTTGTCCCCATTAAGCTTCTTTTCTTTATTTCAACTTAACCATCATCTTCTCTCTTGCAGGGAGCTTTTTATCTTTTCATTGACATGAGCTCCTACTATGGATCAGAGGCTGAAGGATTTGGAATTATTGAAAATTCCGATTCCCTTTGTCGGTATTTGTTAGATAAGGGTCAGGTAAGCTTGTGATTAGTGTTTTCTCTATCACCAGTGTTAATTTTTTTTAATGAAAACTACATTGGAATGTAGTCAGACTTCAGCTGTACATAAATGGTTGATGTGTGTTCATTTACAGGTTGCGTTAGTGCCAGGGGATGCCTTTGGAAATGATAGCTGCATCCGTATTTCATATGCTTCGTCTCTCACTACTCTACAAGCTGCGGCTGAGAGGATTAAGAAAGCACTTCTAAACCTTAGACGACCTGCCCATGTCTAGCCTTGTGTAGTTGTAAAAGGTTTCCGTAGTTGTGATTTCTTTAGTTTGAAAATGTATTTTTATTTTAATTTCTAAATAATTATGAGAATGCTCTTCTTGATGATTCATAAAAGCAATAAATCTTCGAATTGGATGTTTGTAATTTTTTGGTACTCCGATGGTCAGTTTAATTTTACGGTACACATAAGTTCTAGCATTTTGAAACCATTCCATATTTATTTCACAAATTTAAAATTAAGGTTCAATCAATGTTAATTAGTTTTTTCAAATAAACATCACGCAAAAGACTAATAAAGAGCAAATACAACAATTAGTTTACAATAATAATAATAATAATAAAAAATCATCAGTTAAAGTTACATCTTTTGCCCATAAACTAGTAATTCATTTTACATATACGTGTTGTTATTTAATTTAGATAGATAAATTTTTAATTATAATATTTATGAAATTATATATAAATTATATGTATAAAATAGAATTATAATTTATTTAAATTTTAAATTTTAAACCTTTTATAATAAATATCTCAATAATATAAATATATTTTTAATAAAATGAGATCCTATAACATATATTTTAATTAAAAATAAATAATAACTAAAAATTAAATTATACTAATTTTTTTTTTTAATTTATATGTGTTATCCTGTTACCTATCGATCTTAATTTAGAGCTGTTTTAAAATGTTGAACTAACTTTGTAAAGTTTGTTAATTTCGAACATACAATCTATAATATTTCAAATAGGGATGGGATTTTCCTCCCCGATATACCACCACTTTTAAGGACGTCATGCTCCTTGTGCCTTGCCTTGGTTGCTTTGGCAGCCTAGTTTTCTGTGTTAAAAGGTTTCGTCACTCATCAAAGACAAAACTAAAAAGGTAATAATATTAAGAAAAGGAATTATATTCACTTTTTGTTAAATACATGACCCTTGGTTGATTTTCACAGAAATTCTTTTCCTTGACAATAGGGAAATGTTTGGGAATGAAATTTATGCCCCAAACCTTTTCCTTAATGTTCTATCACTTTTTGTGCTGCCAGTTGGTTTAATATATACCATGTTTCAGAAATCCCAACATATTCATCTATATTCTAACATTTAAGAAAGATGTGAAACTTTATAAAGAAAAGGGATAAAAAAGAAAAAAAAAATATGCTAAAAAAATATAGATTTAATTAATAAATCGTATCAATGAATATTCTTTATTTTAACTCAACATTTATCAATCATATAATATTATTTTAAATAAAAACATGATATATTAAATTCATTGTATTTATGTATTTAGCCAGGTGGTGTGGTATTTAACATATTTATTAAACATTTTCTTACAAAAATTCAATACGTGTCAGTAATTGTCATCTATACTTGTAATGGTTCGGTTTCCGCCAAATGTTATCTATCTATCTACCACAAAAGGCTGTTGTACAGGAAAAGCAAACTTTACTGTTCTTTGTCCAATACATAATATTCCTGTCTAAGTAGAGATTCTTTGTATAAGCCATCCTGAAGAAGCTAAGGACCTCTTCGACCAATGCCCAAACTATTGACTTGAACTATAAGACAATCAACGTCAATTAACAAGAAATCTCTTTTCCCATTCTCCTTCCTGCTCTTCTTTTTTCATCGATCCTTTATAAACAGATCATCACGATAAAGAAAATTACCAAAACCCATATACCCAAAAGAGACCAATAACAATATTACTAACTCTAATCCTAATGGAATCTTCAACTTCATGCAAACAAGGACATGCAGAGATTGTGTTTTTTGACTTGGAAACAACAGTACCCAAAAGAGTTGGGCAAAAGTTTTGTGTGTTAGAATTTGGTGCTATTATAGTTTGTCCAAGAAAACTTGTAGAGTTAGAGAGCTATAGCAGTCTCATAAGGCCGAAGAATTTGTGTGCAGTAGCATTAAGGTCTAGTCGAATTGAAGGGATAACAAGAGAAAGAGTTGCAAATGCACCATATTTTGAAGAAGTTGCTGATAAGATCTTCAACATATTGAATGGAAGAGTGTGGGCAGGTCATAATATTCAAAGATTTGACTGTGTTAGAATTAGAGAGGCCTTTGCTGAGATTGGTAGGCCTGCACCTGAGCCAGTTGCCATGATTGATTCTCTTGGAGTTCTTGCTAACAAGTTTGGTAAAAGAGCTGGTAACATGAAGGTGAATCATTTATAAATCAGAAAATAAAATTTATATTAGTTCACTGAAATAAAGTTTATTTGTAGCTAATTTGGCTTATAAGTAGGGATGAATGCTTGTTATTTAAGGAAAATGAATTTTAGATCTTTATATATTATAAGTTTGTTACTTTTACTAAAATTGATTTTGTAAAAGTAATATAAATTTGTACTACTTCACTTTTTTTTTTTACGAAAATAGGATAGTATAAATTCAAAACTTATAAAAAATTTTAACTTTTGTGAGTTTTTTTTTTTTTTTTTTTTTGTAAATATAACATTTGTATATTAACCCACCTAATAAGTAGTAGCCTCGATTACATTTTGGGTTAGTCTTTTTTCGGTAAACTAAACTTTGCTGTCTGAGGTTAATTTACAATCGATAGGTAATTAAACTAACATACTGCATATTAACATATATCAGATGGCAACTTTGGCTTCTTATTTCAGCCTTGGGCAGCAAAAGCACAGGTAATACTGAATTTCAAAGGCCTAAGTCAAATTGTACTTCCAAAGACTTGAGTTAATTACCACAAAGTCTATTGAAAAGAGGGAATTATTAGGTGGTATAGCTAGAAACATGTAACACTTGAATCTCTTGTGCTAGCTTGCTGAATCATATAGGTATAGTCAAACCAGTATATAGCATTGAACCTTTAACCAATTGAAATTTGAAATTAATTTGTCACAACAGAAGCCTTGATGATGTGAGGATGAATCTAGAGGTTCTCAAGCATTGTGCAACAGTGCTATTCCTGGTATATTTCCTAACCCTTTTTAATGAATTTTATAGCTGTAAATGTAATTACACACTTTTATTTTCACCTAAACTTATGAGAAGGAAAGCTACTATATTTAACAATTTTTTGATGAGGTGACATTTTGTAATTATAACTTATTATGTGTGATTGCGTATACTAACAAATTAGAGGAGGGTAACGTCTCAAAACAATTTGTTTTCCCCTGTATAAAATCCAACTTAATCTAAATACGATTTTTAATCAAAATTTGATTTCATAAGTTAATCAATTTAAATCGATCTGAATCTTAACATATTGAATTTTTGGATCAAATAAGGATAAAATGATATTGAAATTTATTCATGAATTATTTTTATATATAAAACATGAGATATACAATATTTAAATTTTAAATTTATCTACTTGTAATAAAATTTATTATTTATAATCACAGCTAATAAAATCAATAGAATAAGAAAAATAATTAGATAATTATTAAATTATTATAGAGATTTATCATTTATATTTATTTTTTAAATTAAAATAAAAATTTAATTTAATTACAGTATGTATTATATTCAAAAATACAACACATTATAAAATAATAATATCTATTTATTTATAATTTTAATGATAATTTAGACCGGTTTGAATTATAAAATTTATCAATTTAAATCCGAATGAGTTGTATATTTTTTATTCCGATTCTGATCTGACTACAAAATTTGTCAATCCGATCTAATTCGAATATGAAAGATCGGATCAAATTTTTCAATTTAAACGAATTTATCAATTATTTTTTCATCTTTATTAGAAATGATATAAAGTAAATACTGTAAATTCATTTGTGATATATGAACTTTTAGAATGAGAAGTGATAATGATCCTAAATACTCAAACACATAAATTGAGTCGTGTATATGATAATAGGAATCAAGTCTTCCTAGCCTACTGTTGGATACTAAAGGAAACTGGAGTGCCTCCCCTACGATTATGACGAGGAGTAGAACAACTAATTCAAAACTACAATACAGAGAAGAAAGTAGTAGAAAGTCTCCCCCAACCACTTTTACTACTTATCAGAGAGCAGTTCCCTATACTAGGACCAATTTGAGAAAGGTACTTTGTCTTGGTGGTTTTAAATTTAGTTTGTTTGTGAATATTATTAATAAAAAAATTTATGAAATATTTGAGCAGTTCCCTATATTATTAATCATGAAGACATGCATCACTAGAATTGAATTTGGGATGAAATATTTAGGGTTTGTTTTATAACTAACTATATTTATGTTGGAATATTATATTTGATTATTTTATATTTTTTATTATATAAAATATAAAATCCCAAACAATAAGGTTTTTCTTGTTGTTATGAACAGTAATCATGATAACTAAAGTTTTATGTGTTATGAATGTTAACAGATGGCAATAAGTGTAAAGAATGTATTATGTAAAGCTAATGGAAATCAGCCTCTTAACAACTTACTCAAGTATTCTCATTCTTTGCTTCGGTAAGGCGAAACAACAAATTGTAGTGGCAGAGACCTTGTTCCTTGATCAGTCTTTCTTCTTCAGAAATCATGACGAAAGATTGTGTCACTCTAGCTACCAATTAATGGCTTATTAATTACTGAAATTAATAAGGAGGTTAATTACTAAACATGTTGAAATTAAGGTCTTGGCATAACTGTCAATTAGAACATGCATGCTGTGATTACCCTTGCATAGTTAATATTGGACGTCAAAGGTTTGTTCAAGAGTTGCAACATTATTATTATTATAATAATAATTATTATTATTATTATTATGCACTTGGAAGATACATATATAGTTTAATAGATCTGTCATAAATATTTAGTAGAAAAAATGTAAAAGCTAGAAGAGAAGTAGTTTTTTTTTTCTTTCTTTCTTTCTAAATATTCTTTCCTTCAATTAAATGGCTAATTCATTCAATTATTTTCCTTATCAACATTATTTCGTGTGAGATATATATATAACGGGTTAGTGAGTGGCCGAATTATTTCATTATTTAAAAAAAAAATTAGCAGTTGAGTCTAGTTTATTTTTTTTGTTTGTAAGTCAATTAATTCCAAAATTTTAAAGAAAAATTCAAATAAATTTAAATTTATGGATATAGGATAAATTGTAATTATTTTTTTTGGCTAAATTTAGATTCTACTACTTTCAAATCAATTTTTGTTTTTAATTTGTAACTTGAAAAATGTTAAAGATTTGAATTTTTTTTTTGGTTACATAAGAATATTTTTTCACAATTTTTTATTCGGTGTATATTGAATTACTACTTTAACATTAATTAATTAAACATGCTTAACAAATATATAACGTCTAATTTTGATGAAATTATATTCATCTAATTAATTTAACTATTTTTATTAAATTATAGGATTTTATTAATCCAATCTAATAATTATATCAATAAAATACATATTTTATAATAAATATAAAACTAATTTTACATTTTCTTCTTTTTTCAACTTTTTACAACTATCAATTACCATTATGTCATATTTATTAAAGAATATGTTTTGTATTCTTTGGCATAAATTATAATTGATATGATATATAATTATTATTTAAAATAATAAAATTAATATTTTAAATTTATAATGAATTGATAAATTAATTATAATAATAAACATAATTTGTAATAAAAAAATATCAAAACATTTGCTCCAAACAATTCAAGCCTATTTTTAATCCCAGGGTTCAACAAAAAGGCCTATATCTAATAGTAATCATGGATCAACAAAGATTGAAAAGAAACCATTAATATAGTGCACAAAAAGTTGTAGTTGCCCAATAAAATATTGTAAAAAATCATTTTTTATAGTTATAAAAAAGATATATATATATATATATATATATATATATATATATATATATATATAAACTTGTAGCCTGAGCAAAAGACCCATGAGGGAAATAGTTTTCAAAATGAAAAGCACCCAATATATGCCATGTGGTTAATTAGAAGGTTTGAAACTTTTATCATGATTTTCTGATGCAGGTCAAGTGTCTACCTTTATTTTCCTCAACCAATAAGGTTATATTAGGAAATAATATTATTTCTGCTCTTTTCCCCCACTACAACGTAACTGTATATATAGTTTAGAAATATCAATTATTACAATATAATATATTAGGGTTACAAAAATCAGACCAAAAGGTTACATTAGGATATAATATTATTTCTGCTCTTTTCGCCCACTAGAACGTAACTGTATATATAATTTAGAAATATCAATTATTACGATATAATAGATTAGGGTTACAAAAATGAATTAAATTGGATGGATAATCGAATATAACGATTTTATAAATCAAATAATTCAATCTAATTTATATTAATTAAAATCATTTTTTAAATAATACGATTTGATTATATTAATTTTTAAACTAGCAAACTAGATAAGACCAGTTTAATAATTTATTAAATTTTTCTTATTATTTTTTACAAATTATTGATTAAATTTCTCATATTTTAATTAAAAATATATTATTAATCGTATCATATTTATGTTAACTGAATCAAATCGTTTGATTCAATATTTTTAACAATCAAATAATTTGGTCTGATCGAGTTAATTTTTTTTTAACCAAAATCAAATCGGAGTACCTTAAGGTAGATACCCCTAGAAGGTACCCAATATGAATATTCTTCTAACCAAATAAGTCCAACAATACAGGGGCAAATTTAGCCAAATTATGTGCAGCTTCATTTGCTTGCCTTTTCCAGAATTTTGAATGTATACACGAGAATTTCTTACCTTTTTCTATAGCATCTTCAACTAGAATTCCTTTTAGGAGTCATTTGTTTATCACCTTCATTTATGTAATTAATAGCCAAAAGTGAATTACTTTCCACTACAACCAGATTACAAAACTTAGTATAAAAAATCCATTGACGAATGCCGATAAGAATATTGCATGATACTTAGCAACTAAGATTGAGACAAATCTATCAATTGACTTGTATCTCCTCTTTCATTCCATATTTCTACATAAACACAGTCATGCATTATTTCTATCTCCTCATTCTTTAGATTTAAGAAGAAATAATATAAGAGATTAATAAATCCCCATCACTATTGAGTTTTATGAAATTTAAAAAAAAGGTGTTATCTTAGGGAAATGCTTTTAGGACCCATAAAAAAATTCCCAACCAAAACAAGAGGTGATAATCAAATTTGTTAAGAGAAACCTCTTCCACTCTTTTTAAGCAGGAACCAAAGTTGAAAAATAAATTACTCCTCGTACATATTTTCTAGTTCTAAGCACAAAATGAATTTCCAATAATATACGCAACTATTAGTCCTGTGTTGAGTAAAATTTAGAATGAACAACTCTAAATTTACTAATATTAGATCCAAACAAATAAACAAATACTTTGTATTATCTACCATTTATAACATTTTTCAATGTAACTCACAAATTGAAGAGAAATCTGAGCCTTTCGAAGAAAAAGCTCTTAGCTACGCTTTCGAAATAAGAATCTGAAACATTTGTTTTTGATGGAATGATTAAACCAAATCACGAGTGAAATTTGTTATAGTTCTACCGTAATCAATCTCTGTGTATGAATATAGCGAAATAATCTACTGCAAATCTTATCTCTACGTTCTCTTCTGGCTGTTGTTAACGTTTTTATTTACAATATTGACAACCGTTTATTTCTACAACTTGCCAACTTCATTTATTCTACATCCTTCCGTTTGTTCTCTACATCGTGACCACGTTATTTATTTCTCTGCATCTTGACCAACTTCATTTATTTCTCGTCTTTAATTATTATGTTGGTGTTGATTTTCAACAACTCCCAATCAACCTGACTCTCGCTATTTTCTTGTGTCAGTGACGGTGAAACATTTTGAACTTGCCCGATGCTTAAGCTTTTTGTGAACAAATCCGATGACTTGATCATCTATCTTGATTTGCCTACGTTTTAATTTCTTAACTTGCGAGAACCTTTTCTCGATAAAGTGATAGTACTTGATATGCTTAGTTCTTGCATGAAAAACCGGATTCTCTGAAGCGAATTGCCGATTGATTGTTCTGATACAAGCTTGATGCTAATAATCTTGGTTGATGTAGATAATTCATTAATTGTATCAACCATGTACCACTCTTGAGCTTGATTGCTCATTTTGCTTTCGATGCACTCGACTTAGGTGGTTGATAATGATCTAGGATTGGTTGTCTCTTTGCTACGAGAAATTGTTCCGAACCCGGCAAACACGTACCAGGTTGTTGATCTCCTGGTGTCGTGATCTCTGCGTAGTACGCATCGCTGATCGCTTGGTAACTTGTTGTCTCCGCTTTCTTGTACAAAGACCGTAGTCGATTGTACTCTTCCACGTATCTCGATATTCGTCGAGCTTCCAAATGTGGCTTATTTGGATTTTGCATGTATCAGCTCGTTACCTTAGCTGCGTAAGAAATGTCGGTAGGAGTTAAGGTTAAGTAGATCGGATTACTGCCAATTTTTGATACATTATCGCATCTTTCAAATATTTTCCTTCATGCGCCGTGTTGGCATTGGCTCCGTTGACGTCGAAATTGGTTTGCATTCAAGCATTAGAACCAACTTTATCAAATCTTTGGAATATTTTTCTTGACAAAAGAAATATTCCTGCTGTGCGTCCCGACACCAACGAGGAAGTGCTTGAGCTTGCCAAGTTCTTTCATCTGAAACGCAATGATAAATTCTCTTTTGTCCAGAAGAATTTCTACCTTATTATCACAGTTATGATTAAGTCATCCCGCACATCGCCTGATAGCTAGCTTTCCTTCGTTGGCTTTAGCAATGAAGCTAGAATGCGTAGGTGTTCTTTGAATAACCACTTTGTGTTAGAAATTGACAGCAATCTTACCATACCGTGCCACAGGGTGCTTGTTTCAATCAAGTAGAGTTCTTTCCTTAGCTTACACACGTATTCAAGATGATCTTGGCTCACGAAAACCCATTGGTTGGATCATGTAGATCTCCCGATCTAGCTACTCCCGTGAAGAAAAGCATTAACCCGTCATCCATGCCACAATTTCCAATCTTTGTTTCTTTATGAGTGTAAGTAGGACTCGAGCAGGTTGTAAGTTTAAGCCCTTTGGACTAAACATTTCATCATAGTCTAGTCATTACTATTGAGAGAAACCAAGAAACACCAATCGTGCCTTGTACCTACTCGATTAACCCGTACGTGCTGCGCGGCTTTTATCTTGTAAACCCATTTGCGAAGATATGGGTTTCCACGTCTCTTGGCTTTCGCACCCGGATCCCCGAGTTTGATTTTGTTGAAGTGCATCGATCTCTTCTGCCATGGGCATCGTCATCCTTTCAAATCTTTGCGATGCTTCTTGAACGTCTCGAGGTTACATTACTTCCAATTATGGCTACATTGGCATATTTGGGATTTGGCGCCGTGTTCTTGTTGACTACGGAGTTAAGATTGTGGAGTTGATTCTTCTATTTCACTAGGCTATTTCATCTTCATTTAGTTGTTGATATATGCAGTTTTCTTAGGATTACGAGCTCTTCTTTGTTCGGCGCCATCGTCAAATGCGGATCTACTGGATTCAAATCTAAACTTGGTTGGAATTGAATAGTATGCTTAACTTCTTTTGTTGCAACTTATCTCCAAATTATCTTGAGTACGGTAATGCTTCCTTCTCTACAGGACCGCGAGAAGATGCTTCGTAGAACACCACGTCTCGTGAGGTATAGCATCTTCCCACTCGTAGTATCCATGACATTTCCACCAATTTTCTTTGGGTATGTCGTATCCTGAAGATACATCTAGCGACTTTCTTGTCAAATTTGCTCAAGTAAATGATCAAGAACAAATACATAACACCTAGCGACCAAATACTGTAGCTATTGTAGGTTTAAGTGTTCAATAGTTTCTCAAAGGGTGAAACAAATTCTAACCTTGGTTGAGGAAGTCTATTGATCCTGAAAGGATCTGATCATAAATCGGCTTAAAACCTCCCAGGTACATTCTTTTCATCTAGCATACTTTGACAAATTTCTGCAGGATGTCGGTTCTTTCTCTCTGCTACACCATTTTGTTGTGGCGTGCTGGCACAAGTGTATTGATGACATATTTGAAATTCCCCTAGGTATTGAGAGAACTCGCTTGAGCTATATTCTCTGCCATTATCAGTGCGTAAGCAACAGATCTTCTTTCCAACTTCTCCTTTAGTTGACTCTTTAAATTCTTTAAACTTTGAGAATACGTCAGATTTTTCTTTCATAAAAAAAACCCACACATACCTCGAGAAGTTGTCAATGAATGTCACCATATATCGCATACCACCAATTGATGGTTACTTAACAGGACCGAATACATCAAAGTGAACTAACTCCAATGGTTCTTTTGCTTTAAACTTTGATTCCTCGTATGGAAATTGGTGAGCTTTACCATATTAGCTGCTACATGAGGCGGGTGTGCAATACGCGCGTCTAGTTAAGGAAGCCCTTTAAGCATCGAATTATTCACCATCACACTTAGCTTGGAATAGCTAACGTGACCTAACTGCATATGCCATAAATCTTTCGTCTCATTTCTTCTTGTCTTGTCTACATATGTAGATTCTGCTGACATTATATAGACTGATTCCAATGGTTGCCCACTGTTGTCGGTGTTTAGAGATTTTGAGATCACGATACAGCCGTTTCTTGGGGACCAGAGCAAGACATAATGGCACGATGATGTTAAGCCCGAGTCACGAGATAGCAAAATTTTCTTCATTCTGGAGACGTGATAAACATCTTGAAGTGGTATTTGGTTAGTACTTATATCGGCGTAACTATCATCTTCTGCAGATGTGGTATGGTAACCTTGATTTGTCAACTATCGCCTTACCACGACCTCGTTGTACTCGAGGCATTGCTTTCCAACTTATGTTTCTCACTTGTCATATATTTGAGCAGCCCGAATCTATCACCCAGTCATTCTTGTAGTCAATTTGTTTTGATATTGTCACCGTAAGAGCCAATTCTTCTTCCTTTGTAGCGAATAATGCTTCGGCATCCCGACCATCTTCGCTATGCTCGTAGAAGCGGAAGTAGTTGTATTGCTTTCAACGAGGTTTTCTTACTCGACAATCTTTTGCCATGTGACCCGTCTTCCACTTGAGTTGTAACATTCATCGTCAAATTTTCTATTGTTATTGCGATTCTTCGAGCTCCGCAGACGAAAGCCTCGCACTTTCCTTGAGAAATTTTTCCTTTGTCACCATTTTTATATCCATTTACATTGTCTTGCTTGAAAGTGCCTTTGCTTTTGCTAGTGTAAATCGCGCTTCTTCTTCACTGCCGGTGGGGCTCGTCTATTTGCAAGCGCTTCTTGGCACGGCTAACAAATTCTCGAGCTTCAACGAAGATGGTTGTGTCGGCCCGTACTTGTATAAGCGGTAACAAACCCTCGATATTCGGGTCTCCGAACCCACGAATAATTATTCTTTTTATCCTCGTTTCCCCGATAGGAGCTTTTGGATCTAACTCGAAATTTAGCGGCATAATGACTTTACCATGTGAAAGTATTGGGAAATCGTCGTATCGTGTTGCGTCGTCGATAGTAACTCATTCTCAAAAGTTGCAATCTTGTATCATTCTTCTTTGAAAAGAGCTTAACAAGAGTGTCCCGTACTTCCTTTGGTGTTTTTGCATCGAATATGCTCGACATTTCTTCTTCAATTGTGGTCTTGAAAGCGAACGCTGCACACTGCTTTAATTTTCCACTTACTTGAAGATGGCGTTTGCATCTTCCACTTGTTGGTTGTGTAACTTTATCACCGCCCAATGACCTCATTAGTCTTGACCTTATAAGTAAGACTCGTACATGTTGCTTTCGTGTTATAGTTTTTGTTGTTGAGCTTGATTCCTCGACTACTTGAAGATCACCCGTCGTGTGTGAAGACTTGACTATACCGAACAAGCTTGACTTAATAAACTTGCGAGTATCAAACTCTATCACTTCGATAGCTCATTAAGAGCGATCATTGATCGTCCATTTCTGATACCAATTGTTGAGTAAAATTTAGAATGAGCAATCTACAAATTTACTAATATTAGATCGAACAAGTAAACAAACTACTAGTATTATACTCATTATAACACCTTTCAAGGTAACTTCGCAAATTGAAGAGAAATACAAACGCTGTTCGAAGAGAAAGCTCTTAACTTACGCTCAACTAAGAATACTGAACTTATTTGTTTTTGATGGAATGATTAAGCGAATGCAAGGTATCTATTTATAGTCTTAGCTGATCTCATACGCAAATATAAAACTAAGAAATAATCCTAACGCCGTCTTATCTACGCGCTTCTCTTTTCTCTGACTTTAACCACGTTTATTTCCATGGCCTTGGCCAACACCGTTTATTCTACGTCATTGACCAACTTCATTTATTTCTCTACATCCCGACAACTTCGTTTATTTCTCTGCATATATTCAATACTTCATTTATTTCTCACATACTCTTGGCATGAAACTTCATTTATTGCTCTACATCTTTAATTATTATATTGGTGTTGATTTTCAACATCCTGTACCATGAAACATGCATGTCCAAAGTCATGCATTTGCCAATTTGGTGCTAGAAACCAAGATTATGAGTCTTATGAAAGTAATTCATTATTGCTAGTCTAGCTACGAGACCCTTTTTTTTAATTCCCTCTCTCTCAAGAAACTCCATCAAAGAAGAAATGAGTGATTCACGAGAATATGCTTTAATGGAGTTTTGAGATTTTTTTTGTGAGAAATGTAACCCAAAAACATCATCAAAATTTGAGTTTATCAAATCCAATCCAATCATTTGATTGGATTCCAAAATTTTCATCTAATACAATTTAACCATTTCTTTTCGTTCAATCAAACTCGATTCATTAATTGAATGCATACAATCAGATCAATTCGATTTATAATATCTTTTATGTCATTTTAACATTTAGTTCTATTTATCATCTACAACCAACATATATGTATTTAACTTAAAATAAATTTACAAATATCATAATAACAAATACAAAATTACAATTTAATAATATTATAATTTTAAATTCAACATAAATAAAAAATCAAATAAAAATTATAAAATATAATAACTTAATTATATTAAAAAATTTCATCGACTTTACAAGTAAAAAAGAAAACATATAATAAATTTTTAAAAAAATTTACGATTTACAATATATAAATATTATTTAATTTTGATCGATTTGAATCGTATCGTAACGGATAGTAGATACTATAATCTACCAACCAACAAATCATATCTTAATAAATTGTAAATTTTTTCACTCAATTTAATAAAATCCAAATCGAATAGTATGTTTGAAACCACTCAAAGTTTAACAAATTGAATTAAATTTATCGATTTAATCTGATAATTGAATTTTTTTTCACAATCTTACCTGCAGACCAAAGCACATACAAGCACTTTAGTTTGTTAACTAAGACTAACATTTGCATATATAACAAACATCCAAAGCACATAAAAGTAATTAGCCTACAAATATAACCAGCTCCTGAAATTTCTTATCCTTGACATGAAGAGCTGTCAGGATATACAGAGCCTTTAAGTACATGTAATCGCAAAGGAAAGGACTTGATAGCCTTAATTTCATTTCATCTTATGAACAATTGATCCTCATAGAAATCATATATGCGAAAAATGCTTTTGTGTGTGTTGTTTTTTCATGATTTCTTATCTTCACATATGTCTACATCATAAAACAAAAGTTAAGTGGTTTAGCAAATAAGAAAAAGAAAGCCTTGTATAGATAAGAATGACTTGTGAATATATGTGATTAATTTTATAGCTCGTAGAAACCCAACAAATGTACACAAGTTATCAAAATAGAGAGAGTACTCCTATACCACCGACATGATTCGACAAACCATTATATCGATTATACTCATATAAAAGAATTTGTCATATTTTAACTGTTCCAAATAGAGAGGTGTGAAAATCCACTTGGCCATACACATCATAAGAAAGATGTTTGAATTGATTTTTCTATATGAATATATTTAATTGTGTGTAAAATATCATTTTATGAATATACTAATAATATATTTTTAAGTTATCAAAACACACCATATATCCATACAAAAGTTTTTCTTTTGTTTGTTACTAAACACTGTTTAGTTTTAACTCTTTCTTACATAATGCTATTTGTGGGGAAACACGTTACCACACTGTATGTCTATGTTTTCCTCGATGACAAAAGACAAATTAAGTAGAGTATGCCATGGCCTGCTATAACAAATCATCTTTACAAAGTCTCATGCAAATATGGACTCTAGTCCATCTAAATTTAATTCCGTGATAGCATATTAAATAAAATTGATTAATATAGTAAATACCGCAAAAAAATATTTTGAATTAAATTGTTAAACGTTTCTGTCTTAAATAAGAAATAAAAAATTCATTTATGAAATAAATTGTTTGTTTCTTCCGTTCTGCTATGTTTCAATTTCTGAATTGATTTTTTCCGTTGTTTTTCCTCTTCTCTAACGTTTCTCTGTATCAATTCTCTTTTTTGTTTTTATATGATTTTGCTATAAATAGAGAAAGAAAGAAGAGAAGGAAGATAAGAAAAATAAAAGGAAGATTTGAGAACAAAAAGAAAAAAAGAAACCACAATAAAGTTATATATATATTATTTATTATTTATTATTATTTTGATTGTATATTTTTTATTTAGAATTAGGTTTTTTCGATAGAATTCAGACATTTTAAAGTTCATAAAATAATAAATTATGGTATAAGTTTATTATTATTTAATCGTTGTATCTTGAAAGATAAATTTTCGTCCTTCTCAAACATCTATAATAAGCGAAAAAATTGTTTTACGTGTTTGTATCGTGTTGTGTATGTTCGTGTTTTTCTATTTAAATTTACCTATTTTTAATATGATCAAAAATTAAATTAATTTTAATCGATCTAAAAAATTGTTATCTTTAATAACATAAAATAATTAATGTTAATTAAAAATAATATATACCTTATCGTATTGGATTCGTGTTTTATATGTATGATAGCCCAAATTACCATCCTAGCTAAAGGCTAAAGCACGACACCAATATAAAGTAACATGTTGAAGTTTGAAGCTTGTATAAGACCTACCTCACTTGAATTCTGCTAGCAATTACCCTCAAATTACTCATAAATTCCTCTTAGAAAATAATAAATTATTGTTCTACAACTAATTAAATACACTACACTGTTCTGCAAAACTAAGCTCCAAAATTCATCTCAACTTATTTTTGAAGAAATTCATGACCTAATTTCTTCCAAAAGAGTTTTCAAATAAGAATGGTTGCCATAGATTTATAAATATAATAGAAACTCAGCGTTCAATCGACGTGAGATTTCAACAATTTTTATTCCCATGTTAAACAATACAACCTTCAATGATCAAGCCATTAGTCCTCAATTTATTTGATAAATGTGCAATTTTATAATGGGTAGACACGACAAGTTATCTCAATTAGAGTAAAATATTTGTTTTCGAAAAGTGTATTGCGAAGAGTTATCACTAAGGTAGGCTAAATAATGACATTAGCAAAATTATAGTTTGTATGGATGTGTTTTACTAGTATCATCATGTTACACTCTGCCATAAACAATTTTTGCATTGTTTATATATTATATATATATATATATATATATTATAAATTAGCATTAACAGAATAGAAATTAAGGATATAATTTAATTGTATAAATAAATAATTATGAATAAAGATAAAATAATAACAAATAAATTACTTACAAAAATTTAAATAATTTAATTTTTTTATGCAAAAAGATTCACTATCAAAATCCAAATAAGGATTACAAATATTAAAAAAAAAAAATCAAAACCCAAACACACGGTGTATTTACACCCACTTATTCTAGATCTCATTGACGAAAATAGTAATCGAAAGCAATAATTACACAAAAATTGCAGAGAACAAATAACATTATTGTATTGTTACTGAATAGATGAGATGACTCGTGGCTGATATTCCTCACGAATGCCAAAAGAAAAAGTGATGCTTAGAATACGGGCATTGGGTAAACCACAAGTGCGGGGCTTAGTATTTCTTCTCTCTACAACAGCTAACGGACTATCGTGGCTCCAGTATTAATTTGGAAGCTATTTCCTTACAAATATTTGAAAGATTATTTGTAAAATCAGATTTATGAAAGGAGATTATTCTATATATGTGTGTGATAACCTAGGGTTTTAATTGCCCAATTACCTCTTAGCTCAAAAAGAACAAATTATCATCCATGTTTTATAACACATAAATAACGAGTCTTCACATTGGTACAAAATAAAATTAAAATTTATTCAAATAAAAATCATTTGTTATATATATCAATTAGGTTCAAGTAATACTTGAACTCATTATCCGGAATTAGTTAGTTTAACACATCAACTGCATTATCTATTTATAATCATATTGTTGACAAGAATAACACCTAGAGCCAAAATGTAATGAATGAACTGATATCTAATATCATTATGTTTGATCCTCCTATGTTACGTAGTATTTTTAGTTAACTATATCACACTCTGATTATAACAAAATACGACATAAATATCATCATGTAAACTCAAAGCAAAGGCTAAACTTCTCAACCAAATAGATTTTTGCTTTTGATGCTTCCATATAATATACTTGTGATAAACAAAGAAACTATTGACTATAAAGTAACCTTCTAACTAATAATACAATGAAAAAAAGTGAAAACATAACTTGTCAAAGATTTTTTATTCAAATCACTATCATAATAAGAGTCAACATAACCAATTACAATCAATATTAGAACTCTCATCATATACCAAACTAAAATTAGAAGTGTCTCTCAAATACCCAAGTATCTATTTCACTATACCAATGACCCTTTTAGGGTTACCCATGTATCTACTAACAATATGTGAAATGTCTACACCAATACAAACCATAGCATACATCAAACTATCAACGATACTAACATATGAAACTAATACATGTATTGTTCTTCTTCTTCTGACTATGGTAATAAATCCAAAGAATGTTTGAAATTCACAACTAATGATGTACTCACAAGTTAAGATTCTTTCATATTAAAGTGTTCAAGAATTTTTTCAATATAATTTTTTTGAAACATAAAGTTCTCTCGCTAATCTATCCTTATAAATTTTCATACCTAAATTTTTTTCGTTACACATAAATATCTCAAACTCATCACTACTCTAAGACTTCAATTTTTAAATCTCAAACTTATTCTTAAAAACAATAAGCATGTCATCAACATATAAAAATAAAAAAGACAAATGGACCATCATGAAACATTTTATAATAATCGTAACTATAATGATCACCACTAGAGTCACCATTGTCTTAGAAGAATATTACCTCAAACCATAAGAAAAGCCTTTTTAATAAACAAACATGACCTTCTTTACTTGGACAAAAAATCCCTCTAATTAATGCATGAAAATTTGTTCCTTAAGCTCACTATGTAAGAAAGTTATCTTGACATCAACCTATTTTAATTCCAAGTCAAACAACAAAATCATACCAAGTAATAAACGAATAAATCCTTGTTTCACAAGTCAATACACTTATTTTAAGAATAGCCATTTTCAGCAACACTTACCTTACACCTAGTTACTTCAACAGTATGTATTCCTTCCTTTTTCTTGAAGATCCATTTCATTCCAAATATTTTCTGGTCTTTATGTGGCTTCACCAACTCTCAAATATGATTCTTATGAAGTGATTCAATTTCTTCATTCATAGCAACCAACCATTAAGCAGAATCATTACAAGTGAAAGATTCACAATAACTAGAAGGTTTATACACCACAATGCTCTCTACCGTAGACAATGCAAAAGAAACTAAATCTTCATTTGTATACCTCTAAGGATGCCAAATTTATCTTATTTTTTTCCCTTAGCAATACTATATGTTTTCTCATATTACTTCTCTACTACATCATGAGAAAGATCACCTATCTCATTAACAAATGGATGAACTAAAATGCTCTCTTAAACTTGACTAGGTGCTCTACTCTTAAGCTCTAACTGCTTACTAATGCCAGGATACTTGTAACAAAAAATTCATTTTTATTTTCCAAAAAGAAAAATTCATCAAATTTAGGTGACTTGCATTCAATACACCACAATCTATAATACTCCACATTAGAAGGATGCCCTAAAAATATGCATTTTAATGCTCTAGGCTCAAGCGTACCATCACTAATATAAGCATAAGAAGAACAAACAAATACTTTCAAATCAAAATAATTAGCAAGAGTACCAGAAAATATTATGCATATAGTGGTGTCTCATTATGCCATTTCTTTTACATAACTCATTAAATTGACCCTCATAAAATTTCAAGCCATTGTCGATCCTGAAATGTTTGATCTTCATACTAATTTGATTTTCTATACAAGCCTTATACTTTTCAAATGTTGCACTCTTGTTTTTAGAATATACACCCAAACATAACGAGATAAGTCATTAATAAAAATCAACATATATTGAACACAAATATTGGATATATGTAATCAATAATATCTTTTGTTTTAAGGATGATTATACTAAATTTGACCATATGATGCTTTCCATGATAACAATGCTCACAAAAGTCAAGCTTATCAATTTTTTGACCACTAAGAAAACCCTTCTTTCGTACATAAATATACACATATCACTCATATGCTCTAACCACATATGCTAAAAGTGAGTAGTATTTGAATCTAGATTTTATAAGGATAAAATTGAAAAACTTCCAATAAAGTGTTATCCTGATGTAACTAGTCCTCTCCCAAAGTCATCTCTAATGCTATTTGGATGCTTCATTGCTTCAAACATGTTAAAATAATTATATCCCCATTAAACCCAAGAGTTCATAACAGTGGAGTATTTATGGATATAATAATTACGTTAATTATATTTGCTCATGTTATTTAGGTTATTAAAGATATAAATTGATATTTATTGATTCTTTTTTTTATATATACAAATACCACATTTTGTTAAGTTATATATTCTTCGTTAATTAAAGAAATCAATTAACACCCATGGGTAGGATCGATAATTAATTTAATTAATTAAATTAATTTCTTTTTTATAAAATATTGAAAATGAACAATTTAAATGATACACATTTGATAGGGTTAGGCATTTTAAACTTTATTCAAAGTGTTTAAATTAAACATAAGAATTTAATTATCTGAATACTTACTTTCAAGTTTTAAAACCATTATTGAAAATATATTTTTAATACGTTTTCGAATAATAGTTCTTATAAAAAATTTGAAATAGAACATCACTCTAATTATCGGCGATTATACCAATAAATAAAAGGATACTACTCTAATTCAGACCAAATAATTAAACCTTAAACTCTAATTTTCAAATTTAAGTTTGTAATAAAAAATAATATATTTCTCTCTAACATCCTTAATATAAAATCTTGAATAAAAATAAAATCAATTTATTTCATAGAAATGTTTTACCTATTTAATATTTCGCAAGCATAACAACGTTATTATTATATCATATATATACAAATAGTCAACCATGTTATCATGTTAAATTTAATCATAGATAAATTAATTATAACATATAAGAATAAAACATAAAAGTAACTGTAAATAATTCATTTTAAGATTATACCTCAAAAGAATCCTTTCAAAACTTTGATGTAAATTCAATTTCTAGAAAATCTCCAAACGTATTTGAATTTCCATTTATTAAATAAAAAACTAGAAATTTTCAAAAGCATAACTAGTTCTTCTAAAAAAGAGAAGAACTTAAAAACTTAAAAAAAACTAAGAATGTTAAAGAGAGATTTTGAGGGATTTTTTAGATGATTTTTATAATGAGAGGAAAAAAGTCTTTTTATAAGTGAGAAAGGGTTAAAAAGGTGGAAAAATAGTCTTGGATTGGGGTATTTTTGATCATTTTGTCCAATTTTTTCTTCTTCTTTTTTTTTTACTTTTTCTCAACATATTTGTGATGTATTACCTTTAGTAATTTTATTTGAGTCTTTAAATTATTTTTCAATGATTATATATGAAAAACAATAAAATTATTTGTAATTTTGAAAAGACAAATTTATATAAAAATATGATAAAATCAAAAAAATATAATTCTATTTAATATATTAAAATACACTAAAGTATGATAATTTTAGTTCTTTTTTAAACACACATTATAACCCCCAACCAGCTTCTCGTTAGTCTCATAGCAAGATAAGCAATAAAAACTAAAATAAAAACTAAAAATTATACTATCTTAAATCAGATTCGTGGATTGACACAATTATATTTAGCGTATGTAACAAGTCTTTAAACCCCTAAGTTACCTTAGTAGACGAGTTTGAGTCTTGTAAGGGTTTTGAGTAATGATACCCATAAACATTGAACTAAATGTAAAAATTAAAAAGAAATAATAAAAATAAACAAATCAAAAAAATTAAAAAAATCTAAAACTAAGATTATAACAAAATAAAAACTAAATAAAATCTAAATTAACTTAAAAATAAAATAAAACAAAACATAAAAATATCTTATGTTTTTTAATCTTCTTTAAGATCATAATTAAAATCTAAAACATAAGTTATTTTCAACCTCTTAAATAGTCATAGTTTATAATAATAATTAGTTGAAAATAATTTTCATACTTTATTTTAAAAATATTTCAATTTAAATTTACTCAATTTCAAGGTCAAAAATTTGAATTTCCTTCAACTCTATCCTTACAAGTCAGTACTTTGAAAACATTGAATCCTATAGGTTCAAGCACTTATACTAATGCCTATGAGAATAGAGTTATGTTTACAAATGAACTAATAATTTTATATACTTATAAAAGAAGAAAGACTAAAAAATAGTGCATAACTTCGATCTCATGAAAGAAATCGAATATTTAGGATTTTGTAAAGAAATCACAACATTATTTTCATGTTTGAATCAAAATCATTAAATAAAAATTTCAAGATATATTCCTTATAGAAATGAAGAAATTGCAATGACTTTTTAGGGATTTACTTCCTATAACTTTCTTTTGTAATTAGTTTTTTCTCATAACTTTGTAAGTTATGTGAGTCATAGTATGTAAATTATATTATTCATTTTCTCTCTATTATATATATATATATATATATATATATATATTAGAGATAGGACACATGTACAGTTTGTACTTTTTCTGTATGATAAGATGAGTGGCTAAATTTTAGTTTTTCACTATTTGTAATGGTTTTGGTAACCCACGTATATTTTTTTTGTATAAGTCATGCATGAAAAATGAAAGGGCATATACTATCAATTTCTACTTAAATCATTCAATCTAAGCAGTAAAAACAACATATGATACTTTACTAGATGTAGAAATCATAACATTCAATGCTAATACCTTAGAAATCATCTAAAAATTTGAAAAATAAGAAATGTGTTCGGAGTAAAAAAATATATATTTTACTAAGAATAAAAGAAATTAGGCTCAAATTATATCTCACAAGGGTGGTCTCCAATATTTTATTCTTAAACACTGATTTTAGGTTTATTATAATTTTCACACTTTATCATGAAATACTACTTATGAAAAAACTAACTAATTATCATATACTCCATGATATGTTCTCAAAAATTAATCTTACAATGCAAAAGGCTTAGCTATTAACTTAAATTTGATTTAAAGAAATAAAAAAAATTGTCATAAATTTTTTAAAACTAATCCTAAAATTCTAAAAATTACTAAACCACACAAAGAAAATAAAAATCAAACGCAATAAAAATGAAAATATGGATATAAAAAATTTTAAAATTGTTAAATTTTTTGAAATTAAGTATGGTAACTTTTCATTACCCTCAACCTATAACTTACATTGTCCTCAATGTAACAATTGTAAATTAAAAATAAAGAGAAAAGATAAGAAAAGTTACCTATTTCGTAATAATGTGCAAGTATTGATGGAGAAATTCAGGTGTATCCATCATGTTTATCATTAAAACATACACAGACAGATCGTTGTGAACTTCTAATATCTCAACAAATATTTTTAGTTTTAACAATACTAAACTTGTTCACATGCAATTAAACTAAAATAAACAAAAGAAATTAAATAAATAAAAGAAATTTGCTTAAAATGATGAGTTGTCTCACATCCAACGCTTAATTTAACGTCTTAACAAGACATAACTTGAGAGATTTCATTTAAAGTAAACTCAATGTCTCCACATCATTGATTCAATCAAACCTACAGATAGGACAAGTTTGTCTACCTATATTTTTTAAGTCATGTCTTATAGATTTTCAAAATTTTATTTACTTAAAACTAAAGACATAATTGTGGGTTTTAGATAAACCACCTCTAGGTGCAAATCAAATAACTAAGGCATAAAAACATATTTGTACCTAGATCTAACAAAACAACTACCTTATTTTATCACATATTGTGATTAAAAACTTTAAAATTTTGAAAATAACTTCATATTTTTTTAAACCAATCTAACACTAAATATTAAAATAAAAATAAAATTGAAGTAAAAGAAAAATAAAAAAATTAAAGAGAAAATAAAGTAAAATAATAGACTCTATCTATCATATAATACAGACATACTTTTTTTACAAATAAATATACATGATTAAATTGTATAGAAAACAAATTTATAATACACTCTATCTAATATATAATACAAACATATTTTTATACAAATAAATATGTATCATTAAATTGTAAATAATATAATACACTCAATCTAATATATAATACAAGTACATTTTTATACATATTATATTATATAATAATTACATGTTAGTCCATAGAACTATTACGTAATAAATAAAAGTAATAACCAAAGTAAAGAACTAAGTTAATATTTTTTTAAATTAAAACAAATTTGTATAGTATTTTTTAGAGCATATTATGTAAATAAATAAATATTTTTTTTGAATTAAAAAATTAAAGGAAATAAATAAATAAAGCTAAAAATAAAATTAAAATTTATCTACTTATTTTTATTGATTTATTAAAAAATAAAATTTAAAAATTTAATTTTTTTATTAAAATAAAAGTAAAAGTTAAAAATTAATTAATTTTTTTATTAAAAAAATTAAAATTAAATGTAAAAATTGAAAGAACGTTAAAGATTAAAAAATTAGAAATTAAAAGAAAATAAAAATTTTTTTAAATAAAAAGTTCAAATATTTTTTAAATTTTTTTAAATTTTTTTAGAAAATAAAATAATTAAATAAATTAAAGTTTAAATTTTATTATTAAATAAAAATTAAAAAAGTAAAAATTTTATTTATTTAATTATTTTTTTAATAAAAAATAAAAAAAAAATCACAATTATTTATAACATAGAAAGTTTGTAAAATTTTGATAAATAATTTAAAGACGTTATTCCTTCCCCGATAACGGTGCCAAAAACTTGATGAACAAGATTGGCATCGGGTTAGCAATATCGATTTTATAAATACTTTGATTTTATATTTGTAAAACTCTTACAAGTATTCGAATCATTTTATAGAAAATGACAAGTATATTCTAAATGTCGATCTAAAAAATGAATATATATAGTTTTTAATTTATTATTTAAAATCTTAAAAATGAAATTAAATCTTAAATATCTTGTCGCTATATGTTTGCTTATGTTATTTAGGTTTTTAAATATATAAATTGATGTTTATTGATTCTTTCTTGTTTATATAAATACCATATTTGATGGGTTTAAATATTATTTATTAATTAAACAAATCAATTAATACCAATGGGTGGGGTATATAATTAATTTAGTTAATTAAATTAATTTCTTTTTTCTAGGAGACTGAAAATGAACCATTTAAATTCCAAACTTGGTGGGATTAGATATTTTTAACTTTATTCAACATGTCCAAATTAAACCTAAAAAATAGCTATCCTAATACTAACTTTCAAGTTATAAAAACCATTACTTAAAATATGTTGTCAATACATTTTTGAATAATAATTCTTATAAAAACTTTTGAAATAAACCTTCATTCTTACTATCGGACGATTATACCAATAAATAAAGTGGCACTACTCTAATTCAAATCAAATAATTAAACCTTAAAATCTAATTTTTATATTTAAGTTTGCAATGAAAAATAATGTATTTCTCTCTAACATCCTTAATATAAAATCTTGAATAAAAATAAAATCAATTTATTTTATAAAAATATTTTACCTATTTAATATTCCGCAAGCATAACAATTTTATTATTATATCATATATTTACAAATAATCATCTATGATAAATTTAATCACAAACAAATTAAATATAGCATATAAGAATAAAACATAAAAATAACTATAAAGAATTCATTTTAAAATTATATCTCGAAAAACTTCTTACAGAACTTTGATGCTAATTCTGTTTATGGAAAACTTCTGAATGAATTTGCATTTTCGTTTATTGAATCAAAAACTAGAAATTTACAAAAGCATAACTAGTTCTTCTCAAAAAGAGAAGAAATTTAAAACTAAAAAAACTAAGAAAGATTTCTAGAGAGAGAGATAGAGAAGGATTTTGAGGGATTTTTGAGATGATTTTTACAATAGGGAGAGGGTCCTTTTATAGGTGAGAAAAAGACTAAAAAAGTGGAAAAATAGTCTTGGACGCATTTGGATAGGCTAAGACGTGTGTGGGAGCACTGGCGTGCTAGGTTGTGAGTGAATATGCGAGATTTGTGGCAGAATAGGCGTTGGCGTGTACGATACTCTATGTATATGCACAAATGAGGGCTTGGATCTCGACATGACATGCATGCGAGACAAGCTGAGCATATGTGTGACTATGCACAGGAAAGGCGTCGGAGCGCACAAGCGTCGACGGATTGGGGCATTTTGACCTTTTTTATCGTTTTGACCCATTTTGTCTACTTTTTCCCATTTTTTTCAACATATTTGCGATGTATTGCCTCCAATATTTTTGTTCGAGTCTTTAAATTATTTTTCAACGAAAATACCTAAAAAATAATAAAAATACTCTTGATTCTAAAAAGACAAATCTATATAAAAGTATGATAAAATCATACAAATATAAATCTATTTAATCAATTAAAATATATTAAATCATGGTAATTTTAGTACTTTTTTAAACACTCATCAATTACTTTATAAATTGTGTTTTCAAAATCACGATATATACTTTCATGTATTTTAAGTAGTTTTGGACGTTAAAAGATGCAAATGACAAATGATTGAGAAAATACTCACAGTTAAGGACATAATTTTCATAATATGGAGGATCTAAATGCAAATATATGTATAGAATACAAGGATGGCTTAAAATTTGAAAGTGAGAAAAATAAGAAAATGTCGCAGCATGAGTATATGTGCTTCGCAATACCAGTCTCTCAGATGGAATTTCACAGAAATAGAAACAACGATACACTGCAACACGAGTCTATACATGTTTTTGCACATAATCTCCATATTTTTCAGCATCCTTATCCCATTTTACTATGGATTTTCCAAGTTTAGAATTCTAATTACTTTTGACCTCTACAAATCTAATCCTATTTAAATTGTGTGTAACTCTTATATTATAAATATATAATTAGGGTTAATCACAAAATAGGCACAGATTTAGACATAGAATTTTATAAAATACACTTAGGTTTGTAGATAATTTGGAGGCTAGAAACAAGATAGAATTCAAAGAGGCAATGGAGCAGTGGAGATCAACCATAGACACTAGTCTTAGTGTTTTCTTCTTATTTTCTATGATTTAGTTATGATTCTTTTAGAATCTATATCTAGCTAATTTGTTCATTTGATTGTGAGTAATTTTAAACCCTAGACTATGATTTAATTAATATAATATCATTATAAAATTTAAATTGAATTATTGATTTTTGATGTGTTTGACTATGTTTAAATGTCATAACTATGCATATATGAATTATATAATAAAATAATTTATGGCATGAATATGTTTAATTCTAGTTTAATATATTAATATGTAATCGCTAATATTCTTATTCAAAGTGATACCTTGTGGTTGTGCGTGATAAGTATGATTGAATACCTTCGTTATAGGTTAAACAATTGTTCTAATCTTGCATTTTCTTGTTATCTCCTTTTTACAACTTAATACAATGAATAGATTAAATCTAGTAAGTAAACCTTTAGGTTATTTAGGATTTAGATCGATTAATAGATTATATCATTATTCAATAAATAGTAAGAGAATGTGGAAAGTCTTAAGTGTACTTGAATTTTTAAAGCCATAGTTATTTTTTGGTTTTCTCGAATTTTAGTTTCTCTTTTATTTTCTTTTTCTTATTTTTCTTTTCATTTTTTTTTATTATTTGATGCACCTTTTTTATTTTGAGATTTTTTTATGATATTTAGTTGAACCTCTTAACTTTATAACTTTGTTTGTGATGTTATTACTTGTAAGGTATACTTAAATTTTCAATGCATGTTAAAATTGATACATATGATGCACTGAGAATGTAAACTTAATGCTCAAAATAGTCACAATTCGCTACTACAATGTAATTTTTCTCTTTCTCTCTTTTCTTTATATTCATTTGAAACATTGGAGATAATTTATACTTTAAATTGGAGGTGGGGAAAGTCCCTTTTGTATTTTTGTTGAGAATTTAAACAAAATCATGGGCAAAATTTTTAATTTTTTTTTTAGCTGAGTAAGTTTTTACTTGGTTTGTTTGTATGTTTTAAATTAATTTATATATCCATTATAGGAATATGATAGTGATAACTTTAATATCTAAAGGTCTCTAAGTTTTACTTGTGGACTAATTTGAATATGAATTGAACATATAGTGAAATTATTATAGTGTGCGGTAAGAATGATTTAGTAATCTAAGTACTTAGGACTATTTTGTGTGTAAATGTTTTATAGATACATTTGAGGTCTCAAAAATTCTAGAACTTACTTTGAAAATCATTCAAGGTAAAACCATATGATACACAATACTTAAGTGATGATTAAAGTCATTTTTGGACTATTTGAGCCTTTATAAGCCCACCATTTATTTGTATGTCATTAGTAAACCTTTGAGCATATAAATTAAACATGTAGCCTTTTTATTTTTTTAGCTTGTGATAACCCACCTTTTTTATGAGCCAAAAAAATACATTCACCTATCCTTTGAATTCCTAAGAGAACTTATCATGAACACATTTATTTAGTATAAATCTTCCATGAAAAAGAAAGAGTAGTAATGAGAGGAGAAAAAAATGTTAGAACCAAAGAATATATGAAAAATAATAAATTGGGAGTTGTAAATATTTTTGTTGGACTCCAAAAAATATATGAAAGAAGTAAAGTGGGTAGTACATTAATTATAAATGAAAATTGAATTAAGTGACAATTGAAGTAACTCCTTACTTAAAAGAAAATAGTTCTATTTGGGTTCTCTTGTTTTGTTACTTACCTTCCCATATTTTCATAACCTCACACCTTGGCCTATAGTTATAACCTTAATGATGATCAATTGATCTAAAGTAGTGTGATCATTCTATACTAGTGGAGAGTAAATTGAAAGATAAATTTATGATGTTGTGATCACTTTGTACACACATTATATTTTCATAATCTAGATATTAAGAATGTTTTCTACGAATGTCATGTATATGATGTTTAAGAGTTGATAACAAAAATGAAATTAATATTTGAATTAGTTTTTGATGAAATGTGAGACATAGATAATCTATGTATTGAATTTTATAAGCAATCTTTGAGACAAATGTATAATTGATTTGGTAGTTAATGCCTTTTTTTATTTTTCTATTTTTATTTGTTTGAGTCATTTTAACTTAATTTAGTTATTATGTTTATGGGTATCATCATTAAAAGTCTTCATAAGACTATATGTCATCCACTAGGGCATCCAAGGGATTTAAAGGCTTGTTACATATGCTAAGTGTAATCGTGTCCATCTACTAAAATAATTTAAGTTAGGATAGGTCAATTTACTCTCTTTTTGAAAGTAATTTTGATTGCTTATCTTGCTAGGGACTAGCCAGAAGCTAGATATAGGTTGTGATACATATCTAAAAGGCATATATATCTTGTGATTTATCAGGACTAAAAGAATGAATTAGTTTTTAATGTTGCATTCTTATCTAAGGATTTTATAAATTGTGTTTTCAGAATCAAAGGATGTGTCTTAATGTTTTTGAGATAATTTTAGACATTAAGATGAAAATGAAAAAGGACAGAACCAATCCACACAATCAAGGGCATAATTATTATACAATGGAGGACCTAAATGTAAACATTTTTACAGAATACATAAAGGAGGGGTCAAAACATGAAAGTAAAAAAAAATAAAAGCGTATAGCGGCATGAGTATATGTGCATCATGACACTAATCTCTTGGATGGAATTTCACAAAACCATAAACAAGGTCATTTCACACAATTATCTATGCATGCTACGACTTGCTCTCTCTAATTTGCATATACTCTCTAGATTTTCAGCATCCTTATCCTATTTACTCCAAATTTTCTAGGCTTAGAATTCTGATTGTTTTAGACCTCTACAATTCTAATCTTAATTATAATGTCTATAACTCTTGTATTATAAATATGTAACTAGGGTTAACCACAAAACAAACACAAATTTAGACACAAAATTTATAGAAAATACACTTGAGCATGTAAAGAATTTAAAGGGTAGAGGCAATATATGATTCAAAGAGGCAATTAATGAGTGGAGATCGGTCGTAGACATTAGACTTAGTTTCTTCTTGTTGTTGTTTTCTATGATTTTAATTATGATTCCTTCAGAATCTATGCCTAGTTAATTTAGAATTTTTAGATTCGATCTTTAATTTTTTATGTGTTTGATTTTATTCTAAAATGACATAATTTTGCATATAAGAATTAGAGTGATCAATTAATTTATCACATGAATATGTTTGATTGAAGTTTAAGATACTAATATATAATCCCTAATATTTTTATTCAAAGTGGTACATTGTGGTTGTGTGTGATAAGTAAGGTTTAATACCTTTGTTAAAGGTTAAACAATTGTTATAAATTTTCTTTGTTTAATTATCTAATTTTTAGAATTTGATACAATGAATGGATTAAATTAGTAAGTGAACATCTAAGTTGTTTGGGATTTAGATTAGTTAATAAATTATATCATTAATAAATAAACAGTAAGAAAATGTGGAAATTCTTAAGTATACCTAAATTTTTAAAACTAAAATTAATAATTCAAGGAGATTTTTATGTTATGATAGTAATTTAGGATTATGAAACTAAGTATTGATTCATGATATATTTGGTTAAATTATAGGCTAGTAATGAAGACAGTCTCATAATCACATATTTCTCATCATGTGTGTGCTCATTATTTTATTTATTGTTTTAAGTTTAAATTTTATTCAAAAATAATTTTCAAAAGCTCTATTTGCTAATTAACTAACAAGCTAATAAGCAGTGATAGTCATTGTTATAATCCTTTGTAGGTTCGACAACCTTTGTTTTTAATTTACTTATCACTTGTAAAATTTAATCACATATATTTGCATATTTTTAAACGTATCAATTACCACTTCGTTTCCTTTAAGTTTGCATTTGGTGGGGCATTGTTCCTTAAGAAACTTGACATATACAGACACTTGCTTGATAGCATCTAGCAGAGGTATGTTGACTTGCACCTTTCAAAAGGTGTCCAAAATTGCCTTTTCATATTATTCCTTCTTTGTAGTTGTAAACCTTTTAAGAAAAGGTAAAACATGTTCATAAGTAGAAATGAGAGGTTTGCATACTACCTTGTGCCACCTTAACATCTTATGGATGGTTTTTACTTTCTCAAGCGCTTCCTCTTGGCTATTTCCAAGCTAGTTTACTGACTCTGCAGGATTAGTTAGAGTTATGATAAAGGTGCATTTAGGTATTTGTCTCTTTCCTTTAATTCTTCTTCTCACCCTTTGCCTTGTCAGCTTATCTATCTATGCTCATCCACTACTTATGTCAATGATAAATCACATTTTCATTCTCATGTTCAAGCATCGATCTATAGTTTCCTAATATCTTTAGGAGTTTAAGGCTTATAAGAAAGAAGGGCTACTCAGATACACTTTATAATATTAATATATAGCCACGATTTTTAATCATGACAATAAATTTATGATCATGATTATAAAACGGTGGCTTGGGTAAGAGAGACCATATATTCTTACATATGGTCACGGCTAAAAAATCATAACCATAAATATACTATTTAGTAACAATATTTGATAAGACTATGACGCATTACATATTTATAGTCACTATTTTAATAAAAGAAATTGTGATTCCTTTATCAAAATAGATCATTGTTATTATGATTTTTTCTATCACAATAGATCATTGTTATATCAATAATTGAGACATAATCTTCATTTTTAGCATTGGTTAACACTAAAATTGTGACACATACATATTTATAGTAACAATTTTAAAGAAAAGTGGTGACCTTATCTATCACATTAGCTCATATTTATATTAATAATTGAGACAAAAATTTTATTTTTGGTCTTGATTTATATTAAAATCATGATCATAGATATTACTCAATTGGACATATTTTACTCATTTTTTCAACGTCTCATAAATTTAAATACATATTTTTCAATATTTCTTATATGATAAATGAAAGGTTCATATCAAGAATATTGATTATCAAAATTTATCAATTTCAATATGAAAAGTCAAAATATTATATTAAAATTAAGAATGTTATTGCATTTGAGAGTTCTTGTTCTAAAAGAAAATAAACCTTCCTTGCTAAAGTGTTTTAAAATAATAATGACACTTTTTAAAATTTACTAAAACAATACTAGTCAAATAATACAACTCTAAATCAATCTATGGAATTTTTCAATGAATTAAATACATATCAAAAGTAATAAAGAGGATATATGGATTGGCTAGCTATCATTTTAAGAAGTGATTTATGAAATCTGCCCGATCATTTCATATTTCATCAATATTATCATTGATCGTAAATTTATTTATTATTAAGCTACATATATAAACAAATTATAAATTATTGTTAAACACATATTTTGATAATAAAAAAAATGAAATCAAACTTTGAGTTAGGAAAAAAAATAACAAATAAGTCATAAACTAGTTGTAAATCTAGTTCAAGACTGAGTAGGCTTTTTTAACATTCAAATATAAAATTTAATATATCAAAAATTCAAGAATTAAAACTAAAAATAAATTAGGATATTAAATTGATCAAATCATAGTCTATGACTTACAAATTACCTACAATCATATTAAAAGTGTAGCCACCTATATAAACTTTAAGAGTCAATAACATATCTATATATAGAACAATAAAAAAAGAATTGAGAAAAGCTTACGAAGAACAATATTGAATTGAGTCAATGCACCCATAATTATCAATCTTCAATATACTTTTTCAAATCTTCTCCAAAAGTTTTCCAAGAATTGATCTCTGTTCCTCATTCTTTCTCATGTAATGTGTGTGTACGCTTGACCTAATATTGGATATATAGTGTATTTCAAGTAGGTTTTGGTTCTTGTGTTATTTCCCCACAATCCAAGAACCATGAATAAAAAATTGGTCTAAAAAATATCAGAGTCGTGCACTTACTAGAAGGCTTGATCAATCAAGTCACAAACAGATCGATCGAACTCCAAAAAAATGTAATCTTCATAGTGCTTGATCAATTTCGATCGAAGTTCGATTGATCGAGCTTATGGTGAAACCAGATCCAATTTTTTTATCTAAAGGTCCTTGATTTTAACGAGCCACTCTTTAACCAATATAAAAGACTAAAATCCTTTGTACGGTTAAATTTTTCAATTTCATCTTTTGTCGCAATGACAAAAAATCCTAATCTAAATCAACATGGACACAACTCAAAAAATATAAAACCAATCAAATAACCATAAACTCAAAATAAATTTAAAAGACTAAATTTGATAAGTCACATTAAGTAATAGAATAACCCAAAGTTTTGATACTAATTTATTATAAAGTAGTACTAGCAGAAGTAAAGTCGGCGTCTAGTTTGGTTTTACAAATAAATAATTATGAATAAATAAAATAATAATAAACAATGAGATAAATAAAAATTTTAAATGTATGATGTTCAAAGTAAAAAGTTTACTCTACTAATAATGACATAAAAATTTATTATCAAATTTAAATATAAATTATAAAGATTAATGTTCAAAAACCACTTAAAAAGTCAAAGCTTCATGTATAGTCACCTATTCCAAACAATTGGGAATTGACACAAGCACGGGTGGGACGGTTATACCAATAATAATAACCACTTCGTATTAATTTTTGATATATTTAGTTAATAACCGTTATTTATAAGTTGATAATAGTTTCTCCATGGTTTAATCATACTTTTTATTTTTTAACATTTATTTAAAAATATATTTAATTTTTAAAAAATAAATGTTAAAATATTCTTTATTTTACTGTATTATTCAAAATATTAGATATTAGTTTTTAATTTTAATTATTTAGTATATATTTATAAAATAAAAATAAAAATAAATAAAAGTTAATCTAATGATTCTAAATATTATATATTTTATTATTGAAGATGTATCTTTATGTAATTAAATATTAATATATATTAGATTTTGTTTAATTATAATTTTAATATTATAATAATATATTCATCCTCCATCGATTATAATTATTTAAAAAAAAATTAAAACTTTTTATAAATAATTTTAATTTTAATTATCATCTTTTAAAATTTACCTCTAAAACCAATAATGAAAAGCAAAAACAATTACTAAAACTCTTATGTTGTGTTCAGTTAGATGGAATGAAATTGATTCCTTACATTATGTGTTTAGTTTGGCTAAAAAATGAGTGAGGAACAAAATCGATTCTTAAAGGAGAAGGAATCACAATTTCTTCTCCCCATTTAGGAATCATGATTTCATTTCAATCTCAAATTTTTTTTCTAATTTTACCCTCACCCTAAATATAACCCTAAACTCAAATCCCAAATCTCAAATCCTAAATCCCAAAACTGTAAACACTAAACCCAAAACTCTAAATCCTAAATCCTAAATCCCAAATCCTAAATCCCAAATCCTAAATCCCAAATCTTAAAATCCTAAACCTTATTTACAAAAATAATAATTTTAACCCTAAACTTTAAACCACAAATATAACCCTAAACTCTAAACCACAAATCTCAAATCCCTAAACCCTAAATTCTTAGATCTTAAATTCCAAAACCCAAAACCTTATTCAGAAAAATAATAATTTTAATAATATTTTTTTTAAGTAATAATTATTTAGAAAAATAATGATTTTAATAATGTATTTTTTCTGACGAAAAAATAATAATTAAATTATATTATTTAAAATTTACTAAATATAAAAGCATTAAGATAATTTACAGTTTTTTTCATATTAACAAAACAAATACTATAATATTAATTTTTTTTATTTTAATAATTAAACCAAATAATATATCGTTTTAATTCGATCAGTCAATCAATAAACACGTTATAGATAACAAATAACATCATTGTCCTATTGCCGAACAGAAGAGATGACACGTGGTTAATACTCCTCGCAAACACCAAGAGAGCAATTGATACTTCGGATATTTTTTGTATTGGATAATGAAGGTGTGGGGCCTAGTATTTCTTTTATCTACAGTGGCTGATGATGTATCTCTCATGGCTAGAGCTATTTGGCTTCTCTCACGATGTGGCTGATGTCTCGAGCTATTTGGCTTCCCTCACGATGTGGCTGATGTCTCTCTCATCGCTGGAGTATTTGGTAGTATTAATCAGTTAGTATAGAATAATCAATAATGTATATTTTATTTAAATAGTATTATTATTTTATTTTAAATTTTAAATTTTATTTTTTACCTAATTATTTTTATATAATTTTTTCATTTAATTTATCCATATTTTCAGTTTTAGTTGGATTTTTCAATTTTATTTTATTTTTATCTATTAATAATCTTACATAATTATCATATATTTTTTATATATTATTTTTAAATATATATATATATATATATATATATTAAAATATGTATATACATTTTATATATACTTTAAAAAATATTCTTATTTTAAAAATATATATAAAAAACTTACATAATTTTTTATAAATATTAATATAAATCTTACATTTTTTTAAATGTAATTTTATATTTTATTTGTATTATTTAAATAAAATTAATATTTTTTAATAAATCTATTTTATTTAAGTAAAAAATTGCATTTATGAAACAATATATATGTGTCATTTGATTCATGATACTATTTATACCTAACTTATTACGTATTATTTTATATATTATATTTAATAATAAAAATAAAATATTGATAAAAAATACAAGCATACATATATATTAATTTTTATTCATATTAAAATAATTATTTAAAAAAAAGGTAAGAATAATAAAATTTCATACATTTTATTAACTATATATAACAAAAAAATTATTATTAACTTATTTCTAAAAATTAATAAATTTAAGATAATTCATAGAAATTATTGCATGGATTGTGAAAGAGTTTTTAACTAAAATTATTAAAATTTAAATTTAAATTGTAAAAAAAATTAAAATGAGATAAAAATTTAAACTACTGCTTTAAAATAAATGAATGTTTCATATTATTTCAACTAATTATATATATATATATATATATATATATATATATATATATATATATATATATATATATATATATATATATATATCTTTTTGAATATTTTTTAATACTTAATAAATTTAAGTTAAAGGTGCAGGGAATGATTATAAGAAATTTTAATAAATTTATTATAATATTTATGATTTTAGCAACTAATAAATTTATTAAATTTACATATATGCAAGAATTTATTTTATACACGATAATATAATAAAGTTATTATGGGAAGAGTTATTGAGTATCAATTTAAAAATTATTAAAAAATAAATAAATAATAATAAAACTAATATAATTGATATAAAATTAATTAAGATAGGAAGAATAATTCAAAATCAAATGGTTATGAATTTAGGTATAAAGAACAAAATTTTAGTAATAAAATTAAAAATTAAACAAAATTATTTTATTAAATTATCGTCCGGACATCGAAAGAACAATTTTGAAATCGTATAAATAAAACTACTCAATTTTTTTCATTATATTTATGATGGGATCAAATTAGATGATGTAATTAAATCGAATTAAAACGAATCGAGTTATAAAAAAAATCACATAATATTTTTGATAAATTATTAAAGTGAATCAAGTTATTTTCATTTTAAACCAATTGAATCTAATAAAATTGATTTTTTTTAATTTTTTTAATCTTTATAATCATATAATAAATATATTTTTAACTTTTTATTAATTTTTTATACTAATTGTTTGGAGAGAATTTTTTATATTATGTATTTTAGTTGTTTGGTATTAAATGTGTAATGGGTATGCGACCTAATGAATATGGATACCCCATTGAGGGATAGCGAGGATGTAAGAATAACTTAACAATGGTCTCGACCCAACAAGCTTGATAAAGTGTACAACCCAATTGACTAGAATACCTCGTTATCGAGCTACGAGGTCTTGGATGTCAAGACCTGGTGAAATTGTAAAATCTCAACGTAGTCACGGTCCTCCTTCTTCGAGAGAGACCCAAAAAATCTACTAAGGAATCTACAATAACCTGCATATAATGACCTTCTTTTGTTTGTATATAACGAACTGACAATGTAATGCTTATGGCGACCTACCTTTTGTTTTGTTAGTTCATATGTAATTTATCGTAATCTCGTATCCAGGTCGCATAGCTCGTTACCTGCCACGTACATGAGATGTAATATATATATATATACCCCTTAAATGAGAAGAATACATGATCTCATTAAGTTATCTAAATTTTTACTTCTCACTACAAATCACTAAAATCTCTCCAAACAATTGGTCCCGTCTGTGGGAACTCAAATCTTTCTAGTCCATAGTTAGCATTTGAGACTTGATCATATACTAAGAGAATTAATTTTTGTTTTTGATTTACACGCGGTCAAATGGATTGTCCATCCATGATCAATGAACGGATAGACAACCCTGTCCCATTGGCTAAAGAATTCAACCTTAACGTAGGGTGCCTCCTTCCACGCCCTTCAAGTTATTGACAAATCATGATTTAATAATTTCTTTGGCTAGCATAAATTGCTCGCAATGTGGACGGGCCCACATAAGCCACACGACCTTTAGGTACTTCCCCAAATCTTAGTTCCAACAACCCTCCATTCTAAAGAGATGCGATGATAAAAGGACTTCAAAAACATATAATAGAACTTCAATAAGCCTTCATAGAATGCCAAAGGGAGAATAACAAGTTAAGATCTCGGTTAGAACAAAACTTGTGTTCAAACACGGGGAGTTCATTCGACACACCTAATAGTCCCTAGATAGTACGTCAACCCTCTAGAAGGGAACATACATCTCATATCTATGACCCTCATCAACAAATAGATGTTGAGCAACGTACCCAAATAGTTTTTGATCCTCATTTCATTATGGGGACCTCCCAAGTGAATCCTCATACTTACAAACCTGCAATTCAACAAATTTGTCCTTATAACTCGAGTGATGAATTGGACAGAAAATTAAAGGAGATGTGATAACTGTATTTTATACAGTTATTTTCATCAATTTTAGTAATGATAATTGCTATGCTCTATTAATATTTAGTTAATTTTTGTTAAATAAATTAATATTTTCCTTTTATGTGCTAAAAATACATTTTTAATAAAATTAAATAATTTGTATCGAAAATGTACTTAATTTCATATTTTTGTCCACAAATATAATTTATGATAATATAGTTTCTTAATTACAATTTATAAAAATCGAAAATATAATTTAAATTAAATTTGGGCTTAATTATAATTATTAAAAGTTTAAAATTTAATTTAAAAATTAGCAAAGCGGCTTAACCGTAATTTAAGAAAGTGTAAAATGTAATTTAGATTAAATTTGTGGGTCAAAATATAATTAATAAAAGTTTTGAATTTTCTCACAAGTAGAAAAGAATCGCACTCGCACAAATCACGACGCTCATCACGCACCGCTCGATCATCAATTCAACGGTCCAGATTTGGCGAAGTACAACCGTGACGAGGCAAAATCGCGGTAGAATTAAGGCGTGCTCTACAGGCTGCTGGCTCCCACGTGTCGCAGTGCCGCATCGAAATGGGGGCCCCACATGCCCGCCGCGCGATTCCCACGAGGTGCATCGACGTCATTGATGAGATGAACGGTCCAGACAAGACGTCCCATCCAAGCCATGCCGCGCACCGAGCCGCTCGTGTAAAAATCCTGCGTGACGCGGTCCATCCAAGCTGCACTCTCACTCTTCAAACGGAAATGATTCACCACGTGTCTCATAAATATTCCAGCCGAATAAAATGATGACACGTGGCATGTATTGGGTGAAATAAAACGCAGTAACCATCGCCCACTTCCACCGTTAACCATTTTCAACCGGGAGAAATTGTGTATGCGACGTGTTCTTCATGCGCCCGCTTACCGCCCAATGAAAAGCCGCTACGTGTCACTACAGCTTCTTCTCAAATTAATCACAGGGTGACACGTGGCATGCTAAAAAAGAAAAGAAAAAAATTCAAAAATTTGCAGAGGTGTTTGCGCGCTACTCCCATACAATCTGTTTCCTCACCGATGATAAAAAATATAAAAATAAAAATAAAATAAAAGAAAAAAGGGGATATATGTTTTTGGGAATACGCAGACAAGGAATTTTTTTTCTTTTCATTTTTAGTTCAGCTTTCGGGCCCAAAGATTTTTCTTTCTTCTTTTTCTCTCGAATTTTGGGAGAAAACTAGCGCTCTCGGAAGTTTTTCTTCCTTGTAACATTTTAATTTTTCTTTTTTTTTCTTGCTCGTGTTACACAAAACACGCAGTATTGATTTAACATTTTATGTTGTATTTTTTAGGGAAATTACGAGAAAGAAGACAACAAAGAAGTTAAGAAAATGGATGAAATTTATTTTTCATCGAGGAATCGTGAAAGAGTTTTTTTTCTTATCTATTTTCTTTTAATTTTCTTTCTCTCGCAATGTTTTATCGTTGTCATTGTTGTAATTTTAAATTTCGCTATAACTAATACATTTGTTCTAGGATCAGAAAGTGTAGCGTAAATTATGAAATTTGAATTAAGTATTTTTGAATGATTTAAGGGACTGCTTTAAGTTGTTTATTTTATCCGTGTTTAATGCTTTTTAATTACGGTAAGATTAATTAACTGAGCATCGTGACATTTAAATAAACTTGAAAAAGGCATTTTTGTGTTTCCGTGATGAAATAACGATATACATAAGAGATGGAAATATACTTTTATTGTATGTAGAATCGTAGAGAACTCCTAACTTAATAACCGGTTGAATTTAATTCGCATAGGAATATAGTGAATCATTTTAACTAGATGTTTGCATTGAGCTCTAAGAGATATATGGATAAATTAGAGTTCTCGTTAACAACTTAAAACACGATAACATAAATCAAGATAAAATATAATGATTCAAGTGGATTAATTTGGTGAACCGCAATCCTAGAATTTTCTTGCAACTGCTATAAAAGTTAGTTAGTCAACTGCATCAAATTATCGACTATTTGGATAAAATTAGGTTGAAATAATTTTAATAATTAACGAATACTAGTAACAAATCTCTGTGGGAACGATATTTTACTTATCATATTATTACTTGTGACCGTGTATACTTGCACGTTTTTCTATGTGTTGCAAAACATACAACAAGTTTTTGGCGCCATTGCCGGGGATTTGTTTTACTATTTTCATTGTTGATATTAATACCAATCAATTTGAATTTAAATAAAAAAAAATTATTGTTATTTGTTTAATTTATTTTTCAATTTTCTCCTGTGTTGAGATTTTGTTTGGCACACAAATCTTACCTCACAAATAGAAAAATAAATCTTTTTTTTTTGTTTATTGTTCGTGTTTAATTTATTTTTCAATTTTCTCGTGGGTTGAGATTTTGTTTGACACACAAATCTTATCTCACATAAAGAAAAATAAATTTGCTTTTTTTATAGTTTTGTTGTTTTTTTTTATTTTATAATTTTCTCGTGGGTTGAGATTTTGTTTGACACACAAATCTTAATTCACAAAAGAAAATAAAAAAAAATAAAAAATTATGGTTATTGTTTCTTAATTTATTTTTCAATTTTCTCGTAAGTTAAGATTTTGTCTGGCACACAAATCTTAACTTACACACAGAAAAAAACAAATTGAGAAATCAAGCTGAAGACTATAAAACAAGCGCTTCTTGGGAGGCAACCCATGTGTTTTATTTTTTTTATTTATCGAATGTATTAGTTTTTGTATTTTGTTATGTAATTTTTTTTTGTTTCGTAGGTGCAAATTGGAGGAAAAGAATCACACTCGCACAAATCATGACATTCATCACGCACCGTTCGATCATCAATTCAACGGTCCAGATTTGACGAGTACAACCAGACGAGGAAAAATCGCATGTAGAATCTTCGCGCTGCCGACGTACAAATGGCCCCACGGTCGCGCAGATCGGCCGCAGAAATGGGCCCCATATGCGGCCGCGCAGATTTCCCCGAGGCCGCATCGCCGACTCGGGATCTCTCGAACGGTCCAGATTGGAAGCTGCGGATCCAAGCCGTCTCGCACCGAACCGTTCCGCGTAGAAATCGTGCGTGACGCGGTTACGGGTAGCCTAGCCGTGCATCCTCGCTTTGCTGCACAAGAATCCGCCACGTGTCCCGCTAATATTTAAGCAAATCATGTTCCGACACGTGGTATCTACAACGCGCGCGCGACCGCGCTGGATCACGCCCCCGTTTCCACCGTTGCCTCGCCGCGCCCCAATCCCGCGCGTCGTTCCTCGCGTGCGCCTTGTTCTGCTCAACGACGCGCCGCCACGTGGCCTGGGGAATCTTGCATAATCGTATTTTGACACGTGGCACACACAATGAATTAAAAATAATCGGCGCCCTGCTTTCACGCGTGAATTAAATAATATTTTTCGATACTGTAAAATCGATACGCGTGATTTTTGTTTTTCGATAAAAAATTATTACGCTGCTTTTGATAAAAAATAAAATAAAAATGTAATATTTTAGATGTATTTTTTAGCTATAAATAGGTGATGTTATGATAGAGTTCGAGAGTTTTTTTTTTAGTTTAGAATTTTCAGGGTGTCTTGGCTTTTGGATCGTAGAACACGCAGTGTTCATTTTTTGGCTTTTGTTATGTTCTCATGTACCAAATATTTTTGTTTCTTGTTGTTTTAATTTTCCTTTTTCTTCATCTTATTTTTATGAATCTGTTGTAATTTTAATTTTAATTTTATGAAGTAAATTAATTTTTCTAGGGTTGCATTTGATCTAAATTTATAAAGCTTTAATTTTAATTATTTTTGTTTATGATTTATAAAGACGCTCGATTTGTTCGCTCTATTTTGTGCTTAATGCTTTTTGATTATTTGTTTAATTTTATCAAAAACGATTTGCGGGCATAAAAATAAACTTGAGAAATGCATTTTCAGGTATATTGCTCAGAAATAATGATGTACGGATGTATCAAGGATAGGAATATACCGTAATTGTACGCATGGCCATTCGAGAACTTAGAACTTAATGAATCTTATTAAATTTAATTCCTCATAGAGATATGGTGAATTAATTTAACGAAAGGTGTGTTTATAATGAGTTTCAAGAGATGTATGAATAAAAAAGAAGTTTTCGGTTGACAAATTAAATGTACTAAAAAAATATAAATCCAAAGAAAATAATATGATTGGAGTGGATTAGTTTGGTGAAAAAATTGCAATCCTAGAGTTCTCTTATTTTATTTTTAAACATTTTCTTAATTAACGATTGTTTTGGATAAAATCAGAGAGATACAATTTTAGTACTCAACAAACTATAGTAACAAATCCTCGTGTGAACGATACTCTACTTACAAATCTTTATTACTTGTGACCGTGTATACTTGCACGTTTTTCTGTGTGTTGCAAAACACACAACAAGATGGAAGAAAAAATGTGGACGAGAGATAACGATAGGCTTAAAAGGCAAGAAAAGTCAAAGCCATGGGGTAACATTGAAAATTTTTGCAATCAATTATCTACATCGCCTTTCTCATATGTCCTTGAGTTAATGTTGCCTCCCCCGAAGTTCTATGCTCCCAAATGTTCTGTACATAAAGGAACCAAAGATCCAGTGGCACACATTTTTCAATTCAAAATGGCCATGGCAACAATAAGCCTATTCGAAGACAAGTGGGAATCAATATACTACAAATTATTTGCAGCCACCTTCCAAGACTCGGTCCAACAGTGGTTCATGTAGTTGTCCCATAAGAGTATTGTTAGCTTTGACACTTTGGTCAAAATATTTTTCACTAATTACGCTTGTAATAAACCAATCAAGAAAGAGTATTACCACTTGTTCTTAATAGTCTAAGAGGAAGATGAGGCAATCAAAGCTTCCATGCAAAGGTTCAAAACAGAGAATATGGAGATTAATCAATGCCCTGATTCCATAGCCATCGAAGCCTTTCGAAAGGGAATCAAGCGTGATAATGGCTTATTTATAGAATTGACAAAAAATACACCACACTCCCTAGAGGAAGTTTATGAGAATGTGGAAAGGGAAATGAAATCAAGCAAAGGGTTGGTCAACAGAAACCCGAGTAGGCACACCACTGTTAAGAGAGAAGAGAAAAAAAGGCCTATTGGGGATAAACATCCCAATTTTCCCTGCTCTAAACCCACCCTAAGGCCGAGGGGTAACTCGGAAACTTGGGGCCGTGCCTTATCTGTCTTTCGAATACCACCTCTACGCATCACATTGGTAGAAGCAGTGCGTCAAATAGAACACCTCAACAACGTCAATTGGCCACCTACCATGAAAGCTCCGCTTAGAAACCTTAATAAGTATTACATGTTCCACAGAGACACAGGGAATTGGACCCAAGATTGTGGCTATCTAAAGTGGGAGATTGAGCACCTCATTTTAGAAGGATGCCTAAGGGACATTATTTACAAAACCAAAAATCCTCAAGAAGAGGTTCAAAAAGACAACCCCGATCAAAGGATCAGAGTACCAACCAACCCAATTCGTAGGGAACCAAATAGAGCACACCCTGCCCTACCAAGGGATGTACGAATAATACACACCATTCATGATTGACCTACCATAGTCTGCCATACCAATAACTCCAAGAAAAGGTATGCACGAGAGGCTCGAGATATAGGGTGTTTGGTCTATAATATGATACCTAATCACCTTTGAAGGCTGAGAATGCCTACCCCCCATGATGACCCTTTAGTGATCACTATGAAAATAGTTCATTGCGAGGTATGTCAAATATTAGTCGACAATGGTAGCTCATCCGACCTCTTATACCAATCAGCTTTGCTTGACGTGGGCATAGACCCTAAATAGATCACTCAACAACAAATATTGTTGGTTAGATTCAATGGCAGTGTAACGATGTAGGTAGGGACTATACGTCTACCAATGTCGGTAGAAGGCATAATAATTTTGACAAACTTCTTCGTTTTGAACACCTCCACATCTTATAATGCAATTTTGGGCCGCCCATGGATACAAAAAATGAAAGCTATGACTTCAACATGCCATCAACTAATTAAGTACCCTATTGTCGACAGGGTAAGAGAAATTGAGAGGGAGCAAGATAGGGCACAAAGTTGTTACAATGCTGCTATGAAGAATGCGCTACCCAATCTTCAAAATAGAAATTAAAGAACAAAGGTCATCTCAACGAAACTAAGAAGATGCGTACAGGTGAATATATTACTATGGAAGTCCACGGTGAATATGACGTGGTTCATTTAAGGGAAATGGAGAATGATCAATCCGTGAAAATAAATTATAAACTACCTTCTCCATTCAAAGCTACGCTTATTGATTTCTTGATTAATAACATGGATTTGTTTGCTTGGAAGCCTAAGAACATGCACGACATTGACCCAACTATCATCTCTCATGAGTTATGCTTGGATCATACCAAAAAGTCAGTCTAACAAAGAAAACAGAGATTTTCTAGAGACAAGAATGAGATTATCAAAAAGAAGATCGAGTATTTGAAAAGTGTGGGTTGGGTTTGCGAGGTTATATACCCAACTTGGCTGTCAAATGTGGTATTAGTGAACAAAGCGAGAGTAGAGTACATAATGTGTATGGATTTCACCGATTTGAATTGGGTGACCCCAAAAGATTGCTTCCCTTTGCCGAATATTGACCAATTGGTAGATGCCATGGCTGGGTTTGAATCAATAAGCTTTATGGATGCTTATTCAGACTACATAAAATCCAAATGCATCATAGAGATGAAGAAAAAAAGACCTTCATTACGAAAGAAGGGAGGTTTTGTTACACTAAGATGTCATTTGGTTTGAATAATGTCGGTGCTACCTATCAAAGAATGTTGAACAAGATGTTCCAAAACCAAATTGCACATGTTACACATTTAATACCAACATTAATAAATACAAAAATATTTTATGTAATAAATATTTTTTTATAAATATTTATTTTATATAATATAATTATTTTGATTACATCAAAATTAACAATTTATATAATTAATGATTACTTATTTGTCAAACACAAATACCAAAATATCCATATAATAAATACATTTTTTATGAATAATTATTTTATTTTATATAATTATTTTTATTACATCAAGAGTGATAATTAATACAATTAATTATTACTTTTTTATTAACAAATTATATTTTTGGTATAACGAGAATGTTTGCTCGATGATAAAAATTGCATATTTTATTTTAACTTTTTGTTATTTTTTTACATCAATAAATATCAAAATATTCATATAGTACATACATTTTTTTATATTTTTTTGTTAGTTTTTTATACTAATAAATACTAAAATATCTATATAATAAATACATTTTTTATGAATAGTTATTTTATAAAATGTAATTATTTTTAATATATTAAGAGTGACATTCATACAATTAATGAGTGTTTGATCAATTTACTTATGAGTATATAATATTTTTGTTCAATATCTATATAATTAATATTTTTTTATGAATAGTTATTTTATATAATTCAATTGTTTTTACTACATTAAAGATGACAATTCATATATTTAATGAGTACTCATTTAATAATTTTTTAATCAATTCACTTATAAGCATATGATAGTTTTGTTAAATTAATAATTTTTATGTTGAGATCTTATCTCATATCATTTAAAAAAATATTTAACTAATATAAATTTTTTAAGCAAAAAAGTACTTATTAAATTCAATCAAATTATGTGTATCATTCATATAGATTAACTTCTTACATAGTAAAAATATTAATCGAATATATATATTTTTTGTTAGTGTTCGATAAATTTATATATATATATATATATACTTTTTGTTAGCATTCGATCAATTCATTTATAAATATATCATGAGTTAATAATTTTTATAGAGAACGTATCATATCTTATATCAATTAAAGAAATAGTAAATTATTATAAATTATTTTTAAACAAAAATTACTTATTAAATTCAATAAAATCATGTCTACATCACTTATGTATGATTAAATTATTAGACGTTATTATATTATATTTGATTAATTTATTAAATAAATTTATATAATTATTATTAATATATTAATAAATTATTTATATTTAAATTTTATTTTCTTAAAATAATTACTATTATAAATTTATTTATCAATAAAATAACATTAAGTATTTATTTTAATAATATTTCTAGGAGTCACTCTACAAGATATTTTAATATTAATTTTTCAATTGTAATAAAAACAATGTAAAAAATTTATTTAAATTTTCTTTTATAGAATAATAATAATAATTATTATTATCGTTAAATACTTAACAATAATAATATTATTACTCGATAATCATCCATACGAATCAAAAACTAGTCATGAATAAATTACCTTTGAAAGCCTACGATAACACAGGAGGACCACAAAATATTCAGTACTAAACCTATATTAGCTTTAATCGTACACTAATATTCTTTTCTTCCGCAATTAGTAAGTTATAGTAGATACCCTCCAATTATTGTTGCTAAAAAAATGAAGCCAGGAGAAAGTATTTACCACTCAGAACTTCTCGTGAATAAACAACTTTCCTAAAATTACAGAGAAATCATTTTTTATTTACTTTTTCACAATGTAGGAAATCTTACCTCCTCATGTGATAATTTCAGTGCAACTAACACACATGTGAGGAAGAAGTGTCTAGAGAAGAGACCCAATTTGTTTTCTTTTCAACCACATATATATATATATATATATATATATATATAATCCCATCTTCGCTTTTATCGAGTGGGAAGCTTTGACTGGATAACATCAAATGGTGACTCCTTATTGTATTTTTTTTTTAATTATTTGTGTTCAAATAACATGATATAAATACGAGTTTAATACTCTCGTATTTTAATTTAATATAAATTTATAAAAAATAAAGTTAATGTTTTTTCGTATCAAAATATATGTATCTAAAATTTTTAAATCCTAGAACATGGTGACTACGAAGACCCACACCAGCAAATAAATTAATTTCTAACAGTTAACCTATGAAGAAAATGATAGTGCAAATATAGAAGCTATTAATGTATTATTTGTGGAAATGAGTAAAAAACCATTAACAGGTCTGTTCTCAAGGGTCTTTAGCAACCACATTTGTTAATACTCTCTCCTATAAAACCAACTTATACGCATATGGTGTTTAAGTGGCTATTAATTCATTATTCATGATGTATATTTAAGTGATGTGAAATCATAAATAAATATATATATATATATATATATATATATATATATATATATTTATGGTCCCTGTTTTTTAGAAAACTTTTGACAAAAGAGGTGGACCTGATCAAAAAGAAAGCGATGGTCACCGGGGACCATTGGACAAAACTTTTGCTATAAAGAAAAAACGAAACAGTTCAATCATGTTAAGTGTATTGCCGTTAGTTATAAACAATGATAGTAAATTAAAGACAATGTTAGACGTGGGATGAAATTAAATTTAATATATAAATTTATTAAAGATATTAAATGTAATATATGATATATGATAAGATTAGATATGTAATTTTATAACTCTATCATCAATCATCAATTTTATTTTCATGCAAAATTGGTGACATATATATACACAAATAGTCACAATAAAATTCAGAAAAAAATAACTTTTTTTTAATAACACCCTTCATTATGAATTAGGAGAGTTGTTTATCATGATACTTTTAAACCTGCGCTTAACTCAACCCAAAAGCACCATGAGCAGTATATTGTCTGCGCTTATAGTTAGCTACGCTTGGCTTACTTTACTTAACGCGTGACTTAACATCCCCCACGCTTTGGCCAGAAATCGGATTACAAGATTTGCTAGACCCAAAAGTACCATGTGAGTTAGATTGGTCTTTTATAAGAAGATTGCCGCTTTACTTTACCAACGCGACTTAACATCCCCCTCCACATCGGCCAGAGTCCTGGATTCTGACGGCCTGGATTACAAGACGAGCCAACGAGATAAGTCTGAAGAAAAGCTCGATATCAACTTAAACCTGGCTGCTAATCAACCCAAAAGAAACTTGTGAGTTAGAGGCCGCTGTGCTTATAAAGATTGCCGCTTTACTCTTAATTAACGCGACTTAACAGTGATGATGCTATTTTTTTTTATTATAAATCTTAATTGTGTTAGTTTTGTGGATTTACAAACTTAATATTAAGAATATATTTATATATTATAGTCATTAGTCTAACAAATGTACACTTATAAATTAAATAAAAAATATTTTTATTTATGAATATTTTAAATAAATTATAAAAATAATTATTAATTTTATAAAGAGATAATAAACAATTTACTTTTAATATTGATATTTTATTATTATATCTAAATATTTGAGTTTCATATTTTTTTATCACATTAAAATAACATTGTAAAAATTCAAACAAATATGTAATATATATGTGAAGAAACTTAAGAAGTAATCACATATTTAAATCATATTAAATATTATTTGATATAAAAAATATCAAATAACCACACAATAAAATTTGAGAAATAAAAACAATGATGGTCATATTATATATTAAGTTAGATATATAATAATTATTGATGTTGTTTACGTAGCATTAAATATGTGACAAAACAACTATATATATTTAATCTTTAACAATTATAATAAGTGGTTATATTTATTATTCTAAAAATAATTAATTTTAATAAAGAACATTAAAGTTCAGAAGAATTTTGACCTAAATAACTATATATAATATGTAACTATTTTAATTTAAAAAAAAATCCATGATCTGATACATAATTACGGTAAGAAAATACAGACTCCTAATAGAATTGTCCCCACACGTAGATAACATAATAACAGTGAAAATAGATCATTTATTAGAAGTAGTAATAATATAATATCAATTCATCAAAGATCATTTAGTAACTCATATTATATGTAAACTAACAAGCACGTATATAAAATAAATGCATTCTAATCACAGTTTAAATAACGGTATATTTTAACGTACGTAATTCAAACTCATATTATAATATCACAATAATAAAGCATGTATAACATAATAGAGATCATATCTATGTGGTAACATCTTTGTCACTCAGTTACAAATAATTCACTAATCAATAAAACAGTTACAATTCTTAAAGAAATAAAACCATTACTATCTCATTAATTTGAACTTATATCTAAATTTCTTATTGCTACTCTTTATTATTACTTTCACAACGTCTTGGTTCGACATACGAAATTGACTCTCTTCCACAATCGACCCCACCCAATATGGTGTGATCAGATACTACTGGATAGTAATGTGTAGAATAATCTAACACAATCTTTGAAGACTACTCACATAGAGATATACTTACTCACCACGTAAAAATGATTACTCTCACTATTCTACGCTCACATTAACATATCACCATTACTGAAGTACTTTCAAAATAATATTAGTGAATATAGAATTCGAATTAATGAAAATGTTGATAGTTGGTTGATTTTTGAATTAAATAAGCAATTAATGAGGAGGATATTTATAGCAATTAGTCATCACCTTGCAAACCACCTCACCAATGACCTAGTCAATGGAGGTGGCGAAGTTCAAAAAAGTTACATTTTTTGTTTCCAAAAATGCTAAGTAAAATCTATAAATACTCGCACTTGACATAAGCCAAAAGCCACGAGTAAAAAAGACAGCTCGCTCGCTGAAAATAACACTCCATCTAGCATGCATACTACGAAAACTAACCTCATGGTGTGTGTAAATATGCAAGCATAAAAAGTATACCTAGCTATGTATGTGGTGAATTACTGATCCACAATAACCAACTCTACATGAAAAAAAATAAAAACAGTAAATAAAATAAAAGAGACACCGTATTTTATACACAAGAAGCCAAAACACAAACATGAGTACAACAAAGACTTGTATTCTTTTCCTTTTGGTTTTTCATGTCAAAACACTACACAACTAAATACATACTCACATTTGACATAAGGTGATCATGAAAATTCTTAAAGATGTTTATTCCTATGAACAAAATATTAACGTACGCCTAAATCTAAAAGACACACATACTCCAAGTGCATCCATCTTGTGCACTACATCCATCTTTATGCATCAATTCATCCATTCTGTCATTTTGAAACACGAGGATCTTAACACCACTACACACAAACGCAAATAAATATCGAAGACTTCACTATACATTTGTAATCTGCACACACAAAACAAACACATACCCTGTGAAAGTATTATGTAGAAACGACAGGTAGTCTATAAGGTCCTATCGTGTTATCCCTATATAGGTACACATCGATAGGCAGAAAACAAAAGCATAAATACATAACTCTTCTTGACTTTATGCAACACTCATTCTGAATGTATGCAAGTCAGACAATAATAATTGGTGCAATTCTACACTCCTAACCCATACAGTACACATAATGGCAACAAATACATAGTTGTGCACATAAAATTCTTTCCCTTTTTGACACAAAAATTCAAAGTAATATATCTATAAAAGAGAAAGAAGTTAAATAAAAATGAGATGTAAAAGGAGAAGTAGGTGGAAGAAGTTCAAAGATTAATAGTGATTTAGATTAAATAATGCACATAACAAAAACATTTACAAGGCTATCAATCCATGATGCATCCAAGTAGGAGTATTACTAAAAATTTGATTTTAAGCTTAGTATGTGATATGTTCAACATGTTTACTCTAGATGTTATAAAGAAATACTTATGTGAATTAAGCAAAATAGACTTAAATTGAACAAAACTTCATAAGTTCATATTTAGTCTCTCTCTTTACTAATGTAAGTGCAAGCTCAAAAGAAATCAATAGGTTTTTTAAAGCTTATAATGATAGGATGATGTTTGGATAGAAGGGTACGTTGAGTCCAATAATCAGGTGGATGATAGTCACCAGTGTCTCTTAAGCAAATGAATTTAAGTCTGTCATGAGAATCATTAAAGTCATACATTCAAACTTGGGTTTGTTACCTTAGTAGTAACTTGATTTTATTTTTAGTATTTTTTTACCCTTATTATTAATTAGCATCTTAATGATATCCATATTAAAAAAAAATACCAATGTAGTGCAAAATTGAAATTGAAATTAGAAATTTTAAGATGTGCTTGACATTTGATATTTTCCAAGGAAGGCGAGGTCTACCATACTAGAAGGTATTGATGCCAAGTGTTTAGCGACTCATCTTGCTCAAATCATAACCATTGTGCTGAGTCCAATGATAATTAGCTAACGTACTAGCTGTGAGTTGTTTTGGAATCCCAAAACTCAATGTATTGGATGCAATCTTGGTGCGTATTGATCTAAGATGGTGGATACCGAACTAATATTCGAACACTTGTTGAGAGCAAAAACTCTAATAAAAAGAGGGTTCCATTTAATATATAATACACTTACTTGAGTAGTTTTATTTTTATATATTTTGAATATATATTTAACACATACTTTTAATTTAAAGTTTTGATATAAATATGTATTCATACGTTAACAATGTACAACAATTATATGTTCAAAATGCTAATGAAATTAATATATGTTTAGTGTATAATAAGTTGAATATATATATATATATATATATATATATATATATATATATATATATATATATATATATATATTACAATAAAAAATATTGGCATATATTTAGTGCTTGAAAGGAGAGAATTATATCATTCTCTTAACCTTTGAAAAAAAAAGGCTCTTTATAATCATAAATCGAAATAAAGAAAGAGAAACGAAAAACAGTATAGCAATGAGTGAGAATGACCGTCATTTTACATAAAAAATATTAAGATTTAATAAAATAATAATTATTTTTAATTATTTTTAACTTATTTAACTTTGATATTTTATTTTGAAGTAACTTGGATGTACACCATATATGAGAGAAAGGATCGACTGATACTAAATCAAGTTAATTTAATGATAGAAGCCAATTAATCGTTGATCTCAACTAACATAATACCTCATAATATTACTACTGGTTGTTGATTTGACAAAACAAAATGTAACTGTCATTTAAAAAATATATATATATTTGCCCATGTAATGCAAATATTACCATAAAACACTCATTTTTTTTAATAACATCATCAAGACTCTAAATATAATAAATTATTTCTCGGATAATACAAAGAAAAAAATTGCATAATCTATATTCTATACAATGTTTTCCTCTCTGATTAACAATGACTAAGAATAAAAAATATTTTTTTTTACCATAATTTAATTTATGTATTAACTCATATAATATTAAATAATTTTATTATTCTATATTTTTAAATTTTACATTTTATCAATACGTAGATAAAATCATTCATTATAAGTTACTTCAGTCAAATCAGATAAATCCAAGAATTAAAATATCAGAAGAGGAAATGTAATTTAACGCGAAGTTATCATTTCTTAATTTATCATAATTGCTTGTTGCACTTACTAACGAATAGGTAACTTTTATTATTACAATTACAATTAATATTTAAATTTAAATATTTTGTATGTATAAATAAATTTTATTAAGGTTAAACAACTTTAGGAATATTCAAATTTTAACCTATTTTAAGTAAAAATATTTAAACTATTTTTTAACAAAAAAAACTATATACATTTTGGTATATTTTATATAAAAATATCTAAATTTTTATTTAAATATTCAAATTTTAATTCATTTTACGTATAAATATTGATATTGATATTTTGTTTATACATAAATATTTAAATTTTTATTTTATTAAATCATTTTATTGTTCTGTGAAAAAGAAAATTAAATCATTTTCTAAAATTTTCACAAAACAATATTGAAAGTTCATACATATTTTTTAATAAAATGTCATTTAAATTAATTATTTTTTAATACTTTATGCTATTATGTATTAGATGAGATAGTATAAATTTATTATACTTATTAAAATGATTGTAATAACTTATTTTATAAAAGTAATATATTTATGTTATATCACTTTTATAAAAATATTAGATTGCTGTTATATTTTTTGAACTTTTACTGTTATATTTAATAAATACATTATCAAAAAATATTTTTATTAAAAATAATGAAATTATATTATTTTCTTTTTTATGCATTAATTGTATGAAAATAAAAAAATTTGAAAGTAAATAATAACTGAAATATACTGTAAAATAAAAATAACTCGACTCTGTGAATTTCCTTTTTTTTAACCGTTAATCTTTGTAAGTGTGTCACTATGTACTTGGAAATTTTAATCAAATTTCTTTAAATAATTTTTTTAATTAAAATTAATTTAATCAAATTTAAATATTTATGTAACTCATAAATAATATCTGAGATAATTATTTGTGGTTATACTTAAACTTTAAATCACATCTAATTAAAGGCTAACATTTTTTTAATCCTCGTAAATGCTCAATGTAAAATTTGAACTCTTAAATATACAATTTATGTTTGTTTCTTTTCTTAAATAATTGTTTACACACTTATATATATTCAACCACATACTTGCCATTGACAGAATCAAATTTACATTGTTTAAGTATTCACAGACAGTGAATATTAAGACATCTAATAATTAATTTTTTTTAAATGTTGACATTTTAACTTAATTTAATAAGAATAAGAATGAAATCATGGCTAACATTTTATATTCTTATAAGTTTCAATTATCAGTAACATATCTTAACCATATATATGTTTAATTTTTTAGGGTTATTACAAATCTCTCTTCCAAGTTTTCTAAAATAGAAAAAAAAATCAATACGTTTCAAAATTTACAATTAATTAATGCTTCTTGTGACTATTTATTGTTTTTCAATGAGATATTTGAAAAAAAAAATTTAACAAATTTAGGAGAAGATATTGAAGTAAAACAATAATGGAGACATAATTGCTTGTTTTTCAAATTCGAGTGTTTAATAGTTTTTAAAAACCTCAGGGATATAATAGCAACTTTTTTAAAATCAATTTATGCAACACACATTTTATATAACTTGAAATATTCACTGCTCTTATAGTAATGCTAACAAAGAAATTATTTGTTGTATATGAAGAATTATTGACGTGGCATTTTTAGCTATGAGTTTACTATAAGTTACAAGGTAAATGTAATACATTTTCTTACAAAAACAAGTCAATATTTTATTAAAATAACAACCACATCTCAATTATTTTATAAGTAATGAATAACCCCTTTTAATATCCATCCTTTACTTTATTATTAAAATAAGCGTAATTGTCATCTTTCTTATGTTTTGTTTATATACCAATCACATTTTTTAGGTTTTATTTTACTTTAATTAAGTTCTTTCTATTTTGAGTTAATGTCGTTAACGTGCTTGAATATTTAACGGTGTTAATTTTTTATTTAATAATGTATTTGTCTTTGCTATGGCTTTGATAGCCAATTGAAGCTAGTTATTTTATAACACTAGTTGTTACTTCATGTATATTATTATTTAAAAGTAAACATTTAAGTTTATTATGTTTATGTTATTTCCTACATATTATTATTCAAAATATTGTTTTATTTTTATAATTTTCTTATATTTATGTTCATGCAGACTTGCATTTACTTTCTTTGTATTCATTTTTTTATTTATCAGTTTTATAAATATTATAAATAAATATTTAATCATTCAAGATCCTTAATTGATTTAGAATTATAATTATCATACCTAAATTTAATATGTCCTACACGGTCTTTCCTTCTATTGTTTGTTTCTTTTTGTTACACTTGATATATCTCAATTTGCTCAAACCTTAATATTCTCCTAGTAATGGTGAGGTCTTTGCATCCGTACATAATATGATGTCCAAAACAGACTTGCTAGAAAATAAAGAAAGAGTGAATGTACTCCATTTTATTCATATTGCTAATAATTATTATAATTCTTAGTCGTTCGTAATTTCTAGATACATAGTTGCTAGATGAATAATTTTTTAGAGTACAAAGGTTGCTAATGTTGTAGTTGTGTCCGACTAATGAAAATAAGCATTGCTTTTATAGGGTAAGAATCCATGTTTATAATAGTAGAAAATAATTATTTTACCTATATTTTCTACTTTTAGTTTTTGAATTTAAGCTTTTTATTTCTTTGGCATGACCTACCAATCGAAGATGTGAGTTTCATATCTTTATTTTTTTTTTCGTTTTCTACCAACGATCTTTTTGATGACATATAAGATGATGCATCTTCATCTTCTCAATCTCTAATGCATTAAATTTGGTTGTAATTCTTAATAGTTTTCTTGGTATAAAAAAACATTTATTACTTTTTGAAAAATTTTCAAGTTATCATCATTAAAATTTATCTCAAATTTATTGATTTTCTCACCATCTTCTTCAGTAAGGATTATATTGCTATGGAAATTATTTATGACTTTTTTAGTCGAACAATTTACTTAAATTTTAGAAGAATTACCAATCTTCTTGAGTTCATGATAAATTTATCCTAATATCTGTATTATTAGTATACAGAGTTCATATGCATTGAATTCCTTTTTTAGAAGCACCATTGATTTTGAAACTTCTTTATTGGTGTTGGAAATTTTAATTTGATAAAATGATATGGACTAACACAACCTTTTTCACCATAAGTGAACTGAAAAATCTAAAATAGACAAATTTATCACTTGTTTATATCTTTTTCCTAAAGTTCTTGATAACTTTCTTGAAATTTTCAAAAAAATAATTTAATTCACTTAAATTAATTCCTAAATATATGTTATCATCTAAACTTGCATGGAAAGCTTTACAAACAAAAATTAGATTAGCTCCTTCAAAAATATTAAATTTATTGCATGTACGAAATTCTTTTTATGTGGTGTAAATTTTTATATCTTTAATATATTTCTAAATAGATTTTATGGTAAAGTTATAGAGACTCGACCATTATAGATTATTTAAATTTCTATACTGATATTTTTTTCATCTTCAATGACCAATGCATTTCTAGCCCTAAATAGTACTAATAGTCACACAATTTTTATTGTCTCTGCGATAGGAATTTCTCTTAATATTAATTATAGTTATACTATCATTCCTAAGGTCATCAACTTGTTTAGTATCAATGATTGTTGTTGTAATATTGTAGAATAATATTTAACTATATCTTTTGGTACTCTGTACTTGGCATTACTGTCTTTAGCTTTTATTCTATTAGTCGAAGCTCTGTGAGTTATTCTATTAAATTTGATAATAGTTTTGCTTACTTTAGGTCAGTTATTGTAAATTCTTGATTTTAGACCATTATAGACCATGTGAGTATTTATTTTGGTATTCTTTTTTTGCTTTTTTAGGCCAATTGAACTTTTACTTTTTCTTTTTAGAAATGCTACTCTATTTTGAACTGTTAGATTCTTCCTTCTTATTTTGAACTATGTCTTTAGAAGTTTTACCTTTTTTAGAATTAATCTCTAATGAGGATTCCTCTTTAGAGTTTTTGGACTCTAATGATCGTTTTGAACTGTTAGATTCTTCCTATTGAATTTATGTCTCCAAAAGAGACTTCTCTACATATAAAACCTCGAGTTGTTCTTGAAGGATTCTTATCTACTTTTCCTTTATCTTGATCTTGATATCAGGATGTTTCATTCCTACAAGAACAAAAATAGTTAATGATGTTAATTCTCTTATAAAGACATATGCTAAACTATTCTTGTTTTCTAAAATATGTCTAACATCAAAATTATAGTTGTTAAATTACTATTATCATATGGCTAATTTTCCTTGTTTAGAATTACTTGCAATATTAATCATTAAAAAATAAAAAATAAAAAATTTTATTGATTCTGACAATAAATATAAAACTTATTACATATATTACAAATTTTTTAATAGTTTTTGGACAGCTAAATATTTCTTTTTCATTATTGTGATAATTTAATTCTAGACTATGGAGTGATCCTGATGTATATCTATACATATATTCATATTTTTCATTTACATTTTTTTTAAATTACTCTCTAATATTCATATGAAGCATATGTTTGAATTATTATTTTATCACTTGGACTCGGATGGTATAAAATTGGTAAATGTTTTACATGTGTTTTAATTTTATCCATGTTCAAAATATCTTGTTCTGTCCATTTTCAAATATGAATTTTTTTCAATTTTATTTGTAAATTTTTTTTGTCTTTTAATTCATTAGGAAATTCTTGAATATTATTTGGTATATAGAACTGTAGATTATGTTTTCTATATTCAATTTTTAACTCTAAATACTTATTTTTTTTTGAGTGATTGCTGTTTTTTTCTCAGAAAGTACAATGTATTTTTTTTTGCATTCTTGTATAATATTGATACTATCCAAATAATATTTATTTAATTCATTAATGAAAGCCAAAATATTATCTATGTAAACATAACAAATATTTTGAAATTTTTTAAAGATGTCCCTTTGAAAGATACCTAAAGCTTGTTTTGATTCAAATGGTATAATAATCTATTAGAATTATCCTTGAGTGAAACTAAATACCATTAGTTTTTGAAATTTCTTATCCTTATTTATCAAAATTCACTTTTACAATTAAAACTTGAGAAATATTTATTTCTTTTTATTAATGATAATAATAATTATTTCTTTGGAATAAAGCATCCATCATCAATTGTTTTTGTATTCATTCTTTTGAAGTTCACCATACTCTTTTTTTCTATTCTTTTTTGACTAAGAATGATGGATTAGAATGTGTTGAATTACTTGGTATTATGACTTTTAATTTCAAAAGTTTTTGAATTTTTTTTTTCAAACTCAATCTTGTCTTATAGAGTATAAATCATCGGTCTTACTCTACTATTTTTGTTAAAATCCCTTAATTGTATATTTATTTTTGGATCTAAATGATTTTTTAATACATGTTAAGACTTTATCTTCTCAAATTTCATTAAGAATTTTTTTTTTCTTCTATATCTAATGAAATATTTTTTGAATAAAGTTTTTGTTGGTGCTTTGTGTTTATGTCACCATATTTTTTGCTTTTATGTTGTTGTATAAAAGTTTAGCTTAATACAATCAAAGTTTTTCTTATTTTTAACACATAAATGATTTCACCATTTAGTGTTCTTATACTTATTTTTTCTAAATATTGTGCAAAAAGTTTATATAAGTTTAAAAAATTATTTCTTATTAATAAATCAACTCTTACTTCTTGTAGATACATGCTAGGAATATGAAAATTTTCTACTCCTATCATTATATCTGTATCTTTTAAGACTTAATTAAATAGTATTTATTTATTGTAGTCTTTATTAGTAATTCTTACAATTAAATTTGGTGCTTGTTTTTAAAGTTCTTCTAGTACATATTTACTTGATACATACAAGCTAGCTCATGTATCTACATATGTATGTCAATAGTAATTTGTGTAACCTTTAAATTTTAATCATACCTTAATATACACACTGTTTGAATTTATAATACTATACAAATAATTCATCTTTTGATGAAAAATAATTATATTCTGAGTCAGCTATTTTCTTATCACCTTATCAGTTTTTCTAATAGATGAATACTATAAGTATCATCTATATATGATTACTCTATTAGTTATAATTCCATCTTATAAGCTTCTTTTAATATTTTTACTTTATATGAAATTTTTTTTTTATGTTGAACCTATCATTCCTCATTGCAGATCCAACATTTGCATTTCTTTTGCCATGATAGGAATAATTTTTTATTTTTTGGTTGCTTATATCTTTTTCTCTTAAATATATTTTCCTATAAGGTTCTTTGTTATACATTCTCTTATATTTTTGGAAGTATTATTTTTTAAATTTATATATCTTGAATGTTTTTTGTATTTTTTATATTTTTATACTTTTGCTTGTTAGATTTTATGTTACATTAATATTTTTCTAGCATTCTAAAATCTTTTCTATTACAAGAGATTTTATCATTTCCTCTTATATGTTTATATTCTTTTATTTCTTGACATTTAATGATTATCCAATTTTTAAGACTTTTTATTCTTCTTCCTAAGGTGTCTGATATAGTTTATCTATTTCTTGTATTCCATCTTTGTTATGATTTTATGTAATATTTCAAGTAATTTCTGAAAAACCATTTCCTTATAAGTATCTTGCATAGAGGGTGATAACTTATGATAATACATTTCATGTTTATAAATAAAAGAATCTATATATAACACATGTTGCACATTTTCATATTTGTTAAATGTCATTTGGCTTTCTCAGTTTCATTTTCACTGTATTTAATGATATGTCTTCATTTATCTTCTTTGATAAATTTCTTGTATATTCCATTTATTATATTATCTAAATACTCTATACATGTGGGAGCATTCCTCTACAGTTGTAAATGTTATTGTTATGTTAAATTTGTAAACCAAAATTTAACATTTCTTATCTCTTTGTGAGCTATTAAAACTCTATAACTTGAAAGTTTTTATTGTGTGATTGAAGAGGTTTGTATGATTACACTCATAAAGCTACATCATTTATCTAAAGCCTTTTTTTGTCTCTTATATAGTCTAAATCTAAAAGATCAGATCTACAATTTTCATGAAGTTTGAATTCTCATAGGATACTATATCTAGTTTTTCAATGTAATATTTCTTCTATTTTAGATTGTTATTTTCTTCTCTAAGGAAGGTTAGGTTCTTTTGGATTTTGTTTTTTTTTCTTCTCTATGTGGATAATATATTCCTTATGGATATAAAACTGATATTAAAATTGATTTAATATGATTTTTTGGGATCATATTTTCTGGTTTAGAATTAGTTTTACTGATTATTGTCATATCATCTTCTTTTTATTTGTACAAAGTTTTTCGTATAATGTCTTACTAATTTTTCATCCACTAGAGTTAACAAATTGACTAACTTTTCTAAGTCCTTATTCTCAAGGTCCATAAACTGTTTTTCTAATTTTTTTCTATATTTCATTAAATTGGGATTATTGCTTCTTCTTTATCTTTAGTTTTTTCTTCATTCATTCTTTTCGCATTCCTAGGTATCAATGCATCTTATCTCATATGTGGTTCCTCTTTTAATCCTACAAATGAATCAACTTTATAACCTATGATTTCATTGTCCCTAGGTATGTTATATATATCACTTCTTTATTTTATAAATTTCTTATGTTTGTCTTGTTGTAATTTCTTATCATAACATATTCTTTTATATATTTTAGGAGTTCTTTTTATGCTTTATTTATATCTTGTAAGAGCTTGATATTTGATTCTTGTACTATATCTAGTTCTTCTCTTAAAATAATTAAAGTTTTTATTATTGTTATTTAGTTTTTTGATATGCCTAGTAGGCTTCTATCAAAATCTAATTCTATATTCCGTAATTTATTTTTGAACATTATTGAGATAAAAATAATATAATTTTATTATGTTATGGACTAAATCTTTCATTATTTTAACCTTTTGTTTTAGATCTATAACATCTCTTTCTTTGTTAAACGTTTTTCTTTCAAGATATATAAACGTAAATCTTGATACATTACTTTTTCTTCTTGGTATCAAAAGTTTTTCTTTAATTATGGTACGAGAATTTTTTCTTTTTGGTATCAGAAGTTTTTATTTAACATCTAAGTTTCATTATTTTGATATTTTAAAGTCTGTTAATATTTCTTATTTTATTATTTGTTCAATTTCTTGAATTTTTTTTATGTATTTTTATGAATTCATTTTGTCCATATATTTAATTATTATTACTGTTTGCTAACGAATATCCTACTATATAGTATACTAAAAATGAATAATTTTTTCTTTCATTAAATCTCATATTTCTAATTCATAAACTAAACTTCACACTTAGTTTAAGTTTTTATCATTTATGTTGATGAAAAATTTAGAATATGATGTGAATTTTAATTTCTGGTATCTTAAGTTTTCATAGATCATTTCTAATAAAACATATTTCTTATTTATTATTTTATTATATAAGAGTGCTAATTTTATTGGGATATATATTCATTATCTAAAATGTGATTTTATTAATATTTTAATCCTTACTAAATGGATGATTCCAATATTTCCATCATCTTTTTGAAATTTTTTAGATAATTTATTTATAATGGTTTCTTTGTTAGTTAATAGTACGTTATACCTTTATTTACATAATTAATATTAATGTTTATTTTTTATTACTTATTTCATAATAAATTATATGTTTATTTGATTTTTTTTTAATTTTGAGAAAGATGAATCTTTGAATTTATATCATTCCTTAACATTTAATCTTTTTTTTTTATATTTCTTCAATTGTTTTTGCATATTATCATTTATTGTAAAAAATATTTTGAGATGTACTATGTTTCTAATTCTATTATATCTCGATTTCTTATTATTTATTGATTATTTATTATTTTGTCATCTTTATGTATAAAAAATTAATATTTTTTTTATTAATTTTAATTTTTTTAAATTGAGAAAATATTTGTAATATTTTTGAAACATTATAAAGAATCTGTAATACTTTTTAATTTTTTTAAAATATTATTGGTATTATTCCTTAAAGTAATAAGTATTATGATCTGTGATGAAGTTACCTTAATTACTTATTCTAAAGGGATTTATTATTTATTACCCTAATAAAAATTAGGGTGTCTTAATTAATAATAAGCTATGTAGTGATGAATTACCACATCAATTATATCTATTATGAACCAATAATTTATATATAATAATTTCAACACAAGTGGATCCCACATCCACTTACAACGCACCACGTGTAAACTGAGGGTATGAATTTTTTTTCTATAAATGTAACCCATCAGCATTGCTTGAAGGAGCACAACCGCTAGAACTGAGAATTGAGAAGTAACAACCGCGTTTCTAATCTCTTTTTCTTAAGGTTTCTTGGGTTAGCTTTCAATTTTCTCATATTTTCTCGAAAAAATGTTCATCGAGAGTTTCAAGGTAGACAGTCCAAACGTTTACTACACAGAGAATGAGATTCACTCTGTATACAACTACGAGACCACTGAGCTTGTTCACGAGAACAGGAAAGGAACCTATCAATGGATTGTAAAACCTAAAACTGTCAAATACGAATTTAAGACTGATACTCATGTCCCAAAACTAGGGTTTGTTCCATCACCCTCTTTCGTTTTTCTATTAAAAGTTATCATTTTGTCATGGATTGTATCTTATAATCTTGTGATGTTTTGACATTTCAATTTCAAAACCTTCATATTGATTCAATGGATGTATCGTAATTTGATATGTTGTTTTTGATTAGGGTTATGCTTGTGGGATGGGGAGGAAACAACGGCTCAACCCTCACTGCTGGCGTCATAGCGAACCGAGAGTGAGTTTCTTTCTTCAATCCTATCTCGGATTCGCATTGCATACATTCGTCTTACAAGTTGGCTATTTGTACTTAAAAAAAAAAGAGTATTTCGGCAACTTTTCCGTGACTTTGTTGGTGGGATTTTGAAATGCTTTTTTCCATTTTTCTTCGATATAAGCCGTTTAAGTTATTTTTGTCTGTATTTGAGCTTTATAATCACTTTTTGATTTTGTGGGAATTGTGTATTCTCAGAGGAATCTCCTGGGCAACCAAAGACAAGGTTCAACAAGCTAATTATTTTGGATCATTGACCCAAGCATCGTCAATTCGTGTTGGGTCTTTTAATGGCGAAGAAATTTATGCCCCATTCAAGAGCCTTCTTCCCATGGTATCTTATGCCTCTTGATTTTCATCTTGAAGACTACTCTGAAGAGTCAATTTTCATAGTTTGATTCTATAGTGCAGAACTATTATTAATGTGTGCATGTTAAAAAACACTTGAATGAATAGGTGAACCCAGATGATGTTGTGTTTGGTGGTTGGGACATAAGCGACATGAACTTAGCTGATTCCATGGCAAGGGCCAAGGTCTTAGACATTGACCTGCAAAAACAGCTCAGGCCCTACATGGAATCTATGGTCCCACTTCCTGGAATCTACGATCCAGATTTTATTGCTGCTAATCAAGGTTCACGTGCCAACAATGTAATCAAAGGGACCAAGAAAGAACAAGTTGAGCAAATCATAAAGGATATTAGGTACACTTCTAAAGCTCTGCTTATGTAGTAACCTAGTGTTTGTTTGTCTTTTGTGGAAAAAGCTAATTAATTTATGTGCTAATTAGGGAGTTTAAAGAGAAAACCAAGGTTGACAAAGTGGTGGTGCTTTGGACTGCCAACACAGAGAGATACAGCAATGTGATTGTGGGTCTAAACGACACCATGGAAAATCTCATGTCTGCCGTGGACAGGAATGAATCTGAGATATCTCCTTCCACCTTGCATGCTCTTGCATGTGTTCTTGAAAACATTCCTTTCATTAATGGAAGCCCACAAAATACCTTTGTGCCTGGTATGATTGCTGCCTTAGTTTTCATTTATACTATCTAAGGTTTCAGTTTACAGTAAGGTCTAATTAAGACTTGTTTTTCAATGTTACAGGATTGATTGATTTGGCCATTAAGAAAAACAGTCTCATTGGTGGGGATGACTTTAAGAGTGGTCAGACCAAGATGAAATCTGTTTTGGTTGATTTCCTTGTTGGGGCTGGTATAAAGGTAACATAAGCTTATGCTGACAGTCCAATTTTTATTGTTATGATGGAACTGAAGTCTTTACAATTCCAAGTATGTGATCAACAATTATTGAGTCTGACTGTGACTATGGTAATTACAGCCAACATCTATTGTGAGCTACAACCATCTGGGAAACAATGATGGCATGAATCTCTCAGCCCCACAGACCTTCCGTTCCAAGGAGATCTCAAAGAGCAACGTTGTTGATGACATGGTTGCGAGCAATGGTATCCTCTATGAGTCTGGAGAGCATCCCGACCATGTTGTAGTAATCAAGGTTACTTACCACTCTTTTATTCAAAACAATTATATGTTTTTATCTCATCTCTGCATGTTTTAATTAATTGTTTGGTGCTTGTGATGCAGTATGTGCCATATGTCGCTGACAGCAAGAGGGCTATGGATGAATACACCTCAGAGATATTCATGGGTGGTAGAAGCACTATTGTGTTGCACAACACTTGCGAGGATTCCCTTTTGGCTGCTCCAATTATTCTTGATCTAGTTCTCCTTGCTGAGCTTAGCACCCGCATTCAGCTAAAAGCTGAAGGAGAGGTCTGTTTTTCTTCGCTGTGTAGCAATGACCCCATGAAACTTTTATGTCTGACTTGGCATGCTTTCATTTATGTGTTTGCAGGGTAAATTCCACTCATTTCACCCTGTGGCTACCATTCTCAGTTATCTCACCAAGGCTCCTCTTGTAAGTTCATAATAAATGATACAAACATTTTTTTTTTAATTTTATTTCATTTAGATGGTATTGGTTGCTATTGTGCTAGTGTAGTGTAAGTGCAACATTTATAGTAAAGAACAACAATTTTCAAGATCACCTTTGCAATATCATTGGTTGGAGTAAAAGATAAAGCATACTCCTTTGTTAGATGGACTTCTCAATTTTATTGAATTACCTGTGCTAAGCAACACAACTTGAACATGGGTGTAGGTGGTCAGCCCTCTAATTTTGTGAAAATTTACAAAATTTTGAGAAAAATTGATCTGTCTGATGCGTATCCAAAAAATTTAAAAACTCAGTATGATAAAATAGTCTGTAACATAAGCTTACTCATGAGCCAACCAATATTATCTTTGTGATGATTCCTTTTAGTCACAGATATAAATCAGCTCATATGGTTATGAATCATGAATCGGATCCGCACCTGTAGCGGTGATTACATGCCTCCTACAAAGACCTTGTCAAGGTCGGGTATATATATTTTCTTGATTATTAATTTTGTGTTTTGGAAAACAGGTTCCACCTGGTACTCCAGTGGTTAATGCACTTTCAAAGCAGAGAGCAATGCTGGAGAACATAATGAGGGCTTGTGTTGGATTGGCTCCTGAGAACAACATGATTTTGGAATACAAGTGAAAGTAATGGAGGAGACTTAGTTAAACTTAACAGAAATGTCTCCCATCTTTCATTAGTCTGTGTCTATCTTGTATTTCTACATATTGTGTGTGAGAATATTTCTCTTTCCAGTTGTAATTTCTCTGTTCAGGGGAAAGCTGCCCATGTAACGCTGTTGCTTTTATACAGAAGCAACTGTTTCTACTGGAAAATGGAAATAGTAATCATCTTATAAAAGCTTTAAATATTATAAAATGTGCTTAGTTTCTCTCTTGTGATATATATTCTTGAGACACTTTTACCCTTTGGCGCTCTCTAACACTGTTAACAACGCATGAATTTTTCTTTGTGAAGTCATAAAATAAGACATAACAGGGACTGCATGTATACGGCATGGGTATGAACAGTGAAAATTTATTCATTAGTCTTGGCTGGCATGTTGGTCCATGCTAATGAGAGAAATAAAGAAGAGAGGAAAAATGTGTAATTCTTTTTCTTCTCCCTTTCTCTTCCTATGTGAATTGGCTTTTGACCATAAAGACCAATCAATCATCGCTTATGGCTCACGAATACTATTCACCTTGTTCTTGTAATTGTTGCATTCAAAATAGAAATTATTCATTACTAAGAGTATATATATGAGTTATATGATTACATTGTAATTCGAGATTAAATGAAATTCAAAATTATCTTAAATTTTTTTTTTTAAATAAAAACAAATACTAAATTGGAGATGAAAAGATAAAACAAATGTAATTAACGAGAGTAGTGTATATTAAGAGTAATGAATAATACTTTAGTATGTTACAAGTTCTACCCTGTTTTCAACAATATAAGAAAAACTCAAATGTTTTTGGAATCAACAAAGGATTTAGGAAAATACATAATTATGTGGTATTCAGGGCTTCGACACCTTATTATCCTATTACTGTAGATGAATTGTCGCATAACTGTGTTTCAAAACGATAGAGTTCTGTTATTAAATGTAACACGATCATTATAATTGATCACGAGTTTGAGGGCAATTAATTTTTTGGAATGGAAAAATTTTAATCGTAAAAATTTATTGGGCTCACAAAATTAGTACCCAATAAAAGTTTTTCATATAAGTTAAATTTGTAAGAAAGATAAAAATGATAGTATAATTATAACGAAAATATACTTTTAATAAAAAGTAATATATGGATTTAAAAAGTAACATTTGTTAAAAGTAACGGAATTTGAGGAGTCAGTCTTGGTCCGGATAGGAAATATGATAATACTCGTTAGAACTGTATGCATAAAAAGATAGCTATTATGGGGTTCAAATGCATGCTGGTCCTCTCCTAGTTACTACGCTCATTTCCCAAAATATGTGGAGGTGGGTCCTGATAATTATGGAACAAAGAAACATACAAATATGAATCAATAATACATTGAATTAGTTTTTGGTGGTTAAGACAGTGGTCCCTTGTGGCTTTTTTGCTTTGATGTTGAAGGATTGGAAATATGGTAACTTTATTATGATCAAAATTGATGGTGGTGGTGGTGGTGGTGGTGTCAATTGATAAAAGATTCATGTAGGTCTAATGGACCTTGTCCATGTGCATATTCACTTGTCAATTAGAAGAAATTAACAGAATTTGTCTGCTATTAACGGTCGCTCAGATTTGAATGTTTTTTTTTTTTTTTTTGTATTTTCGTTATTGAGATAGTGAATCAGGTAAAGCTATGAAGTTTTGAACAGGTTTCTTTATAAACAAAAAACACCTCTTCATGCAATTAGACAAGATAGCATATCCAATTATATTGCTTTATATAAAGAACATCGAATGTCAATTCAATCATACTTTTAAAAGATTTCTGTTATCATGAAGATTTTACCCAGAGATCACTTTTCTTGGGTTGTCTTCCCAAATATGATAGATAATACTTATATGCCCTTATCAATATAAAAAGTATTCTTCTTCAACAATAAGGGGGTGTAGCTCAGATGGTAGAGCGCTCGCTTAGCATGCGAGAGGTACGGGGATCGATACCCCGCATCTCCAAAACAACAATTTTCGTTTTCCTTCAGCTTTCTCTGTCTCATCAACAACAGGAGGCCCCCTCTTTAAAATCTACTGTCCATTTTCTTTTTTCTTTTTTTATTTTATTTGCTTAGATATCAGAGATGAAAAAATATGAGAAATAATTGTGTTCTATATAAAAATCATAGCCGTGTATGCATCTATCTATCTGTTCAGCTTTCGTGATCAAGATTTAGCTGCACCAAAATCATATTTTTTTTCTTTCAAAAATTTATATTCTAGAGCTAGGTTTAAGTGTGATAGATGTAAATTCAAATTTAAACTTTATTATTTTATAGTTTTATATTTATTAGAAGGTATTTTTTTTCCTTCAATATCAAATATAGGTACAAGAGAAAAAAAATTTATCTTAAGAAAGACCCTATAACACAAAACTCGATCTTTCTTTAATTTTTTATTCTTTGATTTCTATTATAAATTTATAGTTCATTTATTATTGTATTTTGATTCATTTTAATTTATATTTAAAATAAAATTTTATTTATTAATTATATTAATTCATACAATCTTAAAATAATTTCTTTTATTTTTTGACAAGTAAACTATTGTTTATATACTCTTTCTTAAGTTTATAGGTTGTTTAGCTTCCGTTAGAATTTCAAGAGTAATGGGATGATTAATTTCATTAATTTGATTTTTAAATATATATATATATATATATATATATATATATGAACTGATATTTTATTATCTGAAAGTTATTTTCTCTCTGTATTGTTGAGAGGTTTATTAAAATTATTATCTGAAAGTTTTTTTTTTGTATTCATATGTATCAATCATGATTTTAATGTTTGATTCTGAATAGATTCTGAATAATAAAGATTTTTTTATTTTATTAGATTCTGAATAGACATAACCAAATTGTTTATTTTAAATATAATTTTGGGTATTATATGCGTTTAATTAATATGCTCATTTTGGGTACCCAATAATCTCTTATTCATATGATGATTTTAATGTTTGATTAAAATTATGATTTTATTATTATTATTGCATGTTAAAAAACCATCTAATTCTTTTAGCAATAGTATTTATTTTGTAACTTATATTGATTAATATTTATTGGTAATAGCATATTGCTATTTTTTTTAATTTTGATTTATTAAGATTACAATATATATGATTTTTAGCTATTAATTTTCTTTGGTTGTGTTGGAGTAATAATCTAAGTTATATATTTATACCATTATAATTTAATATTTAATGATTAATTAATCTTTATAGTTTAGATTGTAGTTTTTGAAAAACATTGCAAATTGATTTTTGGTATTATAGTTGTGGTTATTGACAGTTAAATTTATGTAATAACCATTTGTAAATTAAAATTGTGAACGATAACTTATCAGTTTTGGTATTGACAGATCAAAAGTTTTATAATTTTTTTTTGAAAGAATTCGTAATTGATGAATTATATGAATTCAAAATTGATAATTTGTGGTATTTTACAAATGAGTTATTGTTTGATTTTGTATTAAATAATAAATGAATTCGTATTTTGTAAAATAATGAAATTTTGTAAATGATAGAGCTGTTTGATTTCAAGTTCTAAATAACCAAATTTTGTAATTGAAAAATTAATGAATTTTTATATTTATTAAAGTTGAGTATTTCATATTTGTGAAATATCAAATTTTTATTTGCTAGTTTTGTAATTTACGAAATAAGTAAATTTTGTACTTTTCAAAAGAATTGATTTTTAAAAATGAAAAATATTGAATTCTATATTCACAATGTGTTGAAAGTTTTGTAAATGCGAAACAAAGAATTTTGAAATATTTAATTTTATAATATATATAGATTATTGATTTTTTTCAAATAAAGTATTGCATCTAACAAATTACGAGATACTAAATCAATGTTGGTTATGTCATCTTGTGTTTCTATATTGATGACATTCACATTATGTATAGTAATGATCAAATGTATAAATGAACATTGAATTTAAAGTTAATTGATATGAGACCAATATATGTAATATTAAGAATAAAGATATCAAGGATATTTAATGGTCTCTTTCTAAATGTGTCATTATGTTGACAAAATACTTGAAAAATTCAACGATCGTGATTCTAAATTTATCTAAAACTATCCAAGAATATAACTTAAAGTGCGTCTTAATTAAAATATTAAAGAGTGGTAGAAAGTCGTATGTACTTAATAAGTTGTGCAAGATTAGAAATAAGTTTACATTTTAAGTAAACTAAATAGATATATTAATACTACATGATCTAATTATTAGAAAGGTATAAAAAGATTACTTAGATACTTAAAGATACACACATAGCTTTGGACTGCATTATACAAGATATTTAACTGTGTTAGAAGCATATAGTGATGCAAATTGGATATCCAATATGAAAGATTCAAAATTTATTAGTGGATATGTGTTCATGTTAAATTGTATAGTTGTATCATGGAAATCCTGCAAACATACTTATATTGTTAGATTCACGATGGAATTAAAATTCCTCCTTTTGGATAAATATGGCAAAGATGCCAAAATAATTATGCAATTTCGTAAATGATACTCAAAAGTGGGTGAAACATGTGCCTATAATTTGCATCCATTATGATAGTTAATCAACCATTGGTAGGGCACGTAGCAATATATGATGGTAAGTCTCGACATATACGTCGTAGACATAATACCATTAGACAACCATTCTCAACTGGGATTATCTCTAGTCACTATATGAAGTTAAATGTTGTCAATTTTCATTCCTGTAAGGGATTTTTAACCCGTGATTAAAAGTCATATTAAGGCATCGTTTTGAGTGAAACCCACTTGGTATAAGTATGTAATCATAATTGATTTGCGTTTTCTTTTGAGAGGACTTAGAAATCATATATTTATATGCTCAAAATGATATTCGAGTAAATGAAAAATTGAGTCTAAAAGTTCACTCATTAAAAAAGAAAAAAAATAGTTATATATGTTTGTCCCGAATGAGAAAATTAATAACACATGAATACTTTATATAACATTTGCTTTCTAATGAGAGATAAGTTAGGGTAGTAAGAAGGCTCTACATATTCGCACATCTTGCATACAAGAATATTGTCTAATTTTGATGGACCTATTCAATCTAATTTTTGCTACTTGTAAATTTTATTTTTCTTTTCAGAATAACTTTTAAATTTTCTTATGATTATTGGAGAGTTATTTCAACCATTAAGAAAACTTGTTTTTACAGTTTCATGGCATTTAATATAGTATATTTATTGTAGCAATTTCATGGCGTAACAGTTTCAATGATATTTATTGCAACCAATGAATGTTATTAATTGCATTAGTTTTGGTTTTCAACTCTCACATTTGAATGTCTATATAATTGATATTTTTTTTCTGTCCAATAAAATCATTTTATTTTTAAAAATTTATATTCTAGAGCTAGGCTTTGATACGATAGAGTACAATTAAATTCAAATAGGAAAGAATAGAGGTTTGGTAGTATTCAAACTTTGTTATATATATAATCGTTTTATCCTAGAAGGTATTTTTTCATTTAATCTCAAACATTAGTACGAGGGAAAAAAAATTTCTTAAGAAGATCATATAACATGGGACTCGATTTTCCTTTAATTTTTATTATAAATTTACAATTTATTTTATTATTGTACTTTGATTCATTTTAATTTATATTTAAAAAAAATTATTTTTTCATTACATTATTTCCCACTATATGTACATTTAATGATCAATGCATATTTTTCTTTTTATACATAAAAAAAATTATGAATAAACTTTATTGTGATTTGAATATTTAACTAAAACTCAAAATTTTTTACCCTTAATATAAGGTAACTAAGAAGTAATTTAAATTAAATTATTTGTAGTATTTAATATCTAATATTAGAAACGTTATTTAATTTTATTAAAATAGTTAATTAAAAATAAGTTATATTATTTTAATAATTTTTTATTTAAAATATTATTTTTTTAAGTAATTAAAATCCAATTAAAATAAGAATTTTAATATAAATAAATAAATAACATAATTAATTTAATATAAAAAACTTCTATAATATTTTTCTCTCTATATTAACTACCTTTGATACCACCCGCGATATAGCAAGTGAAAAGTACAAGGAATTAAAAAACGAAAGAAAAAAGAAAGATAATATCAAATAGATTCTTTGAAGTAGATGGGTTGTAATCTATTATATACAGAGGTGCAGCGAAAAAATAATAATTATAAATGTATATTTTTCCTTTTATAGAAAAATAAAAATATGATTACACTTTATTGCTATTTGAATATTTAACTAAAATTCGTGAATAAAAATTACATAGAACTGGATGTGAAAATTTTAACCTTTACATAAGTTTTTATAAAACTCAATTATAGAAGGAGCAAAAGTTGCAAAGATTAAGAAAAAAGAAAATAATAAAATTTCTTTGAAGTAGAGAAATTATTAGTATTAGCTAACCTAACCTGTCTAATAAATCAATAGATTTTTTTTTTGTTTGAATAACATTTACATCCACACAAACTATATACAACTACCAAGGTTAAACTCATGCTCTTGTTATACCCAAAAAAAAAAAAAACATATACTATTGCACTTCAATAAAATTATGAGGAAGTAAACTGAGTTACAAGTGTAGCCCTCAATACATGGCTTATATATCATCACTTCAAGCTCACGGCCGAGTCTAAGACAGTGTCATGAGCTTCATTCTCAATTCCTCCTAATATTTAGACACCAAGAGTAATGATACTCATATATATATATATATATATATATAGGTTAGTTTAATTGGCTTCATAATTGATCTTATACACTTAATGGAACAAATTTAAATACCATCTTTAACAATGATTTGAGATTTTTCCTTATACGAAGGTAAACATATAATGAAAATTTTAGTGGAAACAAATATATTACAATATCAATTATTATATAAGGTATATTGATAGTTGCTTACTCTAATAAGATTTTTTTTGTTTTGAAAAACAAAAAAAAAAAATTAGTAATGATGTCTCCAGTTATTTCTGATGGAGTGTATTCTACCACAGATCTTCTTAAGAAGATCCCCCCCGTAGCACACACCCTCTTACGAAGTGGAAATTCACCACTACACGACCCAAAACTTTTTTAGAGGTTATATATACTTTATAGTTATTATAGTGTACTTAGAGAGCAAAAAATAAAATTACCACGTTATTTAGGGATGTTAATAATTTTATTCTCTAACATTTCAATTTAATTAATATATCATCTTGGTTTTTAACTTTGATTGTAGATCTATAATCACAGTTATAAAAATCGAAGTCTAATTGTGAGAGAACATAGACTTTTACCTATAGTTTTGGTTTTTAACCGAAACCATAAACATATCATTTGATCACTGTCTTTTATAAGACAAAGGTCATAGAGATACCATTTGATGTCGATCTTTTATAAGATTGTGATTATAGACATATTATTTGGTCACTGTTTTATAAAATACCAAAGTCATAGACATATTATTTGGTCACAGTCTTTAAAAGACCAAGACCATAGACATATCATTTGGTCACGGTCTTAAGAGATTGAGACTATATACATCATTTGGTATTGGTCTTTTATAAGACCGATGCCAAATGATATGTTTATGGCCTTAGTCTTTTATAAGATCGTGACCAAATGATATATCTATTGTCTTAGCTACACTTAAATTGTGATCATATACATCTCAATTAACCCTATTTTTCAATATAAATTATAATATTAAAAGTTATATTATATTAAAAGTAAGAGTGCAATTATATTTAAGAGTTTATACGCTAAAACATAAAAAAGTCTTACTAACTAATTCCAATATTTATAATGACTATAAAGTGTAAACCTCTGAATAAGAAGTTAATAATGTTAACAAACATATAGCATAAACTTTATACCTGAAAGTGAGTTTTGCATTAAATCATATCTCACTGTAAATGTGACTCAGAGTGACAATTGACCCTAAGTTGGAACTTTTCTACTACGTTGTCACCTTCTTTGCAAAATTTTGAGGTTGATCAACATTGAAACCTATCAAAACAGTGAGATGGTTTGCTAGCAACTGGGCATAGAGAGAAAAATAATAATGATTAAATGATGCTATTACCAAAAACTCTAAATTAATAATTTTATTTACAAAAGTTAACATCAAACTGTTTCATCACAATGCAAACCCATTTTCAATTCAACCACCAAACAAAAACATACATTATGTCAATACAATTGAGCAAGAATTGAATTTAGTTTTTTCAAAGTGTTGTTATAGAACTCACTCACATTGGTTATTCAACTTTGACGTGAAACCAATAAGACTCGTTATGTAAGCTAAAAAGATGATAATTTTATGAACCTCTAAACGAAAAGAAGACAAATACTGAAGGCTTTGTTTCCCTTAATTTTAGCACTGTAAAACATTCCAAACTGTAAATAAAGGGTGTCAGGAATTAGCCTCTATAAATATAACAGGCCCTACTTGGCTTTGATTGGATTTAGGACTTCATTGGTTTATGTAGGTGTGTGTTATTCTTCAGCAATAATCCATGTAATTGAATTATGTATGAAGTGATATGTTAGTAATTTTCTTTTGGATATGTTAGTAATTATTTTCTTATAAATCACCTTGCCAAAGGAAAAAGAAAATAACGCTAACTCTAACACTAATGATATGGTAAACTAGAATAAATTGCAACAACAGTTCTTGTAGTGGAACAATATTTATTACAGACGAAACTTCAATCACTCTACAAGATCCTCTAAGAAAGACAAATGTAGTATCCCTTTTTGAGCACATCATCATTAGTCGACCATTGCGAGCATAAAGTTATTGAATAATAGATTGTTACTTGTTGTTAGTGATCAAAATTTTAGAAACACACAAGGTAAAATTCAACATCATGAACATCAACTATAAGAAAACCAACATGAAATAAGCATCGCATGTAGTAACGACATAAATTGGGAGATTTTCATCAACCAAAGCCAAAGGACCATGTTTCATTTCACCAGCAAGTATGCCTTCACTGTGCATGGGTGTCACTTCATTTACAAATTATACAAATTATAAGAAAATACAAGTAATATAGCATCAGAACAATTATTTATTTACCTTGCTACTTGCCATACCAATCTCACAACCATCATTTATATGAACACCAAAATGAATATGTCTAACTATTGCACTAACAACAATATTTGTTATGCGAACACATAATGCACCATTTTCTAAAGCATACTTCAAAGCATGCAATAGTATGCAATTAAATTTGAAAAATCAGATTCATACGCTTTAAAGTTCAAATATCAATAACAAATTAAATACACAACATTCTAATGTAATGCAATGCAGACATACTAATAGTGCTGAAGAAAGTAAAAGTAAAATAAAAACTGGATTAGGATTAAGAATTCTCCTTATCATGTTTTGTGCACCAAAGGATAACCACTTAGACATCTGAAAAATCTCCCTTCAATATCTAAAGTCCTCAAGATACAAACAACTCTGCTCGCTTCTAAAGTGGAGTCTTTGCCCATGATTTCTGTGCAATCTTTGTTGTTTCCATCACCTTGTTAACCCCTTCTCATAAACAAACTATTTATAAACAAAGAAAACCAATAAGAAACCCTAAATCATAAAACACTTTTCATATCCAAAAGAAATAAAAATGTAAAATCAATCATTCAATGAATGTCTAATCGAAAATTATCTTGAAATTATAAACAATAACCATACACACTTATATATAACAATTAATATAACATATAAATATATAAAACATATATTCATATAACTAGTTTGTGAAAAATAAAAATTATAAATCGAAAAAAAGCCATAAACTTGAAACTTTGAGCAAAAGCGAGCTAGTAACGTAACATTTCACATTTATACTCATATTTAAAGAAGTAAATATGTGTATATATGCAAAAGTGAGCTAATAACATAGCATTTCACATTTATACTCATATTTGAAGAAGTAAATATGTATATATATATATACATATTCTTTGATATTTATAAAAAAATGTAATATTTTAGCTACATATATGCTTTGAGCCAACAAACAAAAAGTCAATTGAAAGTTAGTTTTTGTAAGTTATTTTTAGATAATTATTTAATAAAAATAATACAATTGATATAAATATAAAATTTAAAATAATATAATAAAATGATTAGGAAAACATTTTAAATTTTTTAATATAATTGTTTTAATTATATTCATAAAGTTTGTGCGTGTATGCAAATATTTAATTATTTAAAGAAATTCCAAAAAACTTAAACTAGTAATCTATAAGAAAAAAATAACTATAAACTAAATAATAATATTACAATCATAAATTTAAATGTAATTTAATTCATATACAAGTTAAACTAAAAATATAATCATAACTTCATAGTAAAATAATAGGTGTAGAGTTCCCTGTATAAAACACAAGTTTAAGTATTGGCATTTTTATTATATACATTACATTTCAAAATCTAATTTTTTAAAATTTATATTATAAATTTAAGAGTTTCAATATTATCATTATTTACAAAAAATTCTTTAAAAGTCTAGGTTTCTAAACTAATTAACTTTTTTAAAAAAGGGACGATAACGATAAAACTAAGTGGTTATATTTAAAAATCTAAATTTTATTAATCCATAATGTATATTATAAGATTCTTAATATTATCATTGTACGTAAATAGTGCATTAAAATCATATTTTTTAAATTTAAACATTAAAAAAAGGAACCACCACGATAAAGATAAAAAAATTTATTTAAATGTAATTTAATTCATAAATGAGTTAGACAAAAAACATTCATACTTGATAAGTATAGAGTGACATCTATAAAATGTAAGTTTAAGTTTTAATATTATCATTATACATATTTTATTTATTAAAGATGGTATGTGAGACAAAAAAGAATAAAAGAATGTCAACAAAAGATAATAAAAATAAAATTCATTTTGGTAATTAACAAATAAAATAAATTATTTATGTATAATTTAATTAAAAAAAATGTATTCATAATTTCATAGGCAATTGTAGAGTGATATTCAAAAACATAAATTTAAGTCTTAATATTATCATTATATGTATTACATTTAGAAATCAAATTTCTTAACTCTTGGTATAAATTTAAGAATCTTATATTATCGTTATGTATAAATGTTATATTTAAAATTTTAATATTATAAAATTTAAATAATTATGCATTATGTTTTAAAAATCCAATTTTTAAAATTTATTAACTTCTATTTTTTTAAATTTATTAACTTTTAAAAAAACTTCGTCATAACTTCATCATTATACGGATTATATTTAAAAATCTAATTTTTTAAATTCATTAATTTTATAAAAAAACTAAACATAATTTCATAATCAAATGATATATACAGAGTGTCACGTTTAAAAATATAAGTTTAAGTTTTGATATTATTATTATATGCATTGCATCTAAAAGTCCAAATTTATAAATTTATTGTATAAATTTAAGAGTTTTAATATTATCATTATATATAAATATTGTGTTAAAAATCCAATTTTCATTAAAAAAAAGATTTAATATTTGCAAGTAAAAAAAGGGAGTACAACGACTACGAAAAAATAAGATTCAAACCCCTTTTGTTTTATAGTTAATAGGTAATTTAACTTCCTAAACATTACTAAAATATATTATAGATAGTCAATTTATATGAGGTATTTAATTAGTTAATGATACATAAATCATGAATTTTGTGCGTCTATTCAATTTTATTCTACTTATTTTTGGTTGGTTGTAATGGTAATAGGATATTATATAATGAAATTTCTCATTTGTTGCAAATTAACTTAAATAATACAAGTAAACTTACAAAAATAATAAAAAATAAACCATAATTATCTATAATAACCATAAGTCTATTATACGGACAACTTTAAATGAGATGAGATGAAATATATTTATATTTAAATAAGATATGAAAACTTTACTCATAAATCAATTAGAGACATTAAATGAAACTTGTGATAAGATAAAAAAACTTACTTTACATTTATAAGGACTTTTAGGGTTAGATCCGAATCACTTAACTCAAGAATATGATAGAATGTTTTTTTTCCATATATTTATATAATCATTTATGATTATTTTTATCATTTTATCTTATTTAAAAATAAAAAAAAATTATTTTTTATTTTCCTTCATTTATAATTTTTTAAAATCGTATTTTAATATTTGTCATTATTTAGATTACAATGTTAAAATAAATATAATATTGGTGATATTATTTTCATCAAATTAAATTCTTATTCTCGTTCACATTATATTTCTATTTTACAAATCAAGCACCGACTTATATCATAGCATAGGAACGTAAAGATGAAAATTAAACCACTTTTTAGACCATTTTCTACCCAATACCATTGTACTAAAATGATACAACTTTTGCACCAAAAGTTTTTCCAATCCAGTACCAAAGATTGCACCAAATATAGAGCAGGGAACAATGTTAGGTCAAATTAGTCTCACAGTGTTCATTTGGCGTGATACTATTCACATATTATTTTTGTAATAAAAATTAAAAATCTAAAAATATTGTTTTATTTTATATTTCATCATTATTATATATCTTTAACTAAAATTTGTTACAATTATTTTTTATTATTTCATAAAATTATTTAATTTCTTATTACATATAATAATTTAAAATTAAGTATATTATATAAAATTAGTAAAACAATTACTAAATACAATATTGACCTAAAATATATAATACAAACTAAAACAATGATTTACAAAAAATATTCGATTTTAACAATTCTTTACTCAACTTAGACAAATCAAAGATAAAAAGGTTCATATTGTACTTTAAAATGCATTAATTGAATATTTTTAGAATAAATATAACAACTCAAAGAATTAATTATCATCGATGTGTACTTTTAGTTGTTTTTTTTTCAATGCTTAATTCATATAATAAATAAAATATATTAGTTAGTGAATTTTTAATTTTTTTCTTAAGAATGTAATTTTTAATTTATTATTATTAATTAACTATTAATGTATAATTAATTAATTTGTTTAATATAAAAATTATTTAGGAATTAATTAAAAAAGAAAAACAAAAGAAATGTTTTATTTTTTAAAAGAATATATATTTTAATATAATATTTAGCATTGAGATTTTAGATGAGAAAAATATAATGCAAATTTTACACTAAAATATTGCAATATGTTGGAGATACTCTTCTACTATTCGAACCTCACTCATCCATAAAAGCCAAAATATTGGGTCGGATCTATGAACCCTCGCATATTCTTAAAAGTAGGTGTGAGCTTAGGTTGAATGGTTGATTTTTGAACCATTTTATAAACCGATCTTATCTTGGTGATTTGACAGTTTTAGAGTTATAATCATAACTTAAAACCAATTGAACAAGAATTCAATGAAATGCTCGATGGTGAAATTTTCCTTACATTGACAAAGTCAATATCTTATTGAATATATCCACTAAGTAAAGAACAAAAAGAAGGTAAAAGGTTAGCTTCAATACATCCTTTGGCTTTGTGGTTCTTTATAATTTAATCTTTGCATTTTTACTCAAAAAATAATAGAATTGTCAGAATCTAAATAAAAGTAATTGTCAATTAAAAAGTATAAAAAAAATCCCCTATAAACTCAATCGAAAGTGAAAGAGTTCACAACCTTGTACTCACATGGGTAAAGCGATACAAACTCCTATTTTATTGGTCCCCACAAGTAGTGTACAAAATAAAATCTTGAAAGTAGAAAACTCAACAATAATAATAATAATAATATAATATCAAAACATCGGACATACTTCAATGATAGATATTATATGTAAATGAAAAAATGGATAAAGATTTTAAAAATATTATAATCAGAGTTTAAATAATAATATGTTTTAACATACACAATTCAAATTCATATTATACTAGCATCACAACAAAGCATATATAACATAAGATATAACGAGGTAAACTCACATACAGACCATATCTATGTGGTAACATCCTTAAGCAACCACTCAACAATAAATTATTCACTAATCAATATAACAATTACAACTTCTGAAATAAAGTAAACCAATATTATCTCTATCAACTAGGGCCACCATTCTAATTACCTATTGTTACTTTTGCTTCCTACTTTTGCAATGACTTGTCGAATCAATGAAAATTTTGATAGACTTTTGGCTAATTTTTCTTAATTAAAAAAGAAATTAATGAGGGGGTATTTATAACAATAGACCGACTACATCGCTAATCACCTCACCAAGGGTGGCAAGGTCCACAGTGAGGGTGGTAAAGAGGTGCCAAAAAGTGAATTTTTGTTTATTTTAGAAGGGTGATGAGGGTGGTGGCGAGGTGTGCGACGAAGTTGGTGGTGAGGTGACAAAAAGTTACATTTATTGTTTCCAAAAATGCTAAGTAAAATTTATAAATATTCGCACCTAAAACAAACCAAAACAAGAGTAAAAATGTTGGCTTACTCATATGCTCGCTCATCAAAAACCAACACTTCACCTAACATACACACTACGAAACCACCCCCGTGGTAAGTGTAAACATGCTCACATACTAAATATATCTAACTATATGTATATGTGAATTAGTGATCTATAGTAACCATATTTATATAGAGAAATATGAAAACACTAAGTAAAATAAAATAGATAGCGTGTTTTATACATAGGAGCCAACACACAAAGATAAGTACAATGAAACTTACAGAAAAAACAAATGAAAAGAATGATATCATTCTAGTAGTAACTATCCTTACATAGAGGAAGATGAAAATATAACTAAAATAAAATAGACACCGTGTTTTATATGTAGTGTTTTATATATAGGAAGCCAACACACAAACACGAGTACAATGAAACTTATAGAAAGAACACATGGAAAGAATGATATGATTTTAGACATGAATTAATACTAATATCATGCATAAATAAAAAAAAATAAAATAAACTTGCAATAGTCGATGAATGACAACATTGGAGGAGAAGACACTATTGGAGGTGTACTCGATGCCTTGACGATGATATTGTTGGTTGAATAAGAAGTCAATGATAAGACAGCTAGATAGAGGCATAACCGATGAGAAGACAATTGGATAAAAGAGAAGCTAGAGGCATTGATGTTGGCATTACCATTGGTGTATGGACTATAATAGGTGAATGAGAGCCTAGAGGAGTATGAGAGATAGGAGGAGACTTAGCTTCATAGATGAGTTTACGTTTTATATATAAGAAAAATTTAAAAGTATATTTAAAAAAATTATTATGCATTAAAAATATAGGCTCGGTTTAGCATTTTAAGGTTTTTTAATTTTCGAAACTCCAATCGACTCAATAAGGTCGATTTTGATATTTTTTGGACTATTTAGACCAACTAACCTCCAAAAAAATATAGATTCTATTTGGACATAGACTCAAATTGGTTGGTCAATTTAAAAAAAAATGCTCACCTTTACCTAAAGGAATAAAGTATTATGGGATGTTAGTATAGGCAAAAAGGTAAGGATAGATTAGTATTGCTTGTGCAGTAAATATTGAAGTAATATTAATGCAATTAATATTTAAAAATATAAATATTTATTACATGATAAAAAATAATATGTTATTATATCTTCATAATTAAGGATGGTAAAAAGATTCATCGTATCAAAACTCCATGGATAGTTGTTCTATATGATCCATTTTGTATAGGATCAAAACAAATCATTTTCAGATCAGATTGAATTATGATTCACATACAATATTAATAGATTATATCAAATCATAACGAATCATGACAAATTGATCAGTGGATCAGACTAAATCGGATCGATTCAAATATAAATTTTTTTAGAACTAAAAAAATCACATATTTTCAGTATATTTTTCTAATTTTTTCAACTATTTATTTGAAAAAATTTAAATTATGAACAATCATTTTTATAATATCTCTCTCTTTTATATTTATAAATCTAACTTTCTTTCTCTTAAAATTTTCATTGATTTATAGATTATTGTTTAAAATTTGTTAAATAAAAATTGAAACCTCATCATATTTATAACCATGTATTTCGTCTTATATTTATTATAAATAATATTATTTTTTAATTTATTATAATTTGTTTAAAATAAGTAAGATTTTTATAAAAAGTAAAAAAATAATTTCCTATCATGTTTAATATTCTCTTTTTTTTCAATTTATCAATCTAAATATGTAATGTAACATATTAAATTATGCTTTAGTTTTTAAAAAAGAGAAAAAAATAATTAAACAATTTTAATTAGATATTCATTAATCTATTTATCAATATAAATGATTTAATCTATACGATAAAAAAGAGAGAAAAAAAATTAAACAATTTTAATTAGATATTCATTAATCTACTTATAATATATATGATTTAATCTACATGATTTACAAATAAAACATATTAAATTAAATAAATATTTTAAATAATAAATCGAATAAAACATATTAAATTAAATAAACATTTTAAATAATAAATCGAATAAAACATATTAATAACCATTTTTAACTAAAAAAAACAATCAATTTATTGGAATAATCAAACCCCGTGAACTTACTTTAGATTTTATCAGTTTAAATAAAATAATAAATATTATCAAGCTGTAAATAAATGAATTATTCGTAATCTTAATATTATACAAGTTGTCAGTAACTGGGGTAGATCAGAATTAGTGGATGTGTTAATCATGTATGACAAAAAGGAGGGGAACTTTATGGTATTGTCTAGAGCCACGTACAAATAGCTGTCTAGATGGATCTTATTAATTTATTTATCACCACTTATTATATAACCATAAATTATATAATAAATTAATTATTTTAACAATCAAACCATAAATTATATGATATATAATAATTAATTATTTCAACTGATTAATTATTACATTAATACAACTTATTGTGAATAAAATAGCTCTGGTAACGTATATCAAAACCAATTATATAATATAATTAAAATTTATTTAAAGATATAACGATATTCAAATCTCACGAAAATACGATCTCAATTTAAAAAAAAAACATTATATAATATAATTTAATAAAAACTATATACGTAAGAACTGCCAAATGATTCTCTTTCAGTTTTAAATTGGCGAAGTCGACTCCTATCTGACAATGCACACAGATTCCCCGTCTCTTTCTTTTTGCTTTTTTTCCCTGCAGATATTCAAGATATTTCCCTTAATACAATAATTTTCAAAATATGTTATATTATTAAAAAAATTATTTTTGAAAAATTATAATATACGAACCTGAATAAGCCATGCGGATAAATAAATTATATTAAATTTTTATTAATTTATAATTTAATAATCTAAATAAAACGGTTACATGTATAATAATCGCGTATAAGAATAAAATGTAAAAAAAATAATAGCATACAATTTTTTAGGTAGAATCAACTTTAGACCATAACCATGACATAAGAGTAAAACCATCAATTTATTAAATCACCTAACTTTTCACTATGAAAACTAAATATTTAAGTACAAACTCGATTTTATGTTACCCTCTCTATGATAGTGTCCTAAAGTATTTTACTTACGAGTCTCTACTCTATTTTCAGAGTTTCTAATATAAGCGTGAGCAGTTTCTAGACCAACGTTCTAATAAGCTTCTTGCCAATCAGATTGTTCGTAAATCAATTGCGAAATGATTAGTACAAAAATTTGAGTGTTTGTATGTATTCTAGAACATATTTAATAATGAATAATCCTAACTAGATGATTCAAAAGATATGTCACTTAAATGAAATCAATTAAAAAATTCTAGAGCAAAAATATTAAACATAAGTTCTGAAAGTTTATAAATTACGGACATAATTAACTTGGAGGACGAATAGGTTATTTTTAATTTTTTGAAATTTATAACTTAATAACCTAAACAAATTGACAAGGCATGCAATCGCGTGTAATAATAAAGTGCAGAAATAAAATAATAACACACGATATTTTTAGGTGGAAACAACCTAAGCCACAACCATGACCTAAGAGGAAAACCATTAATCCATCTAACTTTCTACTATGAAAATCAAATGTTCAAATACAAACTCGGTCTTATGCTACCCTCCATAGGATACTACCCCAATGTACTTTACTTACGAACCCCTGCTCTGTTTTCACAGCTTTCAATATTAGGGTAAGCGATTTCTAAACCAACGTTCCAATATGCTTCCCGCCAATTAGATATGTTCCCAAATTAACTACAAAATGGTTAGCACAAAAACACAAGTGCCCGTGTGTGTTCTAGAACGGATTTAATAATTAATAATCCTAATTAGATGATTCAAAACATATGCTACTTAAATCAAATCAACTAGTAAATCCTAGAGCAAAAAGATTAAGTATAAGTTTAATAAAAATAACTTATTTAAATATTAATAATCACATCAAATAACTATGATATGAAAAAAACAATTATTTGATCCAATGTGGTGAGGATTACTCTAATGATAACTTGAAGTACAAAATGTTAGCCCAACATATTCATTTTGATTTCCTTATCAATATGGATTCTGTGCAAAGAAACATTAGGCGTGTTTAACTACTACAAATTGCTAGCTCTGTCTACCACAAAACTTTCTTTCACATTACATCTTTTGATGAACATGTATTTTTTGACTTGTTTCAATATCATGTAGCTCATCTTTAATAACCACTTGATTAGTCTCAATCTGCTTCTTCACAACATTTTCCTGCAACTTACTTAACTCAGAACCCTTCTTTAGTTGCTTATGGTTCAGGTAAATGGGTCAAGCGTAAAGGTGCTATCAAAACTGCTCTCATCTAGAAAAAGAATAAAAAACAAATTTTGGCAGCTGACAAGGGTAATGGTTCACTAGTTCATTCTTCTTCACTTGTTTGTTTAAATAAGAAGTTGATGTCTGTGAGGGGAATTACAAATTTATTGGAGCAATTTGAACAAGATTGTATGAGTAATATTGTGATTGTGTTTAAAAATATTGAAGGTGAGGAGGCAACCTTGAATATACCCCATCGGTGCCATATGTTTTATGTGTTGGAATGGTCGGGGTTTTGTGAGACCTCGTGCCAAACTAGCCTTACGTCATTGATACAAGTAGAAATTTCAGAGAGGTAGAGGGAAGAAGAGAAGCTGAGAAAGAGAGGTAATTGTTATATAATTCTTGTTATTCCTACTTCAAATACTATGGCTATATATAGCCTTACATGTAACTAATTCCTGACATCCCTTAACAGAATCATAGTTCTTCTGCACGACTTGATTAGGGTCCCCTTTCGTGTGTTGCCTGTGCTTCTTGGTGGCAACATATGTTGCCTGCGTATTGTGTCGTTTGTGGTCCCTTCCCCCAGTGTCTCGTGCCTATGTGCTGTGCCAAGCAACTTGAGAAAATTATGCTCGTATCATTCCATTCCCTTTTTAGAATCCTTGTCCTCAAGGATAAAGATGAGATATAACGGGGTGAGGTAGTCCTCAATAGACCTTGGAGAAAGCCCATGGATGAAAAGAATGGGAGATCAGTTAGGTCTGGTGGTTCATAAAGACACCCATAAACACCATTATTCCCATCTAAAGTACGCAGCGATGACTCAACAAATTCAGCTGCAGCATATGCTATGGACAATGTAGCAGAACCCACCTCTGCCTTTGCTTCAACATCTGAACCAGTCCTAGCAACACCAACAACTTCTTATTGTTAAAGACCAAGAGGAATAACAACCATCAGAATTGGGGCAATTTCTTATAACCAGCCCTCTTAATCGCTATTAGAAGCTTATCATTTTGTTTACTTTTAACCTTATTTGTAATACTTTCATAAGTAGGATTACAACCAAAATGAATTAGGAAAAACCCAACTGATTCGTGTGTCAAAACCTTAGTTAGGAGAGCCTATAAGACTGCCTTCCCTTGCCACTTTGCCTTCTCATGAGACCTAATTGACAACAGGTTCTTAAAATGGTCTTGAAGTGACAAGATAAAAAGGATTTCCTCCTCAATCATACCCCCAGCCACTGTCTTGAGTTCATTGATAGGAAAAAAATGCAACTACTCTACTAGTTGGTTGAGTTTTTACATCATTGATCTTCTTCAAATAATGTATATACCTTTGAAGATGGCTGGAAATATCTTCTCTGGTTAATCCTTCTATGTTCCTCGGGTGAGTTCCTTTATCCTTTAAGATTTCCCCAACTGCACCTGCTTTGAAACAATCAGAATTAGTTGAAACAATGTCATAACTTCCACATAACAATATCTTTTCCTTTGCTAATCCCCTGTCTAGGCACCATGACACACATTTCCCATGTTGGAACTTATCACGACAAGTTTTTCTTGAAGCATTTTTTTAGTATATTAGAGGGAAATTTGTGAAAATAAAGTTGGATGAATTAATAGAGTTCTCATTTAGTGTTTTTCCCTTTCCAAGAGAAACCTTGTCAATGATCTTTCTTTCTGTACTATTAACGGCTACAGATAAAATCCAAGAAGATATACTAGCTTTGGTTAGAATCCCCTTTTCCATAGCATGAAAAACACCAATTGCAATCGGATCTTTGATAGACTCAACTAGATGAGCTGATCCAATTAATATAGAAATAAAATCAACCCCATCAGCCCTAGCATCATTAAAAGTAGTAAGAATATCAGCTGCACTGTAACCTATACCAATACTTTGGATTTTATATGTAGCAATTCTTGTAGAAGGGACACCTCTTCTGGCTATGTGATAACTGTATTTTATATAGTTATTTTCACCTATTTTATTGATTATAAATGCTATGTTCTCTGTATTTTTAGATAATTTTAGTTTAATAAAGTAGTATTTACTGTTTTTTTATATATTTTAATAAAATTAAGTAAATTGTATCGAAAATGTACTTAAATGCTAATTTGTACCCAAAAATAGAATTTTAAATAAAAAGAGTTATTAATTGCAATTTATAAAAGTTGAAAATATAATTTAAATTAAAATTGGGCTTAATTTCAGTTATTAAAAGTTTAAAATTTAATTTAAATTACTAAAAGGGTTAGATTGCAATTAACAAAGTTGAAAATATAATTTGAAATATATTTGTGGCTCAAAATAGAATTAAAAAAAATTTGAATTTTCTACGCAGGAAAAGAATCGCACTCGCACAAATAACGACGTCCATCACCCACCGTTGGATCATCAAAACAATGATCTAGATTTGGCGAGTGCAATCCAGACGAGACACAAGTGCGTGCCCAGTATTTCTCGCACGGCGCGGCGTGCCAGTGGGGCCCACCGCGGCGTATGCCGACAAGTGCGAAGCTGCGACCCATATGTCTACCGTGCGTATTTCCCCAAGGCGCATCGCCGACCGTTGATCTCTCGAACGGTCCAGATTGGAAGCACGTGGAACCAAGTTGTCGCGCACCGAACCGTTCGTGTAACAATCGTGCGTGACGCGTGGGTTAAGCAGCTGCTCATCCTCGCTTTTACGAGAATAAGAATCTACCACGTGTCTCACTAATATTTAAGCAAATCATATTCCGACACGTGGCATGTTATCAGCGAGCGCAAGAGCGCAAGATTACGCTCTTCACGTTTCTATTGGTTGTCTCCCGTGCGACAATCCTTCGCACGCTCATTTCCCGCAGACAATGAAATTCTGCCACGTGTCCGCATTAAATCCTCGCAGCGAATCAGACGCTGACACGTGGCATGCAATTTGAATTTCAAAAAATCAGAACGGCAGCCCTGTTTCACGCGTAAATTAAAATAATATTATATCGAATATCGATACGCGTCGATTCTATTTTCGATACAAATTCCTTACGCGTTTAAAAAAAAGAAATGTATTATTTTTGGATGTATTTTTTAGCTATAAATAGGATATAGTTTTTAGTTTTAAAAAAGTTTTTTTTTTTTGGTTTAGAATTTTTGTGGTATTGTGGTTGGATCACAGTAACACGTGTAAGCTTCATTTTTTGGCTTTTGTGTGTTCGCGTGTGCCAAATATATCGTTCGTGACGTTTTAATTTTTCTTCTTCTTCCTTTAATTTTTCAAGATTCTGTTGTAATTTTTTTATTTTAATTTAATGAAGTAATTTAATTTTTCTAAGGTTGCATTTGATCTAAATTTACGAAGCTTTGATTTTAACTATTTTTGATAGATTTATAAGACGCTTTGATTTTGTTCATTCTATTTTGTGCTTAATGCTTTTTGATTATTTACTAATTTTATCAAACGATTTGTGGCATAAAAATAAACTTGAGAAAGGTATTTTTGTGTATATTGCTCAGAATAGAATGACATGTATACGATGTAAGGATAGTGAATATACCCTAATTGTAATGTGACCATTACTCGAGAACTTAGAACTTAATTTAATCTTATTAAATTTAATTCTCATAGTAGATATAGTGAATTAATTTAACGAGGTGTGTTTATACGGAGTTTCTAAGAGATGTATGAATAAAAAAGAAGTTTTCGGTTGACAAATTAAATGTACAAAAAAAATATAAATCAAAAGAAAATAACATGATTTGGAAAGGGGATTAGTTTAGTGAAAAATTGCAATCCTAGAGTTCTCTTATTTTCTTTTATTACCTTTTTGTTAAATCAACGATTGTTTTGGATAAAATCGTAGAAAGATACAATTTTTAGTAATTCAAATAAACTATAGTAACAAATCCTCGTGGGAACGATACTCTACTTACAAATCTTTATTACTTGTGATCGTGTATACTTGCACGATTTTCTGTGTGTTGCAAAACATACAACACTATGCCTTGAGTTGTTCCATGCAAACTAACATCCTTAACATGGTTCCTAACTACCATTGAATAAATGTATATTATGTTTCCCCTTAGACCCTTTGCTGACTCATTCTCTAATGTGGCTAATTCAAGCCCAATTCCAGCATCAATATTACCAATTATAGGGTTTCTTTCAATTTTCTCTTGGAGATCCAAAAAATCCTCATATCTAGTGGTACAGATTAGAAGAATTATACTAGGAAATATTGAAGCCAATACTTTCATGTCATCAAGTCTTTTTGTTCCAAGGTCAATGAGATTCACCACCATTCCATTGAAACTCCTTTTGTAACTTGTAATCAACGTGTTCTCAATGCCTTCAACTGAGTCACTGACTACCGAGGTTCTTCCCGGAACAACCTTTAGACTTCGACCACGAGCCATAACCATAGATGAAATAGCAGAGATAGCCCTAACCAATACAAGAACATATCGTTTCAGTTTAGTCCTACAGTGCCACTATTGCCAGCTCTTACCAGGATCGAACATACGACCTCTTTGGCCCTTATTTTCGACAGTTTTCTGACCACTTCTGAGAACACCTCTACCAGAAAAACTAAGCCACTTGTGCAATTTCGGGCGATTGGTATCCCAACAAGATAAGTGCCTCACCAGATAGGGTTTTAGACGGGTGACCTTATCATATGGAACAACCATTTCTTTGTAGGTTGGGTCTAGAGGCTCGTCTAACGAATTGAGACCAAACCTATTACAAATAATCCCAGTTGAAGGCAAAATATTATCTCTATGATATAAACTCACCTCATGAGCCGATATATGGGTTGATTTTGTGAGTCCAACTGGTGGTGATCCACAGAGCCTTGACTTGGGTTCTGTATAAACCCTCGTTCCTTCTTCTTGTAACCCAGAAACACAGCTCTTATTAGCTTTGAGTTTTGTGGTTTATAGTTCGCTCGTTGTGAAGGAGTCAGTGGGTGTAGCCTCAGGGTTCTCAAAGGTCTCAGGTGATCTACTCCTCTGATTGCCAAGAGAGGTTGCCGGTGGTGAAGGTGATGATTGGTGTTCGAACGTTTTTGAAGACGCATGGGGTTGTTCGAAGGTTTTTGAAGATGCAATGAACATTTGAACTGTGTTTTTGAAGTTAGAAATATCAGCTTGAGCAATTGTTGCTGGGTATGGATTTGATTCATATCTGAGTATGAGTTTTGGATTCGGAGGTGTGCTGTGCGAGGTGCGAAGAGCTCGTAGCTTGATCAACACCAGCTGAAAGACGACGTTTATTTGATCGAGGGTATCAGATTCCTCATCAGAGGTCTCTGTGTTGGATCAGTTCCGGTTGTCCATCGTTGGAATCAGCTTTGATACCATTGATATGAGTAGAAATTTCAGAGAGGTAGGGGGAAGAAGAGAAGCTAAGAAAGAGAGGTAATTGTTATATCATTCTTGTTATTCCTACTTTAAATACTATTGCTATATATAGCCTTACATGTAACTAATTCCTCACATCCCTTAACAGAATCATAGTTCTTCTGCACGGCTTGATTGGGGTCCATTTTCGTGTGTTGCATGTGCTTTTTGGTGGCAACGTGTGTTTCCTACTTATTTTACCATTTGTGCTTCCCTTCCCTAGCTTCTCGCACCCATATGCTGCACCAAGCAGCTCGAGCAAATTATGCATGTACTAGTTATTTGGTTCAAAAACATAAACCTTTTATTCTATGATTAATGGAAACCAAAGCTAACAATAATGCATCAAATAATATTATTAATGTCTTAAGTTTTTCTAATAGTTTTTGTATTCCTGCAATTCATCTAAGGGGTGGTTTTTTGTTGCGTTGGGAGTGCAATTTAGAGCTACAAATTTAATATGTAGGCTTTTGTTTGGTAATTGTTCAAATTTTTAACCCTTTTAACAATATTGATAGTTATTTCATGTGTTTTGTTTACATCCCTCTTAATTATAAATTTGAAAATATCATTTGGGATGAGCTTCACAATTTATTAAACTTTGTTCAAGATCTTTGGTTAATGGTTGAGGATTTTAATGAAATTATTCATCTTTCTAAAATATTGGGTGGTTAGCCTATTTATTTCAATGATAACAACTATTACATCAATTTTATGAATTCTAGAAGTTCTATTGATTTGGGAATTATTGATTTGCAATTTAGTTGGTGTAACAAAATAATTGGCATTGATTGTATTCACAAATGCCTTAATCATGCCAATGCAAATCCAACCTGGGTCCATACTTTTCCTAGAACCATTGTTTCCAATCTTTATTTTTATACATCTAATCATGCACCCATTATACTCCATCCATTTTATGTACGTGAATTGTTTACTCAAAGACCTTTCAGATTTCTGGTTGCTTGGTGATGCGTATTTTCGCAAGTGTACGAATCGTTCAAGTAATAAAGTGTATAAAAGTACGGATATCGAACCCACACGGAATGTCGTTACTAAGTACTGAAATTGACTAATCCTAATTTTATTTGAAAACTGAATTGTTGAAATTTGTTTAAGAAGTAAATTAACTTAAAACTAAATGCAAATAACATAATTGAATATTGTTCACAAATGATTAAAAATGCTAAGACATTTGATTTCGCTAAATCAATTCAATCCGATTTCAAGTCATGTTATATGAGAATCAAAGATAAAAGTGATGGTTGAAAAACCCAAATTTACCTAATACTCTCTCTCGATTTATATTAGAATTAATTATCTATGAAAGCCAACTATATTTCTATGAAGATTTAATCACAAACAAGCACATTACGATTTATGGAATTTCTAGAATAACCACATACATCATGCATTAGGTCTCACACTCGCATTCAACATACGATATTTATCACAAGAAGTATTCATTACACATCTCCTCTCAGTCTTAATATAATGAAACAAATCATCTAAATCTTGGCCAGAAATTTAAAAGCATTAAGCATGGAAATAAATACTCAACTCGAAAACAATGAACTCATATAACAATAACAAAAGAAATCAGATTTTCTGATTCAACTACATCATAGCCTTAAAAAAAATGAATTAGTTCATAATGGAAATAAGAACAAACATTATCTCAATTGAATCCATGAATAACAAATCTGAATAAAATGCAGAAAATGAAAGCTAAGGAGAAGAGATGAAAAACTCTTGAAGATGAACACTTGGTAGATCCAATGGTGATAATCCTTCAAGCTTTTCCAAACTTTCTCTCCAAAATTGCCTTCTCTCCTCCAAAATGTTTCAGATCTCCTCCTCTCTGCCGTGGCCTCTTTCTCCATCATATTGTATATATAGATCTAGGGTTTTGGGGGAAATTTGGAACAAAACAACATAAAAAATGTATTTTCGAACGAAACTTGCAGATAGCGACATTATTCTCGCCGCGGCGAGATTTCTGAAAAAATGAAAATTTAGGTCTTCTAATTCTCACCGGCGGCTAGATAATTTGGCTGGTGGCTAAAGGTGTCTCGTTGGCAGCGAGATTTGCATCTGCCAAAATCCGTGCTCTCGGGAAGATTTTCGTTGTGCTCTCTGTAAGATTTTTGCCGGCGACGATAATCATCTCGCTTGCAGCAGGATTTCTAAATTTTGAAACTTTGTTTTCTTTTTATTTTCACTCAATCCCGATCATTGCAATTTGTCCCAAACTTCTCCAAAATCATGATTTTACCTGAAATTGCACTTCAAACACGAAATACCCGTGAAATGACATTTGTGGATTAAATAATCAAATAAACACAATTTTCACACAAATATCAACATTTAAATCATAAGAACAATGCAATAATTTGACTCTTATCACTTGGTTAAGAGATAAGGATTGTGAACATATTATTCCAAATTTTTGGTCTCACCCTAATTATAGTACAGAGATTTTATGCAAAATATCAAATGTTTATATGGTTGGAACAAAGATCACTTTGGCCATATTCAAGGTAAACTAAAAGTACTAGATTCTCAATTGAAGGATGTTCATTCAAAGAACCTATCTTCTTATTATCCAAATATTGAAAAGGATTTTGCTTCTGAGTTTGATGAACAACTAGCTCGTTTGGATTCCTTATGCCACCAAAAATATAGAGAATTGTGGATCAGAGACAATAATTGTAACACTAAATTTTTTCATGCTTCAACTTTGGTGAGAAGAAGGCTCAATTTTATTCTTACTTTGAGATTATCAATTGGAAGTTTATCCTGGGATCGCACGATCATCAGAAATGAATTTGTATGATATTTTACCAATTATTTTCCGTCTATCAATTCTCCTATTTGTGACTCTTTAAATTCACTGTTCAATCCTATCATATCAGACGCTTAAAATAATATACTAACGAGTATTCCTTCTCCTCTTGAAATTAAAGAGGTCCTATGGAACATGCCCTCACTTAAAGCTCGTGGCCTAGATAGTTTTCAACTTTTATTTTACAAACAATATTGGCATATAGTTTGTTTGAATGTTGTTAAAAAAATACATGCATTCCTTGTTACATGGTGTTTAAAGTGACTTCTACTTTCATCTATTTAATTCCAAAAATTTCAAGTCCAATTGAAGTTACTATTGACCTAAAATCCTTTGTAATGTGATTCACAAGATTACCTCTAGGATTATTTTCAAAAGACTTAGGTATTATTTGCAATCATATCTCCCAAAAGGTGGCTTTCACCATTTCCAAGAAAAAATAAAAATTATGGAAGAGGGGAACTCATAAGAATTAAATTGGATTTACAAAAAGCTTATGATATAATGGAATGAAAGTGTTTAACTCAAATAATGAGAACTATCGGTTTTTTTGAAAAATTTCTTACTATCAATTTTTTCAAAAAATTTCCTACTTCCATTTGGGAATTTATTTCCACGGTAAGCTTTTCTCTCTTAAAAGTTTCATCAATTAGTCATTTATTTCCTCCGCATCCTATTTTCCCATATTTATTTTTATTTGTAGTTATTTATCTAAAATGATTTCTTGAGTTGAAACTTTAAATTCATTTCATCCGTCAAGATTGTTAGAAATGCACCTCCAATTTCTCACCTCTTTTATGCAGATGATATCATTTTATTTTTATGAGTTAATCTATCTAAAGTTACAAATTTCAAACAAATTATGGATAATTATTATCTTTGGTCAAGTCATTCCATCAATTTCCAAAAATCAAACATTTTTTATTCCAAAAATATAGTTATTCCTTTAAAACAACAATTAAGTGATACCCTATACATTTTTAAAAATTCAGCTCCAATCCTTTACTTGGGACATTCTCTTCCCATCGGCAAGAAAAAGAAAAAGGAGTTTACAAAAATTTAAGACCCATCTGGATAGTTAGAAAGCCAAACATTTATCACAAGCAGGCAGAATTACTTTGTTAAATTGGTTATCCAAAATATTCCTATCTATTCTATGAGCACATTTCGGTTACCTCCAAACATTTGTTTTTTTACTGATAGTATTACAAGAAAATTCTAGTGAATTTAAAATATTAATAAGCAACATTTTTTATCTCTTATTTTTTGGAATAAAATCTATTGACTAAGAGATTTTGGTCGCTTTAGTATCAGACAGATGGAAGATTTCAGTATAGCCAGCAAAAGTTGCCTCATAAATTCACAAACAATCTAATAAATTCTGAGTTCAAATATTTTGTGATAAATATTTATAATATTTATTTTTTCGTAATGTCTCAGCAAAATCTTTTGAATTGTTCATTTGGAAAGATAGTATGTGGGTGAGCGATGTTCTTAAAGATGACATTTTTTTTAAAATAAGCAATGATTTAGACATTAATGTTTGGAAAGACAGCATGATACCTAACATATTAAGTCAAACCTTACCCATCCATCTTCAATTAAGTCCAAACCCATTAATTCACTTGATTATTGATTTGTACGTTTATCATTCAATTTTAAATTAGAATATTCCACTATAGATTTTAAAAAATATTTATTTTTAAAACAAAAATAACATCAATAAATATTTAAGTAATTATTTTTTATTTACAATACTTTATCTTAAAAATGAATAATCTAAATATCATTTTAATACTTAATATTTGTTTATTTATTATTTAAAACCATAAATTATTTAATTTTGAAAAAAAATTAAATATTTAGTGTTATTATTTTAGTTTTTTGGCAAAAGAAAGTTGAAAAAGTCAAAATAATAGGGATTGTGGTATTTTTTTTATTTTTTTTATTTTCCTCTTTTCTTCTTTGAATTGTTTTGGTGACCATAAATATATCAATGGATAATATACCAAAATATCTCTACATTTTTTTTAAATAACACATTTTAATATCTCAAAAATCTCATTTTTTGAAAGTATCATAAAATCATAGATGAAAATCATTTCTTTTCTTTCAATTTTAACATCTAGAATGATTATCTATCTATTAATATTGACTATACATATACAACCATTGACCAATGTTGACAAACGTGGACTAGCCATTCATAGAGATTGGCAAACCATTAACTATCTATTAGCCACTAGATGAAAGCAACATCTAGTTGAAGTTGAATGTATATAAAATCAACATTGTTTAATTTAATATAAATCGATGAAGTCGATTTTGTTTGGGTTAAGTCCACCTGAATATATGACTTAAGATTCATGTACAAATGCATAAATTAAAACCACTATTAATTAACCTATCATAAGAGGTTTTTGTATTTATAATATAACAAACATAATATAATTAATGAAATTAATATACAAAAACTCAACATATCTACAATAATACAAGCCCGTAGCATCGTTTAACTAAACAAGCACTTTTCCCTTTTTAATATATAACAAATCTAGTTGTATTACCTATATCACTATACTAGAACTTTCTAAAGTTTACAGATATTTATTTATTTAATAGATAAGAGGAATCTCGGTTCAAAAGAAAGAAAGAAAAAAAAGAGAGATTAAGCTACTTGAATCCACAATGATAAATAAAACTCATTTCCAAAGTAAGGAAGAAAGAAAAGAGAAATATTTAATAAATAATAAAATTCATTTTTCATGGCATGAGCCATACAAGCAATGAGTTCATTCTTTTATAGCTACATGTCTCCTTAAAACTACATTAATTTAAAATAAATATGGACTATAATAGGTTGATATATTAGTGATATCCTCATTTTATTAAAAAAAAACAAAAGAAAAAAAGAAGAAGTATCATTGTGGATGTATATTGTCAAATTATACGTATGTAATTTACTAATCCTCGTTTAAAAAACGTAGAATTATTCAATTTTGAAAAATAATATGGTATTTTTTGTAAATATGTCATGCTGATGATAAGTACCGTGAATTGTATTATTTCAATTGAATTTTCTTGCATATTCACCCATTATTCTAACTAGTACGTATTTTCTTTACAAAAATAAGGAACTTGCAAAATGGAAAATAAACAAGTGAAGAATTATGATGAGAGACACTAATTTCATAGAGACATAAGTTTTTCGATCCTTCTTTCTTTTTTCGTCTTTTAATTTCTTTTTCCTGTCTCTTAACTTTCTTCTCTGTGTTACGCTCCCTTTACCGGGGGGAGTCCTTATTTAGGGACTCTACTCTCTTTATGTACCTTTTGCATTATCTTGTTTCATAAATAATTTATTATCATTGATTTTATTGGTTTATTATGTCACATTTCTTCATATCATGGTCATTTATAGTGAGTTTTAATTTGTACTTTAAAAGGTTATTCTTGATATTTAGATATGTGTTTGGTTATGGTATTTTCAAAATCTTAGATCTACAAAAATTTGTGAAGATGTTTATATTTTGTTAAATATGAAATTTCATTAATCATGATTGTAGATATTATCAATACACATGTTAAAATAATCATGATTGTAGATACTTAAAGATGAACAAAATCATAAAGATTATGATCATTTGAAAGTAATTTTAGTAGAACTATACTTATTAATAAGTTTTATATGAAAAATTGATAATATTATTGTAATTTTCATGTGTGAAACTTAATAAAATATCGATATCTTTAAAAAAAAAAGGTTCATCTACTTAGTTCACGCTATCTTTGGAATTTTGAAGTTATTTGACATCTGATTTATATTTTAGGCATAACTTTTACCTCAAATGATGCATTTCATAAAAATTTCGTGGTTTGATAATTCAAGATTCTAATGTTTAGAATTCTCTTTCACTTAAAAGCAAAAAAAAAAAAAATCAAAAAACAAAACAAAATAAGTTAGATTCTAACTCAAAAAGTTAACTTAATTTAGACGAATATCCAACCTAATTATATATATTATTTGTTCTTCATATTTTTCAATACATATTCGTTAATGTACCAACCAATTCACCATCAAATGAGAAGACATATAACCCCTATATCAAGTACCAATTATTTAATCGCATTCTACTTAACTGGATATCTATATTCTATTGAGTGGTTCTGAATGTGATAAGAAATAATCGAAGAATCCATGTCAACTTGATCATAACTTGAGAGTCCATCACGAGTATAGAACAACATCGCATAATTTCTCCATTGTGATATAACATAGGGTCCACAATTCGTTCGAACTTGTGTCATGTGCACTTTTTACATAGTTCTATGTTTACCTTACGGATCCATTTTGTGCGTTTATATAATAAAAAATAACTCTAAATCTAATACAATTTATTATACATGGGATTCAAACCTAAAATCTTAACTTTATTAAAATGAGTAGAATTAATTCTAATTATATATTCAATTTTTGCTTCATATTTGTTTAATATAGAATTCATTTTCACACTCAACAAACGGGCTTTCACCTTACCAAAGCTTGAAATTCTATTTTTTTTTCTCAAATATTTTTTTATATCCCAATATCAAATATGGTTTTCTTAATACTAGTTGTTTAGCATGAAAGCACGGTCATATATGTACATGCAGTAACAGATTACTAGAGGTTTTAGAAAGTTTGTTTCCTTATTTTAAATGAATACACTCTTTTGGTACATGTTAGGACTCATGAGCTAAAATTGACAGGTAATTTGATGTTCATTATGAATATAAAAATGTTTAAACGTAACATGTATAGTAATAAAAAGCTAATGAATAATTTCATAAAATAAAAAAAATAAAAATTGATAATTTTATAATACTACTACTAATAATAATAATAATAATAAATATTAAATCACCATTATTATCAAATTCAAACAAAATGGCAAACGAAACACCAGATCAAGACTAAAATCAAATCTAAATTCAAAATAGTGTAAAATACCTATTAACTTGATGGTTAAAGTTAATAGAAATAATAATAGGAAAAATAATTTAAGAATAAAATTATTTTCTTATAAAAATTTAAGAATAAAATTATTTTCTTATAAAAATTTAAAAATATATATAATATATAAATATAAAATTTAAATAATATATAAATTAAATAAATAAATAAAAAATAATAACCGAGATTGTATCACACAGTATCCTTAAGATAATTTTTTCGCTCATCGTGGTTGTTTGAAAATGACGAAAATTTATCTATCAAGATACAATAATTAAATAATAATAAACTTATTTCATAGTTTATTGTTCTACGAACTTTAAAGTGTGTGAACCCTATGAAAAGAAACTAACTTTAGATAAAAAATATACTACCAAAAAATAATAATAATCATAATATATATATATATATATTACCTTTTTTTCTCTTTCTCTTTCCCTTTTCTTTTCTTTCTTCTTCTTTTTCTCTGATATTCTAATTTTTCTCTACCTTTCCTTCCTCAATGAATGGGTATTTATATACCCATGAGAAATAAAAGCAGAACTAGAAGAATTAATTTTAGAAACAAATAGGAGAAAATATGAAAGAAAATCTTTAATTCATAAACGAAAATTAATTGGAAAAGTACGAAAGCACAACGAAACGGATAGGAGAAAAATGGAAGAAAATATTTAATTCAAAAACAGAATTGAATTGAAATCAAAGGTAACAGAAAATTTAAAAAAGGAATTTTTATTCAAGTTTTCTACCAATCTCTCACATGAATAAAAATTGACATAGATTTTAAATCAAATTTTGACATGGAAATAGAGCTCAACGGATTGAAACTTGCATAGGATAGGTAGATGTTACCCTTTGAACCTTCCTTTGTGAAAATATATTTATCTTACTGACTGAGGAGTAGACACGATGTCCTTCAACTGTTCTATCTTTTATGTAAGTGATGACATACTTCACACAAGAATCTTTCTTGATATAATTCATTTCTCATTATTATGTTCGTTTTAGCCATAAACATATGCCTGGTTCTATGAGAGTCACTAAAGAATTGAGCCCTATACAATTCTCTTTCGAAATAGCCTCACTTCTCACTCATATAGGTGATCTCTTATCTTTAAAAGTAATATGCAAAGATTAACCCGTATACTTCGCTCGGCATTCTCTTCATAAAAATCATTAAAAGCCTTAGCTTATTTTGTATCTTATAGGTATCATTGTTTTCATCATAGGAATAGACTTGAGGGTAAACCTCCACAGTGATCTCACTAAGTCTTTATAATTAGGTTGTCCCTTTGAACCTAGATCTTGGGATCTCTAGTCAAATAGGTTGGGTTTCCTTTGAAAATCTTTATTCATTCATGGGCTTTAATCTCGTTCCTCTCGATGACTTGTCAACTAACTCTTCATTTAACCCTTTAGTTGAGGGATCATCTATGTTATCCTTTGACTTCACATAGTCAATAGAGATCATCCAAGTTGAGATTAGTTGTCTAATGGTATTATGTCTATGAAGTATATGTCGAGACTTACCATTATACATATTGTTCTGTGTCTTGCCAATAACATATCGACTATCACAATGAATGCATATTACATGTACAAGCTTTACCCACTTAAGAATATTCTCTCCAAAATTGCGTAGCCATTTGGATTTTTCGCCACATTTATCCAAAGCGATGAACTTAGGTTCCATCGTGAATCTAGCAATGCATGTTTGTTTAGAGAACTTCTATGAAACAACTACACCACCTAGTATGAATACATATCCACTAGTAGAATTTGAGTATTTTATATCAAATATCCAATTGGCATCATTTTATCCTTCTAATATAGTTGGATATCTTGTGTAGTACAGTTCATAACTATGTGTATATCTTAAGTATCTAAGTAGTCTTGTAATACCTTTCCAATGATCACATCCTGGATTACTAGTATATCTACTTAGTTTGCTTACATCAAAAGTTATGTCTGGTCTCGTACAACTTATCAAGTACATAAGACTTCCTATCACTCTAGAATATTCTATTTGAGACACATTCTTATTTTTATTTTTAGATAGGTGTAGATTTATATCTACTAGTGTTCTCACAATTCCAAAATCACTCTTGTTGAATTTCTCAAGTATTTTGTCAACATAATGACATTGACTTAGAATGAGACCTCTTGATATCCTTGATATCTTAATTCCCAAAATTACATCAGTAGGTCCCATTTTTTCATATCAAACCTTGAATTCAACATAGACTTAGTAAATTTGATCATTTGATCATTACTACCCACAATTAGCATGTCATCAATGTAAAGACACAAGATAACATAACCATCTTCTACAAATCTACATTTGGATAGGGTTTCCTCCTTAATGGAGTTGTTGCTAATAACTTGGATCCTGTAATGATTCCTTGTGAAAGTATGGCGACATTAGCATACATTAAGGATCCAAAATATCATATAAAAACCAATCATATTAATATAAAATATCACTTCATCAAAGACATTGTTGTAAGTAGAGAAGTGACTTTGGAATATATATTCATTAATCGTATGGATGCAGATCCTATGCCTAAACTTATAGCCAAAGATTATTCTGTGGCTCATACTAAGACACTAGGGCTATGAAAATTGTGATTTATGTATTTTATGTTTTTGGATTTATGTGAAACTATTACATTATAAATTACATTCAAGACAATTTTATATACATTTTCTTGTATTTTGAAAATATTGGTATACCAAGCATACATATGTATGGTAAATAAGTTTTTCAATAGGTTAGATTGGCTCTCTCACATGAGCAAGTACCTTATGTTGTTTAAGTGGGAGCGAGAAAAGATGAGATACATTAAGCTATTACTATGCTAATAGATAATTTAGTAAAAGTGTCGTCTTGGTTTCTCACGTTGAGACCTTGATGGGATCAATTTAGAAATGATCAATAATAGGTATATTCACTATCCATTAAACATGTACCTATTATCGATTTGATTTCCAAAAGAATTTGTTATCATGATGGTATATTTTGGAACTAAGATTAGGCGCTACGAAAGCATTTAAATCAAGATCTGTATAGTGTTTTGAGTATTGACATGATCCTTAGTAGGATTACTCCACTGCAGCACATATTTCATACTACATGTGCTTATAACCTCGTATAAAGGTGAGTGAATAAATCTCTATTTTGTATCATGTGAGTCCTATAAATTATTATAAATGTTCATTGGCCATTTATTACCCTTGATTATGTCACAAAGTAAAGAATTATTGTTAAGCTACTTTAGCATGATATCTATGGTCATGCTTGATTCGATTTTGTGAGACTTTATTGGAAAAGCTATCAATTTTAAACAAAATGACATGAGAGACATAAGGGTAATGGAAAGATTATCTAAGATCACATATGCATTTTGTATTTGTTGTTGACAACTTGCGTCACATCAACTGAGATGCAATATATGTATGAATATGAAATTGATTTCCGAGGAGGTTAATTATAATTCTTGTATGATGAATGAGAGTTACTTGAACCTAATGTGATTAGATGAATTTGGAGCATTTATAGATATCATATATACACTAGCATTCTTATTTTTATTGATGAGGGTTCATGTCTCTATGATAACTCAATATTGAACTGTTAATATTCAGCTCTCACATGCAGGTAATTTTTAATTGTCACACGATCCATTAGTTTATATGAATTGTTTTGTGAGTGTGGTAGATGTGATAAGACATAACATAACATCGTATACTTCATGTGCGGGTGGGAGATGTTGATTTTGGTCTTGGGTCCAAACGGGTCGCCTAAGGATGTACTCAATCTAACTCATTACATTTGAATAAAAAGTTGATATGGTTAGTACGTGTCTTTTGGTAAACGAAATCTTAAAGAGTTAAAACTTTTGAAAGTTAAATGCTATGATTTATGCTGATTTTTTTTTTCATTTTGTAAAGAAACATGGTTTTTGGATGAAATATAATTATTTAGGAACAATTGTTTTGATTCCAAAGTGTAAGGACTATGAGTGTTGGCTATTTTCGTGGACAAAATATTTATCTGTAAATTTGTTTTTAGGCCTACTATCAAGTCTATCAAGAAAAGCCAAACAAATGCTCGAGTTTTAGATAATTGTACTTCAGGTATATCTTTGATAACTACGACGCATAGGATTATATTTATGCATTTAATAACACATGCTTATAAATCTAAAATTTTTTTTAGTGCTAAAATATGTAATAAGATATGCTAAAAGATATTAAATAATATATACTCTAAAATAAGATATGTTAAAAGATATTAGATAAGATATATATACTCTAAAATAAGATATGCTAAAAGATATTGGATAATATATACTTTAAATTATATTTGAAATCCTTATCATAAAAGATAGCATAAAATCTATTTTAAAATAAATCTATTTTAAATGAAAGTTATCTTAATTAATGAGAATTACTAATCCTATTTATAATAGAAAAGATATTTATCAATTACATAGGATTAAGGGTTTTAATTTTTCCTATAAATAAAACTCATTTCTCATTGTTTCAATTAACCATAGGAGAGTATTATTTTAATCTTCTTAATTTCTCTCTCTTATTTTGCAAATATAAGATCATAATTCTTTAGGCTTCTTTATTTAGTTAATCTATCAAATATTGGTAGTTATGCTTAATTGATTAATAAGCCTAATTATTTTATGATATTTTGATAATATGTTCTTATGGTTTCTTCTTTATTTTTGTTCTTAAATTGTTAGATCAAATAATTGTTTTTGTCATATCATAATTATTTGATTTGATTATTAATCTTTAAAGAAACTACTTTTATTGAACTTGTATTTGATATTTTTGTTCTAGGGTTTGCTAGTTGATTTAATTTAAATAACATATGTTTTGAATCATCTAATTAGGATTATTCATTATTAAATCCATTCTAGAACACACACGGATACTTGTATTTTTGTGTTAACTATTTTGCAGTTGATTCGGAAACGATCTCATTTACGGGGAGCTTATTGGAACGTTGGTTTGGAAACCGTTCATGCTAATATTGAAAACTGTGAAAACAGAACAGGGGCTCGTAAGTAAAGTACATTTGGGCAGTATCCTAAGAAGGGTAGCGTAAGACCGAGTTTGTACTTGAACATTTGACTTTTATAGTGAAAAGTTAGATGGTCTGGTGGACCGGTGGTTTTCCTCTTAGGCCATGGTTATGGCCTAGGTTGTTTCCACCTAAAAATATCGTGTGTTATTATTTTATTTCTGTACTTATATTTACACACGATTGCATATCTGGCTGGTTTATTTAGGTTATTAAATTATAAATTAGTAAAAATTAAAAATAACCTATTCACAAAGATAAGGTTAATTAGGTTCATAATTTATAAACTTTCACAAAAATATATGACTTTTATAGAATTCACAACTTATCAAATGGTTATAACCTAAGTTAAATGGGTGCATAACATTCTATAAATATGCTATTTACTTATAAAATTGGTAGAAAAGATAAGGAAAAAAAGAGAGAAAAAATTGGTACATGATTTTATTTTCTTCTCTCTACTAAGGACAAAAACATAAAAAGAATTTTGGATCGTGAATTGTGAACTGATAAGTTCTAATCCTTTTCGATATTAATTTTTTTTTTGTTGATTTTATTGAAATTTTAAACCCTTAAAACATTATGAGGGTATTCACCAAATATTAAAATATAATTTTTGTTATTATATTGTTAATTATTGTACATTTATATACACATCTTTTATCCCAACATGTGTTAGAATTATTTAAAATTTTTGATAATTTATTCATTCTTTTTTATAATACTAATACGTAATAAAACATAAATATACGTACAAAAATGAGTGTAAATATGTATTCTTTGTAAAGTATTTGTTCTTTTTATCGAATAAGGTTTTTCTCTCTATTTACCAAAAAACAATAAGATTTGTTCTCATGTTCTTCGATCAATACTGTTCTTATTTCATATGCTGATATCTTATAAATTTTATAAAGTACATAAATAACATGACTTATTTAAAAAAAAACTAATTGTGTTAATTTATTTAACTTGGTTAATAGCTTTTGTGGTTTATTTAACTTATACAGGTTCAAAACTTTTGTGATTTAAAATTCAATTTTTATTAATTCGTAAAAATGGAATAATAATATTGATTTTTTTTAAAATATAAATTAAAAATTAAATAAATACAAGAATAAATAAAAATTGTTTTGTAATTTGATTATGAATGAAAACTTTATTTTAAATATTGTATAATAGTTTGTCGGATTTTTTAAAGCAAACTTTCAAATAAAATAATTTTTTAATTATCTACAAAATCGAATTTGTCTCTAAAATTTGTATAAAACATATACGTGAATGATATACTTTTTGAACTTTTTAAGTAGAGGTAGAAAAACATATAAAAAAAGACGCCTATAAAAATGTTAAAATAGACATTTTTTATAATATTTATATGTTTTTAATTTGCATGATTTGAGAAAAAATAGAGATTATTAAAAACAAACATTTACAGCCATTTAGAAAATGTAAGTGTTTTTATTTTTTATTTTTTATTTTTTATATAATAAAATTAATATTCAACAATGTTTATCTTTATTATTATTAGTTAACAACATATAAATTATTTTCATAATTATTATTTATTAATGATAAATTTATTCTGTAATAACATGTAATTATTATAAGTACAAAGTAATTCAAACATTATTCTTACAAGGATAAAAATTCTGTTGTGATTGTATCTGTACCTAATAAACTAAATATATAATAAAAAAATTAAATTAATCCATTCTTAAATTTTTATTTTGAATAAATTACATTTAATATATATATATATATATATATATATATATATAATGTTAGAAAAATTGAAACTCCTATCTAGCCAGAGTCTAGCTAAGATAACTGCCTCAACTATCTAAAGCACAGCCGTACATGCTAATTGAATTAAACGTTTTTGGATTGATTGGTATAAGAAATTCTCTTGGTTAGTAACTTAATGGTGGCAAATAATAATGATTTATTTAACTAAGTAATTTAAAAAATAAATTGTGCTTAAAAATAAAAATTAATTTTAAATACAATTAATATATTTAATCATAAAAATGATGTTTGTAAATACTTATTTTTATAATAATGTTAATAATTTTTAGTTTAGTTTTAAGTAATAGGTAGATCTAAAATTAAAAATTATTACCTTTATCACATACATGACAAAAATGAATGGCAAACTCATATTTGTTAAAAAATTACCATTCTTTGTTAAATTAGAAAGAATTTGTTTAAAAATTTAAGTAAATTTTTATTTTAAAAATTAATTTATTAGTTATATATTTATAAAAAAAATAAAAAAATATTTTATTATATTTAATAAAAATTAAATAAAAAGTTAAATATACTTTAAGTAACATATTTTTTTACAAACAAATTAAATTAAAAATATATTTTTTAAATAAAAGTATTAAACAATTACTAATTACAAACAAAACTTACTCACAAATCGTGAAAAATCTGTGCACTTACGAGTACAACTAGATTTGCATGACACTTTTTATGAAATCCTAGTGACTAAGTATTCGTTAAATATTTTAATTCCATTTTTTCATTTTTTTCCCTCAACAAAATAATGCTTAAGAAAGAAAAAGGTATAAGATTTTTCCAAAGCTAGCAGGAAACTAGAATTGCTTCATGATCTCCACAAAATAATGCACGCCATAATCTTTTTTCTCCCAAATTGTTTCGATGTTACACACAATAACTACATAGTGATTTCAGAATGGGAGACCCCAAAAAGAGATTGGGCTTGCGTTATGTTTTTTTTCCTTTAATTTTTTTTACCATGCCAATAGTACAGTAGAAATCTCCATTAATGATTCCAAAGGTTTTGTTGAATCTAGGCAGCAACCACAGTTTGTCTCTTTCCAGATGCCTTGGAGTTTGATGAAGTTGTATGGTGTTCTTCATTTGAATCCATACACTTCTCTTTTTTCTCATCTTCCTTCATCTTCTGTTCTCTGCATTCTAAACTACAAAAGGCTGTATCTCCCCTGTTTTTATGATTTTAAACAGAGTAATATCAGCTTATATCTTTTCAAAATAAAAAAAAATAAAAATTGTAGGATTAAGCAAAGGGAGAACCATGTACAGAAATCCTGAAAAGAGAGCTGAGAGTTAAAGATTTAAACTTTTCAATATTAAATCAAAAATACCTAAAGAAAAACCAAACTCAATTCAGTAAAACTGTATTGAAGGTGACAAACTGAAATTTTCAACCAAAAAAAAAAAGAAATTAATTAACTTTTCAGGTATAGTGGCCACTTGAACTCTGAATAGGACCCGTAATATAACTGATTAATCTAGAGAGAGAGAGAGTTACCTGTACATGTAAAGGTCACGACCAGAAGCCAAACGGCGTTTGCAGAGGCCACAAATACGAAGAAAGTGAGGAGTTCCAGTGAGATCAACAGAGCTTCTGCGGTGATTTCTAGGTGACAAGCCCATGTAATGTTGAGGTATTACTGGGCCTTCTAGGCCCAACAAAACTTGATTGTTGGGCTTCTCTGTATCGGATGGCTCTTGTGTTTCTACGTTGTTCATATCAACGGTGATGCCTGTCATGCTCGTTGTTCTTCTTATTGGAGGACGTGGACGCTTTCCAAGCAACATCTTCTTTCTTTCTATTTTCTTATCAGCTTTCAAACTCTAAACAGAAACAGAGAGAGATAGAGAGAGAGAGGAGAGACAGAGAGACAGAGAGAGCGTGTAGAGAACTAATGGAGTGAAGATGAAGATGGAAGGAAACAAATAGATTAATAAATGAAGGAAATGTGAAGAAAGGTAGGGAAGAAATCTCAACCGTTGCTTGAGGCCACATCATTTACATTAACTCCACGTCATGCTTCTCTTGCTTTTTTCTTTCTTTTTTTTTTTAATTACCTTTTGTTTTGTTGTCTTTTGAAAAAGAAAATAATAATAATAATAATAATAATAATAATAATAATAAAAAGTTATTTTTTTATATTTAATTTTATACATCTCGTCTTTCATGTCTGGATCCATCAGTTACAATAATGCATTCAGATTGCTACCTCGCACAGGAATTTTAGTTGGATTTTCAATAGTATTTTTTTTTCATGACTAATTATTCTATCTCTCAATTTATATGAATTGTTATACATTAATTTAAATAAATTTTTACATTTAAATTATTTTATAAATAAAAAAATACATCAAATTAAATACTATTTTAAGTATAAGTTATTTTGTTTAAATAATTATTAAATTTTTTATCTAATTATATTATATAAATTGTCATCAAACATTACACAAATTAATTATAATACAATTTAATTTAATATAACTATATTAAACCTATTTGATATACTGAATATGTAAAAGCTAAAACAGATTTTATATTGTGTTTCAAATTTGAATATTCATTTTAAGTGTGATATTGTATTCAATTTTGAAACTAATTATAAATTATATATGTTTAGGGTTCTATTGACGAGACTTCTTTTGATACTTTCAAATTTTGTTTATTTATTTATGTATTTACAATGGATGCCTTCAAGTTTGTCTGGTACTACTTATTAAAATTTAGAAGTTGTTAGCTTTTACTCGTGATTATTTTTAAGATTGATATAATTTTAAGCATATAGTTTTTTTAAAGACACAGACTTCATGTCAATATCGCGTCCTAATTTTTCGTCAGATAAATTAATAATAATGAATCCAAGAAAAGAATAAAGATAAGAAATTAAATAAAGACACAACGATTTAAAGTTTCGCTCAACTTTTTCAACGCGAGCCTACTCTACTCACGACCAGACACCGAAAGAAAAAATCCACTAATAACCAAACCATACAAACACCAATTACCGAGCTTCACAAATTATACCAAATTCTAAAATCAACCCACAAAATATCCTCTAATTTACTTGGTAATATATATAGAAGATAAATTAACAAACTTGCTATTAAATCAAATATTACCGTACAAATGAAACAAACACCACAAATGGCAACTAAATGGACGCTTTGTCCTACCGATTTTTCTCCGCTTCTCTTAGTTTGCTATTTTCGGTTTCTTCTTTGCCATCGCTTCTTCTACGTTCGCTTTTCTTTGGTGGAACACAAACCCTCTCGCTCACACTTGTTTTCTATTTTGCCGCAGCTTTCTTATCTCACGCAGAAACTTTAGATATATATATATATAGGAATAGGCTATGGTTATATTTAGTGATCGGCTGCTTTAATATTTGTTTTCAGGCCACTATTAACAAATCTCCACCTCGCTCAAAACAGGATAACAAGTTCTTTAAATGAAATTCCTCGGATTACCAAATAACCGTCATTCAAAACCCCAGAAGGTGATCATCTTACGCAGAACACCAATCAAGTCCAAGCAATTGATGGCAACTTATTAAATGGAATTGGTTCGTTAACATATCACCTTTGGATTCTCTCAGAAGGATCATCTTAGACAACAATAAGACTCGAGAGACAATGTCACGAACAAAGTGATATCTCGACATCAATGTGTTTGGTTCTTTCATGATACATAGTATTCTTGTCAAATGTATAAATACCGACTATCACAAAATACAACAAGTATCTGATTGTAAACCCAAATCACAAACCAAACCTCTAAGCCAAATGGCTTCTTTCACCGCTCATTGGCCGCCATATACTCGCCTTGTCGTAGACAAAGCAACTGTAGATCGTAAAGTAGCCTTCCAACTAATGGCACAACGAGAAAGAGTGAAGACATAACCCGTCGTAGAGATCTTCTTCTATCTAGATCACCAAAGATAATCGAATCCACATAACCAATAACACCTGCAACCAAGATTAGAACTTCCATCATATACCAAACCAAAATTAGATGCACTCTCTCAAATACCGAAGTATCCATTTCCTGACTTGCCAATGACCCGACCCTTACCAGATTACCCATATATCCGCCGACAACACTAACCGTACGTGAAATGTCCGGACGAGTACAAACCATAACAGACATCAAACTCCCAACGGCATTAGCATACGGAACCCGAGACATGTACCGCCTCCTCTTCTTCCTCGACCGTGGTGACAAATCCAAAGAAAGCCCGAAATGCACAGCCTAACCCGCGTACTTTCACAAGCCGAGGTTTAGAATCTTTCATGCTAAAACGTTCAAGAACTTTTTCAATATAACTTTTTTGAGTCAAATAAAGCTTGCCCGGCTTGTCATCCTCGTAAATTTCCATGCCCAAAATTTTCTTCCTCGCACCTAAATCTTTTATTTCAAACTCACCATTAAGCCGAGACTTTAATTTCTCGAATCTCGGACTTATTCTTAAGCAATAAGCACGTCATCAACATAAAGCAACAAATAAACCGATGAACCATCACGGAATCTTTTATGATAAACACAACTATCATAATCACTCCTGTGAGTAACCATGATCAATCATAAAAGAATCAAATCATACCATCGCTCTCGAGATCGCTTAAGCCCATATAAAGACTTTTTCAATAAACAAACATGATCTTCCTTACCTGGAACAACAAACCCCTCCTGGTTGATGCATATATTTGTTCTTCAAGCTCACCATGTAAAGGCCGTCTTGACATCAAGCTATTCTAATTCCATGTCAAACAATGCAACCATAGCAAGCAACACACGAATAGAGCTATGTTTCACAACAGAGAAAATACTTCATTGAAGTCAATACCTTTCTTCCGACAATAGCCCTTTGCAACAACACGTGCTCGAACCTAGCTGCTCAACCTCGTGTATACCTTCCTTTTTCACACTCCATTTGTTTCCAACAATCTTCTGCCCTAGGCGGTTTCACCAATTCCCATGTATGATTCTTATGAAGTTGATTCAATCTCTTCATTCATAGCAACCAACCACCGAATGTACTCATCACAAGTGACAGCTACGATAACTGTATGTTCACGCACCCTCAATAGACTACGCCACGACAATGCAAAAGAAACCAAGTCCTGGACCGCTGCACTGGAGGCGTCTAATCTCTCTTATTCCTTTACCCTTTGTGATACCGTATGGTTGCTCACGCCGCTCTTCCGCTACATCACAGCAGTAATCGTCTATCTCATCCACAGATGGTGGATCTGAAGGGCCCTCTTGTACTTGACTAGGAGCTCCACTCTCAAGCTCCACTTGCTCACTAACACCGTGGTCTTTATCTGCAACAATAGACTCCTTTTTCTTTTGCAACATAGAAGACTCATCAAACTTAACATCTCTTCTAATCAAAAACTTAGGTGACTTGGGATCAACACACCATAATCTATAACCTTTCACCCCAGAAGGATACCCCAAAAATATGCATTTCAATGCCCTAGGCTCAAGTTTACCATCATTAACACGTAGCATGCGTGACAACCAAAAACTTTCAAATCGAATAATTAGCAAGTGAGTACCAAAAGAATACCTCAAACGGAGTCTTCAACTCAATGCGATTGATGGAGACCGATTCACCAAATAATGTGCATGGTTACAAGCTTCACCCAAAAGATTTATCCAAGTCACTTGAAAGAGCATACAATCGAGCTCTTTTCTAAGAGAGTCCTATTCATATCGCTTCGCTACTCCATTTTCATTGTGGTGTATGACACACAAGGTGCGGTGTCTCACTATGCCATTTCTTTCACAGAACTCATTAAACCGACCGGCCACAAAATTCCAAACCATTATCGGTTCTCAAATGCTTGATTTTTCGCTTTGTTTGATTTTCTATACAAGCCTTGAATTTTACAAATTTTGAGAACGCATCATTCTTATTCTTCGGAAAATACACCCATACATAACGAGAGAAGTCATCAATAAGAGTCAACATATACGGCACCACCCTTAGACACAACACGAGAAGGACCATCTCAAAGACCGAATGAATATAATCACAAGTACCTTTTCGTTTTATGGATGGTCAGACCGAATCTTGACTTCGCGATGCTTTCCATAAACACACCGCTCACGTAAATCAAGCTTCCCGGGCTTTTCGACCACAAGCAAATCTCGGTTGCTCAAAAAATAGACATCCCCGCCTCACTCATACGCCTAAGCCGCATATGCCATAATCGAGTAGTGTCTCGAATCTTGATATGACGAGGATGAAATTGATACACCGCTAATAATAGTGCTACTCGAAGCATAGAGACCACACACGACAATTGCCCTTTAATAACAACGAGAAGCACTTACTAACTTTTAAAACGCCACCTTCGCCGTACATACTTATAGCCTTGTGAATCAAGAGTACCCAAAGATATCAAATTCTTTTTCAAATCTGGGAACATGGCGAACATCTTTCAAAGTCCTAACAATACCATCATGATCTTAATTCGGACGTTACTAATACCAATAACCTTTGCAGACATATTGTTTCCCATCAAGACAACACCCCCATCAATAGACCGATAAGAAGCAAACCAATCTCTCGGGGCACATATGGTAAGTCTGCAACCCGAATCAAGAATCCAAACATCTCCAGTGAGAACCACGATAGACCGATGGGAACATTTTCACCATCGGAATCCGTAACTATCTCGCAACACCAAGCAACATCATTAGTACCGGAAGACGTTATGCGCATTTTCCCTTTACCTTTGAGTTTCTGGACAATTTACTTTCCAAGGTCTTCTTCGACGGCAATAATTGCATTTATCTTTTCTTTTTCTAGATTTGGATCTAGACTTGCCTCTATTACCGCCAGGCCTTTTTCTTGATTTCTACCTCTAACAAATAAACCATCGCTATTATCATTGTTGCTTGTAGACACCTTTTCTTCAACTCTCTCGAATTCAAAATTCGCTTTGACATCTTCCAAAGAAATAGTGTCTCGCCCATATAGGATAGTATCAACAAAATGCTCAAAATGAATGAGGTAAAGAACATAATGTAATCCAAGGCCTGATCCTCATCATCAATCTTAACACCACCATTTTTCAAATCACGAATAATTTTAGTAAATTCATCAAGATGATCGTGTGCCGGTATCTTTCCGACATTCAATGTATACAAACGCCGCTTCAAATATAACTGATCGTCAAAGACGGTCATATACAAATTCTCCAATTTAAGCCATAACCCAAATAGAGATTCTCATCACCAACCTCGCGTAATACCTCATCGACAAGGATAACCTTGAATCAACTCAAAGCATTTTCCATCAATGCATCTTTTTCTTCATCACCAATTTTTCCTGGCAATTTATCCTTACCTTTCAAGTTGTCTCAACGAGCCCTTTCTTTAACTAATACGGCCCGCATCTTCATACGCTAAAGACTAAAATCATTTCTACCATTGAATTTCTCAATTTCATATTTTGCCGCCATGACGAGAAAACCCAAGATTAAATAAACAGAGGTACAACCTGTAAAATATGAAACCAATCGATAACCAAGCTCAAAATAAATCCAAAAGAGCAAACTTGATCAGTTCAATAAATACCGAGAATAACCCAATAGCTTTGATACCAATTTGTTAAAGAATTGGCATCATAAGCGAATATCGTGTCCAATTTTTCGGTTGCACAAATTAATAATAATGGGTAGCGGCAAAAGTAATAAGCAAGAAGAAATTAAATAGCACACTGATGATTTAAGTGGTTCAACTTTTCAATGTGAAAAGTCTACTCCACTGACGACGGCACACCGAGGAAAAAATCCACTAATAACCAAACGGAGATACAAACACCAATTACCAGAGCTTCACAAATTATACCAAATTCCAAAATCAACCCACAAAATATCCCCTCTAATTTACTAGTAATATATATAGCAAGATAAATTAACAAACTTGCTATTAAATCAAATATTACCGTACAAATGAAACAAACACCACAAATGGAAACTAAAATGGACAGTTTTGTCCTTGGGCTGATTTTTCTCTGCTCTCTTAGTTGGTTACCGTTTTCTTTCTTCTTCGTCACGCTTTTTCTTCTCTATGGCTGTTTTTCTTTGGTGGAACACAAAACCCTCTGCTCCCTGTTTTCTATTTTGGCTGCAGCTTTCTCTTATCTCACGCAGAAAACTTTAGATATATATATATATATAGGAATAGGCTAAGGGTTATATTTAGGCAGATGGGCTTTGGACTTAATATTTGTTTTGGGCCACTATTAACAAGTTTTAATCTAACTCCGTAAGATATCATAAGTATGTATCAAGGATAAAAATAACCTACTAATTATGATAAAATGTACAAAAAATTATTAACTTAACACAACAAATCCTAACTATTAAAAAGTGAGTTAGAGATTAATTCAAAATTTTAAAAACGTTAGAAGCGATGTACTTGAACATACACATACGTTTTTGTCAAGACAAAAAACAGAACATACATGTAAATATTTTTGAGTTTTTTTAAGTGTTTTTAAATTAATTGTTATGTATTTAAATTTATATTTTTTGAATTAGATTGATTTAAAAAACACATAATAAATCAAAAATATACACATGTGTATTAACGTGTTATATTATGACACTTTTTTAAAATTTTAAATTTTTGATCAATTTTACAATAATTAATAGATTTATAATATTTCATCCAAAAATTAATAAAATTTTATATATTTTAATTTTAATTAGTACATACACTTTTCCCATAAATACTATCAAAAGTTAAATTAAAATTCATATAAAAAAAATTACCCACTGAAATTCAAAACTATTATCAAAAGTGGCTACAAAACATAAGTTATAAGTTATTTATAAAATTATTCAAATCTTTCTTAATTAATTGTATAAGATATGTTCTCTATTTAAATTACTTAAATGTAAAAGAAATCATTTAACTGCTTTATAACACGTTTAGAAGAGAATATAAGAGAAGAGTCCAAGAGAGTACGAGAGCTGAAAATGAAAGAAAGTAATCATTGGATTACATAATAAGTATAGTGTGCATACAAGGTTACTTATAATAAGTAAACTATGAGTGTAGAGTATAACAAACTCTGTGATATGACATGACAAACTGCCCATGTTTATTTTACCGTAAGAAGACCTTGGTAGAACTTTGAGCTTAATTTTTAACTCAACAAACCGTGTACTAGGTAGAGCTTAATTAATATATATACAACTTGTTATTCTTAAGGTGTATACTCAACATGTAATGCACCACTTAATATCTTCTCGCAAATAAGGTAAAAGTTTATCTCCATGTGTTTTGTTTTGGTATGGAACATCGGGTGTTTGTTTATATAACCAACAATCACATTATCACAATCAACAACATATACTGCAATCAAGTTAACTTTTAATTCATTCAATACTTTTGGATCCACATTATCCCACACATTGCATAAGTCAAAGTTCTAAACTCTTCTAAACTCAACTTATGTTAAAGGATTTGAGATACTACTTTATGCTTCCTTCAGTGCCAAGCAAGAAACACACAATAACCCTTAGTAGACCGCCTGTCATCACTTTTAGAAGTCCAATCAACGTCTATGTATATGATGAGGCTCAAAGTAGAGAACTAGTGTAACATAAGGCCATGACTTGATATACCCTTAAGATACATTAAGAGACATTTAGTTGTTATCGAGTGAGACAATATAGGTTGTTGAAGGTATTGACATTGTTTATTGATAACAAACAATATTTTGGTTATTTGAGAGTGTAATACTGAAAAGCTCCTACAACTGTTTGATAAAGTAAAGCATCAACCAAAATCTCATCATGAGTGTGGAGACTATCTTAAGACTTATTGAGTTGAACTCTATCTATTAAGTCATTGATGTATTTGAATTGATTTAAATGCAACCCTTCACTAGTATGAATAACCTCAACTCTAAGAAATAAGCTTAATTCACCAAGATCATTTAATAAGAACAATGAATTCAACTTACTAATCAATACAGAAATTTAGTCATCATTGTTATTTGTAAGTAAGATATTATCAATATAGATGAGAATAACCACACAAAAATACCATGATGGTTATAAGTTATCATAGATGCATCAACATTAGAACCATGAAAACTCCAACTGCAAAAAGAACCATTTAGTTTCAATTACCAAGCTCTGGGAGCTTGTTTTAGACCATAAATTGTTTTTTTAAGCTTGCAAACATGGTTAGAAAAATGAGCATCTTCAAAATTAATTGATTGAGCCAAAACAACTCCTCCTATATATTATTATTTAAGAAAGATGTGTTAAGTACGTCTAACTATTTGATCTTCCAACCTTGAGAAAGTGTCAAGCTCAAAACAAGCCTGATTGTGATGGGTTTGACCATTAGATTAAAAGTCTTATTATAATCCACCCTTTTAGTTTATTGGAATCTTTTTACTACAAATCTATACTTATATTTGTCTATAATTCTACCATCTATATGTTTGTTTTTAAAAACCCACTTATTTCCAATAATCACGCTTCTCTAAGGAGGTGCAACTATCTCCTATGTGAAATTCTTGATCAATGAGTTATATTCACTCTATATAGTATCCTTCCACACTATGATTTTAAGAGTTTCTCTTACATAAGTGGGCTCAGGTACAATACTAAAAGAAATGTCTTTGACTTGTATATGTCTTTCTCAACCTTTATGATTATCTTATGAGCATTGGTGAGTGTAGGTGGTCTATGTATACTAGTAGTGGCTAGAGGAATAACAATAGTAAGTTAAATACCCCAAAGATTAAAGACATTAAATGTCTTAATTAAAGGTGGGTCATGAGAGCTAGTGATAAGTGATTAAGTATAAGAAATGATAGTGTCCAATAAAGGTAATGGTAAAGACTCAAGAGATGGTGTGTTATATGGAGAAGTGACATGAACAAGAGATTGGCAAGGAGAGAAAGAAATAGGTGAAGAAAAATTGGATGCATAAAAGGAATTGGTGATGATTATATAAGTAAAGATTGAAAGTATATAGGATGATAACAGGTCATGAGGAAAAAATCAAAAGTGGAATGACTTTTGGTTTAATGAAGGCAACTAGAATAGACACAAGCATAGGTACAGAAGAAGTACCAAAGGTAGAATCGATAGCAGTGTCACTAGAGGACAAAATAAGAAAAATAAAGATAGTTTCATTAAATCTAACATGTGTTGAAATATAGATTTATATTATTCAAATGGTATCATCAAATTATCCATAACATTGTGAGATTAATGACCAAGAAAATAAAGCAAGCACTAAATGACCCAATTTAAGAGTTGATTCAAGGCTAAAAGGTGTCACAAAAAGAGTATAATTCATGCTAAGTGCCAGATCAAGAAATAAGAATACTGATTCAAGAAAATGGATCTATATCACGCTATGATTTATAACCCATCTCAGTATGAGGCTCTTGGAATGCAATTTGTTTTCTAGTTTTCTAGGCTCTTAAAATCATTTTTCTTAACGATAGATCTGATCAGAACATGTCTATCCTTTTTTATTACTATCTTTTTATTGTTATCTTTTATTAATGGTATCTTTTATTAGAATATTGGTTTTCTTTTTTAGGGTTTACACTTTATTTTATTGCTTTAAATAACTATAGCTTGCTATTAAGCATGAAATTTAGATTAATAAAATACATTTGATTTATATCAAAATGAAGAACTTTTTGCCTCTTTTGTTCCTCTACAAACCGACTTATCAAGGGATTTGCAAACATTTTGGTATCTTATCATCAAATCTTTAGAGAGTAAAATCTATAAAGTTAAGGTGAGACTTATAATTTAAGTATTAATTTTTTAGATTTATTTTAATTTATTGTTGGGTCTTTGGTCGGGTCTCTTAAAGTTCTTAAACCAATTCGTGTTTGTGGGTTTTAAGGATCATATTCACAAGGTCTCATCATACTGATGCATGTGGGTCAATCCTACTTATAACGAAATAAGACCTACTCCACATGGCATGAGATTGTCCACTCTGATCCATAGTTGTAGGTTCAATGAGCCCATAGTCATGACTTGATAGTTCAATAGGCCCATAGCCATGGCTTAATAGTTCAACAGGATCTTAAGGCTTTACTTCTAGGTAGAATCCTCAAAATGAGTTATACCATGTCAGAGTGCTCAACCTTATAAGAACAACACCATTTATTTACTTAAGCAATATAGGATATATCTAGGCACACTACATCATACATCCCTAGTTAAGAAATCTTACGTCCTCATAAAAACGCAAGCCCATATAGTCTAGTAGAGTTATGGCTTTGATACCAATTGATATAGGAGAGTCAATCTCTCTACTTATAACGGGACATAACCCATTCTATATGACACGAGTCTATTTACTTTTGTCCATAATTACAAGTTTAGTTGGTCCATGGCCATTACTCGATATTTCAAGTAGCTTATGGCCATAACTTGATATTTCAATAGGAATTCATGACTTTTCATCTAGGAAGAAACCCCAAAATGTGTCATACTATGTAAAAGTGCTCACCTCTTATAAGCACATTACCACTTAGCTTCCAAAGCAATGTAAGACATGTGCATGTACACTGTATCATACACCTCTAGAACACGATCCTTGAAACCCATAAATGCAAATTGGTTTGAGAATTCTAAGAGACAAGGCCAAAAACCTAATGATAAATTGAAATAGATCACAAAAAACTAATAATCAGATTATAGCACTCGCATTGACTCTATTTATATTAATCACCAAAGATTGAATGATGATAGGATATCAAAAGGTTTAAAAATCACTTAATAAGTCAGTTTGTAAAGGAACAAAATAGGTAAAAAGCTCTCAACTTTGATATAAATAAAATGTATCATTAAAATTTGAGTTCTATATTTAACAACCAACTACAACTATTTAAAGTAACCAAATAGAGTATAAAACCTAAAAAAAGATAACCAATTTCTTAATAAAATATATCACTAACAAAAGATAACAATAATAAAGGATTATAACAAGAAAAGGATAGACATGTTCTGATCAAGTCTATCACGAGAAAAAACAATTTTAACTACAGATGTCGCGACATACGTTATATCATATTGTAATTCCATTTAGAAACTGGAAAATAAATTGTATCTCAAGAGCCTCATAACATGATGGACTATATATTATGCTACAGTGTGGATCCACTTTCTTGAATTAACACTCTTATTTCTTGGCTTGTCCCTTGGCACAAGCTATGATCTTTTTTTGACATCCTTTGGCCTTGAATCAAATCTTGAATTGGTCCATTTAATACTTCCTTGAGTTTCTTGGTCATTAATCTTGCAATCTCACAAATTATTTGATGATGCCCATTGGATCGTATCATTGACTCTTTTGAACACTGGTTCTAAACCCTTATGGTTACTAGCATACCCAAGGAAAACATATGGTAATGGTCAAGGTTCAAGTTTAGAGTGAGTGTATGATCTGAGGATAGGAAAACACATACATCTAGAGGTTCTAAAGTATGCCTGGGAAAGTTTAGTGTGAAATAAGAGTTCATAGGGACTGGACAAGTCAAGTTTTTTGTATGGAAGTCTATTTATAGGATGCACAACAGTTTTAAATCAAAATTCCCAATAATACATAGAAACTCTAGATCTCATCAATATTGTTAAACCAGTTTTAATAACATGTATGTTCTTGCACAAAACTACACCATTCTATGTATAAGGACATGGAATTATATGTATGTAACCACTTTGGAACAAGTGAGTGTCAAGTGATTTTAACTCAATATTATCATTACTTTAAAGACTTAATCTTAACATTAAAATGTATTTCCATCATATTTTCAAAACAAATGAAAAGTTATGTAACCTATGTTTTATTGCTAGGTATATAAAGTCATTGAAAACATGAATAATCATCAACAAATAACAAAAAATACTTCATATAATTTACTAAATTCACAGGTGAAGATCCTCACAAATCAACATGCACAATGTCAAAAGGCAAAGATGATATGATATGAACATTTGCTAGCAGTAGCTTATAAGACTTCCTTAGTTGATAGGCACTACATAACTCAGGCAAGCTATTTGGTTGCAATATTACTTTTTTTTTACAAATTTGACATTGTATATTTTCAAATTTATTGTTTTTGTCTCGATCTAGACTTGAACTAGTGTTAGATCCAATATCAGAGCTACTATATATATAATGAATATTGAATTGTTAAGAAGTGACATTTTGTTTATGAACAATATGATGAGACTTGGCTTGATGATAATGTTGAGTATAATTAGCTTAAACTACTAGAAAATTAGGAAAATTCATTCAATCACGTCTATCCTACATCCTTATTTGAATGAATGCTTCATCTAAAGTCAACACATGTTTTTTGCTTATGATCATGGTGATAAGATAAGTGTAATTTCTATCTAATCTACCAAGAACATATATCAATTGTTCTATATCAATGTCTATATATTGTATTGATAAATGAGATCTTTGACATTGTCTATATATTGCTCCATTATTAGTGTGACTTTAGAAAGTGTTTGCAACCTACAACATAGATCCATAAATCTAGCTCGAGAGTTATCATTGAAAGGCTTAACTAAGGCATTCTAGTATTCAAGAGTTGTGGATTTTCCAATCAAATTTTTCAAAAAAGATAGTTTGATTGTATGGAATAAATTCAATTCTTCACTATATTTTTCTGAGTGTACCACAAAATATAGTTGGTACTTTCTTTAAACGTTTATATAAAGTAGTAACTTCATCAAATCCTATAACAATGATTATTTTCTTGATAAATCTTATTGGTATTGAGCTAGATTCATCAATCAATTTATGCAATCGAAAGATTGAAATAACCTATTTTAGCTTTTCTTCCAAATTAGATAACTAGTTTCATCTAATTTTAATGAAAAACTATGATTAATTGGATATGTAGATAGTATTGTTGTATTAAGTTGTGTTAATTATTGTTGTTTAGCAGTTGAGAGAGCAATAGCTACACTGTTATCTTAATCAGCGAAAACAAAATGAGGTAGAGATGCCATTAAAGGCTTTGATACCATGAAAGCTCTATAACAAGCTTAGAAGATAATATAGGAGAAAAACAGAGAGTGAAAGATAACTAAAAGTAGAAGAAAGTGATCATTGTATAACATATCAAGTATAATTCATATACAAGGCTATTTATATCATAACATGCAAACTATAGCCGTAAAGTGTAACAAACTCTATGACATGGCATAGAAAATTGCTCTACTTTAATATCGTATGTTCAACTAAATCTAATTCTTTCAATAAGTACAGTTAAAAATTATATAAAATGCATATAATTTTAGTAAGTAGGTTGGATTGTAAGTTAAAAAAAATGTGTATAATCCGCTCATCATTAAAGTATATGATATTCTTTATGAAAAATTTATACATCATTCATCTTTAGTTATTAAAAAATACTACACCACAATAATATATATATAACTCAATACTTTTATATTTTATTTTGAAAAGGAAGGAGGCATGTATTTTCACTCTAATTTGAGAAATATTAATATCATATATATACCAAAATTATTTTGAAAATAGAAAAAAATGATTCATTTTCTTTCACATCTGTAGATCTTTGGCATTTATATTTTATATTATCATCAAAATCAAAAATATTAATTAATGTACTTACGAGGGTACTACTGCAATATATAAACTTTGAATATTGATCATTAGGTTAATATTATTATTTTTAATTTGTTTTAATTATTACCCTATATTGCTTTATCATATGTTATGTTTGTTTATTGCTTAGTGACTATGCATTTATATTAGCACCATGCATCAAGAAATTCAGAAATATTAATTATAATGAAATAGAACAAAGTATGCATTAATTGGACTATAACATCGGGGGATCATTATGCTTTATACAAAGAAAGAGGATTTATTAATTAATTTTCATTAATATTATTCTATCTATATAGTTTACTCATCAGTCCCTTTCTAAATAATTAATTTAAAATAAGTAAACAATTACAAAAAAATTTAAAAAAGTCAGGAGTATTTATAAACATTGCTCACGTATAATAATTCTCATATTATGAATTATATATTTTTCATTACAGTGAATTATATCCCTTAATATATAAAAGATGATGTTACTTAACATAATATTTAAATTAGATTATCGATGTCGTTTGATTCTTTTAATTAAAAATTATATCATTTAATTTTGTTATTTAATAAAAGAGATAAAGATAAATTAATAGAAATTTTCAATGGAATTAATTACAAATGCCTCCCTCCATCCTCGTTGAAACAATTAAAATGTTATATATGTTCGATAAATAACAACTACATTCATCCTTGTCATTATTTCTTAAATTTTTAATTAAATTATTTACAATAAAATTAATAAAAATATAAAATTTAAGAAAAGATATTGTAATAAAATAATAATAAAAAATATAATTATTTGTTTTTTTTAAATTAATTAAAAATTATTGTTTTAACAGTTTTAAAAAGCCTTAAAGAATTATATAATAAATTTTTTTTTAATATAAATGATAAAAAAAAACTTTGATTTACTATGTTGTAGTGAACTTTAACATCTTCCACGTATCCCTTTAGGAGTAAGATAGAATCTGAATTGTTAACAAAAAAAAACAAAAAAAAATAATAATTACAAGACATGCCGGTGACACATGCTTGGTATAGATCGATCATTCATTTTCAATGTTTTATAATGTTTTGTAGAATTAGTCTCTTCCTTTTATATATTTTATATTTTGATATGTAAATTATTTTCAATATTTAATTTGCATCAATAATTGTGCGTGCGTGCGTGGACTATAATTTCTATCTCTCTTTTACATTTTCCTTACCTTGTCCTTTTCCACAATTTCTTTATCATCAATTAATAAATCACAAAAATACAAAAGAATAAATCAGTATGGCTGAAAGACAAAAATAGTTCAAATAATATTTAACAAGTTTTTTAATAAATAATTATACACTTGCCTATTAATAAGAATCAAAATAACTCACAACCACTGTTATACATACATATGAATAAAAAATATTATTATTACATTATAAAATAATTGATAAAAATAAAATTATAAATTATAAATACTTTCGTACAAATTTTATGAGAGAATAATATATATATATATATATATATTTAAAAAATAACAATTACATCGTTTTTTGTTATTATTTTAAATTTTTACAAGTGATGTGTTTACAAATAAAAAAATTGATAAAAACAAAAAAAAATAAAATTTGAGAGAAGATTTTGTAATAAAATAATAAGGAAAGAGAGATGATTATAATTTTTTAAAGATGAATTACGTATTTACTTGTAATGAAAATAGACTTCATCTGAAAGTAATTAGGTTTTATCTAGAAGAAGGTGACCTTAAAAAAAAAGAGAAGAAAAAAAAGAAGATATTTTTGAATTTTCTTTGAAAAAGTAAGCAAAATACGTTAATAATCAATTATCCTACAAATTTAAATAATTACAAAATTATCTTTTATTTTTTTATTTTTATCTTTTTTATAAAATACAAATGGTAAGTTTGAAATTATTTTTAAATTATGGGTAGGAAGTGGTAAATACTTTGAGTGTGAAATGATTATATATACTTTTGTACTGTCATTGTCACGGTTCATTTGATTCACAAGATAATTAGTTACTGAAAATAATTTTTCCTGACACGAATTATATATTAGACTAAATAATTCATGAAGCCCGGTGTATCTCACAAATATATACATCCGTAAAGTTGGACTCAATTGATTAAGGGTTCAACCATTTCTATCCAACGGCCAGAAATTAGTAAAATGATCAAAGAAAATGACACTCTTTCTCTCCCTTCTTTTCTTCCTTATTTTATAATATTCTTTTAATAATTAAGAACAAATTGATGATGTTTCAAATTAAAATATTATTGTAACTACTAATGCAATGTCAGTGTCTAGTTAATAAATCTCTTACTACATCTCAAAGTAACTGACGCATAAAGTTCACAACTTGGTTACTTTATTGTTTTTTTTTATATTTTGGGCATGAAATTTTCCTGGAAGTTCATGCATATTATCCAAATTTTGAATTTTTACATTTGTTTTTTTAAAAAAGAGACAAGCTCATCCTGGGAGAGAAAAAAAAACCAAAGATCTAATATATTTTTATTATATATAAATCTACTTAAAAATTCAGCCTTAATTTTGAATTCAAAAATCAATTTATAAGTTAAAAGATTATCCAGACTTATAAGCAACACTTTTGTCTTACTCTTTACCAATACGAGACTTAATATCCCCCTCCACATCAACTAAAGTTCGAATTTACGACACGAGGGTTGATGGGAGTACAAAAAAACTAAGAATCTAGCTCTGATATCAACTTAGAAACATGTGTCTAACTCTAAACCCAAAAATCAACTTGTGAGTTAAAGGGTTGCCCAGACTTATAAACAGCACCGTTGTCTTACTCTTGACCGATATGAGACTTAACAAATCTAATGAGATAGATAGAAATCGAAACATACTTTAATCAGGAAAAAATCTTAAGTATAATATTTCATATATTTTTTATTAATATTAATCGTTAATTTCGTTTTAATTTTTAATACATTATTTTTATAAAAATAAAAAATTAAAAAAAATTAATTTCACTACGTATTCGTATTAAATTATAAGCATGATTCTCTTCTAACGAGGGGTTATAACTTATAGAATGTGAGAAACCAAGGGTTGTAAGTATAAGAGTACAATATTCTCTTATAAATTTTTTAATATATTATTGCATGTATAACTAATAGATAAAACACCTTTGTTGCATAAAAGGAGTACAATTTTGAATATATTATTACAAGCATGTATCACTTGTAGATAAAACACCTTTGATGCATAAAAGTTTACCTTATGGCCATATATTTGATAATTATGGATAATATATAAAGTGATTTACTAAAAACAATACAAATAATTTTGAACTGTCAAGACCTAATATATCTAATACCATTTTTATTTTTTTATTATTTTAATATGAAACTTTCATTTTTAAAGTTAAATTCATATATCATATATATTTTTTTATTTATTTTTAAATAACATTACATTTACATACATACCTGTCTATATATTTTATCTTTATGTTTTTGGTGTTTAATTTTGTAATTTGGTAGATATCTACTCCACAGTGAACACTTTATGTCGCACGTTACCTTTTGATCTTACAAATATATATATATATATATATATATATATATATATATATATATATATATATTTAAGAGAGCTTCTGTCATAAAATTGGATTAAAGCTTTATATATATATATATATGTAAAAGAAGAAGAATCTTTATAGAGCAGTAGTGCTTGCTCAACATGAAGATGATATTGTCTTGAGAAAATGAGAAGATAGTGGCCAAATACATCAGCAATGGAGACTAAAAGTCCATTAATTAAAACATAGAGAAGGAAATTATATATACCCATGAAAATTAAAGCTGACAAATATTGTATGGTGGTGGAAAATTATTGAAAGAGTCATAATTGATGTTTCCTACTAACTAAAAAAGATGGGAGATATAGAATACATATATAATAGTAATAGGAAGGCTAGGTTTTGATGGTTTCATAAAGGACAATCCATCATCAGTCATGCCCATTGAGCCCCCACTACTTCCTTTTTTCGCGCTTATAGACTAAAGCTCCCATTTCACTCATCAACTAATTCATTGGAGCTCAAAAAGAATTAAAATTAATATATTATTATATAACAAAATATCATCTCATTTTTTTTATTAGATACAATTATATAATATAACTATAATTATTAATAATAATTTATATCATAAATTAAATTTTCTCAAAATTATTATTATCCTTGTATCAGTTAACTTTTCAAGTCACGGGGTTGACCAAAGAAATTTTTTTCTACTTGATAGCTGTTATATATAGTCTTTCTAGAGTAAATAATAAATTTGTCAAACATTCTATTTTCTAACATTTTAAATTATTTAACTTCATTTAAAATTATTCTAACCCAATGACGAACATCCTGCTTTTCCTCACCTTCTTGCTTTACTCGTTACCCACTCTAGGGTAAAATTTGGGTGCCAAGCATGCTATTAATTTAGCAGGGATTTTAACCTTGCTTTTTGTTAATGACTCCCTTGTTTAAACTAATTATTTAATAGGTTTTTAAAATATGTTGTTACAATTTCGTAAAAATTATTATCGAAATTTATTTTGATAATTTTAAATCAAATTTTTAAGGGATAAAATGAATATTTTTAAAAATATTCATTTTTTATTAAAATTAATATAATAAATAATTATTTCACTTGTTTGGTTGATGGAGTTTATTTTAAGAGAATAGCAGTATGATCCAATCAGACCGACCTGAATTCCTTCCTAGAACCTTTGTATATTTGAATAAAATAGTAACTAGATTTTATAAAATAATTATCAACAAAATTCCAGTAGTTTGATCCCATGTTCTCTATCTATCATACCATGCAGTCCTCGAACATTAATTTAATTTGGGAACAATGCTAAATAGTCCCATTCTTCCCAATTCCCATACACACCGATGGGTTTTTTTTTTTTTTAAATCTATCCATCAGTTAAAATTTATGTATATTTTTATTTTTAAAGTTTGATTGATATGTAAGTTTTAAAATTATATAAACTGATTTGATAATTTAATTATAGGTTTTAAAAAAATAAAATCAAACCAAATATATTCTTTTAATACATTAATATTTTTTTTAATAAAAATTTATTATTTATTTATATACTTACATATTATATTTTCTATTATTATTAAATTATAATTATAATTATACTAAAATTTCATCCAAAATATACATAAAAATAAAATGCAACTAAAATATAACTTAAAATATTATCCAATGAATATCTAACAATTTATGTAAATATTAACAAATTATTTAGCATTATACACTTAGCTCACCATGAAGTATTTTTTTTTACGATGAATGTTAGTGTTTTTTTACGTCAATAAACATATTTATTTAATTTTGTTTCCTTTTTTCTTCCTTTAAAAAATTATATTGCATGTGTTTCAATTAAAATAGTCTTTTATATAGGTATAAAATCATTAAATCAATCGTCCAAGCTAAATGTAGGTAGACTAAATTATTGAATTTTTCAAAATCATAAAAATAAAATCAACTTGTAAAATAACCCAATAAAAAATCTAATCCCACCCAATACATATGTACTAGTTCTTTCATAGCATGCATTATTGTATTAATTATTCTCAAAAAATTAAAATAAATAACATAAAAAATTCACCTATAAATTTACAAGCTTGTACTTCACACTTTTAATGTTAAAGATGTAGGAAAAAATTGATGAGAATGAGAATTAAAGATGAAATTTCATTTATTATTGTAAAAGGTGAAAGATTTAAGGAGTTTATTAAAGAATTGCAACATTTATTTAAAATCCCTTTTTTGTAGATCATTGCAAGAGATTGTTTGGATTTGTAAGTTATTGAAATAGTGAAACTGAAAGAGTTGTTAATAGAACTAATCAAAATATATGTTAGATTTTATGTTATTTATGTTTAACTGCTTATTTTATTTATAGTGGTTAGAATTTACAAAAACAAATCTTAAACTTTTGTCATGTTCTAAATCACAAAGGTGATACATTTGGTATGAAGCATGTTTAATATAATGAGGTATTGATAGGATATTTTGCATTATAGTTAACAATATAAGTTCTAATGGTATGCCCTTACTTATGTGAAGAAATTTATTAATGGCTGAGGTAGTAGAATTTTAGAGTTAAATCACTTGCACATGCGATGTGGTGCACATATTTTGAATTTAAATATTGAGTAAGCCAATTTAAAAGACTATAATATATTAATAAATAGAATTTGTGTTGTTGTAAGATATATGAGAGGATCACCAATTAGACTTTAAAAATTTAAGAGTGTTGTTGAGATAGAAAAACTTTATCCTCAAAAACTTGTTTACTTAGATATTTCGATAAGGTGGAGTTCAAATTATTTGATGTTGGATTCTACAATATATTTTCAAAAAGCATTTGAGAGGTTAGAGATCATTAATTTAGGTTACTATCAAGATTTTTTTCAATATAGAATTAAACAAGCTCTTACTACAATTTATTGAGATAATGCAAAACATTTTATCCAATTTTTGAAATTTTTTAATAAGGAAACTTTAATGTTTTCTGGATCATTGTATGTGACTTCTAATTTCTTCTTAGATCATATTTGTTTCATTCATGATTAACTTGATATGTGGAGTAAATATGTTAATTACATTATGATAAAGATGACTAGTGAGATGAAGATAAAGTTTGAAAAATATTGGAGAATAGTAGCTAAAATGAATATGATGTCATTTGTCTCTATTTTGCTTGATCCAAGGCACAAAGAGTTTTTTGTAATCTATGTTTGCTAGAATTGTATAATGAGGATGAGATTGAGGCATCAATGAGTTCAAAAATTGTGAAAAAACTTTGGAAGATATGTATGAGGAGTATCATAAAGCTTATTTTCTTAAAGTATAGAAGAATCTTCTCAACTTGTAGAAATAGGTACAAAAGTTTTTAGTTAATTAGCAATGCATTTCAACTTTATGTTTCTCATAAGAGAAAACATTTAAAAGAAGTTCATATCATGGAAAACAAATCTGAGGTATAAAAATACTTGCAAGAAATATTGATTTTTATAGATGATGAGAAAATTGATCTTTTAAGTTAATGAAATGTTTAGTCTTCAAGATTCAAGATTTTTTCTTTGATAGCTCTAGATGTATTGGTCATACTCGTACCTACTGTAGCATCTAAATCAACATTTCCCACTGATGGTCGTACAATTAGTCCATACAGGAGTTCCTTATCTTCTAAAGCTGTTTTTTATGTAATTTTTCATTTTATAGGTTAAAATTATGAATTTGATGTTATCCAATCCAACTAATCCGATTGGATTTAGATTCAGTTTTGTTCAGATTGATATTTACAGTGGATCATATTCAAATTAAATAATTTATAATTTATTTAGAATTGGATTGGACTCAAATTGCCTTAAAATTGACAATTTTGATCCGATGTTTAACTCTACCACATAGCCAAATTTGTGGTAAAGCAATAGGCTACGTGAAGTGAGAAGTCATAAATTCTGATAGTTTGGTGATATTTCAAACGTGAATACAAAGTTAATTTTTTTTCAGCAATATTATAGATAGACTTGTTTTAGCATCGTAAACATTTGTTCCTAAATATATTTTTAGAATAATTATTGTCCATTTATCTCTTTTTCGATATTATCCCATGATGATGCTTATCTCATGACTTAACACTTACTAGACTTGCTTTATAAAGATTTTTGGTGTCTGGGACCATTCTTTACCTTTCATGTAAGATGCACTAAATTACACCCAACATGATGCGATACTGATTATATTTAGTTAATGATAATTAGCACAAAGACAACAAGGCCTAACAAGAATCACAAAATAATAATAAACAAACCAAACTAAAAGACTACTAAAGCACGTACGATCAAGAAAGTTTTTAGCTTAAATAACTTCATTTTTAATAAATTAATCAATATTTTAACTAGTAATAACTCATCATAAAACTCATAGTTTTATACCAAATTATCTAATAAAAAGACCAAAAGACTAATTTCATAACTTCAATAAAATCCCATTACATCTCTGATAGCCACCACTAACGACCCTATCAATGCTCTAGCAACCATCGTTGGCCACCCCACTGGTTCTCCAACAGCCATTACAATGATCCCGTCATAAGTGTATGTAACATGTTGTATAAAAATATATAAGGGATGTAGTACGTTACATACAAGGTAGAGATAGATGTAACATATTACATACAAAGATATAAGTGGATGTAACAGGTTACATCTGGTGGCTAGCCAAAACTACAATGAATGCAATATATTACATATAAAAAATACATATAGATATAACATATCATATCTGGTAAATCATCGGTGATGGTTTTCGAAACTCCAGTGGGTCGCCAACCACGATCGCCAAAACTCTGTCAATAGTGGCTATCAAAAATATCATGAGATGTGATCTTATTTTTATTTTATTGAATTATATTTTCAATATATTTTAGTTTTTTATTAGTACGAAACTAAGTTTTGGGATATAGTTTTGATAGTTTGAGAAAATTGATTAAAAACACTCTATATTATATCAATATTCTCCTACCAAAGAAGCCACCACTTTAGTCAAAGGCCACACCAAGTGTATGTCAATCATATCGGACACCACCAATGATTGTACCTGGATCAAACACCTCTCAATTAAAAATAACAACATTCCTCCCTTTGTAGATAGGCCAAAAGGCAATAACAACAACCCCTAAGAGCCTATCACCATTAGAACTTACCCTAATGACCTCTTCATTGTATTTGATATGGATGTTGACTTAAACAAACAACTCCTAAGCCAATACCTAAAAACTCAATTGACTTGAAATGGTAATGGTTTAAAGTATGCAATATTCACCATTTTCCAGTTAAATGAAGATTTTGTGTGTGGGTAGTTAAATAATTAGACATGTTTGATTTTGTTTATTTAATTGAGTGTAGAGTCGTCTAGGAGCCCTAGATAGAACATATTAAGGTAGTACATACGTTTACTAGAAGTTGAATAACCAAGATATAGGATAAGGAAAAATAAAATTGTAACAAATGTATTAGGTGCTTGCTCTCCAGATATGCAGTTTACCTATGTTTTACTTGGATGAGAGGATTCTGCACATGATGGTCGAGTGCTTAAAGATGCTTTGACTAGAAAAAATGCTTGGACTCCTAAAAATGTGTTGGGTTGTTCTTAGAAGTCCATTTTATGATATCAAAACCCAAAGTTAAATTATTTCAGTATGTTGAATGCTTTGTAATTTTATCCATAGAGAAATGACGGTAGATCCTATGAAAAACTAATTTAATATTTTGAATCTCATCATTGAGAATTTAGATGATGATGAGGATGAAGATAACTTTATTGAAGCTGTTGAGTCATCAAAAAGTATATATGATGATTATGTGAAGACAATTTGTGCAAATTATAATTTTTAATTTTTTTTATTAACATTAGTATAATATTAAAACTTAGTGCATATCTTGTAACATGTTTTGTAGAAAGATAAAGAAGCAATTGAGCTACTTGGAAGGTTATTCCCTTTTTATAATGCATTGGGTGACATATATGGAAAAGATCGTGCTAACGGAGCAAATGCAGGTAATGTTGAAGATGAAGAAGAAATACTTATTGACCACAAATTATGAAGGAAAAAAAGGAAATGAACATGAATTTGGGAAGCATAAGTTCAACTATATGAGGAAAATGAAGACATAGTTTTATAATTGTCACTTAAGTGTAAAAGTCGATAACTAGCATACATGAATACTTTGATAAATTGAGAGATAATGGATATTTTAGTAACTTCACATGTAAATTTGGGCTCAACTGCTATCGCTAACATTTTATTTATACTAGCTCATGGGCTAGATTCTTTTGGTTTATTATGCATCTGAGCTCTCTTCTAGGGTTTGATTATCTCTTCTTTCTTGTGTTTTCTCTCTAGTTTTCCTAAAAGTTTATAAGGTTTCTTTTGTGTAAACAACTTGTCTTCTATAAGGAATACTTGTTTAGGGTTAAGATATGATTGTAATATCGCTTTAGGGTTTGATTGAGTCCTGAGTTTAGTTCGTTCTTATATCTTGTACATTATTGTAACTTTGATTGTTTTGACAATGGATTGTTCTTCTCATCGTTTCGTGGATAAGGTGTTAGTATCCAAATTATGTAAATCATTGGTGTTATTCCTTTCATTTATTTTTGTTTACTTCCTGATTATTATTATTATTATCATTTTCACGTTATGTGATTGTTTTGCGTTCACATGTTCTTAAGGAAGATTTGAGTGTTGTTCCCAACATAAGAGATGACATATGATGACTTTTTGGCATTCATGAAAGAACGACAAAATTAAGAATATAGATTGATTTTAATACCCCTCGTAATCCTAAGCATCGTCCCAGTGTGAAATGCCCCTCATAATTCTTTTCTTTTCCTTCAAATTTATATTCCTTATGAATTTGTTTCCTTCACATGGGCTATTTAAAACATCTAGTCATCACCTACCACATGGGTTGTTGCCTTGTAATAACTTGTGATGAAAATAATTGTTGTATCTACACTGCATAGGAGTTTCAACGGTAAGCCCTTCATTGATTTATGATCTGTTTCTTACCTCCACTGAGGATGATATGCGTCTCTCTTACTATTTATGTCTGGGGAGTATTGCATAATAGGAATGAGCTTCTTCATGAGAAGAGTGGTACGTCTGTTCATTTGCTTTTACAATGGATTAAGGTCATATGTGATGATTACAAAAGGTGAATTTGAAGGAAGTTAGTAGTGCCAATGGTGTCATTATAGCAAATAATAGGAAAAGCCTCATGTTGGGTACTAAAAGATTAATACTGATGCAACACTAAGTGAGACTAATAATGCAATGAAAACTGGTTTTGTTTGTAGGAATGAAGAAGGGTTCTGTGGGCAATTTTGCTAGCTTGTAGATGGGTAGAGGAGCAAGGTATCAATGTCCAATCATTATTGAAAGTGACTGACAATGAGTACAAATGATTGATAACTCTAAGCCTTGTTTTGCTACTGAGGGTGTTCTGGTTGAAATTAGGAATTTTGATAAGAGAGTTTAACCTAAGTTTGTATATGTCTCAAGGGAATGTAATATAGCTGCTCATTGGTGGCAAAACATGCTCTTGATTGTAAGCAGATCTTGTTTTGGTTTTCTGATTTTCTGAGGATATAATGAGATATGTTGATGTAGATGTATATGGTTCTGATAGTTAAATAAAACTTTCGGTTTGTTAATTAAAAAAAAAAGACAACTTCAACAGTCTTGAACGCTCAAGTCAAATGAAACTATGAAAGCCCAGCCAAGTATGAACAAATGACCTCATATAGTTGCCATTTCAAACTGGTTGCCAGGTTGGGGACTTGGGGGTTATGGTTGGTTTGAATTTTAGGCGAAACAACCTCCATGAAGAACAACTACACTCCTTGCTATCTTAATTCATTTTTTAACAGATTAAGAACAACCAAACAACGTCCATGAAGTGCTTCTTAAATTTGATTCACTTGTTAAAAAATACACACATAAGATGTTTTAAAAAATTTGGGAAACTGGGAGTGAAATCCAACATTGTACAGTAAGAAACTTCGTTTAAACAAGGGGGCAAAACAGGGGCAAAACAGGGGCAAAATGCAACAAGCTAAACTAAGAATAATCAAACAAAAGTCAGCACATCAGCCAGTTCCAGTGGCCATCAAGAACTCACCTTCGCATACAACCTCACCTCCAACATATGTTTTGCCTTCCATTTTGGCTATTCCAAATCGCTTTTGTAACTTAACAAGTGTCATTCTCATTACCAAAGTGTCTCCTGCAACGACCGGTTTTCGAAACCTCACTTTGTCTATTCCTGCAAAGAAAAAATTATCACGGGACCCTCCCACTTCAGGTTGCAGCATAACTAAGCCTCCAACCTGAGCCATTGCCTGAAACCAGCAGCATCAGAGTATATTCAAATGGCTGCCCATGCATGTAAGCTTGAAAGTGGCACACAACTGATTCAGTTGTCTAATGATTTACAATTTTTCAGCCAAAATGCATGTTTATCCTGCTCCATTTAAGTGTGCAATTACAAGTGCCACCAATGATCGGCGTAGAAAGGAAAATGAGTAAGCCGCAGAAAATGTGAGGATAAAGAAGTTAAAATTGTCCATTTTTCAAGCTTTAATCGGTAGCTCATACAATAACACACCAAAAACGAAACAGGCCAAGCAAAAGAAGAAAGATTCAAAAGACATAGAAAGCTAAAATAAAGAAGTGTCGACTTAAAAAAAAGGATTATTTTTACTAATGCTTAGCTGCTTGGCAGCAAGAACAAGTCAGACAATAAGATCAACGTGTGAAAAAAGTGGTCACAGATTTCTGATCGACATCATTGAAACTCAGACATACCCAGAGATTATTATATCACTCAAAAATACTCATGATTGGCCTTTTATCCATTTGCACTCTATAATATTGATTTTAATGACTTGCACAACCAACAAATATATTTTGTCCTAAATAACACATTAAGAATCTGATAACCATAACAAAGAGATCTCTGCTAATTGTATCAAACTGAGCAACAAGTTTCCTTTTCCATCAAAATGTAGGCACATTAGGTTTTTCGATTTGAGGAATATATATTGAAGGGACAATTTGAAGAAATCAAACCAATGATATAGTCCAAGCCTGCTATAACTGTCAGAACCAGCCAGGGAATTCAAGAATCGGTCTGATCCAATGCAGAGGCAGGTTAAATTTGAACTACATTTGATGGAATACATAATCAACAAACAAAAGTGTAAGAGTCGATGGAAAATAGTTCGCTCTTAGTGGCTAGTGAGAGCCAAGACCAAGGAGAGTTTGGTGGAGGTTGGTGTTGAGGGAATGCCATTGGCAGCAAGAGAGTCAGAGGCAGCACAAAGGCAGATTCAACTACCTAAGAATGTGACAGATTGATCAATTCGGTAGGGGCACTTGACTTTGACAATGATGGCAGTGGGTGGTGGGGATGGGCAGCTAACTACGGCTGTGTGTATGTTTGTTTGTGGATTTGGGATTTTTTTTAATGTTCTAAAAATCCAGCTTCTTTTTTTGGGTAAGAAATATGGGGCTAGGAAAGAGAATAGGATTCAGAATTAGGCCAATTACAATAGCATAGGCTCTATAATCTATTTATTTAGCAATTAAACATAATCCTACAAAAAAATAAAAATAAAATCAAAGTTCAATTTCATTTAAATCTCTAATCCTAATGCAATAAGAAATATAAAGGAAATAATTTTTTTAATAATTATTGGACTCGAATTACATAAATTCTAATTTTTATAAAATTATTAGAAATAAAATTACAATTTTTGTCCCAGGTTATAAACATAAATATAAAACAAACTTTGTGAAAACTAACATTCACAAATGTGAAATCAACTATGCAGCGGTTCACAACAGAAAAATTGCTACAAATGCCCAAATTTTCAGGTTTTTCATACATTTTCTACTTATGCCCTGTTTTAATAGATACTATATACACATTTCATAGGATTCATATATTTTCCACTTATACCATGTTCTCGTATATCTTCCGTACCACATGTTTTCATATACAATTTACTCATTGTTTTTATATATTCATATAATTTTCAAATAAATAAAGAACAACAAAAATGAATAGAACTAGCAACTTCCACCTTTACATAACCGATTTCTTCAACATTTTTTTCAAATAGCCTTAAGTGGGATTACTTTTCACTTATAGTAGCCTTAATTTTAGCATAAACTCTCATTATTATTTGTTCTTGGTATAACATTTATACTGATTGGATTGTCTGTTGTACCTGGTTGTAAGAGGTTACAACTGACCGGCCGTAACTCCTTGTAACATGTTTCAGAAAATCAGGGCATAGATGGAAAATGTGTAATTTTAGTTAATAGTGGGTTGAAATTAACTTGAAAGTTTGCATGAATGGAAAATGTTAAATTTTGGATAGATTTAGAGCATATATGTACATACAATTTATAACAAAAGTTTGGAGAAAAATTTGGTTAACTGAAAAAGTGTTAATAAGCCAAATGCAAAAGCAGCCAATGAAAAGTGAAAACAAAGTAATAGAGTACCTCGATCATTAGAACACCGGGCATAATAGGCCTCTCAGGGAAGTGGCCGGGAAAGAAATTGTCATTTATAGTGACATTCTTTATAGCAACAGCTGACACACCTGGATTGTATTCAATCACTCTATCCACTAAAAGAAACGGAAATCTACAATACCCATATAACTAAAACAACATTAGAACCCCAGAAAACACAATTATTATTTTTGAAAAAGAACAACAAAAAAGAGGAAAAATAAATTATTGGAAACAATCACCGATGGGGCAAGATTTCTCTTATCTGATTAATGTCCATAACTGTAGGAAAAGCTGGGTATTCTGCAAAAACCAGTTTGCTAAGCTTCATTTAGAGAGAGAGAGAGACCAAATTGAAAACAAAAATGTGAAAAACAACAAAAAATTACTCTTTTCAATGGGAATGTCCTGGTCAGCTTTGATGGGTTCATTTAAAGAACAATTTACGACCAAATTGGATTGGCTCCCAACTGATTTAAGGGAGAGAAAAGGAGATCTGGGGAGAGAGAGAAAAGTTGGAGTTAACTGTGAAGGATTAGTGGATCGATTGAGATACTGAACCGGGATGAAAGAAAGAATGGAGTTTGAGGTAGCTGTCATCTTTGAAAAGCATACAAAATTTCAGATTCACGGTGACAATGAAGAGGAGAAGAGATTGATTTAGAGTCAGAGTAACAGAAGAAAGAGGGAGTAGGTTTAAACTTTAAGTTGTTTGAACTGAACCAATGAAATATGAAGGGCATTTCCGACCAAAAATAAAGAAATATGAAGGGCATTTGCCTCGTGAACTCCGAAGGCCGGCCACTAAATCACAGAAACTGTGTACCAACAAGCCATTGTTGGGTCTCTAATAATTAAAAAATATATGAAAAAAGTTCAATCTAAGTAATAAACAAATACTATTGGCTTCATTAGAGAGAGGGGGACCTAATATTATTGGATTGGTACTTTCATTTTAATTTTTGTTTTAATTTTTAAGAGAATAATCATATCACATCATTTAAAATATAAATAGTTATTTAAAACTTAAATGATATATTATAATTATGTTAATAAGCATGAAAAGAAAAAAATACGTGCTAACTTAACCTCATGTTGCAATTACAGGGCTTTTTTTCTCCAAAAAAAAAAAAAAAAAACAGAATCTCAATACGAAAGAAGGTCACTGCTATATTAGATTTGAATCATATATTTTATTTTCCAATATAATAACAATATCCTTATATATAGTTAGATTTTCTTCAAAATTATTTTTTGAAGTTTTTACGGTATAAAATTCAATGGTTATCATTAATTAATATATTTATATCATTAAATTATTTTTTAATAATTATGTTATATTTTTGTAATAGATCTCTACGATCAATAATAAATGTATACCACGAATAAAAAGTTTAATGTTAGATTTATATCGATAATAAATACTGTGATAATAAATTTATCACAATAATGATAAGCTTGTATTATTAATAATATTTTAATATAATTTTTATTATTCGATAAAATTAAATGATATATTTATAAATTTCATAATAATTAAATAGTATATTTATTAGTTTATATTTTTTTATTAAATAATATTTATACACTAACAAATACATACTAATAGAGTTTGAGTATACAGTCTCTCAATGTATACAAAAAGTATATAGTTACGTTACTTAAAAAAAAATACTTCTAAGAAATGAAAATGGCTTTTGTATTTTTCTTTCCCCCTACGAAAATGGATTTTGTTCTTGTTACTTGTTACTTCCTCAAGTTCATTATTTTTTTCCTCGAATTTATAGGTTGGTTTTTGCCTTATCAAAAAAGAAAAAATTAAATTTGATTTTGGTCATTATCAAATTATTAATATAAATTTGAAAGCTAGAATATAACTTAATAGGTACTGTAATTAATTAAGTATGCTTAAAGAATAAAATCAATGAGGTTCATTATTAGTAATTAACAATTTTTTGGATGGAAGGTTGATAATTTAAATTTTAGAATCTTTATTTCTCGTTAGGATAAAGAAGGAAGCCAACAATGTACCTCTATTGGTATTCAACAAAAAATAAGGTGGTTCTCGTCTTTTTGTCTAACCAAAAGATGTATTGTAATTTAAAAGTTTAAATTATAGATTTAATTAATTTAGAAAAAGTGGATAGATAACTATACAAATTAAATTTAATTAAAATTTAACACAACGATTAGAAATGTACAGTGTGAAAGAAATAATGTGAAAATATAATAAAAAAAGAAAACCACAAATCTAATAGATCATCTAATCTATTTATTATAAAAATTAAGATTCAACTATAAAGAAATCTTAAAATAATGATAATCTTGGTTTTCTCAATTGATGAGACATTAAAAATGTTATTAAAAATGATTTTTATCAAAAATAAAGATTGTGTTCACTCTAAGTTTAAATTTATATAAACAAAATATAATACCTAATTGCAATCAATTCTTCAAGATAACTTGCTAATCTTGATTTGATGTTCAACCTTGAAACCTGATCTTAAATCTAACAATTACAGGTAGATTTTTGTTGGCAAAATTCACTGATATTTATAATCTTTATATACTTATGTGACAAAAATTAATATTCTAATCGAGTTGATATTAGTAAAAAGTGTAAAATTTAGTAATAAAATATTATATAATTTAGCCCTTAAAGAAATATATGCCAGTTTTATTTTTTACACATATTTTTCATGTATACATTTAAAAAATAATAGATGTTATCATTTAATAAAATAAAAAATATTATGAATATACAAATTTATACACGTATATAATCACATCACTTTTATCATGATATATAACACCATTATTTGGAAAAATGGTGAATTTTTTTCCATATTATTCTATATTGAATAATATTGATGAATCATATATATAAGTGATATGTGTGTAAACGTGTGAAAATTTATAACATATGTAAGGATTTGTTTTTAGTTATAGGAAATAAAATAATTATTTTATCCTTCTTCATTTAATACATGTGTTTTTTTATAAAATAAATTAAAGTTATATGTATTTTTCAAAGAAAAATAATAAATGTTACACATATTTTTCATGTATGTATTTAATAAATAATAGATGTTATCATTTAATAAAATAAAAAATATTATGAATATATAAATTTATACACTTATATAATCACATCACTTTTATCATGATATATAACACCATTGTTTGAAAAAATGGTGAAGTTTTTTCCATGTTATTCTATAGCGATGAATTATATATATAAGTGATATATTCACATCAAAATTTATAGCATACGTAAGGATTTGTTTTTAGTTATAGGAAATAAAATAATTATTTTATCTTTCTTAATTTAATACATGTCTTTTTTTTATAAAATAAATTAAATTTATATGTATTTTTAAAGAAAAACAAGACGAATAAAATATTACCATAAAATAAAATAAGTGCAATAATGTATTTTTTTTTTGTAAACTACGGGATTTTTAAAACTTTTTCTATATATTATAATCTCCTGACGGCTACAGTTGATATTTATTTGGTGTCATGTTCTTTGGTTAAAAAAAATAATAGTTTTTATCGATTAGTTTATTTATATTTCTATTGTATTAAGAATATAAAAAAGTAACTTATTATTTCTTCCTTTGTTTTCCTTTTTTTTCTCTTAACATTTAAAAAAAATGACATCTTATTCGCACAAGATTTAGAATCCATTAACATTATATATCATTAAATCACAGAATAATTGATAAACATTTTCTTATTTTAAATATAATAATTTATATATTTATTAATTATTTTTCTCACGTAACTATTTATGCACCAATAATATATTAACACATTGCAGGTATAAAGTTATAATAATAATAATAAAATAAATAAAAGGGAGAATGGCATAAAAATTTAATAGATTTTAAAATTTATGTAATTTAATTCTTAGATTATAAAAAAATGTTTTTAAGTTTACAATGTTAATAGAATTGATCAATTAATAGTAAATTACGATATTTTAATAATTTTATCATTAAAATATTTTTTTTGTCAAGTAAATATAAAATTAATCAATTAATAACAAATCACATTATTTTAATAATTTCACCATTAAAATGTTATTTTTTGTCAAGTAAATATAAAATTGATCCAAATTATGTTATTTTAATAATTTCACCGTTAAAATGTTATTTTTTTATCAAGTAAATATAAAATTTATCAATTAATAGCAAATTATGTTATTTTAATAATTTCACTATTAAAATGTTATTTTTTGTTAAGTAAATATAAAAAATAAAACGCGAGTTACTAACATAAATAAAAGTAAATTTTAAAAATAAACTATTTAAGAAAAAATAAAAATAATAATATTTTAAAATAAAATTATTTAAATACATTATTTTTATTTAAAAAAAACAAAAAATTAATAAAATATTAAAATAAATATTGTGACAATCAAACAATATTAAAAAAATATTTTGGTAGAAATATTCATATTAAGTATCACTTTACCATTATCATCAAAAGATCATGTTTTAATTACATTTTAATCAATTAATTGAAATTTTTTAATATTTTAATAAAAAAAATATTAAAAAAATATTATTATCACTCATCATTATTTTTTTAATCAATATCTATGAACTAAAAACACATTTTATAATTTGTGAGATTAAACACACATTTAGGCGTGATATAGGAACTTGGTGAATCATTTTTTTCTAAATAAAATTTGATGTTATTTATATATTTGAATATTATTGATTGTACATGAAACAATATAAAATAGATGATATATAATTTTTTTCATGCATTTATTAATTTTTAAAGATAAATACACAATTAAAAGAAGGGTACAATGGCCATCAACCCTTTATTAAATATATATCATTTTATTTCGAGGATACGTATCAATACTATAAGTATTATGAATATTAGTTATTTTTTGTTAATAAAATATTTGCATATAAATTTATTTTTAAGTTCATTATCAAGTCCATCAATCAAATTTAAATAAACGTTTGAATTTTAAATAGTCATATTTCACGTATATCTTTTATAACTATAATATATAGTATTGTACTTATGTGTTCAATAGCACATGTTTATAAAATTTAAAATTAATTTTGTTACTAAAATATTTATTTAAATTTGAATTAATTTATAAAAATTACCAATTAACTATATCTTAAATGTGTTTCAATATTTTTAAGATGTATTCTAAAAGTAATTTTTTATAATATTAAGGATTTTAATAGAATTTAAATAATTAAGTTCAAAAATAATTAATTCTAATATTAATAGGTTATTACTATATATATTAAATACTTCGTTTTTTTAGAGAATATTACAGAAAAATGGCGGCAGTTATCATAAAAATTAATAACATGTGATCAAAGATAAGGGATATTGGACTTAAGGCTATGTAATTAATTAATATTGTAATAGTGGTTGCACTTTGTGTACATGAATTAAAGTGAAGGTAAACAATTAATATTATTAGAGATTTGTTTTTGATAGATATGAATTAAGGTGGAGGTAATCAACTAATATTTGAGCTTTCAAATTTTAGTATTTATTAGTTTATTTATTTCATATTTTTCATATATATATATATATATAGCTTTTTTATTAGATCTTACATATTTAAATTAAATAATTGTATTAGTGATTATAATTATTTGGATTTAATTATTAAATTTTAAATATGTTATTTTTATTGAATTTGTGTTTAATATCTTTACTCTAAAATTTATTAGTTGATTTGATTTAATTGATATATACTTTAAATCATCTAGCTAGAATTATTTATTATTAAATTTATTCTAAAATATATACAAGTACTTATATTTTTTGAGCTAACACTAATTGTAGTTGTTCCGTGAACATATTTGATTGGTGTGAAACTTTTTAGAACATTAGTCTAGATAATATTTATACTAATCTTGAAAACTATGGAAACAGAACAAAAGCTCATAAGTAAAGAACATTATGGCAGTATCCTATGGAAGGTAACATAAGATTAAATTTGTACTTGAACATTTAGTTTTCATAATGAAAAGTTAGGTGGTTCCGTAGACTAGTGATTTTCCTCTTAGATCATGGTTGTGACCTAGGTTGTTTCCACCTAAAAATATCGTGTGTTTTTATTTCATTTACATAATTTATTTTTACACGTGATTGCAGGTCTGGTGGTCACTTTATTTTTATATGTGATTATATCCAAAATTTCCATATCATGTTTGTAAACTCAACAAAGCTTTTTATGATTTGAAACAAGATCCTTGAGTGTGGTATGAAAGACTTACTAACTATCTTTTGAATAATGAATTTATTCAAAGAGGAGTTTATAAGACTCTATTCATCAAAAAAAGTAATAATGAGATCTTTATTGCTCAAATTTATATGGATAAAAGATTTTGGATCCATATCTAGTACACTAGTGGATGATTTTGTGCATATTATAACAAATGAATTTGAAATGTTTGGCAGGTGAAATGACTTTCTTTCTTGATTTGTAAATTAAGTAACCTCGTGATAGTATATTTACTTCTCAAACCAAGTGTGCCTACAACCTTGTTAAAAGGTTTGGCCTTGAAACTAGCCATTAAGGACTCCTTTAGGTACTAATACAAAAATTACAAAATACACTCAAGGTAAAAGTGTTGATTAAATTATTTATAAAAGTATGATAGGTAGTTTACTTTACCTCACTACAAGTAGGCCTAACATATGTTTTAGCATTAGTATGTATTTATTTTATCAAGATGACCCTAAGGAATCACACTTAGAAAATGTAAAGAGAATCATGTATATTTCATGAATAAGTAATTATGGTCTATATTTTACTATGGATACTACTTATGAAGTAAATGGTTATACAAATGCCGACGGGTAGGCAACCAAAATGATAGGAATAACACATCTAGTGGTTGCTTCTACATTGTGAATAGCTCAGTATCCTAGCACAATAAAAAACAGAACTCTATCTCATTCTCTATAACTGAAGCAAAATACATTGTTACAGGAAGCTCTTGCATACAAATGCTTTGGGTGAAAAACATGCTCAAAGACTATGATCAACTAAAATGTACGATGCCCTTATATTGTGATAACTCTAGTAGTATATGTATTTCTAATAACCTAATTCAACATTCTAGAACTAAGCATATTAACATTAAGTATACTTTTATTTAAGAATTATTTGAAGAGAAAGTAGTGACACTTGAGTTACTACCTACTAAGAGAAACTAATTGACATATTATAAACACTCAAAGATTTGAGTCACTTAAGAGCATCTTGTGAATCTTTCCCTCAAATTAAATTCCAAAATTTATTCCAAAAAAAGAGAGAGAAATAGAATCCTTATTTGACCAACAAGGAATTACACTTATCCAACACTTACATATATATAACCTTATTTTTAATGATTTAACTCATTTTAACATTTATTGTATACATTAGTTTACAATTTTGATTTATACACGCATATATTCTTATACATATGATGATTGATATTGACATAAACTTATTCACATACTCATGAACACACATATATGCTATAATATGCTTGAAGCTTATGGATTATCTTAAAAGACTCTAGGACTTCAACTAATCTTGATTGTAAAATTGTGTTGATTTATATTTCTTACATTCTAAAATTTTACCTATGGAGGCACCTAATATTAAGAAGGCTACCTATTATAATGTTTTGAAGCTACTACAGTGAGTTAAAAAGGTTATGATGACTCTATGAAAGTATAGTCATTAGTACAAATTTTTACATAATATTTACTTATTTTATTCAATAAATAGTATTTTTTGGGTTAAAATTATTAAAATATAAACTTTTAAGTTAAAAGGGTGAAAATATAATTTCTGAAATTTTTTGAGATTTGTTTTTTGAATTTTTATGGATTTTTAATGCATGACCAATCAGAAGCTACCATGTGACCTACCACGCAAGCAAAGAAGCTGATTGGGTAAGCCACTTGGATGCCACGCAAGTTGAGACAATGAATTGTAAATCGTTGCGTGTGAGGAGGAACACAACGTATGAAATGTGTCAACACGATGTTCAATCTAAGTTTGGAGCACGATCAAACAACACTGACACGTGATTGCTCCATGTGATTCACCAGTGTGCCACACCATCTACATCCATAAATCACATTGTGTCGCGTGGTGTTGACTCAACTTGCGTTGACTCAGACCGGTCTCCCTTGCCATGCATCACACTCTGATTCACTTTGTAAATTTCGTGTGCTACACATGTCGCGCTGTGATTAGATGGCACTATTAATTTTGCTTGTTTTGATCTCAATCCTTGATCTGAAGCTGATATGACGGTCCAGATTACACATGAATTGTAACTAAAAAGCCACCATTAGTATAACTTTGATAAGTTTTTGGAGCTAAAAAGAGAAAAAATTACAGAAAAACTTTAAAAGAGATACAATTTTAATGGAGATTCAAGGGAAAATTAGTACTACAATTCATGAGTTGATTGTATTTCTTCTTCTACTATTTTCTTTACCAATTTATGTCTTTCTATATGAAAAATATGAGCTTTATAGATAAAATTATATCTAGTTAACTTATTAATCTAGGCATCTTATGAACCCAATTTTCACCATGTGATGATCTAATATTTTACCCTATTAATAATTTAATTATATTATTTAATCTGATTTTTATGCTATTAATTGTTTGACCAACAATTTATCTATAGAGGTAATTACATAGATTGGGAAAATTATTTAATTGTTTGTCTTGATTAAATAACATGCATAGTTTCTAGGTAGAGATGTATTATTCTTATGTATGTAATCCATAATTGATGAACTTAATGAGCAATATACAATTTAATTCGCATGAGAGTGTGATTAAATTAATTACTATATGGTGTATAGTTTACTTGAGAGAGGAATATATGTTAAGTTATATATTCAATTGATTATGTAATTAATTGATAATTATATTAGAGGAATTTTAGTTATTCACATGTTTAAAAATTTGGAGGATTAAGTATTCTTAGATATTTTATCATATATATTCTTAGTTACCAAATCTGATTTAATTAATTATTGCTATTTACTTTTAGTTATTTTAAATTTGCTTTCTTAAAATATAAAAACAGAAAAAATTGATTTTTATTTTTTTTAGTTTTAAAAATTAATTTCTAATAAAATAATCTCTGTAGGAATGATATTTTTTATTATTATATTACTTGTTGTAATATGTATACTTACGTATTCATTACACACACAATTTACGTGGCGTTCAGGTTACCTCACAACTAATGTGAAAGTCATTTTACTAGGTTTATAACTCGTACAAAAAAAGAAGAAGAAGGAAAGATTATACAAAAAACAGCTACTTATAAAACTTATACTTAACATGCACAAAAAAAGAGCTAATAGAGGTTAAAAAATAATGTGCCTCATTTATAAAATAAAGATAAAAAAATTTAAGTTATTTTTTGGTAGATATATTTTATTTTGTTAGATCGAAGACTCAATTACAATTGTACATGATATGCGACATTTTTTTCCTTTAGAGTTTTTTATTGATCATAAATAACATAATTGACATATTTGTAGAGTTGAAATATATATACTACTTTAAAATAAATGTTAGTATGTTATTATATATGCGAAGTGTGTTTGTATGCCTATTATACTTTACGTGCTTATTTATACAATAGATAATCAAAATTTGAATGTAAAAATGAGTTATCAATTGGTTGTGTAATTCTTTGTGATTAAATGAGTTTAATACCTTACGTGACTATTTATGATAATTAAAAATATCATATTTTTATTTATTAACTATTTAATTGGCTTTTAAATTAAGGAGTTATAGAACTTAGATAGAATTTAAATGACATTGTACTTTTGTATTAATCTATTTTTACATAATAGAGTTTAGTTCCATTACTTTGTCCAATGCTTTGTCATTCTCTTGTGTCAAAAATGAGAGAGCATATTTTTCTTTCATGTTTTATTTTGTTATGTATATGGGGAGAAAACATATTTATGGTAATAATGTTTTGCATAATTTTGTCTTATGCTAAACTTGATTGGTATGAATAAATATACTACATGATTATTCTTTATACTTTGTTTATTTCTATATAAAATGAAGTAATTTACAATGAATATTTCAAGCCAAGTTGTCGTTACTTACAAGCTTGTCAAGTTGCAACAAAGATGAATTCACTAGATTATAGTATATTACACTCTGAAGTTTAGAACATTGATTTATTTTTACATTACTTCTATGAGTGTCACGCAGAGAATACAAAGTTTTGCCACAAGAAAATATTAAATAGAAAGTTTATAAGAACTATAAATATTGGTTATTTTCAAGAATAAAATATATACATGTAAAATGTTTTTTAACTCGCTATCAAGTCCATCAATTAAAGTCGAAGAAACAATTGAGTTTTAGATAGTCGTACTTCAAGTACATCTTTTATAACTATCACACGTAATATTATACTTATGTATTTTATAATACATATTCACAAAACTTAAAATTTTTTTTACTACTAAAATATTTATTTAAACTTGAATAAATTTATAAAATTATTAATTAGTCATTTCTTAAATGTGTTTCAATATTTTTAACGTCTCCTAAAAATAATTTTTTATAATATTAATACTTTTAAGAGACTTAGATGATTAAGTCCAAAAATATTTAATCCTAATGCTACTATATTATGGCCAAAAACAACAACAAAAAAACATGCTAAGAACATATACCTTTTTTCATCGGCATAGAGGATATAAGATACAGACGAATGGCAGTAGCTATTAGAAAAATTCAGCACATGTGATTAAAGGTAAGGGATATTGGACATAAGCCAAGGTAATCAATTAATATTGTAACAGTGGTTGTTTTTTTTTATTGACATGTATTAAAGTTAAGGTAAACAATTTTTTAGTAATATTTGACTTTTTAAATTCTTATATTTAGTTTATTTATTTCATATTTTTCATATTTATATAACTTCTTTTTGATTAATTAAGATCTTATATATTTAAATCAAATAATTGTACGAGTGATAATGATTATTTAGATTTAATTATTAAATTTTAAATAAATTATTTTTATTAAACTCATGTTTAATCTTCATATTCTAAGATTTATAGTTGATATGATTTAATTGATATATGCTTTAAATCATATAATTAAGGTTATTCATTATGAAATCTATTCTAGAGGACACACAAACATTTTTGTTTTTTATGTTAACCTTGATTATAATTATTTTATAAATGTATTTGATTGATGAGAACTTATTAAAATGTTGGTTTGAATACCGTTCATATTAAATCTTGAAAACTGTAAAAATAAAATAAAGACTCATAAATAGGGTATATTTGAGTAATATCCTAAAGATGATAACATAAAATCAAATTTGTATTTGAATATTTGATTTTCATAGTAAAAAATTGAGTAATTCGATAGATCGATGATTTTTGTCTTAAATTATGATTGTAACCTAAGTTATTTTCTCTTAAAAATATTATGTTATTCTTTGATTTTCGTTCTTTATTTTTACACGCAATTGCATGTCTAATCATTTTATTTAAGTTATCAAATTATAAATTGATAATATTTAAAAATAATCTATTAATTTTTCTCTATGTTAATTAATTCCGTATATTATAAGCTTTCAAATACTAAAATGTTCAATTATCTAGACTTTGAATACTTTAAAATTTTCTCTCTTTTAATTTACTAATTTATAATTTTCATTTTTTCCAAATATTTATGAAACTAAATCAAATACATAAAGCATTAATTTGTATAGAATAAAGAATAAGAATAAGTAACTTAATAATATTAAAAACTAGTAAATGAGTTTACAATTTTTTTATTATAAATATTAAAACATTTGACATGAATGAAAATTCATATTGTATGTCATAGCACCTGCCTTCTTCCTTCCATTTTTTTACCAACTCATGTTATACCAAGGCGTGCGCAGAGGATGTGTAATCATACTACAAGATAGGTAATGAGAATCTTAAAGCTTCCATCTTCTTATATATATATATCATATTGTATGTCATCGCACCTGCCTTCTTCCTTCCATTTTTTTACCAACTCATGTTATACCAAGGCGTGTGCAGAGGATGTGTAATCATACTACAATATAGGTCATAAGAATCATAAAGCTTCCATCTTCTTATATATATGTATATATATAAACAGAAATTTAGAGTAGATAGCAGAAATTTAGAGTTGTATGTGGTTGTTCTCAATCATCCACTTAAGGCTCCAATGTTCATGCTTGCACTTGTAAGCCCAATATGCCCATCCAAAAGTGGCACGTCCAAAAACATCTAGTTGAGCTTTTGCAAATTGTTGGTAGTCTTGCACTGATGCTCCTTGTACATTCCACTCTGCAGTCCATTCACCTACAAAACATGATCAATCTCATGCTTTTTCGTTTTTATGAATTTGATAAGTAGGATTAAGATAGTATTCTCAAACTCACCAACAAAAGTTAGAGGGCCATTGGGAGTAGTCAGAGCCCCTAGATCGGAAGATCGTTGGTTGTTTATGTAATCAACGTTCTGTTGCACATTCATGCCTTTGAAGTTATCTGAGAAAAGATTATAGTAATGCACATCAATGACTACATTGTTGAGACTGCTAGCAAAAGAGAGCAGTTCCTTTGGATCTGTAGTTCTGATTCTGTTTGATAGGATCACATAAGCAGTTGTGGTGTACTTCCTTACAGTATCATGACCAGCTTTGTAATACTTTAAAAGGGTGTCAAGATTCACATCTGGTGCTATAGGTTCATTCATTAGCCCTATTGCTGCAAAACTTGGATTGTCTGCATATCTGCACATATTAGAGGTTCATATAAATGAACTTAGCTTTGGAATACTTCAGAGTTCTCAATTGAATAACCCATGTATCGAGGTTAGCATTTCTCCTATCCTGTATAGTCAGAGCCTGTTTGGAACTGCTTTTTCTAATTGTTGTTGACAATCATCATGACAAGTGCTTTCAAAAAAAAAAAAAAAATTAGAAGTACAATTAGTGCTTTTAGCAAATGTAAATAATCCATATTTTAAGAGAAGTGAATTTCAATAAGTGCTTTCATCTTAAAATAATAAATAAAATACCAGCCAAAGTAACTTCTAAAATTTTCATGTCAAATACTCAAATACTTATCTTAAAATCACTTTCACCTAAACTTCTCACCAAATTACTTCTAGAATAAGCACATCCAAATGGACCGAACTATCAAGTAAAAGCAAGAATTTAACATTTGTCACCTTGCTGCTAGGAAATCTATGACAGCTATATTGTCTGGTATGCAAGACTCTCCCCATTCAACATATCCATCTCTTGCTGCACTATGGTCATTCCCATTTTGGGAACCTTGAGCTGCATGAAGATCCACTATTACCTTCATACCATATTTTCTGCATAAGAAACCATAGAAATAGGTAAAACTATTTGATTTCATCCTTAAAATTATGTGTTATATGCTGTGATAACCCTATATTAGTTAAAAATTAGATATGATCCCCTCCCACTTGACATTTTATAAAAAATGACAAAAAAGATCTTAGTTTTTATTGATCAATTGTGATTTGATTTTGAATAGACATTTGTCCAATTTGATCGATCAAAATTGGACGACGATCTAACTATTCGAAGTTTGACCAGTCGGTGATCCCACTCGTTAAAGCCGACTTAGACACATGTCCAACTGATCGAAGTTTGGTCAATTGGTGATCCTACTCGTTGGAATTGAATTGGATACATGTCCAACTAAATTGAACAGTTGTTCAAATGGTCAGATTTTGATTGGATAGTGACCCACTTGTCAGAACTAAATTGAATACATATCTAACTAAATCGACAGTTGTCTAATAGGTCAGACTTCGATTGGTCGATGACTATACTCACCGGAGCAGAGTTGGACACGTGTCCAACTAAACTGGATAATTGTCCAATTAATCGGATTTTGATTAGATGGTGATCATATTTATCAGAACCAAATTAGACATTGATTAAATTTTAATCGACATGTGATTCTAATCGTCAGTTAATATGTATTTGAGTAGTTGATTACACATTTCTCTACATTTGTTCATATACTTTGGGAAATTGCCCAACTTTGTTATGTAAAATTGGACACATGTCTCATAAATAAGGCCTCCAGTTTTTTGTTGGACAACTGTCTAACTCTGTTGTGTCTAGTTGGACATATATCTAACTGGTGTTTATTAAGAGTATAATGAAAATAGTAATAAAATTGCAAATTGGGGGTCCAATAAAAAATAAATATAATGATAAGGGGACATACTATTTCCATAAAGTTAATCGTGTTGTGCGTGCTGTGCTTGTATGTACTTCAAAGAGGAGCAAAAAAGATTTAACAATAATAACTTCCTACAATATTTTGTTACTTACTGTGCCCATGTGAAAGCATTGTCTAACACTTGCAAGGAACCCCCAACAAATGGTTTTGGTGTTGGATCTTTTGCTATCCACCAACCAACTGGGATTCGGACAGCATTCAGTCCATTCTCTGACATGAACTTGAAATCATCATCTTTGATATAACTGTTCCAATGGTCCTGTGAAGAAGAAGTTCAACAATCACCTCTATCATTTTGATCTGTATTTCATCTTCGGAGTATATATATACTTTGCTAATTTGCTTGCATATATATACTTTGCTAATTTGCTTGCATATGTGCTATACGATACTCCAACAATTAAATTACCTTCATGACCTGAGGAGCTTTATCAGGACCATAACCATTTGTAATTTGGTATTCACCGTGTAAGATCTTGTCACTCAAAATTGTCATTATGAAAACAGATGGGTCATTGTCATCCCATCCTGAAACTTCATAATCGGCATTCACTTCCGTTTCTGATTTTACCTGATCGCATTAAAAAATCACTACTTAATTTAGTTTATCAGGGCTTATTCCTTTGACACAATTATTAAGAAAAGTAGGATTTCTTTTTATGAGAATTGTTTTTTCTGCATTTCTTAAAGACAAGCCAAAGTGTTCCAGTTCATCAAAACAGTTGTTAAACAGATCATGTTAACCACACATGACATTTTTTAAGATCATAAAACATTTCTGTATTGGATCATATCTGTTGTGGATCGATTATATGACTAGAATTTATAAGGGGGAAACTTATCCAAATTACCATTTTTGTTAATTGATTGAAGTTGGGTGTGAACAAGTCCCCATTGGAAATTTATGTACATAAAACTGCGTATATAGTAAGTATAGACTATTACTCGTTAACTTGTTAGGTTGGAACCTAGACCTAACAAGCAATATCATAATCAAGACCTGATAAAAAGTGGATCTCAAGTGAAAATGGACCCATGCAGGCTCTACGCATGACCCCCATGTTGGATCGCAATGTTGAAATTACACTATGGTGTCTTAGACTCATATGGACTCAAAAGATGTGATGAAAACTATTTAGGTGCTTTGGCTATTTCTTACACGCTATGAAATAAATGAAGTATGATTGCCCCGATTAAGAACGATACAGTTAAAATGTGTGGGTGGTCCTTGGTATGACACGCATGGTTTAAGTCCAAGATGATAGGGTCCACCTCATGTCCTATCACCTTTGAAAAGCTTTCAAAAGGTTTGAAAACTATATTTGTTGCATGTGAAATATTGAAGTAGCACTAACTGATATCTTTAAGGTTGGCACAGACTATGATTCAAAGGGAGGTACCTACTCTTTGAATATTAATGCAAAGCTAACATTCTAATTGTTTTATACAACCAAAGTTTCTCTATAAATAGAGGAATAAGGCAGTAGAACAACACACAAGCTAAGAATTATATCAAATGAGAGAAAAAGAATACCACAGCAAAGTTTAAGTTGGAAGAGAAAAATGAGGTATTCTTACGTAGAGTAAAAAATACTTGCAAAGATAAAATAGTGAGAAACTTACGTGAGTAAGAGAGATACACTTTAAGAATGTAATATTAATAATTGTAATATCTCAAGTTTGAGCATAAACTTAAGAGAATTGTTGTACCCACATTTGATATAGTGGAAGTTTTTCGGAGTTGTCCCGTGGTTATTCGCTCACATTGAGTGGATTTTTCATGTTAAATATTTTGTTACTTTTATTTTAATTCATACGTATTTATTATTCCTTATTCTCAATTTCACCAGCACACAGAGTTACTATTCACCTAAATAGTGAAAAATGTCTAGTCGTAAAACAAAGATTGAGAAATTTATTGGCCATAATAATTTTACCCTCTAGTAAAGCATAATGAAAGATGTTCTCATTCAGTAAAAAATTCACAAGGCTTTATTGAGTAAAGCCAAATAGCCAGTAACAATGAAAGATGAAGATTGAGACGAAATAGATGAGATTACTATCAGTACAATTTATCTTAATATTTCTGATAATGTTCTTCAAAACATTAATGTGAAGGAATGTAAAATTGCTTTAGATATCAGAAACAAGTTGGAGAGCCTATACATGACAAAGAACTTGTCAAACAAGTTCATGATATGGATAGATTTATATCAACAATAGATGTTGGAAAATAGTGACTTAATGCAATAGTTGAGTAAATTTAATGCCATGATCTACTAGCTACAAAATTTTGATATCAACTTCTCTTAAGAAGAAAAAGAAGTTCTTCTATTGGTGTCCCTACCTCCGTCATACCACCATCTAAAGACGACTCTCGTATATGAAAAAGAAAAATAATCTTTGAAGAAGTTTCTAGACTACTTTTGTCATATAGTAAAAATAAGACAAAATATAATAAGTCATGGGCCCTTGTCATGGAGAACAGGGGAGAAGTAAAAACAGAAGATGTAAGAGCCAAATAGATAAGTCCAGAGGAAGATCGAAGTCGAAAGGAAGAGACAATAATTGCATCCAATGTGGCAAGCCAACTGTCGATTATGGAAACGAATGCAAGGAGGAGGCCAAACAAAAGATGACAACAATACAACAACATCAATAGCAACAAAAGAAAATAAAGATATTGCAGACGAGTGTTTACATGTTGGTAACAAAATGGTTGAATAGATCGTTAATATTGGTGCTTCTTATCACGTCACACCCCATAAAGAGTTATTCTTTACATACAAAGTAGGAGAATTTGGTACGATAAAGATGGGAAGCACCACATGTTCAAACATATTGGGATTGGAAACATTGTATCAAGACAAATGTTAGGTTCCAACTAACACCAAAAATGTGAACCATGTCCTTGATTTATGCCTCAATTTGATGTCAATCAATGCATTTGAGAAGGAAGGATTTGAGAAGGAAGGCTTCCAAAACCATTTTGGTAATGGAAAGTGGAAACTCCCCAAAGGGTCTTTAATTATTGCAAGAGGAGATGATTTGTGAAAATGGGTTGAATGTGACAGTAAATTCTTCACCAAGTTTATGGCATAAGAGAATGGGTCACATGAGTGAAAAGGGACTATAAATTCTAACAAAAAATAAATTTATCCCCTTTGTCAAAGATAACTCTCTTAACTCCTGTGATTACTGCTTATTTGGAAAGTAGCATAGAGTTTCTTTTAATAGTTCCTCTGTAAAGAAGTCAACATTGTTGGAACGAGTGTACTCTGATGTGATCCCATTAAGGTTATATCACTTGGAGGAGTTAAGTATTATGTAATTTTTATTTATGATGTTTCAAGAAAAGTATGGGTGTATTTGTTGAAGTCAAAAGACCAAGTATTCAATATTTTTCAACAATTCCACACTATGGTGGAAAGAGTTACGAGAAAGAAGCTACAATGTCTTTGAATAAACAACGGAAGTGAATATACTTCCCATGAGTTTAGAAACTATTGTTCTCAACATGGAATTCGGCATAAGAAAACAATACCTGATACCCCACAGTATAAGGGTGTAACTGAGAGGATGAATCGCACCATAGTAGAAAGAGTGCGGTGCATATTACGAGTAGCAAAGCTACCAAAAGAAATTTGGAGAGCAACTGCTCAAACTAATTGTTATCCCTAGGGGTGTTCATCGGATCGAAACCGTTGATTTTACTGTCATCCGATCCGATCCGACCATCCGCTCGGATTGAAACATCCTAATCCGCAACCGATCTGATCACTTCTTACATCCGCTCAATCCGATCCGTAAACTATTCGGATGACATCCGATCAATCCGATCAATCCGACAAATAAATTTAATTAACTCTATTTTTTGTATTTTTAAATAATTTTTTTAAATTTTTACATAAATCATAACAAAAAATTATTTGATTTAAAAAAACATTAAAAACTTAAATAAATATATATTAATTATTTTTATATATTTAATTTAATAAATATATATAATTAATTTCGGTCGGATCGGATCGGATCGGATCGGATGAATCGTAATGAAATCCGCCATCCGATCCTCACTTAACGGATGGAAAAAATCTCCATCCGATCCGACCATCGGATTGGATCGGATCGGATCGGATTGATCGGATGATCGGATTTTTTGCACACTCCTAGTTATCCCGTCACTAGAACCCCTTTAGTTCTTTTGGATTTTGATATTCTAAAGTGTTTAGATAGGCAAAGATGTTTCCTACTTTCATCTAAAGATGTTTGGATGCAAAGATTTTGTGCAAGTGCTAAAGGAGCATAGATTGAAGCTGGATGACAAAGTCATTAGGTGCATCTTCGTCGGCTATAGAGATGATGAATTCGGCTACAAATTTGAAGGTCCAAAAACAAAGAAGGTTATAAGAAGTACAGATATGGTCTTTCACAAAGGGCAAACAATGGATCAACAAGAAGAGCAACAACTAAAAAAAGCTCTTGTTGATCTTCATCCCCTCTCTTCTCTTCCCTTACACAACTTGATAATGGAGAAGAAATGTAAGATAAAAGTGACGGTATAGAGTCGATATCAGAAGATGATGATGTTGAGGAAAATTTACCAACACAAGAAGATGAAGATGCTAAAGGAGATATACCGACACAAAAGGTTAATGATCAGAGGGAGCACACAAGAGAATTGGAAAATGATAGACAACAATTAAGAAGGTCGAATAGAGTCATGCAACCATCTAGACAATACCCATCGAATGAATATATTCTAATCACTGAAAAGGGAGAGCCAAAGGACTACCAAGAAGTGAAAACTCGTAAGGAAAAGAAAAAGTTGATGAAAGCAATGAAGGAAGAAATAAATTCCCTGCATAAGAACTAGACTTATGAGTTGGTAGAACTTGAAAAAGGCATAAAAGCTTTAAGAAAAATGTGGGTATATAAGTTGAAGGAGAATGATATCACTAACCAAATCAAATACAAAGCTCGGTTGTGAAAGGCTTTGGACAAAAGAAAAGTATTGACTTCGATGAAATATTCTCTCTAGTTATGAAGATGTCCTCAATCAGAGTGATTTTGGACTTAGTAGCTAGCTTAGATCTTGAGATTGAACAAATTGACGTGAAAATTGCATTTCTTCACGGAGATCTAGAAGAAATCATCTGCATGCAGAAACCAGAAGGGTTTAAAGTCAAAGCAAAAGAGCACTTAATCTGCAAGATGAAGAAGAGCGTGTACGGATTAAAACAAACCCAATGCCAATGATACAAGAAGTTTGACTCATTCATTGTGAGTAATGAGTTTGGAAGAACAAATGCAGACTCATATGTTTACATCAAACATTTGCCTAGTGGTGAGTTTGCTATTCTGATACTATATGTGGATGATATGTTAATAGTCACTCAAGACACTAAGGTGATCAATAAATTGAAGAAAGAATTATCAAAAACATTTGACATGAAAAAATTGGGTCCAACCAAACAAATTTTGGGTCTGGAAATGATTCATGACATGAGGTCATGGATGTCACAGGAGAGATACATTGAACCTATCCTTGAACGGTTTAACATGAAAGGAGCGAAACTAGTTAATTCGCCTCTTGGTAGTCAATGTAAACTCCCAAAGAAAATCATGTCTATCTTCAAAGAAGAAAAGATGAAGATCGAAGCCATTTCATATTCTTCTTCTCTTGGTAGTCTTATGTATGTTATGATCTGTATTAGACCATATATTACTCATGCAGTAGAACTTGTGAGCATATTTCTGTCAAATCCTAGCAAAGAGCATTGAGCATATTTCTGTCAAATCCTAGCAAAGAGCATTGGGAAACAGTGAAGTGGATCTTTCGATATTTAAGGAGTACATTAAAGTTGGGCTTAAACTTTGCAAAAGGAAAATCAATCTTGAAAGGCTATACAGATGCAAACATGGCAGGTGAACTTGATGGTAGAAAGTTCACATCTGCATATCTATTTACTTTTGCAGGGGAATTGTACCGTGGTAGACTAAACTACAAAAATGTATTGCATTATCCACAACGGAGGTTGAATATATTGTGGTCATCGAAGTTGAAAAAGAGATGTTGTAGATGAAATTTTTTCTTCAAGATTTGGATTTAAAGCAGGATGAATATGTGGTTTACTATAATAGTTAAAGTGCTATTGATTTAAACAAGAATACCACGTATCATTCTCGCACAAATCACATTGTGTAAGGTACTATTGGATATGCCAAGCACTTGAGAAAAAATTGATTCAAGTAAATAAAATTCAAATAGATAAGAATGTTGTTGATATGCTAACAAAGGTTGTCCCTAAACATAAACTTGAGCTATATTCCAAGACAGTTGCTACATGTGAAAGCTATATTTGCTATATGTGAAATATTGAAGCAATACTAGCTGATATCATAAGAATTGGCACCAATTATGATTCAAAGGATGGTACCTACTCTTTGAATATTAATGCAAAGCTCACCTTGTAATTTTTTTATATGGCTGGAGTTTCTCTATAAATAGAGAAAAAGCAATGCAGCAAAACAATACACAAGTTGAGAATCATATCAACGGGGAGAAAAAGAATACTATAGCAAAATTTAAGCTGTGAGAGAAAAGTTAAGTGTTCTTGTAGAGTAAAAAATACCTACATAAATAAAATAGTGAGAGACTTACCATACAATTGTGAGTGAGATACACTTTAAGAGTGTAATATTAATTATTGTAATACATCAAATTTGGGCATAAACTTCTTGTACACACATTTGATATAGTAGAAGTTTTTCGGAGTTATCCCGTAGTTGTTCCCTCTCACAATGAGTGGGTTTTTCACGTTAAATATTTTGTGTCATTTATATTCTAATTCTTACACAATTGTTTTAAATGAATTTTTGAGTATGCAAACAAGTCCATTTATAGAGCAAATTGAGTATATAGTTGGAATTAACCATGAGTATTGAGTATATACTTGGAATTTACTACTCATAAATTGAGTATATATAGTTGCAATGAACTACTACTATTACTAAGTTAACCTTTTTTTGTTAGAACCATATGTCATACAATTTACATACAATGGATGCAAAAAAATTGGGGGTTGCTATATTCTACAACTTCAATTGGAGGTCCACGAGTTCAAAAGTAGCATGAAAATTTTATAACTGTCTTGGGCTTTAAAAAAAAAAAGAGAAGAAGTAAGAGATAAACAGACCATAGCTAAAACAAAGACAAAGTACCTGAAGAAATAGACCATTGGTTGCTCTAATCCTAACACGATTCTTATCATCCTCTTTTCTTTCAATTTGAAATGTTTGCAGATATGTGGGTTCACTTGAATCAGCTACTAGAGTAGATCCTTGGCTTGACAATCCCACAAACTGCTTGCTAGATACTCTAAAATTGTAAAATGTCTCATTCATCCTCCACAGCTGCATCATATCAATATAATAGCAAAACATAGAAGAATTAGAACAATGAACAAGTCAACGGGTTTTTGTCTTATATGAGCAAAGTTTAAAAATAAACCGCTAGTGCGTTTTATACAAAAAATTGACACTTAACTGGTTGTATCAAATTTGGTCAATTTTTGGTAGAATTTGGTCGTACTTAGGAACTTCAACCAACTTGGACCAAAAACAACCATTTTTTTCAGCTTCTTAAGGAATCCATTTTCCAAAGTTTGGGTCTTGTTAGAGTCTATTTTAGACAAAAACCTATAGTAATCTGAACATTTTTTAATGTTCGCTGCTTTAGTAGTAACACCATTTAATTTTTTCTAATTTTTTTATTCTTATTAGTTTGATAGTACCTTAGTGGTATTTTCATTAGAAATAGTCATCAATTTAGTACAATTTTTTCAATTTAATGAGAATTGTATCAAATTCATATCAATTTGATATTTAAAGCATGGTAAATCTTTAATTTAATGTGAAAATTATATCAAATTGATACCTATTTTTAAATGAAAATATAAATAATATTAAAATACCACCTGAATAATAAGGATAAAAAGGTACCAAAAATTGAATTGCAGTAGCAAACCCCCAATAAAGGCATACCCTGAAAGTTTCCCAGCCTGAAGCTGAAGTGCGATTGGCGACAACAATGGTTCCACCACCATTTTCTGCAGAGATATACTTCTGTAGTTTTGCAGACTTCAACTGAATTTGAGTTCCATCCTAAACATTAAATGTTCAGAAAAAGTCTAAATTAATCAGATTTATATATATATATATATATATATATATATATTATACATAGGGATATTTTAATTAACAAAATTAAAAAAAAATAATCTAAAAACATAGATTAAACAAAATGAGAATTAAAAGTACCAAAAGGTCTTTGTTGGGTATTCCATCAAAGAATGAGGGTTTCATCCACCCTTCAGTGACAAGCCAATTTCCAAGATTGACAGCTTTGAGTGGCAGACTGTTGTTGGAACTTTGTGCATGGGAGAGACAGACAACATATGAGAGATAAAAAGCCAGTAGATGAGAAATGTAAAAGTGATAATCCATTTTTCAAGTTCGAATGAGTAAAAAACTCGAAAAGCTAAGCCTTCTATATATATAGAATCAATATCCACGAAACTTCAGACATGGGTAAAGAACTGAGAATACTTATTTTAATTTGAAAAGTTAGGATGGAGATGAGAAAGACAAGCATTATGCAGGGTCATTTTGGTAAACGAGCATATATAATTGCCTGTAACAGTACATAACTCGTACAATATTTCTTTTACAACAGAGATAACTCTTAAGACTTTTGTAGATTGCTTTTCTGTCTGGGTCCGCATTATTCCTCTATTGACTCTACAAATCAGTCACCAACTACTTTTGAAAAGGGCAAAAAATTCCTTTTACCGACAACTTTTAGATTGAAAGTTGAACTACTGTCGATGGGAGAAAAAATTGAATTTTTGTTCGAGATTTAAAGATAAATGTATGCATTGCAAATATTAAAAAAAAAATTAATTAACAATATTTATTATAATTTAAATTTTTTTTCTTTACTTATTTGTCGTTACCTTAAATAAAAACTTCAAATGTCTATTAAAAATTAGACGAAAATATATATATATTTTTAAAAATTGTTATTTATGTGTTATGTGTATCTTTAATTAATAAATCAAGAAGAATTCTTTGTAACATATATTATATCTATTTTTTTCTTTAAAAGATCAAATACTACTTACTTAATGTATAGTTTAAAAAATGTTAAGAAAATCAAAGTTTTTATGACTTAGATTGTGACGAATATAAGGGAGAGAGAAGACAAAATAGGAAAATTTCAAATAAATTAAATTTAAAAATAAATGGAACAAATTCATATTTTAAAGTAGTCATATGTTTTTTATTTACACGATGATATTGATAATCAAATATAATAGTTTTAACTTAAAATTCAAAATACAGTAAAATAAATCCTAATAAGAGAATAATATAATTTATACAATTTAAAATCATATTAATATTTTATCCTTATTCTTGTCACTCTACTTAACTCAGATAGAAAAAAATTCGATTTCACAAATTATAAAATCTTACAACAACAATCAAAATTTTAAAAATAAAAAATCTTTTCCATTTATACTTGAGAAACAATGAGCAAGAAAATTGATCAACAAGTTTCTAATAAGTTTCCACTTACATGACAATGTTTTAATTTGAAAACATATCATCCAATTTAAAACTTATATACTTAATCACACTTATTATTTTTTTTTCTAAATAATTAAGATTTAACATAAGTAGAAGGTTTGTTAAATGAAGGATTTGGGTTACCTAATCTCGCCAAGAAATTTGCATCAGTTGGTTTATCTGAAGATGAAGGTTCACATATGCTTTTGGGATTGGGTGAGGTTATATGGTCCTTTTGCACTCTTTCAATCGCAAATGGACACGAGACACGAATGAACTTGATTGATTTAAATTTATGTGGTTCTATGCTTGTCATTTGTTGGGACCTAATAAGCAACAAAGGAAATATTTTGAACATGATACCTAAAATTATAAGAGTTCGACAACAAATCATATCTAGTACAAATATCACCAAATCAAGGCTGACTTTAAAGAATAATTTTTTTTGTTGCAGGGCAACATCACAATAAATCCAATCGACACAATAACCCTATTGAATATGAACAAGACACATTTTAATAACCAAATGAAATTATTTTTACTAAAAAAATAGACTTGAAAGAATGAGGGTACACTTAAATCCTAAGTCATAAACTTTTCACAAATGATTGAGAAACATGATTTATTGAAAGATTTGATTAAGAATAAATCTACTTAATTTACCATGAATTTGTATGAACACTAATAAAAATAGGGCAACTCAACAATGAGATTATTAAGGTAAGAAGGACCCTGAAAATACATTTTTATTTTTTGAAAATCAATAGCTAATGGAAAAGGTGATAAAGAATAACAGAGGAAGAAGACAATTTTTTTGGGTAGAATCTAATGCAAAATTTAATAAAAAAAATAATAAATGCAGCTACATAAATAAAAATATCAAAGGAAAAATTAGAAATAAAACAGAAGAAAACTATGTAAGTGTCCAAACTGAGATGAACCGTTGAAGAACTGATTCAGTTGGACTAGACTGAACCGAGTATGAACCAGTAATTTAGATCTACAACCCAATAACAGATCACGAATTTTACCGACGAGTTCTAACAATACCGATGACAATGCGCGACGAACCAGGTGGCAGGGGAAAACCCACTACACGGCAAATCCAGTTGCTGCAACCTTGGGATCTGTTGGTGGAGGAACACGACGGCGATGCCAATGGCGAATCAATATGAAGTTGAAGCATGCTTGGAGGCAATTATCGGACTTTGATAGAACCCCCATTGGTAGCGCTCAGAAGGATGATAGTTGTTGAATATGATGGTGATATCTTGTTGAGAATAATTAGTTTAATAACGGCTAGTTTAGTAACGGTTAGTTTAACGTCTAGTTTCTTCCTTTCAATGTATAAATATAACATTATACATTAAGTCAAAATCAATTCAATAACTCTCTCAACAAAAATCAGAGAAAATCAACATAGTATCAGAGCAGATTTGATCTTGCTCCAAATTAATCCCACAAACAAGAACTGTATAAGTTCAAGAAATCTAGAAAATGTCACAACATATAGAGAGACTTACAGGTGTGCTGCTAAATGGTAAAAATTACCATCTTTGTGCACGTCAAGTGACTTTTGGTCTAATTGGCAGAGACAAATTTGAGCATGTCACTGGTGAGAAATCAAAACCAAAAGCCGAAGATCCAACACACCTAATAGTTGAAGAAAGAAAGGAAATTTCAGAATGGAAAAAGAGTGACAATCTAGTCATGAGTTGGTTACTGGCAACCATGGAACCCCATATCTCTGATCTCATGAAATATCTAGATACAACTCGAGATATGTGGGTTAAAGCCGAGACAATGTTTGGAAAGAAGAAAAATTACTCTCTTATTTATCAATTTCAGCAAGAACTTCAACAATTACAACAACAAAATCAATCTGTCACCGAACTATTCAGCAAAATCCAAAAAAAGAATGATGAGATTAGAGTGTATCGATCTCTCATAGCTGATCTTGATGAAATCAAAAGAAGAGAGGAGCAGGATGGAATTTTCACCTTCCTCTCCAAGCTCGATTCAAGCTATGAGGGGGTACACTCACAAATTCTTCTCATGGGTGAGCTTCCATCTGTTGATGATGTTATTGGGATGGTTAAAAGAGAAGAGACAAGAAGAATAGTGATGGATACTCAACTACTTGACAACCCTGAAGCCAAGGCTTTCATCACCAGATCTAACCCTAGGCCAGAACGCCAGGGAGACAAACACTCACTCGCTGCGATTATTGTAAGAAGGAAGGAAATAAGCGCGAGGAATGCTGGTCACTCACTCGCTACGATTATTGTAAGAAGGAAGGATACAAGCGTGAGGAATGCTGGTGTCTCAACCCTCATCTCCGGCAAAAGGGAAGGCGAGGTGGAGGCTTCGTCAGAGGGGGAGATCAGCGACAAAATCGGGCAGAGAGTAGAGAGAAAATGGGTTACTCTGCATAAAAGGAAAAAGAGGATATGAGTACAAACAAGGCTGAAAAAGAAATAAAAGGTGAGGTGGATATGGATCAAATGAGGCAGCTGTATGTACCATTATCTGTGATGTTTCAAGGAAAATCTCAAAAAACCTCTGGTATGATTACAAACCTTACTCAAAATTCTTTAAATTCTAGATGGATTCTTGATTCAAGTTCAACTGATCACATAACTGGAAATAAAAACTTACTCAATAATTACAAAAAAATTGAGACTAAACAATTTGTAATCGTTGCAAATGGTGAAAAAATGGAAATTTTAGGAAATGGTTCAATTAGTCTCCTTTCAAGAAAAATTTCAAATGTTTTGCATGTGAATAATTGCACATCTAACTTGTTATCCATTAGTAAAATCACACGAGACTTAAATTGTGAAATTACATTTACATCCAAAAATGTGATTTTTCAGGAATTGATAATAAAGAATATCATTGGTGAAGGTTTTCTAGAAAATGGGCTTTATATTCTAAGTGAAGAAAAATGCAACTTCAATATTAAAAAAGAAGAAGAATTAGGCACTCTTTGGCATAAGAGAATTAGACATCCTTCCGATAAGATTTTAAAATGTATTTTTGATTTCAAACAACTAGATTGTAGTAGTTGTGAAATTTGCAAATTAGGAAAGCACACAAGGTTACCATTTAGTTTATCCAATTGTAAAAGAAAAAATCCTTTTAAGATAATACATTCTGATGTTTGGGGCCCTACTCCAATTGAGTCATTTAATGGTTATAAATACTTTATTATATTTATAGATGATTTTTCAAGAACCACATGGTTACACTTGTTAAAAAATAAAAGTGAAGTGTTTTCTCAATTTCAAGAATTTTATAATTTTGTAGAAAATCAATATGATGCAAAGATTAAAACTTTTAGAAGTGATAATGGAACGGAATTTGTAAATCAAAATTTTACAAATTTTTTCAAGCAAAAAGGAATTTTACATCAAACAACTTGTATTTACACACCCCAACAAAATGGTGTGTCAGAAAGAAAAAATCGACATTTACTTGAAGTAACAAGAGTACTTTTGTTTCAAAATAATGTTTCAATAATTTTTTGGTCGGATGCTGTTCTCACCGCAACATATTTAATTAATAGATTGCCAAGTGCCAATTTGAATTTCAAAATCCCACTAGAAATCCTCTACCAAGAAAAACTCAATATCTATCATTTAAGAGTATTTGGATGTACATGTTATGTGCACAAAAATAAACAACACAAGTTAGATTATACATCAATCAAAGCTATTTTCTTGGTGTATTCATCTCAAAAAAAGGGTTATAAATGCTATGATCCGATTAACAAAAAAAATTACATTTCAAGAGATGTGACATTCCAAGAAAATGAGCCATATTACAAAACACTAGAAAATGAGACTAATAACCAAGAGGAACCAAATGAATTTACATTTCCATTTTTTTATTCTGAAGAAGGAAATATAGTAGTAGAAAATGAAAATGAAATAATCAATGAGAATGAAGAGGAAGAAACTTCTCAAAGTGAGGGGGAAGATGATACTACCGAAATAATACCATTGAGAAGGTCTAATCGGACTCCACAACCTACAACTAGATTATGGGATTTTGTAACATATGAGGTAAAATATCCTATCCAAAATTATTTATCTTATGAAAATGTTACACCACAATATAGGACTTATTTGACCTCAATTTCCAAAGAAAATGAGCCAAATAATTATGAGGAAGTAATAGGCCAACTAGTATGGTGCAAAGCAATGGAAGAAGAACTTCGAGCACTTGAAAAAAATGAAACATGGGTAGTCGTACAACTACCCGAAGGAAAGAAACCTGTAGGATGCAAATGGGTCTATAAGATTAAGTTTAATGGTGATGGTACTATTGAAAGGTACAAAGCACGATTAGTGGCAAAATGTTACACTCAAACCTATGGTGTAGATTATCAAGAAACATTTGCACCCGTGGCCAAAATGAATACCATTAGGATTTTACTTTCCATAGCGGTAAACCAAAATTGGACCTTACATCAAATGGATGTCAAGAATGCTTTTCTCTAAGGAACACTTGAAGAAGAGATATATATGACACTTCCACCTGGTCATAAAAAAGAAAACAATTCTAGTCTAGTGTGTAGGTTAAAAAAATCTATTTACGGACTAAAGCAATCTCCACAAGCATGGTATGGAAAACTAAGCTCTTATTTAATTTCTTGTGATTTTAAAATTAGTAATGCCGATCACTCATTATTTTCCAAAAATTATGGTACATTCACAACCATAATTCTAGTATATGTAGATGATATAATAATTACCGGAAATAATTTGAAAGAAATTAAAAAAGTGAAAATAAAATTAAAGGAGAATTTTGATATCAAAGACTTAGGTTTATTAAAATATTTTCTAGGAATAGAAATAGCACATTCACCCAAGGGACTCTTTATTTCACAAAGAAAATATACACTTGACCTATTGAAAAAAACTGGTAAATTAGGGAGTAAACCAATATCTACACCAATAGATAGTAAATACAAATTAAATATTGAGGGTGGTGAACCCTTAGAAGACATAAGCCAATTTCAAAGACTTGTAGGAAAATTAATTTATTTAACGGTAACCCGACTAGACATTTCTTTTTCAGTAAGCCAAATTAGTAAATTTATGCATACACCTAGAACACCACATTTAGAAGCTATACATAGAATTTTAAAATATTTAAAAGGGACACCTAGTAAAGGAATTCTCATGAAACGTAATAATTCTAATGAAGTGTGTGGCTACTCCGATGCAGATTGGGCTGGTAGCTTTGATAGAAAATCAACCACTGGTTTTTGCACATTTGTAGGCGGAAATTTAGTCACATGGAAAAGCAAGAAACAAAATGTTGTGGCACGATCAAGTGCGGAGGCAAAATATCGAGCCATGGCATCAACCTCAAGCGAGCTAACTTGGATCAAACAACTTCTTTTGGATATCGGAATTAAAATTCAAGAACCAATGAAGATGTTTTGTGATAACCAAGCGGCGTGACATATAGCATCAAATCCGGTGTTTCACGAGAGAACAAAACACATCGAAGTGGATTGCCATTTCATTAGAGAAAAAATTCAAGCAAAGGAAATTGAAACTCCATTTGTGAGAAGTGAAAAACATTTGGCGGACATCTTCACCAAAGGTTTAGATTTAAAATCATTTGAAGAAAATTTAAGCAAGTTAGGGTTGACCGATATCTACACACCTAACTTGAGGGGGAGTGTTGAGAATAATTAGTTTAATAACGGCTAGTTAGTAACAGCTAGTTTAGTAACGGCTAATTTAATAACGGCTAGTTTAATAATGGCTAGTTTAATAACAGCTAGTTTAATAACGGCTAGTTTAATAACGGCTAGTTTCTTCCTTTCAATGTATAAATATAACATTAGACATTAAGCCAAAATCAATTCAATAACTCTCTCAACAAAAATCAGAGAAAATCAACATACCTGATCCTGAAGGTCAGGGTCACGATTGGTGGTGGTGGTTAGCAGCAGTGGATTGTGATTTGCGATTTTGAATTTTTGTTAATTCACAAATCTGAAACTTTGGTTTTTTCTATTTTTAGAAACATAAGTTTTTTTAAATTTTTTCGGGGAAAACAATGATAATAGAGTAATTTTGTTCAAAAGATGTAGATTGTGATGAATATACGAGATAGAATATATTAATGAAGAATTTTAGTCTAATTATGTTTAAGAATGTTAATTTATATCGAGTAACATATTAATGTATATATATATATATGTTAATGTATATATATTTACTTTAGGTATATTTATATCTAATCACTATATATATCTAGTTTATTTGTAACTTCTATAGAAAGACACTATATATATTCATTTAATTATATAATAGAATATAATTATTGAGTATTTCTAACAAAGAATTTAAGAAAAAGAGGGTGAAAAATGAATAAATAAAATGAGAAATAAAACTAATATTTCAATTCATAATGTATATTTGATTTAAAATTATACACGTGATAATATTGATAATCAATCAAATACAATAATTTAAAAACACAATAAATCTAACTTAAAATTCAAAATAAAACAAATCTTAATCCCATAATAATTCAATCTAAATTAATATTTTATCCTAATTCGCATATCTATGAGTTTTGAAAAGCGTATACAACCTTTTAAAACTTATTTTATGGGGTGAAGCACTTGAGCACCAATTTCTTTCATTATCAATGTGAAGGACAAACATTTAGGGAACACATAAGAAATATTGATACTTAAGACCCAAGGAAGAGTGATCTATAAGGCCCAACTTTAGCTTTTCCTAAAGGCTCTACTTTCACTTGCACTCTAAGGTTAAAGCTCCAATAGGCAAACGTATTCACGAAGATATACGATCGTGTTTGTGAGTAGTAAACTTGATGCTACTTTGATTATTTTACTCAGTTCTGATTGTTAGTAAAAAAAAAAGACAAGGGAAAATGAATAGGGAAAAAGATGAGAAAGAACCTGAAATTTGTTTACCGAGCTACCATGTGTATGCATCTTCGTATTAATGAAATAAAGAACTCTTATCAATACCCGAAAAATCAATTATTACAGTATTATTATTTACATAAATTCTTGACTCAGAATATGCTAAACCCTGTAATTAGAAATATAAAACATGTTCGAAACCAAGATGACAATCTGAAACTAAAATCAGTTTTATCCCTGGGAGAGCAGTTGGATCTGACGGTAACTCCATATGGGTAACCAAGTGATTATGGAAAAGAAACTCTCTTTATAGCGTACAATTCAGTGGTGGAGGTATTGCCAAGAGCTAACCACCAAGCTTCATCTTTCACCTTTGAAAACTGGGGTACGAAAGCTCTTGATGTTTTCTGATTGGAGTTTATCTTCTCCAATTTGATGTTCAGAGAGGTAAATTTTCCACAAGAATTTTCCTTCTACTGAAGTCTTAACTTCACTTGGATACGGGGAAAAATACTGCAGCTCCTGATATAACTTGGAAACATGAAAATTACCTACCATAGTTTTTAAATTCACCTTAGGGATATCCAACAGTTCTTGCAAATTGAAAATTCCTTTTCTACTTAAAGAATCCACAAGTTCAACAGTCATGCAAGGCAACATCCACAGAGAAGAGTCCTTCTCAAACCAAATGCCCTGCATGACCATTTGCAGAAGATGCATGCAAGTGATTGAGCTCGAAAGCCATCCGCTATTGGCACATACATCTATCATAGCCTGGATGATACGTATACTTTGATCCAAAACTGACTTTAAGTCTGTAACATAATCACTGATTGGAAGTTCTAACTGGGAAAAATAAGCTTGAAAAAGTAGATTGATTTTCACATCTGGGACATGTAAGAAGCTCATGATTCGGGTTGTGGTAGTAGGCGCAACCTTGATGTTTGAAGCACTCTTTAGAACCTTCTTTAGGGCGATAAAAGGGGTGTTAAGAATAGAATCTGTATGATGAACTTTGAAAACCCTCATCTGAGTTTCTTCAGAGTAAAGCTCGGTCACAGTAATATCTAAGAATGAAAAATGATTCTGATAGAGTAAGGAAGCCCGAACAGGTTCAAATCGATCATGGAGAGTCATGAGAAAAATAACAAGACGCTGGTGATTACGGTAAGTTGCAAGCATCTCAACATCAATCTTGTTTGTCTAAGTTGGTTCAGAGAGAGCAAGTTGATCCCAAATAGCATACATTTCAAAGAGAAATTGGTTAATAGTTTGATCAGTCCTTTGGCGTTTGGTATGAAGAGTTTTTAGAAGTTGATATTAGTTGGCCAAATCTGTTGTAGTGAAGCGAGCCCCAAGAAATTCTCAAACTTCTTTGGCAGTGTCAAAACGCCCAAATTCATCCTGGATAGAGAGTAAAGTGGTGTTGCGAAACTAGGTAATAATTTGATAATGTTTACTCTCCCAGTCTTCAAGGCGGTCAACAAATAAAGAGTTGTTTTCAGTGGTTTCTTGTATAGGTATAGAGATATCACTAGTTAAGAAACGTTATAGCTTGCGTCCTTTCATGAAATTTTTCATTGCTTGTGCCCAAGCTAAATAGTTAGTATCATCAAGGGTGATAGAGATTGGTTTTGAGACATCATTTCGATCCATTTTAATAAAATAATGGAGAAAATATAAAGCAAATATAAAGGAGTGTATATAAGTCAAAAATATCCTTAAAATGAAAAGAAGAGTCGAAAATAAGCTTGGAACCGGTGGAGAACCAGTTGGGATGGTGCTGAACCAGATTTGTGAAGAGATGAGCAAAAAATCGGGTGAACCGGGGCTGGTGAATTGGGTTGGGTGACCCAGGTTGGGGGTGAGATTGGTTGGCACTTGGGATCTGGGAGCAAATTCTTTCGACGGCATATGAGGGCGCGTGAAGCGTTATTTGGGGTTGATTTTGGTGGTTATAGAATTTTCTGGATGAGACGAGTCCGATGATGATAGTTTGGTTTTGATTGGATTAGTATAGGTGGTCGTGGTTTACTGTGATGAAGGAAGACAAAATTTTGATAGAAACTCTAGAGGTATATGAGAGGCTCTAATACCATGTGAAAAGTATAAAAAGATAAGAAGAAAAAATGATATTGTTGGATTTGTGTGATTTAGAATGTACATAGAGAATCCTATTTATAGGGTTGTAACAAGTGTTATACAAGTGAAATATAAGATTAATATAAGTGAATTACAATATCAAATATAACTTAACAATGCTATTCATCCTCAGGTAGTAAAACTTTCCAGGATACCCTTGTGAACTTGATGTGAACTTAAAGAGGTATCGGCCTGACGCTTGGTTTAAAATTGAAGAGCCCAATTTCTCCGACATCCAATCAATCAGCCAAATCTCCTGCATTTTCTAAAGCAGTAGAAAGACCCACAAACCGCATTGGGCACTGTCTGTGATGATATGTATCTCATCCTTGAAATAATAACCTCAAGATAGGTCCACGATTAGTGCCTACTACCTAGCAAATGAATCTCATCCAAAATCACAAGTCCAAATTTTTTAACATAACTTTTACTGTGCCAATTACGACTAATGACATCCCACTTCTCTGGAGTAGATATGATGATATCTGCTGACAATAGAGCCATCAAATCTGGAGTATAATCTCCGATCATTTCAACTATGTCTTATCCAAGCTCAGAGACAAGGTGTCTCTTCCAATCATTCATTTTTTCACTAACAATAGCCTTCCAAGGTGCTATGTATATTAACTTCATACTAGTTTAAGTATTAAAGAGGCGAAACATAGCAAGCTCTGCTGATATGGTCTTCCCACTTCCAGTCGGAGCTCCTAACAAGACATTATTGTCAGTGTGGTATAGTACATGAAAAGTCTGTGTCTGAATTGGATTAAAATGTGAACACTTGTATAAGACTTCATATGCACTATTGCCAAGTGAAGTTATAGAAAGAGGTTTCAAATCAAAAAGCACTATGTGTGAAGTGCTAGCTTCTGGCAATGCTAAATTGTGGAAATATATGGTGTAAAATGCCTCTAACTGCAACCGTAAATCAGAAACGACGTGAATGTATTACTAAGGTGGATATGGCTCGAATATTGGCACGGTGAAAGAAAGTTGTTAAATTCCCATATCGACTGGGGATCGCGTCCACACTATGCATATAAACAAGAGCAACCATTCATCTCATAACTTGGGTTTTGAGATGGAGTTAGGCCCAAATTTAACATAGTATCAGAGTAAGGTTGTAGGATGGTGTCTTTGTGTCGGAGCAGCTTTCCTGAAAGTCAGTATGATGAGCTTCGGAGGGGAAGCCATAACTTGTGTTCCTCTTATCTTGAATTGCTCCTTTCTTTCGACACATATTGATGTCATGTCTATTCAAACCACATAAATTACATTTGAGATGTTTTCGATAGTTTTCAAAATTGTGTCCATTGAGACCACAAAAATCACATTTAAGGTGACTTCAGCAATTCTCAGAATTATGGCCTATATTGTTGCATCGATTGCACTTGAGATGTGGGTTCCTTGGTGGGTAATTTTTGTGAGGATGTTGTGGACGGCTATCTTTGGCAACAAGTGCGACAGCTTTTGGCATCCTTCCTATGGTTTGTGTGGAGACAGCTCTCTACCTTTCATCTTGAACAATGAGTGAATATACTTTTTTTACTGTAGGTAAAGGTTCCATGAGCAAGATTTTTCCACGTGCTGATGTGTAAATTGTGTTAAGCCACATGAGAAACTTTATGGTTCATTGCTTTTGTTGATATTCTTGTAGTTCCCTTCCGATATTTCCTCCACAATGTGGAAGAAGACAGAGTGCATCACGACTATCCCATAAGCTTTTCAATTTGGTATAGTATTCTCCAATGCTTACACCTTCTTGTATGCAATCATAGATCTCTTACTCAATGTGGAATAGGTGCACGTTGTTGGTTAATCGTCGTGTATCTATGCATTTTGCCCAATCTGCATCACAGAAAGCATTTAGTTGTAATGAACTAGTTATTGAGAAAAAGAGGCCTTGCCCTGGTGTGTTCTTGACATAGCGTAGCACTCGTTGAGCTGCTTCCAAATGTGGTTGACATGGTTTATCCATATATTGACTGAGAATGTGCACGACATACACTAAGTCGGGCCTTGTGATGGTTAAGTATATTAATCTCCCAACAAGTCTTCGATAGGATGTAGGATTACTGATGAATTCCCCTTCAACCTTATTGAGGGATAAATTTTATTCCATAGGTGAATTGGCAAATTTGGCACCAAGATAACCCATGTCCTCCAATATTTCAAGTACGTACTTGCATTGTGACAGAACAATTCCCTTCCTAGAACGTGAAACTTCTACGCCCAAAAAATACTTTAATTCATCGAGATCTTTAAGTTTGAATTGTCTCATGAGATGATTCTTAGTTTCTTCAATGTCTTGTACATTATTTCTTGTTATGATTATATCATCTACATAGACAAGAAGAGCAGAGAAGGAATTACCATGGGTTCAAACGAAAAGTGAGTGATCATACTTGGATCGGTTAAAACCAGTTAGCTAAGTGTTTTTGATAGCTTGATGAACCATTATCGTGAGGCTTGTTTGAGTCCATACAAAGATTTATGTAGCTTACATACTCGTGTTTTCCCCTTTCGTCTGAATCCAGGTGGAAGGGACATGTAGACATCTTTATGAAGATCACCATAGAGAAAAGCATTGTTGATATCGAGTTGTTGAAGATGCCAATTTTAAATAGCAGCAACGAAAAGAAGAAGCCGAACAGTGACAAGTTTGGCTACTGGTGCAAAAGTTTCTTGGTAGTCAAAACCTTCATTAATCTTGTTGAAACACAATTTTCATCCAGAGTTAAAATCAATCGTAGCGACAATAGACCAGAATTTTCTATGACCCAGTTGTTTTCTACCAAAGGAATCCTTCATCAAACCAGTTGTGTCTCTACCCCTCAACAAAATGGTGTTGTTGAACGCAAACATCGTCATATTCTCAATGTTGCTCGTTCTTTGCTCTTCCAAGCCAATCTCCCTAAACAATTATGGGGAGATGTTATTCTTACAGTCACATACCTCATAAATCGTACTCTAACACATGTTCTCAAGGGTAAAACACCATTTGAAGTCATTTTTCACAAAATTCCTAGGTATGAACATCTTCGTATTTTTGGTTCTCTTTATTTTACGTATGTACATCATGATTGACTCACCAAGTTTGATCCTACATCACATAGATGCATATTCATTGGGTATCCATTTGGGATAAAAGGTTATCGTGTCTACAATCTGGAAACAAGCAAGACTTTAGTGTCTCGTGATGTTATCTTTCATGAACATGTATTTCCTTATCTCATTTCCACTGTCAACACTCCAACTCTATTCACTTCATTAGAAAATACTATTTATGATGACATACCTAACATTCGTCAATCAACCAATCCAAATACATCACTTCATCATACACCATCTATCCTTCCAACAATCGACTCAGACATTCTTCATCCTCAAAATTCATGTCTAGAAATATCATCATCAACTTCTCCACTACACATAACTTGTTAAAGTCACACATCAACTGGGGATCGCACCCACGCTACGCATATAAACAAGGGCAATCCTCCATCTCATAACCTAGGTTTTGAGATGGAGTTAGGCCCAAATTTAACATGGTATCAGAATAGGTTACCTGGTCGGTGCAGTTATTTCGCCACTGGTGAGTGATGCATTCCGCCACTTGGGCTCCATAAGCTCAACATTCCCGTCGGTCTCAAGGGGACAGACCCTTATCGATGTGAGAGGAAGTGTTAAAGTCTCACATCGACTGGGGTGAAATTAGGCCCAAATTTAACAAAAGCTTTTAAGGTTCTACTCTAGCCATCTGTTTTGTTAACGTGAAAAGCTCGGAATGGTAGATGTGGTCATTATTAGAATCCTCAACAAGAATCCACCAACGCAATTCAGCACCATAAAACGATCTTTCCATATGAAGTGTGGCCTTAAAAGAAATGTTGCATATGGTTTGTTCTATGTCGTAGCAAAGAAATGTTGGACTGTGGTGCAACTTGTTTGCAATAACCTTTGGTGAAGCTTTACAAGTCTCATGATGTGGTATGGATTAATGTAGGCTGTGGCATTCGAACAATAAAATGGCCCTAAGCCTTCTATTCTTACCTTTCTTTATAAATATAAATTTATGCCTCTCGATTTTGTAAGTTTTTAGATTACAATTTTTCAGTTAGTTTATTTCTTTAGATCCAATTTCTAAAGTTGTTCAACCACAGTATTAAGATACAGATAAAAAATCTCTTAAAGATCCAAGAATTTTGAGGAATTAACGACAACTTCTTTGTAACTATGATCGACTAAATCAATAATATAAAATTTTAATTGTTTGGTTTTCTATGATTGTATGAATAGTTTTATTTATTTTTTATTCACAATCTTAAATATTTTATTATAAATTAGTGATAAACTAAATTTTGATTTATGATTAAAGAAAATACTTTAGAATTAGACATTAGAAAAATCATCCGTGTTTAATTACGTAGAAGTGAATAAGAGTTTAATTTTATTTTATTTATCAATTTCAAACACGATAAAAAAATTATTAATTAAATGAGATTAAATTCGATATTAATTTTTTTTAATTATAAATCAATGATGAATCAAATATTGATTTATAATTAAAATAATATATTTAATTTATATTTATTAATTAATTAATTTTAATTCCGACCAATAAAATTATCAATTAATTGAAACTCTTGATTTATATATATTTTTTAAGTTTGTCAATTAAATAATTTCTAATCTAAACTTATAAGTAATTAATTAATTAAAAATTGTGTGAAATTGTCGTTAACATGAGAGTTCATTTATTTAAAAAAAATAAAAATTTGTAAATATAATTCGTTATTTGAATAATTTAATTTGTTCTGTCCATAAAGGGTGTTATGCTCGTTAAAATTTCAATTGCTTTAATTTCTTTGATTTGTTAGATATAATTTAAGTTAAACTTTATGATTTCATTTGTACACCGATAATTTGTTAAAGTGTTTTGAAATTATTATTTTTATCTATATTAAAAAATAACTTAATTTTTTAAAACCACCATAATTTTTAAGAGACGATAATTTTAAGATATAATTATCGCTTATTATAAATAATTCATGTAAATTTTTTTATAAATACGCATAATTGACTCATTATTCTTCTTTGTTCTTAATAATACATCATTTGTTCTTCTTCTTTTTTTTTAATGAAAATCATCCCATTAGATCTAATTTTAAAAAAAAGTAATTAGTAAAATTAATAGTGACCGAATTTCCTTAACTATATTATATAATAGAATTAACTAAAAACATTGATATAAGTTAGTTTTCTTCTTTTTGTTTTTATACATAATTGTAACAATTATGTATATAGATCATAAACCATATATTTTAGACGTGAGTAGTGTATAAACTCAAGTGTTATATTGGATGCGATTTAAAATTAAATCTTGTCCACATGTATTGTTTGATAGTATTCCTATCATGTTTATGCGCACAACTATAGAGGAACGCCTTGACAGATGGGTGAATTATATAACGCAATGCCGATAATCTAAAATAACACAGCAATTTACTTACCAGGTGAGGTTTTATTTTTTGAATTAAAAAAAAAAAACATATACCTCAATCAGGACAAATTTTATGCTATTAATTTCTATTATATATATTGTTTTTAATTAATAAATATGAGAGAAAGAACGATATTGATATTAATTTCTATTATTTAAAAAAAAAAACATATTGTAATTGGGTTTAAGTTGGGAACACACTAACCCGGTTTGTCTTCTCCGAAAGCTTTGGCACCAATGTCTCATCCTTCACAACAGAAATACACAGCAAACAAACATCCTATCAAAAAAAAAAAAAAAATCCAATAAAAATAAACAAATACTAGTTCACAACATTAATTAGCAAATAAAACCCAGACAGGCTTTCAAGTTTTCCAGATTAATATATATCTGATTCAAAAACAGAGAGATCAACCTAGCTTTTTAATGATTTAGTTATATAATTTTCCATTTACCATTTTTTTATTTATTTATGAAAATATGAATCAATGTCGTCTTTAAATAATCGACGTTCAAAACCAAATATTAAGGTTGAAGTAATGGCCAAAATTGATATGGCTGCCACTACTTCCACCACCACCATCCCTAACACGACCAGTCCAAACCAAACCAATAATTCAAGCCCAGAAAACTCCCTCAAGAATGAAAAGAAGAAAAGGGTATTTTTTTTCATATGTTTTTATTGGTTTTTAATTTGTAACGAGGGTTAATTATTTTTTAGTAGTTAAATAATTGATTTTATGGGATTTTTTTTTTTCAAATGTTTGTGGGTGAAGTTGATTCCTAGAATTTTTGGTTCAAAACGAAATGGCGGCCGAGGAAGCTCAGATGAAGATTCACTTAAATCAGATGGAGATAATGGTTTTGATTTCGGTACTTAACTGTTTAATAATTATACATACATATATATTATTCCTCACAAAATCTAATGTGTATTTGATTCTTTTATATTAATTAATTTGGTCAATTTGTATAGATTTGGATCAAAAGATTTCATCAAGGAGAAATGAATTGATGGAGACAGCCCCCCCCATTAGGAGAAAAACATTCTCAGGTAATTTATTTATATTAGGTTTAAGTTTAATGATCTAATCAAATCTCGGTTCTATCTAAACTCTCTCTTTAACTTTCTCTAATGTTATGAATATATATATATATATATATATATATATATATATATATGTTCGTATTATAGAGGTATTGAATTTGAATATATATTTAATAGAAACATAGTTACTTCAAAAATGCGTTAAATAAATGTTTATATTTTAACTGCTATGTTTATTTGCTGCAATAATACAAAACTTTGAATTTCATGTGCAGTAGTACTAACAATTAACATGCATGCATTTGCATACATATAATTTATTCTGTAATATATTTTCAAAGTATAAAATTCATGAAAAACATAATTAAATTAAGGAAATTTGTGGAGAGTTCAATACAATCTATTTGATGCACGTGTTACAGACCACCTAGTTCCCCCTTTGTATTATATGTTTTTTGTAGCTTACCTTAGAGCACTCTTGGCCAGATAGAAATTTATTTTATAAGAATTAGAAACTATCTATTATTACAGATGCATCAATCTATAAGTAATAATCTAATTAATTCACAATTATTTTATCTTTGTAAATTATTAATTTTATATCTAATTAATAATTAATATATCACTTGATACATATAACAATAATCATTCATTTTTTTAAAAAGTAAACATGAATCTTATTTATAATTTTCGTTTCTATCAGAAAGATCAGGAACAAGTTCAAATATTGAAAGCTTGAATCTTTCAAACTTTGAACAGTCACCGGCAAATGAAATCAAAGAGTTCCGGTATGATTTTTTTTTTAATTGTTTTATTTCTTCATCCAATCCATTGGTACAAATTTTCCCTCAATTTTTAATTTGTTAAGGAAGTATGTACTGCATTTAAAAACTTTCGTTTAATTTTTGTTTGTTACGTTAATAAAGATAACAAAAAATGACATGTATTTTATGCAAAACCATCAGGCATTATAGGCATTTTTTTTTTAACAAAAATAAAATTGAGCCTAAATTTAACTCTTAAGGACATTAAAAATTATTTTTTATGTCTTTATTTTTTTAATTTAAATTATTCATGCTTCTTATAACACTCTGCTAAATCGGGATTTCAGGATTTTTGTGGCAACATGGAATGTGGGAGGAAGGGCACCCGATAATGGCCTTAATCTTGAAGATTTCTTACAAATAGAGGGTGCTTCTGACATATATATTATAGGGTAATCATAAATTTTCAATAAAAGAAAAAAAAATTAAAATTTATTAAGATAAATGGGTTTGTTATCTTCTGACACTGTTTTAAGTTCAGGTTTCAAGAAATTGTTCCTCTTAGTGCTGGAAATGTACTTGGGAGTGAAGATAATGAACCAGCAGCAAAATGGCTTTTGCTTATAGAGCAAGCACTTAATAAACCACATCATGAATCTGCATACTCATCAGATTTATCAGGAAACATTGGTTCCAAAATCTCAAATAACAGCAGGGATTCAAAAGACTCAAAGCCCATAATTTTTCAGAAATCTAATCTCAAACAACTTAGCAAGAGTTTAAGAGCAGATAAAACCCTTTTGAAGTCATGTAACTGCCCTGTTGAATTGCCTATATCACAAGAAAAAAGATGGCTGACAAAGCTGGGTGATCCCTCCAATAATAAATTACATAATTTAGGGTCACCACCCGCTCGAAGAAATGTGGATATGGATGAATTTCTTGCAGTTGCAGAAATACCTTTTTCTTCACCTAATCAGATGCCGTATCGCTTAATTGCAAGCAAACAAATGGTTGGGATTTTCTTAACAGTTTGGACTCAAAAAGATTTAGTCCCGCACATTGGCCATCTCAGATTCTCCTCTGTAGGCAGAGGAATCATGGGTTATCTTGGAAACAAGGTAATTGAGATTCTGAATTTGCAAACTCTGAATGTGAATTTATAATTACCTGAGTATGATGGGCGCTGGTGCTCTGTTCTTCTAGGTTTATTTAATTGTGTTTTTCATTTTTCATAAAGTATCCGTATGCAATTGATATAACATAAACAGGTACATGAGTGCATGCACTTCAAATACTTCAATTTGGTGTAGATTGACATAAAATTTAGAAAAATGAGCTTGTCCTACATCGAAATATGTATGTAAAAACTTACGGCCGTTAGTGATTAAAATGGCCTATGTAACATAATTGTCAACGTATCTACTTCAAAAATGTGTAGAAAGAAACATATGTTTACTTAAAATGGATTAAAATGCATGTTTTAAAAAGTACAGGAAGAATTTAGCCATCGTGTACATAAATTTTTCTGAATCTCCAATTTTTTATATAGCTTCGTGGGATTTTTCTATAGATATAATAGAAAACCTTTCATGATAAGATAGTCATTCCTAGTAGAAAATGTATGATCATAGAGTTACTTAAGGTTGTTAGTAGATATTTATATGAGTTAGTTACTATATATTTTTTACTTCTAGCTATTATTTCTTTTCCTATTCTATATAAACACATATAACTATTGTAGTTCAATCGATCAATGATTAATTCATCTTCACTCTCATTTCATTCATTTCTTTCTATAGTTTCAGAGAATCAAACTTCTATGACCTGATTTTTTTCCCCTTTAAGCCTTATCAATGGCTACCAAGAATAATATTTCTTATCGAGATGTAGTCTCTGCTCCTTTTCTTAATCCATTGCATTCATTATCACAAGGATTGACTTCTGGGTCATCACAAGGTTTGGCTTATGCCTCAATGCCTTCCATGCCACAGAATTATTCAATTGTTCCTCCAACTTTCATCTCCATTTTTGTTAAACTTGATGAACACGATTACTTGCTCTCACATGAGGAGATTAAGAGTCATATCATCACTTTTGGTCTTGATAATCTTATCAATCCTCAAGTACCTATTCCATCGTAGTTTTTTTATGTTTCAAGAATTGTTTTCAATCCTGCTTATCTTTACTAGAAAAGAATGAATTCACTCTTGAAGAATTGTTTTATGCTTCAATATTACCTTCAATGTTTAGTTTTCTCATTCATCAGGCAAATGTGGCTCAATCCATGCCTTAGGCCATGATGGTGTTGCTTTTGGAAATGGTAATCTTCTTTCTATCTCTAGCATAGGTTTTTCTCATCTTGTCACTAGTAATCAATGTATTCTTTCTCTTGAAAATTTGTTGCACACACCTGATGTCACAACTAATTTACTTACTGTTCAACAATTGTGTCAATATAACAATGTTTTCCTTAAGTTTCACCCTCGTTTATTCCTTGTCAAGGATTAGAATTCAAGGAAGGTGTTTCATCTGGGCTCTAGTGAAGGAGGCTTGTACAAAATATAGGGATCTACTAATCTTTTAGTCTTGGCTTCTATTTCTTCTACTAAACAAACTTCTATTGGCACTAAACTTGATCTTTCCAAGCTTTGGCATGCTTGTTTGGATTATCCTTCTATTGTCATTGTCAATATTGTTCATAGTAGCACTAGTCTTACTTCTCATCGTGTAAATCGTGATTTTTTTCTGTGATAATTGTGATGTTTCTAAGTCATATAGATTACCTTTCGATCATCACCACGTTGGGTCCATCAAGATGTTTCAATTGTTGTATCTTGATTTGTGGACATCTTCTATCCTATATTGTAAAGGTGACAAGTACTTTCTATCAATTGTTGACGATTTTTCTCAATTCATTTGACTGTTTCCTTTAAAAAGCTAAAAATGAGAAGTGTGTTGTCTTTTTGTCCTTTAAAACTTTGATGGAAAATCAGTATGATACTCAGCTTAAAACAATTCAAGTTGATGGAGATAGTAAGTTCAAACCTTGAATCAAAAGCTTAACACAATTTGGTATTGATCATCATCTTATATGTCCACACACCTCTGCACAAAATGGTGTTGTGGAATCTAGGCATATACACATTGTTGAAAGGGGTCTTGCATTGCTTATACAATCTTGTTTACCAAAATCTTATTGGATTTATGCTTTTTGCATAAGTGTCTTCTTAATGAATAGATTACTTAGCAAAGTGTTAGGTAATGTTAGTCCTTATGAACTCTTATATAATAGAAAGCTTGATTATGATCTATTAAGGGTCTTTGGCTGTAGTTTGTTTGACTGTTTGCGTGACTATAACTCTCACAAGTTGCAAACACAGGTCTAGTAAGTATTTTTTTCTTAGCTATACCTCCAATCATAAAGGTTACTTGTGTTTAGATGTTCATACTCAAAGGTTGCATGTTAGTCGACATGCCACTTTTAATGAACAATCCTTTCCTTATACACAGTTTTTTGTTTCTCTTCTTACTTCATCGGATGCTTCTTTATAGTTGTCCACATTGCTTGCTCTATCTATCATATGTCCTGTGACTGAATTAGAGGTTCTATCTCCTTTGCCTAGAGTGTTCGGTCTAGTGTCTTGTTCTATGCCTAGTCAATTTGTGCCTTGGTTTTCTAGTGTACCCCAACTAGTAGACAATTCTATTATTGTTTCTCTACCCTCTTCCACTTCATTTATACCTCCTGAGTCTTTAGCTACTTCTACTTCTGATGTCACAAATAATCATCCTATGATTTCCATATCAAAGCATGGCATTAGAAAACCTAAGGCCTTTTCTGTAATTTTTTTAAGCCCTCGAATTACAAAGAGGTTTTGAAAGTGCATGCTTGGAAACATGATATGGATACTGAGATTACTGTTCTAGTGTAAAATTGCACATAGGAGATTATAAAACTTCCACCTAGCAAGAGAACTATTTGTTGAGTAAAATTTAGAATACACAACTCTAAATTTACTAATATTAGATCCAAATAAATAAACAAACTACTTGTATTATACTCACTATAACACCTTTCAAAGGCAACTCACGAATTGAAGAGAAATACAAACACTCAAAGAGAAAGCTCTTAACTCGCACTCAAACTAAGAATACAAATACTTATTTTGTATTTGATGGAATGATTAAACCAAATGCAAAGTAGGCTATTTATAGTCCTCACCATGCAATCTACACCACACAAATATAAAACTAAGAAATAATCCTAGCCACACAAATCTTATCTACACACTTCTATTTTCTATAACCTTCAACCACTTCATTTATTTCTACAACCTTTGACCACTTCATTTATTTCTCTACATCTTTAATTATTATGTTGGTGTTGATTTTCAACACTCCCCCTCAACACCAACTCTCACTATTTTTATTGTGTCAAGCTGACGGCGAAACATTTCGAACTTGCCAACGCTTAAGCTTTTTGTGAACAAGTCTGCAACTTGATCATCTGTCTTGATTTGCCTCATTTCAATTTCTTCTTGTAGAACCTTTTCTCTGATAAAGTGATAGTGTACTTCAACATGCTTAGTTCTTGCATGAAAGACCGGATTCTCTGCCAAACGAATTGCCGATTGATTGTCACAATACAACGGTACTGCATAATCTACTGATTGATGTAGATTATTCATTAGCTGTATCAACCATGTGCACTTTTGAGATGCCATTGCCGCTGCTTGATACTCAGCTTCAGTGTCATGATCTCCTGCATAGTCTGCATCGCAGTAACCAACTAACTTGTTGTCTCCACCTTTCTTGTACAAAAGACCATAGTCAATTGTACTCTTCACATATCTCAATATTCGTCGAACTGCTTCCAAATGTGGCTTCTTTGGATTTTGCATGTACCGACTCATTACACTAACTGCATAAGAAATGTCAGGCCGAGTTAAGGTTAAGTAGATCAGACTGCCTACCAATTTTCGATACATTGTTGCATCTTCCAAATCTTTTCCTTCATGTGCACACATGTTGGCATTTGGCTCCATCGGCGTCGAAATTGGTTTGCATTCAAGCATTCCGAACCGTTTTATCAAATCTTTAGAATATTTTTGCTGACAAAGAAATATTCCTTCTTGTGTGCGATCAACCTCTAAACCAAGGAAGTGCTTGAGTTGGCCAAGTTCTTTCATCTGGAAACGGACTGACAAATTCTCCTTTGTTCGAAGAATTTCTGCCTCATTATCACCAGTTATGATTAAGTCATCCACATACACTAGCACAATAGCTAGCTTTCCTTCATTGGCTTTAACAAACAAGCTGGAATCTGCAGGTGTTACTGAATAACCACTTTGTGTTAGAAATTCAGCAATCTTACCATACCATGCCTTAGGTGCTTGTTTCAATCCGTAGAGTGCTTTCCGCAGCTTACACACATATTCAGGATGATCTTGGCTCTGAAAACCCATTGGTTGGATCATGTATATCTCCCGATCCAGCTCTCCGTAAAGAAAAGCATTCTTCACATCCATCTGTCACAACTTCCAATCTTTGTTTGCTGCAAGTGCAAGTAGGACTCGAACAGTTGTAAGTTTCACCACTGGACTAAACGTTTCATCATAGTCTAGTCCATATTGTTGAGAGAAACCACGAGTTACCAATCGTGCCTTGTACCTCTCGATTGACCCATCTGGTCTACGCTTTATCTTGTAAACCCATTTGCAAGATATGGGTTTCACATCTCTTGGCTTTCGCACTAGATCCCAAGTTTGATTTTGCTGAAGTGCATTGATCTCTTCTCTCATAGCTATCATCCACTCAGATATTTGCGATGCTTCTTCAAACGTCTCAAGTTCTATTGCTTCTTCAATTATGGCTGCATTGGCATATTTGGGATTTGGCCTTCGTGTTCTTGTTGACCTATGGAGTTGAGATTGTGGAGTTGATTCTTCTATTTCACTAGGCCCACCTTCTTCATTTAGTTGTTGATATATGACAGTTTGTCAAGGATTCTGAATTACTCTTTGTTCAGCACCATCATCGTCTGAATCTCTGGATTCATCTAAACTTGGTTGGAATTGAATAGTATGCTCCTCCATCTTTGTTGCAGCTTATCTCCAAATTCTCTTAAGTCTGGCAATGCTTTCTTCTCTGAGGACCACAAAGAAGATGTTTCATCGAACACCACATCTCGTGAAATGTAGCATCTTCCACTCGTTGGATCATAACATTTCCACCCTTTTCTTTGGCTGTCGTATCCCACAAAGATACATCTAACAGCTTTCTTCTCAAATTTGCTCCGTAAATGATCAGGAACAAATACATAACATACACAGCCAAATACTCGAAAGTAGCTAACTGTAGGTTTCATATTCCATAGTTTCTCAAAGGGTGAAACAAATTCTAACTTTGGTTGAGGAAGTCTGTTGATCACAAAGGTTGCAGTCCTCTTCGATTCAGCCCAAAACCTCCCAGGTATATTCTTTTCATGTAGCATACTCTGACAAATTTTTGCAAGATGCCGGTTCTTTCTCTCTGCTACACCATTTTGTTGTGGCGTGTTGGCACAAGTGTACTGATGACGTATTTGACATTCACTTAGGTATTGAGAGAACTCACTTGAGCTATATTCTCCGCCGTTGTCTGTGTGCAAGCAATGGATCTTCTTTCCAACTTCTCCTTCAGTTGAATCTCTAAACTCTTTAAACTTTGAGAATACATCAGAATTTTCTTTCATAAAGAAAACCCACACATACCTTGAGAAGTCGTCAATGAATGTCACCATGTATCGCATATCGCCAATTGATGGTTGCTTAACAGGACCGAATACATCAGAGTGAACTAACTCCAATGGTTCTTTTGCTTTAAACTTTGATTCCTCATATGGTAATTGGTGAGCTTTACCATATTGGCATCCTGCACAGACTGTGTCTATTCGCATGTCTAGTTGAGGAAGCCCTTTAAGCATCGACTTTTTCACCATCACACTTAGCTTGGAATAGCTAACATGACCTAACCGCATATGCCATAGATCTGTTGTCTCGTTTCTTCTTGTCTTGTCTACATATGCAGATTCTGCTGACATTATGTAGACTAATTCCAATCGTTGCACCTCCGTTGTTGGTGTTTCTGAGATTTTGAGATCATGATACACCTTCACGTCTCGGGGACCGAATAAGACATAATGGCCTGATGATGTTAACTGGGACATGATAAACATCTTGAAGTGGTACTTGGTTAGTACTATATCGAGGTGTAACTATCGTCTTACCGATGTGGGCTATCGGTAACCTTGAGATGTCAGTTGTCACCACTACACGACCTCCCTTGTACTCAGACATGCTTTCCAACTTCTGTTTATCACCTGTCATATGATTTGAGTAGCTCGAATCTACAATCCAATCATTCTTGTAGTTAATCTGTTTTGATGTTGTCACCGTAAGAGCTAATTCTTCTCCCTCTCTAGCGAATAATGCTTCGGCATCCCAACCATCTTCGCTATGCTCCTTAGAATTGGAAGTAGCTGTATGGCTTTCAACAGGCTTTTTCTTACTTCAATAATCTTTTACCATGTGACCGATCTTCCCGCAGTTGTAACATTCACCATCAAATTTTCTATTGTTATTGCGGTTCTTCCAAGCTCCCCCTGGACGAAAGCCTCCCTTTCCTTGAGGAATTTTTCCTTTGTCGCCATCATTTTTATATCCATTTCCATTGTACCGCTTAAAAGTGTCTTTCCTTTTTCTAGTGTAGAGCGCTTCTTCTTCATCCTTCAGCAAGACTCCTCCCATTTTCTTAGCCATAGCTTCTTGATCGGCCAATAAATTCTCAAATTCAACAAGAGATGGTTGTTTCGGCCATCCTTGTATAGCGGTAACAAACCCTCGATATTCGGGTCTCAAACCATGAATAATTATTCTCTTTATCCTCGTTTCTCCAATAGGAACTTTTGGATCTAACTCTGAAATTTCGCGATATAATGACTTTACCTTGTGAAAGTATTGGGAAATCGTCATGTCGCGTTGCGCCATAGATAGTAACTTATTCTTCAGAAGTTGCAATCTTGTATCATTCTTCATTCTTCTTTGAAAAGAGTGTAACAAGAGTGTCCCATAATTCCTTTGGTGTTTTTGCATCCCGAATATGCTCCAACATTTCTTCTTCAATTGTGGTCTTCAAAGCAAACATCGCTTTGGCTGCTTTAATTTTCCACTTCTGTAAGATGCCGTTTGCATCTTCCACTGTTGGTTGTGTAATTTCATCACCACCAATAACCTCTCACAAGTATTGACCTTGTAGGTAAGACTCCATACATGTTGCCCATGTGTTATAGTTTTTGTTGTTGAGCTTCTTGATTCCTCCAACTACTTGAAGATCACCCATCGTGTCGGCAAGACTTCGACTATACCGAACAAGCTTGACTAATAAACTTGCAGAGTACCAAACTCCTCACGACTCAAGATAACTCCACTAAGAACGATCCCTGACCGTCCCGCTCTGATACCAATTGTTGAGTAAAATTTAGAATACACAACTCTAAATTTACTAATATTAGATCCAAACAAGTAAACAAACTACTTGTATTATACTCACTATAACACCTTTCAAAGGCAACTCACAAATTGAAGAGAAATACAAACACTCAAAGAGAAAGCTTTTAACTCACACTCAAACTAAGAATACAAAGACTTATTTTGTATTTGATGGATTGATTAAACCAAATGCAAGGTATGCTATTTATAGTCCTCACCATGCAATCTACACCACACAAATATAAAACTAAGAAATAATCCTAGCCACACAAATCTTATCTACACACTCCTCTTTTCTACAACCTTCAACCACTTCATTTATTTCTACAACCTTCAACCACTTCATTAATTATTATGTTAGTGTTGATTTTCAACACTATTACCTGTAAATGGGTTTTCAAGTGTAAACTACTTTCTACTGATTTTTTGGAAAGATATAAAGCTAAACTTGTGCTTGTGGTTTCTTGCAAGCATTGAGCACACAATAAAAAAAATTCCAATCCAATCATTAAGGCAACTACTATTTCAATTATGCTTATTATTTCCATTTGTAAAAGTTAGAGAGTTTATCAGGTTGAAGTTAACAATGCATTTATGCATAGAGTTCTTGATGTAGAAGTTTACATGGAATTGCCACCAGATTATAAGGTGACAGACTTTGTGTCGTCTCAAGAAGGCTTTATATGGGCTCAAACATGCATCACTTGCCTGGTTTGCTAAACTTAACTTGAGTTTGTTGGGACTTGGCTTCACAGTCTCTAAGGTTGATCCTTCATTATTTCTGTTTAATTCTTCCATATCATGGTTATGATTTTCGTGGACAATGTTCTTATCACTGGTGATAATAATATTACAGTTCAAGCTTTGGTTGATCATCTAAATGGTCTATATGTTCTTAAGGATCTTGGAGATTCGTCATATTTCATTGGTGTTGAGGTACACAACTCCAAAAAAGGTATGCATCTCAGCCAGCACAAATATGTGCATGATTTATTTGATTCAAAGGTAGCTTTTAGTCCTATGGCATCTGGGAAAGGGCTAAGCAAGTTTGATGGGGTCTTGTTAGCATATCCCATTCAATATCGTAGTATTATTGGGGCCTTACAATACTGTATTATCACATGACTTGAAATTGCATTTTTTGTGAACAAATTGTGTCAATTTATGATTATACCTACAGATATACATTAGTTTACTGCTAAGAGGGTCTTAAGGTATCTCAAAAGCTCTATTACACATGGTTTCTAGCTGTATAGATCTGCTTCTCTTAGATTGTCTACCTTTTAGGATGCAGACTGAGCTGGTTGTGGTGTTTACATGAAGGCCACCAGTGTTTACTGCATTTTTTTATGGTGAAAATCTTATGTCTTGGCATGTTGGTAAGCAAAAGGTAGTGTCATGTGTTGAATATTGGCTTTAAAAGTAACAAATTAGTGGCATAATTTAGGGAAATTAGTGTCCTAATTTGTGGCATGATTTGTGGCATGTTTTGTGGCATGATTTAAGGAAATTAGTGGCATAATTTAAGGAAATTGGTGGCCTAATTTAAGGCTTAAATTATGGCACACTTTAGGGAAAGGGAGCCTTTCTTCATCTATAAATAGGGAAGAGTTCATGCATTGAAGAACAAGGCAAAAATAATAAAAAACGAGAAAGAGTATAAGCAAACTCAAAGAGAGAAAATACTTGTGAGTTTTGGGAAACACTTGAGAGATATTATTAGTGAGGAAATCGTATACGTATTACGTATATTTCCTACTCGGTTCAAATAATATCTGCATGCCTCCTGTGGACCTAGGCGAATTGCCGAACCACGTAAATTCTATGTTCATTTTATTGCTTTGATATATTCATATACCGCTATTTATTGCTTCCGCCCACAACAAATTGGTATCAGAGCCAAATATAGCAGTATTATATATCAAATCGAAGCTCTTGACGATACGAACGCAACAGTGAAAGAATCGCTCAAATCGGAAGTCAGAATCACCGCCAGAAGCTACCGGAGTCCTGCTGCCAGCAACTGAGTCAACTCGCCGAGTTAGACCGAGTCAACTCAATCACTAGTGATATTTGGACCGAGTTGGTCTGTTTTTCATCCGTTTTCAACTGAGTTGGATCTATTCTTAGCTAATTGGACCATTCCAAATTCAACTACGGACTCCGTGTTTTCAAATAAGGTATAAAATTTGGAAAAACACTGTTTTAAGTTGTAAGTGCAAAATTTCATATCGGTTGTACTTATGGCTGATAAAGGAGAGATCGAAGAAGGTGAACAAGTTGACCATAGAATTTATGGCAAACCAAGTTCTACTCGAAGAACTATGTTGTCCAACGCAAAGTTTGAGGTGGAGAAATTCGACGGCACAAATAACTTTGGCATGTGGCAATGTGAAGTATTAGATCTATTGTTCCAAGAAGGATCTAATATAGCCTTGGAGACTAGGCCAGGAGATTATTCAAATGAAGATTGGAATTATGTCAATCGACAAGCTTGTGGCACAATTCGACTGTGCTTTAGGAAAAGATCGAGAAGTACTTTGTCGTGAAAGAGAATGGCTGCAGTTCTCTGGAAGAAACTAGAGGACAAATACATGAAAAGTATTGAGAACGACTCTACTTGAAGAAGAAACTTTTCCGTTTCCAAGACAAGAAAGGTACCCTACATGATTGAGCACTTAGATAATTTCAATAAAATTTTGGCGATCTGCAAAAATTTAGATGTTGAAATTATCGATGAAGATAAAGCTTTGTTGTTGTTGAATTCATTACGTAGAAGCTATGAGCATTTAACCACAACCTGTTATATGGAAAGGATGAGGTTAAGTTCGTAGATGTTTCAAATGCTTTGGTAAATAACGAGTCTGGGAAGAAGGATCAACATGATCACGAGACTCAATATCGAAGCGTTGACGAGCGGCAGAGGTAGGACTAACAACAAAAAATCGGCGGATCAAATAATAGGGGGAAATCTAGATCAAAGTCCAGAGGAGAGTCATCAGTAAGACGTCCTGCGAAGGACGAGTGTGCCTATTGTCACCAGAAAGAAACTCGGAAGAAAGATTGTCCAAACAAGGACAAGTCAAATGCAAATGTTGCAGAAGGCCGATGAAGATGAAGAATCAGCCTTTCGGTTTCATCATCAAAAACCTACTTTCGGATAAGTGGATCCTTGATTCTGGATGTTCTTATCATATGTGTCCAAACAGACATTGGTTTTCGAGTTTGAAGAGCATGGAGGAGTTGGCTTATGGGTAACGACAATGCCTGTCGACAAAGGGATCGGAACAATACGACTAAAGATGCACAATGGTACAATCAAACGACTTACAAATGTAAGGTATATTCGACCTAAAAGAAAACCCTATTTCTTTAGGTGTTCTAGATCGATGGTTACAAGGTAACATTGGAAAATGGAGTCTTGAAAGTTGTACGAGGTGCATTTGTAGCAATGAAGGGAGTACTCGGAAGGCGAACTTGTATTTCCTAGATGGGTGTACAGTTACGGGGAAGGACAGGCTGTCTCGAAGTAGTTCTGAAGAAAAGGCAAATGATTCTTCCGCTTTGTGGTACACTGACTTAGGGCATGTCGGTGAAAAGACTTTGCAAGGCTTAATGAAGCGAAGGTCTTTTGAAAGGTTCTGCCAAGACCGGAAAGTTTGATTTCTGCGAGCATTGTGTAATGGGAAAACAAACAAGAGTCAAGTTTGGCATTCATCGTACTTGGGATCTCTTGATTATATTCACACGGATGTTTGGGGACCTTCCAAGAATGCTTCACTTGGGAGGTAAACGTTGGTTTGTGACTTTTATTGATGATTTCTCTAGATATGTACCGGATATACACTATGTAGTCACAAAGATGAAGTTCTGGATATCTTTCTTAAATGGAAGAAAATGATCGAGACTCAGACGAGCGGGAAGATTAAAATGCTCGAGATCGATAATGGTGGCAGTATAAATCGGATCCTTTCTTTAAAGTTTGTCAAGATGAAGGGATAATCGAGACATTTTTCGGTTCCTCGTACACCACAACGTGAGAATGGAGTTGCGAACGAATGAATCGTACTTTGGTTGGAGAAAGTTCGATGTATGCTATCTCATTCCAAATTGGGAAAGCAAGGCATTTTGGTGAGGCTTTGTCATATGCAACTCATATAGTCAACAGACTTCCTACGCATTAGATGGAAAAACTCACAAGAGGTATGGTCTGGACAACCAAGCTGCGATTATGATTCATTGCGAATATTTGGATGTCCTGCGTATATTTTCGTGTTAGTGAATCAAAGCCGGATCGAGAAGCAGCTATTTTCTTGGGGCTTTAAGGAATGAGTTAAAGGATTTCAACTTTGGTGTGGTGAATCGAGAAGATCGTCTTAAGTCGAGATGTTACATTCGACGAATCTGTTATCTTGAGACAAACAAATTCGAGAGAAAGAGAATGAAAGTCCAAATACTCTTTCTAAGGTGATGCTTGAGACTTTGGAAGATCGAGAAAGATTGCACCAATTATCGATCGTGGTGAAGATGAAATTGATGATCGAAAGAGATCTCGGTTGAGGTGGAGGTTCTCTCACCATCAGCTACCGATTAATCTGACCATTAAAAATCTATTGCCACTACACGACCCAGGGAAGGGAGATTAGGAAGCCTACCGGATACGGACATGGTAGCATTCGCACTTCGAATGGTGATGATGATGTCCCGTACTTACACGGAAGCGTGCAAAGAGTTGATAGTATGAAGTGGAAAATGGCAATGGATGAAGAGATGAAGTCTCTACATCGAATCGGACTTGGGAGTTGGTTCAACTTCCCACGAAGGAAAGAAAACTATTGGTTTGCAAAATGGGTCATGCCAAGAAGGAAGGTGCTCGCAGTAAAGACAACATCGGATACAAAGCCGACCGGTAGCAAAGGCTATGCTCGAGAAAGAAGGAATAGACTACAACGAGGTATTCTCACCTGTTGTTAAGCATTCATCTATTCGGATACTATTGGCTTTGGTAGCACGGTTTGATCTCGAGTTAGCTCAACTCGATGTCAAAACCTTTTCTCATGGTACTTTGAACGAAGAAATCTACATGTCTCAACCGGATGGCTTTAAAATTCCAGGACGAGAGAATTGGGCTTGCAAGCGAGCAAATCAATTTACGGTTTGAAGCAATCACCGCGACAATGGTACAAGCGCTTTGATAGCTTCATCGAGAGAACGAAGTACACACGTAATCGGTTTGATCATTGTGTATACTTTCGGAAACTCAAGACGGTACCTTCATTTATTTGCTCTTATATGTTGATGATATGTTGATTGCATCTAAGAGCGAGGTGGAGATCGGCCAGTTAGAGAGGCTCTGTTGAGTTAGAATTTGAAATGAAAGATCTTGGAGAAGCTAAGAAAATTCTTGGGATGGAAATCACAAGAGATAGAGTTGCAAGCACAGTCTGTCTGACACAGACTCAGTATCTGAAGAAAGTACTACAAAGGTTTGACATTGATGAAAAAAACCAAACCAAGAAGTACACCGCTTGCTCCTCACTTTCAGTTGAGTGCATTGTTGTCACCTAGAACCACCGATGAGAAGAAGCAAATGGAACGTGTTCCATATGCAAATGCCGTTGGTGTCTTGATGTATGCAATGGTTTGCACCAGACCTGATATTTCTCACGCTGTTAGTATGGTGAGTCGGTACATGCATGTCGCGGGTAAACTGGCAAGCCGGTGAAGTGGATTCTACGGTACATCTACGTAGTCTTGTGGATATTGGTTTGAAGTTTGAGAGAGAGACAAGATGAAGGTAAACACCTAGTTGGATATGTGGATTCGACTATCTTTGGAGATCTGGATAAGCGTCGATCTATTTGGTTATGTGTTCACAATGGCGGGGAGGACCGGTTGTTGGAGATCAACATTGTAGTCAACTGTAACTTTGTCTACTACGGAGGCGAGTATATGGGTAACGAAGCATTCAAAGAAGCTATATGGCTTCTCGGGTTGACTAAGGATTTGGGTATTGTTCGGAAGAACGTGGAGGTTTTACTGCGTACGGCTAGAGTGCCATTTGTTTGGCAAAGAACCAAGTTCATCGTGGTCGCGCCAAGCACATCGATGTTCGATTTCATTTTGTTCGGGAAATCGTTGATGAAGGGAATGTTATACTCAGGAAAGTCGGAGCTATGAGATAACCACAGATATGCTTACAAAGGTGGTTACGGTGGATCAAGTTTCAACCTTTGGCAGACTTGATCAACATCTCGAGCTTAGGGCGCCTAGGCGCATTTGGAAGCGACGTTATGAACTTTTTCGCCAAGGTGGAGATTGTTGAATATTGGCTCTAAAAGTAACAAATTAGTGGCATAATTTAGGAAATTAGTGTCCTAATTTGTGGCATGATTGTGGCATGTTTTGTGGCATGATTTAAGGAAATTAGTGGCATAATTTAAGGAAATTGGTGGCCTAATTTAAGGCTTAAATTATGGCACACTTTGGAAAGGGAGCCTTTCTTCATCTATAAATAGGGAAGAGTTCATGCATTGAAGAACAAGGCAAAAATCGAGAAAAAATCGAGAGAGTATAAGCAAACTCAAAGAGAGAAAAATACTTGTGAGTTTTGGGAAACACTTGAGAGATATTATTAGTGAGGAAATGCGTATACGTATTACGTATATTTCCTACTCGGTTCAAATAATATTCTCTCCTCAGTGGACCTCAGTGGTGCCGAACCACGTAAATTCTGTGTGTTCATTTTATTGCTTTGATATATTCATATACCGCTATTTATTGCTTTCGCCCACAACATCATGTTCTAGCACAGAATTAGGGTATTGTGCTATGGCTTTTGCAGCTGTTGAACTCCTTTGGATCAGGCGATTGCTTGGTGAAATTGGGTTCTTTGTACAACATCCTTCTGTCATTTTTTGTGACAATTTCAGCACCAAACAACTCACCAACAATCCTATCTTCCATACTCGTGTTAAATACATCGAAATTGACTTTCATTTTATGTATGATTAAGTCTGTAATATGAAATTATGTATTGCCTATCTTCTCATTAAAGATGAGCTCTGATTTCCTTACAAAAGCAGTTATCACTGCTAGGTTTATCTCCCTAACGCACCAAGCTCATGGTTTTACCAAAACCATTTGCTTGAGGGGGCTAGTAGACAATGTATGATCATAGAATCAGTTAAGGTTGTTAGTAGATATTTATTTCTATGAGTTAGTTACTATATATTTTCTAGTTCTAGCTATCCTTTCCTTTTCTCTTCTATATAAAAACATTTCATTATTGTAATTCAATCTATCAATGATCAATTCATCTTCACTCTCATTTCATTCATTTCTCTCTAATTCCTTCTGCTTTTACATGGTGCCCTAGGAAATCCTAATTCCATTGACCGCCCTTTACCCTATTTGTTTCAAATATTGAATGGCAATCTGTTTGACAAATTGGAAATTATATATACTTGCAGGGATGTATATCAATAAGCATGACATTGCACAAAACAACATTTTGCTTCGTTTGTAGTCATTTAGCTTCAGGGGAGAAGGAAGGTCATGAGCTTAAGAGGAATGCAGATGTAGCTGAGATTCTTAAAAGCACACAGTTTTCTAAGATTTGCAAGACTCGTCAATGTCAACGTGCCCCTGAGAAAATAATTGATCATGAGTATGTTTGTCTCTTTTTTATTTGGTTTTAATTAATGTACATGAACATTTATAGCAGCTGCAGGATTTTCATCTTTCTCTTTTCTAGTTTGGCTTTTATTAATCTGTTTGATGAAAAAAAAAGGCGACGAACACTGACATTCTTGTTTCTGAATCGCAGCCGAGTAATTTGGCTTGGTGATTTGAATTACAGAATGGCTTTGAGCTATGAGGAAACACTAGTTTTACTGGATGATAATAGCTGGGATACTCTTTTACAGAAGGATCAGGTATAGATAACAATCACTAAAGGTGTATTTGATTGTACATTCTATTAAAAGTAATTTCAATCAAAAGTGATTTAAGGCCAAAAAAAAAAAAGCTTTCGAGAAGAAGCCTATGCGCTTCTTTTAGAAAGTATAAAATGGGCTTTCTAACTTCTGATCATTATTTCGTTGGGTGCAGAATTTAAAAAAAAAATCTCCCTCTCTGTCAAAAGTACCTTTTCAAGTAAAACAAGTTCATTCTTCTTTAGTTTTTAGATGCATAATCTTTTTGAATGTTTTCATTTTCATTGATTTGGGTTTCAACCAATGGATGTGTTTGTTTGTGCATTCTATTAAAAATTGTTTCACTTAAAAGGTATTTGGAAAATTACTTAAAATAATACCTCTAAAACTCATAACAATAAAAATAGTACCCGTATTTTGAATTGAGTAGTATACGAAGTAGTGTTAGAGGTGTTATCTTTATTGTTATAAATTTTAGAGATATTAATTTTGTGATTTTTTCTAAGTATTTTAGCAAAGAAACACTTTCAGGAAGAAAAAACGTTATTTCTGAGTCAAGAAAACATTCCGTAAATCTTTTATGTTTGGTTCATCTGCATTTTTTGATATAGTAAAATGAGTCTGTTCTTTAGTTTTTAGATACATAATCTTGGTGTTTGTTTTCTTCGTTTTCAGAAGAAAAATAAGCCTTATTTGAGTTTATATATACACGTATATTCTCATACTATTGAACAATTGTACATGTTTATTTTCTTTACCTCTTGAAACTGACTTGTTAATTAAGCTTTTGGTTAATTATCATCTTCACTAGCTGTTAAAGTACTCAATTTATTAAGTTTTTTTTTTGTGTGTGTCAATTGTCGTATATTTCACTGGGCTGAGTACTGATTTCTAATTAAATATAAATATATTGTTGAGCAAAATTTAGAATGAACAATTCTAAATTTACTAATATTAGATTCTTGTATTATACTCACTATAACACCTTTCAAAGACAACTCACAAATTGAAGAGAAATACAAGCACTCAAAGAGAAAGCTCTTAACTTACACTCAAACTAAGAATACAAAGACTTATTTGTTTTTGATGGAATGATTAAATCAAATGTAAGATAGGCTATTTATAGTCCTCACCATACAATCTACACCACACAAATATAAAACTAAGAAAAAATCCTAACCATACAAATCTTATCTACACACTTCTCTTTTCTACAACCTTCAACCACTTCATTTATTTCTACAACCTTCAACCACTTCATTTATTTCTACAACCTTCAAATACTTCATTTATTTTTACAACCTTCAATCATTTCATTTATTTCTCTACCTATTCAACCACTTCATTTATTTCTCTACCTCTTCAATTATTATTTTGGTGTTGATTTTCAACATGTATTACTACTACAGTTGAACTTAGAAAGAGAAGCTGGAAGAGTATTCTCTGGATTCAATGAAGGAAGAATATTATTTGCCCCAACATACAAATACTCTCAAAATTCAGACTCCTATGCCGGCGAAAATGTCAAGTCCAAGAAGAAACGCAGAACCCCTGCATGGTATTTTCTCTCTATATGCAACTTTCTTGATTGTGAGATAGCAACTAGTTGCATAATTATGAGAATAACTTAAAGCAATGTTCTTGATCCATTAATTAATCAGTTTGAATAAAATGATTTGCAGGTGTGATAGAATACTTTGGAGAGGTGCAGGAATCGAACAACTATCGTATGTTCGAGGCGAATTGAGGTTCTCGGATCACAGACCAGTTTGTGCAGTGTTTGCAGTAGAAGCTGAAGTAAGGAGCAGAAACAACAGATTTAGAAAAGGTTACTCTTGTGCTGCTCCAAGACGAATTGATTATGATGATTGCATACCTCAGAGACACAGCTTATATGATTTTTAAAACACAACTTATGTTTAAACCACATTCAATTGTATATACTACTACTAGGAACTTTGAGGATGAAACTAAATTAACCCTCTAGTTATATATACTTCCAATAATCTTCCATATTCTTTTTATCTTTTCAATTATTGTTTTTTTTTAATTTATAAATATTTTATGTTTCTCGAAGCAAATAATCATTTGGATTACACAAGTGTACAGTTGTTTTTTATTGCTGCATGTGTATTAATTATTTATAAATACTTGTAATTAATACCATTCCCACCATAATTACAAGAACAATCAATTATCTTTGTACTGCAACAACATATATTTTTCTGCATAATTCAATTACGTGTATTCAAGCTTCATTAATAACAAGTCAATCTGCCCGTGTGAATGCTTAAATATTTATAAAAATGGAAAATTGAGGATAAGGTGGTGTTATTCGTTTATATTAGAATTTACTGTTAAATCATATTACTGTCTTTCTCTGTTAGTTATTGGATATTTATTTTTTTCAAGAAAAAAATTACATTAATTTTAAATTAAATTAGATTAAAATATGAGGTCATTACATATTCGAATAATAATGATTAATTTTGTGAAGATAAGAAGATAAAATGTGTGAGATAAACAAAAGATAAAATTACTACTTTTTGTTAATTTCATTCTATATTTATTGTAGATTTTAAAAATCTACAAAAATATTTTTTAAAGTAATTTAATTAGCATGTTTTTATCAGCTTTTAAAATTTACATATTAAATGTGCTGTGTAACTAAAAAAAATGTTACGGTAATATCCCCACCTTAAACAAAGGTGTACAAAGATTTATATAAAATGCTTACTAGGCTTGGGAAGCATCATTTATTACTGTACGAATAAGTTGCTTTGTAATCTCCAATATTATTATTAGTCGTTGTTTTAATAAAATATAAGTATAGTTTTCTAAAAACACAATTACATATAATCCACTCTATAATTACATTAAAGTATCGCATCATCAATTCTCCTGTAGCAACAATAATTTCTCTATAACTCGTGGGAATACCTAGTGTGATTACTAATATCATGTGTTCAACAGTGACTTTTTCATTACCAAAGTTGTGAGGTTCGTAGAGAATTAACAGATAGAAGAAATTAATCCATTTTCTTTTAACTACGAGATCTTCATAGTCTTCTTACCTCTGTTCTATCTTTTTGCTAACATTCATTTACCCATTAAAACTTGCCCAAATTTTTTTTTAACTAAACCTATACTTGAATATTCAAGCATTGTGTTGTTATTGTTGAGAAATTACGCAAATTTTCGATAAGTCAGATTTATGAGAAAGCAAGAATAGAAAAATAACACATAAATTTGATAACGGAGTTCGACCAATCTTGTTTACGTCTACGGACTTACTGCAGATCTTTTTACTAAAATAGGAGAAATTACACAAGTTGTTTACAACACTCACAACCCAAGTACACCTAAGAAAATTATTCTCAATTTTCTCTCACAAAAACTTTTCTCTCAATTGGAACGAACACTTTGAATGATTAATTCATTACAATTACACATCTATTTATAGGAAAATTCACTCATTGAATTACTCCTTAAATTAATGGTTCCTTAAATTGCTCCTTGAATTAAGCTCATTGTTTTGCTTCATGAATTGCTCCATGTTTTGCTCCATGAATTGCTCCATGTTTTGCTCCATGTTTTGCTCCTTGTTTTGCTCCTTGTTTTGCTCCATGTTTTGCTTCTTAAATTAAGGAGCTTTATAGCAATCTCCATCAATCTTTCACTTGAAGACTAATTTCAATCTGTCTTCACACCTCGATCAATGCAGTATCTTTTCTAGTCTTGTCAATAGTCACCACCTTTGTTAACATATCCGCTGGATTTTTGCTTCCTTGAATCTTCTCCAGTATTAACACATCATCTTCCAATAGGGATATGATGAAGTGATAACGAAGTCCAATATGCTTGGTTCTAGAATGAAATGATGAATTCTTCGACAAGTGTATTGCACTTTGATTATCACTGTGCAGAACATTCTTCTCATGTTTGAATCCCAGCTCAGTTAACAAACCTTGAAGTCATACCATCTCTTTACTGGCTTCAGTCACTGCTACATACTCAGCCTCTATAGTGGATAGAGTAACAATTTTCTATATTTGTGACATCCAACTAACAGCTGTAGTTCCAACAATAAATATATAACTGATGGTGCTTCTTCAGTGATCAACTTCACCTCCAAAGTCTGCATCTACGTAGCCTTGCACTTTTAATTTTCCTTTACTAAAGTACAAGCACTTTTCTGTGGTGCCTCGCAGATACCTCAAAATCTACTTGATTGCTTCCCATTGAGTTTTCCTTGGGGTTGACATAAATCTGCTAACAACTCCCACTACATGGCCAATGTCTGGTCTCGTACAAACCATTGCGTACATCAAACTTCCAATGGCTGAGGCATAAGGAACCTTAGCCATGAATTCTCTCTCTTCCTCTATCTGAGGGGACTGATCCTTGGATAGGAAAAAATGACTAGCCAAGTGTCACGACCTTAATTTTTCAAGTATTGATCGTGCGGTACTTAGCACTGTCCGTTGCACTAAGCCTGCCTTTGAATCCGAATGAAACTCCAAAGAGAATAGAAAGAGTTTGCAAAGAATGCTTTGTATTGCTCTAGAGATAGTTTATGTTACAAATGCTAAGAATTCCCAAGATGAATGCAAATGAAGACCAATAGGTCTATTTATAGTATGGCTTCTAAGCTTAAGAATGTGCCACCACTTTCTAGATAATTCTAAGCCTAGAATATACAAGAGTGTTCTAGGTTTATGTACAATGTGCCACAAGGCTCTAGGACCTTCTAGCCAACTCTAGAGTCTTCTAGGTTTGTCTAGCTCCTTCATGCACGTTCCGGGATGTTCCGTAAGCTTCCAGCGGCTTCTACATCCTTCCCGAACCATCCGGCATGTTCTAGAACATTCCAGCCCATTCTAGCACCCTCCAGCGTGCTCTAGAACATTTTAGGGTCTTCAAACTTGAGTTGAGTCCGTCCAACTCCAGCCCTTTCTAGACTTCTCTAGGCAACTCTAGAACTTTCCATATGTCTAGATCCTTTAGGCAGCCAACATTTGGATTTTTAGGGACAGTTTGGGCGGGACGTGACACCCTCCCCCACTCAAGTTCGCGACGCCCTCGTCGCGCCTTCAAGTTGAAACCTCTCTATAGCATCTCTGAATTGCCACAAGGAATCCTCAAGTTCCCAACTTGTCTCTTCTTATGGGGCGTTTTTCCATTTGACCAAGTATTCCTTATAACTTGGTACGCCCCTTCGTCGGATCAAGCGGTCCGCCAAAATCGAGTCCACTTCCCTGTCAAAGGAGGTTACCACTACGGTAGGCGCTCTCTTGGAATCTCCTCTACTCATGTCTTCCTTGTCTCCATGAAAAGGTTTTAGCATACTTACATGAAAGACCGGATAGATTTTAATCTTTTGAGGGAGTTTCAATTTGTATGACACCTTACCGACTTTCTTGAGGATAGGAAACAGTCCCTCATATTTCCGCACCAACCCCTTATGAACCTTACGCAAGGACTTAAATTGTTGGGGCAATAGTTTAACCAAGACCATATCTCCTTCCTAAAATTCTACCATCCTCCTATTCTTGTCATCCCATTTCTTCATCTTCTTAGACGCTTTGTTTAGATAGGCTCGGGCCAACTCCGCTTGTTCATGCCAGGCCTTGGCAAACTTGAAGGTAGCAGGGCTCTTCCCTTCATAACTCGTGGCCAAGGCATGGGGAGTCATGGGTTGTTGCCCCATGACGATCTCAAAGGAACTCTTTGCGATGGACTCGATTCTCTGCAGATTATATGAAAATTGGGATACATCCAACAGCTTCGCCCAATCCCGCTGATTAGCACTCACAAAGTGCCTAAGATACAACTCCAGCAACGTGTTGGCACGCTCTGTTTGCCCGTCACTTTGGGGATGAAAAATGGTAGAGAAATTCAAGTCTGATCCCAATAGCTTGAATAGTTCAGTCCAAAATTTCCCCGTGAATCGTGGGTCTCGATCACTCACGATATTGGAAGGAATTCCCCAATGCTTCACAACATTCTTGAGGAACAACCGTGCCGTCTCATCTGCCGTGCAGTCCATTGAGGAAGGTATGAATGTTGCATATTTGCTGAAGCGATCAATTACCACAATAATGCTGCCAAAGCCCTCTGATTTTGGCAAGCAAGTGATGAAATCCATAGAGACACTCTCCCATGGTCTCTCTGGAATGGGCAGCGGTTCTAGCAATCCTCCGGGTGCATGCTTCTCTATCTTGTCTTGTTGGCATACAAGGCAAGTCTTCACATAAGCTTCGACATCGTCCCGAAGTTGAGGCCAATAGTAGATGGATTTGATAAAAGCAAGGGTGCACCTCATTCCTGGGTGTCCAGCCCATAAGGAATCATGGCACTCCTTGATAAGCTATTTCCTTAAGCTCCCCCATTTTGGCACGAAGATACGATTCTACTTGGCATAGAGTAGTCCGTCACTCATCCAAAATTGTCTTGTCTTTCCTTCCATGATGAGGGCAAGGAGGTTTTGAGCAAGGGCATCATGCTCCAACCCTTCTTTGATCCTTTCTAGCAAAGGACTACTTGGCCTTCTTAAAGTTGCTAGCTTTGTCTTTCGGCTTGGCGGGTCAACCACCACGCTTCCATTGCGCGCCTCTGATTTTTCCACCTGATCAGGGCTCATTGTTGGTGGTCTTGTGTCGAGCTCCAACTCGACTTCATGGTCCACCTCCCTCCTTGGAGGTAACCATTTAGGCGAGGCCTCATGCATCACCCCATGGGACTTGTCTAGGGTAGCTTGCACTTCCGTTGGCAAGCTTGACTTTAGTGACGCCTCAAACATCACCTAATGGGACTTATCTGAGACAACTTGCACGTCCGTCGGCAAGCTTGGCTTTGGCGACTCCTCCTCATTGTACTCTTTTAAGATGGTCAGGTAACTCTCTTCGTCCCTCTTCAATCCCCTTTTGATTTGAAGTGCCGAGAGAGCTTGGGTTGTGCGTTTGGTGGTCCTGTCCGTCTGTACCACGCAAGCCTTCGAACCATCCATAATACACATAGAGTTTGAGCATGGTACCAAGAAAGCTCTAACCTGGTCCAAGAACTCCATGCCGAATACAACTGTGAAGTCATCCATAGGCACTACAGATAAGTCCACTTGGCCAGTCCATGCATCAAGACTGACCTTAACTCCTCGAGCGACTCCATGCAATGGTAGTGCTACTGAGTTAACTATTTTGAGAGATCCCCCTCCATGGACAACCTTCAGGTCGAGTCTCCTTGCTTCCTCCATTGAAACAAAGTTGTGAGATGCTCTTGTGTCGACCAATGCTTTGGCGACCTTCCCATTGATGGTGGCATCCACGTACATCAAACCTTTAGGGGTCTTTGGGGCACTCTGCATTGCACCAAGTAGGTGCAAAGAACCCATCTTTGCACCTGCGTCCGACTCGCCTCCATCTTGGTCATGAGTGGAAGCAACTAAGGTACTCAAGGCCTTTCTTTTTGGACATTCACGTGCCGAATACGGTCCGTCGCAAATGAAGCACGTTACGCGGGGCTTCGAGGCACCACGATCCTCCTTCTCCTTCCCCTTATCTTGTGGCTTGAATGAGGAGCTATCTTTATGGTTCTTAGGTCCCTGACTTTTACCATGGATTCCCCCACTCTTTCCTCCAACAAACTTCTTATCTGTGGCTTTGGAGCTTTCTTTGTTTGTGGAGTAATCAATAAAGCTTTATGCGGTCGCAATGGCCGACGATAAGTCTTGGACACCACGTTGCTTGAGCTCCAGAGTAGCCCATGATTGGAGACCATCCATGAATAAGAATAGGGCATCCTTGTCGGATGTGTCAAGAACTTCGAGCAGTAGGGTTGTGAACTCCTTCATGTAGTCCCTTATACTACCCGTTTTCTTTAACTATCGCAATCGACCTCTTGCCTCCTCTTCAGCATTAACGGGGAAGAACTACATTTTGAATTCCCTTTTGAAGTCTTCAAAGGTTTCAATTGTGCACAAACCTCATTGCACATCACCATGTCTCCGCCTCCACCACAGTATAGTAGTGTCGGACAAATACATAGTAGTAGTTCGGATCATGCTAGCATGGTCCGTTATGCCAGTAGCCTCGAAATATTATTCCAGCCCCCATAGGAAGTTCTCCACTTCCCTAGCGTTCCTAACACCAATGAAGATCTTGGGTTTGGGAACATTTACCCTCTTAGCCTCAATGACAGTGGTTGTGCTAGTTCCCGCGGCCATAGCTCGCTTACAAAGAGCTAGATCACCACCCATGTCCTCAACTCTAAGCAACACGTTAGCGAGTTCTCTTGTTAAAAGATCTCTTACCTTGGCAAGTTTAGCTTTCAACCCATCAATCTCTTGCCTTAACCCACCATCTAGCTCGTTGAGTGACATCTTAATCGCTGCATGGATCTCCATATCCTCGGCCTCCAAGCCATTGCAACGCTCCTCTAAGTTGTCCACTCGGTCAAACAGCTCTCCTAAGCTGTCCTGCGCACTCCCAACTCGTGCCTCCAAGCTAGAAAGCATGTCTTTCGACTTGGCTCGAGCTTCTTTTGATGGTTTCCGGGTTTCCTCACGTCCACGTTCCATAGGTGGAACATCAACACTTGGTGTAGATGGAGCAACGTTCTTCATTATGCCAAGAGTAGAAATGATTCAACCGAAAGCTCTGATACCAACTGTCACGACCTTAATTTTTCAAGTATCGATCGTGCGGCACTTAACACTGTCCGTTGCACTAAGCCTGCCTTTGAATCCGAATGAAACTCCAAAGAGAATAGAAAGAGTTTGCAAAGAATGCTTTGTATTGCTCTAGAGAGAGTTTATGTTACAAATGCTAAGAATTCCCAAGATGAATGCAAATGAAGACCAATAGGTCTATTTATAGTGTGGCTTCTAAGCTTAAGAATATGCCACCACTTTCTAGATAATTCTAAGCCTAGAATATACAAGAGTGTTCTAGGTTTATGTACAATGTGCCACAAGGCTCTAGGACCTTCTAGCCAACTCTAGAGTCTTCTAGGTTTGTCTAGCTCCTTCATGCACGTTCCAGGATGTTCCGTAAGCTTCCAGCGGCTTCTATATCCTTCCCGAACCATCCAGCATGTTCTAGAACATTCTAGCACCCTCCAGCGTGCTCTAGAACATTCTAGGGTCTTCAAGCTTGAGTTGAGTCCGTCCAACTCCAACCCTTTCTAGACTTCTCTAGGCAACTCTAGAACTTTCCATGTGTCTAGATCCTTTAGGCAGCCAACATTTGGATTTTTAGGGACAGTTTGGACGGGACGTGACACAAGGGTGTGCTAACTGGTTTGGCGTTGCCCATGTTGAATCTCTACAAAACACGACTGATGTACTCTGCCTGAGATAACTGCAAGGATCCTTTCTTCTTAATTCTTGTGATTTGCATTCCAAGAATTTTCTTTGTTGGACCCAAGTTTTTCATGTCAAACTCCTTTGACAATTGCTGCTTTAACCTTCTATTATCATCCATATTTGAACCTACTACTAACATATCATCAACATAAAGTAGTAAAATGATATAACTGGACCTATATCTCTTGAAGTAGCAACAATGGTCAGCATTGCACTTCTGGAAACCTTCCTTGTGCATGAAGCTGTCAAACTTTTTGTACCACTGTCTTGGGGCTTGTTTTAGGCCATACAAACTCTTCTTAAGTTTGCACACCATGTTTTTCTTCCCTCTTTCTAAGAAACCTTCTGGTTGGTACATGTAAATCTTTTCATCTAAACCTTCTGGTTGGTACATGTAGTCAACTTCTTCCTTCTGTTGAAACCCTTTGACAACTAGGCGGGCTTTGTATCTTTTGGAACCATCATGCTCCTCTTTCACCCGGTACACTCATTTGTTGTGAAGTGCCTTCTTTCCCATAGGTAACTTAGCTAGTTCCCATGTCTGGTTGGAGATGAGAGATTTTGTTTCTTCTTTCATGGCAAGCTCCCACTTGTTAGAATCTCGAGTTTGAAAAGCTTCATCAAAGCATTTAGGCTCCCCACCATCATTCAACAACATATAGTTCATGTATGTCCTGTTAGGCACATGAGGTCGAGAAGACCTTCTCAATACAGGAGCTGGAGTAAGAGGTTATGGTGTGTCGGAATGTTATGTACTGCTTTTTCCAACAAGTTCCTCTGGCTGAGGACTTGTTACAATTAGTTCTGTTGTGAAACTATCTGGGACATCATCTGCATCTGCAAATACTGACTCATTCTGCTATGAGTCATTGGCGTCTATTTTATGCATGTCCTTATACATCACCCTTTCGTTGAAAATCACATCTCTGCTACGGGTAACTTTCTTGTTTTCGTCATTGGCGTCTATTTTATGCATGTCCTTATACATCACCCTTTCGTTGAAAATCACATCTCTGCTACGGGTAACTTTCTTGTTTTCGTCATCCCAAATGCGGTAGCCAGACTCATCCTCACAATAGCCGATGAATGTGCATTTCTTGGATTTAGGATCAAGCTTATTCCTGCCTTGATCCCTGATATGCACAATGCTACACAGTCGAAAACTTTTAGATGTGATAGTTTCATCTCTTTTCGCTCCATACCTTCTCTGGTATTCTATGCTCCAATGGAACAGATAGGCCTCAATTGATCAAGTAAGTTGCCGTGTTGACTGCTTCTACCCAGAACTGCTTCGGTAGACCTGACTGTATACGAATTCTTCTGGCTCTTTTTGTCAACGTTCGGTTCATACGCTCAGCTACACCATTGTGTTGAGGTGTGCCTGGTACAGTTCTTTCCATTTTGATCACGTGCTCATAGAAAAAATTTTTGAATATGGTGTCTTCATATTCACCACCATTATCGGTTCTGAGCTTTTTGATCTTTAAATCCGTCTCATTTTCCACTATAGCTTTCCATCTTCCGAAAGCCTCAAATACTTCAGACTTATGCTTTAGAAAGTAAACCTATACCTTCCGAGAGTAATCATCGATGAAAGTCACGAAGTAATTTTTCCCACTAATAGTCAAGACGGTTATTGGCCCCCAAACATCATAGTGAATAAGCTCTAGCTTTTTCTTCTTTGGGGTTATGAAACTTGTCTGAAAGCTTACTCTCTTTTGCTTTCCAAGTATGCAATCTTCGCACATGTCTATCTCAGTAGACTGTAGACTTCAAAGTTTTCCCTTTGAGTGCATAATCTTCATCCCCTTCTCACTCATGTGGCCTAGTCTCTGGTGCCACAGATTTGTTGTTTCATTGCCTGCTGCAAATGTGATTGAACAACGTGCTTTTGCTATCATGTAAAGAGTGCCACTTTTCTTGCCTTAAGCAACTATCATTGCACCCTTTGAAATCTTCCAATCATCACCATGGAAGATCGTAGTGTAGCCTTCACTGGCCAACTGGCCTACTGAGATTAAGTTTCTTCTGAGATCAGGAATATGTTTGACATCCTTCAGCTCCTAAACAGGGCCATTCAACTTAATCTTCACTACACCTTTGCCAATAATAGCACATGGTTAATCATCACCAAGATATACCTTTCCAAGGTTTCTGGAGACATATTTCTCGAAGAATTCTTTCTGTGAAGTAGCATGGAACGATGCTCCAGAGTCTAACACCTAAGATTCTTCCTTGCTCTCCAAAGAACATATCAATGCATCATCTCCTCCTGAGGTGGAAGTAACATTTTCCTCTGTCTTCACTTGTTTGTCCTTAGGTGCACTCTTGCACTGATTTTTGTAGTGTCCGATTCTTCCACAATTTCAACACTCGATAGTCTTCGAGCTATGAGAATTATTAGGATTCCTGGATTTTGACCTCCTGTCCTTTGATCTACCTCGGTAGTTTGTTTTGCCACGTCCATTCCCTCTGGTTGAATTTCTTCCTCTTGAATCTGTATGCAAAACTGAAGAAGTTGACGATTCACCTGACTCTCTAGGTCGGATCTCTTTACTGAGAACCAGATTACGAATATTGTCAAATTTCAACTTATTGCTTCCTGACGAATTACTCACAGTCGTGACAGTAGCATTCCAGCTTTCTGGTAAAGAAGACAAAAGTATCAATGCTCGTACTTCTTCATCGAATTCAATTTCCTGAACTCAACTGTGTTGTGACTGTGTTGAGTTCATTGAGATGTTGAGCTACCGATGCGCCTTCATTCATCCGCAAATTGAACAAACGCCTCATGAAGTGCACTTTGTTTGAGGCTGATGGCTTCTCATACATATTGGAGAGAGCTGCCATAAGACCCACCGTGGTCTTCTCCTTTGCTCTGTTGAAAGCAATATTACGGGATAGCATCAATCGAATAACTCTGAGGGCTTGTCTGTCTATAAGATTCCAATCTTCTTCCTTCATAGCCTTTGGCTTCTTCCCTGAGAAAGGTTGATATAGATTTATTTGATACATATAATCCTCTATCTGCATTTTCCAAAACCCGAAATTTGTGCCATCAAATTTCTCGACTTTTACCCTTCCTTTATTTACGACCATTGCTCTTACTCAAATCTGACTTCCTCCGAATCGTTTCTGACTATTTCTGCAAATCACGAACACCTCCGTTAACGAACAAATATCATCGACAAAATTTCACTATTCACTTGAATAGTAACATTACAGGAAATTGACAGAAATCACCACTAAAAGCTCTGATATTAGTTGTTGGGAAATTACACAAATTCCCGATAAGCTAGATTTATGAGAAAGCAAAAATAGAAAAATAACACATAAATTTGATAACGGAATTCGGCCAATCTTGCTTACGTCTCCGGACCTGCTGCATATCTTTTTACTGAAAGGAGAAAAATTACACAAGGTGTTTACAACGCTCACAACTCACAACCCACAACCCAATTACACCCAAGAAAATTACTCTCAATTTTCTCTCACAAAAGTTTTTCTCTCAATTGAAATGAACACTTTGGATGATTAATTCATTACAATTACACATCTATTTATAGAAAAATTCACTAATTGAATTACTTCTTAAATTAATGGTTCTTTAAATTGCTCTTTATTTTGCTCTATAAATTGCTCCATGTTTTGCTCCTTAAATTAAAGAATTTTTATAGCAATCTCCAACAGTTCTAAAAACAAAGAAAAAAAGGAAGAAAAAAAAGTATTAATGTGATTATTAAATTTATGCTTTTGATATACTTTAGTTCTTAAATTTTTAATTGGTATATTTTAAACGTTTATGACATCATGTATAAAAAAGACATCATGTATAAAAAAAATCCTTAAACTTATGTCTTGTGATACTTTAGTTGTTAAATTTTACTAAGATGTGACACATATTTAACGACTAAATTATCACATCTTAATAAATTTGGAGACCAAAGTATAATAATTGAAAATTTAGAAATTAAATTGTTTAAAAGATACAATTTTAATGATATTAAGTTATATTTGATTGAAAGTAATAAAAAATAATAACGTAAATAATTTTAAATATACTTATTTTTAATTAGATTGTTAATTTAAAATGAATTTAAAGTTAATCGAAATTTTTATTCATCTCACACCTCCTCTAAGATTAATTGAAAAATAAAATAAATAATTTTATAAATTTTATTTTAATATTTATTACGATTTTCATTATATTTTTCAAATAATAATAATTTTATTAAACAATTTCTATTATTATTATTATTATTTCTGTTACATTTTTATTTTACTAACAGAACCGAACTTTAGTATCACCTCACCCAAAAAAGAATATTCAGTGATGGTGTCTTTGATGGAGATGCATATATTTGAAGGATGAAAACGGCTTTACCGGCACAAATCTGGTAAAGTATAAACACCAATTCTCACTTTTTAATTTAGTTAGACAAATTTTCAACTAAAACCTTTCTTATACCAACATTTATTTTGTTTGAATATTTGACCTAAATTGAATGGGATTTTTTTTTTCCAAATTAGAAACAATTAATCATTTTAAAAAGACATTTTTGCTTACCCATATTTGTAACGTTTCTTAAAAAAATTTCCTTTTTTTTTTTAAATAATTCTCAGTTATGGTATGATTATAGAGCAAACGTCCTGAAGTTAGAAAGGTAAAGTATGATTTCTTATTTCTTCTCTTATTTAATTTAATATTCTTAATAAATTTATAATATACTATTATTTTATTTTATTTCATCTAATATAAATTAAAACCTTGATATAATTAAATTTAAACGTAATTTTGTATCATTTTTTATTAAATTCATATTTAAATAATTATAAATTATATTTTTACTTTTTTTTTATTTATGATTATTCATTTAAGTTAAATATAGATAAATAAGATATTTTTTTATTATCTAAATTTATTAAAATTAACTAATAAGATTATATAAATTTTATTAATATTCATCACAAATTATATATTTATTTAAAATTAATGATTTTACAATCCTTAATTAACAAAACAATGAAGATACATAGTAGCTACGTGCGATTTTTCGAAGTTCGATGAAGAGTTATATTATGAATAGTAAACTCCACATGAAAAAGGATAACTACAAATTTTACGATCATGATATCTTTTTCACGTTGGTCGTATATAAAATTTATAAATATAAATAAAATAATTAAAAATATCCTATTTATAAACACATTGATATAAAATTCACTACTGTTTCAAAAGTCATAAATGCAGAGTTATCTTTAATTTTATTTACAAATAAATTAATAAAGGCTTTTCAATTTTTTTTTCAAAATGTTAATAAGAGTGTAGAGTTTAAGTTTACCAAATTAAATGATAAAGTATTTAAAATATTTAAATTTTATTTATTAAAAATAAAAAAAAATAAGAAGGGGTCTATATTCATATAATATATGACTTAACAATATTAAAATCACAGACTTACTTAATTATATGTCATCATGCTATTTTGCCTTATCCATACGTAAAATTTTACTTTTTTATTTTAAATAATATTAAGATAAATAATGATATTTTTGTATGAAAAATATATATATTTAACGTAAGACAAAATAATAGTCATTAAATTATATACTGCTCCTAAAATACTGGATAATTTGATGTGCGCAAAACTCTTTTCTAAATATTAAATAAATCGAAAAAAGGGCATCGAGTTGTCATTATACTAAAAATTAAGGATATTTAAAAAAAAAATTAAAAGTGTGATTTAGATTTTTATAAATAGTATAAATAAGTTATATGTTGAATTTTCATCTTAAAATAATAATAAAAATTATTGCTAAAAAACAAAAAAAAAATGGATCATTAGAAAATTTAGGTATAGCAATAATGGCTATTAGTTTTGAAAAAATTCAAATTAATTAAAAATATTATTTAATTTATCTCAATAGTATTAATAAATTAAATTAAACACTAGTGAAAAATTGAAATAATATAAGTCATTATATATATAACTAAATAGCTAAAAGCGTCCGACCCGTAGAATACTACATAAAAAAAAATTTAATCAGTCCAACTTGTTATTTAACTCAAGTTTTCAAAAAATAAATTCCAGGTGATGAATTAAAAAAATCTTTTAAAAAATATAAATGTAATGCATAAGCAATAGGTAGTTGTTTTTTACGAGAATATTTATTATACTTATTTTACACTTGCTTAATTTGAAATATCACATAAATAATACTCTTAAAAATATATAATTTTTTTTTTATTTTTTATATCTCTTATTAATATTTTTATTAGCTTGGAGTATTGAAATAAAAGAAAATTAATATTTTATTCTAGGGTAAACCGGATCCTAAGGAGCCGTTAGTTAGTCACTATTAACTAACTAGATATTATTAATTATTTTTTAACAATATTTCTATTAATTAAATTATCTTTTTTATTTATTTTATGTAAAAAAAATTAATTAATTTAAAATATTACATTACTACGTATTTTTAAATAATTTGAGGATGAAAAGCAATTCTGTCATCAATAATTAATTTTACTGACACCACACCTTGGCCTAACAACTCAGCTGGATTGTTTTTATCTGATTAATGCGTCATGATCTTCGACTCTTTAACGCCTCTATGCTTGATTCTGTGTCGAAGTACTTTTACACATAAATTCAAGGTAATAACTTTAAAACTAATTAATAAGTTCATTACACGCATAATTTTTTTAATTATATTTAAATAATTTTATGATATATAAATAATATAATTATTAAAAAATTAAATTAATTTTATTGGATTAGTCATTACAATAATTATTACAGATAAAACTGACTAGTTGTATGTCAAATGTGTCATATAACATTATAGGCGTAGACTGTGGGTGTACAGGAGAGAGATAAAAACAGAGGGTTTTAGACTTTTAGTGGAAAAAAGTCACAAATTTTGTCCAATTCCTCTGTTTTGTCAAATTTTGTCCTTTAACCATTTTTTTAATTTTTTGATTTTCCCATTCTTATTTAATTATAATTAACCTAAGAAATCAGACGCAAAGCTCAAGATGTTAAGGCATTGAGCTCCTTCTCCGTCACTGACTGTAGTAGATTCCTATCTCTCTCTGCTTTCTACCATACTAATTGCATAGCTTTAGGGTTTTTATATACTCAGGACCTTTTTATGGGGACATTCTTATTATAAAATGTCCAAGTAGCAAAGATATTACGAAATGGGAGCTCCTTCCTGAATTGGAAAAGGGGCCTTAGTGCCTTACTGATATATGATTATATTTGTGGGTCCGAAAATAGATCTGGTAGATAATAATAATAATAATAATAATAATAATAATAATAGAGGTAGAATGCAATAGAGAGGAATAAAATTAATATGAATAGAAATTTTGTTGAGAAGTAATAATTTCTAAATATTGATACCATTAATTAATATGTACATGGATGTAAATATGCGTGTACATGACATAAATACCGATAGCTTTACTTTTTCTCCGTTATATCAGCTCCAATTCTCTCACTGCCTTCCCAACCTCTCCGAATAAGGACAGCTTCAAATTCATTGCTTTGTTCATATTTCCATTGATTAGTTCTATTTTACGATGTCTCAACTACTCATCTTTCTTCTTTGCTCTGCTACTCTAGCTGTCATCATGAAAGCAACTGTATTTTCCTCTTTTTGGCTCTGACCATTGTGAATGCCAAATCAGATTCAAAGTAAGGACAACTATTTTCTCGCATTTTCACTATCTGGGTTTTGTTTCCTTCTTCAAAACTAAGCTTTCCTCTTCCGGGTTTCTCGTTTCGTGGGAAATCCATAAGCTTTGGGGGCTTAAGTTGCTTGCTCTGTTTTTCCTCTGTTAACAACATTAAGGTTTTGCGGTTTATTGAAGGATTTTTGACTTTTTGTTACTTTAACTTGAAGAAAAGGAGCAATTCTTTACGTTCCGCATTCATTATTTTTGATAGTCAAAAAAGTTTTTAAGTTTTTTTTTTTTAAAAAGGGAAGTAAATCAGCTTCTGCTTATACTTCGGCCTCCGAATTCGTCGTGGTATAAGACGTGGGTTTCTGTTATCTTTACTGTGTGTGCTTTAATTTTTAAGAAAATGGGTTTGGTTTTATGAATTGGGTAGTTCAATCTTCAGTCCAAAATGGGAGCTACAAATTCTAAAACCGAAAAGAATGAAGCTTTGCGTCTGTGTAAGGAACGTAGAAGGTTCATAAAGCAAGCAATTGATTCAAGGTACGATCTTGCAGCAGCCCATGTATCTTATACTCAATCTCTTCGAAACATTGGCATTGCTCTCCGAAGATATACAGAGGCTGAGGTGTTGATAGAGTCATCTTTATCGACTTCAGACAAAAACCCATCACAATTTTCTTACACTTCACCGTCCCCTTCCCATTTAGATGATGTTTCTGACTCACCACCCCACAATGAGAGCCCTCTTTCACCGTCTGTGGCTACTTTGAATTACATGCAATCAGGTGGTACTGCTGCTATGACTATTAGGTTCAATCCAATCAGTCATAGTTACGTGGATGAAGAGTTTCCAATGCCACCACCACCACCACCACCTCCTCTTCCTGAGTCAGGTTCCTCTTGGGATTACTTCGACCCTGGTGTTGATGAGAATGAAAATTTTAGGTTTGTTGGGAATAATGGGGTGGATATGGATTTTGATGAAGTCAGAGGGTGGAAACAATTTGGTGATAAAGTTGATGATCCTTCTGTGGAGAATGCAGAGGTTGATTTTGATCATGAAGGGATTTCAAAGCCTGAAATGGGGATGAAAAACTCTGGCACTTCTAATAAATTGGTGACTGGAAATGATAATTCTGTTCAATCAAAAGTGAGTAACTTGGGTGGTTTTCATGATAATATGGAAACAGGCAACACAGGAGGGGATAATACCTATGAGAATGGGGTTGTTCAGAATTTGACGGTAAAATCTGAACTTGAGGAGTGTAGCTCAAAGAGGGCAGATTCTGAAAGAGAAGACCCTTCAGAGTATATTACTCATAGGGCTAAGGATTTTATTTCAAGCATTAAAGATATTGAGTATCGATTCTTTAGAGCTTCTGACTCTGGAAAGGAGGTCTCTAGGATGCTCGAGGCAAATAAAATTAGAGTTGGATACACAGAGGCCAAAGGTAATTACTATTGATAGGGATAATAATGTTGTTTTGTACATTAATTTTCTTATATATTTTAAATTACTGAATTTAATTTAACATGTTTATAATGAGAACTATATCATGTCTTGTAGGGAGATCATCTGCCTGGGCTTCTTTGACAGCTTTGCAGCTTGTCTGCTGCCAGAGAAAGCATTCACTCATTTCTCATGGTAAGTCGGCTCTGAACATGATCTAGATGATCAGTCAATTTAGTGTTCTATACAGTTTGTGTACGATATTCATGTTTTCTGCAGTTGTTAAATGTGTTAACTTTGTAGGTTTATTGAAAAGTGATACTATATAATATTCACATTCTCATGATTGGAAATGTTGTAAGCTGCATTCTGGCAGGAATTTGCGGAACCCTCGGCGCATCAGTTTTAATGTTTAATCTTACCTTATGTACTCAAATGGTTCTCTATATTGGTAGCATGTGAACCATTGATCGACTTTGGCTGTTCTTGCTTTGTTATAACATTAATGGTAAATCTGTAATGTATGTGTAGAACCTCTGCAGCATGGAACAAAGATTATTACTTGGAAGCGGACAACATCATCAAAATCATCTTCATCAAGGAATCCTTTGGCCCCTCGATCAAAAGATGATGCAGATGACAGTGCAAGTGATTTTGTTGAGGATGTTTGTATGAATGCAGGAAGTCACTCCTCAACACTGGATAGATTATATGCATGGGAGAGAAAACTCCATGATGAAGTGAAGGTACTTGGCTGAGGCCCCTTCATTATCATGAAAGTTCAAGCGTCTTAACATCTTCACTGATCGACATTCTTTGCAAGCTTTTTGTTAAGAGCGTTAGGCATTCTGATGCTATTTATATGATGTTGACGTTATCATATCACTTAGAGAGGTTCTTAATTACCTTATTATATAAACATTTCATTTGGGTATTAGTTTTGGGCTTAGAATAGACTGACCTTGTCTATACATATTGAATACCCTTTCACTCTTTAGGGTTTCAGTTTGTTCAAGTAATTTCAATTTTCTAGGCTTCCTCATTTTCCTCATCTTAATGCCACCAAGCAGCATTATGGTCGGGGCTTCCAGTTGACATGCCCGCATCAGTACACGTTCTTAGTTTCACGATCAATTCTAGCCATGATAAGCTTAGCTGAAGCCATTATTGATCAAGTTTTAGCTCTCTTCCTTGGGGACTTCTTTGTCTGTTAAATAATAAATAGAGGCCAATTTTACATGATTCATATTCATGATATCTCCAGAAATTAGATAAATGTGTAAGATTTGCCTAAACTGGGCAATAAAAAACCAGATGGGATTTGTTTTCCCTGAAATTTTTGATGTTTTAATACAATAAGGAGGTCAGTCTGATGTAGTGATAAATGTCTTAAGATATCTCCAAGTGTTTTAGATTTCTTTTCTTTGCCAACATTAACATTTATTTAATGATACCATTTAAAATGTCATCATTCACTGGTTTTCCCCTCTTTAGGCAAGTGAGTCCATCAGAAAGGAGTACGACCACAAGTGTGAGCAGCTTAAATACATGTTTGCAAAGGATTATAGCACTCAAGTGATTGATAAAACCCGGGCAGTTGTAAAGGATCTCCATTCGCGGATAAGAATAGCACTTCTTTCTGTTGATTCCATAGCCAAGCGGATTGAGAAAATGAGGGATGAAGAGTTGCATCCGCAACTTGCAGAACTTACTCGAGGGTAAGAAAATATATTTTTCTCTTATCATGGGATTTAAGTTTTCTGTCATGGTTTCTGAGTCTCTGTTAAATCATTCATAATATCTGGAATTTTTATGCTAATCCTGCAGATTGATCAGAATGTGGAAAGCTATGCTTGAGTGCCATCATGCTCAGTACATCACGATCTCATTGGCATATCATTCAAAGGTTTCAATGGGAACTTCACATTCCCAAGGAGATGCCCATAGGGAGATCATGGATCAACTTGTCCAGGAAGTTGAGTTCTTTGGCCTTAGCTTTGCAAATTGGATTAACACTCATACATCATATGTGGAAGCTCTGAATGGTTGGCTGCAAAGTTGCATCCTCCAACCACGAGAGAGTAGAAGTCGAAGGGCATTCTCTCCTCGTCGAGCAATTGCCCCACCTATATTTGTTCTTTGTCGGGATTGGTCATCTGGGATCAGAGAGTTGCCATCTGCTGATCTCTCCTCTGCAATCAGAACCTTACTATCAAACCTGCAGCAATTGGTGGATCGGCAAGCAGAGTTGCAGAAGAGGGCAGGTGATTCAAAAAGCAGTGAATCTAAGAACAAGGATGACGAAAATGGAGGCGACTCACCTTCGAATCTTGGCAACATCCAATTAAGTTTGACAAAGGTTCTTGATAGGCTAACCAAATTTTCTGAGGCATTGCTGAAAATGTACGAAGATATCAAACTGAAAAGTGAAGCAGCTCGAATCGGATATTCAAACGGAAGACGCTATTAGATAACTGAAGGCTGTGTATTGATGAGATTATAAGCGTATCTATGATTTGGATGTAGATTGTGCAAATTTCAATTGTTGCAAAGCGTTCTTCAAAGGGTAAAGGAGAAACTAAATGAATGCATAAAAGAAAAAAATTGAGCGGATTGATAGGGAGGATAATTTGAATCTTTCTTCATTTCTCTTATATGCAATCCCTTGTATGAACTAGTAATTCTCGTTCCCCTTGTTCTTTAGCAAATTCTCAATTTTACATGCATCTATTCAGGTCACTGTCGCGTAGCTAAGTATGATCATCTAAAGTCCTTGTTAGCATGCCAACAAAAAATAGGAGCGCCATTCATGGGAAAAGAAAGGTTATTTAACCTCAGTTCAAATAGACAGATCATCTTAGTTATAGAAATTAGTATAACAATATCATTACCCAATAGAAGAGACATTAGAGAGTCAATCATAGATATTTAAGCAGTCAATTTGCACCAAATTAATAGTTAAGGACAAAAGTATATCTAGTTGATAATAAGAAATGATGACCAGGAAAGAATTGCTTTTGATTATTTAATATTCTATTTTGACATTCATGTAGTATAGAAACCAACAAAAAGATGAAAACAATAACAACCTCCCATGTTTTTTGGGGAGAGAAAAGATTTATTTTAGTGTCATACTACACAATTAAATTAAATGGGTGTTAAAATCCAACATACTGGGTGTATTGGGAGTAAGCTTGAGACTGCATCGCAATTGGGGCTCGTGTAACATGATCTGGAAGATCAAATGCATCTACTAGTTCCCTTGCAATATTCTTCACTTGAAAACTCAGATACTGTGTGAGTTTGTTGATTGCCTGCACATGTAAAGAAACAAGTTCATAAAATTGAGCAAAAGCGGAAGAAATCAAGAGCAATGCAATGTGCAATGTTTGCAAGAGGTCATTAATCACACTCACTGGTAGTAACTCGTAATAGCATACTATAAAAACACAAACAGAAATATCCACAATGCATTTCTCTGATTTCATGCAAGAGATGATCAATAATTTTTTATCTCAGAAAATGAATACCTTAGCTTTGTTTGGTGCCACATAATCAACGTTACGATAGGTTCCTATGTCCTTCCAGATTCTATCCAAGGCATAAAGATCACAGACGAGTTTCAGTGCAGCTTGAGCACTTGGATCAGGACAGCTGACCGGAAAAAGAAAAGGGGGAAACTTTCACAACTCAAAATCTATAAAGCATAGATAGTAAATGCTGAGGGTGATGATATGGATGTACCTCTCTACAGATTCTATAAACTTGGCAAGAATGACAGATTCAATGTGGGACTCTGCCAGAGTTAGAAGATGATTCAAGCATCTATTCCAAGACCCAAAACTTCCAAGGTTTTTGGAGTGTTTACGGAGTCTCACAGCAACACTTTGAAGTAATCTAGATGTTCGGTACTACAACATGAAAAATTAAATAATTTATTATACAATATTTTATTTCCCTTATATTACAATCAACTAATTGACATAAGACTCACTCTAAAAGCATCCAACTGGAATTTAGGATCTCGAAGATGATCTGAACTTTCCCACCGAGCAGTCACAGGATTTGGCTGAGAGAGATATGTATTCATAGACTCCCTTAGGTAATTCCATGTAACTGTTAATGTCCCACCTTCGAACTTCTCCTTATATTGCTTCAAAAGATCGGCTGCTACCTACATTTTGAATAAAAGTTACAGAATTAAAAACTGTTACACGAAAACATTTAGCAATATTGTCATCAAATTTTCAACCCATGCGACTACCATCACCTTTTCTTTGCAAATTAACGAAAAAACAGTTTCAGAAAATAACCATACAAAATTTCTATGTTCAAATTAAACGATGTAACCCCGGTTTAGCAACATATATTAACTATCTATGAGGTAGTCAGTGAAGGAGGGCAATAACCAATCAATCATCTCTACCAACCTTTATGGAACAGGTTTCTTTAATTATGAGCAAGAAAAGTTTGAGGCTTGTTTGGATTTCAAACAGTGTTAAGTAGCAATTTTGGTTAGTTTTAGTGTATATATAAATCTTTTCCTTTTAAGCATAAATCGAATATGCTGACATTTCTCAACGAATTTGATACTCCTGCCCTTTTAAGCAGTCAACACAGGGAGGGTCCCTTGGGAAGAGTTTCCATGCAAAACAGTCTCCTAAGCTGTTCCTGTTGGGAAATAACGCAAATTCCCGATAAGCCAGATTTAAGAGAAAGCAAAAATAGAAAAATAACACACAAATTTGATAACGGAGTTCTACCAATCTTGCTTACTGCCTCCTCGGACCCGATGCAGATCTTTTCTTGAAAGGGGAGAAATTACACAGGTGTTTACACACTTTCACAACTCACAACCAATTACACCCAAGAAAATTACTCACAATTTTCTCTCACAACTTTCTCTCTAAAGCTTTCTCTCAATTGGAATGAACACTTTGAATGATTAATTCATTACAATTACACATCTATTTATAGGAAAATTCACTCCTTGAATTACTCCTTAAATTAATGGTTCCTTAAATTGCTCCTTGTTTTGCTCCATGAATTGCTCCATGTTATGCTCCTTGTTTTGCTCCATGTTTTGCTCCATGTTTTGCTCCTTAAATTAAGGAGCTTTATAACAATCTCCCACTTGAAGACTGATTTCAATCTGTCTTCACACCTTGATCAATGCAGCAGCTTTTCTAGTCTTTGTTACTCTGAGACCAATGAAGTTGAGCACAACTTCGGTTGTCAATAGTCACCACCTTTGTTAACATATCTGTTTTTGCTTCCTTTGAATCTTCTCCAAGATTAACACATCATCTTCCAATGTAGATCGATGAAGTGATAACGAAGTCCAATATGCTTTGTTCACAGAATGAAATGTTGAATTCTTCGCCCAAGTGTGTTACTTTGACTATCACTATGCAGTAACATTCTTCTCTTTGAATCAATCCCAAATTAACAAACCTTGAAGCCATATCATCTCTTTACTAGCTTCAAGCATCGCTACTCACATCAGTAGTGGATGTGAGTGACAATTTTACGTATTTGTGACATCCAACCAAATGTAGTTCCAACGGTAAATATATAGGGTGGTGCTTCTTCGGTGATCAACTTCACCTCCAAAGTCCGCGTCTCACGTACCCCTTTGTACTTTTAACTCTCCTTTACTAAAGTACAAGCACTTTTCTCGTGGTGCCTTGCGAGATACCTCAAAATCCACTTGATCGCTTCCCGATGAGTTTTTCCTGGATTTGGACATAACCGCTAACAACTCCTGCTGGCCAATGTACGGGTCTCGGAGACCGTGCGTACATTAAACTTCCAATGGCCGAGGCATAAGGAACCTTAGCCATGAATTCTCTCTCTTCTTCGTCTGGAGGGGACTGATCCTTGGATAGGCGAAAAATGACTGCCAAGGGTGTGCTAACTGGCTTGGCATCGCCGTGTTGAATCTTTGCAAAACACGATTGATGTCTGCACGAGATAAGCGCAGAGGATCCTTTCTTCTTATTTCTTGTGATTTGCATTCCAAGAATCTTCTTTGCGGACCCAAGTCTTTCATGTCAAATTCCTTTGACAATTCTTCTTCAACCTTTTAATATCATCCATATACGAACTCGCTACTAACATATCATCAACATAAAGTAGTAAAATGATATAACTAGACCTATATCTCTCAAGTAGCAACAATGATCAACATTGCACTTCGGAAAACCTTCCTCAGGTACGGCCGCCAAATTTTTGTACCATTGTCTCGGGGCTTGTTTCAGCCATACAAACTCTTCTTAAGTCCGCACACCATGCTTCTTTCTTCCTTTCCGAGAAACCTTGGGTGGTACATGTAAATCTCTTCATCTAAATCTCCAGCTGAAGGAATGCAGATCTTCACATCTAACTGCTTCAAGATGAAGATCTTCGATGGCTACAATGCTCAATACCGGACCGATAGTATTAAGCTTCAACTGACGGAGCAAAAAATGTCACAGAGTCAACTCCTTCCTTTGAAACCCTTTGACAACTAGGCGGGCTTTGTATCTCTTGGAACCATCATGTACTCTTTCACCGGTCCACATGCCCATTTTGTTGTGAAGTGCCTCTTCCCATAGGTAACTCAGCCTAGTTCCATTAATCCGGTCGAGATGAGAGATTTCATTTCTTCTTTCATAGCAGAAGCTCCCAAGAACTTGTTGGAATCTCGAGTCCGACAAGCTTCATCATAGCATTCGGGCTCCCTCCATCGGTCGACAACATATAGTTCATGTATCTCCAGTTAGGCACACGAGGTCGAGAAGACCTTCTCAATACAGAGCTAGAGTAAGAGGTTGGTGTGTCGAATCTTGTGTCTTGCTTTGTCCAAACAAGTTCCTCATTTGAGGACTTGTTACAATTGGTTCTGTTGCGGAAGTATACGGGACATCATCTGCATGCGCAAATACCGACTCATTCTCAAGCCCGAGTCATTGGCGTCTATGCATGTCCTTATACATCACTCTTCGTTGAAAATCACATCTCTAAGGATAACTTTCTTCTTTTCGTCATCCCAAATGCGTAGCCAAACTCATCCTCACCATACCATGAATGTGCATTTCTTGGATTTGGGATCAAGCTTTATTCTGCCTTGATCAACGTGAGCATGCACAAATGCTACACAACCGAAAACTTTTAGATGTGATAGTTTCACCTCTTTTCCGCTCCATACCTCTGCAGTATTCTATGCTCGATGGAACAGATGGGCCTCGGCTGATCAAGTAAATTTGCCGTGTGTTCCGCCTTGAAATTGTTTCGGTAGACTGACCGTATACGAATGTTTCCGGCTCTTTCACATCAACGTTCGGCTCATACGCTCAGTACACCATTGTGTTGAGGCGTGCACAACCTGATTCTTTCCATTCTCGATCCCGTGCTCATAGCGAAATTTTTGAATCTGGTGTCTTCATATTCACCCATTCGGTTACGAGCTTTTGATCTTTAAACCCGAGTCTCATTTTCCACCATAGCTTTCCATCTTCCGAAAGCCTCAAATCATGAGACTTATGCTTTAGAAAGTAAACCCATACCTTCCGAGAGTGATCATCGATGAAGTCACGAAGTAGTGTTTCCCACCAATGCGTAGATGAGACGGTCGTTGGTCCCCAAACATCGAGTTGAATAAGTTCTAGCCTTTCCTTCTTCGAGATTAAGAACTTGTCCGAAAGTCGACTCTCTTTGCTTTCCAGTATGCAATCTTCGCACATGTCTATCTCCGGTATCGTAGACCGGGAAGTTTTCCTTTCGAGTGCATAATCTTCATCCCCTTCTCACTCATGGCCTAGTCTCTGGTGCCGTAGATTTGGTGTTTCATTGCTTCTTTGCCGCAACCGTAATTGAACAACGTGCCTCTCGTTCGTCGTGTAAAGAGTGCCACTTTTCTTGCCTCGAGCAACCGTCATCTGCACCGCTTTGAAATCTTCCAATCATCACCACAGATCGTAACAGTCCTTCACCGGCCAATCGCCCCACCGAGATTAAGTTCCTTCGAGATCGGGAATATGCACGACATCCTTCGATTCCCAAACAGATCCGTTCAACTTAATCTTCACTACACCTTTGCCAATAATAACGTGGTTGATCATCACCAAGATATACCTTTCCAAGGTTTCTGGGACATATTTCTCGAAGAATTCTTTTTGTGAAGTAACGTGGAACGATGCTCCAGAGAGTCCCAACACCTAAAGATTCTTCCTTCGCTCTCCAAAGAGCATATCAATACCATCATCTCCTCCCGAGGTGGAAGTAACATTTGCTTCGCCTTCACTTGTTGTCGCCTTACTGCACTCTCAGACCGATTTTTTGTAGTGTCGGTTTTTCCACAATTCCAACACTCGATAGTCTTGAGCTATGGGAATTATTAGATTCACGGATTTGGACCTCCTGTCCTTTGATTTACCTCGGTAGTACGTTACCACGTCCCAGTTCCTTTGGTTGAATTTCTTCCTCTTGACTCTGTGCAAACCGAAGAATTTGACGATTCAATTGACTTCTCACGCTGGGATCTCTTCACGTAGAACCAAATCACGAACATCGTCAAATTTAACTTATTGCTTCCGACGAGCTACTTCCTGGTAGTAAAGTAGCATTCCAACTTTCGGTAAAGAAGACAAAAGTATTAATGCGTCGACTTCTTCAATTCAATTTCCACCGAATTTCAACTGGGTTGTAAGCGTGTTGAGTTCATTGAGATGTTGAGCTACCGATGAGCGCTACTTCATTCATCCGCACCGAACAAACGCCTCATCAAGTGCACTTTGTTTGAGGCTGATGGCTTCTCATACATATTGGAGAGCCGCCATAAGACCCGTAGTGGTCTTTTCCTTGGCATGTCAAGGCAACATTACGGGATAGCGAATCGAACTAACCGGGCTTCGTCTGCTACGAAGATTCCAATCTTCTTCCTTCATAGCTTCGGTTTCTTTCCGAGAGAGGTTGATATAGATTTCTTTGATACAGATAATCCTCTATCGTATTTTCCAAAACCCAAAATCTGTGCCATCAAATTTCTCGAGTTTCACCTTCCTTCATCGCGCCATTGCTCCCATAAATCGACTTCCTACGGATCGTTTCTGACTATTTCTTGCGTAAAATTGAGAAATCACTACCAATAGCTCGATACCCAGTTGTTGGGAAATAACGCAAATTCCCGATAAGTCAAGAGAAAGCAAAAATAGAAAAATAACACACAAATTTGATAACGGAGTTCGGCCAATCTTGCTTACGTCTCCGGACACGATGCAGATCTTTTTCGAAAGGGGAGAAATTACACAAGGTGTTTACAACACTCACAACTCACAACCCAATTACACCCAAGAAAATTACTCACAATTTTCTCTCACAAAAGCTTTTCTCTCTAAGCTTTTCTCTCAATTGGAATGAACACTTTGGATGATTAATTCATTACAATTACACATCTATTTATAGGAAAATTCACTCCTTGAATTACTCCTTAAATTAATGGTTCCTTAAATTGCTCCTTGAATTAAGCTCCTTGTTTTGTTCCATGAATTGCTCCTTGATTTGCTCCATGTTTTGCTCCATGTTTGCTCCTTAAATTAAGGAGCTTTATAACAGTTCCTACCCTTTATATCCAGTTGTACTATCACAAGATTAAAAAAATCCATGCTTTGAACAGATGAAACTAAACTAGGTTATACAGATAATTATAAATTTAAGCTGTAGTGCACGGAATGTCACTAGTTTGCAACCTGTTGCAGCAGAACCGTGTTGTCCCCTTCAAAGGTTTGGAAAATGTCGTGATCATTCCTCAAAATTCCAAAGCGGTTAACAGCAGCATACCCATGGCCTCCACAAGCTTCTCTACAGGTGCTCAATGACCTTGCTGTATAAGCTGTAATATAAGCCTTAAGGCCTGCTGAAAGAGCGTGGACATCTCCAACTAACTGCTCATCATGAGTCATTTTCATCTCTGAATATTTCTCTACTAAATGCAATGTAGCAAAGTGGAAGGCATAAGTTGAAGCCAACATTGGCATGAGCTTGTGCTGCTGAGACTGATAATCAAGTATACTAACTTCAGGTTGCTTAGGCGGTCCAAACTGCTGGCGCAGTAAAGAGTATCGTATTGCAATTGTGGCAGAAACTTTGAGGACACTAACTGAAGAATATGCAAGGCCAACTCTTCCACCTACAAGTTCCCCTAGTGTAGCGCCAAATCTTTTGTTTATGGAAGGAAGGCTACTTGTGTATTTTCCATCCCGGGAGACATCTCCAAAGCGGTTAAGAAGATTATCCCGGTGGATTCTTACTGAACTGAATCTCAATGCTCCATTATCAACTCCATTAAGACCAACCTTGTGGCCACAATCATGTATTTCAATCCCTGGAAGAGTGTCGTGGCTCTTCATATCCCTTATGGGCACAATAAAAGCATGAACACCCATATCAGAAACTCCTTTTGAATCATGAGTTGGCAGCAGCAACCTAGCAAATACAGAGGCAAACTTTCCATGAACAGCAGCATTGCCAATCCACCACTTGATGGCTCCATCATTTGGCGTATTGATTATAAACTCATCTGTGATTGGATCAAATGTTGCTGTTGTTTGAAGCCCTTGAACATTTGAACCTGTGAGCATAAATTTTTTAACAATATTGAGTGTTATGACAACATTTTAATTTATTATTTTTGTGAATTTTTTTTTGAAAAGATGTCCTTAGTTAAAAATAATATAAAATCTACCAATTCAAACAATGAAACGTAATCAAAGCAAGATAGGTAAAAGGAGAAGATGGTTAAAAATTGTTTTCATTTACTCATTATTAGTCATTTAGTATGTCAATCAAGTGAAAATGACAGTATTCAATAAATATTATTAAGACCATGTTCAGGTCATCTCAACCTTCCAAAATGAAGTAACTTTATTTCTAAGTCTTCCAGATATCTCTTGCTCATAGCATGTCATGATAAGTGGTGCTATTCTCAGTTGCATGATTTCTCTAATTAATTTCTTAAGAGAGTAATTTAAAAACAGCACCACTACATTGACATCAGCAAACACTGCAGACAGATCAGCCGTTTTTCAAAAAATCCCAAAAGGTAGAACCTGTTATATCTGACAGCAAATGAAGGCTCGCACAAACAATATCAAGAGGTGAGGATGCCAAACGAATTTCCCAGTCTTTATAGCATAAACAGATAATGGTAAGTGATAAGAAGCAAAAGAGAGAGAGAGAAGGAGGAAGTATATGAATCGCTTACCATGATGGAGCTCGGTCATGGCAAAACAACCAGGATAATCCAAATTGTCAATGCCATCATAGTACTTATCCCTATGTTTTTTAGTCCCTAAGTTGATCACAGAGCCACCCCAAAGACTACAAAAATAATTAATTAATCAGTATACAAAGTCATACACAACTATGCAACTGTAGCATCCAAACAAAATCCAAAATGCAGCGGGAAATATTGCAAAGCCAATATCATGCCTTGCGCCAAGCAATGAGTTCACAAAATGAAGCTGCAGAATATCAAGTGTTAGTTTTTTTTGTCATCTGGATGCCGTTTGCATGTATGTGTGTCTGCCCTCTTGCAATGCCAGACATATGTAGGTGTTAGCAATCCACATGTCATATGTATTAAGCCATAGATACATGTGTATGTGAAACACAAGAAGAATTCATACATTAACTGGCATAAAAATTTGAACCATGTTTTCAGTGTTGAGTTTTATCATACACAATAGCTTAATCTTTTGGGCCTAAGATGATGTCTCTCTCAATTATGGCTCCATAAACCTTGTATGCCCAACATTTAAAATTCAAAAATTGAGGTTAGTTGAACACATGCAGGGACGGAATCACTAGAAATTTTTCATGGGGGTCAAGTTGGCTTAGAGTTAGAATTTATTTCATATGGAGACCGGAGCCAATTAAACTTTATGTTATAGACTATTTAGTAGCAAATAAAGTTGTATTTTATATGATAGATAAATGTAAGATGTTTTCTAAAATGTAAATATTAGTTGTTTTATTTTTATTTACTTAAATATAATAATAATAATTTTATTGTAATAGAAGAGACCAAATGTCTTATTTTATCCTAAAAAATGTTAAAAATTATATAATAGTAGGAAAATTTTATTTAACTAGGGGCCTAGTTCGGCAACACATGCCTTACTCAATGCTCTAGTGTGTGCTTGGTAAATGCACCATCCTTCTAAAAATTAAATATATAATATATCAACCTTCATAATTTACATTAAATATAATAAAGACATTAAAGAGTGTTTTTTTTTTCCTCAGGGTATTGCATTAAAGAGTGTCTCTGATTCTATATGACAAGTTCTCGGAACCCCACAGCTCAATATATTAGAAATAAGACACAAAGTTATAAAGGATGATGACCAACGCAACTTTAAAATACTGATATCAATTATCAACACCCCATTCCCATTACTTCTAATTTCAAAATAACCACCATATAAAATTAAAAAAACTTCATAACCTCATAAGGCTCCTACCAAAGCACACCGATGTAACGAAAAATAAAAATAATAAAAATATATTAATAATTGTCTTCTCAACAAATTCTAATCAAACTCAAAGAACTGAATCATTCAGCAGATGACCACAAATGCCCAAAAGCCACAACCCAGAACCAATATGGCTAGAGCAATAAAACATTAAGGGAAAAAACTCAAAGGAATTAGAATTAGTAAATCAATCACCTGTATTGAACCCCCATCTTAATCCCAAGAGACATGTCAATGCTACCGACAGCCTCTAATATAGCAAAATACATAGCCGGATCTTCGGAAACGTATTTAAAGGGCTTGATACCAGCTTCTCTGACCAACCCAACAAGCTGTCTCATACAAAGCTCACGGTGCTCATCTTTGGAGATCTCAATTGGGGTCTGAAGCTCAGGCCTTGAATTGAAGTAGTCATACACTTTCTCTTGAATATCTCTGTGTTTGTTTCTCATGTATTTCGACAGACTCGTTGTGTCCACGTTAAGCTTCGGTGCTGCACATTCCAGCATTTCAAGCTGATCAGGATCGTTAATTGGTCGAAGATTTGGGGTGAGATGCAAGGAGAGCCGTTGGATTCGCCTGGATACGGAGAGAGACTCATCTTCACACGCCCGATTTGGCTCTTGGCTTTGCATTTTTTCACAGAGAAGAGAGAGGGATATGGATGAAATGAATTGCGATGGTTGAAGTCTCTTCGTCGTAGAAGGTTTGAAGAAGGAAGATATGGAGAATGGATTACTTATACGGCACAGGGGTCGACGTGGCCTTTGAATATTTTATAATTTTTATTGACGTGGCTTTGCTCAATGGCTATCAAGAATGGCAGTTGGTCTTGGCGCGCTTCTCAATGTCATTAGATATGATTTTTTTTTCCACAATTATTAAAAGGAAAAAAATAATATATACTTTTAAATAACCATCCACAAGTAACTCACGTAATAACAAGTAACGATACATCTAAGATTTGTAGGGTACCGATTAGTATTTTACCAAATATACATAAAATTATTATAGTTATTAAAGAGTATATAAAATATATAATTTTTTTAAATAATATAATTAATTCAACAAGATTATTTATAAAAAATAAAAAATATCACTAATGTTAATAAAATTTAGTATATTCATTTATGACTAATTTTTCTTGTTTATATATTAATTCTTAAAAAATAACTATTTTTTTTATCTGAAAATAAATTTAGAACTTATTATATATATTGTAAATTTTTTTTTGACAATTAAGTATTCTTTTTTATTACTATGATAATTTAATTTAGACTAGGGAAAGATCCCCATATATATCTACAAAATATTCATATATGTCATCTAATTTTTCTTTTAAAATTGCTTTTCGATATTCACGTGAACCATATGTTTCAATTATCATGTTATCATCTGGATCTAGACAGTATAAAATTGGTAAATGTTTTACCTGTATTTTTACCTTATTCATGTACAAAATATCTTATTCTATCAATTTCCAAACATGATCTTTTTTTCAATTATGTTTGTAAAATTTTTAGCATTTTTATAATATTTTATTTATGCTACAATATACGTTAAACATCCTAAGAATTTTTATAATTGATTTTTGTCTTCTAATTCACTAGAAAATCCTTGAATGTTATTTAGTATACGAGACTGTAGGTCATGTTTTTCATCTTCAATTTCTAATTCTAAATACTTAATTTTTTACTAAGTAATTACTCTTCCTTCTCAAAAAGTGCAATGTCTTATTTCATGCATTTTGGTATGATATTAATAATATGTGAATAATGTTTGTTTAATTCATTAATGAAAACAAAAAATATTATCTATGTAAACACAACAAATATTTTATAATATATTAAAGATGTTGTTTGTATACATTTGAAAGATAACTAGAGCTTATTTTAATCCGAATGGTACAATAGAACATTGAAATTGTTCTTAGGGCAACTAAATGCTATTAGTTTTTGAGGTTTCTCATCCAATATTATTTGCCTAAATTCACTTTTGCAATCAAAATTTGATAAATATTTATTTCGTTTTATTAATAATAATAATTCTTTTTTTTAAATAAAGTTTCTATCACTAATGGTTTTTTTATTCAATACTTTGAAGTTTATTGTCATTCTCTTTTTTCCTCTTTTTTTTCTTTTTATTTTTCGGTTAAGAATGTTGGGATAAAGCGAGGTGAATTACTTGGTATTATAACTTTTAGTTTCGAAAGTTCTTGAATTTGTTTTTCAAATTCAATCTTATATTTTGAAGTATAATTTATAAGTTTTACTCTAATGACTTTATCACGAGTGTCTTAATTTTATGTTCGTAATCATTTTAGATTTGTTTACCTTTGGATCTAAAATTTTTTTTGACCTTACTATTTTTAATAATATTTTGATATCTGTTAAAGCTTTACCTTCATGTATTTCATTAAGAAAACAATTTTTTTTATCTTATATATCTAATGAAATGTTTTTTAAATAAGGCTTTTGTTGTTACTTTGTGTGTATCTCACCATATTTTTGCTTTTTATGTTAGTGCATAAAAGTTAGATTTGATACAATCAAAGATTTTCTTATTTTTGACACATAAATGATTTCACCATTTATTGTTATTAGACTTATTTTGCCTAAATATTGTATAAAGGATTGATATAAATTTTAAAAAATATTTTCTATTAATAAATGAACTCATGTTTCTTGTTGATATATTGTAGGAATATGAAATTTGTCTCCTCCTACTATTATATATGTATATTTTAAGACTTTATTAATATTTATTGTAGTATTATTAGCAATTCTTACAATTAAATCTTTTGATACTTGTTTCCAGAGTTTATCTGAACATATATATTTACTAGTTACACACATATTAATTTTTGTATCTACATATCCATGTAAATAGTAACTTGTGTAACCTTTAAATTTCAATTCTACCTTGATATACGTACTATTTGGATTTGTAATAATATACCAATAATTCATCTTCTAATAAAGAGTATTTTAACATTTATATTTTGAGTTAGTTATATCTTCTTTAGTTTCTTTCAATAGATAATTCTACAAGTATCATCTATATTCGATTTATCAATTGGTTCTAATTCCATCTTAAAAGCTTCTTCTAAGATTTTTGTTTTTTTGTAAAAATTTCTTTTTATGTTAAGCCTGTTAGGGCGGTCATTAGCATGATGTCATTCATTATTAAAAATCCAACACTTGTATTTCTTTTTTCCTGATAGATAATAATTTTTATTCTTTGGTGACTTATAACATTTTCAATAAGGCTTTTTGTTATACCTCTTATATTTTTGGAAATTCTGTTTTTTAAATTTATATTTTTTAGAATGTTTGGTATTTTTATATTTCTTATACTTTTGTTTATAAGATTTTATGTTACATCTATATTTTTCTAACATTCTAAAATCTCTTGTATCATAACATATTTTATCATTTGTTTTCTTATTTATTTATATTCATGTCTTTCTTAACACTTATGATCATCCAATTTTTAAAACTTCTTATTCTTTCTCCTAAGTTGCTCGGTATAATTTTCCTATTTCTTTTATTCCATCCTTCTATTATAGTTTTATGTAATATTTTAGGTAATTTTTGAAAAAATATTTCCTTATAAGTTTCTTGCATGAAGGGTGGTAACTTATGATAATACATTTCATATTTACAAATAAAGAAGTCTATATAACATATGTCACATAATTTCATATTTGTTAAAAGTTATTTAGCTTCCTCAATTTCATTTTTATTAGATTCAGTGATATATCTACCTTTGTTTTCTCTAATAAATTCATTGTATATTTTATTTACTACAGTCTCCAAGTATTCTCTACTTGTGGAAGCATTCTCTTGCATATGTAAATATTGTTAATATGTTAAATTTGTAAACCAAATTTTAACATTTTCTATCATTTTGTGAGCTACTAAGACTTTATATGTTGAAGTTTTTGATTGTATGGTTGAAGAAGTTTATATGATTACACTTATATAACTAGATAATTCATTTAAGGCTTTTTTTCGTATCCCTTATACAATCTAAATCTAAAAGATCAAATCTGTATTTTTTTGAAATTTGAATTCTAGTGGAATACTACCTATAATTTCCCAATATAATCATTTTTTTTTTCAATTTAGGGTATTGTTTTCTTTTATAAGAAAGGTCAGGTTTTTCTGGCCTTTGCTTATTTATTTTTTCTCTATTTAGGTCAGATGTTCCTTCTTGTAAAGAACTGGTAATGAAATTAATTTCATATGATTTTTTAAGATCATATATTTCTTGTTCAAAATCAATTTCATTGATTATTATTATACCATTTTCCTCTTTATTTGTACAATTTTTTTCATTATAATGTCTTCCTACTTCTTCATCTATTGGAATTAACAAACTAACTAATTTTTCTATATTTCTATTCATGTGATCTATAAATTATTCTTCTAATTCTTTTCTATAATTCATTAAACTAGAATTATAGATTTTTCTTTATCTTTAGATTTTTTCTCATTCTTAATTTTCTCATTCCTACGTATTAGTATATTTGATCTCCTAGGTTGTTCTTCTTTTAATCCTACAAATGGATCAAATTTATAACCTATAATTCCTCCTAAATGGATATATCTAATTTTCTTTTATTGTTTTGAGGGATTTTTGATAATTTATATATAATTGTTTTTTATCAATTAATGGTATGTTATATATTCGTTTTGTATATGTATTATTAATGATTATCCCTATTATTACTTATTCAATAATAAATTATATATTTACTTGGAATTTTTTTTATTCTTGAGAATAGTGAATATTTAAATCCATCTCTTTCTTTAAAATTTAATTTAATTTTTTTTATTTCTTATATTGTTTTTAATTAATTATCATTTCTTAAGGGAAACATCCTAAGATATCTTGTGTTTTTATTTCTATTATTTCTTGATTTTTTATTATTTTTGTCATTTTTTATAAAAATTATTATTTAATTTTATTAACTTTAACTTCTGTTAAGTTAGAAGATATTTGTAATATTTTTAAAACTTTAGAAGTATTTTTTATATTAAGGTTTTCTCAAAACAGACCACTAATATACCCCTTAGTAATGTATTTATGGTGTACTCTTGTATAATTTTGGTATTAATCTATACATTTACATAAAACTAAGATACCATACCAAAATATTTTCTCTTAATATTTTATTATTTTAGTTTTTCAATATTTATTTATTTTTTATTTCCAAAAAATATTTATTTATTTTCTTATTTTTTAAAATTGATTTTCTTATTAATTCTTTTTTATAAAACATACATTCTTTATTCCATCTATTTTAAGCAGTTTTCTTATTTGATTATTTAAAGAATAAAAAAAATTTATTTTATTCAAGGTTGTTATTAAATGAAGCGGCCAATTTAATTCAATTTTAATTAAAATAATAATATCTTATTTAAGAAAAATATTGAGTTTAATAAATCAAAAAATGAATGTCTACATAATATACAAAATATATGAGTCGATGTTAGTAAGTTTGACAACTTGCAAACATTTAGAGTGCATCTTTCAATCGTACTTGGATTCTTAATAGTTATAATAATATAGTTAATAATCTAGATAAATGTTTTCTTTAAAAAAGAAAAGTAAGATCATTTTATTTTGATCAAAGCCTTATCTTTATTTGTGAAAATATCATTGAAGAGATCATTAGGATGTAATTACTATTTTTATTTCAATAAAAGATCTTACAATCAAGTTATAAAAAAATCAGAGTACATGAAAACTAATATGCATAATATTAGTATGTCACATCTTACATTACATTTGAATTAATATGTTTAATTATTTTATTTGATAATGTTGTTTATTATGTCGTGTTTTTTTATTAGATTTATGTGAATATGGTACTAACACATGAGGATGCTCCCGATTTTAAATCTTTGTTGTCTCATGTCGAAGTAGTGTATTATGATGAGGTGAGAATGTCCTAAAATCAAGCTAAAGGTTAATAATATGAACATGTTGATGATGTATTATTGAGGGAGAAGTTATTGGAGAATAAGAAGTGTCGAGATGAGAGTTTGAATGGAGGGTTGAAGTCATTGAATGTTAACTTCACTAATTTTTATGAGAAGCTAACATCATATTTTGATTCCAAGTTTAGTCAGCAAAAAAGCTTATTTTAATGAGAGATTTGATAAGCATAGAGCTACCATTGATGAACTTCGTATGGATCTTATAATAATTTTGTTGAGATTTTCTCGATCTTTAAGTTATAAATTATTGTTTGATATTTAGTTATTACATTAATTATATTTTATCATTGATTGCTTTCGATTTCATTTGTTGTTGTAGGCACAATATACTTTCAAATCATACAAGTCTCCCAACATGGTCTGTCCTACACCGGTTCGACCTATAAAGAGTGACGTTGGTGGTAGGACATCTTATATTGATGATGCAGACATGTCTTTTTTTTTTATCTTGGCTTGGATTTAGAAACTTTACAAATAGTTTGGAAGACTTTATATTCTCCTTTTTCTAATCCAATTTTTAATAATGATACATTTGATTAATTTGATCAATATGTAAAACTGTATTATTTTGAATCTAAGATCAGGTTTGATCATTACATTCTACCTTCTAAATTTGTATCTACTTTTATATATTAAAAGAACATGAGATCAATTAAACCATCGAGAGTTATTTCTAGTCTCTATGTTTATCTTTTTAATAAGAGTGTATATGTTACTTATGATAGAATACAAGTGAAGTCTTCCATTAAACATGTGGAATTGACGTCTTGTGGAATTTACGTCTCGTGTTGATGATGTGCATAAGTTTACCAATATTTGTGAGGATGATGAGACCTTAGAGAATCCAAGTTGCCTTTACAAACTTTTACCCAAGGAGAACGCTTTAATGAATGGTTTAGATAAAAATCCCATATACATTTTTACCTTTTTCTTTTTCATTATATTTACATAGCTTTTTGTTGACATTATTATTTTCTTTAATTTAGGATCCTATTAAATCCAATATCGAGACTTGGCTACTGATAAGAAGCATTTTATTATTCCTTTCAAGAGAGTTAAGGAATTGTTTCATGGCATTGTAAGTATTTTACTTTATTATTATTTGAACTTAATAATCATTAACTATTTTTTATTATATACTTTAATATTTGAATGTATTTGTTATTTGTTAATTTATTGCACGTGGATAGTGTGTTATATGAGATACGTGTTTGAAGGTCCCGTTATCCTAACACTTTTGAGTTGAAGAATTATTTTACTTTGGAGACTTTTTTTAGAGTAAGTTCTGTTACAATGTAACATGTTACATAGCTTATTAAAAATGATTTAACATGTTACATTGTATTTTAAAAATGATGTAACATGTTATATAGTATTTTAAAAATGATGTAACATGTTACGTAGTAGTTTAGAAATGATATAACACGTTCTATAATAGTCCAAAAATGATGTAACATATTACATAGCATAATAAAAATAATGTGACATGTTAAATATCATATCAAAAACGAGGTAACATGTTATAGTTTATATTCTAAAATGTTATCAATTTATATATCATATTTAATAGTGCTTTATTTTTAAAGTATATATTCTTTTGTGCAGGTAGAGTATACAAAATTGATCACTTTTAGTCATGATAATACAAAGAATATACGTTTATATGTCAAATATTATTTGGTTTAATTTGATACTCTGTTGCTAAATTTAATTAAACATTGACCAATTTATTGAAATGATTTGGACGTATTGTATGTACCAATTAATGTTGATAGCAATCATTTGATTCGTGGTGTAATATATTTAGATAAACGATTCATCAAACTATATGATTATTTGAATACATATAATTTGAAGGAGAAGTGTAATCATATATTGATCATGATTTTTATTTTATTGTATTTTTGGGATATCATGGATATGGTGAGAATCGTCAAGCCGATCCATACACTCCATAATCAATTTTTATAATAGAAGGTGTTCCAAAGCAGGATAATATGTAATAATTTTATTTAATCTTATTTTTCAATACTTTTTATTTATAATTTTATTTTAATTCATCATAATTTATTGTTTTTTCTTATTTTTTTTAGCCATTAATGTAGGGCTTGGTTTCTTAAATTGGTGGAGTTTCAAGCGAAATGATGGGCATTGGACATGATTAATTTTATTAGTTTTTTAAAGATTATGAATAGATATTGTATATAATTTGTATGCAATAATGAAATATTAGACCCTGCTTATTAGAAGGCTGGACAAACAGTAAAAATTCAATTTAGTTGAAATATTATAATCTTGATAAAAATACAAACAAATGAGTACGTAATTTTTGTGTTTTTTTATTGTAATAGTTTGATGGATGTAGTTTACTTTTGATACATTGATTTTAATATAATGGTACAATTTATCATTTTTTATTGCCTATATATTAAAAATTATTGAAGTTAATATGTGTTGAACATGTTATATTGTATTGAAATATCAATATAACATGTTACATTATATATGAAAAAAAGAATACATTTGAGAGATTTAAAAGCAAATAAGACATGTACAAAGAACAATTTGATTTTAAAGATGTAGATGTTCAATAATAGATGATTGGATTAATAATGAACAAAACACTTACATGTAGAATTTGATTCAATCTCAGATAGCATTTTCATTATGTTTCCTCTTTCGTTATAGGCTCTGTTCAATCGTCGTAAATATCAAGGGTTACGAAATCAAGAACTCTTTTATAGTTTTGATTGTCAGTTTTTTGTATTAAAACTTTATTTTAATTACTAATATTACTTATCTGTGTTGATGTCATAACATTATTGTTTTATGAAATTGATTTTTTTAATAATATTGTTTCTCTGTATTGTATTATATAACTGAATTCACTAGAAAATATGAAGTGAGACTTGCGATTTGGAGGTCTAATTTGATTGTGAATAAGGCAATGCTTCTTTGTGTTTTTTGTAACTGAAATCACTTTAAATTTTGAACTTTTAAGTGCGATGATAGATGACTAATATGGGTGTGAGATATGGTTTTGATGGACGTTATTGGGAGGAAATGAATAGAGATTTTAGTTTGGAAAAAAATTATTTATTTGCCTAATATTGGGCTATTTAGGTCAATCTCTATGAATTGATATTCCTAACTCAAAGCGTAAAAATTCGCAAAATGACCCAAAATTTTACTTTTATATATTAATTTATCTTTTTTTTACCTTGTTTAACTTGATATTCATTTGCCTAATATTTGGTTATTTATAATTTTTAATCTAATTAGAACAATAAAAGCATGGAACCAAATTCAATGCATTCTAATAACGTTAAATATACAAATATTTTTTTTCAAAATTTTTACAAAATTAAAAAGTAAAAAGTTTTAAAGATATAAGTATAAAATAAACCACTAACTAAAAATTAAAGTAAATGAACATGTTAAACTTAAACTTTATGTAATTGTGATTAGTGATAACATACTATATTTACGAAAATAGATACAAGAATAATAAAATTATAAGTTAATTTGACAAATCTAAGAACAAATAATAAACTTATTATAAATACTTCATATAAAATAGTTTATAAATTCAAAATAAACTATGATAAATTTTATTTTTAAATAAAATTAAAAAATATATATATATAACTAGTCATTTTCGTTGTTGATATGATATTGTATAAATTTTATTAATAGATGAATGATCAATATATGAAAATATAAAAAGTTATAATAAAAATATTAAAAAAAATGTAATAAATTTTACATGACAGAAACTAACAGACTCAATATATAAAAAAAATATTAATAATATATAACAATAATTATAATTATTTTTTATTTTTATGTTATCGGTTGATCCTACCTTAGAAATAATTTTTCATGTAATTTATACTGATATAAATTTAATTTAATTTATGTTCATTTCGTATTTTTTAATTTATGTTTGATGTGAATAATTAAATTGTATTACAAATAGTCACCCTTAGTCTACATTCCATCACCTATCTTATTTATTCTTTTATTAAATTACTTTTATGCTTATTTTTAGTAGGAAAAAAAAAGATTAAATCCGTTAGCTTTAAATAAAGTATATTTTCGTTCGAACTTAATAGGTGAAACAATATAGTTCAAAAAAGAGTTACAAAAATTCATTAACCTTAACAGTGAAAAAAACCCCGTTACTTTACTTTGAGAACACAGTAAGATTTATTAATAATAATAATAATAAATAACTATTCAATTGTACCAATATTTTTTTTATATTAATAATAAAATAGTAACGAAAAAGAAGGTGAATGATTTAAATTGTACCAGCATTCCAAAAGAAAAAAAGAGAGAAGGATTTGAAAACAAGAAAGGCGGGTCAGGTGTGCGTCACATGATTGCTGGCTCCGTCTCCCGCACCTACACTCCTCAAACTGATATATTTTTTTTTAAGAGCGCCTCTCCCCACGAAATATTTGCGTTCACGTTTTTGGTATTTTTTTTTTGGAGAGCGCCTCTCCTTTTTACATTTCCCTCCTAAACATTCAATTTATCGTAACATTAACACTCTCTCCCAATTTCGAAAAACTCTCTCTTTCGTTACTTCAGCGTAAGCCAGCCTTCATTTTGGTATCTAGGGTTTCCTTCTTTGTTATTGCTTTTCTTTTTTGCATTGTCTTCTTTGTTGAAATATTTTTGACTATTCATTGATGTGCCTTTGTTTCCTTGTTCTACAGTGAGCTTGGAAGATAAATTTTTCTGAATTTTTGTATCAGAGGGCGGTCAATTTCATAGCTTCTTGGTGGAATTTTGAAATGTTTGTTTGACAATTTAGGAATTTTTGCCTTGCAAAGCGGTTGTTCGGGTAAAGTTCTTTTTCCTCCCTACTAGGGTAAATTTAATCATGAGTGAAGATATTACGAATAATCCTGGCAAGAAACGACTTGTGTTTGCCGATTTGACTAACCGCCCTTTGAAAAAAGGATCTTCGATGATTTTGGGCGATTATGGTATTAAGTCTGTAGATGGGTATAATAAAAATGAGAATAATCAAGAAACGGATTCCCAATTTGCTGACCGAGTGTGTCTAAAGGTTGAGAATATGGTACGAGAGAAAGGTAAGACAAAGTTTGGAGTTGATAGTGATGAAAATTCCTCATCTTTATCAAAGGATAAGCAGGTTTCTCAGTCCTTACGCACTTCCAGTGACTCTGTTGCGTCACAGGGCGATTATGGTTCGTTTACCTTGAATGTTCCTAAAGAAATTAAGGACAAGCCCAATATGTTGAATGAGGGTGTTCAGGACTTTGTTGTGGAGTCTACATATGTTTCCAGGTCTAGTACTTCAATGATCACATCCTCAGGGCTGTCTAAGAGGAGTGGTTTAAGTGCTGGAGGGCTCTTTCCAGGTCACGAAGCTAGTATTGCTTCTGATGTTGCTCAAAGTACTCCGGTAAATCAAAGGCTGGTTACCCTTGTTTCCAAGAATAGTGAAGATGGTCTGACCTCAACGAAATATAGTTCTGCTGGATGGTCTTGTTTGCTAAATTCACAGGATCCTAAGCTCCACAAATTGGCTAGATGCACAGCTCATAGGGACGATGTCGGTAATATGAATGTAGCTAGTGACTTGCTTAAATCTTGCTCGTGTTCTTTTTGTTTGAAAGGTGACTCATAACTCTTACCCCTAGTTATGTTTAGTAGTTTATATTATTTACAAGTCTATTAAGTGGATTTTATCATTTGATTTCAGCTGCTTATATATGGTCAGACCTCCATTACCAGGATATCAAGGGCCAAATTACTGGTAATTTAGAAAGATGTGCCTCATTGCTTATTTGAATAATTATTCTTCCTCCCTCATTTAATGGTTGGTTGTTCATTTCTTAGCATTGAAAAAGAGTCAAAAGGAAGCAAATGTCTCTGTTCAGAAATGCAGTAGTGACAAGGACACTGGCATCAATAGCCAAGGAAATTCAAGCAGATCAGCAAAGCTTGAAATGGATCTAATGGGCCAGTGGACATCTCTCTTTCATCATATGGAGGACATATTTCAACAAGAAAGCAACCAGCTTGTGAGTTTCATTCTTTCTATGCTTGAAGAATGGTATATTGGTGGATCAATATAATAATTTCATAAAACATATTGCATCACATTATTGGCTGTGGGTTGTTGTAATTCATTGATTTCTGTATTAGAGCTCTTTTTGTCATTACTTGAACCATTACACTACATAATATTGCTGCGTTCTCGTGAGTCATTATTTGTAATTTGTCCCACTTTCCCTCAAAAGGATGTGATTTAAATGGTGAGTTAGAAATCCCCTCTCCATTTTCCTAAGAGTAGATTAATTATGATTGAAAAAAATAGATGTTTGTGTAATCTCCTTGCCTGTTTTGTGTTTCTTTTGATACTCTTTTTGATTAATTTCTGGATTCTTATTGGCAGCAAGCCAGATTTTTCACACTAAAAGATTTGAGAGAGAATTGCAAGGTGGATCTAGAGATGATTAATGGAATGCCTCCTGGGAAACATTAGAATGCTTGCGCTGACTTCAAAGGTGACATTATAGGTGCATGTGCCTATGTATTCTTCGTTCTTTTAGGTTATAAGGAGGGACAGATTCTTTTCCTCCTTCATAAATGCTGTATTTTCAAATCCATGTATCATTAATTTAGTAGGTAGCCCATGCTTCTAGTAAATGTTCTTCGCTAAACTGAGAATACTTTCTCTTATGTACCTTCAGGCTTTCAATCAAGTGGTAGCTTATGTATCTCTTTAGTTGGTTAGGTATCTATATTTAATTTGGTGATTATCTGGTTTGGTTGTATCATGTCACTTTGTTCTAATAATTTCTTATATTTCTTCTCACAATCAATATTTTTTGCTTTTTGAAAAAAAATAAAAAATCTTACTTCCACTTTGATGGGAATTAAGAATAAAAAATAAAGATAATTATTATTAAGATTATTTAGATTATGGATATATTTAGTTATATTTTATATGTTTATATTTATCATTTAAATTATTAAATAAATTATTTAGTATTTATCACTTTAGTTATCATACTATTATTATTAAATACAATAATAATTGTTTTCCTCTATATTTTTCTGCCCTTATTCTATTCTATTTTCAATCTGCATCAGTTCAGTATCAGAGTTGAACAATTTCATTTTTTAAACAATTTTCTTTTCAAATTTTCAATCAATTTTCCAAAAAACAAATTAATTAGTTAAAAAAAAAAGAAATCAGGAACTTGTAGTGAGGCCCAAACTGCCACCACCACCCTAAGTCATCATCCATATCCCTCCTACCAAGTGTCATCATCCACTTCCCTCCCATGACCACCCCTATCCCTAGCTAGAACCTGTTTCGAACAGCCACACCTATCAGGTCATCATCAGTTGCTTCCCTTGTCAATCTTCATTGCCGATCGTAAAACCACCAGAGCCAGAATGAGGTCTTTGGTCCAGCCTCACCAATGTTGTGCAGATATGACAACTCAATTCCTAGTGCACAGTTTCTCGCTCAAAATGTAGATTCGCGTTACTATTAGTCATCTTCGTTGCCATTTCTCAACCTCCAGTAACGCTAATGGAATCGCTGTCTTCCAAATTGTTACAAGATTTACCCAGCTTTGGTTCTTCCATGGTCATCATTGTCGTTGCTGCTTCAGAACAATGAAAATCTTGCATTTTTGCACCTAATCGATTTTCGAATATGGAAGATTAGAAACTTGGTTCGGTCCAGTTGACTCAATTCAGTTCAGAAACACATCTTTTGGTTCGATTCAGTTCCAAGCATACAAATCCAATTCATATAGATATATATATATCAGTTCTTAACTAGTTCAATTTGGTTTTTACATTTTGGAAGGCTATTAGTGATACTCATACTTTTCGTTTGGTAGCTAAATTTTTCTTCAAATTTTGTTTGTTTAGTCATTTTGTTAACTTTTACCCAATTTACAAATAACTTGGAAAAAAATTGAAAAAGAAAAAGGATTGAACATCTTGTATACTTTGGTCAAATTTTCTTCGTAGTAACTTTTTATATTTCTAATGATAAGTATAAAGCTATTGAGAACACAATTAAAAACACAAGGAAAACTTCGATAAGAAGCAAACATATAAAGACATTAGTTACTCTAGTACACCTAATAAAAGCATGTCACAATGTTCTTGTGACCAAATAAATCCATCTACACCTACGAATAATAGTCGACTTTTCCTACCTAAGTCACCACCTCAACTAGTTCACAACCTCATGGTAAACATTTTCTTAGCTGATACATTTCAAATTTTTCATTGATTCAACCAACTGAAAAAGAACATTCACGTTCATCAATTTGTCCTAAATCTACTTTGTGCATAGTAATATTTGAATCAAATCTAACTAATAAGTGTTCATTTATGATTTTAGTTGCAAATATATAATAAACTGGGTTTCTTCCGTTTCGTCTAAGAAACTATTTGACACTTCTCTTACATTCATGAAGTCCATTGTCTACCCTATCAAATTTAATGAATGTAATAAAAATTTATTGAATTTTTCTAAATCTGTGACTAAACAAATATATTTTAAATGGGATAGTTTATTGAGTAGCCAAGATAGGTTAGTGCCTCCTTTATTTTCCCCTATTACTTGCCAAAATTCCTTCAATTTTGAGTGTTGTTTTATAACTCGATAGGAGTCGACTTTTTGTTTGAGAGAAAAAAGAAAAAAAAAACGATGAGAATTAAGAATAGAAGGTAAATATAATTATTATTAGAGTTGCTTATTTAGATTATGATTGTTAGTTTTTATAATATGTTTAGTTATATTTATAGTCTAAATTATTAGATATGTTATTTGGTATTCATTTTAGTCTTCCCTTGTTCTATTATCTTCTCTATTTGCATCACTCTTATTCAGTAGGAAACTTATTTATTACTATCATTCTTATTAATACTTGGACATATATGTCCCATTATAAATTCTTAAATACAATCTTTATTAATAATAATAATTGATTTCGTTCACTTATCATACTTGTTTTTATTTTTATCTTATCTCTATTATTTAAGAGTTAGTTTTCACTCTCATATAAAAATTATCATCAACCCCAAAAATAACAATTCATATTTTGATGGTGAGGTATGAATGTATTTTCTTTTACTTAGAAATTTATCCAATTATCTATTTATAAAATATATCACATCCTTTTCATATTCCCTAAATTTTAATTAATTATACACATATTATTAATTACTTTTTAATAATATCTAAATTTTAATTAATTATAAAAATATAATTAATTATAACTACATATTGTATAAATTATATACATCTTAGCCTAAAAAAACGATACGTCAAAATTTGAATGATGATGTGTATTTCAATTATTAATGTGTTTTCTCATATAATCTCTTTCAATTATATATATAATTTTAGTATTATCTAAAATTTTAATAATTGTAAAAATATAATTAATTATATCTACCTATTTTATGAACTATATAGGACTAAATTTTAGTTTATTTATACAATTAGTTGTTATAATTTATTACTTTGATTGGGGAAGGAACTCATAAGAGTAAATGTAAAATGTTACTGAATTTATAAGATTAAAGTTTTCAGAACTCTTATTTTTCTTAATTTAAACTCTCACACTATTAAAAGAATTAAGTTGTATAATATAAATTATTTTACATTTAGCACAAATTTTATTTTAAAGTCCTCTTATCCATAATTTTTTTCAAGGTGTATTCTTCTAGTAGCTTTTATCATTTATTCACAATGTTGTATCATTTCTTACTCTTTTATTTTGAAGATATTATTCTTTAAAGCATCTATTGATATTGATATTATGATTATTCTAAATGTATGAGTTTGTATGTTTATTAGGAAAATATTATAATGTTCTTAACATTTTTATTTGGCTTTTTTAAACTCTAAAAGAATGATGAAATATAAAATGATTTGTAACTTTTTATTTGTATAATTTATTGGTAGTATTTTTTTTAAAATATTTTTTGTTTTTAATAAAAAAATTCTTTGTGAAATAAATAATAAATATAATTAATATTAAAAAAATATATTACAATAGTAAATATTTCGTTGTATATATCAACATCAAAAAATGATATTATCATAATTATATTTTTTAGTATATTATTTGATGTTATGCATGTGTAATGTGTTGGATATGGGAAAAAATATAATACTATTTTTGCACCAAAATAGATCAAAGGTGGCAAGAATATGGTGTAATGGGTTGGAAATACTTTAATATGCATCGATTTCAAAGGAAAACCACTTTATCATTGTATGCAAACGGTAAAGCTAGATAAGTCTTTCGGCATGATAATTGTTTTGTATTAGTTGCATTTTATATTATATTTTATTATCGTATTATTTCTTAATATTTTAACATTATTTGTGTTGTGGTTATTTGTTTTTTTTTTATAATTTCTATTTATAATAGTAAAAAATAACAAGATATTTAAATACATAAAAAAAATTATAAAATAATTACGATTAATTTTTTCTTAATCATTATCATGCAAGAGATTATCACCATTTTCATTGCAAAAATGTAGATTAGCATTAAAAAAAAGAGGTCAAAGAAGGTGGGTTTTAAAATTTTTTTATAATTGGATTAGTAAAAAGATACATAAAATTCCGGGAATTACTTAAAATTCTAATTATACCTCTCTCTTACGTGTAACTAATAAATGGTACCTTTTAATAATTTGTCTTTAAATAACTTTATTTAATAATTATTAGACTAATATTATCTAATTTAAAAAATATATAATAAAACGTCCTTGACAAAAAATTAAGGGCCAATTTTGCTTTATTTTTTTCCTTTTTTTCTTTTAGCTTCAAATTTTAAACTATGTATAATTACTAGTAAGCAGAATTATTATAGAATTTCTTGAAATGTTTTAAAATTAAATAAATATTCTTTAAGGAAAAATATGCAAGTGCAACTCTTGTACTATTGTTTGATTATAATATCATCATTTAAATTTTATAATTTTTATTGATTTTTTTTTGTTAAATAATCATTTAGAGAATAAAAAATTAGAGACAAAATGAGGTATAATCGTTATTTTTTAATTTTATTAAATATTTTTTGTTCTTTCAAAAAATAAAGATTGAATATTTTATAATTAACCATAATTAATTTTGAAATAACGAAAATATCATTCATGCTTGAATTGTTACGTAATACTTTTGCTTTCGACCTTTTACAAATTTAACCTCTGTATTTTAATTCACTAACCTTTGCATGCATCCATAGTAGGAGTATGATTTTTTTTTTAAACTTATTTTTCGTTTTCACTTGTTAAATTTAAAAATATTTTGAGAAAATAATAAAAATAATATCTTTAAAACTTATAACTATAAAAATCATATTTTTATTTTTATCTTATATATTTTTAATATTATAAAAAAATGTAACAAATAATTTTGTTTTTAAAATTAATATTAAATATCATCAAATTAAATACATTTAATATTATTAAAATGTTATTTTTATTATAGTAAACTTTATAAAGATATTATTTTTTAAATAATCTTATTATTAAAGCAAAATTTACTATAAAAAGTATTTTTATTTTTAAAAACTATAAATTACTATATTATAAAAATATTTAATTAATCTGATAATAAGATTTTAAGTTAAAAAATATCAAATTTAATCATTTACAATTTTCTTAAATTTTTAGTTTAAAAATTAAAATATTATATTTTAATAGCTTTAATAGCACAACATTAAAAGTGTGAAACTCATAGGAAATTCAAAGTTTGGCAATATATATTAATTTTGGTTCAAATGAAAGTGCGAGGCAACAGAGGCATGAATATTTCAGAGATTCCCGTTATGAGGCAACAGAGGCATGCATATTTCAGAGATTGGACAGTAGTACTATATTGTTTTATGACAAAGAAACATAAAAGAAAATATAGTTTTACTTTTTTTTTTTTTAATATTCGCATTATAAACCAAGTATCTATTTATACAAACACTTTAACAATTTTTTTCTTTGAAGTTAAACAAATTTAGTCTAATAATTTTTAAATATGATTAATTAAAGATAAAATTACTAAAAGAGTAATAAATAAATATTTTTTAAAAATAAAATTGAAATTCTCATAAAAATAAAAATAAAAACTCCAAATTCTCTGTCTCTTATTTTCTTATTCATGTTAATCTTCTTTTTCAACTCACGTACTCTCTCTATTTTCGATTTTTTTTTAAAGCCTCATTAATTTCTAAACGTATTTTTATATTATAAACCTTATTTCATTTTTTTTATTGTTGTATTCTTGGCAATGAAATTTTTTTTTGGGGTAAATTATGAAACTTATATTTTATTGTTGATTATCGTTGAATTAGTTAATAGTATGCGTATTGTTGACCGATTATATAAAATATATAATAATTCTATTTATTATAAGTTTATAATAAATTATAATTGATATTGATTAATTTATTAATAAATATAATATGAATCAAATAGTTATATTTAATAAAAAATTAGTACGATAATTACAATTTTGTTATAATTGTGACGTATAAGTGTTTTAAAATATATTTAATGAGAGATAAAATTATCATATATGTTTGGACATTTTAACATCCGAACTGACCTAAATATCGAGCTTTATATAGATCAAGCCTAAGACCAACTAAAGACGAAAGATGAAGTACCTTAGATATCCCACCCATGAGACAAATCAAGCCCAAAGATTGAGCTCTATATCAATTGAGCTGGACGTCGTTGTGAGTCAAAGAAAGATCGAACCCAATGTCATTTCAAGCTCGATCACAGAAGGATCTCTAGTTCAGTCACAGAACGATCTCGTCATAAGCACGGTTAAACCCGACCTAAATTTTTAACATATTATATTTTATGTCAAATCATACTCTACTGACATGTATTTACATTCATACATTGTTTATCTAACACCTATATAATTTATTTGCTATAAATATATGGATCACTTACGAGGATCCAGCGATTGAATTATTGGCAACAAAACTCTCTCTCTCTAAATAAACCCTGCACCCTCATCAATTTATAATTTTTTTCATCTTTTATATCCCTATCTTATTTTCTCTCTAGATAAACCCTACACCCTCATCAATTTATAATTTTTTTTGTCTTTTATATCCTTATATCTTATTTTCGTACAATTTTTCAAATATAAATTTAAAAATCTTAGTATTTTTTTAATTTTATTTTCTTCGTTTTTCATTAAATTTTTTTTTTCAATCCTCTA